>OY728161.1:689236067-694236067 GCA_963277665.1 Viscum album | reverse complement strand
CACCTTAATTTAGTTTTATTTGTCTCCATGATTTCATGAAGTATATTATGACTGATATATATGGCTAAGCTCGGAGAATAATGGGGTTATCAAAGGATTCACAATACTGTATTTTATATTTTTAAATTGCATTCTCAAATTCATGTTTGTATCATGGATTCAAAAACTAATTTACTATTTAGTCCTTCAGGATTTTATTACTTTTACATGGTTCCCGTGTAAAAATGTAACCACCAACTCCAAGCTACTGGGGTGAGGGTCATTACCCACTTAATCAATTCATTGATCAATTCTGGCTTCAACATTATGGTCCTTACAGGGTATCTTGTCTCAATATCCATTTCACATTGGCATATTTTTTAACATGAACCTGTTCACATTCAGGTGTTATATATACTACTATATTTATGTATTTACCTTGAATACATATTTATTCCCAATGGTCAATGTTTCATTTCTAGAGTTTCCATATTCCTTGTATCCTCTCTATGAGTATTGACTAAAACATATACCGTATTTTTATAGAGTGTTATAAATTTAATATCATTTAATTATATATGAATCATTTTTATATTCATATTATTTACTAATTAAATATAATTGATGATAAGAAACATTTTCCATGAATAAAAATGTTCACTTGATAAATGAGGAATGCTTTGGACCTACAGTGATAGGTGGGGAAGAGAATAATATAGTCTATTGATGGATCAACAGTCACATGAGAAGAATCAATAATATAGAGTCAAATAGGTTTATTCGAAGAAATTGAAACCATATTATGATTTTCCTTGATGGTAGTGGTATTAGAATGATCTATATTATGAAATCTGATAATTAAGCATTTCCCTCATTAAGAATTTAGTTATTATTACTCCTGATATTTTCACAGTGATTTTATCTTGGGATTCATTTCATTATTGGTTTATTGTTTATATGGAAATACATTTCATTTATTAAATTTAAATATGTATTTTTATTTATCTTATTATCCATTATATTTCCATCATGATATTATCTCTTTAAGAATTTTATTATCAGTTCATTGATTAAATGGAATTGTTTTCAGGGTTGTATTATGACATAATGATTATTACTTATCTAATTATCATAGAATGGTTGTTTATTAAATGGAATGTTTTTTTAGTTATTTACCTTTGAATATTGGTTATTAATTATTTATTCATGATATCTTACATTGTACTTAACCCTCACATTGCTATTGAGTTCACCATTATGTTTTTTACCTTCCCCAAGATTCTATAAAGTGTACCATGATTGATGTGAAATGATATACTAGAGTGAAAAAGGTTTTTATAAATAAATTATATTTTAATTTGTGATTTAAAAAGTATTATTGTAATCATGAATGTATCAGGTTTTCCAAGAAAATAAAATATTTAGTACTTCCTGATATGATTAAGTGTATCTTATGAAAATGTAATAAAGAAGACACAAGTACCAGGCTAATGGGGTTGTGGTCACTATATATGAGGTGTATATATATCCCTATTTACATGTAATTTCATGAATTCCAAAATTTTAATGTTATTTAAAGTTTCATTTCATTCTTTTTTCATGGATGTTACAATTTAAAAGTCACCAATGTTTTAAGGGAAATATATTTCAATCCCTTATTAATTGTCACTATTTATGATTGAATTCTCATTGAGAAAATTAAATGATTCATATATGATAAAAAAAATTAATTTTTATTCTCATATATTTATTCATGTATGTTTCATGTAGTACTACAATTCTACACTATTCGGTACATAAAATGATCTGAAAAAATTGTATAATAAAAATAGAAATTATATTATCGGTAGTGGGTAAACTTTTTCCTCCATATCCATGGTTTCTTTGAAAAAAATTAACGTATATTTTTAATATTCTAATATTATTTTTTAAATTAATTCTTACCTATTTTTGAAAATATATAAAATTGATTGATGGTAATTTGTTTGTTTCCTACGGGAGTAACTTTTAAATTTTTACCAAAAACAAAATAGGAATTATTATTTAAACATAATCGGCTTGAATAGAATTTCCCATCATTAGGACCACCAAAATATTTCAATATATATCTAAAATTTTGAATTATTATTTACAAATAATTTTTTTATTAATATTTTCGAAATATTTGTATTTTAAATAATTTATTTCAAATTTAGTATTCCATTTTCTTTCAGAAATATTTTATGTGATCTTTTAATCACATTTTAAACTATCTTGTAATCCTTTGATATTACATATGATTAAATATGTATATGGTTCTATCTTACCAACCATATTATTTATCAGTATGTTTTATGATTATGATGATGTTATGTTTTTGAAACATGTTTCTTTTCGTTAGGTTGTGAATCAATAATATGATAAATGATATATGATATTGTGGAACACATGTGAATGGATTATCATTATGTAATGGGTAGACCAAGATTTATATAGTGTACCAGTCCATTTGGTAAATATAGAAGACATAGGAGGTAAATATGTTATCTATGAACCTAATTTATTGTTCTCAATTTTTTACATATATCTATTTTTTCGTACCCATAAGATTATGTTTAAAACAATTGTTTATATACCAAAATATATGCATGGACTTGGCTTTAATATCCATTAAATTATTCATGGATCTGGATTGATGTTTGTAAGTTGGTCATAGGTCCTTATTTCATTTCATTAATTTAATGAATAAATCTATTTCTATTTATAAATGTTCCAAATGTTATTAGACAATGTTTTTTCAAATTCGTACATTTATGTTACACTATAATGGCTCATAAATGATTAATTATTATTCTATACTCTTAATAATAATTATTATTTTTTAAAAAAAATATTCCATGAATAATGGTAATGATCTTTAATAGATTGGTTATGAAATTTGTATGTTATGATCATGATAACATTGCCCTATGAAACTCTTATACTTGAATATGATCATAAATTAATATTTGTCATCTTTTTAATTATTGTGACTCACATCTCAAGTTTTCTTATATCTTCCTTCACTATGTTATAAAGAAATAATTTATGTATGTTCTTCCAAAAAAGGGCACTAGATGTGGACAAATTCTAATAGATTTTGAGGATCCTTTATGAAATAACATGTTTACATATCCTCTATCAAAAACACTAATCTTTTATGGGTCATTCATGGATTATAATGTTATGTAATGAATATTCATATAAGAAGTTATAATATTTATGTATGAAATGTTATGGGTCATTATAGTTGGAATTGGAATAGTGTTAAGTTAATCATTGGAGAATATGGATAAATAACTTTTTTGAAAACATCGATGAAATTTTTTTAAATATGATAACATCATAATCATTTTATAATTGGATATTATGTGATTTTCCTAAAAATATATCACTTTTTGTATAATACAAGTGTATGTGGTTTTGTCATAGAATAATCTCAAAAAAATAATTCTGAGAGTGTTAGTCTAGTATAATATGGAAATCGTTCTAGTGAAAGGTGAAGATGCCCTTATTATGCACCACATTTAACACTCTCGGGGGATATTCCTAGGTTAAATCACATTTTCCTTCTAAACCATTATTTAAAATATGTTTAGATGATAACCATGAATTGACAAGGTAAAACCTAATATTTATAATATTAATGACATAGTGTCATAATTTAGCGAATCTCATTAATTATTTTAATGAATATATATTTTTTCCAAATGTTTTTTTAACTTGATGCTAACATTAAGTTTTCAGTTTTATTTAGTGGATGAAAAAATATGGAATCATGTGAAAAATTAATTTGAAAACCAATTAAATTACCAACATCTTTATAAATCAACTTGTTTTGGAACTAGGATACTGTAAGAACCCTGTTTTTTCTATGAAAGACTTTGGAATATTCTTGACAATATTCCAGGGCAGCGCCTTCAGACGGCTTGCAATTCCGAGCCCCGGAGTGGCCGGAATTAAAATATCAGTGCGTTCACACTGTAAACGCTAAATAAATGATATAACTCCTAAACGGAGTTCCGGATCAGAGATCTGAGTGTACGGATGGGTCCGGAATGGGGTGTTTACCCTAGGAACAACATAAAACTTGT
The DNA here is from genome assembly GCA_963277665.1 of Viscum album. Taxonomy (NCBI): domain Eukaryota; kingdom Viridiplantae; phylum Streptophyta; class Magnoliopsida; order Santalales; family Viscaceae; genus Viscum; species Viscum album. Next base: position 694,231,976 of record OY728161.1, on the reverse strand, counting down.
CGGTGCGGGATGTTTGGATCCCTCGCTCGCTTCTGGAACGTTAAACGGATTAAATATATTAAATTAATTCTTTTAATGTTGAAATGCAGGTATCTCTTAAACGGTGGCTCGGATGGGAAAACTGACGGCACTGTTGAGTTCAGAGCGTGCAGTTTACCCTAGGAGGGGTATAAGTTTCACAGGCGCGGGCCGTCTGTTTAAAATGGCCCCAGAGGCGTTTTCGTAATTTGGCGGCCTCGGGCGCTAAGTTTAGTAACTTTGGAACGGGGTCTCAGAATAAAATTCTGAGACCGCCATTGCGCTCAGAGCGTGGTTCTTAGCCTAGGGGAGGCTAAATCTCGACCCTGTCGGTAGTTTGGGTTTGGGGATGTCGGGCGGGCGTTTAAGTGATTTGTACTTAAACACCCCCAACCCCCCATCTTCTCCTTCTTCTTCCTCAAACCCTCCTCCCCCTCCTTCAACTACGGTGAGGCAGCTCCGGTGAGGCGAGCACCGGCGAGGCGAATCTGGAAAGGTGCGGTGGTGTCGGCGGATCGACATGAAACTCCGGGCGAAGCCCAGCGAGGTAGGTGGTGTTGTTTGAGTATTAAATCCCGAGCCCCCCTTTAAACCCCAATTTTAGCATCGATTTGTTGTTTAATCTTGGAACAAATTCCATGGCCGTGTAGTACACATTTTACTCTTTATGTCTATTCTTTAGGAATTGAAATTGGAGTTCGGAGGAACCCGCAGCACCTCGTCAAAATTTGCGGGTTTTTGTTTTTGTTCCGGCCGATTTCGGGTGGATCCGGCGGGTTTCCGGCGGTTCGGCGGAGTAAGCGGCGGCGCGGCTTCTGTCCGAGGGGGCGGCGAGCGGCAGAGGGCGCAGGGGATTTGGCCAGGTGAGCCAGATGGCGAGAAGAGGAGCCGTCTCCGGGCGGCGTAGGCGGTGGTGCCGCAACGGGCTGCTGCGGATGAGGGGCGGCGGCGCCCTGCCGCGGTCGGAGAAGACCCCCGAGATCAGCAACTCGGGGGTGCGGAGGAGGCAGGGACCAGCGGTTCGTGGGCCCTGCGCGGCGTGACAAAGACCGGCCATAGGCCGGTCTGTTTGGAGAAAACCAGACCCCAGCAAGGGGGTCCGGTGCTGCGGGACGGGCCGCGGTCGGGCCGCGGGCCGGCTGTGGGTGGTCCGGCCGGACCGGGCCGGTCCGGCCCAAGGGGGGGTCCCCACTTCTATCTTCTGACGTCCGTAGCTTTCACTACGGACGTCCGTTTTGCGCGCCGTCTACGGCGGCGTGGGACTGACGCAGAATCGGGACTTTTGAGATGGTTTCGGGAATTTTTAATTCTAGAAACGAGGGGCCGCGGAGGCGCGACATGTCTTTAAATGGTTTGTCGTTTTCCGGGGGGAACTTGTTTTTTTGGCGGCGCGGACATATCGGACGTCCGTTTTGAGCGCCATCAGTTGTGTTGGGACCCTGGTGCCAGGGCGAAGTTTTCCAGGGTAGTTTCGGGCATTGAAGCCGAAGTTGAGGTGCAGGCCTCATGGCCCGTCTTTCGAGTCGCGTGCAGCGTTTCACGCCTTTTTCCTCGGACGTCCGTTCGGGGCATGCGAGCAGTCAATGTTGGGTGTTTTTCTGAGGGCAACGCGTTGGCGCAGTCTGCCCGCTGTAATTCCGCACAATGGTGCGGGCCCCGTGAGGGCCGTTTCGGGAGTTGACGGTGATTTCCAGCTTTATCACCGGTCGACCGTTTTGGACAAGTGAGTAGTCCATTTCGTGTACTTTTTCGAGAGGATCGCAATGGTGTGATCCGTTCGTTGAGTTTCAGGACCGGGATGCGGGTCCGACGTGGCACTGCTCGTGTGCGGTGTGCCGGGATGCACCTTTTTCTCCGGATATCTATTGCACTCAAGTGAGTAGTGCTTTTGACATGTTTTCTCAAGGTAATCGCAATGGTGTGATGCGCCCAGCTGTTTTCGGGGCCGAGGCTTGGGTTCACGGGACACCGTTCGGGCGTGAGGCGGTGTTGGCGACTTTTCCGTCGGATATCCGTTGGAGGGGAGTAAGTAGTCGATCTTGCATCTTTTTCTGAGAGGATTACAACGGTGTGATCCGTTTGGTTATGTGGAGCCTCTTGCGCGATCTTGTTGAATGTGGAGCATGAGAGGTGCTCCGGTGGCGGTTTGTCCTACTTTGTTTGTAGCGGACCCTTGGCTTGTGATCGCGCACTATTGGGAGAGTGATATAAATGGTTCATGAGATTTGGTTGGTTGTGCCGTAACTGATGAGGTGGCAGTTTGGAGTTGTTACGTCACGACTTCGCGTTGACGTTGGGTGTCGTGTGCACGATTGCCTATGGGCTGGAATGAGGTATACTCTGGGAGTATACGGGAGCGCTTGGAGGTACGTGTGGTTGTTTGTACCTGAGAACGTTGGTGCGTTCAGTTAGGGTTGAGATGGGGCCACATGTTGTGTGGGCCCCACGTGCGTGTCGGGATCTGATTTGCGTACTTTGACCTCTCGTGACGTAGAGGGTCCCTCCGTGTATTTGTTTGACCAGCAGGGTGGAGTTTTTCCCCTGGCTCTGTGCTCATTTGTTTGACCAGCAGGGTTGAGTGGTCTCCCCCTGGTTTCGTTCTCGATGGATTGGCCGGTAGCAGTGCTAGTGACACCCAGTGCTGGAGCAGACGCTGCACCTCTTTTGGGAGAGTTGTTCTGGAGTTGGGTGGTTGCGCGACACTCACTCCGTGTTCGGTTGGCCAGTGTTGTACACTCCTTTAGAGATGGGAAGAGCGGTTCTGAGTTTTACCCTCTAGCGGGGCTGGGTAGTGGGTTACTCATCGAATTCCTCGGGCTTACCCTCCAGTAGGGCTGGCCAGTGGGTTGCTCTCTGACTTCTAGGGTTTACCCTCCAGCAGAGACTGGGCAGTGGGTCACCCGACGCTATTAGGATCTACCCTCCAACAGAGACTGGGTAGTGGGTCACCCGATGACCTCTTAGGGTCTACCCTCCAGCAGGGCTGGGCAGTCGGTCACCGGTCTTCTAGTTCCAGGTCTACCCTCCAGCATGGCTGGGCAGTGGGTCGCCTGTCGACTTATTCCAGGTCTACCCTCCAGCGGGGCTGGGCAGTGGGTCGCCTGATGATGTATTAAGGTCTACCCTCCAGCGGGGCTGGGTAGTGGGTCGCCGGATGATGTGTTATGGTTTACCCTCCAGTGGGGCTGGGTAGTGGGTCGCTGAATGATGTGTTATGGTTTACCCTCCAGCGGGGCTGGGCAGTGGGTCACCCGATATCTGGTTATGAATTACCCTCCAGCAGGGCTGGGCAGTGGGACACCTGTTGGCATTTCGGACTCAGACCTTTCGACTAGGCTAGTCTGTGGCTTTCCTCTATGATTACAGGAGAGGGACCCCTGGTTACGGGTCAGTGTTGTGACGACCTTGACTTTGAGGAGACCTCTCGACTGCAGAGTAGTGACGAGGTGTGGTTTGACCTTCCCTAGAACTCTCAAGTACGAGGGGAACTTTTCCCCACTGAGACGTGTTCTTGGAACACGGTCTAAAACCGTGCGGGCGAGTCAGTGCCGCCCAAAGAGGATAGTGTCGAGGTGCGGTGATTGAGCCCCTTGGCTTGCGGTTCGGGGAAGACGTGCGAGATGTTGGGCATCGATGGTGTTACCTCTGGGACTGTTGGCGTCTCACTTTTCTTGGGCTGAGCTACGGGATGGAGATCCCCTTACGACGTTGTTCGGGCTTCTTGTTTGAGCATATGGACATGTATATACCTTGTTTCTGGTACCCACTTCTTGGGTTTGGTCACTCTCCTTCCAGGTGAGGCGAAGACGCGCGGGGTATGCCACGTGCTTTCCGTGTCTAGCTTCTCGTGGTTGGACGAGTCTACTCTCCTTCTATAGGTAGCGAAGAATCGATGGGAAGTTCATCTTCTCACCATTTCCATATCCTTGTGCCTGGATGAGTCTACTTCCTTCCTCTTGTTGGGTTGAGTTGGACTCTTTACTGCACCTTCAGTTGTACTCTTTTACTTTCCTTGTTCGCTCTACTGCTCACCCTTCGGTACCTCCTTTGTTGCTCCCTCGAGCCTTCGGGTTATCCTACTGAGTATTTTTATACTCACCCCTGCTTGGGCTTTTCCCGCACTTGGTGTGCCCTTTCAGACAACGGACAGGTGGAGCGTGACTTTAGTGGAGCATAGGAGTTTGGGAGCTTGGACCACGTGCGGTGGTCGTGGCCAGGTTCCAGGTGGGAGACCCGTCAGCTGTTTCTTTTGTTTACCTGTTGCCGGGTTGTGGCACTTTTGTTTGGGTGCATGTTTTTCCCCTTTTTCCTTTTCAGCACTGTACTTTGTACTGTTAGAGGTCGATGCAATTTGTGGTTTATATATAGCAGTTTCCCTTTCCTTTACTTGTCTTTTCTTCTACTCTACACTTTTGCATTGAGTGTACTACGTGTGTGTGTGTGTGTACAGGTGCTTAGGCAAAGGCCTCTCCGAGTTGTTGTGCCTTTAGCGTTGGTCGCTAGCCCCTGGCCTATGGAGGCGGGCTTGGGGTAGTTGCGGATCGAGGCCGGGTAGGGTCGGGTTGTGACAAAGTGGTATCAGAGCTGGTTCATTCCTTGGGACGTTGTTTGGACGTCTCTAAAGTAAAAGGAATTGGTTGGGATATAGGTCAACAGTGTTAATGTGTCTCGAGAGTGGCTCTCAGGCCAGGGAGTCCAGTGATGGTGCGGCGGCCGACGTATCCATTCACCAGGACCTTGATAACCCGCTTGTCGACTCGATATGCTGAGACACTTTTTGCAGGGAAATTTTGTTTTTGCATCGCATAGGACTGAGTCTTTGACTGTCCTTCTTGAGTCAGCTCCCCATCGTTGCTATTGGTATATACATATATGCTCATCTAACAGCGGCACTCCTTGATAATATTCAGGATGTCTTCGCGAGGACAGCCATCCAGGATACCATCTTTGGTTCGTGACGACGACCCTATGAGCTACGAGGCCACAATCTAGGACCCATCGTGTGAGCCCCTTTCTCCGGGTGGGCCGGTAGTAGCACCCCCACCTGTTGAGCAGCAGGCCGTTTCAGCAGAGCAGGCTGAGCTTGAGCGCAGGTTGAGCGCGCTTCGTGAGTTCCAGCGGCAGAGACCGCTGGGGTTCAGTGGTGAGCCAGACCCTCAGGCAGCAGAGGTTTGGCTCGAGGCAGTGGTTTGCCTTTTTAGGCTTGTACAGACGCTGACAGGTCAGAGAGTGGCTTTGGAAGCCACCCTTTTTGTGGAGCAGCTCAGCGTTGGTGGAGTCTGGTGACTCGGTTTCTTGACGAGTCGTCACTTTCATGGGGCGACTTTCAGTTGTTTCTCCGTGAGGAGTTTTTCCCCTCCTTCTTGCGCTCCGTTCGGATTCAGGATCTCCTGCAGTTTCAGCAGGGAGGGATGACGGTGGCCGAGTACGTGGCTAGTTTTGCAGACCATGCACGTTTTTACCTGGACTTGGTCCATGACGACAACCTCCGAGTGTGGAAGTTTGAGCAGGGTCTCCGCCGAGAGATTCATGCTTTCATAGTACCCTTGGGCATTTCCATGTATGCCGGGGTGCTAGAGCAGGCGCTGGTGACAGAGGGCTTCCTGTCATGTTTTGCGGTTGGTAGTGGCAGTGGGCGCGACGGAGATGGGATGTCTGTCGTAGCTAGCAGGAACCGGAGGACGGGACCTCGATGCAGGTGGCCTTCCCACTACCGGTTTCGGAGACGTGGTCGTATACCACTGTGGCGAAAAGGCGCAGGGCCTCAGCCGAGGATTCCCTTCCGTGAGTGGATCCCAGGCCATGGTCATACACCATAGTGGCGCCAGAGGGAACCAGGGCAACCCAGAGAGCGCTGGTGCTATGCTTTTGATGGGTGAGGTCACTTGGCACGAGACTACCCGACCCGAGTTGCTGGGAGCTTCAGGCAGGCAGCAGGCGCACCACCACGGCAGAGGCAGTGCCTTTATCGGAGTAGTGTCCATAGAGGTGGTGCTAGAAGAGGAGCGGGAGGAGATGAAGGTGGGGGATGATGTTACGAGATCTCCCCATCACCACTAGGCGGTCCACGTTAGGCTCCAGGAGATGACGGTTGGGACCGCGGGTAGCCGCGAGATTTGGATGTCTACGATCCTGCAGAGCATGGGATGGTGAGAGGTACCCCTTGCGACTCTTCTACCTTTTGCAGTAGAATTGTTGGGATCTGCGTGTGAAAGGCTTTTCTCCCTGCTCCTTGTTTGAGGTGTTACCAGGGTGACGCAGGGCGTCAGGTGTAAACCTGTGTTGGTGAGGAAAAAGGCGTGAGACCTTTTCCTTTAGTCGATGGTGTTGACTCCTTCGCCTTTTGAGCGTGTAAGAGAGCATCGACTGTAACACCCCGAGATTTTATGAAAAATATTCTTTTTAATTTCACTAATATCTTGTGTTGTACGCTACACCAAAAGGAGCTTTCACAACATGCATCCTTGACTTGCCTTGCATTACACGCAATCGCAACCTTCCTCGATAGCGTGTGTAGTACGCAATACTGAGTTTCACGAAACAACGATATGCTATTAAAATATTATTAAAACTAGCCGTTATGAATAGTAATAACCACTTTTTGAAATTTTGTAAATTTTATTTTTTTTAAATGGAATTCATTTTTGGATTCGGAGTATCGAATTTAGCCTAAGGTGAAATTTTGGTACTTTTCGGATAACTTTCATATTCTGATGAATAGTGAAAATTACTAAATTATAATTAAAAACAAATTTTTTAATCAAAATAATTAATAGTGATAAATTATTAATTTGAGTGGTTTTAAAGTATATTTAGAATATATTTTTACAATTTAATACAATTTTGTTCATTGGATGTAATTTCAGATTTAAACCTGACATAAACAAGTGTCAATCTTTTGATAGATATTGTTTCTTAAAAACACGCTATTTGTTTTAACAGCGGGATTTAATTATAAAATTAATTAATGAAACTTCTATGTTATGAATTTGGTAAAATAGACTTCATTTTTGAATTCGGAATATGAAATATAGCTTAGGATGAAATTTTGGCATTGTTCTGAAAAACATCAATTTTTGATGAATAGTGAAACTACTAAGTGGTAGTTAAAAAAACTGAATTTTTCATAAAACATAATTTTACCGCTTCTGTGAATGGAATTTCAAAAATCCGAGAGACACGGTTGATTTCAGTAAGTAAAATGTGGTTCAATGAGATGAAAATAATTTTTGGTGAATAGTAACTTTTTACTTTTATTTACCACGGTTAAAAGTAAATAGGGTAATTAAGGGTAACAATGATATTAATATTACCCTAACACATGTCCTAATCCTATTGGACAAGTGTATCTCGACCAAAAACAACCTTAAGTGTAAAATATTATCATTTAGGCCCACTTGGATTAGATTAAGACATTTATTATTATTTAATTCAAAGAAGAGTTAAAAGAGTTAAAATCAAAGTTTATTTACTAATACATTTTTAATATAGGGTTATACATAAGATAAATTAGATTGTAAATATTCATTAGAAAGCTAAAACGATTTCCTACATAATGGTATTTTATTTTTAATTTTTAGACATCAAATAAGTTAATTTATTTATGACACAATGATGATGCAGTAATTATATTATTAATGAAATATTGACATAATTGATATTATAAATACCAAAATAAATGTAATTTAAGACTTTTTATGAATTACACTAATTTTCTAGGTTACTATGATATATTAGTGTTGATTTAATAAACTTGGTTCGAATATATAATTCTGTTATGACTTTCACAAAAATCATATATCAAATAGTGTCAAAATTGACACAAAATAGTTTTTAAATAAAATATTATATTATTAATTGTTATTTTATTCCTAAAAATCTAAGGTTCGGCAAAATGACTTAGATAAGGATATATATTTTAATAATAAACAATTTGGGGTTCGTTTGGCATGTTATAGTAAGTGTATTAACCATATAGTGTAAGAAAACAAAAAGATACGGTAAAAGTTATATTATTTAACTTAGAGTTAAATCTAATTGATAAGGTTAAAATAATAACCTAAACTTGTCTAAATCCTATTGGTTGATAGGATTTCGACCCATACCCACTTTAGCTTCTAAATAAGACTCTTTGGAACCATTATAAAGTGATTTTGACTTTAATATAAAATAATATTTTGAGATGCCCCTCTCCTCCCTTATAAAAGGGCACCTCCTCCCCCTCCTCCTCACACCAATTTGAGCACTCAAGCTCGGCCAACACCTGCCAAAATCCCTTCTCCACTTCCCTAGAATAATCCTATAGGTCCTGGTCTTCTTTAAAGACCAATCTTAGTTCCCTAAGTGGAGGATTCAAAGAGGCGTTTCAAAGAAGAGGTAATATCCATTACCGATCTTTTCAATTTCATTCTTCTTCAACTTCTTATTATTTAGTTGTTTCAAGATAAAGTAATAACATCAGTATTACTTACATACTGATATGTTATTATAAATATGAAACAACCCTAATTCACCTTCTATCCATCCTGTGGAAAAATGAAATCACCGCGCGTGCGTACGTACGGAATACCGTCTCCACGCCGTGGTGTCATCTATTTTCCACCACCACCTTAATAGGATGGGTATAATGGTGTAATGAGTAACTATATATGATTATTATAAAGTGATATTGATACTGAAATAGTCTACATACACTTCAACACAATTCCACGACCATGGGAACGATATCATCGCTCGTGCGTACGTACGGACTACCGTCTCCACGACGCGATGAGATTCATTCTCAATGATTAACCATTCATGAATGATTATAAAGTATATATAATAAGTAATAATGAAATATATGACATAATAATGATACTTTATTTATGTAAATTTATATTTATGTCATCTACTTAATTTCATTCACTTCAATAAGGAAACGAAAACAGCGTTCATGCGTACGTACGGACTACCGTCTCCATGAACGGTGTATTTCATTCCATTTTTCGATATTATATATATATATATATATATTCTGAATATATATTATATATAAATCATGTTTTACATTCTGGATATAAGTAATCATGATCCAAGTAATCATATTAATAATTACAAGTTAAAAACACGAACGACAAATGAGACGATTTTACCCAAAACGCTACTTTAACATGAATTTACAAAAGAACTGGTAATATAAAGTCATAAGTGGACCATATATGATATAATAACAATGAATATGATTCTGTAATAAGTCAATAACATGATTTAAATCATTATACAGGAGGTTCGGACACTTACAAAGCAAGTCGGGCCTAAGGTAAGGGAAATATCACAATCTCATTTTTATCCGAGATTGTTTATTCGTAAGTATTTACTGGGGTGTATTTTATCATCCACATCCATGTTTCATCAATATGTAATATTATTTCCATCCACCTACAACTGTTTAAATCAATTTTTTTTTACCCTTCGGTGAGTTTTTAGTAATATCTATGAAAGGAATCTTTTGTCATACGAGGTACTTTTTGACTTTTCCGACAAAAGTACGAAGAATGTTTTTTTTAACTTATATGGCATGAATGGATTTTTAAAACATTATTTCCAAGAAGCTTCCTTTACAAGTTTTCAAGTTTATTTTTAATCAACTTCTTTTATTTTAAAGTTGTATGACATGTTATGAAAGGAAAAATGTTTTTGAAGTAGAAAGGATATTTTCCTCAAGAATGAAGTTCAAGTATTTTATCAAAATTATTTTCTATCTAAGATAATAAAAAGGGTTCTGTTTTTATCCCTATTATTACATGGATTTGATTATGTTGTGATGGAAATATTTTTATGAATTCCTTTATCTTATATGAATTGTTTTATGATGTCATGTTGCTTAAGAATCCCATTTTTATTACATGGGTTACGCTTTGATGTATGGTTTATGATTATGTGGCACACATAAGAAAGGATTCATTATAAGATGGGTGGGACCTATATCTCCCTCCAATGCATTGGGTAAAGATTTTATATCTCATGAGATAGACATGGCTGGAATGGTAGGTTATACCGGTTCAGTGAAACAGGACTGAAACGAGGGTTACTCGATTCAGAAAGGGACTTTGTCCACTAAGATAGTCTTGGCAATGAGTCTTGACTAACAAGAAATGATTCTCTATGATTATGTGTGAATGCCACAAAGTTTCATGTTTTAAGTTATGATTATTGTGATTACATTTCAATACCATGATTTATCCCATGTTATGAAATTATTCTCTCTTTTTCAGGTTATGATTTCCAAAATGTTATGTTCTTATGAATACGATGTGATTGATATTTCTTTTGTTTACCCTTACTGAGCATTTGAGCTCACCCTTTTATGTTTTCTTCTCCCCAGGATATAAAGAAAGGTTTTTGGTAAAAAAAAGGAAGATCTTTATGGGAGATGTTGAAGATCTTTCACCACGATTAGAAGATTTTATTCCGAGTTTCCAAAGACACTAAACTATTACGATCCTTGTGTGTGTGTTTTTGTTATGTACTAAGTATTCTGCAAAAGTAATGTAAAGTCCATGTAAGTCAGGCTTCGGGTCTCTACAGTTGGTATCAGAGGAAAGGTTTAGTCAAACTTTGGAAACTAGGATGCGAAAACGTTAGTGAGATCCCTAGAGATATTTCTAAGGTATGTCTAGGGATGTCCCTAAGGTTAAGTATACGTATAGGTTATAGTACTAGAACTACGCTAACGATCATAGAATTAAAACTAAGATGTTAAAGGTACTCCCCCTTTATTATGTTGTTTTCCCTAGCATGATTTTTTCCTCTCACACTATTCTTTTTGGGTTTTAGACGATGGCTGGAACCCGGAGGAACCGTGTTGATCAATGCAATGGACAATGCAATGATTGTCCTCCTGAACAAACAAATGTTATGGGAGATGGAGTGAAAAATCTTATTGCTATACTTACACAAGCTATGAATCATTCTGGACTTCCAAATGAGTAGAGAAGGGAACAATATTCTATTGAGTCCTTCATGAGGCAACGTCCACCTTCTTTCAGTGGGTCTTCTGATCCACTTGTTGCTGAACAATGGATCAGTACCACTGAAAAGATATTTTCAGTTCTTCAATGTTATGAACATGATAAAGTCATCTTAGCAGTATATTGTTTGGAAGGTGAAGCTGATCAATGGTGGAATCTTATCAAGAATACGAGGCAAAGAGATGAAATTGAGTCCATGGAATGGGACGAGTTCAAGAACTTGTTTTTCAGTAAGTACTTCCCTCGTATTCTTCGAAAAAAGATGGAGAAGGAGTTTCTTGAACTAAATCAAAAGAATGATGAATCTGTTGGTATATACGAAGTGAATTTTACAAGACTTGCAAGGTATGCATCTGGCATTATCATCCAACCTAAAAGTAAAGTTGATCGATTTTTTAGTGGCTTAAAACCAAGTCTTCGAAGGGCATTATCTATAAGAGACTTCAGTAGCTATGAAGAAATTGTGCGTTGTGCTATCAAGGTAGAAATGGAAGTTGGTGTTACATATCAATCTCATGGTTTTGACAAGAAACGAAAGATGGAGTTCAAGGAGAAATCTCAGAATAATGGTGAAAAGAAGATGAATGTTTCCTTATGCACAAAGTGTGGAAAGAAGCATGGTGGAGATTGTCTTAAAGAGACTAGAAAATGTTTTAAGTGTGGAAAAGAAGGTCATCGAGCAGCTGAGTGTCGAAGTAATGGAAAAAGGGTTTCTAATGATGTGAATAAAGAAAACACTGCAGAGAACTCACCACCAACACTTCAATGCTTCAAGTGCAAGGAAATGGGGCATTATGCTAATAAATGCCCTAATCCAAGGGTTAGTGATGATCAACATGAGCAACCACTTAAGGCAATGGACAAAGGGAAGTCACATGCGATCACTATTGGCAATGTTGAATATGACAACGATGTGGTGGAATGATTAAGTGTTTATGTAATGGGATTCCAAAATAATGTTGTATCATGGAATATTTGAATATTTATGTATTGGTCTAATGTGGTATTCAAAGTGATTCAAATATTTTTGGAAATAAGATGATATGCACATAATAAAGGGAAAACGAGAAAATGAAATGTTTAATAGTATTCATGAGCTCATGATTGATATAAGGACTAAGTGATATCATGGTTTGAGTATATAGAATTTTGAGGATTTTGGTATGTGGAAAGTGTTAACTTTAAACTGCATTCATGTTTTCACTAAGGTATTCAAGAGAATACATGATTAAGGACTTTGAATGTTTGGAATGTGACCAACAAGACATATCATATGATATATGGGGATCAACGATGGTATTAAATCTCTGGTAATCGTTTTCACTATGTTATGAGAGTAGGCTGCAGCATTATGGGTAAGCCTAAAGATTGGAATGGATTATGTTGGAATAAGTTAGTATTGTTTAAGGATAGAAGTTTTTTTCTCGATATTATTGATGGGATGTTATAGTAATATAGTTTTAGAAAAAGTACAACCTGCAGGACGGGCGACAGCCCATCGCGTCGGACAAGGCTGTGGAAATCGAACCCACAACCGAAGTGCGACTGGCCTTTATCGCCTACCACTGGCCTACAGGAAGTACCTGTTTAGTAGAAACTAGTTTTATTATATTAAGCAGTATGATATATGAATTATAAGTCCATTTTAGGTACCATATATGATTAATCTCACTATAGAATGACTTATGTATATTTAATAACTTTTTCTAACCTTTTGATGGAATGACCCGTCATTCTATCACATGATCTGCTAACACTTCACTAATAACTAATTCAACTTCATTTATTTAAGAGATGAAGTGGAAATTGTTCAAGGCACAAACAACAGTGAGATTGTACCAAAATAAAGTAAGTATTTATTCTAATTCAAATTCTTCAACATTAGGGAAATGATCTTGAAAACCAAAAATGTTGTCCCAGTGCTCTTATATCTGATTAATCAGATGGTACCTTAGATCTTCACAAATTTATGGATTTGAGATTGTTGTCTTTTCCATAGCCATGTTCTCTACCACTCTCCATCAGAACATGATGGTTAGATTTTTCTTCCATATCCATATTTTCACCTATGTGGAAACCCAGTGATTAGTTTATTTGGGTAACCGTTACGTTTCATACTTTTGTTTTTAAAGACTGGTTTTGGTATTCCTTTTTACAATGTGGGTTTCTATTAAATAAACTTTCTAATAGTAAACCATTTATAACCCCAACGAATTTCGAGGGCGAAATTCATTTTAAGGGGGGTAGAATGTAACACCCCGAGATTTTATGAAAAATATTCTTTTTAATTTCACTAATATCTTGTGTTGTACGCTACACCAAAAGGAGCTTTCACAACACGCATCCTTGACTTTCCTTGCATTACACGCAATCGCAACCTTCCTCGATAGCGTGTGTAGTACGCAATACTGAGTTTCACGAAACAACGATATGCTATTAAAATATTATTAAAACTAGCCGTTATGAATAGTAATAACCACTTTTTGAAATTTTGTAAATTTTATTTTTTAAAATGGAATTCATTTTTGGATTCGGATTATCGAATTTAGCCTAAGGTGAAATTTTGGTACTTTTCGGATAACTTTCATATTCTGATGAATAGTGAAAATTACTAAATTATAATTAAAAACAACTTTTTAATAAAAATAATTAATAGTGATAAATTATTAATTTGAGTGGTTTTAAAGTATATTTAGAATATATTTTTACAATTTAATACAATGTTGTTCATTGGATGTAATTTCAGATTTAAACCCGACATAAACAAGTGTCAATCTTTTGATAGATATTGTTTCTTAAAAACACGCTATTTGTTTTAACAGCGGGATTTAATTATAAAATTAATTAATGCAACTTCTATGTTATGAATTTGGTAAAATAGAATTCATTTTTGAATTCGGAATATGAAATATAGCTTAGGATGAAATTTTGGCATTGTTCTGAAAAACATCAATTTTTGATGAATAGTGAAACTACTAAGTGGTAGTTAAAAAAACTGAATTTTTCATAAAACATAATTTTACCGCTTCTGTGAATGGAATTTCAAAAATCTGAGAGACACGGTTGATTTCAGTAAGTAAAATGTGGTTCAATGAGATGAAAATAATTTTTGGTGAATAGTAACTTTTTACTTTTATTTACCACGGTTAAAAGTAAATAGGGTAATTAAGGGTAACAATGATATTAATATTAACCTAACACATGTCCTAATCCTATTGGACAAGTGTATCTCGACCAAAAACAACCTTAAGTGTAAAATATTATCATTTAGGCCCACTTAGATTAGATTAAGACATTTATTATTATTTAATTCAAAGAAGAGTTAAAAGAGTTAAAATCAAAGTTTATTTACTAAAACATTTTTAATATAGGGTTATACATAAGATAAATTCGATTGTAAATATTCATTAGAAATCTAAAAAGATTTCCTACATAATGGTATTTTATTTGTAATTTTTAGACATCAAATAAGTTAATTTATTTATGACACAAAGATGATGCAGTAATTATCTTATTAATGAAATATTGACATAATTGATATTATAAATACCAAAATAAATGTAATTTAAGACGTTTTATGAATTACACTAATTTTATAGGTTACTATGATATATTATTGTTTATTTAATAAACTTGGTTCGAACATATAATTCTGTTATGACTTTCACAAAAATCATATATCAAATAGTGTCAAAATTGACACAAAATAGTTTTTAAATAAAATATTATATTATTAATTGTTATTTTATTCCTAAAAATCTAAGGTTCGGCCAAATGACTTAGATAAGGATATATATATTAATAATAAACAATTTGGGGTTCGTTTTTCATGTTATAGTAAGTGTATTAACCATATAGTGTAAGAAACAAAAAGACACGGTAAAAGTTAAATTATTTAACTTAGAGTTAAATCTAATTGATAAGGTTAAAATAATAACCTAAACTTGTATAAATCCTATTGTATGATAGGATTTCGACCCATCCCCACTTTATCTTATAAATAAGACCCTTTGGAACCATTATAAAGCAATTTTGACTTTAATATAAAATAATATTTTGAGATGCCCCTCTCCTCCCTTATAAAAGGGCACCTCCTCCCCCTCCTCCTCACACCAATTTGAGCACTCAAGCTCGGCCAACCCCTGCCAAAATCCCTTCTCCACTTCCCTAGAATAATCCTATAGGTCCTGGTATTCTTTAAAGACCAATCTTAGTTCCCTAAGTGGAGGATTCAAAGAGGCGTTTCAAAGAAGAGGTAATATCCATTACCGATCTTTTCAATTTCTTTCTTCTTCAACTTCTTCTTCTTTAGTTGTTTCAAGATAAAGTAATAACATCAGTATTACTTACATACTGATATGTTATTATAAATATGAAACAACCCTAATTCACCTTCTATCCATCCTGTGGAAAAATGAAATCACCGCGCGTGCGTACGTAAGGAATACCGTCTCCACGCCGTGGTGTCATCTATTTTCCACCACCACCTTAATAGGATGGGTATAATGGTGTAATGAGTAACTATATATGATTATTATAAAGTGATATTGATACTGAAATAGTCTACATACACTTCAACACAATTCCACGACCATGGGAATGATATCATCGCTCGTGCGTACGTACGGACTACCGTCTCCACGACGCGATGAGATTCATTCTCAATGATTAACCATTCATGAATGATTATAAAGTATATATAATAAGTAATAATTAAATATTTGACATAATAATGATACTGGATTTATGTAAATTTATATTTATGTCATCTACTTAATTTCATTCACTTCAATAAGGAAACGAAAACAGCGTTCATGCGTACGTACGGACTACCGTCTCCATGAACGGTGTATTTCATTCCATTTTTCGATATATTATATATATATATATATATATATTCTGAATATATATTATATATAAATCATGTTTTACATTCTGGATATAAGTAATCATGATCCAAGTAATCATATTAATAATTACAAGTTAAAAACACGAACGACAAATGAGACGATTTTACCCAAAACGCTACTTTAACAGGAATTTACAAAAGAACGGGTAATATAAAGTCATAAGTGGACCATATATGATATAATAACAATGAATATGATTCTGTAATAAGTCAATAACATGATTTAAATCATTATACAGGAGGTTCGGACACTTACAAAGCAAGTCGGACCTAAGGTAAGGGAAATATCACAATCTCATTTTTATCCGAGATTGTTTATTCGTAAGTATTTACTGGGGTGTATTTTATCATCCACATCCATGTTTCATCAATATGTAATATTATTTCCATCCACCTACAACTTTTTAAATCAATTTTTTTTTACCCTTCGGTGAGTTTTTAGTAATATCTATGAAAGGAATCTTTTGTCATACGAGGTACTTTTTGACTTTTCCGACAAAAGTACGAAGAATGTTTTTTTTTAACTTATACGGCATGAATGGATTTTTAAAACATTATTTCCAAGAAGCTTCCTTTACAAGTTTTCATGTTTATTTTTAATAAACTTATTTTATTTTAAAGTTGTATGACATGTTATGAAAGGAAAAATGTTTTTGAAGTAGAAAGGATATTTTCCTCAAGAATGAAGTTCAAGTATTTTATCAAAATTATTTTCCATCTAAGATAATAAAAACGGTTCTGTTTTTATCCCTATTATTACATGGATTTGATTATGTTGTGATGGAAATATTTTTATGAATTCCTTTATCTTATATGAATTGTTTTATGATGTCATGTTGCTTAAGAATCCCATTTTTATTACATGGGTTACGCTATGATGTATGGTTTATGATTATGTGGCACACATAAGAAAGGATTCATTATAAGATGGGTGGGACCTATATCTCCCTCCAATGCATTGGGTAAAGATTTTATATCTCATGAGATAGACATGGCTGGAATGGTAGGTTATACCGGTTCAGTGAAACAGGACTGAAACGAGGGTTACTCGATTCAGAAAGGGACTTTGTCCACTGAGATAGTCTTGGAAATGAGTCTTGACTAACAAGAAATGATTCTCTATGATTATGTGTGAATGCCACAAAGTTTCATGTTTTAAGTTATGATTATTGTGATTACATTTCACTACCATGATTTATCCCATGTTATAAAATTATGCTCTCTTTTGCAGGTTATGACTTCCAAAATGTTATGTTCTTATGAATACGATGTGATTGATATTTCTTTTGTTTACCCTTACTGAGCATTTGAGCTCACCCTTTTATGTTTTCTTCTCCCCAGGATATAAAGAAAGGTTTTAGGTAAAAAAAGGAAGATCTTTATGGGAGATGTTGAAGATCTTTCACCACGATTAGAAGATTTTATTCCGAGTTTCCAAAGACACTAAACTATTACGATCCTTGTGTGTGTGTTTTTGTTATGTACTAAGTATTCCGCAAAAGTAATGTAAAGTCCATGTAAGTCAGGCTTCGGGTCTCTACATCGACTGTGGAACCTTGGTGACCAGATATCCATGGGTGTTTCCCCATATAGATATTCTGAAGGAGGGAATCACCGGGCCTTGTTCCAGGTGCAGGCGGTGATTCTAGTCGCAGCGTGCAACGTAGAGGTTTGACTGGGGAGGTGAGCTACCCCCAAGGGCCTTCGGGCCGTTTGAGACCGTGCAAAGGGATGGCGAGGTATCCTACCGCCTTTCCCTATCCCCAAAGTCTGGAGTGGGTGCACGACGTCGGCAAGGGCCGACCTCGCATGAACAAATCAATCCTTTGGTCCGTTTACGGTGATGCGGAGCTGTGTGCGGGTTCTTCTGGTTATGGGAAAGCCAGGTGTGGGCTTAGTACCCTGTGTTTCTCCCTAGTTTTGCTTTTCGGGGATGAAAATATTGAAGGATAGAATGATTTAAGAACCTGGTTTTTGCTATGAAAGACTTTGGAATATTCTTTACAATAATCCAAGGCAGCGCCTTCAGACGGCGTGCGATTCCGAGCCCCGGAGTGGCCGGAATTAAAATTTTAGTGCGTTCACACTAGAAACGCTAAATAAATGAGATAACTCCAAAACAGAGTTCCGGGTCAGAGATCCGAGTGTACGGATGGGTCCGGAATGGGGTTTTTACCCTAGGAACGATATAAAACTTGTCGGCGCGGGATGTTTGGACCCCTCGCTCGCTTCTGGAACGTTAAACAGATTAAATATATTAAATTAATTCGTTTAATGTTGAAACGAAGTTATCTCTTAAACGGTGTCTCGGATGGGAAAACCGAGGTCACCGTTGAGTTCATAGCGTGCCGTTTACCCTAGGAGGGGTATACTTTTGGCGGGCGCGGGCCGTCTGTGAAAAATGGCCTCAGGGGCGTTTTCGTAATTTGGCGGACTCGGGCGCTAAGTTTAGTAACTTTGGAATGGGGTCTCAGAATAAAATTCCGAGACCGCCGTTGCGCTCAGAGCGTGGTTCTTAGCCTAGGGGAGGCTAAATCCCGACCCTGTCGGGAGTTCGTGTTTGGGGCTGTCGGGCGGGCATTTAAGTGATTTGTACTTAAACACCCCCACCCCCACCCCCTTCTCCTCCTTCTTCTTCCTCAAACCCTCCTCCCCCTTCTTCACCTCCGGCGAGGCAGCTCCGGCGAGGCGAGCTCTGGCGAGGCGACTCCGGAAAGGTGCGGTGGTGCCGGCGGATCGACGCGAAGCTCCGGGCGAAGCCCAGCGAGGTAGGTGGTGTTGTTTGAGTTTTAAATCTCGAGCCCCCCTTTGAACCCCAATTTTAGCATCGATTTGTTGTTTAATCTTCGAAAAAATTTCATGGTCGTGTAGTACGCATTTCTCTCTTTCTGTCACTTCTTTCGGAATTGGAATCGGAGTACGGAGGAACCCGCAGCACCTCGTCGAAATTTTCGGGTTTTTGTTTTTGTTTCGGCCGATTTTGGGTGGATCCGGCGGGTTTCCGGCGGTCCGGTGGAGCAGGCGACGGAGCAGGCGGCGGCGCGGCTTCTGTCCGAGGGGGGCGGCGAGCGGCAGAGGGCGCAGGGGCTTCGGCCAGGCGAGCCAGGCGGCGAGCGGAGAAGCCAGCTCCGGGCAGCGCAGGCGGCGGTGCCGCAACGGGCCGCTGCGGATGAGGGGCGGCGGCGCCCTGCCGCGGTCGGAGAAGACCCCCGAGGTCAGCACCTCGGGGGTGCGGAGGAGGCAGGGACCCGCGGTTCGCGGGCCCTGCGCGGCGTGACAAAGACCGACCACAGGCCGGTCTGTTTGGAGAAAACCGGACCCCATCAAGGGGGGTCTGGTGCTGCTGGACGGGTCGCGGCCGGGCCGCGGGCCGGCTGTGGGTGGTCCGGCCGGATCGGGCCGGTCCGGCCAAAGGGGGGGTCCCCCCATTCTATCTTCTGACGTCCGTAGCTTTCGCTACGGATGTCCATTTTGCGCGTCGTCTATGGTGGCGCAGACCTGACGCAGAGGCGGGACTTTTGAGATGGTTTCGGGAATTTTTAATTCCCAGAACGAGGGGCCGCGGAGGCGTAACGCGTCTTTAAATGGTTTGTCGTTTTCCGGGGGGAACTTGTTTTTTTGGCGGCGCGGACGCATCAGACGCCCGTTTTGAGCGCCGTCAGTTGCGTTGGGACCCTGGCACCGGGGTGAAGTTTTCCAAGGTAGTTTCGGGCGTTGAAGCCGAAGTTAAGGTGCGGGCCCCACGGCCCGTCTTTCGAGCCGCGTGCAGCGTTTCACGCCTTTTTCCTCCGACGTCCGTTCGGGGCGTGCGAGCAGTCGATGTTGGGTGTTTTTCCGTGGGCAATGCGTTGGCATAGTCTGCCCGCTGTAATTCCGCACAATGGTGCGGGCCCCGCGAGGGCCGTTTCGGGAGTTGACGGTGATTTCTAGCTTTATCACCGGTCGACCGTTTTGGACAAGTGAGTAGTCCATTTCGTGTACGTTTTCGAGAGGATCGCAACGGTGCGATCCTTTCATTGAGTTTCGGGACCGGGATGCGGGTCCCATGTGGCACCGCTCGTGTGCGGTGCGCCGGGATGCACCTTTTTCTCCGGATATCCGTTGCACTCAAGTGAGTAGTTCTTTTGACGTGTTTTCCCAAGGGAATTGCAATGGTGTGATGCGCCCAACTGTTTTCGGGGCCGAGGCTCGGGTTCACGGGACGCCGTTTGGGCGTGAGGCGGTGTTGAAGACTTTTCCGTCGGATATCCGTTGGAGGCGAGTAAGTAGTCTATCTCGCGTGTTTTTCCACGAGGATTACAACGGTGTGATTCGTTTGGTTGTGCAGAGCCTCTTGTGCGATCTTGTTGAATGTGGAGCGTGAGAGGTGCTCCGGTGTCAGTTCGTCCTACTTTGTTTATAGCGGACCCTTGGAGTGTGATCGCGCACTCTTGGGAGAGTGATATAAATGGTTCATGAGATGTGGTTGGCTGTGCCGCAACCGATGAGGTGGCAGGTTGGAGTTGTTACGTCACGCCTTCGCATTGACATTGGGTGTCGTGTGCACGATAGCCTATGGGCTGGAACGAGGTATACTCTGGGAGTATACGGGAGCACTTGGAGGTACGTGTGGTTGTTCGTACCTGAGAACGTTGGTGCGTTCAATCAAGGTTGAGATGGGACCACACGTTGTGTGGGCCCCACGTGCGTGCCGGGATCTGATTTGCGTACTTTGACTTCTCGCGACGTAGAGGGTCCCTCCGTGTGTTTGTTTGACCAGCAGGGTGGAGTTTTTCCCCTAGATCTGTGCTCGTTTGTTTGACCAGCAGGGTTGAGTGGTCTCCCCCTGGTTTCGTTCTCGATGGATTGGCCGGTAGCGGTGCTAGTGACACCCAGTGCTGGAGCAGACGCTACACCTCTTTTGGGAGTGTTGTTCTGGAGTTGGGTGGTTGCGCGACACCCACTCCGTGTTCGGTTGGCCAGTGTTGTACCCTCCTGTAGAGATGGGGAGAGCGGTTCTGAGTTTTACCCTCCAGCGGGGCTGGGCAGTGGGTTACTCATCGACTTCCTTGGGCTTACCCTCCAGCAGGGCTGGGCAGTGGGTTTCTCTCTGACTTCTAGGGTTTACCCTCCAGCAGAGACTGGGCAGTGGGTCACCCGATGCTATTAGGGTCTACCCTTCTGCAGAGACTGGTCAGTGGGTCACCCGACGACCTCTTAGGGTCTACCATCCAGCAGGGCTGGGCAGTGGGTCACCCGTCGTCTAGTTCAAGGTCTACCCTCCAGCACGGCTGGGCAGTGGGTCGCCTGTCGACTTATTCCAGGTCTACCCTCCAGCGGGGCTGGGCAGTGGGTCTCCTGATGATGTATTAAGGTCTACCCTCCAGCAGGGCTGGGTAGTGGTTCGTCGGATGATGTGTTATGGTTTACCCTCCAGCGAGGCTTGGCAGTGGGTCGTCGAATAATGTGTTATGGTTTACCCTCCAGCGGGGCTGGGCAGTGGGTCACCCGATATCTGGTTATGAATTACCCTCCAGCAGGGCTGGGCAGTGGGACACCTGTTGGAATTTCGGACTCAGACCTTTCGACTAGGCTAGTCTGTGGATTTCCTCCGTGATTACCGGAGTGGGACCCCTAATTACGGGTCAGTGTTGTGACGACCATGACTTTGAGGAGACCACTCGACTACAGGGCAGTGACGAGGTGTGGTTTGACCTTCCCTAGAACTCTCAAGTACGAGGGGCACTTTTCACCACCGAGATGAATTCTTGGGATGCGATCTAAAACCGTGCGGGCGAGTCAGTGTCGCCCAAAGCGGATAGTGTCGCGGTGCGGTGATTGAGCCCCTTGGCTTGCGGTTCGGGGCAGACGTGCGAGATGCTGGGCATCGATGGTGTTACCTCTGGGACTATTGGCGTCTCACTTTTCTTGGGCTGAGCTACAGGACGGAGATCCCCTTACGACGTTGTTCGGGCTTCTTGTTTGAGCATATGGACATGTATATACCTTGTTTCTGGTACCCACTTCTTGGGTTTGGTCACTCTCCTTCCAGGTGAGGCGAAGACGCGCGGGTTATGCCACGTGCTTTCCGTGTCTAGCTTCTCGTGGTTGGACGAGTATACTCTCCTGCTATAGGTAGCGAAGACTCGACGGGAATTTCATCTTCTCATCGTTTCCAGCTCCTTGTGCCTAGACGAGTCTACTTCCTTCCTCTTGTTTGGTTGAGCTGGACTCTTTATTGCACCTTTAGTTGTACTCCTTTACTTTCCCTGTTCGCTCTACTGCTCACCCTTCGGTACCTCCTTTTTTGCTCCCTCAAGCCTTTGGGGTATCCTGCTGAGTATTTTTATACTCACCCCTGCTTGGGCTTTTCCCGCACTTGGTGTGCCCTTGCAGATGACAGACAGGTGGAGCGTGACTTCAATGGAGCATAGGAGTTTGGGAGCTTGGACCGTGTGCGGTGTTTGTGGTCGAGTTCCAGGTGGGAGACCCTTCAGCTGTTTCTTTTGTTTACCTATTGCCGGGTTGTGGCACCTTTGGTTGGGCGCGTGTTTTTCCCCTTTTTCCTTTTCAACATTGTACTTTTTACTGTTAGAGGTCGATGCACTTTGTGGTTTATATATAGCAGTTGCCCTTTCCTTTACTTGTCTTTTCTTTTACTCTGCACTTTTGCATTGAGTGTGTTGCGTGTGTGTGTGTATAGGTGCTTAGGCAAAGGCCTCCCCGAGTTGTTGTGCCTTCGGCGCTGGTCGCCAGCCCCTGGCCTATGGAGGCGGGCTTGGGGTAGTTGCAACTTGAGGCTGGGTAGGGTCGGGTCGTGATAGATACAATATTGTAGGTTTATTATTAATAAACTCCTTCAAGATATGAGTGTTAAATATGGTCATGTAGAACTTATAAATGAAACAAAGAGGAAGAAATTTTTCATTAACACTTTTATGTGACTATTTGTACCATCCTTCTATGGTTTTTTCGGATCCATTGGCTGGGATATGGATTAATGTAATAGAAAAATTATTTTATTTTCATTAGTGCTAAGACCATGATAACTTTCTATTATATGTTTATCACATATAAGAATTATATGATAAATAGTGGACACTTAACATGAATAAGATGAAAGAAAAATAAATAAATATACTTGGAATGGGAGGATTATAATATGGTATTCTTCGATAACTAAATTGTATTATCTATTCATAATAAAATGGTAATTTATTTTCTAAAATTTAAGTAGAAGGATGGTAAATCAATTGGTACCCATGATGAAAATTTTAAGACTTTAGAGGAACATTTTTCATCACTGATCCATGAATTAAAATTTTTCTATTAGGTGTTAGTTTGAAATCAGATATTCAAAAAGAGTTATACATAATGGAATTTAGAATCTACAAATAAATAATTTTGTGTGCACTCAATATGGAAATAGAAGCATGAAACACTCTTGTTTCTAGTGGTATGAAAGTGATATAAGTGTTTCATTGATGATCCAGTGGTATGTCACATGCAGGGAAGAAGTTTTTCCAACCACCTTCCTGAAAACAATGTGGGAAGGATAGGTCAGATGATTTCCTAAATGAAACACGTAGATATATCAAATGTTGGAATCTAAAAAATTTAACAAAACAATGAAGAAGATAATTCAAGATATAAGTTAAAGAAATGAATGGTGAGAAAGCTCAAAAAATACACCCCCACACTCCATTGCTTAAGATGAAGGAGGTTTTGAATTGTTTTAATAATTGTCCTAATCTACGGTGTAATGAGGGTAATAATCCCCAATAATTTATAAATTTAATCTAAAAATAGAAATTCTACACAATCATTATAATAGAATTGAATCATGATATTTTGGGAACACTTATCCTACACTACATATATAGGGATTACACATTGAAGTATATATGAATGTTCCCTATGGAAATATTATTATTCATCCTTTAGTGTAATTTAATTTTATTCAAGGAGTTGATTATATCTATGTCTACATAATATATATAAATTTATAGAATATTGTACATACATTTGAAATTCTAAATTAACCTATTATCGTATATTGGTTTAAAAGGTTCCTAAACATATTATAGAATTTTTTTACTAAGATACAAGATAATAAAAAGAATAAAGGGCCATTTATATTTTAGAATAAAATATTATTTTATTATGAAATTATTTTTAGAAATTATTTATATATTTTTATAATATATTATTAATCTAAGACCATTTTTTGGTATTAGACATTTGATATAATTTATTTTCAAATAATTCTTATGTTGGTCATGGAAGGATATGAGATCAGATAATTATAATATTTTTGCTTAAAACAGTTTCAGATATATTTTGGAGGTTCCCTAAAGATATGTATTTATTTAATGGACTAAGAAGATCTTTTGGATTTATTGATGTGGTTTTAGAGATTATTTTATTATTTTATCATATGATGATTTATCTGTATTTAATAACCTTTTCTAAAAAAATTGTTTTTGATATATATTTACAGATATGATGAATAAAATGTACCTATTTTATAGATATTATGATCCATTGAAATAAAATTTAGTTCCTTAGGAAGAAAAATTAACATGATGGATATTCATTTCATAGGGTAAGATATGAATTATAAGTTGTTCAAAGTACAACTAGAGGATGAAATTTTATTATGAAATTGAATAAAATAAATTTATAATATGTTTTACATGGTCTATTTATTGTTATAAAGATAATATATAATCTTTTTGAATATAGTCTTGAAATAATATTTTTATTCATTTAACTTCATTTCAAATAATTTTATGTTCTTTCAAGGAAATTGATTAATGGTTTTGTGATCATTAACTTTCCCATTACCATGGTCTCTATCACTCTCTATCAGTCCATGTACATTATTTTTTCCTTCATTTCTATATTTTACATTATCATCACGTATGTCCTTATTTGTTATCCTGATTATTTGTTATATTAGGTAATCATTATGTTTCTTTGTTCCCCTTTTCAGATGATGTTTTATTAACCCATTGTATGAAGTGGGTTTCGAAGTAAGGTATTTGATAATATTGAAACATTGTTTACCAAGATAAAAAAATTGGTATATTTTTTTATTTGAGTATTAGTAAATACCATGATATTTTAAAATATACTTCTAATTTAATAAATTGTATGTTTTTTATAGAGATATTTACGTGCAATACTAATCTTAAAAAGAAGTTGTATACATTATAACCTACATGTTAAATTAAAAGGTACAAATAAGATTAATAATATTATATATATATATATATATATTATTTAATATAATTTTTTTTTTATAAATTCATAAAAAAATGACCTCAATTTTTTTAAGAAAATTCATTCCATTCCTCAAAATTGCATTTTTTTTCTAAAATATTTTTATTTAATTTTGTACATGGAAATTATAGATAAATTATTCACAATTTATAAAAAATATATCATAAAATGATATTGTTTTTGAAAAAATAATATAAAAAATATTTATGAGGAAATTTTGGGACATTTTGGAAATGATATGTTTTCAGTCTATTAGAAACATTACTGATTTATATTGAAAACAATCAATTTATTTCAAGAATTTATATTGTAAAAATTTATTTTAGAATATTTTCAATATAAAATTAAAAAATTTATATTTAATGTAATAATATTTATCTCATTTTAATCAATTGTATACTTCATTTTTTATAAAAACATTTTATACTTAAGAAGACATTTATTTCGTGAAAACTGTTTTTTTCAAATTTTTATGGATTTAATATGAAATTAAATTATACCAATTATATGAATTAAATTTGATAAAATATATAAAATATTTTAAATTGGAATTATAAAAATAATTGAATATAGTTTTCTTAATTTTTGGTTTATTTGGAACAGTGACAATTGTAAAGATTTATCACCTTGGTAAAAGAGGTAAAACTTGATTACAACCATGAGATAAAACATTAAAACTTATTTAACATTAGAATTTCACCTCAAGGATGATTTATTTTAGACCCATTTTATTTTTTTATGATTTAAAAGTTGTATTTTAAAAAAATTATATTGTATTTGGGTACCCAAAAATGAATTTTTTGAAAGATAAGTTATATTTTATTCTAATTAAAAACTATTTTCGAGGCATCAGAATTAATGGTATGGCTTGAAGATTAAATTCAATTTTTGATTTCTGAAATAGTTTTAAATTTTTTTTATTTAGCTAAAAATAATTATTTCAAACAATATCTTTTCTCATTTCATGATGGATTTATTTTCCCACTTAAATATGGTATTTTACTAAAAACAATTTTTTGTGCATTTATTGTTCTTATATTAAAGATAATTCCTTCCACCAATAGAAATTTAATCTGATAAAATGGATTAATAATTATGAATCATCATATATAATTTTTTAGGAAATTATATTTTATTTTTTCAATAAAATTAAGTTATCATGGCCTAATGTCTTGTTATCTTGGTTAACATTAAAATGAGTTTAACATTTTTTAACAATGACATATGACTTAAAATATGTACAAAACGTCCATAAATATTATTAGTTCAGTTTATTATGAAATTATAATATATTTTGGTTTAATTTGGTATACCTAGGATCCACTTGAAATGAAGATGATATATATTTCATTTAATCATTTACTTAATTCCATTTGTGTCCTTTCCCTCCTATATAAAAGGATATCACCTCTCCACTATTATCCAAACATCATGAGCATATAAATTTTTTCAATTCCTACCCAAATACATTTCAATATTTACTTCCCTTTTCTGAGATATTTCATTCATTCCAATATACAATCCTTTCAAGGCTTAAGGTGTAAACTAAAGGAGTTTGACAAAAGAAGAGGTAATCATCTTTCCCGATCTCTTTCAATTTATTTCATCTTCTACCTGATGTAATTGTTTGTGTGGGAGTAAATAATAATTATTTTATTATATTCAATATAATTTATTGTTATTATGATTATGTATCAACCATTTTTCACACATTTTCCATAAAATTTGAAATGAAAAGTATTGCTTAGGCTTATTTGTCTACTAATACTTCCACGTACATGATATGATTCATTATGCATCTGTCTAATTTATTGATAGTTATTATTATTTATTTAATATCTATATATATTAATCATGAATTAATTATATTTATCTATTAATAATATATTATCTACATTCTTATAGCAATAGATTAAGTGGATGTTTATTAAAGACAATCCAGATGATGATATTTTGTTTATGAAATAGAAATAATCCACGAAAGTAAATTTCTCTCTTGTACTTTTAATTGATAGTATAAAATTAACTCAATAATATCAAAAGGACCTTGAAATAATACATTTATGATTTTCCATTATTTTTTATTTATGGATGGTCTTTTAACCCGTTAGTAATTTATGGTTTTGTAGTTCATTAACATTCTTATGACAATGATTTCTATCATTATCTATTATTCCATGGATTTTATTTTTTTTATTTTTTTTCCTCCATGTCTATATTTTAACATCGGTTTAATGTTATCCTTATCTATGAACCTATTTATGCGTCATTTTTGGAAGAAATTATGTTTAACACTTTCCCTATTGAAAAAATATTTTATTTTCCCTTTGTACAATTTGGGTTTATTGAAAAAGTTATTTTCAAATATTAAACCTTTTATTACAAAGATAAAAATTGGGTGGGTTAAATTTATTTAAAGAGATAAAATATAAAATCGTCATATATTATGATATATTTATCTTTAAATATATTTTAATTTTTCTACGACTTTGTTGAAAAAATAACATTCTTAAAATGAACCATAATATATTATATCATAATCATTAAATTGATGAGTATGAATAAGATTAACCAAATTATGAAAATATATAGAAATTTTTTACTCAAATCATATTTATTGATTAATAAAAAATAAATAAGAACATGAATTTATTGAGAAATTTTCTTTTTATCTGCAAAAATATTTTCTATTACATTGATGCATGGAAGTTATAATAAATTTCCGAAAATTATAGAATTATAAAAAAATGATATCGTATTTAAATTCAAAAAATCAAATTTAACCTAGGATTAAATTTTATGGTTTTTTTGAAATGATTAATTTTTTAGTGCATTTTAGAAAATACATATTTCAATTATAAATGTCTTTTGGTTTCAAGTATTTAAAAATTAAAATATTTCTTTAAAAATGATTTAATGTAAAATTAGTTAATTTATATAATAAATATTCTAATTTCTATTATTTTAATCAATTTTATAATTGATTTTTTATAATAATAAAAATATAGTTATGAATGATTTTATTTCTAGAAAACAGATTTTCATCAAATTCTGTGGGTATAATTTTAAATTAATATTTTATTATTATGTGAATTGAATTTTATAAAATAAATTAAGTAATTTTAATCAGATTTATTAATATAATTTAATAAGGTCACCAATTTTTTTTAATTGTGAATAGTGACCTTGGTAATGATTTGTGACCTGAGTAAAAGAGGTAAACATGGTTAATGTTATGAGGTAAAACAATAAAAATTATTTAATTCCAGATGATAACCTATATTATTAGTGGGTTCTAACCGAAGATAAGTTTAATGGGTCAAATAATTTATTTTTAAACATTATTTAATAATTGGTAATCAAAAATGACTTTTTTAAAAGATCACTTATATTATTCTATTCAATTTAAAAACTAGTTTTTTTATTTTTTTAATAATTACCTATTTTTTAGTTTTAATTTGAATTTTTATTGCACTAAAATTATAAAAATATTTTTTTTTGTATTATTTCACTAACAAATTTGTTATGTAATTAATTATCTTATTTCTCAGAGAAATTCCTTTTCTCCTAACCATGTTTTCTTCTAAAAAAATATTTTCATTTGATTTGTCTTATTATATTAAAAGTAATTATTTTCACCAATATAAGTTGAATCAGATAAAATGTATTGATGTTTTTTAATATTTTTATCCAAATTTTTTTATAATTACCATTTTACTTTTAATCATTTAAATATGTTGTAATGTTTCAAATTAAAGTTATTAATACTTCTAATAAAATGGTATTAAAATGTTTTAACGTGATGATAGTCCTTCAAAACACCAAAAAGTTAGATAAATATAAAATTTTGAAATTATTTTTTCCTTATAAAATATTATATATGAATTTTTCGTTCTTTTTTTGAAAATAAAATGTAATTATATATATAAGTAAATATTTTATGCTAGTACAGGTGTGTCTCGTCCCTCCCTTCTAAATGGATACCACCTATCTTTTATTCTCCACATTTAATGATCTTTATAACATGTTAAATACCTACCATAATACCTTCCAAGATTAATTACCCATTCATTATATGTTTTTCATTTAAAAATACCATCCATTAAATTTCATGTTTGTAATCCAAAGGGGGTGTACCGAAGAAGAGGTAATCGACTTACCCGGCCTATTTCAATTTATTTATTTATAAAACTCTTCTAAATAAAATATATAAATTATAGAAATAATTATTTAATAATATTATATATGTGTTTCTATATATATTAGATCAACCAATTTTCGTATTCTATCTATCAAATTGGAAATGAAAATTATCGCTCTCTCATACATGTAGCCTACAACCTCTGCATAAGGATATGACTTATTACCAATTGCCACAATACATGGTTGGTTTTTATAATGGAATATATATATATATATATATATTATTTTTTATGTAATTATAATTCTATAATTATAATATCTTTTATAACTTCTTAAATTTTTAGCCGTTTAAAAATGATAAGGTCACTTTTGCATATGTGTGGATTACCGCATCCAAGAAGCGATGCGATTTATTTTCTTCTTATATTTATGAGGATGAGAAGAAATATATATTTAAGGAATTCATATGGTATCTATAATATATTAATAATTATTTAATTATAAATTAGTACATACCATTCTTTTATTTCACCAATCAAAAAAATGGAACCATTGCTCATGCACATGTTCGGGATACCAGATCTATGAAGTGATATAATTAATTTTCCATAAACTTTTTATATTAATAGTTATGAAATTCAATATAATGATTAAATATTATACTCATTAAATGAATATAAATGCAGAATGTTTTTTAAATATAATAAAATTACAAGGATCTTGACTACCGAAATGAAACGCGTACGAAAAATAATGCAATTATCACATGGAATAATGATTTTAATGATTATTTATTAATAAATGGGTGTTAGTATGTAATAATTAAATCTTATAAGTTACGATATATGTTATTATGGTTGTGGAATATATGTATAACAAATATATATTAATTGTGCAGTAGGTTCTAACACTTACGAAGCATGTCGAGATATGAGGTAAGTGTTTATCATCACCAACTGAGTTTTTTGGACATATAATATATTGGGAAACCATCTTCATTTGTGAGGTGTATTTATAGACCCATTTACGTGTAATATTATTAATATTTTTATTTTAATGATATATTAATTTTTTTTGAAGTTTTTCTTTCTTTTTTCTTACAATTAAAAAGTTACCAATGAGGTAGATGATTTATGTCGCAATATATTTTTATTCATGGGTTTTTATGTAGGAATTAACATAGATGTGACATATATCTCATAAAAATTTTAATATTTAATATCTATGGTTATTCATGTAATTTTCAATAAATATTTCATTTTCCTCTCTTCAAAACTAAAAATATTTATTAAATTTTTTTAATAAAAATCATCATTATTTCATATTTGGTCAATATTATTTTCCTTCCATGTATATTTTTTCATTAAAATGTATCCAATATTGATTTATATTTTATTTTATAATTATTTAATGTCATTTTTACCTATTTTTTCACTCTATATCAATGTTTACAATGAGTTTTTTTTTCTCAAACAAGATGAGTTTGACTTTTATAGAAAATGTAAAAGGAATTTTTTTAACTATACATGATATAAACAGATGTTACCATTATCATGAACAATCAAAAATATTAAGTCTCACTCTTCTGTGCATAAGACTTCTTTTATGTGACAGCATGAAAGCCATAGAATCTTGAAATATTTCACTAAAGTACCCTTATATATATTTATGTTTACCCAATCTTTGGGGTGATCTTCCGCAAGTTGAAGTCTCACTCTTCTGTGCATAAGACTGCTCTTTTGTGACAACGTGAAATCCATAGAACACTATTGGTATAGATAATGTGTGATTTTTTCCCTATGGGTTATACTTTGTATTTCCACACTATTTTGTAATCCTAAATCAACTTCTTTCATTATATTTAATGTGGAAAAAAATACCCCTATTGTGAGCACCCTTTGTCTTGAGTGTAACCCAATCTTGCGCTTAACCATGACTTTTTCACCTAAGAACCCTCTATTATGTGCACCCTCTTCTTGAGGATACATTTTTTTACATTAATCAAAATCACCATATCAAAACCCTTATTTTACACACACCTTGTCCATTTCTTATACCTTTTTAGCACAACCCACCAGGCTTGTATGGAACAATTTGTAGGGCCCTCTTGAGATATCCTCTATGCCCCTTGTGCATGGATTTCACTACATTTTTCTTTTACACATGGGTATGTTAATGAATATTTTCCTTCATCATAGGGACTCTAATATAGAAATTGGGATTGAACACTCTTCCACACTATTCCAACCTGGAATTGCTGAAGCGATGTCCATCCTACGATTATATGTGTGATAGTTATGTATTCCAAAGGGGTATTGAATGAGTCCCCATCAACTGTGATACAAGACGTAAAATAACCTGACATCAATGTCCTCCGAACATGATGTTAAACTATGGTCTCACCATGTGAATTTCACCTGGAGTTCCCCAAGTGTGGCCCTAATGGGATAAAGCCTTGGGATGACCATTCCACCTTCGACAGTTTCCATGCATAAGGCTCACACATCATTGATAGGGTTCTCCATGAATGAGGGACATGGAAATAGATATTCCTCACACCGAAAGAGGTCGTCCTCACATGGAATTAAATCCTCCTCGGGAAACTTCAATCCATATCATTCACACCATCACTCGTTGGCACATATTTCACGATAAGAACAAGAGGACTACTGCACCCTTTCGTTTCTCACAATGAGTATAAGTCCTGATGGATTATAGGTAACCAGTGACCATGAAATCCAACGTACACATTGATGAGATTCTCCTACATGTATTCCCCAGTATGTTCCATACTAAATGGGCCTTCTTCTTAGGTAAAATTTCCAACCACACCCATGTTCCTAGTTAAGATCACATACAAAATCCTTAACCAATTGATCCACTTTGATGGGCCTCCTCATTAGTTATAAACACCATCACATCAATTCACCTTTCTGAACTATGTGTAATCTCCATCCACTTTATCTTCTCTCTTAGTAGGACCCGGGAGGCTCTAATGCTTAATCCCCACAAAATGAAACCAAGATAAATCATCTATCAAAGGGAAGACTCCATGTTCATTCCCCACATCATCAATCAAATGATATGGGTTTTGATCACTATATTGTGAACATGGTATGTTGTACGACTCTTTTAGGTTCAATCCCAACCAATGGTAAACCATGGGGTCCCCATCCTAGGGATGCATCTACTTGTTCCACCTCCAGCAGTTCAATATTAATCGTCAAAGTGTGCTATATTCCCATGTATGTACACACCTCATGGATCTACCCCTATGGGTATTTGGATCCACCCATTGATAAAACATCTAGGTGCTCCCTCATAGGGTAGGACCTCTCTGATTCACCTCTATGGGGGTGTTCATATCCACAACATTCTATCTCTACAAAACATTAAACATAAAAAATATCTAATTATTCACCCATATGTTAAACATGGGGTGCTTGAGGATAAATACTTGGATGATATCCACTTATGGAGTCAGCTACTCCATTTAATCATTGGATTAATGAGGTGAGATCACTGGAATATATGTCTTTGGAATCAGATACCCTGTGATCGACAAGGGATGGCTTGGATTCCACAACCAAGATTACCCTATGAGGAGCCATCCTTTGAGGAAGATATAGATTAAGAATGTTCTTTATGTCCAAACATGTTAACACCACCCAACATGACTACAATTTTGATGCATGGTTTCTATAAAATCAGTACACCTTGGAATGTGAATACTAACATGGCATAATTAACCAGCATCCAAAAAGAGATGAGATTTGGAATGTGTTCCACAAACCCAAATTAAATATATGAGGGCAACCCGTTCAAGGTGGATAGTACCAAGGTGGATTCCAAGGAAGAATAAAAAAACATTCCATCATCTTCTTTTGATCGAGGAAAATACATAATTTTTTAATGTAATTAAGTTCACCCACCTTTGGATGGATTGGATTTGGGGCAAAAATGAAACACCCACATGACACAAAACAAATTTGGTGTGTGCCCTGGTGAATGCATCAAAAACATAAATGGTAAACCCAACATGATTCTATTTTACTAAACATGTGGAATACTATCATTTGAGAAATTACATGATAATAATATCACCAGATACAACTATCCTTCACCAGCGACCACACTGAAAATAGTGGTCTTGGTATGGAATTCAAAAGAAAGTGGGGAAGTTAAAAGATGGTTATTCTAGTATATGAAATCATCAGTGTGGAACTCTCTCTCTATCAATGGAATATTAGATGAAATTTTTGAATTGAGCATTGCTTTCTTGATATATCTACTTATGGATGAATCTACATTACATATAGGATCGAAGCTATAAGAATCCAAATAACCATAACCTACCAAAGAAGGGGTAGGATAGAATTGAATGTGATAGTCCAACCTTACATCATCCCGAGAATGACTTTGCCTGCAACTATAGATACTAGGTGCCAACACCCCACCACTACCCAAAAATCCTTAATTAGAGGCTGATAGATGCAATATTACACTCGTACAAGTAGGAGGGAGTCACTACCATGAGGGATATGGATCGCCATAACCTGGAGGCTTTTGAGCCTCACTGGAACCACCAACCCCATGGGTCGTATAGTGAGATGCTTCTTCGCACTCTAATGTAGAACTATTTTAGGAGTATCTCCCCTAAATTATCCAAAGAATCTCATCAATAATCTGAGAAGGTGGGGGTGCCTAGTTCATCTCATCCATGACTCCTTCAAGATAGATTTTACAAAGGGATCCCATTAGGCCCCATTAATGAAAACAGTGACAGGACATATAGGCCAAGGTTTAAGTGGTAAATTACCCTTCTCTACCATCCCTGACATGAATAAACCGATTCCAAAATCAGGAAAATGTTCAAGAGGATTCCCATTAGGGGGAATGTTCTTCCAAAACTAATGTGGCCCATTCCACCACAGACACCTTCTTCAATGTCCCTGCTACTACAGAGAAGGGACCCATCTACACTATGTTGGGATCGAGACCTCAACCACCCCATGGGTAGGTTGGGTTAACTATATCTACATTTTCCATAACTAGTAGTAGTTACAGGCTAGTACACTAGGAGGAGATATAGTATAATGGCTCTCCTCATAAGATAAACTACTAGAGTGGAGGCCCTCCCCACTATCACACCTATCATGGAGTTCCTCCACATATTCCTATCATTTAAAACCCAATGATCCACCAGGATTCATCGAAATTCATAGTAGAGGTCCTCCCCATACTTATAGTTACTAATACAGAGGCCCTCACTCTGACATAGACAATCAATGTGAAGGTCCTCCACATTCCATTCCTGGATGAATTAGAGTTAATCACTGCTTCATCACCCACCAAAGTAGAGGCCCTCCCCAATCCATTGGTGATATGATTGAATCCCCTACTCAATCTATCTCCACCGGTCAACATTGTATCACTCATCGGGTTTCCATTAGCTTAATCGGAGGTCCTACCCACACATGCATCAATCCCACTGGAGGTCCTCTACATTCATCCAACAACCAGTATAGAGGAACTCGATTTACTCGGGATACACAACATGAAGGCCCTGCCCATATCTAGTTTGTTTAGTGTGATGTCCCTCCTTGCACCTCAACTCTCAGATGACATGGAGGCCCTCCCAATGATCTTAAAAGTCCAAATGGTGGTCATCCCCACTCAAAAAAACTAATATGGATACCCTCCACATATTCCATAAAATCAAAGAAGAGGTCCTCTATAAACCATTCACCAAACAGTATCAAATTCCTCATCAGAACAAAGAACATAACATCCCTACAGAATAATTCAAGGAGAGAAGGGTGAACCGCCACAGCTGAAGGAAAAATTCCGAGGAGCACCAGGTCATTGTAAATCCCATTCCCATATCAGATACTATTTCAAAGTGAGATTCAATGATAAATCCTTTAATCTAATAATCTAATTCATATTCATTGGAAGTATAGGAATAAGTGAAGTTCATGATCCTTGAAGGTGATATCCACAAGATCCCCAAATACATTTGCAGGTACATGCAGGTGGAGGAATATTCGGTTCCCTTCCCATGTCTCTTGGTTCAGTCATCCCTATCATCGCCTCTTTCATTATCTACATATAAATGATATAATAGTGATTTATTCTAGAGCATGATACATGAAAAGAATCTGGTAGATCCACAAATGACTACCAATTCACTCACACATGAGGCATTGGAATGTACCCACCACTACAAGGACATGATGATGATGTTGGTACCACCGTTAAGAGACAACCCAACATTTAGTAATCTATCAAATCATGTAGTTGGTCTTCCACTAGCCCATCCACCACAACACCAATCACATGTGCTTAGTCAAACAAAGAGGAATGATCCACTTCTTAATAAGGTATTATGTGGGTTACTCTGGCTGCATATAAGTTTTCCAAGGTAATCTAGATGATTGTTACTCATAATTTAGACATCTTGGAGTCCCTCACCCTTGATGATGTTACATGATTCTTTCAACCCATCTCATAGAAATTCTTTCACACTAGAGATAGCCACATTTTTTAACTAGGAATTTGAGATAATTTTGATAGAATCGATTCATAATGTAGCATGGTTGAGTTGACAACACTCCATGTGGACTAGCACCCAGCATCACCCGGCTTCCATCATACCCTCCAACAATAATGCATCCTAATATTTACAGTGTACCATAGAATTATTGAAGATTCATATTCTCTTGTTTATATATGAGGATGGATATAGTGTGCAGATATTATCATAAATCCCATCAAGTGGTAGTTTGACATTCTTGGTGATATTGATGATATGCCTCTGGATCTCGTTATGGTAAATATTTTGAATTTTTCTAAGAACAAGTTTTATAATGTGAGATTTGGAATCAAAAATCTATAGAACATGTACCCTTGGTAATTGAAATACAAAGTGGAACCTAATAATTTTTTTCACACTCATAAAAAAAAGGTAGGCACATGGCCTTGTGGATACCTCTACATCAATGAACTCTGTTGAGTATATAAAAAATGGTAGAGATGATCAGAACCTATATGACCCCAGATCTATCTGATGCCACATAGAAGACGAAGGTAGTTCCCAAAATGGCTACCATGCATAAGCTAATCACAGATCAATAGATGCATACTGATGAGTTGCATGCTAAGCTATTCCCAGATTATCGTTGTGCTTGACCTGATCATATCCCTCCTCCATTAGGGAAGAATGGTTATCCATCATTCATTATTAGCCAATTACCCTCAGTTGATCCCTAAAATATCATGCAACCCGATTGGGTAGAGATATTTTTTTCATCAATAGACCAAGTTATGTTCCACATAATCTTCTCACGAAGTGTGATAACCATCCTCAAAGACCATATCAAGACATTCCATGATCCACTAAGTCCTCTTACAATGTTGATGAGCTTGTCAATTCATTAGTGGCTAGGAATCCTCATTAGGATTGGAATCCCCTCCAGGATGAGATGGACACTCTCATTTCATTCCTTTAATAATTATCTATGAAACAAGTAGGAATACCACCAAATGGAAAGTCATATCTGGCATATGTGGATGATATGTGAGAACGAGAAGATTTTGAGAATCCTACATGTTCACCCATAAATTGGATGGGATACCAATTTCAACATCTAACTTACTTTATCACAGTGTGAAGACCCATGTTGGGCACACTAGAGTAGTATAAAAGTAGGCAAAATATGATGTTTTATACAAATGTTGGAAGGGAGTACGTTCGTCTGATACTACCAGTTTCCCATAGGATCCATCGCTCATTGGGAATACCTATAAAGGTAGTATCCCTAATAATTCAGCTTTAACATGTCCAAGTCATATTTTTCATACATATTAAAGTGTGATAAATTTCTAGATGAGCACATAAAATACTTCAATACCAGATGGAAGGTCCTCACATATTCACTCGATATATTGCTAACCATATAGTAGTTTGTAACATTGTGTATGGAGAATATACAAACATAACTAGTCTATACCATGATAACTCATGACATCCCATGTGTATTCTAATATTTTTTTGAAACGGCCTAGTACTAAGAGGAAGCCATGCATCATGACAACCAGGCACACCCATTTCCTCTTCCTCCTCCAACAAGAAAAACCACCATGGTAGAGACTGCAATCGTAGTACAGGTAGAGGATCCACAACTACTAGAGTTTCTACCATTCAAGCCTGACACTACAAAACATCACCATTTAAAACAACAGAATATAGATCATCATCTCATAATGTAGAATCAAAAGGTTCTACCCCATCATGGACTGCCTTCTAGTAGAGATAATGTGGATTTGACCCCTCATCAGGCTCCATCCCCTCATTAGGGACAAGATTTTCTATCTCTCTTAATTAATAGATAAAAAATGAACAACTTTTTCCCATAAATAAATGTTCCTTGTTATTTCTATAATTCCTTGGAATAAATGATTCATAAGATTTCATATTATAGGAATTCCCATGAGGCTGAACTCACTGACCTCCTTGACAATTTCCCCTACCGTAGAATTCTTGGACATAACCTCATGAAATGTTATGATTTAAAGGGATGGCTATAATATCATGTTGATAATGGTATGTTCAAGTTGGGTGAGGTCTTGACATAGGTGGTTCACATCTCCTCCAATACCAACATTGATAATAAAGGTTCCAATGAATGACAACAAGTTACTAACCATGGTACTCAAAATTATGATGATGGGTTGTCATGTAGAGTCATCGCTCACGACCATGGAATCATCCACTGCCTATTAGGCTTGAACCAAACATATGATGTATCCATTCCTTATCTAATAAACTATTCTACATCAACATCATAGGATTTTGTGCATCAAAAGAGTAGGCATCGAAAATTCAAGGGAGAGCAGTGTCCTCCACAGATACTGAAGTGTAATAAACAAAAAAAAATATTAATTTAAGTTCGATTTTTATAATTATTTCATATAGAATACAACACTTAAAATCACGTTGAGGGGACATTTTATAAATATAAATGGAGAATGAATATGGTAAGTGGTATTTCATGAAATTAAGGAACAAATATTGATGAAACAGTAATTTGTCCCTTGGAATAGTAATATGACCATTAGGAATTATAATCTAGATAATATAATAGTCAGAATATAAATGAAAGTATAGGTAAACTTCTGTCATCTTTTGTATTATAATAATATATTAATATATCATAGTGTTTGTAATTAAATATTTTAAAAATTATTAATTAACAATTGGTATTTTAAGAAATGCATAAAAGATTAGTAATAATTTGATAATTAATATAATTATTTAAATAAAAATTTACCTTTCTAAAATATAATAATAAATTAATATTTACTATGATTATAGGATGATATTATGATACCTTAATTAATTCTTCAATGTGTTATAATATTAGTTATAATTTGTAATTATTTATTTTTTTAGTAAATGATAATTTTAATTTAAAATTAAATTTATCATATATAGAAAATTATTTTCATAAAGTGGATTTCGTTTTGTAAATTCAATTCTATTAATAATGGTTTTTTTTAATTTCTATGTTTTTCTAAAATACTTGATTTTTGTGAATAGTGAAATATGGTAATTTACGATATATAATATATTATATGTTAAATTAACTATTCCATGAATCGTCAATTGTGTATGGAAAACAATAATAAAATCACCTTAATTATTTGAATATACATAGTTAAATGTTCTAATAAATTTATATTATTGAGACAAAATAATAAACCAATGAATAAAATAATGAGAAAACACCCGAACCCCCCCCCCCCCCCCTATAAATATCACCCCTCGCTACCTCTTTCCTCAGACCTTCAATGATTTGAGATTTATCTAATTTAAACCCAATAATCATTACAATAACCTCCCCCATATGAAAGATAATTTGGTTTCTAAGAAACACTAAAACCATATTTCCTATGGAGGTTCTCAAGAAGGAGAATTCAATAGGTTAAAACCTCTTTAATATTCTTTTATTTTCATTTCCATTTTTTTCATTTATTACACTCTCCACATCTCCACTTATTCAAGTGGAAGGATAATTCCATTATCTTTTAAAAACTATAATTTTAGTAAGTTAATGGAACAATTCATCTTCAAATATCCTTTCTTTTCCTTTTATTCTAAAAATGAAGATATCGTACGGGGTTTGTCGATTTACTGGCACTGTGGATGATGTGTATTAATTTTTCAATACTACATGCAAGGGTGGTTTTAAAAAAAATATTATGTTTAAATAAGAATATTTTATAAATATTATTTGTCATATAATGTTACAGAACTAATATATAAACAAGATGTTAAATAAAATTATTTAGCACATAATGGACATAAAATTGTCCCAATAAATTAAATCATTTTTATTAACGTTCAATCTAATAAATCACCCTCATACCTTAAAATAGAATTAGATATTAGAAAACTTTTACTTCTATATGTTCATTAATAACATAAAATATTAATTATATAGAATCATTCTCATTTTACATGAACTGATGTACTTATAAACAAGCTAACCAGTCATGAAAACCATGAAAAAATGCTAATGAATGATGAATTTAAACTATATAACACATAAAAAAGGATATTAATGAAATTATTGAATCTATAATAAATTAATTACATGTATAATATGTTATGGATATGTTAATTATTTAATTTAATATGAATATCCAAGATATTATAATGAATAATGAATTACGAAAGAGGGTAAGGGAATTCTCGAACCTAATTTCATTTTTTTGGGTTATTCCCTTTTCATGAAAAATTTCACTGTAATTTTTCATTTAATACATATCAAATACAATTTAATTGTCTATTAATTTCATTACAGGGATATACATTCTTCTTACCGGATTTTATGACAACTGAAAATATTTTTTAAAAATAACTCTTATTCTAAAAACACATGTCTTATTTCTCTAGATATTGTTCCTTCTTCACTCTAAATTTATTATTCTGATACCATGAATGTTAATCCGATTTTCATTTTTTAACAATAAATTTTATTCATGAATATATGTTTTATGAAATTATCATGAAACCCATTTCATTTTCACTGGTTGTTTTATATCCATTATTGATATACATTCTATGTGGAATGAATCACTATGCATGGTTTTTGTCCACAAAAAAATATGTTTCATTTTTATAAATTTCCAAATTCCATGAAATTGCTTAATTATTCATCACGTGATTATAATTTTATGGTTATTATTATGCTCACCCATGTTAATTTGACTCATTAATTTATCAATCCTTTTATTTATATTTTTTCTCACCCATTTCATTTAGGTATATCCTCAGGTGATTACTTGTACTATGGAGAATGAAAAAGCCACTAATAGGCTTGAGAAGAATGAATTAAAGAAATTGTTATGTGTTATTAAGTAAATTCTATGTATTGTCCTAATTTTATAAAGACATTAAACTACATGGTTGAAGATTTGTAAAAATGTTATGTTTTAATCTTTAAAATGATGTAGTAGTCATTTAAGAAAAAGAAGGTTCCATATTGTTACTATAAGAACATTTTTTTGTAAATTTAGGAATTATGATTATTCAACCTTAGTAAAAACCATTTTCATGAGAGTAATTATATGTAATCACCCAAGAACTTTTTTAGTCAAATTATAAATATAGGGATACCATAATATATACCTTTAGTGTTAATTCACAATGGAATAAATTGTTCAAGACTTGTTGAATTACGTTTTATTCAAACCATTTACCTTTTAGAAAATGGTGGGAACTAGGAGAAACTTGGCCAACAACCCATTTGAGTGATAATGAAGTAATTACCTGAATGATATACCCAATGCCTTGGTAGGTGGAGTTGAA
This sequence comes from Viscum album, assembly GCA_963277665.1. NCBI lineage: Eukaryota > Viridiplantae > Streptophyta > Magnoliopsida > Santalales > Viscaceae > Viscum > Viscum album. Next base: position 694,190,755 of record OY728161.1, on the reverse strand, counting down.
AATTTCATAGTGTTGGTAACCCAACTTTTCTAGGCTATAAACAGTCACCCAAATAATGTGTAATAGAATCCTTCAACAAAGAGGATCAACTAGAAATTGATTCTTTTTTGCAGCAATGACCACCAACATTTTTTGGACATTATGATCCTCTCTTTATAGAATATTGTATCTACTCAATTGATAATATATTTTCTATACCTTTCTATTCTGAGATGGAGAAGGTGAATTTGGGCCTTAATCATCAAGATGAAGAGTCTGACCAATGGTTAGCATTGATTAATAACACCAATATGAATGAAGAAATTGAAGATATGGAGTGGGAAGACATTAAGACAGTGTTTATTAATAAGTATTTTCCTAGATCACTTTATAAAAATATTAATTGAGAATATATATAACTAATGAAAAATTACAGTGAATTAATATTAAAAAATGGAGAAAATTTCACAAGGAATGAATTGTATGCTTATAGTTTTATTGTAACGTCCCAGATCCGGGATCCACATAATGGGTGCCCCAATCCGGGTTGGTCACATGATCTCAAGTGCCTTTCCCCAAATGGCAGAGCCTGTTGACTAGAAGCAAGGGCCTAGGACTAATTGTGGGGAAGCAATGCACTCATTGGTCAAAGTGTAGTGCAGTGGAAAATACAACCATACAAAAGTGGAAGTAATAAGCAATATAAAATTGAGATGGACAACGGAACTGAAGTAAAATATAACCAACAATTGTATATATGATGATGCAACATGTCTCTAATTCTAAGAAAGTATCCAAAACAGGATACACTACAATCTGATACAATACAGCACAATGTACAAAGTACAGCAAAACAAAACCAAAGTAGTTCTACAAAAACACATCAATATCACAAGCCTAAGCTGGGTCCCATGTGCTCCTACACCTCAGATACAATCATGTACTTGTGTAGGGACCATTTACCTTATCGATACCTGAAGCACTATAATCTGTTTGGGAATAAGACATGACCCAAATAGGGTGTGAGAAATGAATCCCAATAGGAAACCACCAAAGGCCTTTGTCCAATTATCGGTGAAAATGTGCAACAGTAGTGTGCAATAATGAAATGCAGTAAACTAGAAACCACATTGGCTGACAATCTCTTATATCAGTGCCACATTAGAAACCACGTCAGGCTATCTTACATGTAAAATATAATAATAATACCAAAACTATGATTTATCTTGGAAGGTAAAACATACGAAATCACCATTGTGATTATTCAATGTAAACATTGTCCTCAAACATGAAAATCCATACCCTCAGGCAATCAGAAACGAAACCCTCAGGTGACTGCCCTCAGGAAAAATGAATATTTCCCTATGGAATACCAGATATCTCCCTTAGGCACAAAAGCTACAGCCCTCAGGCATATGAAACGTTTCCCTTAGGCATAACAAATCATTTCCATCAGGCTAAACAAAATCTTGCCATCAGGATAAACAAAACACATCCCCCAGGCGTTCCATAGGAAAAGAAAGTAGTCGGGATGATCTCAATGCATAAGCAAGCAATTTATATATGTTTTCTCTCAAGAAAACTCAAAAAATGCTATAATCTCAGCATACCCATGGGTATCATGCCCAAATGGATAAACAAGGGAACCGCACCCTTGTGGTGGCCCTATATCAAAATAACGATCCCAAATAGCGGTTTATACATATTCATTATATTATCTATGCTATTCTAGGTATCTCAACAGTCAATGTCTCAACCATAAGACACCCCAAACATGGTCGTGTGGAAAAACGGTACATAAATCTACTCAAAAGATGGAATTAATCAAAATTACACCTACCTCGATCTCCTCTGATTGATATACGTGAAAGGCACCTTCCTAAACAACAAGAACGACGTATATCTGAGATAAATTATTACCCATTCAAACCTAAATAAATTCACATAGGGAATGAATTGTATGGAATGATTCATGAAGAGTAAATACATTACCTGCGCGGTTAAAATGATACTGACGGTGGAAGAATCAGAATTCTGGTGAGCGATCCGTAACTCCTCTAAGTCTCAGCCTCCTCTCCCACTTCTCATATTGGGCCCACTTCCTCCTCTACCAAATGGGGAGGCAACTGCCGGTTTTTAATGATTAAAAAACTACACGGTGTGTACTCTCATGTACAAGCCATATATTATTTTTTAATTTTTCCTCTGGTGGCTACATTCCACTACCTCAGTGTTCATCGGCCAACTGATTACACATCGTCTATTACTAAGTACAAGGAATTTTAGTTAGTTTTTTACAACCTTAATCGCCAACAAGACTACACTCCCTATATTCTACTCCCACATAGCCAAAGTACATGGTGTGTAGTTTTTTTTACACCCAAGACTACACGCCCTGTATTCTAATCCCACACAGCCAATGTAGACAGTGTGTGTACTAAAGTATAATGCGTGTACCCTTAAATTTGGGATTTTTGAGATATTTCCCTTGCTTTCTCAAAAACACTAGAGAAAAAGGAAAAGAAGAAACCCATTCATCCAGAATAAGAAATTGGTTCTTACAAAATTCCCCCCTTAAAGAAATTCATCCACGACTTGGCCTTCCAAGGGTGGTGAAGATATAGCTTGGAAAAATTCTGGCCACTGAGCACGTACGTCTGTATCCCGCTCCAATGTTTCATCCTGCACTCGGCCACACAGCCATAGCACCCATACGAGAGAGACTAACTAGCCTCAAAGAATCTTCGTGATCTTATCAACAATACAGATCAGATGCTCCTCAAAGGATGCATCAACCTGTAGTTCAACCTCTTCGGGCAGAAAAATATGACATGGGTCTGAGTGATAACGGCGCAGTTGAGATATGTGGAAGACGTCGTGCATGGCCTGGTACCTCTATGGTAACTGAAACGGATAGGAAACTAGTTCGACTCTCCCCATAATCTCAAACGGCCCTACATACCTCAGTGAAAGTTTACCATATCTCCTGATCTTCCTGTGTCCCAACCTCGGTGAAATAGGCAAGAAAACTAGATCCACGACCACGACCTCCAAGGGTCATATGCGGCGATGAGTATAATATTTCTGAAGAGACTGTGCAGTAGCCATCCACTTCTGAATAAACTGGAGCTTCTCTGATGTCTCTTGAACAAGACATGGTCCCTGTAATGCTACCTCACCTACATCTAATCAGCACAAGGGTTATCAGCATTTCCTACCATATAAAGCCTCGTAAGGTTCCATATCTATAGTTACCTGAAAACTATCATTGTATGAATACTCGACCAGGGGTATGTGATTCTCCCAAGATCCCCCAACGTCTAGGGTGCATGAACGTAGCATGTCCTCTAGCACCTGTATAGTACTCTCTAACATGCCATCATTCTGAGGGTGGTAAGTTGTGCTCAGAAGCACCTGTGTACCCAATTCCCTCTGAAAATTATACATGAAATGAAACGTAAAACAGGAATCCCTAGTTGAAACGATAGAACAAGGGACCCCATGAATATGTACTACTTCTCAGATATACAAATTCTGAAGCTCTTCAACACCGAAGGTCTCCCTGATCGGAAAAAAGTGAGCTACCTTCGTATGTATGTCCACAACAACCCATACGACATCATTGACTCGAGGTGACCTCGGCAACCCAATCATGAAGTCCCTCACGACAACATCCCATTTCCACTCCAGAATGGGTAACTATGGTAATAGTACGACTGGCCTCTGATGTTCCACCTTCACTTGTTAATAGATGGAACATCTCATAACAAAACTAGCTACCTATATTTTCATCCCTGGTCACCATTATTGACGTCTCAAGTCACATTAAATTTTGGTAACTCCAAGATTCACTTCCCAAGATGAAGCAAGAAATTCCTAAATCAACTCCACACATATATCCCTTGGAACCCACACTCGTCCATGGATACGTAGTACCTCGTCATTTCTTATTGTCCAACTAGGAGGAGGGTCCTCCCTTGCCACTGACTCTTGTAGAACTAGGCCTTCTGAATCTGATAGTTGTCTCTCCTCAATCTATCTAGGAGGGTATAAGACACATATAAGGATAAAAGATAGGTTCTCCCCTGACTATTGTGCAACTCCAAATTCATCTCAGAGAACAAAGCCATAAACGGGCACTCACCACTGGCCTCCTGCAGTTCCTGTATCTGTGTCATCCTACTCAATGCATTAGCTTATGCGTTACCCTTAATAGATGTATTGGAATTCTCAAAGTTCAAGGACTGAAGGTGTTCAACCCACCTTCAATGTCAAAAAATTTAGTCACACTAGGTAAAGATGTATTTAAGTATTCTTTGGTTCGTAAAAACCACAAAATGTTCTCCCAAAAGATAACGTCTCCAACAGTATAATTCAAGAACAACTACAGCCAACTAAAGATCATGTGTCAGGTAATTCCTCTCACTTTTCCACAACTACCAATATCCGTACACAACTACTCAATCACCCTATATCAATTATTCTCCCAGCCCAATACATGATTCATCACAGTAAATTGTATAGATATTCCTTTTCTCTATAAGTATCAGGGATGGTGCTGATTTCAACATTCCCTTGAGTACCTGAAAGGCTATCTCACAAGATTCTGACCAAACTAACTTCATACCCTTCCTATTCAAACCCATCAACGGTGTTTCTAAGTGGGATAATTCCTATATAAAGATCCTATAGTAACTATCCAGCCCCATGATACTTCAAATTTCAAATAGGTTCTTAGGCGGCCCCCAGGAAACTACTGCTCTAACATTCTCTGGGTCTACTGCAACTCCTGCCTCTGAGATAATATAACCCAGGAAGTGAATCAAGTCCTTCCAAAAGTGTCACATTGAGATTTTATCATATAACTGATTATCCTTGAATGTACTCAACACTATATCATGATGGGTGGCATGGTCATGTCCAGTGTGAGAGTACACAAAGATATCATCTACGAAGACTACAACAAAATAATGAAGATATGGGTGGATCACATGATTCATTACAGCCATAAAAACTGATGGTGCGTTTGTGAGTCTTAATGGCATGAATAAGTATTCCTATAAATCATATCTTCTCTGAAAGGATATAAGTGGTATGTTCGATGGTCTAATGCGAAACTGATGATATTCAAATCTCAATTCAATCTTTGAGAACACTCATGATCCTCAAAGTTTATCAAAAATACCATCAATTCTCAGTTTGGGATATCGGTTCCTAACCATCAACTGGTTCCATTTCCGACAATCCACATAGAGTTTGAGGGTACCATCTTTTTTCTTAGTGAAATGGACAGGCGAACCCCAAGGAGAAATATTGGTTTGGATGAAACCCTCGGCTTGTAACTCCTCTAACTACCTCTTGATCTCCTGAAATTTTTGTTTTGTTATCCTATAAAGAGGAATGCACACTAGTGCTGCTCCTGGAACATGCTCAATAGGGAATTCCACCTCTTACTCCGGAGGTAGACCTGTAAAGCCGTCCGGGAAGAGATACCTAAAATGATTAAACACTGGAAGGAAATCCTTCTGACAAGTTCCCCAGTCATCCAGATATAAACTCACAATCTGGGCTATCACTCCACCTTTCCCACGATGCTTGGGTCCAGCTCGGCTCTCCTGGAAATCCCATTCTCCCTTGTATAAAATCTTCACACACTCTAGTGATGTGAAACTCACCCAGCAACGATAGAAATCTACAATGGATCGAAAGGGTACCAACCAGTCCATCTTGAGAATGACATCATTGGATGTCATCTCAAATACATAGAGGTCCCATACAATGTGACACCCACCAACCTATAGGGGAACTCCCTACATTGATGCACATATGACGTTCTACTTCCCAACGGAGTGTATAGCGTCATGATATCCAATGAAAAATAATCATCAAGCCCAAGTCTCTCCACAATGGGAACAGATATAAAGATATGTGTATAACCAATATCAAAAATTACTGAATATAAAACTGAAGCAACTATAATAGTACCTCTGAAAGTGGATGGTCCGAGATCCTTTCCCTATTCGTTCTATTTCACTACATATGTATGCCCAGTGTCGTGGCCCTACGACACAGCCTAGATACCCATAGCTGACCTGATGTGATGTCTCTAATACCTTGGTGTCTGAATACCATGGACACGACCACCACATTGGCCTGAACGTCCTGGATTATTCCAATTCTCTGACTTGTATGAAGCTACTGGCCCTAATACTCCATGCGGAGTCTGCATAGATCCCCTCTCACTAGTCACTGGTGAAAACGCCCTGCAAAAACGTTGAAGATGACCCCTCTTTCCGCAAGCTCGGCACTCCACTGGGTCACGTGGACACTGAGGTCCCATGTTCTCTTATTTACCACACTAGTAGCACATTACCTGGTCCCCTGAAAAATTATACTGTCTAGTACTTCCACCGTGAGATAAATCCATCTTCCTCTTCCTCTTGCCAGTAGAAATAGTACCATAGACTGGTGTCGAATCGCCCTAGTCTGCACAACTAGTTTCCCACAGGTTCCTCTTAGTAATCAATTCCTGGTTTACAATAGAATTCTCTGTAGGTAGCCTAAAAATATTCACCAACACTTGGATGTCTAATCAAAGAACATCCTCAAAGAGTATACCCTCAATGTCTCATCACCCAATAGAACATGTGAAAAACGTTGTAGCTCGGTGAAGAGGTTAGAATAGTAAATCAGTGACATGATTCCCTACTTAATGTTCTTGAACTCTAGAGATCGATATTCCCTTAGTGTCTCTGACAACAAATCATATAATACTTCCTGAAAATCTTCCCACACCATGTCTTGGTGATGCTTTTTCTGGGTGGTAACATCCCACCATCTCTTGGAGGAATCACACAGCTTGTAAGTAGCAAGCTTGACCCTCCTCCCAAGAGGTATCTCCTGATGCTCAAACATCATTTCCATAGAACCCACCCATGACTCCACATCCTCGGGTCCTCCATTCTCTGAAAACATAGGTAGATGTTGCTGTTGGAATATGCAAGTTAGCTCTGCCAGAGATGTGGCAACCATCAGTACTCCCTGGAAGGTCTAATGAACCTCATGATGGATTTACAGAAATTTTCTTATGTGCCTGCGTTCGGTATAATGGTTGGCACCGCATCTGGCATGGTTGGAGGATCCACTGGTATCCTCTCACCTAACATCTATGGAGTATAATCGTCGCCACTCTCTAGGTGAACAACATGTGGTCATCTCGATGGCATGAATCTACAAGGACAAAGACACGCCTTAATTTAATTTAATGTCAAGGTTTCTTTAGTTTGGTTAAGAGTTCCAAAAAAAAGGAGAAAGATCCACAAGAACTGGAAAAAAGGGATGACACGACATGTATAAGGTCTACACAGTGTGTACCTTTAATCCCTTACATGGTCGTGTTCTGATACTGGCCTAGTCATGTCTCAACCCTAGGTACACGGCGTGTTACACCCGCACACGGTGTGTACACCACCCTGTTTCCCAAGCCACACGGCTAATCCCACAAGGTCTCCCACCGATCAAGACAACACGGTGTGTCCCACAGGTACACGGCATGTACTAGAAAGGTATCACTGACCCGTGTTGTTAGTTACATGGATGGACAAAGGGTCAACTCTACACAGAATTTACAACTGGTACACGGCGTGTTCCCATTGAACTTCACTATCCCATGTCTCTTCCCACACGGCCTATGACTCGGTTAGAGACTACACGACGTGTACATAAAGTACACAGTGTGTACCTAAAAAAACAGTTTCTTCCCAAATAGAAGAACACATGGCGTGTATTCAAAACTACACGGTGTGTATTCTGTGTTTTTTCAAACAGTAAGCCTTAAAAACTACTCTGGAGCCTATAAAAACACTAAACGAACACAAAAGTTCCAAATTCTGATCCGTGAGGGCCCATACTCCCCACGAATCAATTCTTGGCATTGTATACATGTATTAACAAGGTAAAAATTCCCATGATCCACCAAATTCCAGTCAATGAGGGCACATAACACCTCAAAAACCAATTTTTGACATTCATTCAAAAAAACCTCTTATAAACAATACACCATCAAACAATATGTATTTTTATCACAGAAAATATCACAATAGTATGAATTTTTCAGCACTATATCTATCACAACAACATTAAATTTCTAATGCACCTACGTAGCATGGAAACAATGAATGACATTTGATTATATCATCTACATAAATGATGTAGGATATGGAATACCCTCATCTCATCATGTTGAAACTAAATAGAACCCATGTATCAAATATAAATAGCACACCAAAAGTGTGTCACCCAACGGTGAAATCAAATCAACTGTAAAATTGAAAAACAATAAAAAAGAAATTAAATGAGGTAGATTGCCTTTTCCTTATACACAGGTTAGCTACTCCAGGGCACAACTTATTACCAAGTACCAATTCCATCCTATCCCTAGCTATAGTATCCAAACAGTAAGTTGAAGAAAATAAACCCATATAATACAACTTTGTAACGTCCAGAATCCAAGTGCAACACAAAGGGTGCCTAGAGCCCGGTTTGTCACATGAACTCAAGAAAATTTCCACAAATGCCAGTGGTTTCCGACTAGCAGTGAGGGCCTAGGAGTGATAGTGGGGAAACTATGCCCTCATTTTTCAAAGTGTAGCGCAGTGGAAAAATACAATCATACAAAAGCGGAAGGAGTAAGCAATATAGACCTGATAAGGACAACAGAACTAAAGATAAACATAACAAATAGTCATATATATGATGATGCAACATGTATCTAATTCTATGAAAGCAGCCAAAATAGGATACATTGCAATCTTATACAATACAACACACGGTAAAAAGTATAAAAAATTAAAACCAAAGTAGTGGAACAGGAATGAAACAACATCACAAGCATAAGATCGGTCTCATTCCCTCCTACTCCTCTACAATAATCATGTAACTATGTAGGGATCCTTTCCTTTATAGACACCTGCATCAATATAATCTGTTTGCGCCCAAGACATGACCCAAACAGGGTATGAGAAATAAATCCTAGTATACAACCACCCAAGGCCTGTGTTCAACTGTCAGTGAAAATGTGCAATAGTAGTGTGCAATAATGAAATGAAATAAACTAGGAAGTACTCAAAAGTAACCATTACTACTAGTTACATTTCCATTTTAATATTTATTTAACAGTTCAATATAGTTGAATTCTATGTTTTCCCGAGATTCGGATTCGACTGACAATCTCCTATATCAGTGCCACAGTAGAAACCACAACAAGATATGTAAACAAGTAAAAGATAATAATAATACCAAGCATGTGCTTTAGCATTCCAAGTACAACATAAGAAATTGCCATAGTGAAAATTCAAAGTAAACATTGTCCTCAAACTTGTAAATCCTTACCCTCGGGTAACCAAAAACGAAACCCTCAGGTGACTTCCATCAGGCATAACAAATAGTGCCCTTCAAGTATACCAGATATCGCCCTTAGGCACAGAATCTTCTACCCTCATGCATAAGAAACGTTTCCCTCAGGCATAACAAAACCATTCCCTAAGGCTAAATAGAACCTTGCCTTAGGAAAAAAACACTTCCATCAGGTGTTCTATAAGAAAATCAAGTATTTGGGCCAAGCCCAATGCACAAGAAAGCAATTTATATATGTTTCCTCTTAAAAAAACTCTAAACATGCTATAATGTTGACATACCCATGGGTATCCTGTACAAACAGATAAATAATGGAACCTCACCCTTGGGGTAGTGCTGGATCAAAGCAATGATCACAAACAGCGCTTTATACATATTCATTAGATTACCTATGCAATTCATGTTTTCTAAACAGTCAATTTATCATCCATACAACTCATCGAACATGGGTGTGTGGCACAATGGTATACAAAATCCACTCGACAGTTGGAATTAAACACAAAACCACCTACCTCTATCTCCTCTGATAGATATACATGAAAGGCGCCTCCTGAAACAACCAAGAACAATGTAGATCTGAGTTAAATGATTACCTATTCAAACCTAAATAACATCCCATAGGGAAATAATTGAAAGGAAATATTCAAGAAGAGGAAAGAATATACCTGTGAGGTTCAAACGAGACTGACGACAGAAGAATTGGTGTCTCGCTGAGCGATCAGAAGCTCCTCTAAGTCTCAGCCTCCTCTCTCGCTGCTCTTGGTGAGCCCTCTGCCTCTTCTGTTGAATGAGGAGGCTGCTATCTATTTTTAATGAAAAAACATAACTAGTCAGTGTGTACTCTCAAGTACATGGCGTGTACAATTTTTTTAATTGTTACTCTGGCGTCTACTTCCCACCACCTCACTATTCATCTTCCAATTGATTACACAACATGTATTACTATGTACATGGTGTGTACTTAGTTTTTTACACCCTTTATCACCAACAAGCATACACACCCTATATTCTTCTCCCACACAGCCCAAGTACATGTAGTGTGTACAAATGTACACAGCATGTAGTTAGTTTTTACACCCAAGCCAACATGCCCTATATTATCATCCCACATAGCCAAAGTACTTGGCGTGTGTACAAACATACACTACGTGTGCCCATAAATTTGGGATTTTTCCCACATTTACCTTCTTTCTCAAAAACACTTAAGGAAAAGGAAAAGATGAAACTCGTACCTCAATAATAAGAACTGTTCTCTTACATTTATAATCAATAATGATAGAAAAATTGATATCTTCTTTAGTGGATTCAAACCACACCTTCAAAAGGCTCTTACTATTTGAGACTTTATGGGTTATGAATAATTTTTTTGACGTTCTCTAAATATGGAGATGGAGTTTGGAAAATGGTCCCCAGGCTATGGTGATAAGAAATGGAAGATGGTGTTTCAATATGGGGGATATAATGGGGAAGGTGGAATGAAACTACAACCCCTCACATTTCAAAAATGAGTGAAGAATCGTCACGGGGACCACCTAAAACAAATAGGTAAATGATAAAAGTATGTAAAAAAAGGCCCCCAAGCTTCTAAATGTTGAAATGACATGAGGAATCTGGAAAATGTTATGGAATAAAGGAGATAACCACCTATGGTTCAATGCTTCAATTATAGGGTTAAAGGGCATTATAAAAGCTAGTGTGCTAAACCTAGAGTTCATAAGGGTAATCAGTGTCAATATCCACCAAATCCAAATGAGAATTGGAAGGTGTATGCAATCACTACTTTTTGGTGGATCCCAAAATTATTTGGTGATATGTATTCTGGTTATTAATTCCGGAATAGGGAATGTACTATTTGATTCTAGTTCTATACATTATTTCATATATTAATTTTTTAGTAGAACTATTAAAACACCACCTCAAAATATCATTATTGAGTTGTCTATAAAAAAAAATTGGGGAATTAATTCATCCAAAGTATATAAATCCTCCCCATTTTATTATCATGTACCGAACCTCCAATAAAATATTTTCTTTCCTCATTTGGTAGAGTTTGATCCAATTTTTTGCTTGGTGTTACAATCGTTATTCAAAGACAACATCAATAATCTGTTAATGAAGATCACTCTTCAAATCCTGAAGTATCCTATAATTATATACAAGTGTAAGGAGGATGATGAATCTTTTTTAGTGTCATCATCTAAAGTGTGGATATTATTGACTTATGAGAATGATTATCTTTCACAAATGATTGAGAAAATGTAAAAAATTGTGTTCAATTACATGCGCATTATGACGGACTACACTAATGTGTTCCATAAATAATTCCATGGTCTTCCTCTTAATTGAGAAGTTCAGATCTCAATTGAACTTATTCTTGGATATCTCTTTATATCAAAGGAAATGTATTGAATTTCTACCATTGTGTTTGAGGAACTGAAGAAGTAGTTACAAGAGAATCATGATAGGGGTTTTATATGCCTCAGCGCTTCACCATGAGGTACGCTAGTCCAATTCATCAAGAAGAAGGATGGATAAATGTTCCTCTATATTTAATATCATTTTCTCAACAAAATCATGATAAATAATAATTATTCCATTCCAAGTATATAAGATTTATTTTTTCAACAATGTTGGGACAAATATTTTTCTATGGTGGACCATTGTTTAGGACATCTCCAATTAAAGGCATGGAAAGAAGATATTCATAATATTTACTTTTTAATGATGTAAAAAAAACTATTAGTTCACTGTGATTCATTTCAAACTCACTAAGTATCTGGAAATATCTATGGACTAAATAAATAATATATGTATATAATTCCTTGAATTTTTTTTTTGAATTTTTTATCGATGATATTATAATATAATCCAAAAGAAATGAGAAACATAAGGATAATTTTAATATTGTGATAAATAAAATCAAAAATATTAATATAAATGAAAATTATAGTAAATGTGTGTTCTGGATAGAGGAAGTATCATTCTGGTGACATGTTATCACCAATAAAAAATATCCATTGACCCTTCAAAGATAAAGGATGTCAAATAGTAGACAAGTCTAACAAATTTAATAATGATTGGTAGTCTCCTTGGTCTAGCTGGATATTTTCAAAAATTTGTGAGGAACAAATCATTATTTTCTATCCCACTAAACACAATGACTCAAATAGGATATGATTTTTTCTGGACCAGTGATTTCGAAAATTTCTTCAAAGAGTTAGAAAAGGAGCTTATCACCACACTAATAATCACACATCCAAAAATTGAGGGACACTTTGTGGTATACTATGATGCTTCAAAGAGGGTAATGTGATGTTTTATGAAGGAAAATTATAATTTGATAGCCTAAACCTCAATTTAGTTTAAAATTCATGAGAAAAAAAATCCCACACATTACATTGAGTTAGTAGTTTTGATCTTTCCATTTAAAATCGGGTATAATTATCATTATGCTGAAAAGTGTGAAATGTATAAATATCATAAGATCCCAAAATATATTTTCACACATAAAAATATTAATATTCTACAGCGAAGATGGTATGTTCTCATCAAATATTTGGACATATCAATCCATAACCATCCAAGTTAGGTATGTAATGTAGCAGATGTTCTAAGTAAAAAATATCATATAAAATTATCAACAATAAGAGTTGATAAGCATCCAATATTTTTGTATTTTAAAAGGAAGTATGTGGGATTAGTTAATAATGGTACATCACCAATCCATTATCAAATGATTTCTCAATCGTACCTCACAGAGAAAATAAAGGATACACAAGGAAATATTGTGGAAATTATAAATAATCTCAAATCTATAAGAAAGGGGAAATCATCAAATATTAAAATTGATGTGGAAGGAATTGTAAGATTTCGGTAAAAAAAATTGTGTACTACCTGATCTATAGATAAAGAAGGATCTTCTAAATAATGTACATAGCTCAACCTTCTCTATTCACCCTAGGAGGACAAAGATGCACTATGACATTTGAGAGAACTATTGGTCAAAAATTATGAAGAAGGATATTTCTAAATATTCATTAAAGTGTCTGGTATATCATTTAGTGAAGTCTATAATTAAAAATTCTTAATGGATGGTGCAACCATTACCCATACCAACATGGAAATGGGACAAAATCACTATTGATATTGACACTGGACTTATAAAGAAATACATAGGAAAAAATGCTATATGGGTTATTGTGGATCATCTCAGAAACACATCTAAATTTATCAAAATACTATAGGACTTCTCACTAGATCATATTTCAATGATATACATCAGAGAAGTTATAATTATTCATGGAGTACCACTATAGATTGTATCGAATAAAGATCCCTGATTCACCTTGATGTTCTAGATAATTCTCCAACATTCTATAAACACTGAGTTGAATTTCATTATGTCTTATCATCCTAAAAATAATGTCCAATATATATAAACTATTCAAACACTGGAAGACATGTTGAGAGCATGTTCTAGGAACTTCAAAGGAGGATTAGGCCAACATTTTCCTCCTGAGGAGTTCTCTTACAAAAATATTTTCCACTCAAGCATCCAAATGGCTTCATATGAATCCATTTATGGGAACAGATTAAGAACACCAATCTTTTGGGATGAAGTTGGTGAACATAAGATACTATTACCTGAAATGGTCAATAAAATGGTCGGGAAGGTGAAAGACTTTCATTATCGCATAAAAAATGCCCAAAGTCGAATGAAGTGTTATGAATAATGGCATCAACATGATCTAGTTATTAATGGTGGAGACATGGTATTCCTCCACATATCTCCATGGAAGTTGATCATAATATTTTTGAAGAATGGAAGGTTATGTCCTAGGTACATCGTCCCCTTTGAGATTATTGTTCGAGTTAGAGTTGTGGCCTACAGAATTTCATATCATCTAACAATGTCTCTAGTATACAACATATTCCACATATTCCTCTTTAAGAACCACATACTGGATCCCCCACATATTCTAAATCCAGAGGTGGTATGGTTTGAAATGGATTTCTCTTACGCATAGTAGCCAATGAAGATCATGGACTCTATAGACAAAGTACTACGCAACATTAATAATCACCTGGTAAACGAAATATATATGAAACATAAGAATGAAGATGAAATGTGGGAATTGGAGGATGCGATGAAGGATATGTACCCTCACTTGTTTTCACTATAGTATGTAAACTAAAATTTCGAGGGTGAAATTTCATGAGGGTAGAATGTAACGTCCGAAAATTTTATCAATGTTAATTAACTTCATATAATTATATAATATAGTATAAACCACATAATATTACATTACGAACAGAATAAAATCTATATAAATGAATATTGAAAAAATAGAGGTATTTTAAGAAAATTAAGGAACCTATCCTACTGGAATAGTAACCCGACCCTCTGGATAGTAATTTGACCATTTGGAATAGTAATGTGGCCAATAAAATAGTAACCTAATATATAAGGCCCCGACCTTAAACATTACTTAATCGTGAATTAAATGAATAATTCACATAGAGGATCTTTTCAGGTTTAGAGTTTTAGATAATTAGGTCATAACTATTACATCTCCAAAGATTACATAGTAGACACTTCTACTAAGTTTCCATAAAATAAAAAAAACACTTAATAAGAAACATTTTTAGTTCCATATTTTAGATAGAATGTCTTTCCATGATCCCATCCTTGACCCTATTCATCTTTATGTCATGTGGAAAACATTTCAAAAACTTGGAATGAACATAAAAAGCCCAGTAAAGGATACACAAAGAAGGAAAACTATTAGTTTTTCAAAACAAAAAGAAAAACATGAGTACTTTACCAAAGTAATTATTTTCACCTTTATGAAGTAGTAAAAACTCTTCACTGAATAAAAGGCTATTACTTACCATTTTATAACCAAAATATTACCAGAAAACCCATATGAATAACCCATAACATATAAAGATAACTTCAGACATAAACATACTTAAATGGAATATCAATACGGTCGACTTCCACACATACTTAATGGAATAGCCATACGGCCGACTTCCATACCCAATGCATTGGAGGTTATAACATAACCACCCATCCTGGTATTCACGACACCACCCATAATATGGTTTATCACGTAACCACCCACCAAATGTCCAAGTACCATTATAAAATCATAAAACATAAAACAATTATAAAGGAAAGAAAACATTTCCACATCTCAAGAAAAATATATCACTGAAATATATTAACATAACAAATCCATTATAAAAACCATTTTAAATACCAAGAAAGAGTATATGGTATTTATTTACTTTTAAAAATATAATGGCTTGTTGAGGAATCTAAAGATCAAATAATACTCGCGGCGAAGGAAAGGTCATTGTCACCGCGTATGTTAAAAAGAAACATACTTATTGTTGTTTAGTAAAATGCTTTGTATAGAAAGGATTCCTTTCAAATAATAGTATAAGTCAAAGGGGTTTATACACCGTATAAATTAAAGCCTTGTATTAGAACAAAAAATATGCCTTAATGAAAGGAGATCGAGACGAAGTCCCTTACAATGACGGTATCCATGGATTAAGGATAAATCAATTACATAATTATGTGTGACAAACGAATACACCAAATATAAGTGGATATTAAGTGTAAAACAATCATATTTTATTCACATATATTCATAGAATTACATATTCAAGGAGTACAAGTTTATCCAAAATCATAAAAATTAGGTTAAAGTTCCGTTGCAAAAATTTGACAGCCTAACGGCGTCACTTCAAAATTCAGAAAATGAGTTAATGAGAGATAAAAAGGGTTATATCATCACTTGGACATAACATTTATATCAATAAGGATATATAAGAACATATCCCATCATAATAAGATTAAAATACCTAAAAAAATAAGTCTTTTAAAATGAGGAGGGTGAAAGGTTCCCTTACCGAATTGGGTAACTTCGGAAACATACACCTCATGAAAGAAGGACTATACAAAATCGATGTAAATACCCATAAACGATAGTATATTACACCAAGAGTAGAATAATGGGCAGTACATACACCACTCAAAGGAAAATGGTGGGAAATGTAGCATAAATCTCACAGTAATAAAAGTGAGATGAAAAATCCTTTATGAAAACTCGGCAGCCTAACGGCGCCACTTAAAACTTCCAAAAATGGATTTATGAGATCAAATAGGGTATCTCATAATATGAACAAAAAAATATCATTATGATGAATATAAAATAACATCCCCAAACATAATAATGATGATATTATAATAAATGAAATAAAAGAGAGTACTTAAAAAGAACAAGAGAGGTTGGATCCCTTACCAAAATTCGGCAGCCTAACGACGCCACTTAAAAATTATTAAAATGAGTTGATGAGAGAAAGAGGGGGTATCTAATCATATGAACACAAAAAGAAAATTAGGATTAATATAAAAGAATATCCCCAACATAAAAACATAGAGCTTAAAATAAATGATATAAAGGAGAATACATGAAAAGAAAGAGAGAGGTAGGATCCCTTACCTCAAGTCTGACTTGTCTTGTTCGTTTCATTATATTCCTGAACAATAAACTTTGGTGAATTTATAATTTATTAAGTAACTATTTTAAATATTATTATTCAGTTCATATCACATATTATAATGTTATAATAATTGGTTAATAATGTGAGTTCATATCAGATGTTTTTGTCGATGTTTGGTACATGAGTCAAAAATGAACTTGTTTGAAAATGATTGTCCATGTAGTTATAAGTAAATCATCTCCAGAATAGTATTAATGATTTAAATATCATATATATCCAGTACATATTCATTTTATACTACTCCATAACATGTGGAGATAAAAATAAATGAAATGCACCGTTCATGGAGAGGGTAGGCCGTACGTACGCATGAACGCTACTTTCATTTCATTGTCATATTAATGGAATTAAAAATAATTGAGAGATATATATATTATAATTACAATATAATATATATCTTATATAGGTCACATATGTTAATTAATTTCATTCTTTATACATTCCATGTATTGCATGAATGAGTCACATCACTTGAGGGGGCGGTAGTCCACACTTCCTCGTATGAAATTATCGCATTTGCACAACATGAAAAGCATAAAGGCATGTTTTAAATATAAAATTTAGAAGCATATAGAAAACATAAATACCATATATATCATATATAAAATATAGTGACATCATAATGGCCACCATGAGAGGTGTTAAGAGAATATTGAACAATCATCGTTTCCTGATGCAGAAATTCACCATCCACAGAAACAGTATGTTCTTTAACCATTAGACGAAGGTGTGTGTAAGTGTAGCTCGAATAATTCACATAAAAACATCCTAGTATATTTAAGATACTGTTTTTGTTACAAAATAAAGGAATAAAAAGAGTTTATAGGGTTGGATAAGAAAAATAAAACAAAAGAACACAAGGGAAGACATTACCTTTAAATCGGGTAACACTTTTTGATTTGAGCTCAAAGGCTTCCTTGGAAAGGATTATGCGCAAAGGTGAGAATTAAATGATTAAGAGATGTATTTGGAGAGATGAAATGGGAAGGGGTTTTCCATGACAATGGCTTGAGAGGTGTGGGTAAGGTGGTAGATGTAGGGGCCTTTTATAAGAGGAGAGGAGGGGCACTCTTGGAAAGTTATAAACTTTTACTTTATTATAAAATGCTTTTCGGATTTTCAAGGTCCCAAAATTATATATTTCGAGGATAAGGTGATAATAGTTAGAAATACATACATACAATTGGTTTTTTACAAGTTTAGGTCTTATATTTTACATTATCTTTTCATTTTATTTAAATCATTAAATAATGAGGTAATCACTACATCATCATGGTGTCATAAATAATTTAATTTATTTAATGTCTAAAAATTATATAAAAAATATCATTATGTAGGAAAACTTTTTATATTTCTAATTAATATTTATAGTCAAAAATATTACTTGTATAACCCCATTTAAAAATTGTTTTAGTAAAACAACACATGTTTGTGACATTTTTATTTTAACATTAAATAAAAAAAGTTTAATGTCATTTTCATACCAAAGTGGCTACATGGGGTCCCCAAGTTGACTCAGGTACTTTCTTGGTCGTCCATGACACATCCAATAAGGTTAGGACACGTGTGAAGGTCATTTCATATTATTAAAACATTATTTTTACCATAAATTACACTAATTACCTCTAATCGTGATTAAAAACTTAAAAGTTACTATTCACCAAATAATTATTTTAATCCCATTGAACCACATTTTACTTCCTAATAAAAACCATGTATGTCATATTTTTGAAATTCAAAACACATGGGTGGTAAAATTTCATTTAAATGAAAAATCAGTTTTTTTAAGTACCACTTAGTGGTTTCACTATTCATCAAAAATTGAAGTTTTTCAGAAAAATACCAAAAATTCACCCTAAGCTATATTTGATATTCCAAATTCAAAAATGATGTCTATTTTACAAAATTCAAAACATATAAGTTACATTAATTAATTTAATAATTAATTCCCGTTGTCAGAACTAATAGCGTGTTTTTATGAAACAATATATATCAAAAGATTGACACTAGTTTAAGTCCAATTTCAAAGTGAAGTTAATTCCAATGACCACTATTGGATTAAATGGTAATAATATATTCTAATTTCACTTTAAAACCAATTAAAAAGATAATCTAACCATAGAAATAAATTAGATTAAAAAGAGGTTTTGAATTAGAATACAACATTTTTCACTATTCATTAAAAAATGAACTTTATCCGAAAAATACCAAAAAATTACACAAAGTAAATTTTGATGTCCCAATTCTAAATAGAATTTAATTTTGTAAAATAAAACATATAAAATTGTAAAAAGTATATTTAAAAATGGTTCTCCATCAATAGGTGGTTAATCAACCTTTTAAAGAATATTAGAAAATTTATGCTTAAAATTGGATTCATTTGCATTTTTAATCCTCTAACATTTATTGTAAAAAGTAAAACTATTTGACAAACATATATAATCATTTTTTAGTTAGTTCTGTTCATTCCCGTCATTACAACGGCTAGGTGTTAACTACCATTTAAAATAAAATTATTTTATTATTAGAGTGCAACGTAATATTTCAAAGGAACTTGTTGTTGTGTATTGGGTAATCCATCAAGAATAGTGTTCCATTTAAAGTAATATTAATATTTTATTCACAAATATGGATAAATATAAAAATGACATATTTATTATTTACCTGGGATGTCACATCCTTCCCCCCTTCTGGTAATTTCATCCTCGCAATTTTAAAATTGGGCACAAAAACTTCATTGAAATCCCCACATCGGAAAAGGAGTAAATTAAACTATCACTTTAAAAGAAAGAAAGGGAAGTAAAGAGGTCACATGAGTTAACCCATACTAGGATTCCATGTATGAAAACATGGATATGGAAGAAAAAAACAAAGGGTCATGTTCTGAGGGAGTGTGATAGAAAACATGTTTAGGAAAAAGATAACCACCAGAAAATCACAAACTTGTGGTGGGTTAAACGGTATTGGATTCTCCAGTAGGAAAAGTTAACAAACAACATTTTTTTTAATTACTTTTCATTGAGGAATTTATTTTTGAGCTTAACTAAAACATAAGGAAACAAACTTACTTTTCATGTCGACTTTCAACTTATACTAGATTTCTTACACGAACTCATATTTTCTCCAAAAGATGAGTATTTAGGATGACTTGTTGACATTAAGAGGGCTATAATCAAATTCTAGAGAGTCACCTAATCCACAAAAGATAACTGTATACTTCCCATGAATTTAGACCTTAACCAAAACTAAAACCAAAAAGGTTAGTGTGAGATCAGATAATACCCAAAAAGGATAATCCTTTATAAAAAGGAAATATATTCTTAATCTCCAATATTTGTCCAACAAGACCCAAAGTTCAACGAAGACCAAAATTAAACCAAACTAGGTTTGAAATCCAAATATTTTAAGGATTTAATCACATATTCTTCCAAGATAAAGCGTAACATTTATCTCCAAACAACATCAGTTGCTCTTAAAGTCTCGTATTGAAAAGTAATTAACCTAATCACATATCCTCCATGATAGGTTAATAATTTCCATAGATAACCCAAAATAAATGTACTCTTAATTCATAATATCATCTAACTAAAAAGAATTAGTCAAACTAACCAGGAACTTCACGTAGTCCAGTGGTAGGTGATAAATACCAGTCGCACATTGGTTGTGGGTTCGATTCCCCCAGTTTTGTCTGACGCGACGGGTTGTCACACGGTCTGCGTGTTGTCCTTTTTCCAAACTATATAATTCTAAAATCATTCCCCAAAAAGAGATAAAATCATCAAAAATAACGATAACATAATTTAACCTCAATTTTATCTCATTCCTTTCACTTTCCATCATAACATATAGTAACCCATAATTACCTCAAAAGTAAGGATCATATAAACACAAATGGTTCTTTATAACTATTTCCACAAAATAAAAGATAACTATTCCTTGAATAAATTTTTCATATATCAAACATCAGGGTTAAAAATACTATAAAAAGTCTTCTAATGTAACCCCATAATCAAAAGATACTTAATAATCTTAAGAATTTCACTATAACTATTGAATCCATTATATGTTGACTTCTTACTCATTCAACATTCTTCATGATCCATTAACCATTCCTTTCCAACTTATTCTGAAATACTTATTTCCTAAAAACAAAATCATGGATCATATCTTAAGATTCCAAAATAGAAAAACAAATGTTAAGAAATAATCCATACCTTTGATTGGTCATTTTAAGTTTCATCATCCTCAATCAGAATGGCATTAGGTATTGGTAAACGAATATTTGTACGATCATGGTGATCCCATTCCCGAAACTTCTTCATAGGACATGTGTTTGCATAATGACCATGCACACCACAATTAAAAGATTCAATTGATCCCTCAGAAAGAACTTCTTTCCCTTTCCTCAAGTCAACTGGATGCTTCCTTTTTCCATAGCATGTTCTTGCTTTATGACCTTCATTTCCACATCTATAGCATATTTCTATCCCTTTGAAACATTTTCCTATGTGTTTCTTTCCACATCTTTGACACATAGGTATTTTGACACACTTAAATTTATGATTATTACCTGTAGTTACGTATGGATTGATTTATTGCATATATGATGCCTTATAGAAATAACCAAGGTTTAGGTGGTCAATCATGACTCCAGATAGTTTGTTGAGGATAAAAACAATAGTTCTCATTGCAGATCCCTTATCATTCAGTTGCTTGCTCATAAAACTGTCACAGTTTCCTTCACATCCACTGTTACATTGGTTCCTGCTAGATCCAGCCATTTACTAAAACCAAAAAGGTCTGTGTGAGTATATCAACAAAACCATAATGTAATAATGAGGAAGATAAACCCTAAGATATACTTACTCATTCACTTTATCTCCAACTAAGACTCTTTCTGAAATCCTATCCATTATGGTAATGTCACTTATACTTAGAGAATACCCTAACCCCTAAAGTTATCTAAACCGACCTTTGAAACCAACTATAAGGCCCCAGCCTTAAACAATACTTAATCATGAATTAAATGAATAATTCACATAGAGGATCTTTTCAGGTTTAGATTTTTAGATAATTAGGTCATAACTATTACATCTCAAAAGATTACATAGTAGATACTTCTACTAAGTTTCCATAAAATAAAAAAACACATAAAAAGAAACATGTCTAGTTCCATGTTTTAGATAAAATGTCTTTCCTTGATCCCATCCTTGACCCTATTAATCTTTAAGTCCTATGGAATACATTTCAAAAACATGGTATGAGCATAAAAAGCCCAGTAAAGGATACACAAAGAAGGAAAAATGTTAGTTTTTCAAAACAAAAAGTAAACTATGAGTACATTAACAAAGTAATACTTTACACCTTTATGAAGTAGTAAAAACTCTTTACTGAATAAAAGACCATTACTTACCCTTTTGTAACCAAAATATTACCATAAAACCCATATAAAGAACACATAACATATAAAGGTAACTTGGGACATAAACATACTTAAATGGAATAACCATATGGTCGACTACCACACATACTTAATGGAATAGTCATACGGCCGACTTCCATACCCAATGCATTGGAGGTTATAACGTAACCACCCGTCCTGGTATTCACGAAACCACCCGTCATATGGTTTATCATGTAACCACCTGTCAAATGTCCAAGTACCATTATAAAATCATAACACATAAAACAATTATAGAGGAAAGAAAACATTTTCACATTTCAAGCACAATATATCACTTAAATATATTGACATAACAAATCCATTATCAAAACCATTTTCGATACCAAAAAAGATTTTATGGTATTTATTTACTTTTAAAAATATTACAGCTTGTTGAGGAAGCCAAAGATCAAATAATACTCGCAGCTGTGGAAAGGTCATTGCCACCGCGTACATTAAAAAGAAACATACTTTTTTTTTGTTTAGTAAAACGCTTCGTATAGAAAAGATTCCTTTTGAATAAAAGTATAATTAAAAGGGGTTTATACACCGTATAAAAGAAAGCCTTGTATTAGAACAAAAATATTCCTTTATGATAGGATATCGAGACGAAGTCCCTTACAAAGATGGTATCCTTGGATTAAGGATAAATCAATTACATAATTATGTGTGACAAATGAATACACCAAATATTAGTGGATATTAAGGGTTAATCAATCATAGGTTATTCACACATATTCATAGAATTACATATTCAAGGAGTACAAGTTTATCCCAAAGAATCAAAATTGGGTTAATAAGTTCCCTTGCAAAAATTTGACAGCCTAACGGCGTCACTTCAAAATTCAGAAAATGAGTTGATGAAAGATAAAAAGGGGTATCTCATCACTTGGACATAAAATTTATAGCAATAAGGATATATATGAACATATCCCATAATAATCAGATTAAAATACCTAAAAAAATAAGTCTTTTAAAATGAGGAGGGTGAAAGGTTCCCTTACCGAATTGGGTAACTTCCGAAACGTACACACCATGAAAGAAGGACTATACAACATCGATGTAAATACCCATAAACGAAATTATATTACACCAAGAGTAGAATAATGGGCAGTACATACACCACTAAAAGGAAAATGGTGGATAATGTAGCATAAATCTCACAAGAATAAAAGTGAGATGAAAAATCCCTTATGAAAACTCGGCAGCCTAACAACGCCACTTAAAACTTCCAAAAATGGATTTATGAGATCAAATAGGGTATATCATAATATGAAAAAAAATTACAGTATGATTAATATAAAAGAACATCCCCAAACATAAGAATGATGAAATTATAATAAATGACATAAAAGAGAGCACTTAAAAAGAACGAGAGAGGTTAGATCCCTTACCAAAATTCGGCAGCCTAACGGTGCCACGTAAAAATTCTTAAAATGAGTTGATGAGACAAAGAGGGGGTCTCTCATCATATGAACACATAAATTACAGTAGGATTAATATAAAAGAACATCCCCAACCTAATAACATGGAGCTTAATATAAATGAGATAAAGGAAAATACATGAAAAGAAAGAGAGATGTAGGATCCCTTACCTCAAGTCTGACTTCTCTTGTTCGTTTCTATATATTCCTGAATAATAAACTTTGGTCAATTTATAATTGCTTTTTAAATATTATTATTCAGTTCATATCACATATTATAATGTTATAATAATTGGTTAATAATGTGAGTTCATATCAGACGTTTTTGTCGCTGTTTGGTACAAGAGTCAAAAATGAACTTGTTTGGAAATGATTGTCCATGTAGTTATAAGTAAATCATCTCCAGAATAGTATTAATGATTTAAATATCATATATATCCAGTACATATTCATTTTATACTACTCCATAACATTTGGAGAAAAAAATAAATGAAATGCACCGTTCTTGGAGAGGGTAGGTCGTACGTATGCATTAACGCTACTTTCATTTCTTTGTCATATTAATGGAATTAAAAATAATTGAGAGTTATATATATTATAATTACAGTATAATATATATGTTATATAGGTCACATATGTTCATTAAGTTCATTATTTATACATTCCATGTATTGCATGAACGAGTCACATCACTTGAGGGGGTGGTAGTCCACACTTCCTCGTATGTAATTATCGCATTTGCACAACATGAAAAGCATAAAGGCATGTTTTAAATATAAAATTCAGAAGCATATAGAAAACATAAATACCATATATATAATATATAAAATATAGTTACATCATAATGGCCACCATGAAATGTGTTAAGAGAAGATTGAATAATCATCATTTCGTGAGGCAGAAATTCACCATCCACAGAAACAGTATGTTCTTTAACCATTAGACGAAGGTGTGTGTAAGTGTATCTCGAATCCTCCACATAAAAACATCCTAGTATATTTAAGATACTGGTGTTGTTACTAAATAAATTAATAAGAATAGTTTAGATGGTTGGAGAAGCAAAATAAAACAAAAGAACACAAGGGAAGACATGACCTTTAAATCGGGTAACTCTTTTTGATTTGAGCTCAAAGGCTTCCTTGGAAAGGATTATGCCCAAAGGTGAGGCTTAAATGATGAAAATAGGGATTTGGAGAGATGAAATGGGTAGGGGTTGGCCAAGAAAAAGGCTTGAGAGGTGTGGGTAAGGTGGTATAGGTGGGAGCCTTTTATAAGAGGAGAGGAGGGGCACTCTCGGAAAGTTATAAACTTTTACTTTATTATAAAATTCTTTTCAGATTTTAAAGGTCCCAAAATTATATATTTCGAGGTTAAGGTGATAAGAGTTCGTAATAAATCCATCAAAAATGTTTTTGACTAGTTTAGGTCTTATATTTTACATTATCTTTTCAATTTATTTAAATCGTTAAATAATGAGGTAATCACTGCATCATCATAGTGTCATAAATAATTTAATTTATTTAATATCTAAAAATTATAAAAAAAATAAAATGTTATATTAAATCTTTTTAGATTTCTAATAAATATTTATAGTCAAAAATATGACTTGTATAACCCCATTTAAAAAAAAATTTAGTAAAACAACACACGTTTGTGACATTTTTATTTTAACATTAAATAAAAAGTTTTTGATGTCATTTTCCAACCAAAGTGGATCCATGGGGTCCCCAAGTTGACCCATGGATTTTATTGGTCTGCCATGACACATAAAATAAGGGTAGGACATGTTTGAAGGTCATTTAATATTATTAAAACATTATTTTTACCTTAAATTACACTAATTACCACTAATCGCGATTAAAAACATAAAAGTTATTATTCACCAAAAAATTATTTTAATCCCATTAAACCACATTTTACTTCCTAATTAAAACCATTTATGTTGGATTTTTTAAATTCAAAACACAGAGGTGGTAAAATTTCATTTAAACGAAAAATCATTTTTTTAAGTACCACTTAGTGGTTTCACTATTCTTCAAAAATTGATGTTTTTCAGAAAAATAACAAAAATTAACCCTAAGCTATATTTGAAATTCCGAATTCAAAAATGATTTCTATTTTACAAAATTCAAAACATATAAGTTACAGTAATTAATTTAATAATTAATTCCCGCTGTCAGAACAATTAGCGTGTTTTTATGAAACAATATATATCAAAAGATTGACAGTAGTTTAAGTCCAATTTCAATGTGAAATTAATTACAATGACCACTATTGGATTAAATGGAAAAAATATATTCTAATTTAACTTTAAAACCAATTCAAAATATAATATAATAATATAAATAATTTGATTAAAAAGACGTTTTGAATTAAAACACAACATTTTTCACTATTCATTAAAAAATGAACTTTATCAGAAAAATTCCAAAAATTTACACAAAGTAAATTTTGATGTCCCGATTCTAAATAAGAATTTTATTTTTTCAAATACAACATATAAAATTGTCAAATGTATTTTTAAAAAGGGTTCTCCATCAAAAGGCGGTTAATCAACCTTTTAATGAATATTAGAAGATTTATGCAAAAAAATTGGATTCATTTGAATTTTTAATCCTCTAACATTTATTGTAAAAAGTAAAAATATTTGAAAAACAAATATAATCATTTTGTAGTTAGTTCTTTTCATTCCCGTCATTACAATGGCTAGGTGTTAACTACCATTTAAAATAAAATTATTTTATTATTATAGTGCAACGTAAGATTTCAAAGGAACTCGTTGTTGCGTATTGGGTAAGCAATCAAGCATAGCATTCCCTTTAAAGTAATATTAATATTTTATTCACAAATATTGATAAATATAAAAATGTAATATTCTTTATTTACCTGGGCTATTACATCCTTCCCCCCTTTTGGGAATTGCGTCCTCACAATTTTAAAATTGGGCTCAGAAACTTCATTGAAAGCCCCACATCGGAAAAGGAGTAAATTAAACTATCACTTTAATAGAAATAAAGGGAAGTAAAAAGGTCACCCGAGTTAACCCATACTAGGATTCCATGTATGAAAACATGGATATGGAAGAAAAAAACAAAGGGTCATGTTCTGAGGGAGTGTAATAGAAAACATATTTAGGAGAAAGTTAACCACCAGAAAATCACTAACATGTGATGGGTTAATCGGTATTGGATTCCCCAGTAGGAAAAGTTAACGGAAAACTTTTTTTTTAGTTACTTTTCATTGAGGAATTTATTTTTGAGCTTAACTAAAACACAAGGAAACATACTTACTTGTCATGTTGACTTTCAACTTTTACTAGATTTCTTACACGAACTCATATTTTCTCAAAAAGATGATTATTTAGGATGACTTTTTTACATTAAGAGATCTATAATCAACTTCTATAGAATCACCTAATCCAAAAAAGTGAATTGTATACTTCCCATGTATTTAGACCATAACCAAAACTAAAACCAAAAAGGTTAGTATCTGATCAGATAATACCCAAAAAGGTTAATCCTTTATAAAAAGGAAATCTATTCTTAATATCCGAAATTTGTCCAAAAACACCCAAAGTTCAACTAAGACCAAAAGTAAACCAAACTAGGATTGAAACCCAAATATTTGAAGGATTTAATCACATAGTCTTCCATGTTAAATCATAACATTTATCTCCAAACAACTTCAGTTGCTCTTAAAGCCTCGTATTGAAAAGTTATTAACCTAATCACATATCATCCATGATAGGTTAATAATTTCCATAGATATCCCAAAATAAACTTACTCTTAATTCATAAAATCATCTAACTAAAAATAATTATTCAAACTAACCAGGGACTTCACATAGTCCAGTGGTAGGTGATAAATACCAGTCGTACTTTGGTTGTGGGTTCGATTCTCATAGTTTTATCCGACGCGACGGGTTGTCACACAGTCTGCGTGTTGTCCTTTTTCCAAACTATATAATTCTCAAATCATTCCCCAAAAAGAGATAAAATCATCAAAAATAACCATAACATAATTTTACCTGAATTTTATCTCATGCATTTCACTTTCCATAATAACATATAGTAACCCATAATTACCTCAAAAGTAAGGATCATATAAACCCAAATGGTTCATTATAACTAAGTCCACAAAAGAATAGATAACTATTCCTTGAATAAATTTTTCATATATCAAACATCAGGGTTACCCATACTATAAAAAGTCTTCTAATGTAACCCCATCATCAAAAGAGATTTAATACTCTTAAGAATTTCACCATAACTCTTGAAGCCCTTATATGTTGACTTATTACTCATTCAATATTCTTCATGATCCATTAACCATTCCTTTCCAACTTATTCTGAAATACTTCTTTCCTATAAACAAAATCATGAATCATATCCTAAGATTCCAAAATTGGAAAACAAATGTTAAGAAATAATCCATACCTTTGATTGGTCATGGTCATTTTCTCCATCCTCAATCAGAATGGCATTAGGTATTGGTAAACGAATATTTGTACGATCTTGGTGATCCCATTCCCGAAACATCATCATAGGACATGTGTTTTCATAATGACCATGCACACCACATTTAAAACATTCAATTGATCCCTCAAAAAGAACTTCTTTCCCTTTCCTTGAGTCAACAGGATGCTTCATTTTCCCATGGCAGGTTCTTACTTTATGACCTTCATTTCCACATCTATAGCATATTTCTATCCCTTTGAAACATTTTCCTAGGTGTTTCTTTCCACATATTTGACACATAGGTTTTTTAACACACTTACCGTTATGATTATTTTCGGTAGTTCCATAGGTATTTGTTTCTCGCATATATGATGCCTTATAGAAATTACCAAGGTTTAGGTGGTCAATCATGACTCCGGATAGTTGGTTGGGGATAAACACAAGAGTTCTCATTGCATCTCCCATATCATTCAGTTTCTCGCTCAGAAAACTGTCACAGTTTCCTTCACATCCACTTTTACTTTGGTTCCTTCTAGATCCAGCCATTTACTAAAACCAAAAAGGGCAGTGTGAGTATATCAAAAAAACCATCATGTATTAATGAGGAAGATAAACACTAAGATATACTTACTCAGTCACTATATCTAAAAATAGGACTCTTTCTGAAATCTTAACCATTATGGTAATTTCACTTATGCTTAGAGAATACCCTAACCTCTAAAGTTATCTAAACCGACCTTTGATACCAACTATAAGGCCTCGGCCTTAAACATTACTTAATCATGAATTAAATGAATAATTCACATAGAGGATCTTTTCAAGTTTAGAGTTTTAGAGAATTAGGTCATAACTATTGCATCTCAAAAGATTACATAGTAGACACTTCTACTAAGTTTCCATAAAATAAAATAAACACTTAAAAAGAAACATGTCTTGTTTCATGTTTTAGATAGAATGTCTTTCCTTGATCCCATCCTTGACCCTATTCATCTTTAAGTCCTATGGAAAACATTTCAAAAACATGGGATGAGCATAAAAAGCCCAGTAAAGGATAGACAAACAAGGAAATTTGTTTGTTTTTCAAAACAACAAGTAAACCATGAGTACTTTACCAAAGTAATACTTTTCAGCTTTATGAAGTAGTAAAAACCCTTCACTGAATAAAAGACCATTACTTACCCTTTTGTAACCAAAAGATTTCCATAAAACCCATATAAAGAACACATAACATATAAAGGTAACTTGGGACATAAACCTACTTAAATGGAATAACCATATGGTCGACTTCCACACATACTTAATGGAATAGCCATACGGCCGACTTCCATACCCAATTCATTGGAGGTTATAACGTAACCACATGTCCCGGTATTCACGGCACCACCCGTCATATGGTTTATCATGTAACCCCCCGTCAAATGTCCAAGTACCATTATAAAATCATAACACCTTCCTTCTTTTTTTTAAAAAAAGTCATGGATTCTTCTTGTCAAAGAAGAAACAAGAAAAACAAGTTACAAAACATCCATCATAAGATAAAGGAATTTGACATGCGATGGTAGCATAAAATTTATAATGTAATTACTTAACAAAAAAAACTTTTTTCAATAATTATACATGGATCATGGTTAATATCGGACAATTTACTGCAACATGCATTTTCTAATGTGTTGTCCCATCAAAACCATAAGTTACATGATCTATGAAAACTCTCCAATTGCAAACGATTTACAGATCGCAGATGGAAAAAAATTCAAAACAAAGTCGCAGATCCTTGTTTTTTCAACTTTCATCATCTACGGATTGTTTTGATCCAGCAACTCCAGCCTTCTTCGGCAAAAGAAAACTGTGAATGTTTGGCATGACACCTCCATTGGCAATAGTAACATCACCCGGAAGCTTGCTGAGTTCTTCGTCGTTATGCACCTCAAGCTGTATATGCCTCGGGATAATACGGGTCTTCTTATTGTCCCTTTCTGCATTTCCAACTAATTCGAGAACCTTGGCAGCTAGATATTTGAGAACAGCAGCAAGGTACATAGGAGCAGAAGCACCGACACGCTCGGCGTACTTACCGGCCCTCAAGAAATGTGCGATACGGCCAACAAGAAATTGCAATCCTGACTTGCTGCTTTGGGAAGTGGCCTTCTTGGCTACCGTCGTTCCCAAGGCTTTTCCTCGCCCAACCATTTTTGACTGGATTGGATTTTTTAGATCGTGTGAGACCAGAAAGAGAAAGCGGAGGCAAAGTCGAATTAATACATAAAACAATTATAAAGGAAAGAAAACATTTCCACATTTCATGCACAATATATCACTTAAATATATTGATATAACAAATACATTATCAAAACCATTTTCAATACCAAAAAATAGTATATGCTATTTATTTACATTTAAATATATAACAGCTTGTTGAGGAATCCAAAGATCAAATAATACTCGCGGAGGTGGAAAGGTCATTGTCATCGCGTACGTTAAAAAGAAACATACTTTTTGTCGTTTAGTAAAACGCTTCATATATAAAATATTCCTTTCAAATAAAAGTATAAGTCAAAGGGGTTTATACACCGTATAAATGAAAGCCTTGTATTAGAACAAAAATATTCCTTAATGAAAGGAGATCGAGACGAAGTCCCTTACAAAGACGGTATCCTTGGATTAAGGGTAAATCAATTACATAATTATGTTTGAAAAATGAATACACCAAATATAAGTGGATATTAAGTGTAAAAAAATCATAGGTTATTCACACATATTCAAAGAACAACATATTCAAGGAGTACAAGTTTATCCCAAAGAATCCAAATTGGGTTAAGAAATTCCATTGCAAAAATTTGACAGCCTAATGGCGTCACTTCAAAATTCAGAAAATGAGTTGATGAGAGATAAAAAGAGGTATATAATCACTTGGACATAACATTTATAGCAATAAGGATATATAAGAACATATCCCATCATAATAAGATTAAAATACCTAATAAAAGAAGTCTTTTAAAATGAGGAGGGGGAAAGGTTCCCTTACCAAATTGGGTAACTTCTGAAACGTACACCCCATGAAAGAAGGACTGTACAACATCGATGTAAATATCCATAAATGAAAGTATATTACACCAAGAGTAGAATAATGGGTAGTACATACACCACTCAAAGGAAAATGGTGGAAAATTTAGCATAAATCTCACAGGAATAAATGTGAGATGAAAAATCCCTTATGAAAACTCGGCAGCCTAACGGCACCACTTAAAACTTCCAAAAATGGATTTATGAGATCAAATAGGGTCTCTCATAATATGAAAAAAAAATTACAGTATGATGAATATAAAAGAACATCCCCAAAAATAATAATGATGAGTTTATAAGAAATGACATAATAGAGAGTACTTAAAAAGAACGAGAGAGGTTGGATCCCTTACCAAAATTCGGTACCCTAACGGCGCCACATAAAAATTATTAAAATGAGTTAATGAGAGAAATAGGGGGTATGTCATCATATGAACACAAAAATGACAGTGGGATGAATATAAAAGAACATCCCCAACATAATAACATGGAGCTTAAAATAACGGAGACAAAGGAGAATACATGAAAAGAAAGAGAGAGGTAGGATCTCATACCTCAAGTCTGACTTATCTTGTCCGTTTCTTTATATTCTTGAATAATAAACTTTGGTCAATTTATAATTTCTTAAGGAGATCTTTTAAATATTATTATTCAGTTCATATAACATATTATAATGTTATAATAATTGGTTAATAATGTGAGTTCATATCAGACGTTTTTGTCGATGTTTGGTATATGAGTCAAAAATGAACTTGTTTGAAAATGATTTTCCATGTAGTTATAAGTAAATTATCTCCATAATAGTATTAATGATTTAAATATAATATATATCCAGTACATATTCATTTTATACTACTCCATAACATTTGGAGATAAAAAGAAATGAAATGCACCGTTCATGGAGACGGTAGGCCGTACGTACGCATGAACGCTACTTTCATTTCATTGTCATATTAATGTAATTAAAAATAATTGAGAGATATATATATTATAATTCCAGTATAATATATATCTTATATAGGTCACATATGTTCATTAATTTCACTATTTATAAATTCCATGTATTGCATGAATGAGTCACATCACTTGAGGGGCGGTAGTCCACACTTCCTCGTATGGAATTATCGCATTTGTACAACGTGAAAAGTATAAAGGCGTGTTTTAAATATAAAATTCAGAATAATATATAAAACATAAATACCATATATATTATATATAAAATATAGTGTCATCATAATGGCCACCGTGAAAGGTGTTAAGAGATGATTGAACAATCATCATTTCGTGAGGCAGAAATTCTCCATCCACAGAAACAGTATGTTCTTTAACCATTAGATGAAGGTGTGTGTATGTGTAGCTCAAATCCTTCACATAAAAACATCCTAGTATATTGAAGATAATGGTGTTGTTACAAAATAAAGGAATAAAAAGAGTTTAGAGGGTTGGAGAATCAAAATAAAACAAAAGAACACAGGGGAAGACATTACCTTTAAATCGGGTAACTCTTTTTGATTTGAGCTTAAATGCTTCATTGGAAAAGATTCTGCCCAAAGTTGAGGCTTAAATTATTAATAGAGGGATTTGGAGATATGAAATGGTCAGGGGTTGTCTGATCCAAAGGCTTGATAGGTGAGGGTAAGTTGGTAGAGGTGGGGGCCTTTTATAAGAGGAGAGGAGGGGCACTCGTGGAAAGTTATAAACTTTTACTTTATTATAAAATGGTTTTCGGATTTTAAAGGTCCAAAAATTATATATTTCAAGGATAAGGTGATAATAGTTCTAAATCCATCCATCCAATAGGATTTTGACAAGTGTAGGTCTTAGATTTTACATTATATTTTCATTTTATTTAAATCGTTAAATAATGAGGTAATCATTGCATCATCATGGTTTCATAAATAATTTAATTTATTTAATGTATAAAAATTATAAAACAAATATCATGATGTAGGAAATTTTTTTATATTTATAATGAATATTTATAGTAAAAAATATGAATTTTATAACCCCATTTAAAAATTGTTTTAGTAAAACAACACATGTTTGTGACATATTTATTTTAACATTAAATAAAAAGTTTTTAATGTCATTTTCCTACCAAAGTG
Source organism: Viscum album (assembly GCA_963277665.1). Lineage (NCBI taxonomy): Eukaryota > Viridiplantae > Streptophyta > Magnoliopsida > Santalales > Viscaceae > Viscum > Viscum album. The sequence continues at coordinate 694,157,292 of OY728161.1, read as the reverse complement.
GCTCCATGGGGTCCCCAAGTTTACCCATGGATTGTATTGGTCTGACATGACACATCTAATAAGGGTAATACATGTTTCAAGTTCATTTAATATTATTAAAACATTATTTTTACCTTAAATTACACTAATTACATCTAATCGTGATTAAAAACGTAAAAGTTACTATTCACCAAAAAATTATTTTAATCCCATTGAACCAAATTTTACTTCCTAATGAAAGCTATGTATGTCAGATTTTTAAAATTAAAAACACAGAGATGGTAATATTTCATTTAAATGAAAAATCAGTTTTTTTAAGTACCACTTAGTGGTTTCACTATTCATAAAAAATTGAAGTTTTTTAGAAAAATACCAAAAATTTACCCTAAGCTATATTTGATATTCCGAATTAAAAAATGATGACTATTTTACAAAATTCACAACATATAAGTTACATTAATTAATTTAATAATTTATTCCAGCTGGCAGAACAAATAGCGTGTTTTTATGAAACAATATATATCAAAAGATTGACACTAGTTTAAGTCCAATTTCAAAGTGAAATTAATTCCAATGACCACTATTGGATTAAATGGTAAAAATAAATTCTAATTTCACTTTAAAAATATTAAAAATATAATCTAATAATATAAATAAATTATATTAAAAAGAGGTTTTGAATTAAAATACAACATTTTTCACTATTCATTAAAAAATGAACTTTATCGGAAAAATACCAAAAATTTACACAAAGTAAATTTTAATGTCCTGATTCTAAAGAAGAATTTTATTTTTTCAAATACAACATATAAAATTGTCAAAAGTATATTTAAAAAGGGTTCTCCATTAAAAGGCGATTAATCAACCTTTTAAAGAATATTAGAATATCTATGCTTAAAATTTGATTCATTTTCATTTTTAATCCTCTAACATTTATTGTAAAAAGTAAAAATATTTGACAAACATATATAATCATTTTGTATTTAGTTTTGTTCATTCCTGTCATTACAACGGCTAGGTGTTAACTACCATTTAAAATAAAATTATTTTAATATTAGAGTGCAACGTAAGATTTCAAAGGAACTCTTTGTTGCGTATTGGGTAATCCATCAGGCATAGTGTTCCCTTTAAAGTAATATTAATATTTTATTCACAAATATGGATAAATATAAAAATGTCATATTATTTATTTACCTGGGGTGTTACATAATAGATCCAATTATAAATAAAATTTAGTAATCTTATAAATTATAATATGATATAAATATACCATAATAAATGTTATTTAATATTTTAAAAATTATTAAATTAATGTTGGTATTTTTATAACACAACATTTTTTATTTATAATTTATTAATTAATAAAAAATTGAAAACTAATATTTATTTCCCTGATATAGATTGAAAAATTTATAATTTTGTGGTCTTATAATTATAGGCTCTTTATATGAGGCCTGAATTAATTTTTTAATGTGTTATAAATTCAGTTATAATTTTTAAATAAGATTTTTTTTGAGTAAATGATGATTTTAATTAAAAGTATAATTTATAATATTAAGACAATTATTTTCATAAAATGGAGTTCATTTTTTAATTATACACTTATATAACTATTTGGGTGAGTTTTTGTTATTTTTCTAAAATACATGAATTCTTTGGTGAATAGTGAAATATATTAATTTACGGTTTATATTCATTATATGATAAATACACTATTTATTGAGTGATAATTGATATAAGAACCCTAATCACTATTTACCATTCATTATTTTAATATATTTATATATAATGATCAAACTATTAACGGTATTGAGACAAAATAATAAACTAATGAATAAAATAATGAGAAAATACATGTCTCTTTCATTATAAATATCACCCCCACCACCTATTCTCCATAGACCTTATAAGATTTGAGACATGCCAAAATTCTACCCAATACTCTTCCTAAGACTATAACACATGTCTACAAGACTTTGTTCTCAACAAAAGATCAAAACCAATTTTCTTATGGAGGTTCTCGAAGAAGAGAATTCAATAGGTAAATCCCTCTTTCATTTTCTTTTTAATTTCTTTTCAATTTATTTTCATTTCCTATTCTGTCCTCATATCAATTTATCCAAGTGGAATAATAATTAAATTATATTTTATATAATGGAATTAGATTATTTTATTTGAATAATGCATCTTCATATCTATTTCATTTTCCTGTTATTCTAAAAATGAAGATATTGTCAGTAGTGTTTCGATTTACCGCCACCGTGGACGATGCATTTTCATTTTTCACTACTACATTCAAGGATGAATATAAAAAATTAATTATGGATAAATAATATTTTATTATACAAGTTATAATTTATATAATGTTCCATAACCAATATACATACATGATGTAAATAAAAAGATATAAGCTCCTAATCATCATAAAAACCACCCAAATAAATTAATTCATGTCAATTATTGTTTTGTACAATAAATCATACTCATAAAATATAAAAAATGATATATTGTCACGACCCGTCCTAGGGGCCCGTGTCGTGACTACCCCAAGCCCGCCTTCCATAGGCCAGGGGCTGGCGACTAGCACCAAAGGCGTAAATCCCGATAACTGGGAAGGCATTGCCTTTATAAAAGAAAACAAGCACCACAGAGTAAGCAAGCGGAAAAAGTAAACACTAAGTACAAGAGAAGTGCTGAAAAGTAAATGGGCCAAAATACAAACCCAAAAGGAAGTACAACTACAACTGAACAAAGTACAACAGAAAAAGACAAACAGCTGGAGGAAGGAAGCAGCTCCTGGGTCGTCCTCCTCGGGTCCTACCTGAAGGGTAGGTACAGATAGCGCAGCTCCTGGATCTTCCGCCACAGATCCTACCTGAAGGGTAGGTACAGATAGCCTCCTCAACGCTCTCGTCCGTCAACCTCCTCCGTGTTTCGTCTCGTCGTGTAGTCCACCTCCGGGTATTTACTCATCGTGTAGTCCACCTCCGGGTACTGACTCATCGTGTAGTCCACCTCCAGGTACCGTCCAGTCCTCAAACACTAGGCCTCTGTCAGCACTGCCTGTCGTCTGCAACCAACACAACGAGGTGCGGGCATAGCCCGTGCAGGGGTGAGTATAACAATACTCAGTAGGGACCCCGAGACCCTCAAGGTCTCTCTAAAACCAACAAGGATAACCACAAAGAAGATCTCAACAGATAACCTCTACTTAGGTATATGCCCATACATATACCTAAGTTATCAAGTAACCCATCTCAACCATGAGGAAACACAAGGATCATGAAATCAATGGATAACCACTACCCAGGTATATGCCCATACATATACCTAAGTTATCAAGTAACCCATCTCAATCATGAGGTTTACACAAAGGTCAAAAGTCTCAACTCAAACCAGGATTTTCATTATCGAAACCGTAACTGCTGAAGAGCTCCGTCTCTAGAGTGTACAGTGGTCCTGTCACGACTCTAAGGTACTGCTCACTAACCTAAGACTGCTGAGGTACTCCTCCTGTAGAGTACCGCGGGTCAGCCACCCAAACACAGTAGTGCTTCCCGTTGAGGTATGTCACCCAAACACAGTAGTGCACACCCCCTAGTAGCCTGCTGAGATACTCTTCGGACGAGTACCGCGGGTCTGCACTGTCACACAGGTAGTGCTCCGTCCGCCATGGGTCTGCACCCAAAAAAAGTAGTGCTCCGTCCACTGGGCTAGTCGACTCACTCCAAGTCGAGTCGGTCAAGCAGTCGTCAGGTCTCAGTCAGCTACACGGTCTCCGTGCTCCGCACGCTCGTCTCCGGGAGGGTCCTCTCCACGAGCTAAAGGTTGATACTCCAAGTATCTCAAAGTCCCACTAAGAAGTATCTCAAAGGACCGCCTCGTCACAGGGGTATCAACGCAACAGACGGCGTGTCAATCGGGCGCCCGGTCTGTGAGTTATTAGCCTTTTCGTCCCCGGGGCCCAGTTGGTTTCGTGAGCAAACCAAATCCGGCTGTATCTCAACTGTACCCCGAACTCTCATGGGGTATACTCAAAGGGACCGTTTCTCAACGTGATCACCAACTCCGCTGACGGTTCGTCAAACGGACGTCCGGTCTGAAAGATATCAGCTTTTCTGTTCCAGGGGCCCGATTGGATTTCGGGTATAATCCAACCCGGCCAAACTCCAATAGTGTCCAAAAATCGGGCGAAGCATGCCAAAAGTTTCGTCTCATCAAGAGGAAAGCAACGAGACAGACGGCGCGTCAATCGGACGCCCGGTCTGTGAGTTATTGGCTTTTTCGTTCCAGGGGCCCGGTTGGTTTCGTAAGCGAACCAACCCGACCGTACTCCACCTGCATCCAAACCTCGGGCGGAGTGAGCCAAAAGATCCGTCTCACTTAGAGGAATCCACCAAAGTCGACGGCACGTCAATCGAACGTCCGGAGCTCAAGATATAAGCGTTTCTGCTCCGAGGGCCCGGTTGGTTTCGTATCCGAACCAACCCGGTCGAACCCAAAGTATTTCGAAACCTTCAGTGCGATATACCGAAATGACCGTCTCGGTCCAAGGATCGCGTTGCCGCTGACAGCACGTCGTTCGGAGGCCCGTAGCTCAAGTTACGGGCATTTGACCAAAAATGCTCCGAAAACGGGGGGTCTGGGCCCGGGTCGACCCGGCCTGACCCCCCCCCCCCCCCCCCTGGGTCGGCCCGAACTGGGTCAACCCGAACCGAGTCGGCCCGACCCGGGTCCGACCCAGCTGGACCGGCCCGACCGGCACGGCCCGGCCCGGCCAAGGCGCGACCCGGCCGAACCGGCGGGTCGGCTCGGCGGCTACGGCCGAGCCGAGGGCGGGGGGCATGCTGCCCCCGCGGATGAGAAGCGCGGCCCCTCATGGGGCCGCCCGGAGTCAACCGGAAGCGGCGGCTGGGCCGCGTCCCTCCACCGGTTCCACGCGGCCGCGGAACCGCGTCGCCACCGTGGCGGGTTGTGTCGGCGGCGCGTTGGGCGCCGCCGCCGCCTACGACCGCTGGCGCCGCCGCGCCGGCGTGGCGCGCCGGTGGGAGTTTCCGCGGGCCACCGGACGCGCTCCGGTGGTCCGTTTTGTGTGCGGTCTTCGCCAGTGGTCCTCCCGGGACCCGATCTTCACTGCGAGGCTCTCAAAACTCCCTTGCGGCTTCGTTTGTCATTGCCCATCAATCTGCTCGTCAAATAACAAAACGTGTCGTCTTCGTGGTTCTTCGGTGCGATGCGATCGCGCAGCACCCCTTCACCATGGCCCGACTCTATCCGCGGATGTCTTCGGGTTTCTCCGACGTGACGCGACGGCACCACGCATTCCTTGCTGCACGTTTCCGCGCGGTGCGACGGCACCGCGCCATCCTCATTTCAATCCACAAAAGAAACCCACAAGGATAAGGAGGAGGGTCGGCCGTGTTTGTGCGGTCTGGCCCCCTCTCGTTAGTTGATAGCAAAAGGTCATTTTTCATGAAGATCGTCAAGGTAATAAACACGAACAAATTAAATGATAAACCTCAACATCAAATCCGCATGAACGAACGATCCGCGGATCAACCTGGAATTGGTTGGTCCGCGCTCGATGTTCTTTCCTTAAAAGATAATAGGACACCAAAAATAAATTCCCCTACATTGGGTATAAGCCGATCGGAAGGAGGCGTCGTCATTCAAGGTTCGTCGCGGTATGGCGTCGCGAGGATGACGACGTCGAAGGGGGACGTCAGCGTTCGTCCGAATCGAGGGACGACGAAGCCGTCGTCGCTTGCTACCCGATTCCGCTTCCGAGCTTGTTCGTCGATCCGTTGACGATGAAGGGGAAGAAGAAGATCCGTTGAAGAGTCTCACTGCGGAAGGGGAGAAATTCCGTGGAAGGGAAACGAGCGTTCTTCGTCAGAGGTGGTGCGTTCCTCGCGTTCTTCGCGTTCTTCGCGTTCTTCGTCGAAGAACGAAGAATTCTCCCTCTGCTCTCCCAAAGGATTTACACAACACAAACCCCTCAACCCAAAAATAAAATAAGTCCTCAACTTATTTTATTATCAACTTAAGAATTTGAAAAACAAAAGATAAGAAACGAACAATTAATTCGAATAATTAATTGTAAAACTTAACTGCCCAATTAAATTGGGGCGTTTCTTAACCAGAAAAACGCACGGTTGACTTCTTTTAATAGGGGGGTGCGGGTGCGTTACTTAAGAAGAAAAGAAACAGTGGGGCTCATGCGGGCCCCACCTCACAAATATCCTACCAAGTGGGTAGGATATTTTGAATTGCACCCTATCCGCTTCAACCCAGCTTAAGCAGCTTTTAAGTGGTCTTTAAGCGGCTTTAAGTGAAATAAAATAAAATTGTCATACAACTTTATTTTATTTCTTAACTTAAACCCCAAAAATTAAAAAGCACAAACGAGAAAATGCAACTCCGAAAGAGGCGTTTCTAAGCAAAAATTGGCACTGCGATTTCATTGGTGCCCTCAGAATTCGATTCCGAGCACCGGTTCAAAAGTTAGAAAAACTCGCTCGTTCGTTCACTGAACGTACCCGAGCCAAACTTTGAAAAATGATTCCGGGCACAACGGGCCTCGGAATCAGGCGCCGTCAGAAACTGCGTTCTTGTAAAATTCCAAATAAAATTTAGGAAAAAATTTCCCTTGAAATTTCCGGGTCTTTACATTACTCACACCTCAGGGCTTTACGTCCTCGTAAAGCTTTATCACAAACTAAGGTCACTAAAGCGGTAGAAAGCACGCACCTGAGCCTTTCGCTCCCATGTGCTCACTTGGAGGTTCCCGTACTGTCAAAGAAAGTGCACCCAAGGAATCGATCGTCCCCGTAGGACCACCCATGTCGATCCTCGATCCCCACTGGAACCTCCATGCATGTCGCCCTATCATCGACGTCCAACTCCCTGAGGTCGATGATGTGCGAAGAGTCGAGCATGTATCTCCTCAGTTGAGATACGTGGAAGTCGTCGTGCACCAAGTGCATCTGAGGTGGATGGGTCAAGAGGTAAACCACCATGCCGACCCAGCTGAGGACCTAAGAAGGTCTGCTGAACCTTGGGGATAACTTGCCGCCTTGGCCACATCTCTGTAAACTTCATCGAGGTGAGACCCATATAAGGACGTGATCGTCATCCTCGAACTCCATAAGTCTTCAATTCTTGCTAGAACTGAAACTCAAAACAACTTCTGCCACGAGGGTAAGGTTGACCGACTCAAGAGTGATCGGTCGCACCCTACTGTGCATGAGTTTATCCTATGCTGCCTGGGGTTTCCTTTCTGCTAACCAAGGAAAACCCATCCCGACGTCGTGGTTAAACCACAACCTTTTTGCCTAATACCGTCAATTTGAGTATGAAAAGTTATTTCCCGTTCCATACTCAAACCAACGTCGTAAGGCCTCGACGCTGCCACCAAGAGATTCCAACCGAAACTCTCGCCTCGAGGGTCTGACCACACCGTCGGCGTAAGTGTGATTATCGAGTATCCTCCCAAGGTATCTCCAGACGTGAGGGTCAAGTCCATGGCTTACCGGAAACTCTAGGTCTGGGACAATATTGTGAAAGCAAGGAATGATTCATATCGACGTCCGTTACTACAGCAGCTAGTAGTGGACACAAACTGTCCCTTGAATAATTTCTAGAGCCATTGGGTCGCATTCCTTGACCGCACGCAGCCGCACTCTTCCACCGCCCTCCAGCTCCCTGAGCTTGGCGGGGATAACTAAGGCGGGTGGTTGTATCATGTTAAGATGTGCACCACCTCATGCTGCTCTCCTAGCTCTACCTCCACGTCCTCCGCTTCACAGACTCATCTCTAATTAAAGCTTCCTCTTCTTGAAACATTTAACATGCCCGAGTCTCTAAGACCGGAACCGGTCTACTGTTCCTTACTGCACTGTGCAGTCTTCATCCGCTCCTGGATGAACTGCACCTCCTTTGCATACGATCTGGAAGAGCTGCTAAAATTTCTCCTTTTCCGAAAAGAGAAACCTGGTCTCATCCCCTGGATGAACCACATTCGTTGCCTAATACAGTCAATCCCAACATGAAGGATGCATTCACGCCATGGATGATGTCGTAAGGCCTCGACGTAACTACCAAGAGACCCAACTGTCACTCTCGCCTCCAAAGGTCGAGTCACACTGTCGGCATCAGTGTGAGGTCACTGGGTCTCCTCCAGTAGAAATCTCGAAAGTGAGGGTCAAGTCAACAGTTTTAACCGGGACCACTCAGTATCAATCAAACAAAAAGACAGGAAAGCAAACAAAGATAAGTGTCTTTTTATTATTGCAGCTCATAATACAAAGACACGAATACAACAGCAACAAGGAACTAGAAGTACAAAGGACGTATCCACTAGTTCCTCTCCTGTCCACCTGCTCCAGGAGCTCTACTGCCTTGTCCACTGCTCAGATGTTGCTCAAGCACTCGCCGCTGCTTCTGCCTCGGTGGCTCCTCCAACGCCTGCGGATCAACTGTACGAGGAGTTGGAAAGTCACGTGCCAGGTGACCCTTTCCGCCGCAGAAGTAACACAACCTGTTTCTGGCACGCCTGGATCTGACCCCACCCCGGGTGCCCTGCACCACCGGTCCTAAAACCCGAGATCGTCCAACTGCTGGTCTGGTCCTCCTGGACCTCTGCATCATTTGTCTACTACCCACAGATGACTCGGCTACTGATCGAAAACCCTGAGGCAAAGGCAGAAGCTCCTTACACGCTAGGGGTGTATAGCTACTGGCACAAACTCCACCCTGAAGAAGGTCTCGAAGTCTTCCCATGCGAAGGTCATCCCGTCACAAAACTGAAACAAGTGGCCCCACCACCTGCCTGCTGCTGCCTGAAGAAGGCTGGCAGCAAAGATCACCATGAGGTCTTCTGGCGTCCCCACTAGCCTGAAGACTCTCACCACAGCCTCCATCCAATCCTCAACCGCATGTGGGTCCGTCTCTCCCCAGAACATGGGTGGCCTCTCGCACTGGAACTCGTGCAGCGCACTCAAGTGGCGTGCATCGCCTACTACTGGGACTGGTGGCATTGGTGGCCCAACTTATGGTAGTACCGTTGGTGCCTCCGCTGGTGCCTCAACTGCAAGAGGGCCCTGTATCGAAGCCTCGTCACTCGGCAAGCTGTCAGTACACACGTCCCTCTGGGCTCTAGCTGGTCTTCCGAGAAAAGGCATCCTGAAAGAAACAACGTAACACGGTCAAACGATTATACCTGGTGAGCTGACCTGGTTTGAGCTTTTTTAAGGGGAAACCTTTGAAAACACACACGCAATCAGTGTTTTCGTGCACAAAGTCGGAAATCAGTTGTCAGGGTCCTGGTGTATGGATACGTCGGCCGCCCGCACCAACACTGGACTCCCGGAACTAAAAACCAAACTCGGTACTCTTAACACTATTTCTTCACAGAAAGAAACGTCGGAGTTATAAGTTCTGAGGTAGAACCAAACTCCTCTGATACCAATTGTCACGACCCGTCCTAGGGGCCCGTGTCGTGACTACCCCAAGCCTGCCTTCCATAGGCCAGGGGCTGGCGACTAGCACCAAAGGCATAAATCCCGATAACTGGGAAGGCATTGCCTTTATAAAAGAAAACAAGCACCATAGAGTAAGCAAGCGGAAAAAGTAAACACTAAGTACAAGAGAAGTGCTGAAAAGTAAATGGGCCAGAATACAAACTCAAAAGGAAGTACAACTACAACTGAACAAATTACAACAGAAAAAGACAAATAGCTGGAGGAAGGAAGCAGCTCATGGGTCGTCCTCCTCGGGTCCTACCTGAAGGGTAGGTACAGATAGCGCAGCTCCTGGGTCATCCGCCACAGATCCTACCTGAAGGGTAGGTACAGATAGCCTCCTCAACGCTCTCGTCCGTCAACCTCCTTCGTGTGTCGTCTCGTCGTGTACTCCACCTCCGGGTACTGACTCGTCGTGTAGTCCACCTCCGGGTACTGACTCGTCATGTAGTCCACCTCCGGGTACCGTCCAGTCCTCGAACACTCGGCCTCCATCAGCACTGCCTGTCGTCTGCAACCAACACAACGAGGTGCGGGCATAGCCCGTGCAGGGTTGAGTATAACGATACTCAGTAGGGACCCCGAGACCCTCAAGGTCTCTCTAAAACCAACAAGGATAACCACAAATAAGATCTCAACAGATAACCTCTACTTAGGTATATTCCCATCATATACCTAAGTTATCAAGTAACCCATCTCAACCATGAGGAAACACAAGGATCATGAAATCAACGGATAACCACTACCCAGGTATATGCCCATACATATACCTAAGTTATCAAGTGACCCATCTCAATCATGAGGTTTACACAAAGGTCAATAGTCTCAGCTCAAACCAGGATTTTCATTATCGAAACCGTAACTGCTGAAGAGCTCCGTCTCTAGAGTGTACAGTGGTCCTATCACGACTCCGAGGTACTGCTCACTAACCTAAGACTGCTGAGGTACTCCTCCTCTCAAGTACCGCGGGTCAGCCACCCAAACACAGTAGTGCTTCCCGCCGAGGTATGTCACCCAAACACAGTAGTCCACGCCCCCTAGTAGCCTGCTGAGGTACTCTCCGGATGAGTACCGCGGGTCTGCACTGTCACACAGGTAGTGCTCCGTCCGCCATGGGTCTGCACCCAAACAAAGTAGTGCTCCGTCCACTGGGCTAGTCGACTCACTCCAAGTCGAGTCAGTCAAGAAGTCGTCAGGTCTCAGTCAGCTACACGGTCTTCGTACTCCGCACGCTCGTCTCTGGGAGGGTCGGCTCCACGAGCTAAAGGTCGATACTCCAAGTATCTCAAAGTCCCACGAATAAGTATCTCAAAGGACCGCCTCGTCACAGGGGTATCAATGCAACAGACGGCGCGTCAATCGGGCGCCCCGTCTGTGAGTTATTAGCCTTTTCGTCCCCGGGGCCCTGTTGGTTTCGTGAGCAAACCAAATCCGGCCGTATCTCAACTATACCCCGAACTCTCATGGGGTATACTCAAAGGGACCGTTTCTCAACGTGATCACCAACACCGCTAACGGTTTGTCAAACGGACGTCCGGTCTGAAAGATATCAGCTTTTCCGTTCCAGGGGCCCGGTTGGATTTCGGGTACAATCCAACCCGGCCAAACTCCAATAGTGTCCAAAACTCGGGTGAAGCATGCCAAAAGTTTCGTCTCATCAAGAGGAAGGCAACGAGACAGACGGCGCATCAATCGGACGCCTGGTCTGTGAGTTATTGGCTTTTTCGTTCCAGGGGCCCGGTTGGTTTCGTAAGCGAGCCAACCCGACCGTACTCCACCTGCATCCAAACCTCGGGCGGAGTGAGCCAAAAGATCCGTCTCACTTAGAAGAATCCACCAAAGTCGACGGCACATCAATCGGACGCCCGGAGCTCAAGATATAAGCGTTTCCGCTCCAAGGGCCCGGTTGGTTTCGTATCCGAACCAACCCGATCGAACCCAAAGTATTCCGAAACCTTGAGTGCGATATACCAAAACGACCGACTCGATCCAAGGATCACGTTGCTGCTGACGACACGTCGTTCGGAGGCCCGTAGCTCAAGTTACGGGCATTTGACCGAAAATGGTCCGAAAACGGGGGGTCTGGGCCCGGGTCGACCCGGCCCGACCCCCCCCCCCCCTGGGTCGTCCCGAACCGGGTCAACCCGACCCGGGTCCGACCCAGCTGGACCGGCCCGGCCAGGCCAGGGCGCGACCCGTCCGAACCGGCGGGTCGGCTCGGCGGCTACGGTCGAGCCGAGGGCGGGGGGCGTGCTGCCCCCACGGATGAGAAGCGCGGCCCCTCGTGGGGCCGCCCCGAGTCAACCGTACGTGGCGGCTGGGCCGCGTCCCTCCACCGGTTCCGCACGGCCGCGGAACCGCGTTGCCACCGCGGCGGGTTGTGCCGGCGGCGCGCCGGCGGGAGTTTCCGTGGGCCACCGGACGCGCTCCGGTGGTCCGTTTTGTGTTCGGTCTTCGCCAGTGGTCCTCCCGGGACCCGATCTTCACTGCGAGGCTCTCAAAACGCCCTTTCAGCTTCGTTTGTCGTTTCCCGTCAATCCGCACGTCAAATAACAAAACGTGTCGTCTTCGTGGTTCTCCGGCGCGATGCGATGGCGCGGCGCCCCTTCACCATGGCCCGACTCCGTCCGCGGATGTCTTTGGGTTTCTCTGACGCGACGCGACGGCGCCACGCATTCCTTGCTGCACGTTTCCGCGCGGTGCGATGGCACCGCGCCATCCTCGTTTCAATCCACAAAAGAAACCCACAAGGATAAGGAGGAGGGTCGGCCGTGTTTGTGCGGTCCGGCCCCCTCTCGTTAGTTGATAGAAAAAGGTCATTTTTCACGAAGATCGTCAAGGTAATAAACACGAACAAATTAAATGATAAACCTCAACATCAAATCCGCTTGAACGAACGATCTGCGGATCAACCTGGAATTGGTTGGTCCACGCTCGATGTTCTTTCCTTAAAAGATAATAGGACACCAAAAATAAATTCCCCTACCTTGGGTATAAGCCGATCGGAAGGAGGCGTCGTTGTTCGAGGTTCGTCATGGTATGGCATCGTGAGGATGACGACGTCGAAGGGGGACGTCGGCGTTCGTCCGAATTGAGGGAAGGCGAAGCCGTCGTCGCTTGCTACCTGATTCCGCTTCTGAGCTTGTTCGTCGATCCGTTGACGATGAAGGGGAAGAAGAAGATCCGTTGAAGAGTCTCGCTGCGGAAGGGGAGAAATTCCGTGGAAGGAAAACGAGCGTTCTTCGTCAGAGGTGGCGCGTTCTTCGCGTTCTTCACGTTCTTCGTCGAAGAACGAAGAATTCTCCCTCTGCTCTCCCAAAGGCTTTACACAACACAAACCCCTCAACCCAAAAATAAAATAAGTCCTCAACTTATTTTATTATCAACTTAAGAATTTGAAAAACAAAAGATAAGAAACGAACAATTAATTCGAAGAATTAATTGTAAAACTTAACTGCCCAATTAAATTAGGGCGTTTCTTAACCAGAAAAACACACGGTTGACTTCTTTTAATAGGGGGGTGCGGGTGCGTTACTTAAGAAGAAAAGAAACAGTGGGGCTTGTGCGGGCCCCACCTCACAAATATCCTACCAAGTGGGTAGGATATTTTGAATTGCACCCTATCCGCTTCAACCCAGCTTAAGCAGCTTTTAAGTGGTCTTTAAGCGGCTTTAAGTGAAATAAAATAAAATTGTCATACAACTTTATTTTATTTCTTAACTTAAACCCCAAAAATTAAAAAGAACAACCGAGCAAACGCAACTCCGAAAGAGGCGTTTCTAAGCAAAAACCAGCGCTGCGATTTCATCGGTGCCCTCGGAATTCGATTCCAAGCACCAGTTCAAAAGTTAGAAAAACCCGCTCGTTCGTTCACTGAACGTACCCGATCCAAACTTCGAAAAATGATTCCGGGCACACCGGGCCACGGAATCAGGCGCCGTCAGAAACTGCATTCTTGTAAAATTCCAAAGAAAATTTAGGAAAAAAATTCCCTTGAAATTTCCGGGTCTTTACATTACTCCCACCTCAGGGCTTTACGTCCTCATAAAGCTTTATCACAAACTAAGGTCACTAAAGCGGTAGAAAGCATGCACCTGAGCCTTTCGCTCCCATGTTCTCACTTGGAGGTTCACGTACTGTCAAAGAAAGTCCACCCAAGGAATCGATCGTCCCCGTAGGACCACCCCTGTCGATCCTCGATCCCCACTGGAACCTCTGTGCATGTCGCCCTATCATCGACGTACAACTCCCTGAGGTCGATGATGTGCGAAGAGTCGAGCACGTATCTCCTCAGTTGAGATACGTGGATGTCGTCGTGCACCAAGTGCGTCTGAGGTGGATGGGTCAAGCGGTAAACCACCACGCCTACCCAGCTGAGGACCTAAGAAGGTCCGCTGAACCTTGGGGATAACTTGCCGCCTTGGCCACATCTCCGTAAACTTCGTCGAGGTGAGACCCGTATAAGGACGTGATCGTCATCCTCGAACTCCAGAAGTCTTCAATTCTTGCTAGAACTGAAACTCAAAACAACTGCTGCCACGAGGGTAAGGTTGACCGACTCAAGAGTGATCGGTCGCACCCTACTGTGCATGAGTTTATCCTATGCTGCCTGGGGTTTCCTTTCCGCCGACCAAGGAAAACCCATCCCGACGTCGTGGTTAAACCACAACCTTTTTGCCTAATACCGTCAATTTGAGTATGAACAGTTATTTCCTGTTCCATACTCAAACCAACGTCGTAAGGCCTCGACGCTGCCACCAAGAGATTCCAACCGAAACTCTCGCCTCGAGGGTCTGACCACACCGTCGGCGTAAGTTTGATTATCGAGTCTCCTCCCAAGGTATCTCCAGACGTGAGGGTCAAGTCCACGGCTTACCGGAAACTCTAGGTCTGGGACAAGATTGTGAAAGCAAGGAATGATTCATATCGACGTCCGTTACTACAATAGCTAGTAGTGGACACAGACTGTCCCTTGAATCATTTCTAGATCCATTGGGTCCCATTCCTTGACCGCACGCAGCCGCACTCTTCCATCGCCCTCCAGCTCCCTGAGCTTGGCGGGGATAACTAAGGTGGGTGGTTGTAGCATGTTAAGATGTGCACCACCTCATGCTGCTCTCCTAGCTCTACCTCCACGTCCACCGCTTCACAGACTCATCTCTAATTAAAGCTTCCTCTTCTTGAAACATTTAACATGCCCGAGTCTCTAAGACTGGAACCGGTCTACTGTTCCTTACTGCACTGTGCAGTCTTCATCTGCTCCTGGATGAACTGCACCTCCTTTTCATACGATCTGGAAGAGCTGCTAAAATTTCTCCTTTGCTAAAAAGAGAAACCTGGTCTCATCCCCTGGATGAACCACATTCGTTGCCTAATACAGTCAATCCCAACATGAAGGATTCATTCATGCCATGGATGACGTCGTAAGGCCTCGACATAACTACCAAGAGACCCAACTGTCACTCTCGCCTCCAAAGGTCGAGTCACACTGTCGGCATCAGTGTGAGGTCACTGGGTCTCCTCTAGTATAAATCTCGAAAGTGAGGGTCAAGTCAACAGTTTTAACCGGGACCACTCAGTATCAATCAAACAAAAAGACAGGAAATCAAAAAAAGATAAGTGTATTTTTATTATTGCAGCTCATAATACAAATACACAAATACAATAGCAACAAGGAACTAGAAGTACAAAGGACGTATCCACTAGTTCCTCTCATGTCCACCTACTCTAGGAGCTCTACTGCCTTGTCCACTGCTCGGTTGTTGCTCAAGCACTCGCCGCTGCTTCTGCCTCGGTGGCTCCTCCAACGCCTGCGGATCAACTGTACGAGGAGTCGGACAGTCATGTGCCAGGTGACCCTTTCCGCCGCAGGAGTAACACAGCCTGTTTCTGGCACGCCTGGCTCTGACCCCACCCCGGGTGCCCCGCACCACCAGTCCTAAAACCCGAGATCGTCCAACTGCTGGTCTGGTCCTCCTGGACCTCTGCATCATATGTCTACTACCCACAGATGACTCGGCTACTGATCGAAAACCCTGAGGCAAAGGCAGAAGCTCCTGTAAACGCTCGGGGTGTAGAGATACTGGCACAAACTCCACCCTGAAGAAGGTCTCGAAGTCTTCCCATGCGAAGGTCATCCCGTCGCAAAACTGAAAAAAGTGGCCCCACCACCTGCCTGCTGCTGCCTGAAGAAGGCTGACAGCAAAGATCACCATGAGGTCTTTCGGCGTCCCCACTAGCCTGAAGACTCTCACCACAGCCTCCAGCCAATCCTCAGCCGCCTGCGGGTCCGTCTCTCCCCAGAACCTGGGTGGCCTCTGGCGCTGGAACTCGTGCAGCGCACTCAAGTGGCGTGCATCGCCTACTGCTGGGACTGGTGGCATTGGTGGCCCAACGTATGGTAGTACCGCTGGTGCCTCCACTGGTGCCTCAACTGCAAGAGGGCCCTGTACCGAAGCCTCGTCGCTCGGCAAGCTGTCAGTACACACATCCCTCTGGGCTCTAGCTGGTCGTCCAAGAAAAGGCATCCTGAAAGAAACAACGTAACACGGTCAAACTATTATACCTGGTGAGCTGACCTGGTTTGAGCTGTTTTAAGGGGAAACCTTTGAAAACACACACGCAATCAGTGTTTTCATGCACAAAGTCGGAAATCAGTTGTCAGGTCCTGGTGTATGGATACGTTGGCCGCCCGCACCAACACTGGACTCCCTGAACTAAAAACCACACTCGGTACTCTTAACACTATTACTTCACAGAAAGAAACGTCAGAGTTATAAGTTCTGCGGTAGAACCGAACACCTCTGATACCAACTGTCACGACCCGTCCTAGGGGCCCGTGCCGTGAATACCCCAAGCCCGCCTTCCATAGGCCAAGGGCTGGCGACTAGCACCAAAGGCGTAAATCCCGATAACTGGGAAGGCATTGCCTTTATAAAAGAAAACAAGCACCACAGAGTAAGCAAGCGGAAAAAGTAAACACTAAGTACAAGAGAAGTGCTGAAAAGTAAATGGGCCAGAATACAAACTCAAAAGGAAGTACAACTACAACTGAACAAAGTACAACAGAAAAAGACAAATAGCTGGAGGAAGGAAGCAGCTCCTGGGTCGTCCTCCTCGGGTCCTACCTGAAGGGTAGGTACAGATAGCGCAGCTCCTGGATCGTCCGCCACAAATCCTACCTGAAGGGTAGGTACAGATAGCCTCCTCAACGCTCTCGTCCGTCAACCTCCTTCGTGTGTCATCTCATCGTTTAGTCCACCTCTGGGTACTGACTCGTCGTTTAGTCCACCTCCGGGTACTGACTTGTCATGTAGTCCACCTCCGGGTACCGTCCAGTCCTCGAACACTCGGCCTCCGTCAGCACTGTCTGTCGTCTGCAACCAACACAACGAGGTGCGGGCATAGCCCGTGCAGGGGTGAGTATAACGATACTCAGTAGGGACCCCGAGACCCTCAAGGTCTCTCTAAAACCAACAAGGATAACCACAAAGAAGATCTCAACAGATAACCTCTACTTAGGTATATGCCCATCATATACCTAAGTTATCAAGTAACCCATCTCAACCATGAGGAAACACAAGGATCATAAAATCAACGGATAACCACTACCCAGGTATATTCCCATACATATACCTAAGTTATCAAGTGACCCATCTCAATCATGAGGTTTACACAAAGGTCAAAAGTCTCAGCTCAAACCAGGATTTTCATCATCGAAACTGTAACTGCTGAAGAGCTCTGTCTCTAGAGTGTACAGTGGTCCTATCACGACTCCGAGGTACTGCTCACTAACCTAAGACTGCTGAGGTACTCCTCCTATCGAGTACCGTGGGTCAGCCACCCAAACACAGTAGTGCTTCCCGCCGAGGTATGTCACCCAAACACAGTAGTGCACACCCCCTAGTAGCCTGCTGAGGTACTCTCCGGACGAGTACCACGGGTCTGCACTGTCACACAGGTAGTGCTCCGTCTGCCATGGGTCTGCACCCAAACCAAGTAGTGCTCCGTCCACTGGGCTAGTCGACTCACTCCAAGTCGAGTCGGTCAAGCAGTCGTCAGGTCTCAGTCGGATACACGGTCTCCGTACTCCGCACGCTCGTCTCCAGGAGGGTCCGCTCCACGAGCTAAAGTTCGATACTCCAAGTATCTCAAAGTCCCACGAAGAAGTATCTCAAAGGACCGCCTCGTCACAGGGGTATCAACGCAACAGACGGCGTGTCAATCGGGCGCCTGGTCTGTGAGTTATTAGCCTTTTCGTCCTCGGGGCCCTGTTGGTTTCGTGAGCAAACCAAATCCGGCCGTATCTCAACTGTACCCCGAACTCTCATGGGTTATACTCAAAGGGACCGTTTCTCAACGTGATCACCAACGCCGCTGACGGTTCGTCAAACGGACGTCCGGTCTGAAAGATATCAGCTTTTCCGTTCCAGGGGCCCGATTGGATTTCAGGTACATTCCAACCCGACCAAACTCCAATATTGTCCAAAACTCGGGCGAAGCATGCCAAAAGTTTCGTCAAATCAAGAGGAAAGCAACGAGACAGACGGCGCGTCAATCGGACTCCCGGTCTGTGAGTTATTGGTTTTTTCGTTCCAGGGGCCCGGTTGGTTTCGTAAGCGAAACAACCCGACCGTACTCCACCTGCGTCCAAACCTCAGGAGGAGTGAGCCAAAAGATCCGTCTCACTTAGAGGAATTCACCAAAGTCGACGGCACGTCAATCGGACGTCCGGAGCTCAAGATATAAGCGTTTCCGCTCCGAGGGCCCGGTTGGTTTCGTATCCGAACAAACCCGACCGAACCCAAAGTATTCCGAAACCTTGAGTGTGATATACCGAAATGACCGTCTCGATCCAAGGATCGCGTTTCCGCTGACGGCTCATCGTTCGGAGGCCCATAGCTCAAGTTACGGTCATTTGACCGAAAATGGTCCGAAAACAGGGGGTCTGGGCCCGTGTCGACCCGGCCCGACCCCCCCCCCCCCCCCTGGGTCGGCCCGAACCTGGTCGACCCGAACCGGGTCGGCCCGACCCGGGTCCGACCCAGCTGGACCGGCCCAGCCGGCGTGACCCGGCCGAACCGGCGGGTCGGCTCGGCGGCTACGGCCGAGCCGAGGGCGGGGGGCGTGCTGCCCCCGCGGATGAGAAGCACGGCCCCTCGTGGGGCCGCCCCGAGTCAACCAGACGCGGCGGATGGGCCGCGTCCCTCCATCGGTTCCGCACGGCCGCGGAACCGCGTCGCCTCCGCGGCTTTAGCTGCGGCGGGTTGTGCCAGCGGCGCGCCGGGTGCCGCCGCCACCTCTGACCGCCGGCGCCGCCGCGCCGACGTAGCGCGCCAGCGGGAGTTTCCACGGGCCACCGGACGCACTCCGGTGGTCCGTTTTGTGTGCGGTCTTCGCCAGTGGTCCTCCCGGGACCCGATCTTCACTACGAGCCTCTCAAAACTCCCTTGCGGATTCGTTTGTCGTTGCCCGTGAATCCGCACGTCAAATAAAAAAACGTGTCGTCTTCGTGGTTCTCCGACGCGATGCGATGGCGCGGCGCCCCTTCACCATGGCCCAACTCCGTCCGCGGATGTCTTCGGGTTTCTCCGACACGACGCGACGGCACCGCACATTCCTTTCTGCACGTTTCTGCGCGGTGCGACGGCACCGCGCCATCCTCGTTTCAATCCACAAAAGAAACCCACAAGGATAAGGAGGAGGGTCGGCTGTGTTTGTGCGGTTCGGCCCCCTCTCGTTAGTTGATAGCAAAAGGTCATTTTTCACGAAGATCGTCAAGGTAATAAACACGAACAAATTAAATGATAAACCTCAACATCAAATCCGCATGAACGAACGATCCGCGGATCAACCTGGAAGTGGTTGGTCCGCGCTCGATGTTCTTTCCTTAAAAGATAATAGGACACCAAAAATAAATTCCCCTACCTTGGGTATAAGCCGATCGGAAGGAGGCGTCGTCGTTCGAGGTTCGTCGCGGTATGGCGTCGCGAGGATGACGACGTCGAAGGGGGACGTCGGCGTTCGTCCTAATCGAGGGAAGGCGAAGCCGTCGTCGCTTGCTACCCGATTCCGCTTCCGAGCTTGTTCGTCGATCCGTTGACGATGAAGGGGAAGAAGAAGATCCGTTGAAGAGTCTCTCTGCGGAAGGGGAGAAATTCCGTGGAAGGAAAACGAGCGTTCTTCGTCAGAGGTGGTGCGTTCTTCGCGTTCTTCGCGTTCTTCATGTTCTTCGTCGAAGAACGAAGAATTCTCCCTCTGCTCTCCCAAAGGCTTTACACAACACAAACCCCTCAACCCAAAAATAAAATAAGTCCTCAACTTATTTTATTATCAACTTAAGAATTTGAAAAACAAAAGATAAGAAGCAAACAATTAATTCGAAGAAATAATTGTAAAACTTAACTGCCCAATTAAATTGGGGCGTTTCTTAACCAGAAAAATGCACAGTTGACTTCTTTTAATAGGGGGTGCGGGTGCGTTACTTAAGAAGAAAAGAAACGGTGGGGATCGTGTGGGCCCCACCTCACAAATATCCTACCAAGTGGGTAGGATATTTTGAATTGCACCCTATCCGCTTCAACCCAGCTTAAGAAGATTTTAAGTGGTCTTTAAGCGGCTTTAAGTGAAATAAAATAAAATTGTCATACAACATTATTTTATTTCTTAACTTAAACCCCAAAAATTAAAAAGCACAACCGAGCAAACGCAACTCCGAAAGAGGCGTTTCTAAGCAAAAACTGGCACTGCGATTTCATCACTGCCCTCAGAATTCGATTCCGAGCATCGGTTCAAAAGTTAGAAAAACCCGCTCGTTCATTTACTGAACGTACCCGAGCCAAACTTCGGAAAATGATTCCGGGCACACCGGGCTTCGGAATCAGGCGCTGTCAGAAACTGCGTCCTTGTAAAATTCCAAAGAAAATTTAGGAAAAAATTTCCCTTGAAATTTCCGGGTCTTTACATATATAATACCAATTAATCTTATATATTTTCATTATTTACATATAATTTATATTCTATATAATCATTGCCATTCTACAAGAACATTCATACTTATAAACAAGCAATCTGATCATGGAAACAACGAAAACAAACACACCCGATTGTTGAAATTGTACTCTATATGTCATAAAAATTCCATAAATGAACATAATAATATAATAATAAATAAAATACATGTAGTATAGGTTCTGGATTTGTTAATTAATGAATTTAATTTTATTAACCTGGATATTAATATGAAGAAATTATTCAGACATCAGGTAAGAGAATTATCGATCCAAATTTCCATTCTTCAGGTTATTCCTCTTTTGTACCAAATTTTTTTGTGTATATTATTTTAATATTAAACAAATATAGTTTCATCATCATACCATTTTAATTTATGGGATACAAATTCTTCCAAACTGATCATATGATAAATATAAATATTTTTCTAAAAGAACTCTTCTTTTTGAATACAAATGTTTTACACATCTTTATTTTTTTGTGTTCTTTACTCAATATTCATAATTCATATACCAACTATGCTAAGAAAAATTAATTTTGTAATAATAATTTTTATTCATGAATTTCTCTTTTATTAAATTCTCCTGATAGCAATTTCCTTTCCATGGGTTATTTTATGTTCAATATTGATATACATTCAAAGTGGAATGCATGATTATGTAAATATTAAGATGTGATAGGTGCACCTATAACTATATAATTCTCCAATTAATTGGGTAATCTAACTTATCTCATGAGTTAATTTGAAATATATGTGAACATGAATCTATATTTCTTCAAAATGATGATTTTATATTTATTTACATATGTTATGTGTGATCGTGATGCTATCTTTTTGAAAACTTTGTGTGGTAGTTTACCACTAAAACATGATGTTTCATTTTTATGTATTTACACATTCAATTACATTATCTAATTTTTCATATTATTATTATGATGTTATGATGATGATTATCCTCACCCATGTTATATTTATTCATGTCTTTATCATTCCTTTTATTGGACTTTTAGCCCAAACCTTTCATTGTTATATATCCTTATGTAATTACTTTTATTATAGAGAATGAAAAGGCCTCTAAGAAGTAAATCAATAATGAATTAAATAAATTTTTTTGTGTTATTATGTAAATTATATGTATGGTCCTACTTTTTCCAATGCACTAAACCACATGATCTTGGATATGGAACACTATTATGTTGTTTTTCTTTAAAAATATGTAATAGTCATGTAAGAAAAAGTAGGGCCCATATACAAATCATGCCCACACACTATGAAATTTTGTGCCTCTATAGATGAGAATCACGACCAGACTATACCCAAGATTGTAATAATCCTCTCATTATGATCAATAGTATTCCTCCATGAATATCATTGAGTTGGGGGATCCCTTCATAGTCCCCGATGATAAAAAATTTCAGGAATGTTATTCGAGTGTCATGTTTACATAGTCAATGAAGTGTTAAAAGGTGAATAGACTGAAAATGTGCTCTAATATAGTTCATCAATACTAGTAAAATGAGATATCTTGTTCTATGGAGGGTTTAGTTGGAATAGTTCTCCCTGCTTGCTCTGTTAGACTCACACCATAGCTGACTGTGCGACTTGACTATCTAGAATAGCCACAATCTCACCACGATCGGCCACATTTAGCTAATGGAAACCCTCAAACATCCAATATTCATCCTATGGTGGTTTTGGGTTAGTTTTTTGATGAGAATTCGAATATTTACAGTACTAGAAAAAACCCAGTGGTTCATCCAGCAGTGACCACCATGACTCCTACCATAGAGAAACCACATGCAGGAGAAATGTTCATCTGGAATAGAAGTATGATTTGTTAAATAACCTCTCCAACATTAATCTAAATATCGCAATCCTATTAAACCTATTTCTATCATAAGAGACATGCCAGGATGTCTTAGAGGTTTTTAAGAGACCCCTATAGTTCTAAATAGATGTCTCGGCCACAAATACCTAATATGGTGAGGAGGTTGAGAAAAAAAATTCCAATACATCATCTCATTCTTCAAAGAAGATGAGGGATCCATATTATAGAGGAACATCCACCCAACGAACATCACAAGAAAGCTCAATAGATTAGAGTTTTATCAAATCCTATTCAACACAGGTTCTGATATCAATCTCATCCAAGCCCAAAGACTCCAAAGGTTTGGACATACTAAATCATATATGTGTCTCATTGACATAATGATTTAGGGTTATGACTGGACCAACCAGAGTCTATCCAGCATAATCTGTTTGAAGATCCAATTTAGTGGATTGGTATAAAACATTTAATTCATTGTTGTCTTAATTGATACCACCTACAACATGTTGTTGGGTATACCCTAGCTCCATCTTCCCATAGTAATTCCACACTTGTGTCACTAATGCCTTGTGCACTCCCTCAATGATCAAGTAGGTGTTCTCGAAGGTGATGTATCTCCCTTTGACTATAATGATGAATATTATTAGGAATTTGAATATAAAATGGATGAGAAAAATTAGTTCCATACTAATGATTTCATGTACACCACTATTCCAGTCATCAACGTGGTGGACTTGGATGATACTTTCATCCTTCAAATTCACTGGTTGGTGCCCATGACACAATACCTGGGAAACTAATTTTTCATTTCCAAGAGTAAAGGTCACCTTGTCAATAAGTAAAAGTAATGATATAATATTTCATAATCTTCCAAAATAGGTTTGGCTCAGTGACACTAGAACCTTTTACCCCTATAATATATTTAGATGTCTTCCCAATGACTATAATTATATGTCAAATTTTCTTGTTCCTCATAGCCTAGTTTTAATGACACAAACCATCCTACCATAATCTAATTTACATAATAGATGTACCTTGAAGTCAAATGCTTCATAGAATTTTTATGAATGTCATTTTTTTCATGGTTTCAACAACACAAAAGTCCCCCCAAAAAGATTATATGTTCCCTCAAACAAGCACCAGTGTTCCCCAATAATTAGTCAGCTTGTATAAATCATCTCCCCATTTTGATTCCTTTATCTGAGAGGATGCAATGGATTTGGATGATTCTAATATTGTATTTGAAGAGGGTGTCTCCACTTTCATCAATTATTTGGTTAAAGTTATGCTCGGTACCAAGGAAGATCTAAGGCTAATGTTGATCATCATAACGATATCCCCATTGGAATATCAAAAGTACATGAATTTCCTAAATCCCCACTTTGATGTTCTCACTAATGGTTATGAATATATTCCTGGACTATATCCACATGTCACTATCCACCATCATGGTCTCATGGTATATTGTTTTGGGTTCATGAATCCTTCTAAAAAATCACCCTTCAAAATGATCCATGATTGAGGTTGAAGTTGATATGATTATGAAAGGTATCTTCATCAAGGAAGTTCATTACCCCATGTGGATCACCAACACCATCCCTATCACGAAGAATAATATGTATACTAGAGTTTGTATCAACTTTTAGGAGCTCAATCTCCATTTTCCAAAGGATGAATTTCCCCTTCTGGTGACAGAGATATTGATTGATGCCACAACTATGTTCCACGCTCTCTCCTTCATAGATGGATATTACCAGTACTAATAGATATGGATGGAATCTAAAGAAAAAGAGTAAATCACATTCATAGTTCTTCATGGTACATTCTCTTATCATGTATTGACTTTCAGTTTGATGAATGATTGGTCTACTTATCAGTGACTCATGCACAACATCTCCAAACTAATCCTCGGGATTCTAGTGAAATGCTACATGGATGATTATTTTGTCAAACCACACAAATGTCAAGACCATTTTACATATATGGAAAATCATTTAGTTTCCACTCCTCTCAACGTCTTAATATAAACCCCTTGAATTTTACATTTAGGGTTACCTCTTGGAAATTTCTCAATTTATTCATCATGTATAGAGTCATTGAATCCAACATAGAGAAGATCAAGGCCAATGGAAAGATTCACCCTCCATGAAAACTCTTGCATCTTCATGGAATCCTATTACACATATCCTTAAAACATTGATTAGTTATAAAATTTGGATGGAAAGTGCAATCCATTCTCTAGGCTCAGGTTGAAAGGTACCTTCTACCAGTGGGATGAAGAGAACTTGTCCTCTTCTGAGTAAATCATGTAGTATATTGAACAACCTCTAGTTCTGATTCTACCCATCATAGGGAGGCATCTAGTCCTCTATGTGACCACCATAAATCAATCTCTCAGTTCCCTATTCACTCGTAATAAAAATGATGGGACTGAGAATAGTTTATACAATTAGTCACTTGCTCTTCGACATGGAGTTTGTATACTCTCACCTCGAAAAGTGCTACCTCACATTTGTTTTTTCAGTGAATAGATTGTAGTATCATGATACATAGATAGTATCCCATGTAGACCCACTAATTTATATCTTCAATCTGCTGATGTTGAAAGGTTGTTTTTCAAACTGGATAGAGATCCATCATTATTTTAACATCAGGTTCATTCCACAAGAGGCTGTAATGGTAAAGGCATTGGAATTATTTAGGGACCCTTATCTAGTCCTTGAATAATCGCATCTTGACATGGACATTCCTAATTATGCAATACTATCAGTGGATGTGTTTTTTTCATGCTATAAGATTCATTTTGATGGTGCCTCCCTGAGGCTAACTAGTAAAAGGCTCAATGATCCCAATATTGACAGAGTAAGTCTGGGGTTGTTTTCATCACCTCAACAAAAACTGTCCTTTCTTACCTGTTCTTGTTGTCATAAGGTTGCACCATCAATAAAGATGAGTACCATGATATCACTATTAGTTTCAAGAAGGATATTGAGATTTATTTCCCCAACTTTCATGTTAAGGGAGACTTCTTATTGATCCCCAATAAAATTATTAGTGATTATGTGGTGAGGAATCCTGAGCTTCTTCCCTTGATAGGGTGAAAACTACAGCTGATAGCCCATTTCCCCTCTCATTTGGGGGTGAATCATGTTCCCTTATCACAGAATGGTTGACCCAATGCCTGATCTTGTTTAGACTCATCTATGGAAGAGCTTGAGTAGGAAAAACTATTTATTCATGTAGCACATCAAAGGGTCATTGATCTTGTCATCCCATATCCTGATGATGATGGACCCTAGGCAATCCACCTGATTACCGATTTCTCTACCTTAGGACCTCCAAGTCTCTCTATAATAGAATACAACTATGATTGGAAAATCCCTTTCATCGAGTATCTCCAACACGTTGTTCTCCAATAGATAGATATGGACTTGAGAGAATATTTTATCATGTGTTGTATTTCACCCTCCAGAGTGGGTCCATCCATGAGAAACCTCATTACATATGTTGTAACATTGAATTATCATTCATTGTATTCAATGATAAGATATCCCCAAGGCTATATATGAGGTTCATTTTGGGTCATGTGGTGATCATATGGTAGGTTTGTTTCCCTCCCTCCAGATTCGAAGGTTGGGATACTTCTTTCCCACCATGGTTTTTTTCCACATAAATAAATTAAGAGGTTCCTTGAGTGTGAGATCCATGAAAAATTTGTGAATCAACTTCTAGAGACACTCCACACTACCAAGTATTCTTGTTCCTTTTTCATTATGGGGAATTGTTTTCATGTAAAATTATTCACCAGTAAGTGCCCTCAAATTCATGTTCATGCTGACTAAAATATATTTACTTTCTTTGTGGGAAAAATCTATTCCTCTTAGGGATGTTAAGGCCCAACCGATTATAGAATTCATGAGCTCTAATATCCACTATTGTTTCGGATTCCATCACGGAAACCTCACTAATAGTGGAATTAACATCCGATCAGATGACTTGAAGAAGTTTTATTCCTTGTTCAATATTTGGTCCCCCAATACCATGTGCAGGCGAATGGATAGATCAAGGCATTGAACAACATTACTTATAACATTATGAGAAATATGGTTTTTTATAATATGAAAATTTGTTTAGATAAGCACCCTTATTCCCTCTCGTTTTATTAGATGAAAACCCATAATTCTACTAAACCAAATCCATATTCCATGGTGTATGAAATATAGGTAGGCTTACTCATCAAGATTCAGTTTCTTTTACTCCAAACATTTTTCTGTGATCAGTAGATGCCAAACCGAATGAAATAAGTTCATCTATCAGAGATGGAATACCTCAATTATACTTTTCATCCATCCACTCATAATCTATAGAATCACCATAATAAGATGTGAATATTTTTTTTATAATAATTTTCATATATTTTCATTCCACCAATGTGATGCAGTATGGTATCTCGGAACACCAATTATACCTAGTAGGAAACCGCCAAAGATGGAGCCCATGTGGGAAAGACATTCCAACATTCACATGGTCTATCCCAATGTCTTATACTCTTTGGTCACTATCTATGGGGAGAAAGTCACTCCTCTAAACAATGCCAATTTCATGAAGCTCTACTTTTCATAAATAGATGTAAATCCTAAGAACATGATATTATACTCAATGCATGTTCCAAGCTATACAACCTTAATTTAGATGTTCAATTCAAGGAATCGTGACATAAAACTTTGTGTAAGACTTCCTTGGGTGTGCATGGCATGATGAGAGCCTCCCTAGTACTCATTCATGTTAGTTCATGAATTCAGAATCATACAAAATCCTCTCAAAATACCTATCCCCCTAATTTCAATGTTTTATGACTTCAAACCACATTACTACTAACATCCCTTAAATATAATGTTAAACAGTGTTGCTAAAATCTGATTTGTATGAATTTAAAGTATAGATATATATGAAAATAAATCAGACATTAAAATATATGTGGGTTTTCTTCTGAATTTTTTGTATGATGCCCAGCCTTATAGGCCCTCATTCTACACACTTGCCTTTGGAGAAATACCATTTTCCATGGTCTATACTGTATGACCTCAAAATAAGATCCTATTTTCTAGAAAACATTACATTTAACTGGATTAAATCGGTCCATGCATTATGAAATTAGTGTATTTATACACATATAATCCTAGCTGCAAGGTGATAAACTACATATAATCCACATCCTAGTTGCATGACTGTAAACTATCTAACAACTATCACCAGGGTTGTATATTGAAAAATGGAACAACATTGTGATGTTGTCACCTGATAGTATATCACCTTTGGCATTGGTCACCTACCATGCCACATTAAATAATTACATATGGCTTGATTCAGGTCCACACATGATATGTAATGACTCCTTTATTCTATATCAAGGTCCAGCCACACCAAAACAAAAAAATATATAAAATACTGATACAACAAAAAATGAACCCTATCTGGGTACCGATTTTACCTACATTGGGAGGACACTTCTATAATTACAAGTGTATTGATTCCTATTCGTATTGGACATATAAAAACACCCATATATTTTAATTTTATGCTTAACCACAAGTTCATCAAATATTTGACCCCTTGTCCATTTGATAGTCCAAGCATGATGACATTAAACTGTATAAAATATCATAAGGATGTGTGGTTCTATTTGGACACCTTGATCCGTATTATCGATGAAATCCATTTTTTTCAAAATAATGTTCAGGTACAAGCCATATTTAGGATCATTCATGTTGATATTAGTCCCAATCACAAGTCGTTAAACTATACCATGCATCTTACTTATTGTATGATGATAAACTATATGCATATCATCCTCAAATCCATGAACCAAAACTACTAGGCATATTATACCCTATTTTGAGTATCCCTATCCTTTTTTTGGTCATCTACCACATTTTTTTATATTCTTATATCACTTTGAGTCTGAGATTTTGATCCCCTAGAAGATGAGTTTAATAACTATTCAGACCAATACACACACACTAGTGTGTTCTAAGTTGTAGTGTTATAATTCGCAGATTGTTGGAATAAATTTGAATAGTCTGTCACTCCACACCCACACATTGTGTGTGTTGTATTTGGATCCTAATTCTATACCACATCTAAAGGAACACCCTGACATTCTGTTCTCATACCATTTTTTTCACCTACCATCCTAGGTAAACATTTTGAGAGGATTACAGTGAAATTCTAAGATAGGTTCCATGATTCAAAAATGGTTAATGGTTTACCATTATTTTTTTACCTATTCCAACTAAAAATACATATGATTTTATGTGACCACTGAAAATAGTTTTCAAGTACCTCTATTCTACTCTCCATTTATTTTTATCATTGGGCATTTTTATTCACAATATCTACCACCTTTGTTCTAATAGGCACTAACTCCCCTGGGATTAACTCATTCATGCACTAAAAAATGTTTGAAAATAATTTTAACTATTCTGATAGCCATGTTTTCTTTCCATAACCTTTCTCAGCCTGAACACTCTCAATGGTTAGTCAAAAGTAGTAGACCTTGTTTTTTCATAGATTATCTGGTAATCTAAGACAAAGTTAATAGTTATGTGGTCATCGCTTGTTTCTCACACTGGGAATGACCCAGGTGAACTTAGGGATTGGTCATTATTTTTCTCACAAATATGGTTGAAGTTTGAAAATTGAAGTAATAAGTAAATGTGTTCATGAACATAGAAGGTATTAATGAAAAGTAAGAAAACATGTTGAGGAATAGAAATGGTCATCCACATAATTGATTCTCTTATGAGTCTGGGTAGAAGTATCCAATATATCTCTACTCACCTGACTGTGTGCCTAACTATTCAAATCTCTAGCAAGTAGCTTCTATGATTTTTTGCTTCATCTCAAGCTCTAATTCCTCATAATTGGAAGCTAGATGATGATCATCAAATCTTTTTTAAGACCTTCCCCACTCAACTTAGAGATCATCAATTTGTATAGTTTCCTTCAACATTTTGTTTTCATCCTCCTCCAGTTGATCCCTCAGTTTGATGATGATCTTCGATTTAGTTCTAAGGAAGGTAGTGCACTCGCCATCTTGCTCCTCCAGATGTTAGATCTCCTGGGTTTCATCATGATGGTTTCCCATATTTTCATATTTCTCTGGAAACTAAGAAATTTATATATGTTATCTCCCCTCCCACATCATTTTGGTGATGTAGTCATGGACTATCATGTGAATACCTCAAGCATCCTTCCCTCCAACGCATAGATTATGAAACCAATGGTGAGGGGACTCCATTATACCCACCAGTAGAGTCTCTAGAGTCTATTAAATTAACTTTTTAATTCACCTCCATACCCCATTCAAAATGATGTGATTCTCTTTGTCCACGTCAAGATTGGAGTCGTCCATCACTTTGAGATCTATGTATTCATACTCTTGAAAATTTCTAAGGAGTTTAGAAGTAGATTCCTCATCCAACATTCTTTTGGATGGGTTGGGATTGAGATCCTTTGGATGGCTATCCTAACATGATTCTTCCCCATCATCCATTCCCCCATCCTTGAGTTCATCTCAATCAGTGGAATCATATACATCCATAGCTTCTTACTCAACTTGGTGCATGGTTATATCATCTTTGACAATTGGATACTCACAAATAGTTGTGGCCATCAGAAGGGGTCCCATGGATGTATCAACCACATCATCTTTCTCAGTCCTCATTCATCCATAAACATCATTTTATAATGAACCTTAGTCAATCTAATCAACAAATGATGAGTACAAATTTGTGAATGAAAGGACTTATATGAGTCTATCATCACTAGATCATGCTCTCCAGTCACAACTGATATGTAAACCATAATATACCCTTTGGTATTATGTATCTCTATGATCGACATCAGTTCTACTTTCGTTGTTTGGGTGTAAGATTCATGGAACAAAAAAACAAGTTGATTCTAAAGCACCGTGAAGATCTACTTATGGGTAAGAGATTAAAAATATACCTCTTACCTTGGGGAGAAGGAATTTCAATGATAAGACTTCTCAAGTGAACTACCTCTCTAAAAGTGGGCACCATATTGTTGATTCAATGGAATTTACAC
Source organism: Viscum album (assembly GCA_963277665.1). Taxonomy (NCBI): domain Eukaryota; kingdom Viridiplantae; phylum Streptophyta; class Magnoliopsida; order Santalales; family Viscaceae; genus Viscum; species Viscum album. The sequence goes on along the minus strand of OY728161.1, from coordinate 694,126,844 downwards.
CATATATTATAGGAAGGTCCTATGATTATAATGATTCCACCTCAACCACTTTGGGCGGCCAACCAATATCCACCTCAGCCACAAGTTCAGGACCAAGAGCATGCTCTACCAGACCAGCTGGATCATCTTTACCTCTTGATGGGGGGACCTCTTGTTCACTATTTATATTCTCTTATATAAGATAAGTTTTTTTTTACTAGACATATGTAATGAAATGGAGTGATCAGAGAAATATGTATGTTTAGGATTACTGGGAGATAATTAGTGAAACCTTATTTTGAGCACACTATCTTTCCATATTCTTGGGGACTTCCTTGATGAGTAGCCATCCCATGGGAATTATTGTTCTTATAATCTTCTTCTTATTCAAGAACATCGTTCTCATCCTTGGGTGGCATATCATCCCAATATGACTCTTCACTAATAAAATATGTTACTGGTGTGGGTTTCCATATACTACCCCTATTGATATGAATAAATATTCATGGTCATTGTGTATACATTCCTCTAATGGGGTTATTCCATTTCCACGACCTGAATGTTCCCAAAATCTGACTATTGTTTCTTTTCCCGCTTAGGGTTCCTCCATCGGTGTTCTAATGACATTGATTATCACAATGTTATGCAAAAATACCATAGGGAAGGGAATAAATCATCAACAACTGGTTATAGGATATACCCCAATTTCTAGTTGAGCCTCTTTTTCAATCCCATGGGGCATATTTTTGGACCATTTCCTTCTTGGAGTCAGAGGTGCAGCTACTTCCTATGACATCCCCACCGATGTGGTTCCCATATGAGCTACCCTAGGTGTATGGATTACCTATCAAGTAGCATCTCGTATGTCTCCCCACTAATCTAGATCCATGATATCTAGTTCACTTACCCAAATACATGTTCATAGGATTTCCTCTATATATAACTCAACCCAGTTTTTAGCATATCCCATTGACATGACTTCATCAACGTTGGTTAGTAGTAGTGTGACGGTTTCGCCAGAGCATGCAATCATTATCATGAACCATAGTTGTTAAAGAATATAGGGGTTATTATCTTCACACAACCCCACATAAACCTTCTTCACCACCCATTATAGCTATTTGAATTTTCTAAAAAAACGGGATGGCGTATTTGACTCACAAAATACATTGTTGTTGATACGATCCATCATCATCCTAACTCATAATCTATGTTATTACTCCCTTCTCACCCATGATCCTTGAATCTTTCCCACCATCAAACCAATCTGGGTTGAAAAGGGGTGGACATTTAGGCTTTTGTGGTCTCGTATTAGGATTTTTATCATAGCATCATTAAACATCATTGGTCAAAATCCCACAATTTTCTGAAGTTATGGACACAGGCCATCGTTTGGTGAGATGATGGAATTCTGGAATTCATAACCCCTAAAATATGTTGTGATCCAATCATGTTGAAACTAGAATGGCCTGTTGATTCTTCTTAGTGTGTTCCCCCATGAAACAATACCTAGTATGTTGTACATCTTATCCATGATAGGTACTCCCCAGTAGACCATGTTCCTAACTAGTTGGAAATCTCCCATCACTAGTGTTCCTATGAAGATTTCCATCAACGTGTTCCTCACTAGTAGTAGACACCAACATAGAAATGTGGAATGGAAGTCAGTATAGAAGACCTTTGAGTCCCAACCTCCTACCATGCTATACCCACACTTTCTATATTGCCCTTCATCCCGGACAAACAAATACGAGCCAGCCTTTTCTCACTAAGATGCGACTAGACACTAATTTACCCTATATAGCATACTCACATAATAATCCTTCTTGAGAAACTGGTTCAACCATGTCTCGAAAATGATGCCCCTTTTTCACAGGAGGGTCTATCGTAAATGTGCGAGAAAAAGTTTCCTATCATCCAAAATATCAAGGTTTCGTATGTATCCCCCTCATGTATTTATAGCCATAGGCCTAGCCTTACATGTGAGTTCAAGGCCCCTTACATGCCTATTAGAAAATATAGTGCACAAAACCATGCATGTATCCCTCCCTTTAGTGTTTCCCTCAGGACACGAAATTCTGCTCCCCTTTCAACACTAATATTGAAGGGGGGGTTCAACTAAATACAGATGAAGATGATAATGTACATGTTTTAACAAATAAAATATATATTATAACTCAATGGGTCTTTCTTAACATGCTATGGAAGATGTGAAAAATGTTAGCGGTTTGCACGCAAGATGGAATTCTGTGCAGAATAATCATATGCAACGAATGTGGCGTATGTGAAACCATTTCCACATAGTTGATTTTAAAAGGCTATGGTAGGTGAACTCAAAAGGGATACATTGTGAACAAGATATCGCAATTGTGCACAAGATTCTTACATGAAAAATGCGATGTAAAAGGGTCCTTTGCGCGCTCGCTCACCACGACTCATGGTATGCATAAGTTCAAGTCCTCTTTAAAACCTAGAATATTTCACTACATACTAAAGGACTCATCTATATATATAAGTGCCCCCCCACTTTCTGAGAGGCAATCATTTGGGAGTTGGAACGTTACTCTGCTGCACGTAAGACTACTCTTCTATGATAGCGTAAAATCCATGGAACCCTTAAGGTATAGATCCTGCATGACAGATTCTCTAAGGTTCCTCCTTTGAGTTGTCCCAAAACTTTTTTTAATCCTGACTCAAATTATTTTAGTCTCTGTTAACTGAATGAAAAATAAATCTATTTCTGACACCCCTCGTCGGAAGTGTGACCCAATATTGCACTCAACTATAAATTTTACACGCAATCACCCTGTATTATGCACACCCTGTCCTTGAAGCTCTAGGGTTTTCCTCTACTTCAATAAACCATTTATAGTCCCATTTTCCGGAAACCATATTCCCTTGTGCAAGTATTATGTATAAAATTGTTTATGCTTGCACATAACCATTTCATGGTCCCTCTAGAAATGTCCCCTATGCCCTTAGTGCATGCATTCCCTACCTTTTTCCTATCAGCATAGGTATGTTACTGCCTCTTTCATTTCAACATAGGGATGATAACATAGACCTCATGATAGACCACTCCTCAACACCATACCAACCAAATATTTCTAAATCCTTATCTCTCTCAATTATATAGGCAGGGTAGTTTTGTAAGCCTAAGGGATAAGGAATGAGTCCCTATAATTCATGTTACATGATGTAAAACTACCTAGAACCAACATCCTCATCACATGACATTAAAATATGAACTCACCCTATTCAATGCACATGGGGTGCCTCATGTGTGACCCTCATGATATATTTTGATGGTATGACCATTATTCCTTCATCAGTTTCCATGTGAAATCCCCACACAACCTGGATAGGGTGATCTATATACGAGTGAAGTGGAATGAGATCTTCCTCACAAGAAATAAGATCTTCCCTACATGGAATGGCATATTATTTAGGATGGTTTTATTCATAATCTCCAAACCATCACTCATTGATGAATCTTTCAGCACATGGCCATCTGGTCTACTGATTCCTCTTGTTTATCACACTGAGCAAGACTCCTGTGGGATTAAACATTATTGGTGACTACAAACCTCCGCTTTTATGGGCCTATACTGTGAATAATCCATAATATTTTCAATTCTCTATGATCCTCCTAGTTAAGTGTAAATCCAAATCATACCCATGTTCCTCAGGAATTTCAAATATATATGTTGTAACCATTTTCTAAACATCAATGGGCCACTCATATATGCAATCCCCAACACATCCAATCCTCTATGAGCCTCTTACTTAGGTGTAAATCCCAATAATACCCATCTTCCTCAGGAAGATCACATAAATAAGACCCAACCACTTTCTCCACATCAATGGGTCTCTTCCTTAGGTATAAGCCATGTCACATCAACAACCCTTCTGATCTATGTGGACATTAATTCCTGACTGATAAGGATATATAGGAAGCCTCTTTGAGGTCCAAACTAAACAAAAAAACATTCCATACAATCTATCCATTTCACCAACCAATCCTTCCACATTCCATCTTTATTTTACCTAGTCATACATATCTTAGTGATATCATGCCACCAAATTTGGATGATCCTATGTTTATAACCCATACACATCATCATTGCTCATAGTATCACTCGAGAATATCTCATTTTCAATCTCTACACAATCCAACCAAGAGAAATACACTTTTGAAGGGAAACATCCGATGGTAATCCCCCCCCAAAATGCATCGATCTATGTAGGTTTTTATCACTATCTTCTAAATAGGGTATGTAGGAAACTACTTTGTGGTTCAATCCTAAACAACAGTAATACTTGGCGTCCCCCTCCAAGGGTTGCATCTCCCTAATCCACCTATAATTATTTCAAGATCAACCTTCATCGTGTGACATCATCCCCTTCATGGGAAACACCTCACGGGTCTTCCCTCATGGGATTTTTGATCCATCCATCGACAATACTTCTAGGTTATCCCTCATTGTAATGTACCTCATTTATCTCCCTTCTATGTGCATTATGATCAACCTTTTTTCAACTCTATAAGTCCTTAAACATGATAACACTCTCATGATTCCACATCATGTTAATCATGGGATGTCTGAGGTGAAATACTTGGAAGAGAAGCACCTATGGTGTAAGTTACCCCATGCTAAACATGGGATTCATAAGGTAAAAGCCTTGGAAGATATTCATTTATCATTAGATTTCTTGTGATTGATATGAAATTCCCTAGGTTAAAATCCTATGATTACTCCTTAAGGTTCCTTGATATGAGGATGATACATGTGACCAATGTTCCTAGGACCCAAACATTCCAACAATACCCAATGTTACAACTCTTCTTACATACGGTTGATGTCATGTCAGGACCCCATGAAATGTTTAGATAATAGTAGTATAATTAACTAGCTTCTAAAAAGATATGGAACCAGGAACGAGTTCCATGAAATCAAATTAATTCTACGAATTAGACCTGGACATGGTGATTAGTTCAAATGTGGAATCCAAAGAAGAAGAAATCAACATCACATAATCCAGTTTCATTCATGGAGAAGAAATCTACAATGAACCTGTTGAATTTCGCTCTCCTTTGGAAATATGGAATGTGGAGAAATAATGTGACAACAGTTTCTCATGAAATGATAGTGGTGGAAACTCCACAATGAAAGTGTTTGAAACTGTTTATTTGAAATAAATTTTTTCATATTATTTTTGAAATATTTTATATCTAATTAAGTGGTTTCAAAATGATAATTGTTTTTCCATAAAAAAAATTCCAAGTGATATTTTAAATTTATTCTTTACCTATTATTTCATCTTTTGAGTTTAATTTTTTTCATTGGTAATATGATTTTATGATACTATCATTACTATTTCACTATATGGTTTATTCTTATGGTGATTATATGTTTATTAAATATGGCTATTTTCCATGTGTTTTGATTTGATCATATAATAAATGATTTTTGATCATTTGGAACACATGTGGATTGATTATGATTATGTGATAGGTGTTCCCTGAATAATATAAACCTCCAATGTATTGGATAAATATGGATAAATCATGGGATAAATATCTTTTGATTGATCTTTATTTCATATTCACAATTTATATATGTGGGCCTAGTTATTAAGTCCATAATATGTTGTGTTGACCTATTTTTCATGTCTATGAGTTTTTGTATATGACAATATTTCATATCATTAAGATTATGTGTTGACCTAATTTTATTCCCATAAGTCTATTAAAGTGAATGATTTTATGTTCTTACCTTTATGAGTGAACCTATTTCAATTTATACAAATTCACATTGTTATAATATTATGTTTTTTTCAATTTAAAATGTTTATGCTATGACATCATGGATCATGCTAGATTATTGATGATTCCTCACTCTTATGAATACTATTTTTTTGAAAATGTTTTATTACATGGATCATGTTTACTATCTATAAAAGATTGTTTATGAATTTTTTATGTTATGATCAGATTTCATTTCATTATGCTTATCTTATTCTTACATATTATCACCGATTGATATCTCTCGAGTTTAAAATTACTGAGCATCATAGCTCACCCTTCCTTTTTTCTTTTTTCCAGTAGTTTTTAATAATAGTTTTAAGTGTGTTATTCCTAAGAAGGGTACTATATTTTATGACCTTAGTAAAAGATGATAAATCTCCATTATGTAATAGTATTTTAATGAATCCAATTTCTAAATATATAAATCCTTTATAGTTATGAAATTAATCATAATGCTATGAAATGAATTTTCATCAAATTATATGTAATATTTGTATATGATTAATTGTGGGTCACTATGCCCCTATTATGTGTTAATTGTATGATAATTATGCACAATGTATCTTAAAACTGATGAAATATTCTTCCAAATAACATACACATTATAAATTTCACTCTAAGGAATCATTTCAGCATAAGGATAGAATAGAAACACTAGTCATGGCTCAGAAGAATTCTAATAGATGACCTCTTTTCCATCACTAGCCTTAAATAGTCCTCCATCTTTATACTATGTACTAAATACTCTAAATAATACCAACATATCATCCTTGATTATGTATTTTCATTATATATATCGAGGTATATTTTTAATATCAATTTACCTAGTACATTAGAGTTGGAATCCTTAATTATCAAGAGGAAAACATTGATAAACTGATTCTCAATAGATAAATTCTAAACCTATTTCTTTTGGGTGTTTCCATAGGCTTATACATCACATGGAAAATTAATAATGTCATTATATTTATTGGGATTAAACTTAATTAAAAACCCATTTTTAGTATTATATTTAAATACATTAGGTATGATTACTTGATCCAAAAATTTCAAATGAGAAACACCAAATAGGATCTCACCGTCACTATAATTCTTAACAAGTCACCCATCCCATGAAGTTACTAAAAATTTAATTGGTTTAATAGATTCCCACATTTACAAAATGGATTAAATAACTATTAATGGGTTGGGTCTTAGATCCCTTATACAATATGGATGCATAATTTTTTTATATCATGACATGGATTTGATAAAGGATTATTGTTAAAATATTTTAATAACCTCGTTGAATTTTATGTTGAGTTTTAGGATGCAATTATTTCGATTAATAATGAAATGTGGATAGGATAGACTATAAAGTGGATTTAAGGTAAATCTTGAATTATTTCCAATAATATTAATATATGAAATTGTATTTTCTCAAATAAAATTTAAACTTTATTGGTGGATTTCAAAAAATGGTTGGTTGACTACACATTATAGCTGATATACACATACATGGTACCTTATATATTTTTCAATTCTCTCTCATTGTCTGAATATATGGAGTGAGTTTTATTAGGTTATTTTAAACTGTTTGAAACATTTATAAAATTTTCTATTCGAAAAAATTATATATTTGGTGTTTATACCCACCTTTATAGATGTCCCATAAAATTTGTTTTTTTTGAAAATTATGGGTGATGAACATCCTCCCCCACACTAGCATATATTATTATTATTATTATTATTATTATTATTATTAAGAAAAGTATATATCACTCATTTCATAATATAATCTTATCTGAATTATATGTGAAATACATTATAAATATCAATATCATGTTAAGGATTTTTAAAATGATTGTTCAACCATGTAATCACCTATTTAGAAATAAGAAGATGAAACTAGAATAGTGAAATCAACATAAAAAATGGATATGTCCCATGATAAAAACAATTTAATGAACATTAGTTATTATTATATTGGAAAACCACACATCTGTAGTGGAATGGGGTCAATGTTAAAAACTAGTCACAAATGGTTATAATGTATTGGAATTGGAAAGCATCGAAAAATTTCAACTTTGTTACAAAAATTTATAGTCTTTTATCCGATCAAAAACTAATACTTTTGGGTGTTAAAAACCTGGGGTTCAATTTAATATTTTCATTATTATTAATTGTTTCAATCATATAAATTTTAATTATAAGTTATTTAATTTAATTGATGTTAAACATCATTCAACTACAATATAAACTATTTATATCATTATTTAATGTATGTTGGATATTGTAAATTTGATAGGTCTTAGATACCAAATTGTAGCCTATGAAATTTAATTCATGAGATTAATATTCTTCGAACCCTTTGTTTTTTACTTCTAGTAAATATTAGGAAAGAATAACATTATGTGAACAAACGTATTTTCTAATTAATTACATTGATGACTCATGGATCATAGAAATAAACATTAATGATGTGTTAGACCCTATTGAGAAAATCAGATCATGTTCATTCGATATCACTGATAGATAATTTAAATCGTTTATAGGGAGTAATTATCTCATAAATGATAACATATCTATTGTAAGGTAAACAATGGATAAAACTTTTTGTACTAAAAATGTTTATAGTAAATCATATAGGTCATTGTACACTGGGAAACCTCTCAGATACTAGGATTTATCTCATTCTCACACTCTCATAAATATTAAATTAGATCATTAATCTATTCTAATCTATCTCTCAGGAATGTATGAAAAGTAGTCACTACCCTTCAGAATCAACACATATTGTCTTAATTAGGAAGAATTAATTTTAATTTTTAATGAAGTTTGAAGATTTCACCTATTTATTTAAATTATTATATCATCACTTTTTATATTTTATATAAAATACTAAAGGTATGGGGGAAAATCAATACTTCTAGAAACAAGATAATGGAATCAAAGAGAAAAAGGACTATCTCAATTATCATGAAATAGATAATAATCACAATTATTTACAATAGTATAGTCTTGGGAGTGATATGGGTATTTCATCTACTCAAAATTCAATACTTCAGGCCAAATCATTTTTTATTAAGGAATGTTTTTAATTGAAATGGTTGATGTAAGTAGATATAAATACATCCCTTTTTCATGTTATTTTTAAATAAAGATGATTAATGAACCTCTAAATTATATTTACATGATGAAATAATTATTTCATCCATATTAAATATTAAAGAGTGTATTGTGAATCAATATTATAATACATTTAACAACAATGAGAAGGAAAAATTTCATATAAAACAAGATATTTTTACTATTATTATTATTAGTTTTGGTAATAAATTTTCACTAGAATACCTCATGATGATGAATAGAATGCTGTTTTTTATTTTAATCTAGGGATTACAATGTATCATAATGGATTGTCAATACATTTTTTTAAAAAAATTCAGACATTATTTACATTGTGGACAAAATTATTATGAGGTTTTGCATTTAAAGGGCCCTCTACCATAATGTATAAAATAAAAATTTCTATTTTCCACCTATGGTTCATAATTCTAATCAGATCAATCTAGTATGACCAATTATAATGAACAATTCTATTTAAAAGATGATAATTATGATTTTTATAATAATATTGTTAGGTTCAATGATAATATTATTACTTATAAATAGTTTGGTTCAATAATGAAATGGGATCTTAGGATGGAATGATAAATACTAAAAATTTATCATCCTTTTGATGAAGAAAATTAGATATATTAACATTTTTATTATGATTTACACCTTAAAGGATTTTGATATAATGAATCATAGTATCATTTTATATTTTATTAATATTTAGGTCATTCCAGATACTTTCATTAAATAGATTGTAAATTTATTCCATTATGTTATCATTTCAATGTTGTGAAATTGTATGAGAAATGGTTTTTTTCATTCTATAGGGCTATCAGACAATGTAACCCCATTTCTGCATTTGTCTTTTTCATTTACAAGGTTTACCTTAGAATTTTGATTGCAAAAAATATATCATGGTTGGTTTTTAATGTTCATTAAAGCTAGTAAGTTTTTGGTTTATTCTACACACTTTTCAAGCATTTTTTGTGTTTCTATTTTTTTTCAAGGGACTTGAAAAACCCAAATAATATTAAGTCTATAAATAATCCTTTATTTTTTTTTGGAAAAATGATCAATTAGAAAACATATTCTGTCTTTTTTGGAAATGGTTTAATCCAATCAATAAATCTATATATTTTTTCTTCTTTTGGATTTCATAAGGGATCTATCCCATTTTACTATCACGAAGTTCCTCTATTTTAGGGAAATCCCATAGTAGATTACAGCGATGGAATATTTAGTATAGCTATTAATATAACGAATCTATACAAATGTATGAACCTTATAATGTCTTGTAGGATATGTGGTCTAAATGTAATGTCAATAAAAAAACATATTTACTATTTAATTGTACTAAATTTATTATTCCTCGCATAAAAAAATAAATGTGTTTATCAAGAATTTCATTTGATATAGTACCATTATTAAAGGAAATTTTATCATTATATCATGAAATGGTTTTTAACAAATTATTGAATGTGGTATTATTTTCAAGATCCTAAGTTTATTCAGTGAATGAAATCATGATGATTTATTTTTGATACATTAGAGTTATAAATCTGAGTCTCTTGTATTTTCGAAAAATGGTTTATATAATGTTTTAGTATGATTCATTAGTATTACTTTTACTATTCCATTTTACATACTATATTAAATTATTTTTGTACTATTATGGTTCATTATAGGTGGTTATCATCAAGTGTCTCCAAACAAAAATTGTGGGATGGAATCTAGTTTGGAACTCCACTATTTAAATTATTACCAGATTTTGAATAGATTTCATATTTTTATATCTCAATTTGGAACATTCTCAACGTTTAAAACTCTATACTTCATCCATTAGTTAACCATATGGGTGATAATTATAATTTTTTCCCATCTTATATACTTATGTCTGACCACAATATTAATTTTAATATGAATTGAAAAATATTATTTCAAACTATAAACCAAATTTATAACATATCTCTTTGTTGTATCAAATCCTTTATCAAATATTGAATAATTATGGTATGATATTTAATTTTATGAAATGTTTCCCAAGATAGTTTTTCATCTAAATCCAAAATAAATCCTATTAGATTCTCCTGGTTTGAATTTATTCAATATGTATTGTTGTACAAGATATAATTTTATAAACAATTTATTTAATGATAATTTTTGAAGTCTTTAGGGGATTTTTGTTTTGATATATTGATACTTCTATAGAGATATTCCTTATGTATCCTAGAAACAATATGTTCATACATCATTGCACATTTATTATCTTAAATGTGCAATTTATTCATTAATTATACTGATGATCTATTATTGGTTATTTTGTGGGATGTAAGTACTAAAAATAAAAAATTTCATTTGTATCATTGCATTCAAACCTTACACACATTATGGTTTCATGTAAATATGATAATAACCTCTAACTAGACAATACTTATTAGTCACCACATGATCTATTAGTATTGTGTATATTATGTAATGAGTATAATTTTTTATAGTAAAAACGTTTTATGGAAGTTATTTTAATTTTTAAATTTTAACATGGATAAAATGTAACACATAAGGTGTATTCAAGGTATATTATGGTGTAATAGGCATATGGTTAAAGTTTTATTATTTAGAGGCTAAAGTCATCCGATATTTTTAGGAATCGGGTAGAGATTGTATTTCTATTAAAGCATATAAGAAGGCTATAGTTATTTCAATATTATTTCAAAAAACATAATAAATATTTAAAACATTATATACAGTTATAATATTACAATTTGGTGCATGCCATTCACAGAAAAGGTTGTTCCTTCCCTAATAATATCCTATCGTAGTGATTGGAAGAGTTGAATTTCCTTTTTATCAATGATTTTTTTCAAAGATATTTTTATGGATGGTATTCCATTAGAATATTCCTTATCCATTAAGGGTGGTTCATGCAACTCTTTTACATGGATTGAAAAAATTACTTAAAAAAATATTATTTATCAATGTTATAAAATTAAAACACTAGTACTCCAAAGTTTAGGTAGGTATTTCATTTGATAAAGGAAACCTTTTAGGTTCCTTGACCTTTCATTTTCTGATGATTAATATTGTTATTAACACCACCACCACTATTATTATTAATATGTTGATGTGAGATTCTAGTTGTTTTAAATAATTATTATTATTCTGTTTTTTATTATAAATATTATTAAAAATGATATTACCACAACTACAACAAAAACATCAACAACAACTAGTAATATAATCACCACCACCATGACTGCTATTAATACTAAAACAACTACTACTAATACCACTACTAATACGGGCACCACCACCACCACAACCATTGTTACTTCTATTACTGCAGCTACTACTACTACTACTACTACAACTTCTATTATGCTAATATATTTCCGAGTAGTTGGCAGATCCCTCGGGGGGCCTCATGGAGGAGGTATCAGGTTCAAACATTATTAGGATATTTCTTCATGCATATTTTTCATTGTACCCATTTATATGACCCAACCTAAACTATAATAATAATAATTATTATTATTATTATTATTATTATTATTATTTGTCTAAAATTATACATGATACCATTATTCAAACCATTTTCATTAGATGAAAATAAATTTAAATTTGAAAATTAAAAAAAATGATTTAATAAAGGATAATTGATAGATTATCTTGGTGGAAAATCTTCATTTATTTAGTAAAAGGTAATGTTAAACAACGTTGAAGAAAGGACTTTTACATAAGTCCCTTATAGTATAGAAAATAATTCATTTGGTAAGACAAATAACCAGATATAACCCCTTTTTTACGAGACTATTAACTAGGTAGTTGGATTCACGATATGCATGAGTGATGAAGTATCTCATGGATGATAGAATCTCCATGAATTTCATCCATATAGCTTATATTCCCTATTATTATTGAATAGTCCCATTTCTGGTGATTTTCAATATTGTGCTGAGTTTCCTTCTAACCATAATTTTCACCCACCACTTTGTATTTCCATTTCAACCAAATTTATACATCCATAGTTTCATCCTCAAGAGACGTAGTGGTAAATCAAAGTCCAAAAAGGTGTCTTATGACATCACAGTTAGTATTCCTAAAAATAGAACTCAAGATTGAGGGTCTTATATTTCCCCTTTATGCTACAACATTGTTGAATTTGATCCACCCATAGAATAGAGGATTACTTAGCACATAAAATATTCTAAAGGGAGGGTTAAAATTAACTTCATTGTAAAGATTCAAGAGGACTAAAATATCATTAATGGTGTTGTTTTAGTGACCCTTTGGAAAAGTGTTACCATTTTTTCATAGAAACTAAAATATAAACAATTTCTAATTGATGATTAATGTGATATGATTATTTGGAATAACTATTTATTTACGTTATAACATCATGGCCTTGAATACATGAATGCTAAAAGAACTTGGGGATTTATAAGACCTTATGTAAACCTCAATGTAAACCAAAGGCTAGTAACTAGAGATGATGGTCTATTGGTATTGTAAAGAGACAATAACCTCTATATTAGATAACCATTAATTAATATGGAAGTAACAATGAGACCATCAACATAATACAATAACAAAGTGTATGGAAATTATAGTTTATATCCAACTATAATTAATATAACACATTACATTCTCAATCAAATGAGAAAAATGGAATATTAGTTGTTGCATGCATAAGTAAATAATATAACTATTTGGTAATAACAAATATAAGAATATATAAAATATAAAAAAAATAATTAAAATAACCACCGAATGAGACCTTCTTCTTTTGTATGTCCTGTATTTCAACACATAACATGAAAATGATTCTCTAATATCAACTATTGGGCCCTTGACCTTATCTATATCCCTGACCTTGAAATATTTGTTTTTCATGTGTAGTGTGATGCATGTGAAAGGTGTGAATATAGACCTATAGGCCACCCACAATATTATATGTCATTAAATAGATAATATATCTCTGAAATCATGATTTTATATGTCAATAATATTGAATAAATAATAACAAAAATAAATAAATATTACACACTCAAGTTCCAAACAAGCTTCCCTAAGGAGAAACCGTAGCCATTTAAATCAGTACCGATGTATGTCTAGACATATCACATGTAACATATATGTTTGAGTATAGTGTTTAGCCAATAATAACCAATGTTATCAATTTGGAATAATATAGCAACACATCATAATATCCAATAATTTTATAGTACATCATGGTGAAAATATTACATCAGTGGGCCTAATATCACCTTTAAATCATAACATCAGTGAGTATAGAATCCCTATGTATAAGAAATATCACATAATATTGAAAATAATCCCTAACCTATGTAATCCACAAATTATTTTTAATTACACCCCAATACATAATAAACAACACAAACATGTAAATAACATCAACTTCCATAGAAATGTGAAATTGTGATAACAATATCCCTCTTCCCTGTGAAATAATACATAGTAGTAAAAGGGTCCCAAGCCTCAGGTGATGTAACATAAATGTAAATAACAAACCATTATATGAGAAACAATATTCTATGTGGGAAATATGTTCCATACCATAATTTACATTGTCACAATGGGAATATCACCTATACCACAGGTTGCCTAAAAAACAATTGGTGTGTAGTGAGGATAATGGGCCATGTCAAATAATTATATTATCATTCCATTCCTTATGAAACACTAGAATAAATGATTATGTAATCCAACACTCTTGGAAATATCAAGAATATGTGGCATCTCATTCCTTAATTGAAAAATGGAAATAAAAAATGGAATGGAATGAAATAATAAAAACTAAATCATTGAATAACAAATAGATTATTCAAAACACCACTAACAAATTATGATATGGTTAGACTGAAATAAAACTATATTTTGTAACTAAATTGTTGATGATTCTCACTCACCTAAAACATTTCCAAAATTTAAATCCTTGATATTATCTAATAAAAACCATTCCAATGGTAGGTGTACATGTCACTATATAATAACACATCAACATTACTCAAAAGACTATAATGTAACTAAAAAATGTGATTACAAGGTAAGCCAAAGACTACACACTCTTGTAAACATGTGACCCCTAATAAAAGGATGCTTAATGAAATTTATTAATGTAATGAATGTTTCCAAATGACGCAAATGGTATCATGATTATTCATCACTACACCTTAGGTACACCTCTATATCTATAGAGGCTGGTGAAAAACATGGGGAATAATGTGATGAAATATGGGATATGATTTTTCCCTTTATCATAAACATGTATAAAATATAGGTCCAGATATAATGTAGTATGACTATACAATGATTATAATCACCTCAAACATAAACAAATCCAAAAAAATCATGTCGATAAAAAAATAATAAAAATTAAGGATATATCAGTTGAATAATAGAGATAAATATCAATGGTTTTGAAATAACATCACCATACTCAAAATAGGAATAGAGTATAAAAATTAGTTATATAAACAAAATACCATCTAAGAAGGTTATAAATATCCAAGGGTGAAAAATCACTCATTGAGTGGTATATATATCCCCCATTCCATCAGTTGGATCACCGTCATGTGTCCAGAAAGTATCCAACATGATTCCATATTCTGAATGTAATTTTTTCACATGCTTAGGTTCTATTCCCATAATATAGTCACATAAAAAAGTTTTAACATACATCCTAAGAGGGTATCATATATGGTTTCAGGTAGGTATACTTTGTAGGCATTCTCCACTCAACCCTAACCACGAGTAATAATATCATGTAGGTTTATAAATACATAATGTACAAAGAAATAGAAAAACTAAAAATAATTCTTATGATACAAAAATCATTCAATTTATCTAAAAAATCTTACTCCCTGTACCAATAGGGTTCATATTTGTAATACATGATTTGAGATTTACATGGATTTGAGATGAACAATATTATAGTCATTATTTGCCACCCATAATATTTGAGGGAAAAGTAAAATTGTATAATATACTCAGTTTATCTATTCGAAGCATCTCATTCAAGGTAAGAGAAAGGAAAAAAATATATTTATAGTGTTGTTAGCTCAACACATCATTTCATCATTTCTAGTAACCAATGGTATACCTAGGATCCTTGTTTTTAGAATCAAAATATACAAATTTTAAGAATATATATCAATATATAATTCTAATTCATGGGTAATTCAATAAAATTTAATAAGTGATTTTATTGTGAATAATAATGGAAACCAAATAATAAGGATTTGGAATAATGGAAGGGAACAAAAAATTTAGGACTTTTTAACATTTAAATCGTCCACCCAAGGTAATTATAAAGTAATACGTATCATTTTACAATATTGGTATAGGAAAAACATAACAAAATATAAAAACCCAATATGAAATATTAAAAAATTAAGCCAAACGATATCAATATACACAAAAATCATTTAGATGTTTATTTATTAGTATAAAAAATTAATATTTATATTCACTCATCCCTAAATCATTAATAATTAAACAATTAATGATTATTATTGGGAGTATGGAATCATATAAAAATTCAATTATAGGTTAGATTCTTACGGTAGAGTGAAGTTGATTAGTCCACTATATAAATCCGTACTCCAATGTAGAATATTAGTATAATTAGATATCATTCCAATCCCAATAATAAATTTGAAGCTATATAAGAAACCCATGGAAATATTTTAGGATTTTTTAGACAAACCCATACCAATTTCAATTGTAAATAATATTAAATATGTAAGGTAATTTCACCATCCTAAAAAATTTCATATTTTAGTTTACACCCACGTCAATGGAATACATTAGAAAAATAGTTTAAGAAAATATAGAGACATTTTTGAACATACAGGGTATGTGGAAGGTGTTAGATATAAAAATTATAATGCAAATACGTCTTTATAAATTTATATTTTATGTCCTTGTTGGGAAATATCTGGTGTGCTAATAGATTTCACCATATGTCTCTCTTAGAAAAATAAATATTGGAAAACAAATAAATAAAATTTACTCTATGATTTAAATAAATAAATATATTCACTAGAGATTCATTAAAACACCCACTTCACCTTAAAATGTTCTATAAAAATATATAAAATAATTATTTTTTAAAAAATCCTTTTTTTAATTCCAACCCCATTACAGTGAGTTAGATTGACACATATTCTCATTAAAACTGTTGCCAATTTTTCTTCATTGTTATAACATACCAATGTGTTAATTTTTTATGATTATCAATCTTTTTTAATAAACAATAAATATAATAAACCACAATTTTCATACATTAACATTAAATCTCTTTGGAAGAATACTTAATGCATTACAAAAATAGAATCCTAAAGTCTGTGTTATTTTAGTGCCTACAGAAATAAGGACACATAAACACTGGAACATGAGTGCGGTAAATTATATCCCACTATGTTCTATAATACTAACAACCCTTTATAGATATATTAAATATAATATATCTTCATTACTTGGGGATGGAAACATAAAATGGGGTGATCCCATATGCTCAGTAAGTGTAAATAAGAGAGATATATATTCATAAACATGAACATAATGGAATGAGAACATGATCCTAACATTTGAAGATCATACACACCGTATCATAAACTTGAATCATGGAATAAAGGATAGTAGTTAAAAAGATATAAATCATAATGAAATCAAGAGAATAATCCATGATAGTATAACATAAGAGAATGATATAGAATTGTGGTAGACAAATAGGCATATAAAAATTATATCTATATTAATTAGGGTATCACATCCAAGACTGTCTTAGTAGTATGAGATCACTCTGCATACCATTATGGTAGTCATGGTTCACATCTATAACCAACTAGGTAGTCATGGTTCACTCCCATAACTATCATAGTAGTTATGGATCACTCGAAAGACCATCTTATCAAAATATGTCCTTTTTTAATATATCAAGATATATAAATCTTTACCCAATTCATTGGAGAGAGATATAGGTCCCACAATTCACATAATGAAATAATTCATACCTATGCCTTTATATCATAAAAATAAATCATAACATAACCCACAAATTTAAATGGCTGTTATATACATGTAATATTATCTTATCATGTGGAAACGTTATAGGTTTCATTGTAATTTTGTAAATGCATAACTCGTGAAATAGAAATTGATTTCATAAACATTTAACCTATGAAATTGAAATGGGTTCTATAAGAATCATTCAATCAAAACAGAAACCATTAAATAATGTATATGAATTGTACCTTCAGATAATTTCCCAAAATGGAATGATTTACATTAAAAAATGACTTCTTATATGGAAAATAATTTTTAAAATATTTTTAAAAACATTTTAAACGAAAAAACATTTCTTATTTGAAAAATTCTCTTCAAAAAATTAATCCTTTTGAAAACCATTTTCGTAGAAAATACATTTAAAATTTATAAATAAAACTTGAAATAATTTTCATCATGTTTTTCCTTGAAAATATATAAATGATGTCAGAAAACATTTTGACAAATTATTTCATTGAAAACATATAAAATGATTTTGAAAAAAATTTAAAACTATTTTCCATTAAAACATATAAAATACTTTTGAAATCATTTTGAAAACCATTTTCCTTGAAAATTTATAAAATAAACATGAAAAAAATAATTTTCTTTGAAAATAATTTTAAAACATATAAAAATATAGTAAAATTCATTAAATTCATTTTCATTGAATAAAATCATATGAGAACATACAAAGTACGTTTAGAAAATTATTTAAAACACTTTTTAAACATAAATTATTTTTGAAAACATTTATCATTATGAACCACTCTAAAAAAATATGTTTCCAAACAATTAGGATAAAAAATTACATAAAAAAGTAACATTTAAATATTGTAAGATATGATTCATGAGATTTATGGTATGGTTGTGGGTAAATCCATACATGCCACAATATCCCCTTTTCATCACAAAATTATTTGAAATGCACATCGACCAAAAAATGACAAGATGATTCCTTTTTAAAACCTATTTTTCAAAAAGGTAAAACATGGGTAAAATTTTATTTCAAATATCCTTGGATAATATTATAATATTTATTGAAAACCTTTTATAAAATATGGTTTTGAAGAACCATTAATTTTGGACCCAAAAGAGTGGTAGAGTCATACTTTCATAAAAACACTATCTTGGTCATCATATGTAATTAAGAGTAGATAATGGTTACATTTTATGAATATAATATGAATAAGTATATTTTAATAATACACTTTATATTTATTGAGATATTGATCTCATGATTTCATCAATAAGATTATAATCATAAACAATCTTGATAAAAAGTTCGATTGTAACTATAAACTGTTACCAATAAGGTAACATTGAATCATAAAAAATTGAAATAATGAAAATAAATGACCCCAAAAAGTATCATGAAAATAAGTATAACCATGATATAACATTTCATAGTTAGTCTATAAACCTCATGAATTAATATAAGTGCATAACTTGGGTTGTGTCTCAATGAAGGCAAATTGAGACAAAATTACATTTCTGATTTAGTAACTTTTGAAACATAAACTGCATGAATATAATACAATCAAATTGATATGTAAATAAAAATAAATTAAATTATATCAATAATAGAACACATTCATTTTTACAAAACACCCCACAAAAAATAAATTATTTATGAATAAGACATGTATCACGCAGAAATAAAAATTTAGATGAAATTCCATTACCTTGTGTCATGGCATTCCCCATACATGTACAAGAATCATGTATAATAAGTAATTTTTTATAAATATTTAAAAATCCATATTCGAATATATATTTATATATATTATTTTCTAATGAAATTATATTAACCATTTATTAACAATTCCATGTTAAAGTAACGTTTGGGCTAATAACCTCTTTGTTTATCATACTTGTTTTGTCTATTCATTCTTGATCTTCATAGTTAAGTCATGATTTGATTATTTGAACAATGTAAAATATTTATTATATATCATATATATTCATTAAATAAAAATCTATCAAAATATATTTATTAGAGATATATAGGTATATATAATGGAATACTCCATTAATTGAGATGGTAGGTCGTATGTTTGCATGAACATTGATTCAATTTTCACGGTGTATTGAAAGAAAGAATATAAATGACATATATGTAAATAATTATATCATATAATTTAATAATTATTATTATATAATATATATAATAAAATTTTACTAAAACCTTCCATTAATATATTCCCTGTAATGTCTGAACATATCACATCAGTTAAAGGAGGTAGTAGTCCACGCTTCCCCAAACGATGTTATCATATTTTCACTAAAATGGAAGGAATGAAGGTAATATTTATATAAAAAATAATTAAATACAAATAAATCTTAAATATAAAATAAATTATATAAAAATGGATTGTATATTATAATACCCATCCAATAGAAGTGGTAAAGGTAAAATTAACAACATAGCTTCATGTTGCGGTTGTTCACCGTACACAAGATCAGTATGTTCATTACCCATTAGATGGATGTGTGTGTAAGTGCCTGTAAAAAATAGATTGAAATGTTTTAGTACATTTAGGATAAATTTTTTTTAAATAATCATGTAAATAAACTTTTTTATGTGATGGATAATGAAAATAAAACGAAGGAGTTGGATGAATGATGTTCCCTTTAATTCGGATAACTCCTTTTTGTTTGAACAAAAGGGATTACATGGATGAATTTATGAGAAAGTTGAGGATTATATATAGAAGTTAGGTATGTTATTGATAAATTAGGGTAGATCTTGGTCAATAAAAATTGGATTTAGAGGTGAGAGGAAGTGGGAGGGGTTAGTTCCTTTTTATAGTGGAGGGAAAGGACATGCATGATATTTTTAAAACGAATTGTGTGTTCCCCAAGTATGACTTGTTCATAATGTTTCAAAATGGATCATTATGGATCCTTATTGGTTTACTGGCCAAAATATGGCTATAAAATAGGTTTTGGAAAAGTGTATAGGTTATATTTCACCATAATATTAATGTTTAGTCCCTTTTTACTATTAATTTCACCTCAATTAATGTAATTAATTGTAATTACTTTCACTAATATTATTAGTAAAAAACAAAGTAGAACATATTATACAGTATATATTTTACTTATTATAAATATGGATTCCTTTTTTCCAAATTATAATCAAATATTTTCCATATATTAATTTAAATTTAATATCATGGACAGGATGACAATGCAGGTTTCTAAAGTAAAAACATCGAAAATATTGCTATGTTTTTATATTCAATTTCAATGTAAAATTATTTCCAATGACCTAAATTTTATTAATGGATAAAAAATTATTCAAATTAAACATTAAAACCATTTAATTATATAATTTTACCTTATAAATATATTAGGCCACAAATATTTTATATGTTAAAATTCTTTATATTTTTATTCATTAAAAATTTGAAATTTACAGAAATATAAAAAAAGCTCACCATAAGCTAATTTTTATATTTAGATTTAAAAAAGATTTTTATTTTGACATATAATGTCTATAAAATATCCAAAACATAGATTTAAAACATGCTCACAATTAAAAGGTCATAAAGCCAATTTGATTAAAATATAGGTTTTGATGTGAAATATTGGGTATTTTATCATATTATGCAAATAAAATAAATTAGATGAATATAAAACATATTTTATTAAATATATAAAATATAAGTTTAATTAATAACATTCACTATTATTAATGTATTTAATTTACTATGATAAATCACCTTTTTCACATAAAAATTATATTTTATAAAATCATTCCTTAAATATTTATTTGGTTTCTATATTCATTTATAATTAATAGGTAACAAATGAAGGGAAATATAAGTTTTTATAATATATTTAATCTTATACTAAAAAAATTAACATACTGGTTATATCTTCTTATATTATATTATGATATTTTTAATAATTTATTATTGTATTCTAAAACCCAGTCGTACATGTTACGCAAGCCATCAATGAAGGTTGGTATTGAATTTAATGTAAGATAACCTTGGTATTCTGTGTAGGGAAAACTAAAATTTATTTTGTATGTAGCGCATGATTAACATAGTGTTTCATATAATGATATCCATAAATTATTATTTAATATAAAATATACTATTTATAGTGTTCTGTGAAATCCAAAATATCAAAATCATAAAATTATTTCAGAAAATTATTTCACAATATATCAGATTATTACATAATACACCCTTATGTTGAATTTCAACCTCAAAATTAATTCAGGTTTCAATTGATTAATGTTTGAAAGATACATTCATATAAACCCGCATCATAAAAATGAATACTATAAAATACTTTTAAAAAATTAAGGTTGGAAACATAATGATTACCCAATGTAACATATAAATATATTTATACAGACGATAACATAGGTGGGAAGTGAAAATATAGACTTGGAAGAAAAATATAACATTTAATTTCTATTGGAGATTGATATAATATATTGATCAAAATAAGTATGTGTTCATAAAACTACATATATGTTATGTTCTAACAGGCCATCTAATTCATCAGAAATAAATGTGATAGGATAAATCTTTTTCTATATAATTTTACTTGATTCAAGGATATCTCTTGCAAGAACCTAGTTTTTTGACTCAGTTATGGTCCTATAAACATAGGTATAACTCTTTATTTTGGATCTATTCTATATTCCTAATGATTTCAAGAAGGTCTCATAGGAGTATGGGGATGGATCAGAGCCCGAAATCCATCTTTTTGGGAAATTTTGTTATGTCTCACAGTTATTGTAAACTAAGTGGGTAGGGTGAATTTTTTGATATAATAGTGTGGATGGTCTGCATTATCAGGAAGATCCATTTCTCATGGTTGGAACAAGATTCTCAAACCATATGGCCTAACCATGTGGGTTCACATCTTCTTCCAGGTACCCATGTAGGGTTGGGTCATGGTCTAGAAAACTGTGTAGCCAAATAGTGCATTGGTGAAATTTTGGGTGATTTTACCATTTTACTTTGATTATCTAATTAAACAAACCATCCTTCTCCTATACAATTCCAAAAACTAGGAACACATTATATTCAATTTTTTATCCCTCTCAAGACTACTCTATGGATTGATATATCTCTTTCATTTGGGGTCCATTTGAGGTTCTATTTGTCACATTGGATGTGCATCAGTAAGTATTCAATTCATTTTGAGCCGTTATTTTTATTATTTATCTCAATGAATTTATCTAGGTGTATGGTTATATTATATTTTTCATATATACTATAATGTAGGACAATGTAATGGTTGATACTATACGAGGAGAGTCATTTGAGTATGACGTAGATGGTCTGAAACTCATTCCTCAATTTTTCATTGTTCTATAAATTATCACTTAGTCATAGAGATTCCATCAGAAATCATTTGATAGAATTATATTTCTTTCTTTTAGTAATTAAAAAATATTCTAAGACTCTTTTCATATATTTTATTTATTATTGGTGGTTACATCCAAATTTCCAACAACCCCTTTTGTGGTGTTCTTCCATAATGGGGTCTTTGTGTTTTGACAGGTCGATCAACCATTAATGTGTTCCCTGAGATTGACCATCATAATTGTAATCCTTATTTTATTAATTGACTATTTAATATATTAATGGCTATTACCATGATCCCTTCCCACTTTACCTTCCTAGGATAAGTGCTTCACAAGGTAAAATTAACTGTAAAACGAATTTGAAAGTATGTTGTATTGGTATGCCTTGGCTTAATTAATGAAATACAACGGTTGGTTTTAGGAAATAGCACCCATATACAATTTCTATGGAAGGTAGAATAATGAACCAAGTAAAATCAACATGAATTAAATGAATTAATGAAATGGATTCATGCCTCATAGCCTTGTCACACTAATTAAATGCAATGATTGAACCAAATGAACTTATTTAATTCTTAGGATATAAATATGAAAATAATTAAATGGTTTCATTCCCCTTTTCTAGGTCAAAATAATGAAGTAATGGATTTAACTAAATGGGATTATATAATTATTATATAGATTAATTATATTCATTATAAATGGTTTCATTCCTTGGAATTCCTTGTCACGTGTATGAAATGCATGGGATGAACCATTAAAATATTAAATGGATAGACTGTTAAATGCTATATTTGAGTAAGTGAATTGAATGAAAGGTTTACAATTATATATAGACTATGAAATCATTATTTGAAGGGAAAAAATAGAGTTAGAATTTTGATTACTAATGGTATTCTGTGAGCACTCAAGGACTTCATTCTGATTCAAGGATGTCAGTTGCCTTGGAAGTGACGTGCCATTGAACTAGATCCTCGTCAATTATTGGATGCCTAGTATGACACCATATGACCCTTCTATATCATTAAATGATTCCTTGGATAAACACCTTGGATCAAAAATGGATTCTATAGGCATGAGGTTCCTTGGTTATATCCTTGGTTCTAGACATAAATTATCTCATTTTACCTTGGATGTATTCCTTGGACTTAGATAGATCATTATATTGTATAATTAAATAGATTATAGTCTTTGGATTACACTCTTACCCAATAGATAGGTTGAAGATAATATTTATTTGGAGAACCTTGAGGTCTTGGTTCTCTTTATTATTACATGGGAACCATTTCATTTTTAATATCAATATATTATTCCTTATTACATCATTAAAGGTTCAATATTTCTATCATTAGGTGATGTTATTATAGGATATGCCTCATGTGAATAAAATATATAAACGAAAAGATAATTAATTAATGAACTGGTTATATGTTCAGTGGCCAACAAAGGGCTGAATCAGGTACTTGGGTACTTATGTTACTACATTTCATTACTCTTATTTATGCATGTTTGAACATTGTTTCAGTTTATATTACATAGAAAATATGTCATAGACAATGTTGTTGGTGGCCTACTGAGATTTATCTCACAACCCATATGGGCCACCATTTGGTACACAATAAGACACAATTAATGCAGGTGTTGACAAAAGGAAGTATAAGGCTTTAGATACATGATTAATTGATGTTTTAGGATAGAGATGGTAGAAGATTATTGAAAATGAGAATAAGATGTGTGGGATAGATTTTAAATTCATTATGATACCATATATATCATTCTTTTTTGCGGATTGTGTACTTTTTTCCAAAAGTTCATGTGACATGAAATATATAATCATCATTTTTCATATGTTATTCTATTTATTCCTATTATTACTGATCATGTATACTTCCTTTGTGCATTTTATTTATTTATATTTCTTCTGATACTTATTTACCAATTTCATTGTTATCTATGGTGATAGACTTTGGTAATTAGTGAATAGTCACCCCATGAACACAACTTTTACCCTGGCTACTAATTGGGTGCATCTTGCTTTTATTGAGATGCGCTTGACACCATGTTACTCACAAGGTGTGGGGAACCACCTATGTGGAACTTGGCTTCAGGATTTAAAAAAGTAGTATCAATGGGGTTTCATTCATGCTTCAGTATTTGAAAAAAAAAATAGTGGTTTGTAATGCTTAGAACATGGTAATAAGTCTTGATTGGGCATAGAGAACCCACGTTTCGGGTAAAGACCTGGTTTCAAAAATTATAATTTTTTGTTATAATATTTCATATTATAGTTTTTATCATTGCTCCATTGGGTGAATCCCATGTTATGTGGTGTGGTTTAAAATTCTTGTGATTTAGATTACATTTAATCCTTATCCTAATGGTAAGAGAGAATTATTAATTGTTACATGCATCATATAAGAACCTATAATTCATATATCATGCATATTTCCATTCCATAAAGGTGAATTTAATTTCTTTGAATTACATGATATGCATGTGATTTTTGAGTGAGCCCTACATGGTATATATTCTTGTGTTTCTTTTGGGATATTGATTGGGTGATTTCCTAATTCAATTTATGAGGTTTTGTGGGGATTCAGGGGTAAAAATTAGTAATTTACTAAATCAATACAGTAATTAGATATTCAAATTGTAGTTGATAAAAGTTATAAGGAGTATGGGTCCTGATTCACTTAGATGGAGAACTAGTTTCAAATTAATAATGGTATATGTTAATAAGAAAATGAAAAGGAATAGTGAACATGGATTATAAAATTTAATATTTTATGGTCCTTATCCAACCTTATCTTGTTTATGAAAGCTAAAGAAGTGAACCTAGTAATTAAATATGAAATAAATAAAATGGGATCCAATAAATGATGAGGCAAGGTATTATCAACTATTCATCTATTAGAACCCATTTAATTAATACTTGAAAATTACCAATAGATGTCCTTATTATTATGTAAATAGTTTAGTGAGCCTTTCTTATGTTCGCCATCCAAAAATAATGATATTTATCTTCTTAAATCTAGTTTTGAGGAATTTTGTTGGAATTTTTAGAACAATGTCGATGTGACATCCTCGTGTCATGTTCTAGGAGGGTGGTGATGATTATGCACCTGATGTGGTGGGGAATGATCTAGAGGTCATAACACCAAGAGTCCCAAATAAAGTTCCTTTTATTGTACCTACATTGGGAAATAATGATCATGTTCATGATAGTTTCCTATGTCTAATGCAATCCATGAATTGTGCTCCTTGAGAAGCACCTAGGATGGATGATATTTCCCATGAGAAACAATAGTAGTATCCTCTAAAAATATCTATGGATATAGATCCACATTTGGCTATGTATTTGATATTAGTCTCCTTGTATATCTATGTGAGTCTCAAGACACATCTAGAGTGTGGGGGAAGGTTTTTTGCATACATGCTATGTTATTCAGCCAAGCGATGGTGGGGTGTAACTAACCAAGCTAATTTCCATGAGGGCATGGTATGGGCTGAACCAAAGTCTAGAATCTATGACCACTTATTTCTTTAGACACTGAGAGATGACATAGCTATATAGTTCATGAAACATGAATGGAGTTCTATGTTAGTTATGGTGTTTTCAATGCATTTCAATGAGTTACAATGATTTACACTACTTCTATCTGGGGTTGATCTTTGGTCTGTATGATGAATTGAGGATCGACACATTTATGTCATCCATACTCCGGTGAAATTATTTGTCTTACCTAAATAATTTTAAATAGTAAATTAGATTCTTATAATGGAGTTCATCTTGATGTATGGAGATAGTACTAGGAATAGTGGACTAGTGTCACAGCATGCCAGTAGTTCTTATGGTAGCAGGAATCTTTCACTCAAGGTTTTTTATTAGTGTAGTGGAATCCAAAGTTCCCATGCTGGAAGCTCTATGGTGTGTTACTAGTGTCGAAAAAGGGGACTATGAATCCTTAGTGTGATAGGGACCCTCTGGAGTTTTTTTCTTATGGTCATATGGGGAACCTACCGAGATTCTATCAAACCACTCAATCAACTTCTAGTTGAAGAGTATCTGCACCATCTCCACCTTTAGGGGAAGGTTATTTTATGCCGCATCATTTGGGGAGTCATAGTAGAACCATCAAGACTGGATGAGGAGGAGGTCGCGACCATGGTAGCGAGAACCCTAATCCCTAATAGTGCTAGCAGTGTAGTTTTGATTTTGGCAGTTTAGTTGTTTCATAGTGTTGTGGATTAGGATAGATACTTGCATTACAGCTGATACCCAAGGGTCAAACTAATTTTTTTCCCCTATTATGAGGTAATATTATAGCATAATGTCCTATATTATTTTCATTATTTGATATAGTTTCATCCCTTTCATTTATCTCTTTATCTATCGGTGAAATTTCCTGTCTAGGAATATAGAATTATTGTTGTGTTATAACCCTAGATACACCTTTGGGAGTATGTTCAGAGGGAATACGCCAGTGTAGGGACTATCCTAGTAGGTTATCACTTACCATTTATTAGAAAACATCATTTTTTCCAGTATGGAAGGGTTTTTTTCATTTTTAGGATGGAATTATTGGTTCTATATCAACACTATTGTAGACTGCTATTATCAATAGGTATGATTTACATCACTAGAGGATATTAATTATCTACAAAAGGGTTAGTGGGATTTCCAAGCTAGTAGAGTTAGACCAGAGAATCTTGGGGCAGGTGGATTGACCACCCAAATTTCCAATATCAAAATGGAGTATCAAGGTTTCCATCAATATTAATTCCCTCCTATGGAATATTATTTCATTGATGTCTTTCCCAAACCTTTTCTACATAAAATCTTGATGGAGATGTATTTTTTATAATCAAGATTATATGATGAGAACCTCCAATGTCCCTTCCTCCATATAGAATAGAACCTACAATGCTCCAGGAGCTCATGCGGGAGTTTGAGGGCTTACAGGTTGAAGGTTTTGTATAACCTAGAACATCCTCTTGGGGTTCACTCGTACTTGTTTACAAAAAGTTAGATGATAACCTTTGTTTATATGTTAATTACATGCATCCAGACCAACTTATGGTTAATTATAGACATCCACTACCTTGAATAGATGGTTTCTTCAACTATCTCTGTGGATCTAGGGACTTTTCAATGATCGACCTGAGATCGAGCTGTCATCAGCTGCGAGTCATGCAATCAGACATACCTGGTACAACTTTCTATAGTAGGTGTTTTCTGAGTACATATTTTTACATTAAATCTTATTAATGTGCACACAATTTTCATGGATCTGATGAATAGAGTGTTCCACCCCTATTTGTATTCTTTTTCCATATTCGTTGTAAACGAAATCATGGTTTATTCTCACACTCCTAGTGACCATGCTATGCACCCTTATATCATTCTGAGTACAATGAGATATTATAAACATTTTAAAAAGATTAATAATTTTGATTTTAGGATAAAAATGATCAATTATTAGGTCCTATTTTCTCATAATCATGAGTATCTATTGGCCTTGAGAATGTAAGTGTTGTGGTTTCTTGGGAGAATCCAACGAACATGTTTGATATATAGAGCTTCTTGGGAAATCTAGATACTATAAGAAATTTATATATGTCTTCTCACATATTTTTTAACCCCTTACTATTATTAAAAATAAGGGTGTTGTGTTATTTTGGTCAGTAATGTGTGTGAAATCCTTTTAGGAGCTGAAAAGTAGGCTTTCCTCAACATGTATTTTGATTCTTCAAGATCCTATAAAATTTATACCATCTTCTATAATGCATATGGAATCATCCTATGAGAAGGGATGTTTTAGGGGTTAGATTATTTTCATACAAATCTTTCTAGTTGACCCCTCGTTTGATAGATTTTCTCATGCATGACCTTGGGTGAGCAACAAGTTTCCATGCCTTATGTTGTTGGAGACACTATCTATTGGATGAGAATATATTTGTGTATACAGAACACAATAGTCTTAAATATATCTTTTCACATCATGAAATTAATCTCATATAGAATTAGTGGTTTAAATATTTTCATTCCTTAAATATTGGGCATTGTTATATTCCTATTAATGGTAATATATTGGTTGATGCACTGAGTAAGATATCTCACGCATAAGCAGTACGGGAAGCCGACGATGAAGTGAAATTGATAGCCCTCTTTTCATAGATTCACCTGTATTTTCTAGAAAATCATGAGATGTATTTCTTCTTAGAGTTTATATTTATCGATTCCTTCTATGATAAGGTGAAGATGAGTCAATTTATATATCCTAATAGATTGGTTCATCCATAAGAGTGTTTCAAGGGTTGACCTACCACTAAATTGGTTTTTGGATAGAGACGAGATCCTACGTATCCGTGGATATGTCTGGGATTCTATAGATATGACAGAGGAGTCGATGAAAGAGTGCCATGATTCTCAGTGGGAAGTTATTCCAACAATATACCAAATGTATTGAGACATGTGATGCATGTATTGGTGGTCTGATATTAAACATCAAATAACAGGCTTTACCACAAGGTGTTCCACCTGTCAGAAAGTGAAGGTGGAGCACCAGATACCTTATGACTTGTTAAAGAATAATTTTATCCTAGAATGGAAATAGGAAGATGTTATTGTTGATTTTTTAGTGGGACTACCAAGTTCACCAAGTTGTACCAACACTATATGGATGTTATTGAATGATTGAAGAGGAATTCTCACTTCATTTTTATCCGGGAGACTTTCTCAAATCTTTAGTATAGAGGAATGTATTTTATTGATGTCATACATCTATACAGGGTCCCTCATATTATCTTTTATGTTTGGGATGCGGGTTCCATGTCAGGGTTATAGAAGGGATGGTAGAAGGCATTGGGTACACAGGCTATTCTGAGCACAACTTTTCACCTTCAGATTGATGGACATTCAGAAACCATGATACATGTTCTAGAGGAAATTTAATGATCATTTGTCCTTGATTTAGGTGGTTTTTAGATGAAGAATATCCCTCTCATCATGTTTTCATAGAATAACATATTTTAGAAAATAATTTAGATGGCTCTTTTTGAGGCCTCATATGGATGTGTGTTCCCCTCCCCACTATGTTGTCTAGAGGTAGGTGAGGCAACCCTACTTGATTATCGTCTGAGGTAGGAGAATTTGGACCCGGCTTAGTTGATCTAGTAGCATATGACTATGTCATAGTTTATACGTAAATCCCTTCCCTATCACCATCAATTACATCTAGAGATAAAGACTAGGGATCATTTATTCTATTGGGTACCTCCCATACTGGGGCGTAGATAGGTAAAATGTTAAGGATAACTATTTCCATATTCCTTAATGTCATTTAAAATTATAAAAAGATTCTGGTTGGAAGCCTATCGATTAATAGTAACTCATATGTACCATTCGATGCATGATGTCTTCCATTTTTAACAAATACACCATTATCAAGATAACTCAAATAATACATTTGATCTTGAAGAATTTTAGTTTGATGTAGATGCTTCATTTGTGAACTATCATTTAGGCATAGTTGAATGGAGCATGTAGGCTCTTCGAGGCCAGTCTATTCTTCTAGTACGGGTGCTACAACACCATGGTTTTGTACAGGATGATACATAGGAGTTGGAGGCTAACATACTTGTTCAATGGTCATAGTTTTTCTCATCAAGCATTTCACTTCCAGGTACTTGTGCATGGTTGGCACACAGTTTGGAAAACCATGTGGCTATATTATGCATAATTGGAATTTTGGGTAAATTTATAATCTTAACCTTAATTATCTAATTAATTGAAGTCTAATTCTCATTTAAAATTATAGTAGATATAAACTCAGTCTCTCCCATTTTTGATCTCTCTTTGAACCTAATAATTGGATTGAGATGTCTCCATTGTATGGGGATTGGTTGATCTTTTGTTTGTCCTGTTGGATGTACATTGGTAATTACTCAATTATTTTGTAGCTAGATTTCATTTATCCTTATCTTAGAAAATTTATGTTGGTTTAGTATTATATGACCTTTTTAGATATAATTTTATTTAATACAATGTAGAGGTTGAAACTAAAAGAGGATATTCATACGAGTACAAGGTAGGTGGTCTATAAGTCATTCCTTATTTTTATGCCACTCTATAAATTTATGCATCATTGTGCTGATCTCGTCATGCACTCTTTATTAAAATTATATGGAATTATAATATTTAAAGAATCATATTCTCAGAATCATTCAATATATGTGATTTATTTTTTGTGGTTATATCCATGACGTCGACCACCACTTATAGGGTGTAATTTCAAAATTGGGTTTACTGTGTTTTGATATGTTGAGCCACTGTTCGTGTGTGACATGAGATTGAACATAAAAATGGTAATTCATCCTTTATTAATTGAAAATTGTGTAAATTAATATCTAATTAAATTATCCCATCTTACTTGACCCTCCTATGGTACGTTCTTGAATAGGTTATTTAATTGTAAATGGAATTGGAAAGTATGTTGTATAGGTATGACATGTCCAAATTAAGGAAATCCAACGGTCGGTTTCATGTTGTAGGCCCCCTTTTCACATGTGGTGGAAGGTTGTAGAATGAACCATGTTAAATGAGAATGAAGTAAATAAATTATCAAAATGTTTTCATTCCCCTTATCCTTGTCACACTAATGAAATTCAAGGATTCAACCAAATGAATATATTTAATGCTTGCGAATTGAATATGAAATGAATTAAATGGTTTTATGACCACAAACTTTTCACACTAATGAAAGGAAAGTCTTGAACCAAATAGAGATATTTATTACTTACATTTATTTATTAAAATCATGATAAATGTTTACCTGCCTTGAATTCCCTACCACCTGTATGAAATACATTGGAAGAACCTTTGATAAATTAAATCGATTGACTGTTAAATGATATATTTAATTAAGATAACATACTATAAGGTTCCCAATTCCATATGGACCAATAAATAAGTATAGTATGGTCCTAAATTGAGTTACACTTTTGATTACTAATGGAATTCCTTGAGCACTCAAGGATTCCATTCAGATTCAATGATTTCTATTGCCTTGGTTGATACCCACCTCAGAACCTGATCCGTGTCTATCAGTGGATACTCGGTGTGACACCATAGGTTACATTCTATATAATTATATGATTCCTTAGATAAACTCAAAGGATCCATCATGGAATATATAGACATGATGTCTTTATTTATATCCTCAATCCTAGCCAAAGATTTTCTTATTTTACCCTAGATGTATTCCTTAGACTCAATTAGATCTTGATATTGTGGATTAAATTTGATGTTTTTCATTAGAATACACTATTTCTCCTTTATATAGGATATAATTACTACAGGGATGGAAACCTTTGATGTTTTTTTTCTATGGTTATTACCTTGAAACACTTTCATTTTTAATATAAATAAATTTCCTTGTTACATCATGTAACCTTCATTATTTTTGTCACAATGTGATTTCAGTAATGAATATGAATCACAAAACTTTAATATATAAACTAGAACTTAATCAATTAAAGAACTATTTATATGTTTAGAAACCATCCATGGGAAGAAGCGGGTACATGGTTATTTACATTATGGTACATACAAAATTTAATATATGATTTCTTCCACATGGTTTCATTTTAGATTTAATAGATGGGATTTCATAGACACTGTTGGTGGTGGCCTGTAGATATTTATCTAACACACTATTTGAGTTGTCGTTTGGTACCCAGGTAGACACTATATATAAAGTTGTTGAGAAAGGGAAGCATAAGGCTTCTGATACATGACTCCTTAATATTTTTGGATGGAGATGGAAATATATGACCGAGCTAGATCTTAGGATGCATGGGATTTATTTTAAATTCATTTTCTACCATATATAGCATTTTTGTATACTTATTGGGTACCTTTTTCCCATATTTAATGTGGCATGACATATATCATCATCATTAGTCATATGTTATTTCACTTATTTCAGTTATTATTCATCATGTCTCCTTCTGTAGTGCATTATATTTACAAAAACTATTTCCACTATTTATTTACCAATTTTTATATGTTATGTTCTACGAAACACTCTGGTAATGATGGAATA
Organism: Viscum album; assembly: GCA_963277665.1. Lineage (NCBI taxonomy): Eukaryota > Viridiplantae > Streptophyta > Magnoliopsida > Santalales > Viscaceae > Viscum > Viscum album. The sequence goes on along the minus strand of OY728161.1, from coordinate 694,093,447 downwards.
GTATTCCCACATACACACCTTAGTCTCCCACTACTAGTCAGAATCCTCTAGTGTTTGGGGAGATGTGCCTGAAGCCATGTGGATCAACGAGATTGGGGAACCACTTATGTTGCATCTAGGTCCAAAACATCACATATTTAACCATTTGGGAATATAAGGAAATATACATACTTGAGTTCATACCTTTTCTTATGTACAATCTCACCCATTAGTTTTTCTATGATCAATTCCCACTTCATCTATTACTCTAGGGAATGATGGTGAATTTTTCATTCAAGAAGAACTAACATATCATAGGATCTATAAATTGGATGATATGTAATTCCATATAATTTTTATTAAAATAACTTCAAACTATTTAGAACATGTTATCCAACATTCATAAATAATCAATTGGTGATATATTACATTAATCTCATAAACATCATATGATGGTTAACTTAATCCCTTCCATAAAGAGATAACCATGTAATTCTTCTATAAGTTGAAAATCCAAAACATTTTAAATTATTTCATCAAATCAACATATCATTCATATGCCATATATCATAAATTATATATTGGTTCTCACTTTCCTAACATTTGAATACCCACATTGTATATTCAATTTAATCATGGTAACATCCTAAATTACCATTAATCAGTTTTGAAAACATTCTTTCTTCCTTATTATAATTATTAGATGGTAATTTTCTTAAATATAAGATGTTTAAAAATCCAACCATGATGAAAAGGAACACCTTTTCAACTAATCCTTATTTGGTTCTAAGGTCATTGAAACTATACAATTTACATTATCCCAATAAATCATCTCATTATCCAATCTAAACACAATTATCTTAAAATAATTTACACATTATGGGTAACCATACCTTAATCCAAGTATCATATAATAGTTCTTAATCAAAATTAAAAATATAATTTTCAATCTTTTATGAAAATTTTATACTAAAAATACTTATATATTTTATGCCCAATATAACATAATCCTTGAATTCAGAAATATATATACTTTATTCATCTATGTTTATCCTTAAACCTTTACATAGGATTCATCATCTTTTTCCTTTAAAACTAAATCTTAGAATATGAAATATGAATCAGGTATTAAGGTTAATCAACCTCAATATAATCATTCTTCCTAATTTTAATGTAAAAAATACTATAAAAACATCTCATAACCTTCACATTTAGTTTGCAATCCCTTTATATCTAGCAGTATAACCAAAAATCGTACAACCTCCACAATTCTATTTAATTAATTTCAACATGGGAAATTGACATTCGTAATTCCCATTATTTACACATATGAAACATTAAATTTTAACCATTTTCATTATATTTATCTCAATGACTAAAATCAGAAATCATACGTTGGGAAACATATGTCATAGAAGAAAAACATGTAATTATGAAAAATCACGTATAGAATGTCCAATTTTGATAGCTTCCTTAATATATGTAAATTTTGGTTTATCCTAGGTTATTAATATCCAACTAATTATTTAATCCTTCATGATGGTTCATGAATAGTTTTTCAATTCTTAAGTCATATCCCTCGAGAGATTCAAACCAACTATCCAGCAAGGCTCTTTTTTGTGTACTAGGTTATGTTGAGTCAGGACTGACACACCGTGTTAATGTTTTCACTCCTTTGTACATTTTTTATATATCCAAATCCAATTTTTGGGTCTATATAGGGATGTATTTCTATGAAATATCTCACTCTTTCCTCTACCAAGATTCCATGACCATTTCCTCTACTTTTCCTTATCCTTAGAATTATCATTAGACATTACCTTAGGATTATCACTACGGTTTTATATTCCTATATTCCAATGGATAACTAAAACTTTTATATTATACCAACTATATAAACCCCCACATCCCATACAATACCATTACATCACTTTTTCAAAATACATAGCACATTACAAAAATAGATGCCCAAATAACATGTTCGTTTAGCGCCTTTGGAAACATGGAAACATAAATACTGGTACATGAGTGTGCTATATTATCTCCCATTAGGATATCTAAAACTAGAACCCATAATAGATATATCATAAATAGAATATATCATCATATCCCTGTGAAGGACACATTATAAGGGGTGATCTCAAATTCTTAGTAAGGGTAAATAAAGGAGATATGTAAATGTATATATATGATCATAAGAGTATGAGAACATGATAATAACATTAGAATATTATACCTTGTATTTCAAAAACATGAATCATAGAATAAAGGTTATCATTTCATAATTCATGAATCACAATGAAATCAAAAGCATAATCCATGAAACCATAACATTGGAGTAAGACATAGATTTGTGGTATCCATATTTGTATATAAAAATGAGCTCCATTGTAGTCAATGAGTTACTGTCAAGGACATCTAAGTAGTATGGTTTCACTATCCACAACATCATTTTATTAACAGTTTACTCTTGTAAATGTATGTGTAGTCACTATTCACTCCCATGACCATTTAGTGGACAATGATAACTCCCAAGACCATCTTAGCGGACAAGGTCCTTTATAACTATGTCATGAGATATAAATCTTTAACCAATGAATTGGGGGGTACATAGGTCACAACCATTTCATAATGAAATCATATATGTGTTCTATGGGATCATAAATATTAATCATAACATACCCATTAAAAGAAATGAGTGTCCTAAACATGTAATATTATATTAAAATATGGAAAAATATAGGTTTCCTAATCATTTCATCAACACATAACCAATGAAAGGGAAACATATTTCATAAACATTTAAAATGTGAAATAAAAACAGGTTTCCTAAGAATGATTTTATAAAAACATAAACCATTCATAAAATAATATTAATAGAAAATTTTGATCATTTCCTAGAAAAGAATGATTTACATCAACAGATTAAATATTAAATAGACAATAATTTTGATATATCTTTTAAAATTTTATATTGATTAAAATATGATTTCTTATTTGAAAAAAGGCTCTATAAATTATAAAACCTTTTGAAAACCATTATCGTAGAAAATAATTTGAAAATTTGGAAAGAAATTTTGAAATCATTTTGAAAACGTTTTTCAATGAAAGAATAAAAAAGAAACTTGAAAAAAAAATTAGAACATTTTTCCTTGAAAACATATAATAGAATATTGACAACATTTTAAAAATTATTTTCTGTTAAAACATATAAAGGAAGATTGACAACATTTTGAAAACCCTTTTTGTTCAAAAAAATATAAATGAAGCTTTTAAAATACTTATCGTTTTATTTGGAAATACATTGATAACATATAAAAGAACAACAACATAATTGAAATCATTTTCTTTAAAAACAACATATTGATAAATTATAAATAATATTTTGAAATGCATTTAAAAAAATTAATCAAAATAAATTTTAGAAAAATATTTTCATGGAAAATAACTTTTAAAAAAAATGAATTTCTAGACTATGTGGAAAACATTTTCCTAAAAATCTACTTTTATATATTGTAAAATATGATTTAAGGGAATGAAGGTCACGAGGGAGTGTAAATCCATATAGGTTGAACATCCCTTTGGGACTATAAATAATTTAGAAAAGTATATCAACTATAAAATGAGAAAAATATTACTTCTTAAAAACATTTATTTAAAAGGTAAAACATGGGTAATAATTTCATTGAAATATCATAGGATAATAAAATAATATTTTTGGAAACATTTTATAAATCATAGTTTTGTAGGAACATAGATTTATAACAGAAAAAATATGTAAAGTCGAACATTCTTAAAAACACACTCTTGATCATATTATATACCAAAGAGTAGAAAAATGGTATCATTAATTTTATATAACATAAATAACTCAAGGTTATTATACATAATGAGAGTTATTAAGAGATGCATCATAATATTTCATCAATTGTAGCATAATGACAAATAATCTCAATAAACGATGGGGTTATACCAATAAATCGTTACCAATTTTTTAACATTGAATCACAACACAATGGAAAGAATAAATTTATGTTAAGATTAAAATATAATTAAAATAAGGAGATTCATGATATAATATGTCTAAAGTAGTATATACATCTCATTGAAATATATAGGTGTATAACAAGGCTTGTGTCTCAATAGGGTAAAATTAAGATGAAATTACTTTACCGATTTGGTAACCATTGTAACAAAACCCCAAGAGAAGAAGATCATAAAATGGATATGTAAATACCCATGAATTTAAGTAAGAATACATCCATTGGAAGTATACACGCCATAGAAAAATAAATGAGTGCTGAATAATACATGTATCTCATAAAAATAAAAAGTAAGATGAAATTCCCTTTCATTACATCTTAAATTTCATCATACTCGTACAAACCTCTTATATAATAAATATATATTAGTTATTTATCTATCATAGTACAATATTATAGGGACCCTTTATTAACATATATAGATATTACAACATTTTAGATGAATATTCTGTATGTTTAAAAAATAAATTCCCATAGACTGTAATAGTAAAGTGTCTTTGGAAACCTGGAATCATAAACACTAATACATAAATGAGATAGATTATCTCCCACTAGGTTCATCTTGACTATATTCCCTCTTATCCACATGAAACATAATACATATCCTCATAAACTAGTGGTAGGAACAAAGAAAGGGTTGATATCAAATCCTTAGTAATGGTAAATAACGGGTATATATAAGAATAATAAGAAGAATAAGGGTATAAGAACTGGAGAATATCATTTTAAAAGCATAGCATACTTATTAGTGATTATAGTTATCATTTTTAGTTATAATACATGTATTTTATGGAAATAATAGACATATTCCATGAAAGTGTAACCTAAGAATAAAATGTGGAATTATGGAAGACACTTAATAATATATAATAATTTCTAGAGTAGTTAGGGTATTGTTATTGAGACCATATTAGTGGAAAATCCTTTATTGAACTAGGTACACACCCCATTCCAACCCTATATTACTGAACAAATTTCACTCCATGTTCTGGCACATTAATACTGAATCGATTTCATTTCACATTCCAGCCCTGCAATACTGAACTGAGTTCATTTCATGTTCTATCCCTATAAGACTAAATCGTGTTCATTTCTCAATACAACCTCGTAATACAAAACTATTTTCAATTCCCATGCCAACCCAGTAATACTGAATCGGGTTCATTTCTCATTCCAGCCATGTCTATCTCGTGAGATATAAATCTATACCCAATGAGTAGGATGGAAATGTTAGTCAAAACATACACATTATAAAATCATACTTTTTGTTCCAAAAAAACATTAATCATATAATGAAACATGGAAAGAGATGATTTTTTAAACATTAAATCATAACACATGAAATGAAATGGTTATCATTAACATTTTATCACATCATAACCCATGGAAAATAGATAGGATTCATAGTAATTTAATTTGGTAAAAACCCATGAATAGATGTGGGTTTCAAGAACATATAACATCTAGAAGTAACATGTGTGTTTTAATTATTATTTTATAAAAAAATAAACAATTATAGAAATGATGTGAATGGATTCTTTAGATCATTTCCTAGAATGGCATGATTAACAACAAGATATGTCATCTGATATGGAACATAACATTGAAATATATTTTGCCAGAAAAATATTGAGGAAAATATTCTTTTTGTAAATATTTTTTTAATGAATAAAACCTTTTGAAATACACTTTATTGGAATATACATTGAAAACATAGGAAGAGGGCTAGAAATAATTTTGAAAACATTCTTTCTTGAGAACATGTAAAAGAAGGTTCAAATTATTTTTAAATCCATTTTCCATAAAAACATACAAAATAAGCTTCAAAACATTTAAAAACCATTTATATTAAAACATGTTGGAAAATTATAAATAAATATTGAAATTTTTTTGTAATCCATTTCTTTAAAAATACTTTGAAAAAAATAACTAAGGATTAAATTTGTTTGAAAAAAATATTCCTGGAAAAATTATATAAAATCCTCGATTTTTTTCCAAACAAAATTTTTAATAATACTATTAAAACACATCCTTAAAAATTTACCTTTGAAATGTGACATAGAAGCTTCACATAAATGATGGTGGGTAAATCTATACTTTATGTATGATGTAAAAAGGACATTCCTTTTGATTTATAAAAAGGTTATATAAATTCCTTGTTTAGAACGCATCTACAATATTCTTTTTAAAAAAATTATAAATAAAAAATAGTAAAATTTATTTTCTGTATTATTGGATAATAGTTTCATATTCATGGAGATCATTTCTAGAAAACATGTTCACATATATCCAACCGAAGAGATAGGTAAATTCATACATTCTAAAAAGCACATTCTTTTTTATCTTATATACAAAAAAAGTTGAATATTGATACAAATACATGAACATAAGATTATTAGATATAGGATACAAAAATTCAAGAATGTTCTCGAGATATGGATTATAATATTTCATCAATGTTAAAATGAACATTTATAGTCACGATAAGTGATTATATTGTTTCAATAAAATCATACCACTTGGTAACTTTGAACCATACACCCCATGTATAAAATGAAATTACATGAATGTTAAAATTTCATGAAAATATTAAAATTGATTATAGAACATTGAAAATGTAATATATACATTTCATGAAAAAATATAGGTGCATAACATGGCATGTTCCTCAATAATGGAATATTGAAATAAAATAGTTTTTACTAACTAATTATCTTTTTAAAATATAGTGCCTATGAAATTAGTATAATCAAATGGATATTTAAATGAAAATAAATTTATTTTAAAAGATAATATAATACATTAATTTTTATTATACACATCACATTAGTGTAATTAGTGGCGAATAAATCTATTATCTCATAGAAATAAAAAGTGAGATGAAATTCCTTTACCATGGGTCTCGACTTTCATCGTACTCATTCAACCCTATTGTAAGATAAACACAAATTTATTATAAATATATTACATAATCATATTATTATTTCGAATAACATATATTTTTTTTATTATGGAAATATATTACCCACTTGTTAACAATTCTATCTTAAGGATTCACTTACGGTAATATCTGTTTTGCTTTTCGAATGTGTCTTAATTTGTAATATCATTTGTACTTAAATTTATATCATGATTTTCAAAATGTAAACAATGATATAAATATAATTTATTTATGCATATATTTATTATAATAATCCATAGGATGTACAAGTATAGAATGGAATTCCTTGTTCATGGAGACCGTAAGTTGAATGTATGCATAAACACTATTTCTGTTCCACTATCATATTGAATAAAAGAATGTAAATGGAATATATATATATATGTGTATAAATATATCATTATTTAATAAGCTTTATAATATAGTATATATCATGAATATTCACTAAATCCATATTTAAATCATTCCATGTAGTGTATGAATCAATCATATCACTTTGTGGGGGCGGTAGTCCACACATCCAAAAATAAAATTATCATATTAAGACAAAATTGAAAGTCTAAAGATATATTTTTTAAAATAATTATAAATGTTTAAATACTTAATAAATATTATATATAACATTAATAAATAGTCTATTCATCACAATTTACACCATGATTGGAGGTAATTGAAAATTAACAATCCCCATTTAGTGAGGCAGTAGTTCGATGTACAGGTAAGTATTATGTTTGTTACCCATTAGATGGAGATGTGTATAAGTGTCGATAAAAACATATAATAAAAGAATAATAGTATATTTAATATACTATTTTATTTATTATATCATGGAATAAAGATAGTGGAGTGGTGTAGAAGGGAAATAAAAGGACAAAGATTACGGTAAGTCGTTGCCTCTTAATCGGGTAACTTATTTTTCTTTGTGCCAAAAGGCATCCTTGGATTGATATCTACCCAATTAGAGGATTCTAGGAGTAATTAAAGGATTTTTTGGTGTATTGGGAATATATTGGATGAACCTATTTAGTTTGAGTAGATTAATGAAGAATGAGAGGTGTTGGCATTTTATAGGGAATGGAGAAAGACAGACATGACATTTTTGAAAAATCATTTTGTGTACCCATGTTTTTACCTAAAAAAGTTATAAAAAAGAAAATAAATAAATAATGGAAGGTTTATGGAAAAATTATAGACCAAAAATTTGTTTTTCCATGTTTTTATGTTTTTTATGTTGTTAAATTTATGGTTTAGTCTATAGTTAGGCTTAAATTTAGATTAATCGATGTAATTAATTTTAATTGCATTCACTAATATTTTTGTTAAAAACAAGTATTTTATTGTAAAAATGTACAAATGTTTAATATGTTTTTATATTCAACATCAAATTGAAATTGGTTAAAATGAACAAAATTGTATTAATTGATAAAAATATAATTTAATTAATCTTTGAATCCTCTTTAGAACAGAACTTATCGTTATAAATAATTTAGATGAAAAAACAGTTCTGAATTAAAATCCAGTATTTTTAACTCTTCAATAAAAAATGAGACCTTAGAGAAAAACATCAAAAAATTATACGATAATTTTTTTGTTCCTATTAGAAATATAATCTTTATTTGAAAATATTTAATATATAAAGGATCACAAAATTAGATTTAATATGGGTCCTATATTAAATGGTTATGAAACAACAATTATAAAAATAAAGGTTTTAAACATAAACTTGGGGTTCTTGTCATATTATGTATATAAAATACGTTGGATGAATATCAGAAATATTTGATTCAATATATAAAATATATATTTAAATAATATCAAAATCAAATTATAGATACATTAATTTTTAAGTGTAAAATAGGTTTGTGACCATAAAAAATTATATTTCCCTTTATATTCAATCATTTTCATATTAATTTGTATTTACTTTTAAACATATGAATTCATATTATTATTTTTTAAAACATATATTTTAATTAATTAGTTAATAATAATCATAAACACTAATTTAATGCCTAGTTTATATTTATTATAAAAAATAATATCATTTAAATGATATATTATAATTTGGTAAAACTCTATCTTTCATGTCACACACACCATTGAGTAAATTCATTGTTATGTGTAACACATGATAACCTAGGTGTTCTATATATAGAAAACTAAAATTTATGTTTTGTGTAGTTAAAATTTTACTTGGTTTTGAATATAACTCTATCCAAACATAGTGATTTAATATAAAATAATCTATTTTCAGTGTTCTGTGAAATGTGAAAATATCACAAAGTTTAAATTAATTCAAAAATAATAATTCACAAAATTTTGGGGTGTTACATTCTACACCCCTTAAAATGAATTTATCTTAAAAATTAATATGGGTTATAAAAGGTTTATTAATTGAATGTTTCGTTCCTAGAAACCCACATTGTAAAAATGTATACTAAAACATCCCTTTAAAACGAAAAGTTGGAACAGTCACTATTACCCAAAGTAACATATAACCAGGATTCCACATATGAGAACATAAGTTGGGATGGAATATTGAACATTGTGTAATTATGTAAATGTTTATTGGGAGTGATTGAGGTCATCAATCACAAACAAGTGACTGATAAAAATAATTCAGGGCATCAAAGTCAAAAATCTATGTTGATTTAGAATGTCATAAATTCAACAAAATTTAAGGCAATAGGCCAATAGTTGTTTTCATCCTTTTCTTATCTTTGATTAATTATTTTATTGTCCAAGAATATAATAATGTATAATTACTTAATATATTTTCATAAAAAATTTAATTATTTGGTTGTGATTTTAACAATTTCTAACTCTGAAATTACATCATGAAATGGATGTCCAAAAATTAACTCTGATGCTCGAAGCACTAAAATACACTTTTAGCAGATATTAAGGCCCATAAAAGTATGAAAAGTATAAATATTTATCTATAACTATTTTAAAAATATATAGTTAATAAAATAACATCTATATATAAAAATTAACACTACTGGTTCACCAATAATATTTATTCAAAAAAAATTACACATTAACCAGGACATCGCATAGGCCAGTGGTAGGTGTGAAACCCTTAATGTCCTTCAGTCATGTGATCAAGTCTGATGACCATTTTATAAATGAATTATTATCACCAGGCATACATGATGACCTTTTCTGAAACCACAGTAATATAATTTTCAAAAGATATGGACATACATGAAATAATCTTAATCTATAAATAGAATTTTAACTATGGTTTTCAATACAAATTTTACACAAAAATACTTCCTTCAATGTTCAATAAAAAAATTTAGGAATGGATATCCTTATAAACAATCTGAAACAAAAAAATCCAAAACATTATAAGGAATGTCATGAAATCAGCATAACATTTATCCACTATATATCACAAAGTAGATCTTGGTTTTCATATTTCAAACATGTGAATACCCTCATGGTATGTTCTCTTGGAACACTATAACAATCAGAATTAAAATAAATAGTTTTTGGAAAACATGCATGCTTCTTTATTCCATAGATTACAAGATATATTATATAAATCCAAAAAGTTTTTAACACCATCCAGGATAGCATGAAATACTTTTCAATATATCCTTAATTTGTTTCAGGGTAATCAGTACCATCCAATTTACTTTTTCATATCCCACATATCTTTATCCAAACAGCATTATTATAACATAATGATAAATTTAAGGATTATCTTTACATGAATCATGTGTTTTCTATTGACATCACCATGTCTTTATATAATTTTTATATTCCATATGAACCATTCATTTTGTTCTCATGTTTCCATTGTGAGAAACATAAATTGAACATTCCTTATATATTAAACGTTTTATATAACATAATACATGAATCTAAATACATGAAATCTTATATTATTCCACATCAGTTTTATGTCATTTTCAAGGATACCTCATCCTATTTAACAATACTTTTTCCTTTTACATTTTATCTGTAGTCTAATCATCATAAGCAATATAAAAATTGCATATACTATCTTGTTAATCCTCTTTAGGAGATTTCCTCTTAGGAAAATGAGTTTCATAATGAAATTTTAATCCACACTTAAAACCCATATCCTTTGATGATGACTTAGGGAGTCCAATATTATCATCCATTTTGTTAACCAATATACATATTTTCCCATATAGTCAATTGATTTGTGTCCTTCTTTTCCATATTCAGAACATCGCCTTGTTCTTATGTGACATTCACTTAGGAGATTCTCTCCAAATAATTGACACAAAGGAAACCAAATCTTATTTATTCTATGGTCTCCATTACTCAAACTATTAGCTAACTTATTCATTCTTTTCCTTTTTTATTCCAATAATTCATTAATGTATACATAGTTACTCATGTTCCATGAAAACTGATTAGTCATGTTCACAACATCTTTCACTCTAGTGATCATCCCACCTGACATCTCATTAAAAATACTTCCCTCACATTCAACATTAATCCATTTCCTTCTAGTTCCCTCTATTGACTAAAACAAAAAGCATAGTGTGGGCATTAATAATCATATGAGAAAACCACATTGTCAAGAAAAAAATACATATAGGATTTATAACATATTACACCATCCCTAATCTATGAAACATTATTTTTGTCCAAGGTTATTCAAATCGGAAATGTCTCGGATTTTCCAGGTATTATTTTTAAATATTATAAGGAATTATTACAAGACCAGGCATTCTAACAGCGTGCGATTCTGAGGCCCGGAGTGCCTGAAATAAATATTTGAAAAAAATTATGTTTTTTTTAAATACTATGCACGATCGGTTTTTCCTAAAAAGTGGAATAACATTTAAATAGGTTTCTGAATCAGAAATACAAGGGAACCCTTGAATTCAGAGCAGTGAATTTACTGTAGGAAAGTCCTAACATTGGCTAGTGCGGGTCAGCTGCCAAATTTATCTTTCGGGCTTTTTAAGGGAAACATTTTAGAAGAAATAAAATAAATTAATAATTTATTTTATTTTAAAATCATTCCATAATGTAGACTCTTATTTTATTTAAATAATCAGGAGCTTGGGGTAAGGCTCATAACCCTAGAGATTCCCCCTAGAATCCTCTTGGAGCTTTGGAGGGTAACCTGTTGGCGGAAGATGACGACGCATCTCGGATCCAATGAGCCTCACCAATGAACATGATGCGAAAATCGTTCTTCAACCGGATCGAGGTAGGGTTTTATTATTTACTTTCCTATTTTCCTCATTTTGGGTTCAAATGATGAATGCAGATTAACCACGAATAGGTTGATCTGAGGAGCATGCATTCCTACGGGGTGGTGTTATTTTCCGTTTGTTTCTTGGACTGATTCAGGAATTATAATTGTGATAATTGATCGATTATCATTTTGATTCTCCTTGTTTAATCCTTCTAACATGATCTAATCAACGTCATGACGAATGATGAAGGGGGTTTGTTCCACCTTTTTTCATGTTGGATTTTCTTCCTCTTTTCTTCATGTTCATTGTGGGGTGATGAAAAATGGATCGTTGTGAATCTGTTTTACGACGCAACGATCCCGAATTGGTGATCTGACATCGATGCAACCTAGAAGAGGTGTGAAGGTAGTGGTAGAAAACTAATCAACATGGTTTGGGAGTCAACGTTTATCGAGTGTTCATCGAATAGATGATTGAAATTAATTTTAGGAGACAATCAGAGGCCCAAAACTAATGGAATCGACTTCGTGATGTGCAGGCGACCGAAACTCTAGAGTTTCGCTGCGATCAGGCGGCTGTATCGATGATTGGAGCATCACTGAGGTGCGGCAAAGCAAGTTCGTGATTCTGGAAAATTCTAGAATACACGGCTTATAATTATGAATAACAAGTTGTGTGGTATCGACAGAGATGGCTTGGGTTTTGGGGGTTAGACAGGTGTCACACGGCATGTGACCCTGGTCACACGGTGTGTTGGACGCTCCCCAAAGCTCAGCGTGTATTCTAAGAAGTACACAGACACGGGATGAGGTACACAGCTTCAAAACACGGCGTGTAGACCCTACTCAAATCTAGTATTCACACATATTAAACATCACATATAAATTTTTTTTATAAGTGACATCAGAATAATATGAAATTAATACTCATGATTTTTTTATATTTTGGATTATACCATGATATCATCAATAAATACCACACAAATGACATAAATAAACTCCTTGATAACATTATTCATTATATTCATGAAAATAGTAGGTACATTAGTCAATTAAAATGGTGTTACTATAAACTCATAATGACCATACATGGCTCAAAATTCAATTTTGGATTATCTTCCTTCTGCACATACAACTGATGATATCCTGATCGATGGTGAGTCTTTGAAAAATATTGGGATTTGGGAAGATGATCAAATAAATCATAAATTTTAGGAAGAGGATAATTGTTCTATATCATAATTTAATTGATCTCCCTATTGTCAATGCACAGCCTCATAGATCCACCCTTATTGTTGACGAAAAGAATAGGGACTCCCCAGGGAAAAACACTAGGGAGATTAAATCATTTATCACTCAATTCCTAAACTTGTTTCATTAGTTATAGAAACTCCACAATGTTCATTCTATATGTATTCTATGATATTGGTCTTGAGCTGTTAATTAAGTCAATAGTGAATTCAACTTCCTACTATAAAGTATTCAAAGGTAAATCCTTGGGAAACACATCAATGTATCATTACACCATATGTACATACTCAATTTGAAGATTATTTTACTCACTCATAGATATTGAGTTCTTTTCCTCCCCTAAAATATTCATTCAGTAGAGCTACTGGTGTGGATCGAGATTATAATTAGATGATGATGTTTATCCTCTAAAGATAAGGGATTCAACATCATTCTTAAAAATTGTTACCTCCTTCTTCTTATAACAGTTTTTCACATCATTATTTGAAATCCAATCCTTATTGAGGATTATATAAAACTCAATCATAGTTATGGTAATAATATCAGAAACTAAATCATTTTTATGTGTCATAAGGGGTGCTAATTGACACATCTTTGTTGTTATGATACTTCCCAAATGAGTTTTTACTGTCAACTCATTTATTAAATAAAATTGGATATGTCTAATTTTCAAGAAAAACTATGAATATAAAGAAGAATTCGATGATCCAAAATCAAATAAATCATTGGATAATATTGAGGAAATGATTAATTTTCCTTCCAACACATCATTAGAAACTTCAACCTCGGTAGTTTTGATCGCATAATCTTGGCCTTTCTTCCTTAGCCATCTCTGGTGAATATTTCCTTGATGGTTAGGAAAATCATTTCCATAATGTACCATCTCTTTTTAATTATAGAATTGAACATTGTTGGAATCTTTATGTCCCTTAAAATCACAAGATTTTTCTATTTTCCTCCATAATTATAACAAACACCCATACCCATCAGGAGAGTATTGTGGTGTTTCTTCCCAAATTTATCATAGGATGGAAATTCAATTATTACATTCTTCCTCTTTTCCTTATTTCTATTTATAGTGTGTTAAAAATATCTCATCTTCTATTTCACGTCATTCAATTCAAACAGATTATATAATTATTTTTTTGTCTTGATAATGCTAGAGACCATATCATTATATGATGAGAAACTTTGGGAGACTAGTGTGCTTCAGAGGAATGGTTTTAAACCATCAAATAATCCGTCAATATTTCTTCTGGGATTACATATGTTGTTCCTATCATTCCATTATAATATTGTGAAGTTAGGTTCATACTTTTCAACATTCTCACCCTCTTTTTGCTTCAGATTTAGAAACTATCCGTCTATATCCAGTCATTGTCCAAAATGAAATTATTCTATGAATATGTTCTAAAGTTCCCACCATTTCATATTTTAAATCTCTTCCACATCCATTGTGTTTTGAATTAGTGACCACCATTGAACAACTTCTCACAATAAACAATAAAATTCCATGACAACCTTCTCACTTTCATTACATGACAAAGCATTAAATATATTCTCTATGGAATTTATCCACTTCTCTGTTATGAATGTGTTTTTAGTCCCATTAAATGTCGGAGACTACTGTCGCATAAAGTGTTCTAAAATTACTCCTCTTCTTTGTGGTTTAGAGAGAACCGTATAGGTAAGGTTATTTTTCATAACTTGAGTCAGATATTCTATTATAGTTACAGGGTTCTAATCACTAGTCGTAGCTTTAGAACCAACATCATTATCTTGCATTGGGGGGAAAGTTCTACATGGGATATGCATGTTCATGTGGTTTCAATTCCTTCAACTAGGTTCCATTTCTAAATGATGGAATAAATTATATTATATTATGAATAATATTTCAACATATCAAGTCAAATAATACATAAAATAAATCCAAATCGTATGAATAGATAATCCAATAATCATAAACATGGTTTCATTGAGGAAAATATACTTTTAAATCCTTAATAATATCATGTAAAGAATGTTTATATTATCCTAATAATATCCAATGGGATTTTCAAACCATTTTCTTTGTAAGGCATGTTTCCTTGTACTAGGTTACCCTAGGTCAAGCCTAAAAGTCCTTTTTAGAGTTGTTACTCTTAGTATCATATGTTCCAGAACTACGTCCAATTATAGTATCCATGAACAGATGTAGTTTCTTTTATGATCTACATAATCTCTTCCTTCCAAAATTATAGGATGTTCTTTTATTTTTATCCTCAAATTCTATCTTTGGGTTTTGTTCCCTAGTCTACAATTTCAAAATCTAGTTCCATGCATTCTACAAAACATTCCTTGATACCCTCTATAATGCCCAAAACATAGTTTCCTAGAGCCGGTGCATTATTTTACTACATCGGAATGAATTAATGAATGTTTGTATCATGGAGGACTTGTTAGTTTATTATTTTTGGAAAAACATTTATATACATAAGTTTAATATTTCATCATAATATGAAATAAAATATAGAAGATCGATTAGTAGCTCACATAAGCCCTTGATTATACCTACAATTCATTTATAATATGCTTCTTAAAATCATTGTGAAATAAAAAAAATAAGAGAGGTGTGATCTCAAATATCCAGTAAGGTTAAATAATACAGTGGAAGTAATCATAAACATAAACACTCGCAATGATGAATAACTAAGAACACATTCTATCAAAAATAAACATGAACCTCATATGGTTGGAATAAAAACCGATTAAAAATATCCTAAAACATAACAATGGAATTGATAAAATTGTAAAATAACATGGAATATGAATATATAGTTTTATAATGAGTGAATGCATAAATATTGGATATCATAATTATTCTATCAAGGCCTTATGTGAAGACCAAATATAAATAAATAAAAACCCAAACTAGTCCATCTCTTGAGACCTACTAATGCATCAAGGGGCTATAGTAGGCCCCAAACATCACGTAATATGACAAATTCATTCCTAATATTAATGTATTTAAACATAAAAAATATATACATTCATATTGAAACTGATATATGAAATGTAAATAACTTTCCCCAATCATTAATTGTGAACACTAACCATTTGGAGTAATATGGTGAATGGTATCAACATAGCACATCCATATTCACACTAATAATAAACCATTAAATAAAATATGATAGAATATGTTAGAAAATATTAATCTCAATTAATGAAAAATATAAATCAAGTTTGATGAAATAGATGAAAATACATGTATAAAATCCTCGAGTAATTCTAAAGATTAATATTGTTTTACTTTGAAACAAAGTGTTCTTTTGGAAAAAACATTTTCATAAAACTTGATGTAAATTATTTTTGTTTATTAATAATAAAATTATTTATATTATAAAAATAAATGTGGTTAAAAAATAATATGGAGTTCATTTGAATATAGGATAGAATTCGAGATGATCCTTTGAAACGAGCTTGTTTATCGGGGGTGGGGATTTTTGAAAGATCCTTTAAAACATATAAATTCCCATAAAAGAAATAAGTATTATTATTGCTACACATATATACAACATTAAAAAAAATTATCAGGATTATGTAATAATAATTAATTATTTCATTAAGGTAAGTAGAGAATAAGAGTAACCTAGAAGAAAATGAAGGTACAGGTAGAAAATCCTTACCTTCTGTCTGAACGTGTTCTTCACATGACTTTAACTTCCTGGATAATAAAAAAACTCAATTAATTAATTAATTGAAAAACATATAGACATTTATTTGATTCATTATACTTTTATTATGTTCATTTATGGCCTTATTTATATGTTATATAAATTAATTTCATCGTTCGAAAGTGTTTGTTTCCTTAATTTGATGAATGGTTCACTTAGTTATAGTTTATGGAGATCAATTAATATTATTATAATTCTACATAATTTTAATTTTATGTTGTTAATGGGAACATAAAATTTTAAATATATATATATATATATATATATCATTTGGTGACATATAATGGGGATGATTTATTTTATTATGCATTTAGTGATAATCGTTAAGATTATTACGGCGACTATTAATCATAACGAACTCATGTTATTTTATCACTTAGTATTAAATAAATATGTTAAATAAAAAACATAAATATTGTTATATTATAAACATTACAATATTTATCAACCATTAAAATTGATTTATAAATTTATATAAAGATGATTTTGATGAACGAAGCACTGTTGTCCACGAAGGTTGTAAATAAGCATCTCTCGGACGATGATTTCATTTATCAAATAAAATAAAGAGTAATGAAATTAATAATGGTTATTACTGTAAAATGATATTATTATAGTATATAAATTATACTGTAGATATCATGATCAATTTAATAGATGAGGTTAGGATATAATAATAAACAAAAGATAAATTGAAATGAAATTAAATGAAAAAAAGACTATTTACCTCTTGAAATAACTTCCTTTAGAACCTTCTTACGGGAAATGGTTTTTGCCTTTTAGAAATTCAAAGGGATCATGGATGTGGGGAGGGAAAAGGAAAATTTATTTGGGAGGAAATTTTTGAAGCATCAATGCTTATTGGAGTAAAGTGGCGAAAGAGTGAGGGGTGGCGTTTATACTGTTTGAGAGGAGTGTTGTTTGAATATCTTATTCAATATTTTGTTGTTTTTATCAAGATAAGAAATTTTGTTGACTCTAGTAAAAAATTGTAATAAGTTAATGTGAGTTATAAACAAGTGTGGTAATCTCTTACATTATGTGAGTAATGGGGTATTTTTCTTATATTGTATTTATATCATAAATTATGATTTTTTACATTCCACCAAGAATTTGAGTATTTCTTAAAAATCCCAAAAATTCACCTCAACTTTTTTTTGAGGTGTAGAATTAAAAAATGGAATCCATTTTCTAAAGATAATTTAATAAATATGTGAAATTTAATTTTTAATTAAAATCATTATTTACTAGTAAAAATATAGATTTCAAATTTAAAATTGATTTTATAATACTTTCAAAAATTAAATGAATTGGCATAAAATTATCCACAAATATTACGAAAAAATTATAATTTTTTTTGAAAATAGAATATGAAAATTAATTTTATTTGAATTCAATTTACTAATTTAAAATTTTAATTAAATATTTATTTCTCAAAAAATACTAACACATAATTATTAATTTTCAAAATATTCACTCTCATTTATAAAGGGCCTAAATTTTATTTATGCTTACTTGGGGGAGTTTACTATTGATAATGTTCATATTTATATTCAATAGGTTATATTAATATTCATAAGGGTCAATTTACTATTCACTAAAACCTGTATGTTGATCTTATTAGACTCCAAATATCTAACTGATCGCAGTAGTGTATTTCCTCTTTTCAAAATTCAAATCTCAGAAGAGAAAAAATATTTTCATTGGATAGGTAATAACAATGTTTTGTTTCATAGAGTCTTAGTGTTTCATTCATTCAATATTAAATTTATTTGAGAATTCTTGGGGAGCTACATATTAAAATAATTTTTAGGTTTCAAAAATTTTAAGAATTATCATGGTAATTTTAGAAATTGATTTTTAGGATTGGGTTTGGAAGTATTAGAAATCCCAACTCAAATTAACAATGGTTAAAATAATAATAATATATGTTAAACTAATACTGATATAGTTTGAACTGATTCTGATACAAGTCATATAAACTATTGGTTAACATGATAGTGTAATAAAGTGAAACATCTTGAGGATAAATTTTCATGTGGTTATTTTTTATAATTTTCATATAATGATCATAATTCATGTTGACATGTTTGGTTTTTTGCAATAAAAAATACTCGAACGAACCAATTTAAAAATGGATACATAGAAAAGTTGGAAACTATTGTAGTGAACAACCTAATCAGATAATGTTTGGAGTGTAAAATATTATAATTATACCAAACCAGCTATCAAGAATTCTAATTAAAAATGTCAACATTGTTTGAATCCCAAACACAAAAAGTAGAGAAGAGTGAAATATCACAGAATATCTAATGACAATGATGTGAATGTAATGAAGATTAATTTTCATATAAGTGAAAAATGTTGGATGAAATGGGGTTAATTTACTTTATAATATGCAAATACTATATTAATGTAGAGACGAATGTTATCATATTCCTAAGAATATTGGAAAATATAATCGACTGAAATACATTACTTCAATTATAAATGAGTTTGGAATGATGTGTCTAAATGTACCAATCATTAGGATAAGAATTGATATTGTAACCATAATCCACTCAAACATAGAGATTCATATGAAACTACTTTTAATTTAATATATTTTAAATATTCAATATATATTTTCTTGTGTCCAATGTCATGTAAAGATTCACCAAATACTATATATTGAGTTATAAAACCCCTTAGTTGTATGATAACCATATAAATAGATTTCATGGTTATTCGAAAATATATTCCTCATAGATCTATATATTATTCCCACAATGTAAATTAATGTTTAATTAATAATGGGTTATATATCTTTATAAATCACATATAATAATATTTTTCAAAATGAAAAATCTCATTCCATGTCCTAAATATAATTAAGATCGTAAAGAGGTGTTTGTCTAATTCTATGCTCCCAAAATAAATTACTCTATTTTTATAAGGAAAATTTCCAAGATGTAATTTATTTAAGGGTTATACTATTTCACACCATAATATTAATATAAAATTATTGTTAAATAAGTCATTTTGTTTAATTTTATTTTCTACACGCAACACCGAACATAAAAAAACCATGATATATATAATTAGATATAAGTGATTAAGTATGAACATTATAACCCAGTCATTGAATTAGTTGGAGTTAATAGGTATAAAAAATTTAATGACTATATGTATAAGTAAAATATGGTCAAATTTTAATATGAATCAAAATTAATTAGTTGACCTAAATTGACTAATAAGATCATTTATTTTTCAGTTTTTTACTTTTTTAAAAATAATACCTTCATCGATTTTCATATATATTTAATGAAAAATTTTATTAATGAAACTAAATTATTTTTTTACTAATAACTTTTTAACACCAATTTACTCAGTAATGATATCAAAAAAGAAGAATAACAATTTTATATGGAAATTTTATTTTCAAAGAAAAAATTGTTTCATTTTATTTTATGATGTTATTAAAAAATATATTATTTTTGTTTTAGATTTATCATTATAAAAAATTATATTGTATTTTTAATTATAAAAAAAATATTACTTATGATGATATTTTGGGTTTTTTTCCAAAAAAAAGTTTATTTTAAGTCAAAAATAGGTTTTTTATGAAAATCACAATTTTTATGGTTTTATTATTATGTATGAAGATCCATGAATTGAAAAACCCCTTTTAAGAGTTAAAATATTAATAAATGGAACACCATTTTTCATTTGGAAATGTTAATATAAAATATAAAACCTATGTCAAACATTTTTATAATAAATGTAGAATGTTATAAAAACTATTTTTGGACATTCATTGAATGAAATATTTTTTGGTGAGATTCTATTTTAGATTTCCCATAAAGCCTACAAGATTTTATTTTAGAAAAAATAAAACAAATTTTTCTGTTGAATCGATTATTTTAATAATTGTGTCTTATACATAAATTTTATCTTAAAAATACAATTTTTATAAAATATATTTTTGAATACTGTATGCACTAATATTAATATTATCATTTAAAAAATGTATAATTGTTATTAGATAAAATTATTTACCAATTTTAATATCATTTGTTTCAAATTATAAAATGTCGCAATGTTAATTTTCACATTAATATTGATTACAAAGGTTAGAAACTAATTTCCATCGTAAAATGTAATTGGTGTCAAAGTTGGAATGATACGATAAAAGGAAATAAAACACTCTAATTTTCCCCTCAAATGAGTGATTCAATTGATTTTAGACTCACACTCTCATTCAGTACATTTTTTTTCTTTTTTGGATCCTTTGACCTTTTAATATTAGCATCACAATATTGAAGGTCTTTTGGTGCTTCAGAAATTTCACTTCTCTTCACTTATAAAAAGTTAACAATTCATCAACTTAAATACTCACATTTTCTTAGAATTTATCATTAAAACTATACCAATTCTCTAATAATATATCCCTATCCAACTTTTAAATTTTTTTGGACACTATTAGTTATCATAAGGCCTTTATTTCCAAGGTAAATTTCAAGGAAAATTCAAGTACCTGATTTGACTATTATCAACTACTTATATTTGGTTATTAATTATTATCATCGGAATATATTTTATTCATACTAATATAATGGTGTTAATATCTTTTATATAATTTAATGTTAATATTTTTATAATATTATCATTTTTTACTCATAATAACATCCATTATGAAAAATGAAATCATAATGCATGTGTATGCCCATACTATAACCCACAAATGCAATTAAATTCATTTTTCATCATCTCCCGTATTTTATGGTTACTATAATAATATGAGTAAATATAATTTTTATGATATAATTAAGGTTATGTTATAAAAATCATCGTACCTATTAATGATATTATTAATAAACTATTGTTGTTAATTTAGTTTTTTAAATGAGATAACTAAATGAAAAATGGCCCATTTTTCCTTCGTAATGAATTTTTATAAATTATATTATATTTATAAATTTTAAAAAATATGATATATCTCACTAATATTAATTAAATAATATCATTTTGATTCTAGAATAATTATATTACAACTAAACCATCACATAATCATCTATTAAACCTGAAGGTTCGTCTTTGGGTCATCTTAACCATGTGATGGAGAAAATACTAAACATTTATATCATGTGTGACTATTAGAACTTTTTTTGATATAATATTATGTAAATATATATATTTTTTTGGATTTATGTTAACATTGTTTCAACAATTAACTCATTAATTAACAAAAACTCATTTTTCTATTTTGAATCACGGACACGTGTTCATCATCGATTTCATCATTAGGTTTTAAAACCAAAACTAAAATGAAATGAAATTATAGATTTATAAAAAATCTTGGAAAATAAATTCAAATTATAAAGATGATCATATAGTGATTGAATTTGGAAGATAAATAGACAAAACATAGAGTTTAGAAAACCTGTTCATAATGATATTGATTACTTACACCCGGTGTTGAAAATATGAATAACTAGTGTATACAAATAATGACTATAAATCGTATTTAAAATGGTTCATTTTATAAATATGGTTAAAGGGTATTTATTTAATGCACATAACATAATTATTTAGGTCATTTAGTTTATGTGAAAATAGACCATGACTAGTGTATGGCATGTTCATCTCAAATTCCTCTCTCAGAGTTATGTTTGGTTTTATGCACCAAATAACAGTTCTGTAGTGAAGATAATTCTTCATAGATATATAATATGATGAATTTTCTTTTAATAATTTCATTTTAAGTTCAATTACATGCCATATAATTTACAGTATTTTTATTCAAATGTTTCTAATTCCACAATGGATCTCTTGGCGTCCCTTATGATTCTATGAGAGCAAATAATTTTTTTGCACTGTTTTATTTGTATGGTATATTCATTTACTAGGGATATATTTTTATCATAATATGAGTAATTAATGGGGTTTACTATATGAAAAAAAAACCTTTTATTCATGTGTATATTTATTTAGTTTTTTCAATAGTTGTAAGTATTTTTTGGTAATTTAACTTTTTCCAACATTTTTTACCTTTGAATTGAACTTATTTCAATTAAATGGTTATATTATACCCTTTTATTTAATTATGTGTTATTATATCATTTTGTTCATGTAAATACAATCTTACCAAATAAACCCTTTGATAAATTTATATCACTTCTAGGGTATTGTTCTTTTACAAACATCCACCTTATTTCTCTAGATGTTTTTTGATCATGTTATCCCTTTACAAGACATGGTGAATAGTATTGGCATACCTTATATTTATATTCACATAAGGAAGATTATTATCAATATGACTATAAATTTTAAAAATCCACATTCTTCCTCAAGAAGAATTATTACCATTTTATCTATTTTATTGAAATGGGAAAAAGTATTGAAATTTTGGATGATTACTGACGACTAACTTTAGTTGATCATTTATTAATATTTTCATTCTATATTATATAGATATCCATATTTTTATTAAGCCAAAGATTCCTAACGTAATGTTATAAAAGTACTTTTTGACTCATATAGTTAATTTTTTCACTAAATTAGGTGATGGGGTGGGGCCCAGAATTATGTAGCCCATCAATTCATGGGAATGTCTCCTGAGACAAAACATTATGGGTTTTAGTGATTACCTATCCTCATAACAGAATAATGTTTTGGAATACAATCTTTATATCATGTTTATTATGTCTATAATTATGTATTCCATATGTATAATATCACTATTATTTATATCCATTTTTCAAATAATTTTAATTATTAAAAATATATATAAATTAAAAGTTGATTGTGGATTCATTATGTTTTCTTATTCCTTCCATAATATTTATTCCACTTTTATACCATTATAGGCTCAATAGTATTTTTTCCCATAAAAATCATTTTATATTACCCCCTCTTATTTTTCCATTCCCCAAAGTTAAAAAGAAAAGTTATAAACATTACATGTTTAAAATGACAGCACATGTGAGTTAATTTTTATGGGATATCGAGACACGTTATTTATTAAGTAGATTCATATATAGGGAAAAAAGAATTTCTTCCAAAAACAAAGAACATGAGACTTTATGGTTATTAATTATACATAATTGTCTAAATATATTCTCCTACAAAATATCCTTCAGATGTAAGACAACAACAAATATTTATTAATTTTCTATTTAATCATAGATATAGATAGTCATTTACAGTTGTTATCAAAGTGAGTTTGTAATGTATGTATCTATGGAACCAAAACTGAGAGTGTGACATTTCAGTGTCTCATAGCAAGTTGGGGGGGATATTCCTTCACCATTATATTATAATATATCTTATCAAGGGAGGATTACTTCCCAATAATATCTATATGTACAATATAATAGGTAATGGAACATTTCTCATAATACTGTTATATATTGTAACAGGGGGAAGGATCCTACAATGTCATATCTCTACATTTCATACATTTTATAATAGGTGGTCCTCCCTTATTCAATAACAAGATTCATTATAATTTTTTTTAAAGGTTAAAGATTTGTTATCCTCAATGTATTAACCATCTCCATGGAAAATACTATAATGGGGCATCAACTATGGGCCCTTAGGGAACATCATAATTTTTAAACCTTGGATTCCTCTAACTCATTTCATCTCTAAGGCTTCGTCTGTATCAAAATAAAATGAAATTTCATAACAAATCCATTCTCACATCCTGACCAAAGTGCTCACACCAGAAATGACATATAATTTAACATTAGAGAGTGGCATAACATCACTTCCCTTCCCAAGAAAAACTAATTCATAAAACTCACCCAACCTAGAAAAAACACCTTACCATGGTATGCCCACTTGAATACACACAAATATTAGTTTTTTTGAAACACTAACTCTATTCATAAATATTATATTAAATAACATCATATATCTATCAGAATTTTAAATTTCTTATACTTAGGAAAAACATTCAAAAAATTCCTCTTTTACAAACATGAAAGGAGCTAAGGTCACCTAGTTAAAGTTTTAATATGTTTCATTTTTTTCAATTACAACCAACTTAAGTTTCTTTTACTAGAAAAAACTTACTTATTATTAGTCCACTGGCCATTTAAAAGATGAGCATAAATTTGTGGACCATAGTTCCATTAGGTCCCAAGAAATATCTATTATAGGAATGATATTTTAATGGAAGGAATTCTTTTATAAATTCTGTTTTTTCCTGACATGCTATGATACCGCATATCCTATACTACATATCACAAAAAATAATTTTTTGATCGATGTTTTGCAAAAACCTACCTCATCCCTAGTTTGTCCTTGTGATCCTCTAATCTTCCATGGTGAATCTGGGATGAACAAATGATCCCCTATTCCAAGATGAAATTTGAAAATAATTCATAAAAATATAAAATTAATAATTAAATTTAATCCAATAAAGGAATCATCAACTAAAAATTCACTAGTTAATTATACTTATAGAAAAATTAAGAAGAATCGTCCCAATAAAAGGTGGAATGCTCCCAGTTCATCTATAAACAAATAAATGACAATTTGGTACTCATTTGGTTGTTGATTCCATGAAAATATGCTAAAACACTGAGAAACTTCCATCTGATGATGTACTTCTAAAAATATACTGATAAATGGAATGTGATAATACTTCCAAAACATCCTGTAGGAAAGTTGAATAAAATACCAATCATATTGTCCTGGTTCCACAATGTTCTAATGGAATTGGAATCAACCCTATCTTAAACCATAATAAAATAAATGGAAATTCAGGAGGATTGATAACCAAGGATAAAGGATTAAATCATATAATAAATGACTAAGGAACCCACCTCCAAAATTCACGAGTCAAAAAGGATAAAGAAGAAGATATTGAGGGGAAGAAGGCCAAACCTACCCAACTCATGTGATCAAAATAAGAACAAAAACGGGTTTTAAAAAACCAAACATAAATGTTCACGCCCTTTATGAAATACACCCCAATAATTGTTCATAGCATGAACCTCATGTTTAAGGTGTGATTCTCTAATACCAGTCCACATCATGGTGTGGCCACTCTATATCATGTTGTGACTACTCTCATGAAGGGGTCCTTACCACCTTATAGGTTAGTACCATGGAATAACCCATCTATTCATGGATAGATAACAAACATCCAAAATGAACTAGGACTCCAGAAACCGAGACTTCAGAGTGTGTCCACTCTACTACTACTAACACTGCATTTTTATAAAAGAGAAACCCACAAAATAGTGGGGGGAAAGACAACACCTCAAGGAGGCCTATAGTAATAGAGTCCCAATAGATCACTCTTAATTAGATGCACACCCTCAGGATTCAATGACTGTAAATCCATAAAACAAGACACATCATTACCTTGGCCCTCATCTATAATAGAGGAAAAGAAGTCAGCAACCATATTCCCCTCCCTCCACGTATGATACACCTATATACCTTGATTCCGCAGCTTGGAACATCATCTTCTAATGATATAAGTAATCACCCAAGGTGTGGAACAATTCCCATGCATATAATCATAGACAATCATAGAATCGGTTTTCACAGAATCAATAGAAATGTCCCTCTGTTCACACTGAGAAATCTCGGCCAGCATCGCCAAGGCCTCAGCTTGGAGGGAGTTGCCTTTCCCAAAAAAACGTCGAGATCCAGCGCACCCACCTTCCTCTGTCAACAGAACCCTGTACACACCTCCCATGCATCTACAGGGTGCGAAAAGATGGGGTATTGTGCCAACTGTTGATACCAACAATCAGGTCAAGAAGGTGGAATTTGATTTTAGTAACAATGGATTCCCACATCGCCACACGACCCTCAAACATAGCATTATTTCTAGCATTCCATATACACCAATAGCCTGTTTTAAGGATCAACGAGCGAGAAGATCTTTCAGCCCCTGCTTCATTACATCCATGAAACCATCTTTCAAAGAAAGAGGCCCCACGAAGATCTGCTGAAAACCACCCACTAAACTCACCAAACACCCCCCACACCGCCATGGCCCAGTCTCCTTCAAAAAACAAGTGCCCAGCACTCTCCTCCTTATGAACCCTGCAAAAAAACATTTTGAGACAATCCAAATGCCCAGCCTCTTCACATTATCATCCGTAGGGACGACTTGGTTTCAAATCCTCCGTAATAGAAAATTATACTTAATTGGAACCCTGTTACACCACAATATATCACACCATTTTTCCGGCATACCCATAGGCAACACCATACGCTGGAAATCATTAATCACAAAATTACCAGTTTTAGAGGCAGAGAAAACACATTTGTCTGAATCATTAATTAGATCAACCAGATCAAACACCTCTCTTTGTTCTCTTCTAAGGATAGCACTGATAAAACTAGGAAAACCACTAGCCTCTTTGATGGTGATCAGGGGAGGAGGAAACCCAGGGAATCCAATGCATGTTCCAGCCCAGTTATCCTTCCAAAAAGAAACATTACCCTTGCCAATAATCTATCAGGAGTTCTTTCTAATGATATGGATCAAGTCTTGAACTGAAGTCCACAAAGCAGACCCACGAGGAACCGAACATCCAGACATGGATTTCCCCCACAGCGTGCGACCTTCCATAATTTCCTAGGCCAATCTAGCATGCAGCCCATGAATGGTCCCAGCCAGACTTCTTACATTAATCCCTCCCTCCTGTACAGACCTTGCCATATTACCCCAAGAGGACCAATGATGCTTCCCCTCATCCTGAACATCCCATATAAATCGGGCCAACATTTTATCAATAAAAGACAACATACCCTTTGGTACACTACAGCTAGAAAGCACATGAATAGGAATAGCAGTAAGAAAACTATTAATTAACGTGATCCATCCTCCAAAAGACAGGTAAATTTTCTTCCAATTTAGAATTCGAGTGACAATCCTGTTCATTATACCATCAATATCAGAAATATGAACCCGACCATGAGCTAAAGGAGAACCCAAATATGTCATTTGAAAACCCCCCTTCTGCATATTCGGATTCATACATAATAATAAATCCATCTGTATGACCCCAGATTTGTTGGAGATAAAAAATTGCATTTCATCCTATTCACCATCTGACCACTCCAAGAGCATTAATCTTCCAAAATATCCATAAGCACCTTGATTGAGCGGGCACTACCATTTGTAAAAATTAACGTATCATCAGCAAACATAATATGGGAAACGACCTTTTGGTTCTAAGGCCTCCGGAAAGGAAGCAAAAGCCCCATGGAGACCGTCTTATTGATCAACCTGCTAAGCGGGTCTTGCATAAGGATAAACAAGGTCGGAGAAATAGGTTCACCCTACCTCAGACCTCGGGCTATTTTGAAAAAACCATGAGACGTACCCATGAAGGAGACCGCCATCCCAGATGAGCTAAAGCATCTAAAAACAATATCCATAGCCCATGAAGATACACCCATACCTCTCAGAACCCTATTAATAAAACCCCCACTCCATACGATCGTAAGCCTTATTTTTGTCCAAATTAACAGCCAAGTTAGACCCATGAGTTTTAAAATTGATATCCCGAATCAGCTCACGGGACAAAGAAACAACACCCTGAATAGATCGACCCTTAACAAACCCATGCTGCTCAAGAGAAACCCATCTAGGTATAAATCTGGACAGCCTTGAATTAACATTGCTCGACAGAATTTTATAAGAATAATTGCACATACTAACCGGCCTGTAATCATGAATAGAGGATGGGTTCTTTACCTTAGGAAGCATGACCAATGTCATGGATCCGGCAACCCTAGGGATGAGACCCCCACGATAAAAATCCTAAATAGAAAAAATGATCTCAGCTTTGATAATGTCCCAATCCCCTCTGTAAAAAGCACCATGAAAACAATCTGGACCCGGTGCCCATTCAGGATTAAGATGCATCATGGCACCATGAATCTCCTTCTCACTAGGGACCTCCTCCAGTAAGTTGTTATCTTGGGAAGACATGGAGTTAGGAATACATTCCATGAGTTCTGAAAAACCAGCAGAAAAGACATTACATATCCTCTCATTAGGACCAGAAAGAAAATTTTTATAGAAGGAAACTGCTAGACCCCCAACCACATCTCTATCATTTGAGGTAGAACCATCTTCCAAAACAATATTAGGATTAATGATCCTCTTTCGTTCCCTGATACAGGAATGGAAATAAGCTGAATTTCTATCCCCTTCATGTAGCCACTTGACACTTGAAGCCTCCCTAGCAGCCCCTTCTTCCCTAAAAATTAATGAAGCTAAATCCTTCTTCCTATTAGCCAAAGCCACAAACATACTATCATCCAACTCTTTCTCAAGGCCACATTCCAGCCTCATAACCTCCTGCTTAAGATCCCCCATTAACTGATCAGAAGAAACAATACCCTTGGCTCATACATGAATCCACTGCTTCAACCTCCTGAGTTTATTGTGCAGTGCCACCCATGAGAAACCACAGACTGGTTCCCTCCAACTGTCAGACACTAGCTGAAGAAAATCCTACCTATAAAACCATTGTTTACTGAAATAGAACCTCTCACGCCCGCCCCGCTCCTGAGAGAAAGACACCATCAAAAGTGAATGATCCGATAGCCCACGCCCAAAGTAATCCATCATAGTACAAGCAAAATTCGAAATGGCCTCAACATTGGCCAACACCTGATCAATGTGAATCTAGCACCTATTACCCCCCCCCCTCTAATTGATACACCAAGTAAACTGATCCCCACAAAAACCCATGTCAAGCAGACCTTTCCTAGCCATTAACTGGCCGAAAATCATACTAGAAAGCCGAGGAAAGGCCCCCTACCCTTAATTTCATCTGTCTCCAAAACAACAATGAAATCACCTCCAACAAACCACAAAAGCCCACCTGGAACAAACCTCTCCAGCGCCTGCCACAGACCCTCCCTCTTCCGAACATCACAGCTTCCATAAACAAAGGA
The DNA here is from genome assembly GCA_963277665.1 of Viscum album. Lineage (NCBI taxonomy): Eukaryota > Viridiplantae > Streptophyta > Magnoliopsida > Santalales > Viscaceae > Viscum > Viscum album. Next base: position 694,063,402 of record OY728161.1, on the reverse strand, counting down.
GAAAAAGACCTGATCAAAGTCCCTGAATATCTTAACCGTAACAAACTGGTCTCCAACGTCAATAAGATCCACTGAGATATCATTCTTCCAAAAAATCCAAATATGTTTATTCTCAGGATCAGACTGCAAAGACCCTTGCATATATAGCTTCTGCTAAAACTCCTTGATTTTAGAGGGCTTTTTTTATGCTCCAAAACACCAACCATACCACCCTTATTCTTCTTAATTTCCATATTTAAGAATTCAAACTTTACCGAGGCACCCAGCCCTTAGGAATTCCAAATGATTATTGGAACCATTAAAACTACGAGGGCCTGGAACTAGCCCCAGGCTCCTTGGCATACTCCTGGCAGAAAGAGGAAAACTCTTGTAATGAACGTAACATTGATCTAGTACAAACCCCACTTGACACAAAAGGCTTCAAAGAAGACTGCCCCCTTTTTGGCCTCTTTTCCAGCTCAAATGAAAAGAGATTACCGTGACCAGCATGCACCGAGGGATCAGGATCCACCACCACAGGCTTCCCCAGCCTTATCAAGGCACCACCATCAACCAAACCCTCCCCTCCTGGAAGTAAAACATTATTCACAACCCAGTCCTATTGAGAAGAACCATCCTCAACGACCTCAACCAAGCAGAAAGAAGGAACAGAAGCAGCCATTGACACCCTCAAAAGACATGGCCAAAAAGGTGCCAAAAAGAACCTACCCAGGATATACTAAAGGAATGTGAAAAAAAAAAGAGAGACACCCCAAAATTGAAACTGATTCAACCAGAGCTAGACCACCCTCTTGATCATCAGCAACCACCTCAGGTAGCCCCCCCAAACAAGAACTGACATCCTGACTGGAAACCTGCAATGAACTATCATCCACCAACTCCAAAAACTCAGGTTGAAAACCACTGGAAGAAGGAACAGAAACACCACGATGGCTATGCCTATTCTTCCTACACGAAACCACCGAATGACCCTAAAGAGAGCACCGAGAGAAAAACAAAGGCCGCACTGGGTAAAAAATATCTTGGGTTCAAGAAACCGCATCCTTGACATTCAATGAGATTTTATCCAGAAGAGGTAGAGAAAGATCCAATTCAACACAAAGCCAAACCGTAGACCCATCCCTGTCCTTGCAACAGCCTTCATCTGAGCACAAAAAAACTCTGATGGCATCACCAATAGCTTTCAGAAGGACCCCATTATGGAACAACAACGGAAAACCAGGAAAATAAACCCACACAGTAGCCATGATGCTTTCTCCCCCTCCGTGAGCCTGTAAAGTCCAACGGGACAGACTAAAACACCATTGCCCAAAGACCCAAGGCACATATCACCAAGCATGAACAAAATCCTCTTCAAATCCAAACGATAAGAAAATAAGGATTCCTATGCACACACGAAACTCTGGCCGGAACAAGACGCCCCCATGAATCCACATACTTCTTGAAAACCAACAAGGAAGGCCTCACCGAAGCAAAGCGGTCAACAAGAGTCCAACATAGTCTTCCCTACGCTTCGTCATATACCTCCACCGGAAACTCCAGAGACAAACCAAAACCATCCCTACAGACGACAAGATTCACCGAACGAGCATCCTGAGAAAGCGAACAATCATGCTTACCCCCACACAGAGCATCCTTGTTGGAGACCCATGGCCGACATTCCCCCCTTGACATAGGAGAAGACGACCCCAGCGCAGCAGGAGCCACTACCGGAGCCCTAGATGAAGAGCATTCTGCCTGAGAACGAGCAATCAAAGGTGCAGAAGAATCTTGATTACCCCCACACAGAGCATCCTTGTGGGAGACCGAAGGGCGACATTCCCCCCTTGACACTGGAGAAGACGACCCCGGAGCAGCAGGAGCCACCGCCGGAGCCCTAGATGAAGAAAATTCTGCCTGAGCACGAGCAATCAAAGGTGCGGACGAATCATTCTTTCGAAACACTTTCTCTCTCATCATACCAATTACCACATTTTTTTGCAACAGTATACATGTGGAGAATGAAACTCATTTTTTTATACAAGTGTGTCCACTCTCACTTTGAAATAGTGCTCCTTAAAAAGATGTCAGCTATTATTTCCTCTATAGGACCATATATTATGCCACTCTCTCTTTCATGGTGTGAAGTCCCCTCTTTGGCCACAAGCTTCGACAATGTTCCATGATACCTACCGTTTGACCATCCTTCATGGTATGTCCCTAGGGTCATGAATTAAACTCATTACTCAGGATAAATATGACAAAGGTAACTCATTAGTCATATCACACCGAACATTAGAGTTATTTCCACTCCCACAATCAAATGCGTAGGGGTATCCCCTGCTACCTGGAACACCTAGCCATGGAACGAACAAACCTATCATGTAAAATATAATAAAAAAAAATACATAAAGGTATTATGACTACATTCATGATATTCCCTTACTATCCAAAAAATCCAAATTCTAAAAGTCATCATGATATAAAATCTCTCACATGATCATGTACAATACTGGTGGGTCCTTTCCTAAGTGAAATTCCCTTACAAACTCCATCATTTTGTGAAACCTGTTGGTCATGGAATGACCCACATCCCTCACATTGTTTTACCCTCTTGGAGTATTCATGACTATACATCAATCCCCATGTCAAGGATGGATGTTCTCCTTTCATGAAATAATGAACCACTTATATATTAAATTCCTTGAAAGGCCACCTTGACCATAATCCAAAGCTATCAAAAGATCCCAAGGAACCTCTATGAAATAAAATCATGTCCAAAAATATCTCTTTGATATGTTTCAACCCATCTAATTATAATCCAAAATTCAATTATTGAATCATCCTCTACCCCATGACCAAAATTTTGAATTTCCCCTTATTTTTCCCAACCCATAACGATATGGGTCATTAGGAACTCTCCATCATAATAGTTATTATCCTTGATAATTAACATAATTAATTATTTATAAAACATCCTCAATGAAAAAAATATATAGATGACACAAATTCTATGTCTTTGTATTGTTATGGTCTTATAGACTTAAAAACAAAACCATCTTCACTAATCCAAACCCTACCAGCCCATGCATTTCTATTCATGTTATTTACACCTTCTCCATAATTATTCCGCCATTATAATGGTATTCATGAATTATAAATCTACCATTTTCACACCCCATCCCTTGATGTTACCTATATACACCAAATCTTCACTCACATAGCATCAACCTTGCACCCCATCCAATAATATATCTCAGAATATGTAGCCTCATTCTTAAGACTATATCATGAACATAAGGCCCTCCACAGTGTTTGTTTTATCATTAAATATATGAGCATTAAAATTTTAATATAATCATTCAATTCATTGACATATTTCCCATAACACATGCCCAACCAGACCAATCAAGCATCATCCCACCTCTATTGGATTTTAGTTACTGAATGTACATATTATACCCAAATCACATTGATGGAAACTCACATCTAAATATTCTCTATTTACCATGCAAATCATGGATTCTTGAATCTAAGAGCCCTCATAAATCCAAAACAACCACTAATATGGGTCCATTTACATACCACTAATGAATTATAGTAGAAACTACTATAAAAAATTTCTTCTTCATAGATCATATATCTTATGATCATCACCCTAGAAGACACTTTATCCCAAACCCATGTTCTTAATCCTACAGAATATACCGCCAGCTAAATTTTGTCTCTCATGATACCTACTCATATTTTCTCAAATATTTCACATGATATTGTAGTTCCCAATGTAATAATGTTTTTCAATCCTCAGATAATCTAATACCATGCACCTAACCTAGAGAGATCCACTACTAGAAACATGATCTTTCCCAACACTTCTATACCAACGGTTTGTAAAAACCGTTGGTATAGCTACCATTTCCCAACGGTTCACCAAAACCGTTGGGAAAGGGCCTAAAAAACACACCCTTTCCCAACGGTTTTGGTGAACCGTTGGGAAAGGTCACTCTTTCCCAACGGTTCACCAAAACCGTTGGGAAAAAGAGGAAAAAAATCCAGCATACCACCAACAAAACATACACCCACCCAGAACCTATCCCAACGGTTTTGAAAACCGTTGGGATATGTTCTTTGATTTTTTCCAAATCTACTAACCGAGAACATTATATAAATCAAAATTTTAAATAATTATGATAATACATATATATATTTATGAAATTATGTTTACAAAAGTGATGTTAGCTTAGTGGTATAATCGTTCGATTATAAACGAGGGGTCCTCGGATCAAATCCCAGCGGATGTTTTATTTTTGGAATTTATATACCAACGGTTCCATTACCGTTGGTATAGATTTCATATTACCTATACCAACGGTTTCCAAAAACGTTGGCATAGGTCTATACCAACGGTTTTTGGAAAACCGTTGGTATAGACCTATCCCAACGGCTTACTTGGCTACGGTTCTCCAAACCGTTGGTATAGGCTATACCAACGGTTTGGAGGCCTATACCAACGGTTCCAAACCGTTGGTAAAGGTTAGTTTTCCAGTAGTGATCTAACTAAAGGTCATTAAACATGCTCACTATCAAGAGACTCTCATAGTCAATCTCGTTATTGGATACCCTAAATATGTTAGAGACTCACAATCATATCAATTACTCGTTCAAATAGTTAAATAACTCTCTTGAATCCTTTTCTTGTATGTTGTTACACATGGACCATTGTTATTTCACAGGACCCAATGGCCATCATACCTCACATTACACTTTTCAAAAAAGGATACAACTCATAACTCATATGAGATAACAATATCTACCTAACCAAAATATTAATGACCTCTCAATAATTTCATTAATTTATTATAAATTCCTTGTATCACAAACTGGTCATATCTAGATGTGACTATTATTGATGTCCAATCACACTTGACAATGCTTCTTGAAATACATTACTCTATCTAGTATATATCTTAACATTAAAGATCAATGACCTATCATTTTTTAATCTATTGTAATAAGAATCATCAAACCATTTCACTATCATATCATTTCTAATCACTTTATTTTTGTGACTATAAACCAATATAATCATTAAACAATAACTTAATTCCACACAATTGATAAAAAAGGATTCATAGACTCCATAGAAAGTTGATGTCACATTTAGGGTCCTATACCAAATACTAGTCTCACGTGACGGATCACATATATCTTAAAATAAAATATCTACATACTAATAAAAATCAATCTAACGAAACTTATGTTATTCTTTTTTTACCTATCCACATACCATATTGATTTTGAAAAAGTTTACTCACATTACCCTTGGTTGTAGAGTATCCATCAAACCATCTAATATAACGACTTTTGTTTTTCTAGGTTGTCAATTTCATGTGAGGTTTGAATTTTTTTTATTTTTTTCTTCTTATAAGAGGAACAATGGTAATTTTTCATTTTTGGTTTTCTTAAAATCGATTTTAATTGTTCTAATGATATGAGGATCCGGGTTCATTATAGGGTTGGAATTTGGTGTCATTTTGAACCTTTAGAATTTTTCATAATATATTAATATTTATTAAATATGTATTAATTATGAAAATTATTTAATTTTTTCATTCAAGTAAATCAATACTCATATTGAAATATATACATAAATGTCGAGTTTGGATTGTGGGGTTTTACCTAGGATAGTCGTAAACACCATTTAGGTTATAGTATCGAGACAATCCTTTAATGGGTGTTTTTTATTTTATTTGTAATATTTTATTCCTCCTCCTAAATTATTCATCTCATGTATTAAAAATAGGGTAGGGGATCCACCTTTGTCACATAGCTAGACAGAGAAGGGAGGAGATAGACTGAAATGTCTCACCCCTAGTCAATGGAGAATAAGAGATTCTCATACTAGAGAAGTTTCCATGTGACTTCAAGAACACCTCCCCATATGAAAAAGGATAAAAATAACAATGGGAATATAATTTAGTATCATAGGGAGACTATAACTAAATATTACAATGTTAAATAAAAATGAAATATCTGAACATCGTTCATGACATAAACCATAATTTGTATAGGTAATAAAAAATAATTAATAATAATACCTGATGTGTTGAAGTAAATTTTCAAACATACTCATAAAAATACAATAATAATCACCCATTGGGAAGATCAAATGGATTAAAATAAAACATAATAAAAAATTTATAACATGATCTAATGCAAACCTCGAGTCTGTTATCATCCCAATCTCCAATATCGTCCTAGTTATGTCACTTGATCAAGCAGTACCAACCTTCTAACCAATTTGAACCCGAAACAAGTGAGGCATTCTCAGGCACTCAAGTTTCATTGATTCCCAATAAGGGTATGGCTATAACTCAATATTGATCCACCAATGTGTTTCAATACATATTCAATAAGAATTAGTGTATAGATTTTTTATGCACTAGGTAAATAAATAAAATGGAAATGCATTGTGAACCCATAGACAATAACAACTATCAATACATATGTTTTACCATGGAACCTAGTATTAACCCTATCCTAATTTCATTAACTATTTCCAACATATAAGGTGGAAACATCAATCCCTAGGGTTTATCTAGTGTGGTACATAATATCAGGCATAATAGCACGATCCATGGAGCCTGTCCAAGGCATCAAGTAGTAACTTGCATCATCATCATATCTAATGAACATTTCCATGGAATCCATGAGTAGAAGTCAGAACTATAGACACCGGTGGGATTACCCTAAGAAATCCAAGAAAATTGGGTGCAATAAATAAACCCTAATTGAAATTCCTATCAATTTCATAGTCATTAAGAATCATTATCGAATCAAAGGAGGCAGTTATGATCATTCCATGGTTATCAGGAGTATTCATTGAACGTAAAGAGGTAATCTTGAGCATTCCACAAACAACTGACTCTATGATGATCCCTATTCGGTAATACTAATTTGTCAAATAGTTTAAATAATCATCATCGAACCAATGAGGTATTTGACAGTGACTTCCCATGTATTGGATTCATCAAAAAACCTTTAGAGGTATTCCTGAGTTTCCCTGGAGTAATAGTCTACAAATAATTTCCTAGGGGGATGAACCTATGAAATAAATATTAATAATCATGAGTGGTCATATACAATTGATCATGGATTTATGATGACACATGTGATCATATCTTCCCATTTCCAAATCACACCTGCTCCATAGAGACAAACAGATTCAAGGGCACCCACTGAGGTCCCTAGGTCTCATCATGAATATTTTCCCCTCATGGTTTATGATGTATCATTATCATCTTTTCTACAACTCCCACTACTCAGAAGGAATATCATCAGTTGATGTAGTAAAATTTCATTGAGACCTCACTATCCTTCTATAAAAAATTATATATGTAACTCCCTAAACTGAAGGCTTAAGGCCCTTTATAATACCTATGTCATTCCACAATCTGTCTTATTACCCAACCTACACATCTGTATTTTCACCTTCTACCCATATAGTTCATCAATTCTTTGGGGGGGAAGGAATGATCTCCCCACACACATGTGAGTTAGACCAAAGTATATAATCCCTCCCAAGGTTTTGATAATGATAAAACCTTGGGCATATATCTCATGTAATTACTATGCTTTTAATATAGGTCAATACGGTAACCTACTATTTGGGACTCTATATTATATTCATCAATTTTATAAAAAAACACTCATGGGGGCTCAGGGTCCCGTGAAATACATAATAATAATAACAGCTTCAATTATTGGAAACCATGGAAATACAGATAACTCCAAAGGTTCTATGTGGCCTTTTTATTTACATAATTAATTCTGTGGTGTTTCATTTAAATTAAAAATATAAAATTTATTTAAAAAGGGTTCTTCTCACTAATTAGTTATACAACATAAAATATGTTGTAATAAACATTTATAATACAAAATGGGGGCTTTTGAAAGACCGATTTCCTTAAAAGCTGATTTTTCTCTTTTTAATTCGTCACCTGGTGGCCTCTTACCATTCTCATCCAAGACCATTAGTCACATCCCTCCACCATGAGGCCCTAACTCATTCCAAAACATTTTAACTAATTAATATTAAAAACTTATATGTAAATAATTTATTTATTTTTTAAATTGTAATAACCATATAAATACTCACCATGGAACTTATCACACTGAATCCATGAACAACTGGACAATGGGGTTTTTAGTGTACACTTCAATCCATCCTGAGAAAACTCCCTAACAAGGGATGCACAATTATTCACCCAACAAATATATTATACCCCAAACACATAAATTAAATTGGGTAGTGTACCTTTATTGAAATTATGGTGGATTTCTTGTAGTTTTTTTATCTTTTAATCATCTACCCAAGTCAGGAAAACCCCATTTGAATCTTTGTTGATTCCATATGATTCAGGATAATCGACACCAAGTACCTAAATATTTATCAAAATTAGAATTCTATGAACGAATATGAAAAAAATAAGTTTTTGACATAAATTTTCTAAATAAAATTACTAAAACCATCACCAAATTAATGGGTATGACAGAAAGGTGTGGTAGAGGAGGAATGCTAATAAATTTTCCCATTTGAGTTCCCTCTGTCACCCAAATCATGAATCCCCATACCCCCATATAGAAAAAAATTACTTCTCATAAAAAATATCATGGGAACCCTTGTCTGCGTGATAGTATTGGTTACACTAAGAAATCCTTCTATAACTGAAAACTTAGGGCCTGATGGATATTCATTCCTTAAAATATGAGGGCCTAATACATTCACAACATGACCCCTAGGATAAGGAATTAATGGAAACAAAAACTGAAGAGTACATTTGTTATCCACTAGTAGCACCATTATCACATTCTCATACCCTCGAGTCATTGACCAAGATATTAATATCATCCAAAAATATGAATTTAGTATGTATAAATTCATTGAATCTCATTTTGATACATTTTTTCAAAAAAAATGAACCACTCACCAAAAAGGTAATTCAAATTTCATCTAAATTATGTAGCCTGTCTAGACACTATGTATTACAGAGAGGGGTGTCATTGGAATTCATTTGTTTTGTGGATTAGGATTGGATTAGGATTTGGTATCCTTGCTTAATATATTGAGATGTGAAGCTTCAACAGTATCACCTTGAGGTAAGACGTATTGTATGTTTTCCTCCCCCATACCTTTAATTAATATTTTTAATTTTTACAATGTTTTATAGAGTAATGGAATCATTTTACAACCCTTAATGGATCGATTTTGGGAGAAATGGGTGTTATGTGGGCATTGTAGGGGATTTTTGTATAGTAATAGTAATCAAATTATATGTAATTTAAGAACACGTTTTGTGTATTCTTAGGTGGAGAGAATCTAAACAATAGGGGATACACTGTGTGTTTTCCATATGAAAACTCTATGTATAATGGCTTCGGGTGTGGTTCGATACTTGGTGAGACACCCCATGTGGGGTTACATGAATATGTATGGTACATAACCAGACCTCGTGTGAAGTGAACAACCCAAAACCATGTAAAGTACATAACGAGAATCTATGTGCGCCACTATTCTAGGTACCTCATGTGGGTGATATTACATGAATGGTTGATGAACAATAGGTATTTAGGAAATACATTCCACGATGGTATAAGGTGCTTACCTATATGATATCATTGGGGGTATAAATTGTGTAACATGAGGTATAAACTCTATATTGGCCACATTGATGGGGTTTTCATTATCATTCACCATGGATTAATGAATAGACATATGATGAGTATATTTTGAGTACTTTTTAAATGTATAATATTATAGAAGTTCCATCATGTTAATTAAGTAATCTTGGTGAGATGATTGGGTTCAATTAGATAAGAATGGTAGGACTCTCTTAGTGATGATGAATAAGAGTTATCCTTTTATGGAATTCATATGGTACCCAAATTAGGGTCATGGGAATTATTGGTGACATGGTATAGGATCTCCAAAGTCTATGTGTTGAGATAGAAAGTGATGTTACTTGGTTAATGGGATATTACTATGATGATGATGTGAACCTACCTCCTGGGGATTTTGTTTATTAGAGCCTAGAGATGGAGATAACACCTTGGTTGATAGAAATGATATGGTGTTCATGTGTAAAGACTAATATGGTTCGGGAGGACCCCTATAGAAAGATGAGGTACAAAGATGATAGTGTTGTTGGTTTTATCATGATATGATTGTGTGATATGGATAGTCACAAGGAGTTATGATTGATGGATAGTGGATATAGAGGTGTTACTTGTGCTGGTGGGATGGACCGAAGAGATGAAAATGGAACTGAGGATCCCATAAAGTTTGTTTAGATTGTTATCACTTAAGGGAACCTTGTTGGGTTCCCCAATATTACATGAAACCAAGAAAGGGATACTATACGGGATCAAGTATAGTCAATATTAGGTTTTATGTTTGAACATAAGGATCAATGATGATTATCTTGTGGGATACTATGATAGGGAACACGATGGACAAATGAGAGACCAATATAGGAATTTTGTGATGGGTTCAACTATGTGGATAATCCAAAAACTTTTTACTTACTTCATAGTGAGGTTATTACCTCAAGTATATGTGTTTTAATTTCTTTTTGACTTTCATTAAAGAGGGTTAAATGATGGTTTAGACAATACGTGAAGGATATTCCCATCAGGTAATGGAGTCCAAGTACCCAGTTCTGATTAGGTGATGTGATCGCCCCAATGTATGTTATATGATGGATCCAGGTAAACTAAAACACCGTGTATATGATGATTTTAGGATATATGAATCCCTTGGTGTTTCCATCATGTTACAGGGATGTGTATATTTTCCCCATATAATATTGTATGTTCCAAGGATGAGTGTGTTTACATTGGGTGGAGTATTATTCTTTGGGGATGGGTATGTTTTTTCAATGCACATTACTCGTGCTCTGAGTCACATGTGTACTATCTGAGAATGTTTTTTCCACCCATGGTTCCATGTTAAACCCCATGGGTTGAGGATCTTTCATTATTTATCTTATTTTTGTTATTAAATTGATATTATGGGGAGATAATATATTCAAATAGTTTTTCGGATAGAAGCTTCTTTGTACATTGTTTGTGGTGGAATACTAAATATTTAATTCTCACCCTTTGTACAGGAACTATGGTGCATGTGGGGACCTTATAACTACATTTAGGTAAAGAAACTAGCATAATGTGGATCTAGAAGAGGCCTCATGTTTCATGATCGGGTTGCAACAGCCCATTAGGGTCAAATATACTATGATATATGTATGTATTGAGGATTGAAGTAATGGATCATGTACATTTATTTTCATTGTATTTATAATGTATATATGTTCGGTCTAGTGTGTGAAAAATTGATGTATATTATAATGAATGTGATTTAGTATGACTATATTCTTCTATATTTATTGAAATTGAGGGTTTTGTTTTATCACATATAAAAACACTAATTATTATTTATAGATGTTCTTTAATTACTTCTCTATTATTTCACACTATGATACAAGGGTATAATATTCCCATATTAACCACTTAGGCCCCTTATGCAAGTCATAAACCTCTAGTGTACAATGATGCTCACCTAATTTCATATGGAATCCATCGTTCCAGGCACCAGTCATGTGGAATCGGGTGGTAGGGAATCAAAAATTGGTTCCATAGAATTTATTTATATGTATATTTTAAAATCCCATGATTTTGAAATTGAAATTAAATTTGACTACATAAAATACACAGTCTTTACAAAACACCACATGGTTATAACCTTGCTAGTGAGCACAATTTATCCACCTCTATGAGTTATACTTTGATAAACTGACATAAACGGTTGTGTTCAGCAAGATAATTAGAGTCTGATATGGAAAACATAATTTTTCATGCTCTTTGGAAACATACGCTTTTGAATAGTAACACAACCTTATTAATAGTAATGAATAGTAAATTGAAAAAATAGAAACACCACCCATGAATGTATAAATACAATTTATACATCTTAAAAGCGAAAAAACAATCATCGTATAATATTGGTATTTTGGTATGACATAAATATTATATTTATAATTGTATGATTAATTTAATAATTTAAAATAGAAATTATTTTCACAAAATGTAATCATAAATTGTTATATTATTTTCTTATGGTTATAATATGATATTATGAGACCTTGATTAATTTCTAAAGGTATTTTAAAATGAGTTATTGTTTTAAAGTTGTTTTTTGAAATAAATTGTGATTTTATTTAAAAATTGAATTAAAATTATTTAGAAAGATAATTTCCAAAAATGGATTTCATTTTTTAATTTTAAAAGTCAAATAATTAGTTGGAGCATTTTTTTTGGATTTTTATAAAATACTTGAATTTTTTGTGAAGAGTAAAATTACAGTTTTGAGTTTTCAGTATGTTTAACAACATCATAATGATATAACAATTAATATAAATTTCTATCTAACTAGTGTAAAGTAAAATATGTTATAAGGCATCCCATGTGGATAATACCATAGGGAAATATCATGGGAAAACCAAGGTTTTGAATAAAACCACTAATGAGGTGTCCTTTGAAATTAATAAAAAAACACCCACTCATTTTCAATAAATACCCACTCATTCCTTCATTTTCATTCAATATTAAGTCATAATACTCATATATCTGGTATTATTACCTCTTTTGGAGTCCTCCTAGGTTTTCGTCATTCCACAAAGTTCCCATCCATCATGTTTCAGGTGTTACTCTACAAGTAAATGGAATTTATCACCCTTCTCTTTTTCAAGCACTCTTTTTATTTTCTTCTCTTTTATTTTCAATAGGATTATGTTGGGATTTGTCCAACCAAATCCCCCATACTATACATATTATATAATAATTATTATAGGTCCCTTTCCTCTAATCAATAAATTATATTAATTTTTTAGTGACGCCGTTAGGCTGCTGAATTCTCATAAGAGATTTCTCAACATTTCTTTTATTTCGAGTTCATTTTTTTTCTTTTCTCATATCATTTCATAAAATTGTTGTGATAACTCAATTGTCTTACATGTACTATAATTTTTTTTATAATGAAATAATTTATCATTATCTCTCCTCTACCCATATTTCATACTAATAATGAAAAAACCCTATGAGATGTGTTAATTTATCATATTCAGGGATGACGAGTTTTCAATTTCTATTATCATATTCAATTCTGGTCATGAAACCATATTGATGTTTCTACAATACTATAATATATATATTATTAATTATTTTATTTTCTATAATATTTTGTACATGTTATATTAATTTATAAATCAAAATGACTTCGTTGTGATCAAAACCCACCAATTAACCAAAACAGTTATCATTAATGTTTTATATAATGATTCATCCTGAATCCCAATTACCAAATGATATGTATAACTATATAATATTATGTATGTTCAATAATAGCATATTAATTCAGTTATGGAGAACCATTTTCATTTTAAATGTTTTTATGTACATGAATATGAGTAATCCAATCATGAAAACCATGGAAGAAAACAGTACCAAACAATGAAATTGAACCTCTTAAACCCATCAATAAGGCCATGAGTTAACATAATAAAGACATGATAAATTAGTTACGTAAATAAGAGGTTATATAAATATTAATTAATGAATTTATGTTGGTTATCTTGGACATTATGATCATGTGAACAACACCATGAGACATAATGTAAGGGGTTTATCTTCTTACTTCCACTTTTGTGAGATATTCGTTATTAAATACTATTTGTTCTAAATTGAGTATGTATATTTCCCATTGAGTATCATGTAATGAGTATATTTATTTTAATTTTATACAATGTATCATTTATTGGTAATTAGTTTTGGGGAATAATAATCGATTGGTTACAAAGTGGTAAGGATTTTCAACTCGATCCTCTATTTTCATTCAGGTTACTCTTATTCCCTACTCACCTCAATGAAATTATTATTTATTCATATGTACTTTTCATAAATAGTGTTTGAATTATATATATTTTTAACGATAATAAACCATCTTTATTTTATGGGGAGTTTAATGTTTTAAAAAATCATTAAAAAATCTTTTGAAATTCAAACCCGATCCAAGGAATTTCTCGAATTATTACAAATTTGGAAGTTCACCCTATAATATATTTTATGCTAAATTTCTCTTTCCAAAATCACAAATTTTAACATGAAAATCAATTTTGGTTCATTTCATGTTTTAAAAAATAAAATACACCTTTTTTCTTTAAAACAACATCAATGAATTTATTAAACCGCACTAAAATGTTTTAATTCTAAAACATCTTAAAGAAAATTTACAAGATTTGACATTAGTGGAAAAATATTTATGCCTCAAATGTACTCTAAATGTACTTCCATTTAAAATTATATCATATACATTTTTAAAACCATATTTATGACAAATAAAAATGATTTTCCAAAAGAACACATCTTTCCAAATTAAAAAAGATGTTTATCATCTCAATTTAACTTTTATATAATATATGCCTTTTATACAAATTATTTTTTTTGTGGTGTATGTACTACCCATTGGTATGTCATATATAGAGTCTCCTTAATATCATGATTTTATATGGTATTATTATTTGAATGTTTCAAGGTGGTATCAGAAAGATTGTAATATTTAGGGAAAATTTCCTCATGAATTTCTCAATGGTCGCATTTAAAGGTATCATTGTTTCGGACATCATCCATTGATGAATATTTTATTTCATAGACGTTTATATCTTATGATATCATCTACAATATGTTTTTGATGGGTTTCTAATTAGTTTGACTATGGATGTTCTATCTTGATACCCTTCACCATATTACTATGAATTGTTAGTGTTTCTGTTAAATGATTAGGGAAAGTTATTTACATTTCAAATGATAGTTTCAATATTAATTAATATAATAATTATGTTCACCCATTTCTTATGAGGAATGAATTGGACTTTGTATTTGATGGGTAGGGCCTACTATAGCCACTCAATGCATTTGTATATTTCATGAGACAAATATATATGGACTTGGATGAGGCCTTTCCCATTTTGAGATATTGTTTTGGCCGAGTCCTTAATCATTTTTAGACTTCATAGATGTGGCCTTGATGGTATGTTTTAAAATTTCCGACATAAACAATTCCCTCACAATGAAGCTATAAATTCATAGTTCATGAGGATATTCAACTAGTAGAATACATATAATTATGATTTATTATGGATTTACATAATCAGATAATATTCCTTCAATAATGTGTTAATGTTTATTATTTACAGAGGCATGTGTTTCCAATTATTCAATATTCCTACTATTTATGTTGAAGATATAATCCACTGTATTGACTACCCTTACTGAGAATCTGAGCTCACCCCATCTTATGTTTCATTTTTTCTAGGACATGAAGAGGTATATTATGATTAACACGTAGGGATAATCCTAGAGTAGTGGATACTACCAATAGTACATTTAGGTATTTTTTTCATTTCACGTTCAAATGATGAACTTATTAATGTATCTTGCTTCCAATATACTAAACTACTTAGTATTTTGATATTTTATTCCTTGTAATCAAGCTAATATAATAAAATTATGCACCAACACTAGGCTTCTAAGGTCGAAGCATTATATTTGGTATCAAAAAAAATTTAGTAGAAAACACGGAAGCTAGATTTAGAAAATATTGATTATAGAACAAAACCCTAATATAGACTTGCAGATACACATAAAAACATCCTATAATTTGGGTATGGAATGGATTATTTTGTTTTTTCCTAGAAAATAAATCCATGTATAGAAATAACATGTGGTTGTGGTTCTAGCGTAGATGTTACAAAGATTAACAACTCTGACAAGCTATTTCGGGCATGACCCGAGGTAACATGGTATATGACAATGGGCCTAACAGTTCACCTGGTTTGACACTCCCGATGGATATACATAGGATAATTCACATATTTTTCTTGCATACCATTATGAAGGATATATTATTCCAGAGTAACCAAATTTTATTGTACAAGGATTTACAATGCATTAATTTATGATATGAATTATACCATGTTTAGAGTTATAAAATGTGAATAATTTGATAAGATAATATAGAATATAGAATTGGTTATAAATGGAACCTAACATAAGGAATGAGTACATCACCAATTCTCGTGATGTAAATAGTATGAATGATCATATCTCTTATGGTATTAATCCATCTTTTCAAATAATGACAGTTTCTCATCTATTTTCATCATATGAGGAAATAGTATCATGTGTTAACAGTGTGTGTAAATAATTATCTAGGTCCTATTGCTTTAAAGGGATTCAAAATAAAATAGGATGGTAGACAAAAATATAGAAATGTTAAGAAGGAAGTGAAGGGTTTTCCCACATGGGATAACTGTGGAATGAATCACCCAGGTAAATTATGTAAGGGAATGGGTGTTTGTTATAAGTGTAGAGAAAAAGGTCACCAATTTAATGATTTTATGGGTAACAAAAAGGTTTCTAATGTACAATTTTTAAGCTTCAATGAGATGTGAAACTTTGCAAATCAATGTCCTAAGTATCGAAGGAATATACCCAAAAATGATGATTCTAGATAATGATGAAGTTACAATGATTCCATAGATTTAGTGGAAAGATTAATATTCCATGTCAAGAATCATGTCATTTGAATATATTATTTGAAATGTACTAGTTATAATAATTATATAATATATGCTGATTATACTACAATATTATTTATTTAATTATTTGAGGTTGTATGATGATTTTTACCAAGGATTAGTGACTCATTAGAATATTAATATCTTGGGAAATAATATGGTTGAGTGAAATAAAATCCTAAATATATTCCTGATGATTTAGATAATGATTATGAAATTAATTATTTGGATAAGTACTGACTACCTCAAAACTAATTATTTACTTGTCGATAAGTGTTCTATGCTATCATTAATAGAGTTTACAACATTTCTGTAAATAAATAATATATCAAACATCATTTGTAAGGATGATTGAATTTTTATTATAAAGTCTTATGGTAATTTGAGTTATTATCATATTTAAAGAGGAAACATTTTGTGGATATTTATATGTGAGGGATGTGAAAATTTTGAGTTTCTTCATGTTGATTAAATGTAAATAAAGTAGGAGATTCATTGACTGGGATAGATCATGGAGTTCTTAACAATTGAGGATTTTTAATGACCCAATGTACATGGATCTAGAAAAGATGGATATGAGAATGATTCTAAAGTATTGATCACGATCTTTTGATAAGTTAAACCATTTATGAAATTGTTTATGTTGATAATTATATGAGTATTTAGAGTTTAATGTTACTACATGATGCATTGTGAGCTAAGAGATGAAGTATAGATAGTTCAAGGCACAAAGAAAGGATAAGACTGGTTTTATGAAATATAAATATATATATGTACTCTAATAGAGTGGAATAACTAAAATCTAGGAAAAGTGACATAATTTTTTCCCTATTATCATTATTTTCATAACTGCAGTGTATGGTTTTGTGGTAATGATCTTTCAAATGAGAATGTTATCCATAACTTTCCATCAAAACATGATGGTTAGGTTATTCTTCCATGATCATGAAATCTAATAAGAAATTGTAGTTTTTTAGTAACTGATGCATTTCACATTCCCAGTTATTAAGAGGATGTTTTAACAATATTTATAAGGTGGGATAACCATAAAGTAATTTTCAACTATCAACCATTAACTTTTGAAATTCAATTTCAAAACATTGATGACTAAATTTTTGTAAGGATGGGATAATGTAACACCGCATGATTTTGAATGTAAATTTAACATTGAATGCATGAAACACTATGTCTCTAAAAACACAACTTTTTTATAACCTAGCCAGTGAACTTAATTTTTCCACCACTATGAGTTGAATTTTGAATGACTGACATACATATTTGCATTCTATAAGATATATTGAGTCTGATAAGACTAACATGATTATGGATGAATAACAGCATAACCTTGTGAATTATAACATAACCTTATGAATGTTAATGAATCGTAATGAATAGTAAATTTTCCAAAAAATAGAAACTTCATGAACATATAAACAAAACTTATACATCTTATAAGTGAAAAAACGATCATAGTATATGTATTGATATTTTTGTATTTAATAAATATATTTTTTTAAAATTTTATGATTAATTAAATAATTTTAAAGTGAAATGTATTTTCATAGAATGTAATCATAAATTTTTACTTTATTTTCTTATGTTTATAAGATAATTTTATAAGTCCTTCATTAATTTCACAAGCTGTTATAAAACGAGTTATAGTTTTAAAAGTTTTCTTGGAAGAAATTATGATATTATATACCAATTAAATTAAAAATATATAGAAAATTAATTTTAAAAAATTTATTTCTTTTTTAATTATTCACATTGAAAAATATTTGGGGTGTATTTTTGGGAGTTTTCTAAAATACATAAATTTTGTGAACAGTAAAAATACAGTTTCCAATTTTCAGAATGATTAATGACATCATAATGATGTAATAATTAATATAAAATTTTCATAGATTTTTTATATAAAATATGATATGAGTTGCACCAAGTGGCTAATACCATGGGAAAATACCATGGGAAATCGCATGGTTTTACAAAAAACACTAATCAGGTGTGGTTTGAAATTAATAAAAAAACTCTCTCTCATTTACTATAAATAACCACTAATTTATTATTTTTATTTCATTCCAAACTCATATTTCTAGATGATCTGTTAGTTTTACCTCCATATGAGTCCTCCTAAAGTGTACTCAAACTATCGGGGACCCAAACATCATGTTTAAGGAGTAACTTTAGTAGGTAAGGGAATCCATCACCCTTCTCTTATTCAAGCACTCTTCTAATTTCCTTCTCTTTTATTTTCAATTGCCTTATTATGGGATATGACATTCCATATCTACATTACAATAAATATTATGTAACACAGATTAGAGACCTTGTTTATCGCATTAAAACATTTAATGAATTTTTAAATGACGTCATTAGGCAGCCAAATTTTCATAAGGGATTTATCAACTTTTATTTTATTTCGAGTTCAATTATTTTCATTTCATTTCATTTATCTATTATTGTTTCATCACATAAATTAATCCCAATGTTATGAAAATTAGATTACATTACATGTAATTGAATTTTGTTCTTATAATGTAAAAATTCATCGTCATCTCTTATTTCCCCTTCATTTATACACGAAATTAAAACACCCTCTAAGATGTGTTAATTTATCCCACACGTAAGGGATGACTAGTTTTCAATTTCTATTACAATATACAATTATGTTCATGAAACAATTTTTATGGTTGAAAAAGACTATAATATATATATATATATATTATAACTTATTTAAGGATATTGAATATTTTTTATATGTGATATTAATTTATAAATCATAATGAGTTCGTTGTGATCCAAACCCACCAATTAACCCAGAAAATAATCATTAAAGTTTTACATAATGATTAATATTCATTACAAATTTAAAAATTAATTTTATAACTATTTAGTATTCTGTATGTTCACTAATAAAATATAACTTAAATTCTAGACAACCGTTCTTATTCGACATGTTTTTCCGTACATGAATATAAGTAATCCAGTCATGAAAACCAAGGAAGAAAACACTCCCGAATAATGAAATTGAACTTCTTAAACCCACCAATAAGTCCATCAATGAAACTAATAAGTCTATAATTAAAAAATTAAGAATATAATATGTTATTTTAATATTTATTAATGAATTTAATTTGGTTATCCTGGACACTAAGCTCAATTGAAGAACAAAATCAGACTTTAGGTTAGGGTTTTTATCTTCTGACATCCAATTTTGTGAGTTATTATTTATTCAACACTATTCATTATGTATAGATTATGTATACTACCCATTTATTTTTAAATCATGAATCTATTTATTTTATTGGTATTCAATGTATCATTTTATGGTTACTAATTTTGGGTCAAAATAATCGATTGGTTACAAAGTGGTATGGATTTTCTACCAGGATATCTATTTTGATTCGGGTGACTCTGATTCACTACTCACCTCAATGAAATTGTTATTTATTTGTATATACTCCCCAAAAATTTTGTTTTAATGTTCTATATATGTTTACCAATCCGAAACCTTCTTTATTTTATGTGGAGTTTCATGTTTTAAAATAATATTTCAAAAATTCTTTCTAAAATCCAATCTCAATTCATGGAACTTCTTGAATTATTACCTATTAGGAAGTTCATTCTATAATCTATTTTATGTAGGATTTATCTTTTAAAAATCTCATAATTTAACATGAAAATCTATTTTGGTTCATTTCCGATTTTATGAAAACAAGATTACCTTTTCTCTCCAAAATCGCTTTAATGAATTCCTTAAACCGTACTAATATGTTTTATTTCTAAAGCTTTTTGAAAAATACTTTTTACATGATTTCACATCACTGTGACATTATTTTTTCCAAAAATGTAATATCAATGTACGAACCTTTTATTTTCTGTGATATACATATTTAAATCATTATTAATGACAAATAAAAATTATTTTCCAAGAGAACTCTTTTTTACAAAGTAAAATAGATTTATCTCATCTCACTTTAACTTTTATAAGATAGATACCTTGTTCACAAATTATTTCAGTCATGTGGTGTATGTAATTCCCTTTTGTATATCATATCCAGAGAATCCTTATTCTTAATATATTTTATGGGATTATTATTTTAATGTTTCAAGGTGGTATGGGATACTTTGGAATGATTATAGATTGTTTCCTCAAGAATTTATAAATGGTCTCATTTAAAAGTATCTTTATTTATATCAACATTTTTTGAGGAATATTTTATTCAATATAGGTTTATATGTTATGATATCAACTACAATATGTTGTGGAAGGGTTTCTAATTATTTTAACTATGGATGTGCTATCATTATACCTTTCACTATACTACTCTTAATAGATAGTTTTTATGTTAAATGCTTGGGGAAAGTTATTTAAATTTCATATGTTAGTTTCAATATGAATTTATATATTTATTATGTTCATCCTTTTCATAGTATGAATGAATTGGACATTTTATTTGATGGGTGGGGCATGTTATATCCTCTCGATTCATTGGTAGGTCACATTAGACAAATAGATATAGACTTGGTCGAGGCCTTTCCTGTTATGAGAAATGGTTTTGGCCAAGGCCTTTGTAAATTTTAAACATCATGGTCGTGGCCTTGACGATGTGTTTTAGATTGTACGAAATATGTATTTCCCACATTATGAAGATTTAAATTCATATTTCATGAGGTTATTAAACTTTTAGAATACAAATAAATATATTTTATTATAGCATTATTTACTTAACTCATATTCCTTCCATAATGTGTTAATGTTTATCATTTGTAGAGGTAGGTGTTTTACATTATTCACCATGCCTAATAATTATTTCAATGATATCCTCCACTGTATTTATTACCCTTAAAGTGATTATGAGTGCACCCCTTCTTATTTCTCATTTTTCTCAAGAGAAGAAGTGTTATATTATAATTTACTTGGAGGGATAATATTAGTGCGATGGATATTCCGAATAGAATATCTAGATTGTTTTTCGTTTCATCTTGTAATGTTGAACTTATGTATGAATCTTGATTCCAAATATTCTAAACCACTAGTTCCTTTGGGATTCGATTCCTTTTAACTATTCTAATATAATTAAATAATGCACTGGATCGAGGCTTCTAAGGTTGGGGCATTACATATATACAGAGATGGTGAAAAGGTAATATATTTATTCGCTAGATCTTGTGATAAAACATATACTAAGGAATCATGAGAACCTTTCTTGATTTAAATTCTAGGTTACCAAGTATATGGTAATACTATTTTTTGTTTTTTGTTTTAAATTTTTATGAATTCTACTATTGTGATGCACTTTGAATTTTGGAATTATGATTTATGGGTTTTTGGATCTTGATTCACTGATAAGAGGCATGTTCTATTATATCGTATTTGGAACATTTTTCACACATGAAATATATATATTAGTTCTTAATTTTTATCCCTAAAAATGCGGTATTCTATTTAAAGATTCAAAAATAACTTGTATAGGGGTTTCCTATATATCTTATTGGTTAAATTATACGAAGCTAATCGATAGTCTGATACCTTGATGTCATGTAATATAGATTTTCTAGAGGGATTGACCTTATGTATGACTATAATGTCCCTTTATTTAAGGGATGTATGGTGACCCCATGTGGTTTAATACCGATATTTTATACCTCAGTTATGAACCCATTATGGATGATTAAAAATAAGTTAGGTTACAAAAATTAATTAAAAAACATATATCGTATATTACCATATATTTTCCTAGTGTCATTCTACATAATCAAACCATGTGGTTATGGTATTCTCATAATGGATTTATATCGGATATAGACATTAAAAATATGTTGATAAATGAGATCATTTTCCTCAAGACGGATAGTCAAGTATGTGGATTACCATCAAGGTAGGTTTCAGAGGAGGGGTGATGGTTTAATTTGTGATTCTAGTTATATATATATTGGAATGCAAGAGTTAGTGATTTTCCAAATTATTTTTTTCATGTTATCTAGGAGAGAACATGGATGTTTCCCATGAGTTTTGGAATATATGAGATTTAGATTATTTTCAAGGTGGGAGAAAATATTGCCTTTGAGGTTCTTATGAGGATATTGGTGAGTTGGGTGATATATACCAGAGTTCCAAAGAGACTGGTTAGATCAGATTTTTGAATTCCTATTATATGGGATCATGGGTAGATGCTTCTTGTTATGATCTTAGTTCATGTGTAATGTTATCACATAGATGGTATTGGAATAAAAATGCATTTCAATGTTGTAATAATGAACGTGTGGTTCTTGGATATTACGGTATAGTCTCTATGGGTGGGATTAGTTGGACGCTATGTCCTGAAAATTTCATGTTTGGTATCATGATGAGATAAAATATTATAACCTATGTCAACAAATTAGGGATGGATAGATCAAGGGTATAAACTTATAGATTTGATTTTACACCCTTGTGGTTAGTTGAAAAAATAAATAAAGTGATTCTTGTATGATGATATTAGTATTTAATCAGGAATATCTAGTTATACCGATGTGTGAGCCTAGAAAAGAGGAGATATAACATTAGACTTCTTTAGTAAAATTGTATGGTAGAGTAGCATAGTGTTCTATTCCTATATGGGAATGCTTAATTTTAACAACTGGGGTAATTTAGAACCATTAAAAAGGGAGACCTATATAAAACCATGCTTTTTAAACATATATGTTACATATTTTTAGATTACTATTCAGTATATAACAAAAACACCTGCTCTAATACTGTAATAGTTTATTTTCATTGAAGACTAGGTACACAATATTCTAATAATGTAAAAAATCTTCAAAATATCCCATAAAAATCCTACCCATTAGTTCTCTTCACAGACATACCCTATTTCAAACCCTTCTACATAATTTGGGATAGGAATTATAAGAAAGGGTGACATCATAGGCTTGGTATGCGAAAACAAGGGAGTTACATAACAATAATGTGAAAATAAGGGGGTGTGAACAACATCAACACATTTAGAAACTATACCCTCCATATCAATATCATAAACATAAGTCATGAAATAATGAAAGGATGTCTATAAGGAATTAATAAAAAGGGAATCAGAGAATAAGAGAAATATGATAATATCATTGCCATAACAGATAAAATTTAGGTGTACACATAGGAATAAAATGTAATTTACATAGTAGTCAAGGATGAAATACAAAAAAATGATAATTTAATGGGTTCACTCCCCCAGTGATCAAAATATTCATGTTTCACTACCAAGACCATCATAGTGCACATATAAAATTATGGAACTAGGTTTTCTATGCATTCTAGTCCATTTAATCTCATGATATACAAATCGTAACCAAATCCATTGGAGGTAGATATAGGTCCCTCCCATAGAATAATGAAAATCATACATATGTATGCCAAAAAATCATAAAACATACATCATATCATAACCCATGAAATGAATTAGGTTTCATAAAAATTTCATCATATTATAAACTATAGAAAACAGACAAGTTTCATAATCATTTAATCATTTCATCATTGTATAACCTATGAAAAATTTAGATGATTTCATAAGTATTTTTATCATTGTATTACCTATGGAAGAAAAATTAGTTTAAAAACATATTTTCATCATAAACATTAATAATTTAGGAAAATAATAAAAATGGTATCCTTGGATCATATCCTCAATAAAACAAAATTAACATCAAAGGATGTCATCTTGGATAGAGAATGATTTTGAAATATTGGTTGGATAATTTTATAGGAAAAAAAATTTCATAGAGAATCAATTTTTATAACTAAAAATACATAAAACATTTAGGATATAAATTTCATTGAAAATAATCTTTAATACATATAATGGAATATTTACAATCATTTAAAAATTGTTGGAAAATAAAATTTCATTAAAACTCACATTTTTAAGAATTAAAAAAAATTAAAAAAATTTCGTTAACCATTTCATAGAAAACTAAAAAATGACTATTAAAAATTACTTTAAGAAATTTCATGATTATTATATTCTTTCCGATATGTTTTTTTTAATAATTTTCAAAATAATTTTTTTATTTGAAATATTTAATTGAAAAAATGAATATTTCCCAAATATTTATGGAAAAAATTAAATTTGAAAATAAAAATGATAACATGTTAGGTAATAATGAAATATCTAAGTGGTCATGATAGTGGGAAAGATAGTTCTTTCTATTCATGTTAGAAACAAATATTATTTTCACATTTACAGTAAAATACAAATGAGAATTGTTTAGAAAATGACATGAATATTCTTTTCAAAATATTTTGTAAAAATTAGAACATGGTTAAAATATATATTTAATAAATAAATTGTAAAATGATAAAATTCATTTTTAAAAACAAGTTTTTTTGAAAATTGTGACTCAGATGAAAAATGGATATTCAACCAGTGAGAGAAATAAGGATAATTTTTATTTAAAAATGTACTTCAAACTCTTGAGTAAATAAATGGAAAAAATAAAGGAAGACCATTATTATCACTAAATAAAAAATATAATAAAATTAATGGGTTTCATTAGAGTTTAATCTTAATATATTTACATTTGAAACATAGTAAACAATCCTGATAAATGATGATATTGTAACATAAAATTTTAACCACTTTGGAAACATCGAATTGTAAGCCCTATGAAGGAATTTCCTTCAATAAAGAATAATATATCATGAAAATATACTAATCCAAGATATTATATGGTATAGAGGATTTATATACAGGTTATAGAATATGCTAGTTGTATAAAATTACATTTATCTCAGGGAAGATAAATTGAGACAAAAATCCCTAACCGCTTAGGTATCTTAAGAATAGTAAGCCCTAAAAATATAAAATAAAATAAAACATTAAATAGAATTAAAAGGAGGAGATTAAAGATATGACATTAAAAGGGGTGATATATAAAAAATACAAATGAAACAAGTTTTCAATTTTCATGTGTGTACTAAATATAAAAGAGAGACTAGAAATCCCACAACCTAATTCTCGACATCAATTATATATGTTCAAACATCCTTTATAATTAATATAAAATTATTAAAAATACATTAAAGAACCAAAATTATTTATATTATTCATATATAATTTACTTATTTCAATTTATATCCCATTTATTATAATTCTTTGTTAAAATCATGTTTCGGGTAATAACTGCATCGTTTTTTGTATATTTTGATTTTATATTTTCTGTCTTCTGACATTGATCATGGTTCCATCATATGACTATTTTTATCAAGAAATAATTTTCATATTTAATCATAAATTATAAATATAGTACCAAAAAAATAAATATATTATTTTATAAATGATTTATGTTATGATTATATAAACAGTATGTCGTGCGTACACATCAGTAACGTTTCCATTTTTCAACAATAATTTATGAAAGGAGGAATATAATTTTCTATAATTTTATAATTATCATAGTATCATAATAATGTTTTATATTAAAATATATTAATTTAGATCATTCTTGTTTTTTGGTTATAGAAAGAGATTCCCATCAATACATAGAGGTGTTAGTCCACACATACATGAATGGTGTGATCATCTTTCAATGAGTGAAAATATAAGAAATAAAATGATATATTATCTTTTAATAATTATAAATATTTAATTAATATCTTAATAATTTCCTAAATATTATATATATTAATTAAATTTCTCCTTATAATCATCTATGTATTTTCTTAGTGAAAAATGAATCACATCACTTAATGAGAGGAAACTCCTTTGTTCACATGAGCGTTGTTATCGTATTACCTAAGGATTGGAAATAAAAAAGGTATATATGATTTAATAACTCCATAATTGTAATAATGATATAAAAATAATAAAAATACAATTATATATATATATATCCATAATCACACCCAACTTTGAGTGTTGGTATTGGAAAAACAAATAACATTGGTTTTTGAGGTGGTAGTCCACCACACACATTAATGATTATTTCTTAACCCATTTGAATGAAGTGGTAGAAGTTTTAATTCATAAAATTAACATATAAAAAAATAATTACATGTAATATAATGATATTATAATATCATAGTGGTGTAATAATGATTCAATGAGGTAGAGGATGAAATAAAATAAAAATTCTCGTTGAAAAACGTTACCTCTACTTCTAGTATCCACCTTAGATTATCATCAAAATAATTCATATGATTGCTTTCGACCAAAAAATGGATTATATTATTAGTTGAGGGAATATAGTAAGTAATTGTTTTGTTATTTTTGGATCCAATATGGAATGAATTTGTGAATAAAATATGATATTTTGTGGCCTTTTATAAGTAAGGTGTGTGGTAGATATGAAATGTTTTGAAAGGAAATAGGATTACCCACATATTTATCTTTTGAAAAATAAAATAACGGAGTAATATAGACAAATAGAAATAATAGTATCAAAATATTTGTATTAAATTGATTTTATTCAAGTTTTTATGTCATTTTAACCCTTATCTTATTAGTTTAAGCTGCAGGTTAAACTATTATTACAATTATCATGGAAATTATTTTTTATTATTTTCACTATTAATTTTGGTAAAAAAATATGTTGAACTTTTTTATTATATAATTTATTATAATTAGAAATAAGTGATCCATTTTTCTATTATATATTTATAGTAGTGTAAAAATTAAATTTAAAATAATTCATTCTGACGCGACGATAAAGAAGGTTTGTGAAGAAAAAATGATTGAATGTTTATAAAAACATTTAATCAAATATAAATACAAAATTGATTCTAATGACCTAAAATTTATTAAAAGATATATATTTGAACTAATTTTACTTTAAATCCAATTTAATATATAATTAAACTTTATAAATAATCTAAACAAAAAAGATGTTTTCAATTAAAATTTTGTGTTTTTACTATTCATCAAATACATTCATATTTTCATAATGTTATCAAAAATTAAAAATAATAAAATATTTAAATTCTGATTAACTAAATAAAATAAAAATTTTCAAATAAATTTTCCAAAATCCGAAATACTTTAATATAAAAATAAGACCCGTAAACCTGATGAAAATATTGATTTTTAAGAAGATCTTTTTAAGAAAAATTTGATTTTCTTTTAAATCTTTGTCTAATAATAATCATTGTATTAATATAAATATAAATTAAATGAATTATATTCTATGAATATATTTTTTATAATTCTCAAGGCATACCCATGTTCAATTGGAAAGAGTTTAAACTTCTAGTTCAGTGCACAATAGGGCCAGACACTCTCACCATGTGTATCCATCACATCAAAATTGTTTTCTAACCATAAAAAACAATTGATAACTATAAGGACCCGCACTTATTTCATACATAATCTTGAATTTATTCAAGAAAATACTTCACTATATATTGAGGATCTTTTCAAGTTTAGAGATTTAGGTAATTAAGACAAAACATTCATAACATTACACATTGTTACATAGTGGATACCATAAAATCAGTTTCCATTTTCCTCAGAATATAAAACATTAAAACATAAAACAAGACTCCTTGACAATTCTTCAACATTTAACATGTCTTCCTTCCTTGTATTACTCATCCATTAACCTGTGAAAAATCATTTAAAAACTTGGGATGAGCACAAAAGCTCAGTAAGGTATGAAAAAGAAGGAAAAATCACATTAGTCCATGAATACGCATGACGTATGAAAACATTTTCAAAAGACATGCTCTCCACCCATAAAATCTTACTTTGTGTAACATGAGATTTAAACAATATCAACAAAAACATAATTATAATCATAGATGTATATTGGGGCATTACTTACATAATCTTGTAACCATCTTGGCTACCTTAAAATTTGTAACCCTCACGGCTACCTTACTTTGTGTAACCATCACAGTTACACTTGGAGTAACCATACGGCCGACCTCCAACTTACTCATAACCAATGCATTGGAGGGAAATATAGGTCCCAAACTTCATCATAAACAATTCCCAATAACCAAAACATAATCATACATCATAAATAATAGCATAAAAACCTTGCTTTTGAATCTTGTAAAACAGAATTTTGAAAGAGGATTTTAAAAGAAAAGTCCCTTATAAACATCATATACTTGAAGTGAGGCTTAATAGAGTGGATGTAATATGTATATACTCTATAAATACACATAATGAAACATAATATAAACAAAACCCATCACACAAAAAATTTAAATAGCACATAAATTATAAAGTAGAATGTTAACCCAAAGAATGGAAATCGGGTTAAGAATTCCCTTACCTTGGGCTTGTCTTACTTCAAAATTGTTTAAACCTCCTGTATAATGGTTAAAAGAGTGTTATTATTATTTTACAGAAACATGTTCATGTTTATAACATCTTATATGGTCATTTCATAACCTCATTTCACCCCTTAATTGTTAGTATTTTGTTCTTTGCATTATTTTGTGTGAGTTCTTTTGTGATTTTTACGATCGGTTCATGATGAATCGTTCTTGTTGATTGGAAGTGAAACTCCAGAATTGGAATGGAGTAGTATCTACATATTTCCAGTACCATAATTTATACCATTTATCACTTTGATGCTTTATATGATGATGATTTATAAGTTAAAACATTAATTATGTTCGTTTAGATAATTTAAGTGGTTCTTTGATAATTACAATTTCATTTAGTCTTATAAGTTTGAATCATGAGTACAAAAGAATTCCAGAACCTTATATGATTCATAAAACATATATTATAACCTGGTTCAACCATATAAATGGTTTCATGACCAGACTTGAAAGAATTAATGGAGATTGAAAATACATCGTCCACGATATCGGTAATTCGACACAAATGGACAATGTTTTTTGATTCTTTAAATAAGTGAGAGAGGAGAGGAATTATGATTTTTAATTTTCCATAAACATGAAAACATACAGAATATACATGATTCTGGATATTTCATGCCTCTTGGATAAGAGGGGGTGAAGAACGAAGAGAAGGGAATCTTGAAATGAAGAAAACATGAGAAATTTCTTACAAAAATTCGGCAGCCTAACGGCGCCTCTCAAAATTTCATAAAAACAAGATTGATGAGAGGAATGGAATATCTCATCAATAATACAAAATTTGGGCAGTAAGGGGAAATATTTAATGAAATATCCCAACAAAAGACAAAGGGAAAGGAAGAGAATAACATAAAATGGAAGGAAAGAATGAAAATGAAAGAGGATGTTTACCTCTTGATCTCTTCTCCTTGAGATCCTTCTTAAGGGCTTTGATTTTGGTCTTTTGGTGAGACCAGCAGCTCTAGGACGTGGGGAAGAAGATTGAGGAGGGAATTTGGCAGAAATTAGACAATGCTCAAGGCTTGAGAGGTGTGGGAGGAAGAGGGGAGTGAGGGTGGTATTTATAGTGGAGGAGGGGAGGTTTTTTTAGATTATTTTAATTATTATTATAATATTTTTATCAAGACTATGAATAATCTCAAATCAAGTGGCCCTAAATAGTGATAATATCAAGTGAGTTTGAGGCAAGTGGCCTTGCATCACTTATGATGTCATAAATAGTGCATTTTTACTGATAAATTGATTATACGGTATTTTATCGTATTTCACTATTCACCGAAAATTCAAGAGTTTCAGAAAAATACCAAAAATTTACCCCTACCATTTTTCAACGTGTAGAATTAAAAAGTGAAATCCATTTTTCAAAAATAATTTTCTAAATATTATTAATTTAATTTTTAAATAAGGTCACAGTTAATTCGAAAAATAACAATATTGAAGTGCAATTAGTTTTATGTGACTTTGGAAAATTAATTATGATCCCATTATCCTATTGCCATGGGAAAATAAAATAATAATATTATTTACTATTCATGAGGTCATATTACTATTCATATTACTATTCATAAGGGCATGTTACTATTCACCAAAAAAAAGTTTGTTTCATCAGACTCTAAATAACATACTAAACCCAATTGTAGATGACAGTTTCTTGAAATTCAAATCATAGAAGAAATAAAATTATGTTTAAAGGATACTTATAAATATATACCTTAAAAAAAATTTCAAGCATTTTCAATTTATTTTTAGAAAACCTTGGGATGTTACAATAACAAAGGGAAAAATCCCCAAACATCACCAGGATTCTTAGCATAAAATTTCAATACATCGCCAGAAAGAAAATATACAATGAGGAACTATATTCATTCCAAAATTAGGCTAACCATTTAAGAGTTAACATCCACAGGGAACAACAATAGTGGTTACAAGAAAACAAAACCATCCACACAATAATTATCTAGCTCAAATGAGATCATCCAAAAAGATTCCAAAATCCTCCAAGATCTCTAAAATATGTATTCCAAAAGCCGAAAAACATAAATAGGGAAATCTCTAAAAATGTTCACAATGATGTAGGAAAGAACTAGGTGGATCAACATCAACCAATGTTGGCAACCAATACCAGACCTCTCCTCCACTATAGTAAAAAATCACTTTAAGACATATATTTGAATCCCTTTTATCTTGAAGCATCTTCTTCCCCATAATTAGGAGCTGATGATCCTGAATGAAACATCCCTTTCAAGTTATCCTACTTATGAGAAATCTTCAAGTGACCCAAATAGACACAACATCCAAAAACCATCAAATATTTAAAATATAATCTCTTAAAATAACCACATTATCCCCATTGAAATCACATTTTAGGCATCTTATTTCCATTACCTAATGATATTTTTCATACATAAATATAAATTTTGTATTCTTCCCTTTATGTAGTTTCTCATGGTGTACATTAGTTGAAAAATCCTTATTTGGAGTCACCTAATATGAGATCTACTAGGCTTAAAGAATTGTGGTAAAAGTTTATTTGTGAATACTTTTCATAAAATGTAATTCCCTATGAAATTCATTATCAACATTCTTAGGTAAGAAAAAAATAAAACGTGAAAATATCATGGAATACTGTAAAATTTAAAGCTCATCTTGACAGAAATGAAATAACTTTGTAAGCATCTCCTTCTTCACATTATTAGAAAGCGGCCATTGAATGTGGACTGACTTAAACAGTTTCAAAGACATTATATTATGAATACAAGTGGTAATCACCACTACCAACCACTCCAATCATATTACCTCAAACAATGAATTGAAATACATAACCTAATGGAATCTAGAGTCTTCATAGAATCTAATATGCCATCAAATTTTTAAATACATTTAACTTATTCAAGAGAACCTTTTTTAACATCATAGGACGGTTGATAAAAATCCACAAATTCAAGGATAGTTTTCAATAGCCAGATGGTCTCCAGATCCACCACTAGATGAAGAATCTGGGTAGAGTCATCAATAAGAAATTCTTATTCTATAAAATATGAAGTACTAGTACAAAAACCAAACTGATGAATTAACAGTCTATATTTCATGGATAACATACTAGGGTACCACATTGGTCATCATCAAAGAAAGTCTCATCAAATTATGAATAATAAAAATCCTAAAATAGAATATGTATATCAACCATGCTCTTTATTTAACATTAAAAAATGATTTAATACATAAAAGTACACTTATAAAATCTCACAATTTTGATTTTCTTAGTGCATTTTGGTTTAGGAACATTGTATAATAACATATATCATGAAATATAACATCTTTATGGAAATATTTAATGACATGGGCCAAAAATTCATTTGAACTTATCACTGGCTGTGATAACCTAAGGACATATATAAGAAATGGGTGATCTATAAAGACCATTAAGATAATAAACATGCAATAATATGAGGATAATAATAAATGTTAGAGAAGTCACATCATTAAGACATAAAGGAACATGAATAATAAGGTATGATATATCATGATAATCATAACATGAAAATGCGGTAACAACTTGATAAACTACACCATAAACACAAGTCAAAACTAAACGGCCAAGACATCATTATGGGGATTGTCCCATAAAGGAATCAGGTAAACCATTATCCCAACATGACGTATCATGATACTAAATATAATCCAATGAATTAGAGTGCTATCAGGGCGCACCCTTAATGACTGACTGGTAATAACTTTTTTTTATTTCAACAACACTTTTTAGGAAAATTGAGAAAACATAAAGTCCAACAACACCCAAAAGAAACCAAAATAACAAAACAAACTACAGAATTAGTTCCTCCCCATCTTAAATACCATGATGACAAGATTCTTCAATGAATAACTTTTCTGAAAGAGTCTTGTGCATAAATTCACGGGCATGGAATGGGTAATGGTATTCACTATGCATTTCTCTTGACATGGAAAATTGTTGTGTAATTTCCGCAGTATAATAGCATCATATAGAAATATATAAAATTGGTTTACTAGAGAGAAAAGGTCTATCAACATTTATACTTGTGATGGAATGTAAGTGCGAATGTATGTACATTCATTAGTATAAGTAATTGTAAATATAAGGCGTAATAAAAAATTGATTCTTGAAGTAAGAGGAGAAAGAAAAATAATGCTTACAATAATTGAAGCAGGGTAACGGTGTATATAATGGTTCTTTGGAGGCTTAAATGATAGTGAAATGGTGTCTAATAATTTATAAAAAAAATTTACAGTAAGTTGTCAAGGTAAATATGTATCCCAACAAAATAAAATGGGAATTTAAAAAGAATATCATAAATAAATTTCTTGACTAAAAGAGGAGGGAGATAATCCTTTCCTGAATATCGTTATAGTGATGGGTGTATATAAATAATTATAGGGGGATTAATGTAATGGCTCGGACCTCTCAGGTCCATTATTTTATTGAAATCTAGTATTTGATGTGTTTCGGGGGGTCATCGCGACATATCCTCAACACTTTTCCAAATTTCTAATTTTGTGAATAGTTCCATCGGTGAGTAGTTTCATCAGTGGCCTTCAGTGAATAGTGAAACAGTATCCTTAGGTGAACAGTGTATTGGTAGCCTTAGAGGGACATTGTCATTGGTATCCTTACGTGAATAGTACAACGGTAACCATATGTGAATAGTGTCATCGATAACCTTATGTGAACAGTGTCATCGGTAACCTTATGTGAATAGGGAAATGGTAACCTTCTATGAACAGTGTTATTAGAAATCTTATGTAAACAGTGTCATCGGTAACCTTATGTGAAAAGTGCCATGGTGACCTTATGTGAATAGTGACATCAGTGACCTTATGTGAACAATGTCATCGGTAACCTTATGTGAATAGTGCAATGGTGAACTTATCTGAACAGTGTCATCGGTGACCTTATGTGAATAGTTTCATCAGTAACCTTATGTGAATAGTTTCATCGGTGGCCTTAGGTGAACAGTACAACAATGAGGTTCCAATGGTGACCTTTTCTCCTTTTCCAAATTTTGAGTTCATGAACAGTGTTTCCAGAATGGGGAGGTTCCGTCGGTAACCCCTATTTCCTTTTCAAAATTTTGAATTTATGAACAGTGCTTCTAGAACGGTGTGGTTCCATCTGTAACCTCTATTTCATTTTCCAAATTTTGAGTTTGTGAACAGTGTTTCTAGAATGGTGAGATTCCATCAGTAACCTCTATTTCTGCTGCCAAATTTTGAGTTTGTGAAAAGTGTTTCCAGAACAGTGAGGCTCATCGATAACCTCTATTTCCTTTCCCAAATTTCGAGTTC
This sequence comes from Viscum album, assembly GCA_963277665.1. Classification (NCBI taxonomy): domain Eukaryota; kingdom Viridiplantae; phylum Streptophyta; class Magnoliopsida; order Santalales; family Viscaceae; genus Viscum; species Viscum album. The sequence continues at coordinate 694,029,100 of OY728161.1, read as the reverse complement.
GTGAATAGTGTTTCTAGCTTTTTAATGATTCCCACCTTTGACATTGAATTTGATGTAAAATGTATTTAAAGCCTTGTTTTAAGGACTCTGAGGCTTATTCAAAGGTCATAACTCCTATATTAATTTCTCTTAATGTTCGGGATGTTTTTTAACATGGTCAAACTGTGTGGTTTAATGTGATCCATTTTTAATGGATAATCACGAATATTTTAACCATTGCTCTATTAAATATTATAAAGGGATGATATATCTTCCTACCTTATTCTAACTTCTTGTTCCATGGTGTGATACGCTCGATCCATTCATTCTTACCTTAAGATCAGTTTGATCAAACATTACTCAATAGATCAGTTCCCCTTTGTTTTTGGGGCAACCAAGCAGTATCGATCGATCTCCGATATAAGTTGTCACGAGGGGAGGAGATTGTAACCCCTTGTGTGGCTCGTCAAAAATTGTTTGAGGTAGGGGATTCGTTGCTTCTCTTTTCTTTTACATGAAAATGTATAGCTAGCATGTTTTATCCCACTAGATCACAATGAAATTAACATATTAAATATTTGAATGGGATAAATAAATTGATATCAATCATATTTTATATCCTCTTGTTTTTATAGATAGTTTGATTTATATGCTTTCTTTGTTTATCCTTTCATTCTTGATGGAAATTGGTAAGGAACGTAAAGCCATAAATAATTTATAATTGATTGGATAAAGATAAAGAGGCATTTAAATGAACCTGGTTCATCTTAATGTAATTGGATTTTAATCAAATTGGTTCAATAAGAATGTTTAATTATTTTTTATAGCTAGCTAGTTAGGTTTCTCATATTTTGAACCTACGAATATTAAATCGGTTAATCCAAGGTGGACTAAAGATTTTGTTATTTGATAAAAGATAATTCCTTGATGGGTTTTAAGTTATAATCTTTCTTGTTTAAGGTCCAAGATCCCAAATTTATATGATGTTTGTTTTCATGTTTCTTGTGTTTTTATGTCACCATGGATGGTTGTTGTGATATGTGGGGCATGGAGGCCTACTGGTAGTGACAGCCGTTGACACCAAGAGCGGAGAGATGCATCGGTTTATGCATGTGGGTGTCGGGTAGGACACCGTGGATAAAGAAATGATTTGTATGTGAATGTTTGGATTTTTGCTTTTCTTATTGGTTGTTTATCTGAATTACTTTCCCCACTGCTCATAGCAACTGGTTTTTCCTAACCTTCTTCCGAAATGGGTGAAGACATGCGTTGTATGCCATTTGATTTCCATGTATATCTTCTCAATAAAGGATGGGTTTATTCTCCTACTATAGGTAGCAAAGACTCTATGGGTAGTTCATCTACTCACCAGGTTGAGCCCCTTGTGTTTAGAAGCATTGAATGTTTTTCTAGTATTCCTGTCATTATGGAAATGTAATGATGTAAATAAATAATGGAATAAATGGTATTTACCCATGGGGTTGGAGATTGCTGGGATGCAATGGTGATGTTACAATTTAAAGGGACAATGGACTTTGGGTGGGACGCTAATGAAATATATTGTGGAAATTGATAATGGTTAATCGGTGTTTAACAAATTAATTAATGTGAAGTGAAACTGATAAAAAGAGAATGAAGTAATGTTATAAAGCTCTTTTAATGGTTGTGTGCTAATAGGATACCTAGTTTTTGAAGTGGTAGTCGGGAGTCCGATAGACGTTATCTACAGTTGAGTCCAAGACATGGTTATGCCCATAGTGTGGTTGTGAGATATAGTTTATTCTGTAATTTTTGTGTTTCTATATGCTACTCCACCCTATCAGTTTGGGCAACTCACACCCTGGGGATTCTGAGCCCTATGGGGTGTTTTTCCCAACATTCTAGTGTGAGGATGGATGGATGACTACCCCCTTTGGCCCCGCTCTCTTCTCTTGGTAATTACTTGTGCTAGTAGTCACATTGGTTACTTGTCCCCATATATATGTGTAGATGGTTGTAATATCTTGTGGAAATTCCAACGCATATATTCTAGATATTGTTTTTTATGGACTATAATTGGTTTAACATGTATAGGCTATGATGGCTTAAGGATCCTTACTCGGCGTATGAGCTAAAATGGGTTGAGGTTTAATACCTGACACATGATACACGTTATGCGTGCTTTAGTGATTCCCATAAACTACCTGGTAACTTTTCTTGTGTAGATGTGGTGGTTTTGTTTCATGAGGTCCATGTTGTGGTGCTTCGCCCAGGTGTCTATGGGAAATACTTTTTAGAGAGAGATTCTTAGGATGTGCGACGTTGGGGAAAAGTGGAAAACCTATGGGGAAGTAGTAGCAGGGTACCCTTGATATTTGTTATTATATTATATAATATTTTATGCGTTACTTAGGGAGAGAGGCCATGGTCAAGCTGGGAACTTAGTATACCTATTTCGGTGATGAGTTAGTTTCACTTCTTTTTCACTGTGCTTTAGAATGATTTATTTACTTTTCCATGAGAGGACATGAGAAGGATCCTACTTATTATACTATTATACTCACCCTATGTATATATAAATTGTTTTTCAGGTCATATAGAGTAGGTTGGAAATCAAGCTGGTTTCTACTAGCTTGGGGTGGCAGGACATGTTTGGGCTTGTGGTTGATACTGTTTTCACTTTCTTTTAGGTATTTTCAGTTTTTCCTTTCAGTTGTAGTAGGTTGCATGACATTAAATATTTTTACTTGGGATTTATTTTATATTTTAGTCTGAGTTGGATTTTGTTGGTTCATATCTTATCTATCTCTTCAGCATGTGTTCTCTTAGAGGGTAATGCCTCCCATCTACGTGTTTACTATACCCTCGTTTCTAGTCGCCAAACCAGGGCCTAATGGAGGTGAGACTCAGTGGTCATTATCTCCCTTCTCACATTGTCATCCTTGGAGGGGTACACATTGTGGGGAGGGGGTCCTGATAGAGTTGTGTCAGAGGCCTGGTTAAGGGATAAGTTGAAGTTTGAAGTTAGGTATAAGAAAGGTTTCAAGGGTTGGTAGGGAAACAATGTTAGTCAAGTTTAGCAAGTGATGTAAAACCGGAGACTGGATGGGATATAAGGCTTTAGGCCCCCCTATGATCTGATTTATAGACAATTAAGTTTATAATGGCTAATGAACAAAGTGATACTAGTTGCAGGGTAGAGACCTAGGAAAGGATTATGCATCATTTTTCTTTGTGCCTGTGTTCGAATGGTTAGAACTTGGGATAGGTTAACCTAAAATGAATAAAATAAAACATTTAATTAATTTATGATGAGTCTTCCATATTTTTGGATTAGGGGCTCTGACTATTTGATATTTTGAAAGTATGGATCCAGGTCGATGTCCTCGTCTGGATCGCATAGAAGACGTCATGCATGTTGTGCCAGAAGATCACCGCTGAGTAGAGATTGACGACAATGAAACTTGGAGGAGGACACTCTCAGTTTTTCAGTTCCAGAGTCTACAAAAGTACGAGGGCTTCGTTTTAGATGCAATCATGTACGATTGGTTGGAGGAGGTTGGGATAGGATTCAGTTCGATCTGTGCTTAGAAAGAGAACATGGAGTCCTTGGTTGTGACGATGCGGCGTGGAGCAGTGAGGCAGTGGTCTTTCTTATTCCTCAGGGATAACGAGGAGTCATCATTCTCCTGGGAGGAGTTCTAAGACAAGTTTAGACTCTTATTTATTTCCATGATTGTGAAGGCGTCCAATCACATAGAGCTTCTTACCCTTCGATAGGGGAGTTCCAGTGTGATATAGTTTGGAATCCATTTCATGAACCTTTTACGATATGATTTGGACGTATTTCCAGATGAGGAGGCCTGGGCAAGGAATTTTGGAGAGGATTTTCATCCCAAGATCCAGTTCCAGGTCACCCCATTTATGCTCAAGATATATCTTGAGGTGCTGGAGAGGGTAGAGGTCATCGAGAGTATATTTTTCAGAACTAGATCATCATGAGAGGGGAGTCATCATGATCCCTCATGAAGCAGAGCTATGGTACGGGGTTCCTGGTTTTAGGTTATAAGAGTTTTCTTTTAGCCGGGGGTAGGTCCCATCCCTCTGCATCTCATTTCTCTGGAGGTAGAAGATCTGCTGCCTATGACAAGGGATCATGCACTATTTTTCTTGTGATGGTTGAGGTTATCCGCAACGAGAGTTCCCAACCTCTCATAGTAATCATCGTGCACCTAGTTTTCCTATCCAGGTTCCTCTGTTGAGGATGTTCCAGAAGAGGCTGCAACAGTAGGTTGCACCAGCTTTAGATCAATAGTGGGTATATGGGGTAGGTAGAGGAAAGCCCCATGATGATCCACATCCTCATAGAGTAGAGTGTGTTTGTGGTGGTGGTTTTCATTAGGGTCATAGAGGCCATAGAGGTGGTCTTTGTCAGCTTCATGGTTTATCATTTCCAGCACCATGTGAGTCGAATGTCGTTCGAGGTACCCTTTTCTTGTTTTCTACCATTGTTTTTTCCTTGTTTGTTTCAGGGGAAACACCCTCCTTCATATCACCTACCCTTGTCAATGCTTTGAGACTTGACGTAGAGAGGCTTCCAGTGCCCTTGGCATTGACTATGCTAGTTGGAGGTCAAGCTGATTTGTTTGAAGTATGTAGAGACTGTGAGCTAGTGTTGGGGAATCATCACTCATGGGGAGATTTTCTATGATTATTAATACTATCATATGATGTCATCCTCATCATGGATTGTTTGAACTCAGTGCAGGCTATTGTAGATTACATCAGGAGGTAGGTTGTGTTCTTCAATGTAGATAGAGAGACAGTGGTGTTCATTGGTGAGCAAGACCCTCAGCTGGGTCATCAGCATGGTTTTTCCTTATCATCTATTATGGATGATCAGATGCTATGTTCTTCAGAGGATCAGAAATTGGCATTTCCTAGGGTCGTAGAAGAGTTCCCTAATGTCTTTAGAAGAGGTTGTAGCATTACCCCCTCAAGGGGAGATCGAGTTTGGGATCGAGCTACAACCAGGAGCATCTCTTATCTCTATGTTTCCATATTGGATGGCCCCTTATGAGTTATGAGAGATAAATATATAGATTGATGGTCAATTACAATGAGTTTTTGTTAGGCCTAGTATGCCATCGTGGGTTGCACCGGTTTCGTTCAGGAAGAAGGCTGGTGGAAGTTTGTGGTTGTGTGTAGATTATCGTTGCTTAAACAAAGTTACAGTGAAGAATCGTTATCATCTTTCTCATATTGATGATTTATTCGATCAGGTGAAGGGTGAATGTTGGTTCTCAAAGATCTATTTGCGATAAGGATATCATCAAATGAGTGTGAAGGATTAGGATATCCCGAAGACTGCTTTCTTTTGTCTTCATGGGCATTATGAGTTCATTGTAATGTTGTTCAGTGTGATGAATGCTCTAGCTGTGTTCATGGGATTGATGAACTTTGTGTTCCGTGAGTTCCTGGACATGTTCTCGGTGGTTTTCATCGACGACATCCATGTGTACTTCATGTTTGAGGAGGAGTATGCAGAGTATCTACACACTATTTTGGGAGTTCTTCCTCAACTGCAACTGTTTGGGAAGTTTTCGAAGTGTGAGTTTTGGGCATGATAAGTATATTTCATGGGGAATGTTTTTTCCTAGTAGGTAGTAGTAGTGGATCCATTAAAGATAGAAGTTGTCAGGTATTGGGAAGACCCCAAGACAGTGTCAGAGGTGTGAAGTTTCCTTGGTCTGGCAGGCTACTATAGGAGGTTTGTGGAAAATTTCTCTTGAGTTGTGACTCCTCTGACAGCATTGACCAATAAGGATCATTCTTTCATATTGATTGATTAGTGTAATGTATCTTTTGATTATGTAAAGTAGAAGTTAGAAAGTTCTCTAGTTCTCTGTCTTCCAACCAAGGGAGTTCAGCTTGAATTTTTCTTGTGATGCTTCACATTTGGGGTTAGGTTGTGTTCTGATGTAGCAAAAATCAATTGTTTCTTATGTGTCTCAGCAGTTTTGTCCTCATGAACGTAACTATGCCACCAATTATCTTGAGTTTCTAGCCATGGTTTTTTCCCTGACATTTTGGAGACATTACCACATTGTCGAGCGCTTTGTGGTTTTCACCAATCAAAAGAGCCTGAGGTATGATTTCTCCCAGCGTGACTTGAACTTACAACAGCATCAGTGGATGGTGTTCTTAGAGGAATACAACTTCAAAATATCATATACAGCTATAAAGGGGAATTTTTTAGTTGATGGGCTGAGTAGGATGTCACGTGGTGATGCAGTGTGTGAATCTAGGGATTACTAGTTAGTAATGTAAGAACATTCAACATTACATAATGATATGGGAGAAGATGGGGGTAGAGGTTTTTTTTTCAGATGATGGTGCAGTCATCTCTAGTGCAGCCAGTGGAAGAGTCCCAGTTTGGGGATTTAGTGGTGGAGGTTTGGAGAGACCGAGTTGTTTTTTAGCGAGGCCCATGATGGTTGTTATGAGGATGAAAAACATTGTGTGTTGTATCATGGAAGGATATTTGTTCCTTTGACGATCCACGAAACAGTTCTCAGAGAGTTCAATACTTCTCCTTCATCAGTGTATCCTGGTATAACCAAGATGTATCGAACCTTGAAGATCCATTTTTTTTGGCAATGGATGAAGCATGTGGTTGGAGAGTTTGTCTCTCGATGTTTGGTCTATCAAAAGGTGAAGGCTGAACACCTTATAACTAGTGGTCTGCTCCAACAATTAAATATACCTCAGTAGATGTGGGAGTACATCTCAATGGATATTATTACTAGTTTACATTGAGCTCTAGGAGGACATGATTCTATTTGGGTGGTAGTTTACTATTTAACAAAATCATCCCACTTCATAGAAATCATGGATTCAATATCAGTGGATGTTTTATTGAAGAAGTATCTAAAAGTGGTTGTGAAAATACATGGAGTCCCAGGGATGATCATTTCTGATTGAGATCCTCATTTTACCTGTAGTGTGTGGAGAGGTCTCCAACATTATTTTGGTTATCAGATTTTCCTTAGCACTGCTTTTCATCCTCAAATAGATATTTAGACATAAAGAACCATCAAGACTCTTGAATACATGTTATGATTTTGTGTCTTAGATTTAAGAGGTTCGTGGATGAGGCACTAACACTTGGTAGAGATCGCTTACAATAATAGTTTTCAATCCACCATGGGTATGGTGCTGTTTGAAGCCTTGTATGGAAGGCCATGCCGTTCTTCGTTGTATTGGACTGGGGTTAGAGAGTCACCAATTCTCGTACTAGAATAAGTGAAAAATACAATAGAGATAGTTTAGGTGATTCATGAGAGGATGAAGACAACACAACATCGTCAGAAATCATATGTTGATCAAAGGAGGAGACCCTTAGGGTTTGATTTTGGGGTTCATTTGTTTCTAAAGGTGACTCACCGTCATAGGTAGCGTAGGTTTGTTCATTGGAGTAACCATTCGCCCTAGTTTTATGGGTCTTTTGAGGTGTTAGCTCATGTTGGAGTTGTGGCATATTGAGTACCACTTCCACCAAAAATGATCTGGATACAAAATGTTTTTCATGTATCACAGCTCCGTTATTATCTTCATGATGACTATCACGTCATTGATTGGGGACTGATCTATATTGATGGTGATATGACCTTTGAGGAGAAACCAGTGGAAATCCAAGATCGCAATGAGAAGGTGTTATGTGGGCATTCTATCCCCTTGGTTTGTGTCTTTTGGTGACATGGTGGCATGGAGTAGAGTATCAGGGAAGATGAGTAACAGATATGTTCTCAGTACCTAGAGTTGATTGATGTTTAAATCCTTTCATGTAATGATATCCCCTTTGTGGTTATAAACGTTTCATGTTTATGAGATTTCTTTCTTTGGTTATTCTTGTGGCTTGCTCTCTTTTGAGAGGAATCTCGATGGGTGTTTGTTCAGACCCCTTTTCTGTTTCCTTTAGGTTGGTTTTGAATTCTCGAGGATGAGAATATTTTGAGAGGTATCACATGTAATGGATCGGACCTCTCAGGTCCACACCATTACTGAAATATGAAGTTTGAGGTGTTACGGGAGGTCAAGGTGACATATCCTTAGCACTTTTCAAAATTTCTAATTCTGTGAATAGTGCCATCGGTGAACAGTTGCATCGGTAGCCTTCTGTGAATAGTGAAACGGTAACCTTAGGTGAACAGTGCATTGGTAGCCTTAGGTTAACAGTGTCATTGGAAGCCTTATATGAATAGTGAAATGGTAACCTTCTATGAATAGTGTCATCGGTAATGTTATGTGAACTCTATCATCGGTAACCTTATATGAAAAGTGTAATTGTAACCTTTTGTGAACAGTGTCATTGGTAACCTTATGTGAACAGTGTCATCGGTAACCTTATGTGAATAGTGCAACGGTGACCTTTTTTGAATGGTGACATCAGTGACCCTATGTGAACAGTGTCATTAGTAACCTTATGTGAACAGTGCAATGATGACTTTATGTGAAAAGTGTCATCAGTAACCTTATGTGAACAGTGTCATCTGTAACCTTATGTGAACAGTGTCGTCGGTGGCCTTAGGTGAACAGTGAAACGGTCAGGTTCCAATGGTGACGCTCCAACGATGATGTCCCAATGGTAACCTCTTTAATTTTCCAAATTTTGAGTTCATGAAGAGTGTTTCTAGAATGGCGCGGTTCCATCTGTAACCTCTTTTTCCTTTTCCAAATTTCGATTTTATAAATAGTGTTTCCAAAACGTTGAGGTTCCATCAGTAACCTCAATTTCTTTATCCAAATTTTTAGATTGTGAACATTGTTTCTAGAACATTGAGGTTCCATCGGTAACATCTATTTCACTCTCCAAATTTTGAGTTCAGGAACAGTGTTTCTAGAATGGTGATGTCCATCGGTAACCTTTATTTCCTTTGCCAAATTTCGAGTTCATGGCCAATGTTCTCAGCTTCCTTTAGTTTCACCACCATGAATTTTCCTTTGATGTAAAATGCATTTATAGCCTTGTTTTAATGACTCTAAGGACAATTCAAAGGCCGTAAATCAAATGTTAATTTCTCCTAAGGCTCTGTATGTTTTTTTACACGGTCAAACCTCGTGGTTCAATGTGATCCGCTTTTAATGGAAAATCTGGTGTTTCTTAAACCAATGCTCCATTAAATCATCTAAATTGATGATATATCATCCTCTATTCTTCCTTTTTTTTCCTTGGTGCGAGATGCTCAATCATATCCTTCTTCTCTTATGAGTTTTGTGATCGAACCTTAATCCTTAGATATGTTCCCCCTCTGCTTTTGGTGCAACAAAGCAAAATCGATCGATCTATGATATAAGTTGTCACGGGGGGGATGGGATTATAACCTGTTGTGTGGATAATCAAGAATAGTTTAAGTTAGGGTGTTTTTTGTTTCTATTTTCTTTTTTGTTTAATTGTATAGCTAGCAAGTTTTATACCACTAGATCACAATAGAATTGACATAATAAATATTTGAAATGGATAAATAAATTGATATCGATCATATGTTATTTCCTCTTGTTTTTCTAGATAGTGTAATTTCTAAGCTTGCTTTGTTTAGCCTTTCATTACTGATATAAATTGGTAATGAAAATAAATCCTGAATTAATTGATAATTGTTTGGCTAAAGATAAATAGGAATGCCAATGAATCTGGTTCTTCTTCTTGTAATTTAATTTTAATAAAATTAGTGCAGTAATACTGTTTAATTATTTGTGATAACATACTGGTTAGGTTTATTGAATTTGGAAGCTAAAAATGTTAAATCGGTTAATCCAAGGTTGATTAAAGGACTAGTTGTTTGATAAATGATTATTCCATGTAGGGGTTTCAGCTTCCCACTTTCTTGTTTAAGGGCCAAGAGCCCAAATTGATATGGAGTTTGTTTTCATGCTGCTTGTGTTGTGATGTGAGCTTGGATGACTATTGTGATATGTGGGAGCATGGAGACATACTGGTTGTGGCAGCAGATGACACCTATAGTGGTGAGATGCATCGGTTTAAGCATGTGGGAGTCGGGGAGGACACTGGGGATAATGAAATAAGTTGGATGTGAATGTTTGGATTCTTGCTTTTCCTATTGGTTGTTTATCTACTTTACATTCCCCACTGGTCATGGAAGATGGTTTTTCTTACCCTTCTTTCGAAAGGGTCAATGTCACTTGGGGTATGCCACGAGCTTTCCATGTTTATCTTGTCATGGGAGGATGGTTCTATGCTATTGTTATTGGCAGAAAATACTCAATGAGTAGTTCATCTACTCACAGGGTTGAGCCTTTTTTGTTTAGTAGCATAGAAGGTTTTTATAGAATTCCTGGGATTATGGGACATTAATGCTGTAAATAAATAATAGAATAAATGATGTTCACTCACGGGGTTAGAGCTTGCTGGGATGAAATGGTGAAGTTACAATTTATAGGGATAGTGGACTTTAGGTGTGATGATAAAGAAATATATTGTGGAATTTGATAATGGTTAATCAGTCTTTAAATAATTAGTTAATGTAATGTTCAAATGATAATAATGGAATGATGTAATGTAATAAATCTCCTTAAATGGTTATGTTCTTATAAGAAACCTAGTCTTAGATGTGGCTACCGAGAGTCTGAGACACGTTAGCTGCAGTTGGGTCCAAGACTAGGATATTCCCATAATGTGGTTCTGAGATATAGTATATTCTATAATTTTTGTGTTTCTATATGCTAATCCACCCTATCAGTTAGGGAAACTGACACCCTGGGGATTCTGATCCTTAGAGGGTGTGTTTTACCCAACATTCTAGTGAGAGGATGGATGGATGAATACCCCCTTTGGCCCTGCTCTCTTCTCTTGGTTGTAACTTGTGCTGGTAGGCACGATAGATATTTTTCTCCATATATGTGTGTAGAGTGATGTAATGGCTTGTGGTTATTCACACACATATAATCTGGATATAGTATCTTATGGACCACTATATGTGTAACGTGAATAGGCTATGATGGATTGAGGATCCTTACTCGGTGTATGGGCTATAATGGCTTGAGGTTTAATATCCGACGTATGATACATGTTATGTGAGCTATGGTGGCTCCTAGAAACTACTTGGTTACATTTCTAGTGTGGATGTAGTGGTTTTGTTGCATGGGGTGCATGTTGTGGTGCTTCACACAGGTGTCATTGGGAATGACTTTTGGGAGAGAGATGCTTAGGACGTGCAATGTTGGGGAAAAGAGGAAAACCATTGGGGAAGTTGTAGTGGAGTACCCTTGATATTCTTTATTATATAATATACTCTTGTATGTGTTACTTTGTGAGAGTATCCATGATGAGGATGGGAACTTAGTGGACCAGTTTAGAAGATGAGGTAGTTTCACTTGTAGTTAACTATGCTTTAGCATGATTTCTTTACTTTTGCATGAGAGGCTTCAGGGAGGATCCTTCTGAGTATACTGTTATACATACCATATGTATATATAAACTATTTTTTCAAGTCACATAGAGCTGTTTGGAGATCAAGAAAGATTCTATATGATTGGGGTTGCAGGAGCTGTTCGGGCTTGTGGTTGCTACTATTTTTACTTTCATTGTGGTATTTTCAGTTTTTCCCCTTTCAGTGGTAGTAGGATTCATGAAATTACATATTTTTATTTGGGATTTATTTTATATTTCAGTCTGTGTTGGAGTTGGTTTGGGTCTATCTTATCACTCTCTTTTGAACGTGTTCTTTTAGAGGGTAACTCCTCCCATCTGTGTGTTTACTATACCCTTAGTGCTAGTCGCCAACCTGATTCCTACAGGAGGAGGGACTCGGGGGATATTATCTACCTTCTCAAATTGACATCCCATGAGGGGTACACTTTGTGGGGAGGGGGTCGTGACAATTAATGAGAATTAAATAAAGATATAATCATTTATATATAATATTTAATTTAATGGGATTATGGAAAATCATATCCCAACATATGAAAATTAAATTTAATAAGCATAATATAAAATAAGTGCTTTAATGGAAAAAAGAAAAGATAAATCCCTTACGAATTTTTCACATAGTAACATAATAGGTAAAGGTCCACATGAGGAAGACTAAATGATCCTATATAAAATAAAATAAATTGGATAGTATGTTAATGATTACAAATTAATGGAAATATAGAGAATTAATATTAAATGAGGTAATCACAAAGAAGGAGATTGAATTCAAAGGTGAGGAGAGAAATCCCTTACTTGGATGTGTGACTCCAAAGAAGTTCGAGAGGTTTCCTGAAAGCATGGGGGAACATTGGGAGGACTCTAAATAGTAGAGTTAAGAAGACGGAAAATCATCAAGGATTTTGAGTGAAGATAAATAAAAGCATGGGTTGTTTTATATAAAAAAGGATGGGTATTTCTTTATTATTTTGGTTTTGGGCACCACATAGTAAAATATTCAAAAACCACAATCCATCCCATGGGTTTTTACAATTTTATCTTCCAAAAAGGAGTGGAATAAATTATCATATATGTCCAAGGGCCGAATATAATAAAATACTTCCCATTCTTATGTTTCGGTTACTCACACTTTCATAGAAAATATTTTAAAATCATATAATATATTGTAATTCTTGGAGGAATCACTATGGTTTAATAAAATAAATACAATAAACTTAAAATAAAATTATTTTAAATTGAATAATTAAATTTTTTCTGAAATGCATCTTATAGTATTTATTACAACATAATTGGGCCATTATGATGTCATAAAACACACCGTATATTTATATGGTATTTAATTTTCAACCAAAAAATCATCTATTTCTGAAAATTATGAAAAATTCACCTTTGGATAATTTTAATTTTATAATTCCAAAAATAATATTTACTTTTTATAAATAATTTTCTAAATATTTTAATTTACACTTTAAATTAAGTACCAGCATTTATTGAAAATGATGGGTTTTTTACAACAACAATTTTCAATCCCAATAAAAATTACATTTGACTTTATAAAAATTATTAGATAATTTCCATTTAAAAAATTTATTTAATAAAAATATTTTTTAATTTTTTTTTTCAAAAATTCATTTTTTCACCAATAAAGATTTCATAATTGAATTTGAATAGTAACAAAAAATACTATTTGTGCATTAAATTTCATTTAAATGAAACAATTATTACAAAAAATTATATTCATTATTTAATCCAAAATAATTTATATAATCTTATTTATTGGTAATTGATACATATCCCTTAATTTTACCATCATACCCCTTAAAATTAAGGTTTGCGATGGTGGGGCTTCCATGGGATATTTCTGTGAACATGGTTTGGGTCGTGATATCGATGATCTTGAACATCTCCCACATTAATTTACACTCATGCTTATGTTTTTGGATCTCATCTTTGTCTTGGTCTATGTCAATGTGTAGAAATGTTATCTCCCCAAGAAGCTCTGATTAATGGGCATCATAGGGTATGATCATACTGGTTGAGGAAATAGCTTCCTTTTCCTGTCCCAAAATTATTTGTTAAAACCATGTATTTATATTAGTCATGTGGTCACAATTCAATGGATATATTATCAATGGTAAAGATACTTAACAGACATTTAAATCCAATTGGATTTATTAAATTAAGTGCATGTGTTTTCTATATCCATAAGTCATTTAATTAAATAAAAAAAAGTGTAATTTTATTCATAATTGTTCAGGTCTTTACAATATTGCACCCTTATGAAATTTCACCTTAGAAATTTACTTTTCCCAAATAAAACAAATGAGGGTTACTCTTCTTCATCAACTCTGTTGGTTCCCACATTGCTTCTTCATACTTTTGGTTTCTCAAGAAGACATTGACAAAGGGAATTATCTTATTTTGTATAACATTTTCTCCACGATCTAACATCATCACCAACTAGTCCTCATTAGAAAGGTCATTCTCTAAAGGTAACACATTTTCATTTAATAAATAAGATGAGTATGGTATGTACTACCTTAATAATGGCACATATAATACATCATGTACATGAGATAGGTTCGATGGGAGTGCTAGTCGATAGGCCCCTGCCCTGATCCGATAAAGGATCTCAAATTGGTTAATGTTCCTTGTTATAAGATTTACCATTCTTACCAAATCTCTTCACTCTCTTTAATGGAGATATATGGATGAATTCCATGTCTCCATTATTAGCCTCTAGGTATCATCAATGATTGTTATCATATCTATTTTTTTAACTCTGAGCAGAATTGATGTGTTGTTGTATGGTATTAACCCTCTCCGCCATTTCATTAACCATTTCAAGAACTAAATGTTTTTGTTCCCCAACATCATCAAAAAATTATAGTGTTCTACACCTCTTCCCATAAAGGGATTAATAAGGGTCCATTTAGATGCCCAAATGTAAATTTTATTATAAGACAGCTCCACCAAAGGTAGATGTTGGCCCCATCCACCTTTTAAGTCCCTTGAGAAATCTCTAAATATATCCTCAAGTGTTTGGATAGTCCACTCATATTGGAAATCACATCGGGGATGATAAGTCCTAATGAAGTTAAACTCAGTGTTTAGATTATGCTAGATAATCATCCAAAACCTATAAGTGAATCTTTTATCTCTATCAAACATAGTCTATTGTGGTACACCATTCATCCCTTCCATTTCTCTAATTTATATCTATTCAGGTTGATCCAGTGAGAATTCTTCTCAAATCGTAATGAAGAGTGCAGTCTATGTAAGATGATCCATAAAACCCAATATACATTGTTTCCATAGGATATAATTGGAAGTCTAGTGATAAGTTATATGGTGATGCTTTCCAATTTCCATGTTGGTATGCATAATGTTTGGATCATCCCATTATACTTATGAATTTCATCCTTCACTTCCTGACATAACATACAATTAGAATTATATTCTATAATCACTTTATTCATTTAATCCCACTAATAGTGTTCTCAAAGATCTCTATACATCATTCTATTTACTGAGTGAATGGATAAGGTCAATCTATGATCATCATCTAAAAGTTGTTTCTTTAACTCAGGATTTGATGGAACAAATAATCTTCACCCAAATCTCGGAATTCCTTCATCATTAACATTGAACAATCAGGATTTTCCTTTTCTGATAGTTTCTAATTTCGTCAGAATTTCAACATCATCTTTTTTTTCATCCATTATCCTTTCCAAAAGAGATGGTTGAGAAATCATTTGTTAAATGATTGATGATGTTCCTTTATTATTCTTATGACCTTATTCTACAGGTCTTAAAAGATCAGATCCATCTCAACTCTCTTCAATGATAGAAATGATGGGTCCTTTATACATAGAGAATCATCCACCATGTTCTCTTTCCCAGGATGGTAGTGGATTGATATGTCATAATCCTTGATAAGATTTAACCATATTTATTGGAGAATATTCAGATCCTTCTCTATGAATATATATTTGGGACATTTGTGATCTATATATATTTTACACTTCACCCTAAATAGATAATTTTGTCATATTATTATTGAAAAGATCACATATGTTAACTCTAGATCATTTGTGGGGTTGTTTTTCTCCTAAATTTTCAACTACCTTGAGGCGTAGGTAATGCCTTTTTCATTTCATATCAACTCACATCCCAATGCATTCATTAAAGCAATGCTAAAAATTATGAAAAGCATCCCACTATTGGGTAGTGTCAACATAGCGACAGTGATAAGAATCCTTTTCAACTCCTTGTATCTTTCTTCACATTCTTCATACCCTGAAAAATTGACTCTCATACGAGTTATCATGGTATGAGGGTCTGTGAATCATGAGAAATTTCCAACAAATAGATGAAAATATTCATATATGAGAAGAAAGATACCGATATCTATCACATAAGTTGGACTTGTCCATACCATAATTATTTTTGTAAGGATCCACAGATATCCCATTGATTTTAATGATATGCCCCAAGAATGATACATCCAATAGCCAGAACTCAAACTTGTTATAATTCACATAGAGATTCACCTTTTTCATGTTCTTTAGCATAGTGACCAGATGCTCCTCATGCTCCTCCATGGTTTTGGATTATATTAGAATATCATTGATAAAGACTACCAATTTTTTTTTCATATTAATATATAAAGACATTATACATCAATGAAATGAATATTTTAAGATAATTAGTGATTCTAAATGGAATCACTATGATCTCATAATTCATGTAAACTATATAGAATTTAGTCCTGGGGATATCCTCATTTATCACCCATACTTGGTAATATCTTGACAACATATCCACATTGATGGATTATTGTGCTCTAGATAGTTGATCAAACAAGTCATCAATTTGTGAAACATGATACTTGTTCCTTATCTTGTTTTTTTGAGCTCGAGATAATAAATAAAAAGTTGCATTTACCTATTCTTCTTCTTGAAGAATATGACTGGTGCACCCCATGGTGAATCACATAGGAATATAAACCCATTATCCAAATTATCCTATAATTGTTTCTTCAGTTCCTCAAGTTCCAAAAAATCCATTCTCTATGGAGTCTTGGATATTGGTAAAGCCCCAGGTATTAATTCAATCGAAATCTCAAGTTCTCTTATATGTAAAAGATGAATAAATTATTAAGGAAACACATCAGCGAAGTCCCTCACAAATTTAATTTCTTTGGGAATGGTTCTTTCCATAGAATCATTCCTTTGACCAAGATATGCATTCTTGTAGGGAAATAATTTCCATGTTGGAGATGATGGTGAAAAAAAAAGATTCATCGTCCTCCTAGAACGTGTATAGAATATGGATTCCATTTTCCAAACTAAGCGTGATTTCCCGATCATGACTATTTATATAGGAACTATATAGGGAAGTCCAATCCATGCCCAAAATTTCATCACATTCCACCAAGGGATGTATGAAAAGGACCACTGGGTAGTTTAATACATATATTTTGAGTGGGGGTCAGTTATATACATGGGATTCAATAATTTACTCATTTTATTTTTTCACCAATATCTTTACTTACATGATTTGTAGTGGTGTATTAATAGTTCTAATATTAATTTGTGTTATAAAAGAATAAATAGAACATAAATCAAAAAGTATGTTTTGTATTATTTAATGAATAACTAGCATACCTTTTCCCATATCGTTGTTATGATTCACTTCAGTAGTATGTATGGGACAAACTCTCCCTTACTTCCTTGGAGGTTGTTGGTTGCCTCTGAAAACCATTATCTAAGGCCATTGGTTTGATAATTTCTCTGGTTCCTTGTAGTTGTAGCAATTAAAAATGCCTTGAGGGTCTATCGGTTAATTACTTTCCTCTGACTCATTGGCTGGTTTCTCATGTCATCAATCATTGGTCTTGTACCATTTCTCTCTCTCTCACCAAAATCATTTCTTTATTTCACTTAGGAAATTTCCATGGTAATTCTTTATGTCCCTTTGGCAAGTGGGTGAGGTAATTTTATAGAATCATTGGATTTTTTTTCAGTAGAATGCCATAATTAAGGTCCACTTTCTACTTCTTATCCCCATCATACCCCCGTGATTCAATGATCTCCATATTAACTTTAAGGGAACATCGAAAAATGTACTCATAGCAATCAATGTCATGGATTTCCAAGTATTTTTATATGATATAATTTATCCCGCTAACAAATAGGTCAAACATGCATTTAGGGGTAAAAATAAAAATAGACACATGTCATGAAAGTCTTCTGATATTTTCCACATATTCCCCAACATATTTTTTATCCTTTTTCTTGAGTGCAAGGAAATATCTCCCCATCTTAAGAAGAATGTTAGAGGGAAAATATTAATCAAAATTCATTTTTATAAATTCCCTCCACACCATTTCATTGATCTCCTCATCAAGAATAATATTATTAATCAATTTACTCCACTAATCATCTTCATACTCCAATCAATAAACACCCAAAAGAACCTTCTCTTGTTTGGAACATTTTAGGATGGAGAATATCTTTTAAATGGAGTTGGTCCATTTCTCTACAGTAAAGGGGTCCGATGATCCACTGGATGTTGGAAGCCTTTGTCGCATGAAGCTCTCAACTGTGGGTTTCTCTCTCTTAGGGGGTAGGTATATCCTCCTGGTCTATGTTTCTATTCAGTACATTAGTTAACTAAGACAATATCATGGCGAAGGGTTTGATTCCCACTCCCCTTGGGTAAAGCATCTTATTGTGGCATTCCTCACACTACCCTTCACATCCTTTATTATCATGATACCTATTATATCCGACTGTTGGATATAATAAGATGAAAACTTGGGATGAGTATCATAAGTATCTAAACACCAAAAGGGTAATAAAATGACATCAAATGGATAACTAATAAATTACATTTGTCTCTATAACTTAAAAAATTTCTAGGATTCAATCTATGTTATCAATGATCAACTTCATAACATATATTATTATAGGAATTTTTTTGTGTTCCATTAATAATGGTTTGTAATGAGATTGTGAATTTTCCAAAGCATATTCACCATGAGTATCAAATCATGTGAAATATAAAACCTATTTTTGTGTACTAGGTTAACCCGAGTCAATCCCAGAACACCTTTTCTGAGTTGTTACTCGGTATATCTATTCCATAACCACATCCACATGTATTATACGGACATGGATGTATTTTTTTATAAACCACTTACTCTATACTTACCAAATTTTAGATATTTTTTCTTACACTTTGTATTTTCTCTAAGAATTTTTACTAGTTTTTTCTAATCCTAATCCCAAAAAATTACTAAACATATCCGCTAATAAAAACTATAAAAACCATTATCATTATTTAATATTTAAACATGATTTATTACATAAAATTTCACTTAATAAAACTCACAGGATTGAGATGAATAGTTTATTTCATTTTTAGGAATATTAAAAAACAACATAAAACATGAAATACCACATCATTATTGGAAAATTCATTGACATGACAAAAAACATTCCTCTGTACATAACACTACATGGGATAACATGAGGATATACAAAAGAAATGGGGGAGTTATAAATCCTAGTAAGGGAATAAACAAAGAATAAAAATAGGATAATAATACATGTAATAAATTGAATATTAATGAGGCATAATGAAATATGAATAATATGGCATGATATAGAATGATAATCACAATATGGTAATGTGGAAACAACATAAAACACTGCATCATAAACATAATTCAAAGATGAAGAGCCACATATTCATGGTGGAAAATGTTCCATAATGTAATTAGGTAAACCCTTATCCCAACATGACGTATAACGATACTAAACATTACACAATGCAATGGAGAGTTGTGAGGGCGCACCCATTATAATGATTTCATTCTCATGCTTAAGTGTTCTACATTGATCATAAAAGATAGATTCATTCAACAAAATAATTTAATTCTACGATCTAGAAATGTGAAATAAATTTGTGTATGTCCCTAATCAATAAGTATATATGAATAAAGTTTAATACCCTTGATCGAGAAATGGGTATGATGTTCACTAGACAATTTTCTGTTTATGGAAAATCGTGTTTCAATTTCAGTAGCATAATGGCATCATATAGAAATTTTTAAAATGGGGTTATGAGAGTGAAAAATGTATCTAATAATTTAAATATGATATGGGCAGTATATTGGACATATAATTACATTCTACAACATAAGTAATTGGAAATATGAGGCGTAACATAATAAGGATTCATGAAGTCAGATGAGAAAGAAAAAGAACTCTAACAAACTTTTGACATGGTAGGGGTGTACATAAATTTTATTAATAGGGTTAAATGAAAGTTAAATGGGATATAATTATTTATAAAACTAGTGGAATGTATGTGGGATATGTAAGAATTTATCCCAATAAAATGAAAATTGGAATTAAAAAGGAATAAAAAAAATGAAGTGCATTATTAAAATAGAAGAGAGAATTCCTTATTGAATATCGACATAGTGACAAGTGTACATAAAGGATTGTAAGGGGTTACTAAGAGTGAAAGTACTATTTAATAATAATAAAATCAAATTAACAGTATAGGGATTATTGAAAATCATATCCCAACATTTGAAAATAAAATTTAATAAGCATAATATAAAATAAGTTCTTGAATGGAAATATGAAGAGAGAAATCCATTATTGAATTTCAACTTTGTAATGGCTTAGGTAAGAGTCCAATTGAGGGGGATAAATGAAACCTCATAAAATTAACATCAACTGGATGGTAATTTAATGATTAAAAATGAATGTTAATATATTCCATTTAAAATATAATTACTAATCTCAATGAAGTTGATTGAATTCAAATGTGAGGAGAGCAACCCCTTACTCAGATGTTTTTCGCCATTGGATTAGGAGACGATTCTTTAGATCTTGGGCACCATGAGAGGACTCTAGTGTGTAATTTGAATATCTTTTACAAGCTTCGAGGAGTTTGAGTGAAGATTAATGGGATCTTGGGTAAGTTTAAATAGAAAAGAGGGGGATTTTTTTAGTATTTTTGTTTTGTACACACATAATTTAATATTCAATACAAAAAACCATCCCATGTGTTTACCCATGGTTTTTACCAAATGGTTGTTGTATAGGTTGTTTTTATGTCCATGAGCCGTATATAATACATTATTTTACCTGCATATATAGAGGTGAGTCACACTTTCAAATATATGATTTTAAAATCATAATATCTAGTATAAGTTTAGGAGGATTCATTAAGGCTTTATAAAATAAATCAAATAAATATAAAATATTATAATATTAAATGGAAAACATATATTTTCCTGAATATACCTTTTATAGTATTTATTAAATCACTATTAGGCCATTACGATTTCATAAAACACATCATATATTTATACAATATTTAATTTTAACCAAAAAAATATGATTCTCTCAGAAAATTATGTAAAATTTACCATTGGATATTTCTGACTCTCTTTTTCCAAAAATAATATTAATTTTATCTAAATAATTTTCTATATATTTTAATTTTCCAATAAAAAACCAATATTTATTGAAAATGATTGGTTTTGGATAATAACATTTTTCAAACTCCATTGAAAATTAAATTTCACTTCACAAAAATTATATGATCATTTATAATTAAAAAAATATTTTATAATAATTTTTTATTTAAATATTATTTATTTCATTAATCCATAAATTCTTAAAAACATTCTTATTTGAATTTGAATATTAATAAAAAAATTATTTATGCTTTAAAAATTATTTAAAAAATAAAAATAATAAGAAGAAAATAAATAAACTGGTCTATAAAACAAATTTACATAATATAATTTCTAGGGTCTTGATACATATCCCTTTATTAGACAAAGACACTCCCTAAAAGTAAGGTTCATGATGGTGGTGCTTTTATTGGGCCATTCTTTGAACATGGTTTGGGTCATGATATCAATGACATTGAGCTTCTCCCATAAATGATTACACTCATGCTTAACTTGTTGGATCTCAGCTTGGGCTTAGTCTAGGGAAAATCCCAGAATTTCTATCTCACTCAGATGATCCAATAAATGATCTTCATAGAGTATGATACTACACGTCGAGGTCATTGCTTTTTTTTTCAAAAGGATTTGTTAAAACCCCATATTTTTATTACTCATTTGATCACTGTTCGACAACAATATTATCAAAATAAAAGACACATAATGATAAATTAATTTCAATTGGATAATATAAAATATTTTTATGTGTTTTCTATATCCATATGGTATTTAATTAAATCAAAAATAGAGATTTTATTCATAAATATTCGGTTCATTACAATATATGTCAAAAAAAACTTTCCAAAAATACATTAAAATTTATCAAAGCATAATTGATTTCAAAACACTAATGATTTCACCATTTATCATACATTACACATTCCATTAAAAATGGAAAATCATGTTTTATATCCATGATTATTATCAAATATTAGTTACCAAATCATGGAAATCATTCCATGGTTTCAAAAATATTAATCTCATTTTTTAATTATCAAAACAATTTATATTTCATACCCATTACCAACCAAATTGTTTGATAAAACATTTCTTTAACACGGAATCAATGTATATTTCCAATAATGTTTTCCAAAACAAATTTTTTGTTAAACTCCTTTTTTAGTAATTGGAATCATTTCTCTAAGAACTCAATAAATAGAAAATTAATTCATCATTTGTTTTTATAAAGGGATTTAAAATCATCAACAATGGATTAATACTGAAATGGGAAAATAAGATCAAGAAAAGAAACCACATCTATAACCATCCAAACAAACTGAGCACTATTGAAATCACCTAGATAAAAATTGATATGAGTCATGTTTAGAAACATGTTATAAATATACCTATATTGGTCAAATGGGATGGTAAACCACACACAAACATCAAAGGTATTTAGAGTTGGTTTTCTAGATCAAACACATTGATTACACATAGTTTACCAAACCATGAAGACATAGTGTGATGGTGTTTATCCTTCCATATTACTTCCAAAACTCATAAAATATTCCCAAAATAAAATATAGGCTCACTAGGACTCTAAATATCATTTTCAATATGAATAAAATACTATAAGGAAAGACTTGATTCCCCACTTTCCCTGGTAACTCAAGTCTCATCACGAAAGGGTGGTGATTAAAAATCCACACAAAAATGGAATCCAAATTCTAGACACAATATTAATCTTCTTTCCAATATGACTCACCCAAAATAACATAATGTACCTCACTGATAAGGGGTTCCTTCCATTGAAAATCTTCCTATAAAACCATTTTTAAGGAACCAACCTAGAGTACAACCTGAACTAGTATCTTATCCAATATGTCACTACCCCAAAGAGAGTTCCAAATATCCATAGGTTTAAGAAAAGCACCTAGGAATCATGAAATAAAAATTGAGTGTGTTTTATACCACACAATATTACAATAAATAAAGTACATTGTGGATACATCATCAAACACATATGTCAATATATATATATATATATCAGAGAAAGAGATACTAAAAAAACTAAAATATGACCAAATAAACCAAATTCCATCTCCTAGTAGTCCATGACCATCCACCATGTCGCAAGTCACACACAATTTTCACCCTTGAAAAAAACCATATAAGGAATATGCAATCATGATCACCTTCTATAAGATTTTAATGGGATGAAAACACCAAATTGCACAATATGGGCGTGAGCAATAGAGACCAATATGATTCCTCTAAAGAATATATGTATTTATTCCATAAGGTAAATCAAATATTCTAAAAGAAGAGTTTAATAAATAGAGTATAAGCCTTCGTTTAAAAATATGTTTTAAAATATTTGAAAAACATTTATCAAACCATACATGTATAAAATTATATTTAACCATTTCAAAGATATATATTTTCTTGAAAATATTTGAAAAGCATTTCACAAGATAATGTGATATAAATATGGAAAGGTACAAAAATTTAAATGATATCAAAAGATATAAAAGATTTAATATAATATAATTAAGGAACAAAATCATCATAAATTGATAAATCAAGAGTAGTAATCAATCAAGAATGGTAACTCTATTTCCATATAGTGACAATGAACATTGTCATGTATCAAGTATCAATTTTATTGTTTCCATGGGAAAAACCTAGGTATGATAACCATAGAATATCTAATAAAATTATCATGAATAATCATCAATCATATTACTTCAAGACTCACCTCTCTCAAGAAAACCAGTTCGACACACACTCTATTCTGGGGCGGCATTTTCATATCCTGGACGAATCATGTTCTCTATGGATCCACCAAAGAGATTGTGTGTTCACTAAATAATAATATATCTAGGTCATCCCATCTAAATATCTATAATGTCAGGACTAGTCAAAATAACTAAGTGATATAATCAATATGTGAGGATCACCTAGGGATTCATCTCAATATCAATCACGTGCTCATGCCCTCAAATCACATCCCACCCTCACCCATGAACTCCCTCAATGTAAATAATACCATTTTCAACTCCAATTAAGTGGAAGTAAAATAATAAAACAAGTCACAATAGGGATTAATATAAGAGAGTATTATCCTAAAGTGAAAATTGACCTATCATGCATCATCAATTTAATTAAAACCTATTTTTAAAATTCAAAATTAGAAAGGGTAATAATACCCACCTACTTTCACAAATCATCACCATAATGACATATAAGTCTTTAAATCAATAATTTCCTTCAAATCAAAACTATATAATTCAATGGATGTTTTATAATTTAAAAATTATTGAATTGATTTCAAAATATCGGTTTGCACTCTCTTTCCATGTGAATAAAACACTCATTTCAAATCACCAATGGGAACATATGTTAAAAAATGGGGAAAATCATTCAAAGAGGGATATTGGTAATTTTAAAAAATCATGTATTTGAAACTATTTGGAGATCCAAAAATAGTCCAACTCACTAATTTCAAATCATGGTATTACATTAAAGTAACCAAAATCCTAGACAATGCACTTAGTTCCAATAAGAAATCCTTTAAACTTTTGTTGAATATATTTTCCAAACAATCAAGGCATTTATTAGTTCACAAAAAGTGAAATAGATCATGATCAAATCCATTGAAATCATTTCATGGTGAATTCAATGAAAATATGGTCAAATATTGTTTCAAAATAAATTTCAATAAAAACATTAATAGGGAATGTGAGAGATTTAAAGAAACATGTATCTATGATTCATCAAGAAATAATTAATTATAAGATTAAAGATAAAATAGAGAAACACCTACCAAGAATTACTCGATCTAAGAGCAATGAATCTAATATGACTTTTATTTAATGAAGATCACTATATCGTGGAAGAAATATCCAAATTGAAGAGAGTAGAAAAATATATTTAAAATTCCACACCAATAATCCATTTCAAAATGAAACATCAAACCATCATAACCTTCTAGAAGACGGAATCCAAAGAAAAATAGACATTGAAGTCCAATAAGAAAATAACACACTAGAGGAGGTTCACCACTTTTATCTTCACTTAGATCAACCAACATATGTTGTTGGGAGCACCAAAACACCTATAGATCCCTCCAAAAATACAAAGGATTGATTTTGGTTCTAGTGGGTGGTTTTTGAATTTAATATGTGGGTTAAAGGATTTTTAATACAATTTTTGGTCCCTTAATTACCATTCACATTGTTTCTCTGGTATACTTGCACCATTAGTAATAATTATATGCATAATACTTCACCCTAAACAATGATATTGAATGAGAATAATGGTTCTGATTCATTGTTAGTTTAACCATGCCCTAGTTGTGAGACCCCATCAGGGCTATTGAAAATGGTTTCATAGTTTGGATGAATGGTTTTTATAACTATTCACTACCCATGTTCCCCTTCCTAGGCATCTCGAAAATGTTGAATAATGTGCCATCCTAGTTTTTCAAATCATTCTCTAACCATTCAAAAACACTAAAACAGTCAAAAAATAATGAAAAAACACCAAAAACAAACTATGAATAGATCCAATCAAAGGGTACTCAAACAAATTGGTCAATAAACCTAATAAAAAGTAATGGTATGTTACATGCACCTATCCTGGAAGGTTATAAAATTTAATTTAATGTAAAAAATGATAATTAGGTCTTGTTTATGATTTTTAAAATTATGTAACAATGATCCCATTATATATAATAAACTTACTAATGCAATTTTCGACTTATTAGATGAATGTTTTCAAATGTCTAACATGAACTTAATCGATTATTTAATCAAGTATAATGTTGATATAAGGTAAATAAATTAAATATTAAACTTAAAAAAATATATCATGTTATTAATTAATTAACAAAATTTTATTATTTCCAAAGATGAATAAAATTCATGACAAGTCAAACTCTAAGTAAGGGACCCTTCACCAGAAAAGCACTTTTTAAATGTTTTGATCATTTAATTTATAAATCATTTCCCCCCATGTATAAATTATTAAAATTACATTATTAATTTATTTATATTAACAAGAAACATTATAATGTATATTTTATTATTCATTTTATTTTATTTAATTTTTTTTCATAATAACTATTTTTAGGAATTTTATATAGTATGTTTTTGAATTTATATACAAAATAAAGAATGAATGTTTTATTTTTCTATATAATGCAAAGGAATTTTACAGC
Source organism: Viscum album (assembly GCA_963277665.1). NCBI lineage: Eukaryota > Viridiplantae > Streptophyta > Magnoliopsida > Santalales > Viscaceae > Viscum > Viscum album. The sequence goes on along the minus strand of OY728161.1, from coordinate 694,002,994 downwards.
TATGAAAAACATTAATTTATTATTTTATTTATTTAAAATATTCCATATTTTCTTCAAATAAAAACTCTTCATTCCTTTGATCGTGGTATTTCAGTTTTGAAAATTGGATTTTAAAGGATATGGATATATCAAAATTAGAAAATGATTTTCATATGCGTTCAAAAGTATATCATTATGAGTGTAATTATCTAGATGAAGGATTTTGTGTTTTTAGTGTATGTTATATTCCATTTAATTTTTTATGGTGGTGGGTGTGACAAAAATATTTCTCAAATCTATTGGGTAATAATTATGTTCTCAAAATAATCATGTTAGAATTAAATTAGTGGGTTATTAAATTTGTAATAGTTCTTGTGGAAATTTTATGGAGATGATTTTCAAGGTACGTAATTGAATTTTCAATTCATTATAACAAGTTTTCATGGAAAAAAATTGATTTCATAAGTTAAACTAATGATATTTTCTGAAATAATATTATGCCATTATATAGTAAAAGGTTTGTTTTTATGAAACTTATTATCATGGATTCTCATTTTTTCGTAAAAACCTTCAAGATTATTATTTGTCCATTATAGTTTTTATAATGTTTTTTATGAAAACAAAATTCAAGGAAATATTATTTCATTGGTCAATAAACTATTATTTATAATCAATGTGTATTAGGGTAAATTAAAACACTCTAATATTGTATAAAGGGTTTTAAATATACTAATAATTTTTTTTATATGTCCCTTATTGAGTATTTTGTAATTATCCCAAATTTTCCAATATTTTTAACATCAATTAAGGATGAGTAGAAACATTAATAAGTTAAAATTTCTAACTATGGGTGTTACCTTGAATGAAGAAAATGCATCTTTATTAAGAAAAGTTTTAGTTGGAAAATTTTCATTTAAACAAATGGGTTTTATTATGTAAGAGATTATCCTAAATCTCAAAATATATAACCCGAATGATTTTTCGATATGTAAGGGACTAAATATACCAATTTTTTAATGTTTTAATTCATCATTTTTATCAATTTAAAATACATAAAAGGTGAAAAAAATTATAACCAAATTCAAGAGTGTGGGGTAAGGGTAATTATATATTTTCCTTGAGATGAAAGTATTCATGGTTTAGTAGTTATGATGTGCCTCTTTTTATATTTCCTATATAAATTGGATAGCATCAGTAATAAGTAATCTTCAAATAGTTATACCAGCATATTTTTTACTTCTACTTTTATTTATTATACTCAATTCATTCGAGTGATCGGATTATAATGAGAATAATAAATGTATATAATATTTCATCTCTTTTAAATGTGATTTTTGTATATTATTAATGTAGTTTAAATATTTTATAAAATTTTATCACTCTAGGTGTGTTCTATTATTACACTTCGCATTCCTTCCATAAAAATAAAAATAATGAATTAATAATATATACGTTGTAGCCTTTATTAGTCCTTTGATAAATTAAATACACTAAAAGTCATCCTATAATTATCACTTTGATTTAGGTACATATGCATTCTTACACCCAAAAATAATACATCTAATAATAATTTCTAAAGTCTTCTCCATTTCATTGATATTCATCAAAAATATCAATGTCAAAAATTTATCATTAAATTCATCAAAGTTAATTATAATTTAAATATCTATTAAAATCTTCAAATCATCTCTCAAATCTCATAACATATTCCTTCTTGAAATCAAACACTTGAATATTAAAAAATCATAAAAACATAATAATATTAATAAAATATATTCTATTGAGATTCATAATTAACACATCTTTTTCTTCATGGTGTGAAAACATCGTTTTTGTGTGATTTATGTATGTGTTAAACTGGTTGCAATGATAAATTTCATCCACTGTGAGATATCCTTCAAATAAATAAAACCATTGCAATCAATTATTTCTTTCCATGGAAATATAGTACTAATTTTTTTCATGACTAAAACTTCATGTCAAAAATAAAAAAAGGAATCAAATGTACAAGTAATCTTCTTCAAATTTATAAATATTTAACTTCTATATACGTCTGATCTAATTTTTTAAAAAAATTTCTCTTGGAAAGTATGTAATAAAATTTTTACTCTAATTAAATTAGTGAAAAAAATTATAATCCACATAAGATGGATAATATAATTTTCAAACTTGGTTGAGCTACATAACATATTTTATATATTGAAAAAACCATATGTAATATATTTTCTGTAATGAGTAACATTCTATACATGTGTCAAGATCCTAGAAATTGGGATTTTTTAACATCCATTTTTTTATTAAAATTTTATACACGGGAAACTCTTATAAAAATCACACATACCTGATATATTTGTTTATTCATCAATGTGTAATTAATTTTTCAAATCGTGTAATATATTCTACTTGTATAATTTCATTGAATTTTCTTGATTTAAAAAATATCACATTAGAAGAATATTTTCTTCACCTACACTCTAATGTGTTAGTTTTTGTACTTATGTAGATTTCTAAAAACCCCATAAATAATATTTTTTCCATTTTTCAACCTATGTGTAATATTATATGATTATCAGAATCTAACATCAAAGTATTGTAACTTACATAATTCAATACTTTATTTATAGTTTCTATATTTGATCTAAAATTTCTTCTCCATAAAAAAGAACATTTCCCAAATATTAAACAAGATAAATTTTATAATAATAAAAAAAAATATAATAATTATGAGAATATTTATAAATATTTAATATTTCAAAAAATATATTCAATAATACATAATAACAAATATTATCATATTAAATCATAGATATCAGCATATCGCAGTAGGGAATAAAAATAAAAAATAAAAGTAAAACATATAAATGAAAGTTAGAGGGATATAGTAATTATAGAAAAAATTAATGAAGAATGAGGTGATTCCACTCAAAAGTCTCCCCCTTTTGATAATTATAAAACAATAACAGTTAAATAAAAATTCCGAAAAATGTAAATAATTAAGAATATAAAAACCTAAAACACCCCCACTTTTTTGAAGGATGTAAAAGTTAATTCATGTAAGTGTAGATCATGTATAAATAGATAAATAAAACACCCCCCCCCCCCGAGAAAAAATTAATACATACATTCTTCACTAAACTAAATAAAATATAAGAATTGGTGCCATGTGAATACATTTCCCCATTTCAATAAATAATAAATTAAAAAAAAACATAGGATGATTTAAATAAATAATCATAAATTTAAATACCATGTTATAATAGTAAATAAGAAAAACATTTGACATGGTTTAGTATAACAAGTTTTCTCACCCTTTCGATATTAGCTATTATGTGAATACAAAAAATATTGTCAAAAAGCATGCCTCTAATGAATAATAATTAATAAATAGATATGGATTCCTTAATTATATCAAATGTTTTATGTAGTGTGATTATAAAAATATTAAAATAGAATTAATCCAACATTAAATCACTAATATATAAAATATTGATCAATTATAAACAAATAATCAATAGATGATTTAGTAAAATATCCCCCTTATCATAAGATTCGTATTATTTTAAAAAATAATATTATTGTGAAATATCCCATCCCTCGAAATTTAGGACAATTAATATTCAGTAAAGTGAACTCCTTTTTTATAAGAAAATTTTGTTACCAGGATCCATTTAAAAGTTTTTAATATTCAATGAATTAAGTACAAAAAATAGTTCAACTCAGGTAATGTCTTCTAAAGATAGACAATAAAACATTATACATTACAAAAATATAAGTAAATAAAAAACGATCAATTCCATATTAAAAATAATAATATAGTTTAAACACATGATAATAAATCAAATAATACGGTTTTGAACTCAATTATCTTACATTATTAGTTCCATCATAGGAAATAGTTATAGTTGAAGTAAAATAGAACACCCTGAGAAGGGAGGGGTGAAATAGGGTGTCAAAAGTGTCTTTTTAACTAATGGATCTTCATCCCATATTAGTAAGAATCTGTTAATCCTTTTTAATGAAAATGTATACAAGAAAAAAATTCTCATGCAAAGAGAAGACACAATAATTTTACATGGTTCACCACTATGGTCTTCGTCCAAGGAGCGTACACTGATAGGTTTTTAGTCACACTAAATTCCACAAATCTTCACTAGTTGTGGAGTAAATTTTTTTAGAATAGTCACTATGTTCCATGTGCTATTCCTTTAGATGTTTTAGCAATATCACACTACGTCCCTCTGATCACTTCTTTTGACACCTCCTTTCCCACTATATTAGAAATAATATGAACTCATTTTATTGACTTGAAGTTTTCTTCAATGGGTTGGAATTTACACATTCACACATAACTATAAATAGATTCTCTATTGAAGTCCATATTTCCCCTATATATGTAATCAACATTACACGTATTGTTTTTTTTCAAATGTGTCCTCAATGAACTCGTCTTATTACTCCACATACTAGAGTTCTCCACGTACAACCTTTGTGTACCACCTATGAAAACCATGATAGTGTTCCATATTAACAACCTGCATTCGCATACTTCCTTTGATCGTACTCTTAAATACAATTTCATCACTACAGAACATCTTTATTATACCACTGTCCACTGCATACAACCTTGCTTTGAGTACCTCCTCACATTATCTGTGTACAGACTTTGCTCCGTATACCACCTCCTTCAGTGGACTACTTCTTCCATGAACTAGTTCTCCTTCCTATAACACTTCTCCTCTCAAGGAATCCTCCTCACAAACCACTTCTCCCTTTCAAGACTGTCTTTCCGAAAACCATTCTCAGCTTCACCAAATTCCATTTATATTTTTAACTAAAGTCATTTTTGTGTAATCTTCTTGCGAACTACATATATATTTCTCTGAATTCCTCTCATATTTTTAATCTCATAACCACTTATTAATAAAGGGATTAGTTCTCCATATATAGGTAAATATTTGTTCATAATCATCAAAATAGTTATTTACCAAAACATTCACATGGAACCACCATTAAATCATAACCTGCATCTCCCATAAACCATATCCTCTATATGATCTACATACATCCATTCTACCTATGCGATGACATAAATCACCATATCATTTCCATAAATTTCACCCTTCACGACATCTAAAAACTCCACCTCGTTTTCACAAGCTACATGCCATCTTGAGAACTATCATGCCTTCCATGTACTATAATCCTTCTTTCAAACTCTAAGACTTCACACATCCCTCTTCCACTCTATTAATTGATCCTCCTACATGGTTAACATAGAGTTCTAGATTCATGGTTCGCAGTTTTTTATTTTGGACCCCACCTTTCTTGATCCGTGAATTCTTCCCATAACATTGTTCACGGTCTTCCTTTACTTTTCCAAACACCTTGATTAACCCAATGTGGATTGACAACAAACACAAACCATAATCCATTTTAAACAAATAATAGTCTTGGTTTAAATAGTAGTATTCCAAATTTCATGAGAAGTAAAAAATTAAAAACTCTATTGAATTCATTGATCCCTACTCTAAAAAATGTAGTGTTAAAATCCTTGGAATTAAAGTCACTACAATATTCTGCATCAATGCTTCACATTTTAGGATAACTAGTAGAAATATTTCAGTGTTTTACCACATTCTTATTTTTTCGAGTTGGTTCCCTAGAACAAACTTTTATGTTCTTTTTGATAACTTTTATTAATAGTTTTGAATATTAATAAACTCTTTATTATATCATGATTTTTATTCTACATAACGCAGTGAGTGATAATTTTCTAAGAGTAGGTGTCTCACTAAAAGGTTATAAATGTTCACCTCTATTATGAGAATGCATAAGTGCTATGACATAGTTCTCAGATATATGTCCCATGGTTATATCATATCATTCTATGGACAGGAATGGTATAGGTTTTCATGTGTGTAGACTCATATAACATTGAGGCACCTTGTCATGGTGTAATGACTTGGTATTATCTAGTGTAGGATATTAGGAGAATGAGACCTACCATTAGGATATCCTCATGTATGCGTTTTATTGGATGTTTCTATCTACAGACACGTTTATTGATCCATAGACTGTATAATATTATTAATGAGTATTATTAGTTTCATACATTGATGTATTTATGAAAACTGTAATGATATATGTGTGGGATGAGGTAGGATATGTTGGGTGCATCCCAAATAATATTTCATTAATTAACAATCTAAAAAAGAATTTATACCTTCTATTATTTAATAGAAGTTGATATATCAATCCATTTGATTTAAATGATATATCCCAAATAAATCCTTTTTCATGGTGCTCTATATGGGAAGTTCTATTTCAGTAAAGTCAATGAAGGAGACATCGAGTAAAAAGGATGATAGAACCATTGTTCAACCTTCATGATTATATATATCATGATTAAGGGATTATATTACACAGTAAGCATCCATAAAAGGTATTATGTCACTGTAGTAATAACATTGTTTATCTATGGGCATCGTTTCATGTTGTAAGATGGTAACCCTTCAATTTATTCTGATTCACCTAATGACACTAAGAAAGGGGTATAGAGGTTCAGACACTATGTGTATCCAGAATCCCAATTAAAGAATATATTATTATTTATTATTGAACAAGTTGACTAAATATATTTCTCACATGTGATTTAATAATTATTCATGTATTCTTGATTATATATAGTCTATCTCAAGTGATTTGAAACACTATTATGTGAGGGGAATATTTCATAAATATTTATTTTCTATTTAGTAAATAGTTTATCTTTCATTTACTGTAGAATAATGTAGTGATATTTAATTATGAAATAAATAGTCATTATTTGAGGCCTAATAAATACTGTGGATGAATGGAGAAATGTGTTTTTAGGTCTTGTGAGAGATAATATATACTAAATATTATTTTATTAAATAATATTTAAAATAATTTATAAGTTTAGTGAATGTCGATGAAATAATAATAATATAATTATAATTATTTCATGGAGTTCCTCAAGGGATTAAATATATATTAAAGAGAACTTGTGAGAATATTTATTTCTAAACCCCAGTTGTATTTAAACACAATTATATTATTTTTATATCGATCTAAATCATTTTTTTCAGCATAATGAATCTGAAAAATCCTCTCAAGCCCTTGAATGACCATTTCTCTGAGACCACTCCCAAGAATGGATATAGATCTTCCTCCACCTATTGCTCTATGTTCTATATAGACAATGGAAAATCCTTTGTAATATATTCTAGTGGTGATCAAAGGTGAAATATGCAATTGATATGATCTATCATTTTGGAACTCGAAGATTCATATAGTGACATTCAGAGATTTATACACCATGCGTGGATCACCACTAGAGGGAATCTTCTTTTGATTTGTAAGACACAATTATGGTAGATCTATTTTTTAATCCATAAATGAAGATAGAATTCACATATGTTAATTATTCAATTGATGAAGTTAATTAAAAATTAATATGTGATGATTTTGTTCATGGTTCTGGCATTCGACCCCTTGTATGTTTTAATTGATTAAATTATATAGAATATAGAATTCATTAATGCATAAAATCTCAAATAAATCATCGATCGTGACAAAAAGAAATGTTGGGAAAGGACCTTTACAATCTCAAGTTGCATCCAAAACGTACAGGTTATATTAGAGGGGTCAGATAATTATTTATAATTTTGTAACAATTTTTTATTGATTTATGAATTTTATTATTAAGTTTTCAACTCATGTTTAATCATTTTTAAAAAAAAATTGGATATCTACTTATTCCTTAATCTTTCTCATAAATCTAATCAAATCGATTGATTTTATTAATGAAAGAAAATTAACAAACTCATCAGGAGGTTCCAAGCATTCTGGATAGATAACACAATAGTACACGGTGTATAGCCCTAAGTACACTTCATGTATAAGAGTTCAATTCACCAAGAAATAATTCAAAATTAATTCAAATTGGGTGTATTGAATACAAGTTGTGAATTTTATTTTACACAACATGGTGACCATGAAAACCTAGTGCATGGTTAGTTGGAATACACATGTTGTTTCCCACATACATGGTGTGTAGTCGTGCAGTCTCATATGTGCAATGTATCAGTGTACATGGACTACGTGACTAGTGGTTGTGTAACATAGATACCACATGCTGTGTATCTCTTGTACATGTCATGTACACCATTTTTGGAGGCACAGTTTACACTCGAAGTCCATTGTTTTGTTCCTCGAACAAATGATAAGAAATTTTCTTTTCATTTTGACTTTTGTACAAGCCTTGTACCTATACCAAATTATGTAGAATTAAAATTAATTTATTCTACATGGAAAACCTTCTCAAAATGTTCTTGTGTGTGGTAATTTACTTAATAAGACACGACATGTGATGTTTTTTAATATATATATAAATTTTCAATTAATTTCTTCCAAATTTTCAAACATTCATATCATGTGTAATTTATATTACTGTTATTATTCTATGTTATTTAATTCATTTCATGAGACATAAAAATCATATAATTCATTTAATCATTAATTTGTTAGTAAATGTCATGAAAGTACATCTTAATTCAAGTTTGTCCTATGTAAAATGAGTAAAAATTATATTATTATAATACATGTTGGGAAGATTCGAATGAGTATTCACCATGTTTCATAGAAGGTACATTTTTCCACATTATTAATTTAAAATATATTTATTTAATTTTCTTACAGTTATGATATATGTGAATCTCAAGGAAATTAAAATTCTATTTAAATAAAATAATTTGTTAATTAAAGAATATAAAAAATTAATTCAACCTCGATTTATCTTAAATAAGAACGATTAATAATTTAACCATAATTTTATCAATCATGTAATTCTTTGCATGCATGCGGATGATCATGACCCTAGACCAGACCACTGTCATTGATTGGATTCATTAATATTATTTTTTTATTAAATTTTTCGTATGAGTGCCATCTATCCTTCTACTTTGTAAGGTCCTACATTCCCATAGTTTCTTATAGGTAAACCACATCCCCTCACTTACATATGTGTAACATCTTATGTCATGGATTCCGCTCCCAACTTAGTGGAAGTGGTTCAGGTTTGGATCCAAGGGAAATCTTATCCAAGATAAATACATAGGTAGGTAGGTTGAAAGATGTAACATGAACCTTAATTGGTTAAAGGTATTTTTCACCTAGTTATATTGCTAGTTTATAATCTTCTAGATAAACATACCATTAATAAAATCTGATGATAATATAGATTTATTATTTTATTGCCATCATGTTTTGTGGTTATTTTAATATGTCATGATCACATGAATTAATGAATTATCATGCTTGAAATATTGAATATAAATAAATTTAATTATGGATAAATATTATGTAACACATTCTTCATCACACAAGTTAATCCACATAATTTTAACATGGAAGAACTATAGAAAATAATTAGTAATTTACACATAAAATAATAAAATACATAAAAAATATATATTAGGTTAGTATAGTCTTGCACTACATTAGTTAAAATAGATCGTAGTTCAAAGTTCTTGAGTAGCCAAATTTGGATTGGTTTTTATTATTGGGGAATTATAAAATGAAATTATGGTTTAAATTTTCTTTGTTCACAACAAGGGTTGACTTCAAATCCATGATTTATTGTAACTGAGAGGTAAGGGTTAAAGAAATATAATTTATTAATTTCATGATTGGGGAGTCCACTCAACAAATCAAGGAACCATGAGTTAATGAAATTGTAATTTAAAATTCCTAATTAAAATAAGTAATGTTTCTTGACCGACCTATGCTGGGGAAATGAGTAGGGGAATATGGATCCTCTACACTAGAATTTCCAAGCAATAGGATATTCTGAATACAACGTTTAGGGATTCTGATTTTAGAAAAATATTAAGCGATTAATAAATATATATTTTTGTCTTAATTTTATTAGATAATGTACTAAAATAATGCTCATTATATTTTTATAAATATCACTAAATTGACTTCAATCATATAATTATGATCCATACATGATATGTATAACCTTATCACTAGAAAAAAATTCCAAGAGTGAAAGATCTACTTATGTGTTATCTTTTTCCATGAAAGGAAATTGTATGTATTATAAGAACCAATTCCAAAAGTTCCTGAAAATTTTGATAGTGATGAAGAGTTGTCTCTCTTTGAGAATCATTTTAACGATGCAACACATGTTTAGTGTTTCATGATATCCTCCATAACCAATATGATTTTTATGCCATCTAAGTACATTTATGCATATATCATGAGGTATCACCTTCAGAATCTCTATCAAGATAAGGAAATACAAGAGGGATTTGAGATATCTAATGATTTCTTACAATTAATCATAGAGATAATATTCCACATGGGCCTCATTTTTTCAAGATTATTGGCTAAATGGAATTCTTAGTCTTATTATGAAATAAATTCCTCAGTGATTTTCACATAGATATCATAATTTTCTTACAACCCTTGACCAAATCTAGATTTATTTTTAGTTACAATATTAGTAATAAGAAGAATATACTTTCAGAACATATTGATTTGATTCTCCAAGTGGATAAGGACATGGGGCATGTCAAAACCACATTCCATTTGGTAAATAATAAATGTTAGAACAAGAGAAGGGGTCTAAGACACACAACATGTATAAATATCTTAAGAACCATCCTTGCAAGAAGAGAAAGATCTAGATTCTTGGTAAAGAAAAAGATAAAATATGTTTTTCATTTTTAATGAAAGGCCACTGGAAGAAGAAATGCACCTAGAATGAAGGTAAATTAAATGGTGTGTTCATTATTGAGTGTAATATTTCAATATCTACACATTGGTTATTATATTCGGCTTGTTGTTCTCACTAATATATAAATAATCTAGAACAAAGTAGATTATAAAATATGTCCAGAGGAGAGGTGGATTTGTGAGCTATCAATGGTGAAAGGCTTGAAACACTAGGCATTGGTTGATACCACATTTTGTTTCCAACATTAATGATTTTGTTTTTATAGGATTGTTATTATGTAACAAAAGACACCATGAACATAATTTATATATCATTCCTAGATGTAGATGGATTTATTTTGAGGTTTAAAAATAAAGGTTTTATAATCATTAAAGAAAATATATGTTATGGTATGGAAAATTTATTTAAATTCTTAAATTTATTAACTTTATTAATTTAAGGATTACAAATTGATAAGAATTCATGTTCACACAACTCACAAAACACTTAGCTATGGTATCACCATCTTTGTCATGTAAATGAAAAGTATTTGAAAAATATCTGTCAAGATGATTATTTAATCTACTATTAGCTAAAACCACTTGAAATATGTCATTATATATTATAAGGAAAAATGATGAACCCACTATTTTTTAAACATGGTGAAAGAGCCACAAAGATTCTAGTATTGGTACACACTAATGTGTGTGGAACATTTTTAGTAGAAGCAGGAGGTGGATATTCATACTTCATAACATTTACTAATGACTTGAGTAGTGATGGCTCTGTCTACATGATGGGGTATAAGTCTGATTTGTCTAATAAATACATAAAATTAAATAATGAAGTAGATAATAAAGATGGAAATAATATGAATATTCTTTAATTGAATCGTTTAGGTGGATATCCTAACAATGGGTTTATTGAAATTCTATAGGAATTTTGGATTCTATCTCAACTCACTCCACCCTACCTACTACAGTATAATGATATTAGTTAAATGATTAATCATATATTTCTAGACATGAAACGGTCAATGATGAGTCAAGCAGATCATCCATTACCTGATTGGTAATATTCATAATAAACTACGAAATACACACTAATTATAGTACTAACTAATGTGGCATACAAATTATCCGCGAGTTATGAAGCTAAAAGAAATTAGTTTTATTGCATTCAAATTTATGGGTTTCTGAGTCATTTTTTATAAACTTCTCAAAAAAACTATTACCCTAGGTCACAATGCTTATCCTTATAGGATATCCCATGGATGTAATTTTACAGTACCCATACATCCTCTCTGACATAAAATTCATTATCAAAAAACAAGATGTCTTTCTTGAGAGAGATCACATTATCAAAAAGAATAATGAAATGAAGATTGAATTCGATTAAGTTGATTCTCAAGAAACTCAATATTTTCTATAGGAATAGATTACATAGGTCCCCATGGATGAAGTAGATCATAAAACAAAGGTATTGTTTAGGAGCATAAGAGATGTAAGGAAACTAGAACGGTATGTATTTCTAGTCACTAAATGTGGTGAATCATTATTGGTTGATAATGATGAAACATATTCATAAAAATAGGATGTTAAGAGCTCAGAAACTAAAATATATCCAGAATCCATAAATTATGAAATGAATTCCACATATGAGAACCAATTTTGGGTATGCTTCGATGAGTCTATTGATGTAAATCATGTATGGTGCAAATGGGTATTCAAGATAAAAATAGGACAAAGAATGTATAGTAAATAACTACAAAGAAAGGCATATATTTAATGGGATAAAATGGTGTTAATGAATTGAATATGATTAAATAATTTCACTAGTTTCCATGTTTAATTCCATCATATTTCTACTCGTTATAGAAGCTTTCCATGACTATAAACTTTTTCATATGGATGTCATAACTACTTTACATAATGGTAACCTTATGTAAGATGTATATATGACACAACCCTGAAATATTTTTGACTCTAGGTGATGAAAAATATATTTTCATGTTGCAGATATCCATTGATGGGTTAAAGAAAGCATCTTCTTCATGGAACATTCAATTCAATGAAGATATAAAATAATTTGGTTTCATTAACAATGAATATGATCAATGTTTTTACAGGAGGTTTAGTGGGAATTAATTCATTATCCAAGATGTATATCTTTATGAAATATTACTTATTTAAAGAGACAAACCAGTCCTATAGTCTTTTAAGGATGGGTTAAACATGTGTTTGTCCATGAATGACTTAGGATAAGTATCCTATAATCTTAAGATCTTGATCATTTGTGATAGATAAAATATGCATCTTTCACTAATTCAAAGTTCATACATTAACAATAAACTAAATAGATTTAGTATGGATCAATCCATGAGGAGATTGGTTCCATTGCTACATTGTATACATAATTATAAGAAAATATCATCTCAGACCCAATGGGGTAGAGTTAAAATGTGTAATTTCCCTTATGCATCAACAATATGATCAATCATGTATGTAATTTGATGTTATATACCTCATGTTACCTATTCCTTTATCATGGTAGGTAGATAACAAATATATCTACGAGAAAAATATTTGTCTACTCATAAGGATATCCTCAAGTATTCGAGAAGAACTAAAGAAATTTTCCTAGTGTATAGATGAAATGAAGAGTTGGTCATCATCGGTTATATTGATTCTATTTCTAATATAGAAAAAAGTCATCTAAAATCAATATTCATATATGTTGTATGTCTCAATGAAGGTGCTTTGACCTGGAAGAGTTCAGAGAGCCAGTTGTGGTACATTCTAAAGTTGATTCTTTGTATATAAAGGGTTTTGATGTAGCCAAAGAATCTATTTTTTTAAGAAACACCTTCTAGGATCTACATTTTGTACCTTTTAAGTAATGACCCTGTCACATTGTATTGTGACAATACTATAGTTGGTCCTCATGAAAAAGATCCAAGGTCACACCAACTAAAAAAGAATATACTTCAAAACTATCACATATTGAGGTATTTTTATCAAAAGGATGAATGTTCAGTATGTAGAGTATCCCAGGAATTGAACACAATGGTTCCCTTAACTAATTTCTTATCTCATCAGAAGTGTGAGTATCAATTGAGAGCTTGTGGAATGAAATTTGTTAGCATATCACTCTAGTAAAAGTTGTAGTCTTTTATAGTTGGTGACCTTGAATCAATTTTTTTGTACATTATCGTAACATGTAATCATAGTTTTGAATATGAATAAACTCCTTCTCATAAACTGATTATTCATCTATATAACATAGTATGTCATAATGTTCCAAAAGATTTTACCAGAGTAAAAGGTCAGAGCAATTCCTTACCGTGATGAGAACTAATAAGTTCAATGAAACCATTCTAATATATATTGTCAGTGGATGGGTGATTTCATTTGAGGGACATAAATGAGATTAGATATTTGGGGTGGAGACACCTGGGACATTGAGGAACCTTCTCATGGTGTACGAACTTTGAAATATTTAGTGTATGATATTTTTAGAATGAGACATGACAGTAGGAAATAAAAATTTAAATGTGTTATTGTATGTTCCTATAAATTTATGTGTGCACTGATCCTTAGAATTTAATATTATTATTATTGATTATAATAATTTTCATAGTTTCAAATATTGACCAAAACAATGCATACATATGTTCAAGGTGATGTAGGATATGTTGGGTGTTTTATGGGTAATATAACATTAAAGAATAATGAATGAAATGATTTTTCCCTTCTGTTCATTAATGTAAGACATTATCTCATGCACTTTGGTAGAAATGATATAGCATAAATAAATACATGGAGATTATTTTCAATAGGCATGTCATATTTTAGAAATTTTAATGAAAGATACATAGAGAACATATCATAGAGGCACCAACACGAAACCATATTGATTAGATATATTATTATTAAGGGATTATTTTACACATTAAGAATCCATATGAGGTTCTATGTTATTATGAAATTAACTTATTTCTCTATGGGTGATATGGTATGTTGTTAGAAGCTATCATTGGACTTTATGCTTGTTCTCCTAATGCCATAGAAAAAGAGGGCTAAATGGTGACACAATAAGTGTGTCCAAAATCATAGTTAAATGATATATTATTATTTATTAGTTAACATGATTAATAAATAGTATAAATGCATATGTTTTAAAAACTATTAATGTATTCTTGATTATATGTAATATATCACCAATTATTCGAGATAATATTATGTGAGATTAATATTTCATAAATATAAATTTTTTATTTAGTATATATAATATTTATTTATTTATTGGTGAATAATAAAGTGATATTTATTTATTAAATAAATTTTCATTATTCAGGGGCCGATAAAAATTGTGGAGGAATTAAATATTGAGTTTTTATGTTCGGTGAGATAAAATATATATTTAATAGTATTTGATTAATTAATATTTAATTTAATTCCCATGTTATGTGTATGTCAATGAAATAATAATAATATTATTTTTATTTTGACACGTGGTTCTTTAAGGGATTAAATAAATATGGAAGTCCACTTGGGAATTTTTTTATTTCTAAAACCTAATGGAATTTAAACCCAATTATATTATTTTTCTATAAAGCCATTTTTTTTGTGAAAAAAATGGAGAATCACCCCAAGAACTAGAGAGATCCTTTCTCCAAGAAAGATCCCATTAATGGAGAGAAATCTTCCTCCAACAACCACTTTCAATTCTAGAGAGATCAATGAAAATTCTTGGGAAGTTATTCTTGTGGAAATCAATGGAAAATGACACGAGTGATAGGATCATTTGTGCTAACACTAGGTGATTATTTTGAAAAAGTTTAGAGATTTTCGAAACATATATAGATCACTTCTAGAGGAAATTGACACTTGATTCTAACAACACAATGTCAATATAGTAAATACATCTTTTCATATCCATCAACGAACAATTAATTCAACCATGGTAATTATTTAATTGAATAAATTATTTATAAATAATATGTGATGATCTTATACTTTTTTCAGCATTTTATCCCATGTTTGTTTTCATTGATTCATTTCTGTTTATTACAACATTCATTATCATGTAAAATCTTAGATTAATAGACTGTCATAAAAAAATTCGGTTTCAACCCATCACACACCATTTCTATACGCAGAAACTAAAATATATACATCGAAACAAATATTTTTCAAATATATAACAATTTATTATTTCCATAAACATTAATTATTAATAATAAACATATGAAATCTAATCATAAACATACCTTTTCTTAGGATATCAATCTATGATTGTGTATTAATATATTTTTCTCCAAATATTCGTTTTCTAAAAATACAATATCATTGAAGAGTAAGCTTAGATACCACTTTTCTACCTATGTATGTTAAAGACAAAAAGTCACGAGGGATAGTGAATTTATTCTTTTATATAATTGGTAGTTTAAACTCCCTTCTTTAATAGTTATAATATGACCTTATATTTTAAATAAATTTGTGTAATGAGTGAAAATAAAGTAAAATTGGAAGGATATAATGTTTTTATATTGGTTTTTGGATACAAAATATAAACTATTTCAATTATCCAACACCCAATGTTGGCATG
Source organism: Viscum album (assembly GCA_963277665.1). Lineage (NCBI taxonomy): Eukaryota > Viridiplantae > Streptophyta > Magnoliopsida > Santalales > Viscaceae > Viscum > Viscum album. The sequence goes on along the minus strand of OY728161.1, from coordinate 693,986,661 downwards.
GTGCTTTTATTTAGATCGTTTTCCAAGGGATCATCTAATTCGGATAAAATGGTTGTCACATTATATAAGGATTTTACCATTCCATAGAATCATTTTACCTTATTCCTTTATAACTAATTATAATAAGTTGACAATTACTATAAGGATATTTACCTATAGTAGAAACATATCCAAAAAATGTAATAGTTGTTGACACATGTGTTAAAATAGATTAGATGTAGAATTAAAAAAACCATAATGGTGAATACTTTCCCCCATCCTCTAGAAACTAACTGTAGATGGATATTCTTCCAAAAACTAATTCCTCAAGGTGTATTAGTATTGAATTTACCTTTTACTTCATTTTATATTCAATGACTACCATAGAAGAAACAATTATTATTAAATTAAGTACAATATCTTCATTCATTCCCCTTATTCTTTTCTTTCTCATCCTTATTTCTATATAGTGATAGTAGTAGTAATAGAATAATTAACTTATAAAATATCTATCCTCTTTTATATATGATTTATGTGTCATGATGAAGTAGTTTTAATTTTGTGTAAATTTGTATCATTCCACATCTTCTATGTGGTTACACTACATGATCCTTCCATAAATCATATATATATATAAATGAAATAATATATCCATTACAGATCATTTTAATACATTTATAAAATAAACACATTCAGATGCATCCCATAATTGTATCCATTATTTAATAATATCCACTACAATACTCCTTCCAAAAATATTACCTTGAATAATAGTGTATGTAAACTTCTAAATATATCTCTCTCTAGGATAATTAAACAAAAAACAACAAATTCTGAAGACTTTTTAAAAATTCTACACCTTAATAGGTGTTTAAATATTAATTTAATTTTTTGTATCATTCCTGAAATCTCACAATGGATTATTTTTAAAATTTTAGTAGTTTCAATTTTAAATATCATAATGACAAGAATAATATTCCGATATAATATTCCATTTAAATTAATATTTATCTTCAATTTTTATTAATGATGTGATATATTTCATTAATGTTTGATTTCATTATGATAAAACTATTTATAGTGTGATCATTCTGGTAAAATGTGATATAGATAAAATATGAAAAAACACTGTAATTACATATATCATAACGTATCATTCAAATCTTCATCGTAATCATAACTAAAATTTCATCTCAAATGAGAATGGAAAACAATGTGAAACTATTTTGCATCATCTTCCAAAACATCAAACTTTCGTTTACTTCTTTTGTGATCACCTAATAACATAACATAAAAAGAATATAAAATTTAATTTTTACTCTAAATAAATGTGTAACATAACATTTTGATTTCATTAGAGATGTATAATATATTTTCCAAACTCAATAGGGATGTGTATAATATTTTACATATAAAAAATGTCATATTATATTTTCCTCAATACATAACATTATGTAAAAAAATTTGATTCTGGAGTGTATGGTTTTTAAACATCCTATGGATGTGTATATTTTTATACAAGGTAAATTTAGATAAAAACACTATTCAAACATGATATATGATATTATTCATCAATTCATAATATATTTTGAAACATTTGTTACATATTATCATTTACATAATTAAATGGATAGAGGAAAGTTTCTAATAGATAGAATACTTATGATATTTCATGGATCTCTTCTTTAAGGCATATGTTTTTTAACATAGGTATATTTTGAAAAAAAACCATACATAATATAATTTTACATACACCCCTCAATAAAATATTATGTGCCTCGTTGAATCAAACTTCAAGATAATATACTTTCTAGAATTTAATACATTAATACGATGTTCTATATTTCCTACTTGATTTCATCCCCATTAATAAGAGTATTTATCAACAACAAACTACGGGAACTTTTAGATTAATACTAAATAATAGTATAATAATCAAAGTATATATAAACTATAAATAATGAATAAAAATAGAGAATAGTTTATAACAAAATATATTAGTATATTTTATAATATATATCAAGATATAACAACTTTTAATAAAAAATAAAAAAATCCAAGTAAAAAAATATTTATATTTATAAGGGAAAAGTAATGACCCAATCCCAAATCATGAGTAAGAACAATAGTCCACCTAACATCATGAAAACAGTTAATATCCTTTTTAAAATATAAATTATAAATTTATATTCAAAATATATATAAATTTTATTCACCAACTATTACTCATTATTGAATATGTATCATTCGACTTTCAAATAATTATAAAATATAATATAATGGTTTCTAGGATTCATTATTTTAATTAAGGTTTTAATAAATTAGAAAATCCAATCTAGTTCCGTGAATAATAATAAAATTGATTTTTCTATTAAATACCCAACTGATTACCCTCTAAAACTCAATATGTAACCCTTGAAAATATCCATTAGAAAAGGAATAGTCTATGAAAACCATTGTGTAACAATTGTGTTGTACCATGAAACTATAGATCCACTGGTTACTAGTGAAAATAAATAGACAACTAATGAGAGAAAACTCTATATATATTATTATCTATCTATGCTATTTGGATCCTATTGTAAAATCAATAGGCAACTGTCTATTATCTCATTAATTTTCCTATCCTAAACCTATCAAACACCCTTATAATTGTTTATACACCCTCAACCCACATAAAAAATATTAATGATCCTTCTAATAGTGATTTACCCTTTCTCCATCACCTCTTTCACATATTGATCAATGTATATAATTGAATAGAAAACCAATAATTTTAGGTCCATGTACTAAAGTTTAAATTATTTGACATGAATATATAAACTCCATAATCCATATTCATCTTACATATCTTATATAGAATTTCCTCAACAATCAACTAGTCTAGATGTTTTTTAAAACAATAAATTCCTCTATGTTTAAAAAATATTATTTTCTCAATATTTAATCTAAATCATGATTACGAAAAATTTTAAAAAGTAAAAAACTACTAATGAAACATTTTTTGAATATAAAATGATAAATATTTATACAAATTCTAACTATCACATTAAATTCATTTCTCTTACTACATTATATGATCTACCATAAAATGGATTCTAAGGATAGATTACTATACTTAATGTTATAATTTATAGTGATTGAATTATATTATCAATGTATTATATTATATAAAACATATTGGTTTGAGATATGTTTTGATTTTACATTTTTATATCCTTGAATTTAATTTTGTCTGGTTTAAAATTATTTTCCATAGGTTTTTATGTAGTAAGGATAAGGGATGTGCATAGCGGATGAACTTGCTTGAATAATGCATTAATGACTAACAGGTTCCCAATAGAAGGGTTCTAGGTTACTAATAAATTGATAGAGGTGATGACGCCTATTGACCATACACTATGTCTATAGTAGCTTGGAATTTGGTACCCAATAGGATTCTAGAGTGTTATTTATAATAACGACATTATAGTAATTGTGTTGTCTTGGTGATTGAATTAAAATGTTATTTTTCATTTTCATGGGGATAATTTGACAGAAATAAATGTCTCTAATCCCCACATTTTATTAACTAAATTAATCTATAAATATATAATTCAATTTTTAGAGTTATTTAGTGCCATTATTGGAGTTATATTTTTCTCAATAATATCTTTCAAAATCACTGCCGTTTCATACCATGGATTCGATGTTAAATTGACTCCACATTCTAATATTTAACTCATGTTACTTATTCTAATTCGTGAATATTATATATTTGAAGTGTAATTAAGGGTATTTTTATTGATGTGTATTGTTTTTATAGTTTATATTATATTACCTATTAAATTATTTGTCTTTTATTGAGATATTTCTATGAAATGATAAGGGATGTTTTGATTTAGTGTTATGAGTAAGCCAAAAATCATTATAAAAAAGTTTATTGGTTTAAAATGAATTTATATTAATTATATATTGATACCAAGAAGTTATAGTATATTTTGGAGTCCAAGGGTTGTGGTAGTTGTGAAGGTTACCCAATGATTTGTTAATTATCAAAGGGGTTTTTTGAGTGATGTAATGTGAAGGGTTTGTCATTTTCATTTCCTTTTGTTGTCAACACATAAACACAATTATTTATTGAATTAGTAACATTGAAACATAATTTAATAATTTTAATTCATATGAGGTAGATATTTTTTAGAATATTCGAAGAGATATGAAGGATTCTTTTGTTTTTTGAAGATTTTTGGGGTTGGAGGAATGTTCATTCTATGATGAAATGGTTTAGTCAATGGTATATTAAAGAAAAAATGAATCATGTTGAAATTATTATTTTTATACTCTAATAGAGTTTTAATATCTTATGATGTTCTGAACTGTTCCTTTATGACATATAGATTATGGAATAAGCATAAAACTCTGATTTTTTAGTTTTTAATTTTTAGTATAGATGATTAATTGCACAATAAAGGTGACATTTTAATCCATAAATTTTCTAAAAAATTTATTGTGATGATACAATAGATTTTTTCATGTAAATTTTTTAATGTGAAATGTATCAATGGGTTTAGTTAATAATGTGTTGTCCTTAATTTAGGGATTTCCCCGAGATGTATTATAACTACTCTTATTTTTACTATTCAACCATTAGAATATTTTAATTATGTTAATAAGTTTAATAAAAAAGATAGTGCCGAGATGATGGAATCACATATCCCAAATATTATTCTATTGAAAATAATATACTATATTTTTTTCAAACACAAACATATTATATAAGTATAAATTTTTTCTGATTTGAGACTCAGATGGGAAAACTAATACCACAGTTGAATTTGAATCATGGTGTTTACTGTAGGGTTAATATAACAACCATTATCATCAAGACCTATGTTAATGTATGATCTTAGGAGTATTTATATTAATATAAATTGAATATTTATTAGGTTTATTTATTTATTATTTTAGCCTATAAACCCTTTACTTAAAATCTTCTTTTTAATATGTATAATGTCAGCTACACAACCCTAATAATTTTGAGAAGGTCCAAAGTTATAGTATCTTTAGAACATAATTGAATATAATTTAATAGATCGATGTAAAATTATATAGAAACACCAAATGAAATTGATATCGATTCACTAGTAATGTCCAGTCAATTTTTGAAGTAGGGAATTTCTATATGGAATTTTCTTAGTTCTTCATGATTTTCGGTGCATGGATGATATTATTTTTCTAAATATTTAATCTGAGAATAACCCAATTATTATTTATTATTTATTATTTATTATATAAATATTTTGGATTATTTAAACCTAAATGGTTGAGATCATTATAGGAATAGGACACCATTTCAATAATATTTACTGTATTTTTATTAGTTATCAAGATACTTGTGTTATGTGATCATTATATTCAGGATCATATTTCCAATTTTTCTTACTATTACATTTTTATTGGTCGATATATCCTTTGTGTTGATATTATGACTAGTGTGAAAACATAATAACCCATTATCCTTATCATATTATAATTACATTTTAATAATTAATCTTGACCTGGTAAAGGATAGTATGGTTACTCAATTAGAGATTCATTTTTTCACATTAATGTTAGATTTTAATTATTCTTATTAGTATTTTTTATGATTAATGGAATATAACTTTAACCATGAACTAGTTTATTCTATCATTTTTAGGGAAAACATTAGTAATGGTGTACTATGTTGTACTCACAACTATCTTGGGCCTCTCAGTGTATGTGAAAAAGTCATTGTTAAAAACACTAGTAATGTAATGGTTCCTAGTGTTAATAGATGAACATGGGTTTCATTGTTCAGGCTGTGAGACAGTACTAATAATAGATTCTTATATAGTTGTTTGGATCTATTAATTCATTTTTTAGAAATGTTGTCTATAATCAACACCTGGGTAATCTAATTTAGTATACATATGAATTGGGTTACATTAATATTAAACATTTTTTATAGCATGTGTGATTTTATATGATTATGGTTGGAACATACCAATAATTTCTTTGTTTTGCTGTTATATTTGAATTATTTTTTTATCATTTTGTTATATTATTACTTATGTTTATATATATTTTGGGGTTTGGTATACCCACAATCATATATAGATCCTTATTTTTATTTTTCTACCTATAGATAATGAGGAGGCACACATATCGTATGTGGTGCATTAGATTGATTAGGATTAAAGAGGATTATATTAATGACGTTACAAAGTGGGAAGGAACCTTTTTTCATTTGCCTTATTATTTGGGTATTGCAGTGGGATGTAGGATGTTGTTTTGACATGTGATGGACCTTATATTAGGGTGTAGGTAACCCACATATATGGTACTAGGGATGATATTTTCATGTTCAGTTTTGAGTCTTATGATTTTGAGATAATCCAGAAATATGATGCGTGATTTAAAATTTTTTACGTTACTAAATGGTCAGGGTGTAATGATGTGTGCATTTATGTATCATATTTATCATGTGTGGCTGACATGACAATTTTTCTCCTGATATTTTTGTAGTACATTGATTATGCTATGGGGATCATCTATTTAATGTATCAAAATCCACTTATGTATTTTTTCATATATAACATGATGGTGGAATTCTTCATAACATGGTTTCTTCTTTTTATTATGCTAGTATCATATTTTTAGGGTTAATTATATAAATTCTATATCTATTTTTTCCTATCCCTATGAATTGATATGTCAAAAGTATATCTGAATTTTGTGGAAAACATATATCTTAGAGTGTATGTATAATATAATAGGATTCTAGGTGTGTTGTTGTTTATCAAATATTAGGTATTGAGAAATGTTAAAGATATGTTTTGAGGTGTGTTGTATGAATTATAGAGACTTGACAGGGAAATAACTTGCATTAGAGCTCTCATATTTTGAGAAAAAGTATACCATACCTACAATTTAACCATATCCCTAGTTTTCATGTGCCTCTAGTTAGTTATAAATTTTAAAAGAGTCCTCTGCCTGATAATCGATCATATTTTTAAAATCCTTTTCACTTTATTAAATATAATGGACCAAAAACTACTATGTTTTTCATTAATTCGATTCATATTATAATCAACCAGATTGAGACACCCCTATTGAAGAGGGTGCAACTTGATGTGAATATACAATGGGGACCAATGAATAAAAGGTGGGATGTCCTTTCCAAGGATGATCATGATGATGGAATATCCTAGAAATACATTCAAGTTTTTTTCATTGATTAGTTTTACCCAGATACAATAAGGGGTGATAAGGCTCATGATATTTACCATATCAATCTGGGAAGGATAACAATGATGGTCTATGTAGTTCATTTAAATGAATTACTTTATTTTTATTTGATTATTCTAAGTGATGATATTTATATAGTTTTTAATTTTTTGATGTTATAAACTATTTCACAATGCATTAATTAATCATTTTCCACCATAGATTATCTATTATGGTGGTCAACTATGCCCCCAATTCTGAGATAAACCTCATATGACCCCTGATATTAGGGAATTATAGATTGTATTTTATATCCCAGACAAAATCATTGAGCAATATAATGTTATTCGACTATTGTTCCTACTAGAGTGGGGTAATAAATCTTAGTTAGGGCCATGAATTATCTTTTTCTTCATATATTATGAGGACTCCTATTTTTAATCAGTGTAATAGAGTGTATCATTACTGACCATGGTGATAGTGATATACTATAGAGTATTGTTCATATAGGAAAATAAATCATCTTAAGATTTTTCCTAATTTTTTCATTGACAATAAGAGGAAAAGGTGTGGGTTAGGCTTACGTATTGGGTGTTGGTTCATTCACCTTACTAGAAGTCATTATCTATTGTTTATGTTTTTATTTGGGGAACATAGAAGGGTATGGTTCTCTAGGTCAGTAGAGGAAGCATAGTAGTTCTATTAAATTTATCAAGATATTTAGAGCTAATTGAAGAGACACGGTGTTTGGTATTATTTTTTATCTATCATATTCATGTTTAATTTGACGACCGACCATTGATGTTTCAAGATTCTGTTTTTATGTAATCCACCACTGTCTCTATTTTATTTGACTTCACTATATTGAATATGTTTACATATTCACAATTTATTGATGATCTAGGATTGATTATAGATATCCTATATGGTGTTATGTATACTAGTATGACATTAGGTGTGTAGTATGGGGGCATTTAAATTTTTCTAGATTGTACTATAATTATCAATTTTTATATTAACCTCCAGTATTTCATTAAATATCATATTCCTATTTTTTTATATAATCCATTTGATAGAATGTATGACTTAATATAGAGTGCACATCAATAGTTATATCTAAAGGTAATTATCAATTTCTATTGAAGATTACTTTTATACACATGTTAGAGTGTGGTATTTACTTGTAGGATGTTCAAGTCATGACCATAAATAGTTGGGGAATATTTTATGTTAGTTTTTATCCTTTTTCTTAAAGATGTAGAGACATGACTTCTAGTCATTCCACATATTTTCAAACCAGACTAGGATGTAATTATTATAGACTTATTAGGGATCCAATCCAAGATATAAAGAGAAATCAATTTCAGGATTGATATAATGTAGGTATAGAGCTGATATCCATTACTATATATAAGATGGATCCTATAAATCACAGTGACCTGAAGGTTTAGCTAAAGGTCCATAGGGTGAATGGATTCATTCAACTATTTACACTCCATTAGGGTTCTCTCATTTTATTTACCATGATGTTTGTTGGTCCTTTACATTTATGTGTCCATTTCTTGGGTTTAAACAAAGTGATTTTCATCAACATGTATAATCTCCCTTGTAAAAATGACCACTTTTACTTTTATTATAGGTTCCATGTAATTCTATATGATCAAATTGAGTTTGGGATATCATCATTTTTTTGGATTCCATCTAGTGTTATTGATAATGCTTTTAAGATTAAGTATGGTCGGTATGAGTGTTTCATGATTCCATTCCATTTAATGATTGAGTTGGAACTGTTTATAGACAAAATGAATATTGTAATTTAATCATATATAAATTCTTCCACAGTTATATTGAATAATTAAATTTTATTATTCTCCATGCTGTGTAAGAATCATGCTCAACATTCTGATATTTTTTTTAAAAAACTAAGTAAAATTGCATTGAATATATACTAATCTCTCAAATTTTCCTTTTTGAATCAAAAATATTATATTCTTAAATGTTTTTATATCATAGGTATGAAAATCATTCGACCCTAAGATTTCTAAGGCCACAGTTTCTTAGGATAAATCACATAATGCCTTTGATATTCATAGATTCTATGGATTTTCATGATAATGCAAGAGGTTAATTTTAGAATTCATCCTATTAGAATCATTGATGACATCCCTAACTATATAGGTGGTCAATATTATGTGGTTTTATCCTTTTAAGGTAGCCTTTTAAAGGATAAGTTGACATATATTCCAATATTAACATTAAAGTATCCTTGTAATATTTGTACCCTATATTTTTATTCATTTGGGGTTGGTCTTGGGGTCATTATGATATTGGAAGGGTGAGTAATCATGTATATATCATGATAGTTGAGAGTATAGGAAAAAATTTACCTAACTTGCAATTTGGAGAGAGAAATGATGGTGTACGTGTTGAGAAATTGATTTCCCTGCCTACTGAGAGAATGATTTGAATTTTATATTAAACCCACATTCTAGAAATATACTTATTTATTTATTTTTATTTAGAATGACCTAAAACTTTAACATAAAATGATGTTTTAGTATTTAGAGTCCTCTGACTTTGAGATGCAATATACTGCTAGAAATGGAATTTTATGGCTGTTACGCGAAGGAGAAATACACAAGATTGAGTGATTTCATATTCTAGTAATGATTAATAGTTAATAAGCCTCTTAATCAAGATGCATCTTGAAATTCTAGATAAACATGGTAGGGTTAACCTCACACAACTATATATTACCTCCTTATTACATAATAGAGAAAATAAGTGACAGTTACCAACCTCATATTATATAATAAGGAGGGATAGTTTATATTTATATATTAGTGGGATTCAACATGAATGGTTTTAAATTTAATATTAGATTATTTATGTAAAATGTTGAGTTGTGTACCTTATAAAATGAGTTAGGGGTTGATGTAAGATTCTCATGCCTCGAGATTTTATGTTTATCTTGGACTTTCCATGAGGTATCACTATATCTCTGTGATGAATTTTCAGCTCAAGATGAATAAGGACATCATCATTTTCATTTACAAGTGCATCACATATTAGTGGGTGAAGGTTGGGAATCATCTATATATATATCATGTTTAGCCTCTACCCATTCCTAAATGTATCTCGTATATTGTGAATGTAGATTTTTTATGGGGTTTTGAGTTCAAATTAGGGTGATGATGTTGTGTGGGTTATTTATTACTCGTTGAAAAATGTATCTCACTTGCAATAAATAACAGATACCCACTTAGTTGATCAACCATGTTAGTTTTTTATTTGGTAGATAATATGAGTTCATGGTGTCTCTATGAGTATTTCACCATATTATGGTTCATGATTAACATCATTATCTTGAAGATAATTGCAAAAAGATTTTGAGACATAGGTGCATATGATCATAACATACATTCCTTAGATCGATGAGCTGTCTGACTATACTATACATGCATTAGAATACATGTTTCCAAAATATATCATATATTATAGTGGATCAAATAAGAGACATATATTTTAACCATGTTATCTTATTATGATATTTATCGAAAATTGATTTATAGGAGACCTCTTTAGGCCTTATCTTATTGTCGATGTTGATAAACTCTTTCCTAGATAATTACAGGTGAGTATTTGATTGTGAGGTTAAATCTAATGAAAGATACATAACAGAATATTTGAAGGATTTATAAAGAGGTTAGTGACTTCCTAGAGTAGATATAGATCATATATAGGCTGAAAACTCCATTCCATATAATTTGATGTAATCGAAAAGGTTTTTTTAATAGTGTATCCATGATTGAAACATGAGTAGATTTGAATTTAGGGAGTTTGATCCAAGCTATGAGTGACCATTGTAAATTTTGCAGATGATCATCACTATAGATTACCAAATAGTGATTCCACTAATATTTCATGATATTAATGATATATTCCTTATATCATTTCTTTATATATACTATATTTATCATTATCATTTGACCAGGATTGATGATTTCATAATGAAGACTAATGAATCATTCAAGTTTTAAAGAATATTATTTATGATAACAATTACTATACTATGCATCCAGAGAAATCATGGCCATATCCAAGAATAAACATGAGAGAGCTATATAAATATATGAGAAAAGATGTTAGAAATTGTTTCTAGTTATTATTAGTGAAACATCTCAATGATGGAAATCTATATTTTTGGTAGCATGTATCAACCACTATTACGAGGTGATTTTTTTTTTAAAAATTTAATCTCAAACATGTGTATTTTGAGGTTTTAAATCTATTAAGAATTTTTTTTAATGATGGAGTATTGTTTTTAGGAATTTTGATCTTTTCATAGAGGTCTTTACTTAGTAACAGACTATGTCGAGTACCTAGTGTAGTGGATTGGGTGCCTGGTGGTTATCTGCTAAATGGGGGAGGCCCTAGAGGGCCACCGAGTGACCAGTAACCCTAGGGTAGGTACTTGGTGGGTTATCTAAAATGTAGTATCAACAAACTATGTTCTTGATAGGCCACTGAGTTGTTGAAAATTTTTGTATTTATTAAATTTCACAAAAATTATATTAAATGATAAATCCCCACATTTTCATTACATTGGTCGCATCACCACTCATCTCTTCCAATTGCATCCCTTCTACTCTTAATATTTGATATCCATTATTTGATATTGTAATTTCATGTATTCAATACTGATGGATCAATATAGGTATTCTGTTAATCATCTTTTATATCTATTTATTTCTCTCATTATTTATTTTTTTTCTACAGATATCCCAAATTGCATACTTTATATTAAATTTGGAGAAATATCTTGATTGAAGATTATTTATATAAAGATTGTAAATGATATGGGATTTAAAAATAATTGTGACACCCCAGGATTTCATAGCACGTTATCTCTTTAAAATAATTCAATAGCTTGTGCTAGATGAATCATTAAGTTCGAGCGCATCACAACTTACCAAACTAGAAGTTCAAAATGAATTTATTAATAGTATTAAATGAATTTTGAATTTTATATACTCCATATAAATTTAACATCCATATTATGTGTTTCTTAGACATAATATAATAGAAAATTCATTTTTTCAGATGAAGGAAGTAATCTTCAAAAAATACTATTTTACTAGATTTTAATATAGAACCATTTTTAAATACAATATTTGAAACTTTTATTTATTAAATTTTACAAAATAAACTTCTTATTTAGAAACTGGAAATAAAAATTAGTTTTGATAAATATTTTCTGTTTTTCTGATAACTTTCATATACTGATGAATAGTGAAAATACAAAAAATTTATTGAAAACAATTTTTTTAATCAAAAATATCTATAGTGTTAAATTGAACATTTAAATTGTTTTTAAGTATAATTAGATTATATTTTTTTCATTTAATGGAATTTTGGTCATTTGATTTAATTTTAAATTTAAATTGGACATAAACACATATCATTCTTTTGATTGTTTTTACTTCTAAAAATCCTGCATTCTCATTTTGACAAGATGAATTAATTTTTAATTAATTAATTCAACTTCTATGTTATCAATTTTGTAAAATAGACATAATTTTTGAATTTGGAATATAAAAATTAGCTATGGGTAAATTTTTGGTATTTTTCTGAAAACATTCAATTTTTGATGAATAATGAAAACATTGTGTTATTGTTTAAAACTAAATTTTATTTAAACATTTATTTATTTCATTTAAATTTATTTTATGTAAAAATAGATAAATAATACCTATATATTTTCAATTTAATTATTTGGAGTAATTTTATAATAAAATTAGATGTATAAAATTTTATTAAACTTTTTAACATCTTTGACTCACCATCTAGGCACATTTGTATATTTGCATAAAACATAATTTTACTAATATTGTGAATTGAATTTAAAAAATCCAAGAGACATTATTGAAATCAGTTGTAATATGTGGTTCAATATGATGAATTTTTAGGTGAATATTAACTTTTAAATTTTATTTACCACGGTTAAAACTAAATAGGGTAATTAAAGGTAAAATGGTATTATAATTCCCCTAACACATGTCCAAATACTATTGAATAAGTTAATTTCGACAAAAATAAACCATAGGAAGACAATATTATCATCTTTGATCTACTTTAATTAGATTAATACATTTATTATTAATTTATTTAAAGAAAAGTTGAAAGTGTTAAATTCTATGTTTAATAAATAAAACATTTTTAATATATGTTTATGCATAAGATAAATTCTACTATAAATACTCATTATAAAGATAAAACGATTTCCTACATCATGGTAGTTTATTTATAATTTGTAGAAATTAAATAATTAAATTTACTAATGGAACAATGATGATGCAGTAATTACTTTATTTATAAATGATTAAAATAATGGATATTATAAATATGAAAATAAATGTAAATTGAGACTTTTGATTTAATAAACGAATTTTATAGGTTAATATTATATGTTAGGGTTGATTTAATGTATTTTTTTCGATGTTATCAACTTTTTATGATTTTGACAAAAACCAGATACTAAATAGTGTCAAAATTAACATAAATGGGTTTTTAAATCAAATAATATATTGTTAAATGATATAAAATTCCTAAAAATATAATATTCTGAAAAAGCAATTATATAATGAGATATATTTCATTACTTGATGTTCTCTATTAATTTTATAGTATTTTTATTAACCATGGGATATAATAATACAAGAAGATATGGTAAAAGTTAAACTATTTAACTAAGGGTTAAATCTAAAATATAAAGTTAATATGGTGACCTAAAAATTTCTAAAACCCATTGTTCGAGATAATTTAGACCCATCCCCACATTATCTTATAAATAAATCCATTTTGAGCTATTAGAAACTGAAAATTATTTTATAATAAAATAATATTACAAACATTTCCTAAAATGACCCTCACTACCCTTATAAAAGGGTACTTCCCATTCTCTCAAAATCACCCCTCTAAAGCCATCCGTATCAGCCAAACCCTAATAAAATATCCTCCCAATTACCGTAAAATCATCTTAGATACCATACATTGATCAGAAAGTCATCCTAAAGATCCTTTTTTTTCAAATCAAATGTAAGCACCCGAAGAAGAAGAAATAATTTCATCACCTCTTTCAATGTTCTTTTCTTCTTCCACATCATCTTTCTTTGTTGTTTCTATACCAAAATAATAACTATAGTACCTTATAAATGCTATGATGTTGTTATAAATATGGTACAAACACATTCATTTTTTTATCCATCCTACAAATGAAAAAGTCACCATACATGCATATGTATGGCTTACAATCTCCACATCGTGATATAGTTTGTTATTCAACACTTCATTATTTGGATGGGTATAATAATGAGTATAATTGAAATAAATAATAAATATAACTAGTTAATTTTTCTGTATATATGACATAACATCCAATTACATATGATTTTACTTTCAATAGAATGATATTTTCCCTTGTGTATATGTATGGATTACTGTCTCCATGAACGCGATGAGATTAATTCCTCATCATAACCATTCAAGAATAATTTTCATTTTATGATTAAAAATAATGTTTAGGAACTTAATATAATTATTTATATGAATAAAATACATCATAATCATAACAAACATGACTTATATAACAAAACATATAATAGGAAACAAATTAGTTTACACTATAAATAATGATAATACTAAAATATTATTAACAAAGAAATATTAGAAGATCATAAATGATATCATATTTGTGTATGTGATTCTTGTATAATATAATAACAATTATTTATCTATTATACTAGAGTTTAATGTACCCTTGACCAGGTTAATGTAATTTTCATGGTTAATTTTTCAATCCCTTTATTTTTTGAGGTTTTTTATACGTAAGCATCTATTGGGAATCCTTTATTATCCTCATCTGTGTTTCTTAAATATGCATTTCAAAACATTTTTAAAATTTCCTAGAATATGGGTTAAAGTAATTTATACCCTTGTTTTACTTTTTATAAAATGTTTTGAGTGGAATCGTTCTGTCATTTTCCAAACAATGTATTTTATGACCTTTTCGACAAATTAAGGTAAGAATGTTTATTAACATATACAGTCGGTGTGGATATTTTCCTCTATTATAACAACTTCAAAGCGTCCCTTACAAAATTATAAGAAAATTTTCAAATGAAATGTTTTCTTTTATAATTATGTGACTATTAAATAATTTCAAAATAGAAAGAGTTGTTTCTGTGAAATATTTTTAATTTCATCTATGTCAACATCCATTGATGGATTTTAAACATGTATGAAGTTGATTTATTATGATACAATATTTCATATTATGTTGAAGGTTTTTTGATATGTTTGAATATGGATGTGTTATTTTTATACCATTCGTGGTTAATGGTAATTTATTAACATTCCATATTCTAGTTTTAATATGAAAGTTTATGTTTTGTTTCAACCCTTTCATATGAGGAATGCATTGGACATAGTAAGTGACGAGTGGAGTCCACTTTATCTCTTTGATGCATCGGTAGGTCTCATAATACAAACTAGTGTCTTATAATAAGGCCTTGAAAAAATCTTATTTGTATTCTTGGCATGAGGCCTTGACTATGTGGTTATGATTTTTGACATTATTCATTACATCATTATAAAATTATCTATTGATATTACTTGTGATTATTCTCCTAGTAGAATATCCATGTTAATAATTAAATGGAATTATTTGACTTATCATTTCAATGTTATGCTGAATTTTATGTTTAAATGCTTTTGTTTTAGTCTTATACATTTCCTTAAATTTTTATGCTTATTTATGACAGTTTTTGCTATATTGTTATATTTAATGAGCATCTGAGCTCATCCCTTTCTTATGTTTTCTTTTCCTAGGATGTGAAGAAGTATATTATGATTAACCTGTAGTGATAATCCAAAGGATATGAGTGTGTTCAAATGGGACACAATGTTGTTTTTTGTTGTTTCATGATGTAATGTAAAACTTATGTATGTATCTAGTACTTCCATAACTACTAAACTAATCAGTCTTTAGAGACTTGATCTCTTGTGAACATGCCTATGTTATATAATAATACAACGACTCTGGGTTATTAGGTTCTGCGCATTACAATTGGTATCAGAGAATTTTTAGTAAAAAACATGGAAACTATATTTTGAAAAACGCTAATTAGAGAACATTACCCTAAGATAAACAATGAGGATTAGAATATAAGAACATCCAAATGTTTTGGTACTGTAAATATTAAGTGGGTTTTCTAAGAAAATACATCAATTTCTGGATACAAACAGGTAGAGGGGGATTTAGCACAGATGTACATAGGAGTGAAAACTTTGATAAGGAGTTTCGGGCTTGACCTGGGGAATCCAAGTACACAACAATGGGCCTTGCTACACTCTTAGTATTGACACTCTTGGGGGATATGCTTAGTATAATTCAAATTTTCTTAAAAACATTATAAATTATTTATGAGTAAATACTTACTCAAAGAAAATATTTATATGATTATATATTATATTCATAAACTTTTCAATTTATATTAGGTATTTTAAAAGTTTGGAATTATTCTTTGTGATTCATAAACTAACCTAGTGTATGCCATTGTTTAGAAATGGTGCTCAGTATGAGGAATGAGAACTCCAACACTACACATGATTCCAAGAGTAAGAAGGATCATATAATTCATGGACATAAGAAAATATTTAAAGGAAAATAGTCTCCCATGTATTCTCATCATATGTATAAATAGTTTCATTTGATAATAAGATAAGTAATGAATTCTCTGAGTCCTATAGTTTTAAATGTAATCTAGAGAAGAAAAGGATGGTAAAGATAAAGATGTGGATAAAGGGAAGATGGGAAAGTAGGATTTTCCCATATGTGATAACTGTGGAATTAATCACCTTGGTAAATGCTTGAAGGGAATGAGATCTTTTTATTAGTGTGGATACAAAAGACACCAATTAAATGATTTAAATGGCATGAAAAAAGATTTCAAATGTATAATTCTTCATCTAAATGGACTTGGGACACTACGTGACACAAGGTATGAATCATCAGAGTATACCGCAAATGATGCTATTGGATAATAATAATGTTATGATACTTCCACATATAAAGTTGAATGATTAGTGATCATATGCTGTTATTAAGGAATTTTGTCATTTGAGTATGGTACTAATAATGTACAAGTTATAATAATTATCAATTATAAAAGGATTTTACTGCATCACTATTTCATTATGGATTTGATATTGAATGGTACCAAATAAACTAACAGAGTTTCAAGATAAACATTTTAGAAAATATATGGTTGGGAGAAATAAAACACTTAATATTATTATGGAATTGAGATAATGATTTGGGGATAATATTTGACTGAATTGAATAAATTATATTAGATATTATTGACTACCTTGAAATAAAATAATAGTTTGTTTATTCATTCATTGTGGGAGTTTACAATATTTTTGGAGATAAGGAGAATATCCAGTATTCTATAAGTTATAAGGGAGCATGAATGTAATCAATAAGGTTTTATAGTAATTCAGGTTGTTTCCATGTGTAAAGAGAATAAATGATGGAGGTATTCACATGTTATTATGTGGAAAAAGAGATCTTCATTATGTTTACCTTCCTTATAAATTGTGGACTGTGAGTTTGGATAGAAGTATTTTGGATAAGTCTAAAGGATGAAATGAATTAAGTTGGACAATTGATACTATTTTTTAAGGATAGAATATTTCATAAGATAATTTTTGGGTATCTATAAAATGGAAAACACAGAGGTCAGGCGACAACCCGTTGCATCCGGTAAGGCTGTGAGACTTGAACCCGCAACTAAAGGGAGACAAAGGTGCATCATCTACCATTAGAAAGAGAGATGTCCTAGTTTATTTGATTTAGTTTTTTTAAATGATTTGATAGATGAATTATAAATTCATTTTTTTAAACCCGATATGATTAGGATAAATGGAATATTTTTTAGTTCTATTATTATTTGGAGTTAAATATGAGTTTTTTGTAGAAATTAGTTAAAGGATGGAACTCTACTTGTCAAAAATTTTGTTTGTTTTTATAATATTAAATTAATTCTTAAACTTGTGGGAATGGATCTTAAAACCAAAAATGTGTTATCCTAATACCTTATGGTTTGATGAACCAATAATATTTTTTGTCATCCATGACTTATAGCTTTGAGGCACTTAATTTTCTATTTATAGTTAATTTTATTATGATTGATGACCACAATTAGTCCCTATAAATATTTACGTTTTTCTACCATTATGTGTCTCTAATTGACACCAATGTTTTCTTATTCAAGATCATGATTTTTTGGTTTACTTTTCCGTTTCCATTTCTCTCTTATTAAGACTGAATTTTATTAACCATATTTCTGATGTGGGTTATCCACAAAGGTACTTTCTATTTTAAAACTTTTATTTTTGAAGAAACATGCTATATTTCAAGGAGGCAATATATTCAAGGATGGGAGAATGTAACACCCTAGGATTTCATAGTACATTATCTCTTTAATGTAATTCAATAGCTTGCACTACACAAAATACCGATTTTGAGTGCACCACGACTTACCAAACTAGCCGTTCAAAAATTGATTATGAATATTATTAACTAAATTTTTAATTTCATATACTTTATATAATTTTAACATCCATATTATGTTTTTCATAGACATAATATATGAATAAATTCAATTTTACAAATAAAGGATATATTTTTCAAAAAATACAATTTTACTTCCTTGTAATGGCTAACCCTTTTTAAATCCAAAATTGACACATTTATATATTTAATTTTACAAAATAAACATCCTCTTTAGAATTTGGACATAAAAATTCATTTTTGATATATTTTTTGTGTTTTTATGATAATATTCATATATTGATGATTACAGAAAAATACTAAATTATAATTGAAAACAAATTTTTTAATAAAAATAATTTATAATATTAAATTATATATTTGAATGGTTTTGAAGTACAATTAGATTATAAATTATCATTTAATCCAATTTTGGTCTTTGGAAGTAATTTTACATTAAAATTTGACCTAATCACATATCAATCTTTTGATAGTTATTACTTCTAAAAAAACCCACTTTCTAGTTTTGAAAATGGGAATTAATGTTAAATTAATTAATACACCTTCGATTTTTTGAATTTGGTAAAATAAACACCATTTTTTAATTTAATATAAAAATTATCCATGGGTGAATTTTTGGTATTTTTCTGAAAACTTTCAATTTTTGATGAATAGGGAAAATCATTGTGTTATTGATTAAAACTGGATTTTATTTAAATAATTATTTATTTTATTTAAATTTATTTTAAGACAAAATATATACATAATACCTATATAAGTTCATTGAAATTCATTTGAGTTATTTTATAATAAAATTAGATATAAAAAATATTACTGAACTTGTTAATGTCTTTTACCAACCATCTAGGAACATTTGCAAATTTGCATAAAACAAAATTTTACCACTACTATGAATTGAATTTCAAAAATCTGAGGGACACTGTAGATATCAGTAATTAAGATATGATTTAGTATAATAAAAATAGTTTTTAGTGAATAGTTACTGTTGAATTTTATTTACAACAGTTAAAAGAAAAGAGAGTAGTTAAAGGTAAAAATAATATTATAATTACCCTAACAAATGTCCTAATTATATTGGATAAATGTATTTATACCAAAATAAACCATAGGAATAAAATATTATCCTATTTTTTCAACTTGTATTAGTTTAGAAAATTTATTATTATTGTATTTAATGAAGAGTTAGAAGTTTTAAATTCAATGATTAATAACAAAACATTTTTAATATAGGGATATAGATAATATAAATTAAACTATAAATATTCATTGTAAGTATCAAAATATTTCCCACTTCATGATATTTTCTTTATAATTTTTAGACATTAAATAGATAAATTTGTTTATAACAGAATGATGATGCAGTAATTACCTTATTAAGGAAGGATTGAAATAATGAATATTATAAATATCCAAATAAAGGTAAATTGGGAATTTTGATTCCATTTAATAATTTTCTAGGTGAATATGACATTTTAGGTTTGATTTAATGTATTTTTTTATTTATTCAACTTGTTATGACTTTCACAATAACCAAATACTAAATACGTTCAAAATTGACAGAAATGAGTTTTTCAAACAAATACTATATTATTAAATGATATAATATTTATAAAAATAATAGTAATCTACCAAAGGAATTTTATAATGATTTATATGTCATTAATTAACCACTTGAGGTTCTCTTGTAATTTTATAGTATATTTATTAATCATGTATTATAATAATACCAGAACACATGGTAAAAGATAAACTATTAAACTAAGGGTTAAATCTAAAAGATAAGGTTAATATGGTGACCTAAACATGTCTAAAACCTACTATTTGAGATTATTTATACCCATACACACCTTATACTTCAAATAACTCCATTTGGAGCTTTTAGAAACCGAAAATGATTTTATAATAAAGTAATATTTCAAGCATTTCCTATGTGACCCTCACTTCTCTTATAAAAGGGTACATCCCATTCTCTAAAAATCACACCTCAAATACCATTTTAATAGGCCAACCACATCTCAAATACCTTTCCAACTACCCTCACTTTAACCTAGAGGAATTACATTGATTAGAAAGCCAACCTAAGGATCCCTTTTGATCAAATAAAAAAGAAACACCTAAAGAAGATGTATAATTTCATCACCTCTTTCAAAGTTCTTTTCTTCTTCCACTTCCTATTTCTTTGTTGATTCCATACCAATATAAAAAATCTAGTTCTTTCTATATACTGTGATTCTATTATAAATATTTTAAAACCATATTCATTTTTCTATCCATCTTGTGAATGAAAAAGTTACCATGCGTGTGTACGCATGTCTTACCATCTCCACATCGTGGTGTAGTTTGTTTTTCAACACTTCATTATTTGGATGGGTATAATAATGAGTATAATTGATTTAGATAATAAATATAACATGTTAATGATTCTGTATATATGATATAACATCCAATTACATACGGTTTTTTCCATGAATAGTATGATATTGTCGCTCGTGCATACGTACGGATTACCGTATCCACGATCGTGATGAGATTCATTCCCCATCGTAACCATTCCAGAATAATTTTAATTTTTTGATAAAAAATAATTTTTATGAACTTAATATAATTCTTTATATGATTTAAATACATCCTACTTGTAAAAGTATGACTTCCACAACAAAACATATAAAGGAAAACAATTCAGTTAACACCCGAAACAATGATAATATTGAAATATTATTAACAAAGCCTTATTAGTAGATCATATATGATAACATATTTATTTATTTGATTCTTGTATAATTTAATAAAATTTATTTAACTATTATAAAGGAGGTTTATATACCCTTGACCATGGAAAAGTACAAGGTATGGGTTAATTTTACAATCACTTTATTATCTGAAGTTGTTTATACGTAAGCATATAATGGGAATCAGTTATCATCCTCATATTTGTTTCATAAAAATGTATTTTAAATTTTTTTAAATATTTCCTATAATATGGGTTAATGTTTTTTATACCCTTGTTTTACTTTTTATAAAATCATTTGAAATGAATCTTTTTTTCGTTTTCCAAATGAGATACTTTATGACCTTTTCAACAAATTAAGGTAGGAATGACTTTTACTTTATACGGTGAGTGCGGCTATTTTACACCGTTATAACACCTTCTTATCTTACCTTACATAGTTATAAGATTATTTTCAAAATAAAGTTTTTATTTTATAATTATGTGACTTTTAAATGATTTTAAAATAGAAAGAGATATTTCTCTCAAATAGTTTTTATTTCATCTATGTCAACATCCCTTGATGGATTTTACACTTGTTTGAAGTTGATTTATTAGGATAAAATCACCCATATTGTATTGAAGGTCTTGTAATATGTTTGAATGAAGATGTGTTATTTTTATACCATTCATGGTTTATGGTTAAATTATTAACATTTCATATGCTTGTTTTAATACGAATTTTTATTTTATGTTTCAACTTTTTCATATGAGAAATGAATTGGACATAGTAAGTGACAGGTCGAGCTCACAATAGTTATTCGATGAATTGGTATGTATCATGTGAGAAACTAGTGTCTTGGAATAAGGTCTTGAAAAAATCTTATCTATAGTCTTGGCACGAGGACTTGACTATGTGGATATGTTGTCCGGCATTTCACATTCCATCACTATGAAATTATCTATTTATATTACATGTGACAATTCAACTAGTTGAATATCCATGTTAATAAGTATATGAAATTATTTGATTCATATTTTCCATTTTTTTCTGAAGTTTAAGTGTAAAAGTCTTGTGTTTTAGTCTTATAAATTTTCGTAAATGTTCATGATTATTTATGATAGTTTATGCTATATTGTTATCCTTACTTAGCATCTGAGCTCACCCCTTAGGGCTTATTTTCCCAGTATGTGAAGATGTATATAATGATTAACATGTAGGGATTTGACAAAATATATGATTGTTTTTAATGGTGACACAATGATGTTTTTATTTATTTCATGATGTAATGTAAAACTTATGTACATATCTAGTACATCCAAGGCTACTAAACTAATCGGTCTTTTGAGACTTGATCTCTTGTGATCATGATAATGTTATGTAATAATTCATTGAATCTGGGTTACTGTGTTTGGGGTAGTAAAATTTTGGTTAGTGGTGCTTAATATTTTTCATTGGTTTATATGAGTTTTCTTGTGATATTTGATCAGTGTTCAAGATGAATTTATTTTCATGACCAAAAATTAATATTAAATTTTTACCATCGACCTTAATGATTCATGTAAAGATATTTAGGTCTTTGAGTGTTACATTGTGAATTATAATTTAATGTAATATTATATGATGGTAGATCATTTGAGAAAAG
This sequence comes from Viscum album, assembly GCA_963277665.1. NCBI lineage: Eukaryota > Viridiplantae > Streptophyta > Magnoliopsida > Santalales > Viscaceae > Viscum > Viscum album. The sequence continues at coordinate 693,963,461 of OY728161.1, read as the reverse complement.
ATTTGATGAACCCTATATATGGAACCCAATGACGTGTTCCTCAATTTATATTTTATTATAATCCACATTTTTAGGTTCCAAATAACTTCATTTTATATAGAGATGTTTATTTTCCCTAGTGTTCAGTTATGATTGGTTTATTAGTGAGTTTATGGTTTATTTTTATATTGGAAATTTGTTATTCATTGTTATGTATTTTGTGGTGGGTGTCTCAATACTTTAAATTATCTTGTTCTAAGCGGATTCAAATGACTTCTTGAAATTATAGAAAGGGGTTTTCTATGAGAGGTGAAACATAGTGCTGATTATTTGAGGTATTAGATGATATACATACTTGGTTATTATTTATTGGGATTCATCTATTGACTTAGTTATTAAATCACAACAAAGTAAATTATGAGGGACTTCATGCATCGTTTTATTAGTAGTAATATGTCAAGACTAAGACACCTTAGATATGAGATCATTATAGACTTGGGGTTCCCCTCCCATAGTATTTATATTATTTTAAATTTGATAAGGATGTTATTGGTCTATTATCATTATAGATGTATAGATATTTCCTATCTATCATTAATTAATGTTTAGTGGGGATTATGATTCTTATGAGAGGATATCATTATAGGCACCTAACAATTTCCCTATTTATTTATATCAATTTTAGTGTGTATTGTGATTACTAAGTGATAAATTTGTTACATACACTCGATGTATTTCCAATTTAATTAGTCTTTTTTTAATAAAGGGTCAAGATTACTAATACATGATAACATTATATACATTATTAGATAATCCCATTTGTCTTATAACTAATTAAGTAGTTGGTGAGAATAATTTCAGACTATGATCTCGACAAGAATGTGAGAGTACTACCACACTGACATTGTGATAATTTAGTGATACTTTAAGACTTATTCTAGCACTATATAAGATAGTTTTGGTCTCCCCCTAGAGTATTGTTTATCAATTTAGGGGTTAACACATATTTTAATTATAATTATTTGATAATGATTAAGATATAATCACTTAGAAAAATCACATTTTTATTTGGTATTTATTTTCGGACACTGTGGGTGTCTGTTTACAAATTTGTATTCACATCCTTAATGTCCATCTTGGTTCATGCATAAAAATTATTCTTCACAACATAGGAAAGGTAGTAATTCCTTATATTTATGTATCATATATAGATTCATGGTTAGTTTATGAAAACCAGATTGAGTGGGGATATAGATTTGGTTTTTTATTTTTCCATATTCTTTTGTTTATTTTCCCCCATGTAGTATAAGATTAACACGGGGGAAATCATTATTACAATATTTTATTTTGTATGGAATTATATATTTTCAATTTGATTAGAATGTGTTATATTTTTTCCTTTATGGTTGGCACATAATTTTAATTTCTATATAATATAATTTTTCTAGGATATATATTATTATAATATATTTTTCATTTTTCTATTATTTTATATACCATGATTTATTTTCTCCTCTCAATAACCTATAAACCCTTGAAGTTAGTCGATATCCTCTGGAAAATGGGGAGGTTCACCTTTGGTTTGTGATGATCTGTTTCAAGAACATTTTGGGTGGATCATTTTAGGACCTCAGAACTAGTAGATAAACATGTTTTTATGAAAAAAACTAAATAAAACCCCATTAATATTTTGTTGTTATTATTAGATTGGTATTTTTATTTTAATGGTTGGTTATCCAATTTTCATATGGCCTTTTCCGAGAACAATGTGTGGAGAAATTAAAATATGGAGGGTCTTTGGGGCTCAATAGTGAATTTTTATAACACAACTAAACTATTTATAATATATTAGTACTTAATTTTCATATCAGAACTTCTTTCTGTTTGTGTTCCTTTGATATGCCCTATTTGGTGAACAAACTTAAACTATATTCCCTTATGCTATAATATTTTGTATATTTTTGATATTATTATTTTTTATGTATGCTAAATTTTCATTCCAATATAATTCGTAATGGATTATTAAAAATAAAAACCGTATAGGTGTGGTTTTTTAAGAGCTATTAAAACTATCACTAAATCTGATTTGTTAACTTTTTTTATTTTATTTAAATTGTAGTGACGCTTTTTTAAAAACATTCTAAAAAATAATAGTAGTTATTAATTATAGTTTTTAATTATTTATCATTTTTAATAATTATGAATCATTAATTTTTAGTTAATGATTTCTAATTATATATACACACACGCATATTTATGTATGTATAATTTTTATTTATAAAGCATTATATGTATTAATATATTTATATTTCTATTCATTTATTTAAATACATTTATATATTTATATATTTAAAGATATTAATTTGTATTTGTATATATTTATGAATATTAATATATATTTATACATATTTATATATATTATGTTAATTTATATAGATAATTTTATGTGTATATAAATATGTGTTTGTGTGCATATTTATATGTGTTCATATATATATTTGTATTTTTCATTTTTATTTTTATTTTATATAATTATATTAAATTATATATATGTATGTATTTATGTATATTTATGTATATTTATTTATAGTTATGTAATTTATGAATATTAATATGTATTTTTGCGTATTTATAGATATTAATGTGTATTTATATACAAATTTATATATATTTTTGGGGTGTGAAAATATATACACATCTATGTGTGTGTGAGTATTTATGTATCATTATATGTGTTATTATTTATTATATATATTTATATAAATATAATTAATTACCTTTTCTTCAATATATATATATATATGTATATATATATAATTTTAAGTATGTTTATAATTACAAATATTTATATATGTGTTTATGAGTTTTTATATTTATGAGTATTTATATGTATATTTATATATATTTATATATGTATTGTTGGTGTATATAAATATAAATGTGTGTGCTTTCTATTTATCTTTACGTACATATATATATATATATATAATTAAATGTTTTTGTATGCGTCTTTATATATATTTATCTAAATTTATTTATATTTGTATATAATTATATATATTTATACGTATTTATGTGTATTTATTTATATTTATATATGTTTATATGTATTTATATGTATTTATATTTTTTTATATGCATATATGTTTTTTTAATTTATTTTTTTGTATATATATTTATTTATATTATATAACTATTTATACACACACAATTATATTTAATAATATGTGTGTGTGTGTGTTTTTTCTTAGGTTTGTGCGTATTTATATATATATATATATTCATTTATATTTATAGATATTTATCTATTTATGTATACTTATATATATTTACGATCATTATGTCAATATATGTATACATATGTTTATGTGTAATTATATTTATATATTTATGTATATATAAATTATGAATAAATATTTTTATATATATGCATGTATTAAGATGTATTTATCTAGAAATATTATTATTTTGAAGTATTTTTAGTCAACACATAAAGGTCTTAGTAGAGTGGTAATGGCTTTGCATAATTATAAAGAGGTAAGGACTTCAAATCTCAGCTGACAAATATATATTCTTGATTTTATATAGTGGATCTAGGTAGACAATATATAATAAATAATAATAAATAAATAAATAATATAAAATAATTATAAAAAAATTTAATTAAAAAAATAAAATAAACAAAATGTTGATAAATATTTAGCAGGGGTTTTACAACTATTAAATAAGAAACCACCTGGAAAATATTCTTGAAACGTGGATACCAGATTGTTTATAGAAAGCATCACTGATCATAAACTGATGGTTTAATCTATAGTTAAGACAAATTTTTCTTATACTAACTTAAATTTTTTACTTATTTTCTTTTTGTTTCTACAACCATGACTGATGGTTGTATTTATAACAACTATTTCCATTAATCCATTTTTATGGATTTCCCACCTCATTCTCCATGGGTCGATCACTAACTACGATTTGGTCTATGAGTCAAAAAATAATGGGCCTAGTTCAAAATGAAATTGAAACCTGATATGTGCTTGCATGGTTGTGATCAATAATAGAGAAAATGGTTCACCAGTGCATCTATGGATATTGGAAGATCATAAATAGCCAAGGACATAGATTTTATTCTTGAGAGGTGGCATATGAGGGATACAAGGCCTCGATGTGGGATTCCTGGTTGGGTGACAGATTGATAGAAACTAATCTCTGATAGTGGTGCTTCCATAAATTATGGGCCTAAAAAAGACCTTGGTGAGATTAGATAAGGAATAAATAATTGGGTGATGTGTTAAATCTAGTTCCGAATCTATTTCATATTGCCCGACTACATGGCACATAGTTCATATAAACACATGCATGATATCTTTGTTGATGTGGCGACATTGGTTGTATACCATGATAAACCTTACACTTTACGTACTTTACTCAAATGACATGTACATCTAGCTATCTACATGGTATTTATGAATAATACACAACATAGCAGTCGAATGGGCCTATATATTATGTGATCATGGACCATACATCGTGTAATTCAGTTTTTATGTCATATGGAATCTTTCATTCCATTTGTTGCACTAGTACGAGGCCACTTTTTTTTATTTGAATCCACACATTGTGTAACCTATGGGGACACTATGAATTTCTTCGAGACCATCATACTCACTATGTCTGTATATTTCGACTCGGTTTTGGACAAGATTTTAGTCCACCATATTTCTTTTATATCTAGAATTAAATAGTGGACATAAAATTTTATTATCTCAAGAAATAAATGAGGAAATATGGTTAGGTTTTCTCTCATAAAATTTATATTTTCTTTACATGGTATCAATCATGAAAATCAATGAGTTCTTCATGGATTAAAACTCTATAGGATAACTTCATTTGTTGGTTGAAAGTCACCCACAATCCTAAGGTTGGGTTAAAAATTAAACCCATTTAGCAGGTCATGGTATCCTCTACCTATGGATTAGATAGGAATCAACATTCACCCCACCTATACTAGAAATGGGATCCACTATCTATGGAGTTAGTATACCCCTTTCTAAGATCATGTTTTTGAAATGTTTCCTTCCTTTATTATTTTGAGGAGGTTTTATGGATTTCTATCATAGGTAGTTTAGATTCATGGAGTTTTGTGTATATTGTTTCTTATGGATGGACATGAAGAATGAAGCCCCTCATATTTTCATGGGTTTTATTCCTTTTAGAAAATATTATATATTCTTTATTTTATCACCGTGGTTTGTGATTATGATCTGACTAATATTTTGATGCCTCTTTCCGGTGTTTGTGATGTAATACTGGGTATGATTGTAATTACATCTTCATATTAATCTTTTTAACATATGTCATGTCTTATAAAGATGATGATAATTTTAGTAGGGTCCATAGTGGTCCAGGTATCAAAGGAGTTTTGTGGTACTTGGTGGTTGTGTTATCTAGTTGTGTTTAGATCATGGGAGAATCAGAATGGATGTGCCTATAGGTTTTGGGCGTAGTGGAAGCACATATGTTGGTGTACCCAACTTTAATTTTAGCATTAATAATGATCAATCCAAGATCTATCACAATAATAAAATGCCATATCTTTAGAATAAAATGATGAACAAAAAAGAAAGAGGGGAGTCCTAAAAGAAAAGGTAGGATCATCATATGTTGATTATAATAAATTTAATTAATTAACAAGAATTACCTTGATGGAATTTATTCTTCATTGATGTTTGCGGTCACGATCCGATGTGATCTGTCATTGCATCGTAGAATCGATGTTTAGGATTCCTCTAGCGGTGATCCACACATTCTCCATGTATCTCTGGACGTCACCGTTAAGATCTCTTGGTTCTAGCATGGAAGAGCCTTCACTTGTGATATCTGGCTTTAATCACCATGATCCGGTGGAGGTGGATCTCTCTCTCATAGCTTGAGAGCGTTCTTGGTGGAAAATGAATTCTCTCTTGGCATGAAAGCTTTTCCAAATCTATTGTGCACAACCACACAAAAAAATTTCTAGGATAATAAGAAATATATAACATTGATTTTTATTTATATTGAATAGTTAAATGAATTAATTACCCAAAAGTATTTATTCATTTCATTTAATTCTTAGTGATACCCCGTGTCTAATAATAACAGTTGACTATTACTATTACCTTACAAGCACCCAAAAAATTACACCAAATATCTTTTAATTAAATAAATAATATTATTTCTCACAAATTCTTAGAAAAAAATACATGGTGTGTATATTTAATAGACACAACGTGTACTTCTTTTTTTCCATTTTTCTTTATTTCCTCCACCAAATTTATTAGACCATGAATAATGGCTATTTGTTTCTAAAATTAATATCACTACATTAATCACTAATAAATATTTTATTTCTCTCACAATATATTCTTTCGAATAAATAGTGTCGAAATAAATGCGATCATTCATCCTTAAATAATTATTAAACAACAATCAGGAATAATCACTATTTGAATTGTTAAATTAATATTTGACTGAGATACTTTGACACACTTATTGTGTGACCCTCTAGGAAACTTTCTCAGTGGCATTATATGGAGATTGCCTAAAGTCCAAGGTTAGCATCTAACAACATGTAAAGGCACTTATATAGAAACAATTTAACACTGAAATGATGTGTCACCTCCTACGAATTCTTACCATGTAATATAATTCTTTTTTCTCGATATATCAAATCAAGTTGGTTTTATGTTAGTCCCATCAACCCATGTGCTTGATTATTCTTTCTTTGATATTCTGAAATTGAACATCCCCATTCCCCACACTAGCCACATATTTATTTTGGCTATATCAATTCCATCAAAGGGCCTGAGATATCTACTTACATTATGGAACCAAAGGGAAAATCCTTTATTGCATTATCTATTAATGTAGTATCACTCGTGATGCACCCAACGTATCCTACCTCACGAAGAACTGCGTGTCGTCATAGTTTTCATCAATAAGTCTATGTGCACGAGTTTTAATACCCATTAATAATAATCATAATGTCTAAGGACCGATGCACACATCCGCAGATAGTAACATCCAATGAATCTATAAAATGTGGATTTCCAACTGGCGGGTCTCGTTCTTATAATATCCTCCTGGATATTACCTTGGGTTCACACTATGATAAGGTGCCTCAGTGTTTTATGAGTCCTCACCCCTAATGCCCAGTATTATTTGTGTTCCTCAAATAACATCATATGGCCATAAAACATATATTCAAGAATAGTGGTATGACCCTTTTGGGTTCTCATCATAGCAGGGATCCATTATGACCCTTTAATGCAATAGCTATCCTTAAGACATTATCACATGAATTTTCAAAAATAAGAACAATCAAGATGTGATAAGGTATTTATTAATGAATAATGTACAAAGTAGTTGGATCTTGGACCATAACTCCAACAGACTCCTACATGGTCTAGAGCCAACTTCTAATAACCTTTAACCCACTAGCTCTCACATGATATTCATGCTTCTTCTGAGATAGGACTTTAGTCATGGGTTACACCACATTCTCTTCCACGGACAAGATTCTCACGGAAACTTCACACCTTTGATAGAAATCCCTCAAGAGGTGGTACTTCTGGAGTATGTGCATTTTCCGTTGATGTTACCTTGGTACTTTTGCAAGATCAACTGATGCAGTATTATCACAATACAACATGATAGGATCTTTACTTCTAGGCACCACATCAAGATCCTGGATGATGTCCCAAATACAGATGTCTTCCTTGGATACATCAGAAGCTTCTATATATTCGGACACCACTATAGAATTGGCGACAAATTGTTACATTGAACTCTTCTTGCTCATAGCTCCTCCATTGTGACAGAAAACCTATCTATATTGCGACTTCAGATTGTTCTAATCTGTCTAAAAACCAGAATCAGTATACCCTCTGATGAAAATTTCCTCGTCCCCTCTATAAACCAGGAACATATCCTTAGTTCTTCTTAGATACTTAAGGATATTCTTAAAAGAAGGCCAATGAAATTCTCCTAGATCTTCTTGATAGCTGCCTACCATTCTCAGTGCATTGGAATCCTTAATCCTGGTACATAACATGGCATACATAATGGATCCTATAGATGAATAATATGGTATCTTTCTCATTCTATCATTCCCTTGTTGTTTCTGAGGACACATTTTCTTATAAAGATGTAAGCCATGTGACACTGGAACTAATCCCCTTTTGGATTGTTCCATAATAAATCGCTTTAGTATCTGGTCAATGTATGTACACTGACTTAGTTCAAGTAGCCTCTTGAATTTATCACGAATGATCTTGAACCCTAGAATGTAGGCTACTTCCCCTAAGTCCTTCATTGAGAAACACTTGTTCAACCAGTCCTTTGCTGACTGTAATATTGGTACATCAATTCCAATAAGCAATATGTCTTCAAAATATAATACTTGGATAATGATTTCATTCCCATTAAACCACTTATAAACACATGGCTCACATTCATTCTTAATGAATCCAAATTCTTTTATGGATTCTTCAAATCGAGAATTCAATGACATGGATGCTTGCATTAATCCATAAATGGATTTATGCAACATGAAAACCCGTCAGGCTTCACCTGGTGTTACAAACCCTTCTATTTGTGTAATATAGACATTTTCTTGAAGGTTCCATTAGAGAGTTGTTATGAAATCCATTTTCCAAATTTCATAGTCATGGTAAACTACTATGGAATGTATAATTCTTATGGATTTAAACATGGAAACTAGTGAGAAGGATTCATCATAGTCAATTCCTTGAAATTTTCTAATTCATTTAGTCACTGGCCTTACTTTATAGGTGCTAAATTGACCTTCCATGTCCATTTTTCTCTTAAATACCCATTTGCATCCAACAAGATTTACATCAACTGGCTCATTGACCAGAACCCATACATGGTTCAGAAACATGGAATCCATCTCAGAATTAATAGCTTCTAGAAATCTTGTAGCATCTGAGTTTTCTACTGCTTCCTTGTAGGAGAGAGGTTCATCATTTTCCAACAATGGTGATTCACCATCCTTGGTGTCCAGGAAATAAAATCTCTCTGGTTCCCTTAACTCTCTTGAGCTCCTACATAGTACTTTTGTTTCTGGAACCTCTTGCACTGGGACCTATAGAACTTGTTCCTGTACCAAATCTTGAGTATCTTGAGCATCAACTTCATCGAAGTCAATCATGCTCCCACTATCCATTTTGAGGATGTGCTCCCTCTCAAAAAATATGGCTTCTCAGGCGACAGTCACATTCTTCTCTGAAGGGTTATATTGGTAATATCCTATCATTTCCTTGGGATATCCTATAAAGATACACTTCGTGCCCCATGGTGCTATTTTGTTACCCGAAAAGTCCTTAACAAATTTCGTGCATCCCCATACATGTGTGTGTGACAAAATGGGTTTCTCTTTATTCCATAACTTAGAGGTAATTCTATTTGCCACCATGGTTGGTGCTCGGTTTAATGTGTATGTTACAATTGGTAATGAATATCCCCAAAAGTATAATAGTTGATCTGCATGACCCATCATCGACCTCACCATGTCCAAAAATGTGTGGTTTCTCCTTTCACAAACACCATTCCACTATGGTGTATAATGATGAGTGAGCTAAGATAGAATCAAAAACTCTCTTAGAAGATCGATGAACTATTGGTTCAGATATTCTCCACCTCAATCCGATCGAAGATTCTTTATCTCTTTACCGAGATGATTCTCTACTTCATTCTTGAATTCTTTAAATATTTCAATGTCTTCTATCTTATACCTCATTAAGTAGACATATCCATATCTACTCAAATTGTTAGTAAAAGTAATGAAGTAGAAATATCCAGCTCTAGCTTCTACTAGAAATGGTCCACACACATCCATGTGCACCAATCCTAAAAGCTCTGTGGCCCTTTCACCCTATCCACCGAAAGTGGCTTGGTCATTTTTATTTGTAACCAAGTGTGGAATCTATCATGTGGTTTTAACTCCTTAGAATCTAAATATCCATATAGGTAGATCCTTTTCAAGCACTTCAAGTTTACCTGACCGAGATGGTGATGCCAAAACTGGGTGAAGTATGAGTCATGCGAGTTTGTTTCGTTATCGATTGCCAACACTTAGTTTTCCTAATTTAATACATACAGACAATTATTTAAATTCTCAATACCATAACATATGTTGTTCATATAAATGATACAAACCTTATTTCCAAAAATGAAAATAAATCCATCTATATCCCAACAAGATACAGAAATTATGTTCTTCTAACACTAGGATCATAATAATAGTTATGTAAAACCAAAATCATCCCATTTGGCAATGGGTGGTGGTAATCGCCAATGGCTAATGTAGCTAGCATCGCACCATTGGTAGCTCGAAGATAAACATATCCACTACAAATCTTTCTAAATCTACTTGGTTCCTGCATTTGAATTCCGATGTGAGACCCACAAGCTGTATCTAATATCCAATGTGTAGAAATGGAAAGATTACACTCGAAAATGAATGCTCCTTTAGTTTCCACACGCTATTGGGTGTAGTTCCTCTTACCATGTCATTGATTGGCCCATGAAAAGCATACCACCTATAGTTCCTTACCCTGCATCTGGATATTCCCCTTCTTGGAGGGACGACGATTGGGGGATTCAGAGAAATTATAAGTCTTTGGACTCATTGCCTTGTCCTTCCTTTTCTTATTCACTATAAGGACTACGGGTTTTTCATGCCTCATGTCCTTATCTACCTAGTGAATTAAGGGCTTATGTTCCCATATAATATTCTCATTGTTTCTCATGTTGTAGTTGACAATAAAGCTAGATAAGGTCTTTTGCAGTGATGATAAGATGAGATCTGTATGAAACTCATCTATGAAAATAATCTCTAAGATGTCCAGGCATTCAATGTAGCCAATGATCTTGACTACATGAGGCCTAGATAGTGAAGACTCCCCAAGCATAGTTGTAAACAAAGCATTTGATATCTCATATCTCTCATTTATCACCTTCTCTTGATAGAGATCCTTAATGTGAGACATCATGCTATACGCGTCCACGTTTTCATGTTGCTTCAAGAGCTCATTAGACATGGATGACAGTAGGAAACATTGGACAGTTGTGGCATCATCCATGTGATTCATATAGAGAGTTTGTTCCTCATCACTAGCCTCTTTTCTAAGGGAAACAAGAATAGGTTCTTCCAGCACATACAATTTCCTCTCATGGTGAAGGATGACGCCTAAACGCCTCTACCAATCTTGGAAATTGGTGCTAGTGAGAAGGTTTTCCTTCTCGAGTATGGTTCACAATGATATGTTTGAATTCATTTTTCGTTCTATTTCTAAAAATTAAAATGAGAAAAGGTTTAGTAATTTATTATGATAAAACATAGACAAATAAATACATTAATACTTATTATTCTCCCACTAATTTATCAAAATCCAATAGCCCCCACCATTGACTTAGGAATATTATGTTTCCTGAATATTCTAATGGAAAAGATCCATATGACTTATTATATTACCCCAACTAGGGTTGTTCAATCAAGTTTAAGGGTTTTAGGTAGGTATTCTAAATTCCAATTACATTAACTCACAGATCTTTGATCCGCTCTGTGGACTCCCCAATTCTGAAATCTTTTTATTTTGGGATTTCCTCATCCTTTGCCTCTTGGTCACACCTTGTCCTATTGTGGAAGTCAACCCTTGATGAGAAAAAATTCATGTCAACAGAAAATCCTTGAATTAGAATTCCCTAATAATTGAAAGCACCACAACTAGGGTTGGTCCAACACTTTGAACTATGGTTTGATTCTAACCAATATCATGGAAGGTTATACATACTTAATATTTCTTAAAGGGATTTTATTCGTATACATAAATTTCCGTTTTATTATCTCTGATTACATTCTTGTTAATATTTAGTGGGATATACTGGATTTATTAACCATGTCTAAGATAATATTTTACTCAAAATCCGGTCTTATATTAGTTCCATCTTGCAAGTATGTTTAATTCATTAATTGTGTGATTGTGATGACAAAACCACAATAAATAAACTATGAAATTGACAGAAATCAAATAAGTGGTATGATCATGAGAATGTACTATTTTTTAGTTTATCTAATGGTTGATAAACTAACCCAAGACCTAGGGGAGAAACAACATGAACCTTTTGTGTTCGTGTTTACAACTTTCCACCTATCCACCTTTGTATCTCCATGGATTGGTTTCACCTTGGCTCATAACTTGAGCCACCTCCACCAGCGTGGGAGCTCCATCCATTACATTTGCTTTTATCTCACATACAGGTGAGGGGTAAAATTGGGTTTTAAATAAATGTACCCTTGGGCACACATGCCCTACATATTAATGAGGAGAAGGCTCACATGCCTACAAATTTAATTTAAATAAATAAATTAAAAGAAACCATTCACATACAAAGGTATTGGTCTAGCTCATGATAATCCATACATTCAATGATATTTATCCATAAATAAAACCAGCATTCAATTCTTTAATCATTCTTGATTAAGATAAATCATGATCGAATCAATTAATTATCATTAATTAATCAATAATTTTACCTTAAACACTTTTTTGGATTTCCTTGAGATTATCTTCCATCATAATTTTTAAAAAATAAATTCATTTAAAATTATCTTTGTACGTAACTTTTACCTTGGAGGCAACCTGGTGAATTCCCATTCATAACTACCCAATGAGTAGAAATTAACATTACACGGATGTTAAATTAAACACATATATATAAAACACATATCACGTGTTGTGCCTCAGCTTTACGCCTGCACTATGGTACACGTCTCAAGGGTCTGTATAATATAATGATAAATTTTAATAAATCTCAAAAATTTGGATGAGTACATGGAATGTAGTTCTAACTACACGGAATGTACTTCTATTCACCATCCATCTGTAGTACATGCCCGGGGACATGGCGTGTAGTTGTACTGTGGAAATTTTTGGAGTAAACATCGTGTTCAGTGGGACACATGTCGTGTAGTATCCGCATTACATAGTTTCCAGCTAGACAAGTCGTGTACGAGGTACGTGGTCCAACCCTAGCCCAAAGGGACTATATGTCGTGTTCAGTGGACCACAAGGCGTGTAATACAGAAATCGTGTGCCACCTATTCCTGGTCAACAAACTGTGTCATTTATGACTTATGAATACTCCTACATATGGCCTGATTGGGAAGACTAGTTTGATGCATTGAACATAGAATACACGTCGTGTGCATCAGAATACACATCGTGTATTCTAGTGTTATATGACCAGGAATGTTTTTCCCCTTCAAATGAGATCCTCTATTTTATTTTAATTAAAATTAAAAAAAAATTGTTTCCATAAGGTGAATTTGAAACATAATAGGAGGAATAGATCTCAAGATTTAGATTTTTAAAAATTATTAACCTGAATTGAAACAAGTAATTTATTAAATGCGTAAATCATGAATAAAAAAACTAAATAATTATAACCAACGATATGATCCCTCTGATACCACTTGTATGTTCCGGGAGTAGTATAAGCGTGTTGGTGGATGTACCCAACTTTAATTTTAGCATTAACAACGATCAATCCGAGATCTGGAACAATTATAAAATGGCAGATCTTCGGAATAGAATGAAGAGAAAAAAGTAATAGGGGAGCCCTGAAACCATAGGTATGATCATCATATGTTGATTATAATTAATTTAATTAATTGACAAGAATTTACATGATGTAATTCCTTCTTCATTGATGTTTCCGGTCACGATTTGATGTGATTTGTCATTGTGTCCTAGAATCCAAGTGTATAATTCCTTTAGAGGTGATTCACATGTTCTCCACGTATCTTTGGACATCACTGAGTGGATCTCCAGGTGCTAGAACGGAAGAGCGTTCACTTGTGATGTCCGCCTTCGATCGCCTTGATTCAGTGGAGGTGGATCTCTCTCTCGTAGCTTGAGATCATTCTTGGTGGAAAATAAATTCTCTCTTGCATTGAGATACTTTCCAAATACAATGTGCACAACCCCAGAAAAAATGACTAGGATAATGAGAAATATATAATTGGGGTTTTGAATTACATAGAATTATAAAATGTATTAATTACCCAAAAGCATTTATTCATTTCATTTAATTCTTAGCAATACCCTGTGCCTTATAATAACAGTTGACTATTATTATTACCTTACATGTGAATAGAGAATTATACCTAATACTATATAATTAAATAAATAATATTATTTCTCATAAATTCCTCAAAAAAAATACACAACTTATATATTTAATATACACGACGTGTACTTTTGTTTTTATATTTTTCTTTATTTCCTCCACCAAATTTATTAGAACTTGAATAATTTATATTTATTTATAAAATAAATATCACTACATTGATTGCTAATAAATATATTATTTCTCCCACAATATATTTTCTCAAATAACTAGTTTTGAAATAAATGTGATCAGCCAGCCTTAAATAATTATTAAACCACAATCAGGAATAATATTTATTTAAATTGTTAATTAAATATTTAACTGAGATACTTGGACACACATAGTGTGTGACCCTCTAGGCCTCTTTCTCAGTGGAATTAGACAAAGCCTGCCAAATGTACAAGCTTATAGTCTAGAAACATGCCAAGGCACCCATAGGGAAATAAGTTAACACTGCTATGATGTATCACCTCCAAAGAACACTTACCGTGTAATATAATCCCTTTTTCTCGATATCTCGAATCAACTGGGTCACATGATAGTTCCATCTACCAATGTGCTCGATTATTCTTTCTTTGACTTTCTGGAATTGAACTTTCTCATCCTTACCATGAACATGGATTTATTTAGGCTATATCAATTCCTTAAAAGGACCAGTGATATCTAATTCTATTATGGAATAAAAGGGACAAATCATTTCTCGCATTACCTATGAATTTAGTATCACTCGTGTTGCACCCAACGTGTCCTACCTCACTGCGAACAATGTGTCATCATAGTTTTATTCAATACATCTAAATGTGTGATTTGTAATACCAATTAATAATAATCCTAAAGTATAAGGACCTATACACATGTCTGTAGATAGGAACATCCAATGACACTATGAAATGTGGATTTTCTACTAGCGGGACTCATTCTCATAATATCCTCCTAGATATTACCAAGGGCGCACACCATGAGAAGGTGCCTCAAAGTTTTATGGGTTCTCGCCCCTAATGGCATGTATTATTTGTGTCCCTCAAATAAAATCATCATTCCATAGAACATTTATTCAAGAACAGCGTAATAGGACTTCCGAGATCTCATCATAGTAGGGATCCGCTATGACCCTTTAATGAAACAATTATCCTTAGGACATTATCACATGCATTGTCACATATAAGAACTATCAAGATGTGAAAAGGTATTTATTAATGAATAAAGAAAAAAGTATTTGGTTCTAGGCCACCAACTCTAACAATACCTCCTATAATTTTTATGATTTGGTTTCCATTTCAATTAGGTTATATGTTCTACTATTTACATAATGATTTATTTATTATTAACCAACTATGTATCTAATATTTTTTGCATTAATTTAGCTCATTTATTAGTTCATTCAGTTTTTAACTTTCATTATTGTGGCATGTATGGGGGGTACAATTAGTGTGGATACTTTACATTAAGCCCATCCATTTGAGTGTTATTCCTACTTAGTCCTTTTCACTATCCCCAAGCCTATTTGAGGATGAATTGGGTTGTTACACTTAACATACTACATCATGGGATGGGTCTTTTTCATTCACATATTGTTAATGTGTTATCAAAGTGTGTTTCCCTAGGGAAAGATTTTAGTGTGAGTATTATTGTGAGGATTTGAATGATAATTTAGGGAAATTGTATTGTGCTATTTTACATTGAATAATCAATAGAATAAAATCAATGATGGTGTGATAACCAACATATCCATGAACTATGACAGTAATAACCCATTAGTTTACTCGAATATTTGATACAACAGTTGTGGAAAAAAATGGTACATATATTTTATAGTATTGTGTTATTGTTCATTGATGACCTTTTTGTGTCGTGACCCCATAAATATACTTTTGACAATGGTTCATCTTGTTACATTAATGTATTTCATTGCATGGACTGCCAACTCGGATTCTTGGCCTGGATCATGATGATAATTATTTCAGCGATGAATCCTTCATTCATGATATTATTTACAATATGTTTCCTATGGATAAAAAGATATTATTGCAACAAGCCATTGATCCACATACAGGACAACCTCCAATGGTTTAGTCGGATGTCTCTATCCATGGAAATTAATAAAATATTCTTGTGGTTTATGGTGCATATACAAGTAGGTTAAGTATCATTTATAATTTTTGGAGGTATAATACATCCATCTTTTGGAGTGAGACTAACCCACAAGTGGATAAGGACTTGATTCAGTTCATGGTTTAAGTATTCTTTATCTTTTAGGATCCATTAAAACAAATGGTGGTAATAATATCATGCCTTATCCAATGTTTGAGGATTCATTTGTGGTTTTTGAACACTTAGACTCTTGATTAAGGTGTAACTCCCCTAGGAAGAGTTTTATACCCTTTCATGACAAATATTATCAACTAACATTGTGAGTTGTGTTTATTATAGAGCTTCTATAGTTTCAATATGATTATATGACTGTTACAGGGTATGGTTTGATAGTAATAGATATCACACAATATTTACTTGATATGTTTCATGATGGATTCATCTGTGAAAAGAAGTTCCAAAATAGCCTCAATAAGGACATATGAGTTGTTTATTCCCTTTATTAATTCCAAAATATGTGGGGGTTCTAGTGTAAAATTTTGTAAAATATAGATTTTTTAGTGGAGAAGTGGACAATACCTGGTGCTGGTAGTGGGAATCGTGGGGTGATGTATTTAGTGGTGGATAGACAATGATGAGATTTGTGATCATGAAACTATAAGATTTTGTGGTATTATAATCTAGCTATAGGATATATAACATATGACTCTTAAAGGGGATCTATTAATCTGGGAGATATGCATTGGTTTAGCTATGAGGGTCTGGGTCACATTGTACATGACATCCCAAACCATCACGTAGTAGAGGGAGGTCAAGAAGTTGATGTAACCCTATATTATAGGTAGTTATGTGACCAAGGATCTCCCATAGTTAGTCAAGGAATCCCTCGGGAAGGACGTTTTTATAGAGATCTACTATTTCTCTAGAAAGAGAATTTTTAAGAGTTTGGAATTATGACCCACCTCATCCACTTCCACCCCCTTGAGGGGCCATGCTTAGCTTAGAGTGATGAAATAGAAGGGAAATGTTAGTTGTATTAAGTTTAGGGTTTTGACCTATAAGAAGTAGATATAGTTTTATTTATGATGTATATATTTTTGACTATAGAATCTGTACAAATAGACTCAGTTGTGAGTCATTCATTCATTAATATATCCTTTTTTGGATATTGAGGTTCTAATAGAGAATCTATCTCAACCCATGTATCTGGAGACTCATATTGATACTAATATCATAACCAAGAGCATATGTTGAATATGTTAAATTTTTATCAGTAGTGAGAAGTTCACATCGAATATTGTTTTGGATGTTATGAATCCATTAACTACTGAAAAAATGACCTATACCCATGGTTCAAAACCGTGGGTATAGCCTATACCCATGGTTTTGGGAACCGTGGACTGGAATGGTGTCGGTATAGGGGTCTCAACCTATACCCATTGTTAACCGTGGGTATAGGGTAGTTAAAGGTGGCACATGCTTAAACAGCGTGGCACACAACACACCACACGGTTCTTAAACCGTGGGTTTTTTTTTTCAAAAAACAGGCCTGGGGAGGGTTTCGAACCCACAAATCGGGTAGATACTCAGGGTCGTGCCCCACAGACGGACCAACAGGCCTGTAAATTTTATTTTTTATATATTAATTATTCTGCGTATATATATTAATACGGATTATTTAAATAAAAAAAACCCCGTGGGAATCGAACCCGCATCTCGCGATGAACAACGCGGTCGCGCAACACCATCGAACCATCCAAGATTCTATTCATATTAATTATACGAACACACATTTGCGTATTTATATTAATATTATCTACCTGGGGTAATTAAAATTAAAAAAATCGGCCAAGGGGATTTGAACAGGTGACCTACCGCATCCGCAGCGAACACTTGACCAACCGAGCTGCTAAATTTTTAAAGTTATATACTTATATTTACATAAATATATTAATCTAAACCATAAATAAATGTCTTCCTGGCAAATGTTTTCTATGTACCACCAAATTTTCTTTCCCCGACATAATGAGGGAAAGCTATACCCATGGTTCTGGAGAACCATGGGTATATTTATTAAAAAAAAACCCGCAATACCTATGTTTTTAATGAACCGTTGGTATAGGTCTTCATAAAATACCCTATACCCACGCTTTTCTCCAAAACCGTTGTTATATGTCTTAAAAGAGAACTATAGCCATGGTTTTTGGAACAACCGTGGGTATAGGTGGCCTATACCCATGGTTTTGGAAACCGTCGCTATAGGGGTACCCTATACCCACGGTTGTTTTGCAAAACCGTTGGTATATACCTCTTTTCTAGTAGTTATTTGATTTCATACTTGGTATAGACTAACAATATATTGTTCATAACAAGATCAATTTTATACATTTGGGATTGAGGGGTCATTGTGTATATTGGTTGAGGTTTCCCATCATAAGAAATATGGATTTTCTAATGATATTAGTATGGATACTACATGGGAATCATTGTAATATCACTAACCAGTAAGCATGTCTAAACCATACTATCACATAAAATAAATATGAACAGTTTCCTAATGTGGGGGAGGAATTACTTGATGTATTCATTCTGGATGTACCAAGATTACCCTATCAATGGGAGGTTAAAAGTTATATTAGAATACACCCTATGGTTGCATAAATATCTTTTTTGGATTTTTGAATATCCAAATCTAGGATATCAATGTTTAGATGTAAATTAGAGGACCTTCATGAGATTTTTTAACCATACCCAATCTATCTCTTTCAACATCACTTGTGTTGTTCACTTTGAACGATGATTGGATGTTGAATTTTATTGTTAAAAAAACCATCTAAACAAAGTAATAGTTGAGAAAAAATAAACTATTTTTAGCATTAATGACATTATCAACCATTTGAAAGGAGATAATTGTTTTTAAAAGATATATCTAAGTATTGGGTATAAATAACTATGGGTGTTGGGGTAGGATATATAGAATAAGGTGTTCTAATTTCACTATTGGAATTATGATTTCTTCATGACTCCATCTCAAATTTATAACACCCCATAATTTTTATTGGGAATCATGAAACATATATTTAATACTCTCCTAGATTGGGTTGTAATATTCTTCACTGATGATATATTAATTTACTCACAATTAAAGGTAAAAAAGGATAATAACCTAAGGATTGTTTTGGACTTACTTCAAGATCATCAGTTTTATGGAAATATCTCATAATTCAAGTTCTAAATTCAAGAGGTTCACTTCCATGGTCTTATTATCTCAAAATTTATAGTATCTCAACAGCTGATGAAGAATATGTTTTCACTGGCTTATGAGACACTAAAAATCATTTATTTGTTACAAAGTTTACTAGGGTTGGATGGGTATTACCATAGGTTCATGGATGAAGTTTTAATGATTATATCTCTATCAACTAGCCCAGAATAATGTTCCCATATATAATTTTTGTTCTTAATAATGTTAGAGATACTTTTCAGTGTTGAGGTATATATTGACTACAGATCCTATTATGAGACGACCAAAGGTGGTAATTAAGTATATAGTCAACTATAACGCCTATGGATCGATGATCAAATGTGGGTTTATGTGTAAAGTGGATTTAATTTTTTATAGTTCCAAGTATCTATGACCCCATGAGTATAATTATAAAACCCATAACTTAGTGTTGGAAGAAGTAGTGTATACCATAAAAATATTAAGGCAAAACCTTCTTGGTGATCAGCTTGTGGTCTACACATACCATTAGAGTCTTATGTATATATTTACATAGAGAAATATTAACTAAAGACATATAAAATATCAAGAGTTCCTGTATGGATATGACTTTTAGAAAGTATTTTATTTTTTAATTGGAAACATAGTATAATATTCACTTAGGATGAAGTCACATTAATGATTAGTAAGATTAGAATTTCTGAATTTTTAATCTTTTGGTTTGTTTTTAGTGTATGAGGGAGGAGTAACATACCTATAATAGCAAGAACTCACCCCTTATTATTTTGAATATATGTTAATATCTTTATGGTAATGTTAAATTTTAGGTGTTTCATGATTATAGATTCACATGTGATGGACTAGATGAATTTCCTAAAGGTGGGGAGTCTTCCATCCTCTTTTGAGAACATAAGGTAGTCTTGGTCACACTGTTTAAAGTGGTTTTGAGGGCTTTTCATAATTCCCCATTTACAGTACACTCTAATGTATCATATATGTAATAAGACCATAAATTATAATTTTGGTTGACAATTATGAAATAGATTTTTGATCTATTGTCTTCTTGATGCCTCACCTATCAACAGTGAAGGCGAAGAACCAATTGCTAGGGATTTAGGTCATCTCCTAATGGTTACATAATATATGTGGGATAATATATTAATGAATTTTATGGTAGGTCCTCCAGAATCTATATGTGTTTGTATCACTATCAAGACGATTATCATTTGAATATCTATGTTGGGCCAGTTTCTTGCTTTCTAGGATCAGAGTTCAGTGGAGTGAATGGAGTGCCTTCATATAGTGGATATCATCTAAATTAATTGTGTACCTATAATGATATTGTAAAATATAAATTGCTAATTTATGTCCTGTTTGTGTGGATTTATGAGGCATTTGGGGGCCAATAATGGATGAGTACAGTGTGTGATCCTTAGATTGACAATCAGGCTGAGTGAACATTTTAGGTTGTTGATGACTTGTTTAGTGTTTATGTGTTAATCATTTTCTAAGTCATGGAATGTAACATTCAAAAACTAACTATATTTTAAATTTCATTATTTTGGTATTAGAGGTCTTAGGGGAGTCGTAAGAAAGAAATAGTGGTATTATAGATGAATTTTAAGGTGAGAGGGTAGGTCAAGGTGTGGAATTTGTTGTCGCGATGTAGTTTTAAAATGGCTATAATGGATTATGTTATTGTATGGTGGTTAACAACATTTTAGGGTTATTTCAGGGAGTGATGTGTTCATGGAATATTATATTTTTTTATATTTGGGCTTCAGTATGTATCCTTGTTCAATGTGGAACATATAATGGACGCTGATTTCAAGGTTCTTCAATCTCATGTGATTTCTTGGAATTATTGTATGTGTCATAGTATGACCCTTATAGAATTAAATTGTATTATATTTTTTGACTAAGTTTTAAGGTGGTAATATTCTATGTATTCATGGAATGAATTATATCTCTTTGGTGGATATTGACCAATAATGTTGTGGTAACGACATGTCATTCTATGAATATGTATATTTTTGGAAAATCATAACATAGAAATGGAATGTTACATTTTTACTATGAATACCTTCTAAATATTTAAATTTAATTGTCCACCTGATTTATAATATATCCCTATGTTTTATAAAAAAACTACCTATGATCATGGTTTTTCTTTTGTAGAATTTGGATCCCACTTTGATGATTTTAATCATTATATTTGTATGATAAAAATTTATTCCCTCGGAGGTGAGTTATTTCCCATTTTCCTTAAAGTTTCATATATGTTTTTTACTAGATGTATATTTTTATATGGTATTAGTTCATTTTGGTGATTCTTTAGTGAGTAACTAACTTTTTGGTTGTGTTCAACATTGTCGGGATTATTTTCATGGGATTCAGACTTCAAGACCATCTCTTCTCTGTGTTGTATCTTTGTAGTTTTCATCAAAGCATTGTTTGATGTAGTGGAATCTTAACATGTCTATATTTTATCAGAATGTGGTGGGGTGGATTAAAAATTCCATATATACATTGGTTAATAGTGGAATCAACCAATTGAAGATAATAATTCATATTCTAAGGAAGAATGAAATTTTTAATGAGATATAGTGATCACATGTCATTTATTCTAGGATTAGATGTCTCCTGAAATTTTGTAGATAATGTGAAAATTATTATTGTGATCCTAACTATTCAATGTAATGGATGATATAATTGAAACTGGATAAAAAATTATAATATTGCTGGATAAGGTGGATAATGAATGAGTCTTATAACATAAGTTATTATTCTTCAATGAAATATGATGATCCTGAAATTATTACTTTATGCATTTTATGGTTGATTCCTTGCTTTTTTTTTATTTTGGGTTCCTTATTTCTAAATCTTATTCATAATGAATTAGTTAACTTGAGATTGTAGTGAAAAAATATTTTTCCAAAATTGAATTATTTTGGGCTATTTTCTATTCTAACTGTGATGTTATTCCCTATTTAACAATATTTTGTACTTGATGTTATATAATTGGTTTATTATTGATTTGGTTGTGTTAAACATATTTTTTGTTTTTATGTATACATTATTTGGTATTTTCGATCCTTTTAAAAGATTAATCTGTAGGGTTTGGTATTTTGAGGATAGATGGTGCAAGTTGAGAGTGGGGCCTACCTATTACTATATGGCTGTGTTTTGGAAGTTGATCGATTTTTTAGTATGGGTTGATAGATATAATTATTTATAATGGACTAATTTCTTATTCTTCATGGTTAGTTTTCTTGATGGATTTTATTTGTGAAATCTAGGTGTATATTGTGTTTTTCTTACGCACTACAAGTGCGTCTTCCTTGTGGTATTTCATTCTTCATCCTTCAATACCCTTGTTATAGAATGGTAAATTATTTTTAAAGAACACATCAAATTATTATTGATAATGGTACCAATATATTTAAGTATGTTAATTAAGAACCATGGGTTGGTTGGATCAATTCTATATTATAATGGAATGGATATCAATAATTTAAATTTGAATTTTAATATTATATTATATTATTATTAAATAAATTTATTAAATCTTAATTGGTGATGGGGTTAATAAGTGATGGGTAAATATATGAATTATTTAATGAATTAATTCATGATGGATTTTAAATTTTTTATTATTTTGGGGAGTCTACATCTCTAGTCCTTACAAGTTGGAATCACGTTTCATGTGGGTTTGTAGCTGTAGTTTGAGTCTATGTTTGGTAGTTTCCCTTAGTATAGTTGTGTGATATAATATTAGTTAAATATTCCAATTTTATATGATTCTCCTTCTGAGTTTTGGGGGATGTTGACACCCAATGTTTCTGGGGTTTTGAGTGTTTTCCCTTGACTCTAGTTTAATATGGGTGCATATAGTTAACTTCTCCAACATTCTCACTCTCCCTTCAGATGTAACACGACATGTAGGCATATCAAGGATCTAATGCGTCCAATAATATGATAGATGTCTAGATAGAATATGATGTCTCTTACTATTTCCATACATGAGTGTATGGTCTGTGATACCTTGATTTTATAAAACATACATATATTCCAAATTTTTTTTGTTGGAGTTTCAACTGGTGTACATTCATTGGATATGACAGATTAAGGAATAATGCATGATAAATGGACTATGGTAGCTTTTTGACGTAATACATGGTTATTGATGAAATTAAATATGGCTATGGTATGCATTCATAGGGTATAGGATATGGTGACGATATGTTTTTATACAGTTTACCAGAGTTTAAAATGACTTTAAGAACAAATTCTAGGATAGGGTATTTAGAGTTGACCCATGTAAGTGAAAAATATCGGTGAAGTGTATTTGGGGTATATTTATTATTCATATATATTTTATATATAATTTTTAATTTTTTCAATTACATGGTGAAAATTATTTGGAAAATATGGGATATAGTATTTTTAATTTTTTTTTATTGTGGTAGTTTCGTTTATTTCTTCACTGGCTTTGGCACCATTCTTTCAAATTGTCATGAGATGTTTCTAAGAGAATCCTACTTAGTTTACTTTTATTCCATACCAATATATATTTAAATTTTGTTTTGGGTCTATGGGTTATGCTTAGTGATTGAGATAGGTATTACAAGAATTAGGGGTTATTGAGGAGTTTTCAATGATTCCTATTTGGGGCCTATGATTTTCATGATATTTCTTCGGTTTTTATTCATTTTATGACATTACATTTTCCTAATTAGATTATTTATTTACCAATGTGAATGTTTTTCTTAGTAGACCTTATCTATTATCCTTAAATTTATATACTAAGGGTAATTCATCCCATTTGTTAATTATATACACTCAATATTGGTCATTGAACTATGGACTATTGTTTGTAGGATTATGGGGTACTCTTCATATTCCCTCCAAATTTTGGAAGGGTAATAATAGAGAAGAGGTCATAATATTTTCATATTTGAGATGATTAGTGAGATATTATTTATTATTTATATATTGTAATTGGTGAGTATATGATGGGTTTTGGAGTAAATATGAACAGTTGGACTTATCATGTGATATAAGAAAGGTATAATTTCCAGGACACATGATTTTAGTCCCCCCCTATGATTTGACATAAGGACCTTCATTTCTACTGAACATGTTAAGATAATTGTCACTCCTTGAGGGGTAGATATTAATGTAATGATTATGCATCATTATTTTCCTCACATGTGTCTAAATTGATTAAACAATGGGAATTTGGTATAATGTTAATTAATTACCATTAACAATTATGTATTTCTTGTTTTGGTATATGGAACCGACCATAAACCATTACATAATCATCAATTCAATGAATAATTCACATTGATGGTCTTTTCATGTTTATATTTTTAGAGAATTAGGACATAACTATTAAATATCAATGATTACAAAGTATACACGTCTACTCAGTATCCATGTTTTTCACAAAATAAAAACTCTTTAACAAAAGAGTCATGTCTAGTTCCATGTTTTAGACAGCATGAAATTTTTTTGATCCCATCCTTGACCCTATTACACTTTATGTCCTGTGAAAAACATTTCAAAAACTTGGGATGAGCATAAAAAGCTCAGTAAGGGATACACAAAGAAAGAAAACATTAGATCATCAATATATACATAACATAATCTTTTTAACATACCTCAGGAAATAATAATATTTATGAATAACTCATAGAAATCATAAGATATAAAGGTAACTCGAGGCATTCACAACATCCTTACGTAGGGAGTAACCCTTTTGGTTACATTTGGAATACCCATCCGAGTATATTCCCTAAATATCTTCAGATAAACCTTAGCGTTTAACTCCTTTGTGTAACACAATTCATTGGAGAGCGATCTCGATCTCACCCGCCCTTAGTTTATCACAGAACCACCTGACTTAATAAACAATTCCCAAGACCCATAACACAATCATATCATATAAAACATGCATAAAGGAAATATAATATTTCCCCATTTCAATCACAATATATCAATACCACACTTTGATATAATAAAAACATTGTAAAAACCATTTTCAATACCAACATAAAAGAAATATAAAAAATGGAATTTATTTTTCATTTAAAAAAATTTATGTCTTGTAGAGGAAGTTGAAAATCCAATAATGGTCACGGCGGTGGAGAAGTTGTTGTCGCCGCATACGTTAGACAAAAAACATTCCCTTTTTCTTTTAGTAAAACGCTTCGTGTAAAAAGATTCCTTTTGAATGAAATTAAAAGTCAAAAGTGTTTATTATATAACTAATAAAAGAAGGTCGTATATAAATCTAAGTATGCCTCAACGAAATAAGATTGAGACGAAGTCTCATTCAAAGATGGAATCCTTATATTAAGGATAAATCAGTTACATAATTATGTGTGAAAAATATAAATACACCCAATATAAGTGGATATTAAGTGTAAAATAATCAGAGATCATCCACACATATTCATAGTAAGACATAATCAAGAAGTGGTGTTTTGACCCAAAGAATTGAAATTGGGTTAAGAAGTTCCCATACCGAAATTCGACAGCCTAACAACATCCCTTTAAAATTCAGAAAATGAGTTGATGAGAGATAAAAAGGGCATCTCATCACTTGGACATAAAATTTACAGCAATAAGGATGTATAAGAACATATCCCAACATTAATAATATGTAAATTAAATGACCTAACAAAAAGAAGTCTTTTAAAAAGAGGAGGGTGAAAGGTTCTCTTACCAATTTGGGTAACTTTCGAAACGTACACCCTATAAAAGAAGGACTATACAATGTTGATGTAAATACCCATAAACAAAATTATATTACACAAAGATTAGAATAATGGGAACTACATACACCACTCAAAGGCGGTAGTGACAAATATAGCATGAATCTCATGGGAATAAATAGTGAGATAAAAACCCCTTACCACGTTGTAATAAATTGAGTCATATGTCCAAAATATAATAAGAACCAAATGAATCACATAATACCATAAATATTAATAGAATCATGATAATATATATCAAATGTAAGTACACAATACACCACATGCAATATATAATTTGCGAATAATGGAAACCTCACGAAATTAAAATTGAGATAAGAAATCCCCTTACCTCAAGTCCGACTTTCCTTGTTCGTTTCTTTGTATTCCAGAATAATAAACTTTGGGCAATTTAAAATTTATTAAGGACTTAAATTAATGTTTATTATTCTATTCATATCATATATTATCAAGTTATAATAATTATTTAATTATGTGAGTTTATATCATATGTTTTGTCGATGTTTGGTACAAGAGTAAACAATGAACTTGCTTGAAGAGAATTGTCCATGTAGTTATAAGTACATCATCTCTGGAATGGTGTACATGATTTAAATATAATATATAACCAGTATATATTTATTTAATAATATTCCATAACGTTTTGAGATAATAAATGAAATGTCCCGTTCATGGAGATGGTAGGCCGTACGTACGCTTGAACGCTACTTTCATTTTTTGTCATATAAATGGACTTTAAAAATAAATAAGACATAGATATAATATCATTCCAGTATAATATATATTTTATATAGGTAACATAAGGTCATTAATTACATTCTTTATAAATTCCATATTTGGCATGAACAAGTCATATCACTTGAGGTGGCGGTTGTCCACACTTCCTCATATGAAATTATCGCATTTTCACAACATGAAAAACATAAAGGTATGTTTTAAATATAAAAATATAGAAGAATTGAGATAAAATAAATATAATATATATCATATATAAATATATTGACATCTTAATGTCCATCACTAAAGGTGTTAAAAGAAGATTGAACAATCATCGTTTCGTGTGGTAGTAATTCACCACCCACAGAAACAGTATGTTCTATAACCATTAGACAGAGGTGTGTGTAAGTGTAGGTAAAATCCTTATAATAAAAAAATCCTAGTATATATTTAGGATACTGGTGTTGTTATGGGATCAAATAATAAGAAGATAGTGGTCAGTGAAGATGGAAAATAAAAGAAGGAATCTCGAGAGAAGACATTACGTCTAAATCAGTTAACTATTTTTGATTTGAGACAAAGGATTCCTTGGAAAGACTTCTGACCAATGTGAAGCTTCATGGAGTAATAGAGGGATGTGGAGATATAATATGAGCAGTGTTTGGATTATCCAAGGGTTTGAGATGTGTGGGTAAAGTGGTAGAGGTGGGGGCCTTTTATTAGAGGGACGAGGGTCACTTTTGGTATGTTTTAAATGTTACTTTATTATAAAATGATTTTCGGATTTTAAAGGTCCCACAATGATATATTTTAAGGTTAAGGTGATAAGGGTTCTAAATACACCCATAAAATAGGTTTTATACAAGTGTATGTTTTAGATATTACCTTATCTTTTCAATTTATTTAAATCGTTCATTAGTGAGGTAATTACTGCATCATCATGGTGTAATAAATAAATTTATTTATCTAATGTCTAAAAATTATAAAAAAAATATCATGATGTAGGAAATATTTTTATCTTTAAAATTACTATTTAAAGTCTAATATATAATATATGTATAAGAAATAAAAAAATTGCTTCGGATATACATACCATTGTTATATTTCACTTCTTTTTTAAAAAACAAAATCATAAATGTCACTATCAAACCAAAGTGACTCCATGGGCCCTCAAGACTAGTAAAAAGCATACCATGGTCGGAAATGACTCAATCAAGAGGATTTGGACACATTTTAGGATCATTTTATATTATTTTGATATGATTTTATTATCCTTAACTACTTGATTACTAATTAATCACGATAATTAAAGATAATTACCATCATTACTATTCATAATTTTCTAAAACGAAAGAGTATTAATTACATAATTTGGACATTATAATTCAAAATATGGAATCCATTTTACAAAATTAAAAACACATATTTTTCAATAATTAATTTAAAAATAATTCCCGTTGTCACAACCTAAGACAACTTTTTAAGAAGATAAATTTATCAAAAGATTGACTACTTTTTACATTCAATTGAAATGTGAAAGTACTACCATTGAACAAAATTGTATTAAGTGATAAAAATATATTTAAATTACACTTTAAAACCAATTAAAAGGACAATCTAACTATATAATTAAATTAGATGAAAAAGTAGTTTTGAAGTAAAATGGAGTATTTTTCACTATTCATTAAAAATGAACATTTGTCATAAAAATACAAAAAAAATTTATCCAAAGTAAATTTGATATTAAAAATTAAAAAATGATTTAAATTTTACCAAATTCAAAACATTGAATTTACATTAATTAATTTTATAATTAATTCCTATTGTTAAAACAAATAGCGTGTTTTTAAGAAACAATATCTATCAAAAGATTGACACTTGTTTATGTCCAATTTCAATGTGAAATTAATTCCAATGAACACCATTTAATTAAATGGTAAAAATATATTCTAATTAATATTTAATAAAATTATAATCTAACCCTATTAATAAATTAGATTAAAATGAGTTTTTGAATTAAAATATTGTATTTTAACAATTCATTAAAAAATGACCTTTATAGAAAAAAATAACAAATATTTACACAATGTAAATTTTGGTGTCCCGATTATAAAAAAGGATTTAATTTTGACAAATATAACATATAAATTTACCAAAAGTAGTTTTAAAAAGGGTTCTCCCTGAAAAGGCGGTTAATCTACCTTTTAAAGAATATTAGAATATTTATGTTTAAAATTGAATTCATTCGCATTTTAATCCTCTATCATTTATTGGGTAATTTTTAAAATATTTAACAAAAATATATAACCATATTTTAGTTAGTTCTGTTCATTCTCTCCATTATAACGTCTAGGCGTTATCTGCCATTTAAAATAATATTATTATATTATTATTGTGCTGGGTAAGATTTCAAAAAACTCGTTGTTGCGTATTGGGTACACCATCAAACATAACATCCCCTTTAAAGTAATATTAATATTTTATTCACAAATATTAATATATATGAACATTTCATATTCATTATTTACTTGAGATGTTACATCCTTCCCCCCTTTTGGTAATTGCATCCTTGCAATTTTAAAATTGGGCTCTGAAACTTTTTTGAAAGCCCCCCATCAGAAAAGGAGAAAATAAAATTATCACATTAAAAGAAAGAAAAAGAAGTACAATGGTCACCTGAAATAATCCATACTAGGATTCCATGAAAACAGGGATATGGAGGAGAAAACAAACCATCATGTTATGATAGAGAGTGATAGAAACATGTTTAGGTGAAAGTTAACCACCAGAAAATCACAAACTTGTGATAGGTTAAACAGTATTTGATTCCCTAGTAGGAAAAAATAATAGAAAACGTTTTTGTTTTATGTTACTTTTCATTAAGGAATTTATTGATGAGCTTAACTAAAACATTGGTAAACATACTCACTTGTCATGTATACTTTCATATTTTACTAGATTTCTAACACAAACTCATATTTTCCCCAAACAATGAGTATTCCAGATGACTTGTTCGAATTAAGAGCGCTAAAATCAACTTAGAGAGAATCAAATAATCCATAAAAGATGAACTATATAATTCCCATGTATTTAGACCTTAACCAAAACCAAAATGGTTAGTACAAGATCAGATAATCCCACCAAATGATAACCTTTCACAAAAATAAAAACTACACATAATCTCCAAAACCTGTCAAACAAAACCCAAAGTTCATCAAAGACCATTCAATAAACAGATATCCATAAAATTATTCAAAGTAATCCAAACTAAGATATAAAACCAAATCTCCGAAGGATTTAATCACATATTCTTCCAAGATAAATCTTAATATTTATCTTTGAATAACATCAGTTACTCTTAAAGTCTCATCTTGAAAAGTAATTAACCTAATCACATATCCTCCATGATAGGTTAATAATTTCCATAGATAACCCAAAATCAACTTATTATTGATTCATAAAATCATATAACTAAATAGAATAAATCATAGTAACCAGGGACATCACGTAGCCCACTGGTTGGTGATATATAACTGTCGCACTTTGGTTATGGGTTCGATTCCCACAGCTTCATTCGACACAATGGGTTCTCACACGATATGTGTGTTGTCACTTTTAAAAAACTATACAATTTTATAACATTCCCCAAAAAGAGATAAATTCATCAAAAATAACCATAACATATTTTAACCACAAAAGTGATCTAATAACTTTTGTTTTGAATCCCAAAATGTATTAACCAGTAATTGCCTCAAATTAAAGGATTATATAAACCCAAAAGGATATTTATAATTATATCCACAAAAGAAAAGAAAATTATTCCTTGAATAAAATTTTCATATATCAAACATCAGGGTTACACATACTATAAAAAATATTCTAATGTAATCCCATCATCAAAATATCCTTAATACTTTTAAGAATTTCACTATCCTAAAATCTACCATAACTCTTGAATCCCTCATATGATGACTTCTTACTCATTTAATATTAATCATGATCTATTAACCATTCCCTTCCAAAATAACCTGAAATACTTCTTTCATACAAAAAAAATCATGAATCATATCCTTATATTTCAATAATAGGAAAACATATGTTATAAAATAATTCATACCTTTCATTGGTCATTGTCAGTTTCTTCATCCACAATCGGAATGGAATTTGGTATTGGTAAACAAATATTTGTATGATCCTTGTGATACTGTTCCCGAAACATATTCGTAGGACATTTGTTTGCACAATGAACATGCACACCACATTTAAAACATTCAACTCATCCCTCTTAAAGGACTTCTTTCCCATTCCTAGAGTCAACTAGATGCTTCCTTTTTCCATGGTAGGTTCTTGCATTATGACTTTAATTTCCACATCTATAGCATCTTTCTATCCTTTTGAAACATTTTCTTAGGTGTTTCTTTCCACATATTTGACACATAGGTTTATGAACATTCTAACCTTTATGATTATTACCGTAACATCCGTAGGGATTTGTTTCTCTCATATATGATGCCTTATAAAAATCACTAAGTTTCATGTGGTCAATCCTGACTCCAGATAGTTGGTTGAGAATAACCACAAGAGTTCTCATTTCAGATCCCATACTATCCAGTTGCTTGTTCAGAAAACCGTCACAGTTTTATTCACATCCACTATTACTTTGGTCCCTGCTAGATCCATCCATTTACTAAAACCAAAATGGAAAGTGTGAGTATATCATAAAAATCATCATATAATATCTTATGAGGAGGTTAAATACTAAGATATACTTTGTCATGTTGTCTTAAACTCATTCAATTTATAAAAATGACTATGACTCCTTCTAAAATCCTAACCATTATGGTTATGTCACTGTGCTTAAAGAATACCCAAACCTCTAAAGTTATCTAAACCAACTATTGATACCAACAATAAGGACCCGGACTTAAAACAATACATAATCATGAATTAAATGAATAATTCACATTGAGGATCTTTTCAGGTTTTGAGTTTTAGAGAATTAGGACATAACTATTACATCTCAATGATTACAAAATAGACACATCTACATAGTTTCCATTTTTTCAAAAAATAAAAACTATTGAACAAAAGAGTCATGTATAGTTCCATGTTTTAGACACCATGACATTACCTTGATCCAATCCTTCACCCTATTCCACTTTATTTCCTGTGAAAAACATTTCAAAAACTTGGGATGAGCATAAAAAGCTCAGTAAGAGATACATAAATAAAGAAAACATTAGATCATCAATATATACATAACAGAATATTTTTAACATACCTAATGAAATCATAAGACTTATGAATAACTCATTGAAATAAAAAGACATAAAATTTTCTTGAGGAATTCATAAAATCCTTACGTAGGGAGTAACCCTCATGGTTACGTTTGGAATACCCATCACAGTATATTCTCTAAATCTCTTCAGAGAGAACATAGCGTTTAACTCCATCATGTTACCCAATGCATTGGAGAGATATCTCGGGCTCACCCACCCTTTATTTAGCATGGAACCACCCAACTTCATAAACAATGCCCAAGAACCATAACATAACCGTATCACATAAAACATTCATAATGGAAAAATATCATTTCCACAATTCAATCACAAGATATCAATACAACACATTGATATAATAAAAAATTATCCAAACAATTTTCAATACCAAAATAAAAGCAATGTAAAACATGAGATTTATTTTTTAATTTTAAAAATTTATGGCTTGTAGAGGAAGCCGAAACTCAAATAATGGTCACGGCGGCGGAGAAGTCGTCGTCGTCACATACGTAAGACAAAAAACATTTTTTTTGTCATTTAGTAAAATGATTCGTGTAAAAAGATTCATTTTTAATGAAACTAAAAGTCAAAAGGTTTTATTTTACAACTAATAAAATCATGTCATATATAAATTGAAGTATGCTTCAACGAAAGGAGATTGAGACGAAGTCCCGTACAAAGATGGTATCCTTAGATTAAGGATAAATCAATTACATAATTATGTTAGAAAAATATAAATACACCCAACATAAGTGGATATTTATTGTAGAACAATCATAGGTCATCCACACATATTCATAGTATGATAAAATCAAGAAGTAGAGGTTTAACACAAAGAATTGAAATTGGGTTATGAAGTTCCCTTACAGAAATTTGAAAGCCTAACGGTGTCACTTTAAAATTCAGAAAATGAGTTGATGAAGGATAAAAAGGGTATCTCATCACTTGGACATAAAATTTATAGCAATAAAGATATATAATAACATATCCCATCATTAAGAAGATGTAAATTAAAAGACCTAACAAAAAGTACTCTTTTAAAAAGAGGATGTTGAAAGGTTCCCTTACCGATTTAGGTAACTTTCGAAATGTACACCCCATTAAAGAAAGTCTATAAAATGTTGATGTAAATACCCATAAATTAAAGTATATTACACAAAGAGTATAATAATGGGTAGTATATACACCACTAAAAGGTGATAGTGACAAATATAGCATGAATCTCACGGGAATAAAGAGTGAGATAAAAACCCCTTACCACATTGTAATAAGTCGACTCATATGTCCAAAAGATAATAAGAACCAAATTAATCACCTAATACCATGAATATAAATAGAATCATGATAATATATATCAAATGGAATTACACAATACCCCGCATGTAATAAATAATTGGCGAACAATGGAAATATCATGGAATTAAAAGTGAGATAGGAAATCCCCTTACCTCAACTCCGACTTGTCTTGTTCTTTTCATTATATTAATAAATAATAAACATTGGTCAATTTATAATTTCTTAAGGAAATAATTTAAAGGTTATTATTAAATTAATATCACATATTATCATGTTATAATAATTAGTTAATTATGTGAGTTTATATCATATGTTTTGTCGATGTACGGTACATGAGTCAACAATGAACTTGCTTGTAGGGAATTGTCCATGGAGTTATAAGTACATCATCTCCGAAATGGTGTTCAAAATTTAAATATAATATATATCAAGTATATATAAATTTAATAATATTTCATAACATTTAGAAATAAGAAATGAAATTTACCATTCATGGAGATGGTAGGCCGTACGTACGCATGAACGCTACTTTCATTTTTTTCATATTAATGGACTTTAAAACTAAATTAGACATAGATATAATATAATTTCAGTATAATATATATGTTATATAGGTAACATTAGTTCATTAAATAAATTATTTATAAATTCCTTGTCTGTCATGAATGAGTCAAATCACTTGAGGGGGCGGTTGTCTACACTTCCTCATATGAAATTATCGCATTTGCAGAACATGCATAGCATAAAGGTATGTTTTTAATATAAAAATACAGAAGCATTGAGAGGAAATAAATATAATATATATCATATATAAATATAGTGACATCTTAATGGACATCATGAAAGGTGTTAAAAGAATATTGAACAATCATCATTTTGTGAGGCAGTAATTCGCCACCAATAGAAACAGTATGTTCTTTAAAAATTAGACAGAGGTGTGTGTAAGTGTAGGTATAATCCTTAACATAACAAAATCCTAGTATATTGAGGATACTGGTGTTATTATGGGATCAAATAATAAGAATATAGTGGTGAGTGAATAAGGAAAATAAAAGAAAGAAACTCGAGAGAAGACATTACCTCCAAATTGGGTAACTCTTTTTGATTTGAGAAAAAGGCTTCCTTGGAAAGACATATGCCCAATGTGAGGATTCTAGGAGTAAGAGAGGGATTTAGAGAGATAACATGAGCAGATTTTGGAAAATCCAGGGGCTTGAATGGTGTGGGTAAGGGGGAAGAGGTGAGGGCCTTTTATAAGAGAGAGGAGGGTCACTTTTGGAATGTCTTGAAATGTTACTTATTATAAAATGATTTTCGAATTTTAAAGGTCCCACAAAAATATATTTTGAGGATATGGTGATAAGGGTTCTAAATACACCCATACAATAGGTTTTTGATATGTGTATGTTTTATATTTTACCTTATATTTTTACTTTATTTAAATCGTTTATTAATGAGGTAATCACTACATCATCATGGTGTCATAAATAAATTTATTTATTTAATGTCTAAAAATTATAAAAAAATATCATGATGTAGGAAATATTTTTAGATTTTTAATTACTATTTCTTATCTAAGATATAATTTATGTAAACAAAATTAAAATTGTTTTACTTAGGATATACAAACCTTTGTTATATTTCTATTCTTTTTTAAAAAATAAAGTCATAAATGTCAATATCACACCCATGTGACTCCATTGGCCCTAAAGTTTGGTAAAACGTTTACCATGGTCAGACATGACTCAAAAAAGAGGATTTGGACACATTTTGGGGTCATTTTATATTATTATGATATTAATTTATTACCCTTAACTACCCAATTACTAATTAATCACAATAATTAAAGATAATTACCATCGTTACTATTCATAATGTCCAAAAACAAGAGTCTTAATTTCATAATTTGGACCTTATGATTAAAAATATGGAATCAATTTTACAAAATTCCAAACACAGAAATTCCAGTAATTAGTTAAAAAATAATTCTCGTTGTCACCACCAAAAATGGGTTTTAAAGAAGTAAAATATATCAAAAGATTGACTTGTTTTTAAATTCAATTGAAAAGTGAAATTAATTCCAATGAAAAAAATTATATTAAGTGATAAAAATAAAATTCAGTTACAATTTAAATCCAATTAAAAGTACAATCTATCTATATAATTTAATTACATGAAAAAGTAGTTTTAAAGTAAAATGCAGTATTTTTCACTATTCATTAAAAATGGACATCTGTCAGAAAAATGCC
The DNA here is from genome assembly GCA_963277665.1 of Viscum album. NCBI lineage: Eukaryota > Viridiplantae > Streptophyta > Magnoliopsida > Santalales > Viscaceae > Viscum > Viscum album. The sequence goes on along the minus strand of OY728161.1, from coordinate 693,927,610 downwards.
AAAAATTTATCCAAAGTAAATTTGATATTCAAAATTCAAAAATGATTTACATTTTACCAAATTAAAAACAAAGAAGTTTCATTAATTAATTTTATAATTAATTCCCACTGTCAAAACAAATAGTATGTTTTTAAGAAATAATATCTATCAAAAGATTTACCCTTGTTTATGTCTAATTTCAAAGTGAAATTAATTCCAATGACCACTGTTGAATTAAATTGTAAAAATATATTATAATTAAACTTTAAAAAAATTTTAAAAAATAATCTTACCATATAAATAAATAAAAATAAAAATAGGTTTTGAATTAAAATACATCATTTTCACTATTCATTAAAAAATGCACTTTATTAGAAAAATAACAAAAAATAACAAAAAGTAAATTATTATGTCCCGATTCTAAAGAAGGGTTTTATTTTGTCAAATATAACATATAAAATTGACAAAAAGTAGTTTTAAAAAGGGTTCTCTATCAAAAGGCGGTTAATCTACCATTTAATAAATATTAGAATATTTATGCTTAAATTTGGATTCATTCGCATTTTAAGACTCTATAATTTGTTGGGTAATTGTTAAAATATGTTACAAACATATATAACCATTTTGTAGTTAGTTCTGTTCATTCCATCCATTACAATGTCTAGGCATTAACTACTATTTAAAATAATATTATAATATTATTACTGTGAAACGTAAGATTTCAATGAAATTGGTTGTTGCGTATTGGGTACGCCATTAAACATAGTATCCCCTTTAAAGTAATATTAATATTTCATTCACAAATATTAATATATGTGAACATTTCATATTCATTATGTACCTGGGATGTTACATCTAGAGTCCCTAATATTTCTTTTTCATTTATAGGGATAGATCTAGGTCAATATCTCCATCATGTTTTCACCAATGATGTTAAACAGGATACACTACTAGATTCCAAATGTGTTGAAATCAATAGTGAAAATTCATATAGGAATTCAATTTGATATTAATTGAACTATGTTCTATTTAATTATGAGGTAACCATTTCAGATCGAGTGACCAATTGTTAGATAGATGAGGTAATGCTTTCATTCTATTTTATTCATGCTCTAAGGGAACTATGGGTTTAATTGGCCTTCACTATCTAGCATGTGGAAGCTAGAAAATGGTTTTTATTATTCCTCAAGGAGAAGTAAGGGTCATTTTTTATGACAGAAGATTCATGATATGTTTTATGTTGATTTTTATTCAATGTCTATGAAGGCATATTTTTTGTAGGAAATCCTCAATTTTCTCCTTGGGAGTTCTAGAATAGAGATGTTCAATATCCAATCTAATGAAATTATTTAAGAATCATTAGACCATACAGAAAATGTGGATGATAAGTCCAAGAATATATTGGGGAAATTGTGTCTACAGATCCAATGTTCTATCTCTTTGTTCATGTTCTGAACAAATATAGAGGTTTAATTATGGGTATTAGTTATTTAGATAATAGTATCTTAGAGTTGATCAACATGGGAGGGGAGTCATTAGAAATATCCTTGGTGAAGATCTATGGACATAAGTTCATTGTTTCATGGTCATAAGAATAATTTGACAGTAAATATCTGGTTCCATATTTTTTCATATCATTTCACTAGGGATATAATTTTTAGACTCATACAAGTGGTGTTGGAATAGTTTTTTTCATTTAAATGTCATGATCATTGAAATTATGTAATATGAACAATCATCTATGGTCATTACTGGTATAATGACCTTTTCCATCTCATCCATTATTGCAGTATCAACTGAGGAAATAATAGAATGTTTCTCTAACTTTTTATCAACACATATAAGCCTAAATAGGTAGAGAATAACCGAATTATTCCCCTAATCCTATTAGACAATAAGATAAATAAATCCGTGAAGGTGCTCTCCATAAAGTATAAAGAGGTTATATATCCAAATATAGTGAAACTCATTCTTTATAGTTTCAAGATCCCTATGATATATATGTCTTGTGAGTTACTATATTCTTATATTCTACACGTGTGTTTCCATTATTTGATTCAATATATAAGAACTTCTATGTCATAGTTTCCCTTGTCCACATTTGGGGAAAAGGTGTGTAAGTGCCTTGTTTTTCCTAGGTTATTCCCTCTATGAGCTTGAGGTTGGAGTTAGTGGTTGAAAGCCAAAAACATAGTTTCTTGAGGAATTCATGGAATGAAATCATGTTTTACAGTTTTTATTATGAATCATAGTTCATATCCTAAATTTTTTTATGGTGGAATTTAGTTTTTTATTCTAGAATTAATATTTTTCAATAAATTGTGATTTATGAGATGATTGGGTTTCAAGATTTTAGTATTAGGTTACTAAAGTTTTGGTATATTATTAACTCATGTAATTCATGGCATGAATAAAAAAATCAGGTTATGAATATGCCTTAAGATTCTTGCTTATATGTTAGGGATCCCCCTAGAGATATTCATAACCCATCTCTCCCCTCTCAAACCATTGGTTACCATAGGATATATTTTGAAGATCCTAACATCCCCTTCAATAGGATTCAACCCCATTCTTCTAGAGTTTTATTCTTGGTGATCTAAGATTAGTTATTTCATTATACAGTGGTTAATTTTTATTTCATTATTCCTTTTCCATACTATATAGGGTTTGTGTGTTCTATTTTATTATGTTTTCTACCAATGAATGACATAGGGCTCTTATTAGGCTAGGTTTTTTGGGATCTTTAGTTTCTCATGGAATATGTAATCGATGTTTGGCACATGGGGGTCCATTCCTTCTAAGAAATGTTGAGATATGTTAATGTTGAAAATTTGATATCTTTATCTTGATTTAAAGTGAATTTATGGAATTATAATGATGTAATTCTATGGATAATGGTGTAATTGACCTTATAAATATACGAATAAAAAAATTAATTGAAAAAGTAACTTGTGTTCTACATTCCTAGTCCATTTTAGTTTTAATCCTATTGATGCCACATGTTTTACTATGATTGTGTTTTATCATTGGATGTGGCTATAATTGGGTTTATCAGGGTTTTCTTCTAAAAATATAATAAACAACATAAATCTAGAATAATAATGATGTTGTGATTATAAAATATTTATGTAATCTAATATCTTTTCTTTCTTGTTCTCGATAAAATATAAAATTAATGCATACCAAGTATTTATGTTTTTTATTGTTTTTAATTTAAAATAATTTACAGGTTTATTGTTTCTAGAAACATATTAATACTAAATATATTAATTCCAGAGGGTAATTTAAATTTTTTCTAATGATTTTTATTTTGGGGTTGAGTGATCCAATTTTTTTTCGAAGGATCATATGCCTTGTTTTTTGGTCTTAGTACCCTTTCATGTGCATGAAAAATACCATTGAGATGTATGTGTAATGAATAAATTTAAAAACGTTTTCTAGTTGTTTTGTGACACCAATGATTTATTTTTTTGATGAGAAATTAGTCAGGGGAGCATGACTATTTAAATTATGGGAGCTTAAGGCTGTTTTTCTTGATTTTTTTTGATATGGTTGGGAACCTGGGATGAGAAATGGGTTGGAATACTAAGGTTCTATGATGGTTAATTATAGTGGTGGAAGGAAAATTGGTTTTGAGTTATATGGTGTGAGATAATTGGATGGTTGGTATGAGTTTTGATCATGGATTTCTCATAGTTTTTTTTATTTCCTGATTCTTTTTATGTAAATAGGTGGCTAGATTTTCATTTTTTTGGGTTCCCACTACTGTATTCTGTCACAATGTTTCATGGAATGTGTTGTTATTTTGTGGTAACATAATTAGTAACCAAGATTTTCGAATTTTTCTTAAATAATAAATACATTATAAATTATCAACCCATTGGATGGGTAATTTTTTATGGTAGTAATGTTAAAAGTCTAATTTCCTAATAATGGATATCATGGGATGGTTGGATAAGATAATCTAATGAACATGGTTTTAAAATCTACAAATTGGTAAATGGTAAATTATTTTCACATGCATAGGAATATAATCAAGAGAATTAATCAAGACTGTGGATTTTTTTCTCAGAATACTAAAAGGTTAATCATGGGAAATGTTAATGAGTATTAAGTAATGAGTAATTTCATTTAATTAATATTATAAAAAATGAAATTTTTTATACCGAGTCTTTAATTGTGGTATCCAGGTGTGATTATAGTGGAAGATGAGTAAAGTCTATTCATTTTCCCTTAGTGTGGTTTTTTCACAATATTGATTATATATTTTAACATAAAATGTTACCCCAACTATGTAGGTAGGGTAATCGGAAACCAAATGTTTTGGTGTATGTTTTCTCAAACATTTAGGATGGTGATGGAATGGATAAATTACTTATTCCTCTACCCCTTTCATCCAGTGGAAATAGATGAGTAGACATATCTCAGGATATAATTTCTTGTGGTATAGGCTGTATTCCTACCCTGGTTATGATGGCACTCATTTTAATATTCATTTTTGGGTGGGTTTTAATGGCTTGAGTTATAGTTAATACTTGTATATGATCATCATGGATCCAATTTATCATGTGTGTAGATGAATTGGTTTGGATTAATTGATTCATTATTCATTTACCTATGATGTATTTACTCTTAATAATATATTTAGATATAGTTAGGATGGTGGTGATGACGAGATGCATATGTGTGACTAATACCAAAATGAGATCTGGGCCCCCCCGAGAGACTCTGGTAGGTTGTCCTGAGGCTCGACTCACATCATGCATAATTTAAATATAGAATGGATAAGAAAAAGATGTGTGTAATTGGATAATGAGAGAAGCACACTAGTGTTGATGTTGAATCAGGGTATCTTCAGTTGTATATATGATTTTGATATATAATGGTTTACTTATATGAATTATTTGGTGATAGATAAATTGTTGGGATGGGGAAACTAGTATTAACTATTTAAGTTATGAGTTAGTTTAAATTTTTTCTCTATTAGGATTTAGTATTATTCATTTACATTTTTCAAGAGAGTTTTATATGAGTTTCCCACTGATTATACATATTTTTCACACCTTAAATATATAAACTATTTTTCAGGTCTAGAGGGATAGCTTGGAGATCATGATAGAAATAATTAGCTCGGAGGTGTTATTGAGAATCTATCTAGAGTTTGTAGAGTCCATGGTCACGGCCTATTTTTACATTATTAATTTTTTATTTATTATATTCTAATTTAAGTGTGAAATTAAATGTTTTGAGATTTATTATGGATTATGCATGGTTTTGGTTGGAACGTTATCATTCTTATCTCTTATCCATTAAATATATATATATATAGTGTAATGTCTCTCATTTGTTTAAATGATGTACCCTCTATTCTAATAACTAACACATGGCCTATTAGAGGTGGGATTCAGACATCTTTGTCTCTCTTCCTTCATTGGTAGCCCAAGTGGAGTACCTTGGGAGGGTGGGTCATGAGAGAGTTCTATAAAGGGGTGATTTTTATGTAATAAGATGGGTTTTAGAGTTATGAATGGGTGAGGATTCATGGGTTGGTGGGGCCACTATATCAACTAACCTTAGTTCTTACCATAAATAAGGTACATCGGTTGGGACCTCGGATTTAATGGCCACTGTTTATCTGATGTAAGGACCTTCATGTTTACTGAACATGCCAAATTAAGTGATGCTTCTTTTAGGATAAATACCTAAGTATGGATCATGTTTCATGACTTTTAAGATATTTTTATAAAATTTGGGTAGATAGTAGGAAATTGGATAAATTGAATTAATTAATTTGTTAAAAATAAAATGATTTTGTCCTGGGTTTATGAGAAATAAAATTTTGTATTTTTATGATATCGTTCAAGGTCAACATCCCCATAAGGTTTGTTTAAATTAAATCCAATAGGATTTTCCATTGGATTGTCATAGAGTAGATTTTGATGAAGATGACCCTTAGATGAAGATACTCTAAGAGTTCTACCACCATAGTTTAAAGAAGTTTGAAGGATTCATTTTATATTAAAAGATAAGGGATTAGATGGAGATGTCAAGATATACTTGTGTTCGATATATTATTAGAAAGATAATTTGGTTTTATTTATTAGTGGAAATGGTACATGGTTTAGCTAAATAGTTTTTATTTTTTTTCTTAAGGATCTTGAGAAGTATAATGTTTCATGTGAAATATTTAGGGATCTGTTTTAGAATGAGTTTCCTCTATAACCGCTTAGGTGGATTCCCAATAGGATATCTTTACACTTTGATATGGGAGTTCCAGTTTTAAATAATTCACTATCCACTACAATAATCTTCTAAATTCTGCTTTAGAACATCTTTCAAATGATGAGGCTAGGGTGGGTATTTTGAGGAGGATTTAAATCCAAAAATCCAATGCTAAGTCACTCTTTTTATATCAATGTCATATACAAAGGTTCTATTGATGGAAGATTTCATTGATAGGGCGTTTTCTAGGATCGAATCATCCTGGGATGGGTGTCTTAAGTACTCACCATATTGTATAGCTATGACTTAGAGTTCTCAGTTTCATAGTCATAAGAAGTTTTTGGTAGTAGGTTGTAGATTTTATCCCTCTTAAACAAACATTGTGGGAGTAATTAGTTCTTGGGCTCATTTCTATAGATCAGGTGTTATTTAATTTTATTATGGATTTTATGTCCATCAGAAGTGACAGATTCTGTCTTCCTTGGTATTCAATGTGCTGCTAATAGCCTTTTTAAGCCTAGTCTTTGTAGATTTTTTATCCAAGTTAGTATTACATGAAGTCATTCATTATTTTGAGTATAATATATGGTATGGGGTAGGTTAATTAATACCTCATGGTGTTAATCTTCCTTAATTATATAAGTCCATGTCTGGCCATAGTGGTGGTCTTTATAGGGGATCGAGATTCCCTAGTGCATAACATCATCCAATTCATGCTTAAGAATTTATATCTTTAAGATGTTTGGATGATATGTGATCCACCATATAAATATTTTCTATATGGGTTTATGCTTTCATTTATTATACTGTTATGGACATCTATGTTTCACTAACCATATTCCATTCGTTGGGACTAGAGCTAAAGATGCTTCCAACATGCATGGATTTTACTTCACTAGTTAAAGGTTTCTATAGAATGTTTGATGTGTATATAGACTATTAATTGGTGTTTGGGTAGAACCTATTTTGTGTATATTTCTTATGTTTATGGAAATAACCAAATAACATCATCCTCATCATGGATTGACAATACATTTTTTAAGATCTCATATATTTCATCAGAACATGAATCGTATTCTATGAAGTTGATTGGCACCAGGTGGTGTTTATCGGTGAGAGAGAACATCAAATTGTTTACAGGTGTGTGAGGTATTTATATTTATTTTTGGATGAGTTGGTGTTGATCTCTTCAAAAGAATATCTGGTGGTGTTTCCCATGGTCGTAGAAGAATAACCATATGATTTTCATCAAGAGGTTGTTACACTACCCCCTTGAAGAGATATTGATTATGGGATAAGGATACAACTAGGTATCCCACCGATACCAATTTATTCTTATCATATGGCCCCTTTTGAGTCATGATATCTTTGAATTTAGTAGGAAAAACGTTTTTATAGAGGGTTCATTCAACCTAGTGTGTCTCTTTATAGAGATATAATCATGTTTTTGAAGAATTAAGATGATAGTTTGTGGTTTTTTTTGTTTATCTACATTTTAATTAGGTTATAGTAAAGAACTACTACCCTCACCCACAAATTAATGATTTATATGATTATCTTATGAGAGAAATCTAGTTCTCATAGATCTACATGTGGGTGGGATATCATCATTTGTGAGTAAATGATAATGATTTCTCAAATACGTCTATTAGATGTTGTTATGGCCAATATAAGTTCATTTTAATAAAATTTTGTTTAAGGAATTATATAGCTTTTCTCATTGGGCTGATGGATGTTGTGTTCTATGATTTTCTATACTAGTTCATGGTGGTATTTTTTGAAAACATCCTTGTGTTTTCTTGCATTATTGGTGGAGCATGAAAAGAATTTATAGGCCGTGTAGGGAGTTCATTGGTTTCACCAACCATCAGGGATAAATTTTATGTTTTATTTATTGTCTTGTAAGTTCCATTTCTTATGGAATGATGTAACTAAATGTGGAATACTCATTTATCCTTTGAAGGTTGAGGATGTGGTTTCTTGGTTATACCAAAAAATGTTGAAAAGGTTAAAATATTCCTTGTTCCAAATTGTTATTATTGGATATACATAAATAATTTTTTATGATTTTGGAATCCAGTGATATAAATAACTATAAATAATTGGGAATTATTATGTAAATACTAGTGCTTGGCTAATTTTGAGTATCTGAAGGAGAATCTTTTTACTGCTTCAATAATGGGTCTTCTAGATGAGGTAATTGTGTTCCAGATTTACAGTGACGCATCCCATCTTGGTCTGGGTTGTGTGATAATGAACTAGAGAGAAGTTATCACTTCTTGGATTCAATAGTTAAGGACTAATGAATTTAACTATTCTACCCATTTTCTTGAAAATTATTTTATATATTTTTCAATGAAGTTGTACAGACACTTACATATATGTGTTCCTTTTTTGGTCTTCAATGATGAAAAATTATATAATTACATCTTCTCCCATCACAAATTTAATACAAGATAGTACATTGGATGGGGTTCCCCCACGAATATGACTTTTATATTTCCATTACAATTGTTAAAGGAAATATAATGCTAGATTCCTTGGGTGGGATGTCTTCAGGTGTTGTGGTGCATCGGTCTAAAGAACCATGGGAGTTATGGAAGAGTTAGCAGTGTTACAACATTATATTTGAGAATTTAGTAGAAAAGTTTGTCTTTAATAGAATATAGTTAATTCATAATTATTGTAGATGTTGATGGAGTCTAGGCTAGGGAATTCTGGGGTAAATGTTTTTTGGGAATGGGCTATTTATGGTGATGTTCATGAGGGTTAGTAAGAGGATAGACAACATCAACTATTGTTAATGGGAAATATTTCCATTCCCTTAGTTGTGTATGTAGTGGTTCAATATGAGTTCCATAGTTCACACTTAATGCTACATATTGGTGTGAAACAGATATATTATGCTCTTAGGAATTAGTTTTTTTTGGATTGGGATTAATCATTTTGTTGTCGAGTTTTTCTATTGGTGTTTAGTTTTCCAAAATTTTACGGTTTAGATTCATGTTCTTGGTGGTCTTCTCTAGCCACCTAATGTCCCCCAATAGAAGTGGTATGACATTTTGATGGAATTTTACACTATTTTACCTAGGGATGGTTGAGTTCTTCATGTTATCATCCTAGATCTTATTATGAATTCATCTCACTTCTTATTGATTAACTAGTTGGGATAAGTTGAGGTTTTGTGGCAGAAGTATTTTGAAAAGATAATGAGGGTTGATCAAGTTCTAAAAGTGATCATCTATGATCATGAACCCCGTTTTTCATTCAAGGTGTGAAGAGGTCTCTATCATTCTTTTTTCTCTCAATCATGACTTACAATCACTTATCATCCATTGATGGATAGTCAAATAGGCCAGACTATCCAAAACCGAGAAGATGTGGTGTACATGTCTATTCTAGATTTTGGAGGTACGTTCATACAGAACCTACCCTTGGATGATTTTTCCTATAATAATATTTATCACACCACTATTAGCATGTATCATTTAAAAGCACTTTCTGACCACTCTTTCATATCAATATTGTTCTTGTCTAAGGTTGGAGTGAAATCTATTCATGGTCTGAAATTGGAGAAATGTACAATGAAAAAATGGTAGGTGATCAATAGTAAATAAATATTTAGTAATTTCATTAAAATTATTATGATGACTATTGGTGGATCAATTTTTTTTCTAAGTTTAAGATAACATATTCTCAAATGTCTCACTTCATCATGGGAAGTTAAGGTTTGTTCATAGTAATACGAGTAATCCTTGGTTTTTTGAATTGTCTAGGTGTTGGGTTGGGTATGATCCATTGATTAATGGTCATCACTAAACCCATAGATGAATCAGATTCATGAAATATTCAACATATTTAAGCATAATTGGTATTCCTTGATTATCTTCATTCCATCGATTACAGTTAACTGGGTGTTAAAGATGATGAAACCATCAAGGAGAGGCCTGTCAAGAATCAAGACCATCAAGATAATGAGTTCTATGGGTGTTATTTCATTTTAGTTCATGTTTTATAGTAGTAATGTGGATTGGAGAAGAGTACTTTGGAGTGGTAGTAATATAATCATGCTAAATATCCTATGTTGTTCAGTTCTTGATCATTTTTTCTCTGATTCATTTTTTGATCCATAGTTCGATGCTACATAAACTCATGGATTTTTTATGAAATTGTTTATCTTCCTTAGTGTTGTACTTATTTTTTCTATACCCTTAAGGGGTTTCTCCTTAGGGATTATTTTTTTCTGGTTATATGGTGATGTTTTGAGTTTTTTGCTTTATCCTCATGACATTTTCAATATTCCCAGAATAGTGAGACCCTTGAGAGGTATCACATGAGGTGGTTTTCTAGACCCCATTTTGTTCATATTTTTTAATTCTTTTGGATGATAATTTTTTGAGAGTTATTTAATGTTAATTCAGTATTTTCGCACTTCTTTTCCTTTATGAGGATGAAGTGGGGGTGAGTGGTTAGAAGTTAGAAACATGGTTGTTTGAGTAAATCATGGAGATAATTTTGAATCATGACATTAATTATAATTCAGGTTCTAAATGTTTTTATGGTTTAATTGAGTGATTATCCCAAGAAAAAATTCAATACATGAATGGTTAATTCATTACATGAATGGGTCTCGAGGTTTTATGGAATAGGTGACAAAATTGTATGCTTGTGTTTAAACTGAAAAATTCACATCATTAACCCAATATTCACATTGTGAATGAATCTTTTTTACTATGGTTATAAGTTAAGAATCCTCCTAAATATTATCATCGTTTTCATATCCTCTTTATAACCCTAAAATTAACCTATGTGCCTTTTAAAGGATCCTTGAAAACCAATGATTAGATTCAACCCTCATTTTAAAGTGTTTGAACTTTGGTGATATGTTGTTTATTTTTCATCTATTGTGATTATATTATCTTGTATTTTCTACCAATAAGCTATGATGGGTTTTCTCTTCAAATTTCATAGAGTTTATATTGATTAATGATAGAGGGATATTTTTATGCCGATTTTATAATGATCGTTAGTTTCCTGTGGATGTGGTAATTGGAGTTTTATATTTGGTGTTCCATTCTTGATCATAGAATATTGATATCTTTTTATTAAGGTACGATATTCCTTGGATATCTCATGTTTTGAAGATAATGTTTGGGATTATCATGATTTAATCATTTTATTATTGGTGTAATTAAACTAATAAAGATAATAGCATTGAATTTAAAGGAATAATGATGTTTTGGAATGGGTTTGTGATCACTTTTGGTTTTGTACTTGTTAATTCCCCATATTCTTCTACGGTAGTGTGATATATTTGTGTTTTCTGAGTTTTTTTCTTTGCATGGGTTTTTTAGAAATATGATAAAACAATGTAAATCATAATAATGATGATGATGTTAAGAAAAAAATATTCATTTAATAATGTATATTTAATTATTTTTTTATAATATGAATGTAATTTTAGATGTATGTTTATGTTGTTCATAGTAGTTAATTGTTGATAATTTAATGGTTTCATATTGCTGGAAATCTATGAAAAATAAATTAGTTAATTAAATATTAGAATTAAAATGTTTTTTTTCAAAGGAAAAATGGTCTGGGGTTAAGTGAAATAATTTTTTTGTGGAAATCTTGCATGGCTTGGTTTTACGTTCTTAGTTCCCTATTCTATATAATAAAAATAAATTTGAAATATAAGTGTGATTTAGTGAATTTAAACCTTCTAGTAATTTTTTGATAACCATATATTCCTATTGTTTCTTGTTAAGTAATGGGTTGGGGGCAAGGTCTATTTACGTGATGGGATCTAAAGATATTTATCTAATAGTTATTTTGATCTGCTTTGGTGCCTTTGATGAGAAATAGGATAGGATCCCATAATGTTGTGATGTATTATTTCATTGATATCTATGTATTTGGTCTTGTGTGCAATGGTGTGAGACACCAGGGCAGTTGAGATGAGTTTAGATTTGGGATTTATTGGTGATGTCATTCCTTGAATGATGTTTATTATGTGGTTGGGTGGTCAGAGGTACCTTGTTCTTAGGTTACCAATTATTCATATAGTCGACCTTTTTTATGATATGTGTTGTTATAATGTGGTATCTTATGTAGAGTCCTAGAGTTCCCAGATTATTCTCTAAATAGAAAATGAAAAATAAATAATAAAATCTGGGAATGGGGTTTTGGTGACGGAAGTAATGTTAAAATTTTAAAATCATATTAATTAAAAAATGGATCATTGAACAATATTATCAGTGGAATATGGATTTAAATTCTAGAAATTTAAAAGGTATTTATGATGATGACATACTTAAGAACATAATCAATAAATTAAATATTTACTTTGTAATTTTTTTATAATACTAAAATGTTAATCATAAAAAATATATATTTACTAATTAGTGATTAATTACATAATAATGAATCTAATGATTGTGTACTTATTCGATACCAAGTCCTTAGCAGTTTCAGTCAGGGTACATGTATAGAGATAGTGGTAGATGATTCTAAGGCTAGGTATTTTCTTTTATTGTAGTTTATGTGTGATATTATTTATATTCTTTAATACCATATGCAGCCCCATCCATTTCAATGGGGAAAAATTGACAAATGTTTTGGGAGAAAATTCTTTAACATCCACGATGGTGAAAAAAATCACTCACTTATCCCTCTCCCCCACTATCCTTTTAGATATATATGAGAAGGAATATCTTCATCTATATTGGACTATGGTATATGGTGTTTTCCTACTTGGTCTATAGGGTCTCTTAATTTACAATACATTTATGTGCATTCCATAATTTCATGAGGTACAATGAAAACTTATATTTGATCATGGTGTCTCCATATTTCCATGTTTGTACATGAAAAGACTATTATTTCTTATGGTATATTGAATTTTCATTTTTTATGTTCTTTTGAGTATAAACGTTTTTATAAATGTGAATTTGAGGATGATGAGATGGGTATGTGGTCCAATGGAAACCCAAGGCATTGGTCCATGAGTAGAATTGGGGTAGTTAGGTCAGAGGCTTGATTCACATTAGGGATGACATAATAATGGAATATATTCACATAGGATGTGTGGTGTTGGTGCGTGAGAGTAAAAATCCAACAGATAAGGGAAAGTGAGGCAACATTTTTTATAACTATTCTTTTCATGTAAAATGGGTTACCTATATGGGTTATTTGGTGATGGAAACATGATTGTAATGGATAATCTATTATTATCTATTCAGGAGATTTCATATGATTACTTGTTACATAATATTTATTTAGAATGCCTCTTTAAAATTGTTCTTGAGAGGCTTCATAAAGGTACCTATAAAGTGTACATGTTTTATTCACCCAATGAATATAAACAATTTTTCTTGTTAGCAGGGAGAGTTTGGTGATCATGTTGGGAAGTATTAGATGGAGGAGTTTTTCAGAAACTCTACTAAGTTTCTTTAATTCATTGTCATAGATTAGTTTTACTTTGGTACTTTTAGTTGAATTTCAATTATTCCATATTATGTATGAAATTACATGTATCATGTTTTCTTTTAAATTATGAATGGTGTTTGTTGGCGGGTTTTCCTTCTTATATCTTATTCCATAAACTACATAAAGGGTAATTCATCCATTTTTTGTGATAGATATTCCCTCACTACTAGTTTAAATCTTGTAACCTATTGTATCTAGGCCTCAACCATTATTATATCTCTTCTATTTCTAGACTAGGTGGTTACCTTTGGAGGGAGTGGGTCATTAAATGTCCTGAAGAGTTTTTTTGTGCACTCAAAATTGATTACATCAGTTGGAGGTTTTTTTAAGGTTGGGTAAAAAGCCTCAATTGATTATTTATATAAAAGACCTATTAAGTGTGGGTAGAGGGAGACCCATTACATATCCCGAAGGCCCATGGCCTAGTGATATGAAAACAAGTCTTGAAAACCCATTTTTTGGCCCAAGGGATCCCTCAATGAGTAGTACCGCTACAGTACACACCCTACTACAGTGCCAGCTACAGTACCCATCACCACTACAGTAACCTATAATAGTGCTTCCACTGGTACAGTGCCACCGCTGCTACACTTATGCCACTGCTATAGTACTACTATAGTACCCTACTATAGTACTGCTCTAGTACCCCAGAAATTCATCCCTGCCCAAATTTCATCCCGGGTCTTTTGGATTCCAAGCCAGAGCTTGTAGTACTTGGGTAAAAGCTCGTTGGAAACATCAGTTATAGGATGAGCTATATTGTATTTTTTATAAGGATATTATGGTTTCATTCTATAGAAACATCTCACATAGGGATATTTTCAATGTTTACGGACACAATCATATGATATAATCCTCTACATGGACTGAATGTATTCGGTGAAAGATATTATTTATTGGATTATGACTCACTTAATATTAAATGTTGGCGATTAAGATAAATTTATTTTTATTAGCAAGAAGGACCCCTTGATAGGTTATAGGCAGGCAATGTTCATATCTTCCATGATGACCAACCAAAAGATTAGTTTGTATATGATAATTTGTTGGGGTTTCATTAGGTTGTATAAGGGTACCCTGATGTATTTCTTGAGGAGGTTGTGGTACTACACCATTGATGTGAGATTATTTTTGGGATGAAGATGAATCTAGTTATTTTAATGAAATTTTTTCCCACATATAGGATTTATTCTTTCATGTTAAAAAGGTATGGATTTTGAACAATGATCTTCTAAAATGAAAATTTATTTGACCTTGTGCATCACCTTATAGAGAACCCATTATATTTGTGAGTAATAAATATGGTTTTTTGTGTATGTGAACTTATTATCATCATTTGAACCATATCAAAATGGATAACCTCTTTCGTCTTCTATATACTGATGATTTATTTGATTGGTTGAAAGGAGTAAAATGGTTCTCGAATATTGACTTGTAGTCACTGAATCCTATGGTTGAATAAAGGAAGAAGATTTCAAATAAAATAAATTTAGATTCCATTATGATCATTATGAGTCTTTTTTTTGTTTTTCAATGTTCCAAATTCTCTATCAAGGTTCATGGATCAAAATGAATCCAATATTAAATGAATTTTTGGATCAGTTCATGGTGGTGTTTATCAATGAAATTTTGATGTATTTAGTGTTGAAAATGATAATATAAAGTATCTATGATATATTATTTTACTTTTTTTCTTTAATTTCCTATTTGGAAAGCTTTCGATGTATAATTTTGGGCCCATGAATTAAAATTCTTGGGAAATATTATATCTCAATATTGAATAGTTATGGATCCTTTAATGATTGAGGTGGCGTTTTCTTGGGTAGACCCTATGAATATTGTATAGGTTTAATGTTTTTTAGGAATTATAATATATTATAGAAGGTTTATACCCAACATATCTAGGATTGCAACTCCACTAAAAACTTTTACCCAAAAGTATTATTATTTCACATAGACAAACTAGTGTCGGGTTGCTAAAGAGTATTTTTTTAAGATAATGTGTTTAGTGCTTCATTTCATCTTTTTTTAGTGGAAGGGGTTGTGGTTGAGGTTCATTATGATAGTTTAAATATTTTATTAGGTTTTCTTTATATTTTAGAGTGAGATTATCTCATATGGGTCTCAGAAATTTCAGTCCCATAAATGTAACTATCCCACCCATGGACTTGATCTTTATAAAATTGTATTTTCAAAAATAATTTGTTATTATTTCCTCATTGGTGATTTCCTTTTAGTCTTCATAGATCACAATATATTGAGTTCTATATTCTATGAGTTTGATATGATCTTTATGTAGTGATAATTGATGTAATTTTTAAAAGATTATAACTCTGATATTTTCTATACACAATGGAAGGGTATTTTTGTGGTAGAAACATTCCATATGAAGTCACAAAGTGATTATTTCCATATATATGGTGATGTTTAAAGGGTAAAAGTGGATATATCCATGATGTACCATTATATGGGATCATTTTATAGTAGAAGTTATCTTTTTTAGATGATGATATACTTATCTTTCAAGTAACATGTGGTGGAATCCCTATTGAGTGATTACGAGGTGCAGAATTTTTTATGTCATGTTATTTGTGGTGATTCTCCTTATGGATATTTTTATAAAGGATAAAATGTAGTGTTTTAATTGGAGGTTATCCATTACTTTTGTGACTCAGAATGTGTTCCTCTATGAGTTCCACAATTCATCCTTGGTGGTATATTATGGTTTCACTAAGATGTATCCTACCTTTTAAGTTTAGGTTTTGGTGTTTGGGATACAGTGTTCTATTATAGAGTTCATGTCTCATTTTTTTGTTTTCCCAAGGGTGGAGGATGTCCAACATGTTGATTCTCTATTTCATTAGCCTCTTGATGATCCCATATAGAAGTGGGAGGTCATATTGAAGGAATATTTTACCTTTTTTCTTTGAGAAATGAGAGGTTGTGATGCTCTATGAGGGATCCTAGAATTACCTCACAGGGATATCTGTCTTCTTAACAATTAATGTGTCATTTTATATGGTTTATTTTGTTGAGGAATTATATAAATAAGGTGGATAATCTTTCAGGTTTTTTGAATATGATCACTTTTAATCCTGATCCATATTTTATCTCTAAAGTTGGAAGATGACTCTTTTATACCTATGTCTCTCAGTTATCCCTTAGTACCACTTTTCATCAGAAGAGAGATATCCTGATGGAGAGGAATATCCTCAAATTAAATGCATGTTGTTTGTAGGAGTTCTATATTTGGGGGGGGGGGTTTAATGTAACTTACCCTTGGTGGATTTATTTTATAATAATTTTTATCACTCTGCCATTGGAATGGATACATTAAAATCATTGTATGACTGACCTTGAAGATCTCTATTTTTTGGAATGAGTTTGGGGAGTCAGATATTATTTGATCAAAATGAGTGCATATCATGATATAGAAGGCTTACGTGATCCATGATAAAATTAAGGTTGATTAGGATTCTCATAAGACTAATGGTGTTCAAGGGAATAGGCATCTGAAGTTCAAAATTGGAGATCATGTGTTCATGATGATACTCTTAATCATAGCTAATCATTGTTTTGCTCTCTAAGTATTACTTCCCCCATATTTTTTGTAAATTTTAAGATTTTTTTTTCCGGTAGAGATATTATTCTATAATTATCACTCCCCCCACCGATGAACTAAATTATTAATGTATTTCATGATTCATTTCTTCATAGAAATTTTCATAATGATTAACATATCATTGAAAAGGGTTAGATGGAAGTCGACGATGATGTGATCTTTGAGGAATACAGAATTAATATCATTAAATATCAAGAGAAGGTGATTCATAGGTTTTTCATTTCATTGGTTGGTGTCCTATGGTGGCATGTTATCTTAGAGTATTCTACATTGGAATGTGAGTTGTAGATACACACTCAAAATCCTGTATATTTTATATTTTTTTATTGAGATTGTTTATATGAATTTTTATCAAATGATGGATATTGTTGTGTTTTTATATTCCACGTTCCTCTAATTTTTTTTGTGTTATTTTTATAGAGACATATTGGATAGGTTTCTCATTGGGTGGTTTCTCTATTCCCTTATTCTATTATTCTTTGGTTTGGGATTACATTATCTAGTTTGATGATTGTTTAAATGGTATTTGATATAATGGTACAAAGCCCCCCTCCCTGACCATTAATTTGTGTGTTTTGGGTGTTGAAGGTTTCAAGAGGATTATTGATTAATAAATTGTGGTGTTTTATCTATAATTTATGATGAGAGGTGTTAGTTACAACATAAAAGTAGGTTTTATGGTGGGGTTGTCAGCTAGAATGGATAGAAATTATTTCATTGTGGTGGGTGGTGATGTGTAAGTTTATTCAATGATGCGACATTTTATGGTTATAAATGATGTTTTTTAGGGATTATATTTGTGGAATGGTCATGATTATCACATCACGTACCCTAGAGACAATTTTTAAGGTTCTTCTGTATTAAGGGACATCCTGTCATGGTTTTATGGGTTGTAGTTTGACCCTTATCCTATCGAATCGGATCAAAATATTTTACCGAATTTAAGAGGTGTGATATTTGGGGGATTCATGGAATTGATTACAGATATATAATGGATATTTGTCCTTCATGGTTTGATAATATACTATCACCTCACCAAATTTTATATTCTTAATCAATCACGGAGTGTCGATGGCATGTCATAATTTTATTATCTATTTTTATATCAAGGTATAAATTAGTTAGCCCCTTAAAATTCTATAATATCCATTTTTTTTAAAAAAATTATATATAATTATAGGATTGTTTTATGTGTATTTTAATCTTCATTTGATGAATTTAAATCATTAGTTTTGTAATAACAATAATTCTTTTATTTTAGTTTAATTCTTTCACTTTTTCCTTTTGGTTTCATACACATCATCACTCAAAAAAATGTTTTGGTTAGGGGGGTTGTTCATTTTATTGATTTTAAGGTGATTATATTATGGATATTGTTGTGGAAAATATTTTTATGCTTTCTTTCATGTGATTTGGGAATCTATATCATCTCTTGTTTTCATTGTGTTTTCATAGTTCTCATTGAAGCATCAGCTGAGGTATGAGATTCTTCAATTATCCTATTTTTTGAAATTGTGGGATTAATAGTTTTTAACTTCTTTTGATAGTGGTTTAGTTAACCTAATAAATATAATAATTTACAAATCAAATGATTATAGAAATATGGAATGATATTCAGTGATAAATTGTGGTTTATTCTATTATCTGAAGTGTCATGGTATTTTCTAGGGAGTGTAAAATTGATTGTGTTGATTCTTGATATTCCATGGAATGGAAGAAATTATTAAAATTATAAAAACTAAATGAATATTGTAAGATCACATGGATAATGAAAGAATATTTTGATATGAGTTATTATTCTTTCTTGAATATTGTTGATAATGAAATTGTTGCTCGAATCTTATTTGTGGTTAATTCCTAGGTATTGTTCCCAATTTATTTCATGTTTCTTATATTTAAACCAATTCAATATTAATTGATTAATGCAATATAGTAATGAAAATTTTTATCATATATATTTAAAATTCTTGGTCTTTTGTAATACCAACCCTGATTTAATTCATTATTTTATTAACTTGTGTACTTGATGTTATAAACAATGTTTTCCCCTTGGGTTTTTGTGATCGAAATATATTTTTCCCACGTATATGTTCTCTAGGATGAAATATACATTCAATTATATTATGTTTGTAATTTCTAGTGATTAGGATAGATAGAGTAGGTTGAGAGTGTATCTTACATATTGTATGATTTTTTTGTTTGGGTGGTTGATTTACGGTTTGTTATAGTTTGAGATCTTGTATTTCCCATTTTGGCTTGGTGTTTTCTTCCGAATTTATATTTTTCCTAATGGTTGTTTGTTTTGGATTCCAATTTTCCAACATAGTTGACCTATTCACATTGATCACATAATTCATTTGGTATTTCAGGTTGCATCGTATATTACCTAGACTATAAAATGAAAAAATAATTAAAAATAACTCATGGGATCAATGTCTATGATGGTAAAAAGTCATTTATTAAATAAGAACCATGGTGTTTCAGTTTGTGCTCTATGAGTATGGAATCAAAATCAAGAATTGTACTTTAATTTATAAAATTTTATTGTATTCTAATAAAATTAAACGACTAAAATAAATTTATGATGGGGAAAATAAATAAAGGAAGAATTGTTGAATTATTAAATTAATAGATTCATATTAAAAATTTATTCTTGTATACTTGTGTGAAATATTACATTATAGAATGTAATAGTGGAAGTTAGGTGTCATGTAGTATGATAGTAATAGTTTGAGTCTAAGACTAGTTAGTTTTCCTTGGTAGGGTTGTGTAATATAATATTGATTATATTAATTGATTTTATATGCTTCAATACATAAGTCTCAAGGGAAGAAAAATCCAAAAACAAATTAGTTCATAGTGTTATCTCTAACATACAGGTAGGTGGGGGAATGGATGAATAACTCCCAGAACTATGTAAAAAAATGTTCTTCTTTGAGGTAAAAATCCTTTTATTTCAATCAATTATCATTTTAAATGCCTAAATATGTCCTCTTATGAATTTACTTTAATTTCATGGAGGTATTGGGGATGTTCGGGGATGGTTCGTAGCTCAGAACCCATTTTTTGGATTGAAATGAGACTGGAATGTGATTAGTTCAAATCGTGTGGGGTAGGCCACACGATCTGATAAAGCATGAAATGCATGGTAAAAGAGAATGGTATGGATGAATGGTTAGACCAATCCATTCAATTTGGTCCACATAGCCATGTGGAAACCTCTGAAATTTTGACAGTGTGTTCTGGAATGGTTTATTCCTGATTATTCAATCCATTTATAAAAATCATGCATGGTTCCCATTATTTGCAGATAACCATAGACTATACGTTCAAGGTTTGTAAACCATGAACCTAAACCATATTAACCTATTTATATGGGTTAAATTATAGATTTTCCATCACTTAATGTTATATTCATCCAAAATTCTATTTTTCTTCAATTAAAACCATGAAAACCATTTTGAATCTCCCTTTGAGAATATTCTTGGATTTTATGGTTTATCTCGGTCTGGTACCATATTCAAGTGAAGTCTATCTCATCAGATCTGCATTAGTAAGATCCTAGTTTCTTTCTAACCATTATTCAATCTTTTATATATCAGTTTTTTTGTTTTGGTGCAAGCTAATTTTCCATAGTATTAGGTTCTTCTTTAGTTCTTTGATTATCTCCCAATCTGGATTAAATCTGGATCATAGGCTGGATGAGATATACTCTACATACCTATAATTAGTGGTCTCATACCTTTTGATAAAATTTGAAGCCTTCATATATTTCATTTTTCTAGGAACCAATTTCTTAGTGTCGCCTTGAATGAATTAAATCCTTGAATTGATATGCATGCTCTACATAATTAAATAGGCATGTTAATCACTTGTTATTGGTTATGTACCATTAAATGGAACCACCAGTTGGGTTTTTTTATTAATTAAACTACTCCACCATCAATGGATCATGGAATTGGATACCTTGGGTGTGTCGTTTGTTTTCTTTCTATGGGATGCAAATTGTGAATTGAATTCATAATGAAATAGATTAATTAAATTATGAATTGATTTGTAGATTGATTTGTGTTTTCAATAGTAACTGAATTGTTCAACTAGAAGGGATGAATGTATGAACCATGACCCATGCCATGTAATGGATGGTTATGCTTGAAAATCTTATTCAAATGTAATGGTGATGTGAGTGAATTTAGGGAAAGCCTTATAAGCATAGACAATAATAGAGTCACCTATTGAGGTGAGTTTGAATTGAATTGATTGGGGTGATGACCATTGGTATCATTGAATTGATTAAATTGTTTTGAATTCATTAATTGATTATATTCCTTGGCTGACACATGGATTCAATGTCGAATTATGTGGAAGGACTCCATTGGATTGAACCTTGGTTTTCTCTGAATGATACATGTACTCCATTGAGGAATTTTTATGATGAACTATAAGGCTTAATAATTAAATGACTAGTGGAACATGAGTTCCTATTTGAATTCCATGTTCAGACTCAGTGGTTATTTCATTATATTACTAGGGGTTATATTTGGTCTCCCTTAGTGGACTTCCAAGGATTGACTCGAGTAATAGCGACATTATACCACACCAAGAGTGATACATGGGTGCTTAAGAGGTTTTCCATAGATCGGCTCATAGGGTGTTGGTAATATTATACCTAGAGTGACACATGGATTCCATAATAGGGATTCCAAGGATGAACTCACGTTCGTAATTTATTATTGAATGAAATTTTTTTACACCTCTTCCAAGACAAAGCACATGCTTGGATTTAGTCATTATATTTCACTTCATGGATGGCTAGCTTAGGCATCCTTGATCATGTTATCATGGGTGACACCTAACATTGTGATGGGTATCTAGAATTAATGTTTGAATGAGATTAAATGGTAACTAAAAATGGTTATAAATGAAAACATGGACATTATATGATTCATAGTTTCAATAATTCTTTTAAATATTTTATAGCTTCTGACACACTATTGATATATATGTGTTCACTGATTGGAAAAAAGAGACCTTTGATGGTTTCCTATTGGGATTATGTCTCAAAACCAATTTAATCTACCTTCGGGTTCCCAAGAAGTCTATAGGATTGTAGGTATGGAGTAGGTCAGGCACCCTTCTATAGGTTCTTGATTTCTTTGGAGGATCTTGGAATGGGACTGAGATGAGGTTTATGATTCTAGTTTGACACTTTTGTCCTTCTTGTAATTTTGTACCTTGTATCGTATGCCTATCTTGTATACATGTTTGTCCTATTTTATAGAGGCATATGACATGTATCATCATCATTGTATATGATATTATTTTAAATTTTTTATCTATTACTACAAGTTATCTATTAGCTAATTGTTATTACTCCTTCCATTACTTATCTATTATTTTTATTCTGGTGAGATAAACTATGGTGATGTGGAAATAGTCTCCACACAAACACACCCTTTCCCTCACTACTAGTCATCAAACTCTAGAATTTAGGGGGATGTTCTTGAGGCATTCTGAACCACTAGAAATCAAGGCACTGTTTAGTGAAATCTGGTTTAAAGATGTTACAATGTGGTGTCATAGGTTGTTTTCTAGTTATCCTAACTATTTTTTGACAATTGATTGTGATAGTGTGTAATATGAGTTTGGTAATAAAGTGTACCCTAGAAAATCTAACCTGTATAACAGGAAAATTGAAATTTCCTTGAACTAAATTGTACTTTTCTAGATTTTGGAAATCACAGTTGATTAGATTCCATAATTGGGTGATGGAATTGATTTATGATATTATTATTGATATGATAATGGGTTCTATTTTTTTGAAACATGATGAGATTAGTGTATTTCATATCATTAATAACATTATACATTTTATATAAATCACATTCCTTGAATTATTTCATTCTATTTTGGATGCTTTTCTTTTTACATGTTGTTGTGATAGGTTCCGTCATTGATATAACTACAATTGTGAAAGGTATTTCGGAACATTTGTTGTGTGAAGTAGACGGACGCTGGAATTTGGTTCATGGAGAGTATAGTCTTTTATGGGTTGAAATATAGTGAACCATTGGTTCAACCTTTCTTAAATGAATTGTTATATAAATGTGAAATGAATATGTAATTTCAAGTGAAAATGAATTATAAACTAAAAGTGTTTAAGAGTAGAACTTGACCCAGAATAAACCCTCGTAGTGGAAATTATGTATCATATAGTTCTTATATATGATCTTTATGTCACCCATACATGACTCTAGGATAATCCAAAGTAGTTTATTCCTATATACAAAGGATTTTTCCGATCCTAATTTTATATATTTCGTTTTTAGCTGTCAGATTTGATGTCGAATCCTGATCTAAGGCCTGTGATTGGAATTTATAGAGGCATGACACCAAGATGGCCTCCATTAATATTACAAGTGGGTAGAGATGACCACAATTCATAGGTGGTGTTATATGCGATACCAATGGTTCCTCCGTTAGTTCTAGTTGTGTCACTGGTAGTAGTAATTTACATAGTTGTTGTGGAACAATTCTGAGATGGTTTCTTATAATTTATGAAGATTGTTCCAGGAGTGTTGTAAACTTCCCTGACCAAGGATGAGTTTATGTGTTAGTTTCATTATAATAATTTTCCCATGATTTTGGGGATGAAAGACCAAAGGTTTTAGACTCATGGTTAGAGGTCATGTTATCTATCTTCGAGCATATAGAGACACCACCGAAGAGTAGGGTAAATATCGATATGCATATGTTGCATGATTCCACCAAGAGATCAGGGGATGTTTTTACTCATACATATCAACATCAGGTGTTGTATTAGATGGATTTTCATATGGCCTTTTATGACTAATTTTATCATAATATGTTCAAGGATGATAGATCTCAAGAGTTTTTTCACCTAGATAAGGGCACATTATCAGTTATGGATTATTCTGACCATTTTACTAAGCTCCATCATTTCTCACCAATTTTTTGGGTGATTAGTTATCTAGAATAAGGTGATTCAAGGATGGTATCTGGAATGAAATTATATTACCAATGAATGTGTTTCGGGTTTACTATCATTTCTAGAATAGTGAATCAGGTGCATTTTATAGAAAGTCACTTGATAGAGGATAGAGGTGAGAGACATGGAATTTCATAATCTTTATATGGTATTTCATTGACCAGTAGTAGAAAGCTTCCTCTAGAGCTTCCAAACTGCTATATTAGAAGTAAAATAAAATACTCATCTTGCTAGGTGAGGTGCAACAATTAACAATGGTTGGGAAATACATGACCATAGTGTAAAAGGGACCAAATCGAGTACTCATCATGCGAAAAGATTGTCCATCTATTGCAATTCTAAAGAATGTTCCCTCTAGAAGCTACTGAGAGAGTGTCTGCACCAACTCTATGTTCAGGAGTAGGGTAAGTAGCTTCTCATCTAGTAGGTTTTTGGAGCCCAGTTTACTGATCAAGATGAGGTGGTGGTCATGGTCGTGGTAGTCAAACTCCAGTTTTATTATGATAGAAGATTTGATCGAGTCCTGGAAGCTAGGCAGTATCATATGTTTGTGGTTCAATCTAGATATAAACAGTGTAACAGACCCTTGAGGACTAAAATACTTGACATTTTACAATCATAGGTACTAATTTTGTAGCTACTACTTTATCTTCTACACTTTTTGATATAGGTTCTACATATAGCTTTATATTTGTTCTCATTATGGAGATCCTTATGCCTAGTGTTTATACATCTGATGGATTCATGACGCTTGAAAATACATTTTCTAATAGAGTAGAGGATGTACATTAGTGAAGGGAGTTTCCCTATGATATTGGTGGGTTTCACATTGTGTGGGACCACTTTTTCCTCATGATTATTGGGTTTGATAACATTCACAAGATTTACTAGTTGGATCTCTTTCATGATTTTATCGACTTCTATCGCCATAGGGTGACCGTCACATCACCATATGGAAAAGTATTTATTCACAAGGGTGAATGGGATGTCCATGAGAGTTGAGATATACCCTAACATTGTGGGTTTGGTGAGATGACCCCCAATATTTTGAGTTTATATCCGGATGATTAGGTAACATGTCATGTATATTTACATCCGGTGGTAGATCGTTTCAGAGAAGTATTCCTGGAAATATTTTTAGGATTACCTATAAATAGAGAGGTAGAGTTCTCAATTGATCTAGTATCATATGTATCAACAATATCCCTTCCTCCTTATATGATGGCTACTACTAAGATGAAAGAGCTTAAGCGGCAACTACATGATTTAGAGGAAGATTCATTTATCTTACCCAGTACTAATCTAGTGTGTTAGATGATCCTTTTTGTGAAAATGGTTAATGGTAACCCCATACTATGCAAGGATTATAAAAATATTAATCCAATTTATAGTTAAAATATAGTATATTATGTCGTGGATAGATGTTCATTTTGACCATCTATAAGGATCTCGTGTTTTGTCAAAGATTCATTTGAGATTCTATTACAACAAGGTTCTTATAAGATAATCAGGTATACCTCACACAACTTTTCCTAGAAGGTATAGTCTCTATGAGTGTTTGGTTATATTAATCAGTATCATGAACATGTCGGTGGCCTTTATAAAACTATTTAAATTAGTGTACCATTTTTATTTGATTCCTTTTTGGTGGTTTTTGTGGATTATATCTTTGTTCATTACCAAAATCAACATGATGATGCCAAATATGTTGAGATCATATTGAATATACTGAGTGAGAATTAGTAATATAATAATCTCACAATTGGCCACTTTTGGATGGATTATATTCGCTTACTAAGTCACATTATCTTTAAAATAAGTGTATTATTTGACCTAGAGAAGGCGATAAATGTAGTTTCTTTGAGGAATCCCCAGAATGTATTTGAGGTACAATGTTTCTTAGTGCTGGCTAGTTACTAAAATATGTTCATATAAGATGTCTCACACTTATTAGCACTACGTAAGGTATTTAATAATAATTTTATGAGGATTATATGGAATGATTCATGTGATACGGACCTTCCGGAGCTGAAAGGGAGATTGAGATTAGTGCTGATACTATTTTTTCCCGAGCCAGGAATGAGTTTCAATTTTCACTACAATAGATCAGGTAGTGGGCTAGGATAAATTATTATGTAGGGGGATATAGTCATGGATTACGTGTCTCGATAGTTATGGTCACATTAGACGAATTACCCTACACATGATCTCATGTTATCTATAATTGTTCATGCATTACTCTATTGGAGAAGTTACTTACATGGAGAGCATTTTATGGTATCCTCGAACCACAAAAGACTCAAGTTACAATTTCCACAGTGTGATCTGAATCATAAGTAGTGGAGGTGGGTTAAATACCAATAGAATTTATATTTTGATCTTTCCTATATGCAGGGGAAAGGAAATGTAGTCATTGATGCACTGTACAGGGGGAATCAGATACAAGCAGTTCATCTGGCCAGTTTCTAGTGGATGCTCATTGGTTTGTTCTTAGAGATGCACATAGATTTTCACGATAGTCAAGGGTCTAAATACCTATCATTCTTAAATGTCACCTATAACCTTCAATATAGAGGTATGTTGAGGAATATATAAGACACATATGTCCTAGTCTTAGGAAAGAGTGTGTCGGGTGAGGACCCTCCTCTTTGTTGGACCATAGGAAAGGATGATATACTCCATGCATATGGGAGTCTATGGGTTTTGTTAGATAAGTGTGCGAATATAATTCAATAATTTCATGGTTCACCTTGAAAAATGCTTCTTAGAATCAATAATATGTATTAATATTTACATCGCTAATACTAGTGGTTGGTTATAAAAAGAGATGTACCCAATATTTTCCTAAGATGTTCCATATGTTAGCAGGTGAAGGTTGATTACCAACATCAAACTAGAATTTTATAGTAGTTACCCAACACCGAGTGGAAATGAATTATTATCTGAATGGATTTTGTGATACGTTTGATAAGGTCTCTTTGAGGTAATGAAGTTGTATGGGTTGTTATTGACAGGATCACAAAGGTTTCACATTTCATGTTGATCAAGGAAACATTCAGTGTCGATGAGATTTGGAGGAAGTACATACATGAAATAGTATGACATCATGGTTCTTGCATAGTATCATTTTAGATGGGGATTTCTGATCTACTTCACAATTTTGGAAAAGGATACAATGGGAATTTTTTATATTGGTTCTTCTAAGCACATAATACCACCCCAAAACATATGACCATCCATAGTTCTTGATTCAAGAGCTTGAAGACATGTTGCGAGCATGTTTCCAGCATTTTAAGATCTCATGGGAAATTTATAAACCCCTATTTTAATTAACCTACACTGATAGATTAAATTATACTATTTAGATGGATCCTTATGAGGAGTTTTATGGTAGGCCATGTCAATCACCAATGTTTTGTTTAGAGGCAAGAGAGGTATATGTGCTTAGACCTCGTCTTGTTCCGGAGACCACACAGTTGGTTCTGTTGATTTGAAAGTAGTTCTCTACTAAGTAGAATCATTAGAAATCATACATTGAATACAGAAGATGACTTATAGAGTATTAGGTCAGGGATTAGGTTTTCTTGTGTGTTTCACCAAGGTGGGACATAGGAGGATCAGGAGATAGGGTAGGCTTTCACCGCTATTTGTCTGGTCATTCATGATTTTTGAGAGAGTTAGGCAGGACCTTATCAATTAAATTTTCCTTAGACTTATCCATCCATGAAAGAAATATTCCATGTATCCTATCTGAAACATTACTATTCGGACTCATTTAATTCCTTTTAGCATAAGGAGGTGGAATTACAAGTAGATGTGTCCTTTTGGGAGCATCATATACATACTGTGATGAAAAATATTAAGGTTATATGAGGCCCGCCAATTGCTTTAATATGGTTTTTATGTAATCACAACTGATTATAGGATAATACATGTGTTCAAGAGGCTGAAGTATGACTGCAGTGGCTATGGTTATTCACAGGTCATGCTTCACCACCCTTGAAAGGGAAATTTTGGGGAAAATTGAGTTAAGGGGGGATGTTTTTAAAAACTCGGTACTTATTTGAAGTAAATATACATTTAATTACATAAATTGTCAATTTAAATTTTTATATATGGCCTATTGAGAATGAAATTTTCTTTTAGGGAGGTATTAAGGGGTTATGGTGAATTTTTAGAGCCCAGAACCAATGTTTTGGGTTGAAAAGAGCCTGGAGTAGGCATCAATAAAACCATGTGAGGAAGGAAATATGGTTTGACAAACCATTTGAGGCATGTGAAGAGATAAGGTCAGGGTCGCATGGTTATACCATACCATGATAGTTAGTACACAAGGACTAGTGACAACCTCTGCAATTTTGATATTCAGTTTTGGAACTATTTGTGCACGATTAGTCAAACAATGTGGGTAAACCATGTGGGTACCCTTCATCTATACTTTTCCTTGTATGGGTGATGTACAATTTTTAAAATCTATGGCTAAACCATTTGAACCAATTTAGTTGAGTAAAAATATATATTTTCCCACATGTAATGTTATATTCCACTCTGATTCTATTTATTTAAATAGACAATGGGGTCACTCTTTTAATGCTCCCTTTGAGCCTATTCTTGGGTTTGTGGGATCTTCTCCCTCTGGTACCAAATTCAAGAGTCATCTGTCTCATCATATCAGCATATGTACGATCCTTATTTCATTTTATCCATTATACATTCTTCTAAATATCGGTTTTGCTATTTTAGTGAAAGCTAATTTCCACTATTATTATCATCTTCACCCATTCTTCAATTTTCACCTGATTGGAGTCGAATAAAGATCATAGAATGGATGATCTATCCTCTACAGACCTATAGTATGTGGTATCAAGCCATTCATTAAATATAGAAGTGTTTATAAATATTATTGTTCCATGAACCAGTTTCTAGGCGTCACCTTGAATGAATTAAATACATGAATTGATAGGCATGGCCTATTTAATTTGAGTCATGATATTGATTGGTTATTAGTTAAGGTCCTTGAAATTGAACAACCCATTGGTTGTTTTTATTTATTTAACTAGACCACCATGGGTGTCTCTTGGAAATTGATACCTTGGGTGTGTCTTTTCTCCCCTTTCCTTGGGATGTAAGTCAAGAATTGACTTGTAAATCAAATGGATGATCTAAATTCTGAATCGATATGTATATTTATTTATGATATAAATTATAATTAAATTAGTGAATGGGAAGGGAGGGATGTATTACCCATTTCACTTTCCATGTAATGGCCTATTATTCTTCAGAAGATTATTCCAATTTCATGGCCATGTGAGTTAAATTAATGAAATCCTTCTAACCGTGGTCAATGCTTGAGTAATGTTTTGAGGTGAGTTGGAATTGAATTAGTTAGGCTGATAAACCATATAATAATTGAAGTGGTTAAATGATTATTAATTTAATAATTACATATATTTCTTAGGTGAAACATGGATTCAATGACAAATTCCTTAGAGAACCTCAATTGGATTGAACCATACTAATGATTGACTGATACTTGGATTCTCAAAAGGACTACCGAGGACACACTCTAAGTCTTGAATTTTATTCGTAGAGTGATGCGATGTTTTATATTATAATGTAATAGATATACACAAAGAGAATTTAATCATACTTCTATGGGTGATAATTTGGCTCCCTTAGTGGACTACTAATGAATGACTCAAGTAGAAGTGACATTATTCCACACATAGAGCAATAAATTGTTTCTTGAGAGGTTCCCCATAGATAGGATCCTATGTTGTTTTTTATATTATTCCTAGGGTGATACAGGAATTCAAACATAGGTATCCAAAGTCTTGGCTTAGGTTCTAAATTTATATGTGAATATAATTGTATATATGACTCGTTTTCCAAGATAAAGAAAAGTCTTGGATTTGGTCTTGGTATTTCACTTTATAGTTGACATATTTAGGTTTCCCTAATCATGTTATCATGGTAGACACTTAGCTACACACTGGGTCTCAATATTTAATTTTTTAATGATATTAAATTGTTAATTGAACTTGGTTATAAATGATAACCCGTAAATCATAGCATGTTTACATTCAATACTTATTTTACATATTATATTACTTCATGTAATCTATTATTATATATATATATATATATATTTAATAACATGATGAAAAAAACATTGGGTGATTTTATAATCTAATTATGTCTCACATCTTGTTGGAGCTACCTTTGGATACCCAAACTGACTATATGATTTTATGTATAGATAAGGGAAAACACCCTACTATTGTTTCTTGATTGCATAAGAGCATGGTAGAATGGGACCAAACAGAGGCTCATGATGTTAGATATAAATTTTTGGAATTATTGTTATTTTGTTCCATATATTGTATGACTACCTTTTATACATGTTTAGGATGTTACGTAAAGACATATGACATGTGTCATCATCATTATATATGAGCTTCTTTTGATTTTATTTTCAATTCCTACTTGTTATCTATTGTTTAATTTTTATTACTGCTTCCACTTCTAATTATTTATTATTATTCCAAAGTGATAAACTTGGCTACTGAGGGAATAGTCTCCCATGGACAAACATAGTCCCTCACTAATAGTAAAGAGCCTCTGGCTCTTGGGGGAGAAGCACAAGACACATTGTGACTCACCATGATTTGGGCACTATTGAGTGGCATCCAGGTCTAGGATGTTACACACTTCTTAAATATCCCTTAAATTATAGCATGATATGTGTTAATACTAATAATATAGTGCATTCACACATCAGTTACATGTCTACATGGTTTGTGATGGATAAAATATTTACCATGCATGTGTTTGTGGGATATACTGTATTAAGTTTATAGGACATATGTGTATTATGGTTGTAATAAATGTGGTTACAACATGTTTACTTACATGGCTTATGATGCATTTAGGTATAATTCATGATACATAGGATATGATGACATTATGAATTAATTTTTTGGTTTTGGATTTAAGGAGATGTAATTGAGGTGTGTTTCGATAGGGTTTGGGAAGGGATGATGATTTGATTGAGATACAATTTTCTATGGATAAGGATATATTATTGGGGGATTATAGAATAAGGAATTTGGAGATATGATGTGATAGAGATTAACTATTGGATAATTAAATACATGGAACATTTATTATCCCTATTCTTTTGATATAATTTGTTTAATATTTTTTGTAACTAGTCAGTTATCCCTTTCAGGATGGTGTAGATATTTTTTTTAATTAGGTATGTCCTACTTTTATTTATTTATTCACGAGTCATTGGTATTCTTCTTTCACATTTATAAGAGGGATTTCTGGGAATATTATAATATGTATACCAGTATACAAACACCATATAAATGAAAAAATTAATTTTATTAGTGGATAAACATGATTGTGATGTAAATTACAAGTTCATGGAGTTTTTTAGGATCTTTAGATCTTCATGGTCACTTAGTAAGATTTTTTAATATATCTATGTTGTTTCTACTTATATTTCAATACATTTATTTATTGGGATTGGTTACTTTACCATGTGATGGTGAAAATTGTTGTATAGTATCTATTATACATAAATTTATATATTCAGGATAATTTATTCCATTCGTATTCTTTATATAACCTTTTTGTTGGTTGATAACCCATGGATTACTGGAGGTGGGATTTGGCGACCTCTCCATATTCATTATCAGCCCATGAGGTGTGCTAGCAGAGGGGGGTCATGACATAGGAATCTATTTTCCCTTTTTGGATTTCTCTTACAATAATGTCTATCACTCTACTCTTGGGGACAATGTTAGTGTTATTGATGTTGAAGAAGGTCCAGGTGATCCAAAAAATATCAAGACCACTCAGATAAAAAAACACTATGTGACCCCTCAAAATATCACTTTTGAGGTTTGATAATAGAGAAATGTGCTTCTAAAAGAATCACCATATCATATATTAGATATATGTTTTATGGATGGTATGATATCCCAGATATTCATCGGTTTCATCCATATCCTCCAAAGAGTTGGTGACATTACGTACCACTTGGATTTTCCTCTATGGTTAAACCTAGTTGATTATGTATTCCATGTGTCACAGCTAATGAGATACATGTACAACCTATCACACCTCATTAACTAGAGTGATCTAGACATTGTTGATAGAGCCACCTTTTTAGAGTACACAGTGGTGATTGAGGATTAGTGGGAGATGACCCTTCATGGATTATGTATCCTACTATTGCATGTCTTTTGGTAGTATGGAGACCTTTAGGTTTTCTCTTTCAAGCATGAGATCCATATGGAGGCTCAATAAAATTTCTTATTCGACTAGGATATACTTTTTAGTATAAAAATACTTGAATATGTGGTCGATGCAATAACTATATTTCTCAGCTATTGAACCTATGGAATATGTTGAATTATATTTTTTATTTCATTCATAGAGATGGTGTAGAGATTCAAGCACCACGAAGCCCCAATATGAGTATAATAAAAAAATATTATATTTTTAGAACACACAATTTTTTTTTAATAATTATGATTTTTAGTTGGATTATGTCTTGGATACAAAATCAATGACCCAGTTGAATTAAGTATATGGGTTTTACACAAGGGTGGATTTATATTCCATTCATATATATTATCATAGTTATTCTCAATCATGGGAAAATTTATAAAAATATTAATTAAATATTTAATGGGATCATAAGATTATTATTTTATCCTAGAAACGATTTATTAAACATCACTTAAGAGAATCTCCAGGGTTTAACCCATGACCATAAAATACCTAAGAATATACACCTTCGAAAAATACATAGGATCAAAGAGAATTTCAATGATTAAAAGTGGATTCCACATAAATTCCCAATGATATTGAAAAAAATTTATTATTCATTAATGATTGATCCGACATTGTGGTAGGGATTTTTTGTTTTGGATTCATACTATTCATCATCATTTCTTATGTGTGATTGATGTTAGTTATCCAATTCTTTAATCTTCACATGGCCCATTAAAATTATTCATTTTTCTATATCATGATTTGAGATTACATTAACTAATAATTATTTATTCTACTTTTTCCATTTTTGTTTCCTATACCATGATTAATAGTTGTACGTGTAACAACCGTTGTTACTATTAAGTTTTTTTGTTTTATGGATTTTTACCCCATTCTTCTCATGTTTATCATTGATCATAATTTTACCCATGATTTAAAAAATAATAAATCTATTTTTGATCATTCTCAAACATATATTTACACCAAAATTGTGGGAATGGGTAATAGAGACATTTGTTTGTGAATGAATCTGTTAATGGTGGAAGATCACCAATAGAATATGATGCGGGTTTAATTCCCAAGAGGAGTTATACTAGGGGATAAGTCATTGGTGTGGGGTTCTGTTATGATGAACAATGATTTATAATTGATCTATAGGGACAACGTGTCCAAATAAAAGTGGACTAAATAACCCTTAGGTAATATTGAGGTGAGATTAGAAAAATTTGACAATATTAAGGGTAATTTGTATATTCTAGTTCAAAATACAAAATAATGAATTATGTTGTTTGAATAAATGCACACTGTGTATCCCGATTGATAACACATATAGGGTTTCAGTATAAGAAAAATATCATAAGTTAGATGAATGAATCACATTTCATGAACCTATATTGATTTTTATGAAATGTACATAATGTATATTTTCAATCTATGGGTTGAACCAACCCACCATATAAGCTGGGACCATACATATTTTACTTCAGTTTTCCTAACATGGGTAGTTGTGGTATATGTTGAGTTCCACTCTTGGACCCACACGTTGTGTACAAAAACAAAAATTCCTTATATGCGGACTTACTCATGAAATTTTAGGATCTAATACACAACTAGGTTGATTATTTCAAGCTATGCACTATGTAACCTATGGATTATATATTTTTTGTATTCCAGACCCACCTACTCACCACATATCTTTATTTAGACTTAGTTATAGAAAAGACAGTAGTCTATACTGACTATTTTTTTTCATAAAATGTGATGGTGAAATTAACCATTAATTACATGTGATGTGACCTGAGATAATATATAGAGTGACCCAGTCATAAAATACATAGATATTACATAAGTTTGTGTGAATATTCATCCCATTACAAAATTACATTCTAGAGGACCCTAATAGTTTAGTTTCTTTTGGAAACATTCAATGAAATCTTATAACTTGGTGAAAGATATTAAACTTCTCCCTTAAAGATATTTCCCATTTTTACTCCTACTTAAAACCTTTCTCATAAACTCAGGAAAGGGTAAATAATAAAGGAGTGATCTCAGAAGCTTAGTAAATGGAAAAAAGGGAGATATGTAAGCATAGTAATGGGATAAGTGTATGAGAACATAATTAAAACATTATAAAAATATTCCTTGTATGTCAAAGATTGTAATTAAGAGTCATAAAATAAATATTTTTTGTTAATAATAAATGAATCAAAAGGGAATCAAGCATAAAATACATGAAATCGTAACGTAGGAACAAGACACGAAATAGTTGTAACTCCCCGACTACATAATCCTCAAGATAGTTATGTACATTATTATATTATCATAAGATATTATAGGTCACATCCCAATGGACTGAATAGTTTAGTAGTCATGATAAACTAGATACATATTTTAAATGTATATTAAATTTTAATCATAAAATAAAAAAAGTATTTTCTTTGAGAACACCACTACTCTACTAGCCTAACCATCCATTTCAGTCATAATAAACTTCATTAAATCCTGGGAAAAAATAAGAAAGGGGTGATATCAAATGCTCAGTAAGGGTAAAGTATATAACAAGCTAACACGAATTAATAATTAATATTAAATTTGTAAATAATGAATTATTATTGAATAATTCTATATAAATAATCACATGTGATTAAAACATGACCATGGATATTATAAATAATCAAATAATCACATGGAATAATAATAATTATTGAATAAATAATTTTTTTCATCTGAATAATCAATATATATCCTCAATATAGTCACTATCTAGATATATCATCATGATAGTTTAATTTTGTGGGTAGAAATGCCTCAGATTTTTGTTAACAACTATGCTCCCCATAATTAAATTTTTTTAGAAACAAAAGTTATGGGTTTGTATCTAACTGATTTTGTCTCATGGGACTACTAGTGCATCGAGTGAATTTTCTATATATGTTCTCAAACTATTCATTCATGTAAAATTCATTCTTCGCATTAATAAATAATTCAACTGAATAAATATTTATTAACAAAATCAATATCTAGTCATATGGTATATCAATAATTTCCCCGTAAAATTGACAAAAAACCATTACTTATAGTATCGAAGAGGTTATCACAACTGATAATGATCAATAAATTGCAAGACTCAACAAAAAAATTGACATAGAAGAAAACACATTAAATGATATCACATAAAAATCATTCATGAAAAACTCTTATCAAACTTATAAGAAAAACACTTTGATATGAAATTACACAATTCTTTTAAGAATGCATTTTTGATACCAAACACCCTTTTACTTGAAAACCCATTTCCAATACTAAAATTTCCAAAAATTTAATGGTGGTTTTTCATTGAAGGAAGCATCAAATATTTTAAAGGAATATAAAAAATAAAACAAGGTCCATGATGGAGAAAAATTCATTGTTTATGTATATGTTAATAATAGTACATTCCTTTTTTCATTTTCACAAAAATACATATAAAACACCTAAAACAATTCCTTTTTAAATACAATTTAATAAAATTATAAATAGATTTTAAATTTTATTTTTAATACTTTTATATAAATAAATTAATAAAATAATATCAAAAATATTAACATGGTGAAAAATATTTGATAATTAAATATTTAAACATTCAAGGTATCCCACACCACATTGAACATTTATATCATAATCCCCATGAAATAAAAATATTTAAAGAAACATTAAATAACTTTATCATAAATAAATTAATGACATTATAAGTAAAATGGGTTTTATATACATTTTATAAAAAAATGAGGGTGTATAATATCATAGTATGCCTCAATGAAAGTAGAATTAGATTATGTCCCTTACCTAAGGCTTCCATTAATCAAATGTGATTCAAACCCATTTATAAAAAAAATTAGGTGTATTATACATAATTAATGTAACCGTATTAATTACTATAATAACATATATTATTTTATTATGATCTTATAGAACATTTTTATTAACCAATCCTTGTTAATTATTTGTTTCGTGTAATAACCTATTTTTTTTCACATATGTTTTGATTAGTTATATTTTTATCCTCTAACTTATATCGTGATTTCATTATCTCCAAAATTATAAACATGACATAAATATCTTGTATATTCATTATATATGTATTTGTAATAATATATAAAATATATGAATATAAAATTCAATACATCGTTCGGGGAGATGGTAGGTCATACGTACACATTAATGTTCTTTCCATTTTTCTTGAAATATTGAATGAAATAACATAATTAATATAATTTCAGTAGAATTATTATTTCATATATATCATATAATTTCACTAAACCCATCATTTATAATTTTCTTATAAAGTGTGAGTGAATCACATCGTTTTAAGGAGGTGTTAGTCCACATGTCCACAAACGAAGTTATGATATTTAAAAAATAAGAAATGAATAAAGGTATGTGATATATAATAATTTAATAAGAATAAATAAATCATAAATATCATAAAAAAAGAAATTATATCATTATTTTAAACTATGAAAGGTGGTAATGGAAGGATGAATGACAACAGTTTTCAAAGTGGTAGTCTTCTATACACACAAATGATGATTGTGTTTCCCATTTGATGGAAGAGAGGGGTACTATAGTTCTAACCCATAATATAAAAACATATCACTATATTTAGGATAATGAGGTTATTTTATAAACATCAAATAAAATTAATTTAATGGGTTCTTGTAAGAAATAAAACTTACCTTGGTTGATGATTGTTACTTCTTATTTGTCTACCTCCTTTTGATTTGTGTGAAAGGGAATTTTTGGTTGGATATATTCCCAAATAAATGATTATAATATAAATTTAGAGAAGCTTGGTGGAGAAATGGTCACATTTTTTTGGAGATAAAAGGCTCAATGTGGTATGAGGATGTGAACTAGGAGGTTCCCTTTTACAATAGAGGTGTGTGTCAATTTTTAAAAGTCTAAATATATTAAATTAATTTTCAATTCCAAATGGATAAAAACTATTTTATTTCAATTTTAATACGAGTATGGGTATAAATTATCACAAACTATAACTTTTGTACAAGTTCAGGTCACATTATTACCCTTATCTATTGTCTTTAACAATTAGTTAAACCCTTTAAATCTTATCATGAAATCATGGATTTTTACATTGTATGGATTAATATAGATAGAAAAAAATTAAAAATGAACCATAAATGGGTCATGGATGAAATTTTAAACCTTATACAAATAATTTGGAATAATTTAATATTTTAATAAATTTTAAATCATTTAATAATATTATATTTAGTATAAAATATCATTATTGTCAATTTTAATATTATTCATTGAATGAAATTTTAAAAATATCATAACAACATGATGAATTCTAAATAAAACCATTAATACACCCCGAATATTTCTATTTAATCTATAAAATTACTTTATTACATTAATTATCCCATGTTATATTTATTTTTATATTTTGGATATAATTTATTTGTTATTTCCATTAACTAAACAATTACTAAATCCTCATTTTATAGGCCATTAAGGTAATTATTTATTTTCTAAAAATTTAAAATACATTTCCATAATTAAGATAAATATTTTATCTTTAAACTTATTATTTATTGTCGAATATAACTTCAGAATAACAACTTGTTAAAAAGTAATACTTATTATAAACATGAGTTATATATAATTGTCATTCCTTAGAATAAAATGCTATAAAATCCACAAATTCATCCAAGTTGCTCCAAGAGGACATAAAATCAAAAAAAGGATGATTTTGGTAGAAACAAAATCATCTAATAAAATTTATAAAAATGTTTGGGTGATTTTATAGTCTTTATAATACCATTTTTACACATAATTACAAAATTTTCCTTTATCTGTGGTAATTTAAACAAATATTAAAGTTACTATTCATATTGTTCAAGAATAAAATGGACCTATTTACTAAACATTTAAATTATACTTCCAAATATGGAATCCATTTTTCTAAATTCAAAACATTGAGTTTGATAATTTTATTTTAAAATTAATCTCGTAGACTTAATGAGAAGACACAGTTTTAAAGTGAAAATGATCAAAAGATATAAATGTTTGTATAAGAAAATTCAACATGAAATTGACTAAATTACATGAATTATATTATCTAATCAAAAATGGTATAATTATACATTAAAACTATTTAAACATATAATTAACACTATATATTGTTCAGAAGAAAAATATATCTTCAATTAAAAAAGCAATACTTGATAACTATTCAACAACATATGAAACTTGTCACAAAAATATGGAAAATCCAACCAAAGTAAATTTTTATATTAATATTCATAATAATAAGTTTATTTTTAGATATATTAATAACTAAATTATTAGAAAATAGATTTAAAATAAGTGTTCCATTAAAAGGCGACAAAATGACTATAGAAAAATATATCCTTTTATGCTTAAAATAAGTTTATTCTTATTTTCCGACTATCAATCTTATTGTTTGAATTTAAAACGAAATTAATATATAAAATATATATTTCATTAACATATTTAACTAATATTTATTAATTAAATTTATTATGGTCAAAT
Source organism: Viscum album (assembly GCA_963277665.1). Lineage (NCBI taxonomy): Eukaryota > Viridiplantae > Streptophyta > Magnoliopsida > Santalales > Viscaceae > Viscum > Viscum album. The sequence continues at coordinate 693,888,443 of OY728161.1, read as the reverse complement.
GGATTTGTGGGAATGAAAATAGTTTTTTTAATAAAAACACATCCTTTATATTCAATGGGTTTTTATTTTCATTTAAAATTAATATATAATTAATGAATTAATTTTATAAATATGTGTAATGTATATTCTCAAAATTTAGTAAATCATATTCACAACCAACTACTTAACTGCTATTGTTAAAAAAATAATATTGAACAGTACATCACAGTTCATTTAAGCTCGGTATCTTATTCAACGTAAGTTTGTGAAGTTATTACCTTTAAAAAGAAACACACCATAAAATTTTTGGGTGTTACATTATCCCCTCATTCAATAAATTTCATTCTCAAAATTTGAAATTACATATCAATAAAATCAATGGTTGATAAATTAAAATTTCATTGTGGGAAACCCACATAAGAAATAGGGTTAATAAAAATCATCTTAATAAGAGGGGAAGTGAAATGAAAATTCACCACAAAATTAGGATTTTCAATAGGATAACATCAGTGGATAGTTAAAACATGGACATGGAATAGAAATAAAACTATCTGGTTCTAATTGAGAGTGATAGAGAATATGGTCATCATAATGTCTACCATCACAAAACTGTAAGTATTTGATGAGTTAAAAGGTCATTGATTCCATAGTTAAAAAAGTAAATAGATAACCTTTTTTATAAATCCATTTTTATAAATTTGAGGGATTATTTTAATATCTTGATAAAGTACTGAAGAAAACATACTTGATTTATTTCCCAATCATAATTTCATCATTCGGTTGTTCTTCGATCTATTTTCAATTGATTTATCACACATAGAGATGTATATTCAAGATTAATTTTTATTCCTAAAGCACTTTTAATGAATCACAATGTCTACAAGTCTTTTCTTTATAATTTAAATGTTTATTAAAACCAAAAAAATAACAAAATGTATCCAATAAATGATAATTTAAAATCAAATAATTATATTCAATTTTTACAATAATTTATTATCTCGTTCTGACTCATCCAAAAAACATATCTCAAAATTCAGAGCCCCAATATGTCTCTAAATTTCAAAAATCATATTAACATCAGATCCCCAAGACAATATAATGTATATCTTTTTGTCATATACCAAGTATTTGATCACCGTAAAACCCTTAATAAAAACATGGATTCTTCTAAATCCTTAAAAAAATAAGTACTGCAATACAATCCTTATATATATCATGATTGTTATTAGAATAGAATCATTGATGAAATAATTCCAGAATCTAAAAACACAATAAATTTAATCATTCTACTTCATTGTTAAACAATTAACTATTTTTCATTATATTATTCTTTTATACCTCCTTCCATTCATTTGTCTTTTGTAGTCTCTTCACCATCATTAGTATAACCATTACTTGGGTAATCTTATTGATTCTAACCATTGACTAACACCCAAATCACAATATGGGAAACACTAATCATAGTGACATAATAATTAAGAAGCATTTATAGGATATCTAAATCATGAAATATTCTTATCAGTCTATTATTCCATATGTTTAATGTATTGTTTCCATGGTATTAAAAATTCTATAGGAAGATATCATATACTTAGGCATATCTTGTAACATCCCGTTACTATTTTAGGTGTTATAAAACCATATTATGTTATATTATTAATATCTTAAGTGTGGAAAATGATTTATAAATGAAATTTTGATAAATTTTTTAATGGTATTAATTTCCAGTTATCATTATGGAAATTTCAGTTGAATATTTTTGTAGTTCAGTATAGAGTTAGAATGATATTCCAAGTCCCACAATGTCTCGGTGAATAATAAATGAAAATATTAAATATAAAATATTATGTACACACTTTTTCATCAAAATACTTAAATAAATCTAAAAAGTTGAATCGTACGAAAAATATAATTCCATTATTATGCCTGAAACATGAGATGTTTAGATGTACCTATTTTGAGATAAAGGAATTACGTAATATTTAATATATTATTTTATTAAAAATAATTATGTATCTCTCAAATGGTAAATTATATAAGAAATCTAAGAGCACAGATAGTTCTTAAATGTGGTGTTAACCCTAGATGTGGTATAACATTTGTAGTTGTTGGATGTTTGAATGTCTCTCCCACAAAAATAAACAATTTTATTTTAATTATTTATTTCTTATGATTTTTAATTAATAAATAATTAATATATATGAAATGGTTCATCATTTGAGAAACCCAACACTATTGTTATGTCTGGAATGGTGTTATTACCCTTGACGGGGTATCAATTTCATAATGAACGAGTGTTTAATATGCCTTTTTTAACTAAAGTTATTTAATAATTAAATTATTATTTTAATTATTAAATTTTCTCTCTCTCCTCAATTAATATTCTCCATGCATGATTGAAAATCAATTTTCAATGGATAGCTTCACCAAAAAGCTTCCAAAGAATCACCATTTTAATCTACTTCAGTTGTAACATCTTAATGTTGGTAAATTAATGAGTCCACAATAATGTTTTGGATGATTCTCAAAATAAATTGGGTGTTTTAAATTGGGGTTTTAAATTCTACGATTTTGGGTTCATATACCCCATCAGTTCTTGTTTTTGGTGGATCTAATTGATTAGAATCCACCACAAAACTCTATGCATGTTGTTGATAGATTTCCAGGGATCTCTTATGGTTTCTTATTATATGTGGTTCTTCTTCCTTTCACCTGTGTGAGGTGCCTTGGAGAACTAGGTGTTATTTTCATTTTATTTTTTTACTTTGTTTCTTTTCATTCTCAAAATGAAAAAATAGTTGAATAAAATAAAATGTTAAACCCTATATTACATGGGATTTTATACAAATTAGTAATAGATGTTTTTAATAAAAAAAATGTTGAATAATAATATGATGATACACAAATTATCAATGAATATTTATGTTAAATATACAATGATAGTTATAATATTTTAATTTCCTCAAATTTTTGGGAGATTTTTAAATAATTGTATATTATAATTAAGAAGGATAATTTTAAGTATTTATCTGACATTAATTACATTATTTTCTTAGAATATAATTTTATTAAAAGAAAGGATAATCACAATGAATTATCATGAAATTAACATTTAGGTGAAATTTTCAGATGATAAATTGGATGATTTAACAAATGATAATATCATCAAATTATGGATTGAATAATTATTTAAAGTTATCAACTAATAATTATATGTATTATCAAAAGATAACGAATTATCAAAAGATATATATATATATATATTCATAAAAAAACTTGTCATACATTATTAAAAAAATATAATGATAATTATTTTCACTATAAAAGATATATAAATAAATAAATATATTTATTTATTTATAATTAATTTAAAAGTTAAAGATAATTTTATAAAATATTAAATTATAATCTTGTAATTTCATTAAATATTTAAGGATAATTTCAAACACAATCATTGACATAAAAAATAATCTATATGTTATCCGTGAAAGAGAAAATATTATCACAAGTGATGTTTTATTTCCTTGTGAAATAAAATATATGGTTTTGTTCTTGGAACCCTTGAAGAACACTGAATATTGGTGTATCGAAACTTACGAAAATAATTTCGTGAGGAAGTTTATTAAACCATAGAGGGTGGTTTATCTTTGCCTCCGACATCAAAGACCTTGAGGTAGGTAGTTCTGTCCCAATTATCCAAATTGATTAAACTTAATTGATTTATTTATTTCAGTTTATAAACTTAAATTTAATTGATTATACTCAATTTTAACTGATTTGATGAAACCCAATTCCAGTGAATTGGTTGATAGGAAATGGTTTTGGATTGAAAAAATGGGAAAAAAACCGATTATTTCAAATTGTTGTGTGATCGTAGAAATTATTTGATTTAAGCTTCTAAATTTACATTATGGATTTGATGGAATTGATTTCAATTAAATTGAGGAATTTAATTGGGGTAATGAATTATGGAATGATGGAATTAGTTTTTTAATGGATTTGAAACTTGTGAAAATGGATTAAAATGTTTTGAAAGAAACCCACTAGTTTTATCTAGGAAAGAGGCATGTTATTAATTAAAGTCCATTTTGGATTTAAATAGAAAATTTTAAATGAAATAAAAGATTGAGATTAATTTTATTTTAATCAGCCATAAAATAAATTTCCCTTAATTGATTGTGTTAGAGCACATGAAATCCTTAGATAGTTGAAGAGTTATTTGGACACACTATATGCAATTGCAGCATTCTAAAACATACATTAAGTAGGTCACATCCCTTTGGAGATGGTCATGAGTCCTTTCTAAACTGTGTACAAAGGATTTATGTGTAAACATATTTCCATGATGACATAGAGACTGTGGAGTCCTATAGCCATAAATACTATCGTACCTATTTGGAATATGACCATGTTTCTCACTCGTTATTTATATTTGATATATAAATGCCTGCTAATGGTTTTCAGATTCTTTAAATGAATGAAAAATTTCCATAAACAGTTTTATGTAACTTTTTTTATATAATCCATTATTTTATAAATATTACATCATTGGTAAATCCTTTTTCTTAAAGTATTTTTCCATCATTTGAAGTGTACAACATGGTTTTTTATTATAATTTAATCTATTAAACCATGTTACTTTAAAATTTAAATCATTCCATTGTTTAATTAATTGTTTGAATCACATATCGAATCTAAATTGAGACCCCATTGGGTTTTTTATCCCACACCCTACTTGTAATTTCAGGTGTTTGTATATCCTAGGAAGGGGAAAAGATGACTTGGAGGTGGATCTAGCTGTTGAAATTTAGACTTGGTGAGTTGTGCCCTTAGGGACTTTAGTTTTTTTCTTCTGTTTTGGTACTTGGGTTGTAGTAAATTAAGATGGTTTTTCCTTTTTTTTCTTGGGGTACATTACTCTAGATGGTGTTTATTTTTTTATGCATGCTTAATTATTTCTTTTTATTCAATTGTTAGTTGAAATGTCTTTCTCAATTTCACATTGTGTGATTCTAGGAGCTAGTTTCATATATGTGGGGTTCAGAAATGTGCTTCAGGCTATGTGAGGGAGGGATCAGTTATTGGGTTACTAGGGTATCTATGCTGGTTCATGAAAAAATGGTATCAAAGCTCCAGGATGAGATTTTTTTATTAAATTCAGTATACCTTTGTGAAATCTGGTCGGGACTTAGGATGTAGTTTCGAATGACTTCCTAGACAACTATCTCCGTAATGAACATTATGTTTCTAGGGGTGGTTATGGAAGTTTTTCTTAGGGATTAGTTTTTGTCATGTCCCAATTTTTATTTGGATAAAGTGAAATCCCAATATTGTTTTTTCTTTCTATTGGGATTAATTTCCCTTATTTCTATGTTTCATAACTACCAGATAACTTTAATGTTGTATGATGATGTAGTGTAACATCATGACTTTTAGAATATGTATGAATCATATCCCAGAGGAGGTTTTTACTGAACCTCGGAGATCGAATCCTAATTTGGATCCAAATCGAGTTGAGGTGATCATGTGTATTGCCTATGCTTTAGGGTAGGCACCAACACCAGTCCTCATTCAGGATCCATCAATTGATCCATATAGGTATGTTCATCTAAGTCATTCCCAAGAGTACATTCACTATAAACCACATGTTTTCAATGTCTCCAATGGTCATCAACATTATGAAGAATGGTTGGGAAGGATATAATGTCTGTTTGAGTTCTTGGAGACACCGAAAAATATCCCAGTGATGTGTTCCACCTTCGTGCTGGAAGGACCGAGTAGGAGATTGTAGGACATGATGGTGGCAGTGAAGGAACATGTGGGATTATAGTTGAAGGATGATAATTTTCTATTCACCGTCCAATTCAATCCAATTTATATTGTGTTGGCCATGTCTGTGGAGTTTTTCAATAATGTGTAGGCTTAAAAAACCATGACTATGTATTCAAATATTTTTCTCGATTTAGTATAGTTTGTGGTTGAGATTACATCTAATGAGAGGATGAAGTCTCAATGGTTAAATTTGGGACTTCAATCAGATATTTTTTCTCATGTGTTCTTACTAAAGCTACCCACTTATACTAATGTGCTAGATGGGGAGATGAGGGTTGAGATGGAACTGGGTGGAAGTTCAGGGTTGATAGAAGTTACTTTTTCTCCCATTTGAAACATGGTTTCTTTTAAACTAAAGAGTAAGTTGGATGAATATTGTAGTGGTTCCTCAAAAAAGGGTCACTTTTGACCTCTTACAATGCATGGTAGAATCCCTATGATATGGTACTGATGTGGTTGGCCCTATCATTCAAAGAGGATCTGCACTAAGGCACCCAAGGATTGTGGCTTCTACAAATGTTTAGAGAACTTGTGAATGTTCTTCCACATGTTTTCTGCTCCACACAGTGAAACATAATCATCAAATCCTCCTAAAACTAAAGGTAAATTAAATTATTCACATACAAAAGGGTTATAACCATAGGAATCTAGAATGAAGCTTCTTTACACAGTGGAATAGTCCTCCAATGAAGCTGATATGGGCCCAATTACTGTTAAAGGTACCATTACTCTAGTTTTTTCTTTAGTGAAAACTCTATTTGATACCAATTCATATCCCTAGTTTATTTCAAACAGTACTATTAATCTTTTTAATATTTTTAATATTCCTATAGAGATTTTATTTTTTAACTGATATTACTACACCTCTTGGTATGAAGAGTGGGAAGGGTCTCTATAGTACTACTTGTATCTTCTCTATATAATATGTTGATATTTCTTGGAGTTTTCTGGGACTCAACATGAAACCACTTAACATCATTATTAGAATGGATTGGAAAAAAATCATGGATTAATTTTTATTCTCAATGGATCAACCTTATCACACCTAGTGGTGTGTCTCATATCATTCTAAGAGAATGGGACCCACGGTCATGCAACCACATAACACTTTATATGGATTTGAAGAATGTTACATCAGTTTTTTCTTTGAATCTGGAGTGAGATTCAATGAATAATGATCTCCCTCAAGTTGTCGTTATGTTTCGCTTCATGTTTCCTTGTGACTTTTTTGGTTTACTTCCAGTAAGAGTGTTGTTGTATTATATTTACTTTATGCTTGGTACATAACCAATTTCAATTCAATATTAACACATGGAATCATTTGAACGGAAAGAGATGGAGTCCCATTTAGATGATCTTATTGAAGATATTCATTGCACTTATATTTTTGACGTTGGTGGGGCTTGGAATGATCATTTGGGGATGGTTTAGTTTTCTTATAACAATATATTTTAGTCTGAAATTAGAATGGATTACTTTGAGGCATTGTATGCCCATCCTTGTAAATCTTCACTGTGTTGGTCAACGATTGTTGAAAGTTCCTTAGTTGGACTGAGTTCGGTCAAAGAGATGACAACTAAAATTCAGTTGATTCTTTACAGAGTATTGATAGAACATTGATGATTGTAGTCTTATGTAAATCATCACTGTAGTCCCCTCAATTTTTTAGTTGGTGAACTTGTGTTCTTGATGGTTTTACCCTTGTTGGGTCATCGATGGTTTGGGAGACAAGGGAAGCTCTCTAATCATTTTGTAGGAAATTTTTAGGTTATTATGTGTGTGGATAATGTTTCATGTCATTTGACACTTCCACCAAAGATGACGTCGATAGATAATGTGTTTCATGTATCTCAACGTATAAAATATTTATCTAACCGATATCATGTTCTAAGTTGGTGTAATCTAGTAGTGTAACCTAATTTATCTGTCACCAAAGATCCATTCTGTGTTGTTGACATTGAGAGAAGATACATTGTGGGAGGATGATACATATGGAATGTGTAATACGACAACATATTTCTAAGTCTCATTAGATGTGGGGGAAGGAGGCACATATGAGAGAGAAGTGACCTTATCTTTTTGACATGGAAGATTCATTGTATGTTTTGATGGGATAGAATGTTCCTATGGTGGTGAGGTTGTAACATCCTTTTACTGTTTTAGGTATTCCTAAACCCTGTTATGTTTTATTATTAATATCTTAAATGGTAAAAATGATTTTTTATAGAAATTTCGATAAATGTTTTAAAGGAATTAAATTATAGTTAACATCATAGGAAGTTCAGTTGAATTTTTTTGATGTTCAATAAGGAGTTAGTATGAGATTCTAAGGCCCAAAAAGTCTTAGTGAAGACTGATTAAAAATATTAAATACAATATATTACTTATAGAACTTTTATTCAAAATAAATCAATAACACCAAAATAGTGCATCATATGAGAAATATGAGACTGACATTATGTCTAAAATGTGGTGTTTACCCTAGGAGGGCTATAACATTCGAAGGTATCAGATGTTTGGATGCCTCACTTTTGAGATATTGTTGTTAAATGATGTTTAATATATTATTTTATTAAAAATAATTAAATATCGCCCAAACGTTGTGTCATATGAGAATTATAAGAACACTAATAGGTCTATAACGTGGTGTTTACCCTATATGGGGTATAATATTGGTAGGTGTTGGACGTTTAAACACCTATCACAAAAAAATAACCCATTTATTTTAATTAATTAATTATTTTTATTTTTAATTTATTAATCATTAATATATATGAAATGGTTCATTGTTTGATAAACCCAAGATCATAGTTGTGTCCGGAGTGAGTTGTTTACCCTAGACATGGTATAACTTTCATGAGCAATGGGAATTTATTTTGCCTGATCTTTTAAATTACATTATTTAATTATTTAATTATTTAATAAATTATAAAAAATATTGTTTTCCTTATCTCTTCACTTGAACATCTCTATGCATTATAGAAACTTCATTTTTAATGAATAGATTCTCCTGAAAGCATCTAAATCATCGCCATTTTAATCTGTTTTAGTTGTAACGTCTTAATGATGGTAAATCAATGACTCTATAATAAATATTTTGTTGATTCTTAGATTAAATTGGGTGTTCTAAATTAGGGTTTTAAATTATCCTATTTTGGTTCATATAGCCCCTCGGCTCTTATTTTTTTGTGGATCCCATCGATTGGAATCCACCTCAAACCTCCTTGCATGCATTCGGTCGGTCTTTGGGGAACTGTTATGGTTTCTTCTTCTATTCGGTTCTTCATCCTTTCGACTTTGTTAGGAACCATGTATATATAGGTATTATTTTTTATTCCTTTTTACCCCTTTCCACATCATTCACAAAATGATAAAAACAATGAAATAAATTAAAAACGATAAAACCTATATTACATGATTTTTTCAAAAACTATTTAGGGTTGTTTTTTACTAATTTTTTTTGAATTATAATATGATGAAACCCATTTTATCAATAAATATATATGAAAAATATCCAACAATAATTATCTTATTTTTATTTCTCGAAATTGTTGGCAGATTTGTAAATAATTATCTAATATAATTAATATGGATAATTATAAGTAATTATCTAAAGATAATAACATTGATAAATTAATTTTAAATTAATTTTTTTTAAAATAAAAAATAGTCATAAATAATTATCAAGCAACGAATAATTTGGTTAAATTTTTGTACATTAACTATGAAGATTTAACATATGATAATTTCATCAAATTATTTAATGAATAATTGTTTAAAATTATCAAATGATAGTTATAAATATTATCAAAAGATACTTACTTATCAATGTATATATATATATATATATATCAATAAACACACTTGAGATAATTTATTAAAATTATCTATTGTTTTTTATTTTGATTACCAATATATATTGTTAGATATATAATTTTTCCAATTAATTTTGAAATTAAGTATAGTTTTTTAAAATATAAAATTATCAAATTGTAATTGCATCAAATATTTTATGATAATTTCAAACACATGTGTCCATGTAAAATGATATTCTATATATTATCAAGTAGAGATAAAATGTTATCACGTGTGATAGTTTATTTCCTTGTGAAATAAAATAGATGTTCTGGATCTAGGAACCCTTGATGAACATCAACCATTGGTGTGTAAATTCTTACAATAATAAAGTCATGAGGAGTTGTATTGAACCACACCTAGTGGATTATCTTTTCTGCTAACATCAATGACCTTGAGGTAGGTGGTGTTATCTTGATTTTTCAAATGGATTAACCTTTAATTGATTGATTTATTTCAACAATTTATTTAAATTCAATTCCTTATACTCACTTTCTATTGATTTTATAAGAACCAATTCAAATTATTTTTGTTATTGGAAATGGTTTTGGCATGTAAAATGGTAAAACCCCCAATTCCATTAAATTGGGGTGTACTTGTTGAAATTTGTTAGTTTAAAAATTATAATTTTAATTATGGATTTGATGGAATTTATTTTAATTAAATTGTTTATTTTAAATGTGGAAATTGATAGTGGAATGATGGAATTCATTTTTGAATGGATTTCAAACTTATGAAAATTTCTTAAAATGTTTTTATAGAAACCCGGTGGTTTTATCTTAAAAATAGGCATGTTATTGATTAGAACCCCTGTTAATTTTAAATGGAAAATTTTAATTGAAATGGAAGAATAGTATTAATTTAATAAAAGAATATTTAAAATAAATTTCAAATCATTGATTATGTAAGAGAACATGAAATCCTTAGATAGTTGGTGAATTTTTTGGACACAATCTACAATATTAAAATGTTCTAAAACATAAATGTTGTAAGTCACATACCTTAAGAGATGGTGACAAGTCCTCTATAAACTATGTCCAAAAAAAGTATGTGCACACATATTTACATGATCATTTAGAGAGTGCAGAGTCCTATAGCCAGAAATACTATCATACTTATTTTCTAGATGACCATCTGGATGCATTGTTATTTGTATTTGAGATATAAATGTGTTCTAATTAATTTGAATTTATTTACATTCCTTATTAAAGTACATAAAAAATTATATGTAACTTTTTTTATTTAATACATTATTTTTAAAATATTCCATCATTTGTAAAGCCTTTTAAGAAAGTATTTTCCATCATTTGAACTTTATAGCTTGATCTGTTTAATTATTCATTAAAATTTTAAACATTGTTAATAAAAAATTCGATGTAATATTTTTGTAAATCAATTGTTGGCATATGTTTTAGAATCTGTGGTGAGACCATAATAAACTTTTTTCTCATGCCCTACTTGTTCTTTCGAGTGTTTGTATATTATCTTCTTCTAGGTTCGGGTAAGGGGAAGTGATCACTTGGAGGCCGATCGAGCTGTTGAACATTGTACTTGGTGACTTAGGTCCTTAGGGACTTGGTTTATTTTATTCATCTGTTTTAGTACTTGTTTTGTAGTAATTTGGTCTATTAAATTCCTTATGGTCTTCTATTACATTACTCCCCATATAGTTTCTTTTGATATGTATACTTCCTTGTTTCTTTTCTTCTACATTGATTGTGGAAAAATTATTTCGACATTCACTTTGTGTGATTCCAAGTATTAGTCTCTGAATTGTGGGTATAAGGAATGCCTTTAGTGCTATGAAATTTCATTCTTAGTTATCATGTTACTGGGTTACTTTGTATTTTTCGTGACATATCATCAATTTTAGTCACATGGTTATGTTTTAATACATGATTTCCTTAATCGAGTTCTCAAGGATTCTACTAAACATTCTATGATACCAACTGTAATCCTCTGACACCAGAAGCTCAGAGTAGATGCCTTAATTTGTTACATTATCATAATATAAAATGGATCACATCACAAAGGACCAAATAGTTTAGTATTCTTGGTAAACTAGATACAAATTTTAAATTCAAATTAGTTTTTAATCATAAAATAAAAAAGTATTTTCTTTGAGAACACCATTCTTCTCCTATAATAACCCTACATATTAGTCAAAATATAATTCTTGGAATCCAAGGAAAAAACAAAAACATATGAGAGGGGTGACATAAAATTCCCATTAAGGGTAAAGTACAAAATATGCTAATCTAAATTAATATTGAATAATAAATATAGAAATGATAAAATATGATATAATAATTTCATATAAGTAATCAAATTATCTTAAAAACTTACCAGGGATAGTATAACAAAAAATAATAATCACATGAACTAATAATAGAGAAGGAATTCATGAAGTCTGACATCTACACTATCATGATATATCATTAAAATAGTTACAATCATGATCAATATTCAAGATAGTTTATGTCTACGGGTAGAAACTGATCTGATTTGTGTCAATATCTATTCTATAGAATATTTCAAACTACATGGAAATAAATGTGAAGCTTTTTTTTTCAACTTGTGTCATCTCAGGAGACTACCGATGCAATGAGGGGATTTTTTATATATGGTCCCAAAATTTTCAGTCATATACAATTAATTCTTCACATGAATAAATATTACAAATAAATCAACATATCTTAACAAAATCAATAGTTATTAATATGGTATAGTAATATATCCCTTGAAAAACAAGCCATAAAACATTTAATAAAGTATGGAAGATGATATCATAAAATAAAAAACTCAATGAAGTACAAGATTCAACAAAGTATGTTGACATAGATGAAAATTATTTAAATTATATCACCAAAAATTTATTATGGAAAAACTTTTATTAAACCCATATGAAAAACACATTTTCCTAAAAATAAAATTTTCTTCTAAGAATCCATTTTTTATATAAAAACATGTTTTCTTGGAAAACAATTTTAAATAAAAAATAACTTAAAAGAAAAATATGATTTTTCATTTAAGGAAACATGAAATCATGAAAATTAAGAAGAAAATAAAATAATTTCTATAGTGGAGGAAAATTTATTATCATTGTATACATTAAGAATATAACATTCCATTTTTTGTTCGTCAAACAATTCTTTATAAAACATGTGAAAAGATTACTTCTTGAAAACATTTAAATGCATTTTTAAAAACACATATAATTTAATTTACAATAATTTTACCTAAATAAATATAGAAAACAATATCAATAATATTGACATAGATAAAAATATTTTATAATTAAATCTTTAATCATTCAAGGTCTCCCATACCACTTTGAACCGTTAAATCATAAGCCCCATGAAAGAATAAAATTTAATAAAAAATAAAATAAATTGATAATAAATAAATAAATTACATAATATGTAAAAGGGGCTATATATACACCTCATAAAAGATTATGGGTGTATAACATCAAACTTTGCCTCAATGAAATGATATTGATAAAAAGTCTCTTACTATGCTCATCCATTAGACGAACGTGATTTAAAATTTTGTATAATAAGTATACTTTTATTAAAAATATATCATAAAACCATATTAATTTATATAATACCATATCTGTTTTACTTATGAATTTAAATTACCTATTTTTAAACAATTCCCTATTAAAGTTAGGTTTTCAGTAATAACTACCCTGTTTTTTACATGTGTTTTGATTTGTTGTATTTTTTATACTATTACATATATAAATATTTTTTCCTCTAAAAATGATAAAAATGATATAAATATCAAATATAATTATTATATATGTATATATTATAATATATATAATATATAATTAGAAAATTAAATACATTGTTTATGGAGATGGTAGGTCGTTCATACGCATGAACATTGTTTCCATTTTCTTTTTTTATTTAAAAAAAGTATGTAATTAATATAATTCACGTATAATTATTATTTCATATATATCATATAACTTCAATAAACCCATTCTAAATAAATTATATGTAATATATGAACGAATCACATCACTTTAAGGTTGTTGTAAACCATAGGTCCACAAACATAGTTATCGTATTTTCAATGAATGTAAAGCATAAAGGTATGTGTTATATAATAATTCTAGAAAATAAAAAATAAAAAATATAATATATATAATATAAAAATATAAATTACATCGTTATTTGCAACCAATCAAGTAGGTAACAGAAGAATGAATGACATTAGTTTGTGAGGAAGTAGTCCTCCATACACACAGATGATTATTGTCTATCCCATTTGATGGAAGTGTGTGTGAGTGTAGTTTAACATATTAATATAAAAATTTGTATATTAATAATTCATATTTTATTATATAAAAATTAAAGAAAAATAATTTACTAGGTTTTAGGAAGTAATAAAACAAAAATGATTATCGATGAATGTTACTTCAACTTTGGGTATCTTCTTCAGATTTTCACCAAAGGGATTCTTTTGCTATATTTGATACCAATTTAAGTATTATAAAAAGAATAGATAGAGTTTTTAGGGGAAATGTGTATATTTTGGCCAACCTAAAAGGCCCAATGTGGTGTGAGGTTGTTTTGGAGGAGGTTCCTTTATATAATTGAGGTGAGAGGAACTTTTAAATACCTTAAAAATATAATATCAATTTATTTTCAAATAATAATTGATCCAAAGTGGTTCACTTAGAAGATAATATTATTATGGGACTAAATCTTCTAAAATAGTAACTTTTAGATGAATTTAGGTAACATTAATAAACTTATAGTTTGGCTTTAACCCTTAGTCAACCCCTTAAATTCTTACCATGAAAACATGATTTCTTATGATTTAGTGTTAATATATTTTGTATTAAATGCAAAAAAACATAAATAAGTCATGGATGAAATTTTAAAACTTATGCCGTTAATTTTTTTTTATTTTTTTATTTTTATGAATTTTATATCATCTAATAAAATATTATTTATTTAAAAATATCATTAAGGTCAATTTTGATAATATTCGTTACTTTACTTTTTTAAAAATATCATAACAAAATGATTACATAAAAAATATTTTAATACACCCCAAAATTTACATTTCATATATAATTTTTTTATGAAATTAGTTATCTCATATGAAATTTATTTTAATATTTTTAATAACGTTTATTTGATATTTCCATTAATTAAAAAATTATTGCATCATCATTGTGTAAGAGTTTAAGAGAATTATTAATTTCCTAAAAATTAAAAATAATTTATCATATAAAATATAAAAAAATTATATTTATAATTAATATTTATTTTAGAATATATATTCTGAATAACCACATTTAAAAATATAATAATTATTAAAAACATGAGTTTTACATTTTTGAATTTCCATATAATAAAATACTACAAAGCCTTAAAGTCATACAAGAGGCCCGAAGAGGCCATAAAATCAGACAAAGAATGATTCTAGTCGACACCCACTCTTGAAATAAAATTAATACATGTTTTATGGTAATTTTATAGTATATAATTTTACTTTTACACATAATTACTTGATTTACCCTCAAATAAGGTACTTAAAAAAATACTAAATTTACTATTTTATAGATAAAACCTAAAAGAGGCCTATTTAAAGAAATTATTTACTTGTGATTAAATATATGTAATATATTTTAAAATTTTAATATATAGAGTTGGAAAAAAAATATTTGAAATCAATCCCGTAGATAAACACGAAGACCTGTTTTTAAAGTGAAAACATTTGAAAGATAGAAATATTTTTATATCAAAATTCAATGGGAAATTGATTCAAAAAACCAAAATTGTATTAAATGAAAAAAATTACCTTTTAATTTTTTTATAAAATTAAAAAATTTATATAACACTATAAATTTTTTAGATGAGAATTCTATATTCTATTAAATTGTAATATTTTATCACTATTAATCAAAACATGAAACTTATACAAAAAATAAAAAAAATCCAACTAATGTAATTATTTATATTCCTATTAAAAATAATAATTCAATTTTTAAAAAACAAGTTTTAAATGTTTCAAAATATATATTTAAAACAAGTGCACCATTAAAGGCTGATAAAACTACTTTTATAAAAATATAATCCCTAATGTTTAAAATTGGTTTTATTATTATCTTAATCCATTAAAAAAATTGATGAATTCAAAAAAAAAATATAATATATTAAATATATTTTTCAATAATATCTTTCACTAATAGTGAATAATTTAATTTGTTATGAGAAAAATTTCATTGTGGGCATGAAAACATTTTTTATTAAAACATGTCCTCTATATTCAATTCAATTTTATTTCCATATACAATTAATTTATAATCAATGTATTCATTTTATAAGTTTTTCCAAATTATATTTTTATAAATTAGTTAGTCCTATTTACAACTAAAAAATTAAGGGATAGTGTAAAAATATTAATATGTAATAGTAGATTTCAGTTTATTTAAGCATGGTATTGTGTGCAAAGAAATCCATCAAAGAGGTTAAATTTAGAAATATACATAGCATAATATATTTTGGTGTTACAATTATTTAGGTCACACAAAAATGTAATTTAATTCCTTATAAGTCTAGGAATATTTCTAGAACTTATTAGTGCACTTCATGTGTACTACACCTACTAGCAAGGACACAACCCCATCCATAGTCAAAATCCTTTCATTAAAATGGGTCAGGTTTCCACATCTTCCAATAGTGGATCATGTTTTCCCATATTCTCATATTGGATCAAGCTTCCCAAAACACCCACAGTGGATTTGGTTTCCCCTATCTTCTCAAACATGATCAGGTTTCCCCATCTACCCATTGTGGATCAATCCCCTCAACTTGATTCCCATCATTATCTCATGAGATAAAAATATTTAACCAATTCACTTGATGGATATAAAGGTCAAACTTATCACATAATAAAATCATACCTACGTATTCCACAAGATCATAAAAAATAGTCATATCATGACCCATAAAAAGAGACGAGTTTTATAAACTTCATATCAAAACACATGAAATGAAATGGGTATCATAAACATGTCATTTTATCATAACCTAGGGAAAATAATATGGTATCATTGTCAATTAATCAAATAATAAACCATGAAATTAAGTGAGTTTCAAAATCATATAACCCATTGAAGAGAAACAGGTTTTGTAAGAAACTTTTCATCATAATCATAAACTTCAAAAGAAATAATTAGAATCATATCCTTGGATCATATCCCTTGTAAGTCAAAAACTATATCAAAGGACATCATCTTTGATGGAGAATGATATTAAAATATCACATTGAACATTTCTTAAAAAAAATATGATTTCATTAAGAATCAATTTCAAAAAACATATTGAAAAATAATTTTATTAAAAAAATGCATCGAAGTTTAATTTAATAAATTTCTTGTGGAAAATATCATTTCTTATTTAAAAACACATTTTAAATCATAAAAAATTTTGAAAACAATTTTATTTGGAAATAAAATTTAAAACTAATAATGGAATATAAAAAACATTTTTAAAACCTTTTCCTTTAAAAAAAGTTTTTATACTTATAAAGAAATCATTAAAAAATTGAAAATATTTCCTTTTAAATTTACTTTAAAATTTTATAATAGAATATTGAAAATGTTTTAGAAAAAATTTATTTCTAAATAACATTAAAAACATATAAATTGTAGTTAGAAAAATTGAAAACTATTTATTTTTAAATAGATTTTAAAAATTATAAAGGAATAATTGAAAATATTTTTTTAAAAACATGGTCTTGGAAGAATATAGACATCCAATCAAAAAAATAAATAAATTCATATTTTATTAAATTCATTTTCTTAAAGATATTAAGTTAAAAAGACTGTAAAATGGTACCATTACTTGAAGATATCAGTAATAACTATGGGATAATAAATTTCATAAGATTTAGTGTGATTTTTACAATAATATTTCATCAATGAAACTATTGCCATAAACAATCACAATAAAGGGTGAGATTGTAGCAGAGAATTGTTACCACTTTGGTTGATTTGAATCAAAATCCCCCATAAAAGAAAAAATTACATGAAGTATAAAATATCATGAAAATAATTATTTTCTTGATATAACTATTAAAAGTGAAGTATATACAACACATAAAAAACATAGGAACATAACATGACATGTATCTTGAAGAAGGAAAATTGACACATAAATGACATTTCCGATTTGGTAAATTTTTAACCACAACCCCATGAATTTAAGATCATAAAATGTAAATTTACATACCCATATATTTCATTACATTTATCACATAATAACTTCATTTTCTTTATATACACAACACAAAATAAATTATTTTTGAATAAGGCATAAGTCTCATAGAAATAAAAGTAAGATGATAAAACCATTACTACTTGAGTAACATTAGAATTTAGACCCCAATTAATTAATGACAACAATTTAAACATTTAATATCATTAAAATAATGTAATTAATGATATAATGTATATTAGAGAAGTATATACACCACATAAATGAAATAAGAGGTAAATATGTCATGTACCTCACGAATATAAGAATGTTAGATGAAATTCCATTACTACTTGAGTAACTTTTGAATCAAAAGATCTATTAAGTAATAAATTCAATTAAAATACTGATTGTAATTAACCAAATAAAATTCATGATATAACTTGTAAAAGGTTTATATATGAACCATATTACAAGAATATGTTTTAAATATATCTTATATCTCATAGAAATAAATGTGAGATGAGAAAACTCTTATATTAAATATTGACGTTATTTATACACATTCAATCCTCCTATATATTAAAAATAAGATGATTATAAATCTACTGAATAACCATATTCTCATATATTAAACCACATATGATTTTATGATGACTTTATACTACCCTTTTATTAACAATTTCATTTTAATGAAACATTTCAGGCAATATTATTATTTTTTCTTTATGTTTCTACTTGTTATTCTTGATCCTCTCACTCAGATCATTATTTAAATAATTACATAATGTAAAAAATGATGTAAAAATCATATATATATTTGGTATATAAATATTTATAATAATCATTAAAATATTGAAATTTTAAATGGAATACATCGTTCATGGATAGGTTATTCCATATGTACGAATGAATATTGTTTCTATTTTATTATCGTATTGAATGAAATAAAGTAAATGATATGTATTTATATATATATATATATAAATATATTATCCTCATAGTAAAATTTTTATTTTTCATATATCATACTTTTAATTAACACGTCAATAATAAATTTTATGTATAGTGTCAACAAATCACATAGTATTGAGAAGGTAGTAGTCCACACGCCCACAAATGAAGTTATCATATTTACATAAATTGAAAAGCATGAATTTATGTTTTATGTAATAGTTATATAAGGATAAATGCATTTTATATATCATATATATCATATATATCATATATATCATATATATCATATATATCATATAAAAATATTATTTCCCTCATAATTCCAAATAATGAGAGGAGGTAAAGTAAAAAATGAATAACATCATTTCGTGAGGCGATAGTCTGCCGAACACATGTACGATAAGTTCGTTACCCATTTTCATGATGTATTTGTACATCTAGGTTGAACCCTTAGATTATAAAATTCACAGTATATTTTTGTTACTTAGGATATTATATAATCATGTAAAAAATTTAGGGGCTTTATAATGAAAATAAAACAAAAGAGCTTGTGGGAGGCTGTTACCTCTTCTTTGTGTAATGTCTTTTGGTTTGCACCAAAAGACTAACTTGGTTTTCTCTCAACCCAAAGTGAGGATACTATGTTGAGATAATGGAAAATATTTTATTATCTTTATAGGTTTTTGACAATCCAAAAGGTCATGATAGATGTGATGAGAATAGGAGGTGGATAGGAGGCCTTTTATAAGTAGGGAAAAGGACAAATTGGGTATTCTCGAAAGGATTTGAGTGATCCCTCAATTTTACTTTCCCCCCAAGGGTTAAAAATCATCCATTATAAATTATTATAGGTTTAATAGAATAAATATTTTCATGAAGCACTTTTTTGACAAGCATTGGGTCATTTTTACACCTTATATTCTATGTTTGGTCATTAATTAAGATCACTTTTACCTTAATCACTATAATTAATTTTAATTGCACTCACTAATGTTTTGTGAAAAAATACTATATTGAAAATATTAGATATTATAAATTTTTATGATTCCAAATATGGAATCCATTATTTTTAATTTTAATCATAGATGTAGCAAAAATTATTTTTAAATTAATCCTATAGATATGAAGAGATGACCGTTTTTTAATGTGAAAAATACCAAAATAATGAAAAGTTTTTAGGTCTAATTTCTATGAGAAATTTTTTATAATGAACTGAATTTGATTAATTAATTTATTTTTGCCTAATAATACTTTATAAGAAAATTAATATATAATTTATTTGTATAAATAAATTACTTGAAAATAAGTTTTTACTTAGAATTCATTGTTTTTACTATTCATAAAAACATGAAACTTCTTGGAAAAATACAAAAAATTCAACCGAAGTAAATTTTGGTATTAATATTTAAATAATGAAGTTTATGTTTTCCTATAAAATTTATAAATGTTTTTGAAATTATATTTAAAATGTGTTTTCTATTAAAATGCGGTAAAGTTACAATTTTGAAAAATAAATATTTTTATTAATAAAATTGGGTTTATTATTATCTTAGTCCCATAAAATATGTTTGATGAGTGTCAAAATAAATTTATTTAATATATAATATGAAACTTTTTATTAAAAACATTTATAAAAAGTGGATTGTCTAATTTGTTTAATAAAATGGTGTTCATACGTAGAAAAGTAGATTTCCTATTAAAGGAATTTGTATATTCTCCAATGGTTCTTGTTTTCATTTATAACTAATTTATAACAAAATTATTAATTTTATATATCTGTTTAAACCAAATTTTCATAATTTATTCAATCTCATTCCTATATTTTATTATTGAAACTAGGTAATAATTATAATAAATGTTTCATAATAATATTAATAGTATATTATAGTTTGCTAAACCTTGTTATTTTGTGTAAAACAATACAAACATAGTGGTGTGTGTACTATAAGCTAATCTAAGTGTATCATTTGGTGAATTATTAACTTGGTATTGAATATAATACAACATAACCATTATTTTTTCTTAAGAAAATATATATTCAGTGTTGAGTGAAATGAATAATATCAAAAGGATTAAATTAATTGGAAACAATTATTTCACAAAATCTTGGTGTGTGACATTCCACCCCCCCCCAAATGAATTTCACCCTCAAAATTTCTATGGGTTATCAAAGGTTCAATGCATGAAAGATTAATTCATAAAAAAACACATCATGAAAATTAATTCTCAAACCTCCTTAAAAAATGGAATGTTGAAAACATAACTGTTACCCAAAGTAACACACAACAAGGTTTCCATATAAAAGAACATTTGTATAAAGTGAAAACATGGACACATATGAGAAATCTAACTATGATGTTCTGTTGGAGAGTAGTGTAGAAAATGATAAGGGTAAAGTTAATAATCAAATATCCATATCCCATGTAGGCATGAAAATGTTCATTGATAACATTAAAAACAATGATAACATGACAGAAATTTGTTTCAATAACCATGTTCCTAAAGGTAATGAATTTTCTGGAGAATATATTCCTACGTGATTTTAGGAAAACCACTCCCTTTGTTATGCCCTCACCAATTTCCACTTCATCTTTTATTTTTAAGAAATAGAGGTGATATTTTCATTCATAAAGAATTAGTAGATCACGAGATCTATAAATAGAATTATATTCAATTCCCTCAATCTGTATCAAAACAAAAAGGTTTAACCAAGTTGTTAAATTTTCATAAATATTCATATGGAGAGATAATACTTTAACATCAAAAACCTTATCTAAAGTTCAACATAATCCATTCCATAAATGTTTAACCATATAAAACTTATGAAATATTGTAGTCAAATATATTAGAAATAACGTCACTAAATTTATAAAAATGGTCATAGAATTGATACCCCATTTATCATAAAGTTGCTCTTGTTTTTAACATACGAAATATATCAATACCTTAATCATTTATTCTCTTCAAACGTGGAAATGACCATAAATCCCTTCTTAAAATATATATGTTTTTTATTCCAATGTTTATTGGATATATTCCATAACTCTAAAAACTTTTTAAACTCCATACATGATAGCACAAACTACATTTTAAAAAAAATCCTTCCTTAGTTCTAAGGTAATCAGTACCATCCAATTTACATATTCATATCCTCTATATCTATATCCAAATATTATTATCTAAATATCAGAAACATATTAAGGGTTATCTTACCTTGGTAAAAATGACACCTTCCAATTAAATCAGATTTATAGTACATCAAAACCATTCAATGCATTCTTTTAAATCCTTAGCCAAAACATAAACTAAATAATCCTTATATATTTCAAAACTCATAATTCATAAATCCAAATACATAAACACTTCGATTATTCCACTTCATCCTTAATCCATTAAAAGGATACCTCATCTTTTTTACTTAATACCCCATTATTTGAACATTCCATCTCTAACATCATTATCATCAACAATATATCCATTACTCGTACCACCTTGATTATTCTCTTTAGGATCATTCCTCTTAGGACATTGATTTTCATAATTCCCATTTATTCCACACATAAAACAGTCACCTATTAACAATACCATCGGGAGTCCAATATTTTAATCCATTAAGTTAACTGATCTTTTCATTATCCGTATATAGTTACATGCATTGTGTCCTTATTTTACACAATAAAAACATCTTCATGTTTCTCTAAGAGATTCACTTTGGTGCTTCATTCCACACACTCGAAACAAATTAAATTGAATACTCACCCTTTCATGGACTCTATTATCGGAAATACTAGGGAAATAATTCCTTATATTCATTGGAGAGTCTAATATTTGGTTAATTTACACATTGTTAATTTTTTTAGAAAAAAACATAGTAGGCATGATCATAATATCATTCACTCTAGTGATCATCACATTTAAATTCTCCCCAAAAAATTGTCCATCATAATAAACTTTAACCAAGTTATTTATGGTTCCCAACATTGACTAAATATAGAAATCATATTATGAGATAAACTTATTATAGTGGAAAACCACATAGTAATGTAAAATCACATATTGGATGTCTAAATTTTGACAACTTGTTTTATATCTATAACACCTTGGGATTACCCTTAGTGACATCCCTAGACATATCCTTAGAAATATCCCTAGGGATGTTAGTAATGTTTTCAAAACCAAGTCAATAAGTGTTGATTAAAACATTATTTTTATACAAACTATTATGACCAATGAATAACATCCATTGATATTAAATCAATTTAGATGAATATTATAAACACTACAAAAGTACATGCCTGAGGACCATAATAGTTTAGTGTATTTGGAAACATGGAATGAAATATTATAACTTGGTGAATGATATTCAACATATCCCTTAAATATTTTTCCCTTTAGTAATCCTACTTAAAAAATTTCTTCATAACCTAGGAAAATGAAACATATGAAATGGTTGAGCTCGAATGGATAGTAAGGGTAAAAAAGAGATATATAAGAAAAAAATGAGAATAATTGTATGATATATTTATAAAAACATTATAATATCACACCATACATGTCCAATATTATAATCAAGAGTCACGTTGTAATGATTATCAGTTCATAAGTCTGGATTCATAATAGAATCAAGATAATTATACATGAAATCATAACCTATGAATAAGACCTGGAATTTTGGAAAACACATATACATGTACTATAATTCACTACAGGTCAAGGATTGTTTTCAGAACTTATTAGGGAAATTAATGGGGACAATAGCTACTAGGTGGGGCATGCCACCATCCCCATTCATAGTCCATTCTTTACAATGGATCATGTTTACCCATATTCCAATATCAAATTGGCTTTCCCCATATTCCCATAATGGATTCAGTTTCCCCATATTCTCAGAGAGGATTGATTTCTGCCCATCTTCTTATAATGGATCAAGATTCCTTATCTTCCATAGTGGATCAATCCCATCATCCTGATTCCCATAATTGTCTCATGAGATAATAATATTTACCCAATGCATTTGATGGAGATATATTTGACACATGTCACACAATAAAATCATACATATGTGTTCCATAAGATCACAAATAATCATCATATCATGACCAATAACATGATATGGGTTTCAAAAACATCATACCATAACCCATGAAATGAAATGCATGTCATAAACATGACATCATATCATAAACTTTGGAAAAGATACGGGTTTCATAATCATTTCCTCAAATAAAAACCTGTGAAAATAAAAGGGTTTCAATGTCATATAACATGTATAAGAGAAATGGGTTTTGTAAACAACTTATAATCCTAATCATATATCATTCAAATAGATAATATGAATTTTTTCCATATATCATATCCCTATAATGTCATAAAATATATCAACGGATATCATATTATATAGAAATGTTTTTCGATAGAATACTTCGAAAATTTCATAAGGGAAACTTACTTTAATTAAATATCCATTTCATAATACATTTTAAATAATCATTTTCTAATAATTAATTATTTCAAATTTCATTTAAAATATTTCTTGAGGAAAATATATATTATTCATTGAAAAAATCAATTTAAATTATAAAACTTGTTGAAATCCTTTTTTATTGAAAATAACATTGAAAAAATAAAAAGGAATCTTGAAAACGTTTTGAAAACGTTTTTCTGAAATTAAATTTTAAAACTTATAACGGAAGATTGAAAATGTTTTGAAAACAATTTCATTTCAAATAACACTAAAAACTTATATGAAAAACATAATTTTTTGGAAAACCATTTCATTGAAAATGATATTAAAAATTTATAATGGATTTTAGAAAATGTTTTAAAAAACATTTATTTTTAAGCAACATTGAAAAAATATAAATTAAAATTTTAGGATATTTTTAAGAAAATATATTTTTGGAAGAACACAAATTTTCGACGGAAAAGATAAAGAAAGTCTTATTTTCTGTAAAATGTTTACTTAATTTTATTAATTACCAAAGAGGGGGAAGATTTTACCATTTCATTTTGATATCATTAATAACTAGGTAATAATAACTTTTATCAGTGTTATTCAGAGTGGGATCATAAAACCTCATCAATGGAAGCATAATCATAAATAATCCTAATAAACGGTGAGATTATAGTAATGAACTATTACCACAATGTGGTAGCTTTGAATCACAATACCCCTTGAAGCAACAACATTATATGAAGCCTAAAATATAATAAAAATAATTAAAGTCATGATATTTCATTTCAAAACGATTTATATAATCCTCTCTGAAAAATATACATGCATAACAGGGAATGTATCTCAAAGAAGGAAAATTAAGACAAAATTTTCATTACCGATTTGGTAACATTTAAACCATAAAATTGTGATATAAAGATAAAAAATGGATATTTAAATTCCCAAAACATTATGTATATGTTTCATATTATAAAATTATGGGTAGTATATAAACTAAAAAAAATTAATTAGTGGTGAATAAGGCATAAGTCTCACAGAAATAAATCTGAGATGAGAAAACCCTTACTACTTCAGTAATTTCAAAATCATGATACACATGAAAGAAAAATAACATTTGAACCATTTAATATCATTAAAGAAAGGTAATTCGTGATATAAAAATTCCTAGCAAATTATATTCACCAGTGATATGAAATGTGTGGTGAATATGGCATGATTTTCAAAATTTAAGAAAGTGATATGAAATTACCTTACTACTAGAGTCACGATTGTATTTTGAGACTCGTGAAAAAATAACATAAATTGAAAATTTTAATATCATTAAATAAATTAAATTCCTGATATAAAATTTTATATGTAATTATATGGTCTACATAAGAAGATAAAGTGGTGAATATAACATATCTCTAATGAAAATAAAATTGAGATGATAGAATACTTACCTTATGTCTTGAATTTCATTATACACATTCAATACTCATGTATTATAAGTATTTGTTTGTTATAAATCTACCAAATAACCATTTTATCATATATAATAACATATATTATTTTATTATTTCTTTATATTTCCCTTTTATTAATAATTTCATGTTAATGTTATTTTTCGTATAATATCTTTATTGTTTTTTGTATATGTTTTAACTTGTTATTCTTGAACCTCTTTCATAAATAATTATATAGTTATTTAAAAAAAATAAAAATGAATTAAATAACCTATAATTTCATTATATAAATATTTATAATAATCTATAAAATATAGAAAAACGAAACAGAATACACCCTTCATGGAGACGACAGGTCGTACTTATGCATGAATGTTGTTTCTGTTTTATTGTCATATGGAAAGAGAAATTAAAAAAAAAGTAACTGTAAATTTATATTTATTATAAATAAATTATAATTATTATTTCATATATATAATAAAATTTTACTATATGCATCCTTAATACATTCCATGTAAAGTGTGAGAAAATCACATCATTCTGAGGAGGCGGTAGTCCATAAACGAAGTTTTGTTATTTACACAAAATATAAAGAATGTAGGTATGTTTTATGTAATAATTAAATATTAATAAATAAATCATCAATATGATATATATATATATATATATATATCATAAAATAGTATTCCCATCCTAATTACCACCCATGAGAGGTGCTAAAGAAAAAATGAACTCCATTATTTCACAAAGCGGTAGTCTATCGTACACTAGAATGAGAAGTTTGTTACCCATTTGATGGAAGTTTGAGAATTTATAAGTATAACCCCTAGAATAAAATAATCTCAATATGTCTACTATATTTTGGTTATTATATAATCATGTAACACTAATAATTAAAGGTATTGAGAATGAAAATATTAAATGAGCTTGTTGAAGGATGCTTCCTCTTATTTGGGTAATTCCTTTTGGTTTTTACCAAAGAACTAGCTTTGTTTTCTTTATTAAAAATTTTAGAATCCTATTTTGAGAGTAATTATATTTGGAGATAATTTTTCATGGTTTTTTTGAGAAATTGTTTTTATAGGTGTGATGAGTGGAAGAGGAAAGGACACCTTTTATAAGTGGTGAAAACGACACATTGTGTGTTCTTAAAAATATTTCAGTGCTCCCGGCATTTTACTTGTCTCCCATGAGATAAAAATCAACCATTATAGATACTTATAGTTTTTATAGTATAAATATGGTCATAAAATAAATTTAAGACATTTTTATGGCCATTTTAACACCTTATATTCTATGTTTATTCATTAATTACGTAATTTTTACCTTAATCGGTTTAATTAATTTTAATTACATTCACAATTTTTTTTTTCAAATACTAATATTAAATAATTATAAATTATTATTTGTCAAAATATGGAATTCATTTTTCCACATTATAATCATATATTTATTTGAAATTAATTTAAAATTAATCTCGTAGATGGGATGAGACGATGTGTTTTATAATTGACAAAGACCAAAAGTTTGAAATGTTTTTATATCTAATTACAATGTTAAATCAGTTATAAAGACATAAATTGGATTAATTTATGCATAATTTATCTAATTATAATTTAAAACAAAATTAAAATATAATTTAACTATATAAATAAATTAGATGAAAAATAACTTTTCAATTAAAATCCAGTATTTTCACTATTCATCAAAACATGAAACATCTCTCAAAATTACCGAAAATTTTCCCAAAGTAAATCGTGATATTAATTTTCAGAAATTAAGTTTATTTTTCCATAAAAAATTAAAAATATTTCTAAAAATATATTTAAATGTGTTCTCCCTTAAAAGGTGGTAAAATTACCATTTTGAACAACACATTTTTCATTCATAAAATTCAGTTTTTATTATTTTATAACCCTAAAAAAATTTTCATCATTGTAAAAAATTATCAATTAATTAATATATATGTTTTATTTAAAACATTCTTAAAAGGGGGTTGTTTAGTGTATTGAGATGAATTGCTGTTTATACATAGAAAAGTAGTTTTTTAGAAAATGAATTTCTATATTATAAAAAAGGTATTATTTTCATTACTAACTAATTGACGACAAAAGATTTATTTTCCTAAACTTTTTTAAAACATATATTTATAATTTAGTAAATATCATTTGTATCTTCCACTCTAACAACAATAAGATAATTATAATAATAATACCAATAGTATATCGTAGTTTGGTAAAACTATGTGTTGTGTCTAACATAAGAAAAAAAACAGTGTTTCATATTCTAAATGATAACATACATGTTGTCTCTTGTGAAATATTAACTAGGTTTTTCATATTACCCAATCCAAACATAGTTATTTCATATAAAAATCTATTTTCAGTTTTGTGTGAAATGAAAAATATCTAAAGAATCAAATTAATTTGAAAAACAAATATTTCATAAAATCTTGAATTGTTAAATATAGTAATTTTTTCATCTTCAACTTTATATATTTAAAGACCTGGAAATACTGTGAATTTTTTTCATAAATTCATGGGATTTTTACAAGTCCACGAAAATTTACGACGCTTGATTCTGAGGCCCGGTGTGCCCAGAATCAATTTCTAACGTTTTGTTCGGGTACGTTCAGTAAACATGCGAGTTGGATTTTCTAACTTTTGAACAGGTGCTCAGAATTGAAATCTGAGGACACTATTGAACTCGCAACGTCGATATTCTCTTAAGAAGACTTTCACATCAATAGCAGTTGGTTGAGAATAGAAGTTAGTTTTTGGGGGGTTTTAATTAAATTAAATAAAAATAATGTGTTAACTCATTTTTATTTTGTGATGATTAAAACCTCCAAGAAGAGGTTAGAGGAGGGGGCCACCACACCATAACCTTTCATGAGAGGTTATGGTGGTGGGGCCTACCCGCACATAACCTCCATTTGGGAGGATATCCTTGGTTGGGCCCACACAGGTTTTAAACCCCCCTTTAACTCCCTATTAATTATTTGAACACCTCTCTTCATTTAATTAAAACTCTCCACCTCCCCTAATTTGAATTTGAATCAATTCCATTCCATTAATTAATTGATTTGTCTCATTTTATTGAACACAACTATTTGTGTTGTCATGCCAACAAATAATAGACTATTTCCTATATAATTTTTGGTTTGCATTTTGGTGGATCTTGGGGAGGAGAAAAACTCTCCAATGAAGAACCGTCGCCCACGAAGAATGCCTCTTCATCATCCACCGAAGAACGGAGAACTATTTCTTCGATCTTCGACTGAGCCAAAAGAGAATGAGTCAATCGCGAAGAACACTGATGATGCTTCTTCCACGGTTTCCTACCCCAAACGCTTCCCGACGTCAACGAATTTGCGTCCGCTATTCCTCTCCTTCCACTGTCAATTATCAACAAGCGAGGTGGGGGTTGTTCTATGTATGAGTTTTACCCTCCGTTTATCATCGTTCAAATTATGGATTGTGAATTTTCTGAATGATATCACCAAACATAGGAGGGCTCGGACCGCACGAACATGGTATGAACCACCCCCTTTGATAGTTCTCGTTTGTTGACGATGATGACGGTGTAACGGCAACACAGGAAGGATGAACCATGGAAGAGAAACGCGACCGTCATCGGGCTGGACGAAAAGAAACCCGTCGGTGCCAGGACCGCTAGGTCGCTGGAGGGGCGCAGTGCTGTCGCGCCGCGCGAGGGGAAGGGGCGCGGCCAGGATGGCCACGGTGGTCGGAGTTGACGCGGCGCCATCGCGCCGCGTGGAAGAGCAGCAGGCCGTAGCCAGGTCGGGTCACAACGGAGGAGACGCGGCTCTGGCATGCCACGCGGAGCAAGGGAGTCGTGGCCATGGTGGGCCGCAGTGGAGGATCAGGGGCGTGGTACTATCGTGCCATGCTGGTGGTGTGGAACCCGCTGGTCGCTCGGCCAGCCAGACAAGGAGGGAACCCTTAGGTCCCACGGGTTACCTGAACTACCACCTAGTGCCGGTTCTGATCAGAATGCAGGAGGCGCAGCACCCCCCCCCCCACGGCATGTCCAGCCAAACAACACGGGCCTCCAGCCAGCCGGGCCATGCGGGCCGTGCCCTCTGGTCGGGCCGCACCCTCGGGCCGGGCCGCCCCCTCGGGTTGGGCTTCCCCCTTGGACCATGTCAGACTGGGTCAGACTCTGGCCTGGATCCGGATCAGGCCAGGTCAGTCTGACTGGGTCAGACCGGACCTGGACCCGCTTTAGCCTGTTTTCCCCCTTTTCGCCCATATCTCATGCTACGGGTTTATGATCGACGAACCGTCTATGGAGACAGAAATCTTGGAGTGATATGGTTATTTTGGAATACCCCAATGGAGGTGTGGACATTGTTGGGATATGGTTAGGTTGGTTTGAGCCTAAAAACCAACGAGGCCCTTAGAATGGAAATGCCAATAAATCACAGACCGGGCATCATATTGGCACACCATCTATTGAGATGAGACCCCTATGACGAGGCAGAACTTTGAGATACTTTAACATGGGGCTTCTTGATAGTTGGAGTATTGATTAGTAGCTCGTGGAGCGGATCCTCCCGGAGACCAGCGAGCGGAGTGCGGAGACCTAGTAGCAGGATGAGACCTGGAGACTGCTGACCTTTCGACTCGGAGTGTTTTGACTAGCCCAGTGGGAAGCACCTCTATGTGATGTAGCAGGTCCAGAGTGGGGATCACTTTTGTGTGACGCGGAAGACCCACATTACTTGACAGGAGGAGTACCTCAACATGCTACGAGGGGGAGCGCCTCTGTGTGACGCGTTAGACCCACAATGGAGAGCACCTCTGTGTGATGCTATGGACACACTGTACTCGATAGTAGGAGTACCATGGTAGTCCAAGATAGTGTTAAGTGCCTCTGTGTGATACGAAAAGCCCACAGTACTCGATAGAGGAGTACACCATCAGCTGAGGTTCTGACAGTGTGATTGGGGTTGTTACTTGATACTACCCCTATATCAAAATCCTATTTTTGAGATGCGTTAATAACATTAGTGATTTACTCATGATTGAGATGGGTTACTAGATTACTTATGTATATGTATGGGCATATACCTAAGTAATAGTTATCTGTTGATTTCATACCTTGTGGTTTATCCTTCTTGGATTTTTTGAAACCATGAGGGTCTCGGGGTCCCTACTGAGTATCGTTATACTCACCCCTGCATGGGTATTACCATATCTCATTGTGTTGGTTGTAGATGATGGACAACACTGACTGAGGCAGAGAGTAGCAGGACTGAACAATACTTGGAGGTGGACCACTTGGAGTGATGGTGCACGGAGCGGATGGACGGACGTGGAGTGCTGAGGAGGCCATCTATTCCTACACTTTAGGATGCCTCCCCATAGAGCCGCGAGTGTCATATGCTATGACATCCCACAGAGCGATGAGGCCTCGATGCAGGGCCCTTTACCAGCAGATACACCAGCAATACCACATCCTGATGGGCCACTGATGCCAACATCCCTAGAAGCAGATGATGCACGCCTATTGAGCACGTTGCATGAGTTCCAGTACAAGAGTCCACCTAGGTTCCTGGAAGAGACGGACCCACAGGCGGCTGAGGATTGTATGGAGGCTGTGGTGAGAGTTTTCAGGCTTATAGGGATACCATTAGAATACATGGTGATCCTTACTGCTAGTCTCCTTCAGGCAGTAGCAGGTAGATGGTGGATCCTGATACTCCAGGTGCATATCGAGGAGACACTTCTTTGGACAGACATTGAGAGCCTTTTCCGGGCGGAGTTTGTACCAGCCACCCTTTGAGCAGTGTAGATACAGGAGCTACTGCATTTATAGCAGGGTAGCATGACAGTAGCTCAGTACTCAGCGAGGTTCACTGACCTCTCTCACTACTCCACAAATATGGTATGAGACTCATTCATCATGGACTGGACCTTCGAGCAGGGGCTCAGACGAGAGATCAGGGATTCGATGATCTCCCTTAGCATCCCGACGCTGGCAGGGGTGTTAGAGAGACCCCTCTTAGTAGAGAATTTTCTTGCAGAGAAAACACCAGCAGTGAGACCCACTACTCGTTGACATGCAGTAGAGTCTTCTATAGCTGGCAGTAGACATATGACATAGAGGTCTAAGAGGACTAGACCCATGGGTGGACAACCGCATGACTCAGGATCAGTTGTGCGGGGCACCCTAGGAAAAGACACACATACCGGTAGCAGGCAGTGTTACTCATGGAGTGGGCATGAACACATGGCTCGTGACTGTCTGACCTGCCGTTCTGATGATCAGCAGAGAGTTGAGGGACCTCCCAGACAGAGGCATATATTCGATCGAGGCAGTTCGTAGGGCTCAAGGGGACTTGGCAGAGGAGTTGGTCGAGTAGCTGGCGGTGGAATCTATTACGATGTGCTACCACCACAACCACCGGGAGGTCCACCCCGACCGCAGGGAGCAGGTGGAAAAAGAAGAGCTCATCTTCAGGATGTTGAGGCATACGACCATGGCGCTCTGGAGATGATTTGAGGTATGACCTGTGTCTACTCCACCTTAGATGCAGTACTTATAGACACAGCTACCAATCATTCTTTCCTAGCCACAACCCTCGTTTGGAGCTCTGAGATTCCGATGGAGCAGTTGGCTTGATCCTTACTACTAGAGACACCTACCGGAGTAGACTCAATGAT
Organism: Viscum album; assembly: GCA_963277665.1. Lineage (NCBI taxonomy): Eukaryota > Viridiplantae > Streptophyta > Magnoliopsida > Santalales > Viscaceae > Viscum > Viscum album. The sequence goes on along the minus strand of OY728161.1, from coordinate 693,856,003 downwards.
TAAGCACATGTGCTAGTAGTGTGAGCTTACTCTAGGAGGCGAGTGATTCAGCTAGGATCTCCTTGTAGTGGCATTGAGACCTTACGACGTCATCTTGTGTATAGACTGGTTATCTATATTTTATGCATAGATTGAATGTATTACATGAAAAGTGTGGGGTGCCCGCATGGATGGGACCAGGTTTACCTTTAACGGTGAGAAGGGAACCTTTGCAGCATAAGAAGGACTTACTCCGAGGAGGGTGCAGCTGATCACTCACTAGTTGGCTTGCCTTACCCTCAGAGAAGTTGATATGGAGAGTCTGACTTATCCTATAGTGGTGGACCAGTACGCGGATGTTTTCCATGAGGAAGTTCTAGGACTACCTCCACACAGAAAGGTGGACTTTTACATTGACATGTACCCCGGCACGACACTGATATCTACTCCAGCATATTGGATGGCTCCCACTGAGCTTCGTGAGCTGCTGGTATAGCTAGAGGACTTGGAGGGGAAGGGATTCATCCATCCTAGTGTTTCTCCCTGGGCAGCCCTGATTCTATTCGCCAAGAAGGTGGATTAGAGATTGTGGATTTGTGTTGACTAACATCACCTAAACTGGGTGACTGTGAAGAACATGTACCCACTCACGAGGATTGACGACCTCTATGACCAGCTGAAGTGAGCATGGTGGTTCTCAAAGATAGACCTCAGATCAGGCTATCATCAGCTTAGAGTTCAAGATGAGGATGTGCGGAAGATGTCCTTTAGGTGTTGGTACAACCACTATGAGTTCTTGGATATTCCCTTCGTTGTAACCAATGCTCCAGGAGTGTTCATGTGTCTGATGAACAAGATCTTACAGCCTTACCTCGATCGCTTTGTCTTGGTCTTCATTGACAACATCTTGATCTACTTGTCTACTGAGGAGGAGCATATCTACCATTTGCACGTACAAATAGACACACTTAGAGAGCACTAACATTATGTTAATCTCTCAAAGTTCCAGTTTATGATTCAAGTGGTCCACTTTTTCAGACATTTCATCTTGGAGGCTAGAGTTTCAGTGGATCCAGCGAAGATTGAGGTGGTATTTTCTTGGGAGCCACCCAGGAGTGTGATGAAGGTATGAAGTTTTCTGGGCTTGGCTGGATACTACATGAGATTCATTCCAGACTTCTCCAGAGTTTCAGCACCACTATCAGCCTTGAAGAAGAAGGTTAAACCCTTCGTGTGGTCTGAGAGATGCCAGCATAGCTTTCAAGAGCCGAGGCAGAGGCTGACTAGTGCCCCCATCTTCAGGATTATAGAGTAGGGCATATGGTAAGTAGTTTACTTCGATGCATTAGGTACCAGACTTGGGTGTGTCCTGATGTAGGAGTGAGTAGTGAATGCATATTTTTCTTGGAACCTAAGATAACATTAGCAGAACTATGCTACCCATGACCTGGAGTTATCAGTAGTGGTCTTCACCTTAAAGATGTGGAAGCACTATCTGATGGGAGAACGTTTTTTATTATACTCTGATCACAAGATTCTCAGGTATATCTTCTCTCAGAATGACCTGAACCTGAGATAGCAGTGATGGCTTGAGTTCTTCCAGGACTATGACTTTGAGATAGTCTATACTTCTGGGAAGGGGAACATTGTTGTGGATGCTCTCAACAAGAGATATGGTATACAACTTCTAGGAGAGGTGATAGAGAAGTTGGCTACCTTTTAGATTTCCTATGAGTACAGGGATGGAGTTTCCTATCTACAGGATCTTAAAGTCACTCCTCCACTTCATCAGTGAGTCAGGGAGGCACAACGTGGAGATGCTGACTGTGAGACACGACATGCATAGATATCCACAGGGAAGGCACCTGATGGATTTTCTGAAGGTGGTGAGAATGTCATCCTCTTCAGAGGATGTACCATGGTACCAGTAGCACTTAATAAGGAATTTTTGAGGGAGTTCCACACTTCCCCTCTAGTAGTACATCCAGGAGTGACGAAGATGTATCAGGACCTTCGACAACAGCACTGGTGGCCAGGTATGAAGACGGCTATAGCAGATTTTGTCTCTCGGTGCCTCACTTTTCAAAAAGTGAAGGTAGAGCACTAGGTACCAGCAAGCTTGGTACAACCCATAGATGTCCCAGAGTCTATGTGGGATGGGATATCCATGGACTTCTTGAAAGGTCTTCCACATACTTCAAGGATTCACGATTTGATATGGGTGATCATTTACCGACTCACCAAGTAGGCCCACTTCATACCGATCAGAGAGCAGGGCTTAGTGCAGAGCCTAGGATGCCTCTATGTGAAATAAATAGTGAGTTTACCTGGGGTACCTTCTTTTATTGTCTCCAACCATGACGCACAGTTTACTTCCCAGCAATTTAAGGGCTTGCAAGAGGCTTTCGGGATGCACCTACGTCTAAGAACCACCTTCAATCCTTAGACAGATGGCCAGACTGAGCAGACCATCCAAACCTCGAGGACATGCTCTGTGCCTGTGTCCTCGACTTCAGTTTCTGTTGGGAGGACCACTTAACTTTGGTGGAGTTTTCCTACTACAACAGTTATCACTCCACCGTCGGTACAAAACCTTTTTTGTCCTTGTATGGTCGACCTTGCAGATCACCTCTGTGCTGGAAAGTCCCAGGGGAGTAAGCACTAGTGGGACCAGAGGTGGTACGGGCTACCATGGAGAAGGTGTAGATCATCCCAGAGTGGATGAAGACTGTATAGAGTAGGAAAAAGTCATATGCTGATAGGATACAGAGACCTCTGGAGTTTGAGGATGGTGACCACATCTTCCTATGTGTCTCACCTCGATGAGGTCTACGAAGATTTTTCCGAGGAGGAAAGTTATCACCGCGATTCATCAGACCATTCCATGTCCTCAGTAGAGTAGGCGATGTGACTTACCACTTAGATCGTCCACCTCAGTAGCACCGGGTTCATGAATTCTTCCACTTATCTCAGCTGAGAAGATATGTGCACAAACCTTCCCACTTCATCAACCATAGAGAGCTGGACATCGATGACGGGGATACTTTCATGGAGGTTCCAGGGGTGATTGAGGATTGACAGGAGCGGGTCCTACGTGGATTGTCGATACCTCTGGTGCGCGTTCACTGGTAGCACGAGAACCTCCAGGAGATCACATGAGAGAAGGAGGCTCAGAAACGTGCTCAGTACCCACATTTGTTCCCATTGTTTGAGTTATAGCTTACTAGGATGTAAATCCCTGAGGTGGTGAGAATTTAAAGACCTGAAAATTCCATGAATTTTTTTTTCATAAATTCATGGGATTTTAATGAGTCTGTGAAAATTTACGTTGCTTGATTTTGAGTCCTGGTGTGCCAGAAATCAATTTTTGATGTTTTTTTCAGGTACGTTCAGTAAACGTGCGAGTGAGATTTTGTAACTTTTGAACCGGTGCTTGGAATTGAAATCTGTGGGCACCGTTGAACTGGTAGTGCCAATATTTACTTAAGAAGACTTTCACCTCGACGGTAGTTGGTCAGAAATGGAAGTTAGTCTTTGGGGTTCATAAATAAATTAAATAAATATAAGTTGATAACTTATTTTTATTTTGTGGTGGTTAATACCGCCAAGAGGAGGTTAGAGGTGGGGGCCACGAAACCATAACCTTCGATGAGAGGTTATGGTGGTGGGGCCCATCCGCACATAACCTCCCTTGGTAGGATATACTTGTTGGGGCCCACACGGGTTTTAAACCCCCACTTTAACTCCCCATTAATTATTTGAACATCTCCCTTCATTTAATTATAACACTCCACCTCCTCTAATTTGTATTTGAATAAATTCCACTCTATTAATTAAATGAGTTATCTCATTTAATTAAACACAACTATTTGTGTTGTTGTGCCAAAAAATAATAGATGATTTCCTCTATTATTTTTTGTTAGCATTTTGGTGGAGCTTGGAGAGGATAAGAACTCTCCAATGCAGAACCGCCGCCCACAAAGAATGCCTCTTCATCGTCCACCTAAGAATGAAGAACTCTTTCTTCGATCATCGATCAAGCCAAAAGAGAAGGAGCTGATCATGAAGAATGTCGATGACACTTCATCCTTGGTTTCCTACCACAGACACTTCCTGACGTCAACGAATCGACGTTCGACATTCCTTTCCTACCACTGTCAACGATCGACAAGCGAGGTAGGGGTTTTTATATGTATGAGTTTCACCCTCCGTTCATCATCATTAAAATTATGGATTGTGAATTTTCTGAATGATATCACCATATTGAGGAGGGCTCAGACCACACAAGCATATCCCAACCCAGCCCCTTTCACTATTCTTATTTGTTGACGACAGGGGCGGCACAACGGTGCCTCCAGAAGGTTGGTCCGCTGGGTTGTCGGAGGGGCGCGATGCTGTCGGGTCGCGCGGGTGGAAGGGCTGTGACCAGGAGGGGTGCGACGGTCAGCGGGGGTGCGATGCCGTCGCTCCGCACAGAGGATAAGTAGGTTGTGTCTAGGATGGGCCGCCGAGGATGGTGCGCGGTGCCGTTACACCAGACAGAGCAAGGAAACCATAGCCTAGGCGGGCTGTGGTGGAGGAGCAGGGGCGCAGCGCCATCGCGTCGCGCTAGTGGTGCGGAACCGGCTGGCCGCTCATCCAGCCGGACAAGGCAGGATCCCTTGGGTACCCCAGGATCCCTGAAGCGGTGCCTAGCGTCGGTTCTTATCAGAAGGTAGGGGCACGACACCCCCCCCACTGTGTGACTAGTAGGGCCCCATGGTCCGCTAGCCAGTCGGGCCACGCAGGCCGCCAGCCGTTCGGGCCACGTGGGATGCCAGCCCACCAGGCCGCGCCCTTGGGCCGGGCCTCCGCCTCGGGTTGGGTTGTGCCCTCATGTCGGGCCACCCCCTTAGACCAGGTCGGATCGATTCAGACTCCGGTCCGGACCCGGGTCGGTCTGGGTCAGTCCGACGAGGTCGGACCGGACCCAGACCCACTTTGGTATGTTGACAACCTTTACACCCATATCTCGGGCTACATGTGCATGATCGAAGAACCATCTATGGTGATAGAAATAATAGAGCGAGATGGTTCTTTTGGTATACCCCACTTGAGGTTTGGACATAGTTGGGATATAGTCGGGTTGGTTTGAACCTAAAACCCAACCGGGCCCCTGCAACGGAAATGCCAATAACTCACAGACCGGGCATGCGATTGATGCACCGTCTATTTCGTTGAGACCCCTATGATGAGGCAGACCTTTGAGATACTTCAACATGGGACTTCCTCACATTTTTAGTATCGACCAGTAGCTCATGGAGTGGATCCTCCTGGAGACGAGCGAGTGGAGTGGGGAGACCTAGTAGCTGGATGAGAGCTGACGACTGATGGCCTTTCGACTCGGAATGTTTTGACTACCCCAGTGGGAAGCGATTATGTGTGACGTGGAAGGCCCACAATGGGGAGACCCACTGTGTGATGCAGCAGACCCAAGGTATTCAACAGGAGGAGTACCTCAGCCAGCTGCAAGGGGGAGCGCCTCTGTGTGACGCAGCAGACCCACATTGGGTAGTTCCTCTGTGTGATGCTTTAGACCCACGGTACTCGACAGGTGGAGTACCACAATAGTCCAGGGTAGTGGGAAGCACCTCTTTGTGATGCAGAAGGCCCATAGTACCCGGTAGAGGAATATTACACCATCAGATGAGGTTCTGATAGTGTGACTAGGGTTGTTAGTTGATACAACCCCCTAGAACAAAATTCTAGTTTTGAGCTGGGTCAATGACATTAGTGATTTCCTCGTGATTGAGATGGGTTACTAGATAACTGAGGTATATGTATGGAAATATACCTAAGTAATGGTTATTCATTGATTTCATACTTTTTGCTTTATCATTGCTGGATTTTGTGAGACCTTGAGGGTCTCAGGGTCCTTACTGAGTATCATTATATTCACCCATGCACGAGCTATGCCCACATCTCGTTGTGTTGGTTGTAGATGACAGATAGTGCTGACTGAGGCAGAGAGTATCAGGAATAGACGGTACCCGGAGGTGGACCACTTGGAGTGATGGTGCACGGAGCGGACAGACAGATGTGGAGTGTTGAGGAGGCCATCTGTACCTACCCATTGGTTAGGAATCCTGGAGGACAGCCCAATAACTGCTTTCCTTGCTTTCAGTTATACATATACTTTACTGTTGGGCTTGTATTTCTGGCCCTTTTTCTTTTTAGCAGTTCTTTTGTATACAGTATTGATTAGTGTTTTTATTCCAGTAGTGTACTATGATTGTGTGTGTTTACTTTTTATAAAGGCAATGACTACCTAGCTTAGAGTTTTACGCCTTTGGTGCTAGTCGCCAGCCCCTGGCCTATGGAAGGCAGGCTTCGGGTAGTCTCGGCATAGGACCCGAGGACGGGTTGTGACAATATACTTGACCACTTTGATTTGTAATTCTGATCGGAGTGTCTCTATGGACAAAACCCCTCTATAATCAATTTTGTGTCAGGTAATGGGACTCCTTCCATCCTATGGTGGGGTTTGTAATTCTTCCCACATAGTGAGTGTGTTGGATCCTCTAAATGTGTATTTATATTGGTTTGTATTCCAGAAACCTACACGATTAATTTCATAATGTATTTATTAAGTCAATACTTCTCCCATTAAATATCTATTTTGGGGAATGGGATCCCCTATTGGAGTTTTTATTCCCTTATCTTTCTTGGTTGTAGGATCCTCCATTGGAGTTCTTGAGAGCTTACCTCTGTTAAAATAATAAGTAGTTTGGATTCATGGAGATTCATGAGAATTGTTATCTATAGATGTATATGAATAATAAGTCATCTCATATTGTCACATGTTCTCCTCATTTGAGAACAAATAGTTTATTTTTTATTTTCCCCTATTGATTTGTGTTTACGAGGTGAATGGTCATTTGATGTCTCTTTATGGTTTTCAAGGTATTCCTATAGGTATTTATATACTCACCCTAGCATGGGAATATTTCTCACATGTGTAGTGTCTTATTTAGATGATATATTGTTTTGTGTGCATCTTGGTAGACTAGGGGTTATGGGATCTTAGATGTAATTGGTGGTGGTTCTAGACGGTGGTTTTCATATATTATGAACATGGGCATGGACCTTCCTAATATCATTTTTTGGTTAGGTTTCCTTTTCAATTAGTTATTTATTATTCCATTTACTTTTTTCTTTATTTATTATTTTCCACCAGTGGATCAAAAAGATTGTTATGTTCACTAATCATATATATTAGATGATTTATTAACTACCTTGAATTATTTTGGAATGTTTGGGGGCGTGTGTTATGTAAAATTTCTTCAAGTTAAGGATTCCAATTTCAGTGGAATGATTTCATGGTGCATATCCCCAACTCATTTACAATTATATGAAAACTTGCGGTGGGGCACTCATCTCCCCACTTTCTAGGATAGTTCCTTTAAGGTCAATTTCTGTCAATTATCAAATCTAATCATAATTATATAGACACAATAATTCATTTGGTCTTTGAATTGTATATGTTTTATAGTTTATACTATAATATTTAAGACCTCATATGGGTATTCCTAGAGTTTTTAATGAAATTATAGAAACAAATTCATGGTTACACACTGAATAATTTTGAAATTTTATGATTGTGATAATATTTTTGTAGTTCAAATAGTCACATCATTTTTTTCATATAAGTATATAATTTATGTATTTTATTATTTATTCATAATTATTAATTCAAGATACTCATAAAATCAAGTTTCAATATCCCCAAAACCTATTCAAGGGTTAGAATGGTTTTTTATACAATAATTTAAAAAAAAGTTGTATAATTTAATTAAAATTTTTTAATTAAAATTTTAATTTCGTATTAAAATATCAATGAAGAAGAAGAAAATATTTTTTTTAAATAGTGTATGTTAAAAGAGAAGATAGTAAAGAGAATATAATAGGTTTTTTGTGGGAATACACAAATAATATTCAGTGGATATAGAGGAGGAGGAAGAGGTGAGAATAAGAATAACTAAAAACAACTTAAGGAATGTCTATTTTTAGTAAAGTCTCAATTATTATTTGAAATTAATATTATATATAGTTATTACTATGGGGACACATTAAACTGTTAAATAGACACATTTTATTTCATGTGTTTAAATATAATCCTTTCCAGATATATCAAACTTATTAAAATAAATAGATCATGTAATCAGAGATTTTTCCATATCATGACAACGATGTATTCACTCATTTTGAGGGGTGACCATTATAAACATTCATAATGCCTCAAGTGTTTTTGCCTTATTATTGGAGTTTATTTTTGGTTGAAATATTTTAATCTATTTTAATAGGTTTCAAATGTTATTTTAAGGATAAGTATAAAATGGAATTTAATTCACTAATTTCCCTCCAAGTGAATTCTCTAAATTCTTGTTGTCCAATTAAATTTGTATCAATACAAGGTACCATTAAAAGAAATTTTTCAGTTTTAAGAGTTTGAGAATAATATTTTCTCTTATTTTTAAGTTTAGTTGATACTAAATTATTTTTATTATCTTGTGTCAAATCAATTTAGTGAACAAAACGATAAATCCCACTTTCAATGTTAAAAATTATTATATATAAAAATATTGGAAGTTGTAATTTTTATAATCAATCAATATTGATGTATTAGTGTTTTTTATCAATTCTCTTACACCTAATGTAAATAAGTTATTTGATGAATATATTAGATAAAAGGACTTTTTAAAATGATGGTCATGCTCTGAAATTTATCATTCCATATCTTTTAGGAAAGTCGTTTCATGAAGTGAAATAGGATTAAGATAGAAAATGACTTTTTCTATAAATTATCAAACACTTAGGAATATAAATTAAATTTTATGGAATCTATAAAATATCTGTAGAAATTAAAAATGAACATATAATTTTGAATTATTATGAAATAGTTGATGATTTATTCACTGTATTGTAGGAATTTAGGTGCTCTATCAGAGGTTCATGAGAGAAATTAAAAGATTTTATGGTTTTCCAAAATATGTGACATATATTTTTATAAATATTTTTTAAAGAGGAATTAGATATTGATGAACATGATTATAGAACACATCAATTTGATAATTTTAAAATCATTATGATTTATTGTGAAATGATAAAAAAAATTATTGTTTCTTGGGGAAGAGTAAAACTAATAAGAAAATAATATTTATGGAATTCAAAAAAGATATGTGTATGAAATAATATATTGAAGATGAATAATAAAGTGGTAAATTTTATAAAATAAATTTGATAGAAATATTTCATTCATTTTATGAAACCAGAAAATGTTAAACTATCAATGGAAGTTTCCTATCAAATGTATCTATTGTTAAGCTATTGGATATTTCATATAAAAGTTTCCCAAGATAGTTGAAGTTAAAGATAATAAATATTAGGATGAATATTTAATATTTCATTCAGATAATAATGATTCAAAATATAGTAAGATATAGTTCTATTCAAATGAAAGGTGTATAGGTTTATGTAAGCCAAAGAAAAGAAATATCTTATCTTTGTTTTAATATATTAATAATATCGAGGAGGAAAAGGAAGCTGGGACTTCAAGTGAAGTTGATAAAAAATTAAATTTGAATAAATAAAGATAACTGTTAATGAGATAATTAATTATGAATAAAATGAAGAAACAAAGTTATATTAAATGTAAAAGCGATATCATAAGGAAACAGTTTCAATGATTTCAAAATTCATGAAGTAGAAAAATAATCATAAGAAATACTATGAATATTAAATCAATAATTAATTGTTTGATGATTAAAGGAGTAAAATATGATAAAATATATTGATATATTTAAGATGTTAGTCTTTAAATTGAAGAAATATAATGCCAGCATGGGAGTCAACGATACATAATAGGTGAATGGATTAGTCGTTTTTGAATAAAAATGGTTGAAGAAAAGAAATAATTTATAATGTAAAAATAAGTTATAATGATTTTATTCATGATATTAGTGATATATTAAAGAATAATAATATTATTAATATATCAATATTAAGAAAATATATTGATCATGATGAGAATTTGAAATTTAGGTTACATAAATAAAATAATAGAAAACAAGAAATTCTGTTAATGTTAATCTAAAATATAAAAAATTGGTGATAAAATATTTCAGAAAAAATTATTATAATCATAATAAATATGGAGGAAGATTAATATAAATTATGTTTAGAAATTTATGCTAATTTTAATGGTCATGTATTGGGAGATGTGAAAGAAACAAAGGTTGGATAGTAAGTATTTTACAAATGGAAAATAGTCATTTTATTGATATTGTTGGTTTTTTGGAGGCCTTAGTCACATTTTAATTATATTTTGGTACAATTAAAAAAATAACCATGAACCTATAATTTATGGTAGGTGGGTTTTTAGGGGGATTCAACCCACTTAAAGAAAAAACTGTAGAAATATTCTAAAAACATAGAATGGATATTGAAAAAAATAATAAGTGAATAATGTTAATGGAAGGAGTGACCAATCAAAAAACTTTACTACAAAATGTCTCATTATATTACCTACATATCTAGGTATAAATTGACATACTAAAAATCCATAAAAGAAGACAGAAAATGTAAAGGGGAGTTGTCAGTTGTTTTTATTTAAATCAAGGAATCCCAAATGAAATATCAATTGATTTTGGATAGTTTATATTCATCAAATATTGTAGGATTGAAAAATATATTTAAATACATATAAAATTAAAAGGAAGGATTGATAAATTTCTATAATTATGGTTCACTCAATATAATAGGGTTTTTTTCAACGTTCATTAGACACTAAAAGATTATGTTGAAGCACATATTATTTTTAGATGGGTTAAAACAAATATTCATAAGGTATTATCAATGTTTTGATGAAGTTCGATAAAGTGTTTTATAAAATTATGAGTTATTGGTGAGTATGTAAAATGATATATGTTTGTTAACTATAGTATATAGATCACATGATAACTTGTATCGATTATGTGATGCTAAAAATTCATACTACTCATGCTTGAAGGGTGAAAATAAAAATTGAAATCGAAGACCTAGCAAACTTCATTAGAAATATATAAGGAATTATATCCATGGAAAGAATTTTTTTTGATTTTCCTAAGTTAAAGAGATAATGAAACTATATATTCTCTAAATAATAACAAGAGAATATTGTTAAATATTCTCCCATGAATGTAATGATTAAAATATATTAAATATTAGAGATCATAGATTCATATGTTTTTGGGCCTTTGAGGATGAAATTGACTAATGAAGATAAGTATTTAATATCTTTTAAAAATTATTTCACTTGATTACATGAATTATACCCATGAAAAAAATTTTGAGGCATTAAAGATATTAGTAGTTTTAAAATATGTATAAAAACGATTACCTTATCGTTGAATAAGATTTAGAAATAAAATAATATTTAATACACAAGTGGTAAATTTTAAAAGAATATTAAAATATAATTTTATTTATAATTAATTAATTACACCATATACCCCATAATATAATAGTGTTATTGAATGAATGAATCTATGCTTGGGGGAAACATCTCCCATCATACTAGTAGATCACAATACGTCATCATTTTTTAGAGGTGAGTTATTGGTATTGTAATTTAGATACATAATCATTATTTTATTTATCCAAATTTAAATATTCATCTATAAAGATACATATTACTAGAATACCACCATATTTAAGTTTTTATGGTTTTTTTGGAATCCCCTATATTATCAAGGTGAAAGGTGAAAACATGGGGAAGATTAAACATAGAGGAGTTTTGTTAGGTCCACTAGGATAAATATCCTGAGGGGGGGGGGGGTGAATCATGGTTTTCCATATTAAAACAACTACCCTGTTTGATCTTGTTTTTTTGTTAAACAAAACTATCTTCTCTCTCCTTCCCATTGAAGAGTATAAATAAACCTTAAAGCATGCACTTGACATAGCGATTTTTACTTGGTTCACCCTCACTAGGTAGCGTCCAAGGAGCATACACTAGCAGAGTGCTGATGTACCAATTCCACTTTAAGAATACTTCTATTTAAAAGTTCGATGCGGACTCACTATCAATCCTGGATTACAAACACTCACAATTAGAGTACTCACTAATCTCTTTACTGAATTGAGCTCACTCCTTCTTCAGAATATGCACTCACAGTTTATAGACCTGTAGGTCTCTTCATTTCCAATAGTGAATGAATCCTCCATTGTATGTGGATACTCTATTGATGTACAAATTTCATCCACTGATGAATACCCCTTTTCCCCTGAACACTGAGCAACAACCTTTGGGATGTACAGCCGCAAAGCACCCTACTTCGCGAAGCTCCCAATATGATGAAGCTCAAACAAGCCTACGTGAAGTCCCTTCCATTTCACAAAGTACACGCTTTTGCAGTGATCCTACATCACAGATCACACTCCAATCGTGGACCATAGACCATTGTAAGTCTCAAACCTTTGAAAATATTAGACCATCATGGAGCTCAAGTCATCATAGAGTGACTTCCATCGCGAAGCTCGCTGCGCCAACATGGTCACACCACTTTCATGGATCTAAATTAGCCGCCGCGAAACACTTTACTTCATGAGGCACACTGCCTTTGCAAACCACCTTCGTGAGCTGAGAGAAAAAAAAATTCATGGAAAAACCCTCTCCTTATCTCGAGGGGGTCGAGGCCTATTTTTAGGTGATTCCACCAACCCTCTAACCTTCTATGCGAAGTCAGTGCCACGTCATCTCAAATCACGAAGCTCTGAAATTTCCTCTGGAATTCTCTCAATATCACAAAGCACCATGACAGTTATCAGATCACAGAGCTCTTCTTAATTTTAGAGTGTTCCATTAATTACATTGCACCGCCGCCACGAAGCTCCCTCGCATTTCCCTTCAACTCTGTCATTCGCGAAGCTCATCGTAATCACGAGGAACACCATCAATATTATTCTTGTCTTCGTGTAATCCAATACATGAAATGTATCTTTGAGAAACTCATACCTTTTCCATATTTTGATGAAATCATCAAAGAAATCCATATTTTATAACGCTCAACAAACTCTAAATTTTGGACCCCAAAAATTTGGCTATCACTGGAAAATGGTGCCACCTTGTATCTGCTCTTTTTGAAACACCTCGAGATAGTTCATTCCTTTTATTGGTTTATTGTCAACAGTGATTGTCAACAACATTTTTGGAACATGACAATTCACCATGGAAACCTACTTTTTCAACCAACATAATGAACCCAAAAATACTGCAATGTTACCTTGAGGGATTTTTTCCCAACAAGTTGAATGTATATTTCTTCATTATCCTATAAATTCAAGAGGATATAACTATTAAAATAAATTAATAGGTAATATTGTGGGTTGTTGTGATATAAAAGTGTTGGAACTCATAAAGAATAAATTTTTACATAAAATATTATGTTCCAAAATTTAATATTAAGAATCAAACTATTTTTAGAAACTAGCTAAATGTTATAAAATTAATAAAACTTTCTATGAAGAACAAGAAATATATAATGATTTAGTTATTTATGGAAAAAAAAAATTCAACCCATCCAAGAATAATAATTTAGTTGGAAGTCTATAAAACTTTTTGATATCGAGTACTGCTAATTCAATCTCTAACAACATGAGGAAAATAACACATAACTCATTATTTTCATTGGTTGGGCCATGATATGTGAAACAATATTTAGAGAATCAAAATTAGGATGATTCTAGAATTTTGATTTCAATTGGATCAAGTAGAATGATTCTTTAGAGTTGGTACTATATCCAACTAACATGAATTTTATTAGAACAATGTGGGTATTTGAAAACCAGTTAAATGAAAAATGATAGGTGATTAGAAATAAGGAAATATTATTGTGAAAATTTTAATCACACATGGAAAGAAATAATTTCAATGATACATTCACACTGGTTTATTTTCATGATATTATTATGGTATTTTTTCTATTAATTCACAAAGACAATACATGATCATCCAAATAGATGGGAACTTATCATTCCTTAGTTTCGAGTTGGAAGAGGAAGTGTATATTGAGAAACATTATGGATTCTTACATGGATAAGATGAAGGATATTTGGTTATAAATGAATAATATATTTATATATATATAATTAAGCTCCAAATCATGTAATTAATACTTATTTACTTTCATGAATTCACTGGAATCCATGAAGATTACATTTAACAACTACTTGTATATAAAAGAAGATAAAGAGTTTATTTAATTTTTTTTACATATGCATGTAATATAGTATTTAATAAAAATGGATAACATATATGTGGATAATTTTATTTGGAAATCAAGAATATTTTTGAGATAGCCATACTTGGAGAGATGAACTATTTCTTATGTCTGATGATTTATCCTTAAGAAGATCGTATTTTTCTTACACAAGATATTTATACCCAATAACTTTTAGAGAGATTTGGAAGGAAGGATTGAAATATTATTTCAACAAAAATTTCTATAGGAATTAATCTATAAAAGGAAGAATATTTAAAATAATTTTATTCAATATATTTCAATTAAAAAAATTTGGAGTTTAATCTAATTGGATACTTAATGACTACATTTAGTGTTTGAAATTACATTTTATGCCATATTTTAGTGTGAATTGAAAGAAATTAATTTTTGATTTTAGGGCCAAGAAAGATCATATGATTGATCTTCTCTTTACATAGTAATTCTTGCCTAGGGATTTTTAAGGGTTAAATGTATTTGTGAGCTGGTTTGTAACACTTGTTTTCTTTCATGCATGCATTAAAGATAAACGACGATTTCAGAGGCCCAACATTATTATAGAAGATGAAACTTATTCCAATGATCGAGATGTGATTAGTTATCTTTTGGATAAAAACCTCAAGTCAATTTTATATAGTACTAATCCAGGGCGGCTAGGTAGTTACCTTAAGGATATATGTGGAAATATTTGATGTAATTCCTCACAGGGAGAATGGGGAGGTTAATTATATATTGTGGAAGGTTTATAGGGAAGAAGATGTTTGGGAGGTGATTTGGATCCTTAACTAAGAGAGTACACCATGTCTTGATAGTATTACAAGGTCATTCTACTAAGTCTCTTGGGATACTATTAAAGAGGATATAATATGTGTATTTTAAGATTCCATCCATGGAGGTAATCTACCACGTATATCATTTACATCCAAGATCAAGTTGATTAAAAAGGTGAATAATCCTCAATAATTAGACTTATATTGGTCTATTATCATGTGAAATATCTTGTATAAGGCCCCCACCAAAATTCATAGCAAAATTATTGCACCATACATAGTTTGATGGATAGATACTAAACAACATGGTTTCATTAAGGTTTAGTCTATTCAGGGAGCTAATGGCGTGGTGAAAGAAGCAAACATGTATATCAAAATCAAATTTTTTGGGATTAATAATTCCCTAGAATAGTATATGAGTGAATCCTTTGATAGGTTGGAGTGGGTTTTTCTTTTAATGGTGCTGGATTGCAATGTTTTTCTGCCTGGGTCATTGATCTTTTATTCCAATGCATTAGTTCATCTTGTCTTTCCACATCCTTCTCGAAAAAACAATTTGGTTTATTCAAATTAGTTTATGACCTACGATTAGGGGATCTATTTTCTCCTACATTATTCCTTCTCTCCCATGATTTTCTAGGTAGTACATAAACCAAGGAATTCATTTGAGGAGGATTATTCCTTATCATAATGGGAACTTCACAAGAATTATATCTCATTTGATGTTTGTAGATAATCCTATTCTATTTATTAATGGTAGTAGATTATTAGTGTAGGTTATTAATAATATTCTAGAGGAGTTTTATCTTTCATGTATTCATGTGGTTAATCGGGAGATGTGTAGCATTTTTACATGCAGCAAGGTCCTGAACAGAATGATTAGATCCCTTGAAGGTAGGACGTGTATGAGTAGAGGTTACTTTCCAATGGAATATTTGGGAGCTTTAGTAAGTCCTAATTCTCTTCACATTCATCATGTTGATAATATAATTAATTGGATCCCTCGGAAAATAAGTAATTGGAATAATAGGTTCTTATCATTTACAGAGAGTATAAATCTTGTTAACAACGTACTTTCTTCTATCCCAATACATGATCTATCTTCACTGAAAGTTCATCGTAGGGTGGTTTCTAATATGGAAAACATGATGGTATCTTTCATTTTTTATGGGTAGATAGAAGGAATACATCACTGGGTTTCATGGATGAAATAGTCTAGGAAAATTTTAGACGGTGGAATAAATATCATATGTGTTGAGGGGACCATGGAGAGGATGCATGCCAATCTAGAATGGGAAACTATAGAAGGATGATACTTGTGGGGTAAGATAGTATAGTGAAAATATGGGATGGATGAGAACATGAATTGGTCTCGAATTTCAACCATGTGTAAACATGTTCTTCCTTTTATTATCATTTTTCAATAACATTCTCATTGGATTATTGGTAAAGGGAACATTAATTTATGGAAACATGATTGGCGGAGGCAAGTTGTGGTTTCTAGGATGTCTTATGTCTGATTTCACATATTTTGAGGCCTTTCCTCATCCCAAATTTATTTTGTCTATTTTGGATGATAACCAATGTGTCTCTTTTGATAGTGTTGTTTTAAATGATGAATTTGATAGATGAATTTTTATGGGTTCAGAGTCTGGTGTTTACTCTTCCAAGGGATTTACATTCAAAAGGATGGTCATGGGTAATCATGATTCATGGGGGGATACTCATTATTAATACGAGGTATCATCCAAATTTAATTTTCTATTAGTTAGGATTATGGATTTAAATTTACCTACAAAGGAGAATGTTCAGAGGGTGGGAATTTAGATGGGTTCAAAGTTCCATTACTGCATGGATCCTAAAACTGAATCAGTGGGGAATCTATTTTTCGAAAGTGACTAGGAGACTTAAGTGTGGTAAGATTTTGATAAGTTTTTAGGATGGTCATTTCGGGATGGGTTTTTTGACAACATCGTGAATCGGTGGTTCCATGGTTCTAGTGAACATGACATTGTATGAAAATATCAAACCATCATTCTTTGTGTATGTTTTTGGTGAATTTGGAATGTAAGGAATGATTTCCAGCACAATAATACTTAATGTACTCGATCAATTTTCTTTTTTAGAACCAGGAACATCATTCTTGAAATTGTTAGGTTTTTCATGGAATTTCATACAACTCCATTAGAGATACCTATGATAACATCCATCTCCTCCTCTAAGATAACTATCATAATTGGAAGATGGGTTTGGTGAAAACCTCATCATTGTGGCATTATGATCAATACGAATGGGTCATGCACCATGGGTATCATGCACATGGGAGGAGTGATTAGGGATTCACGGGGAATGGTTATCGTTGCTTTATCAGCTTTTTCAAAAGAGGTGACTCATTTCAGCATGAAGCGCAGAACCTTATCATAGGTTTGAGATTATGAAACTAGAGGTATAATCACAATGAGGCTGTTGAAACTAATTATTTAATTATTTAAAATGATCTTGATGGTAAGGGTAATGTTCTATAGGAAACAACGTATATCATAATATCTTGTATGGATCTCATGAATAGTCACATTGATATTTCCCACATGTGGCTATAGGGGAATATGGCTGCTGATTTCCTAGATACCAAGGCAACACAGGATGAAATAATTTCCTTCTTCTTCAATCATGGGTTATTTCTAGCTGATGGAATTCAGTTTGTCTAAAATGAACCCCTGAGACTACACTATTTCAAGCCTCCATTATTTTTAGTGTCTTGCCTTCTTGTATTTATTTTTCTTGCCTTCTCTTTTTTGGATATTTAATCAAATATGAAATTTTATGGTTAGTAATGAAATGTGAAAAGTGGTGAACCTGACCTAGAAACCCACTCAAGATGGTGCCCAAACCAAATTTACACATACTCGAAGGGAATTATTGACCCCCGTAGTCTTGGGACTTGCTATTAGGAATCAACAATAAGAAAAATTAGATATTTTTACCAACCATAGGAAAACAACATGATATTGATATATATATGAAGTAAATAAATAGTGGATGAATAAAACAATAAATATATTTCATATCAAAAAGGGAGAAACATAAATTATACTTCTCAAAATTTTCTAAACTATTTCCATGATATAATTGCAATAGTAAAGGATGATTAAAACCAAAATAGCTAGTCTATTTGATTATGTCGGAAAACTCCCACCATCTCACCCCAAGATACCTAGACACAACTAAAATAAAATATCACTACCACACTATGACGCCCTGTATTTACCTATATCTAAATACATACAAATGTATACACACCCCTATAGGTTTTTGAAGGGTTTGAGATAATAGGCCCAGTAAGATCCCACCAAGGTTTTCTATAACAAGTATCTATATATTAATTTTAACTTTCTCAACTTTAAATAAAAAAAGTAATGAAAAACAGTTAAATATTTTTTAAATAAAAATAATTATAATGGATTTAATTCCTGCTTTCCACATTATCCTAAAAATATAGGTAAAACGATTCAAATAATATCACACATATAAAATCATTAAAATCATATCAAATAATGTATCATATCAAAACAACACAATAAAAACTAAAACATCACACCAAGGATCACATAAGGTTCATTTAGAAGACTACTTGTACAAAAATCAATTTTAATTGTTCAGTCATGCAATTAGAACATATGCCTAAGAAATAGAGCAACACCCCATCAGTGAACCCTCTAAAATTTCAATTGAGTCACTAAAACAATGGGCCTATGGAGCAGAGGAAAACCCCAGAAGTGAAGACTCGAATAGTTATACACGGATTAAAGACCTAAGAAAAACCTTCCACCTAAATTCAACATATTTCGATGAGTTATTTTGTTGAATTTTTTTTATCATACATATTCTTTGAAAAACATTTCAAAAATCCATATAAAAATTATTTTAAATTACTTTTTCTTTTACCAATATATGGGAGAAACCATCATTTCATAAAAACATTTTTCACCACACCCAATTCAATCAGGATATTATATTTATAAATGAATTTATAAAACCATAGAAATAGAGTTTATCCATCATAGGCTACAGATAGAAAAAACTCCCTCAAACTAAGTTTAGATATCCCTGTAATGGGATCCACCAACACGAAATAAATAAAAGACAGAAACAGGTTCTATAAAATAACACATCACATATCTTAATTAATTCAATAAGTAAATAAGCCATTAAACCGGTTGATCATGACAACCCTAAAATTACATACACCCACCACACTACGACTAACAAAGGATCAACTTTTGGAAGAAGACCACAAAGCATATCTAGATGGAACAATACTGCAATATAAACGAATCTAAAAACATGGAACATTCGTGCATCCATGTTCACATGGCACTAAATAAAGAGGAAGATAACTCTCCTAAAGAGATGCAGTGTAACAACCCCCATGGTTATTTATCAAAAAAAATTTTATGGAGGAAGAGAGGGTCCCCAAAATATATTGGGAGGGCTTAAATGTTGATATAGAGAGTTTGAAATGTAATAATAAATAAAATCATTCATTGGGAACTTTAAAACATGCCTACCTTGATTAGTAAATATTGTGTAAACCCTTCATGTCATGTAATTCCAAAATTAATGTCCCACCAAAAAAATGTGTCAACTCAGGCTAAAAAATTCATCCCAACCACTTCATTAAATGTAATATTTACATGATTCATAAGTGATTAATGCCTTGGACCAAACCCATAATATCATCCCTAGAAACCAATACATGACACAAAAACATTTCACTGCATGTAGACATTTCATGACGTGTAGTCATTTCACATATTGTAAGTGTTTCATGCCTTGAACCCATATCATGAAATCAATAAGGAAATTAATACATTAGGTCTAAACATTTAGTGTTAGGTAATCATCTTTAAGGAAATATACAATCTTGGGTTTTCACAATATCCCAGACCTTCTCTGGTGTTCTCCACCCTCAACAGTCCTAAAGAGCACCAAAATTATGATGGAAATTAATAAATAAAGGAGGAATACCTGAAAATAGGTCAGGTGTGTTATAAACTACCCACCAGAAGACTATATATCCAGGTGAATTCAAGTGAAATAATAATGTCTCGAAAGATGTGATTCAACTACTCTCTCCTCAATGAATCTTACTCCCATTTATTATGTGAATCTGGTCTTTGTCACCATAGCACTCTATCAAATAGAATTGACTTCCCACACCACAAATCCAACTTAGAGTCTATGATGTCAAATTTTTTCTCTAAAATAAAGATATCTAGATCAAACATGATCTATTTCCAACTCAAAATGTGATGTGTCATGATGGAACCTAATGATATATGATATGTGTAAAACATCATGAATACCCATCAACTGAACTATCATTTCTAACTTATAAGAAACCTAACCAATCCACTTAGTGACCCAAAGTTTTCCAACATATATTAGAGGAAACAATCCTATTCTTCAAGCTGATGGTGACCCAACGGAGTAGAAAGATTCAATAAAACCCAATCACTAATGGAAAACAATATAGGATAATTTTACTGATTCACATATGATTTCTATTAAATATGATATATATCCAAACACTGACCTATATCATGAATCCTCACTAACATCTCCTAAATGAGACATGATCTCATAACAGAGTCCACACCCACCTCTTCCTAACAAAGAGGTGATCTGCATGATTGACTATACAAATCCTTGATAGTATCCTTTCTGATCAATGATTATAACAATTTTCAAAAGAAAAATCAACTAGTCCATTATGGTTATCCCATTATACACCAAAATTAAAGTTTTAGGAACAGAGTATATCCTCTTAGATTGGAAAAGCATGCTCTGTATGGAAGTCTATTTGTGGATGGTAAGATCTACTCGGCTTAACCTGAGTCACCATCACCTCTTGGATAATCATATAGAATCTAGAAATAAACCTTGGTTCCCTATATGAAACAATGGTAGGAGGTAACCATATAAGCTAGTGATATCTTTTATATATATCTCACCCAAATCATAAACATCAGTGGTGTCCCTAATATAAATAATGTGAGCCAATTGTTTTCAACCTATCAACCTCCACCTTGATATCATTCCACCTTCTGAGAGTCCATGTTAATAAAAAAAGTTCACTAAAACCTCATCCAATTTTTAGTCCACCACTGAAAGAGTTTGGAGCAATCCAGAAGGTTTCAGATACTCTAACTTTATATATTATCATGTGTAACAATGGGAAACATAATATGCAATGTCATGCTTTATACACTACCACTAGAATCAATTTATCATGTCATAATACATACTCCTCAATCTCATATGAAAATACCCCAAAGAACTTTTATATTTGAAAAAAAAATGATCTCTCCTTAGATGTGGGATTAAAAACAAACCCCCAAAAAGGTAAATATGATCTAAATAAATAGAACAACCTAAGAGGGTTTCTCCACCATATAGGGTTTCTCAAATTCCCCTAAACTCATCATACTGTTTTTAAATATATAGAATTGACTCAATAAAATATGATTTTAGCAAAAAACTACTCATATCCGTACCAGAAATATCCTCATGATCATATAGGTTCAAGTGAGTGAAAATCTAAATAAGGTTCCACTCTTAGATTAGAAAACATTTTGTGATGGGAAATTTCTACTCATATAATCTACAATGACATTCCTCTCCCATAGGGTGTAGGTGATATTGATGTTAAATATATGAAGATATAATATCCACCAACTCCGTCGTAGTTTTAAGTCATTTTGAGAATAGATATAGATAATAATCATATGGCATGAAAATATCATTGTCCCCTCCCTATAAAGATAGTGACACAAATATTTAGTTACAACAATAACCACGAAAAACTCTGAATCCTTAGTTGGGTAATTAATCCGATGATGTTGAAGTGTAGGAGACATTTAATGCACCGTATTATTATCCACCATAAGAAATCAACCCAAAACATCACAATAATCATCTTATAAAACAACATAACTCATAAGGGGCTCAAGAGATATTATAATAGTATTTGAGGTCAGAATGCATTTCAACTCATCGAAATAATATTTACACTTTTCATCCCATATTAATTCCACTCATTTTTTGTTATGTGAGGTTAGCGGTAATTAAAACATTGATAAATGATGAATAAAATACAAATTGTATTAAAAAATACTATAGAATCTCTAAATAAGAAATATGTATTGTGATTCCTTACATGAAAAGTAAACCATAACCTTCTAAGTATCAACTGAAAATATATTCCTAGAAATTATGTTCCTAAAAAAATCCCTCCGTGATCCACAAATTTCATTTCGAAAGCCTTCCATAAAATTGGTGACACCCCAAGATTTCAAGAATAAAAATTTGTATTATCGTGATTTGGTCTTGAATAAAAAAGATCATCTAAGAACACTACAACCAAAGTATCATGTTACTAATAGAATATATAATTCATAAAATCTATAAAAATAGTAGGATCACTAGTCATACGAAATGGCATCAAAATATATTCATAATGTCCATACCTATTGATAAAATATGACTTTTCTATATCAAACTCCCAAACTCTAAGCTGGTGATTACATGACTGAATAAATGTCTTCAAAAATCAATATACCCACCTTAACTGATCCAAAAATTCATCTACATGTGGAAAGGGATACTTATTCATATCTTTTACTTGATTCAACATCAGATAGTCTACATAGAATAGGAGTGAACAATCTTCCTTATTATCAAAGAGAAGTTGATATTCCCAATGTGAACAACTACGGTGAACAAAAAATTCACCGTTAATCCATCCAACTAATGATTGATCTCTTTCACATCCACCAGTTCCATATGAGAATATGGTATAAAAATATGCTTCTTACATGGAACCAGTTCAATAATTAACTCTACCTCCCTCTATTGAGGAAAACCATAAATTTTGTTTTGAAAAAAATAAGGAAAATATCAAGAAATTGTAGGAATATCAACAACTAAATAAATTTCAATTGGATGAGCTATTACAGTTGTTAAAAAACCCCAAATCTATGAGTGGGAAGTTCCTTCTTGAACAAACCTCATATCCAACTCTTCCTAAATCACCTAAAATCTCTTTTCCACCACTAGATACATAAAATTCCGATGATAAAAAATCAAATCGTTCATGATGTGTGACAAAATAATTCATCATGATGGTGATTTAAAATTGATCCAAGTCTATAATGTGGAAATATCCAACTAACTCGACATCAATTATTGATAGATAACAGGAAGGACACAGAAAACTCCTATGTTTCCTCTTCTTAGGAGGTTTTTATAAATCCATAATAAAGGACATGATCTTTATTGAAATTTTGATCACATCAAAAAGCAGTAAGAAATAAATAAGTGTAAGACACATATAGAAAATAAATCAGTCACTACTAAAGATGAAAAAATATGGTAACTATCAATTTCAGTGGACCTAAATCTACATTCACTAGAAAATCATATAATTATTAAGGATCATCACTAATGAGGTCAATGACTAGAGCCTTATAGTATTCGATGTATCTAACTACACTGTAGTAGCCATTGGAGTTGATGATCACATAACATAATAAGGATTATATATAACCTAACATAAATGGTACAGATAACCATAATTATAACAACAATTTACCATCTTCATAGGAACATAATAAGAATTATGGGTGTGCCAATCCTTTACAAAGTGATAGAAATTCAAGGCCACACTAATAGTCATACCTGAAGATTTAGTGGAGGCATTCTACTTAGAACCACCCCCACTACTCCTACGATGGTCATTCCGCTCCCAAATTCTCCCATATGCACCATTTAAGTAGACACTATGTGGAAGAGATGGTAAATAATGACAAACCATTCCTACCATATTCATCTTTTCCATTATTTACCTATCCACCGTATATATATAGGTTGAAAGATTCAACATAAATACATTCATATTGATATCTCGTTTTAAACCCTGTAGGCACTTCTAAGCCTACAACTGGTCATTCATTCATACCATTGGGGATAAAACAAACTATATCGGCAAATCGATTGGTGCATGCTAACACAGAACACTCTACCTACTATAAGGATAGGAGCTCCATTATCTTCTCTATCATTGGAGAATCTGGGTAAAATTTTCTGACGAATTTAGTCTTCAATGCCTTTCATTTGAATCTCATGTTTATATCTACATGTACCATGTAATCCCTCCATTTCATCATGGTAGCCTCAATTCATGGCATCACATACTTCACATTGACACTCTCAAGTGTATCCATGTAGCCAAAGATGTGATCATTTTTTTCCATCCATTCCTCTACCTCATGTGGCTCAAAAGTACCCTTAGAGTCTGATGGATTCTCATTTAGAAAATTCTCATGATCGATACCTATCTCTTCCCTCTTCTGGTTGCACCTCAAATTATATGTTCCTCACTAAGAATATATTTTGTTCAACACCACAAATTACATGCATGATGGCCTCAATTATTTTATGATCTAGAAGAAGAATCCCTTGATGATAATCCAATCCACCCTCCTAAGGATCCTGTCTATGATGTCTGTAAGGAATAATACTACACATTGAAATAGAATAAACAATCAAAAAACAAAATAATCTTAGTTCAAACAGGAAAACCATAAAAATATAAGGATAAGATCATGAAATCAATACTGGAGACACACGTCCCAACATCCCATTGTATCTTGATTCGCATTGTGGAATGAAATTTTATTTACTAAACTTAACTTACCTATCAAGTCCCAACAATTTTTTCATCAGTCTATCAAATGACCCAAGATAAGGAATCTTAAGGACATAACACCTCTAACACCAAAATATGGAAAACCTGACCCAGAAACCCTCTCAAACTTGTACTTGACCCGAATTTCCACATATCTGAGGGTTATTCAAGATCCCCACGGTTGACAACTAGAACATGGGCATTAACAAGAACCAGATGGAATAATGTTTCCTATCCTGAACTAGACAACATGAAATATATATATATATATATATATGATGAAAATAAATAGTGAAAGAATAAAATAAGAAATATATGTCATATTAAAAATGGAGAAACATATGCAATATAACTCAAAAGTAGATAACAAATCTTCAAGATACAATGTCATCAACAATGTATAACTAAAACCCAAATGGCTAATCCATGTGATATCATTGGAAAACTCCCACCTTCTCACCACCAGTAACGCAGACACAACTATCCGAAAACATCAACACCTCACTGTGAAACCTTTCATTTCCTTGCATCAAAATACAAAAAAAGGTACACACACCATTGAAGTGGTGTGCAGGGTGTGAGATACCAAGCCTAGTAGGATCCCACTCCAGTGATCCCTAAAAATTATCTATTTAATAATATGAACATTCACAAATTTAAACAAAAAAAGGTATGAAAAATGATTAAATAGTTTTTAGATCAAATATATGTTGAAAAATTTTAATCCCCCTTTTTCTATATTTTCAAAATATTCTAGTTAAAAAAGTTTCAAATAATATAACATATATCAAAGTAGTAAAATAATATCAAAGCATCTATCATATCAATAAAATACTATATTTATATAAAACTTCACACCAAGGATCACAAAAAGTCATACAAGTAGACTAATTGTACTGCAATCAATGAATAATGAACACGCAAGTCCATAGAGCACATGCGTAAGGAATATAGGAACACCCTAGAGTTAACCCACAAAAAGTTCAGTTGATTGGCATAAAAATTCTACATAGGGAGAAGAGTAAATCCACACGAGTGAACCCCCAAACTGTATATGTGAACAAGCCTTAAGCTATACCATCTACAAAATTACCCATGTATTCCCATGTGTTGTATTATCCATACCATTTTTAATAAAAATTATTCATAGAATAACATTTCATAAATCAATTTAACAATTCATTGAAAATACATTTATTTTACCAAAATAAGGGGAAAACTATTTTTCTGAAAAACCCATTTCCACACACATAATTTAGTCATGCTAGTTTATTTATAAAACAATTTATAAAATCAATGAAATACAACTCATCTAATATAGGATAGAGAGGAAACCACCGACCACAAATTCGGGTCGCACATGCCCACAACAGGATTCAACAATACATAAGGAATAAAAGATAGAAACAAAGGCCCTAGAATAAATCATAAATTAACTGAATTAATTTAATAAGTAAATTAGATAGTATATAGGAATGATCATAAAAAACCTCAAAGAACATACACCCAACATATTTAAATAAATAAAGGATCATCCCAATAGAAGAACATTACACAGTGAATCTATAAGAAACACCACAACAAGATCAATGGATTGGAAAACAATTTGTGAAAACATTTTTGTGATAAAGGGTAATTGAGAAACAAGTAGATCACTCACCTGGAGATATATAGTAAAAACTATGATGATTAATTTCAAAAAAAAAAGTAATATAGGAGGAGTTGAGTTCCCCAAAATCTTCAGGGAGAGCTCTTAAGTTGAGAGTGAAGAGGCTACAATTGAATAATAAATAAACTTAGATATGATTCTCTTTAAAAAATTATTTAACTGGTTAGTACATGGTTTTTAAACATTTCACGTGATATAATTACAAAATTAAATTACTTTTAAAAAAAGTGTTTACTTTGATTAAAATATCAGTGATGGACATTTCAAAACTTGTAAAAATTCCACGACATATATGTATTTAATTCTATGAATCCAAATCATGGAATTTTCATTGGCAACCAATACACATTTGAGAAATTTTTATTGCGTGCAGACATTTCAATATGGGTATTCATTTAAAATAGTATAAGAATTTCACACCTGGAACCCAAATCATGACATCTTCCTAGAAACAAATAGATGATGTGTTACCATTTCACTCCATTTAATTGTCCAATAGACAGTAACTAGTTCAGTTTCAAAAGAAAATCCCAAAATATCTTTAGTGTTCCCGGCCCTCATTGGTCCTAAGTCACAATAAAAATAAAGAGGGAGAAGAAGAGATAAAAGAGGAATGACAAAAAAATTGGTAATGGGATCCTACATGAAAGGAACATAAAGAATAAAAAATAGTGAATTTCCCTAATATCAAGGTGTAATATAATGTTGAAATTCAAGAAACAACCATATTTATAGGGATGAAAACTCAATGAGAATATCTCAAGGTGGACATAAAGTTATCACTAGTTATATGATGTTAAAATCAGAATACTATTGATATATTAAGAAAATGTTTACTACATTATTATGAAATTAAAGGTGATAAAAAGTTCCACAATTTCATGGAGTTAGAAGATCAAGGTGTGTTGAAAATGAAGTTCATTCCTACCATTTTTACAATATTTGGTGATTTCTCTAATATGTTTCAAAATTAATCATTTTAGAAAATGAT
The DNA here is from genome assembly GCA_963277665.1 of Viscum album. Taxonomy (NCBI): domain Eukaryota; kingdom Viridiplantae; phylum Streptophyta; class Magnoliopsida; order Santalales; family Viscaceae; genus Viscum; species Viscum album. Next base: position 693,828,549 of record OY728161.1, on the reverse strand, counting down.
TTGATGATGGGAGGAGAACCTCAATCTATTCAAGGATATGTTTTGGAGATTCTATACACTCTCTCACTTTTTCATTACATATTTATTCTATGTAGGATAAATGAAAAATTATACTTTTTATGTTATACTTTTTAATTCATTTCATTAATAAATTCGGGTCATATTTTCAAAGGTATAGATTAATAAAATAATAGAAAATCTAAATATATATATAACCTAGTTGTGGATACATCTCTTATTCAATGAAAAAAAATATTTTTGGGCATTTTTAAAAATATAAAGTGAGGAATTTAATGTTTTTGTGTTTTTGTGTGTGCTTGTGATGTATGTAAAATATTAAAATTATTTCATTAAACCTATTCATAGAAAGTTAGAATTTGTAACAATAAAGAAGAGTTTTGATGTTTTAAAGAAGAATAGTAAGTGGAGAAATACATTAGAGAGTTGTTGGAAGTGGATGTCAGATTCCCTAATAAATATATTTTGAATTAATTCTTTATTTATAATTATTACACCAAGTCTACCTATATTGGATTATAGTGATTTAATGATAATTGAAATCTAATATTAATGATTATTTTATGTTCAATAGATGAAATAAATTTTATAGTTCTTATGGTTGTTTAAATTTTATGGTTGAAAAAACAATCATAAAGTGGATACTCATTAGACAAGAATAGTAAAGGAGTTTTTTCATAAAAATAGTTACTGAGATAGTAATGTTACCCCAAGAATTGGTGATTTTCAATTGTTGAGTTTGTTGGAGTGAAGTAAAGTTAAGTGGATGTTTTTTCTGTGGTCTTCTATTTTCAACTCATTTAAAAAGTATCCAACAATTGAATCACATTCAAATTCCTTTGAATGATATTGATTCATATGTGGGTACATTTTGACTTGATTCTTTAAAGATAAAGGAATGTGTTTAGAACAAGAATATGAAATGTTTAGAATATTTTTGGTGTTGAAAATAATATCAATTATGAATTTAAAGACTTACATTTTGATGTGTTAATGATTGATTAAATCATGATATAATTAATGGGTTCATATTTTGATCTAATTCAAAAATATGATGATGTTTTGATCTCTCCCTTCATAACAAAGTGATCATTCCACTATCCAAAATCCAAGATTTTTAATTTTATTATTGTTTGGTACAGAATATTGATTATTATATCAGGGGGAATTTTAAGACAATAAAATCACAAACCATTCCATAATGATAATGAAATTTAATTTTTAAGCCTTACTGTTTCCAATATAAGAGAGATATTTTTTAGGAAATAATTTTTCTCGGTGATGGTGCATATTTTGTAATAAAGTATCTAATAATTATATGTTGACCTAGTCATGGAGATTTGTTAATGTAATGGATGATTGACGTTTTATAATTTACATTGTAATATTGAATACCACATTGATGGAAAGATTGTGGTTTTTGAAGTGAATATAGGACAATTTCTTAGGCATTACATGATTTTAGTATTTATACCATGATTTTTATAATATTTTCATGATTACCATGGGATTTTTGGGGTTTACCTCATTGTCCATAATTTTAGGTTTTTACTATTTTGGATCAAATTTTAGTTAAGGGATACACCAAATTAACTCTTTAAATTTCTAAAACACATCCAAGGGTGAATAGAATATTTTCTTTGAAACTATATCATTAAAAGAAGTGTGATAAGATAAATAAAATTTTTTCATTTGAATTTGAATTATAAATTCCAATTTGAATATTGATGAATATTTTTTGTTGTTTTGAAATCAGTTAACATTAAATGACAATAAGAAAGATATAATAGAATTGTGTTTAAGGGGTCTTTAGAAGATAATATAGATGATTAGAAGAAGAGAGGTAGGTACAAGAAGAGTAAGAAGATGGATCACAACCAAGACAAAATTGAAGTATACTATAGTTTTATTTTAAGGTAATGTCTTGGTCAAAGACCAAGAAAAAATTTATTAATAATCACAGAAAGAAACTACAAAAGTTTTAAATAAGGGATTTTATTACCATCTCTTTCATAAAGAGGATAAAGGTCAACCGTCAGATTGTAGGTCCACGTAATTCTTTGGTGTATACCTTTTTTAGAAAAACATCAGCCACCATGATCGATTCCCGGTAAGTATGTGTGGTAATATATCTAATCTCATGAAGAGAGTCCAGGCAGTTCATCCAGTGAGTTTTAAGTAGCATGGAAAGTAGAAGTATTCTTTTGTTGAACACTCTATAATTGTAAAAAAAATTATAAATAAAATCTTGGGTGAAAGAAAATTTTACAATTTAGAAGGCATATTTTGTTTCATGAGATCTTGGATAAAACATGTTCGTTAAAAAAACATGTTGAAACAAGTAGAAGTTTTGATCACAAATGTTACCTGATCATGTTAGGGGAGTAGCCATTTGTTTGAGGGGACAACCTTGTAATAATTCATTATTCTAGATTTTTTGGGTCATTGATGTTCGATTCAATCATGGAGAGTAATATGTTCACTCACATTAACATGATTCAATGGTTATTTAAAATAAAAACATAAAATGGAATTAAATTCACTAATTCACCCCTCCTAGTGAAGTCTCTCTATTCAAGTAATTATTTCCATTCTAATGTTCTAAAAATATTTTATAAATATGTTTTAAGGATGTAATTATGTAATAGTATATTTAAAAAAATTATTTAATGTAAAAATAATGTATAAAATATTGTGCCTGTTATTTTTCATTATTATAATATTTAAAAATTATATTATGTGATGTAAAATTGATTTTTTATATATATTAAAGTATTGTTTATTTCTATATAAAATCATAATACCACTGTTTGAATTATTAAAAAGTAATATAAATAATTTTTTTGATATTATATGTGTTTATTGTGGATATTTGTATTGAAATAAATGTGGTTTAATAAGAAAAATTTGTTAAATTCATTAAATTATGTACTAATGGATTGGAAGAATTGTTAATTCATTTCAGTAATGATTGTAATGAATATTTTTATCATTCAAATTATTTTTTTCCAAAAAATTATAATTGGGTTAATTTAAGGGTAAAATAAAAGTTAATTTTTTTGTTAATTATGTCTTGATAAATAAGTTGTTTAAAGGGTATATAAGTGAGAATTCTATATGGGTAATACCTATAGTAAATTTTATATCAGTTTTTTAAAATAGTCTTTGGGAATTTAAGTGATTGTATGTGTATTTTAGAAATCAATGAGTAACTAATACAGAGTATGTAGGAAATTATTTATGGAATGGTGTGATAAAACTAAATTTTTAAATAGAATATATTACCTCAATTATTATTTTTTAATGTTAAATAATTTTGGTCACTTTATGGGAGCCATGGGCGAGGATAAGACATTATATAATGTTATGTAATACATGGGTTTGGAATAATCCTTGAGTTTGGCTCAAGTTTCTATTATATTAAATGGGTTTTACATGGTTATTTGATCATATATGTGTTTATCTACTTCTTCTAGGGTTTATATTGGAGATAATATCAACATTATATAAAGTAGGTAATGTTTTATTATGTTATTTGGTTAGCACATAAAACATTATTTTACATGTTGTTAACGATTTTGTTAAATTATTTAATATGTTTACTAATTTTTATGTGATTACAATAAAATCCAATGAATTTTAGAAATTTATATGGTTTATATGGAGGATTTATTTCCCACTCCATGTACACAGACACCTCATATGTGTACATATTATAAGCATGACGTTGCAAGTGAAGGAAAGTAGCCTTAGTAACTTTGAGATAACATCAAGTGACGTTTTATATATGGTTTCTTATACTATTGAAGTTATATATAGTTGTTGAATATATGGTTTATTTATACATATTTTAGTTGTACTATTAATGACCTATCCTTTGGATTTATATTTGATTCATATTTTTATGTGTACTTTACATAGGAATATTTGACATATTGTTATGGATTTTTTAGAACAATATTACTAGTTTTTACTATTTGTTATTATTATATTATATATATTTTGTGTTTTACTTATGATAGACCATTATAGGGTAAATTGATCTGTAAAAGAAACTTTATTACGCTTAGATGTATATTTTATCCTATATAGATTTTGGACCACACTTTAAACCCTCTAATATTTCACCAAAATGAAACTCTCATTCAAGGGTGGAACATTCTATTTTAAGATCACACATCCTCACCCTTTATATTCTAATATTTTTCTCATTGTGTTTAAAAAAACCTCCTTTTTTATTTTGAATATGTTACCAACATTATTCTATATTCTAATTATATGTTTTAATTCAAAATAACTCACATGTATTGAATTTCACAATTTCCCCTCATTTATTTTTCATCCACTTAATAGTTTAATTACAAAAATTAAAAAACATTATTTAACTTTTAATTTATATTATTATCTACCCTATTAAAAATATTAATCAAAATATTAATAGATAAGGTAATTAATGTCACTAATCAATATTGACTTAAGTATATTTAAACTATTAAAGTTAACACAAATTTTCAAAAAAAAAAACATTTTTTTTCAATCATTTTGTGGGAATGTCCTGTGCATGTTCTTTTATTCTAAAAAATAAAAATTCATGAGACCTTACTTTTAATTTTTATGTTAATTTATATATTTATATCATTATATTTTAAAAATGTGTATATAACCGGATTATTTTAAATATTTAATGATATCTAAATATAACAACCTACTCCCAATAATAACTTTAAATTCACTATGACACTGTTAATACATGTTCTCAAATACAAAAACTCTATAAAATATTTTATCATAGTAACATATTCCTATTATAATGTCATAATTGTGACTATATCATTATTTATCATGTTACTAGAAGAACATATTTTACCTAAGTAGAAAACTCCCCTTAATGTTTCCTTCTTATTATCAATGCTTCATAAACAATCCACATCAACGAAAATATGAAGATAGAAAATTAATTTTTCTATTATAGTCCAATCTAAAATTTTTGGTTCCTTTAATTTACATTTGTATTCTCTTTATTTTTATAAGAAATCGTACTCCACTGGTGTAATTTGATATTGAGCATATTATAAAACAATATATATGATATTTTTTTTGAAACTATCAAATAAATTAAAATATAAATGGGTTTTACTCCCTTGGTTTGACTAACTTATTCATATTCATTATCATTTACTTCCTACTAAAATCAATATTGTAATTTAATTTTGATACTCTATTCCATTTTAATTTAGTAGTTGAGGGAATACTTATCTTTATTATAGAAAATGTGCTATTTTTTATAAATTATAAGGTCTAATAAATATCACTATTGTGTAAATTATTATAATATAGAATAACTCTAACATTTTTCTAGAAATATTATCTATATAAAATCCTAATTTCTAGAAAATAAAATTTTATTAACAAAAAACAATGTCAATATGTGACTTTTTTTAGGATTCCTTGTGGTATAATTTTAAATTCACTCTTACCTTTATATGTTTATGTAACTTCAAAAAAATCTCAATCATTAAATGTCAATTTCTAGGGGATTTATTGAAGTAGTATGAATCCATATTTAACTTTAAAACTTACTTATCATTATCTCAAACTATTAAACTATTAGGTTCTTCATTTTAATCCTTTTACTAAACCAATCCATTGAGAAATGAAAACATGAAATCTATTTGAAATATTTTATACCTTATTTTTACAATAATATCAATAAATATTCTAATGGTTTTATTCCATGAACTAGTACCAATTTTTAATTAAAATTAACTCTTTATACATAAAAATAATTCTTCTATACTAACCTTGTCATGTTCTTTATCACTTATCCCTTTTCATTTAATTGTTTTTAAATTCCAAATTTTATCTTAATAATATTATTTATCCCAATATTAAGATCCTACATCCATATTTTAATCTTACCAATATAGTTCAACTTGTATGTAATGGATTAAATTAATTCTTAATTTTTTAAATATTTATCAATATGCCTCAATTCACCTTGAGATATCGAAGAGGGAAGATATTTTATACTCCACACTCTTCTTTTTCTAACTAATGATCCTCGATTTCCAAGAATAGTTTAATCGTAAATATTCCAAATCAACTTCAAAAGAACTAAAATATGATGTTCTTAAACACTTTACATAGATTAATCATCACCATAACCTTTATCTTCACTTGTAAAATCCATATTTATAGAATTTTCATCCTTTCAAATAAATAATTTTTTATAATTTTCATTAATTTATCAAAGCCTTCCCTATTTTCCACACTCATTAAAAGATATATCATTCACATTAAATGAATTATATAAGATATATTACCATTTTCCTTGGTTTAACACTTCTAACCACTTTCATTTGATAGATATTCGACAAATGATACCATAAAATCTACACAACACAAACCTGATCATCCTATAATATTTCAATTTAATAATACATGTGATATAAGACACCCAAAATATATTAAATATATAGGTCTATTAATAATTCATTTCATAAGGATGATTTTGGTAGTTAAAATGATATAATAAATTATTAGGAATGTGATTCATAGAGTTAATCACTTTTCTGCATAAGAAATGTGATGTTCTATGTTAAATTAATATTGTTTGTCTCTTGTATATTATGATTCTATTATTAAATTTAGGAAACATAACTTAAATTGGGGTAAAAAATGAATATATTATTATTATATTCCCTGTGTCTATATATTCTACAAATATTTCACATATGTATTTATATAATTTTTTTTATCTGAATCACATAATGGAATAAAAAAATTCTTTATTTACACTTAATTAGTAAATATTGAAAATATTGAGATACTTACACTTTTATTTTATAAAAATGGTAATGTTATTCAATTTATATCATCTATAAATCAGAAATATTATCGATAATGATTCATTGATTTGTGATTTGTAGTTTCACACTATTGGGTTTTGTCACTAACCGAATCTGGTCACCATCAAAACCGGCTCTCGACCTAGACTTTGGTAGATCCCGAAGGGCGGTCCTGATCCCCATGGGCTGGTATATGTTCCTGGTTATCATAAACAAAAAATTAGGAACGATTTACCTGAGTTTATAAGCAAACAACGACAAACGAGTCCAATAAAACAAATATGGATTTTTCAAACAAAATAATCTTTTAAAAAAATCAGTGGAATTACACAATTTAAAATAGTTCTAAAAAACCATTACAATGTTAAAAAACCTAAAATGACATCCCAAGAACCTTCTAAAGTCAAAAGACACCACCCTCAATCCATCTACACTAGACAGCACCACGAAGGACCTGCTAGAATCCCGAACCACTGGCACTAAAATCTATACCCAAACCTGTGACAGAAATAACGAAGTCTACATATATCGAAAGGTGTAATTAGGGTGTGATCCCAATCCCAGTAGGATATTACCTATAATATATTCAATGTGATAAACATTTAGAGATTAAAATCATGCATGTTTTTTAAAACGTGAAATTTTAGCTACAATTTCAAAAAGATACACCATTAAATTAAAGTAATTGTCATGATGTAATTTTAAAGAATTAACACTTTTTTTAAAAATGGCCAAAACTACGGAATTTTCCATCCAACCATACCATATTTCAATGTCTAGAACAAAGTAACTAATGAGCACAAGAAATTTGAAATAACCCCTAGAAAATAGCTTGTTGTGGGTCATAGGTACATCCTATCTTGGTGAAAGTAACCATCACCAATATTTTTTCTTATTCACGAGCCACTAGTAGGGAACATACCCATAACCTAATGGCCCCCCATCATTATCATCATAGTTTAGTTAGTGTTTTCAGCTTAAATATTACTTTGTGAAATTGAATCCAAACCCCATGGGATCACTAGTATACTAGTACACGTCCACCCACCTTGATACCCGAGTTTCTATCTTGTGATAAAACAAGTTCAACATGTCACGACCCGTCCTCGGGGCCCGTTTCATGACTACCCCAAGCCCGCCTCCCATAGGCCAGGGGCTGGTGACTAGCACCAAAGGCATAAATCCCGATAAAAGGGAAGGCATTGACTTTATATAAGAAACCAAACACCATCAAGTACACAAGATGAAGTAAATACTAAGTAATCTGAGTACAAAAGTAATTCCTGGAAAGTAAATGGTCCAGTATACAAACCCTACTAAATGTATAGTATAACTGAGAAAAGAAAGTACAATAGCTGAAAAGTAGAGTAGTAACCACCAAGACGTCATCCAGAACTCCCACCTGAAGGGTGAGTTCAGATAGTCTTGTCTGCTCCTCATGTCTGGAAGTCCACTCCATGTACATTCCGCCTGATAGTCCACCTCCGGGTACTGTCCCTCTCCACAAGCATCCGCCATGATCAGCACTATCTGTCGTCTGCAACCAACACAACATAGTGTGGGCATAGACCATGCAAGGGTGAGTATACGATACTCAATAGGGTCCCCGAGACCACCGAAGGACTCCCAAAATCCACAAAGGATAAACCACAAGGGAAAGATAAAAACATAATGTATCATCCAACTCTACTTAGGTATATTCCCATACATATACCTAAGTCATCAATTCCAGTTCTACTCCAACTCACTAGCTCAAGTACAACCCAGTCCACACAGGATTTCATAACTCAATCTACATAGGAAAGTACAACCGAATCCACGTAGGAAAGAATGTCAATCACATAAAAGATAATGATTGTAAGTCAAGACTCAGTTTACACAGGTATACTACTCACGAAGATGGGTGGAGATGATAAATGTAGCCTCTGAATCATTTCCCCTACCGAACCCACGTAGGATCCAAGTACAGAAATCGTCGCTGCCGGTACCACGTCAGATCCAAGTATAGTAACCATCACAGTCGAACCCACGTAGGATCCAAGTATAGTCATCATCACTACCGAACCCACGGAGTATCCAAGTATAGTCATCCTCGTTGCTGAACCCACGTAGGATCCAAGTACAGTCGTCGTCATCGTCGCAGTCGCAACAAGCTCTAGGGTTCCCACACACAGCATGATCGATTCTGGGAGGGTCCGCTCCATGAGCCAAGGGGTCGATACATCAACTGTTATGAAGTCCAGAGTTGATGTATCACAAATTTCCGTCTCGTCAATAGGAACTCAACGCGACAAACGGAGTGTCAATCGAACGCCTGGTCTGGGAGTTATTGGTTTTTTCCTCCTAGGGGCCCGGTTGGTTTTTAAGTTAAAACCAACCGAACAGTACTCCAGTTATGTCCAAACCTCGAGCGGAGAATTCCAAAAGAACCATATCACTAAGAGCATAACAACATGATCGACGACACGTCATTCGGACATCCAGTCGTTAAGTTATAACCGTTTCCGCTCCAAGGCCCCAGTTGGTTTCACATACGAACCAACCCGGCCATACCCAAACTTTACCGAAATCTTGATTGTAATATACCAAAATGCCCGTCTCGATCCAAGAATCCCAACGCAACTAACAGTGTGTCGATCAGAGGTCCGTAGCCAAAGATATGGGTATTTGAAAAAATATGCTCGAAAATAGGGGGTTTGGGCCCGGCCCGACCCGGCCCAATACCCCCTGGGTGGGCCCGAACTGGGTCGACCCGACCCGGGTCCGGGTCCGGCACAATTGGGCGCAGCCCGACCCAGCTGGCGCGGCCCATCTCAGAGCCGGCCACGGGGTGCGAAGGGGGGGATGCCGCCCCCTGTTTCCATAACGACAGACCATACGGGGTCCGACCTTTATCAATGGCCGGGGGTTTCAACCCCTGGTTTATAAAAAAAAACGACTGGCCATTAAGGCCAGCCGGTTAAGCTGCTGCGGGACCCTTGGTGGTCCCGCCTCCTAGAGCACCGGTGGCCGGTTGTCCGGCCGACCCTACTGGACTGCCGCAGCCTAAGGTCACAACTCTTCTTCTTCCGGCATGGCACGAAGGCATGACACCTCTCCACCGCGGCCCGCTCCGGTCATGATTCTACTCGTTCCCACACAATGCAATGGTACCATGCCGTCTTTTCCACAACTCGCCAACAATTTTCAACAAGAAAAAGGGGAGGAGAAATCGGCCGTGTTTGTGCGGTCTGACCTCCTCCCGTTACATTGGTAACAATTGGCCAAATTTAACCAATGAAGAACGATGAATTTACATGGATAAAGATAACCCCTACCTCAATCAAAAAATGACGAAAGATGAGTGTCACAGAAAACAGCGTCGTGGGGTGGGGTTCTGTAAACGTCGATGGAGAGCGTCTGAGGAGGAAGTGGCGTCTCCCTTCCTTTGTTGTGGAGAGAATATTATATGGCGTGATGTCATTGGCAAGTTTTCGCATCGGTGCCTATTCCTTTGTCATGGAGGAAGAAGAGGACGGAAGAAACCGGGTCGCTGAGTCGATGATCCTTGATGAAGTGTTGTCGTTCTTCGTTGAGGATGAAGTTCTTCAAGAGAATAGAGATCTCCCCAAATTCTCACTCAAAAAACCAACCCAATAAAAAATAAGACTCCTCTTATTTTATTATTTCATGCCATTCAAATCAAATTACAAAAATTAAAAATTGAATTCACTTAATTAATTAAACAATGAGTTGTCGAATTAATTAAGTGATATGTTTGCATTTTTAATGTGGAAGAGGATAAGCCACATAATTAAATACAAGGGAGGTTTAAAGGGAGTTTAAGGGGTTATGGGGAATGTGAAAAGGTTGGGGCTCATGTGGGCCCCACCTCACCTTTATCCTCTCAAGAGTAGTTAGTAACTAGTGGGTCCCACCCCAACTCCCATACATACGATATAACCACTTAGTAAAAGATATAAAATTTTAACACAATTTTATTTTTACTTTTTATTTAATACACATTTTTTTATAAATCCTCCCACAAAAACGCACCTTCAGTAAGGGTCCTCTTAAGCAAATACCGGTACTGCGGTTCCATCGGTGCCCTAAAATTTCAATTCTGAGCACTGGTTCAAAAGATAGAAAAACCCGCTCGTTTGTTCTCTGAACATACCCAAGATAAACTTCAGAAATTGATTCCGGGCACACCGGGCCTCAGAATCAGGTGCTGTCAAAAACTATGCACTCGTAAAATCCCAAAGAATTTAAGAAAAAAAAATTCATGAAATTTACGGGTCTTTACATTACTCCAACCTCAGGGATTTACGTCCTCGTAAAGCTACATCATAAACTAGGGAAACAAATGAGGGTACTGTACACGCATCTGAGCCTCCCGCTCCCATGTGCTCTCCTAGAGGTTCGCGTGCTGCCATCTGATGCACACTAGAGGAATCGACCGTCCATGTAGGACCCGCTATTATTGATCCTCGATCTCCACCGGGACCTCTGCAAAAGTCAGCCCGTCATCGATGTCCATCTCCTCATGATCAATGATATGTGTCGGGTCATGCACGTATCTCCTTAGCTGAGATACGTGGAAGACGTCATGCACACGGTGAAACTGAGGTGGAAGAGCCATGTGATAAGCCACCTCACCTATCCTTCTGAGAACCTACAATGGTCCGATGAAGTGTGGAGATAACTTGATGCCCCGACCAAATCTCCGTAATACACGTCGAGGTGAGACCCATAAGAAAAGGTGGTCACTATCCTCTAACTCTAGTGGTCTCCGCATCCTTTCATCATAGGACTTCTGTCATCTCTGATTAGTCCTCATCCTCTCCTGGATGATCTGTACCTTCTCCGTCGTGGCCTGGACCATCTCTGGTCCTACATGTGTTGACTCCCTAGGGTCTGTCTAGCATAGAGGTGATCTGCAAGGTCGGTTATACAGTTCCTCATATGGTTCCATCCCGATGGTGGAGTGGTAGCTGTTGTTGTACGAAAACACCACCAAAGGAAGATTATCCTCCCAGCTACGACCAAAGTTGAGGACAGATGCACGAAGCATGTCCTCGAGAGTATGAATAGTCCTCTCCGTCTGACCAACCGTCTGTGGGTGAAAGGTGGTGCTCAGGCGTTGTTGTGTCCCAAATGCCTCCTGAAACCCCTTCCAAAGTCAGGAAGTAAAGCGAGCATCTTGATCAGAGACGATAGTCATTGGCACACCATAAATCCGTATGATCTTCTGAACGTAGAGACGTCCCATTCTCTCCACTGATCCCTACTCCCTGATATGTAGAAAGTGGTCCGACTTGGTGATTCAGTCGACAATCACCCAAATGGAGTCATGACCTCTGGAAGTACGTGGAAGCCCTATCACGAAATCCATAGATATGAATTCCCACTTCCAGTCTGGGACCTCCATGGGTTGTACCAAGCCTGCTGGTACCTGGTGCTCCGCCTTCACCTACTGGCAGGTGAGACATCGTGAAATGAACTCTTCCACAACCTTCATTATACCCGGCCACCAGTGCTGTCATCTAAGATCATGATATATATTTGCCACTCCTGGATGCACCGCTTATGGGGAAGTGTGAAACTTTCTCAGCACCTCCTCCTGTAATGCAACTTGTACCATGGTACATCCTTTATAAATGACGACATGCTCTCCTACTATAGAGAATCCATCAGGTGCCTGTCCAAAGGATATCTATGCACGTCGTGTATCACAGTCAACGTCCCCAAGTTGTGCCTCTCTGACCCGCTGAATTAGTGGAGGAGTGACTATGATCGACTGTAGAAAGGCTACCCCACCTATATCCATGTAGGATATCTGCAAAGCGGCTAAATTATTTGTCGCCTCTCCAAGTAGCTGAATGCCCATCCTCTTGCTGAGAGCATTGACTACTACGTCCCCCTTTCAAGGAGTATAGATTATCTCAAAGTCATAGTCCTAGAGGAACCGGAGCCATCGCCGCTGTCTCAGGTTCAGGTCCTTATGTGAGAAGATGTACCTGAGAATCTGGTGTTCATAATAGACTATAAAGCACTCGCCCATCAGAGAGTGCCACCACATCTTCAGGGTGAAGACCACTGCTGCTAACTCCAGGTCATGGGTAGCGTAGTTATGCTCATGCTACCTAAGCATTCATGATCCATAGGCGATCACTGCCTTCTCTTGCATCTAGACACACCCGAGTCCGGTCCCTGATGCATCAGAGTAAACTACGTACCCTACGCCCTCCTCCGGTAGCCTCAAGATGGGTGCACTGGTCAATCTCTGTCTCAGCACCTAGAAGCTCTATTGACATCTATCTTACCACACGATGAGTTTCCCATTCTTCGTCAAATCTAAGAGTGGTGCTGCAACTCTGGAGAAGTCTGGCACAAATCTCTGATAGTACCCAACCAAACCTAGGAAACTCCACACCTCCGTCATGCTCCTGAGTGTCTCCCTAACTAGCATTGCCTCGATCTTCGTAGCGTCCACTGCCACTCCTGCCTCAGATATGACATTTCCCAAGAATTGGACTTCTCAAATCTATAACAGACAGTTCGACAACTTAAAATAAAGCTGGTTCTCTCGGAGTGTGTCCAGTACAACCCGTAAGTGGTAGGCGTGCTCCTCCTCCGTAGTCAAGTAAATCAATATGTCGTCGATGAAGACTATGAAAAATCGATAGAGGAAAGGCTGGATGATCCTATTCATGAGACTCGTGAGCATTGCTAGAGAGTTTTTTATGCTGAAAGTCATAACCAAGAACTCATAGTGGCCATACTGACACCTGAAGTCCATCTTTTGCAGATCCTCATCTCAAACTCTGAGCTAATTATAGCCAGACCTGAGGTCTACCTTTGAGAACCATCGTGCTCCATTGATCTCATTGAAGAGGTCATCAATCATGGTAAGTGGATACTTTTTCTTCATGGTCACCAAGTTCTGGAGACAGTAATCGACACATAGTCGCAAGCTCTTATCCACCTTCTTGGAGAACAATATAAGGGAATCACAGGGTGAAACACTAGGTCAGATGAATCCCTTGCCCTACAAGTCCTCCAGTTGTACCCGTAGCTCTCGAAGCTCAGAGAGAGTCATCCGATATGCTGGATTGGATATCGGGGTTGTCCCGGGGTATAGGTAAATATAGATGTCTACCTCTCTGCGAGGAGGTAGTCCTGGAACCTCATCAAGAAAAACATCCACATACTGATCCACCACAACAGGAAAACTTGGACTCCGCACGTCAACTGCTCCTAGGATGAGACTAGCCAACTGATGAGTGATCGGCTGTCCTATCCTCTGCGTGAGTCCATCCTGGGCTGTAAAGGCTCCCTTCTCGCCGGTGAAGGTGAACATGCTCCCATCGGTGCAGACACACCGCACCTTGCGCCTAATACAATCAATCTGAGCATGGACTGTAGATAACCAATCCATGCCCAAGATGACGTCGTAAGGCCTCGACGCCGCTACAAGAAGATCCCAGCCGAAGCTCTCGCCTACTAGAGTAATCTCACACTGCCGGTACCAGTGCGTAATCGTCGAGTCTGCTCCCGTATGAGTCTCTAGCTGTAAGGATTGAGCCGATGGCTTCGTCGGAATCTCCGAGCTCCAAAAAAGTGCGACAGCAATGAAAGAATGAATCGCTCCTGTGTCTACAAGAACTGAACCATGGGTGGAGTAGACACAGATATTACCTCGAATAATCTCAGGTGCACCGTGGTCATAGGCCTCCACTGCCTAAAGCTGATCCTTCCTCTATCCACCAGCTCCCTGTGGTCGGGGTGGACCTCCTAGTGGTGGTGGTGGTGGTAGAGCCTCAAAGCGTTGCCCACCACCCACTGTTCGAACAGCACCTCTGCCTCGTCCGCCTTCTCCCTGCGGACAACCATGGTCGAACCTCTGCCTCTGCCTCGGTGGTCCCTCAACTGTTTGCTACTCTTCTGTATGGCAGTTTGAGCAGTCACGAGCCATGTGGCCCTGCTCGCCTCATGCATAGAACCGTCTGCCTCTCGAATGACTGGATCTTCTACGTGTGCCCCACACCTCCAAACCAGTATCCTGAGGTCGTCCACCTGATGTTCTGGTCTTCTTGGACCCCTGTGACATCCGTCCACTGCCAGATGCAGAAGACTCCGATACGTGCCGCCCTGTGGTAGGTCTCGCTATTGGTGTAGGCTCAGCAAGAAAGCTCTCCATAATAAGGGCCCGCTTTAGTAATCCTTCCTGCGTCCAAATGCTGAGGTAGATCATCGATGCCCTAATCTCGTGCCTTAATCCCTGCTCAATGGTCCGGGCCTGGAAGAATGGGTCTCGTACCTGGTCCGTAGAGTAGCACAAGAGATCGGTAAACCTCGCCGAGTACTGGGCTACTTTCATGCTACCCTGCTGCACCTGTAACAACTCCTGGATGCGCACCGTATGGAGGGTGCCTAGACCGATCTCTAAAAAAAAAGTATCTCGAAGTCCGACCAAAGAAGAGATGCCTCGCCATGCACCTAGAGCAACAAGCTCCACCATCTACCTTCTGACGCGTGCAGGAGACTCACCATAAGGATCACCATGAGGTCTGCTGGTGTCCCTACCAACCTCAAGACTCAAACGACAGCCTCCTCCCAATCCTAGACTGCCTGAGGGTCTATCTCCCCACGGAACCTGGGCCATCTCTAATGATGAAACTCATGCAGTGCACTCAGGCAACATGAACTCTCAACTACCGGGGCTGGTGGCATCAGTGGGTCGGTGGGTAGAGGTATCGTCAGTGCCTCCGCTATAATAGGGCCCTGCACCGAGGCCTCGTCACTCGGTGGGCTGTCGTCTTGCCCAAATCTCAGAACCCTAGCTGGCTGCCATCATGGGGCCATCCTGAAAAGAAACAGGTGTGCCACGGTTAATACAGTATACCTGGTGAACTGACACAAAGTAATCACAAGGAAAACTTTGAAACACACATGCAATCAATGTTTTCATGCATTGAGTCAGAAATCAGAAGTCAGGATCCTGGTGTATGGATACGTCAGCCGCAACACCAACACTGGATTCCCTGGACTGATAACCACACATAATACCCTAAACACTATTGCTTCACACAGAAGAAAATTTTCAGAGTCCTGAGTTCTGCGGTAGAACCAACTCATCGGATACCAATTTGTCACGACCCGTCCTCGGGGCCCGTGCCGTGACTACCCCAAGCCCGCCTCCCATAGGCCAGGGGATGAAGACTAGCAATAAAGGAATAAATCCTGATAAATGGGCCAGTATACAAACCCAACTGAAAGTACAGTACAACTGAGAAAAGAAAGTACAAAATATGAAAAGTATAACAGCAACCACTAAGAAGTCCTCCGAAACTCCCACTTGAAGGGTGAGTACATATAGTCTTGTCAGCTCCTCGTGTCCGACCATCCACTCCATGTACGTTCCACCTAATAGTCTACCTCATGGTACTGTCCCTCTCTACAAGCCTCAGCCACGATCAGCGCTGTCCATCGTCTGCAACCAACACAATGTAGTGCGGGCATTGCCCGTGCAGGGGTGAGTATACGATACTCAGTAGGGACCCCGAGACCTCTGAAAGTCTCCCATAATCCACAATGGATAAACCACAAGGAGAAGATACAAACACAAAGTATCAACCAACTCTACTTAGGTATATTCCCATACATATACCTAAGTTATCAATTCCAATTCTGCTCCAACTCACGAGCTCAAGTACAACCAAGTCCACATAGGATTGCATAACTCAATCCACACATGAATGTACAACCCAATCCACAGAGGAAAGCATGTCAATCACATAAAATATAATGATTAGAAGTCAAGACTAATCTCACATAGGTATACTACTCTAGAATAGGGGTGGAGATGATAGATGTAGCCTCTGAATCATCTCCCCTGCCGAACCCACATAGGATCCAAGTACAGAAGTCGTCGCTGCCGGACCCACGTAGGATCCAAGTACAATAACCATTGCCAAAAACACGTAGGATACAAGTACAGTTGTCATCAATACCGAACCCATGGAGGATCCAAGTACAGTCATCCTCACTACCGAATCCAAGTAGGATCCAAGTACAATCGTCACCGTCATCGCAGGCACAACCAGCTCTAGGGTTCCTGCACATAGCACGCTCGATTCCGGGAGGGTCCGCTCCACCATCCGAGGGGTCGATACATCAACTATCACGAAGTACAGAGATTATGTATCACAAATTTCTGTCTCTTCAATAGGAACTCAACGCGATAGACATTGCGTCAATCAGACGCCCAGTCTGAGAGTTATTGGGTTTTTCATCCTAGGGGCCCGGTTGGTTTTTATGTTTAAACCAACCCAACCATACTCCAGCTATGTCCAAAACCCAAGTGGAGTAATCCAAAAGAACTATCTCACTAAGAGGAAAACAACGTGGTCAACGACACGTCATTCGGACGTCCGGTCGTTAAGTTATAAGCATTTCTGCTCCAAGGGCCCAGTTGGTTTCGGGTTCAAACCAACCCATCCATACACAAACATTACCGAAATCTTGAGTGTAATATACAAAAACTACATTTTCAATCCAAGTATCCCAACGCAACTGACGGTGTGTCGATCGGAGGCCCGTAGCCCAAGATATGAGCATTTGAACGAAACTGCCCGAAAATAGGGGGTTTGGGCCCGGTCGGACCCGGTCGAATACCCCCTAGGTCGGCCCAAACCTGGTCGACCCGACCCGGATCCTGGTCCAGCCTAGCTGGCGCGGCCCGACCACCGTCTGAGCACAACCGGCGTCCCGACTTGGAGCTGACCGCGGGGTGCGGGGGGGGGGGGGCTGTTTCCGTAACGGCGGACACTACGAGGTCTACCTTTTTGCACTGGTCGGGGGTTTCAACCCCCGGTTTATACGAAAAAAATGTCTGGCCATTAAGGAAAGTCGGTTGATCTGCTATGGGATCCTTCAGTGTCCCGCCTCCCTGAGCACCGGCGGCCGGTTGTCCGGCCTCCCCTACTGAACGTACCCGAGCTCAACTTCGCAAATTGATTCTAGGCACACCAGGCCTCAGAATCAGGTTCCGTCTGAAACTGTGTACTCGTAAAATCCCAAAGAATTTAAGAAAAAAATTTCCTTTAAATATACGTTTCTTTACACAACTTACCAAGAAAAATAGTTCTCACATGAAAATACCACTTACACATCACACATTATCCAAATATCGCCCATGTATATCACACAAGTCACGTCATCCCCATTTTTATTCAAATTGATTTTGAAATCCAACACACACCAAAATAGCACACAACACATTTGTTATATTTTTCATAATTCAAAAAATCCATTAAAAATTTTATAAAATCTTTCCCAAGAATCTAAACATCACATAATTTCCCTGTTACATGTTACATAAAACCCTTTTCATAAAATAGTCCATTTTCACATCACACTAACACCAAATATTCCGAAAACATGTTTTTAACCCACATCACTATTTCGTAAATCACCTCAACAAATTAAAAAACATTACCAAAACATTTGACATAAAAACTGACCACTTTGTCTTTCAAAAATTCATTTTAAGAACATACTACCACAAAAACTATTCATAATCATCCATTACACACCTTGTGTAACTCATTAAATCCTTTACAATTTTTATAAAACCTACCCAAGTGGTATAACAATGTTTTTCCCACAAAACCCATTTCAAAATCCTATTTCAAATAAAAAATCACACCAATACCAATCCAAAAAAAGTGTTAAAATCTCTAAAGATATTTATCTTGCAACTGTCACGTATTATAAATCACCACAAATAATACCTCAAAATATGCACATGAAAAACACACAATTTTATAAAATGATTTCAAAATGCATTATATGGTTTCACTCATAAAACCCATTCAAAAACCATTTTTAAAACCCAAAATCACACCAAGCCCCTACCAAATCAGAATTGGTAGCCCAAAAAACATTTATTCAACCACTTTCATATGTTATAGAATAATCCAAATAATACCACAAGAGTTTCTGATGTAAATACACCCAATTTAAATCCAAATGCAACAATAGAATTACATTTTTAACCAAATCCTTAAAAAACAATTTTCTCACCACAAATAACATGTGAGGAACCTGAAAATTTAGTAAAACAAGCAATGTAACTAATACAAAAAATGGTTACAAATGGAATCCCCTGCCTTTTGAGTCAAAAACCTTAAATATTGATGCAAAACATTAATCGCACCACTGCCTCATCAAAATAGAGATAAACCCTACCAAAATCCACAATATTTCCCAAATAAAAAAAAAATGCAAAACCTAGGTTCAAGCCCTAAATTCTGTAGATGAAACACGAATGTAAGGGAAGAGATCAAATAGAGAAACACTTACTTGAAGAGAAGTTAAAGAAATCACCCCAAATCAACAAAATTTTGAATCTCGAAGAAACAAAACCTGATAGTGAGGCACTACTAAGGCTTCAGAGGTCATGAAAGGACTAAAATAGGGGAAAATAAATAAAAATTAATGATTTATGAAGGAAGTAAGTTATCTTTTCCAATCTGGATGGGTTGAGAAACCCTGAATAGATTCACCTGCATTCACGGTTTAAATGAGCTCCAAAAATTCGAAACCAATAATGGGGATGATCCATGGGATATTGGTTTCTAGAGGGTGGTGGAATCACCAAAATACAATAAAAGATGAAGGAGATTAAAGGAATAAATAAAAATTAATGTAGAAAATGGGATTACGGGTACACCCAATACCTTAAATAAAAAACCAAATACAACATGATTATAGATTTATAAAGGCTTCAAATTGATATGGTGGTGTTAATAGGTCAGGGGAGGCCAAGTAGTAATTGTAATTAATGAAAATATTTGGCAAATTAAGGAATTATAGATGAAACAAAATTTGTTTTTAAATCTAGAAATGGGATCCCAGTTTGGCCCAAATTTTGAAAACCCACTATTTCCACTGAAATGAATGAGAAACCCCCAAAACAATGTAAGAATGGAAATTAAATTAAAAATAGCTTCAAAATAAGTCATATATGTGGAAATTATCCAGACCATAAAATTTTCTGCCCTCAATATTCACACAGTAAGGCCAAATGTAAAAACTAAACCCAACCGAAAGTCCAAATTGGACTCCTTTTCCAAGGTTTTCCCCCAAAGTCCTAAACACCTACAGTGATCAATTAGGGAAGGAATAATATCAAAAAAACAAAACATATACCACACTCATGAAACGATTGAGCAAATTCATTCATTATCCAAGAATAAAACTCTTCAATCTCTATCTGAAGAAGATTCCTGAAATTTACCCAAACGAACCACAACTACAAACAATGTTACACTTACCATGATTTAACTAAAATGTTGGGCGTTCTTCTATCCCATAGTTTACAAAAGAAAGATAAAGGTAGTTAAATAGATCCAAACGAGACTACCTACCTCCAAGAAAAGTCCAAAGACAAAAATGAGTTACTAGCATGGGGGGTCCCAAATGGGCTCCCCACTATAAGAGAATTTAAATTTTCTCGAGACATATTCGGGACAATAACAGGGGGATGGAAAAATGGACTCCCCAGTTCTAGGAGTATACTTACCTCATACCATTAGAAAAGAGATTTTATAAGACTCAACGTGGATATCCCCACGATAAGAACCAACCACCTTAACCGACCAGCACGAGACGGTATAGAATGACACCAAAATTTTAAGAGTTGGGATTGCTGCACGGTTAGTCCATACGGTTTGGAAAACTGTTCAATAACTGTGGGGATCCATCAACCTACATGATTTTATGGGGCATGGTCACTACTAAACATGTAAAAATTGTTCTCTCAACATATCAAGCCAAACTTCAAACCATTCTCCAAATAACTAGTGGAATCCTAAGGGGGAAAGTAGGAACTCAGGCTACTACATGTAAATGAGGTCCTCCCACCTCTACCACCAAACAGGAACAACTAGAACAAGATGAAGACATCAGAGGTTTAAACTCATCATATCATTCATGCTGAGGATATGACTTTTACAAGGGTTTGAAAAACCTTGGGATTTCCCCTGACTACATGCCAGCTTCTCTCTAGGACCTATAGTCAGAGCTTAAATGATTAAACCATATTCAGCCTCATAGTTGGGCTTTGGAAACCACTTGAACAGAACTTCTTCTTCTACTGATACAAACAACAACACTGTATGCCCTGTTATGTTTACCAATACATAACACATTCCAAAATCACTTAACCCTACCCTAAAAATTTTACTATAACAAGGTCTTAGAAGACTCACACACATCACACCATATTTATTAAGGGGGAAAACAACATAAGGAAAGAAAACATATAAACACCATCCTCTAAAACAGCGAATTTAGACATTTTTCCAAGGGAGACATACTCTCAACTTAATAGATACTCTTAGAGGATTGAACAGCCTTCACCTTTATAGTTAAATGAGCATATGACATCACAAGGCTTCACCAAACATGACCATTTTGACTGATAGAAACAATATATGGGATGAGACCTCATCCCAAGTCCCTAAACAATTAAACAGCCTAGAAAGTGTCCACCATAGCCTCTCATGACCATATTCACAAAAATATTGGTTTAACATGAAATACTGCTTCAAAGAAACTATGAAGAACCCTAAGGCCATCTTATACACCAATAAGACACTCATCCATACTAACAACCCCAAACCACATCCACATTCGACGAATCAAAAAACTTAAGTAACTAAGGTCTCTTTCAACCTTCCATGATCACTCTACCTCTACAAGAGGATCGGAAAATAAAATAAAGTAATGGGTGTATACTTAATCAACAAATATCGATAAAATATTCCTTATATTGATCAACTGGAGGATCTTGTAATGGAAAAACAATCTGGGTAGCACTTCATTTGTACGTTAACCCTTAATGGCGGCATATATTATCAAATGAGAGAACCCAAGGACCCAACCAAGATGGTCCATTGGTCAAAACAAGCCAAAAACCAGATAAAAACACAAGCACAGAATCACATCAAAGGTGTCCTGAAACATATCTCAGAAGAGACAACAAACTGGTCCTTCTACCCAGCTTACTGAGCAAACAAAAACCAAAAACACAGTTTGAACAAAAGGGGTTCTTGGAATCAAAACCTCCCACAACATCAACATTTAAAAAAAACACATAGTATACACCATCCCAAATAATTTATCAAGACAATATGTTTTTCTTTAAAAACAAACAGTTCAGTGGTTGGTGTATCTACAATTGTTACCCCTTGGGCCTCACACATAAATGTTTCTGTGCCACACCAGGTACACTCCTCATATCCATCCTGGCACTCATCCAGTTATGCCATCAAAAATTTATCATCCCATATAACCCCATCCATGTGGTCTATCATAGAAATACGAAAGGTTAAAACAAAAATTCATCCCACTTTTCAAAACCAAAATGGTCAACTAACACATCCTTTTTCTCAAAACCTCTAACCAAAAGATCAAATTCCTAATTCACATCTTACAAATCCATTTAGAAAGACAAAACAATTTAGATAAGTACTCACTTTTATTTTATTCTCATCAATTTCAAAACATCTCATCCGATTGAAACACCCTTTTATTGTTTTGAAAACTCTATTGCAAACACTTTTTCAAAACTAAATTCAATATAGTTCCTGATTTCAAAAGATTTTTAAGCACACCATTTTCCATATCAAAACAATTATGAAAATTCAGTTCCACCATTTAATAAATCAAACCATTCTTTCATTATTTTAAAATCATATCACTAAAACTATACACTTCATAAAAACAAATCACTTTAAAACCAATGATCCAATATTTCAAAACTAATGAACACAAGACAATATAAGAGGAATCTAGTTTCAGTGGGTGACTTGGAAAAATTGTTGGCTGCCATATTAATATCACTTCAATGTCACCAAGAGTGTTCTTGGGAATATAACTTACTCCACATGGCTTTCCAGGCCCTGAGAGCTCGTTTAGACCATTAACCCAACTCTTTTTTCATTTCCCATAGTCACCATCAAACTAAGAAAACCAAAGGACTCAAATAAATCCTCAATTCCCCTTGCGACTCAAATCCCATCATGAGGTGTGGTGATCAGGTAAACTACCCATAACATCAATACCAAGTCCTGACAATCTTAACTCCAGACTATCCTGACTATTCCCCAAATAACGTGACCCCAAGAGTTAACCTGAACCTCCTTCGATACCATTTTGTCTGGAACTGAATCTGGTCACCATCAAAACCAGCACCTTACTAAGTCTATGGCAAGGCCGAAAGGGCATTACCGATCCCCATAGGCTGGAACCAGTTCTTGGGTATCATAAACTGAATATTTGGAATGATTTACCCAAGTTTATAAAAAAACAACGACAAACGAGTCCAATAAAACGAATCTGGATTTTTCCAACAAAATCATCTTTTAGAAATTTTTAGATTGGAATTAAACAATATAAAACAATGATAAATGACCATTACAAATGTAGAAAACCGAAATTTACATCCCAAAAACCTTTACATGGAAATATGCATTGCCCTCAATCCAAATCCACAAGACAATATCATGAAGGACCTGCTAGAATCCCGAACCACTGGAACTAGAAACTATACCCAAACCTGTGACAGAAATAACCAAGTCTAATTATATCCAAAGGTGTAAGTATGGTGTGAGACAAATCCCGATAGGATACCAACACTAAGGGATTCCATGTGATAAACATTTAGACATGAAAAGCATGCAAGGATTTCAAAAAGTGAAATGCTTGCTACAATTTCTAAAAAACGCATCTTTAAATAAAAGCAGTTTTTATGTGGGATATTTTAAAGAATCAACACTTTAAAAAAAAGAAAGCAACACTGAAGTTTCCAGCCAACCATATTGTATTTTGTTTGAAATCACAACGTATCTAATGAGAACAAGCAAAAGGAAATAACACATATGCACTATCTTCATGTGGGTCCCAAGTACCTCGCATCTCAGTTAAAGTAACCATCAAAAATATTTGTTCTCCTGCAGAAGACACTAGAAGGGAACATACTAATAACCTAATTGTCTCCCATAATAATAATCATAGTTTAGTTATTGTTGTAAGCGTCAATAATTCTATGTAAAACTGATGCCAAACCCCACATGATCACTAGCATACTAGTACACGTCCACCCACCTAGATACCCGGGTTTCACTCTTGTGCTAAAACAAGTTCAAAAAACCAAGAAAAATAGTTTCCACATGAAAATACCACTTCATCAATCACACATTAAACAAACATCCCCCCATTTATATCACACAAGTCACATCATCCCCCCTTTTATTCAAATTGGTTTTGAAATCCATCTCACACCAAAATAGCCCACAACAAATTTGATTTTATTTCACAATTCAACAAATCCATTAACAATTTTATAAAATCTTACTCATGTTGCTAAAAATAAAATAACATCTCACTCTCATGTTACATAATAACCATTTCATAAATAAGTCCATTTTTCACATCACAGTCACACCAAATAGCCCAAAAACAAGTTTTACACCCGCATCGTAATTTTATAAATCACCTCAACAAATTATAAAGCATTACCAAAACGTTTGAAAAAAACTGACCACTTTTTCTTTC
Source organism: Viscum album (assembly GCA_963277665.1). Lineage (NCBI taxonomy): Eukaryota > Viridiplantae > Streptophyta > Magnoliopsida > Santalales > Viscaceae > Viscum > Viscum album. The sequence goes on along the minus strand of OY728161.1, from coordinate 693,804,076 downwards.
AAAAAATCATTTTAAGAACATACTACCACCAAAATAGTACATAATTAACCTTTTCACACTTTTTTAACTCATTAAATCATTTATAATTTTCATAAAACCAACCCTTGAGGTATAACTATGTTTTTCCATGAAAACCCATTTCCAAATACTATTTCAAATAGAAAATTACAATAATACCAATTTAAAACAGAATTGGAATCCCTAGAGATATTTATCTATCCACTCTCAAATATTATAAATCACGTCCAATAATACCTCAAAAGATGCACATGAAAAACACACATTTTACTAAAACATTTTCAAGAGGCATTACATGGTTTCACTCATAAAACCCATTCAAAAACCCTCTTTAAAACCCATAAGAACACCAAGACCCTACAAATGTTGAATTTTCAACCCAAGAAAAATTTACTAAACCACTTTCATATATTATAGAATAATTGAAATAATACCGCAAAAGCTTCACATGGAAATACACCCAATTTAAATCAAAATGCAACTATAGAATTAAATTCTTAACCAAATCTATCCAAATTTTATTTACACCGCACATAACATATGAGGAACATGAAAAATCATAAGAACAAGAAAACTAACACATTAATAAATGTATACACATGGAATCACCTATATTTTGAATCAAAATCCTTGAATCTTGGTGAAAAACATTAACCGCACCACCAACACACCAAAAGGGAGATAAACCCAACCTAAATCCACAATACTTCACCAAAAATAGACATACTCAAACCCTAGGTTTAACCCCTAACTTTTAAACATAAGGGAACATCATGAAATATGTATGAAACCCTAATAAAAGGGAGGAAATAAAATAGTGAAACACTTACTTAAAGATAAGTTGAATAAATCACCCCAAATCAACCAAATGTTGAATCTACAAGCAACAAAACCTGATTTTGAGGCTCTAATGAGGCTAATGAGGTAATGTGGGGACTAAAATAGGGGGAAAGAGTGAAAAAAATGAATTATTTATGAAGGGATCAAGTTAACTTCTTCAATCTGGACTATTTGAGAAACCATGAAAATGTTTTCCCTAATTCGTGCTTCAAATGAGCTTCGAAAATTCAAACCATATAATGGGGGAAATACTATGGATATTTTCTTTAAGATGGAGGTGTAATCAATGAAAACCTATTAAAATTTAAAGACATATTAATGAATGAAAAAAATAATTTATAGCATGAAATGGGATTATGGGTGGTCCCGATACCTTAAATAATCACCCAAATACACCATTCTTATGGATTTATAAAGGCTAAAATTTGACATGGTGGTGTTAATGGGTCTGTGAGGCCACGTAGTAATTCGAATGGATGAAAAATGTTGAAAATAATGGTTTTACTAAAGAAACAAAATTGGATTTTAAATCTGGAAATGGGCACATGGTTTCACCCAAATTTTGAAAACACACTATTTCCACCAAAATGCATGAGAACCCCCCCCCCAAAAGAAAGAATGGAAATTAAATTAAAAATACCTTCAAAATAATTCATGGATATGATAGGTTTTATGTGAGTCCTATATACAAAAATTTTTATTCAATAAAATGTTACACACAATAAAATGGTGAACATTGAGAAATAATTTAGTAAATCAAATTTTTATTACATGACTATTACCTCATTTTTAAGATAAGTAAAAAAATAATAATATATTTATGATTATAAACATTTAATATAATTGGAAAATTAGGGCCGTGAAACACTTTTACATGGAAAACATAAACATTATATAAATATTCCATCATTATCCTCCTAAAATCTCTCACATTCTATTTATTATAGGCAACCACTAGAGGATATAAATCCAAGAAATGGGAGAGAAAAAATATCAGTAAGGGGATGAATAAAATGTTAGGAATAAGAAATATGAATCAATAGTGAATGAGTGAGCATAATCAACATCATTATATCATAAGAAAATTATTATTATCATTATAATGAGGGAAACATTTGAAAATTTTATGGGATGTGGAATATGAATAATAATGAAACAATATAAGGTAGTGTTAAATAACAACATATGGTTAAGAAAAAATTTATAATTATGTTCACTCATATCATATGTGGATAAATGTTAATATAATAATTGTGAAAAAATATATAATGATGTTCATTCGTATTACACCTAACCACATGAGACATATCACATTACCCAATGAATTAGAGGGATATATGATTACAAGCACATCTATCACATCAAAAAATCTTCATGATTATGTGAACACATATAAAGGAAACATATAGAAATCACAGTCATTAAATAATACCGTGTAAAAGAATGGGTTCCATAATATATATGTAAAAAATACATTAATTAATAACCTTTCAGGTTCCCAAATGAATAATGGGAAATCCTATATTGGAATAAAACATCAGCATTCATTAGTGGATAAGAAGATTATCAATATGGGTCAATGTAGTGTTTTGGAATATAATGCCTCTTTGAAAATATATGTATTCATCTTAGAAATTGATTCAAGAAAATAAAAAATATATATCTCACCAAAAAGATAAGGGAAAGAATATTAAAAGGAAAATTTGAAGATATATAGGAATATCCTCACAAAAAACTATGTAAAATCTAAGATAACCCAAAATAAATATTTGGTTTTGATAATCCTCTTGCATTAAATCATAATTTTTGGTAACTTTTTCTACTTTGGAATACTAAACATAGTTTTATTAAAACGAAAGGCTGGTAGTGAATTTTTTCTTTTTTTCCTATTGATCAATTATAATAATTAGATTATATTCCATAATTACCATTGTTATTTGGGAAATTTTTTGTTAACATAATTTCCTTAAAATATATCATCCTACTGCGATGTAATTGGAGTGTTGGAAACATCCTCATGGGAGGTTAACCGACTATTGTAAGGACATTGTAAAAAGCATAGGAAAGAGAAATATAAAATATAAATATTTTACATATATTATCAATATAGTCATTTAACATCATTAATATAAATTAAACATAATTATCAATTAATCTTAGAATATTGGGGTTTGAAATAAATAGTTATAAAGAGGAATAGAATATGAAAATGAAATAAAAATTAATGAAAACATACCCTCTTCTTGGTGTTTTTTTATTTTCTATGAAACTAAACTACTTGAATTCATGGATTTTAGTGACTCTATAATATACCTAAGGATTATAATGGATTTTGGATAGGGTATTTGGGTAGATATTTGACTTTAGGAAGTGAAAGTGATGTATTCATCTAAGGGATGGAGAGGGGGTATTTAAACATGATGAGGGGATTACATTTAGGATAAAATATTGAATAAAATAAAATTTCCATGTTAAACATTTTAATAGTTATATAATTTATATCTTAATTCATACATGAATACAATAAAATTAATTTAGGACTTATAAGGTTTTCCAAAATATAATTCATTATTTTATTAAAAAATTAAAGATGAAAGATGAAAAATTGTTATTTTAATAAAATGTTATAGACTCTGTAAAATAATTTGCAGGGTTAGAAAAAAAGTTTATTATATTTAAAAGAATAATTTCTCTCATTAAATATATATGTTTTTGTTAATATTGTACTTCCAGAATTGATTGGGTAATTATTTCATCATGGATGATGTAAATTTAAAAACATTGGTTTTGAAAAACCAATATTTTACTATTCACATTAAAATTCAATTATTTTGTTAAATTATTAAATAACAACCATTTCAAAATTTGTACATTTTGATTCCAAAAATTAAATTCATTTTATCAAAGTAATTTTCTAACACATGAAATATTACTTTTTAATTATAAAAATTATGATGTTTATGAAAGTAATTAAACTATAATTTATTAAAAAAATTCTAATTTATTTGAGTTTTTAATCCTGGAATTTAATTTTATGGAATTAAAATATCTATATTTAATAAATTTCAACTGAAAATTTTATTTATATTATATTTAAGTATTTTTATGTTAAATTATAATTCAAACGATTATGTTACTATTATAAATGGCAGTATTATTATTCCTAATAGTAAACTACCATTCCAACAATCACATTACTTTTAAAATAGTTATATTACCTCTTATAAATACCTCTTCATTATTCCATTCAACATTCATCTTAATTTATATCAATGTTTTATATTATTCATTTCAAAAATATGACTGGTTTACTAATATTTATCTTCTTTTCCATAGTGTTTTCCATTGGAGCAATGATTCTAGAAGATTGTGACGGTCCAAAATTTTCTATTCATGATTTTATATTTAATATTTTTCTTTCCATTTTAATATTTGGAATTTTCATGGCATTATATATTTTCTAATTTAACAATCTTCATTAATGAAATAAATGGGTTATGTTTTCTCTATGTTTTATGTGTGTTATAATATGTAATGTAATATAGAACACATTTATTTAGGAATCAAATATTATTGATAAATTCAAGGTTGTTAAAATTTTCCCCATTATAAATTCCATCCCTAAAATTTCAACTCATATTTTTTACTGGGAAGAGATGAGGGTACAACTATTTCATTATTTCCTTAGGATTCCAGGTCACAACTTTATATTTATGGTACTATCACATCAATTTCTCAAGGTGAGTTATCATATTTCATAGAATAATGTCTCTATATTCTATGATCATCACCATATACTCCTTATAAGAGTTTTCATGATCCATCTATACCACCTATGAATTAGTACACGGAGTGGGTGTTTGATTGGGTATGTACTTCCTTAATTGAGATACATGGAACACATCATTAACTTGGTCTAGGTTTGGGGGAGGTGCTAGCCGATAGGCCACTAATTAAATGAAAACAGGATCCTAAAGGAGATAATACACCTAGGGATAATATTTATTATCTTTCTAAACCAAATTATCCTCTTCTATAGGGATATTTTAAGTGAAATTTTGTTTATAACATGACACTCTAAGTCCCCTTGACAGTTGTTAGCAAATATATTGTACCGACTCTGAGAATATCTTATACGTTGTAGGATGTATTTAACCTTATTTTTCATTTCATTCACAAGATTATTTCCATGTATCTTACTTTTTCCAGATTCATCCCAACATTTAGTATTTATACATTTATTCTCATATAAATCTGCATATTGGGAAATTTGAATACTTCATTATAAGGTATTTTTTGTATGATTACTCAACTAATGGTATATATTGATCCAATCCTCCATTATATTCCATTGATAAATCCTGAAATATATCCTCATGTGTTTAAATGGTTATTTTATATGGACCATTGGTTTGGGGGTGATATGGTACGTAGAAATTCAATTCTTGATTCAGATCATGTTGAAGACTTATCAAAAATTTAGATGTGTACCTTGGATCATGACTAGAAATGATTGAAATTGGTTCCACATGCAACCTCACCACATCCATTATATATATCATTTAAAGTAATTCATGAGATAAATCATCTTGAATTTTAATGAATTGGGCGGTCTTTGGGAGTCAATCCACAATAAACCATATCCCGTTTCTTTCTATTGATGTCTTTAAGAGACCTATGGATAATCCGATATTGATGTTTCCCTATTTACATATGGGTATGAAAAATGGTTGAATCATCCCCATGTACTTTCTTCACTAAACATTAACTTGATGACACACTAAAGACTTTGAGATCTACTCATCAATCTCCTTCTTCATGTTTTCCCACCAAAATTTCTATCAAGGATCATGGTACATCTTTGAACTTCCCTAATGGATGTGTAAGATAATATATGATCATTATCCAATAGATCATTATCTATCTTTGTTGATGAAAGAATACAATTTTTTTCTTCTAAATCTAGATATGTATTCTTTTTCAATGGGGATTTCCTGAAGCTTTCCCTCTATAACTACTTTCATATTCTTTTAAAGCTCCAAATCTTCACTTTGTGCCTCATTGATCTTATCATGGATAGATGGTTTTTCAATAATTTGGTAAAGGTATTATTTTATACCTAATATTAATATTTCCTTATCAAATCATTATATATCCATGATTATAAGGTCTTTCTCAATCTATATCATGGATAATGTGAAAAGTTCTCTTCTACTAGGAGAATCAACAACCTTTTTTTACATTCCATAATGGTAGTGAATAGACAATCGTAGTCCTTAATCATCACTACCCATCTTTATTGATACATATTTATATTTTTATATGGGAATGTATACTTTATACTCTTTTTATAGGTACATATGTCACATTTATTACCATAAATGTAGTGTATCTAATTTATTAAAGTGAATATCAAAACTGCTAACTCCAGATCATACATTAGGAAGTTCAATTCATGGATCTTTAGCATTCATGGGGAATGGGTTATCACTTTGATATATCTAATGAGTGTATATCCGAAGACTTTTTTTTAAGGAATCACTATATATATATATAAAATATTCTCTGCCTAAAGCTAGTGTGAGTACATGTAGAGGGATTATCCTCTTTCTGAGCTCCTTAGTATTTCCTCACATTGTTCCATAAAAATATACTTTACCCCTAAATTTTTATGTGGGAAATAAAATCATGAGAAATATCTCAGAAATCATTGCTAATACCTAGTTATTGGAATAAAACTATGAATTTTAATGACACTAGTGGGTCAGGCCCATTCGTCAAATACCTTTGTCTTTGAAGGGTCTAAAAAATCCCTCCTTGGTGATCAAGTTCCCTAACAATATGACTTGATGCATCCAAAAGACACACTTTTTGATCATTTCATACATTTTTTTCATTTCATAAAGTTTCTATAACAATCCATTGATTCTATTCATGATCCTCTTTTCTCTTTGATTAAATGAGAATATAATCTATAATGACAGCCAAAACTTTGTAAAGGAAGTACCAAAATTCACTATTTATCAAATCCATTAGTTTTTAAAAGATATTACTAAGTTCTAATGTCTTTAATATAAAATCATTGTATCTATATCTCATACATACTTTTTTACCCTGAATATATTCCTTCATAACCTTCAGTTGATGATACATTGAATAATAATCCACCTTTGAGAATTACTCATCTCCTAATGGTTGATCGAAAATATCATTTGTCTTTAAAAGGGGATATTTGTTCTCTATTATAATATTATTTATCTCTCAATAATCGATGTGTGCCCGTATCGATTCATAATTTTCCTTTAAAACAGCATAGGTTCACCCCAAGGTGATGTGATAGGTCTTATAAATCCCTTTTCCAAATTCAGGTATAGATACTTCTTTAAATCATCATGTTTGACCAAGATCAACCTATAGGGGAATTTGGAAATAGGATAGGATCTATGAATGATATCTATCAATAACTCTTTCGTATGATCTATGGGGAGTCTATGTACCACTTTTACTAATACATAATTATATTCCCTTAAAATTAGAATATCCCAAAGTTGTACCTTCCATTGACTAAACCATTTAGGAATGGTATGATCCATTACTAGGTATCAACACCCGCACCACTGGTGGAATTTCTAAAGGGGATTCTTGAATTCTGTTTCATTTATAAATAATTTTTGGATAATATGAAATATAGAAAAAAATATAATTTTACTAAAAGTTAATTTGAGATCTATATAATTACATACAATGAATTCCTAGTATAGCATAAAATTACACCAAGATAAGGATTAAAAGATTCACTACAATAATCTTCCCACAAAATCTTACAAGAAATGTTTACAAAACTTGGGATGAAAAAATTATTCTAATAGGTGTTTTCATAGATATATCTAATTCATGGTATAAAGGATGTTATTCACTAGTTCTATAAAAATCACATGATATAATGGGATGCATAGAAAAAGAATCAAATAATATATTTCCCATTGATCATTGAATTGGAAGTGTACCCTTACCACATCATTTTTATTTTCTAGCTCTATGGTAGTGATGACATTAGAATTACATTAATCCTTCAATATTGGTGGTTTCTGAGGGTGATTGGTATAGATACATGGTCTCCTCATAGAAAGATATTAAATCATTTTAATTTAATATTTAATACATTACAAAAGAACATTACTGATGACCATATTAGTTTAGTGAATTTGGAGACTTAGTACAAAATCTATAAATTTAGTGAAGGATCTTCAATTTATCAGAAAAAGATCATCCAATTTAGTAATATTCATATTGATTACCTATATAAAACCATTCTTTATATAATGGGGATAAGAATTATAAAAAAGGGTGAGTTTAGATTCTCAATAAGGGTAATCAAGGGATATATTCATATAACATGAGCATAAGGGTATACGAACATGATCATAAAATTTGAAAGCCATACCCTTCATATCAAGGATCATAATCTTATTTCATGGATTAATTATTAGCAGTTCATAAGACATGAACCATAAGTAAATAAAATAATATGATCCATGAGGACAATACATTGGCATACGAAATAAATTTGTGGCACACAAATATTTTAAGAATATTGTGAACATTTACAAATTGATATAATATGACTCATTTTGTTAATCACATAAAATAAAGACCTATCATAAAATTATGGTCATGAAATCAGGTCTATGAATAACCTTTCATAAATGAAATACAAGTCCAAACATGACATTATGAATATGTAATATGGTTCCCCCATAAAAGTTTGGACATCAAATATGGTCAATGCATACCATTGGAAACATGTTATCAAGTTCAAAAATAACATTTTGAACATGTAATAATGTTTACACATAATATTTTTTAAATGTAATCAGGTATATTCATAACATTGTGATTGTGTAATCAGGTCTATTCCTAACATATTTACTCATGTGTTATCTATATCAACCAAATGAATTATATGAGATATAGGTCCCACCCATTAGTGAATGATAATCATATATGTCTGTGAAAAAACATTATAAAACATTAATCATATAATCACCCAAGAAATGAAATGGGTTTCATCAATATTTAATCATATCATAAAATGTGGAAAAGATGTCAATTTCATAATCATTTCAGCAATTCAACATAGCATAACCCATTAAAAGTAGTGAGTTTCTTGAGATTTCTATCATTGTATAACTTATAATTGAGATGTTGGTATCATAAACATCATTTAATGAAAAATAATTAATATAAATAATAATAAGGATATCTTGGGTTTATATTCCCAGAAAGTTATATGTTATATCAAAGGATATCATATTAGATGGAAAATGATTTTGATCGATCATTAAAAATATTTCTTGAGGAAAATATAATTTATGATTAAAGTTTTTAAGAAAAACATTTTTTTTGAAAATATTTACTTTGAAAATAAAATTGAATATATATATATATATATATATATATATTAATTTTCAAATAAAATAATGTTCATGAATACAGGACATTTCGTTCAGGCCGTACATGATAAGAAAACATTCCTTTCAATTTTTTTGTAAAAGACAAATATGAACTGTTTAGAAAATTACCTGAATATTACTATAAAAAAGATTACAATATGTAAAAAATTTCTTTACAATTAGAGGATAATAATTAATCCTTTTTGAAAACCTTTTTTTAAAACATGGTTTTGGAAGAAAATAGATTTTCTTAACGAAGATAGAAATATAGTTCTGTTTTTTTAGAACATTTTCTTAATTATATTAAGTATAAAATAGTAGTAAAATGGTATTATTGTTCTAAAATATCATGAATATATCAACTATAATAATATTTATGTGTTTCTTAATACATTTATCATAATATTTTATAATCAGAAACATAATAATAAACAATACCGATAAACTATATGCATGTAACGTAATATCTATACCACATTGGTAACATTGAATCACAAGAGATGTGAAATAATAACATTAAATGAAACATAAAATATCATAAATATGTATAAATACCTGATATTAAATGTCAAATTTTTTGTATATACACATCATAAAAGAAGATATGTGAATAACATAACATATGTCTCAAAGTTGAAAAATTGAGACACAATCTATTACAAAATTTTAAAAATAAACCCCTTGAATTATTGGTAATTAAATGTATATTTAAATACCAATAATTATCATTTAAATCATAATAAAATAATTTCATGTCTAGTATACACACCCCATAAAATAAATACATGGTGAATATTGTTCTATCTCACGAAAGTAAAAAAGCGAGATATGAATCCCTTGCCACTTAAGTAATGTTCTAAATTATAATCCCCCATAAATTATAACATAAAATGACACATGGAATATCATTAAAATAAATATATTCATTATATAACATGTCATTGGGGACGTAAACACACCACAAAAATAAATTAGTGGTAAATTTTCATATGCCTCCCAGAAATAAAAGAGAAACTAGAAATATCTTACCTTATGTATTCAATTCCTTCCTACACATTCATACCTCCTGTATAAGAAATATAATTTATTATAAATTTATTATATAATAATAATTATATTTATTATAACATATATTATTTTTCTTATGACATTTTATTAATATTTTATTAACAATTTCTTGTTAAAATTGTGTTTCGAGTAATAACTACTTCTTTCTTCCCATATGTTTTTGTGTGGTCTTTTTGGTCTTTTTACATTCATCATGGTTTTTTCACATCCATAATTTTAAATTTTATTTAAATGTAATATATATTAATTATATATATATTTAAATTATTCCATTAATGTTAGATAAATTAAATATACTACAGTGTTTATAAAGATTGTTGGTCGTACAAATGCATGAACGTTGTTTCCATTTTCTCAACAGATTGCATGTAAGAATGTTAAATAATATATAAACCTTATATAATCATTATGATTCAATATATATCATATATATTGGTTAACTATGTATTTATTACCATCCATATAACTTGTTAGTAGAAAACGAATCTCATCACTTCGCGAGAAGGTACTCTGTAATACACACAAATGACATTACTATATCCCCTAGGAAATAGAAAATAAAAAATAAAAAATATGATATAATTATTCATAAAGTATAATTATGTTATTAAAATTATATATATACTTTATATCCATCATCTAACCCAATCAAGATAGGATGTAATGGAAAAACGAATGGCATCGGTTCATAAGGCAGTAGTTTGCCAAACACTCGAACAATGATTTCGTAACCCATTTAGTGGAAGTAAAGGTGTTTTCCGGTAATGAAATTAAAAAAATATATTTATATATAATATATTTATTTTATTATATCATCATTTTAAATAATAATCGAAGGTTGTTGAAAAAAATGAAATAAAAAACTCTCCTTGAAGAACGTTTCCTCTTCTTCAGGTATCCCCCTTAGGTTTGCACTAAAATCATTACAAGGCTAGATTTGTGCCAAAAATAAGGATTATAGGATTATATTTACGATTTTTTTAGTGATTTTTTTTATTTATTTTCCAATTTAAATTTCTTAAGGGGTGTGAATAATTGTTGGTGTGAGTTCCCATTTATAACTGATGAGGGGTCGCATATTTGTAAATACCCCAATGTATTCACTATTGGGAGGTCAATGTTACCTCATGTGACTAAACAATAGATCACTTATTTAGTTTTGGAATTATTTGGTCTATAGAAACCTCCAATACAAAAAATAAATACATTTTTATCCTATTATTTCATAGTCAACAAGTTCCCTCATTTTACACTTTTAGTTTTTTTACCACTATAACTTGTATCTTTTTATATACCAATGTAATTTATCCATTAAGTGTAAAAAAATGATATTTATTAGAAAATTTGGTCTTAATTATTCTCAATATTAAATAAAATTTCAAAAAATCTTATATTTGTGTGGAAAATTTAATTTTAAAAAAAATGAATGTAATTCGGAAAACATCATTTTAGTCTTAATAGTGGTAATTGATTTTAACTGATTTCATTAATAATTATGGTTAAAAATAATGTTAACCTCATTATATAATTTTAATTTTTATAAATAAAAATATGGAATCCATTTTTTAAAATTAAATTATAATAAGTGGTGGAATTTAATTTAAAATCTATCCTGCAAACGCGATGAGAATACGGGTTTTCAAATAGAAAATATTCAAAAGCTCAAATATTTTATATATAAAATATAAATTTAAAATAGATTAAAATCACCTAAAATGTATTAATTGATATATAATTGAATTAATTTTACATTAAAACCAATTAAAATATATTTTAGTCTTATAAATTATAAAAATGAAAATGTAGTTTTCAATTAAAATTCATTATTTTCACTATTAATCAATAAATAATCTAATTAGAAAATTATCAAAAATCACCCGAATTTATTTATGGTATTATGAATTAAAAAAAATTATTTTTTAAAATAAGTTTTATAAAATTTTCAAATATCTGTTCTAAAATAAGTACACCATAAAAAGGTGACAAAACTATATTTTAAAAAAACAAAAACACTTTTTAAGCATACCATTTGATTTATTCTTATGTATTGTATATAAAAAATATAATATTAATTTTAAATACTTTATTTAATAAAAAATATATATATGATTAAATAAATTCACCAAAATTGGTTTTTTTATTGAGGTCTAACACATTTTTTTTCAAAACAAAATAGTTTTTTGATAAAGATTTCCATTTTTACATTGAGATTTTTTTATTTATAATTAATTATTAAAAAATAATTAATTATATATAAATGTGTAAACTATAATTTATTTAAAACTATTCATACTAACCTTTCATGTGGCATGGTGGTAACTATCATATTAAACACTACTATTTTCATATAATGTCACATTTCATTTAAACTTACTGTTGTTTATAATGAAAGGTTAACTCATGATTGCGTGTAACACAATAAAAATATAGTGTTTTGTGTAACAAAATCTAAATCAATTATTTTATTTGACCTAGAAAATATTAAATATTAATTTTATTTGATGAAATAATTTCGAAAAATCATTTGGTGTTACATTCAAACCCATTTAAAATGAAGTTTTCCTACAAATATCATCTTGATCATCAACGGTTTAAAATTTTAAAATTACTTCCTAAAATACACAATGTATAAATTAATAATAAATTTTAATTTAAATATTGAAAGTTGGAAACATAACCGTTCCCTTATGTAACCAATAACTAGGATTCTACAAATGAGAATATATGTTGGAAGTAGTGATCTGCACATGAACAAAACATGTAAAAAATTATAGAGAGTGATAGAGAATATTGATCACATAAAATTGTGTGATCCAAATAATGATAATTACCAAAAAACCATAAATCAATTATTCATGAAAAGGGTCATTGATATCCTAAGAAATTATGATAATAAGAAAAATATTTAATTCATGATTCTTTTCCAAAAGATGAATGTTTTTAAGAGAAGATTATCATTATTGATTTCATTAAATTTAATAAGAGAAATAACACTTTTTGGTTGTAACTGTATAAATTTCCACTTCATCTTCTACTCCATAAACAATATTTTTCATTTTATAATTCATAAATATAATCGAAAAAATAATGATAAATCCTTCCTTTTATATCTAGTAAAAAAAGTTTAAAATTGGTTTTCCAAAAATGGGTAAATATTTATATGGTGACGTAATATATTAATCTCTAAAACCTTATATAATATTTTATATAAAATATTCCATAAATGTTTAACCTTATCACCTTTCCAAAATATTAAAATCCAAAACATTAGATATAATTTCACTATATTTATCAAAATTATCTTGAAATTGATCCACCCCCATATATCATAAAGTATCTCTTAATTGCCACATACCAAACATGTGAATACCTTCAACATGTATTCTCTTGAAACATGATAAAAACATGAATTTCTATAAAACCATATTTAAAACATTAATTATTCCTCATTGCTTGAACATATTCATGGACATATTCCTTAAATCCAAATTTTTTCTAAAATCCATTATTGATATCATAACCCACTTTGTCAACAAATCCTTAATCAGGTACAAGGTAATCAATGATATCCAAATTAATTTATCCGTATTAATCATTTATTTATTACAACATAATTATACTAACATAAAGAATATATTTAGGGTTATCTTACCTTAATCAATATTTTTTCATAAAATATCAAATTTCTATTAAATCACTTTTCTAGTTCATCAGAACCATTCAACATATTCATTCATATCCTTATAGAGTCACATATACTTAAAAATCCACATATATATCAGGACTACATTATTAGATTCCAATAAAAAAAATTTTAATCATCCCACTACCTTCTCAAACAATTAACTATGATTCATCATCTTATTTTATAATATCTATTTCATTTTATATCACTTGTGTTCTCTTCATCATCAGAAATACAACCATTTCTCATAAAACCAAGTTTATTTACATCAAAAGATTTTACCCTAGCACAATTATTTTCATAATGCTCATATTTTCCATATTTTATTCATTCATATATTGATAATACTTTAGGGAGACCAATATTCCCATCCATTGTGTTATATGAAATTTTAAATTTTTATTATGAAATTACAAGCGTTATGTGTATCTTTTCTACACCTAAAAATCTTATTCTTCCTCTAAGACATTCCCCTAACTAATTCTTCACACATTCTTGAAAAATAGGAAACTCAATCTTCCTTCCACTATAATATCCACTACATGATCATTTATAAAACTGAATATTTCTCTTCTTTGATGATTCCTAGTGTTTTTTAGATATACATTGTTAATCATGTTTTGTGTTGGCGTGAGTACTATGATGAGTTGACATTCAGTGTTGGAATTGGCTTCACTTATGGTGATTATTTTGGTCTGGTCTATCAGATTTGTTCAGTGTTTTGAAGGGTGATGTTAGTTTTTGGTTTTTGTGGCTGATGATGCCGATCTACGACGGTGACGAGATTTTTTTGGTGGTGTCATGATGTTTTTGGCTTCTCTGTGCCGGTGGTTTGGATTTTGCTGGCGATAGTGGAGATGGTGAAATCCTACAGATACTCCAGTGATCTGGGGCAGCATGAGGTTTGCGATGATGATGGTGGTGTCAGAATGGTGACGACATTTGTGGTGATCATGATTAAGGCTATCGACGTGACTGTGGCGTTGTTTTGAATTTTGAAATTTTTATTTTCCTAATTTCATTTCGGTTCCCGCTGGTGTTGTGTCTTTTTAAAAAAACAATAAAAATGGAATGTATCATTAGGTAGGACATCTGATAATTTACCATCACATTCAATGTTTACCCAGTTCCTTTCGGTTCCCTATATTGACCTAAACTAATAAACACAGTGACAAAAACACTAATCACAATGGGAAATAAAATAATCGTTAAAATCAATTATAGGATGTATAAATATTTACACGTTCTCTTTAATTTATGAAACCTTTGGTTTATCCTTGGTCATTCATAGACACCATATATTTAAATCATTAATGATAATTTTTAAATAGTTTGTTAATTTTCAAAGCATATACCCCAGGAGTGTCAAACTAGATGTGAAATTGGACCACTTTCATGCATCAGGTGATGATCAAGTCGGGATAAATGCTCCCTTTTCAGAGTTATTACCCCTAGGTACCTATATTCTAGATCCTAACACACTTTTAATATGTAGAAAGGGATATAATTTCATGGAATCCACTTTCTCTATACTTTACCAAATTAAACTATATATTACTATACTTTGACTCATCCTTACACAAACCCCTAGACACATCCATAGAAATATCATTACAATTCTCCCTAGAGATCTCACAAAATGTTTCTCACCCTAATTTCCATAGGTTAACTGAACCCCTCCTTTGATACCAACTATAGTGACCCATGATTCTCACACATATATATTGCATATTTTTATATAAATATTAAATAAAATACATAAACAAAAATGTGAAGTATGTGATAGTTTATTGTATTTGTACACTAGGTACAAAAAATTCAAATTTCTGAAATATCACCAATGTATTTGACAATGATCTTCCAAATTAGTAATCCTTATAGATATAACCTATATAAAACCATTATTAATAACATAGGGAGAGGAAACACAATAAAAGGTGAGATTATATTATCGAAAATGTAAAATAAGGGATATATTTATATAGTAATATCAAAATGGTTTAAGAACATGATTATATCATTTGGAAACCATACACTTGATATCGAATGTCATAATCATGAGTCATGGCATAAGTATTAGAAATTCATAATACATGAATCTTAATGAGATAAATGAACATAATCTATTAGAGTATAACATTTTCATAAGACATATATTTATATAATAAACATCATCTTAGAACATTATGAACTTGTATAAATAGAACTTGGATCACTTAATATGTTAGGTGCATGAAATCATTCCCTCCCAAACACTTATAGACATGAAACTAGGTCTACGCATAACGTTATGGATATGAAATCCAAGTCCTTGCATAAAATTAGAAAGATGTAATTAGGTTCATCCATAACATTGTGAAAATGTAATCAATCCCACAAATTAAATTTTGAAGATGTAAATAGTTTCATGTATAACATTATGAATGTGTAATCATGTTTAGGCATAAAATTTTGAACATTCAATTAGTAACATCCAAACTATTTTTAACAAGTAATCATGTTCATGTATAACATATTTACTCCTTAGTTATCCATCTTTTCCCAATGCATTAGAGGGAGATATAAGTACCACCCATCACAAAATGATAATAATACATATGTATTCTACAACATTATAAAACAGTAATCATATCATAACCCATGAAATTAAAGGGGTTTAATAAATATTTTATTATATCACAACATATGGAAAAAATACAGGTTGCATAATCATTTCATCATGAAATCATAGCACAAACCATGAAAAAGAAGAGCGTTTCAAGTGACTTTTATCATGGTATAACCCATGAAAGAGAATCGGGTTTCATAAATATATTATCATGATAAATCATTTAGATAAATCATAATAATAGTATATATGGTCCATCTACCAATAAAATCTCATGTTACATCAAAGGCTATCATCTCATATGGAAAATGATTTGGAACGATCATTCAAAAAACTTCTTGAGGAAAATATCCTTTTCTCATTAAATTTTTTTAAAAATTTTGAACTTATTATTTGAAAACTACTTTTAAATATTATAAATTAACATTCAAAAAAATGATTTTCATGGTCATGATAAGTTACTTACATGTCATAAACAATAGAAACAAATATTCCATTCAAATTTTTGTAAACCCCAAATTAGAATTATTTTGAAAAGGAAATTAAGATTCTATTCCAAAAAAGTATTTAAAATTTAAAAATTGTGTAGGTTTTATTTTAAAAATAATAGGATATTAATAAAAAAATTGTTCTTTTTTGTAAAACATCGTCTTGAAAGAAAATTGATTTTCTCACCGATGAGAGAAATAAAGTTAGGTCTTCATAATTTTTTTTACCAATTATCCTAAGTAAAAAAGAGTTTTATTTGGTATTATAACATAAAAATTTCACTAATAATCTGAGGAGAATAAAATTCATGAGTTTAAGGAAATTAGATCCAAATATTTTATCATCGGAAAAAAAATCATAAACAATATCGATAAATGATATAATTGTAACATAAAATCTTTACCACTTAGATAACATTGAATCATAAGCCCCATGAAATAATAAAAAAAAATGAAACATAAAGTATAATAAGGTTAAATAAATTAATGATATTACATGTCAAATGGGACATATATTCACCACGTAAATGACGACAGGTTCATAACATAACATATGTCTCAAAGAAGGAAAATTGAAACACAATTACCATATTGAATTTCAAACAAAAACAACAAGAAAGAGAGATCCTAAAATAGGTACTTAAATAAATAAATTATCATTATATTAATATTAAAATTAATTAAGGTGAATTATATACACCACATAAAAAAAATAGGTAGTGAATATGGTATACTTCTCATAGAAGTAAAAAGTGAGACTGAAATCCCTGACTACTTTAGTAATATTTTTACTAATAATACAAAATAAAGAATAACATAAAATGAGAAATTTAATATAATTAAAATAAATTTGTTTATTATATAACATGTAAAAGGTTCAGTATATAAACCACACAAAAGAAATGAGTGGTGAATTTTTATATGTCTCGTGGAAATAAAACAGAGGATTAAAATCCTTTACCTGAAGTCATAACTTCCTCTACACATATTCAAACCTCCCATATAATAAATATAATTTTATTATAAATATATTAAAAAATAATACCTATATTTATAATACCATATATTATTTACTTATAACATTTTATTACCAATATATTAATAATTCATTCATAAAAGTACTCTTTGGGTAATAACTGCTTAATTTTTTCATTTATGTTTTGATCTGGTATTTTTGCAATTTTTTTACTTTGAAAATGGTTCCATAACATATATAACGTTAAAAATTATATAAAGATAATATATATTCATTATATATGTCTATATATTAATATTTTAATGTTAGAGAAATTAAATGAACTACATCGTTCACGGAGATAGTAGATCGTACGTACGCATGAACATCGTTTCCATTTTATCGATAGATGGAGAGTAAGAATGGTAAATAATAAATAAATATTCCTGAATAATTATGATTATATATATATATATATTATCGTATATATTCAATTCTTATATCCTTATTACCTTTCATTTAAAGCGTTAGTGAATAAAGAATCACTTCGCTTCATGAATCGTAAGTTTGTCGTACTCACGAGCGAAGTTATCATATCCCCTATGAAATGGAAACTAAAATTTTTTACATATGTTATAATGATTAAAAAGGTATAAATATTTTATAAAAATTATAAAAATAATTTTTATCCATCATCATACACAACTGTGAGCGGTGGTAATGGAAAACTAAATGACATCGGTTCGCAAGGCGGAAGTCTATAGTACACTCAAATGATGATTCCGTAACCCATTTGGTGAATTGGATTTTTTTAGTTTAATATGTCAAAAAATATAATTATATTTATTTTTTTTGGTTTATTATGTCACAATTTTATAATAATAAATGAATTAGGGGGAGGAAGAAATAAAATAAAAACAATCATTGAAGATGGTTTCCAATTCTTCAGGTATCCTTTTCAGTTTGTAGTAAAAACTTCTCAATTGTTGATTTATTCCAAAAAAAGGAATATGTAATGAAATTATGGAATATTTTATGTCATATTTTAATGTTTTGGTTAATTCAAATGGATTTATATGTTTAAAAAAGTGATGGGAGTGAGTTCCCTTTTATAACTTAGGTGGGTGTCATTTTTGTAAATACCCAAATGTATTAACTTTCAAGAGGTAAATACAACCCCATGTTCCTCTAAAATATATAAATAATGGAACAGAGGAATAACTAGGTTCAAATATTACTCTAAAATAAAAAATAAATTCATTTTTTATCATTTTATTCTATAGTCATTAATTTTACTAAATTTTACCCTTTTATTTATTTACCACAATAATTTGTATTATTTCTTATACAAATGTAATTTATCCTCTAAGAATAAAATTAAAATTATATTTATTATAAAATTTATAACTAATTATTCTAAAAATTAAATCAAATTAAAAAATACTATGTTTTTGAAAAAATCAATATTAATTCAAACACATGTAATATGGAAACCCATGTTTTATCCTTAGTCACAGTAATTGAAATTTAACAGTTTTCATTAAATATTAAGGTGAAGATTAAATTTTAACTTATTATATGACATAAATTATTCTTATTTGAAATATTTAATGAATTAAAAATTCAATTTCAAGAATTATTATATTTTAATTCCAAATTTATCCTGCAAACATGATAAGAAAGTGGGTTTTCAATGAGAAAACATTCTAATGTTTAAAACGTTTTTTCTTCAAAACACCAATATTAAATTGATTAAAATTACATAAATTAGAATAATATATATATAACTGAAATTAATTAACTTTAAAAACATTTTAAACATATTTTAACCAACGAAATAATTTAAATGAAAAGGCAGTTTTTAATTAAAATTCAGTACTTTCACGATTCCTCAAATAATTAATCTTTTAAAAAATTTATAAATAATTCACTATACGATAATATTTATATGATGATTTTCATCATGGTTTTTATTTTTTCATATTTTTTTTAATTTTCAAAAATCATTTCTAAAATAAGTTCTCTATAAAAGGGCGACAAAACAGGTTTGAAAAAAATAGTTTTAATATTAAAATTGTATTTATTATTATCAATTATCTAGATAATTAATAATATTAATATTAAATAGTTTAACCAATATATAGTATATATATATCATTAATATAATTCAAAAGAATTGGTTTCTTTATTTTATTGAGTCAGAACATATTTGTTTTCATAAAAAAATTAGTTTTCCATAGAAAGATTCATTTATTTCCAAATAGATTTTATTTTAAATTATATCTAATTTGACAACAAATAGTTTATTATATATATATATATATGTCATACATATTTTAGTTACTCCTATTCAGACCCACATTTTCAAGATCTTGGCGATAACTATCGTATTATATAATAATATTTTACTAGTACGTCACATTTTGTTCAAACTCAGTGTTTTGTATAATTCATGCTGGTCATGGGATTTCCTGTAACACAAGACTAACCTATTTTGTGTTTTAAAAAACTAAAATTAGTTTTTTGTGTAACATAAAATATCAAAATGATTAAATTTATTTCAAAATAATAATAAGACAAAAGCTCAGTATATTACATTTATCCTCTATGTCCTGTGGTTTGGTATATTCACTTGTATAATTCTTTTACTAGCTAAGGTTGAAGGATTGAAAAATAGTTAGCGCGTTGGGATGTTCATTTTCGTACACCATCACTTTGTTTGGAAAAAATATATGTCTTGAAAATTCATTATATTTTTAATCTTCTCTCCCTTACATAAAGCATTTTCCTATACCTTTGAGGCAATTCCCAGGATGTTTATTCCCACATCTTTAACATGTGGGTGGTTGGATCTTATTTCTTTATTTTTCATTCCATCCACTAGATTAAAATTCTATTCTTATTTTATTATATCCATGTCTATGATACCATTATCCAAAATCCATCTCTACTTTTAGATTACACCAAACTACTTCTTCAAAACACCCAAATTATTGTATAGTTAGAGCCTTTTGGAGGTGTCGTTTTAAAAGATTACCGAGTCTATCTATTTTTATATTCTTATTGATAACAAAACCTGAGGTGTATCTTTAAATCCTAGTAAATGGTTCCCCAAAATACATTAAAAATTCTCCCTATTTTTTTGATCTCTTTGAATTATCTCTACATATTTGTTCAAAGAGTTCAAGGGAAATAATTATTAAGTAATAAATTATTAAATTATTTCAACTCCATTTCTTTCTTTTCATATTTCATCTTTGTATTCATTATCAAAACCTATCATTTATTATCCTATACATCTAAATGATATAAAACCAAAGTAGGTTTCTTCTTATCTAAATATAAGAGCATAGAAAATATATTCTCCGTTGAGTTAGCCCATTGTTTTTTTATTAGTTGATGGGAATATCAAAAAAAAATCAATGGTCATTACCACATATGGGACTCAATTTCAATCATCTTCTTCTTGGGTAAAAGCAGATGTTCCACATAGTTCAAGTTATTAATCATTTCTAGTCAATACTAGGTATTTATAACCATGATTTTTTCAACTCCACATTCCATTATATTGGGAATGCCATTTAGAAAATTGTTTCATTATCCCTCATAAATTTTATTACTCTATTTTCACCTAATTAGCACCATTTTATTAAAAAAATTGATTAAAAACATATGTGAATAAATAATGAATAAATAAAATTTTCTCATGCAAAAAATAATTCTAAAATCATATCTTATAGGATACCTTATTTTATCCATTTTCTCAAACAATATTTTTTGGATCATATAATTTAATCATTTTATAACATTAAAATAATTAATTACAATATCTATATATCATTCATATTGTTTTTGATTAACTAACTTATATTCCATAGGAGTGTTGAACCAAGTGTGCAACAAGGCCTCTTTTTTGTACACAAGGGGATGATTGAGTTCATATCCAGTTATCTATTTTCAAATTTATTACCACTAGGTATATATATTCTAGAGCCACATCTACTTACAATATCCAGACTATGATTTCATTCCTATGAAACTGCATTCTCTTTTACATTACCAAAACATAGGTTGGTTAACTATACATGGACATATCATTATGTTTTTCACAAAAAAAATTTATTCATAATTCCCAAATTAACTAAATAATTCCATTGTACCAATTATAGAAACCCAAAATTTTCATTCAATGCTATTAAATCATTTTTAAGATAAATAACATAATAGTAATACATTCTAGAAGCAAAATTTTTATTATCTTGGGAAAATTAGTCACGTACATCACTTGTAAATTGAAAAAAACATTAATTAAATCCTTCTAATTTATCCTAAAAAATATATCTCATGTTATCATTTGTACATGTTATCAAATTAAGATATACATCAAATAAATGTGTGATATAAAACACCATTAAGTGGAGGAATAAGAAACATGAATCAATAGTACAACATTGAGCATTATCAACATCATAAATTCATAATAAAAGGATCATATTCATAATCATGAGGGGAAATTTTAAAGGGGCCTAGGATGTGGCATGTGCATAATAATAGAACATCATAAAATAGTTTTCAAATACCACACGTAGTTCTAAACAAAGATACCATCATGTTTCCAAATAACATATGTGTAGAAATCATAACATCATAATTCTAAAAAAATAGTATCATAACTGTGCATAATACATATGATATTATGATATTTATCACATTACCCAGTCCATTATGTGGATATATAATTTCGGTATCACCCATTAAATGATAAAATGTACATAAAAATGCATGACACAAAGAACAAAAACATATAAGAATTGTTTTCATAAAATAAATTCATAGAAAGTAAAGGGTTTCGTAAATTATTTATAAAGTATCATTTCGTAGATTAATTTTTTTCCCTAAATAATAAGTGGAAGTCATTTTTTGGCCTAAAGAATTATCATTCTGGAGTGGGGAATATATTTCATGAGAGGGGTCAATGGGGTGTTTTGGAAAATTAATTCTTTTTGGAAAATATTTTTGTTAGGGGAAGAAATTATTTCATTACGGTGAAAACATGTATATCCCAAAAAATATTATGTAATTAATATTGAAAATAAATTTTAAGGATATTATATGAATATTCATATAGAAAAAAATGCGATATATGAGATAACCCAAAATAATGAGTAGGCTTGAAGAGTACCCTTGCCTTAAATACTACTTTATTTCGTCACTTGCCCACTACCAGCAAAATAATATTATGTTTTTTAAAACACATGAATAAAAGTGAATTATTTTCATATTTATAATTATTTTTAAATTATAATCATTGGATTATATTCCTTAATTATCATTGTTAAATAAATAATGCTTTAATATAATATATTCTATAAAATGTAATATCATACATAAATTTAATGATCTTGATTTGTTTCTTATTTTTAAATTTAGAACATGAACTAAAAAATATTAGAAATACCTTTATTTATAAATTTATATATTATAATTAATTTATGATGATCATCCATAATGTTTGTGGTTATTAGATAGTTGACAACGTCCACGTGGATAGTTAACAGACGGTTGATGGGCCATTTTCAAAAGGGGATGAAAGAGAAGCATGAAATATAAATACATCATAAATATTTTAAATCCAATAGGATAACAACATTAATATAATTTATCAAAATACTCAATTAATATTATAATATTTTGTTTTTACGGTAATGAAGAAATAAAGGAAGAGAGGGGGAAATGAGATAACATGTTAATTAAAAACTTACCCTTATCTTGGAAGTTCTTCTTTTCAAAAGAAATAAAATCTTTGAATACTTATATTTGAGTGACTCTATAACATAAGTAAGGATTATAAGTGGTTTAGTACAATGGATTTTGGTAGATATTGGTATTTGGAAAGAGTATGTGAATTTTTTTTCTAAGGGGAGGGAGAGGGGGTATTTATACATGAGGAGAGGAGTATTTTAAATATAAAATTTGGAAAAAAACATAATATGTAAAGACCTGGAATTTCCATGTAATTTGTTTTAAATATATGGTAATTTTACGAGTTTGTGAAACTTGACGGTGTGAGATTCTGAGGCCCTAAGTTCCCAGAATGATCCGTCGAATTTTTTTAAGCTTATGTTAACGTGTGTAAGCAGTTTTCCTAAAAAAATTTAATAACTCTTAAACGGTTACTCAAATCAAAAATATGAGGGAACCGTTGCACTTAGGATGGCAGGTTTAACCTAGGCGCGGCTTAATATTAGTCGGTGCAAGCCTCCTGTGAGAAAAAAACAAAATGGAATAATCGTAAATAAAATAATTAAATAGATTATTTTATTTTTCAAAGGCTTATAAGTCACAAATGTTTAATCGGATTAGAAACTTCAGACGACTGCATAACTCAAGAGGGTATGTTTTCATTAAGCAGATACTAACTTTGGCTGGCGCGGGCCACCAGAGAAAGTTAGTTTTTGGCCGCAAATAAAATAATTAATTGACAATTATTTTATTGTAAAATTCATAACTTCTAAACGGTAACTCAAATTGAATATCCGAGAGTAAATTTGGGTCCGTTCTGGCGTGTTTCACCTTCTTAGATCCTAACCATGACCGGTGCATGTTGAGGGTTACTGATAATAATTTTTAGAACTTTTTTTTGTGTATGTTCAGTAAACACCCATGCGACATTTTATAACTTTTGAACTGGCGCTCTAAATTAAAATATGAGGAAATTGTTGAACTCACAGTGTCGATATTCGCTTAAGGAGACTTTCACATTGACGGTAGATAGTTGGGAGTAAAATATTGTTTTTAGGTTTTTCATGAAAGAATTAAATAAAAAATAAAGTTGTGAAACTTAATTTTATTTTGTTGGTTAAAGCCTCCGTGTGGAAGTCAGAGGTGGGGACCAACACACCTTAACCTCCCATGAGAGGTTATGGTGGTGGGGACCACCCAAACCTAACCCCCCTCTTCATGTTAATTGTGGTGGGGACCACCCAGGTTTTAAACCCCCCTAAAACTCCCCATTAATGGGTAGAAACCCACAAACTCCTGTTAAGTATAGGGGAGCCTCTTCAACTCCCTTAACATTTAATTCTAGAAAATCCTCCTCTTGTTTAATTATGCCAACCTCGTGAATTAATTAAGCGGAGCCAAATTAATTAATTCACACAATTTTTAATTCCCCTGCCAATGACTTAATAGATTTTATAAACTATTATCCTTGGATACCTACTTTTTGGTTGGCAAAGGAGGAAGGAGATTTTGAGAGAAAAACTCTCGCCAACGAATAACGAAGAACCCGTTCTCCCAATGAATAACGCTCCACCGACGAAGAATGTCGACCCTGACTTCAACCTTCTTTCTTGTACTTCTACCCACGTGGGACGTCTTCCACAACCGACGTGCAAGCTCGGGATAGGATGTGTGTGGCGGATGTGACGAACGACGACAACTCCATCTTCTTCCCCACGACTCCATCAAAGAACAAAAATTAAGGTAGGGTCAAATTCATTTAAGTTTCATGTTCTTCCATTATTACAAAATGAAGAACGAGAGTGTTTTCCTTCATGCAGGTGGGTTTTTGAGCTTCATTATTATGAACTGATTGCTATCAACCTAAATGCGGAGGGTGTAGGCCAACCTAACATGGCATGAATCCCTCTGCCTATCTCTCTTTTATGATGTTCTTTGGTGTGGCGATGAAATGACAAGGTGACGAAGGCGACGGGCATTGACCGCACTACCTGCGGTCTCCAGAACCCACGCTGCCCTTGTGGCGCTTGGGCTGAATCGGCTCTGCCGCCCCGGCCCGAGCCTCGCCCCCGCGCCAGCTCGTGCTTCCCGGCATCCGGCTGCCTGACGACCTCCCATGCGCCCCGGCCGAACTGCGTCGGCCCGAACCACGCCGGCCCGCTCCTCTCGACCGCCCGACCTCCCGTGCGCCCTAGCCGAACCGGCTCCGCCGCCTGAGCTCGAGCCTCGCCGCCCATCCTGCCCATGCCTCCCAGTTTCTGCCCACCCACCGGCCTCTAGCATTCCCCAGCCGAACCGCGATGGCCTGTGCCTCTCGGCCGCCTGACCTCTCGTGCGCCTCGGCCAAACTGCACCGGCCCACAGTGTGACAACCTATGCCTCCCAGCCTCCCAGCCACCCGCGCCTCCTGAGCACCCCGGCCGCAATGCGCCACCCGCCGGCCCGGCCTCACCGCACCCTGGACGAACTGGCCCCGTGCAGACCCGTGGACCCCGGCCAACCCGCAGGCACCCGGCCAAACCGGCCTCTGTTGCGCCCCCTCAGCTTTCGGGCTAAGCTGCTCTGAACTGCGCCCTCATGGTGCCCTTTGGGCCTAGCCACCCTTGTACCGAACTACTGCCTGTCCACACCATCCCGGCCGGCCCGCGCCCTAGTGGACCTCCACGGCCCCACGCGGCCTACTCGGCTTGGCCGTGCAGGCGGGGCTGAACCCATTGGGTAGGCCCACCCAATGAGCAAGGCCAGACCCAACGGGTTATGACGGGTCGACTTGAACCAGGTTGGCCCAAGTTATGATGTTCAGAGTCAGTCCGACCGGGTCGGACCGGACCCGGGCCTACTACCGACCCTTTACTCTCTTTTGGTCGTATCTTTGGCACCAGATGTCAGTTTGAAGAACCGTCAGTGGATATGGAAATCTTGGATTGTAACGGTCCCTTTGAGTATACCCCACTAGAGTTCGGGGTATAGTTGAGATTCGTTCGGGTTGGATTGTGCATGAATCTAACCTGGCCCCTGGGACTAAAAGACTAATAAGTCACAGATTGGGCATCTGATTGACGTGTTGTCTGTTGTGTTGATACCACTATGATGTGGCGGACCTTTGAGATATTTATTCATGGGAATTCGTGGAATTTGATGTATCGACACTTGGATTGAGGTGTAGACCATCGCAGAATCAAGTGTGCTTGTGCGAAAACCTTGTGGCTGGCTGATTTTTGACTACTGTTCCTGGATCCTGTGTGGGTTCGATAGCTCTGACTATTATTCCCGGATCCTATGTGGGATCGACAACTCTAACTATGGTTCCTGGATCCTGTGTGGGTTCAATAGTTCTGAACACTATTCCTAGATCCTTTGTGGGTTCGGTAGTTCTGACTACTATTCTTGGATCATGTGGGGGTTCGATAGTTATGACTACTATTCCTGGATCCAGTGTGGGTTCGATAGCTCTGATATCTGTACTAAGATTAAATGTGTGTTCGATAGATTAGATCATTTAGTGGATACATCTAATCATCTCTAACTCTCTACCAAATATGTATATCTATGTGAGCTGAGTTAGTAACTTTTGTGTTTTCATCATGATTGAGATGGATTACATAATAACTTAGGTATATGTATGGTCATCTACCTAAGTGGGGTTATTTTTTGATTTCATACATTGTAATTTATCATTGTGGGATTTTTTGAGATCATGAGGGTCTTAGGGTTCTTACTGAGTATCGGTATACTCACCTCTACACGGGCTATGCCCGCACCTCGTTGTGTTGGATACAGACGACAGACAACACTGATCGAGGCTGAGAGTACCGGGACTGGACAGTACCCAGAGGTGGACCTTATGACGAATCGGTACATGGAGGTGACTGATAGACGTGGAGTGATGAAGAGGATATCTATACCTACCCTTCGGGTAGGAATCCTAGAGGACGACCCAACAACTATTTTTTTTCTTTCAGTTGTACATGTATTTTCATTTTCCTTGTACTTTACAGTTGGGATTGTATTTTTGGCCCCTTTACATTTTAGTACTCTTTTTTTATACGGTTTTACTTAGTGTTTCCTATCCAGCTGTGTACTTTGTTGTGTTTTTTTTTTCAGTTTATAAAGGAAATTCCTTCCCAGTTTTAGGGAATCATGCCTTTGGTGCTAATCGCCAGCCCCTAGCCTATGGAAGGCGGGGTTGGGGTAGTCAAGACTTGGGCCCTGAGGGATGAGGCTTGAAAAATTGGTATCAGAGGATTCGGTTCTACCGCAGAACTTAGGACTCTTATTTTTCCTTTGAAGAAATAGTGTTAAGTGTAGTGAGTGTGGTTTTCAATTCTGGGAGTCCAATGTTGGTGCGGTGGATGATGTATCCCCACACCTGGATCCTGACTTTTGAATTTGGACTCTGTACACGAAAACACTGATTGCATGTGAGTATTTGAGAGTCTTCTTTGTGAATTCTTTGAGTCAGATCACCATTTATGACTTTTTTACCATGGCGTAGCTATTTCTTTTTAGGATGACCCCACACAGATGTCCAGCTGGGGTTCCAGGCTTTGTACGAGATGGAAACCCACCGAGCGAAGAGGCTCTGGTGCAGGTCCCTCTTACTATGATGGCACCTTCGGGAGGTGTACCAGCAGCACCACCACCCATTGGAAAAAAGATACCATCAGCCACACTGGCGGATAGTGCACGCTGAATGAGCGCATTTCAGGAGTTCCAGTAGCAGAGGCCTCTGAGGTTTCATGGAGAGACAAATTCCCACACAGCTAAGGTCTAGCTGGAAGCAGTTGCTAGAGTTTCTAGTCTAGTTGAGACACCAATAGAGAAGATGATGATCTTAGCTGCTATTTTTTTCAATGAGTGACCATGAGGATGACCAGCTCAGTGATGAGGCATCAGTACATGGAATGTTGCCCGAGATAGTACCTTCGAGTAGTGTGCCAACTATATCACTACCCATTGGTCAGCAGTATCAATCGGTTATACCGATAGAGGACACATGTAGGATTAATTCCTTACACAAGATTTAGCATTAGATAACCCTCAGGTTCCGAGGTGAGCTGACACACAGGTGGCTTAGGACGATCATGAGGAGGTTTCTGAGAGTTATCTATAACTTTTACATTTTCAAAAGGATGACATGTCGGTAGATGAGTATTCATCAAGGCGTACCGATCTTTCTTGGTACTCGGTGAATATGATAGGATTAGTTATTCAGGGATCTAACATCTGAGTGAGATCTTTTTAAAGGACATTTGAGCCAGAACTATTTTTACTTATGCTAGGGTGTTAGAGAGAACCATTGTGGTTGATAGTTCTTTGGCAGAATAGATACAACCAGTGAATGTTAGCAGTGGGAATGCCGGGAACTGGTGCCAGTCTCAGAGACTTGGGCATGTAAAATGTTTCTAGAATACAAAGTGTTAGGGATAGATTAATCTATAGGGCATCAGATTTGGAAGCAGATCTAGGAGAGCATCATGTGGTGGTGTACTTTTCAACATGTTACAACCCCACCCCCCTATTTTTTTGTGGAGCCCTACAGGCTCAGGGAGCTGGGGGATAGGGGAATAGAGTAGTTGCACATAGTCAATGAATGGGACTGAAGGGCTCTAGGAATGATTTGAGGTATGTTCTATGTCTACAACTAGTTTTCATATCAATAGACATAGGTACCAATCAATCCTTCATTCCACAAATCTTATCCAGAACCTACAGTTTCTGGTTATACCATTGACTTGACCCTCACGTCTGGAGAAACCATTGGGAGGAGACTCAATAATCATACTTACGCTGACGGTGTGATCTGACCCTTGAGGTGAGAGTTTTGGTTGGAACCTCTTAGCAAAACCGTTGAGGCCTTACAACGTTTTTTTGTTTGGACTTGGCATCCACAGTTCACACTCAGATTGACTGTATTAGGCGAAGAGGTTGTGGTTTATCTACAACGTTGGGATGGGGTTTTCCTTGGTCGGTGAAAAATGAAACCCAATAATCACAGGATAAACTCATGCATATGAGGGAGAATCCAAACACTTGTGAGTCAACCAACCTCACTGTCATTGCAGCAGAAGTGGACTTTGAGATACTCTATACTCTTGGGAAGGGGAACATGGTAGCAGATGCACTCAACAACGGGTATTTCCTGCATCTACTGACTAAGGAAACAAAGCATCTAGCCACTTTGCAGATACCCTTTGTAGATCGAGAAGGAGAATCTTTTTTCAGTCTCTTACAGTCACTCCCCCACTCCCTTAGTGAGTCAGGGAGGCACATCATTAAAAAACTGAATGCGATACAATATGTACTCAGATATCCATAGGACATGCACCTGATGGATTTTATGAATGTGGGGAGCACGTCATTCTCTTTAGGGGATGTACCATGGTACCAGTGTCACTCCAGGAGTAAGTGTTGTTGTATTTCCACACATCCCCTCTATTGGTACATCTAAGAGTGGAAAAGATGTACCCTGGCCTCCAACGACATCACTGGTGACCAGGAATGAAGAAAGCAATTATAGATTTTGACTCTCGGAGCCTCACTTGTCAGCAAGTAAGGTGGAGCATCGGGTATGAGCAGGCTTGGTTTGACCTTTAGAGGTCCCAGAGTAGAAGTGGAATGAGATATCCATGGACTTCATGACAGGACTTCCACACACATCCAGGGGTCATGACTCAATTTGGGTGATCATCAGCCGACTCACCATGTCGTCCCACTTTCTACCGATCAGAGAGAAAGGTTCAGTAGAGAACATGGAATGCCTCTATGTGCAGGAGATTGTGTAGCTACATGGATTATCTTTGATGATTTGCTCTGATCGTGACACATGTTTTACTTCCCGGCTATGGGAGGGGTTATAGGAGGCTTTCGAAACACACCTTCGTTTGAGCACTGCCTTCCATCCATAGATGGATGGTCAGACTGAGCGGGCCATTCAGACCCTCGAGGACATGCTACATGCTTGTTTCCTCGACTACGGTCATAGATAGTTGGATCACTTAACTTTGGTGGAGTTGGCATACAACAATAGCTATCACTCCAGCATTGGTTTGACACCTTTCAAATAGTTGTACGGGCGACCATGCAGATCACACCTGTGGTGGACTGACCTAGGGGAGTCAGCACTTGTGGGACCAGAGATGATACAAGCTACCACGGAGAAGGTGTACATAATCTAGGAGCAGAGGAATACTACACAGAGCAGGCAGAAGTCATATGCTGATAGGAGACAGAGACCTCTGGAGTTCGTGGATGGAGACCACATCTTTCTACGGGTCTCACCTCAACGAGGTTTACGGAGATTTGGTCGAGGTGTAAAATTATCTCTGTGGTTCATCAGACCTTTTTAGGTCCTATGTAGAGTTGGAGAGGTGGAATACTGCTTAGCTCTTCCACCTCAGTTACATCGGTTGCACGCCGTCTTCCAAGTGTCCCAGCTCCAGAGCTTCTTGTACGACCCTTCTCACATCATCGACCATGGCGAGCTGGATGTCGACGGTGGGGAAACATTTACAGAGGATCCATTAGATATTGAGGATCGACAAAAGCGGGTCCTTCGTGGATGGTTGATACCTCTAGTATGCGTTCACTAGCAGTATGGGAACTTCCAAGAGAGAACATGGGAGCGGGAGGCTCAGATACGTGCTCAGTAACCCCTCTTGTTCCATTAGTTTGAGTTGTGGCTTTCCAGGACATAGAGCCCTGAGGTGGAGAGAATTTAAAGACTCAGAATTTCATTTTAATTTTTCTTAAATATATGGGAATTTTGCGAGTTCAAGAAACATTACGGCAAGAGATTCTAAGGCTTGGAGTGCCTGGAATGATCCATCGAAGTTTTGTTAAGCATAAGTTAACACCTATAAGAAGTTTTCCTAAAAAAGTAGAATAAATCTTAAATGGATTCTCGGATCAGAAATCTGAGGGCACCGTTGCGCTCATGATAGCATGTTTTCACTAGGCACATATTAATATTAGTCGGTACGGGCCTCCTGTGAGAGAACCCGAAAATGGAATAATTGTAAATAAAATAAATAAATAAATTATTTTAGTTTTCAAATTCTTAAAAATCACAAATAGTAACTCAGATTAAAAATCTGAGACCACCACTGAACTCGTGAGGGTATGATTTCTCTAATAAGATACTATCTTTTCACAGCACGGGCCACCAGAGAAAGTTAGTTTTTGGACGCAAATAAAATAATTAAGTGACAATTATTTTATTGTAAAGTTCATAACATCAAAATGGTAACTCAGATTGAAAATCCATGAGTAATGTTAGGTTTTTTGGGGCGAGTTTCACCTAGACAGAGCCTAACCTCGACTGGCGCAGGTCAAGGGTGGCTGATAATAATTTTCTGAACTTTTTTTCAGTACGTTTAGTAAACGCACGAGCAGTGTATTATAACATTTGAACCGGTGCTTGGAATTGAAATCTGAGGGCACTGTTGAACATAAAGTGTCGATATTCTATTAGAGATACTTTCACCTCGACAACGCATAGTCGAGAGAAAAATATATTTTTGGGTATTTTGTGAAAGAATTAAATAAGAAAAAATTTGTGTAGCTTTAATTTTTTTTTGTTGGTTAATGCCTCCATGTAGAAGTTAGATGTGGGGACCACCACACCTTAACCTCCCATGAGAGTTTATGGTGGTGGGTCCCACCCAAACTTAACCCCCCACCCCCACTCTTCATGTTTATTGTGGTGGGGACCACCCGGTTTTTAAACCCCCTTGAAACTCCCCATTAATGGGGAGAAACCGACAAACTCCCATTAAATATTGGGGAGCCTCTTCAACTCCACTAAATTTTTATTCTGCCAAATCCTCCCATTGTTTAATTATGCCAACCTCGTGATTAATTAAGCAGAGCCAACTTAATTAATTCACCTAATTTTTAATTCTCATGCCAATGACGTAATATATTTTTTAATCTATTATCCTTGGCTACCTACTTTTTGGTTGGTAAAGGAGGAAGGAGCTTCTGAGAGAAAATCTCTCGCCAACGAAGAACAAAGAACGCATTCTCCCAACGAAGAACGCTCCACCGATGATGAACATAGACCCCGATTTCGACCTTCTTCCTCAGACTTCTACCCACATGGGGCGTCTTCCACAACTGACGTCCAAGCACATGATTGGAGTGTGTGGTATACAAGACGAACAACGACAACTCCGTATTCTTCCCCGCGACTCCTTCGATGAACAACAATCAAGGTAGGGAGTCAAATTCATTTAAGTAACTTGTTCTTCCATTGTTTTAAAATTATGAATGAGAGTGTTTTCCTTCTGGTAGGTGGGATGTTGAGCTTCATTATTATGAACTGATTACTATCACCCTAAACGTGGAGGGTGTGACCCAACCTAACATGGCCCGGCTCCCTCTGTCGATCTCTCTTTTGTGATGTTCTTCAGCGTGGTGATGAAATGACGAGGCGACAAAGGTGACATGCATCGACCGTGCTACCCGCGGTCTCCGAAACCCATGCCTCCCTTGAAATGCTTTGGCCAAACCGGCTCCGCCGCCCCGGCACGAGCCTCGCCACCGCGCCGGCCCACGCCTCCTGGATTTTGAACGCCTTCCGGCCTACCGTGTGCCCCAACCGAACTGCGCCGGCCCGAGCCGCGCCGGCCCGCGCCCCCCAGTCGCCCAGCCTCTCGTGTGCCCATGCAGTACCACTCTGTCGCCCCGGTTCGAGCCTCGCCATTGTGCTAGCCCACACCTCCTGGATTCTGGCTGCCTTCCGACCTCCCGTGCGCCCTGGCCGAACCACGCCGGCCTGAGCCGCTCTGTCCCACACCTCATGGCCGCACGACCTCCTGTGCGCCCTGATAGAACCGCACCGGCCCGAGCCGCACTAGCCTATGCCTCCCAGTCACCCAGCCTCCAAGCCTTCCGGCCTCCTGGCCACCTGGCCTTCTAGCCTCCTGGCCCCCCGTGCCTCCCAGTTCCCCAGCCGAACTGCGCCACCCGTCGACCCGGCCGCAACGCACCCTGGCCGAACCGTCCCCGGGCTGACCCGTGGCCATCCGGCTGAACCGGCCTCGGCCACGCCACCTCGACCTCTAGGTTAAGCCACCCCGAAATATGCCCTCATGGTGCCCTCTGGGCCATGCCGCCCTCGCACCGAACCACAACTGGTCCGTACCCAAGCAGCCCTCCGCGGCCCCTCGCTGCCTGCTAGGTTGGGCCCATCAGGCGGGGCAGAACCCAATGAGCCGGCCCGTCCAATGGGTCAGGCCGGACCCAGTGGGTCAGGATGGGTCGACCCGAATCAGGTCATCCTTGAATAAGATGGGCCGAGTCGGGCCAACCCTGTCGGACCAGACCTGGGACTAAAATTGACCCTTTTCTCTCTTTTGGACATATCTTTGGCACCAGATGTCCATTTGATGAACCGTCAGCGGTGATGGAAATCATAGATTGTAATGGTCCCTTTGAGTATACCCAACTGGGGTTCAGGGTATAATTGAGATTCGGTCAGGTTGGATCGTGCATGAATCCAACAGGCCCCCAGGACTAAAAGACTAATTACTCACAGACCGACTGTTCGATTGACGTGTCGTCTGTTGCGTTGAGACCCCTATGAAGTGGTGGACCTTCAAGATATTTATTCATGGGACTTCATGGATGTTGATGTATCAGAACTTGGATTGAAGAGTGGAACCTCCCATAATCAAGCATGCATGTGAAGAAACCATGTGGTTGGACGATTTCTGACTACTCTTCCTGGATCTTGTGTGGGTTCGACAGCTCTGTCTACTGTTCCTAGATCCTGTGTGGGTTCGACATCTCAGACTACTGTTCCTAGATCCTGTGTGGGTTTGACAGTTCTGACTACTGTTTCTGGATCCTGTGTGGGTTCTATAGTTTTGACTAATGTTCCTCGATCCTGTGTGGGTTTGATAGTTCTGACTACTATTCTTGGATCCTGTGTGGGTTTGATAGCTCTGATTTCATTACCAGGATCCTATGTGGGTTTGACGGAATAAATGATTTAGTGCTTACATATAATCATCTCTAACTCTCTACAAATGTTGTATACTTGTGTTAGATGATTTAGTAACTTTTGTGTTTTCTTCATGATTGAGATGGATTACTTGATAACATTGGTATATATATGGGCATATACCTATGTGGGGTTATTTTTGGATTTCATACTTTTTGGTTTATCCGTGTTGGATTTTGTGAGACCTTGAGGGTCTTGGGGTACCTACTGAGTATCGTTAAACTCACCCCTGCACGGGCTACGCCTACACCATGTTGTGTTGGATGCAGACGACAAACAACACTGCTCAAGGCTGAGAGTACCATGACTGGACGGTTCTCAGAGGTGGACCTTATGACGAATCGGTACACGTAGGTGACTGATAGACGTGGAGTGCTGAGGAGGTTATTTATACCTACCGTTCAGGTAGGAATCCTGGAGGATGACCCAACAACTATTTTTTTTATTTCCAGCTAATACATGTATTTCCAGTTTCTTTGTACTTTACAGTTGGTCTTGTATTTCGGGCCCCGTTACATTTCAGTACTCTTTTGTTATACAGTTTTACATAGTGATTCGTATCCAAATGTGTACTCTGTTTTGTTTTTTATAGTTTATAAAGGCAATACCTTCCCAGTTTTAGGTAATCATGCCTTTGGTGCTAGTCTCCAGCCCCTGACCTAAGGAAGGCGGACATAGGGTAGTCACGACACGGGCCCCGGGGGACGGGTCATGACATAATATCCATGGTAAAATTTTAATTATGATATTATAGACATTTTTATTATATTTTAATAAATAAATTTATTTTATTAATTTTATGGATTTCAAAAACCGAATTCATTATTTCATTAAAAACAAAACTCAAAAATGAAAAATTGTTTTTTAATGGAATAGACGAGGATTAAGAATTTGGTAAAATAAAATTTACGTTTGGAAAATTATTTTATTTTATTTAGATTAATCATTTATCAAATTAAATATTTTTTTCATTAATCCATAATTTCTTGAATTTATTATTTCAATATTTTGTCAGTAATGATGCAATTCAAAACAAATCGATTACGAAAAACTGTATTTTTACTATTCCCCAAAAAAATTGATGTATTTCCAAAAAAAATCAAATATTAAACCAAAGATAATTTATATGTGATTATTATAGATATGGAATTAATTTTATCATAATTTGTTTCATACCTAAGTGATTTTATTTACTAAATATAAAAATTATGATTTTTATTAAATGTATTAAAATGAATTTTAAAAAAAATACTTTGGATTTATTTGTGTTTTTAATCATGGAATTTATATAATGGAATAAAAACTTTATATTTTGTTAAATTAAGAATGATATATATTAATTATATTACATTTTATTATTTTTAAGTGAAATTATGATTTCAACTGTTGGGTTACTACCCTCTACAGTCATGTTAATATTCACAGTGGTTACATTACTATTTCAATGGTCACTATACTTTTAAAATGGTCATATTTCCTACTATTGTACCTCTTAGTTCCTTCATTAATCATTCACCTCAATTTCTCAGAAGGTTTTACATTTTTCATTACTAAAATGTGGATTGGTTTACTATATTTTTTTTCTTCTCCATAGTGTTGTTCTTGGGAGCGATGATTATAGAGGAATGAGATTATCCAAAATTTCCATTTATATATTTTCTATTTTCTATTTTCTATTTTCACTCCCATTGTAATATTTTAACATTTATAGGTTTTAGTTATTATATAATCTAATGATCTCAATTAATGAAATAAAGTGATTTCTATTTCTCTATGTGTTGTTTGTGTATAACAATATATAATATAATATGGAACATGTAAGATCCCAACATTTCTGGATATGTATCCTACTAATTATAGATATATTTTTACCATTGTTCTAATATCTTTTCAGTTATGGTTTTCTAGGGGTGTGTTCACGTGATATTTGGAGGCTTTTGGCGGGTTTTTGGGTAATGCATTGTTGGCGCATAGTTTTCCCAAACAGTGCACCCCCCCATAAATCATAAATTGCATAGATAGGAGAGGTTCATTAGTACGGTTCATAGTTTTTCTAACCATGTATCCCATCAAGGAAACATTGCACATAGACTTTTAAACACTCAAAAATTAAATTAATGATTCATAAACCCTCTTATTTGTTAACCTAACCACCTAACATGTCTAAATATGGTTTACTTGAATTTTTAATGCTCCAGATAGGATTCGTGGGATCCTAAAATCCATTCCTTTATGAATCAATGATCTAGTGGAGGAAATCAACCTCTCTTCAGTAAGTGATCTATTCATTTATTTGGATCCTCTCCCCTATATATTTATTCCCATTTGGCGAGGGATGAAGTATTTCATTATAGATGGATTATATTTTGTTTATAATGGATCTTGTGTAATTATTTCATCATCCCTTGATTTGATCCAAGATGTTTATTACTATTGTGATTTCAATTATACTACCTTGAATTAGGGTCTAAGGTTTTGAGAGCCTTCCTCAAAGATCTTAAGGTAGGTGTTCAATATAATAAATTCCGTAGTCTTAATCATGATCTTATATTTTTGTTGAATTATTTTTTTTCTTATTGTGAAATTTCATTTAAATTACAAACAGGAATTTAATCCCCCTGAAATTGTGATACCCTTTCCAGATTATGTTAGATCTATGCATATTATAAGACGGGTCTTAGTGTCAACCCATGGGGTGTGACAATATCCTTTAATTTATGATTTATTGAATGAAATGGGGAATTTTTTGGGGTGTATGATTCTAATCAAATTGTATATATGTTTACATAATAACATGTTATAAATTATCATTTGGATTAATAAGGAATTATCAATGAAATATATGATGATTTATGATAATTGGATTATATTGAAATGTTGTGAGTGAAATTGTGCACTATAATGAGAATTCTTGATGGAAATGGGTTAATAATGGTGAAACATTATATATATATATATATGAACATAGTGAAGAGGGTGATGGATTGATTCTCTAAGTTCCCATGGGGTTCCTGACTTACTCTCTAGTCCCATGATTCATTCATCTAAATTTATGATGGATTGATGCTCCAAGTACTTGAGATTTTGTTACTATATTGATCCTCCATGTACCCATTATATTGGTGGTGGAATAAAACTCCGAGTACCTAATATTATAATTTTGCACTAATGATCTATGTATCTATGATAATATTACCCAGACTGATGATCGAGGGTACTAAAATGAAAATGAAATTAATCTGAATAATGAAATCCCTTGAAAGAATAAATTGTAAATCTCTATGTTGTATGGTTCAAACTCTTGCATGTGATGAATATTGTATTATTATTTTTGGTTTCAACTTGAAAACAAGTTCGAATGTGTTTAATTAAATAGTAATAAATGTGAACCCAATTTACTTTCACCATTTTTTATTTTACTATTTATAAAACTATATTCAATTTTATAGACAAGATATTTCTTTATACATCATTGGTGGTGGACTACTATGTTATTCTCACACCCTACTTGGCCCACCATTTTCTCCACGAATAGACTTCATGTTTTCTGAATAGGAAATGGGAAAGAGCCCTATGTTATTAACATGATTTGGGATTCAGGGTGAAGTATGGATTCGGGAAATAGACATGATGTCAGGACCCACATAAGGGATTTCATTGTGTAATTATGAATTTCATTTGACAATTGACATATATATGGCTTGACATATTTTCTACTTTGGTTTATGGTCACTTTACCCTATTTTGGGATTCATCATGTGATGTTTGGTCTTTATTGGTTATTTTATATTTTAATTTTGGCTATTAATATATTGATTTATAATGTTGACTCACTTTAATAAAGAGGGCATAGTATCCTCATGATCTTTATAGACCCTCACAGATAGTCGACACCATCTGGAATAAAAAGAGGTACATTGGTGGTCATTTAATATTCATGCCTTGGGAACTAGCATGTAGCACCCCGACCAGGACATCCTAAAGTGGTGTCATATGATTTTTCTTTTTCTTATCAATTATCTATTTATTTAGAAATGGAATGAAATATACTAGTATGATTTGACCCTAGGTCATAATCTCATTCATGGGAGTATCTAACCCATGTATGGGGGTGAAACCCAAGTACCTAGGTTGGTATTATTGTTCTTGATGTTTTGAATTATAGTTGAAGGTTATTTAACCCTGGGCATTGAAATTGTTTTGTAATTTTAATGTTTTCAGAGATTTTTCTCATGGATCGGTATGGAAAGAGAGTGGAGTATGAATGCTTCATTATAGACACTCAGGAATTTATGTGAAATGCATTATATTATAAATTCACATAAAATAAGATTATAAGTGGGGTATGGGAATTGAGAAGTTATTTTCCTTATCTGTGTAATTCAAAAGAAAAGGTCCCTAATAATGAATAAATAACTGTTAAAAGATGTTATGTGTGGTGTTCAAAATAGTTAAAAGGGGATGTATAATGGAAAATGTCTGAATAGAGAAGTTTTTTACTACATGTTATCCATTACCTAGGTTAGGTATGGGTGGGGGTTATGATACGACCTCAGTTTTGACCATGGGGAGTTGTATAATGAATGTATTTTTATAACATTAGGTGATTACCTCTTATGTAATTGTGTTAATGTAGTGTTCTATGCAATAATATATGTGTTTTTAATTATAGAGAAATGAACACATGATGACATTTTTCGGTAATACGATAAGAGGAAATTTATATAAATGATCCTCTAGTAGTAGGACAAGAATCCCAAGTAGTTCCTACTAACCGATTTGGAGATAAGTTCTCTGAGAACTTCACTCTCTTTATGAAAGTCATGGAAAGAGGCCCAATGTGGTTAATGCAATATTTTTCTGATCAAAATTGGCAATTTCATTTGTATCACCGTCCAACATTCATTGAAGATGGTGGAACTAAGGTAGTTAACTTCTAGATTGGGTCCATCAATCAAAATAATTGAAAATTCAGAGACTCCTGTGATGAAATGAGTCAAGCTGTATTCTCATATGTTATGGATTGAAGTGAATACTTGATGGTAAATCATGTCTCTAGAGGATTATTTGAAGGTATTGGTATGGAGGGACTTCCACGAGAAGTTCCCAGAACACTTTTACATAGATACACTAAGGTAGGAGATGGTGGTAGAGACTTTTTGGTTGACCCAAAGAAGCATTTTAGTGATGGACTATGCTGGTAACATGACTAATTTGTATCACTTTTTCTAGAATTAGTATGTGATCAATCAAATATGGGAATATGATTTCAGGATGGACATAAATGTGGGATTGATTCCTAAGATAATATCTTATGACTGAAAAAGTTTTCTAAGGTGGTGGATTATGATTTCATTTTTAAGGGCGGCCTGAAGGGAGATTATAGTGGAGGGCATGAGGTCTATTTTGTATGTTCAAGAGGTACTCTTTTTTAGGGTAGGAAACATCACAATTTGAACATTAACCAGAGGAGTGAAAAAAAGTATCCAGAGAGATTGATCAGTTACATAGGGAAGTAATTGAGTGTTTTACAATTAGTGTGGTATGATGGGTAACATTAATAGTTATTTTCCTTGACCGCTGGTGGAATTCCATTCATATAGAAGTATGGTACTTTTAAAGATGTATTGCAAGAACCCTTGACGAATGGGTAGTGATGGAGAAGGTAGGTCAAACTAGAGTTCTAGAAGGGGGACTTCTATCATGTACCAGGTGTATAGTTAGAGTTATATTGGTTTTGTAAGTCAAGGGTGTAAATGTAGTACATAAGGGAAAGAGTTAATTTATTAGTTGAGTAGTTCATCATAAGTGACATTGAATATTACACAATCTAGAGGGATGTGTTAGTTACATGTAGTTTATCCTGCAATTTTTGGTAGTGAGGTTGATCCATCAACAGATAGACCTATAATTATTCTAGATTCTATAGTTTCTAGTATTTTATTTGATATAAGAGCCTAACATTATTTTAGTTATTCTTATCTTTTGAATGGTTTGAG
Source organism: Viscum album (assembly GCA_963277665.1). Taxonomy (NCBI): domain Eukaryota; kingdom Viridiplantae; phylum Streptophyta; class Magnoliopsida; order Santalales; family Viscaceae; genus Viscum; species Viscum album. Next base: position 693,763,212 of record OY728161.1, on the reverse strand, counting down.
TCTAATGGTGGAGTTCATGTGTTGAGTTATGATGATAAACACACTGATGGGTGTATAGGGGATGGAAAGTTGTCTGTGAAAAGGTTGTTCCCTTGAGGTTGGAGAGTGTCATTTCTTTTGGGATGCATACATACTTTATATATCAATTTTTAAGTGATTGTGGTTATGGATTGGTTGGTATCCTACTGATACAACTAATATTTTTAACATATGAGATTAGTAATTACATATCCTAAGGGTAAAATTTATGTTCATCATGGAGAATGAAATATATTGGAAGGCCATGTGAGGCTAGTTCATTAGAAACTAGTGGAAAATACTAACTAGTTTTCACATAATTTATTGGATAATGGAGATATAGGGTATAATATCTTTACACTCATATTGGATTGGTTTTAGGATGTGTTTCCTACAGACTTCTCAAGTATACCACCTGAGAGAGATATTGAGTTTACAATTGTGGGAAAACCAGTAGATGAATCAGTTTCCATTACACCTTTCCAAATTTCACCTATAAATATTCAAGAGATTTGGAATCAGCTGGAAGAATTTTTGGATAATGGATTTATCCATCTTAGTATGTCACCATGGGATTTACATTTTTTTCCTCAGAAAGATGAAGTGGAATTAAGTTTATGAGTTGATTAATAGATGTTTAAGTGGATGAAAGTTGTGAATTGGTATCCATTTTCACATATAGTCGATATCTTCGACCAGATTAGGGATTGTGTTCTCCAAGATTAATTTTATGTCAGGTTTTCATCAGCTAAGAGTGATACATTATAATATATTACAGAATTCTTTCAGGATATGGTATGACACGTATGAGTTCATTGCATGGTATTTTGTATTGATGAATTCTTCAGATGGGTTTATAGCCATGATGTACCAAATATTCAATCCATTTTTGGATTTTTTGTTTTTGTTTTCATCGAGGACATATTAGTGTACACCCAGACTCATGAATATCATGCAAATATTTTGACATTGTCTTGAGTACACTTAGAGTGCATAGGTTATGCTCCAATATATCTAAGTTTCAATTCTGGATTGACATGGAACATTTATTAGGTCACTTCCACTATGAGTAATGTGTTTTATTATACCCAAATAATCTCTAAGATAGTGTTTATTAGGTTCATATAATGATTTTTTTATATTCATTTTTTTGGGTTTAGAGGGAATTATTGGAGATTCATCAAATACATTTCTCGTATGGAAGTACGGCTTTTGGGACTAACCAAGATGCATAAAAAATTTGAATGTTTTGGATAATGTGATAATTCCTTCTAGTAGTTAATGTATCATTTGAATACTACACAAATTTTTATCCAACTCAAGCTGGGTGAGGAGTATACCTTGTTTTTTGATGCATCCAAAATTGAACATGGGGTAATGCTAATGAAAATCAATTGAGTCGTATCATATAAATCACAAAAGATGGGGCCCCATGAATGGAACTATCATATGCTTGATATTAAGTTGGGATTACTATTTTATGCCTTAATCTTATGGGAGAATTACTTATTTATAGAAATGTTTTCTGTGAATACCGGCCAAAAAATATTAATTTGTATATTATTTTAGTGACATTTTAATTTCGTGGAATGAGGATATGATGAGTGTATGGAGTTTTTTTAATTTAAAATATCTTGTCTTCCTGATAAGAGAATCTATGTTGGTGATGATTTGATCTGGTGGTATAGACCCAGGAATTCCATTATTCTAGCTCTGAGTCGGAGATGATGTCCATGCTTGATAAGATGCACGTAGAGATTCAGGAGTTCTAGGAGCATATAAACCATGTGTCCTTTTTTGTTGAGTCAACAATTATTATCCAAATCAAGGAACTGTAGTTTTATATGTAGTGTGTTTTCCCATGAGTTAGAGCCTAAAAGGTAAGGATTAACCTTCATATTGGACTATAGAAGAGGATGAGGTCATCTATTTCTTGAGGTTCTGTTTTTGTTACTATATGTATATGAGCGCATTTGATACATTATTTTCATTCATTATAGTGGAAAGTGCACCCTAGTTTGACCAAGATATACTGTAGTATTGAGAGACAATATTGGTGGCCTAGAATAAAGAAATTTATTTCATGTGTTGTGATATCATGCTAAACTTATCATCTGGTGAAGGCAGATCGTCACAAACCTGGTGGTTTTCTATAGTCATTTCCTATTCTAAAATGGAAGTGTATCTAGTAAAAATTATATTTTTTGTGATGTGTTTTTATCTTCAGTTAAAAAATATCTAATTTTAAATTCATACTGATATGAATTTAAACATTATTTACAATAAAAAAACATTGAAAATTAGGTTTACCACATTATTTTCTAACTAGTTAACATGAAATTTATAGTAAAGGGAATTTAAAATTTAGTAATCTAGAAAACAACTTTGAAAATATGGTTTATCACACCAATTTCTGAATAACCTGTGTGAAATACCATTTAAAATTGTATTGAAAGTAAGGTGGACTTATTAATGGATCTTTATTTTTCATGTATGCAGTCGCATATCTCTCATATAGAATCCCCACCCCTTTATTTCTTCAATCTTGGTGGACTATAATCTTGTATTACCATCTTCATAGACCCTTAGCTATATTCAGCTACCATTTTCGATTTCTCTAGGCCATATTCCATCGTCTTTGTCTCCTCATTTCTTCACTATCATGTATATATTTTCTATTAGTGTTTTTTAGATTTTATATGAAACAAGTTATGTTTTAATTGATGAATGTTGATTTATTATTGTTTCTTGAATCACAACCTTTCATGATAATTTTTAATCCTTTGATGTTCTTCTTATCTTCACTTAAACATCACATGAAACAAATGTAATTTTCAAACACTTATTTTTACAAACATAATATTCCTTATATAATATATTTCATCTCAAGATACCTAAAAATCTAAATTTATTTTATACTCTATATGTTTCATTGTTTTATAGTTCTATCAGGATTACAATTATCTTTCCCATTTTTTCAATTTTTTCTATTAATCTACATTGTTTTTTCTGCCATCGTCTTTATTTTTTTTGTAATATGTTTTGTTGGGGTGTATTAATCAACTGTATCTATAATAATAATGATATGAATTAGGAATTATGATCTATGTATTACAAAAATTCAATTATCATTTATAATTTATATTGTCATTATATTCTATAATCATGGCATTGTTCATTTGTATTTCTATAATTTTTTTGTCTTTCTGTATATTAATGTATGTATTAATATGATTATATTATCAATATTAAAAAATCTTTAATTTTTATTTAATTATTACATAATATGTATTGTATCGAATACTTGTTTAATTAAAAAATACAATACCAAAATTATGTTTTATATTTTAAATTCTATAACCTTTTAATTCTATAAATTATAATCATTCATTCATAATTTCATAATCCGCATTAACACTGTTTCAATTTCCATGTGTACTATATTTTATAATCAATGTATTTGTTTGTCTCTATTATTTTGTTAGGTCTCAGATATGCTATATTTGCACATCAATTTTTTCCAAATTCATTTAACACTATGTATATTATTCTACATTAATATATTAATATTGTAATATATTTTTTCCAAATTTCTATAAATTTTTCTCAAACTTATTTCTAATGTTATTTGGCTCATTTTGTATACTGATTTGTAAAAATATGTTAACATTCCTAAATATACTTTATGTTAATTTGTACACGTAATTTCTTACTTATAATGTACAATTATAACATATTTAAATTTATAAATCCATTAAATTCATATTATTATAGTTTATATAAAACCATGATATTATAGTTTTCCTTAAGCATGTTTTACCCAACGTGTTTCTTAAAGTATTTCATTATATGTTAGGATTGTGTTATCATTTATGCGTGTTTCCCATTTTTAACTTCCTCTACGAACAAGCATAGTTAAACATCCTATGAAATATTCATCTTTTCTACACAATAATTTTTCAATAAATCAACTATTAGGATATTTATCACCTTATTTTCTTTAATGTAGTAAGAGAGAAAATTTTACCTGATACTACTTTTGAAAATGTATACCTTTGTTCAATGAAATATTTATTTTAATTGGATTAAGAATATAATAATCAAATCTAATAGTTATACTGATAATAAATTAGATCATTAAATTTTAATATTTAAATCCAATTTTTTTTTTAATTTCAATAGGATTTGTGTTTGAAATTTCATTCGATTTTTTGTTAACGTAGTACATTTTTTCTCATCGAGTGTCTTAACTTCAACCTCCATATATATTTCCTAGAAACTACTGATTTTTAAAATAATTATATACAAGATCACTTATCTTAAATAACTTAATTCAATACACTAATGATCCTATATTATTGTTCCATTTTTTTAATACCAATTAAATTAAAATTTTACATGATATTTTTAGATATTTAGTCACACTTCTAAGGTTGTACTTTATTATTTATTTTCCAATAATACACTCTATTACACTATATTGATATAAATTTATATCCTTTATTTTCTTTACGAGAATATAATCTTTTCAATTAATATTCAATTTCATCTCCAATTTTATTAATTTCATTAATATTAAATTCACTATCATTGAAAACCCTAGAATCATTTTAGTGATTAATAATACAGAACGTGTATCATCTATGTTTTCATTGAAATAATCTATTACACCCCCTAACTCACTTTTATCACAACTATATTCTTTTGAAAATATATTCATTTTTATATTTTTTATAGATAATAATGAGTTAAAGTTGGATTACTACACTTTGAATGAGTGATGAATATGAGGATGGGGTCAATGATTTTTTGGAAAATGCTATTCAAAATATTAAATACAAGGACATGTTATTTTGTCCATGACTGAAATTTTTAATTATGAATAAGGTAAAAAAGTATAGAGATCAAAGATAATTTAGTTTCAGGGTTTTAATTCATGTTATCCCTTAGAATTAAAATATTGATACTGAACATAATTTTCGATCTATTAATGATTATTCTTTGAAATATGATAAGTATGATCAAATTAATTAAATAATTTTTTATATTTAAGAAGATTCAATTGAGATAGAACCTAAAATTGGGAGTCTATATAGTGAATCTGAGAAAAAATTGTATATGGGTTGTGTGTAATTGATGATTTTATCTATGGTGAAAAGATTGATTAACTTGACAGAGAAAAAATGGATGGTGGGTCAAGAGTTTTACAAAGTTTCTAATATTGTTGAATGAAATCCTTATGAAAGACAATATTCTTTCATATTTCAGTTATAATTAAATTAAAAATGTTTTCTCGATGAGATTAGGGTAAATGAAAATACATTCATTTCCAAATGATGTTTATCTATATAAGAAGGAATAATAATTTCTATTAGGGTGACCTAAAAGGGGGACGTCATGGTATAAGTTGATAGAAAAATTTAAGGGTGATATATTGGTTACAAAAACCCCTGCCAAAGAATTTTTTATCTTATAATAATTTGTTATTGAAAAAATTTCTTTTAAAATTAAAAATAAGTAAAAAAATGTTAATATAGAATACATATTAGCGGATACTTGATGGAAAATTATAGCATCCAGATGATTGTCCATAGTTAAAGGAAATTGATCAACAGTTTCCTATATTCCTAAATGATGATAGAAATCTTAGACATGGATTATACATAGATGAAAAGAATCCATATTGAAGTGTTAGTAGAATAAATAGTTCATGGGATGTTTTATTAGTAATTTAATATTTATCTCTTAAATTTGGTATGAAGTGAAAAATAATTCATGTTGGGTTTAATAGTTTTTGGACAAAAACAACCCCAAAATGGTATTGATGTTTTCTTATCATAATTAATTGATGATTTTGATCTTTTATGAGAGGATGGTATTAGGGTGAATGATTCTTATTGAATGAAATTTTCTTTATTATTTACAATGATTATGTTAACTATAAATAAATTCAGAACATATAGAAATTTAGCAACATACAGTGCTTAGGGGTTTAATGCTTGTCTAATTATTGAAAAACAGACATCACATTATCAATTGAAACATGGGAGACAAATAGTATACATGGGTCATAAAAAAAATTCATATAGATCACTATTATATAGAATTTAAAAAGGAATTCAATGGACCACAAAAATTTTATATTTCTCCAAACCATCATCCAAGGATCAATATTTTTAGATGGTAAAAATCATTTATGTGACATTCATAAAAAAATATCATAATGATAGAAATATTTAGAGGAAATTGTCAATATTTTTTGAGCTACCATATTGGAGATATCATGATGTAAAACATAACACTGATGTCATATAATTGGAATATAATATATGTGATATATTGATTGGAAAATTGTTATATAATAAAGGAAAGACTACAGATGGGTTGATTGCAAGATTGATCTTACTTTCAATGGGAATATGTTCAGAGTTATCTCCAACTCCTTTTGGAAGGATAAAATTCCTAACCACAAATTTCCACACATTATCTAAGATGGAGAAAATTGTGTTTTCTAGTGCCTTCATGATATCAAAGTGTTGTAGGGTTATTCATTAGATGTAAAAACGTTTGTGTTTTTAAAAAATTTAAATTTTACATTTATGAAATCTCATTATTTAAATGTCATGATAAAACAACTCTTAACAGTTTCATTGCATCGAATATTTCCCATCCATTTATGAATGACTATTATGAAGGGGTACTTCTATTTTTATTCAATTTTTAATAGGGTTTTTGATCTTAATTCTTGGAAAAATTAAATAAAATGAAGTAGTTTCTATAATTTTTCTATAGGAAATGTTTTTCCCTTTATATTTTTTTGGATATCATGGTGAATTTAATTGTTTACTTATGCAATAAATAAATATTTATGGACCTATATATCTATGTTGGATGTATACTTTTGAAAGGTAAATGATGATATTAAAGGGGAATGTTAAGAATCCATATCAACCTAAAGCTCTATTTTTGAGAAGTATATTTTTAGGTGGTTTCATAGTTTTTAAGAATCTACTTGTTTGCAATGGATAACATCGGTTTTCTCATTTATCACCAATAATGAGTAAAATATAAGGGGAAATGGGATATATGGCTTTAATTTATAATAATTGATAGGTTAACAAATAAATAATGTACATTTATACATCTTTAATAACATAGATGATTCTCATCTATATATAAAATTTCATATAAATGTGTTGAAATAATTTTATCCAAAGAAGAAAGATATATGGATTTTTATGGGACCTGAAAAAAAATCTATATTTGAATAAGGTCATTCTGGGAAGATCAGATTCATCAGAAACATTTAGATAGTTAGGGGAGTTCTATGTATAAATTTTAATACATGGTTTGGGTATGAATGTAATTGATATACATTTCATACGAAGGACCAGGATAATATAAGTGTAATTCAAAATAGTACTGTATTGGACATTACATATGAAATTAATTTTTTGAGTTCTAGATACAAAAAAAATCTCAACATAATTTTCATATTATGGAGTCATTGATGAAATTTTGGTGGTTTATAATAATAAATTTCAAGATGTGGTGTTTAATTGGAATTTTTTTATCAGTAAAAAAAGGGTTAGACATAATAAATTTTGAATTAAAGTCATCAATTTTAATAGATTGGAATACATAGATGATTTTTTACCATAGTAATACATGAAAAACAAATTTTAAATTTTCTTGATCAATCAGAAATGAAGTGGTAAAATGTTTTACAAGTATAAAATAGTGTGTTAGGGATGATAACCATGATGAACATGTCTATTTATGTGAGATAGATACTTATATGGAAATATTAAAAGATAATATTTAAGTTAACATCATAGACATGATTTGTGACATTCTAAATGATCATGATGAATGAATTTGGAAAAAAATAATCATTTAGAACATTCATAATATTACAGGTAATATATATCTTATTTGGTTTACATTTTAAAATTTTGTAAAATGTTAAATAATTTAATTTTAATTTTTTTATTAGAACATATAATTCAACTAATAAGATTAATTTTTTGTTTATTTCCATTTGGTTTTGTTTAGTTTAACTTTATTACCCTTATATAACTTATTTATTAATTGATTTTGTTGAAAGGTAATTATTTATAATATGTTAAATAAAAAATTATTTTATAAAAGTGTATATTCAAAACATATTCTTTTTGGTGTAAAAATGATTTATTAGGTTGAAGCATTTTTACTATTCAATGACTATTTTTTGTTTTACTTTTATTCTTTTATGTCTTTTCATGTCCCATTAATGTTTTTATCATTTTTGTTTACTACTATAACAAATATGAATAAAAATTTTGTTAGTTTAGTTTACTTTTTGTTTCATTAGTTTTTATATATTCGAAGAATATTATTTTCAATGGAAAAATAATGTTATACATTAGAGGTTATTTCCTATTCAAATACCAATTTTGACTTTTTTTTATTCGTTTATGTCATTTTGTATTTCATTAATGTTGTTATAATTATGAATAACTATAGAAAATATGAATTAAAATTTGTTTAGTTTAGATTAATTTTTATTTCATAATTTTTCAATTTACATTTACATTTTTATTTAATACTTAGATTTATATATTTGTATACTAATTGATTGATTCAAAGATTTTTTGTATAATGATAGATCAATTATCTCATCCCCAACATACTTCTAGAGAAGATAGTAAACATACCTCTAGGGAGGAATGTACACATGATCTTATTGATGAGACTCCACATAATTCATTACATGAGAATTCTATTTCCACATGGGAAAAATAGTTTGAGGTTTGGTAAACATGGAAATTTTTTTTTACAAAAATTATAACTTCCTCATAGCCAGGATTAAAAGATTAAAATAAAAAATTATGATAATGATATTCCAATAGGTATAAATTCAAAATAATTCTATAATTTTATAGCAGTTTAGGATAAATTAAAGATAATATTTTGATGGATGATTATAGAATCATTGACAAAATTATAATATCTCACTTTTGGAGACCATTTTGGTAAGATCATTTCTTATTATTTTACTCATCTTGAAATTTTTATTGAAATAGATTATACCCTGATTTTTAGATGAAATGTGATATAACTTGTGCTGGATAAGTCCGGATGAAATTTTTATTATTTGATTCTATGAGATGGTGGGATTTTAAATTAACTATCATATCTGATTTCATTATTGGGAATAAACAACATCATAATCCATGTGATATATATCTGTTTATAGTTAAAGATACAATGGAGTTATTTGTTTAATATAGGTGAAGGGAACTGTTTTTAGTAAGTGAAATGTTACATTATGATGTTTTTTATCTTAATGGTAATAATAATGATTTCATTATTTTTAATTTATATAAATTGATGAGATCTCATCGATATATCAAATCTAGTAATGTATACCATCATGATTTATCTCAGAATGGTATACATTATTATAAGAACATATAATAGCTGAATATTTTTAAAAACTAAGAGTTGAGTCTCAGGATATAAAGAGGTTGACCATCATTCCCCCTACGAGACATGAAAAATGGAAAAGGGATAACATGGATTAAAATTTCAATAACATACAGAGGATTATAGGGTTGTAGATTAGTGAATTATAAAATGTATACATTGTTTATTTATTTATGTTAAATTAAATATTTATATATAGTCATTCAATTTCTATTTTATCAAATTTTTTATATTGGATTTTCTCGAGGAGAAGAGCACACAAGGGGTCTTCATATTTGAGGATAAGAAGAATATTTTAGCCTTTTCATTGGGAAATCCTAAACACTGAATTCGTGGATGAGGATACCCAATGGGTGTATTGGTAAAAAAATTGTTTACACATTTTAGGGAGTATTTAATGGAATATGTTTATTAAAAAATAGAATATTTGGAAGATGGAGTTCAGAATAATTATATGATGATGGAGAAAGGATCATACCTTCAGTTTAGTAAAACTTTGTAGACATGAAAATATAGTTTTAGACTATAGATTCCACTCATCCACCTATTATAGTGGATTCCACTCCTCATACTTATCTAACTCATACACCTTAACTTATAGACCACACTTCTTCTTATCCTACTCCTACACCCCCTACTTCAAAGATTCCCAATTGTTCTAAATTATATGTTGATAATCCCCATCATCATATTGTTTCATATGTAATTATATATTATATTGGAAATACCATTCATTATCAAAAGATATATATAGAGCATCATAGGGTCATTATACAAAATATTATAAATATATCATCAAGAATACCATTTCATACAGATGAGGTGAGTATTTTTAGACAAATTATTGGCCATTTATTAGTTTTTCCATCAAGACTTGATTGAAAAATTACCATAGAGTTCTGGGTATATTATATCTTTTATTTAATTATTCTTTTAAATTTGTTTTAACTTTTAAAATTTTATATATTAATCTAATTTTTATAGTAATACATGAAATTTAAAGAAATATTTTATAGGCAATAACAATTATAATGTATAATGACTTCATATATAACTTATACTAGTCTTGATAGAAGGTTAACATATTCAAAATTTTTGTTGTATGTTTATGAGATTATAATAGAATCTAGTGTTCGTGGGCATGAAATGACTATGGAACTTTTTTAAAAATGATATCATGGATCCTGTAACTAGATATCAGTTTTGAATTAACATTAAAAAAATTCCATATAATTTGATTGAAAAAATGTTCATTTAATTTGTTGAAAATTTATACTTTTATTTTTTATTAAGTACCTTTATAAAATTTGTATAAAGCATGAAATGATAGAAGTATATGGATTTATATACCGCCATATTATTTCAAATATAGTGAGGACAATGACGGATGTATAAAGAATAGTTCATATTTCTAAAATATTTCAAAAGAATGTAATTATTCAATGTTGGATGTTTCATCATATTCATTATTATGAAGTATATATCTCAGAATGTCTTATATATATCTAAACATAATAACCACTAATAATAATTTTTCTTATATATCAGTGACCATTGTATGTTGGTTGTTTTTATTCATGAGAGAAGACACTTTAGGAAGAAAGGGAAAAACGGCAGTAGAGACCCAGTAGATTGTATTGTGGTTTGGGGGAAAAACCAAAGGGATGCAAAGATTACTCCCACTTACCAAAACCAATGGAGACTAGGTTGGCCAAGAAAGGTAGAAATACCAAAAGTACAACTCTAAAGAAGGGGGAATGTGAAAATGATGGGGAATGTTTGAATCTTATTCTGCACTACAATGAATAAATGCTTGAACAAGAGGTACGGCCCAATGTATCAGAGGAGGAGCTTAAAAGGATTTATGAACAAAGGCTGATAGTGGATGCCAATGAGGAGAAAGAAGTGTGGTTAGATAAACAAGATCTAATCCTACCCCAGGGAATCAATTAGAGTAAAATTAACTCAGAGGAATTCATTCACACAATGGAACAGATGATAACTCACTTTGAAGTGCTTATTAGATAGGATCCAGATACCCAGGTTAGTATGTTGCACTTGGAAATTTTTAGAATAACTGAGTCAAATAATCATAGTTTAGTGTTTAATAATTTTGTGATCTATTTTAGCACATTTTGGTTCTTGGTTGTGAGCTTTGGCTTCCCCATTTCTCCTAAAAATGGCTTAATAATATAAATTTAAATTTGGATGGAAGGTAGAAGAAACATTACTATTTTGGATCAATTCATAGTGTTGTGTGATAATGTTTTAAAAATTTATTAGACACATAAATTTGAATATTTTAGAACTTCTTTAAATTAAAATGAAATTTAAATTTATTTTATTCATATTGATTTCAAATATGGAATAGAATTTCATTAAGATTCCATAGGAAAGAAGAGTTCCAATATCAGATATGTAAAATAAATGGTGAGTTTTCATTTATAATTAGTAAATTTTGGAAATATTACATAAAAGAATTTTATTAATTGAAGAATGATTATTAACACAATTTTAATAAACAAGAAAGAGTAATGGAATGGGGTTTATTTGTTTTAAGATTTATGTATTATATAATTTCAACTACGAAATTTATGATGTTTTACAAGGTTATATTTCTTTATAATCTTTTTATGAAGATATCATCCTTCTAATTAAGAATACATGTTAAATGATTTATTTTAATGATATTGTTTTTTATGACCCCTAGTATTATAATAGAAAATATATAATAAACATAAAAAATGAATGTGCGATTCACATCATAGGTTTTATTGGATTTTAGTTTATTTGTAATATATATTATAAACATGAGATTTCCAATTTTTAGTGTTTCTATAACTATTTTTCTACTAGTGTTTTTAAATTTTTATGCAGATTTTCTATATTTATCTTCTATGTAGAGGATAAATTTATAGAAATTTATTTAAATAATTATTATTTTTCATATCATTTATTAAATAACCCTCATGAAAATGGCTCATAATCTTTCACCTCCTTGGTTTTAAAAAATAACAATGAAAATAGTTTTTCCCATAAACTATTTTATAACCAAATTGAAAAAATAATGTCATTATTGATTTCTAACATAATTTTTATTTTAAAAAATATATAAAATAAATAATTAAAGGGTTTTTACATCATTTATTAAATTAAAAACGTGAAAAACTTATATAAAAATTAATTTTCAATGTATAATTTTATTATCTATCATTGAAAATTTATTTATAATTCCTCATACAATAACATTTCGTACTAACCAACATTAATATGAAAAAAAACTGATGTGGAAAAAAATTAACCAATGTGGGATGATGTTACCATGGACATTATGGTAGGACTTCCATGGACCCCTCTGAATAATGATGCAGTATGGGTGATTATGAATTTGTTGATGAATTTTGTCCATTTCATGTTAATCTTGGAGACTTTCATGGTTGATCAGTTGGGTGATGTGTACATTTGTGAGAAGATATTTTTTCTTATTGAACTTTTATGTATAGTTTCAAATCATGATCCACATTTTAATTCATTCCTCTAGAAATTATTGTATAAGGCCAGTAATACTTGGGTGTTTTTGAGTACGACTACTCACCCATAGAAAGATTTTCTATCAGAGAATACAACCTAGGTGTTGGAGGAAAATTTATGGGAAAAATCCATGATTTTGGTGGGTCATGGGAGAAGTACTTATCACTGCTTGAATTCACATAAAATAATAGTTACCCAAAACCTATTTAGATGGAACCATATGAGGAACTTTATAATAGTCTTTGTAGATCACCACTATGTTTGATGAATGTGGGTAAGTTTGTGTTTTTGGACTGAGTCTCATGTTGGATACATTGGAGTATGGTTAGTTGATTCATATAAATATGGATACAAAACAATATAGATAGTAGTCTTATGTTGAAAATATATTTGACCTCTTTATTTTACAGTAGAATATTGTGTATTTCTTTGGGGTTCACCAAGATTGGGTCATCATTGGATTCTAAAATAGGAAAATTTGGTAGCCAAGTATATTGAAACATATTAGATAGTCGATATCATTATACTGTTGGAATATCGATTAGATCCTCCATAGAAGAAATATTATTTTAATGATTTTTACATTTTCCATATCTTGGACTGTATCACCTTGACACTTCTCAAGTGATTAATATTGTTGATGTTGAACATTAGGTTGATGCATCCTTAGTGGAGCATCTGATTCCTATTATGGATTATAGAGATAATTTTTCCTGGGGTAATAATCTATCATTGATATGATTGTTATGTAAATATGGATATGTTGAAGTTGAAAAAAAGGATAGGGAAAGAATTATGTGGACCTAGTGGCCTAGAATTTTCACCTTGTAGGCTTAGTGATTCTTGTGAGTACAGTGCGAGGAATAAATGATATAAGGGGGAGAATGTAAGATGAAAACCTTTATTTAGATTTATCCATCTAGTTCAATGTATATTTTAGTTCATTTTTAATCTCCATTCTATTGAGGATTATCATGGGTTCATTTGGAAGAGTTTTCGATGTTTTGGGGGGATTTTTAGGTAGTCTGCGGTTAGTTCAAGATTTTCCCAAACATTGTTCCCACCCACAAAAAACTGTACACCCCTATGATTGTGGGGTTTAACAATTTGTGCATAGTTTTAAAAACTATGTGTCTATAGGAGATAATGTAGAATCCCTAGATAGTAGAGGCAAACAATTAGGGAACATTATTTTTCTCACCATCTGTCCCATCTAGGAAACCATGAATGCATAATTTTACAACCCTGAAATTTAAATTATGAATTCCCAAACCCCCACACCCCAGATTTATATCCCTAATCACACAACATAAGATAATACAATTTCATGGGCCTTTGGGATCTCCTAAAACGATTCCTAGGCTCCTCAAACCCCTTGATTTGGGAATCAAATATATTGTGGAAGGAATTGTCCTCTCTCTGGTAAGTAATGTTTTCATTGATTAGGGTTCTCTAACACTCCCTTGTTCTTATCCTTTAAAGAGGGATGAATTATTTCTTTGTAAATTGTTTAGATCTAGAATTTAATGGATCTTGTGTCATTAGATATTAATCCTAGTTTTTTATCCTATATCTTATTTTACATTGTGATTTTAGTCACTCTACCTCTAATTAACGGTTAATTATGGGAAAGTGTTCATAAAATACATTATGTTAGGTGGTCTATATACAAAATCACATAGTCTTGATCATGATATTGTGTTTTAGTTGCATCGTTGTGTTTCATTATTGTGAAATATTATTAAATTTTTTAAAATGAATTTAATTCCCATGAAATTTTGGGACCCTTCTTCGATATCATTATATCTATTAGAAATTATGAGATCGGGATTGGTGGCAACCCATGGGGTGTGACAATATCCTTAAAATGATGAATTATAGAACGAAAAGGGAGAATGTGGGTATTTATAAAACCAATACATTTTTTAATATCTAGGAATGATAACATGTTTTAAATTATTATTTGGATTAACATGGAAGTGTTAATGAAATATGGGATGATTGAATGTAATTGGATTAGATGAAAAACTTGTGAGTGAAATGGTGCACTATATTGAGAATGGTTGATGAAAATGGGTTAATAATGATGAACATTGATACATAAATGTGACAAGTGTAGAGAGGTCTCTAAAATAATGCTACCAGTTTCAATGGGGTTCCATAATACTTCTATAATACCCTGATAGATGCAAGTGAATTTATGTTGTACTGATTCTCTAAGTATCTGAGATTTTGGATCTAGACGAATGGACTATGTACCTAGGATATTGGTTCAGGAATGATTCTCCATGTACCCAAGATAATTATATTAGACTGATAATCCATTTATATCTAATAATATTAGTTATATTGATTCTCTGGGGTACCAAAAATAAAATAAAAATAATCTGGATGATTAAATCACAGGAAAGAATAAATTGTAAAGTCTCTGTGGTGTATTTCATAGAATACAACATGGGCCAAAGCATATATCATTTGTTTGGGAGTCATCTTGAACCCACAGAATAATGTGGGTAATGAAAGAATAACAAATGTGAAACCTATTTACTATCATCATTGTGTATTTTATTCATTATACAATTTCATACACTGTTATATACTAGATATTTCTTTAGACGTCATTAGTGGGGGAAAATTGAGTTATAAACACACTGTACATATGATGTCATTAGAACCAGAATAGACATATTGTTTTTAATAAAAGATACGGTCATGATCCTTATTTTATATGGAATAGTTGGAATTTGGGATAGATCATGGATGAGAGAACCCAACGATATGTCAAGACCCGCTTGGGAGATTTTAGTGTGCCTTTATTTTGGTTTTTTATTTGACACTTGACACATATACGGAATGACATATATACTACATTAGTTTATAGTCGTTTCCCCTTTTGGGGGATTGATAATGTGATGTTTGGTCTTTATAGTTTAATACCATTTATCTTTTTTATTAATATATTGGTTTCCATTGTTGTATCACATTGATAAAAAGGGTATAGTCTCCCATTGATCCTTATAGACCCTAGCTACTAGCCGTAAACCTCTGTTGAATGGGGAGGCGTGCTTTAGGTCATATAATGTGTCAGCTCAAGGCACCAGAAAGTGGAACCAATATCGATGTGTCACAACACATATTTATTTGGTAAAAAAATATCATTTATAAATTCTAGGTCAATAGATAAAATATTAAAATTAAAGGATTTATAAACCATGCATAACTCAATAGAAAATTTTATTATTTCTTTAACAAAGATGATGGAGGATAAGCCTTATAAATTTCTAACAAGATCATTCCTTCCCAATTATCCAACTTCCAAAATTGAATCACAATATGATTTTGAAGGATATATTCCCCATTTAAATGTAAATATGGAAATGCCTTTAAGGTTTGTGATGGGAAGAGAAATAGAGATATACTTATCTACTTTGATAATAGAATATAATATAAAAATGAAGCCATGAAACACCATTTTAAATAAAAATTATTCATTATATAATTATTTTCACGTGAAGTTCATATGTTACATAAATTATAAAACATTACAATTATTGACCATATCCATTTTATTATTTATAATATATATCTTTCTCATTATGAAACTTTTTTGACATTCACTTAATAATCAGCTCATCACCATATAATGAATTAAAAAATATAATTAATATAATAATGATTTTATAATAAATTGATAATTTATAACAGAATGATTTATTTCTTCTATTAAGAAACATTATGACATGATGTTAATAACCACACCATAGCACAAACTAAGATGTGGTGAATTTCACCACATCATGGTCTTTAGCTTATTTCATGTATTTATTAATCACATACTTCCACTAAGACTCTAAAAATTTATAAATAAACATCACAACTCTTTCTAAATCTATTGAAAATACTTTAGATATGATTATGATACAAATTATTTC
The DNA here is from genome assembly GCA_963277665.1 of Viscum album. Classification (NCBI taxonomy): domain Eukaryota; kingdom Viridiplantae; phylum Streptophyta; class Magnoliopsida; order Santalales; family Viscaceae; genus Viscum; species Viscum album. Next base: position 693,746,263 of record OY728161.1, on the reverse strand, counting down.
AATTTTTGGATGAACACTTTGTCTGAAATTTTATCCTTATTCCATTTTCTATAATGGGACCCGATGGTACATTATGTCATTAACCATGACATTAAATTACCTAATTAATAGTAACAATAAAATTTTGGCATCTTGTAAAACATTTTTACTACTAAATATATAAGGGGTTCTATATGTTCATGTTTCTAAATTCATATTCATGAATCAAGAAGTTCAATTCTTTACAAATGAGATCTCAAAAGCTATAATCACAATATATCTTTAAAAGGTATAGGCAATAATGTGTTTCAACGTCTTCATGAATGTTATATAAATAATTGATTTTTAAAACATGTAGGATATTATCATCACATCATTAATGATGTTAAAAGGACACCATATCCTATGAAATCATTAAATAATAATAATGTACTTTTTTTAGCCATATAACTATGAAATGGTATTTTAGGGACTATAAAATATATTGTAAACTACTTATCTTTTGATCTTAACTCATGAAGATTAAGTATTTGAGGTTATTCAAATGCATATTTTATAGGTTTTTGGTTGTGTACTCATGCAGGGTCTTATTTTTGTGGCCAATGGTTCATGGAATCTCAACCCATATTAAATTAACTATGTGTCAGACAAACATGTAGTTTATCATTAAATTTTATTCCTTAATTATCCGTAGACACTCTCTTCTTTTTGAGTATTTCAAGGTAGATAACAACCAAAAAATCTAAAATATTGTCTTTTCCTAGTAATGTATAAATATAAGGTGCAATTTATTTTTTTATTATCTCTACTTATTTCATGTAAAACTTTTTTATGAACTTGGGAAGGACATCATGGTATTAGATGATATCCACAAGAAAGACATGGCTCAGAAGGTGATAGGGGGAAGGAGGTTGGTGTATTTGATGAATTATATTTACCTTGATGTGACTGAGAATCATAATAGGGAGGGTTTATTTCATATTGAACTTATACTATCATGAAAATTATATGAATTCCCAAAAATGTAACAATGATTGTATCATTATTAAATAAAAGATTGATGTGATATATTTTTAAAGAATCATTAAAAAAGAAAATATTTTCATTATATATTTTTTTATATTCAGTTGAAATATTCTCTCATATTTTGAAATTAATTAAGTTTTAGGATATTTTATAAATGAATTAAAATATTATTTTTTATCTAAATATTACATAAAATTTATAAAATTATGATTTTTTTGGTTTATTGTATTTTTATAATAAATGGAATGGCTTGTTACTAATAATTTCATTACTTTTTTAAGGGTAATTTTTCTAAAGAAGGATTCTCTAGAAGTAAGTAAGTCTAGAAGATAACCTTGGAAGGCCCATAAGTAAGTAAAGATTAAATACCTTTATTGCTGGAAAGATAACATCTTCAGGTATCATTTATCAGAAGAGGGATAATTAACATCTAGAAATAAAGTTGTTCAATTTGGAAAATTACTCATGAGAGAACATAGGAATACATAAGTGAAATTTTACTAAGGATAAGAATATGTTATGGTCACCATCTTCATGAGTATAGATTAATACATTTCTTATAGTGAAAAGACCATATATATAGAAGTAACCAAGCCACATATTTAAGAGTCCTAGCCTAAACATATATGTAACCAAATCGCTACACTAATATGTAAAAATACATGAATAAAGGTTAATATTTAAGGTTATTTACAAGATTAATTTGAATATATAAAAGTAATATTATGATATGAAAATATTAAACATTTTCTATGATTAAATTGGAAGTTCATACATAAGGGCTAATGGGTTAATTTGTGTGTCTTAATTTGGTAAAAAGGATGATGCATAAGGATGTTGTCCTTTGCAAAATATAATGAATAAAAAGTAGCATGGGAGAAATATAATTTAATCTACAAAATGAATTATATTCCTGGATATCATTTTTATTCTATGTACATCATATATATATAATGGGTACTTATAAAATATCTTCAAATTTGAAAATAATGTGGGTTGGGGTCTAATTATTGATTAATATATATAGGAAAGAATTCAAGGATGTAGGTTTGTATGAATCAAGAAATATTATAAGAAATATACATAATATAAGAGGATAGAATCTCACAGAGGTTGAATAAAATGAATGTGGATAGAAAGAAACTATTAATAGGGTATGTAGTTTAATATGAAAAGATGATCAATGTTTGGAGTTGTATTTATAGTTATTTTGTTGTACTTTTCTACTTCATTTTCCTATTTATTATGAACTCTCATATTGTGTGGATAATCCCTTTTTTTATTGGGATACAAGAATGGAGTGACCTTTTGGATGGTTAAGCCTATAATTTAATGGATATCATTCATCTTATATTGATTAATTTTTTATATTAAATTGTAGGATATTATTTTTAATGTTATCAGGTTTAGTTCATTATTCCAATGAATTGTTTACTACTTAAGTAGATTACAATTTTTCACCCTCTATATAATTTTGAATATGCATGATAGAATATTCATGATTCAGGGGTGATGTATTTAAAATTTTTTTATACATATTTGTAAGGTAGTGAATCATTTTTTGAATTAATTAGGATAACCTTTGCCAGATTTTTATTTTCATGTATATTTCAAGGATATTTTAGTACTGATATATCATTTGATATTTCTATACACACATGGAATTTACGGTTGTTCAATGGCTTCAACTTTTTTTTGAAACACAAAATATTAACCAAATATGATAAATAAAGTGATTATAGATTCTTTCACTTATTATATTATAATAATAAGAGTTAATCATCATAATAGGTATGATAGAATTACAATTGTAAATCCTATCCTTGAACCTATCACAAATTATCACATTGAATATTCCTCTTATTTAAATTAATTTCTAATTCTATCAACCATAAATTCACCCCCCACAGTTGAACATTAATTGTGATAATTGATTCTTCACTCATCTAAAGAGACAACCTATCATATATACTATACAAAATAAAATCATTACTTTATTATTATTATTTTTCACACCCATGAAGGATGTTTCAAAAAATTTTGATCCAATTTTAGTGATGGAGGGTCCAAATTCTTAATAATTTATTTTTATGACTCATTATAGCACTAAACCAATGTTCATGTTTGATTTATAAATTTATAGATACTTGGACACTATACATGAAAAATAAAATTTAGAAATATATTTTAAAGACATTGGATAATGAGACCCCCAAGAAACATTAAGTTCCCACTATAAAACTTTGATAATTGGAAACAGATCTAACTAAACTATAATAGATCTATGTACTCCCCATTGTATTAATCATAATAATCATATTTCCATAACTACAAGAAAAATATTATATTCAATTATAAACATATCCAATTCAATTGATTACAAAATTTAATAAAATTATTTGGGAATACCCCAAAATGTATATCAACTGATTTATCAAGGCATGTGAAACATTAGACCCCTGAGTGGAAGCTAAAGAACAAGACAAATAGAGATCCATTCCATTTTCAATCAAAGGATTAGAAAAATATAATATATAAATCCAATAACCTGGATAATTAAATTAATGAAATTACAAGCATTATTGATTCCTCCTATGGTTCTTTCCAACTTCATGGAGTATATAAATTAATAATGAAATAAATTCCATAAGTCATGCATCCCTAGAGACACACTATTAGTACTTTGGAAGATTCAAGAATATGTGTGGAAATAATCCCCACAAAACCATTGAGGAGCATCGTTTTTTCACTATTCCTCTATCAAGTGTATTGAATTGAGATAGAAATTTTATGGATTCATCCTTGGATGGAGATAAGATAACTAATTGAGAAGATGGCCCAGAATTTCTAATAATTCAGAAAAATAGGTACTGGTATAAGAGATCTTCATGTGTTAAATCATGCCAAAGCATCTTAACTATAATTTAAATGCATAGAACTATACACTTTTGTTTGATAGATGGGTCTTATGTATTAGGTGAATAAATTACACCCAAAAAGATATGTGATCTTTTATTCTTCCCCAAATCATTATATTGATCAATGTTTTGAATTGTGGTGAATAAAATGTTTTTCATCTTCTTATCAACATATGAAAAATTAGTATCCCAATAAAAGATTAATATATACTAATCAATAAATAAAATCAAATAAACCACACGTTTTAAAAAAAATCAATAACATTATCAACTCTAGAAACCTGACATGTGACACCATGACTTTTAATTTCCTATTTAATTTAATTATTCATATATTATTATCATTTTCCTTATGTTTTCCCCCCTCAATTTTCTTAATTCATAAAAAACACAACAATTTTCATTATTACACAATTTGTGCATGATTTTTCCAAAAATGTGTGTCAATAATGCATAAGTAACATAATATATTTAATATATCCATTTTCATGGTCAGCATTACGTTTTATTAAACATGCATCCAAATGTTTGTTATAAAAAAGAGAGGAAAGTGCCATATCCATAGTTCATGCATGGTTTGGAAACCCATGTAGCCAAATCAATAAGTCCCCCAATATTTACTAAAAATTTGAATTTAACTATATGAAATCTATGGTTTTAAGACATCGGTGTCTCCCTATTCTCTCACCTGACCCTAGAAGCTCATAAAACCCAACCTTGATTCCTCCCCCTTTGTGATTTTATTGGATTTATCCATGATTTTTTGTTCTTCCTTTGTGGTAAACTCCTCCATGCCTTATACTATATATTTTTATTTCTCTTTCCCATTGTTCTCTCCCTGGTTTATTCTTGGTTAGATAATGTTCATTGTTGTTTTGGTTTTAATTTGGGTTGGGGTCTTGTGTATTTTTTATTTTTTATTTGTAAGTATTTCTTGGAATTTTGTGGTGAATAAACATATTGTTTTAGAAATGGGACATGTGGTTAGAAGGTTATTCCATGTTTTAACCATTAAATTTAAAGGCATGGATTTCTTATGTGTTATAACAATATACTTTATAAATTAATATAAAGTGTTCTAAATATTTTTTTTATGGAAAAGTGGGGTTTTTTAATGTTTATTAGTGGTAATACCACAGTTTTGATACTCAATCCATGTTTTGACATAATTTAGTCACCTCTAATGATTCTTTTAATGAATATGTGTCTTATTTAAAATAGATAAATAATGTTGTGAATTATTTTGAAGATGGAAGATTACTGTTTTTAAAAGGATGGTTTATAAAGAGAGGTCACTAGGTCTAAGTTTGAATTGTTTTAAAACATCTTGTTTTTATGAAAAATAATATTTGTTTTTAAAGTTATTTTCAAAATATTTTTAAATATTTCTTTATTGGTGGTGCTATAACATATCATTCCATGAATATTTTCCATTGTCCAGGTAGGTACTTTAAAATATGAAATTCTTGGTGGTTTTGTGTGTGTGTGTAACTCTCTCTTATTCTCTATATTTATACATTGGTTGGACCATTTCCCATTATGAGGCATTGTGTAATATAAGATCATTATGATATATACAAGGGTTTATCTCATATGGGGGAATTGGAGATGAGGTGAGATTTATTTTATTTCTTTTCTAATGTATGTTATTCTTGTTGGTTATTGTTTCCCACCTCTATTGAGATATTTGATGAGAACCCTGTTAATTAGTTGGTGATATGGATGAGTGATCCACTAGTACAGATTAAACAACGATTAGTTTTATAGGTATAAATTTTGTCTACTAATGGTTAAATCCATTTGTGATAATGACAGTAATAAAGGATTGAGTATAGTTATGTTCACCTTGGGTTGGCCGATTATGTAATATATTTTCTATTAGCTAGGTCTAGTATTAGTTCATGTTAAATATTAGTATATTACACATGATTCCAATTCATTGTTGATGATCCCATTAGGAAATTTATCCTGATAATATTAGTGGAACCATTTAATTTTTTGTGTTTCTTTATGCTTCATGATATTAGAGTTCCCACTATATTATATTTATTTATTATATATTGGTTTATATTTTTAGATTAGTTTAAAATATAGTTTTTTGGAAATGTTCCACTAAAAGAGAAAATGTTTAGGCCTTCATTTAAAAACATGGAATTCCACTATCATTAATTTCTTAAAATATTTTTTCTTCTTTAAATAGTTGATTCTACCCCTCATTAAAAATGGAATTTTGAAATAGTGATTCCCATTTCTTGAAATAGAATGATTTTTAAAAGGAAATTATTTGGTTTTTTTTAAATATAAAAAATTAAATTTATATACCTATATCAAACTATAAAAATAAAAAATTATATTTAAAGGTTATGCATAGGTTGTGGGGAGGATATCAAGAAGGAAATTTTGCTCACACATAATAGTATAGGTTCAATGTAGGTTTTGGTTAAGAATTGTTCTTGTATTTTAGGTTTTTATTTATCCATGTTGGTAGAAAAATGTGAGGGTGATTCAATTGATACACATTTATGGGTTGTGTTTTTCTTAATATTCATTTTGTTTACCTAATGCATCATTCCATGCTGGTACACTTGATCTAAAATTTCTTTTTTGTTTATATTGGAATGGTAATTAAATCCTATTTTTAAATAGATGATGGGATATATTTTATATGGTTAGATTATTATTTATTATTTATGAATTGTGATCATTAATTATTTTTTCTAGTGTGTATTTTATTATTATATTTCTCATCATTTATTATGTGTGTGGTTATCTCAATTACCAAAAATAATTATATCAAAAATTGGATTGGAATTTCATTCCTTATTATTGTTTTATTATGATAAATTGTTTCTAGTGAAGTCTATCTGATACCCTAACTATAGTTTCTATCCTTGGGGATCCAAAATGCCCTTCGGGCCTAGCAGAAAATTAACTTAGTTACCAGTTCAGTGGTAGCTGGAGTCGATTGTTTACAAATTGTATCAGAGCTTTGTTGTTTTTTGGTGAGTTTGTTTTTTTGGATATTTATTTAACATGACTCATATGGTAGGGTATAAATAAGTTCTTTTATCACCACCGTTTGTGATAACAAATAGATTTCTAGGGGATTTGGGATTTGGTTGTTTCTTTAATTATTCTGGTTGTATTAACAATTTATATTGTGTTTTTTTATCCACACTAGAATTTTGTAAGTTTAATTGGGGTTATTCATTGAATTTTAGGATGAAAATTAAAAAATGGATATGTTTCATGATATTATCTTTCAAAATTTGATAAACTATTCAGTGAATATGTGCTAGATCTTAGGAACATTTTTTGATTTTTTTCATGGCTGGCCCTTGGCCATCAACTCTTGTGTCCAATTCAATCTTGTTTATAAATCCTATATGGTTTTACTATTTACATGACTTTATTATTAGGATTTTTTGATTTATTTTTTATAATGTGGAATCAATCAAGGTGGTCTAGTCACATGTTGGAAATTGTATGAATGGTTTTTTCATTATAATTGCCGTATTCTCTTACTTTAGAGTATGTTGTAAATATTTTTTTGAGCGTCAAAAGATGATTTAATGAATGGGGAGTTTTGAGATTTTTTTAATCAATACCAAAAATGTGTTTTTGTTATAATTTTTTTGATGATTTATTTGTTAACAAATTTGACCCTCTAAAATTGTGTCTCCCAAGAGTGTCAATTTTAAAATGAATATAACTTTTTTTGAAATTTTTATTTTTTTTCTTAAATAATGAGTAATAATATTTTAAGAACACTCATGATTATTTTAGTTTATATTTTTTGTGGATTTAAATTTTTTTATTTATAGGTGTCTTCAAATTTTTATCAAATGTCTATAATTTTAAATGAAGTGTATAATCTTGAATTATAATTTTCAATAAAAGGGAAAATAGTTATATGTTTTAAAAGGATTAAATATTGGAGTTTATAGAAACCTTCAAACTCCTTTAAAGGGTTTTGATATGTGAAAATTATGAAATCTATGTTTTTTTATATTATGAATTTTAGAGGTAATTTTCTCTTATATTTTCAAGTGTTTTAATTAATTTGAAATGTAATTTGGATTAAAAATAAAATATTGATTTGTTAAGATTTTATTTTGTTAAAAATTATATCTTTTAAACATTTTAAAGGATACTAATGTTTAGGAATGTAAAATTATTTGAATTCTTTTATGATTCAAAACTAGGTATTATGGATTTATTTTAATGGTATTTTTACTCTAATGGGTTGTTTTTTAAAGATCGTGATTTATGAGTGGAATATTAATAGTTTTTATAAATTAGAACTTACTTTCTTAAGTAATATTAGGTTCTATAATATGGAAGGATAGGTTTTATTATCATGTATTTATAAAATAGATCCAACATTAATTTCTAAATGAGAAGACATGTTTTCAAAGTGTTTTTTTGTGTTTTAATGTTATGATATGTTATTTAAAAATGTTTTTTAGAATTTTTTAGGGTTTTTTTATGAAATTCTTGATATCACTAATGATGTTTTAAATGTGTGGGAAATGAACTTAGGTTTCATGTGAATATTTTAGACCTCCATGTGGTTGGTGAAGTATTTTTATGTTGAAATTATTTTTCAAAATTAGTTTTTAGATTCTTATTAAAATTTTAGTGGTTTAAAAAAATAAAATATATGTAGTGAAATATTATTATGAATACACATATTGGTATTTGTCTCATGGATTCTATTGGGGTTATCTGTTTTGAATTTAGATACATGAATTTGTGAGATCATGATTTTTGTTGTTTGATGTATTAATTAGGAAAAGTATTAGTTAATCATAGAACCTATATCTCTATTGGGGAACCATATATAGATTACATTAATTTTCAATGTGTGATTTTATATAGGTTTCATAAATTGGAATATTGGAATAAGAAATAATATCTTGATGTGGCTTGGTTTGGGAGGGTGATGATTTCTTATTTTAAAGTTTATGATTGTTGGTTTCGAGTTGTTCAGGTATTTTGGGGAGAATTTATTTTTATGTATCTTCCTTTAATATTACCATGATGGTTTCCTATGTAACATTGTTAGTTTTGATTATGTTAATGCATCAACATATGTTTATGCTTTTATAGATTTTATGTAATGTGTATTATGTTTTGGAAGTTTTTTTATGGATTTATCAAACTGGTAATTTGTAGATGAATATGATTAGAAGAAGATCATCATGAAAAGTGTAGGATGTTTAATTTTCCTATAATGGTTGTATATAATTTTTTTAAGATGGTTTATCACCAGATAAAACTTCCGTCAAACACAGGTCAACATATAAAGTGTCATCAGACTGTGTTTTCTAGATAGTGATTATAAGTTGCAGGTCATCAGATGTAGATCATCAACTGAAGCCTTTTTCTCTGTTAATTCTTGAAGGTTACCCTTACATGGGTACATGTATGAGGTATTAGGAATACCCTTAAGTCGGTATGGATCTTGCTTGATGGTTGGTTATTGATGGTTGAAATGGAAGATGAAAATGAGTTTTAATTGTTTCCAAATTCAATAAAAGTTTGAAAGTAAAGAACAGAGATCTAAGAAAAAAATTTAATCAGATGAAGACCACTATAAAGAGTTGGGGGACAATTCTATGAAAAATTCGTGATAAATTTATAAAGATTTCATATTTCTAACTAGATTTATGAGACTGAAATAGGAGAGAAAAAGTGAGCAGGAGTTTTTTACATCATCATATCTCTATTTAATGAAAATATTTGTTGTGTTCCCCCATGGATGTGGGACTTTTTACAAACCAAATTAAATACTATTTATCTATTTTCCCACTTTTTTGTAATCATTGACATCTGGACATTGATCTGATGGTAACATGAATTTGTGAAGGTAATATTTAGTGTTGATTTTTGGGCATGGATCTTCTTTCTTCACATCCTAAGAGCTAGGAAGACATTGTGATAGTTGTGAGAAACTCCAGTATTAAGGTAGATCTTATGATTTATGCTATTATAAACGAGATCTTGAATGAATATTTGATATGTTGGGAAGTTAAAATACCATCTAACAGTGTACTGAATACTACCATATAGGGACGACCATTTCATCTGATAGATTTTCTGAAGAATAAATATTAAATGTATAAGTCCAAAATAAGAATTCGACGAAAATATACAAGTTCAGGACCAATATGTTGGATTTTTAAGAGAAATTATCATATCAATAATGATTTCTTGAATTATTCAGAGACATCAACTTCAAGGCAGACAAACATTGTCAGTACAATGGAAATAGAGTCTGTCTTGATAATGAGTGTGATTATTCGATAAGATTTCTGGGTTATTCGTTAAGGTACATCATTCCATTCAATTAGAGAATGAGGGTGCATGTTTGATTGTGTAATAATAATATTGGTAAGATTATATTTATGAGACTATGAACATTTGGATATATTTGGAAAATATAATATGAACATTCAAATGAAAAATGAATGTTTCTTGAAAATAAAAGATTTTAGATATATTCTAGGTCTCTGAAAGAACCGCATATCTGTAAGATAACATGATGATGTAGGCTTCAAAATATATTATTAAAATTTTGTTTAGAATATCTGTATATGTTCTATGGATATTTCTAATAGAGTAATAAATGGTACCTTTTATCTTATTATAATGATTGGTGATGTTAGAAATAAATTATGACTTCATTATATTGTACAAAAAGGTAGAACTGTAGTTTTCTCACCTCGGTGATAAAAATATTAATGTTATAGTTTCAAATTCCATACTCAAACTCAATCGTATGGATATTTGAAATTTTAAGGGTTTCCTGATAGTAAAGTAAAATATATTTTCCTTCAGCATCGATGGAAGAAATCCAAGCAATAAAAAGATATAACTTCTTCATTCTGATGTTTGGGGCCTATCCCTTATCCTATGATATGAAGGATCAAGATAATTTTTGACCCTCACTGATGATGCCACTCGCAGTGTCTAGTTTTACCTACTAAAGAATAAATATAATGTTTTTCATGAATTTATTTAGTGAAAAAATTTTGTTGACAAAGAGTGTGAAAGAAATTTGCAATTTATCCAAATTGAAAATGGTGGTGAATACACTAGACATAATTACCATAACATCCATAAGAAGAATGCAATCATACATTAGTATATTTTTAAAGGGAATGCACACAAAAATTTATTATCATATATAATAAATTAGACACTTATTTATAAATCTCAGTGTACGATGATTCATTTAGGAATGCCTAAGGCAATTTGGATAGAGTATTTGAATACAACAGTTTACATAGGGAATAGGATTCCAACTTCAGGTGTGGGGTAAGAACATTTAGAGGAACTTTGGATTTGTAAGATACTATATTTCAACCGCCTCAATATTTTTAGAATCATCTCATATGTTCATATTGATTCTGTAGATATCGATATGTTAGAGGAAAAATATAGAGTTTGTTTTATTATTGGATATGGAGATGATAAATTTTGGATATGACCTAGGGGATGATGAGAGTAAATAAGTCATTTCGAGCCATGATGTCATTTTAGATGAAGAAACTTTGTGAAATTATTATAACTAGGATCAGAGGGAAGTTAAGGATAGTTCAACTGTTGAAGTTCATAATGAATGAAATGAATATATCAACAAATCAACAGAAAAGTTCATATGAAACATTATAGGTTGTTCCTATATTTCCTAGAGTACTATAAAGTGTTATATTTTATATACCATTGATATATGGTGAAAGTTTAGATAGAAAATTACTATATATAGAATAATTTGATAGACCTTTACTAGATAAATGGCCACCATATAGAGAGGTTTAGATGGAAAAAACTATGGTTTTGTTGAGAAGATCAAGTTGTTATTGGAAACTTTTTTAGAGGTTTAGGTATGATATTAAATTCTTCCTTACAATTAATACAAGGGAACCATATATTCTAAATTAGGTGGATACTCATAGAGACTCTAAATAGTGGGAGTCTACTATGGAAGATGAAATGAGTTCCTTAATCTTGAAAATACTTAGGAGTTAGATGAGCTACCAAAGGGAAATATAGATCATGAAAAAAATTGATTTTTTTCCAAGAAGTTATTCTAATGAAAACATTAAATACAATTTAATGTTGGAGGTGAAATTATTTTAGTAAAAGGAAGATATTGAAATTTCTGATATTTCTTCACAAGTTGTGAAACACACAACCATTTATAAAGTTCATTGCATTTTTTCATCTGATGATATACTCACTGAGTATATGGATATAAATACTAATTATTTTGTGAATATTAAGAGAAATAAATTTACATGGTTCATCCCAAGGGTTATTCAATTTATAGGGAGAAGGATTTTGATTTTAAATTGAAATGAAATCATTATATCTTGAATAATGATATAAGATAACTGAGAAGGAAGTTAGAAACTTTTATGTTTCAATAATTTGTTAGTTGAAGTGATTAAAATTTTTGTACTTACCAAATGTAATTGGAATAATAAACATATATAATATTTTTGTTTTATGTGGATGATATGTTCATTACTGGTCAAAAGTTCCAATGTATTTAGGAACTCAAGAAGAATCTATCAATAATATATGATGTGAATAATCTTGAATATGATAAGAAAATCATGGGGATGAGAATTGAGATTGATTTTAATGTTATTTCATTGGTTTTATCTAATAATTAATACAATTATAGTGATAAAATGATTTAGAATAAGTACAAGAAAACATGTCTCAAACCCCCTAATTATACACTTAAAACTTTCAAAAATTAAGCCACCATCAATGGATTATGAAGTTCGTGACATGGAGAATGTTCATTATACTTCAAATGTAAGGCATTTGATGTGTAAAATTGGTTTTACTTGTCAATATATTTCATTTTTATTTTTAGATGATTCTTATTTCTTTTCAAATATGTGTAGGAAACATTAGGAAGCTATGAAATAGATCTTATGATATATAAAAGCATCAGAAGATGCAACTTTACATTTTGTTGATGATGATTGATTGAAAGGATTTATAAATGTATATTTTTCTGTATACATGGAATCACGAAAAAGTACTACATGTTTAGAATTTACTTTATCAGAACCATGATTAGATAAATTTATCGATTATATATAGTGGTCACTTTATGCACAATTAATAACAATACACTACTACTATTGAAGGGGGGGGGATGGGTGATATGGTTGGTTCACTTTCTGAAATACTCAAAAACAGATCATAGAGGGGAATTATATTTTGTGATATTCAGAGTGTCATTGATATTTCTTAAAACCAAGTCATTCATGAAAGAAAAAACTCATTGAACAAAATTATTATTTAAATCTATGTCTGTGGGAGTATAAAGTGTTAAATATTGATTTGATTAATGGGAATAAAAAATACTACAGGAATGTTTACAGATGTCATGGTTCAAGAAATACTGAGGCAACATTGTGCCAAATTGAGACATGGATAATCATATAGAATGGGGGAATTTTATTCATTCGATATAGTAAGAGCTCAAATTAATAAAAGAGGAAGATTTTTGAAAATCCAAAAGCAATTTCCAAGGGGGATATTGTTGAGTTTATAAAATCATTCGTCTCAATTAATAAAACTATGTATTTCTAGATGAATATGATCATATGGAGATCATCAGATAAAATGGATGGATGTTTTCCCTAATGTGGTTTCATAGTGCTTTGCTTAGACCATTTTTCATTGAAAATAACATCTTTCAGAAAGGGGTTGGTGGATTCATTGTCATATGACTATGTTTTATAGTTTTACATTATTAGATGGATATTATTAGATAGATCTTTTTTCTCTATTGATGTTTGAGGGTTACCCTTATGTGGGTACCCTAACATAGTAGTAGGAATACCGATATGTGGGTATAGATATGGATTCAAGACTACCAATTAGAGATTTAAATGGAATATAAAACTTGGAATTGAGGGATTATCAAGACAATGGTAGGTTGAATGAAAATATCAAAGATCATCGCAAAAGTATTGATAAAACAATGACTAGTATAAAGTGGTTGTGTCTCCACTTTATAAAAAAATAGTAATTACTATATGAGAAGTGAATGTTTCTAATGTAATTATATGAGGCGAAAAGAGGATAGAAATAGAGACTAATATTTTTGTACCCTTTTGTATCTCACATTAATGAAAATGTATACTGTGTACCATCATTGATGTATGAATTTTTCTGAACCACATTAAATAATGTTTATCAATTTTATCTAATTTTGTGTATCCAATGAACTATGGTTGTTGATTAATCTGTGGTGATTAGATTGGAAAATTTCTTCTTAGTTCCAATGCACACAACATAGGAGTATTTAAATATCAAATTAACTTTATGTCTGATACCATGGTGAAGTTGTTCCAATATTCAGCTAGAGATCAGATAGACCACACCATCTAGTGAACTTTATCTCAATAGGTTCTTCAGTTTATTGTAATGGGTAGTTGGTTTCTTCTCAAGTAGCTCCAATGGTTTTTCCTCCTAACAATTTAGTCCTTGTGATGAGTTTTATTTTGGGTTTCTTATGTGGGAATTATTATCTAAGAGTTTGGAAAACTATTATTATTTCTCCACTCAACAAGGACTATACAATGATGATTTCTCAATTTATTTTCAGTGACCACAAAAACTTTTTGTTTCTAAAAAAATGTCTCATTTTACTCTTACCCATGACCGAAGACTAGATCCATGTTTTAATAATTGAGGAATTTTTTTCATTGAGAAACGTCTAATAGTATATGTCACACTACTTGTTAGTCTAATTTCTTTGATTATTTGAGGTAGCCGTTCCTTTAGAATATTACCAAGATGAAAGATTTAGGTCTAGTTTTTAATGGTTTCCTATTGAGGTGTTCATTAATTATTATGTATTTTTTTATTTGAATATTTTATCTTGGGTGAGTCTCTTTATGCCTGAACTTTTACCCTATTAGGTTATTTGGTATTTATTTATTTCGTTAGGGGATTAGAGAGTATATTATACTCCTTAAAAGGTGGGTAGAAAACTATGAGTGTTTCTTTTTTTCATTTTTTACCTATTTTCTTATTGATGAATTAATGTGATAATAAAATATTAGGTTTCCAATTTTACTTTTCCAACCCATTTTATACAACATGTTTTATTTATATTGGATCTAATCTCATTTAGATAATGTGATTTAGAATATTCAATAGATTCTTGTGGTTATGGATGTTTCACATTGTAGTATGCTAATATTTCATTTTGTGGATGGAATTATAGGCTTTTAGTTATGGTATTTTAGTATATACTATGTATTTTTTTCTTGGTAGCATAATTTTTATCAATATCATCGTGTCTCAGGGTTCTTCATATAGGATTACAAGATACTAAGTTAAAACTAATCCTCTCATTATTTTTTCATTCCTACATGGATTTTTCTAGGAGAAGAAATAATTATAGTGGGAAGAATTATGAAGTAAAATAAATAAATTTCTTTTTTAATATAATTACGTTTTTATTTTTATCATTGTCCTTGAGTTTCGTGCCCTTTCATATTCAAAATATTTGGAAAAAATAATGAATTTTTTTCTTGTATGGTTTTGAGTACGATTAGTGAATACCATGAAATTACCATGTATGGGAATATAAAACTTTTAATATAACCATTTTAATGGTTCTCACATGATTTTTCAAGTTATTTATAAAAAACATGTGTTGTTCCCATATGAGGAAAATATCATCTTTTATGTTTTCTAAACAATGTGCCCTAACTAGATTTATTAAACAAATAAAATTTTGTTTTACACTATCTTGGATTTTAAGCCATTGGGGTATCCCTCTTCTCCCCATAAACCCCATTAGATAATGACCCACCATCCCCCATTAATTTATCCCTCTTACATTGTAATTTTTATTAGTTCTCTCAACTATTTAAGGTGGTTCTTTCATAGTAAGATCCAATGAAACTACTCCTTATTTTTCTAATTTTCTATTCCCAAGTTTGGTCTTGGTTAACTTAGGTTCAATGTGGTTAGGATTTTTATTTGGGGTTTTGATTTTTTAGGGTTTCTTTTTTTATTCTAATTCATGATTTTACATGTTTATCTATATACAGATTTTAGTTTAGAAAAGTGATTTATTTTCAGTAGGTTACTCAATCCCTGAAACTTTAAATTTATAAAAATAGATTACATGTGTTATTTATCCATTTGTTGTGATATTATATATTAATATTAAGTGTTATTGTTATTTTTTTAGGGAAATTGGATTTTCTTTAATTTTAAAATTATTTTGTTGGGTATTCCCCATTTTCTGATAATCAAGACCTATTTTCACCTAACATGAGTACATATAATTATTCATTAAATACCTGATATTATTTTTTTCAAAAATATAAATAAATGAATGATAGATTTTGAATAGGAATTATGGGTTTTTTAAAATGGGGTTATTTTTAAAGGGGTGAACCATGGCCAAGTTGGAATTAGATTAATGATTTTTGGATTTTATGAAAAGAAATTTTTGTTTTCAAAGAGAATTTCAATGTATGTTTCCATGATTTTTTTAAAAATGGTGGTTCTATAACATGGAATTGCAATTAAATTTTCCATATTCCAAGTTGGAAAGTTAAAAAATTATATAATTTGTGTGTGTGAGGCCCTCTCTTGTACCCACATATTTTTTTATCAGTTGGAAAGTACACTCTATATTATTTAATCCTTTTGGGATGTGAAATTGGTAGATTCATTTAAGGGTGTGGAAGGAGATGTGAGATTTATTTTTTTTTACTTTATTGATACAGGAGAAGTTTGTTTATTAATGTTTATCACCTCTATTGAAATTTTTCATGGGAACCATTAGTAATAAATTGAATATTGGAATGATTGATATGCTAGAATAGATTATGCAATGGATAATTCCCCATGTTTGACTTTGTTTTACCATATCTCACACCTAGTGATATAATAATGGTAAATAGGGGTTGATTGTAGTTATGTTATCTAGGATTGGTTTAATATATTTTAGGTTTTCCATTATCCAGGTCTTCTATTTTTTATTTTAGTTCCCAAGTTGTTATCTACGATTCTGATTAATTGATGATAATCCCGTATTTCTTTTGCTTAGTTTAGTAGAACCATTTAAATTTTTTTCTTTCTATATGATTTATGAAATTGGGGTTTTAGCATTGCCTTTTTTATTTATTATTACTTCTTATAAAATTTTACATTTCTTTAAAAAGATTTTTTTTTCAAAGATTCTAAAGAAAGGGAAAATGTTCCCTTTTTAATAAACATGTTTGTCCACCATCTTAATTTATTTGAAAAAATTATTTTCTCATAATGTTGGATTTCACCGCATGTTATAATGGGGATTTTATAATGTTAATTCCACTATTTTTAATGGAAGTGTTTTTGAAATGCATGTTATTGGGTTTTGATAAAATATAAAATACAATATTTATATTATAATTTCAAACTAGAAATATATTAATTTTTTTTAAAACTTTTATGCATGGGGTGTCGGTAGAATTTTTATTTGGAAATTATTTCCAGGTATATCATTACTGGATTGATGAAGGTTCTAGATTGGAATTGTGTTTATCTTATTTCTTTAGGTTTAGGAATTTTTTTTAAAAAGTGATTGTGATTCATATATAACATTAATATCGGTTTTAGGGATTTGTTTTTGTGTGTGTAGGATGTATCATACCAGGTCATCACCCTAGATTTAACCTTACTTTTGGATTATGATGGAATAGTAATTAAATTATGGTTTTAATGTGGTGTTGGGATGTGTTTAATATGAGTAATGGATTTTTTATTTCATATTAGATCTATTTATTCAATTTCCCAAAGATAATATTAACATATTATGTTTCTACTTATTTATTATGGGGGTGGTTATCTAACTTATGGAATGGTTATGTCAGATTTATGGGTGGAATTAAATTTCTGATTATTGTTTTATAGGTATAAATCAATCCAAATGAAGTATATTTGATTCCCTAGAATTAGTCATCAGCCTATAGGGATAGATAACGCCCTTTGGTCATAGTGGTGGAACAACTAAAGTACTAATTTGGTGGTAGACCAAGTTAGTTCTTTACATATTAAGAAACCATAAAATCAACAAGCCTTCTAACCACCACCCTCTTGAGAAAAGAAATCCTTCGAAAACCCCTCAACTATTTGACCACTATAAGTATAAAATAAAAAATATCCTTAGACCAAAAAGATAACAAATGACAACTAATAATTAAAAAAATATATTGGATGTCTTGTAGATATAATGAACATAAATCCCAGGAAACAACCAACTCAACCTATTCCAAATCCCAATGGTAATATTAGGTTGGTTATAATAAATATTTGAAAGTATATTCATCATATTCAATAGTAAATTCCTTAACTAGATCCGGAATATCTCAGGGAAAAATATAGAGATGAATAATATATTCTTATGAAGTGTAATAAGAAATCATAAACTTGTTATGAAAACCCCTCTTTTGGAACCAGGACATCTACTAAAATTTCCTTTGGGAATGGTTAAATAAAAAATATATACAGGAGGATGGAATCCAAAAATATATTATAAAGACATTATAATATATTGAAATTAATATATCTCAACTATATGATCTCAAAAAAATCCTAAAATCAGTTTTGTTCTTCAAGGAACTATGCATCAAATGAATGAGTCTTTAAAGTAACGAGAGAGTGAATCTATGGTGGAAATATTCACCTTTGAAAAAACATAACTTCCAATAGAATGTTATAATCTTGGAAAATTTTATTTCCCCCTGTGAAATTAAATTTGTGTCCATTATTGATGAATTGTGTGATTCAGTAGATTCTATTAGTTTCTTGTATCATTATTTTATAACATATTTATAGATGGGGAAGATTATAATAATAATATTTGTTGTTTATTTATCCAAAATATCCATTGCATTCCCAATAGGACTTTATAAATATATCCTAGTTAGAGCGTATAATTTGATTATCCAAACTAATTTATAAGTGTTGAACATAGAATAGGATCAGGAACCAACTAATTTACACATTTATTTGGAAATAACCTTTCTAAAAATAATAAATACAATCATAAATGTATTGGAAGGTACATTTAAAATGTATTTTAGTGATAACACAATTAACATTATTATTTTTTATTATAATAATTTTCTACAAGAAGAGAATTCATTTCTTACACTTTCACACTCAGAGGAACCTAATCCATGGGAATAATTATGCTATAAAGAATTTTGAGTTTGGGAAACCAATTAAAATTTTAAATTATTCTGTAAAATTAATGGTAAAAACATTAATATCATGTGGATACATCTAATAATGGGGTAAATTCTATATTTCATGGATGGAATTGATTTTTTATTCAGTAATGCAAGATCTGAAACATCATCTTATCTATTGTAAAATCTGTCCATTAAGGTATGCGATACAAATATTATTTCAACTATAGTCCAAACACTAATTTCAGAATTGAAACAATTCCCATTTGGCTTGAAGTAAATGTTTTTAATTTATGGGAACAATATTGCATTAATTATTTCTGAAAAAATTTATTTTAATTAGAAAAAAGATGATAAATCCTTTGAAATAAACTTTTATAGAAATATATCAAAGTTTAGGTGATATACCTGGTATTAGTGTTAATATCTTCTTATAAAAAATCAAACTAGAAAGTGATTTAGAACCTATTAAAACCCTATGAAGTGACTCAACCCAACAATAATGGATGTTTTTAATAATTATATTGAATAAAATGTTATAATAAAGCCTTAAATACACCATATCTGACCTCCAATGGGTTAGCCCCATTCACATAATGCCTAACTAATCAAGACTATATTTTGTTATGTATGATCAAAATTAATCAATTCAATTAACTTTCTAATATAGATTGAGTGTATTCCTAGTAAATAAGAATCTAATTAAGGTAATATGAAAATATCATTTTTTAATCCCATTTATTGACATAATGTTACAAGTAATTTTATAAAAGACTTATTAATACATTCATGGGGTATTTTCAGATACTTCCAAGTTTACATTACACTTAAGGATGAGTAAAAAAACATTGTTCAATTTTCCTTATGGTGCCATATCTTATTAAAACATTAATCCTTGGATTGTGGAATAAACCTGGTATATTTGAAAGATACATGGAAGCCACTTTCTCTAAATTTATAGAATACTATATAAAAGTTTATCAATATTATTTCACTGTGATTGGGAGATAATTTTGACACCTATTTAGAAAATATAGAAAAATTCATGAAAAATTGTATTGATAAGAACATGTAGGCAATTTTTTAATGTTTTATTTCAAAGTTTAAATAGGAATTGTTCATGGATATGTAATTCTAAAACATGGGACAGAGGTTGATAAATCTAAAATTAATGTAATTAATGAATTTCATAACCATATTGTGTGAAACTTGTTACATACTTTTTAGGATAATAATGATTCTATAGAATATTCAACAAGGATTTGGGTAACATTACTTTTCCACTATCATGATTACTTTTAAAATATTTTGTGATTACTTTTGATAATCATTTAATTCAATATTTTTTAGACCATAACTATAAATTGACCAAACCATCCATCATTCTCTCACCTATTTGGTATCACCCATGTGAGATGTTATGTGATTCATCAAAACATGTTTTTAGAGTAGGGTTATCTCAAAGTACTAAAAAAATACACCTTATCATTATGTATTTTTAGTCAAAAATGGTATGTTGCTCATAACAATTATAAAACAACTAAATAAAATTCTCAAAATATTTTTTTGAATTAGATAAATTCAGTTAATGTATACTTGGAAATAAATTAACTATTTTCTCTAATCATGTTTCCCTTATGTACTTAATAAAGGAATAAATAAGTAAATACAATTCTTGTGAGATTGGTTCATCTACTATAGGGGTTTTATTTGAAGATAAAATACAATATAGAAAGTAAAATAATCATGTTGAAGATCAATTGAATGGGCTTATACAAACATCATCAGGAAAAATTCCAAAAAATGATCCATTTAATTAATTAATTTTAACAGAGATGTTTTATTTGATTAATGGATAGTAACCATGGTATATTGATATGGTAAGTTTTATGGTAACTTTTCAAGTTATATCTCATATAAACCTATACCAATCCCTTATACACAATAGAGAATCAAGGTTTTATTTTTGTTAGGATCCTTATCCTTAGAATATTTTTAATGATCAGATAATTAAGAGATGATTTTTTACAATTTAACAGAAATATGACTTACTATTACGATAAAAAATAGCTCTTAGATGCCAATTTGGATATCAAATAACTTATAAGAAAGTCTTTGAATCTGATATATATGGATGCACGTTATATTATTTTTCCAATAATTTTATTAAAAATTCATTAATTCTAATTAATTAGAAACATATCAATGATAAAAAAATTCCTAAATGAAAAATGAAATTTTGGACATTTTATAAGTATGGGGTATAGATTTTATGGGATCATTTCCAAGATTATTTGGATACTTTTATATCTCATTAGTTATGGACTATGTTTCAGAATGAGTGGAAGTTAAACCCACCAAAAATAATGATGCCAATGTTTTTTATGTTAATTTGGGATAATATATTTTATATATTTGAAATCACAAGAGTAATCAAAATTAACCAAGAAGGAAACTTTTTCAAAATGATCATTAAATCTTTAAAGAGAAAATATGGCATGAACCTATAACGGCCTGGGGTTTTGGGGTCCACTACTTGGTAAAAATCTGATGTTTAAGTGTTCTGGGTGGTCTGGAAGGCCATCCCAGCATCTCGGTGACTCCTAGTGGTAGCCTTGGCCTACTGGTATCCTCAGCCTACTGGTAGGCCTCTCCTACCGGTGACCTTGGGGTACTAGTAGTCCTTGGTTACGGATAGCTCTTGGCTACCTGTGGCTATCGGCTACCAGTGGCTCTCTACTACCGGTGGCCCTTGGCTACCGGTAGCTGTTTCCCACCGGTAGCTCTCAGCTACCGATAGCTCTCGCCCACCCCCCACGAGTTTTATAGTAGCACCTCCTTTTTGTGAAAATTGGTTTTCAAAACATGTTTTGACCCCTTTAATACTATTTAAAATCCCATTAATTCCCATTAATTGCGTTTAAATTAAATGACTGGTGAGGTACCCTCCTTAAATGAAAAACCATGCGGTCTGCGTCTGTTTAAACCGCCCTGAAAGGCAGGGACATTTTAAGTGGCGTGTGGGGTGTCCCAGCTGCATGGTCAACCCACGATCCCACTTCTTACACGGTTTTGAGTTTTCTCTCCGTATCTTAACCATCCCGGGAATGCTGTATCTCAGCCCTTATAACCTAAAGGTTTCTCCCTACGTTTCTTTTTCTCTATCACCCTACTCTCGGAGTACCCTTCCTCCCAACGAGTTGTAACCCCACGAAGTTTTCCTTGATCGCGTTCTGTGGAGTTCCTCCTACTCATGCGAGGACATAACATTGATCCTTGATCCGTCAAGTAGGTATTTTTCTCCTTCGTCTCTTATTTCTATGCATTATGCGGTGTGGGAATGCTTTTGCCTCTGTGGAAATTTGATGAAACCGAACTTAACCAAGATAATGAATGGACCTTTAAAGAATAAAAGGGGGTGTGATTGATGTCATGTTGTGCTCTTTTATTTTTGATATGTTTTGTGAAATATACGGGCCTATGATCACTGAAAATCAAGTCTGTTGGTGTCCTTTCTCTATCCACTAATGAACCTTAGTGATCCTGGGTTTTTAAATAACCATAACATGGAATTGGTTAATTATGTATACTCGGTTAAATAAATTTAAAGCACCATGATTAACCATTTTCTATGATAACCCCGGTTAAAGCACAGTGGAATTGAAACCATGGAGTGTCTTAAATCTTTTAAATCTGAAAATACCTACGTGGGCCTACCTTGTGTTGGTGGTAGTGGTTTGGTTTTTTTCCTTCATGGGATGATTACAGGTGACTTTATGGTTTTCTTGGATGGGATCCCCTGTTGTACTTTCACTAGTTGTGAATCTGAGGTTGTGGGGGTTGCTCTGCTTATATCACAAATTGGGGTGGAATCCTCTGTTTTTGAGAAAACATTGGCATCTGGAGTTTGGGGACATGGGGATGTGTCTCAAGGTTGTTTTGTTTCCAGTACTTTAAGGGATCTCACTTGATCCCTAGTTGTTGTGACATTACATGGGAACCAGGTTTGAATGCTTAATTTACCTGATGTTTTTCGTTTCTTCTGTTTCTGTTGTTTCATCTGTGAATGTGCCGGTTAGTTGCCCAATAGTGAAGGGATTAAATCATACTGAACTGTTATGAATGATAACGTGAATAAGGGACTTGGGAACTGTTTGTTGTGTGCATGTTTTCTGAGGCAGCAGTGCCTGTGTACCTTCTTGTATCTGTTGAGGAGCTGTAGGATGGGTTGTGTGTTTGTATATATATATGTATAATTGTATGTTTTGTGTTTAGTCTCACCCCACCCACATTGGTCACTTAGTATCGAGCACCCCATTTCATGGGAAATGTCGTTTCTCCCTTGTTACTCTCCTTCCTTCTCCCTCTTCCCTCGGTTCTGATGGATGGAGGTGAACTTACACCCAAGATTCTTCAGGTAGGTTTCGATTGGAGTGTTGTTAGCCCAGGTGTTTTTGGGTAGGAGTTCTGGTTATGGTTTGTTTTCCCAAGTGTCTTCAAGATGAGGCCCAGGTGTTTTTGGGCAGGGATGGACGGTTGTGAGGCCAAAGTGTGTGCGGGCAGGGATGGATGGTTGTGAGGCCCAGGTGTGTGCGGGCAGGAAGAGCGTGGTAGCGTCAGGACGTTTGCCGTTTGGGATGAGCAACTAGCTAGTGGGGGAAATGGTGGTGTGGGGTACCCAAATGGTTTGTTCTTTTACTATTACCTACCAGATTGTGTTGTTTGGTGAGCATGACCAGTGAGGTGGGATGGATATACTCCTTCATAGATGTTGATTTCTCTACTTTTCACAGGACGTTAGTACGTCTCCCGATATGTGCATGAGAGCTATAGGTTTTTTCTACTGAGTATACTTTTTATTCTCACCCTAAGTTTACTTTCAGGTTGTCAGGAGGACTTTAGAGGCCGTGTGGGACCATACTAGTCTGGACGTTGGAGTTGCTGTTGGTTGCTGTTGTTTTCTGCTTCACCTTTTCTTTTCCTTTTGGTTATTACTTTGGAGTTTTGTACCTTGTTCAGTTTTATTATTAAAGCATGCATGTAGTTTGGTTTTCTTTCAAGTTTCCTATACTTGGTGGTGTTTGGTGTTGACTCATACTTTCTCTCAATCTTTGTTAACTAAAAAGTTTAATTCCTCCCATATTGTGAAAATGTTACACCCTTGGTGCTAGTCGCCACTCCGGGGCCTACTGGAGGTGGGACTCGGGGGTCATTATCTCGTCTTCAACTTGATGAAGGAAGGGTGGGAACATTTTTCACCCCTTCCATCATATTTCTGAAGGCGGGTCATGATAGAATAGTATCAGAGGAGGTTTAGGGATAGGATAGATTCTCGAGTTAGGCACAGTGAGGATTGCATGGGATGGTAGGGAAACAATGTTAGGTGATCTTAGTTCATGAAATAGGCCAGGGAGGACTGGCTAGGACAAGGAATTTTAGCCCCCCCCTCCCGTGATCCGATGCAATGACCCTAATCCTATCAAACGACCAAGTGAGACTACATTTATTGTAGGGTAGAGACCCTAGGGAAGGTACATGCATCATTCTAATTGTGTTCTTATTTGATTTGGAGAACCTTGGGGAGAAATATTTAATAATAATAATAATAATAATTCCCTTGCTACTCAGGCTTAGGAAATCAGTTTTTACCTCACAGCTATAGCACCTGGACGTTATCCATGAGCGACCCGGGTGGTTGAGGCCCAGCGAATCGTGGCAGTTGACCAGAAGATAGTTGGCCGAGATGAGGAGGATGACTTGGGGCAGAGGAATCTATGCTCCTTCCATTAAAAAACCCTTGAGAAGTACAAGGGCAACGTTTCAGACTCAGTAACAGAGGGATGGCTTGAAGATCTAGCCATCAACTTCTCTTTAATCCATGCTCTGAGAGAGTACTGGGTTCCATTGGCCGTCAGTCAGCTGAGAGGAGCAGCGCGTCAGTGGTGGGCGCTTTTCCTGGGAGAGAAGATAGTGGAAGAGGTTTCATGGGCTAGATTCGAGAAGGAATTTCGTGATGAGTTCCTCTCCTCTACGGCGAAGGTTGAGAGGATACATGAGTTTCTCTCCCTTCATCAGGGAAGCATGTCAGTGAGGGAGTTGGGCATCAAGTTCAAAGATCTATTGTGATTTTCCCCAGATCTCTTTCCCGATGAGGAGTCTCGGGCAAGATGGTTAGAGGAGGCACTCAGTCCTTCAATTCAGTACGATGTCACTCCATTCACTCTTCCAACGTACCTAGCAGTACGGAAGAAGGCCGAGATACTAGAGAGGATGCACTCGAAGGGTGGCACGCCACGAGAAGGGAACTAACTAAGTTCAACAAAGGAAAAGGTGGTCAGCAGCAGGTCTCCAGTGACAGGGCCTTTTAGGTTTTTCCTAGTAGGGTTTAGGCCTCATCAATTGTAGTCCTGAGCTTCTGGAGCTCTCCCTTTTTCTTGTAGGGTTGCGACCGATGTGTTTCTCTTGCAGAGTTTTCGGACATGTCCATAGTAGGTTTCCAACTCAATCTCCGTATAGTGGAAGTGGGTAGTTTCAGCACCCACCTCAGTAGCATCCATTGCCGGAAATGCCTTTCCAACTGTAGCAGCAGGCCCCTGGCCCTCTGAGGGATGACCTTGCGGGAGGAGATCGACACTAGGATGCTCTTTAGGGAGCTTGAACCAGGTGTGGTCTGGGAGGTGGTCAACAATAGCGAGGTAGAGGAGCTGGGCGTGGACAGTTGCATGTTGCAGAGTTAGTAGCTCTGATGGGACCAGAGGTCGTTCGAGGTATGATCAGTTCATTCAACACTCTTGTTTATGACTTTTTTGATTTAGGAGCTTCGCACTCCTTCATTACGCCCGAATTAGCCCGTGCTCTGGGTATGGATGCCGAGAGACTTTTTGTTCCCCTAGTGTTGATAACACCAGTTGGGGGGTCAGACCAGTGTATCATACTTCTTCCAGGGGTGTAAAATGATGTTGGGACTGCATCAGTCTAGTGGAGACTTTCTTTCATTGCAGATGCATCAATACTATGTCATTCTAGGCATCGACTGGTTTTTCTCCATGCATTCCATCATCGACTACTATCGGAGAAGGATTGAATTCTTGAACGAGGACAGACGGTGTGTGGATTTTTTTGGGGAAGAACAGTTATCAGGAGGGTAGTCGACACGTGGAGCCACTCTTTTCTATGCTGAATAGGATGTCAGTAGAGTCGGCGGACATAGGAATGATGGATGTCCCAGAGGTCGTAATAGATTTCCCGGATGTCTTTCCTGATGAGGTTTTGACTCTACCCCCTCAACGTGACGTTGATTTTGGGATAGACTTACAACCTGGTTCCCACCCGATCTCGATGGCTCCTTATTGATGACTCCTTTTGAGTTACATGAGTTGCGGATTCAGAATGACGATCTGATGGATAAGGGCTTTGTTTGACCCAGTGTGTCACCATGGGTTACTCCAATTTTCTTCATAAAGAAGGAAGTTGTTAGTATACAACTATGAATAGACTATCAGAGGTTGAATTAGGGGATGATAAAAAATTGTTACCCCCTCCTGAGGATAGACGATATCTTTGACCAGCTGAGGGGATTAGGTTGGTTGTCTAAGATTGATCTACGGTCTCGATACCACCAGTTGAGAGTGAAGGAAAGTGATATCTCGAAGACGAAATTTAGGTGAAGATATGGCCATGTTGAGTTTGTGTTCATGCCATTTGGCATTACAAATGCACTAGCTACATTAATGAACCTCATGAACTCTGTTTTCCGAGAGTTTCTGAACCAGTTCATTGTGGTGTTCATCGACGACATCCTTATCTACTCAAGATCAAAGGAAGAGAATGTTGAACATCTTAGGGCAGTTTTGGGAGTCCTTCGACAACACCATCTTTATGAAAAAAATTTAAGTGAATGTTCTTAACGTGAGAGGTACATTTCCTTGGACCCGTAGTGTCTCAGAGGGGAATAACAGTAGATCCGTCGAAGGTCGAGGTAGTCGTTTCATGGGAAGCACCCAAGAACATGGCGGAAGTTCTTAGTTTCCTGGGTTTAGCAGGCTGTTACCAGAGGTTTTTTCCCAACTTCTCTGGAGTTGTAGCTCCGTTGACAACTTTTACTAGGAATGACCAGGCCTTCGTGTGGAGCGACCAGTGCAAGATAGATTTTGGCTACCTAAAGGAGAAGCTGGTTAATGCTCCAGTACTTAAATTACCAGAGGAAGGTGTGTTGTTCGAAGTGTTCTGTGATGCTTCTGGCCTTGGGTTGGGATGTGTGTTGATGCATCAGTGAGGACTGATCTCTTATAGGTCTAGGAAGTTACGTCCTCATGAATGTAACTATGCCACCCACGATCTGGAGCTTGCGGCCATGGTGTTCGCATTGAAGTTGTGGAGGAATTATCTCATCCGAGAGCGATTTGTGGTATTCTCAGATCACAAGAGCTTGCGTTATATCTTTTACCAGCAAGATCTGAACATGCGGTAGTGGAGATGGGTTGAGTTCCTCCAAGATTACGACTTCACGATCTCTTATACTGAGGGCAAGGTCAATTTTGTGGCTGATTCCCTAAGGAGGAAATCACAAAAGGAAGTAGTTCGGGAATATGGAGATTATTGGAGAGAGATGGAAGAGTTAGCGACCTTGACATTGGATGCAAGGGTGGAAGGTGGAAGAGGTTAACTATTTCAGATGAATGTAGTTTCCAGCTTAGTGGTGCAGGTGGAAGAGTCTCAGTGGGGGGACTCGGATGTGGAAGTGATGCGAGATCGTGATTATTAGGGAAATGCTCTTGAGGGATGGTTGGAGGATGGTCAACATCAGATGGTTTTCCATGGAAGGCTTTTCATTCTGGAGATGATGCGTAAAGGTGTTCTCCATGAGTTCCATGGCTCAACTTTAGCGGTACATCCTGGGGTCTCAAAGATGTACCAAGGCTTGAGAAGACAGTTTTGGTGGCCCGGGGTAAAGCAGACGGTGACCGAGTTTGTGGAAAAGTGCCTCATGTGTCATCAAGTAAAGGCTGAACACTGTTTTCCTGAAGCGACGTTACATCCGTCAGATGTTCCCAAGTGGAAGGGGGATGATATCTCTATGTACTTCATCACAGGGCTAACCAGGGATCAGGGAGGCTATGATGCCATCTGGGTAGTGTTGGATCAGTTAACAAAATCAACACACTTCTTGGAGATTAAGGAGTTGAGCCCGATGATCACCTTAGCCTAGAGGTATGTCGATGAGGTGGTGTGGTTTCACGGGATCCCGATATCTATTGTCTCTGATCGAGACACATAGTTTACCTCATGAGTCTAGAGAGGATTACAACATGCCTTTGGCACCCATCTATGCCTTAACACTTCTTTCCACCCTCAGACAAATGGGAAAAAAGAACAAAAAATCCAAATGTTGGAAGACATACTGCGGGCATGTATTCTAGATTTTGGGGGATCATGGGTACGACACTTTCCTCTAGTGTAGTTTTCTTATTACAATATATTCTACTCCAATATTTTTATGACACCGTTTGAGGCCTTGTATGGAAGGTCGTGTCGTTCACCCATTTGCTGGACAAAGATTGGGGAAGCAGCTGTTCTTGGGCCAGAAGTGGTGTAGGGCACCACTGAGAAGGTTCAACTCATGCGTGGGAGGAAGAAGGCAGCCCAAGACTGGAATAAGTCTTATGCCGATCGTAGGAGGAGGCACTTGGAGTTTGAGGTTGGGAATCATGTGTTCTTGAAGGTTTCACCTCGATGTGGGTAGTGAAGGTTTGGGAAGGGGAGTAATCTCTCCCCTAGGTTCATCGGACCTTTTGAGGTGTTGGGATGAGTTAGTGAGGTGGCATATCAGCTGGCGTTGCGACCAAAGTTAGAGAAAGTTCACAACAGCTTTCACATCTCCAAGCTTCGTCGATATCTACACGACGACTCCCATGTCATCGATTGGGGAGTGTCAGATGTCAAAGACGATGAGACCATAATAGAACAACCGATCAAGATTGAGGATCGTAAAGAGAAAGTGCTTCGTGGGTGAACCATCCCCTTGGTTCGTGTGTTGTGGAGGCATGGTGGCCTGGAAGAAATCATATAGGAGCGGGAGGCCCAGTTACGCATTCAGTATCCAGAGCTGTTTTGACTTCCTTGTTGTTTTTGTTCTGATCCTTGTTGAGATATTGTACCTTGTGCTTTAATATATGAAATTCTTGTTTTTCTTAGCTATTAGATGATCTGTTCCCTGTTCTCTATGTGTGTGTGTCCGAATATGTGATGATGGGAAAGCCTGACTGCTAATCATGACACATTAATGTGGATGCGATTAAACCTGTGCGGGTGAGTTAGTGCCGCCCAAAGCGGATAATATCCTGACATATAGGAGGGGACTCCCTAACTCATGTATTAGATAGTGTGATCCTTTTGCTTGTTATGAATGTTTGTGTTTGATAACTCTTGGGGGAGTATTCTTCGATGTAGGCGGAGGGCTCTGTTCCAGCTTTCAAACAACTCAGGGGTTTTCCCCAGAGAAGTATTTTTAGAGGGCAGTTGTTTGGACCCCACATTACTCCTTTCTGGGTTGTTCATATATTCTCGAGGATGAGAATAGTTCGAAAAGTGTCTGATGTAATGGAATGGGTTTGTGGGCTCCATTACATGGTAAAAAGCTAATGTTTCAGGTGTTCTGGGTGGTCTGGAAGGCCATCCCATCTTCTCGGTGACTCCTAGCGGTAGCCTTGGCCTACCGGTAGCCTCGGCCTACCGGTAGGCCTGGCCTAAAGGTGACCATGGGGCACCGATAGCCCTCAGCTACTAGTAGCTCTCAACTATCAGTGGCTCTCGGCTACCAGTAGATCTCGGCTACCAGTGGCTCTCGGCTACCCGTGGCTCTCGGCCACCGGTGGCTCTCGGCCACCAGTGGCTCTCAGCTACCAGTGGCTCTCAGCCACCAGTGGATCTCGCCTACCAGTAGCTGTCTCCAACCGGTGGCTCTTGGATACATGTATCTGTCACCAACTGGTAGCTCTCATCTACCGGTAGCTCTCGACTAACGGTAGCTCTCACCTACCCCCCACAGGTTTTCCAGTAGCGCCTCCTTTTTGCACAAATTGGTTTTTAAACCATGTTTTGACCCCTTTAATCTTGTTTTAAAGCCCATTAATGCCCATTAATGGAGTTTAAATTAAATGATTGGTGAGGTACCCTCCTTAAATGAAAAACCAAGAGGTGTGCATCAGGTTATACTGCCCCGAAAGGTGGGAACCTTTTAAGTGGCGTGTGGGGTGTCCCAACTGCGTGGTCAACCCATGATCCCGCTTCTTATGTGGTTTCGAGTTTTCTCTCCATATATTAACCATCCCGGGAATGCTGTATCTCAGACTTTATAACCTAAAGGTTTGTCCCTACGTTTATTTTTCTCTATCACCCTACACGCAGAGTACCCTTCCTCCCGACAAGTTGTAACCCCATGAAGTTTTCCTTTATCATGTTCTGTGGAGTTCCTCCTACTCATGCGAGGACTTAATGTCGATCCTTGATTCGTCAAGTATGGATTTTTCTCCTCAGTCTCTCCTTTCTATTCATCATGCAGGGTGGGCATGCTTTTTCCTCTGTGAAAATTTGATGAAACTGAACATAACCAAGATAATGAATGGTTCTTTAAAGAATGAATGGGGGGTGTGATTGATGTCCTATATTTATCTTTTATTGTTGATATGTGTTGTGAATTATACGGGCCAATGCTCACTAAAAATCATGGCCGTTGGTGGTCTTTCTCTGTGCACTAATGAACCTCGGTGTTCCTAGGTGTTTAAATAACCATAACATGGAATTGGTTCATTACGTATACTCAGTTAAATAAATTGAAAGTACCATGATTAACCCATTTTTGTGATAACCCCGGTTAAAGCACAGTGGTATTGAAACCTTGGATTGTGTTAAATCATTTAAATCTAAAAATACTTGCGTGGGCCTACCTTGTGTTGGTGGTAGTGGTTTGGTTGTTTTTCCTTCACAGTCTGATTACGGGTGACTTTATGGTTTTATTGGATGGGATCCCCTGTTGTACTTTTTCTAGTTGTGAATCTGAGGTTGTGGGGGTTACTCTGCTTATATCTCGAACTGGGGTGGAATCCTTTGTTGTTGAGAAACCATTGGCTTCTATAGTTTGGGGACATGGGGATGTGTCTCGGGGTTGTTTTGTTTCCAGTAATTTGAGGGATCTCACTTCATCTCTAGTTGTAGTGACTTCACAATGGAATTGGGTGTGAATGATTAATTTACCTGATGTTTTTCCTTTCTGCCATTTTTTTGTTTCATCTGTGAATGTTCCTATTAGTTGCCCAGTATGGAAGGGATAAACTCATAATGAACTGTTATATATGATAACTTGAACATGGGAACTGGGAACTGTTTGTTGTATGCCTATTTTCTGTGGTAGCAATGCTTATGTACCTTCTTGTATCTGTTGAGTAGTCCTAGGTTGGGCTGTGTGTTGGTATATATATATGTATAATTGTATGTTTTGTGTTTAGTCACACCCCACCTGCATTGGGAACTTAGTGTTAGACACCCCATTTCATGGGGAATGGAGATTCCCCCTAGTTACTCTCCTTCCTTCTCCCTCTTCCCTCGGTTGTGATGGCTGGAGGAGACCTTACACCCAAGATTCTTCGGGTAGGTTTCGATTGGTGTGTTGTTAGCCCAGGTGTTTTTGGGCAGGGGTTCTGGTTATGGTTTGATTTCCCAAGTGTCTTCAGGATGAGGCCCAAGTGTTTTCGTGAAAGGATGGATGGTTGTGAGGCCCAAGTGTGTGCAGGAAGGGATGGATAGTTGTGAGGCCTAGGTGTGTGTGGGATGGAAGAGCGTGGTACCGTCAGGATGTTTTTCGTTAGGGATGAGCAGCTAGCTAGTGGGGGAAATGGTGGTGCGGGGTACCCAAATGTTTTGTTCTTTTACAATTACCTTACTTCTTGTGTTGTTTGGTGAGTGTGGCCGGTGAGGTGGGATGGAGAGACTCCTTGATAGATGTTGGTTTCTCTACTTCTCGTGGGACTTTAGTACATCTCCCCACATGTGCATGAGAGCTATAGGTATTTCCTACTGAGTATGCTTTGTATGCTAACCCTAAGTTTACTTTCAGGTTTCCAGGAAGACTTCAGAGGCCGTGCGGGACCTTACTAGTCTAGACGTTGGAGTTTCTGTTGGTCGCTGTTGTTTTCTTCTTCGGCTTTTCTTTTCCAGTTGGTTTGTAATTTGGAGTTTTGTACCTTGTTCAGTTTTATTTTTAAAATATGCATGTAGTTTGGTTTCCTTTCGAGTTTTCTATACTTTCTGGTGTTTGGTGTTGACTCATTCTTTCTCTCAATATTGGTTAACTAAAAAGGGTAATACCTCCCATATTGTGAAAATGTTACACCCTTGGTGCTAGTCTCCACTCCGGGGCCTACTAGAGGCGGGACTCGGGGGTCATTATCTTGTCTTCAACATAAAGAAGGAAGGGCAGGGGCCTTTGTCGCCCCTTCCATCA
This sequence comes from Viscum album, assembly GCA_963277665.1. Taxonomy (NCBI): domain Eukaryota; kingdom Viridiplantae; phylum Streptophyta; class Magnoliopsida; order Santalales; family Viscaceae; genus Viscum; species Viscum album. The sequence goes on along the minus strand of OY728161.1, from coordinate 693,713,603 downwards.
TCTTGCCGACGGTGGGTCATGAAAGAACCATAAACGAACAACACCTTATAAAACACAAAATAATATACAAGGAAAAGTTTCAAATATAGATATTAAAGGAATCCAAAAATATATCATCAAGAAAAATTGGAATGATTGGATCCAAAGGGTTGGAGACACCTTGTGGGATTATATAAAGAATTAAAAATCCCAATTGGAATAATTATATATGAGTTGATCTATTGGAAAAGTTATAATTTACCTATGGAGCTAGAATGTGGGGTCTATTAGATTGATATTGAAATGAATATGAATATATAAAATGTAGAATATAATAGCATACATTATATTCATGTAATATAAGAAATTAAGAGGGAATTATGTTTACATTATAGAATTTATAAGGAAATAAAATCAGTGGAACATGATAAGATCATTCAAAAAATCTATGTCCTTCTATGAGAGTATGAATTTCATTACAACTCAAGAATGATTGTAATTATAGCTAAATTTATTTCTACAAGAAACACCCGTAACTATCACTAGTAAATATCACTTTGGTATTTTTCATAAAATTAAATAATTAGAGAAAAACTCATTCACTGTTAATGGGAAAATGTAAATATGTTTCTTTCAAATATACTATATTCACTAGTGGATGAGATCACACTCCCATAACCCTTTTACTAATAAATCACAATAGTTGTACCTTTCATTGATTTTTTGGCTGATATCCTTTTCTTAAATCCATTTAACCTATCATTTCTCGAAGATTTCATTGAATTCACTTCATCATTCAACTGTGGGGGGCGATTTACATATTTTTATGAATTTCAATTTTTTCTGATTAGTTTTTTCTTTTTTTATCCTTATATTTCATTTCTGTGTTTTTTATGCATATGATCTCAAATTGAATACCATTTTAAGTTTAGAACCACTAAAAATCTTGGGAAATAGATTTAAGCTAAGAAACTCAAATTTGATGAATGATAAAATTAACATATTTTCATATTCAAAGGTTGGAATTCATGTAATGAAAAGTAATTTTCTAAGCCCATTACACAATATATTTTACAATATTAAAATAACTTACCAAAGAAGATTCAAAACCATTTTTGATATATTCATTAAAATTCCACATTTATTTAAATAACTAATAAATATTTAAACAAAAATAATTTGTTGATAATTTTAGTAAAAAATTATGGGGCTTTGAGGAACATTTGTTGAAAATTATTGAGGCATTATTTTAATTGATTATCAATATTATAGTAAACATATATTTTAAAATACCATGATATCTGAAATTTATTAACTACAAACATCTATTAATAGCCATGTATTGTAGCCATATTAAAACTTGAAATCTCTATCTACCTAGATTTTGAAATAAATTCAAGGTCATAAGTGAAATAAAGTGTACAGAAGATATTTTATGAGATGATATAAATAGGACCAAGAAATTATAGGAAATATAGAAGGTGAAATCTTGAAAAATTGCATAATGAACTATAAACAACTATTTGAAGTTCAAATATTCCTCCCTAAAACTAAAATTTTTGTGTGTGTAAGAATTATAAAAAATATCATTAAAGGATGTAAGAGAGAATAAAAAAATGTTGATAATGTGATTATAGTGTGAACCATCCTTGAAAATCAATGAGGATAGAGGATCTTAATCACTACAAGGAAGTGTGGTTATGAATTCCATTCTAGAGTATAAAGTTTTAATAATTAATTTTACTTTAATTAGATCTAAACCTCATCATTCTACCTCAAAAATTTTCACATCATAACCTATAAACCATTATCTATAGAAACACATTGAAATGTCATCATGATAAAAACAAATATTTGTCTCATTGGATGGAGATTTAGAAAATAATATATCCCCTACTAACCCCTACATGAGATTGGAGTGAGAAAACATTTTCTTGAAATCCATAAGTTGAGGGATGAGTGAAATACATTTGGGAAGGTAAGAATAAATGAAAATGGGAGATTAAAAGAAATTGGAAATGAGTTGAATGTAATTAATTTGAAAAATATAATAAAAAACTTGTTGTATGTATGATAAGCTTGAGTTACATAGATGTAATAAAATGAACTCATGTTGGATACTATTTTTAATATTACATGGATGTAATTTTTGATGTTTTCATGTTTGGGGCTCCAAGGATTAAGTGTATGGGAATTAATAGAGATAATTCATGCATTATATATTATTCATATTCAATTAATTTTATTCTCTAATATTAATTAATTAATAATATTTATAAATATTATGAAAAAAATATTCAAGGTGACATTGTAGTATTTTTGGGTTGGTTGTATTTTTCGACAATGTCTTTTGTGAAGTTCTAAAATGTTTGTTGAAAATGCTCTAGAACTATAGAGACTTGTATGATTATAAAGAATGTATATTGGAATATTGGTTGAGGAGATACATGAAATAGGATTACTAAGGTAGGGAATCTATGAAATTTGTTCAAAAAATTATGTGTATAAGGTGGTCGTGTTTCCTTTGATGAAAATGAAACATTTTCATAAAAATGAAAAAGATTCACAAAAGGGTTAAATAGTTATGAAATTTCATGAATGTAAAGAGTTAAGGTTCTCTAATTAAAATAAAGTAAATAAAAAATTTTCTAAAAGTTATATATTTTCAAAAAATCAATGATGTGTGACACATAAATTTTTTTTCAATTCATATATAGTTACATAAACCTGGGAAATACTTATGTGAGTTTCATGATGAATGTGAGTTACATAATAATGGTTAAGGGAAATTTTTAAATTTCAGTAAACTAGGAAATTAGAACATATGGTTAGTAGAACACATAGATATTGTATAAAATGTCATAAACATGTACAAATAAGCCACTAACCCCCCATTTAGAGTGTCCAACACTTAGAAAATATCGGGACTCCAAAATGACAAAATAGTTATATAAAGGAATTTAAATCACGATGGGGACTCAAACATCGATTTCTTGAAAAAAATGAAATTCTCTTTATATAACCAAGTTGAACTACTGAATGGATTTTGTATTCTCACTTATAGGGGTTGTGGATCTGGTGGGACTTGTTTTATAGTTTTTTTTATTTTTACCTTTACCTATTTTAATTAAAAACTCTATCGCCTACTAGGATAATTAGATCCTAGACATTCATTATCACATATATACCTCATGCAATGCATAATTTAAATGAATCTCAACACATATTATTGACACGTTTTGGTCAAAATAAAATCTCCTTGATGTAATCAGTTATTACCATGGATATTGTTTCATTATTATATAAAAATGGTTACATCCAGGGAAATAATCATTCCCATCTATAATAAGTCCGAAAATGTTCCCACTATGTAGTTTCAAAAGTGATCACAATTTTCCACCTTCATAAGTGATCAACAAAGAGTCCCACAATGTATTATCCTACTCTATAATCCCATTGAAGTATATTATTTAACTTTAAATATGATGAACTGATTGGAAAAATCTCTATCGACTTTTGATAACTTATGTACTACCTTGAGATAAAATATTGCTCAGCCAAAAGATTGGATCACCAGATTTCCTAATTTACAACATCAAGAAATATGGTAACTGATAGTTATCTTCTTGATCTTTCTCACCATCTACAAATTTTTCATATGATTTGGAACCTCTAAATTAATTGAGTACTCAGTTTTTAATGTTATCTTCTGATTAGAATATAGCACTATCATCAGTCTAAAAATGTAAAATCATTAATCATAAAAAACTTCTTTTTTCAATGAAAAATCACATCCTCAATAAATTTCGTCCTCTAATAATGAAAATTCATACAGTGTCATTATTTTTTCACCATTCATGCACATTAAATGATTCATTAATTTTCTTTACAATTGATGTTCAATATACTACCCCAAGTTTTTTTCTCACAAGGGATGCATCCTTATTGTGTAAGGATGACACATGTGTTTTCACTTCTTCTTACTCACTTAGGATTATCTCAACAACTTCTAAAACAAATATTATCTTCTCTTATGTTTACAAAACCATATTAGTATACATAACTAATTCTTCTTTCATTTTCTCTTCTCAAGATCATCATGTAACCAATGTATGTAGATTATTCTTCAAAAAATCTTTATGAAACCTCATCCTTGTGGAATAGTTTTAATCAAACTCATTCATGTATATTATCAAATTAATGTACATAACATGTAGCTTCTCTCATAAGAGTGTGATGTCTTTGTTTTTTCCAAGTTAAAATAAGATCATAATAAATAAGGACATGTAACGATAACTACTCATGGATCAATTCAATGATTATGAAGACATATTAATAAAAGTGTATTACAAAAGCACAAATTTGTGGAAATAATCTAATCTTCATATAGTTGAGATGTATTTGTAAAGAATATAATGATCATAAAATATATATCTTCTGAAAAAATAGAGGACACTCAAGTATCTTATTTGGTCTCTCACACTCTATTTATACTCATGTTTCTTGTTTAGATCTATATTTAAACTAGAAAGGTATGGGGTATTTATAGATTAATTCCACTGAATAACCCACCACCTCAGACTCTATATACACTACCTCTCAACACCATTACATTCTAACTTATCTCATGCAGATCAATTACTTGGAATCAGTAAGTAATCCTCCCTTATTTTATAAACATAACTCATATTTTCCATTTAAAATTACCATATATTTCTATTATGTCATTGCAATCGATCAAAATACATTCATGTAAACCTTTAATTCAAATTGGTTGGCAGGTTTTTGTCCATAATAAAACACAAATATGACCTCATTTATTTATTTTATGTGTCTCACGAAATCATGAAGAATATTCAATACTCTCAACATTATTATAGAATATTGTTTTTATATCTCTATCAATCGAATACTCAACTCGTTCATTGGACATCAAAGCATTAGTAAATATTAATTCATATAAATTCATTCAAAGACTGATGGTTTAAGAAAAATCTAGATCTTGGTCGAATGATGCAAATAGATTAGATCCAATGACCCAGTTTCTATGTGTTTATTTTAATGTCAAATGAATTGTTTCTACATCTAACAACCCTATGTCATAGATAGATCCATACTAAAACTTCTAAATAAAAAATGTTCATCCCTTATATTTCTCTATGTTATTACTAAGGTCTGATCAATATTCCCTTCTATAACTGTTTATATTGTCAACCCACAGTTTGAGATCCTCCTCCTCTAGGGATGCACCTTGTGTGTCGGCCCAATCAAAGTTATTCCCCTAACAACTTTGTACTATCCGTGGAAAATCTTATTTTTAATCTCTATTTTGGTTCATGAGTCCTATATTTATCCACTGGTTTTTATTCCCTTCATGCCACTATATTATTTATTTGGTATTATTTTATCTTATCTCAAGGATTTTGTTAGTATAGATAGTTCATATTTTAGAATGTAATGTTTTTAATTTCTTTTTGGAGTGGCATGGTTTTCCATCATAGATCAAAGTAAACATGTGGGTCCCATGTGGATGGGCCGACCATAGTGATAGTGCCATTTTCCATGGCTTCTGTAATGTTTTTCAAACCATACAATGCAGTCGAGAAACTATGCATCCTATTTGACCTAGAAAGAGGATATCATACAATTGCCTCTTGATTTGGAAAACCATATGGCCAAAATATGTGGATTATCTATGTCTATGTATTGGTTTGTTCATGATTAGTGTATGGTTTGTTAAGCCATGCGACCAAATTGTTCGGCCTATTCATTTGTTTAAATTTTCTATAATTATCAAAAATTCCCTCTAGAATTGAGAGGTTTTTAACCCCTCTTCTCCCACTATTGGGTTATTTAGCCCCCAGAAGCCCACTGAGAATCTAAAAACTCTTCCTCCTTTGATTCTTGGTCTATATTTAGTTATTTCCTATAGATTTTGAGATATTTATACCTCACTTTTAATCTTATTTCTTTCTTCAACTCTTCTTTATTTGAATTATTTTCCCCCCAAAACCCCAGATGTCTTATGGTTGATTATAGGATTTTTAGTTTATATGATGTTTTCAATTTTGGTGTTTATGGTTTGACGATGCCATTTCTATTCCTGTTTGTGTTGTTTCAAATTAATTTTACATGTTCTTACTTGGTTTCCACTTCTTCCATGTAGTCTTTACGTGTAATTATATTATTTTTTAATTAAAGGAGTTCTTGTGATTTCTAAATTCCTTTTTAAGAGTGTATGGATATATTTGATATCCTTAATATGATTTGAAACAATTTCATAGAGTTTTGAGATTATTCATACATATTTTTTCTTACTAATTTCATGCTTTAATGTTTAAAATGGAATGTTTTATTTTGATAAGCTTATTTTCAAATTCATGAGGTAATCTTCAATGTTTTTTCATGATTCTTATTATATTTTCATCTTGTTTTATTTTACAATGAGTGAAAAGATATCTCTAAAGATATTTTTTATATAAAGTGAGTTGTTGAAATCAAAATGATTTATATAGAAGGTCAATATTGGATTTAAAATATTAATTTAAAATTTTTGGGTGGTTTACCCCTTATGAGAAATTACCTTTTGGGTATTTTGAATTTATTAGATGGAAATTGATGTCCTTTGGCATTCTTTTGGATATAAAAGAAAAATATTTGTGTTTATGGGTGTATTTGAAATTTTTTATAATAAATTTTTATAATTTCCATTATTATAGGAAAATTTTAATGTTTTGTTTTATGAAATTTGGAATATATTGGAATTCTAATTTTTGTTTTGGCAGTAAAGGCCCTATTGGAACTTTTTTTAGTGTTGATGTGAAAGACACCCGTCGATTTCCCCCATTATATCGGTTACCCCTTTTGGGGGATTTTTACCTCTATCAGATGAATTTTTCTTCCCTTATGTGGTAATTGGTTAATTATGTCATTGGTACAGGTGATGTTCTATCTATTCATTGTTGTGTGTTAGGTGAAAGCGTCATTCATTTTTTGTTCCTTTTTTGTTATACTTGCCTTCTATAACCTTCCACCTCACATACCTTTCCAGTCATTGGAACCTATGTACTAAGTTTGAGATTTATTTAAATATTATATTTGGTTCAAATACTGCACTTATCCCTACAGTGATTGTAGGAACAATGGATAAAAGTGGTTGTCATAGTTATGAGGCTTGTGTGGTCTAGTTTAATGACTAGTGGTTTGAACTTCAAGTTATGCCAATACTGGGTTAGAAAGTTGGAATACTCTTATATGAGTAGATATATAATATTTTAGGGATATAGGTTATTTCTGATGAAAAATTCTATTTCTTGATCAGTTATTCACTTAAAGAGATTTATTAAGTGCTTGTTGTATTATTTCCCCAACTTGTACTATTTCACACCTCTTTTTTGTTTGTGTTTGATATATTCCATATGAGATATGGTTCCTAGTTATTGTTCTTGAACATTGTGTTTTGGGTCATTTCCATTAGAAAAATATTTTTTAATGATGTTTGGAAAACGTTTTTTAAATTTAAACACTATTGTGTGGTTTTTTAGAGTTAATTTCCAAATAAGTATTTGGGTTTTTAAGTGGTTTCTCTACCTAGTTAAATTTTTTAATGTTTTCATTTTCATTTGAATAAAAAAGGGAATTATTTTTTATAAATGTTAATGGGGATTTTGTTTTGAAATGTCCTAGTCCAGTGAAAATGTTTTCAATGCATGGTTTTAAAATTGAGAAGACAAAATATTGTGTTTTGAAAGAAGATTATTGAATTGATTTTATTTTAATATGATATATTTAAAATAAATATTTTTTATTTATTTTAAAACAAACATTGATGAATTTCTTTATGAAACTTATTTTCTTGTTTTGTTGGGTTAGGTGACCTAGTTATATTTATATCTCATGCCTATATATTTCAGGTTCTTAGTTTTCAGTTCGATCCAACCTTCATTTCTTAAGGTTGGTGTGGGGTGATTTGGGTGGTGGTGTGAAACAAGAGGTGGCGTGGATGTGGTTTGGAAATTGGATAAACCTTTTTTTTTTGCTAGTGTGGTACATGTATTCCTTGTTTTATATTTTTTTTATAGATGATGTTTATATTTATGAAAATGGCTTGAATTAGTTTAGTTGGTTATGTCATGTTTGGTATGTTTATTTACATTAGCTCAGGTATTTATTTGTTTTGATGTATTTTTATAACTAATTTGGGGAAGATTATTCCCTAAGGAATTCATTTTAATCCCTAGAACTGGTTTCTAGTCAATGTGGATCTGGAATTCCCCTAGACCCTGTGGTATGATGGGTCAAGTGTAAATTTTTTTGGATGCTTGGGATGGTTTATTACAAAAAGGTACTAGTTCCCTTTGGGTTTTATGTTAGAAGATCCTAAGATCTATTTTGTATCGATTTTTATTTGGGTATTTCCTCATAAGAAGGATGATGAGTTTGTTGGATCTTGAGTGGCAAGGATGGAGGGGGTCTAGATAGCTCTTTCTCACCCCAATCCTCAATTTTTTGTAAGAAGATGGGTTTAAATTTTTGAATATGAGTTTCGTTGGTCACATATTATGGGATTAAATTTTTTTTGAATCTCTATGAGTATGTAATTGATTTTGGGGGTTCTTTCTTGGTTTTATAATGAAAATAGAGGAGATAAATAATTTTACAATTAGCTTACACTGCGTGGGAAATCATGTGATTCTTATGCAGTTGAGTCTACCTATTTTAAAGAGTGTGTTATCTTATTAGTACACTACTCCCCAACCCATCTGGCCAAAGCTTTAACTATTATCATTCTTCCCCGGTTATCCATTTTTGGCTCCCTTTGACTATAGATTTTTCCTGAAGTGGTTTTCACTTGTTGAATATGGATTTAGGAGTGTGTTAATTCCCTATAAAAATGTGTTTCTTTTTATCCTTGTTTGATTTCTTAGAGAGTTCATTTATTGTTCATAGTATTAAGAACCATTTGTTTGGAAATAGAAGGGATTTTTTGAAATAACCATTTTCTCAATCATGGTTTTATGTATTCATGTGAAAAGGTTTTTTTATTTTAAAATAAGTTTGGATGGTGTTTTCCATAGATAAATGAGTTGTATGAGAACTCAATGTATTCATGGTTCTTAAAAAAGAAGTGGATTATTGATAGGATTTTTTGCTGTTCCTTTTTTAGTCAGTGTGTATTTCGCCAACATAGTTTTTTTTAAAGATTTGGTTGTATTGGTTTCAAGAATACAACTTAGTGTAGGGTAATTTCAAACATCACTTAGTGAAAATGTTGATTTAGAAAGAAATTTTTATTTTCAGGGAGTGAAGGATATGTTCATTTCTAGATGGATTTTTGTTTTCTTGATTTCTAGGTTGTGAAGGATTCATTTTATTTATGTTTTGAGGCATGAATTGATGTAGTTAGTGCATTATTTTGTTTATAGTATGCCTCATATAATGTCCTAAAATGTTTCTTGAGTTGTAATTCCCACCTAGACTCTGGGTGGGCTGGTCGAAGTGGATCATTCCTTATGCACGAACCAATTTTTGGACTTATTGAATCAGCATCCACCTTCATTCAACAATAATCAAAGGTTAGTCAAAGTTGTGTGGTGGATGGAAGAGATAGAGATTATTATTAATTCTATTGGAAATATACAATATTTGTAGGTGAGATATGTTTACAGATTTTATTCCGGTTTTAGATGAGATTGGTGGGAGTTGAGGGTACCTTCTCAATTTTGTGAAGGTATATCTTGTAGATTTTAAAGATGGAATTCTTCTAGTGGTTCTTTCTTGAGGTTTTGAAAGCATATAAACAACTTGATCTTATGAGATCTTATTAAGGTGATTGGTTAATAGGAAATTAAATTGGACATATATTAAATTTATCTATATTTTTGAAAAAAATTAGTTTTCTGTGATTTTAATAAATCTTGTTTCTTTAGAGGTGGTCTTCGCCCATATTTTATTTCAGTTATAATTTCTTACGGACTGGCATATTTTTCAGAAGTTGATAATGAAACCATTTTAGTAGAATCTAACTAGTCTTGGAAACCTATGTTGGGTGATGCCTCAGTTCCATCAGGTGGAAAAAAGGACAACCTAGTGAGTAAGGATAAGAAGCAATATGATCCAGAGTTTGACTAAAAGATTCTTCGATTTGGGAAGAATTGGTATATCATGTACCGTTAGTGCGGTGATACAAGGAATTCTAATCCCTCTTATGTTAATTATTCTAGAGTTTTAATCAACTTTTTATGTTTAGTTCTCATTCAATGTTTTTTTGATTTTTTGATTTTTTTTTATAAAGAAGTATTAGGTTATATAATTTTGGGGATGTGTTTTTTTACCATTCCAATGATGGTTGTAATCATGGTTTTGGAGATTCAGTTTTGGTTATTGGAATCATGTTCATGGTTCATTATTCATATTTTTCTTATATATTATTTTGGATCACATTTAAAAATAGAATGTTTCATTTTTGAAATAACCCCCCCTTGTGGATGGCAATGAGTTTCATCCTATTTTTCCTCGTTATTTGGGTGAACCTTCCTTGAGAGTATTAATTGCTCTGGTTCTAGTGTTATTTATTTAAGGTGATCATTTTTTGGTCATAAGGAATTCCTTTGGTTCAAGATTGGATAAATAGGGTGTGTGATCTACCGCTTGAGTTTGGTATACTATATGTTTTTTTAATGAGCCCATTTTGGATGCACCATTTTAGGTTGATCTAGTTTTTACCATAGGTTATCTACATCTGTCAAAACATGAGGTGTGATCTCTTGTCATTATATTGAGGCTTCCTTTCATTATTCTTTTTTCATTGGATTTGGAATTGTTTCTTGTTTGATATTAAGTTTCTATCATTGTTCCCTGTTATTTAATGTATTTTTCACTCGGTAGTTTTTCATTGGATCCACCATGTTAGAGTAATTAATAATTGTGAGGATATAATGTTAGGTCTCTCATGCCACACAGGTCTTATCACTTGAGGTTTCATATCAGTTTCTCTTGGATAAATTGAGTAAACATTTAGTTTGGTTTAATTTTTTTAAGGATATTGTTTGTTGGTTTAGATGTCATTTCTTATTGATTTATTCTTTTACTTATGTCCCCCGTGGATCTTTCTCATTCCGTCATCTTAATTTTTGACCACGGAATTTTTGGGGCATAATGTAGTATGGTGGAATATTTTTGACACACATCTTGTGACTTTGTTGTTTATCTAGGATTATTTTATATTATCTCAAGTCTTTTTGGGTTTCATTAGTTTTTATAATATAATTTCAAAATTTGAAGTCTTTTTGGGAGAAGCATGGTAAGATCATGCAGATAGGAGTAACCATACAGTTCCTGTGTGGATGGGCTTGTCATGGGGTCAGAGCCATTTTATATTTCTTCCACACGGTTTGAAAAAACCATGTGGAGCTCCATATAAATAATGCATCCTCTTTTTCTTGGGAAGAGGCTAGAACATGGTTTGTAGATAATTTGGAAAACTTTGTGGAAGAATTGTGCGGATTCACCATGTCTAGGTAGTGGGATATTAATGGTTGGTGCATGGTTTGGAAGACTATATGTCATGTCCATGTGATTTATTTTTCGATAATTTAAATAACTATCTCAAATTAAGTAGGGTTTTACCCCCTTTTATCCTTTTATTGTGTCAACCAAGTCTTAAAATACCTCTAAAGATCTCCAGTCACATCATGCGATGATTTTACCCCTCTATGGTGATTTATAAGTGATACTGAGGTGTTTATCCCACTCTCTCTATCTTCCTTTCATCTCCATCTCTTTTATATTATATGTGATTTCACCCAATTACCCTAAATCACCTATGAAATATATTTTTTTGTTTTGGGAGTATTTAATGTAGGGATTTTATATGTTAATGTTTATAAATTCCATTTCAATTCCCCTCGGCCTCAACATAATTAAATGTGTTTTGTTTATTCCTGATTTATGATTCTTATAAGTATTTTTTATATATAATTATTTCATTTTTTCATTCAAACTGTTATTATGATTTTTAAAATCATTTATTATGTAATTATGAGTATATTAGATTTTTTTATCATTTCACCTATTATATTTTTTGGAACAACATATTATTTATGATTGATATATGCGTTATGATCTATGGTTCTTTCATTTTATTATTGATCCATATGTGTTATTAAATTTCCCTTAGAAAATGAATTTTCAAACAAATTTGGAAAACCTATATTGAATTTAAATACTCTTGTGTGGGTTTTTAGAGTAGATTTAAAAATAGGTGCCTTGGTTTCTAATTGATGGCTTTAGCTGGTTAAATATTTTGAAGTGTCTGTCATCATTTAAATAAAATAAGTCTATTATTTTTTATAAATTTCAGCAAGAGTTTGGTATTCAAACTGATTAGGAAGGTGTAAATTTTTTCAATGCATGGTTTTTAATTTGATAAGATGAAATGGAATTTCTTGAAAGATGATTGTAGATTTTACTTAGTTTCTATAAATAATAATTGAAAATCTTACATTCAATCATTATTTTTAAACTAGCACCGATTAATTTCCTTATGAAATATATTTCATAGCTTTGATAAGTTTTTGTGACCTACAAGAATTTTATACCACTCTTATATATTTAATGTACCAGGTTTTCAGTTGGATTTTTTCATCTTTCCTTGAGGCTGAAATGGGTTGAGATGGGTAATAGTGAGTAATCAGCAGATGAATGGATATGATTTCAAGCTTACATCGATTTGGATTATAGTTGAAATATTTTTAATTATAGATTTATCTATATAGCTTTGGTATCTTTCTATTTATTGATGATGTTTATATTTATGAAAATGGGTTGGATTAATTTAGTTGGTTATGACCTATATAGATTGTTTATTTTTTATATTATAATTATTTATTATTCAATGTTTTTATATCTCGTTTGGGTGAAATAATTCCCAGAGAAATTATTGTCATTTCCAGGCACTGGTTGCTATCCTTTGGGGATTAGGAATTCTTTTGGGGTTTTTTGGTGGGTTGGGTTGAGTTTTGGGCTCATTGGAAGACTAGGCTTGTTTGTTATATGGTTGATCATATTTTTTAATGGAAAATTTGTTTAGAAAAAATATAATTTCATTCCAAATAATTATCAACATCAAATGTAAATGAACAATTCTAAACCATTACATTTATAAAATCATTTTTTTGAATTAATTCATAAACTAATTATGAATATTTACTTTTATACTTTTCAAAAAAACTATGAAATTTTATAACACCACTTACACAATTCCAAATAATTTTTAACATCTCTAAAATTGTAACAAATAAAACACATTGAATTTTCAACTTTGAAACATATTTAGTTGGAATTCTATAAAACAATTCTTTACATTGAGTCGGGTTCTTCAATCGCCCCATTTGGATTTTTTACCAATATCAATTTCAATTATAAAATCAATGTAATCTTATCCCCCTTATTGAAAATAAATTGAGAGTCACAATATGGAAGGATCTTATCTACTCCATCACTAACATTTTAACAACAAAATCATATCCTCTTATGGAAATTATATCATGACTTACTCTGGATAAAGATATATTATTAATTAACATAGAAAATAGATAAAATTAACCAAAAATAAGTCTATGCGATCAGTTCTCATTGTAGAAAAATAGAGTTTTCAATTTAACCATCAGTGATGTCAATTACTTGACCGAATGGCCTGAAGGCCTTATTATTTATTTATTTTTTGATAACTCCCCTCTCAAGGGATGAGGGGGAACCCGTACAAGGACCATAGACTTCGGAATTACATTGACTGTTTTCTTGGAGATGGTAAATGACTTGTAGGTCTTAAGGAAATCATACAGACTATGACTACTTGAAACTGATCCTCCCCAACATCTACATCTTTATCATCTCTCCACCTTTTAGTACTGTTTGGCTAGAATGTCCATGTGCAGGGGTGCATAGGTGCAGTACCAATGGAAAATTCCGTACCCTCTCATTCTTCCAAAGTCCATTTAGACCAACTCTGGTGGATGTGCCCTGCTCTTTCCTCCTCTGAAGTAGTTCCTTGTTGAATATGTCTGTGCAACTGCAAATCAGGTTGCCCTGAGGGCCTTCAGGTGGCAGGAAGGCCTTGAGGTGGCCCAAAACCCTTACTGGCCTAAAGGCCTTGGGCGGCCCAAAGGCCTTAAGGACTCCAATCCCAAACCAGTGGCCCAAGGTGAATAGTTCCAACTGCAACAGTACTTTATATATTCATAAGATATCAACTTAAATATAGATATCAGGTGTATGTTCTTATATGCTCTCCCATAAGAAATGAACTTTATACTTTTTCCACATGATTTCTTTTCTTCAAGAATGAACTCCAACAATATTTCTAAACTAATTAAAATGTTGAAAATAGGAATCATGATTCCAATAATACTCAAGTCTGGATAAATTTATAGTTATAATATGTTTATTGATTTTACCAAATTACGGTGTCACCCAAAATACATGTTTCACCTTCAATTTCAGATACAAAAAAATGAAAAATATAATGAAATAAGGTGATTATTTAATTATCCTTATTTAAAGAAATATGTATGATTATTTTTTCTCACCTCAGTTATCTTCTTATGTGGAATATACGTCTTCTCAATTATTATCAAGGCACGTTCAATTTTATTTTCATGTTTCTTCTTCCTAGCCTCGTCCAACTATTATATCCATATGTTAAATCATAGTAAAGGAACATGATCATTCATTTTTTAATAGACTTGTTTTTTATAAATCAAAGTTAAGCACAAGAAATCAAATTTGATTTTCATTTCTCCTAAAAGAACTCTTCTTGTCCAAGTATCCATGTCAATCATTTTTTAGATGAATTCCTAGACATGTTACACCTTTCACATTCCTATCTACCACTCAACAAGTTACCCATTTAGGAAACTTTTCATGTTTTTCAGCATAAATTCCATTCATCAAATAAAATTTTTTATATCTGGATTGATCATTTCATTGATTATATATTTCTTCTCTTAGCACAAATGTTTATGGAAAATTCACAATGGTCCATGATGTAAAATTTCTTACCATAATTGAATAATATTTTAATTAGTGTGGCATAGATAACATTATTCCATAATATCTTCTTGAGAGTTATTTTTTAATAGGCATTTTCTTTTTTCTCACATCCCAAGGAAGTCATATCATCTTCTTTTTATAGCTATTTACCTTTTTTGTGGTCTCATCATTACATTAATAGATGATTTGTGAATGTTTGATAAGATTTTTCCCCATAAATATATGTCTAATGTAATTATAATTTAATGAAAAATTGTATAAATAGTCGTTGTCTTGATTCCCAAACATACAATAGTGCCAAAAGTAACAAAAAAATATTTATTTCTTCTTCTATGACTCATTTTTACTACTTTTGACACCATTTTGATTTTGAAAAAACATGGTTCTTATTTTTTTAATTTACATAGTAAATAGTAATTCCTCCACTTATTCGCATCCATAATTGAAGATATAGTTGATTCTTGAGAATTTTAATTCATGGATATTTTTATAGATTTTAAGGTTGAATCTTCACTAGTCCTCAAAATAACATTTGTATGAAAAAAATTATCATGAACATGGATAAATTTTTCAATGATCCAACAGTATATTTATCATTAAATAATATCAATATCTTCCTTCCAATGGGTTGATATTATTCAGAAATATTTCTCATATTTAATGAATTCTTGGAAGTATGTCTTTTCTCACTAGATCATGAATACTCTAGGTGTGTCTCTTCTATATTATTCAGTTTAGATTCTATTTTAAGACACTTTAAGTTGAGATTGATCATATCATCTTCAATTTTCATCAATATTTCTTTTCACTAAGAATTTATCTTCTGAATATTATCTTCATGCACCTGATTTTCTTTTAGTAAAAATTATCTGTATCATTAATTATTTTTTATTTAATCTCTAGTTGATCATATTTAACATTCATAGATGTATTATGTATATTTTTACTCCCCATGGATAAAATATTTAAAAATAATTTCTATTACAACAAACTCATTCAAACTCATTTTCAATTATTCTTAAAATCAATGAAATGTTTCTATTGAAAAGTTGGTGAGATTTTAATTTTGGTTCTTCATTTATTGGGACTGTTTCTTTATATAACATCATATTATCTTCCTTGACTCTATTAAGTTTAAATAGTGTGTTTTAGTTCTGAAAATTCTTATCTAATACTTCTTCTATTACATCATCTTCCTCATTCATTTGTTATTTTTAATCAATAAGTTCCTTGAAACCCCTAACTATACTATTAACCACTTATTTTGGAGTATTTATAAAATTCTCTATGATTTGATAATATGACACATTGTATTTATATCTTGAACATGATTTATTAGAAATATAATAAAATGATTTCATTAAACAATTATCACTTTGAGTTACTTCACCTAGTAGTTGATCTTCTTGGGTCTTTGAGTCCTTATTCATCTTATTTTCTAATATTTTCTTCTTGTTTTTATAAGTCATTACTAAAGCAAATAAATTTTTTAGACAATGAATAGAATGATTATTTTCATCAAAAGTCCTTATAAATATTCTTTAAATTTTCATCTGAACATATAATATTTTTTGATGTTAACAACTTATCTAATAAAATATATCCAAACAAAGGCGGAACCTTCCCTTAGATACTAATTTAAGTGATTGGTGGATCATTTAGTTATAAATAGAGGGGGATTTATTAGGTGTGACATGTTTTACTGAATTATTTTATTTTTTTATTTCCCCATTTTAATTAAATCACATTTCACCTATTATAATGATTGGACCTTTGAAATTCACAATTACATTTATACCACATACAATAGACAATGTAAATAAATATCAACACGTTGTATTTATAATGATAAGCCAAAATACATTCCCCTTATTGAAATTAGTTATTACCCCCCAGTTGTGGATTCTTTAATATATATAGGTGGTTATATCCAAGGAACATCCCATTCCAATCATTATCGAGTCCTAATTTTTTTAATATAGATTCTCAGTAGAGACCAAAACTTTCTACCTATATGAGTGATACAAAAAACTACCATTGTGTCTTACCCTACTCTAAAATCCCACAAGTGTCATCATATTCCCTTAAAATTTGATCCATCAATAGGAAAGATCTTTTTTAAATTTTTATAGATTCTATAATACCTTAAGATAAAATGGTCTTCAATTAACAAAATAGATCACCTGATATTCTCATGTATAACTTCGAAAACTTTATCAATTGATTATAAATGGCCTGATATTTCCCATTAGTTATTTAATTTTCCAATTATCAAGGCCCTGTCTACTCATTGAATAATTAGTTAGAAATTTTTTGTTTGGATGATAACATTTTCTGGCTTCAGTCTCAAAATTTCAAATGCTTAGGCATATGAAAAACATATTCTATCAATGAAGAATCCAAACCACAATCATTTTATTCATGTAATAATTAAAATTAAAAAATTATCATAGTTTTATAATCATATATTCACATTAAAGTAATCATTCATGGTCTTTACATTTTATCTTCAATATACTTCCTCGTGATTTTCTATCACATATGGATTACATCATGAAAGTGAAAGAATAAATCATGTATATTCACTTAATCTTCCTTACATTGCCTCATCTCAACATATTTGAAAAAAATTGTATTCTATTTTGATTAAAACCCCTTATAATTATGTGTTACTCATTCTTTATGCATAATTTCTTCCCATGAGATTTTCAAAATAAAGGTACATGGACTGTTCCTCAAAACATCCACATGAAACCTAAATGTCACAAAATTGTGTTAGATAACCTCATCCAGGAATATTATTACATGCATGTACAGAAAAAATATTTCCACCACAAATATCATATTGTATTAGTAATTTCCTTACACAAACAAGATCACAACAAATAACACCTTGTAAAGCTCACTACTCATGGATCAATCCATATGTACTTTTTGGATCTTAATGAATGTGTTTTATGCAATCACAAGTTTTTAGAACTAATTTGGTCTCCATGTGGTCAAGAAATATTTGGAAAGGACAACACGAACATCACATGGATACCTCATGTGAATATATTGGACTCTAAAGTATTTCTTTTAGTATCTCACACCATCTTAGTACGCTTGTTTATTGTCCATATCTATATTGCAGATGTAAAGGGTTTGGGGTATTTGTTTAATCTAAAAATATATGCCAACACCTCAAACTCTACATGTATGACATCTTTATACCTACTCACATCTACATAGCATGTGTGATTCACTTATATAGTATTAGTAAATCACAGACTCCTATTAACTAAAAAATCCCTAATTACATTCAAATTTTCTTATCTTTTTCCACTACACCATCTTAAAAAATCATAATCCCTTCTTGTAAACCTTCACTGAACTTCAGATAGACCATTTTCCTCTATGAAGGAACATGTATCCAACCTCATTTCATCATTTTAAGGATCTAACAAACTCATGAATGATTTTCAATACTCCCAACAAGGTCTCATAAGATAAATATTAGATCCATGTAAATTGAATAATATTTTTAATCATTGGACATCATGAAAGGAATAAATATCAACATAAATTGATTCATTTAAATAAAGAACTATGAAAATGAATGATCATATTTATCAAATTATATAGACAAATTGGATTTAATATCCATTATTCAATGAAAATATTTTAATTGTGGGTGAAAATATTTCACATCTTTGGATACAACATCATAGAATACTCCATACAACTTGTGGAAAATACAAAAAAGTGATTTATTTAATATCCAATTTCTATTATTGGGGTATTATCTTGATTCCCTTAATAATCTTCTTAAATTTCCATCCCATTGTGTGTGCTCTTTTTCTTATATGAGTGTGCCTGGTGTATAATCCCTATAGAATTTATTCCCCTGCAATATTTATTCAATTAGTGGATGATCTACTACCCACCTAAGAAATTGATTAGGGTATTATGGATATCCTTTTGGGGATAATTTTTTTAATAAAAAATGTTTTATGCCAAAATATAATTCTATTCAATATAATTCTCTCCATCAAATTCCAAGACACAAATCTCATCTTCTATATTTCCACTCTATTCTTTTTTTTTGAATTCAATCATAAATTCCAGATCAATATTCACTTAAATATTTGTTAAAATTATTTTCAATATCCAAACAACTATTTCACATGTCTATACCATTAGAAACTGCTCTAAAATCATAATAATTAAAACAAATTTTCTTATTATTTTCAAAAATTATTAATGAATAATTCGAACCTATCATAGATTTACCTTCAATTGGGTTTTTTTCAATTGAGTTTGACAACAATAAAAAAGATACATTAAATTTATAATTTCTATGAAAAACTAATAGTTTTAGGAAATTTCTATATTCTATGAAAAACTAAAAATATAATTAATGTAGGAAGTTCTAGGAAAAATGAAGAATTTTAAAAAAATTGATTACTTCATGAAATTTGAGAAAGTTTTTTATAAAATTGAAAGTTGTATGAATAAAAAAAAATATATTATAAATTATATGGAAATTTTATACTCATCTTATTTATGAATATTTACATTCATGAAACATTGAATAGTGTTTAAACAACATTGAATTATGAAATCTGGGAACACATTTTTTGGAGGAGTTGTAAGTGTATGTCGGTTGATATATCTGTGAGCTTTAAAAGTGCCAAGTACTGAAACAAAAAGGATAGTGAACCTACTTAGAAAATTGTAACAGTAGTGCACTATAGTGCATTTGGTACATACATACATTTCCTTTATATTCTCCTTAGACTATTCCATATAATGGTGAACTAAGTGAAAAAAATTGCCTCATTCATATTTTCATTTCTACTCATACGTTACTTTGGAAAGGTAAGAGAAGAGTATTTTGTTTAATGGTTATACAAGAACAAAATAAAAAAAGATGTTCAATCTTTTATACATGGATTCAACCCCCCCCCCCCCCCCCTCATGGTATTTAACCAAGTAAGGGAAATAATTTTTAGCACAGTGAAGGGCGAAATTTATTTTTACTGTCATAGTTGAAGTCGTGGAAGTATCTAATCACAATGGGATTCCAATATTTAAGGGAAACAATATCCAACTACAAAATAATTAATTTCATCACAACTTATGATGTTTATGTATAGATGTGTAAACAACTTCAGTACATGGGATCTCATTTAGTATGGATACTGAGGATTTAGAATATGATTAATGTATAGAATTAGATGTACATGCTAGAGGAATCAATGATTTAGGGGGGTCTATATCCCGTACAATCAACATGAAAGTAATTTCATGAAATTCTGTGCATTACATGTTGGAAATTTTGTTTAATACCTACGAAGGGGATTGAAAATCTTGAGAAGACATGTTTCATGCTTTTGGGAAAAAATTATGAGGACATAAGGATTCATCCCAATAAATCTATTGATGCATTATTTGATCAGGTGAATGTTATTTTAGAGGACATGCATGATATTTGATTAATTTTCAATGATTTGATAATTTTAAAATGTATCTATCTAAAATTTTCACCCCATTTTAATATCATTGTCTATGGGCTTAGGTATAATGACCCAAAGGAGTGGAAATTGGATATTTTTCATAGTATTCCTGTTTCATCTGAGATGTAAAAAGATTCTAATCAGGCTGTGAAAATAAGAATTATGAGGAGGTGTAAATAAATTCCCTAAATAACCTCACCACATAGGATTTCTATTAAGAAGAAAATGTGGATGAATTTATGGCATTATTATCCTCAAATATTTAAAAGGGAAAATAAAATTTTATTGGGAGACCTCCACTAACATCATTTAGATTTAAAAATATTGGGAACCTTACTAAAAAATTCCATATATTGGTTCAGGATAATGATGAAGATGATAATTAAATTCCATTAATACATATTCAGTCAATTTAAAATGTAAGAAAATCACTAAATGCAAATTATTTAAGAATGATAAACTCCTTTCATGGGAAAATATTAGTTGAAAATAAATAGTTGTAAAATAAAAAGAAAAATGGAAATACAATAGAAACAATACTATTGTAAAAGTTATAGTAAATTCCTAGACAAGGGAATAGAGAGAAAATGATGACAGAAAATTAAAGGTAATATTTGATCATTGGGTTTAATTAGAAGCTGATCTTGAGGTAATACATGTTTTGAGAGCCAAAAATGTAAAATCTATCAATGTAGATTATGATTTCGATTTTTATGGAACTATCACTCCAAGAACAATTGATGGTAAATGATATTATGTCATGTTCACTATTGATTACAATAAAATGGAATGGATATTCTTCATCCCCCACAAGTCTGTGGTGTTCAGTATCATAATATAATATTTGTGTGTGGTTGAAAGGATTCATTGAAAGAAATTATAAATTTTAAAACCAACAGCTGTAATAAGTTTATATATAGAAAGGTGTTACATTATCTTAAAAAAACATGGGATAAATAACCAAGTCCATGTATTGAGACCTCATTAGCAGAATTTTGTATTTCATTGGAGAAACATGAACATAAACAACATGGTTATAATAATGATTATTGAGAAAGAAAAACTAGTGATGTTTTGGAAAGAAGTGGATTCACAATTATTCTATATTTATAAAGATCATTTTTGTGTCTGATTGAAAAGAAGACATCATTTGAGTTTTTTTATTAAAATAAACTATCATGTAAGTAATTTTTGTTTCTTTATAAGTTTTTAATTCATTCTTAATAAAGAGGAACATAGGTATTTTGAATACATCTGAGTTGAAGGGTTATTTTTTGTATACTCTAATAAAATTAAAGCATATAAATTCTATAAAAAGTGGTTAGAAAAGTTTTTGAATAGAAATAATAGTTCCTTGTGGGTAATGAGAAGAAACTTCAAAAATTTAGTGAAAAATATCCTAAGGATAGTGATGAAAAGATGACTATCTTAGAGGGAGTGAAAGAGCCTGAGGGGGATTCTAAATGAGATTTAGATTAGGATCATGATGAATTTGGACCTAAATCAGTATAGAATCTAAAATACTAGAAGAAATTTTTAGAGATAACATAATTAGTGACCAACTAGAGCCATTGCAGATGAGGATAATGTAGTCTCTATAGTAAACATCTAGAATATTAAAAGTAGATGCAAATTTTTATTGGAAACATCATGATACGATAAATATGTTCAAGTGCTGAATGAATAAATTTTCAAAATTGAAAAGAAATATAAGTTAGATATTTTTTACGCAAATAGATAACAATATCATCAAGAACAAATAGACCCTCTAAAACAGAATTTAGATGATATTTTTATTTGAAATAAAGTCATATTTTGTGTGTAAGGGATACATCCTGGTTGAGGGAAAATGTTATGAATTGAAAAATCCACTTGTTGCAGTGATAGAGAAAATTTTTCTATTCCTATCCCCAATAGTGAAAAGGAAGATTAAAATTTACCAATTCTTTCAAATAAACGTTTTTTGAATGGAGTTCTAGAGGAATAAGTGGGTATTAAATTGAAAGATAGTTTTCTTGTTCAAACAGGTGAAAACAGAGCCATATAGCTAAAGAAGGCTCTTTATGGGCAAAAGAGGGAACAAAGAGATTAGTATATGATACAAGAGGAATACATGAAGAGGATTATATTTTACTATGGTAGAGTTGATTATAATATAAATTTAAAAAATGTTAGTAATCACAATATTATGGTGTTGGTGTATGTTAACAATATAATATTTGGTGGATAAAATGAAGTATTGTGGAAAAAGTTTCTAAATTGATTAAATGTGAGTTTTAAATTTCAATTATTTATGATATGATGTTATTACTAGGTTTATAGGTGATGAAAATAAGGCATGGAACATTGATGCACTGTTGTGCTTAAAGCATTTACACATGGTTCAATATGTTTCAAATGGTTTCTATGGATGATTTTTGCATGGATTTCACAAGTTTGATGTTCCTTAATAAGTTTTTCAGTCAGTAGAGGACGATGAATGAAGTCTAGGAATTTTGGAGATTCAAAAGGGAATTGGAGGCTTTTGGACCCTTTTCCCCTGACTATGCAAGATTGGAGTCAACCAGATAAAGCACCGAGATATGAAGGACTGGCGATTTCAGGAATTTCAAAGAGAAAGGAAACTTTCATGACCGACGCACGGTTATCCAAACCATGTTCAAATCGTGCGAGAGAAGATTCCATGGATAGACAGGTCCACACAGTTGGAACACAGCTTACTAAAACTATACGTCCCTTCAGAGAAACTGTGCGAGACATGCACATATGGACAGAGACATGTGCACAGTTGG
Source organism: Viscum album (assembly GCA_963277665.1). Classification (NCBI taxonomy): domain Eukaryota; kingdom Viridiplantae; phylum Streptophyta; class Magnoliopsida; order Santalales; family Viscaceae; genus Viscum; species Viscum album. The sequence continues at coordinate 693,690,283 of OY728161.1, read as the reverse complement.
CGCACAGCTTACCCAAACCGTGCGGCCCTTTAGAGAAACCGTACGAGACTTGCATGTATGGACAAAGACATTTGCACAGTTGGCACATGGATTCCCCAAACCATGTGGACCGTCTAGTAAAACTGTGTGGCCTTAAGGATTTGATATGGAGACCTCTGTACGGTTGGCACACGACCTACCAGTCCATGCACCCAAAACCGAGAAGACCACTACAACCATCTCCTTTTAGATTTTTCACTTTTATCCTAATCCTTGACATAGGTTTCCCCTTTCTACCTGCTTTTGTACAACTAGAAAAAGGTCCTTTTGGATTGAGAATTCCCTGGGGGTGATCCTTGATAAGGAGATGATTCGAGAGAGGAGAAGAGGGGGCTGGGAACTAAATTTTTTTGAGAGGAAGGTTTTAGAGCACTTGTTCTCTATATTTTTGTTGTGCTTCTGATTCTTCAATTTCCTATTGTAATGTACTCTCTTATTAATTTTATTAATTTTCTTATACTTTTCATTATGAGTAGCTAAACCCCCCTGTGTTGGTGCTAGAAAAAATGTGGTTTCGTTAGAACCAGAATTTCTATTCTTGTGTTTGTTCATCATCTCTCACCTTATTCTCCCAACTTCTGTGTCTTATTTCTCTAGAAACCCCATATCTGTCCGAGAATGGAGTTTCCATGGATATTTGGGAGAATTACGACAAGGATATCCATGACCATTGGATATACTTGTTGTTTTTAGGGGGCGGTTCCAAAATTAAGAGTAAGTATAAATCAATTTCCAGACACAGTGATTGATTTCTACCAACATAATATAAACTCACCAGACCAAGGGAGTTCCGACACAAATGAAATCCAGAAATGTGGGTTATTATGAAAAACACAACACAATAGGGAATAATGTTTAACATCCCACCTAAATTTCCATCCCCGACACATTTTTATCATTATACATTAAAATCCAGTTTTAAGTAATCTTCGATTTTGAAGTTAAATCATAGTGAGTTAGAGAAGGCCAAGAAATTGGTTCACTTTCAAGATCCATCATTATGTACTATCTAATCATATTTACATTCATCATCTTCACTTGATCAATCTCAAATAAATAGACATAAATGCCAACATGGTTTCCCTGTGGACTAACCCCTTAATTACACACTATTCTAGTTACAAGTTAGGGAAATTAATATTGTGATGAAAACAACACATCAGACAAACGACACACCAAATTTTTTCATCATTGCTGGGGAAGCGATTGTTTTTTTAATTGAATTGGTGTCACTGATTGAAAACAAAAATAAAAAAATTCTAAAAATTATTTTCTTCCCATCATTTCTATTTTTCATTATTTGTTGTCTCTTTCACATTGGGTGTGTTGTTTGTGTTGTAAAGTCCCATATGTGTATGAGTGGCTGGGTCACTCATTCCTAGATTGTCGAGTCATTGAAGATACACTCGATAGATCCAAAAATAAAAAGAATGTTGTCCAGGAGACGCCGTGCACTTATGGGTGATCACAACACAAATGATCTCGTAGCACATTAGGAGGAAGAACCGGGGTTATCCAACGAGTTCAGCAGCCATTCGTTATTGAAGGAAATCTACAACTGGGTGTCGAGAAAGAGCTGCATAGAAATACACTGGGGGCTTACATGGAATACCTGTCGAGGAACCAACAGAGGCCACCAGCTCAATTTATGTCGGGGTTTGGGTATCCACAGCCGAAGCAATATATTCAACGGGAGCTGCCTCCCTATATGCCTTAGAATAAGTAGGATTATTATTATCCAGATAAATTATAGTTCAATCACCAAGGACCTCAAGAACCGATGCTAAAACTCCATACTTTTATGGAATATGGATTACCCTATATTCAGGGAGAGGACACTAGAATAGTAAGACCACTGGTGAAGTCCCAACATTTTGAGATCATGCCAGTGATAATGCAGTTAATTCAAAATAGAGTTCAGTTTGATGGATTTTCATGTGAAGACCCTAATGCTCACCTAACCAAATTTTTGGAGAAATGTGACACTTTTTGGTACCACGAATTGTCAGAGGATGAGATCCCCTTAGGCTATTTCCCCTCTCATTAAGGGATATGGTGTAGGACTGGATCAAGCGGTTACCACTAAGATCGATTCTTACCAATGAGGCATTGGCCCGAGTATTTTTATCTAAATACTTCCCTCCCTTTAAGACTGTCACCTTAAGGAATGAAATCTATAACATCCAACAGCATGACTCAGATTCTTTATATGAGTCATGAGAACAATTCAAGGAGATGCTAAAGAAATACCCACATAATAGACTATCATTGTGGATGCATGTCCATACTTTCTATGGAGGTCTAAAAACTAATAAAAATATTGTGGTTGATGTAGTTTCTCGATGGATCATCATGAGGAATTCCCCTTGAGAGATTTTTGTATTGTAGGATGACATGTCATCCAATAGATTTCAGTGGAATTATGAATGGGGCACTCAGAAATGGGTCATGAATAATATAGATGACACCACCATGATTGCGGATCAACTCAATGTCATCTCAAGGAAGATTGATGATTGGAATATAAAACATCCATCTCAAGTTCAAGCTATTAGTCAACCAGCATGTAGTGATTTTGGTGACAACCATGCTATGGTCGAGTGCCCAGAGGAAAGTGTGGGAGCCTCTACCAGTGAGGTAAATAATTTTTCACAAAACAGAGGACCCTACAACTACCTCTAATATCAAAACCACGTGTGGAAAAAGACTCAAAATATAGTTTGGGGGCAGCAACATCAAAATCCTCAACCCTGGACACAAAGGACACCTGGTTATGGTCAATAATAGTTTTTAACTCCGTATCCAAGGCAGCAATAGGATAACCAATTTCACTAAGGAGAATATAACCAGAAATGGTATCAGAACCATCGTCCTTCTAAACAATTGCGACAACCACCGCCCCAACAAGTATCCCAACAACCATAGTAGGAACCTACCTCAATTATTGAGGAAATGATGTATAAATTTATAACTACTGCTGAAACAAGATTTAAAAACCAGGAGGTTTTAATTAGAAGCCTCAAGAACCTGATTGGGCAGCTTGGCAATCTGATCTCTCACAGATAACCCGGTTCACTATCGGTCAATATTGAGAAAAATCCAAGGGAGGAGGCTAATGCTGTTATTTTACATAGCAGGAAGGAGTTGACGCCGAAGGTAACTATGAGTCAGGGTGCTACACCATCAAAGTAGTCCACATTATCCTCAGGTAGAGAAGTCACAACTGAGGAATCATCCCCAAAACTTAAGCTAGATAAAGAACCGTAATTCCAACAAAATAAGGGAAAAGAAGTGGTTATAGCATATAAACCTCCCTTATCATTTCCATCAAGGATAAAACAACAGAAGCTGGACCAGAAATTTTCCATGTTCGTGGAAGTCTTTCGGAAGCTTCACATCAACATTCACTTTGCAGAGGATTTGATTCAAATACCCAAATATACCAAGATCATGAAATAGATCCTTTCAAATAAAAGGATGATTAAAGACTTGGGAACCATTCCCTTGACCAAGGAATGCTCAGCGGTAGTCCAACACACTCTTCCTCTTATGCTCTAGGATCTAGGAAGCTTTACTATCCCTTGCGTTATCAGACCTTGAATGTTTGGAAAATCCCTTTGTGTTTTGGGGGTGACTGTTAATTTAGTGCCCTTTGGAGTAATCAATAAGTTAGGGCTTAATGATCTCAAATGAACCCGAGTGGCACTCCAACTGGCTGATAATTCTATTAAATACCCTATGGGGATTTTGGAAGAGGTGTTGGTCAATGTGGGGAAATTAATTCTGTCTGCGGATTTCATTCTCTTGGACAAGGAAGAAGGCCAAGTGGCATATTTGATTTTTGGAAGACCCTTTCTGGCTGCTGGGAAGGTTTTAATTAATGTTCACCAAGGCGATCTGATCTTCCATGTGGTTAATGAAAGGGTTTCTTACAACATCCTTAAAGTGGTGAAACTGGTTTCACTAGTGGAGCAAGAGGATTTTTGTTCCTTGACAATAACGACTGAGGAAAAATTAAGCTTTATTATAGGCCAAGGCAGTCATTGCTGGGAGAGGGTAGTTATTCCATATTTATTAGAGCGATATAAGGTTGATCCAATCGTACCTTCCAATCTCAAGGATCCCCACCTCTAGATGAAACCACTATATTCCTCATTGAAATATGGCTATTTGGGAGAGGAACATACACTGTTAGTGATCCCAAATACCTCACTCTACAAAGACCAATAATAGTCTCTTATGAAAGTCCTCTGAAGGCAGAAACATACCATTGGATGGACGGTCGCTGACCTTAAGGGTATAAGCCCCACGGTCTGCACCCATGAGGTACTTATGGAGGAAGGTGCATAATCCTCTCACCAACCACAATAAAGATTGTAACCCCCATGAAAGAAGTGGTTAAGAAGGAGGTGATCAAATTAATCGATGCTGGAATTATATACCCCGTCTCTAACAGCCCATGGGTTAGTCCTCTCTAGGTGGTTCCTAAAAAGGGAGGCATCATGCTGGTGACCAATGAAAATAATGATCTCATCTTGACCCGCACAGTTATAGGATGGTTAGTTTATGTCAATTATAGGATGTTGAATGATGAAACCAAGAAAGATCATTTACCTCTTCCATTCATATATAAAATGTTGGAAATATTAGAGGGGCTTGAATTTTACTGTTTCTTATATTGTTATTCGGGATATAACCAAATCTCGGTTTCACAGAAGGATCAAGAAAAAGAGAACCTTTACTTGTCCTTATTGAACATTCTCCTACCAATGAATGTCATTCGGAATGTGAAATGCTCCAGCCACCTTTCATAGGTGCATGTTATCCATATTCGATGATATGGTGGAGCAGATTCTAGAGGTTTTCATGGATGACTTCTCGGTATATGAGAAGTCATTCAATACATTCTTGATGAATCTAGACCTGGTTATTGAACGATGTGAGCATAAATATCTGGTTCTCAATTTGGAGAAGTTCCATTTTATGGTGCAACGCGGAATCGTATTAGGCCATAGGATTTTGATTAAAGGAATTGAGGTGCATCCAGCAAAAATTGAAGTTATCTCACAGCTGCCCATTCCCACATTAGTCCGAGAAATTCAGAGCTTTTTGGGGCATGTGGGTTTTTATCAAAGATTGATATGTGACTTCTATAAGATCTCTCATCCCTAAACCAATCTACTGTCCTAGGATGAAATTTTTGAGTTTGATGATAAATGTATCACATCATTCCAAATTCTAAAGGAAAAATTGGTCACTTCACCAGTAATGATCACTCTAAATTTGGGAGAGAAGTTTTAACATATTTTCGATGTGATCGATTATGTCATGTGGGTAGTGCTTGGACAACGGTTGGACCATATTTTCAGAGTGATCTATTATACCAACCAGTCATTAAATGAAGCTCAAATTAATTACACCACCATAGAGAAAGAAATGTTGGTCGTGGTTTTTGTGTTTGACAAATTCTGCTCCTACTTAGTGATTTCTAAATTTGTAGTCTATACGGATCATGTCGCGCATAAGTATTTTCTGAACAGGAAGGACCCCAAACCGTTGCTCATCCATTGGGTGATCCTCCTCCAGGATTTTAATTTAGAGATTAAGGATAAGAAGGGAAGTAATAATGTGGTCATTTATCTTCTCTCTTAGCTTGAACTACCCCATTTAGATACAGAAGAATACCAGTAGATCAAGGAAAGATTCCTCAATGAGAATATATTTTCCATTGGAGTACCACCTCGTCCATTTTTCACCAACCTTGAAAATTACATAGCCACGGGTGTTTTCCACCAGAAAATATCATTTCAGTAGAGGAAGCATTTTTTTGTTAGAGTTAAAGAAGTATTTCTATGAGGACACCCTACTCTTATTCTCATGTGACAATGGGGTAAGTCATCGTTGGGTCCCAGATAAAGAGATTCTAAGTATTTTGGAATTCTGTCACTCTTCTCTGGCAGGAGGACATCATGGGCTAGATAAAACAATAGAAAATGTTTTGCAATCCTAATTTTTCTGGACATCCATGCAAAAGGACACTCGTCATTTTGTCTCCTGTTGTGATTGTTGCCCATAGATGGGAAATGTGGGCCATCGTGCTGAGATGCCGCAACAACCAGTACTTGCAGTTGAAGTTTTTGACGTGTGGGGAATTGACTTCATGGGTCTATTTCCCCATCCATTGGCAAACATACATTCTTGTATGTGCCAATTACGTTTCCAAGTGGGTAGAAGTGGCGACAACGACTCATAATATGGTTTAGTTCATCGTCACTTTTCAAAATAAAAATATTTTCAGTCGGTTTGGGAACCTACAGGTGTTTATTAGCAACTGCGGTACACATTTTGACAACTCTTTCATGAAAAATGTGCTATAAAATTATAGGGTCAAATACCACCAAGGGACACCACACCACCCTCAATCTAGTGGACATGTAGAGGTGTTAAACCTTGAGTTAAAGAAAATATTGGAGAAAATGGTAGGCGCGTCAAGAAAGGATTGGTCCAAGAAATTAAATTGTGTGTTAAGGGCCTACCAGAAAGCCTTAAAAACACCATTGGGTATGTCACTTCTCTGGTTATCTATAGGAAACCCTACCACTTACTGGTGGAAATGGAGCACAAGGCTTATTGGGGTGCCAAGGCCCTGAAATATGATCTCAAGGCTACAAAAGAAAAGAGGAAATTCCAGTTAATCGAGTTTGTCGATATAAGGACGGAGGCCTATGAGAATGAAACACATTATAAAGAGATGAAGAAGGAGATCCATGACTACATGATCTCCTAGAAATCCTTCCATCCAAGTTATAAAGTATTAATTTTTTAATTATTTTCTGAAGTTTTTTCCAGGTAAGCTGATGTCCCAGTGGTCGGGACCCTTTACGGTGATTATTGTTTTCCACATGGCAAGGTGGAAGTGGCTAGCATGGATGATCAAACATTCAAGGTCAATGAACAGTGCCTGAAGTCATACGTTAGCATGGAAGATATGGTGGGAACATTTTCCAACATGAAATTGGGGTAGCTCAAGGCCCAGTTAAGTCGATCATGAGACTTTAAACATAGCACTGACTGGGAGGTAACCTGGCATTCTGAAAGATTTTCTGTTCAAATGATTTGTTTGTTTGAGTGTTCATAGGACTACATGATAGTTTTCCTTTCTTTTCTTGTCTGTTATAGTGTAGAATTATCACCACAAGTTGAGGTATCTTATTTAATTTCTATAATGAAAGTCCTACCATTATTATGGAAAATCTCAAGATATTTTATCTTATTTGAGGGGATCCATATATTTTAATACAATGTGTGTGTTTTTTGTTCAAAAAGGGAATGTTTTCACAATTTCATCATGTAGAACCAACCGCATGGTTGGCCCACAGTTTTACAAACTATGCGTGAACCCTGCTCGTTAGACCACCCTATATGAGGTTGTTCCCAACCATCCTCCCTCCAAATATATATTAGGATTCAACGCCTTGATGAGTGAGACTTATGCTACCTCTTCTTCCACTAATCTCATGGACATCCCTCCGCCTACCAATGATCCGACGCGGGATGAAACCGCTCAGGCCTTCTTTTTCGATCCATCTGATCCCTTGTCTAGAGGGAATTCAGTTCTTTGTTACTTCTTTATTTTTATATCCCATTGGTATTATCTTGTACTGTACCCTCTTTTGTGGTGTGATGTTTTGACTTCATTTTTGTGATTGTGTGTTATGCTTTCATTTCCCTGCTGCATGTTTTGTTTTTTCTTTCACCACTTGTCTGGTTCTTATGTCTCGCCAGTTGGGACTTTTATATTTTCCACGCCATCCACCATTCCACTCATCGGGCTCTCACACACCACATGTTTTCCACACATGATCGACATTCAGGGGAGCTTTTCACTTTTTCATTATTTTCTATTATTTACTTTTTTTCCCTCCCTTTCCATGCTTCCATGCCCACCCTTCTCTACATTGTTACCTTCATGGGAGACGGTGCTCAGTTTTAAGTGTGGGGGGGGGGGCACCCTTAATTGGCACCCATTTTGATTGATTTATTTCCCATGTACTTAGGGTATCATATTTTCTTAGGTTTTTTTAAACGGATGTTATAGATGTCAGGGGTTTATAACCATTAGATAAAAAATAATTTTGGAAATTATCTCTAAAAATGGATCATATGTCGGGATTGTCGAACCTAGTTTGTGATGTGAATAAACCTTGTAATACTTAAAAATGATCATTTAGCCATTCATTTAGAAAATTAGTTTGTTTAAAAATGAATTCTACGATGGATTAATTCAAATTGAGGAACACCTTAAAATGCAAGTCAAATTTTGCATAAGGAGGGGTGAGGTTTCTGGAATTGATGTTTCCGCACTAGTGGCTATTACGTTGTCTTAATTCCATGAACTCTTGACTTGCTAAAACATTATCATCATGTGTTGACATGAGAAAATTGGGAAAAAATTTATTTTAGTATCTCACCCAACTACAAAAAAATTGAAATATGCAAAGGCATGCCCAATATTTTTGATGAGCTTTCATCATGTTCCAAATAATGCAAGTCAATGAGGGTGTGTCACCTATAAAAGTGATAGCCTGCCAATTGGCGACGAAAAAACCTAGGATTAACAAATCTGAGTGTATCAAAAGTTGGAAATGAAGGTAGGCACTTTTATTGAATGAAAAAGGGAAAACTCATTTTTAAGAGAAATTGATTTATGAATGAATGGTTGATTGTTTTGGATTCAAAATACTTGGTTAGCTAACATCACAGACTTGGTGAACCATGATGTATGAATGTTTTAATTTTTAATTGTAATTAGTTCAAATTTCATATTCATTTAATTTTTATAATATGTAATGTTTATACCTATCTCATTGGTAACTCCTTGGAAATGACTGTGTATACATTTGTTTGAGGAAAAAAAACCAATCAAGTGTGGGGGATTTTGATGCACTACTATGAATAAAGCATTTATACTTGGTTAAATATCAATAAAATGGTTTTTGTGTATGGTTTTTGAATGGATTTCACAAGTTTGATGTTCATAAATAGGTTTTTCAGTCACAAGAGGATAAAGTAGAAATTCTAGGAAATTTTCAGATTCAGAATGGAATTGGAGGCTTTTGGACCCTTTTCCTATGACTATGCCGGATTATATTCACCTGGATCAAGCATCAAGACAAGAAGGACGGGCAATTTCATAAATTTCAAAGAGAAAGGCAACCCGCATGACCATCACATGGTTTTCCAAACCGTGTCCAAACCGTTCGGGAGAAGATTCCATTGATAGAGAGGTCAACACAGTTGGCGCACGACTTACCTAAACTATGTGTCCCTTCAGAAATACTATGCGAGGCATGCAAATATGGAAAGATACATCCATACGGTTGGTGCATGGAATAACCAAACCAGGTGGCCCTTCAGAGAAACTGTGCGAGACATGCACATATAGAAAGAGGCGTCCGCATGGTTGGCACACGACATACCCAAACTGTGCAGCCCATTGAGGAAAACTATGATGCCTTAAGGATTTGAGAGAGGGACTTTCGCACGGTTGGTTCAAGACCTCCCAAACCATGCGCCCAAAATAGTGCGGACCACTACAGCCTTCTTCTTTTTTCTTTTTCACTTCTCACCTAATTCTTGACCCTAGGTTCCCAGTTCTACCATCTTTTGGACAAACTAGAAAAAGGGTCTTTCTGACTGAGAAGACCTTGGGGGTGAGCCTGGATAAGTAGAGGATTCGAGAGAGGAGAAGAGGTGGGTTTGGAACTATGTTTTTTTTGAGAGTGAGGTTTTGGAGCACTTTTTCTTTATATTTTTTTGTGCTTATGATTCTACTATTTTCTATTATAATGAACTATCTTATGAATTTTAGTAAGTTTCTTATCCTTTTCATCATGATTAGCTAACCCCCCCTTGTGTTGGGGCTGAGAAAAATGTGGGTTCGTTAGAACCGGTTTCTCTATTCTTGTGTTTGTTCATCATCTCTCACCTAATTCTACCATCTTCTATGTCTTATTTCCCTGGAAACCCCATATCAGGCCAAGAATTTAGTTTCCAGGGATCATTGGGAGAATTAAGAAAAGGATATCTATGACCGTTGTATATACTTGTCATTTTTAGAGGGAAGTTCTTAAATTAAGAGTTAGTAGAAATCGATTTCTAGACCAAGGGATTGATTTCTACCAACTTAATCAAAACTCAGCAAACCAAGGGAGTTCCGACACAAATGAATCCAAGAAATGTGGGTTATTATGAAAAATACAACACAATTGGGAAAAAGGTTTAACATCCCACATAAATTTCCATCCATGGCACATTTATATCATTATCCATTAAAATCCAGTTTTAAGTAATCTTTGATTTTGAAGTTCATTTGAAGTGTGTTAGAGAAGGCCAAGAAATTAGTTCCCTTTCTAGATCTATCATTATAATCAAACAAATATTATTTAAATTTAGCATCTTCACATTAGGAATTTCAAATCAAGAGAAATAAACACCAATATGGTTTCCCTGTGGACTGAACTCGTACTTACACACTATGCTAGTTACAAGTTAGGTAAATTAATTTGGCGATTAAAACATCACTTCAGACAAAAAACACCCCAAATATGTATTTATTAATCTAAATATTCCATTTATTTTATTATGATATTTAATATAGATAATTTAAAAAAAATGAAAACTCCAGTTTCTACCCACATAAAAATTTCATAGGATGATGAAGGAAAAAATAATTTTCACATAGTACAGGAAGATCATTGGGTTCATGTTGTACTCAACAATTACTTGAATATATCATGTTTTTCCATACGTTAGGAGACACTATATCAAAGTTATCTCAAGGAAATCTACTCACATGTGGTGAAAATAATAATTTATTATAATAAAAGCATGGTGGATTTTGGTTTTCTATGTACTGAATAATATCAATGTGAGTTATTAGGTTATACATGTCTAGATTGGGATGGTTTGTTATATGAAGTAAATTTAATTTTTGGTGGTGAATTATGATAATTCAAGTAATATAACTATTATAAATAATCTATTCCACCACTCGATGTCATAGAAAATTAAAATCAAGTTTCATTTTATCATGGAGAGGGTGAAGAATGAGTTGGTGAAGTTAGAGTATGTACCAATAGAACATTAGATTGAAGATGTTATGGTAAATGAATTACCTAAGGAAACATTTAAAATTCCTTAGATAGCCCTTTAGGGTCTAGTCGAACCTCCATAGTTACCAGTGCATATAAGGAACCCTCTATCCTTGAGCTATGGTGTTTTTTTACCTACACATATGTGTTCATTATATAATCGCATACCATATAAGAGTGGCATTTGGGTTCAATGGGAAAGGGGGGATTCATGTTCATGAAATGGTGTCCATAGAAAGGGTATAAGCTGATTGGGGGAAATGAAACATGGGGGTCTTAAAATATAATGATTATAAATATATTCATTCAAAGTAAATAGATAATGAAATTTTATCTTATCGATCCATGAAAAAATAAATTTCCCATTGTGGTTATATAAGTGGTCATATTGAGTTCTATCATTATTCTCTTAGATGATGAAATGATTTGGTTGAAAAAGAGTAATTACATGAGAATTGGTGTCAAGAAAGAAGTGATTCACTAACAATGTTTGTATGATACTCTAATTTATCACACCAAGCATGGATCATGTTTTCTGAGAGGGAGTTTTGAGTAAATATTTGATAAATATTTTGAGTTGTTGGATTAGAATTGTTATCAAAATGTCAATTTATAAATTTCTATCATTGATATGGAAATATAATGTTTAAAGTGGTATCAAGGGGTAATGAGTTTTCAATAAACCCAAAGTAGGATATTATAACGAAAAATTCTTCAATGTGAAATTTCGATATTTTTGGGTTGGTTGTGATTGTTGATAAATCATATTATAAAAGTCAATTTTTGAAGTTCCATTATAGTTTTTGACAATTTATGTAGAAAAATATCAAGGTTGGTAGACACATTTATGAGTAAAAAGAATCTATACTAAGAGATGTATTAAATATATCAATGACAGAGTATCATTAAGATATAGAAACTACAAAAAATATATATTTCACATATAATGTGGTAGTATATCTATTTTTTAGAATAATTTTGGTGTTTATAATTTAGATAAATAGATATGTTATTTTTAATTCAAAATAATCATTTTTGTGAAAATGAAAAAGTTATGTTAAATGGTCAAAGAGTGTTTCAATGTTGTGTTAATGTGAAAATTCAATGAAACTACATAAAAATAAGGAAATGGAAATTTACTCCTGAAATATCTATAGTTTAATGAAATTTGGAGTTTTGTGATGATAAAATTGTTATGTGAAGTAGTCTATGTTGTGAAAACCTATTAAATAAATATGTAGTTTTCATGATGGTGGTGAGTTTCTCACTAAAGTTGATGTCAAATGGTTGATTTTTAGTGAACCTGGAATGTTTTATGAAACGTTGGTGGTATGATAGATTGTTATGTGTATGGTTGGAAACATCTATAAATAGGTTTTTAACCCTCTTATTTTGAGTTTCCAACACTTAGAGAATATTTAGGTTCTTAAATCACCAAAGAGTTTTTCAAAGGAATTTCATTCATGAAGTACTGAATTAAACATCAGTTTCACAGAGAAAAGTGACTTCTTTATTTATCACCAAATGAGTTCAACAACATATGAAAAGATAATAAAAGGTTACGAGTTTCATAAAAAATTAAAATTTGAATGAAAGTTCAAAGTTATTTTGCTACATTAAATGGTGTGTAAAAATTGCGAGATATATAGAAAAACAACCAATTTGAAAAAGTTATAGAAGTTATGACGAGGTTTCTAGGAATTGAATACTATGAAAACTAGAAGGAATTGACTAGAAATTTTGTAGTAAATTGATATTCACCATGTGAAAACAATTTATTCCTCATTATAAAAAAATGGGTTGTAAACAACTTTGATTCAAGAAATTAAGGGAATAATATTCTAGAGGAGTAGTGAGAACACTTTAGTTAAGAGAGAGGAAATCTTTCAAAGTTACCGATAATTAACCAAAAAGTATAGTGAGTGTGATTTTAACAATGTAATAGTACTGTGCTATAGTGGTATTGGTGCATCAACACATTAACTTTTTTACTCTCCTTGGACTATCCCAGTTTAGATTCAAGTAATAAAAATTGTGGTGAATCATGCTTTTTTTCATTTCTACTCATACATTGTTATGAAAAGACGAGAGAAGATTGTTTAGATTAATGGAAAAACAATATCTAAATTGGGCAGAGTTTTTATGTAATATTACTTATCCCCCCAGGGTATTTAACCTTGTAATACTAATAAAGAATAATTGAAATTAATGGAAAATTTCATTTGATTTGGTGAATATATATTAAATTAATAAAAATTTTAATTTAATTTATTTATTTTATTTCTAGAATCAGATGAATGTCTAGCTATTTAAAAATCCATTGGTTTTTTATTTTTGGAGAACTTGGATAAATTAGGTTTTTCTAAAAGTATGGAATTCAAGAAGATAACATGAGATGGCATGGAGGTAAGACCATATTGAATGACTTTGTACCATATTAGATAACATGTTGAATTAAAATAGACTAGAAGAATGGGGATTACATTCTTGATCCAATTTTTGAAGAATTTGTAAGAGTACATGTGAGAGAGAAAAGGGATACGTGGGGGTCATTCGTTTTATTCCTATTATATATAAATGTTACCAAATTAATGTGTAAAGTCTATTTCCTTTTCTACACGGATGAAAATCCCATATATAAAATTTACATATCTGTATACGTATGAGTCCCATTAGATCAAATATAAAGGTTACCCCACAACTATACTAATATATAAAAGTACATACATAAAGGTCTGTCCACAAGGGAGTTTCTAAGAATCCTTGGATTACATAAGATTAATTTTGATGATATATAAAGTGAATTCATTTTCCATTACTGAATTACATATAGATACATAAAGGATAACGAGCTAATGTGTACTGGTCAATACATAATATGTGATAAAACGTAGCAATCCTACCCTCTCCAAATCCAAAGAATGAAAAGTCTCGTATGGGAAAATATTTTTAATATCGAAAAGGAATTATAGTCATATATATATATCATATTAATTCTAAAAGGGGCCTATATATTTATATAAGGCTTGAACAAGATCTTTTAATATGAAAATAATGGTGTTTATGAGTCCATATACTCATCAATACAATAAGGAATGAATTTTCAGATAAATATTTATAGGAATCCAGAAATCCTGAAGGTAATATTCATAATCAAATAGGATATAATCCCATGAAGATTTACTAGAGTGAAACATAAATTGAATAAACTATTAAAAGACTCTATAGTCCTAGATCAAACTGATATCAATGTTTTTAGTTTCATTTTTTTATTCTTCTATTAAACGTTTCTCTCTCTTTTCTTGTGAACTCTAACCACTTACGTGGAGGGGTAAACACATTTAGTGATTTAGAATAGGGAATGAGGAACCTTTTAATTCTCTATTATATTCTTTGATGAATAAAATTTTTCTTCTATTGATTGATTTATGTATTTTGTTTTAGGGTAATATTTTTAATATGATTGTGTTTGGTTTACAATTTTATTTATTTATTTAATGTATGGGTTGGTTATAATATTTCTCCACTGATTTAATTATTCTTTTATATGATAGAATTTCTAGGATAGAATTGGGTATTATCCATCCATTTTTGACATGTATGTGTAAGTTAGTGATTTTTTTAAATTATTTTGGATAACCTTCTCCGAATTGGGATTTTCCTGAGTTGTTTATAGAAAATTGATAGCTGAGATATCATCTACTATTTCCAAATGAAAATATGAAATAATTTTTATTAGTAGTGATCAATATTTTATTTAAACCCCAAAATTTATCTCAAAATATGATGAAGGACGATGTGATTATAGATTCTTTCACATATAATTTAACAAGAAGAAGAGTAAACCATCTTTAGGACTAGTATTGCTTTATAAATTATAATTATTCTCATTAATTAATTACAAATAATTACTTTAAAAAGATCATTTTTTACATGTTTTACTATTTCTCTCATATATAAATTCACCATCCCCACCCTAACCCCCATTTACTAATTATGACAAATGACTTTGCACCCCTCTCAGAAGATAGAATCTAGTTTCCACTATAATAAACTATATCCTTATATTTATAGTATCTTTTTGAACATCCATTATAGTTGTTTCAATGGTAAGTTGATCCCATTTATTTATATTATGTTCATGATATTGTTTTGGCCCCATCCAATAAGATGGATAATTTATAGAAGAATGACATTTTTTGGTTGATTTTTCACCCTAGTGTGCACCCTACATTGTAAAAAGTAACGGGGGGGGGGCATCAATGAACTAAAATCATATTACATACCATGCCTCTAATTCTTTGAAAATGGAATAAGAAAAAAAAATATTGCAAGACTATATTTATTACATAATATAAATAAAATAATAATGTTTGTGTGATCATAGATTATCTAACTAAACCACTCACTTAATACATATCATATTATATTACTATGTGGATGATTCAAGAAGTTATATGTATAATAAATTATCTGATATCAGGGGGTTTTAGCCAGTACCATCTCATATCAAGACCCGTAGTTCACATAATAGCTCTGGAGAAGGATACAATGATCTATATGTGCATAGTTAAAATAATCTATAATTTATAACAAACAGAAAAAAACATTTTTATTCTGGAAGATGTGTTATGCACTTGTATTATTGAATTTGGTGGATTTTTTGAAGATTTCCTATCATTGATAATGTTTTTTATAAAAATAGTTTTCTTTCATAAATTTATATGAATTATTTTTAAATGGTTAATGGAAGTCCCATTACACTCTAATATATTTCACATATATTTGAGAATCAATATTTGTTATTACAATCATAATTTAGGAGATTAAAAAATATGTAAAGTTCATTAAAAGGATTTATTACTATTTATAACTTCTAAAATTCTCATATTGGTAATATCTATTTTCTTATAGAATTTATGGTTGTTGATGGTGTATCACTATGATTGTTTCTAAGATTTGTTCACTAAAATTTGGTAAATTTGAGGAAGATGTACTTAGGTCATCTAAACATTCCAAAAAATTATATTGTATTGAAAAAAATACAAAACAATTTGTTCTACCTTATCAATTTAATTTATTACTTAATGACCACTATATTTTTCAACTATGTGAATATGTTCTTGGCAATGATTATGATATCTAGTTTGATGGTATAGAATTAGAATCCAATGATTCCTATAACGAGAAATTTTTTTACATGATTTTTCATAGTGATAATACTATACAAGAGAATATTATTCATCTATTTCAATTATAATAACATCATGTGATGATTTCTGATTAAACCTTGGAATTAGAAGTTCAAATGTATTCTTAATAGATATGATTTTTTTTCACAAGAGGTTGGTTGATTATTCTCAAGGACGAGAATCCTAATCAGGAATATTTTTTAACATCCCTCATCATTTGGTTGAGTAAAATATTTTAATATTTGTAATTTAATTATTAAATTATTTTAAATGGAGACTTAATTGATTAAAAATTGGAATTTAAACTTTTTAAAAGAGGGGGTTTGAGGAAAAGAGTTAGGGTGTGTGTTTCCTAAGTAACTGACTAGTTTAAACTGATAATAGGTTTTATAAAATTATAGTGAACTAAGATTTTCATAAATAGATATTACATATTTTTTATGAATATTCCTTAAATTATAAAAATGCATGCCTGAGGACCGTAATAGTTTAGTGTCTTTGAAAACTTGGAATCATAAACAACTTCTCCATTAGTATAATACATAATATCCCCATATGATCTACATAAATACAACCCTTCTTAAACATATCATACATAAGACATTTCTTTATAACATGTGAAAAGGAAACATAAGAGATTGTAACCTCAGATGCTCAATAAGGGTAAACCAGGGAAATACGGAATCATAACATTAACATAAGGGTATTAGAATAGGAGAATAATATTTGAAACCCATACCCTACATATAAAAGATCATAATATTGAGTTATATAATAAATAATGGTAGTTTATAAGATATAAATCATAAGTGAATCAATGAACTCGATCCATGATTGCATAATGTGGGTATAAGACATAGATTTTTAGCATACACATATTTATAAAAACTAATTTCTATATTAGTCAATGATCATTACCACGTAAGTCTTAGTGGAACTAGTTTACTCCCCCAAACCATCATAGTAGTCAAGGTTCACTCCCATGACCATCATAGAGGAAAAAATCCCTCAATGAACTAGGTTCACTCCACATTCCAACCTAGTATATCTCATGAGATATAAATATTTACCCAATGTATCAGAGTGAGATATAGGTCCCACCCATCTCATAATAAAACCATATTTATGTGTTCTATAAGATAATAAAAATTAAATATATCATAAACAATTAAATGAAATGGGTTTGATAAACATTTCAACAAATCATAGCATATTTAAAGGTGATAGGTCTCAAAATCATTTCATCATTTCATCATAATATATCCTATTGAAAAATAAGAGGGTTTTATAAAACTTTTATCATGGTATAACCCATGGAAAGGAAACGGGTTCCATAAACATCATGAAATAAAAAAATTAACCATTTAGAAAATTATAGTCATGTTTTATTTAGATCATATCCCCCTTAATGAATATGTAACCTAAAAAATTATCATATTATATAGAAAATGATTTTAATAGTTTGTGTAAAACATTTATAGAGTAAAATATCCTTTCCAAATTAGAAAAATCTTTTTAAAAAATATAAAAGATAAAAATATTATTACTCAAAATCAAATTGAAAAAATTTAAATTAATATTCAAATAAAATAATTTCCATGATGATGGGAGGTTTCATTTATGTCTTTTACAATACAATAATGGTACCTTACACATTATTGGTAAAATCCAAATAGTCTTTGTTTTGAAAGAAGACATGAATATTCATTTCAAAACATTTTGGTAAAAATGTAAAATATGGGTAAATATTTTATGGAAATAATAATATAATAATAAATCATTTTTGAATACATTTTTAGAATACATGGTTTTTTAATAAAATGGATTTCTGACTGAAGAGAGAAATAATGTCATATTTTCTTAAAAATATTTTTTGAATTATTTTAAATACAAAATAGTTATAAAATATTGCTATTAAATTAAAATATAATTAACAAACATTTGATAATAAAATTCATGTATTTCTTGAGTTATGGATCAAAATATTTTATCATCAAAACATAATCATAAACAATATTGATAAATGATGAGATTGTAACATAAATTCAGTACCAGTTTGATAATTCTGAATCATAAGACGCATTAAGTAATAACATAAAATGGAAAATAAAATTCCACAAGGATAAATAATTCAATGATAATACATATTAATGGGTATTTAAATACACATTTTGAAATTATATTGGTTCATACCATAACGTACATCTCAAAGAACAAAAATTAGGAAAAAAATCACATACCTTAAGTCTTGACTTCCACTATACACATTAAAACCACCTATTAAATAAATATAAGTTTATTATAAATATATTGTTGAAAAATATTTGTATATATAAAAACATATATCATTTCCTTATGATATTTTATTACCCATTTATTATTAATTTCATGTTTAATTTACGTTTTGGATAAAAATAGCATGGTTATTTCATATAAGTTTGGATTGATTCTTTGTTGTCCTATTAATTTGATCATTATTTCAATATCTCAATAATTATAATAATGATTTAAATATAATATATTTTTATTATATATTTATTTCAATTAATCAATAAAATTTGGTGATAGAATTTGAAATACACCGTTCATTGAGATGGTAGGTCATACATATTCATGAATGTTGATTCAATTTTCATTTAGTGTTGAAAAAAGAAAATAAAAAATAATATATTATCATTAAATAATAATTTTTAGGTCATGTATATCACATATTTTAATTAAAACCATCATTATTACATATATGTAATGAATGGACAAATGACATCATCTCATGATTTGGTAGTCGGTTGTACATATAAATGATGATTTTGTAACCCATTGGATGGACGTGGAAATGTTTATAGTACATTAACCTATCGTAAAAACATATAAATATATAGATAATAATTAGGTTATTGTATCATCGCGGTATGTCAATAATTAGATTAGGTGGATGAAAAAATCAAAAAAATGTTCATTTGTGAATGTGACCTCTTCTTGGGGTATCCTTGTTAGGGTTACACAAAATCCTAAATAGGTTGGATTTATATCCAAACTATGGTTTATATTATGTTAGGAGGGAATAAGAGAATTTATTTTTTTAGGTATTGTCTGAACCAAAATGTTTTAAGGTGTGCATAATAGAGGAGAATGGGTGGCCATTTATAAGAGTGGTGAGTGGAACACCTGTGGTTTTTTTGAAAAAAATAATTCTACCCACATTTTTATGTCCCAAGGTTTTAATAATAGATAATTTTCAATAATTGAAGAAACAATGTCAAAATATTCCCATAAAATGTTTTTTTGGAAATGTGTTTGGTTATTTTTTTCCTTATCTTTTATTTTAATCCCTACATTAAACCCTTTTTACCTAAACTAAGGTAATTATTTTTAACTTATTTTAATATTATTTTTTGTTAAAAAATAAGTTAACTATATTAAATAAAAAAAGTAATTCTAATTATAAATTAAAATTTTTTATTTTTCATTACTTATCAAAAAATGAATCTTTTCAGAAAAAATCCAAAACTTCACCCTAAGATAATTTTTAATTAATGATTTTAAAAATGAAGTTCGTTTTTATAAAATTAATCTTATAATGGTTTAAATATTTATATTATTAAAATTTAGAAAAGAAAACAAAATAATTCTTTGGAGAAAATAGAATTATTTAAACATATAAGGACTTTACCAAAAATTAATTAATTTTTACCAATATTTTTATTTTGTATAAAATAATTATAAATAATATTGTAAAATTTGTTATTACAATGAATATCACTATCTTTAATGAATAGGTTATAATAGTTAAATTTAAATAAATATGTTAATAATATATCTTGGTTTTTTCAAAACTCAATCTGTAACATAGGCTAACCCAGTGCTACATGTTTCACAATCATAAAATGATGTTTCATGTAAAACAATATTAACATGTTGTTTTATATAAAACATGATTAACTTTGTGTTTCTTGTATTTAAATATATCAAATAAATTTAATTTATTCCAAAAATACTAATTTCTAAAAACTCAAGTTGTTACATTATATCCCTCATAAAATTATTTTCACCCTTGAAATTCATCACTATGATACAAACCATTTAGGATTCTTATACCTCATTATTTACTCATGTTCTCAAGTATCCTCTTCAAAAATAGTGGTTTCAATAAATAACTATGACCATGTGAGCGGTCATGTTCCATATAATGTGCTCTGTATGATCCAAAATATTCACCATTTTTTTTATAAGAAAGATAATTCTCTAGGGGCCTGACCTCTAAGTTTATTACATATTAAGGGTAATTTATACACTTAATAATGAGATATACATGGAAAACATCATGGAATTGAGATATGTTTGGTGTAAGTTACAACCCATAGTCTTCCATCCCTATATTATGAAGAATTTCAAAGGGACTGATATACCTTGGGATTGGTTTCCCTTTCTTGTTGAATCCCATAAACTTATTCCATGGAGAAATTATTAGAATAAACATGTAATAAAATTGAAATTATATATATCACCGGTGATTATGAGAAAAACGTTTCTCTTGACTATGTGTTACCTTGATTTATTGCTAAATGGTTTTAACATTCTCTATCATTTATTCAACTATTTCATGTACAAATAGCTTTATATATCTAAATTCATTACAAAAAATTAGAGAACTATATTTCCTTATATATAGTACTCCAAAAGGATCTATATAAATACTCATTTCAAAGTCATTTTTATATTAAAACTCAACTAGAGGAAGGTTTTTATCCCACCCACCTTTGCAATCCAAAGAATAAGAACCAACTTATCCTTAAGAGTTTTTATTTTTCATTGAATAACCATATATGGGGGGAAAATACATAGTGATGAAATGAAAATATATATCAATATTTTGTATAATTCTTCACCAAAACATTGAGGTCAACCATAGATCGTTGTCATAAATAATATAATGTGTTACTCGATGAAACCTTATCATTTATATAATTTAAATCCTAGAAATCTAATCTAGAGAGAATTATTCTATAATAGCTATGAATTGTGAGTAATTAATAAGGTGATCAAATACAACCCATATACCATAAGTCCCTCTATACATATTGGTTGTCTCAATAAAAAAATCAAGGGTAACAGTTTCCAGTTTCCATTCTAGTATGGGTATTGGATGTAGCATCTTTTTAGACTATTTTTTTCCATCATAAACTTATAGATATACCAATAACTATGATACAAGATCTATGATATATCTTTTCATTACATCCAACCGTTAATACTCTTTCATAACTATATACATCTTTATAATTCCCATATGAATAGAAAATGAAAAACAATGGGCATCCTCTAATAACACCTTCTTCAAATATGGAATGGATGAAACACATACACGGTTACTAAACCTTATCATTCCATCATGAAAATGGTTCAAATCTATAACACTTCTATCTTTATTTTTATGCTCTATATCTTCCGCCTTCTTCTCTTTACTCTTAACTTAGATAGATAGTTAATCATTCAATTGAGAAAGATAAGATTTTCCCCTTCCTTCATAATTTCCATATCCATCCTTTTAAAATATATAAATATTAAATCTTTTTTAATCCTTATAATGGATAATATTGTATAATCCTTTTGACTCAAATAATTGGCCACATTTTTCTCATTCCTGAGGTAAAAATAAGTTAAGCATTTATAATATTTAATCATCTAAAACCATATTTATTCTTGTATATTTAAATTCTTCTATGTGAATATATAAATTAAACATTCATCATAAGTATATATATATCAATTTTATCTATAAAGATAATAACTCTATATCTTTAATGAAAAAAATTACTCTAGATAACTCCAAATCATGAGTTGGATAATTTTAATCTAGAATCTTCAATTTCTCTAATGCATTATCTATAACCATGTTATTCAATATAAGGAAACCTCATATCCCTTATTGGATTCATTACTATAGATTAAAACCCCTTGTAAAATATAGGAAAATGTTAGAACATGTTCACTAAATAATAATCTCTTTAGTTCCTTGAGATGTTCCTTATATCCATTTATCTAGAGGAACTCGACTCCCTTATGAGTTTTCATGGTCATAGGATTAGATAAACATGATAAATTCTCCAAAAACAATCAGTCTTAACTATCAAAACCAGGAGGACTATAGATCTCGGTAATAGTGGCTGATCTTGACCAATATTCAATAGCCTCTATCTTTGATGGATCTATCGATATACCCTCACATTAAATTATATAACCCAAAATGATACATCTTTCATCCAAATCTTACACATTGCAAATTTTTCATATATTTTCTCCTACTTTAGGGTCCTTAGTAAAATACCCAAGTGATCTTCATTCTCTTCCTCTATCTTTGAAAAGATATGAATATTTTCAATAAATACTATATACAACTGATCAAGTTAATCTATAAATACTCTATTAATTAAATTCATAAATATATTGGGGAATTTTATAAGACAAAATAGAATCACTATATATCCATAGTTTCTATGCCTAATATGGAATGTGTTCTTGGGTATATCCTTCTTATCGGGCCTCAATTGATGACATCTAGAATGAAGTTAAATCTAAGAAAAGTATTGAGATATCTGATGTTGATAAAATAAGTGATAAATATGGGAAAATATGATACTTTTTTTTTAATTTTGATCAGGTTTAGATCCTGAAAATCAATTTAGAATTGTATTGATCCAATGTTGTTTTAAAAAATGTACAAGTCTACCCCAAGGTGAAAAACATGGTCGAATGAATCCATTTTCAAATATTTCCTTGATTTTATTATCCTATTATTATTACTAAATCATGGGCATTCTATAGAGATACTTTTAAATTTTTATGGTACCGGGAATGAGTTCTATTGACAACCCAACATCACATTTTGGTGAAAGTCTAGGAATATTTATCGAATAGACATCAATAAATTCCCACACATTAGTCTTATGATTTGTGTAATGTTTCTCCTAAACCATTTGAGATAAACATTCTTTATTAATGGAAGTTAAGACCCATAAAATGGATGTGACCTCCAAAAGATGTTCAAACTTGTTGTCACATTAATAGATGATCATAGTTTGGTTTCTAATATCAAATGTAACTTCCCTTCCTCAATACTTTTTGTGGTCTTTATGTAGAGATATCAAATCCATGTTCAAAATTACAACAAATTAATCTATATAAATAATGAAAAGATTTATAGGAAGTATAATCCCACCAATATAAATCAAAGAAGAATCATACACTTTATATATAACCATCATACCATTATGGTATTTCACCACTAATTATACATCTAATTCATAGAGAGGAATCTTTATATCCATTGATAATTTTTTATATATGAATTAATGGGTATATGCATAGTTAAATAAGACATTATCAATTCTAGATTAGATGGAAATTATACCTTTCACAATATTTTTATTGCAACTCTCATTAGAAATAGGGATCATATG
This sequence comes from Viscum album, assembly GCA_963277665.1. Taxonomy (NCBI): domain Eukaryota; kingdom Viridiplantae; phylum Streptophyta; class Magnoliopsida; order Santalales; family Viscaceae; genus Viscum; species Viscum album. Next base: position 693,666,442 of record OY728161.1, on the reverse strand, counting down.
ATATTTCCCTTCATCTATCAATGGAATAAGATTATTACGTTGATCATTATCATTAACATTCATATTTTTGAATTAATTAGCATAATTAATTTACTCCTTGAAATTTAAACACTGAATTGTGGGTGGTTTGTTCAATGAATATTTCCCTCTATTTGCAACATTAGCTGACTTTTTCTCCTCAATTTAGTAATCAATTTACAGGTGACCTTACCTTCCACACTTAAAATATTTACTAGTACCATTTATAAAATTTCTTCCATGATTCTTCCAACAATTTGAGAATAAAGGAATGACCATATTCTTCTTTCCATGGTTATAATATTTTCATTTGACTAATATTTTACAATTCTTATCAAATCCATGATATTGATATGTAACTCCCACATCTATTCCCCCAATGATAGCATAACAAACATTCTAACCATATCTACTGATTTATATTATGGATGGATCCATTAAGAGACTTGGTTTTAAGCCACTGAAGAATTGATCAACCATACTCTCATGTTGGATGATAATATCAAAATCGTACCTCAAAAGTCCTGTAAAACATTCCTCAAATGTAACAATTGATTCATAATCCTTTACTTTCGATCAAGTAACTACAACTACATCTTTGTATGAAGCATATGATAAAATTACTTATTGAATAATATTATTTTCAACTCATCCCAATCAGTGAATTAAATTTCATCCTATTGACTTATATTCTTGATAATATTTTACCATTGATCTATATCACCATCCAAAGGGAATACTACCAAAATGAATATTTCATGTTCCAAACACTATATAAAGGAAAATGTATTTTCAGTGGTGTAGAATAATTTTAAAACAAATAGTAGATTATAAGACCCACTAAAAGAAGGTAGATGTTACCTTATTAAGGACTCAACAAAAAAAATTTCCCCTCCTTTATTCAATTGGAATACCAATATGATTAATAGATTGAGATATTTTTGTGATCATAGAAATGATATTTTTCATTCCATATTCCATAATTTTTGGATTCTCCGGAGGAAAATCATTTCATTTACTATCACACTTAACATTAACACAATTCATTTATGTTAAATTCATTGACCAAAACAAAAAAAATAATATTTTAAGAAACAATAATCATGGTGTGGAACCACATAATCATAAAAAATAACTTATAAGATATCTAAATCATGACCCCTAATTTAATCTATTGGACCTTAGTTTTATCCTAGTTTAGTCATATAAATCATTCATTTAAATTCATCAGGGTGGTTTGTAAACTGTTTTTGAATTTCGAATGTGTATCCCCTAGGAGTATCAAACTAGGTGTTGAAAGTCTCATTGTCATACACCAGGTGACGATCGGGTCTAGATGAATGTACCCTTTAGTAGATTTATTACCCCTATGTACCGATATTTGAGTTCCTCATCCACTTATAGTATCTAGACACATATATAATTGCTTGGAAACCACTCTTTATTTCAGTTACCAAAACTCTTGGACTTTTTCATATACTTTGAATCATCCTTATAGTTATCCTTAGACATGTTATTAGGGATATCACAAAAGTTTTATCATCCTAGATTTTAAAAGTAAACTAAACCTATCCTCTGATACAACCTATAGTGAACAATGATTATCTTAAATATATATTACATCATTTTTTTTAAATATTTATTACATTACACAAAAACAATCTTAAGGACCATAATATTTTAGTGTCTTTGTGAACATGGAAAGATAGAAAACTGGTCCATATGAAAAAAATATAATCTACTAATATGATCTTCATAAATAACACTATTATTTTAAATATCATATGTAATACATTTCTCCATAACCCAGGGAGATGAAACATAGGAAAGGGTGAGTTCATATGCTCAGTAAAGGTAATCAGGGGAGATATGTAAGTATACCATGAACAAGAGGGTATGATAACACGGGAATTACATTTGTAACTCTTATACTTCATGTAAAATATCAAAATTATGAGTCATGGAATATTTATTAGTAGTTCATAAAACATTAACCATAAAGTAATCCAGGAACATGATCCATGAGTTCATAAGAAACAAATTCCCTTACTAAACTAGGTTTACTCCCCATTCAAGTCCTATCTATCTCATGATATGTCTATGGAAAGATGATAAAAATTAGACATATCATAACCCATTAAATTAAATGGGTTTCATAAACATTTCATTATTACATAACCTGTAGAAAAGATACATTCTTAATAATCATTTCATCGTTTTATCATTAAATATCTCAGGGAAAAATAAATGGGTTTCATTAGAATTTTATCATGGTATAACTCGTGGAATATAAAAGTGTTTAATAAATATCATTCCCCAATAAACATAAAACATTTGGAAGAAAAATAATAATAGTATCCTTGGATCATATCCCCAATAAGGCATAAGTAAAATCAATGGATGTCATCATTGATAGAAAAGGATTATGATCAATTATTTAAAAAATTTCTCAAGGAACATATCATTTTCCACATTAAAAACACTTTTTAAAACATAAAAACATTTTAAATTATTTTCTATGAAAATCGGCTTGAAATATTATAAAGGAACCTCCAGATAAATCAATCGTTTTGAAAACATGGAGTTTATTCATGTTATATACATTAAAACAAATATTCCTTTCACAATTTTTGGTAAAAGGAAAACAAGCTTTGTTTGGAAAACAACATGATGATTCTTTTCAAAAAAATTTAAAAAAAAATTCAAGAATGGGTAAAATTTTCTTTTAAAAATCATTGGATAATAATAAAAACTTTTTAAAAAATTTGTATAAAACATGGTTTTCGAATATTATGTAATTCTGATCAAATATACAAATAAAGTAAAATTTTCATAAAAACATTTTCTCAATTATTTTAAGAGCCCGTGTAACATCCCATGTAAATGAAGAATAATAGTTTTTTATATTTATTAATATTTGTGAATTAAATATTAATTTTAGCTTAAAAGGGGTTGCTATGTTCGATAGCGTACCTGATACGCAACAACAGGTTTCTTTGGAATCTTAGGTTGCACACTAATAATATAATATTATTATTTTAAACGGTAGTTAACTCCTAGCCATTGTATTTACAGGAATGAAAAAAACTAACTATAATATGATTAGACATGTATTTATATTTATCCAATAAAAGTTAGAGGCCGAATATATGAATGAATCTAATTTTAAGCATAATTTACATTAAAACGACGATTTAACGCCTTTTAAAGGAGAACCGTTTTTAAATCTAGTTTTAGTCACTTTAATACATTCTAATTGACCAAATAAAATCCTTCTTTAGAATGGGGATATCAAAATTTACTTTGTGCAATTTTTTGGAATTTTTCTGATAAAGTTCATTTTTTAATGAATAGTGAAAATTCTGTATTTTAATTCAAAAGTGATTTTTAATCTAATTTATTTATATGGATAGATTATTTTTTTAATTGGTTTTAATGTGAAATTAAAATATATTTTTACCATTTAATCCAATGTTGTCCATTGGAATTAATTTCACTTTGAAATTGGACATAAACAAGTATCAATCTTTTGATAGTTATTGTTTCTTAAAAACACGCTATTTGTTTTAACAACGGGAATTAATTTTTAAATTTATTAATTCCACTTCTATGTTTTGAAATTGAAAAAATATACATCATTTTTGAATTCAGAATATCAAATATAGCTTAGGCTTAATTTTTGGTATTTTTCTAAAAAACTTCAATTTTTGATGAACAGTGACATCAATTAGTGGTAGTTAAAAAAACTGACTTTTTCATTTAAATGGAATTTTACCACTTTTGTGAATTGAATTTCAAAAATCCGACATACATGGTTGTTATCAAGAAGTAAAATTTGGTTCATTAAGATTAAAATAATTTTTGGTGAATAGTAACTTTTGACTTTTATTTACCGCGGTTAAAGGTAAATATGGTAATTCAAGGTTAAAAGAATATTATAATAATTCCAAATTACCTTAACACTTGTCCTAAGATTATTGGATGAGTAATGGCCGACCATGGAAATCTTTGGGTCGATTTTGGGACCCCTTTCAGCCACATGGGAGTGATAATGACAATTTAGATTAATTAACTTAAAGTAAAGGCAAAAATTACAAAAGAAAATATAATTTAGAAAATTAATTTTTAGAAGGGGTTATATAAATTATATTTTAGACTATAAATATTCATTGGAAAGCTAAAAATATTTCCTACATGATAGTATTTTTTTTATAATTTTTAGACCTCAAATAAATTAAATTATTTATGACACAATAATGATGCAGTATTTACCTCATTAATAAATGATTAAAATAAATAAGATTATAATGATTAAAATATTATCCAAAACATGTCCAATTCTGATTGGATGATTTTATTTCAGTTATGAGTCATCTTATCTTCGACCATAATGATTTCTGGACCATTAGAAACCGAATATAATTATATTATAAAATAATATTTTCACACTTTCCTAAAGTGCCCCTCCTCTCCCCTATAAAAGGAGACCACTTCTATGCAATTCCTCACACCTCTCAAGTCATTTGGATCGTCAAAACTCTACCCAATTAGGATACCTACATCCCTCTCCTCCTCCTAAAAGCCTTAACTTAGGCAGAAGACACTTCAAGAGGTCCTTTGGTCAAACCAAATGGAGTTACACAAATTAAAGGAGATTAAAGAATGATCGAGTCAAGTCGGACACGAGGTAAGGGATCCGACCTCTCTCTTTCTTTTCAAGTACTCTCTTTTATGTAATTTAATTTATGATCTATATTCTTATGTTGGAGGATGTTATTTTATATTCACCATACTGTAATTTTTATTTTCATATTATGAGAGACCCCCCTCTTACTCTCATCAATTAATTTTAAGAATTTTTAAGTGGCGCTGTTAGGCTGCCGAATTTTTGTAACGAATTTTCTTATCTCACTTTTAATTTCGTGAGATTTCTATTGTTATCCACTTATTCATTACATGTGGTTTTTTGTGTACTACCATTTTATATATATTATCATGATTCTCATTATATTCATGGTATTATGTGATTCATTTGGTGGTTATTAACTTTTTGTCATATAACTCAGTTGATTACATCATGGTAAAGGGATTCGTCTCACTTTTTATTTTCATGAGATTCATGCTATACTGGCCACTATTTTCTTTGTTTGGTGTACGTAATGCCCATGATTTTACTATTTGTGTAATATACTCTCATTTATGAGTATTTACATCTTCATTTTATGATCCTTCTTTCATGTGGCATATGTTTTGTGAGTTACCAAATCAGTAAGGGAACTCCTTAACCCAATTTCCATTATTTGGGTTGGTATTCTCTTTTTTTATTTATGTCATCCTAGTAATATGTTTGAATGACCTTGAATTGTTTTACACTTAATATCTACTTACATTGGGTGTATTTATATTTGTTACACATAATTATGAGATTGATTTATCCTTAATTTAAGGATTCCATCTTTATAAGGGATTTTATCTCAATTTACATTTGCATTGAGACTTCATTATTGTTATGAACCAATTCACTCTTATATAGTGTATATACTATCCTTTGAAATATTATATCATTAATCCATTAATTATCATGATATTATAATGTTCTGATTAAAATTTATTCTTCAATTAATTGTATTGAAGCATCCCTCTTTTTGTTAAAAACTTTTAACTAAAATATCATTTTAAATGTTTCAAAGATTTATTCCTCTAAATATTTATAATTAATGTCCATGTTTTCAAAATGGTTTTTAGGATTTATTTATATGGAAATTAATGTTTTCATATGATAATTCATTTAAAAGCTTCAAAGTGGTATGGGACACTTGGATTCAAAAAGCACTTTTTAAAAGGTTTTGAAAATTATTTGATTAAACATTGTTTATTTCGATATCTTGATTTGATATATTGAAATGTGGAAATGTTATTTATCCTTTATACATGTGTTATATTTTATGATTACGTTATGGTTATTGGGCATTGTTTACGTATACGGGTGGTTCCGTAATAAACCTAGGGCAGGTGAGCCCGAGATAGCCTCCAATGCATTGGGTAACGCGACGGAGGTAAACGTGAATGTTTCTCCTAAGAGATTTAGGGAATATAGTGTGATGGGTATTCCAAAGTAACTCCCTATGTAGCTATGATAGCTACAATGTAAGTATGGTATGGATGCTGCAAGTTACCTTTATGATTTATGAATTCTATGTGTCTTTCATAAATCTTATGATTTCAGGAGGTATGTAAAAGAGTTTATGTTTTGTATGTATTTATGAACAAATGTTTTCATTCGCTATTTTATAACCCTTACTGAGCCTTTTATGCTCATCCCAAGTTTTGAAATGTTTTCCACAGGACTTAAATATGAATAGTGTCAAGGATGGGATCAAGGAAAATCCATTCTATCTAAAACATGGAACTAGACATGTTTCTTTTTAAGAGTTTTTATATTATGAAAAAATGGGTACTAAGTAGTAGTGTATACTTGTAATATTCATGTTGTAATTTAATAGTTATGGCCCAAATCTCTAAAACTATAAACCTGAAAAGATACTCAATGTGAATTATTTATTTAATTCAATATTATGTAATGTTTAAGGCCGGGTCCTTATAGTTGGTATCAAAGGTCGGTTTAGACAACTTTAGGGATTATGAGTTTTTATTAGACACATGGTTAGTCCCTATATCTATTATTTTTGTTAAATCCTTGTTTTATAACTTCATTCAGGTCATGTAAAGTCAGTTACGAATGGAAGGAGAAGGATCTCAAACAACATTCATATCTCTTCCTGATGACATGCTTGCAATAATTATTGCAAATTCATGCTCAGATGATTGTGAAACATTTTCTAGAATATAACTCACTTGAAAGCAGTTGTTTGAGATATCAAACACCTCCACTATACCTCATTATCATCGTGAATCATGGGTTGTATTTAGACAAATACTATTTTCACAATATTCTCATATTTTCAAGAAAGGTAAATATTATCAAGGTATTTTCAAATATTTTACCATATCACAAGAATTTGAAGCATATTATGATTTTAAAAATGGTGCTGAGGAAGGAGACCCTTGCACAACCTATTTATATTTTCTTTTAAAATATAGTCTCTCATCACATACTTATGGTATTTTAAAAGGACTAATAATAGAAGTTTCAACTCAAATTCTATCCGACTATTCTATAGAAATCATATTTTATCAGATGTTTTGGAATTATATGTCATACAAGATTATTTTCCAAAACTATTTTTCTGTGAACACCCATATGACCCATGTTGTACAAGGTGTATTTGGATGGAGGAAGAAAATGAATTTGAAGGATATCTAAATCATTGTTGTAATGAATGGAACTTCTACCTACGTTAATAAGATGATGATGAAACTGAGTGGACGCCATGATCAAGGTATGCTGTTATGAATTTTGGGAATCGTTTTATTTTATCATATGGTGGTGAAATAAGACTTCAAGAATTAAGATGTTGAGAACATAATTAATTTGGATGAAAATGAGAGGTATAAGGAAACCATTGAGGTTAAAACATGTTAGGGTTATTTTTGAGTTTTATAAAAAGGACAACCCATAGGATGGGTGACAACCCATCGCATTCGGCAAGGCTGTAGGAATCGAACCCACAACCGAAGGGCGACAAGGGTGCATCACCTACCACTAGCCTACATGAAGTCCCTGGTTAGTTTGACTAATTATTTTTATTTAGACGATTTTATGAATCAACAGTAAGTGGATTTTTGGTTATCTATGGAAATTATTAACTATCATGGAGGATATGTGATTATGTTAATTACTTTTCAATATGAGACTTCAAGAGCAACTGATGTTATTTGGAGATAAATGTTAATGTGTACCTTGGAAGACTATGTGATTAAATCCTTCAAATATTTGGGTTTCAATCATAGTTTGGTTTAATTTGAAGAATTTTATGGAAAAATTGTTTATCGAATGGTCTACGTTGAACATTGGGTTTGGTTAGACAAATTTTGGAGATTAAGAGTAGTTTTTCTTTATGTAAAAGTTTATCTTTTGGGGGGATTGTTTGATCTTATACTAAACGTTTTGGTTAGTATTTAAAGACATGGGAAATATATAGTTCATCTTTTGTGGATTATTTGATTCTCTCGAAGTTGGTAATAACACTCTTAATGTGAAAAAACGTCATCCTGAATATTCGTTTTTTGGAGAAAATATGAGTTTGTGTTAGAAATCTAGTAAAAGGTGAATGTCTACCTGACAAGAAAGTATATTTCCTCATGTTTTTGGTTAGTCTCATTAATAAATTCATCAAATAAAATTAACATTAAACAAAAACCTTGTCCGTTAAATTTTCCTACTGGGGAATCAAAGACTGTTTAACCCATCACAAGTTCGTGACTTTCTAGTGGTTAACATTCTCCTAAACATGTTTTCTATCACTCTCCATCAGAACTTGATGATTTTTTTCTCCTCCATATCCATGTTTTCATGGAATCCTAGTATATTTTGTCCCGGTTAACCTTTTTACTTCTCTTCATTTATTTTAAAGTGATATTTTTATTCACTCTCTTTCCGATGTGGGGCTTTTAATGAAGTTTTCAAGCCCAATTTTAAAATTGAGAGGACGCAATTCCTAAAAGGGGGGAAGGATGTAACATCCCAGGTAAATGAAGAATAATATATTTTTATATTTATTAATATTTTTGAATTAAATATTAATTTTAGCTTAAAAGGGGTTTCTATGTTCGATAGCGTACCCGATACGCAACAACGGGTTTCTTTGGAATCTTACGTTGCACACTAATAATATAATATTATTATTTTAAACGGTAGTTAACTCCAAGCCATTGTATTGATAGGAATGAACAAAACTAACTATAATATTATTATACATGTATTTATATTTATCCAATAAAAGTTAGAGGCTTAATATATGAATGAATCTAATTTTAAGCATAATTTACATTAAAACGCTGATTTACCACCTTTTAATAGAGAACCCTTTTTAAATATAGTTTTAGTCACTTTAATACATTATAATTGACCAAATAAAATCCCTCTTTATAATGGGGACATCAAAATTTACTTTGTGCTATTGTTTGGAATTTTCCCGATAAAGTTCATTTTTAATGAATAGTGAAAATATTGTATTTTAATTCAAAAATGCTTTTTAATCTAATTTATTTATATGGTTAGATTATCTTTTTAATTGGTTTTAAAGTGAAATTAAAAAATATTTTTTCCATTTAATCCAATTTTGGTCATTATAATTAATTTCACTTTGAAATTGGACATAAACAAGTATCAATCTTTTGATAGTTATTGTTTCTTAAAAACACGCTATTTGTTTTAACAGCGGGAATTAATTTTTAAATTAATTAATGTAACTTCTATGTTTTGAAATTGGAAAAATAGACATCATTTTTTAATTAGGAATATCTAATATAACTTAGGCTGAATTTTTGGTATTTTTTTGAAAAAACTTCAATTTTTTATGAATAGTGACACCAATTAGTGGTAGTTAAAAAAACTGACTTTTTCATTTAAATGGAATTTTAGAACTTCTGTGAATTGAATTTAAAAAATCTTAAATACATGGTTGTTATCAAGAAGTAAAATGTGGTTCATTAAGATGAAAATAATTTTTGGTGAATAGTAACTTTTGACTTTTATTTACCGCGGTTAAAGGTAAATAGGGTAATTCAAGGTTAAAAGAATATTATAATAATTCCAAATTACCATAAAACTTGTCCTAACCTTATTGGATGAGTCATGGCCGACCATGGGAATATTTGGGTCTATTTTGGGACCCCTTTCAGCCACTTGGGAGTGATAATGACAATTTAGATTAATTAACTTAAAGTAAAGGCAAAAATTACAAAAGAAAATATCTTTTAGAAAATTAAATTTTAGAAGGGGTAATATAAAATATATTTTCGACTATAAATTTTCATTAGAAATCTAAAACGATTTCCTACATGATATTATTTTTTTTATAATTTTTAGACCTCAAATAAATTAAATTATTTATGACACAATAATGATGTAGTATTTACCTCATTAATAAATGATTAAAATAAATAAGATTATAATGATTAAAATATTATCCAAAACATGTCCAATTCTGATTGGATGATTTTATTTCGGTTATGAGTCAACTTATCTTAGACCATAGTGATTTTTGGACCATTAGAAATAGAATATAATTATATTATAAAATAATATTTTCACACTTTCCTAAAGAGCCCCTCCTCTCCCCTATAAAAGGAGACCACTTCTATGCAATTCCTCACACCTCTCAAGCCATTTGGATCATTAAAACTCTACCCAATTAGGATCCCTACATCCCTATACTCCATTTAAAAGCCTTACCTTAGGCATAAGTCACTTTAAGAAGTCCTTTGGTTCAAGCCAAAGGGAGTTACCCAAATTAAAGGAGATTAAAGAACGATCGAGTCAAGTCGGACATGAGGTAAGGGATCCGACCTCTCACTTTCTTTTCAAGTACTCTCTTTTATGCCATTTCATTTTTGATATATATTCTTATGTTGGAGGATGTTCTTTTATATTAACCATACTATAATTTGTATTTTTATATTATGAGATACCCCCCTCTTACTCTCATCAATTCATTTTAAGAATTTTTAAGTGGTGTTGTTAGGCTGCCGAATTTTTGTAAGGGATTTTCTTATCTCACTTTTAATTTCGTGAGATTTCCATTGTTCTACACTTATTCATTAGGTGTGGTGTATTGTGTATTACCATTTTATATATATTATCATGATTCTCATTATATTCATGGTATTATGTGATTCATTTGGTGGTTATTAACTTTTTGTCATACAACTCAGTTGATTACAACGTGGCAAAGGGTTTCGTCTCACATTTTATTCTCGTGAGATTCATGCTATACTTGCCACTATTTTCTTTGTGTGGTGTATGTAATGCCCATGATTTTACTCTTTGTGTAATATACTCTCATTTATGAGTATTTACATCTTCATTTTATGATCCTTCTTTCTTGTGGCATATGTTTTGTGAGTTACCAAATCGGTAAGGGAACTCCTTAACCCAATTTCAATTCTTTGGGTTGATATTATATAATTTTATTTATGTCATCCTATGAATATGTGTGAATTACCTCTGATTTTTTTACTCTTAACATCCACTTACATTGGGTGTATTTATATTTGTCGCACATAATTATGAGAGTGATTTATCGTTAATTTAAGGATTCCATCTTTATAAGGGATTTTATCTCAATTTACATTTGCATTGAGACTTCATTATTGTTATGAACCAATTCACTCTTATATAGTGTATATACTATCCTTTGAAATATTATATCATGAATCCCTTTATTCTCATGATATTATAATGTTCTGATTAAAATTTATTATTCAATTAATTGTATTGAAGCATCCCTCTTTTTGTTAAAAACTCTTTAACTAAAATATTGTTTTAAATGTTTCAAAGATTTATTCTTATAAATATTTCTAATTAATGTCCATGTTTTCAAAATGGTTTTTAGGATTTATTTATATGGACATTAATGTTTTCAAGTTATAATTCTTTTAAAAGATTCAAAGTGGTATGAGATACTTTGATTCAAAAAGCAATTTTTAAAAGGTTTTGAAAATGATTTGATTAAACATTGTTTATTTCGATATCTTGATTTGATATATTGGAATGTGGAAATTTAATCTATTCTTTATACATGTGTTATGTGTTATGATTAAGTTATGTTTATTGGGCATTGTTTACGTATACTGGTGGTTCCGTAATAAACCTAGGGTGGGTGAGCCGGAGATAGATCTCCAATGCATTGGGTAACGTGACGGAGGTAAGTGTGAATGTTTCTCCTAAGAGATTTAGGGAATATATTGTGATGGGTATTCCAAAGTAACTTCCTATATAGCTGTGATAGCTACAATGTATGTATGGTATGGATGCCGCATGTTACCTTTATGATTTATGATTTCTATGTGTCTTTCATAAATCTTATGATTTCATGAGGTAAGTAAAAGAGTTCATGTTTTGTATGTATTTAAGAACAAATGTTTTCATTCACTATTTTATAACCCTTACTGATCCTTTTATGCTCATCCCAAGTTTTGAAATGTTTTCCATAGGACTTAAAGATGAATAGGGTCAAGGATGGGATCAAGGAAAAGCCATGCTATCTAAAACATGGAACTAGACATGTTTCTTTTTAAGAGTTTTTATATTATGAAAAAATGTGTACTGAGTAGTAGTGTCTACTTATAATATTTATGTTGTAATGTAATAGTTATGGCCTAAATCTCTAAAACTATAAACCTGAAAAGATCCTCAATGTGAATTATTCATTTAATTCAATATTATGTAATGTTTAAGGTCGGGTCCTTATAGCCTGTGAGTGTAAAAATGGTACTAATACTTTAAAATAACATTAATAACCATAAGATAATAAAATTAATTAGTTTCTTGAGAGAAGGATCATAATATTTTATCATCAGAAATGTAATCATAATCATTCCTGATAAACGATGGGATTGTGACATAAAATCATTACAGATTTCAAAAAATTGATAAATAATACCCATTAAGGAATAACATGAAATGGAACATAAAATATCATGTGTATAAATAAATTAATGAAATTAAATTTAAAAGGGGTGGTATATACACCCCCAGAAAGAATATGGGTATATAATATAATTTACATCAAAAGAGGAAAATTGTGGAAAAACCAACTTACTTTAAGTATTTTCTTCCATAGTACACGTGTTATCCTTAAATATAAAAAATATAAGTTTATTGTAAAAATATAACAGTATAATATTAATATTTTTTATTCCACATATGATTATCTTTTGTACTTTGATTATGTGTTTATTTACAATTCTATGTTAGTGTTATGTTTTAGATATCAAGTAGATTGTTTTTCTGTATATGTTTTGATTTGTATATTTCAGTTCACTTAATTTAATCATGATATAAAAATATCTAAAATAATAAAAATGATATAAATATAAAATATTTTCATTATCTATGTATTTAGAATTATCCATAAAATTTATTGATAGAAAATGAAATACACTATTCATGGAGATGGTAGGTCTAACATATGCATTAATTCCATTTAGATTTTCTTATGATATTGAATGAAATAAAGGTTAAATATATATTATCATTATAGAATAATTTTGTATTCATATATATCACATATTTTTTTTAAACTAAACTAATTTATTTTCATGTAAAGCGTGATCAAATGATGAGAGTTCATGAGGTGGTAGTCCACCGCATACACAAACGGTGATTTCATAACTCATTTAATGCAAGTGGAGATGGTTGTAGGTCATTTATATAAAAAACATATGATTATATATAACATAAAAAATTTATTTTGTCATCATATTATAATAAGAATTTAATGAGGTGGAGTATGAAATATAACAAAAACACTCATTGATGACTGTTACCATTTCTTTGGGGATCCTCTATAGTTTTTCACCATAAGCCTACTTAGGATGGATTTCAATCCAAGATAATTCCCCTAGGGTGATTGGAGGGAATTTGGATAGTGATTTGTTTAGGTATAGGTAGAACCAAAATGGTCAGAATGAGTGAAGAATAGGGGATAATGGGTGGCCATTTATAAGTGAGGTGAGTGTCACAGAGGTATTATTATGAACAAAATAATTCCACCCATGTTTTCTTCAGGTCATAAGGAATAATGGGCCATTCTCAAGACTATAAAATATTATGTAGAAATATGGTTATAAAATTGGTATTAGAAATGGTTTTTTAAATTTTAATTCATTTATTTTTTTTAACTCTCCTTGGTAAACCTATTTTTACCATACCCTTGATAATCAATTTTTACTATTTCATTATTCATTTAGGTCAAAAATTATTTTCATATTATTAGGTAATGTAAATTATTATCATTAAAAATATTAAATTAATTTTCCAAGATAACATTCCTATAAGTGTAAAATTTTAAATTTTAAATTAATCGCACAGACGTGATGAGAAAAAGGGGTTTTAATGAGAAAATGTTCAAAATTTTACAATTTTTTAATATTAAAATTAAACATGTAATTGATTATAAATCCACAATATATATTAATGCATGTATAATTGAACATATTTTAATTTAATAATAATTTAAAACTTTATTTAACTTTATTTATAAATTAAAGGAAAAGGCAGTTTAAAATTAAAATTCATTATTTTTTACAATTCATCATAAAATGAAGCTATTCATACATATCCAAAAAAACTACCCTAAGCTAATTTTGAATTTTAGATTTATAAATTTATGGTTAATTTATCTAATTTATTTTCTAATGGTGTGAAAATTTAATTTTATTAATGTTCACAAAAAGAAACAAAAAGAATCCTTTTAGAAAACAATATTTATGAAACATATAACGACTTTATCGAAAATTAAGTAATTTTTTATCAATATTAATAATTTATATAAAACAGTTATAATTTATATTGGAAAAAAATTTATTTCTATTCATATCATTATGTTTATGTAGTAGTTTATAACGATCACATTTAAATAAAAATAATAATAATGTATCATGGTTTTGTTAGAACTCAATGTGTAAAATAATATTACCTAGTGTTGCATGAATCTTGATCTTAACATGGTGTTTTATGTAATTAAAGATTAACTTAGTGATCCATGTAACAAAATACTAACTTATTGTTGTGTATAACAAAATCTATCCATGAAATTTAATTTATTCAAAATAATAATAATTTGGAAAAATGTGGGGTGTTACAATAAGTGTCGATGTTATTTTATCATTTTATTCAAATTAACATTTATAAATTTTAATGTTCAATATCCAAAAAACATATAAAGATCATACTTTAACACATGAAATAAATATAAATAGAAATTTAATATCAGACATGAGTTTTACGAGGTCCAATCCCAATGTGGACATCTATTTTTATTATGTGTTCAATTCAAATATGAGACACAGATGAATTTGTTGAATTTTAGATGTCTCTTAAATATTACATCAATTTTTTCTTATATAAAATAGTAAAAAGTCACCTACAATTATCTCATATGAGTTTTTCCCTATAGAGTTCCTTTATAATGATTTTTTATAAAAATATTTAAAATAAGGGAAATTTTATATTTATAAAAAATTATACTAAATATTATAAACAAATAGTGATTAAAACAATAGATTTAGTTCAATTAAGATAACTAAAAAACAAGAATAAGGGTATAAGAAGTGGAAAATCAAAAATGAAATTATTTCCTTTCATATTCATTCTATTGGTATATCCTTTATTCATTACTTTAAAATACTTTCACTCTATAAACACCCCAAATAAGCCAAATTGAATCCCTAACTATGCCTCGTATTATGTTTATAATGATGAGGTCAACAATTAAGATCTTATTTGTAAAAATTATTTTAGTAAGTTCTGGTCAAATCATTAAATAATTATTATGCACCAATACCCAGTCAAGTTTCTATTATGCACACAATTCTCGGTCGATAATTGAAAAGTTTTAACAATTATAGTTAACGTAAAACTATTAATCAATATGAGTAACCAATATTCAGTATGTGAAAAATACACTCTTATGGGTAGTGTACCAATCTCAAAGTAGAATAAAGTGGAAGAAAATGAAATGACATAAAATATTATCATCAAACACCAATTGATTATTTAACGATCATAAGTCTGGTGAAAATTTACACTATTAAAGAAGAAAATTAAGCTTCATAAATTAGCCCAAATTTAAATCGCTAGCTACATCCACTAAAATTATTATCCAATATTGTTTAAGTAATTTATAAAAATATTTATTCTCTATATTCTTTAAATGAAGCAGCATATCACCTCCTTGAACTATGAAAAATATGTACTCATTATGATCTTCTCCGGATGTCTTAATTTTTTAATACTAGTTATTTTTTCATCCCCATAGTATATATTTATTCAACTCTAAAATGAAAAACACAATTTCCTCACTTCAATTGATGATATTCAAATGGAAGATCCCATTTTCTATCTTTATGAATTTATGCATTCCATTTTAGCAGAACTTCCTAATGAATTATGTTTTTTGAATCATCTCCAAATGAAATTATTAGTTATTTTCTAGCATTAATATAAATTTTAAATGATCAGAATCTTCATGATCCATGTTTCCTTAGATTTGAAAAATCTTATCTATTTTTTCTGTTGAATTGAATAAAATTTAGCAAACCATGGTCTTCAAAATCAAATTCATCTGAATCAACAACTCGATCTTGGAAGAATATTCAAAAATAACAAGGTTCATGCACTCTTAAAACGTTGATACCATTTCAAAATTTCAATTATATTAAAAATTATTCACAAAGATAACTACCCAAAATTCATAAACATCACCAAAAAAATTTAGTGAGGCCCTTTTTTATCTTCAACATTTAGCAATAGTCCCTCTCAGACACTTCATCAAACAACCGACTTGAATTTCTCAAAATGAGTACAGTACACTCATGGAGGAAGGTAAAGGGAATTTTCATCATTATATCCCTACATATGAAATACATGCGAAGAAACCAATGTAAAAAAATCTATTCAACAGATCAATCCCAACATCTTTTGTCTTTAAACATTGGAATAACACACTAGTCATTGAAACACCATTCATTAGCAAGAGTCTTAGATCAATAGTCATCTTCATTGAATGATGAGTTGAAGTGGAACTCAAATATCATTTGGGATTCAATCCTAAATCATGGAGGTTATCAACCATCCTTGTATAATATTTTTTTTAACTTTGAAATTATGTATTCATGGACTCTCGATCATCAAATAATTCTCATGATCCCACTCAATTCAAGACAAAAGGCTTTGAATGTGGGTTCGGTAGAAGTTCTCATCTCGATCAATGGTTCATATTCAAAAATATAAAACCATAATCAATTATACCATTTTATTAGTTTCACTTATATACTATATTCGATGGATTAAGATCAAATGATTTTCACTAGCGTAAAATAGTATTCCCTTAATAATTCATTAACAAATATTAATCTTTGTCTAATTTATGTCCTCATTATATATTAACATAAAACCCTTATTTAAATTTGTTCTCAAAAAAAAAATTTCACAAAAACGTAGGTTTCCTCCCTCTAATCATAGTTTCACATCCTCATTGATCTCATACTTCCTTGACCAAATGCAAAATAACTTTGGTATTTAGTTCTTCTCTTCAATTTCATGAGAGAATCAGGAACTTGTTATTCACATACTCCATTAAATGGATACATCAAGTATCCCTAAAAATTTAGATATGTGATTTGCATATAATTTTCATATATAAGATTTTGGTACATTGAACCTCTTGTAATTCCCCTATTTGTATGATTCTTGAAATTTCTATGTAAAATTCCCTAGAAAAAAATTGGCTATGTTACTACTAGGAATCAAATTGTCAATGTTGATGAACATGGAAATTAGATACATGAAAAATCAAATAATTGAAAATTTGGCCATCTCTCCTAAAATTTCACTATATAGGAATTTTAATATGTAATTATTACTTAAAAATTCTCTTATGTGTATTCTCCTATACAAAAAAACTCGACACTAGTTAATTTAAAATCCAATCAAAATAAAAACAAAAATGATAAATATGATGGGAAAATCCAAATAAAAAAACTATTAATTCCAAAACTAATATATATTCAATAAAAACATTCAAATTTTTTAAATTAACTTCCATGAATATTAATTGGAATAATAATATTAAAATCAATCTAAATGAACATTTTAAACAAAGCACCATAATAATCATAGTTCAAAAATGATTTTAAAATTAACGAAAATTCAAAATATCATAATTTCATAATTTTTTATAACAAATTCGTCATGTTTATAACAAAATTAATTAACTTATATTTTTTATGTTCACAAAAATTATACATTCCATAAGTTTGAGATCATTTCTCTTAACATAACCTATAAAATCCAAAAAAGTTATGTGGAAACTTTTAATGGAATAAAATTTCATCAATGGATATATTACTAATATGATAATGTGATTAAAAATTTGACGATAACATCCTCAACTAAAAGCTATATCTCTATAACTCATCATATTGACTTTTATTTATATTGGATCCCATATGATTATAAAAGATTTTCAAACCAAAATTAATAAAAATTCATTCACCAGGATAGTTCAACACTAAATAAAAGATATTCTCATGAGTTTGTAAAATCTTTTTAATAAACATAAGCTCCCTACTTCTTCAGTAACGTTGAAATTTGTATTATTATTTACATACTAAACGATTATTTCACTTACAATTTCAAAAATTATTTTTTAATTTATCACTCAACTCATCAACACATTTATTCAACACTCATAGAAGTTTGTAATCCTCTATTTTTCAATAAAATATAATCTTATAAACCCATCCCTAATCACATGACTATTTTACAAATATTTAAATTTTGTATTTTTAGATAAATTGTTAAATTAGTTTTTCATCTTTTGAAATTAGTCAATAAATATTTTTGAAAATATACTAGCTTTGATCCTTGTAAATGTTTTTCAAATATTCATATTTGAAAATCTAGAATTGTTGCTCAGTAGAACTTCTCAATGTCTCTTTTAAATCTCCATGATTTTTCTAATAGATATATTCCTTAAATCAACACTAAATCATATAATATTTCTTAGCTTCATCGTATTGTATTATAAAATTAAGTCATAAGAAATGACATATATTTATTGGGTATATGATTTTTTATGATTTTGAGAAAGCATATGGGATAATTCTTAGACATTTCATAATGTAATATATGGTGATAATGTAATGATTTGATAATAATATTATATGATTAACATAACATCTTTTATTCGGTAAAGGTAGAAAAATGTTAATAGTTAATGTTATGATTTTCTACCATATTTGGTTTTCATTGAATGAAAAATATTTGAAAATTATAGGGTTTATTCATATGAAACTTGATTAAATGGTTGTACAATTCTCTCATGTGTTATATAATGTATGAGTAAACGAATGTGCACATGAGGAGATTCATCAAGGTCTATAAGAGGAGAAAGTCTCCATGGGATTTTTTTCATTGAGATTTTCTTACTTCCTATGGATTATCTATCAATTATATGGTCATTCCCTTCCCTTTTATATATGATATGCTAGCATATCAGGTGATTGAAGATGGTTCTTCCAATAGGATAAGTTATTCATTTCAGCCCATAGATTCACTATAAAGAAGGTATTTTATTGGTTTCATTTAATGGGTATTTATCAAACTATTTAATGAATAATAAGGATTGACAATTCCTCGATGAAATGTACATAATAGTTAATTAATTTCAGTTTATACATTGTTTCAGTTTCATACATTGTAGATATTGGGAATGAGGTTTATATTTTGTTAAACTACCATGAATAACTATGATTTGTTCCTTAAAAACCCTTAATCTATGTTAGATTACTTCTATGTTTATTTACTCATGTAATCTAGTTATATATGAAGAAACTTGTTTGTCGTGTTGATATTGTGCTATTAGTAATAAAAAATATAGGTTTTTAGTATTTCTCTCTATATGTTATAGGATGTCATATAATATGATAAGGTCACTAAAAATGATATCTAGAAACATAGGATGTGACATGGTATGTTCCATCAATTTTCCAATATTTTATTGTTTGTGACATTGGTTATTTTAAGGGATTATAGTGTAATAACCCATGTTTTGAGAGAAGGTAAAATTACAAGGGAATTTGATTTTTTTTGTTTGGTGGATGGGTCATTCTTTAAACCAAGAATCAAAAGATAATTTCTAGAGTTGGAAAACATAAAAGTGTTGTTTTTAGAATTGGGTAAATTCTTGAGGGGTCCCTAGTGTGTTTCATTGACTTTTGAGAGTGTTGGACACTTAAAATCATTAGTTTTTAAAGTTTTAATATAGAGAAGGGGTTTTCCAAATGCTTGTGATGGACAGAAAAAAACTATTCAGATTGTGTTGGTGAGAATATGACAGGGGCATAGGCTTCACATGTTTTATCCAAACCATGTTCTTATCTAACATGTTTAATTCCACATAGGTAGTACCCTCTCCCAATTCATCACACAATCGGAACACGTTTAGGGTAATGGTGCAACACACACCATGTAAGGTAGGTTTCCTAAGTAGGAGGTTTTGCACGGTTGGTGGACAGTTTGAAAAATAATTTGTACTAGTTTTTAGGGTGAAATTAGAAATTTTTTCATAATGATTTTATGTTTTCTTTTTTCCTTTCTTTTTCCTTCTCCTTCTCTAGCATGAGACTCCTCCTTTGTGTTATGGGTCTCCTCTAAGCATAACCTAGGGTTTTATGCTTCTCCTCTAAATGAAGTCTAAATCAAACATTCTTAGTATCTATGAATCCATATTGGTATTATCTCTATTAATTTTTAATCTTTCTTTGATTAATATTCTCTTGATCATGTCATCATGGGGCAATCTGATCAGCCTTATTTTGAGAGTGGATTTCTATTTTATCAACTTCTTTCAAAACAGACTAAATCAAAGCTTCATATTGGATGAGTAGAACTTATTAAGTATGATTTAGGTGGTCAATGTTTTTTCCCTTAGTTTCCATTTAATTATAAATGTTATTATTGTGGCACTCTTCATCCTTTGTCATGTGTTTCCTTAAAACTGATTTCTTCAGTTTAAATTGGTATATGCACCTTGTATTACTCCTACTGATACTGGTTTAGTAATTAGAGGATACCAACCCTAATCCCAGACAACTCTTTAGATTTCCAGCTTAAATTTCCCATAAATAATATATTGATTAACTATTGGAATCACCTTCTAAACGTTTGGATTATTTTAATAATGGATTTGGCCCTTGTAGGTTGATTCTTAAATGATAATAGAACCTCCTAAGATCCATGCTAAACTTTTATGAATTTAATTTCTATTATAGATAGTTTCTATAAAATTATTCTTTAATGTGATATAATTTTGGATTCTTGAGTGTCTCATTATTTGTACTAAATGATTTTTTTGAAAATAAATTTCATGTTTTTATAATAAAATCCCTTGGATGAGGTGTGTTTCTTCAGAATTAAAAAGTGGTGTTTAGTGGTTTAAATCATATTTGGTTGTATTACTTTAGTTATTACCTATTCCCTTTGGTCTTGTTAGATATATAGAATATTTTTATATCCTCCACTGACATTGTTAAATGCATGTCCCTTTTTCTGTAGTAATGATCATTGAACCAATGGACCTTCTAATTCCATGACTCAGAACACTCCATCCTAGTTGAAAAATGAACCAAGATCCTCTTAAGTGATTAGTTTTTTTATAAATAGTATTTTCCATGAGGATAATTTCCCAATTGATGATGGTACCTTCTAAGTTCCTCTTGATCCTTGTAATTGATTTTCTATGTTTTTTATAGATTGAATGGCATGAAATATATTGAATGTCTTAATATGATGGGTTCACTTCATTGAAATTTTTAAATGGTATAAATGAGATGTCTTGATTATATTGAATGGAATGATTTGAGATAGTTTTAATGTCTTGAAAAAACTGAATGTTTTAAATGAAATGAATTGTAAAGGGTTGAAATTCCACACCATTCATTTCATGATTAGTAAATACTATAATTTAAATTTGATTCCCTGGATAATAATTGTGATTCATAAATTTAAATAATGAGAAGAAATTCCACATGAATTATATTATTTTTATTATATGATTATGCCTTATATTTTGGTTATCGAACGATAGTAATGGTTTTGTTTAGCATGGTGGAAAATCACACTCCCTTATATCTGGTGTTGATTCAAAACATCTAACACAATTCATACTATGTGGATGGTTAGAAAAATGTTTCACATTCCTCTTTGAGTGTTGACATGTTGAAACACTCACGAATTCGAGTGTTGATGTGGCAGAACACTCACCATATCGGGTGACGGTCTTGAAATCTCTCACTGATGATGAGATATAGGGTATGTATCCTTTGTATTGATGTTAGAGGCTCATTTAGATAGGCCATGGATGTTTGAGATACTCCCTGGACTAGACCACAACTAGTTCTCCAAATATATTGTCATTAGAATCAACATGAACTAGGTTCATATGGGTGGATGCAAAAAATAAATATACTATATATATAGTTTCTGATCAGATATTCATTTCATACATGAGATGTAGCTGGTAGAACCTCCAGGTGTCCTTAGAGAGCCAAATCTAGATGCTTTCTATTTATTTAAATAGTATTTTTTTATTCGGAACTTCTTATTATTCAATCTACCTACACACTGATTTTCATCATATTCCCGGATCAGTTTTAACTGTTCACTCTGTGGGTGGTAACCTACTACGATTTATATCTCCTATTGTGGTCAAGATTCCATTTCACTATTGTACCCAAGTAGATCTTTTAGTTCACATGACCAGTGACTATTTCTTGTGATATGTTCCTAGTACCATGGAGTTATATGCACAGGACTGTGCTGGAGCTCAGTATTCTCATGGAGATCATCTTTGGGGATTTTGTTCTTTTATTATTACATGTACTGTACTGTATCTTTTGGACTATTTTATGTCTACTATTTTAGTTATGTATCATCATCAGTACATGCATGAGTCTTTTATACATTGTCCTTGGACGTCTTTTCTATTCACTTGTTATTATTATCTTTTGATTCTATGTCGTCCATTTATATTTATTCATTTTTTTCTGTTATTTGTTATCTGATAAATAGTTTTTATACTCTGATATGAGGGTATAGACTCTCCACTATCACCAACTTTGTCCCTCTATACTAGTCGGTAGCCTCTGAGATACGGGAAGCTGTGCATGAGGCCATGTGACCCATCAATTTGGTTATCATCTTAGTGGTCATTTGGGATGGGTTGTTACAAATTGGTATCAAAGCCTTTATTTTTCCTCTTCATACTCTTTTGGGCTGGTATATATGATTCTAAGAATGGGTTGCTTCTTGGTAAATATTCATTCTGGTACTAAACACCCCACACATTGGGAAAAGTACAAGTTGTTAGGGCTGATATTGTTTGTCCATGTCATTTGTAGATACAATTGATTATGATTTCATCGTGACTGACTAGTATACTTTCTGATGATTATTGAATTGTGTAATTTATCATATCCTTTCCTTGTACAGTTATGTATAATAATTAGCATTACATGCATCATTATAGGCACAAATAAGTTTTCATTTCATGCATATGTCATCCCTTTTATCTGAATTTGTTTGTATCGTACAAATTTTGGCAATGATCCTTGAGTGTTATACCATGCCCTTTTTTCTTTACAGTTCCTAGTTACATAACATCATTAGGTAATTATGTTCCATTATAACTATTTATTTATATTTTTTATTTATTTTTTGTTCTTATGTTCTTATTTAGCATTTTTTAATTTAAATTCTTACGATAACATGCATAATTATTTTTTGAATATATATTTGGATGTGATTAATTAGGAACTAGTTTTAAGTTATAAGGGGAATGGGAACCTTATAATTGGGAAAAGGTAACCCCTGTACTCAACCCATATCTTGAGCTTATAATATATATAGAGAGAGAGTGGCCATTCTTAAAATGAAAAGTTTATTAAATATTGTTTTTTAAAGTAATTGGATTTAATTAAATGGGATCTAGATTCCAACCTATAAAGTTTATAGGTGATTCATGGATTGGTAGATGGACACTCATATAAATTAATCATGATATGTGACCATGTTATATTTTTAAATGGTTATAATTATAAAATATGTTTGAATTTAAGACGGAATTAATAGGACACCTTATTAAGGATTATACCACTATTAATCTGGAATATTACCTATATGATTAATATTCTAAATGTATAACTGCACATAAGTATGTTAGTTAGTGCATGTTCCTTATGAGATAACCCACTATGGGTTTTTTGAAATTTAATATATAATAAATAGCAATTGGGTTTCATTATAATGAACTCAGGTTTTCCTAGCGGGAACCTTGCAGGTCTTCTAATCTTTTGTAAGATAAAATTAATTAATTTTATAAATTTCCTAATTAATACAAGATGTTAGTGAATGTTAATTTTTTAAAAATTAAGTCTTATAATACTATTCTATTATGCCTTAAGGCATTTGATAAATCTTTAACCAAGTTATTCGGTTATTAATGTGTACTTGATGTCTATTTTAAATCCTTTAAATGTTTAATGATTAAAATGTAAATCAATTTAATGAGTTTAAAATAAAACATAGATTGGTTTCTTTCATTTAAAATCTAGGGTAATGGTATTTTAAACCACTCTATGAGTTTCCTTGTAACATAAATGTGAGCATTTTTGTAGGCATTTTCCTTTTTAAAAATAGCTTAAATGACAGTCACATAAGGCTTGTGAAATTATATTTAGTGTAAACAAGTGATAGGTTCAAATATTACACTTTAATAAAGATGATAGATTGATTTCAGTATCACCCTTATAGCTTAAATGCCTTTCCAAATGCTTTGAGTTTTCTATCCCTTGGTGTCATTTGGGTGTCATTGTCCAAATATTACCTTCTAAATGACACCCTTGTTTGGATGGGTGGTCCTGGTGTCCTTGAACATTTCTATGGGCATGAGCATTGAGTAATGCTCAATTTGAGTAGGTTATATATGCATTGGGAATGGTCAGGTTCTTAGGAGGTTGTGTGAACTTTTCTTATTTCTCAATGATGGATGACTTGGTATTTCATCATCCATGTTAATGGCTATAAGGGGAATTATGAATTATGAATAAATATCTAATATGGACCACCTGATATTTAGATACATAAAGATGATATCCTATTGAAGAGAGTGATGATTTATCCTCTTTATTCTGAAACGTTGAGGTAGTATACGTTCACATATGCAATGCTCATCGAGTGAAAAATGATATAACAAACTGGCTGAGTTTGGTGGAATCATTGAGCCTTGAGATATTGAGTAGATTCTCAGGTCATCTCTAGAGTTGAGTTACTAATGAGTTAAATTAATTAATTCATACCAATTCTCAGGATGACATTTAAAGAGGTTTATGTTTTTTAACATGCTATCAAGTTTGGTTTTGGTTTTTATTCTAAGTGATTAAATGTTTTCGTGTTAACGTGTTTTGATCTTGCGTGCATGTGAGTGGCTAGTCTATCCTATCTTTTGACAACTTGGACACTCCTATAGTGTGGATTTTCATGTCAGTTATGGGAAATGTGTCCATCCATGTAGAATTATCATGACCACAGAGGACCCTTAGGAAATGGTCTGTCTTTCTTGAATTCCTTTGGGGCTTGCATGTTTTAAATCATTAGGTGATTTCTTGAAATCATAACATTGAGGTGGTTGGTTGGGTTTGAAACCTTTAACAAACAGAATTGGTCATGGATGACTTTAGTAGTAAAGCATGAACCATCACTATATTCCTCGGGTGGTAAAGGTATTTTGATCAATATATAAAGATATGTTGGAAGGAGAATCCAATCTCCTTTCAGCAGGGGATGAAAAATAGTGGTTTGACTGATTCTATTAGTAACTTTCAAATACAATTAGTATACTATTGATTATTGATGGGCAATTCCTCTATATTGACATCATCCTTGATGTGGTAAGAGAGTGTCTTCATTACACCATGGTATAGTTTTAAAATATATTGGGCTTTTCTGGGTGGTTTTCTCAATGTTTTTCGTTAACACATGGTTCTAATGAGGCTCGATTTGTCTTGAGAGATACATAGGTTCCCTTGTAAGAATGGATTTTAATGGACACTTAGACACCAAACATTTTCTTCTTTTTTAACCACTAAGAGTATATCACTCTCAACTTAGTCAAGTATCATATGTGGATTCCTTGGCCTTGTATAAACATATTCATTATAAACAGAGATTATTGGATACCTTGTGTTAGTTACATGGACTCTATTTTAGTTTTCCTAGGGTGTCCCAGACTTGTAGTTGGGCTCGGGGTGATGTTAAAATGGGTGGTGATTCTTATGGGATGGATCTAGGTTACGCCCATGTTCATAAGGTGGCACGATAGTCTAAATGATCAAGTGATGGTTTGATATCAAAATGTCACTGAAAGTCAAGTATAAACATTGATGGACATGGTCATTGTAAATATGATATTCCTTGGAATAAGGCACTTCAGTTCAATTTGAATTATGCCAACCATCTAAGAAGGTATTTTTGGAATTGGTTGGTCAAGGTGGCTCATATTTTTATCCTTCTTGTTCTCTTTTGTTTTGAGAAATGTGGTCGGTCAAGAATTTTTTTATCTTGTCATCAGCAAGAGGTGAATTCAATGTGTGTCGATTGGGGATTTTCATGTAAATTTTCATGAACTACCATAATGAGTTGGGTGGTGAATTTTCCATTTAACCATTTTAGAATCATGTTGAAATAATCCCTAGAATACATAGGGAATGCTTGGTAGACAATTATGACAGTGGAGGTACCATGGATCAGAATTGGACCATTCTAATGTTAGGACCTAAGGATTGGATCACCATCAGTCATATTTTTAATGATATGACAATGTGATCATTTCTCTATAAAAATGAGTTCAGGTATGCACCATTTTAGTTTCTTAGTAAAAAAACATGTTTTGGATCGAGTTTGGATAACATAAGTGTCTCACGCTTAATAAGTTTTTAAAGGTGATTTGGGAATCCATAAATGAAATGCTACCATTTAAAAGATTCTTCAGGATCCTCATAGGTCTGTTGATGTTATCATTGTTCCCCAAGTATTATTAGGTACTAAAAGTTCTATGGTGGGGAGGTTGTAGTGACTCGTGTTTTGAGCTAGGGTAAAATTTAGAGGGAATTAGAATTTTGGAATTTGGTGAATGATCTATTATTTATACAATACTTCTAAACATAATTCTATATTTTTTTCCACTTTAATGTTTCTTAGACTTGGTTAAAGTTCTGGGGGGTCCCCCATGTGTCTCATTGTGTTTTGGGGGCGTCAAGAACCCAAAAGTAACATGTTTTAAATGTCTAAATAGGGTACATAGTTTTTCTAAAACCATGTGGCCCCTAGTAGAAAATTGTGTATCTTGTGTAGGTGAATAGATAAGGGGTTCATGGTATGTGCAAGATGTACCCAAACTGAGCACCTATCCCACATGTTTAGTGCCACCAAGGAAGTACTGTTGCATTATTCATCACATGGTTGGCACATGGTTAGGATAATTGTTGGGAAAAAACCATGTGTAGTGGGTTTCCTAATTAGGGGTTCTATATAGTTGGAATATAGTTTGGAAAACCATGTGGCTGAACAACACTACCTAGTTTTGAGGGTGAAATTATTAATTTTCCATTAATGAGTTTATGTTTTGTTTTTTCCTTTCTTTTTCCTCCTCATTCTCGAGAATGATCCCCCTCTTCTGTGTTTTGGGTCTACTCTAAGACTAACCTAGGATTTAATGGATCTTATTATCCTGATGATTGAATCAAACATAATCAGTATTGATGAATCTACATTATTAATCACTTGATTCCTTTTGAATCTTTATTCATTTAATATTCTCTTGATCATTTTATCATGGTTCAATATCATTTTCCCTATTTTTAGGGTGGATATCGATTTCCTTTATTTTATAAAATCATACCAAATAAAATCTTGATATTGGATGAGTAGAAAATTACAAGAACAAGTTAGTTGGTCTACATATTTTTTCCTAAATTATTGTTCAATTATAAATGATAAAATTATACTGATCATAGGCCTATGTAACATGTTTCACTAAAATTGAGTTATTGGTTTTAAATTTGTATACACACCTTCTATTAGTCATGTTGATACTTTTTTTTGAAATTATAGGATACCAACGTTGATCATGGATACCCCTTAGGTTTTCCAACTTATATTTACCTTTAAGAATTAATTGATTGAATATCTAAAGAACTTTCAAAGCATTCATCTTGGATTAAAAATGAATTTTCCCCTTGTATGGTTTTTTCAAAATTATAATGGAACCTCATAAGTACCATGATGTACCTTTATGAATTGAATTTCAATGTAGGTTAGTTTCAATAAAATAATTCATTAATTTTATTTGAGTTTTGATTCTTGAGTGATGCTTCATTATTACATAATTATTTGTTTGATAAGAAATACAAGGATTTTATATTAAACCCCTCATAAGATGTGTGTTGTATTCAAAATTACAATGCGGGGTTTACTGATTTAGATCATATTTGGATTTATTTCATTGGTAATTACATATGACCAATGTTATTTTTAGATATAAGAAATCTTTTGTGCATGGGATCCAATGAAAATTTTAAACAGGGTGGCCTTATTTCTATATCAATGCTCTTTGAACCAATGTACCTTCTAAGTTCATTACTCGAACCACTCCTACCAAGATGAAAAATAAACCAAAATCCTCCTAATAGAATGGTTTTTTACAATTGGGATTTCCCATGTAGGTAATCTCTCAATAGGCCATTATACCTTATAAGTACCTCTCGAGCCCCGTAATTGATTTGTCTTGTTTTAAGATAGATTAAATGGAATGAAATAAATGGAATAAATTGACGTGATGTATTTTATTCCATGAATTTCATTAAATGGTATACATGAGGTTTCTTGATTATATTGAACACCATTCACCCTGATGGTTTTCATGTATTGAATGAATTGAATGTTTTAAATGAAATGAATTGTAAAGGGAAAAAAGGTCATGTCTTTCATTGAATTCTTAGTACATGAAATAATTTAAATGTAATTCCCTTGATAATTATTGGGATTAATAATTGAAAATAATTAGAGGTAATATCTATGAGATCCTATTGTTGTTATTATATGATTTGTCCTTATATTTAGGCTATGGAATGAGGAAAGGGTTCTGTTGAGCAGGGTAGAAAATCATGCTCCCCTATATCAACTGTGAGTCATAACATCTCACACTATTGATACTATGTGGATGGTGGGAAAATGGCACCATGTTCTTTATTGGGCATTGTAATGATATGACACTCTTGAATTTGAGTGTTAACATGATAGAACACTCATCATATCGAGTGATGGGCTTGAAATCTCCCAATCATGAGGAGGTTTAGAGAACGTACCCTTGGGTTTGAGATTATAGGCATGTTTATATTGGTCATAGATCTCTAAGTTAAACCCTGGTCCAGCCAGCCACTAGTATTCTAGGTATATGGTCATTAATGTAGGTACACACTTGGTTCATATAGGTGGATGAAATATATAACTATAATATATATATAGTTCCTTATCATACATTCATTCCATACATGATCTACAGTAGGTAGAGCTACTAGGTATCCTTTGGGATCCTGAGTGGTCTAGTTGTTGATTATTTTAGTAGTATTTGTTTATTCTCCACTTATTATTATTCATTTATCCTACATGCTACTTTACTTTATATTCATGGACTGGTTTTAACTATAGACACAATGGGTGGTAAAATACTGGGATTTATATCTCAAACCATGGTCGGTCCACCATTGCACAGGGGTTCCCAAGTATATCTTCATGTTTATAGGACCACAGACTATTACTTCTTTTGTTTTGATAATACCTGGGAGTTTGGAGAACAACACTGAGTTGGAGATCAGGATGCTCGTGGATATTTCCTTCCCTGGTTTTATTCTATTCTTTTACATATATTGTGTTATATCTTATTACCTAATGTATTTCTACTATTTTAGTTATATATAATCATCAGGACATGCATGCATCTATTGTATATTGAATCTATCCATATAAACTATTAATTTGTTGTTATTATCTTCTATTTCAATATATTTCATTTATTACTACTTATTCTATTGTTTTTTACTTTTTATCTGATAAATTGTAGGGATACTATAATATAAGGATATGGTCTCATCATTATCACCACTTTAGACCCTCGATACTAGTCGGCAGCCTCTGGCATTTGGGGAGGAGTACATGAGGCCAATTCACCCAATAGTCTGGCTACCGTTATAGTTTTCAGTTGGTTCGGGACGTTACAAATAGCAATGTTACATGCTTTTAAAAACATAGGGTCATGTCACCGTTATAGCAAAACATATATCATAAGATATGATATTTTATATACTAATAGCTATATCACAGACCATATATTATCTATAGTCAAATATTATAGATAATAAAAGAATTTGAGGATTATGATATATGGATATAATAGATTAATACATCATGTAAATTTTAATTTTTCAATATTTTCAATTTTGAATTAAATAATATGGTTTATGAAATGTTTATAAACCATTGAAGATGATATTTCAAATTATTTAATTCTGGAATCCACACATAAGAGGCCGCCTGTCCGGTGGTAAGTCAAATTTGATGCCCACAATACTTTCTTAAATAAGAAGGGGTCTGGAAACAAGCACCAATATGTATAACACTCAAATGGGAGGCCTTATCTAGAGGTACTTGTATGGCCACAAAAATATCCAATACACATACAATGATGAAAATTAAAACAATAGTTAATACCCAATGAATACATACAACATTATCCCACAATCCAAGTATATAAAAAGTATTAGAAAACATAAAGGGTAAAATAAAATCCCACCTACATAGTAGAAGAAGTCCAACCTTGTTAAAGAGGGGACTATAGTTAAATGGAATATCAGGTATAAATCATGGTATGTCTAGCTCGACTATTCTTTGTCTGCTGTTTATCAACAAAGGACCATGTAAAATGTCCTGTCATCTATATATGACATGACATTTATAGGTAGATATTATATAGGGGTGACTATAAAAATACATAGTATGACACCCTTAAATCTACAAATATAAAGCATTAAGAGAGTAGTCACCACGTCCTAAGGGAATTCAAATAAAAATACGAGACATATAATAATTACAACTATATATACTCATTATAAACACTATGTATTAGGGTAAGGTCACCACTACAAATCCATCCTATTATTTTTTATAGGATTACATGATAATTCTATTTTTGGATTACTCATTCCACAATTCGGATATCACTAATGGCACTCCTTTGAGAGATCATGATCGTTGGGTCTTTCCCTAAACAAGTTAGTTATATAAGTAAAAATAGATTAATAAATAGATATGGTATCACACCTACGGACATGGGGGGACACCTAGAACACTAAATTAATTAACCCACAAAGTAGGGGATCCAAGACAATGTATGTTGGTCAGGTCAATCCCTAAAACCTCACCAAGGGTAGACGATATGATAGAGGATCCCACCATGGACCTCAAAATTAATTACTATAACTCCATCCAAGACTAATCACATATAGGGGATCACATCATATTATTAGGACATTTTGTATCACTCTACCCTCATGGGGAATGAATTGAGGGAATGCACCCTAAGGAAACCGGTCCATATTGAATAGAACAAGGGAATCAATCTATCATGGATAAATTACACATTGTGTACTGGTATTACATGGAATGTATTTCCTTCCCCATGACTTCTCATGTCTTTTCATCCCACATAGTATATACTTATAAAAATTCAATGTGTGTTCATTTTGGATACATAATGTGTATAGGTCAGCTAGGCACTCATTGTGTCTTTAGACCATTCCCATGTGTATACAGTCATGATCATGTACTTTAGGTAGTGCATGTATACTATGGTCATGCCTTTGTACTTTTCCAAGATTGTTTATTTGGTCATGTTTTAGTATCGGGTTGTGCATGTACACTCCATCCATGTAGGTGTACCTAGTTATTTCCATGCATGTGTTCCTCTAGGGTATATATCAATCTACCAACACCGTGTCACATGAATTTTTCAATGTGTGACTTGGTGTATGATACTTTTCTCTAAATAGAAAACCTAGAAACATTTTATTATCTTGGATTTTCTATGAGGTACAAAACATTTTTATTTCTAGTTTAATTCCTTGTTTTTGACCTAATTTTATTCTTAGTGAGGCTATGGATGAAACGGGGTGTTTGGGGTTTGTTGGGAGCTCAAAGAATGAGTTTTTGGAGAAAGAAGATGGTAAGAAGAGTTAGTAGAAGCTATGTTTCCTATTCAACATGTTTAGAGTAAACCATGTGAGGTATTTCAGTACATAGAATAAGGTTCATGGTTTTCCATAACCGTGTGACCTAGCAACATGCCTATGGAAATGCTACAGAGTTATTGACAAAGGAGAAATGCATTGTTGGTATTGTTTGTCAAAACTTGCACCATTTCTATGTGAGGTATGCATTGAGGGAATGATATTTTCATTATTGGCACACAATTGTACAATGTGTATGTCCAAATTGTGAGACCTAGTATTTAGATAGGAGATTACCATTTTTCCATTAATTCCTTAAATTTAAAATCAACCTTCCCCTTTTCTATTTTCCTCTAGATACAACCATTCTGATACTATGTGATCTACTCAAGACATATTCTAGTCATTGAACAAGTTTTACCATTTAATGTTCTATATGAAATCCATTCATCTCAGTGCATTTATACCGGTGACTTCTCTCATACTCGTGCACCTTTTTCAATTTTCCTTAATATCAGTAATGATTTTTTAGTGTGGGAAATTATGCCTTATTTTTAGGGAGTTATACCATTAATCCATTCTCTTCAAATCTACATCGAATCAAAGTTTGAGACTAGGTGATTGTTCTTATACCAAAATAAGGTAGGTGTTTTCATGTTTTTTCCTTGATTCTTGGTGTTATATATATGTTGTTGTTTTGTACTCCATATTTTATGATTTTTTCTTAAGTAAATTAATTAACATTTGAATTAAAATGGTTATGAGTTTCTTATATGACATACAATACATGTTTTTAGATACATAATGGTTCAGTAACTCAAATTTGAACCACCACATGGGTGTGTTGATAAATTGGATTAAACCACTATGAGTGGCCTTACTATTTGATCCACTATTTGAGGTGTTTATTTTTTCCCATTAACATAGGGATGTCATATGAATTGTAAAATTGTAAAATTAATATGGAAATAAGGAATTTATGTCCATTTCCCATGACCTTTTCCCATTATTATTTCTTACTTTTTTTTGGATAATAATTCATAATTGAAATGGAAAATTAAAATAAATAAAATGGAAAATGTAATGAAATTCCCTCTCAGCTAATTTTATTATCTAAAACAATTTATGAGGTGAGTTAATTGATTATAATTGTGATGAAAAATTGGATGAAAATGGTGTCTTATTTGTTATGGTTAGACTACAGTCCCCAGAAAATTCTTATTGGTAGGTTGGAAGTGAGGGGTGGTTTCCAATTGAGGATCTACATATATAGACTCTTTTGTCATGAATAATTAAATTATTATAATGATTTATTCTTATAAACCTTGTATGATAAATGGATTATTTTTATAATTGCATTTAAAGAATCATTTGGCAGCTATCTCATATATAACTGAGGGATACATGGTCTCCTTTTTTGATAGCCAAGGATGGACTCAAAGGGAAGATTTTTATTATGCCATGAGTGAGACATGGACTCCCTATGATGAAATAAAATTATGTAAATGTTTATATCTTATCATGTATTTCACAAGTGACACATGGTCTTCCTTGATGTACCTCCAAATTTGGACTTAGTGGGCGGTGACTTTGTACCACACCTAGAGTTATACTAGGATTCCTATAAGGGAA
This sequence comes from Viscum album, assembly GCA_963277665.1. Classification (NCBI taxonomy): domain Eukaryota; kingdom Viridiplantae; phylum Streptophyta; class Magnoliopsida; order Santalales; family Viscaceae; genus Viscum; species Viscum album. Next base: position 693,632,767 of record OY728161.1, on the reverse strand, counting down.
TCCAAGGATAGTGTTGTAAGGTGTTTAGTTCATATTATGCCTATATCAATAACTGGGTTCTAATTTAGGAATGATACTGGTGGGTTTAGGTTATTTTCAAATTGAATATTAAATGAAATGATTATTATAAAAAGCCTTCTAAGCTAAAGCACATACTTATATTTTGTCTGAAATTTATTCTCTATCGATAGCCTTAAAATTAGAAATACTATTCAATTTGGTATATAGGGGATTCTTGGAATATGAGGTAGGTCTTGAGACTTATTTATTAATTAAAAAAATATATCGGTGATCACTCAATGATAGTTTGACTTAGGTTTATTTAGGGAAGAGAGAAAAGGTGTTTGATGAGAACCCAGACCTATGTGGGTTATTCTTTACTGCACTTCATTTATAGATTTATTATTACATCTACAATTGTTAGTATATATTAAACTACTGGATGGAAGTAGACACTATTGGTGGTGGCATACTAAATTTATCACCCACCCTACTCATTATTCCTTTATGGTACATAAAGAGACTTCATTAAAATAGGTAGGGATATGGGAAAGATCCCCCTAGATGATGCATTATTTTTTATTACATAAGAGTAGTGAAGAATAGGAATGGGATATGGGTCCTGATTATATGTGGGGATATTTCATTTTTTCCTTTTGTATATTTATACAAGTATTATATTTTATTCCTATTTTATGTATTTCTTATCTATTGTATAGCATGCCATAATAATTGTTTGTATATGCCATTATAAGATGATATTTATTTGTTTTTTATATAATGGATGTTTAATCTTTTTTTTTCAGTTATTTAATATGATTCTACTATTGATTGAAGTGATTATACCATTTATATACTCTCTTGATCATGAGCGTATAGTATCCACATTGTTCCATCATGGAACCTCACTGCAAGTCGGTGGCCTTTGGCATATGGCTAGGTGCACTTGAGGCTGTTTGGACAACCGAGTTTGGTTACTCTTAAGTGAACTAGGTTTGGGACATCAAAAAGTGGCATTTGAGGTTATTATCTTTTTTTCCTTGCCTTAAATATTTGGATGATAGAATGCAGAAATAAGATGTTTCAGGTTTTGGAATTGATCTTGTGTTTGGGAGTAGCTAAACTATTTATAGTGAAAGAAAAAATACTTGGGATGCAACATGTTGTTATGGATTACACTTATTATAGTTTCATTGATTTCATAATTTGGTGATGCACTTGTGGTTTTATGTTCATTATGATTATGTATTTTTACCCTTGTCCAATATCTAAAGGAAGTATTGCATCATGCATCGTCATCGGCACTTCAGGATTATATGTCATTCACTATGCCATGACATGTTTATATTAATATGTACATTTCTTTAAGAATGTTCTGGTCCAATTATTGTTCTGTCTATGAAATTTTATAAGTAATTCATGAATATACTTCATAAATAACTTGTTTCTATTAATAGGATGCCAGACACCAATTTATAAGTTGTATGGGACCTTGTAAATTGTAATTGGTGATATATATAGTTAAACCTTTATAAAGACATTTTTATACATACTAAAATGAAATTTAAATGAATTTAAATTCTGAAATGAATGGTCACAGTTAAATAGGAAGGTTAATTGTAGCTTAAAGGGTTTTATGGACTATTAATTGATATTGAAACCTTGTATATTGAAAAACTATACTTCTAGATGAGAACCTGTCTCTAGACCAACCTTGGTAGTGAGTAGTAAGTAGTTTCTCATGCTTTCTTTTTGATATGTATGTTTCCCAGACCTAGTGTTCGGTGTATAAAGAGGGGTCATAATCATATATAAGAATTCTTGTACGTATACTATATTCATATTTCTGCTTTTTATCAGTTTTTAAATCAACAATTAATTTTTGTTTTTGGGATTTGTAGAGACATGACACCACGTCATTGTTGAGTCGTGTTCGAGAAGGGTGGTGATGATCATGCTCTAGATGTGGTGGGCACTGGGTCACCAGTAGAACCTCTATTAGTGTCTCTTTCATAATTTTCTGTTATACCTAAAATGGGAACTGATTCCCATTTACAAGATGGGTTTAGATTATTTACGCATACCATTCAGGGATCCCCACAACATGCCCCTACTATGGAAGAGTGGACATGTGAATTCTAGTAGTACCATCCACCCATGCTTGGGGAGTAGAGGATCATAGACTATGGATTCATGACTAGAGGCCATGATATTTATTTTCATGCCTCTCAAGACACCGCACAATAGGAGATTGAATCTCACCATGTATAGTCTAAGGTATCACTCAAAGAGACGGTGGGATGTTATAACTCAGATGGATTGTCATCGGGGTTTGTCTTGGAGGGATTTTCACATGACATTGTATTATAATTTTTATCCTAACATTTTAAGGGATGATAAAGCCTATGATTTTATGTACTTTGAGAATGTCACTTTATTAGTCATGGTCTATTCTTCCCATTTCATGAACCTCTAACATTTATAACCTATTCTTTTACCTGATAAGTTATCAAAATCTAGATGGTTTGAGGATTTCATCAGGTATGAAATATGATTTATAGTGAATGTTTTTCTTATTACTACCATTTTTGGAATATCAAATTAGTTGATTATAATGGAGCATAACCTAAGGGAGGCTAGAGGTGTGATCCAGGTCAATTTAGAATCTTGATCAGTAACTACATCAATCAATAGTAGAAAGCTTCATCTGGAGATTCCACATGGTGATATTAGAATCCATGGTATATACTCAGGTATTGATGTGAGGTGTCATCAGTGTAATAGACTAGGGGATTAGATACCTTTTTTTATAAGGAACCCAACAATTTTTCAATATTCTTGCAAGATGGGACATCTATACTGCTTTTACAGAACATTTTCCTTCAGAAACTATTTAGAGAGGGTCTAAACTGACTCCACACATAAGAGTGAGGTTAGAAGCTCTTAATCAGGTTGGGAGATAAATTTTTTATGTCCAATATGGATGAGTATTTGGTGATGTACGAGTTATCAAGACCCCAAATTTATAGTGATAGTAGTGTGAACCTGCTCAGGGTATCTAGGCTATATCACAAAAACACAGATTATGCCATATATATGAATTGTAATTGATACCTAATGAGTAGAGTTAAATACCTTCTATGGTGAGAGGTACTATTCTAGTATCCTCTATGTTAGTATCTACTCTTTTATATATAGTTTATTCTCACAGCTTTATATTTTTTCCCATTGTGGACAGCCTTGGGATTTATGTTTAGTTCTCCTAAGGCAAGATGAAACTGTATACTCTTTTTGGGATATGATAAGATGATGTACACTAGTGTAGGGATTTCCCTTTGAGATTGGTGGGTGCCAATTTGTATGGGAAATTTTTTTCCTCACAATTAAAACGTTTGACATCATTATGAGGATGTACTTTCTAGTCCCCTATCATGATTTTTTTCCTCCATCACTAAAGGGTGACCTTAACTTCCCCTGATGGTGGAATGTTTATATAAAATGTTGAATGGGATGTCTAGGCTAGCTGATCTGGACTCGAGCATCATGGTTAAGTGGGATGAAAACCCATATTTTCTTCTTATATCTAGATGGTCAGGGAATACATCATGAATACTTCCTTCCAATGTTTTATCATTTCAAGGACATTTTCTTAGAATGAATTCCAAGAATACTTCATGATTGATAGGTAGAGTTATTTCTCAATATAGTGCCTTTAGTTACACTAGTATGCATTCCTCCATGCAGTATGGCTACTACTAAGTTGGAGGAGTTCATGTGGTAGTTATAAGACATTGATGTGAAGGGAATTATATGACCCAGTACTTCTCCACAGGGGTTTCTAGTCATTTTTCTAATAAGTTGCATGTAACCAATTTTTTATATGTGGATTAAAACAAATTGAGCCATGTGATTCTTAATAACTAATATCTTGTGCCTCAGAAAGATGATATTGTCAACCATTTATAAAGAGTGTGGGAGTTCTCAAATATTGATATGATATCAGGTTATAATCAGGTGTCTGTTAGAACATCATACCTAATTTGCATAGATTTTTATAGAAGGTACGGTCTATATGATTATTTGGTTATGTCATTCGGCCTCATGAACACGCCTGCAATTTTCATGGAACCGATGAAACAATTTTTTCATTTGTATCATGATTCATTTTTGGTGATATTCATGGATGATATCTTGGTGTATTCTCTCACTCGACATGACCATACCGAACATTTTGAGATCATATTGGATACACTGAGATATAATTAGTTATATTCTATGACCACAAATTTTCACATTTGGATGGATGAGATTCACATTCTGTATAATATTATATCAATAACAGTTTGTATTAGTTGACCTAATGAATGTGAGAGTTTTAGTTTCCAAGGATCATCCCAAGAATTTCTTTGACATCAGGAGTATCTTGGGGATATCTGGTTATTATAGGTTCTTCATACAAGACATCTCATGCCTAGTATCACCTATTATGGAATTTACTAAGATGGTTGTAAGGATTATATTTCAACACACCTAAGTGACATCATTTTTATAGATTAAAAGAAGATTTATTTCAGCACCGATCTTGATTTTTCTAGAGTTGAGCATGAGTTATATAGTATATTTTGATGCATTAGGTATTGTCCTATGAGTATTTATGATGCCGTGAGAGTGATTCCTGGCATAGAGGTCTTGCCAGTTAGGTTCATATGATATTAACTATCCAATGAAATATCTCAAGTTAGCCCATGTTGTTCATGCATTGTGATATTGGAAGAATTATTTACTAGTAGAGAATTATATGTTGTACATTGACAAAAAATACTTACATACATATTGAAACAACATGAATTGAATATTAGGTAATTAAGGTGGGTTGAAAACCATCATTACATTGACATTGTTCTTTTCTATACGCTCAGTAAGGGAAATGAACTTGTAGATGCTCTATGTAGGGGGACTCAAACAAAGGTTTTTTATGATGTAATTTGTGAGTGGTATCTTATGGTTCTATTTTCTAATATGCACATAAAATTTCAGGACCATTAAAGATATTCTATACTCATGTCCTTATCAGTGGCTTCCACTCTTTAAGATAGAGTGAGACTATGAGAGATATAATATCTGATGGCTTAGTCCTCTAAGGGAGAATGACAGGTGGGGACCCACCTCTTAGTTGGATCGTTGATGAGGACGAGATTGTGTGAATCCATGTATATGTGTGAGGTACTACATAAATATATGAGTAGTTAATTCAAGAGGCCCATGACATTATAAGGGATGTGCATCCTAGTCTTACCAAGATGTGTCATGACTTAGGTTGTCAATACTAGTGGTTGGGGATGAAGCGGATGAAATATGAGTTTGTTACTCAGTGTTTCACCTATCAACATGTGAATGTAGAGCGCCAATGACTAGTTGTAATTTTACAGACATTGTTTATTCTTGAGTTGAAATGGGATGATGTCTCTATAGATTTTGTGATAGTACTCCCTATATCACATCCAGGAATTGATGTACTATGGGTAATCGTAGACATGTTGATAAATTTCACTAATTTTCAACCTATTTGGGAGACTAATTCAGTGGATAATATTAGAAGGATCTACATTCCTAAGATCATACACCTCTATAGGGTTCTAGGTTCTATTGTATCAGATAGATTTTCTTAATCTATGTCATTGTATTGGTAGGGGTTTTAGAGGGAATTAGGTTCAATGGTACTTATAGGTACAACCTAACAACCATATACAAATGTTTAGTCCATGAATGTGATACATGTTTTAAAGAACATGCTTTGAGAAGAAACTCATGATTTTAGAGGTTCTTGGGAGAAACACATACTTCTCGCCAAGTTTTCTTATAAAAACATCTTCCAAGATACCATAAAAATGGCTCTTTATGAGGCCCTTTATGGCAGATCATGTTGGCCATCCCTATAATAGTTAGAGTCAAGATATGTTGTTCTACTTGGTCTTATTATTATAAAATAAAATTTGTAGCAGTCTAAGCTTATCAAGAAGTGAATGTATACAGCTCGGTCTCGATAGAAATCATACTCTAATCGTTTTCGTTGACCACTAGAGTTCGAGGTGGGGAGTTGGGTTCTCTTATGAGTTTCACCTAGACTAAAGAATAAACAAATTCTAAAATAATGTAATATATCTCCTAGTTATGTTGAGAACTTTTAGATTATATAGATAGTTAGTATTGTGTCCTATTAGCTTCTGTTACCTTATTGATATCCGGGCATGCATGATGTCTTCTACGTATCTCAACTTCACTGATATCATTATGATATGTCACATATTCTTCATCGATAAGAGGCTGATTTGGAAGTAGAGACATACATTGAGAAGAATCTAATCCATGTTTTTTATAGAAACATGAAATTTATCTGAGGATGGTCAGTTCCTCTAGTTTGGGTGATATGGTAGCACAGACATGTACATGATGAGACAGAGGAGTGGGAGGCCGATGTACATGCCCAATGGCAGAAGTTATTCTCAGATGATTCTTGACCAACCATAGAAGGGAGATATAGGGACTAATTAATTTAATGTGGGAATATTTAAGATCCCATATTTTCTGTGAGGTACCAAACATTATTATTTATATATTTACATATGTTTACTTAATATAAATGCCTAGCGAGGATATGGAAGAAACAATAGTCTCTGGGGGATTTTCGGAGATTGAAGACTATGTTTTTTGATAAGGTTGTAGGGTCACATAGTTAGTCTAAACCATAGAGCCCAGTGTTCATGGTCAGAGTAAACCATGTGGGCATTTTAGTACACAGAAGAGGGTGCACAGTTTTCCCTAACTATGCACCTCATACCGCATGCCCATGAAAAAGCAACAGAATTTTGGACAGAAGATAAATGCATTGTTGGTGCATAGTTTTTCTAACCATGTTCCATGACTACATGAGAGAGGTATTGAGAAATTTAGGTGTGAATGGTTGGAACATGGTTTGACCAATAATGGGGCCAAACCGTGAGACCTCATATTTAGAGGGGAAATAAAATTTTCTCCCTTAATGCTTTAATTTCTAAATCCTCATAATCCTTTTCTATTTTCATATAATGGCCATTTTTTCTTCTCTGAGGCGTCCTCCTCAATCATTATCCTTGGATTTGTTCCATTTTCACTATCTGGCGTATGATTTGAGATTTACTCATCTCGTTGGATCTACACTGATGAGTTCTCTAATCTTCTTAAACCTTTTAAAAATTCTTTTGTTATCAATAGCGCTATTTTGGTGGAGGAAATAATTTCCTATTTTCAAGGTGTTCATTAATTATTTGTTTCTTATGATATAGATAAATTCAAATTAAAATACTAGATGAGTGTTCTTCTACCATGATAATGCAGTAGATTTTTTGTGTTCATCTAAATTAAATGAATTTTTTCTTGAATTAAAATTGGTATCCTTGAATTATATGACTTAAGAGACCTATTTATAAATGAATAACTATTATGGACCTTAAATTTCTACCAACCCTTAATTGTGATGGTAAATATGATTAAACCATTATAGGTGTCCCTTATATTTGATCACCATTTTTAGGTGTGTCTTTTTCCCATTTCCTTTGGGATTTCATGTGAATATTTAACATTGTAAATTGAATAAGTAAATAGGGTATGGAAGTCCATATACCAAGGCCGTTTTCCATTGTTTGTTCTCAATTATTCTTGTGATTCCAATCATAATTGAAATGTCTAATTAAAATGAATAAAATTTTTCTTGGAAGTATAGGCACTCTAAGCCTATGACATTATCTAAAAAACCTTATAAGGCGAGTTAATTGGTTATGATTGTGATGACCAATTGGATTAAAATCCATGCTTTTATGGTAAAGTTAGACTACAGTCCCAAGACTATTTTTGTTGACATGTTGAGAGTTAGATTTGGATTCCAAGTTAATATTTCCATAGGTGAACTATTCTATATTTAATAATTAAATGAATATTATGCACCTTGGGTGATACATGGGTTCTTTTAAAAATTCCATGGATGGGATAATTTGGAATATTGAACATAAATTCTCAATTGAGACAATGAATTTTTATAGACTACCATGGAAAGAACCAAAGGGTAGACGGTTGTTATTCCATGAGTGAAACTTGAATTTCTTATGTGGAATTCCAAGGAAGGACTCTAGTAGAGATTATCATGTATGATAGAAGTGAAACATGGGATTCCTTAATGGACCAAAAAGGATGGAATCAATAGTTAGTGGATTTATACCACACTAGCAGTGATACCTGGATTCCTATGAGGGAGGCCTAAGACAGGATTGTAAATTGATTTCAATAATACAAATCAAGGATTTAACAGTGGTATTAAAAGGTTTTATTTGTGATTAAAAGTGCTAACATTGTGAGAGATGTTAAAAGGGGTGGGGGGAATAAATAGGTTTTAAAAATCCCTATTAAAGGGTTAATTTTGAAATTCTTTTTTAGTGCTGTTAAAGGGTGTATTTTAAAAGCACTGAATAAAGCACCATTAAAAATATGGTAAAAGTTTAATTTTTCATGGAACCACAACCCCATTTATTAATGATTACATCCTCCATTATTAGATCTTTTCACCACCCATCCACCATCATGTACTTCCTCCCTTTCTCATCACTATAAGGCTACACTGAATAATTTTTTTTTTCTGGATTTGATTCTCATTTCTCCCTTTTGCGAATGAATCCCCTTTATAATTATGCCACTCATATTTTTTTTATATTTAATGACTTTTCAATTTATTTGTATATATTTTGAAATCTGTGATATATATACACAAAATTCTATTTATTTACATATATAATATACTAATATTTATGTAAATATTTTAGAATACAAATATATGTGTGTCTGTGTGTGTGTTTGTTAATATGCACAAATATGTATATGTAAAAGTTATATATACTTAGGAATGAATTTTAATATGGTAAATAAAATGCATCATTTTTTACCTTAAATAAATTAAATAATAAATATTTATTTTATATATATATATATATATAAATACATTTCTACGTAAATATGCTGATATATGAACTTATATATGTGATTTATTATAAGTAAATATAAAAAAGTTTGCATATATTTAATTATAAAGAATAATAAATTGTGAAAAATGATAAAATTTCAAAACCATAATATAAATATAAATATAATCCCTAGAAATAAATTTAGTTCCCAGTGATGACAAGAAAAAAAGACCCCCTTAAACATGGATGAAATTCCATTGAATGTTAAAAACATTGGGGTACCCTGACTAAAAACTCAATTTTAGAGGCCTTATGAAACTTTTTCGGCCTCTAAAAATGTGATATAGGTTTAACTATGTTAATAAGGGAATAGATATAATCCCAAGCTTCACTTTGTTATATTTTAGAGCCTAAAAAGACCCTCAGATCAAAATTAATCGTCTTTTGAAGTTTGAGTTTCTATTTCAATTTATTTTAGATATTTTAATAATTTGGTGATTTTTTTCATCCAATTTATATTAAATGATTATTACATGATAATAATTACAAAATTATTGATTGTAAATATATTTTTAACTATTTTATAATCTATTTTTACCATATATCTTATAATTTATGTTTAAATTCCTATTTACATTATCTAAAACATATTATAAAAATATACATTATATTTATATCAATAAAAATATATTAAATTAATAATATATTATTTTTAATGAATTTTATATTAAAATATAAACAATATCAGTGATAGTAAAATAGTATTGGTAAAGGGTGTGTCATTATCAGTTCTTTTTTGCACTGTTAAAGGTGGCCTTTTATCATCAATTTTTATAGCACTGACAATGAGGGTATTTAACAGTGTGTTTACCTAGTTCTATTAAAGCCCTGACACCGGATAATTCTAGTTTTCCTGTATTGTCAGTTCATGTTGTCCCTAGAGTGATACTTGAGTTCCAATTAAAGAATTATAAGGATGGGAACAAGTTACTTTTGATTTTAATATTAAATGAAATGATTATTATAACGTGTCTTCAAAGACAAAGCACACAATTTGATTTGGTCAGACCATTATTCTATACTGGTGGACTTATTTTGAAACTTTTTGTTATATATAGTGTATAAAGGAATATTGGTATATGATCCAAGTCTCATTACTTCTTTATTTATTAAAATATTTATTGCAGATTGCTTAGAGACAGTCTGACTTAGGCTGAAGTAGGTAGTGGAGGATTGGTGTTCTAAGGGATCAAAGACCAATATATTTTATTCATTACCATAATTCATTTCTATATTTATTTGTACCTACACACTATTTATTATAAATTCAGATACTAGACTCCATTAGACACTATTGGTGGTTCCCTACTAATTTTTTCTCACACCCTAATCACGCTACATTTGTGGTGCCTAGATAGACTTAATATATCCATGTAGGGATAGATAAAAACACCTAATTGTTGATGTTTTATATCTTATTATGTATAAGTAGGGGAAACATGACTAGGATCTGGCTCGTGATCCTATCTTGAGATAGATCCTTTTTGGTATTTTTGTAATTTTTATATTTGTATTTTTCTGGATACCTTTTTCTATGTATTACTAGTATTTTGTAAATAATACAATGATCATAATTTGTATATGAGACTATGGGATGAGATTACTCTATTATTTATAACACCATGGGATTTTTTAAATTATTTTTTTTCAAATTAATTTAATCTTTTCAATATTCTATATTTCATACAACATTGAATTTAGTATTTAAATATGAAAGAACTAATTTTGGATTTCATTATATGAAACACCGCGTTATGTTTGTGGTACACATAATAATGATATTATCTTATGGTATACACTATACTACTTTTGGCTTGCGTTATACACAATATTATTTCCCTTTGATAGCTTGCATTATACGCAAGACTTAGTTTTACCAAACTACAACATACTATTAATATTATTATTAAAATAATATTATATTTTCCACCTATCTATATGACTTGTACTTATGAATAAGAATAAATATTTCATAACTAATTACCTAGAAATTAAAATAAAAAACTTTTTCAAATATAGGAAATCATTTATTAGAAAACTATATTTTAGCAAGAAAACCCATTTTACCTTAGTAAATTAATTAGTCTAATTTTATGGACAATTTTAATGAAATATATATATATTATATTATTTCACTATTTAATGATTAATATTTTTTTCCTAGATATGTGATTAGAATAAATCCAATTTTAAGCATTAAGATATATGTTTCTAAATTGCAATTTAACCACCATTTAATGGCGCACCTATTTTAAATCAAATTTGTAACACTGCAAAACTTTATAACATTTTCATATTTTTGAATAAATTTAAAATTTTCTACATATATTTATATGCAACACCATAAAAATCTTATGTTACACACAATAATAAGTTGGATTGTGTAACCTCAAGGTCGAGTTTTACCGAACAAGAACATATTATTAAAATATTATTATTCAATGTAATTAGATATAACCTAGAAGTATTGTTGGATGTTATGAATAGTATTAAGTAACATATGGAAATATATATTTTAATTTATTGGATACAACTTAGTTAGCAATAAATATAATAACCAACTGAATGTATATGAATTGTTTTTATAATGAACTATTTTTTTCTCACGTAGTTGTTTAATCATAATGAGTTAAATTAATACTTATTAGTGAATAGTATGTTATAGATTTTTAATCTGATATTTTTTACATTCATCCAATAGATTTATGAGGTATAATATAATAATAAACTCAATTTTATTCATAGAATCTTATATTTCACAACAGGGATTTTTACTTCCTTTTAATAGAGAACCAATTTTAAATCCAACTTTTGACACTTTTATGTATTTTATTTGAAAAAATGAACATTTTATTTAAAATAGTAATATAAAAATATAAATTGATTTAATTTTTGGTATTTTTATGATAAGTTTCATGTTTCTATGAATCGTGAAAAAAATTACATTTTAATTGAAAACATCTTTTTTTGTATAAATAATTTATAGTGTTAAATTATTTATTTAACTGGTTTGCAATTATAATTAGATAGTTTTTATCATTTAATCTAATTTATTTCATGGAAATCAATATCAAATTTAATTTTAATATAAAAACATTTCAATATTTTGTATGTTTTCACATTAAAAACTCATTTTCCCATTCCATCAACAGGATTAATTTTAAATTAATTACAGTAACATCGATAATAATAATAATGAAAAATGGACTTAATATTTTAATAAGTGTGTTAAAATTATTTAAATATTTTCTTTTAATTTTTTTAACATTATCAATAGTAACTTTGGTAATTTCAATTTATACAGTTATATGTAAATGAAGTAATTAAGGGTAAAAATAATATTATAAATATTAAAAAACTACCCTAAAACTTGTCCTAATTTTATTTTATGATATATGTTACACAGAAATAATCAATTTTCTGATTATATGGCTTCTTAGAGCCACTTGGATGAATTTAATATTGTTTTAATATTTTATTCTAAGGTAATTCCAATATATCGTACTCATTTATTTAAAATTATTACATTTTGTGTAGATTGTTATTAAGAATATATATTTGATTATAAATATTAAATGGAAATATAAAATTTTTATCTTCCTCGTGATAATTTATTTTTAATTTTTATAGAACAAATAAATAAATTAAAGTCTTTCACAATTATGATTTAGTAATTTTTTAATTAATGGGAATCTCAAATACATGTTATAAAAAATATTAAAATAAATATAATTTCATATAATTAATGTCATAAAAAAATTTATATATTACCTATAAATATTAGTTATTTATTTGTGGTATTTTTTTAATTATCTTTTTTATTGATATTTTTTAAAACGATAAGAAATGTACAGGGTGAAATTGACATTAATGATATTTTAAAATAAATAACATTTAATTAAATGATATAAAATTCGTAAAATTATAAAATTAAGAAAACTAATTTGGATAATGATTAAAATTTCATAAATTACTCAATTGCAGTTCTAATTACATTTTATATTAAATATATTAACCCTTAAAGAGTAAAAATCCAAGTAGTCAAGTTAAGAGTTAAAGGGTTTAACTAAGCATTAAATCCAAAAGATAAGGTAATTAATATAATCTAAAAATATCTAAAAATTATTGAAAGAGAGTATTTTTTTACCCATACTCATATTGGATTCTAAATAAATTACTTTTTATCCATTTATAATTGTGAATTAATTTATTTTAATTTATTATTTTGAGGGTCTGAAGAAGTTCTCCTCACCTCAATTATAGAAGGGAACCTCCTCCTACACTTCCCCACGCCACTATGATCATTATATATTGACTAAAACCAATAAAAATAAGACTAAAATTTCCCTCCTATAATAAAATAATCCCCCCTTAGGGAAAAACAATCCAAGGAATGTTTCGTTTAATCCAAAAAGAGTTACCAAGATAAGGTGTAATATTCTTCAACAATTACTTTAGTTTTATTTCATTCCCCACTCCATAATTTCTTTTTATTTAATTCTTATATAACAACCCAAGTATCATAAATATACGTATATTTTTTACGTTAAGGTTTTTACTTACCCCTACACCCACATCTATCAAATATGTAAAGAATTTACCATTTCTGTACGGCGAATTACCGCCTCGCAAAATGATGTCGTTTGTTTTTTCCTTTTCCCCCTCTCATGGTTGGTCATTATGATGGAGATGATATTTTAATATGAAATATATAGAATTTATGTTATATTTATAACTATTTTATTTTTATATAACACATACCTTCATTATTTCAAATTTTTATAAATAAGGTAACATCGTTTGTGGAAGTGTGGACTACCACGTCTTCAAAGAGATGTGATTCGTTCACACTATACATGGAACATATAAATGATGGTTTTAATAAAAACCAATATGTGATATATATTACATATATATTATACTTTAAAATATAAAATACATATATATCAACTAAATTCAATTCATTTAATACGGTAATGAAATGAAAGTAGTGTTCATGCGTACATACGACCTACCATCTCCATGAATGGTGCATTTCATTACCTCTATCAGAATTTTATGGATTATTAATAATATATCTATACTAAATATGTATGATATTTACAAAATGGTATACAATCTAGAGATAATTATATCATGATGTTTGTAAAAGGAACAAAAATTTACAAGTCAAAACGTACTTGAGAAACTAGGAAATTAACACCTGAAATAGTGAAAATAATGAAAGATTATTAACAAACATGTGATAAAATAACAAAATAAGACCATATATGAAATAATAAATATGAATCAGGTAATGATATAAATTATTAACATTATTTAAACTATTACATAGTAGGTTAAATCATATAAAACTAAAAAGTAACTGTGAGATAAAGGATCTTTGTCTCACTTTTATTTCTATGGGACACATTCATTATACACTACTTATTTCATTTATGTGGTCTTTATATTACACATGAATTTATTTTATGATTATTATTTTGTAGATAATCATATTTTTATATTAAGATAATTATATTATTTTAATGTTAATCCAATTCTACTGATTATAAAGTGGTAAGGTGTTATTTCATAATCTCATCATTATTCAAGATTGTTTGTGTTTAAGTCTCTAACGAGAAATAATTATATTCCATGTCAGTGTTTTCAAAACATGTTTTTACAATTATCCAATTCTTTTTTAAATCCATTTCCCCCCTTTTGTACATTTTAAAAAATTCTTTAAAATAAATCTTACTATCATTTTACAAAAAAAGGTACTTTATAATTTTTCTTTCATAAGTAAAAAAGAATGTTTATTAACTATATTGAATGAATGGAATTTCACGTTTTTATGAAACCCTAATTTTTTAAATATTCCATTAAAATATTATAAGGTTATTTTTAATGAAAATATTTTATTTTGTAAATTTGATGCCTTTTAAAAAAATTATTACAAATTGGTAAGGTATTTCATATTAATTTCATTTCATTGAGGAATATTATAATCTTATAAAACTTGTATTTTTTATATGGTTTATATACTATATTTTTACATGTTATATCATGAATCAAATTATTTTCATTATATTTTATGATTTATATAATATTATTCATTAATGAGAGTTATTATTCAAACGCTTCAATGTGGTATTGGACAGTTTAGAATGTTTGAAGTCTATCTTCCTCAAAAATGTTATTAATGATATTTCAATAGTATTTCCATTAATAAAAAACAACAACCCTTGTTGTTATATATCCTCTAATTGGGAATTATTGAAAATTCATATTAATTAGTAATAAAATCTATTATATACTATGAGGAATGATTTGGACTGGAAATAATGGGTTGGTCTTAGAGTTTAAGTATCCCCAAGATGCATCAATAGGTTCTCAATAGAAAAATAATTTCTCAAAAATAAATTGTTCTATACACATAGTTTTAAACTGTCTTGTAAAAGGTCTTGATGGTATAGGTTTCCATGTGCCTCATACATGATGTTCCATAATTAATTCTTTTCTTCATAGATATTTCATTTATTGACATGTTCCTATCATGGGGTGTGGGATAAAATTATTTACTAAGTTAAAATATTTTATAGTTATTAACCTAGGTTGTCTCCAGAGAGGAGCACACAACAATCAAGCTGTCACCTTAAAATTAGATAAGGAAGTGAGGTTGTTTTTTTAAATTGATTGATTTTGAAATGAAAATAAAGAAACTATATAAAGGATATAAATTAACATCAAATTTATAAAACAAGTGATTTAAAACTATTATATCGTATGGTTATTAGGTCTGGTTTGGTCTCCAATTGTAATTCCATCATAGTTCAACATATCCAATTCTCATATACAAAGTCAATAAAAGTGATGATCAACAATTGTTTATTCTCACTCCCTTAGTCCAATAATAATGAAGAGAATAAAACTTACATAAATCTAAAATGGGTTTACTATCCTTCCATTGTGTTATAGAGTTTTAGAAAATAACCTCATTTGACATAGGTAATTCCCAATCAAGACTTGTTCATACCAAATAATCAATAACGTTTATTACTCCTCCAACATGTATTGGAGATCACCAAGTACTTCACCACTAAGAACTAATTCATTCCATCATATATAGACCACATTTTAGTGGAGGGGAAAATTGACCATTTTCCGAAGAAATAAACATAATAGAATCTAAAGTCAAATAAAATCATATATGATAATAAACCCCATTATAAGATATTGAAACTGATTTCACAGAAGAGATAAATGGATCTTAAATCATTATGTGAAAGAACTCATGAATTAAAAAAAATAGAAAAGCTATCCTTACATAATAAAAAAAATTACCCCACCGTGGTAAGGGTGAATTTGAATAAGGGGGAAGAAGAATTCATTATAAAACTAAGAAAAATAAAATATAGAAAACAAATAATAGAAAATTTTCTTCTCTAGAAGTTTTCTTATTTTATTCCCACCTATAGGATGAAACTCACAGAGGGATATTATTATAAGATTTTTGGAATGGAGTTTTCTATCTACCATAAAAAAATTGAAAAAATTACCTGTTTAAATAAATATATGGTTGAATCAATGAACATGACTTTTCCTGGCCGTCAAACACTATTTCACCCACTCCACTTATAATCAGTCAAAAGATGTCTTAATGGGGTCATTAATTTATGAAATTTAATGTGAAAATTACCTTTGTATTTATATTTCTAAACCATCTTTAATAACATCATTTTTTGTTTGGTAATTTGAGATATGATGGATTTAATATGGTGGGGTAGATTCTATTAGCCAGAAATATTTATCCAAATGATTGATTTTTTAAGGCCATTATGTATCTAATTGGGTCTGGGTCCAGAATAAATATATGAATACCACAATAAAACAAATCCTAAAAAATAATAAATTAAATTATATCATAATGATAAAGTTATTCCTAAAAAATAGAAGCACTAGAAAAATAGATATTTGTCAAAATTAAGCACTTTTCACAATTAAACCCAAAACAAACCAAAAACACAATAATAATACAAATATATTCAAATTGACTATTTGGGAGGGGTTAAATCATTTAAAATCATATAAAAAATAATTAATATATTATCTCTATCAATTCCCCAACACTTAGCACTTAGACACCGGGACAAGTCAACGTCAAAATCCAAATCAAGGAAAATTCAAAACACCAACCCATGAGATCTACCAATTTCACAAAAAACAAAATATATCATGCCACCTAAGAAAAAATTATTTTATGTTCTAAATTTTTTATGATTCAATTTATTTCCTCTTCATTTCTCTTTCCCTGCACACAAAACACTTACCTAACATTCATTTTCACTTATCAAATAAATGTCAATTTTTTTAGCATTGTCTTTTTCCTCCAAAATCATCCAAAGGTCACCATATAATTGATAAAATCCTACATCTTCCTATGATTTTACTCAATGTCATATATTTCTATTCAGGAATTTTCAGGGTTCCTCGATGGCTTCTGGTTGGTAGGATTTAGATGCTAAAAAATTATGAGGTCGAATGAGGAGGGTTGGGCTCTTTTTTAGGAAAAATTGCATTATTATAATTTTCACTCAGGTATGGTCTCCTCAATACTTACCTTAGTAGAAAATAAGATCCTTAATCATGAAAACTCAATGAATGTTCACCCATCTCATAGTTTCAATAGAAACCTTTTCAATCTTCTCAAACATAATTTTTCTTAAAAAATCTAAAGAAGGCAGCGCTTTCTTCCCCCATTAGAAGCTCTAGAAAGTGATAGATTTCAACAGAATTATTTTTCTCAATAATAATATCATATCATTGGTATTTTATTTTCCTCTCATATTATCCCCAAATGAGGTATCATAATACAAGATAACTTCCACCACACTTAATTTCAATTATATCATGTAATTTCACTTCATGTGTAGGTTAGATAGGGAAAATTGGCATGTAATGTGGCTAACCTAACAGGTTATTCGAGGATTATAAGGGTTATAGGGATTAAATGTTAAATTTATTCCATAATGAAAGGGATTTTATTTAAAATGAGGCCTTGAAGCCAAAAAAATTCCTCAATCATTTAAAACACAAGTGCCTCAAACCCTCATGTTTTGATAGGAAGAAATCAAATTCTGGTTAAATCAAGCATGACTTGGTTTACTCAAGAAGTGAGGTGAATGAAATTAATATGAAAAAAATGGTTCATAAGAATCATAGGAAAGTTCATTCAATGATATAGATAGTGATATGTGGTATGGGATTTATAAATCAGAGTACTTTTCATGAAATTCTTAAAGATTTCACCTTGAAACAAAGTCATTTTCATCATTTTTTTAGTACATTTCAAGGAATCAATTGTTTCACTCATGGAAATGGGTTTCAAAATTGTCATATACAATCATTTATGCACAAAAGTTTTAAAAATACAAAAAAATGGAAAAACAAAAAAAATTGTAAATTAGAAAACAAACGATAAATAAGAATCATAAACCACAAAGGTTCCCTTCCCCAGAGATAAATGATGTACTGTCCGCAATGCATTCAAATATATTTTACATGTAAGTTAGTTTTTTTATGTAATAACAATAAGAATGAATGTGTAAAGGAGAGGTACAACATGATTTATTGGTAGTTCAAAATTGAGTTAAGCTCCTAAGTGTTGCACACTGAAAACCTAAAGAAAAATAAGAAAATAAATAAATGATATTTATTGGAAAAAACTGAAATTGGATGTGAAAATAAGGATAGATCCTAGTTTAGTCCCCCGAAGTGGGAACTAGGTTTTTACTACCTCTAAATTTTTAGTTTCAATTAGATATCCCCAATATGATGGTGGGTGAATTTTCTTTCTCTTGAACGAACAAATGTTTTTCATTCCATATTTCACTTCTTTCTATTTATTGAGGACTTCATGGATATAGTTTGACAAATACACCTCTATTTAAATTATATGAATATTGGATAATGGTGTTAGGAGAAAAATGAGTCCTCCTCTTTCATGGTTTCCAATTACACAACCTCTTCTTCATTGACCAGGGGTTGCTCCGGGAATGCTACATCAAAATAATATTCAAAGGGGATATCTGAGTTTAATTCTATTGGAATAAAATTAAAACATGATGAATCAATGTAAATTATTCCCCGTAAAATTAAGAATGCCTTTTATCCTTTTTATCAAAAATATCCATTAGGATATCCTCTTAAACCCCCTATAATAAATCATCAACATCATCAGGGAGATTTATATGTTCCTCTTCAGGTGCATCATCTCGTTCATCATATTCTTCCATTGAAAAGTAGGAGTTAACGGATCCAGAATATTTAAAATAAGGGGAGTTGATACTCAATTTAGATTCAATAAAATCAATAGATAATAAGTCTAATAGAATGTTAAATCCCTTAATTCGGTCAGCTTCAATTTCTTCTTTATTGGTAAGTTCTTCTTTGAGTTGAATTTCTCTTGGTAGAGGTAGATAGTGAGGCTCCTCTATTTAAAAGATGAGTCGAGAATTCACTTTCATCACTAATTCTGATTCTGGTTCAGGTTGATTTTTTGATCCAATGTAACACCCTCATTGTACATTAATCATTAATAATAATTTTTAACTTGATTAACCATGTCCCTAAACTCATGAAGCAAGATACCTATTATAAGGCCATTTATTATTTTCATGGCCAAAATAGCCAGTTCAACAAGCATTTAAAATAGGTATTCCTCATCACTATAAACCATTTTTTAGTTTAAATAAGAGAAATAAATCCGAGAAAAATAAATTCAATTAGCATGCATCATGGAAAATTTTTTTTAGTTTTTTTAATGTAAGAAAATAAACTTATTTATGAAATGTTAGAATTTGACTGTTGGAACTGTCTCCCCAGCAATAGAAAAATGTTTGGACATGTTCCTTTCATGGGGTGTAGAAAAAAATTATTTACTATGCTAAAATATATTATAGAGATTAACCAAGTTTTTCTCTAGAGAAGAGTACACAACCATCAAGCATTCACTTTAAAATTATCAAAAGATGTGTGGTTGTTGTTTTTTTAATTATTTACTTTTAAAAAAATAAAAAAGAAACTAAATAAATGAGATTAATTAAGATAATATTTATAAAAAAAGTGATTGAAAAATATAATATGATAAGATTATTATGTCATTTTTCATTCTCTAATTATAATTCTATCATATTTCAACTTAACCAATTCACTTCTGTTAAGTCAATAAAAGTGAGAATCCATAATTGTTTCTTCTCACTCTCTTAGTCAGATAATAATGGTGAGAATAAACCTTACTAAAATATGATATTTTTCTAATCTCCTTATATTTTATGATATTGTTATAGGTAATACCATCAATTGAAATAGGAAATTCACAATTATATCTTGTTAATCCCAATCAACCAAGAACGTTCATTACTTCCCACACACATACTTGTGATAATCGATTACTTAACCACTAAGAACTGATCTATTACATAATATATACCAGATCCTTGAGAAGGGAGAAACTTATCATTGGCCAATGAAATAAACATAACATAATATAAAATCAAATACCATCATATATGATAATAAATATTGATATATGAAATTGAAACAGATTTCACAGAAGAGAGAAAATAATCTTAAAACATTAAGTGGAAGAACTCATGAATTAAAAAATGGAAAACGTATCCTTTCCAAATAAAACATATTTTTACCCCACTATTAATGGGTTATTATGAATAAGGGGGAAGAATAATTCATTAAAAAAATATTAGAATAAAATAGAGAGAAAAAAGAACAGAACATTTGATCCTCCAGAATCTATCCTCCATAAGTTTTCTTCTCCTATACCCACCATCCATTAAAATATCACAAAGGTATATTCTTATAAGATGATTGAAATTATGCTTCTTATCAATAATAAAAATATCAATGTATTTTTATTGATTTATAGAATGATATGTTCGAATCCATGAAAATGACTTTTCCTAGATAGAAACCACTTTTTAAACCACTCCAATTATAAGCACCCAAACGATGCTTTAATGAGATCTTTAATTTATGAAATTTAATTTGAATCTTACATTGTGAGCACTTTTTAGAAACTAGCTAGAATCACATCATTTGAAGGTCATTAATATGATATATGATTCATTTAATATGGTGGGATCCATTCTACCGTCAAAAAATATTTCTCTAAATGATTGATTTTTCTAGGCCATTCTATATCAAATTGGGTTTGGGTACAGAAGAAAAATATAAATCCCATGACCAAGGAAATACATTAAAAATAATCACTTAAATTGTTTCATAATTATAAAAATTATTTCCAAAAAATAGAATCTCTAGAAAACTGTGAATTTTTTAAAATTAAGAATTTTTTATAATTAATCCCAAAATTCACCAAAAACTCTAAAATGATGAAAATATACTCAAATTGACTAATTAAGAGGGATTAAATCATTTAAAATAATATAAAAACTAATGATAACATTAACTCTATTGGTTATAATTGTTTTTATCCATGAGTATTTCATATAATAAAATCTATGGATGTATTTTATTCTCTATTTTTTGATTAAATGGCATGGGTTATTAATTATTTATCTTCCCATATTTATTATGTATTATTAAATTATTTAAATGGAATGTGTTCAAAATTATTTACCTTCCCAAGTTTTTTTCTCATTAATTAATTATTGATTCTAATTTTTGTAGCCTTACTGGTCATTTTCACTCACACTTTTATTTTTTCTATGTTTCCATGGTTATAATGATGAAATATTTGAATGATTTCAAGGATGAAAATTATTTTCCTTGGTTATATTTTATGTTTAACCAATGTAATAAGGTAACCATTCATGTATCTAGTTATTCAAGAAAACTAAAATAGTCGATCCTTTAGGATTTGATTACATATAATCATAACAATATAATAAAATAACGCACCAACTCTGGTCTACCATGTAGAGGGAAATATAGTTGGTATCAAAAGAAGTTTAGTGGTAACATTATGAACAAGATTTAGTTAAACATACATTAAAGAACACTACCCATTTGTTTAGTATGTGTGATAAATTTATTTAAGGAATAATTCCTTTCTATTTTATGGAAATAAGTTTAAAGATAAGGATAGCCATTAAAGATTATATTATATTTTAATTTAAGGTTATTATGGGTATTTATATTATTGGGAATACAAAATGAAACTTATGGGATAACAATGGTATTTAAAAATTTTATTTAATGTTAAATAAATTAAAATTGTTTTTTAAGGATGTTTATCACATTTTTAGATAATATAAATATTTCATTAGAAACATAAAACCCACACATTGGGTGATAATCTATGGTGTTTGGAAAGGTCATGTGGTCTGAACCCACAATCGAAGGGTGATAAGGGTACATCTCCTACCACAAGCCAACAAAAATTCCACATTATAACAAAATTTTTTTGGTTAAAATTTATAATGGATAAGGGTTATTTTTATTTCAGGGACATTTTTTATAAAATATATTACCATGGTATTGGAAAATGATTTGGTGATTAAGTGATTAATGTTATTTCAGAAAATGTTCACTATTTTTAGAACCCTATATGATCAAATTATACATATTTCTATGGTATTTTACTTAAGAAGTAAATGTTGGATTGTGTTTTTGAATAATATATGACTTTATTGTGGACTTATAGTGATTCATGTAATTTATGGAAATGTTTATCATATCTTATAGAATATTTTATTTAGGAAATTAAATTTTGGGTGTAAGACTTGAAGAGTGATTAATGTTATTTAGAAGAATATATGATCTAATAATTTTTAATTTTTGGTTTTTGTCTTATTCTATAATATTTTGGATTAAGGATAGTTATTTTATGAATCATATATGTTGAAATTTGGTTATTAAAATTGAATTTAAAATATTAATGTTTTTTTCATCATATAAAGGTTTACTATTTTTTGGTTATTAACTTATCTTATTGAAACCATTGTGGTTTTGGTTAGTGTACAAATATTGGAGGAATATAAATTCATATTTTTTAGATCTTTTGATATATGGAAATTGATATAAATTCTTCAACCATGAAAAAAAATCCATTGTAAATACTCAACGTTTGGAGAAAAATCTGAGTTTCTGGTGGAAATTTATTAAATGACGTAACTCTACTTATCAAGTAAGTATGGTTACTTTCTTATTTGTATTGAAAGTAAATGAATTAAGTAACTCTTGGAAAAGTATATTTTAATAAAAATTTTGTTCTTTTAATTTTCTTACTAACAAATCAATGGCCTCTTTAACCCATCTTAGATTTATGTTCTTTGAATGGTAGACTTTCTGTCAACCATGCTATCTATCAATCTCCATTAGAACAAGATGGTTATATTTCTCTTTGAAATACATGTTTTTAAAAATGTTATCATATTCAAAATATTATTTTAGTTATGGCCTTCTCATTTCCTTTTCCCTCTTATTAATAATAAGTATTATTAACCCTATTTAAAATATGGGTATTTCAATAGTTGTTTTTTATAAAATATCAGATGATAGACTACCGAGAACAAGTTCAAATTGCTATGATGAAATTTAATAAAGTGTGGGATAATATAATATCAAAATAAATTAAAATATTTTATCTTTTGAGTGAATTAATTTTTTTTCTATATTTATTTATATGCAACACAATGATAATCTAACACTACACACAATAATGAGTTGGTCTGCATTACCGTAAGGTCGAGTGTTACCAAAAAATAAAAATTTATTAAAATATTATTATTTAATAAAACAATATATAACCTAATCATTTAGTTAGAGGTTAGGAGTATCATTAACTAACTAATTAAAATATATTTTTAAATGATGTGGTTACAAATTAATTAAAAATGAATATTGGAACTAACTGAATATATATGAATTGTTTTTATAAAAAAAATTACTCATAAAGTCGTTTTATCAAAATAAAATAAATTATTTATAATAATTGAATGATAAATTATTTATATTAAATTAATTATTTTATAAATTCCTAAAACATATTTAATTTATATAAGATAAGAACAAACCAAATTTTATGTATGAAAACATATATTTCATTAAATGAATTTCTATAGCCATTTAATGGAGTACCAATTTTAAATCCAATTTTAGAAAATTTTACATAATTTTTTTGAAAAAATAAAATTCATCACTAAAATAAAAATATAAAATTTACTTTGGTTGAATTTCTTCTATTTTTTGTTAAGTTTCACGTTTTTTTGAATTGTGATAAAATATCATATTTTAATTGAAAACATCATTTCCACCTAAATAATTTAAAATATTAAATTATATTTTTAATTGGTATAAAATAATAATTTTATCGATTTTATATCATTTAATCTAATTTATGTCATTGGAATTAATTTCACATTGAATTTGGATATAAAAAAATCAATCTTTTGAACGTTTTCACTTTGAAAACTTATTTTCACATTCCATCCACATGATTAATTTTAAATTAATTATTGCTGCTAATTTGTTTGGAATTATAAAAAATGCATTCCATATTTTGACTCAATGGTTTCTAATTATTGAAATAGGTTCCTTTTATTTGAGTACATTATTAATAGTAACTTCAGCTATTTTTATTAACACTGTTAAGGGTAAATCAAGTAATTAAGGATAAAAATAATATTATAAATATTTTAAAACAACACTAAAATGTGTCCCATTTTTATTGGATTATAGATTTTTGATAAAAATATTCCTTGTGATGATTTTATTTCCTCTTGGATCCATATTTATGACTTTACCCATTTTTTAGTATTCTATTCTAAGGGAAGTCTAATACTCCACAACCATGTTTATAAGAATTATTACATTTTTTATATATGGTTATTAAGAATATATCTTTGAATATAATTATAAATTGGAAATATATAATTTATACCTTCATCATAATAATTCATTTTTAATTTTTATGGAATAAATAATTAAATTAAAGGCATGCACAATGATAATAGAGTAGTTGTTTAACTAGTGGACATATCAAATAAATGTAATTAAAAATATTAAAATAAATTTAATTTGATATAATTAATATCATAAGTGAATTTTATTGATTCAATAGACATATTAAAGATATATTGAAGTTTTTGGTACAAATTTATCTTTTGTACTTATTTTTTAAAAAAGCAACGAAATGAATAGTGTCAAAATTGATATTATAGACATTTGAAACTAAATAATATTTTATTAAATGATATTAAATTCATAGTTATCTATTTTTTTCCAAATAATTTTTTTAAATTTTAAATTTTTATACATAACCCATTTATTGTTCTTTTTGGTATTTTATAGTAACTATATTAACACTTAAAAAATTAAAATCCAAGTTGTCTTGGTAAGAATTAAAGGGTTTAAATATGGTTTAAAACCAAAAGATAAGGGTAATAATGTGAACTAAACATGCCTAAAAATTATATTGTGAGCTTATTTAGACACATAATCATATTATATTTTAAATAACTCATTTTTTAGCCATTTTCAACTGAAAATTAATTTATATTATGTTTATATTTTGAGTATTTCCAAAAGCACCCCTCACCTAAATTATAAAAGGAAACATCCTCCCTCACTTCCTCAAACCACTTTGAGACATATACCTAAAAAAAAAATAAACATAACTCCCCAATTATCAACCCTTATCTTATATTCCCCTATTAGGTTATAAAGAAAACCAATGAAGGATTTTGTTATGAAACAAAATGTGTTACCCTCATAAGAGATGATTTCTTCATCGATCACTTTAGTTTTATTTCTTTCTACAATCCTTCATTTCTGATTATTACAGGATTATATAATAACACCCATATCCTAAATATTCTAATATTTTTTTATGTTAAGTTAATTACCTACACCTACACACAATTCTATCAAATGTGTAATGAATTTACATTCTGTGTACTGTGAACTACCGGCTTACAAAATTATGTCAATTCGTTTTCCTTTACCACCTTTCCTGGTTAGTAATTATGATGGAAATAAATTTTTTATATGATATATATGAAATATTTTTTGTCTAAATAATTATTTAAATCTTATATATCACATACCATAATTGTTTCTATTTTTTGTAAATATGATAAAATCGTTTGTGAAGGTGTTGATTATTTCCACCTCAAAACGATGTGATTCGTTCACACTATACATGGAATGTATAAATGATTGTTTTAAAAAATATGATATATATGAAATAGATATTATATTATAGTTATAAATATATATATATATATAATTTAATTTGTATTATTTTAATACATTAATGAAATGAAAGCAGAGTTCATATTTACGTACAGTCTACCATATCCAAGAAGGTGACCTTCATTTCCAACATCCAAATTTTATGGATAATTATAAATAAATATATAATACATATATATGATATTTATGTCATTTTTTAAATTATTTATATGATAAAATCATGATCTATGTAATGGGAAGAACAAATAATAAATCAAAACATACTCGAGAAACTATACAGTTAACACCTGAAATAGTGAAAATGATGAATGACTATTAAAAAAGAGGTGATAAAATAATATAATAATATCATATATGATATAATAAATATGAATAAATTTATGATATAAATTAATAACATCATTTAAACCATTATATATAAGGTTAAATTATGTACCAATAAAAAGGAAGTGTGAGGTAAGGGATCTTTGTCTCACTTTTATTTCTGTGGGAACGTGCCTTATACACCAATTATTTATTTTATGAAATGTATATATGACCAATGAATGTATTTTAGGATTATTATTTTGAATATTATGGTATTTAATATCCAAATTATTTTCCTACTTTCCTGAGAATATCATTCTCTATATTATAAAGTTGTAAGGGGTTATTTTATAACCTCATTGTTATTCAGAACTATTTGTGTTTAAGACTCAACTAGTGAATATTTTTTTCCCATATTAGTGTTTTTAAAATAAGTTTCAAAAAAATTCTAATATTATAGCATGATTTTTTAAATTATTGTTTACCCCTTTTTTACTTTTTATGAATTTTTTTAAAATAAAACTTCTTATAATTTTCCAAAACAAGGTACTTTATGACTTTTCTTAAAAAATAAAAAACCTTTTTTTAACTTATACGACATGAAAGAAATTTCCTACCATCATAAAACCATAATGTTTGGAAGATTCCTATCCAAGTTCATACGGTTATTTTCAAATAAAATATTTTCTTTTATAAATGTGCATCCTCATAAACAAATAATTACAACGTGATAAGAAATTTCATATCAATTTCATTTCATTGAGAGATATTGTAATGTTATGCACTTAATCTCTTCTATATTGTCTATATACTGCCTTTTGAAATGTTATATCATTAATCTATTTATTTTCATGGAATTATAAGTTTTCATTTAATATTATTCCTTCATGGAAATTATTATTCAAATGTTTCAAAGTGTTATGGGACACTTTGGAATGATTGAATATTATTTTAATCATGAATGTTTTTAATGATCCTTAAACTGTATTTCTATTTATCAACATCAACAACTCTTGTTGTTACTTATCCTTCACTGAGAAAGTTTTCATAAATTTGTATTCTTTTCTTTAACTTGGATATTTGATATGGAATATTAATTATTAGTAAAATTCATTAAAGGATATGAGGAATGCTTTGGAGTGGTAGTGATGGGTGGGGCCAGAAATTTATATATTTCATCGATACATTGAAAGCTTCTCATGAGGTGAATAAGTTGGACAAATTAAATTTTTTATACCTATAGGTAAAAGGTCTTTGGAAATTCCTTGATGGTATAGGTTTTCATGTATCACATATATTATTTTAAATAATTAATAATTTTCTTTATATATATCAGTTATCATTACTATTATTAGTGAGGTTATCATATGAAAAAATATGTGGATGCATTTTTTTGTCACCTTATTGATTAAATGGCATATTTTATTTGTTATGTACCTTTCTATATTTATTTATACATATCTAGTTATTTAAATGCAATGTTTTCTAAATTATTTACCTTTACAGGTTGATTAACTCTCTATAGTTCATTATTGCTTCCGCTTTATTTACCCTCACTGAGCATTTGAGCTCACCCTTCTATTTGTTCTGTTTCCCTAAGTTTTGAAGATGAATTTTTTTAATGAGTTCAATAATTAAAATTATTTTCATTTGTTATGTTTTATGTTTTACCAATTTAATAAGGGAACCATTTATGAATATATTTCATCAATACTACTAAATTTATTGGACCTTTTTTATTTGACTCATTATAATCATGTCAATGTAATAAAATAATGTAGCGGCTCTAGGCTTATGGGGTCATGGAGTTACATAGTTTTTGACAATTTTATAATTTTTATTTTAAAAAACACATCGTTTTTATAAAGTGATTATAAAAATTTCTTTTGGGTGAATTTTTTATATTTTATGAGAAGTTTCATTTTTTAATGAATAGTGAAAAACTGAATTTTAATTTAGAGCTAATTTTTCATCAAATTTATTTAAAGAGTAAAATTATATTTTAAATTGGTTATAAAGTATATTTTGATAGATTACTAACAAATAGACCAAATTTAGGTCATTAGAATCAATTTTACATTGAAAATGAATATAAAGACAAGTCAAACTTTTGAACATTCTCACTTTACAAACTCGTTATTTTGTCCGGTCTGTGGTATTGTTTTTTAAATTAATTTATTTTAATTATATGTCTATAATTTTAAAAAGTGGATTTCATAATTTTAATTAGAATAATTTGTAGTTTGTAATATTTTAAACGTAGTTTTTTACTAAAAATATTTGTGAACGTTATTTAAAATGATTAAAGTAAAAATGAGTTTACTTAGTTCATAAAATTTAACTTAAGGGGAAAATAACATATAAAAATATCAAAAATAAACTGGATTAATAAATTTAGATAGTATACTCCATTTTATCAAAAATGGGAAATTCATTAATTCACATGATTTATGTAAGATCTCTCAATTGTGTTTACCTTTTTATATTTACAAGAAGGTCACTTATTGCCCACTATAAAAGGGCACTTGCCTCTCCCCCCAACCATCCCCCCCAGACACACATATTCACAACTCAAAATTCTTTTGTATCACCATAACATATACAAATAAGCTCCAAAAATCCCTCATATAATAATATAATCCCCATTTTGGGATGAAATCCATCCAAAGAAGCCCTTTGGTGCAATCTTAATGAATTACTTGAAAAGAGGTAACGTTATTCAATGTGCATTTTCTTTTATTTATTTCTACACTCATTCAGCTCTTATTATGAGATAATTATATAATAACTTTAGTATCATCAATATAATTATATCATTTTATTCTAAGGTTTTTACCTACACCTATACACACATCCATCAAATGGGTAATGATCATACTATTTATGTGTACAGTGGACTATCACCTCGCAAAACGATGTCATTCATCTTTCCTTTACAACATATCTTGGATTGGAATTATGATAGAAAAACTCTTTTTATATTATATTTATAGTTTCTTTATTCTTCTATAATTTTTATATAAAATATACCTTTATTGTTTTCATTTTTGGTAAATATGATTACTTAGTTTGTGGACGTGTGGACTACCACCTCTTCAAAGCGTTGTGATTCGTTCACACTTTATTTGGATTGTATTAAGGATGGGTTTATTAAACATATATTATATATAATAGATAATAATTTTACTATAATGATAATATATATATATATATACATATATTTATTTCCTTTGTCTCTTTAAATTTTATAATAAAGCAGAAATAGTGTCCATGCATATGTATGACCTACCGTCTCTATGAACAGTGTATTCCATTTCATTTTTTTTATTTTATATATTTTCTTAAATATTTATATACTAAATATATATGATATTAAAATTTTATTACATTATTTAAATATGTATATAATTATCTAAGTAAGAGTATCAAAAATAAATAGTCAAAAACATATTAAAAAAAGTGAATATTACCCAAAACTTATCATTAACATGAAATTGTTAATAAATGGGTAATATAAGGTCATAATAAAATCATATATTGTATTATATATAATAATACGGTTCTTTTTTAGAGGTATAATAAAATTATACTTATTATACATGAGTTTTTAAAGTGTATTATGAAATTAAAGACTAAAGCTAATAGTTTTCTCATATCACTTCTATTTCTATGATATATATGTTATATTACCCACTTATTGTTGTTTCATGGAGTATATAATTACCTATTACATGTTATATAATTAATTTAATTTATTTAATGATATTAAAACTTTCAAAATTTTCTTATTCTTTCAGATATCTCAAAATTCAAAAGATACTCAAGTACTACAAGAATTTCATCTCACCTTTTTATATCATTGTGATACATAGCTTATTCACAAAAATTTTCTATTGTGTGATGTATATAATAAAAATGAATGTATTATATTATTATTATTATTAAATTTATGTGTATTTATATACCCATTTGATGATCTCTATTTCATGGTGTTTAGGGTTCTAATGTTATCAAATCAGTGAGGTATTTTTGTCTCAATTTTTCTTCTTTGATATCCATACCCTGTTATACCCAAATATTTTCCAAAGTGGGTTGTATTATTCCCCTTGACATATTATTTCATGAATATACTTTTTTTTGATATTTTAAGATTTATGTAATTTTATTCCTTCATTGGTTTTATGATTCAAAGTTACCAATGTGGTAAGAGTTTATTGCTACAATATCATCATTTCTTGGGATTATTTATGATTATGCTCCAATTGATAAAATATTTTGATCTATTTATCAATAACTCTCTTTAATTTTATTATCCTCGTGTTATTCATGATATCTGAAAATAATGGTGCTATTTTACTACTCTTTAGTACTTAATATAATTAAGAAATGTATTCTAAGAAAATCAATCTATGTTTCTTTTTTTGATCAAAAACTTGTGTTCTTCTAATACAATGTTTTCTAAAAATGGTTTTAAAGACATTTTACTATGATTTTTAAAATAAATTGGTACCCATGTTCTTCCTTTTAAAAAAAATTGGTTTTAAACAGAATCTCTATATTCCTTTCCAATTAAGGAACTTTACAAAACTTTTATATGATGAAAATGGAATGTCTGACATGTACATATTTACCCACTATCATGACCATCATTTTTTGAATATTCCTTTACATATTTCCAAGGATTCTTTTCTTAAATTTTATTTTCCTGATATTATTTAAATTCATTTTTTAAAATTGGTTTTTTAAAGAAAATTTCTATAAAAGTGTTTTCTATTTAAAAAATTTTAAAAATTATTTTCAATCTTCCTTTTAAGTTTTCAATGAAAAAAATTTCAAAATGTTTTCAATATTTATTTATAATTTTTCAAGGTAAAATGTTTTTAAAATTCCTTCGTTGTTATTTTAAAATAAAATGGTCTCTAAAAGGTTTTATGTTTCAAAAATCATTTTTTTTATACAAGAAAGGAAATTTTCCTTAAATGTTTTACATTATTTTAATTCTTATATTCTATGTTTTTAATGTGTTTTTTAATGAAAATGTTTTTTTGAATATGTTCTAGGTTTTAAAAAGTGAGTTTCAAAGAAAGAATATTTTTTATATGAAATGTGACCAGTGATACTTCAAAATCCTTCTCCATCTAATATGGAATCCTTTGATAAATTTTAAGAATTATTGTGGGAATAATCTAAGAATAAAATTCATATTATTTTCTAAATGATTTATTCTTTGAGAAACTGATGTTTATGAAACTCATTTATCTCCATGGGTTATTTTTTTTAAACCTTCTTCTTCTCAAAGGTAATTATTTTAGAAATGATTATGAAACCAATTGCTTTTCCATAGGTTATGATGTGATGAAATGTTTATGATACCCATTTTGTTTCATGGGTTATGATAAGATGTTCAATAAACCCATTACTTTTTACGGGTCATGATATGATGAATGTTTTATTATCTTATTGAACATGTATATATGATTTTATTATGTGATCAGTGTGAGCTATATATTCTTCTAATGAATTGGGTAATGATTTATATCTCATGAGATAATGTTGGGAAACAGGTCCAAAAGATTAATCCATAATGGGAAACATGTGTTTCCTTATCCAAAATGGGAAACATCTGTGTTCTAATCTATAATGGGAAATAGTTTTGTCTTTATCCACAATGGGAAATAGGTGTATCCTAGTCCAAAATTGGAAACAGGTGTATCCTAACCCACAATGGGAAACAGGTGTGTCTGGATCCTCTATTTTGATGGTCTAGGTAGTTAACCTTGACACATGAAATGGTTTTATATATTTATGATGGTACCACACTTATATGTCTTTATATTATGATTCATGATTGATTTATGATGATTTATCATTCATATGATTCATGTCTTATGAAATAAAAAACATTATTCCATGACTCATGTATATGATATTTGATATATAGGGCATGATCTTCCAATGTTATTGTCATGTTCTCTTACCTTTATGATCATGTTATTCTTACATATCTCCTTTAGTTACCCTTACTGAGCATCAAATATCACCCTTTCTTATATTTCCTTTCCTTAGGTTATGAATAATGGTTTTAAATAGAAGTTTATACGGTAATATATTTACGAGAGAGGTGTAAGATCATTCACAAAATTAGAAGAATCTATTCCATGTTTCCAAAGACACTAAACGATTATGGTCCTATGATATGTAATTTTATAATGTGCTGATTATTCATCTAAAATGATGTAATATCCATGTTTGTTAAGCCTGGTTCACTAGATTATTTATTTTATTCTTGTTAATTATCATACTGATATGTTAGTTCATATGTTTCCCCAATTTATTGAAGTGATTATACTATTATGAGACACTCATATCATGAGGATATAGTATCCCCACTGTACCACCATGGACCCTCGTTGTTAGTCGACATCCTCTGGAATACGAGTGGCACACTTGAGGCTATGTGGTCAACTAGGCTTAGTTAATATTGAGTGAATTAGATCTGGTACACCATAGTGGTAGAAGTGGGACCACACGGAACGTATTTATGGAACTACATGTCGTGTATCCAAGAATATACTAGAAATACTAGAAAGATCTATTTTTATCACCAATGTCACCTCAAATACTATATCCATCACTAATTTCAAAGTTAATCATAGATCTATAATTTTCTTGGCCTTACCAATTCTAGTGGTTGTAGTTTGACCATTTTCTCATCTAGGTAATCATCTCTCATCACACCACTCCACACACTAAATTTAAAGATTCTCATTGTAAGTACCAATCTATTACTAATCCATTATTATCACTCTTCACCATTAAAATATCGTTAATGTTAATCCCAAATCCATGATATTAATCTTGTGTTCCAAAGAACAATTATTAAATGGTTTATTACCATGTATTTTTAGAAATAAAGGAGAAATGGAATGTTGTAGATGAACACATGAAGAACATGTGATGAAATTCAAAAAATATAAACATAATGGAAAAAACTCAATCATTGTTCATATTGGCCTTAATATGTTACTTTTATAATGACAAACAAATAAAAATTTATTAAATTCTATTCAATTTTTATTCCTATAAAAATAAGAAATCAACCGTAAATCATTTATCAACTAGTAAACCAAACATCTAGAATAATTGATTTGAATTTGATGTGGGATAATTGAAATTTGGATAAAATATACAAAAAACATATTTCCTTGAGTTTTGATCAATAATTGGTGAAGAAATTTTTCATGTAATAATTTTTGGAGAGATCTACAAACTTCTTTGGTGCACCAACTACCAAAGCGTGGTTCAATGTTGGGAATCCATGAATTCTCCTCTAACCGATACTCACTAAATCCATAGGGTTATGCAACTAAAACTAGGGATATTTCATAATCATTTATACATAGAGGAGTCTAGGTAATGAAAATATAATAAGTGATTAATTAATTAATTAATTTATTAAAATAAAAATTCATCTATGAATGCATATTAAACAAATACACAATTCTGAAAAAAGTTATGTGATTCCTAGGGTAAAACCCTCATTATTGATTCAACAATAGTCCATTATCTCAAATTTGAGTCTCCATTTTGGTGTTATTAAATTATTACATAAAAATGTGTGAGTGTGTGTGTGTCATATAATATATTTAGTATTTTTATTATATCAACATCAAGCCTCACAGGGAATTAAAATGTCATATCATCTTAATTCTTAGATCTAAAAATATTTCTTCATATTTTATAATGTTCTATAATGAAAACACTGGGAAAATATATTCTCCCAACATTTTGTTTTTTCATCCAGGAAAAATAATACTCAAATAAATTATAGTACTACGCCAATATTTGGGTCTCCCACTCCCATGTGATCTCTTGAATATTCTTTTGATTCCACCAGATAGGTACTGAAGGAATAACTCGCTAATGGAGGATCTTCTCCTACCAATTCTCGGTCTTTTCCAGGTACTCTGAAAAGGTATATTCATCTTTGATATCCAAATAACCCAGGTAGATAACATTTAATGGATTGATCATGTATCTCGTTATCTACGATACATGGAATACATCATGTAACTGATCTAACTACGGTGGTAGTTCCATGTGGTACAACATCACACCAAATATACATAGTATTTGGAAAGGGCTAATGAATCTCTTAGATAACTTATCATCCCAAAAAAATAAATGCAATCCACATTGAGGTGAGACCATCAGCAACACATGGTGTCCATCCCCAAACTCCAAAGGCCTCCATCATCATTTAAAATAATACTTATTATGAGTCTGGGTAGTCCTCTTCCAATCCTAGATAATCTACACCTTCTCTGTTATAACTCACACCAACTCTGGTCCTATGAGTGTTCAATCTCCTAGATTAGTCTGAAATAGTGGTGACCTATAGGGTCTCCCAAAAAATCCCTCAAATGGTTCTATATTGATGGTTGAATGGTAAATCTTATTATATATAAACTCCACCAATGGTAGGTGACCCTCACCATAATGACCAATTCTAACATGCAAGCCCGCAGTATGTCCACCAAAACATTAATAGTCTGCTCAGTCTGTCTATCAGTCTGGTAGTTAAAAACTATGTTCAAATGTAACTGATTCCCAAAAGCCTCCTACAATCTAATCCATGATTTTCATGTGAAGGAAGAATCATAGTATAAATATATCATTGAAGGAACTCCATGAAGACTAACTATATCTTATATGTAATGGAATCACAAGCTCTCTACCGAACACTTCCCTCATATAGCTATAAAGAGAGAAAACACGATGAGTTGGTCTATGATCACCCAGATTCAATCATATCCTCAAATATTTCAACGTATCCCCATAATGAGCTCTATATATATCATACCACTTCCACTCTATCACCTCAAGTGGTTGCGATAAACTCACTTGAAACCAGTTCTCAACCTTCACCAGCTAACAACTAAGGTATCGAGAGAAAAAAATGTTATTTACTTATTTATCATTGGTCACCCTAACAAGAATCGAATTTCCTAGTATAGATTCTACAAACCTAGATTTACAAACAAAGAGGATTCATGAAACTCTCTCAGCACCTCCTTTTTCATTTTCCCCAGTACCATCATCCATCCTTGATAAAATATGATATAACCCCCCTTCATAAAATCCATCTGAAGAATATCAAGTGGATATCTGAGTAAGTAAGGTCTCACATTCAGTATCTCTAAGATAAGCCTTGCTAGTATATTGTAGGATCAATGGGGTGACAACCATCAAATTGAGGTATGTTCACCATCCACATTCACTATGGACAAATGTAATAATGTCGACTACTCTGACAACTCATCCAACAACTGTGAACAAGATATCTTGGTGAGACAATCTACAACCACATTCTACTTGAATGGATTATAGGCTATCTCAAAGTCATAATCATAGAATAACTATATCCATAAAAACAATCTCAAGTTAACATCCTTCTATTAGAAGATATACTTGATACTCTTGTGTTTAGAATGGATGATAAACTGGTCACCCATAAGGTAACGTCTCTATATATTTTGGGTGAAAACTACCACTACAAATTCTAGATATAGGGTCACGTAGTTCTTCTCATGAGGTCTCAAATATCAAGAACCATAGGAAATTTCGACCTTCCTATATATTAGATCACATATGTGTTCTGTCTTGAAGGCATCACAGAATACTAAGTACTTAACACCCTCCTGTAAAAATCTTAGGATCAGCGCCCTCACTTATCTCTTCCATGACACCTAAAAAGATTGATGGAACCTTTACATCCATATAAAAGGTTTCCCTTATAGAAAAAATATGTCATTATTGTCACTATCTTTGAGAAATAAGATAAGAATCCCCAGTAGTAGTATGACATCCCAAGGAAGCTCCACACCTATGTCATGTTATTGGGTGGCTTCCACGCTAACACTACCTCAACATTTCTTGGGTCCACTAACACACTCTCTTATTAGATAACATATCCTAGAAACTCAATTTCTTTAATCCAAATCTGAAACTTTGAGAACTTCCAATAAATTTGTTTTTACCAGATTAGGTCTAGAACCATCATCATGTGTCTCAGATGCTCCTCCTCAGATGTTGAGTACACTAGGATCTCGTCGATGAAGACTACAATCATTATATATATGAAGGGATTAAATATCATGTTCATGAGTCCCATGAATACTGATGGGGAATTATTCATACTAAAAGTCATCAATAAGTACTCATAATGATCTTAGTGACATTATATAGCCATCTTTATTATATACATGTCTTGTATTCAAAGCTAGTGGAAACCAGAACTGATGTATGTCTTTGAGAACCATCTTATCCCACTCAACTAATCAAAGAGTTACTCAATCCTTTGAATTGTATACTTATACTTCATATTCACCTAATTCTGGTAATGGTAATCCACACCCAACCTCAATATCTTGTCCACCTTCTTGGTGAATAACATAAGGGATGCATAGGGGGACATTGGGTATGATAAATGTCTTCCTCTGAAAGTCCTCCGACCATTCATTCATCTCGCAAAGCACTACAATATCTATTTAATAATATAGTGAAGATACAAAGGAATTTCTTCGGATAAATTATACACCAATGTCTATCTATTTCTAGGAAGGTAAGCTTGCACATCCTCAGGAATGATATTCTCATTCTATTCCACTACTATAGAAAAATAAAAGCTCGTAGAATCCACTACTCTAAAGGTAGTATTATCTAATAGGTTAGTAATCAATTGTAACCTCCTACATATGATCTCATTCTACTATTCCTTGGTTCCCATCCCATTGATGATGAAAAACGTAATCCCATATACTATGAAACATTACATACTCTTCCTAAAATAGTCAATCTATGTAGGGAGAGATTATATCTTGTCTATAACTAGTATAATGAAATAAGGATTCATCACATCTAGAAAGTGATCCTAAAAGAATATCTCTCCTTTAATAGTTTAGTCACACTACTGGATGAAGGATTTGATCCTTGGATCCACTACAGTATGAGTTTTTAAATGTAAAGGTTGAGCCAAAGGCTTATGTGGAATCTCAAGGTCTTTAAATATTTATGTAGAAATCATAACATGCTTAGTACCTATGTCTATTAGTACTGTAAATAAGGTAAAAAAGATATATATCATACCTCTAATAATTCATGGAACATCAAGGTCATAGGTCTTTATTTAATTCAACTTTCTTCATCCCTATCCTCGATCTTCATGAGCCTGGTATGGAATACATGGGGTCGTTGTGGGAATAGATTAAATAGTCATCCCCCTTCAGCTACTCTACCTGCTGATCTACCATGTATAACACACTTCAAACTTCCATACTATTACTATTGTATCTACCTTTGTGGTCCATCCTCTGTCTCTATATCAGTTGTATAGTGAGATGGATAATCCCATGTGAGATGTCTCTCACTGCCACAATAGTATTACCAGCACCCTCTAGGATAACTAGAAACATCCAGAGAGCCCCAAACCACAGACCCTATATCCTAATATCACATCTAGAAATGAACTTTATTTCCATATACATTCATATACCATTGGCAACCCACTTTTGAAGTCTCAACACCATTTTTTCCACTATAATCACCCACTGTCAGTGTCTTCTGGACCAGAAATCTCTATACTACCAAACCATGCTCCGGCACCCCGACATGGTTGGAATTAAAATAGGTATCATGCTAGATCATATATATCATAATATTACCTACCCAAAGATACACTCATAGATGAAAATATCTATAACCATATCCATAGAATATATTCAGAGGTTAGTGAACCTAGATGAATAATTATCCATAGTTGTGCAACCAACTAAAGTTGTAGAGGCTCGTGTATGTGCAATTCCCACAAAATTGTTGGAGATAAATTTTTTGTGAAAAGGTTATACAACTCTATCCATGAAATATTCATCTCTTCATATGATAAATTCACTAGTCCCCACCATCACCATATAGATCTAGTGAAGTGTCCCCACTATGACCACCATCTAGTCTACAGGTGTCCTAATAATTAGAAAAAATCATGTAACTACTTTGAGCCTATCATAGTTTACCTATGTATCTAGATAACCCTAAAACATGAGGGGTCACTATCACTAAAACTCATAATGTGTTCTCAACCAGTGAGCTACATCTATCAATATTTCTAGCACAACTTTTTGTTCTATGGGTGGAGGTATGGATGTAAAACCACCATGAGGTATCACCTCTGGAACATGTCCCTCTATTGAAGCCTCCTCTTTATGTGGATCATCCTCACGATCCTGCTATAGAATCCATGCTCAAAAATATCATGGAGGAATCCTGAAATTAAAAAATTGTACCACTGATTGGATTATAGTTAGCTGAGCTTCACATACATGGACATTACATATTTTTATATGAATAATCAATACATTACAAAAACATATACCTCGAAACTATAATAGTTTAGTGTATTTGAAGACAAAGTTCACAATATTCTAGTTTTGATAAATATCTTCAATATCACCCATAAATATATTCTCCTTTATCACTCCTCACAATCATTCCCTACTTAAAAAAATTATTCATAACTTGGGGAAAAGTAAACATAAGAAAGGGTGAGATTATATGCTTAGTAAGGGTAAATAAGGGAGATATATATGCAAAACATGATAATAAGGGTATGAGAAAATGAGTATAACATAAGAAAACCGTACCCTTAATATTAAATATGGAAATCTTGAGTAATGGAATAAAAATTGGAAGTTCAAAAGACATGAAAGATAATGAAATCATAGAACATAATCCATAGGATCAAAACATTTCCATAGGACATGGAATTATGTTCTATACATAATTACAAAAACATTTTCATATTTTTCAAGGATCACTTCAAATTTTATCATAGTGAAAATGGTTCACTCAAAAAACTATCATCGTAGTCATGGTTCACTTCCAAGACCATGATATTGTAAAAATTCCCTTACTAAACTAGGTTTAAGGCCCTTCTATTCTTATCTATCTCAAGAGATATAAATCTTTACTGATTTCATTGGAGGTAGGTGTAGGTCCCACCCCCCACATAATAAAAAAAATGTATATGTTCCATAAGATCATAAAAAATTCATCGTATCATAACCCATGAAATGAAATTTCTTTCATAATAATTTCATCATATCATAGCATGTCGAAAAGATACTAGTTTCATAATCTTTTCATCATTTCATCATAGAATAACCCATGGAAAAATAATGGGGTTTCATAATAATATTTCCATGGTATAAACTATGTAAAACAGTAAGTTTTATAACCATTTATCATGTTATAACTCACTAAAATGAAATGGGTTTCACAATCTACTTATCATCACAAACATTGACTATTTAGATAAAGAATTAGAATGGTATCATCACATCATATTCCCAATGAGTATAAGTAACATCAATGGATTTCATCTAAGAGGGAATATTATTTTGAAAATACACTTGGATTGTTTCTTGAGCGAAATAACATTCATTTGAATATCAATTTAAAAAAAAAGCATAAATCATTTAGGAAATTCTTTTCTTTGAAAATCTACCCTGAAACTTACAAGGGAAGCTTCAAAACCCATTTAAAACATTTCTTTAGGAAAATATCATTCTTCTTTGAAAAATAAATTTTAAAACGTAAAACATTGTTAAAATTCTTTTGTTTAAAAATAACCTTGAAAACATATAAATTAGTATTCAAAGAAAATAAATTTCATGATGGTGGTAAATTCTGTTAATGTCATACATGTTAAAACAAAGATTCCTTTCACATTTTTTGTAAAAGAAAAAAAGCATTGTTTAGAAGGAAACATTAATATTCCATTAAAAATTAATAATTAATACATGGGTAAAAATTTATTTAATAAATTATTTTAAAAATGTAAAAAACATTTTTTAAAATAATTATAGAAAACATGGTTTTGGAATAAAAAGGATTTTTGACTGAATAGAGAAATAAGTTCAAATATTCTTAAAAACATTACTTTGAAATCTTGGGCACAAAGAGAGATGAAAATTAAGGGAAAAAATATTTCTATAAAATAAAATAAGGATAAGATAATTTACGAGTTCCTTGAGGGTTGTAATATAGTATTTTATTATTGAAATCATAATCATGAACAATCATAATAAACGATAATATTATAACATAAAACTATTACAACTTTGTTAACATTGAATTGTAATCACTATAAAACAATAACATTAAATTCAACAGAAAATATAATGATAATAATTTTATTCATAATATAAAATTTCAAAGGGTAATTATATACACCACAAGGAAGATGGTATGTTCATACATAACATAGTTATCCGAGAAGGAAATTGGAGACCAAAATCCCTTACTGGTTTGCAATATTTTGAACCATAAACCCTGTAAAAGAGAGATAATCAAATGGATATGTAAATATCCATAATTTTATGTATAATAATCATAAAATTAATTCATATTCCGTATATATACCACATAAAAGAAACCCATGGTGAATATGGCTTGTGTCCTATAGAAAATAAAAGTGATACTGAAATCTGTTACCACTTTTTAAATATTTTGAATCATAAGACCCAATAAATAATAACCTAAAATGAAACTATAACTTTCATGAAAAGGAAATGATTTAGGATATAATGTTTCAAATGGTTTGTATATAAACCAAAAAAATGTAACTTCAGTGGTGAATTTACATGTCTCCCAAAAATAAAAGAGACCTGAAATACCTTACGTTAAGTATTGAATTACTTCGTACCCATTAAAAAATATTGTATAATAAGTACAAGTAAATTATTAATATATTATATATATATATATCATATATTAATTAGTTATGAACATTTACTACTTATTTGTTAACAATTCTTTGTTAAAATCACATTTTGGTTAATAACCGCTTTGTTTTTCGTATATGTTTTTATTTCTTATTTTTGGTCCTCTTAACTTGATCCCAGTTCCATAATATAAGGAATAAAAATAATTAAATAATTTTCATATTTATACATAAATTATAATTTTAATACCAATCATGAAATATGGTTTGGAGAAATGAAGTATGTTATGATCATGGATATGGTAGGTCGTACTTATGAATGAGTAACATTTCCACTTTTCAAAGATCATTATGGAAAGGTGGTAAGAAATATTTTATCATTTAATAATTATATAAATATAATAAATAACATATTATTATAATAAATATACTTATAAATATTATCCATTTTTTAATGATGAAAAGAGACAGTCGCATCCCTTCCTAGAGGCGGTAGTCCCCGCGTACACGAACCTTGTAATCATATTGTAGCAAGTGAAATGGTAAGATATAAAAAGATATATTATATTTTTATAAAGAAAAATTTTTCCTTAATATAATAATTGTTACATATATATCACATATATTTATTAAATCTATACTTATTATCTTCCATGTAAAGCATTAGTGAGAAATGAAGCGCATCGTTTTGCAATGCAATAGTATGTCGTACACAGGAGCGGCGTTATCATATCCCCTATGGAATGGAAATTTAAAATTTTATATATAATATAATGAAACCATATGTATAATTATGTAATAAATATCCTATATATACTTTTTATCCATCATCATACCCAACATGGGTAGGTTGTAATGGAAAAATGAATGGCTTCAATTCATGATGCAGTAGTCTGTTGTACACCGAAATGATTTTTTCGAAAATCTTTTCATTAAAGTGGTAATGGTTTTAGGTTATTTCTATAACATAATAAAATCTCATTATATTAATGATATTGTGTTTATAATATCATAATTGTTAAATAGTAATTGAACTTTTTGGAGGAAAAAATAAAATAAAAACACTCTTTGAAGAACGTTACCCCTTCTTCAGGTAACCTCTATATGTTTTCAACAAAACCCTTCCTGTGATGGATTTATGTAAACAATATGGATTATAGGATGCTATTATGTATGTTTTAACGTTATTTTGGTAGGAAGTCTTCTAAATAAAAGGGTACAAATATGTGAAGAGGATAGGATAG
Organism: Viscum album; assembly: GCA_963277665.1. Taxonomy (NCBI): domain Eukaryota; kingdom Viridiplantae; phylum Streptophyta; class Magnoliopsida; order Santalales; family Viscaceae; genus Viscum; species Viscum album. Next base: position 693,590,174 of record OY728161.1, on the reverse strand, counting down.
AGTGTGACCTTTTATATGTGAGGTTTATGGCACACTTGTAATTTTGTGTAGAAAATGGTGTTTCCACATTTTTCAAATGAATCAAGGGTCCAAAATAAATTATTATCTATCCTAATAAATTATAGGGCCAAAATATTTACAAAAAAATTATTTTTTACGTATTTTAATTTAGTTTAACCCTTATCTTTTTAGTTTAATGCACCCGGTAAACCCATTTTTTCTTAAACCGCGGTAATTTTTACAATTTTCACTATTTATTATGGTCCAAATTTAAGTTAAATTTATTAGATAACATAAATTATTATAATCTATAATATGTAATCTATTTTTACAAATTCATATCCCATAATTGGGGAAAACTAATTTAAAATTAATCCTACAAATGTGAAGATAAAGCGGGTTTTCAAAGAGAAAATGTTCAAAGATTTCCAAGGATTTTATATCAAAATTCGATATGAAAATGATTACAATGACCAAAATTGAATAAACATATATATAATAAAACATATATTAATTTAAAACCAATTTAAAATATAATTTAACCTTGTACATAATTTAAATGAAAATGCAGTTTTCAATTAAAATTCAGTATTTTCACTATTCATAAAAATTTAATTTTTTCAGATAATTTTAAAAAATTAACACTAAGATAATTTTGACATGATTATTTAATTTTTTTTTGTAAAATAAAATTTATTAATGTTTAAAAAATTATTTTAAATTTATTTTCACCCAAATCTAACAAAACAGCTTTTAGAAAAAATAAAATTTTAAGCATAAAATTAGATTAATTATTATATATTATCTATAAATAAATTAGGTGAATGTTACAAATTTTATTGAATATAATATATATATATATATATTTAATTAAATTATTTCACCCATTATTGTTTGTTTAATTTATTAAGGTAAAACACATTTTTGGTCATAAAATTAGTTTTTTAGAAAATAATTTCCTTTATTTAAAAATAGTTTTTATTTTAATTTATAATGAATTAATCACAAAAAAATTAATTTTATATAAATTTTTGTATCATATATTTTAAAATTTTAGTTAATCCTATTCATACCCTCCATTACAATGTTTAAGTGAAAACGATCATATTAAATAAAAAAAATTATAGTGTGTTAGGTTTTGTTTATACTCAGTGTATCATGTAACACAAGGTAAACACAATATTTCATGTAATAAAAATATCGAAAATATTAAATTTATTTTATAAAAATAAAATTTCTCGAAATCTCAAGGTGTTACATTCTAACCCCCTTTAAATTAATTTCACCCTCAAAATTTGTTACATTGGTACTAATAATTGAGGATTATTCAACCTCATTACATCCTCAGGTTCCCATGTAGCTTACTCAAGCTGAGGATTTCACTATAAAACATTTTCCAAGTATGTAGTCTTATTTTGTAGAACATATTCTATTTTATCTAGAATCTCCAATGATTTTTTTCAAAAGAAATTTCACTATCAAGCAGTATATCCTATGAGTTCATTATATGTTATAGATAAAGTATTTATTTACATAGAAGAGATACATAGAACCCATATTGAACTTGAGAGAGTTTTGGTGGAAGCCACAATTGATAAGATTCAACCCCGATATGATCACAAATTTCAAAAGGACCTATATACCTAGGTCCTATCATTTATTTGTATCATAAGAAAAATTTAATCATTTGAATGTTATTTGATAAATTTCTATATGTTATTTTACCCCAATAAATAAATATGCTTTTTAATGCCTAAATAACTTAGGGATTACGAGGTCCATAAAAGAATAACAGTTCATTCCTTCTATCTCTAGTTAAAAAAATAAACCCATTCATCTGATGCAGATAAAAATTTATATTTTAAAGTGTTAAATTAAACACTAAAACATCATCCAATTTTCAACATAAACAATTCCAAATATAGTTAACCTTATAACCCATAAAAAATTAAAAAATTATAAATTATCTCACAAAATTTTACAAAGTCAACATAAACATAATCCCCCAGGTATCATAATGTGGATCTTGATTGTCACATACCAAACATGTGAATACCTTCTTGTTGAAAAAACTAATTCTTCTTCATTGATTATATAAAACATGAAAATAGTTGAACTGTTCAAATGTAATCAGTACTATCCAATTTACATATTCATATCTAATATCTATTTATTCCAACATCATTATCTAAACATATGTAACATATTAATGGTTATCTTAATTTAAAAAAAATACCACCTTTACAATAAATAACCTTTCTATTTCATAAAAACTATTTAACGTATTATTGTAAATCCTTAATGAAAAACCTATTATGAAAAATCCTTCAAAATTATTGACTTCCAATAAATAAACACTTCTATATTTATACTTAATTCTTAAACCATTAACTAGGTTCAAACACCTTATTCCTTAATACATCTTTCCTTTTGTATTTCATTCATAGTCTCTTCATCGTCAAAAACAATACCATTACTCATACAACCTTTCTTATTTTTTTATGATCACCCCCCCTTAGGATATCAATTTTTAAAATTCCCAAACATTACATATTTAAAACATGTATCCGTTGATAGTACCTTAGAGAGACCAATATTCACTTCTTTTATGTTATCTGATATTTTTATTTTTCCTATACAGTTACTTGTTTTGTGTTCTTTTTTTCCACACCCAAAACATCTTCTCATCCCTTTTAAAAATTCCCTTGAGTGTTTCTTCTCGCAATCTGAACTTATAATAATGTGAATTTTCTTTCTTCTATGTTCTCCATGACCTTAACTCTCATTGAACTCTATCCTTCTCTTATTTGGTGATTCAAGTATTTGGACAAGGTGAACATTGTTAATAATGTTCTAAGATAACTTATAAGTCCAAGTCAAATTATCTTTCACTCAATTCATCATCCCATTTGGAATCTCATCAGCAAGTCATCTATCACATTCAATGTTAAACAAGTTCCATCAGGTTCCCTCAATTGAATAAAACCAAAAAGAATAGTGTGACAAACAATAATAATAGTGTAAAACCAAATATTTATGAAAAAAATCCATATAGGATTTATAAATCATGTCAAATTAATTTTAATCTATGACACCTTAGTTTTATCCTATAGAATTTATAACCATTATCTATTTAAATCCTTCCTGATAGTTTTTAAAGAGTTTTTAAGTTTCCCAATAATATCCTTAGGAGGGTAAATCTATGTGGGAAGTAAGTCAAGATGTTATGAAGCAGGTAATTATTAATTCCAAATCAATTCTCTCTTTTGGAATTTACTACCATGAACGACCTCTTTGTCAGATTCAAATCCACTTGTAGTATCTTGACATGGATTTAATTTCATAGAAACCACTTTCACTATCCTTTACCCATATTACCAGACATTTTAAAATAATTGTACAAATACATAGAATTCTCCTTATATGTATCCATAGAAATATCCTTATAAATATGCATATGAATCTCACTAGGGATGTTTAATTATAGTTTCTAAATGTTTAATACACCATTCCTTTAATGCCAACTATCACGGCTAAGAATTATTTCTAAGGGATATAATTTAAACCAATCAGGGAACAATATGGGAATCAACACCTCCCGATTATAAAACACCACCACCCCTAGTGGAATCCCATTCTTCATGAAACTCTTCATAAGATATTTATGCTTTATCAAATGCTCAAATGAGAGAGTTCCCAAGGACCAGATTCCTTTTTTCCTCAGATGCGAACTATAATTACATAGTATTTTATACATGGATATGATATCTTTTTAGAGAAATATTAAATATTGTAAACAAAACCATGCCTTAGGATCATAATATTTTAGTATCTTTGGAGACTAGGTACACAGTCTTCTAATTTGTTGGAATATATTCAAAATCTCCCATATAGATCATGTACTTTATTACTCTTCAAAAACATATCCATATTAATACCATTATTCATAACTTGGGGAAGGGATACATAAGAAAGAGCGATATTAGATACTCATTAAGGGTTAATAAGTGAGATTCATAACAATAACATGGATATAAGGGTATAATAGAATAATCATACCATATGGAACTCATTCACTGCATATCAAAGATCAAAATCATGATTCATAGAATAAATATTAGTAGTCAATAAGATGTGGATCATAAGGAAATCAAAGAACATGATCCATGAGAGAATAAAGTTGGCATAAGAATTAGAAATGTGGCATACACATCAACATAGATAATCATTTCCATACTAGTCTAGGATCCCTTCCAAAGATATCATAGTGGAATGTGTTCACTTCCCAAACCAATATAGAATTCAAGGTTAACTCCCAAAACCAACACAATGATAAAGTATCTTATTGAACCATGGTCACTCCTCCTCCCAGTCCTATCTATCTCATGAGATATAAATCTCTATCCAATGCATAGAATGGCGTATAGTTTGTACCCATCACATAATGAAAATCATATGTAATTGTTCCATTATTTAACAAAAAATTTATCATATCATAACCCATGAAAATAAATGTGTTTAATAAAAATTTAATCATATCATAAGATGTAAAAAAGATATTGGTTTCATAATAATTTTATCATTTCATCATAGCATAGCCCATGGAAAAATTACCAGGTTTCCTAATAAATATATAATTGTATAACCCGTGGAAACAAAAAATGGTTTCATAATAATTTTATCAAGGTATAACCCATAAAAAAGAAATGGGTTTCATAAAATTATTTTCATCGTAGAAATAAACCATTAAGATAAATAATATGAATGGTATCCTTGAATTATATCCTAATTTAATAATAAATAACATTAAAGGTTGTCATCGTAGAAGGGAAATTATTTTGAATATACATTTGGATAATTTCTTTTAGAAAATAAATTTTATTTTAAAATAAAATTTTAAAACTAAAATATCATAATTTGTTTGAAATCTATTTCTTTAAAAATTAACTTTGAAATGTACATTGGAGTATTTAATATTCAATTAAATCATTTCTCAAGGAAAATATCCTTCCTATTTTAAAATAACTATTTCAAATATAAAATATTTTTAAAATATTTTTATTTTTAAATCACCTTGAAAAATTTTAAATTAAGCTTCCAATAAAATTATGCTTTTGATGGCAGGAAATCTTGTTCAGGTTATACATGTTAAAACAAATCTTTCTGTCATATGTATAGTAAAATTTAAATGGGAATTGTTTGAATAATAGTATCAAGATTCTATTCAAAATATTTTTTGGAAATTAAACCATGGGTAAAATGTTTTTAAAATAATAATTTAGATATTTTTTTAAAAAATTATTTTTTTAGAAAAAAAGTTTTGGAATAAAAAGTTTTTCGATCAAAGATTAAAATATGGATAGATTTTCATAAAATCAGTCCTTTGAACTCTTGGAAACATAGGGAGAAACAAATAAAGGGAAATATATATTACATTGACATAACCATGGTATAATATATGTTATGAGTTTTTTGAGAGATGGATCATAATATTTAATCATTCAAAGAATAATAAAAAATAATACTGATAAACTATGAGATTGAAACATAAAACTCTTACAACTTTGGTAACATGAAATCATAATCCCCATGAATTAAAAATATTTAATAAAATATTTAATATCATTAAAATATGTATATTAATGATATTACATGTCAAATTGTTAGTATATACACCTCATGGAAATATTTAGGCACAAAACATCACATAAGTCTTCAAAGAATGCAATTTGAGACCAAAAACATTTACCTCTGTAAAATATTGATCTATAAACCCCATGAGAGAGATATCCTAAAATAAATATATAAATAACAATAATTATAATTATAATAATTATAAAATACATTCCTGTTCAGTATATACACCCCATAAAATAAACACATAGTGAATACGGCTTGTGTCTCACAGAAAATAAATGTGAGATGAAAATCATTTACCGCTTCAATAATCTTTAAAATCGTAAGTCCTAATAAATAATATCATAAAATAAAAAATTAAGTATCATGAAATTTAATATATTAATGATGTAATATATTAAATGGTAATTATATACACCACACAAAATAAACTAGTGGGGAATTTTCATATGTCTCTAAGAAATAAAATAGATACTATAAATTTCATACCTTAATTATCAGCTTCTGTTGTACATGTTTAAAAATCCTATATACTAAATAAAATGTTATTATTATTATATAATATAACCATACTTATATATATTATATAATATATTATTTACTTATGAGTATTTAATACCTATTTTTCAACAATTAATGTTTAAAATCACATTTTGGGTAATAACTGCTTTGTTTTTCATATATGATCTGATTTGTTATTTTTGGTCCTATTACCAAGATCATGGATTAATAATATACCAAATAATAATCATGAAAAGATTAACATACTTATACATAAAATATAATTTTAATACCAATCATGGATTATGGTTTTGAGAAATGAAGTATGTTGCGATCATGGAGACGATATGTCACTTGTACGCATAAGTAACATTTACAATTTTCAATGGCCATTATGAAAAGAAGGAAAGAAATATTTTATCTATATATAATCATAATAATATAATAAATAACATATTATTCCCCTAATTATACTTATACATATCATTCATGATTTGTGGTGATGAAAAGAGAGGGTCAAATCGCTTCTTGAAGGTGGTAGTCCACACATACTCCATTGACGTCATCACATTTCATGCAGTGAAATGATACAAAAAAATGATATATTACATTTACATAATTATAAATATGTAATTAATATAATAATTATTTCATTTATATGACATATATTCATTAAATCATTCCTTATTATCATCCAAATAATGCAATAGTGAAAAACGAATCACATCGCTTCCGTGAAGAGGTGTTCTATTGTGCACACGAGCAATGTTATAGTATCCCCTACGAATTGGAAAGTAAAAAAAATCAATATTATATTTAATAAATATAAAGGAATAATTATTTTATAAATATAACTTATATAATTAATATTCATCATCATTCCCAATTATGATTGGTGTAAATTGAAAAATTAATGAAATCTGTTCGTGAGGAGGTAGTCTGTTGTACACAGAAATGATGATTTCTTTAACCATTTAATGGAAGTGGGGGTAGTTTTACATAATTAACATAATATTAAAATACCTAATTAAATGTAAGATACTAATAGTATTATATAATCATGGTTAAATAATAATTTAAGGATGTGGGGGAAGAAATAAAATAAAAACATTTGTTAAAAATGTTGCTTATTCTTTGTGTAACATCCTTATTTTTACACCAAAATACATCCTAGGTTGGAATAATGAAAAAATAAGGCTTATTGTATTATATTATAAATGTTGAAAATTTATTTTTTCAGAAATTTTATGAACTAATTTTTTTTAATGTTTTATGAGGAGAGGAGAGGGGGTGTCCTTTTATAAGTGAGGTGACAGACACACTTGTAATCTTTGAGAGGAAAAAGATGTACCCATGTTCATAACATTATAAGAGGGTCCAAAATGGAATATTATAAATAACTAGACAATATATAATCTAAATATTTTCATAAAACTGTTTTTATACGATTCTATTTTAATTTTAACCCATTTCCTTTTAGTTTAACCCCACAACAAACCCATTTTTACTTTAACTGTGATATTTAATTTTTATGGTTTTCATTATTTATTTGGGTAAAAACCTACGTTGGATACATTAAATAATATAAATTATTTTTATTAAAAATATAGAACATTTTTCCCCAATTCAATTCATAGATTAGGAATAATTTATTTTAAAATTAATTGAGTAGATGCGACGGAAATGCGGGGTTTCAAAGATAAAATGCTCAAAATTTTACAAAGATATTATATCAAAATTCAATATCAAAATGATTAAAATAAAATAAATTTTATTAATTTGTATGTATGTAATTAAAATAACGATAATTTAAAACCAATTTAAAATATAATTTAACTTTATAAATAATTTAAATGAAAAGGTTCATTTCAATAAGAATTTTGTATTATCACTATTCATCTGAAATTTAACTTTTCAAAAAAGTTATCAAAAATTCACCTGAAGATAATTTTACAATAATGATTTAAAAAATGAAATTTATTTTTTATATTAATTTTATAAAATTTTCACAATTTAGATTTAAATTAAGTGTGAAAAATGGCGATGAAACTACTTTTTATAACAACACGATTTTTAAACATAAAACTGTATTTATTATTATCCATTATTTAGAAAAAAATAAGATTAATTTTAAACAATTAATTGAATATAGAATATATAAAATTAATTATATTAATTCAACAAAATTTATTTATTTAATTTATTGAGGTAAAACATATTGGTGTGCATAAAAATATATTTTAGAAAAACATTTCATTTATTTTTAGATAGTTTTTATTTTCATTTCTAATTAATTGGTCACAAAATAATTCATTTTATGTACATTTATAGATCATATATAACCATAATTTAGTTAATATTACTCATACCAATGATTCCAATGTCTAGTTGATAACTATCATATTAAATTATAATATTTTAATAGTATTTTCTGTTTCATTTAAACTTAGTTCAGCTTGTAACAAAAAGGTAATCTCATTATTGTGGGTAACAAAAAATATCAAAAATAATAAATTTATTCGAAAAATATATTTAACAAAATCATAGGTTATTACATCCTACCTTCCTTAAAATTAATTTTTACCTTGAAATACGTCACTTCAGTTCTAACAACTGAGGATAATTTTGACTCGTTATATTCTTATGTTCTCACAAATCTTACTCAAACTGGTTGTTTCACCTCAAAAAAATGGAACAAGTAAGTGGTATTATTTCACATAAGATTCTCTATTTGATCCAGAATCTCTATCATATTTTCCTAATTATAAATATTATTCTCCTGTAATATGACCTATATTTTTAGTACATGTGATGTATCATGTTTGTAATTCCTCAAGAGATGTGCAAAGAACACATATTGAACCCAACAAAGGTTTGGTGGAAGTTCCAATTGATATAATACCATCGTGATATGATACTATCCAGATATGATAAAGATTTTCAAATGGGTTGATAGACTTAGGGATTAGAATTCCTTTGTATCATATTTATAATTTTATCATTTGGTTGTGATTCAATAAATTTCCACTTCATCTCTTACCCCAAGAAAGGAAGATAAATTTTTTATGCTTGAAGCACTAACTAATCATAAAATCCCTAAAATAATGATAAGTCATCCTTTGTATCTGTAATAATAAAAATTTATCTCTAGTTAAATATAGACATATATTTATATGGTTAAGTAATATGTTAATCCCTAATTCCTTATCCAATGTCAATCTTAAATCATTCAATTAATAGCTAACATTATAACCCTCTCAAAATTAGAAAATATAAATATAGCCATTTAATATATCAAAATAAAATTAAAATTAATCCACTTTATATCACAGAGTGTCTATTGAATGTCACTTACTATATATTTGAATACCTCCATCTTGTATTCTCTTAAAATATAGTAATAATAATAATTAACATACAATTTTATTGAAAACATTAATGATTATTCATTCCATACATAACACAACGATTATTTCATATATTCCTTAAATTAAAAAATGTGACCTCCATCAATGATAACAAATACTAATTTTTTCAAAAACCATTAATTTGTTTCAAGGAAATCACCATTATCCCATTTAATTATTCATATCCAACATCTCTTTATCCCAACATTATTATCTCATCATCTAGAATATATTGAGGGTTATTTTCCCTTAATCAAAATATAACTATACCATTAAATAACTTTTCTAGTCCAACAATACCATTAAATATACTCTTATAAATCCTTAATGAAAAAATTGTACTGAAAAATCCTTCATTGTTTTGGATTTCCAATTCATAAACACTTAAATCATTCTACAATTTCATTGAACCATTAAGTGTTTTTCTTCTTATTCTTAAATACCTATTTCCTTTTATATTTCATTTATAGTCTATTTATAGTGAACAGAAAAACCATTACTCATATAACTATGTTGATTCTCTTCATGGTATTTCCCCTTATGTCATATATTTTTATAATACCCATACTTTACTTATTAAATGCATTTATATGTTGATAATTCCTTAGGGGAATCGGTATTCACATCCATTTATTTAATTAAACATTTAATTTTTCATTTATAAATACTTTATTTGGGTCTTTCATTTTCACACTGAATACATCTTCCCATACATCTAAAACATTACCTTGAGTTCATATTCATACATTAATGACATATATGAAATGCAATATTTTTTCCACTATGGTCTCCTCTACCTAACGTATCAAAAAACTATATCCTTCCCTTTATTGGTTAATTTGAGAGCTATTTAAGTTTCAAATTTTATAAACATGTTATATGATAACTGATTATGCATAATCACAATATCTTTCACTCTATTAATCATCTATTTTGGATCCTCATTAGAATTTTTTTTCACTTTCAATGTTAACCCAATTCCATCAGGTTCCCACCACTGACTAAAACTAAAAATCCTAGAGTGAGTAACACTAATAAAAGAGTAAATACACATAATTATCATAAAATTACTAATAGGATGTCTAAAACTTGTAAAATTCTTTTTAATCTATGATACCTTATGTCTATCCTATGTTATTCATAGTCGTCATCTATTTAAAAAATTCCCAAGGGTTCATAAAGAGTTTGTGTATTTTTAAAGCATAACCCTTGGGAGTGTCAAACCATGTGTGTAGGAAGGCCTGTTTTCAGGTACCAGGTGAGGATTGATTCTTTCTCAATGCACCATTTTGGGAATTTTTACCACTAGTTACCTCTTTTATAGAACCAAATAAACTTATTATATCCAGAAAAGTATATAATGTCATGGAAACCACTTTCTCTATCCTTTTCCAAAATTCTAGGAAATTTTACTATACTTTTAATCATCCTTAGTATTATCCTTAGATGTATACCATGATATGTACTTAGAAATTACCTTAGGCTTCACTCCCTGTTTTTACAACTAAATTTTTGAAAGGTTAACTAAACATTTACTATGATACTAACTATAGTGGTTTGTAATTAATTCTGGTGAACTATAATTGATTCATATTAGTACACTCTTTAGTAAGTTACACCTCATGGGTAGAACAAACCACCACCACTTGTGGAATCCCTTTCTTCATGAATCCCTTGGGAACATATCTATTAATTGTCTAATGATCATATGTAAGAGTTCCCAAGGATCAGATTCATTCCTTTTACTTTGATTCAAACTATAGATACCCAATATTTTCGTACATGGATAATAAATCTTTTTAGATGAAAATTCACTACATTACACTAAAACACATCAGAGTAACATAATAGTTTAGTGTATTTGGATACTAATCCCAAAATATTCTTATTTTATGAAATATATTAAACATATACCATAAAGATATTCTTTTTTATTACTATTCATAGACGTACCCTAATTTAAACCTTATTTTATGACCTGGGGGAAGTATACATAAGAAAAGGTAAACTCAGATGCTCGGTAAGGGTAAAATAGGGAGATATATAAGCATAACATGAACAAAATTGTTTGATAACATCCTTATAACATATTAATACAATCCATATATATCTAAGATGATAATATTGATTTATGTAAAAAATATTAGAAGTTCATAATACATAAATCAAATAAAAACAAAGAAAATGACTCATTAGTGAATAAAATTTTCATAATTCCTGGAAATATGGAATACACATGTACAAATAAAATTATTTCCATAATAGTAAAAGCCCACTACCAAGACTATCATAGAATAATAGGTTCACCGTCCAAGACATAAAAATTTTCAAGGTTCAATACCTAGACCATTATAGTTGAAAACATCCTTTATTAAACCTAGTTCACATTACATTCTAGTCTTGTCTATCTCATGAGATATAAATCATTATCTAATTTATTGGGGGGTGATATAGGTCCCACATATCACATAATGAAAATAATATATATGTGTTCTATAAAATAATAAAACATTCATCATATCATAACCCATGAAATGAAATGGGTATCCTAAACATTTCATTATAACATAACTATTCTAAAAAGAAACAGGTTTAAAAAAATCATCATTTCATCATATCATAACCCATGGAAAATTAATAAGGTTTCATAATAATTTTATCATGGTATAACCCATGGAAAAAATAAGTGGTTTTCATAATCATTTTATCATGTTGTAGACATTGGAAAAGAAACAAGTTTTATAAACGTCTTTTCATCATAAAAATAAACAATTTAAATAAATATTTATGATGGTATCATTAGATAGTATCCTCAATAAATACTAAGTAACATCAAAGGATTCCATCTTAGATGGAAAATTATTTTGAAAATACTATTGGATAATTTCTTGAGGAAAATAAATTTTCTTTGAAAATCACTTTTTAAAATGAAAAATTCCTAAAAAATGTTATAAATAATTTTCCTTGAAAATAAAATTTTATACCTATAAAATAAACATTAAAATTAATTTAGATCATCTATTGAAGAAAATATCCTTTCTACATTGAAAAAAAAATTTAAAAAATAAAACATTTAGAAAATACTTTTTTTAAAAATAACATTTAAAAAATATAAACGATTCTTCAAGTAAAATAATTTTCATGATAGAGTGAAATTCCATTCATCCATACACATAAAAAAATATTTCCTTCACATTTTTGGAAAAATCCAAATGATTGTTTGGAAAATGACATGAAGATTCATTTAGAAATTTAAAAATTAAAACATTTTTAAAATTAAATTAATAAATCATTTTAATAATGTTAAAAAAATTATTTAAAACGTTTTTTTAAACATTATTTTAGAATAAAAATATTTTTTCACAAATGAGTGAAATAAGGCCGAATTTTCATAAACATTATTTTGTTTCCTTAGGTATATAGAGAGAGAAAATTGAAGGGAAAACATGCATTATTTTAAAATAAACAAATTATAATAAATATATTCAGTTTCCAGATATATTTATCATAAGAATTTATCATTGGAATCATAATCATAAATAATCCCAATGAACATTTATATTCTAATATAAAACTTTTACCACTTTGGTAACTTTGAATCATAATCCCCATGGAATAATAACATTAAATTCAATGTGTAATGTCATGAAGCTAATTATATTCATGATATAAAATTTAAAATTGGTATTATAAACAACTCATGTAATAATATAGGTGCATAACATAACATAGGTCTCCAAGAAGGAAATTTGAGGAAAAAAATCCATTACTGCTTTGGTAGCTCTTGAATTATAAACCCAATGAAAGAAAGGTCCTAAAATAGATTTTTAAATACCTATACTTTTAATGATATGAATCATAAAATACATTCATGGGTTTAATATAAACCACATAAATTATACACATGGTGAATATGTCTTATTTATCATAGAAAATAAAAGTGAGACGGAAATCCCTCACTACTTTAGTAATCTTTTGAATAAAAAGTCCAAATAAAGAATAACATAAAATGAAACATTAAATATAATTAAAATGTTTATATAAATTGTATAAAATTTCATAGTGTTATTCTATACAGCACAAAAAAATGGGTGGTGAATTTGCATATGTCTCTTAGAAATAAAAGAGAAACTAGAAATCTCTTACCTTAAGTATTGAATTCTTTCATACATGTTCTAACCTCATTTATAATGAATAAAATTTAATTATAAATATATTATTGAACATTAGTTATATATATTATATCATATATTATTTTCTTATTTCTATTTTTACTCATTTATTAACAATTCCTTGTCAAAATTTTGTTTTGGGTAATAACTGCTTTGTTTTTCATATATATTTTGTTTGGTTATTTTTAGAACACTTACCATGATCATTGTTCCATAATATCTATAATAATAATGAAATAATTATAATATTTATACATCAATTATAAATTTAAATATAATATTGAAATAATTTTTTTATAAATGAATTATATTAAGATCCTTGTGATGGTAGGTCGTACGTACCCATGATTAACGTATCCATTTTTCAATGATAATTTTGGAAAGAATGTAATTAATATTCTTCTATTAAATAATAATAATAACAATTTCATAAATGACATATTATTCATTTAAATATACTTACACAATAAACCCATTTGGTTTGGTGATCAAAAGAGAGATTCAAATCACTTCGTGAAGGTGGTAGTCCACACGTACACGAATGACATTATCAACTTTCAGTGACCAAAAAGGTAAGAAAAAAATGATATGTTATATTTTAATAATTATAAATATGTCATTTATATAATAATTATTTCATTATATCAAATATATTCATTAAATATTTATGTATTATCTTCCATTTAAAGCATTAGTGAAAAATGAATCATGTCGCTTCGTGAGGCCGTAGTCCGCCATACACTTGAGCGACATTGTCATATCCCCTAAAAAATGGAAAGTGGAAAAGTTATATATGATATAATGACTCAAAAAGTATAATTATATTATAAATATAATATATATACTTTATAACCATCTTAATACCCCACCCTGGGAGGTGGTAATTGAAAAACGAATGACTTTGGTTCGTGAGGTAGTAGTTTGTTGTACACACGAATGATGATTTTGTAACAATTTTGATGGAAGTGAGAATGGTTATAGGTAATTACATTAGTTAAAAACAAATAATTATATCTAATATAACTATTTTATTATATCATCAAGGTCAAATAATAATTTAAAGAGTTGGAAGAGGAAATAAAATAAAAGCACTAATTGAAGAATGTTACATTTTTTCAGGTACCCTCTTATAGTTTGCACCCAAAGCCTTCCTTGGATTTATTTCTATCCAAACTAAAGATTAAATTATTAGACTAGGGAATTTTTTAAGGATATTTTTATCTATATTTTTCTAATAATTTTTTTTGAATGTGTGAAGGTGAGAGGATTGGGGAGGCTACATATATAAGTGTGTTGAGTGGCACACTTATAATTTTTTAGAAGAAAAATGTGTACCCATATTTTTTAAATGACTCAAGGTTTAAAAATATAGTACTATTGAACTTTATAAATTATATGGTTGATATGTTTCAATAAAATGTATTTTATAAAAGTTTTTAGTTCATTTTAACAAGTACCATTTTAGTTTAACCCCCTAGTAAACCCATTTTTCCTTAACCGCATCAAATTATTTTTACTATTTAAATATTTACTTTAGTAAAAAATTAATTTGAACATATTATATAATATAAATTATTCTGATTTATAATATTTAATCCATTTTTTCAAATTAAATTCATATAATTAGTAAAATTTAATTTAAAATTAATCTCACTGATGCGATGAGAAAGTTGGTTTTCAAAGAGAAACTGATCAAAAGATTACACGGTTTTTTTATCAAAAATCAATGTGATAATTTTTCCAAATACCAAATTGAATTAATAGATATATAATAGAAATAATTTTTAATTAAAACCAATTTAAAATATAATTTATCTTTCAAAATAATTAAACGAAAAGGTAGTTTTCAATTAAAATTTAGTATTTTCACTATTCATCAAAAAATTAAAATTTTCATAAAACCATCAAATATTAGATTTAAGATAATTTTGAGATTTTTATTTCAAAATTTAATATTAATTTTTCAAAATTAGTTTTCTAAAATTATTAAAAATTATTTTAAAATTATGTTCACAAAAATGTGACAAAATTTCTTTTTAGAAAATTATAGTTTTTAGCATAAAATTTCATTTATTTTTTTATTGTCTAGAAAAACATAAGATGAATTTTAAAAATCTCATTAGATATATAATATATAAATTTAAATTAAATTATTCAACCAATGTTATTTTTTATATTTATTGAGTAAAAATGTGATTATGTGCATAAAAATAGTTTTCTAGATAAACATTTCCTTTATTTCAAAATTGTTTTGATTTTCATTTTAAATTAATTATCCACCAAAGAATTAATTTAATATATATTTTTAGATCATATATTTTCATAATTTAGTTTAACTTATTCATACCAACAATTCTAATGGTTGGGTGATAACTATCAAATAAAATAAAATTATGTTAATAGTGTGTTTCATTTTATGTAAACATGATGTAGTGTGTAACATAATAAAAAATTAGTGTTGAATGTAACAAAAAATATTGAAAAGATTAAATTTATTTGAAATAAATATTTTAAAAAATATTAGGGTGTTACAAAAGTGAATATTTGGGGATCCAACACTAGAATAAAATAGAAACCACAACCCATTCTTATGTGATTCATGCACCAATATTTTCCATACGACTAGTGCCTACAGGATTTGAGTCAACAAGTAGGTTATAAGAGTCTGGGTGAATAGATACAACTGTTGACACACTAGCACTAGATTCCCGGGCATGATATCCAAACATCAAAAACTCTAATAATTTTTCCATAAATCCCAAACCAAACATCCCTACTAAAACATCTCCAAACTCCGGTCCTATAATGAAACTTTACCTTATTCTACTCTTTCATGACACGACCAACTGGGGCCCACCTAGGTGGTGGCAAGATGATTCTGACACTAAAAGACTACCATTTATTTCCCATGGTCTGTAGAAAAGTGTTGAGTAGTAATAACACTCATATGAGAGGCATTACCCAATGCTAACTATAAACACACATATCCAATACAAATACAATATTGAAAATTGAAACTAAAAATGATACCCAATGCATGAATGCAAATATATCCCATAATCAGAGTATGAAAAAATTACTAGAAAAAATAAATTCCAAAATAAAAGCCCACAAAAATATTAGATGAAGTAAAACCAACTAGAAGGAGGGGGCTGTATTCAAATTAAACACCCAGTATAAACTACGGTCTTTCTAGCTTAATTATACCCCATTTAGTCTTGTTCCACTGAGGACCTTATCGAATGGAATTTTGACTGCATATGACATGACATGTATGCAAATTTCCTGTGTAGGGTGAGTATAACAATACCCAATAGAAGACCATGAAATGACCAAATATAAACCATCAAGAGAGTATTCATATCACAATAAGATCATGTCAATAAGAATATAAGACATGGAATTATAACATTCATATATAATCATGATAGACACTAAGTCTCTGGCTAAAGATACTACAACAATGTTAGACTATGATTATTCTGGATAATACAAGATGATTCTCATCCAAGAGAACTCAATCCATGAGCTGGATAACACTGATCTTACTCATCCAAGATGTTAGGCACATCGAGTCTCACTTGGAAGAAGTATACACTGGAAGTTAGAAGATAATGATACATAGATAATGGATCACACCCAAGGCTATGGTGGAAACTAAAAATCCTAACAAAATTAACCTTCTAATTAGGGGATCAATGTCGGTGTATCTTGGTTAGGCTGGTTCCTAGAACCCCTCATATAGAATAATATATGATAGAGGATCCAACCCTAGGCCTCCCATAGGATTCTTATAACTCTACCCATGACGAATCTCATAGAAAAGATCATATACTATGCTCCGGACATGATTCCTCACTCTACCCTCAAGGGAAATGAACTGAGGGAATTCACCCAATGTATATCAGTATATACTGAATTTAAAAAGTTCCACAATTTATCAAATAGAATGTACATGGAATGTACTGCTAGTACAAGACGTGTCTTTCCAGCCCTGAGTATGCATGTGTCTCACCATGTCACATGACATAAACTTATCAAAATACATGCCATGTTATCTTGGGATACACCATGTGTAGTGGGAGGTCCTGCACTGGGAGTTTCACCATCCCATGCCCATGTACATCTAGCCATGCTCAATTACTTCTGGCTATTCCCATGTACTATAGTTGTACCAATGTACTTGTCTATGTCTGAGTAATAGTTTATTCCCTTGTACTCTCGCCATTACCATGTTCCAGGTTGTGTTTGTGACTATGTTCATCAAGGGATCATGCCGACCTTTCAGCATCGAGTCACATGGTGTGTTCCACGAGTCACATAGAATCTAATATTAATATCTATATAGAAACTATAGAATAATAGATGGGGGACTACATGGCATGTATTCATGGACTACATGATATGTAGTTTTCAATTTTCTATAAATTATTGAACTTTCTTGTATATCACCCACTCCTCCTATATCGTTAGATCTTCCTCCAACCACACCATTAATCATAGATCTATGATCATATGAGAATTGTCGTTGTGAGTGGCTAGATTCATGCAATTCAATATTCTTGAGATTTTACTCCTAGTTTACCACACCACACAACACACACCATGTTGTGAATCAAAATTCATGATCTGTTCCTGATCATCTTTCATCACTAAAAACTAAAAAAATGTCATTGATCTCAAACATGAATCCACAATATCTAATTTTTGTGCCAAATAATGATTGTGAAATAGTTTATTATTTGGTATTTTTAAAACCACCAACCTAATGGAATATTGGTGATGAACTCATGAAGAACGGGTAAAGAAATGTAAAAAATAAAAACCTGAAGAATGAACCTAAATCATTGTTCGGATTGGACACAATAAGTTACCATTATAACAAAAAGAAGACATAAATTTTTATTTGTATGAAGAGAAACATCAACTACACATATCTATTAACACATAAATCAAAATTATTGATGAATTGATTTGAGTTCCATGTGGGATAATTAAAAATGGGATAAAATAAACAAAACAATAGCCTAACTCAATATTGGATCAATCATTGGGAAAATATTTTCCATTTCATCGCCATTGGTGAGATCCATAAACTCTATTGATGCACTGATCTCCAAATCATGATTTGATGTTGGGAATCCACAAATGATCCTCCAATAGATCCCCAATCAAACCTTAGTTTTAAGAAGATAACCCTAGGGGTTTTACATAACCATAATTATATATATGAGTCTAGGTTATGGAGTTATAATAAGAAATTTATTTATTTATTTATTTATTTATAAAATTTCTAATCCATCCTTGACTACACATTCACAAAATATCTGATATTGAAAAAGGTTATGTTGTTCCTAGATTAAAACCCACATTTTGAATTCAATAAAAGTGTTTTGTTTCTCATTTGAGGCCCCATTATAATGTTACTCCATTATTTTAGAAAAACTATGTGCACGAGATATAATATATTTAATATGTTTTTATATCCGCAATGAGACTCATCGGGCCTCAGAATCATTCACCATCTTACTTCCTTTCCCCAAAAATACTTCCTCATATATTCCTAATCATAAAAAGAAAATATAGAGATATTAAAAATTATTTAATTTATAATTTGTAAATTAATTAATTAATTATAAAATTCTTATAATTAATTAATTAAATCTTCATGAATCATTTATGTAATAAATATTCCATAATTTAAATTTCAATATTATAATAAATTTTTGTAATTTTAATCCATGACTTATATTTTATATATAAATTTTTTATATGGAAATTATACATGTGATTTTAAAAATTAGTATAAATTAAAAAATTGGTTAAAATTTATGAAGGATTTTATATTTAATTTTTTGAATTGTTCATAAGAATTTAATTTGAATTTTCAAATGAAAAAAAACTTGTTTCAGAAATTATTTAAACATTTTCAAGATGAGTTTTGATAATTTGTATGATTAAGGTTTAGATAGTAAATATGTGATATTTTGGGTGTTTATAAAATATATATGATCAATTCATATATAAAATTATAAAATTTCATATATCGTATATTTAAAGTGAATGCTATATAAATGGATTGTATGAAGAAAATAATATAAAAATTAAATATAAAGTGTTTATATTTATTCATTTATGGAATGTTTATAATGTGTTAAAAAATTGTAAAATGTTTATAATTTCTTTACATATGAATTATTCAAGAAAATTTATTTCATGTTTAAATAAATGATAAATTCATTTGTATTAGTTACTCATTATATAGTTTTTAGTTATAAATTTTTTATATTGTGAAGTGTTATATGCTTATGTTTATAGAGTAAAAAAATTCCTATAAACTTCCATACATACATCTAAGGAGTTATAAGCTAGGGATTATAACATATTTAGTTTTCTTCTACCTTGAATTGGGATTGTACAAGGCTATGATATTGAATTACAAAATTTTCTATAGTTTATACATATTTTTTGAGATTATTTGGAATTGAGGTCACTCTATATTAAAGTACTAATCAGTAAAAGACTTTGGGTCAGGATATCCATAGTCCTATAGTCTTGTAGCTTATTTTAGAAAATTGGAGGTTGGCTATATATTCCTCCAAACTTATTAATGTGGTGATTATTTATGATATCTGATTATTGTACATTACATGAAAGGTATTCATGTACCTTATGCAAGAGATTAATTTAGATGTGTATAAAAATAATTAACTTTTCATTTGGGTTAGTGACATAAATTATGAGTTATATAAAGAGTTACACATCAATATGATTTGGAAATAATGATATACTGGAAGGAATAAGATTACAAACTATATTACTTAAAATCATGAATACATGTAAATGGAATATATGAAATAATACAGTGATATTGAATCCCCTTAAAAATATGATGTGTTAAACTCCTTCCAAAGAGAATAAATGTCAAGACCTTGATCACCCAACTAGGAAGGTCATGAAAATGTTGGGTGCCCCTGGATTATATAAATAAAGTAATGGTTATCCATAATAGGATCATATGCCTATTTTTGGTGTTTTATTTGGGTTACAATTATTTAGGGCACCCCAATCAGATTAGGTTACTAGTGGAATAGAGTTGAGTATATCCATGTGATGGATTGTGCGTGGAGTCAACCACTCTAATATCCAATAGTAATATATGATATGATTGGGATGATTCACTATTTAAATAACATATTGGTGAGAGAAAAATCAAAGAGAACTTATTTTTTAATTAATTATGGATCTTTTTCTTCTAATGAATAAAATGAAATGTAAAAGGTTATATCACCTTAAAGGGATAAATTTTATTAAAATTACTTATTAAATGAATGTAAAACATGATAATAATATAATGAATGTTTCTATTATAGATAAATTTCACTATTATATTCAATCATGTCTTTAATATAAACCTATATAATTGAGAATCATAATATATGTAACTTCTTATCCTAGTACAAAACATACTAATTATTCTTAATGGAAACATTATATGTGTTAGAGTAAAAACTTCCTAATTAACCAATTATTGAAGTTTTTAAACACTTGAAGCTATATTCATATAAAAATAATTGAATATTCCCACAATGTTTTAAAATAATTAGATGTAAGATAACATAAGTTACATTAGTATCAACACATATATTCAATATGATTATGTACGACTTGGATTGACTAAATGATTCTTTAAGGTGTTTTTGGGTTATGGAATTCATTTTGTTAGAAATTTTTCGACATGAAGAATGAGTTAAATAAAATTTTACCACATATTAAAAGTGTTGGGAATATATTAAATATAGAATCAGATTTCTAGGTTTGGGTGAAGTATTGACTATACAAGTGGGTAAGAATACAAACCATCATAAAAATATAAATGCATATAATCCAAAAATGTTTCTTCAAGAATATATATGAGGTCATTGAAACTTAAATGAAGAGTTGGGATATAGGAGTAATGATTCCTTATGATGGAACCATCTAGAATACATGAATTAGTTTGAAAAGATAAATGAAAAGTCCATATTAAGTGATGATGTTTATGAAATAAATTATTTTATTTTGAAGGGTATATGAAATAAAAAGTATACCTTAAAAATTATAAAAATATACAGAGATTTTAGTTTTATTTAAATTTATAATGAAATTAATTTTTTAATCATTGAGTATGAAAAAATAAAAAAATATCAGTATTAGATAAATTTAAAAATAAGTGTTTTTTTATTTATTTATCATATTTGATAAGGAATGATATTTGTAAATAAGGAATTTTTTTCAAAAATAAGATATGAATGTTTTGAATCACATGTCTTATGATTCATTGAATTCTATAACATAATTGAGAATAATATAATGTATAAAAATGATTTATCTTAGGTAAAGGGGTTTATCCTAGATTTTTTCAAAAAAAAAGGATGTCATCCCACCACTCTAAATTTCAATATTTTAAAGCATAATAATATTTTCAAAATAATTATTCAAACATATAGAATAAAATATATGATATTGATAAATATTTTACAGGTTAATATGCTGACTAATGTGTATAATAATTATTTCACAACACATGGGCTTTTTCTATCTTAAAATGATATTCTAAAAAGAATTTAGTGTCCAAAATATGGTTTGATGTAACTTTCATCTTTAAGAAGTTTAAAACTAAATAATAAAATATTGTTCTAGTTAAAAAACAAATTGAATATCACTTTACATCCTAAAATAAAATAAGGCTGTTTTGGTAAAGAAATTTGTAATGAGTTGCATATTATTACCAAAAAATAAAAAAGCAAATTTTGGATTAAAAGGGTTCCAAGAATAATGATGATCATGAAAATATAAAGTTCTATAAGTAGACAATATAAGTTATTAACATGATAAATTTGTATAGTGTGTAGGTAATGAGTTTGAATACTCTTTTAAAGGAGCTCAACATCAGGAATATGATTTATAAGTATCAAGAATTTTCAAATTAGTTTTTTTCATAAATGTATCTTTCTAAAAGTGTTTAGTGGAATGGTTTTATCAAATGGTCATATGGAGATGTGGCGTGATTTATATAGAAATGGAATGAGTTTAAAAGACCGTAAAATTCTAGAAAACATACGGTTGATCTTGTGGTCAATCATATGGGATAAAATTATATGGGAACTTATGTATGGTTTTTTAATTTTATTAAATTATTTTAAGAATATGAAATTTATCATGTTAATATAAAAGGAAGTATCCATATTTTCTTGTTATCTTTATATATTATGTGAATCACCTTCCCAAAGTATGAATTTCAATCATCCCTCATTGGTTTTCATCATGGAGTGTTATATGATGTCAAAAAATGTTAAGGTTATCATGATTTTGATTTGGTATATATATGTGAAATATGCTCATGAGGATCAAAAAGAGTTTTGTGTACTAGATATCCCCCTATTTATACCACATGGAGTATCATACACTGTATTTAGTGTACTAGGGGTGAATTTTTCAGGTTTAAATTTCCCCATACTCTAGGTTTAAGTGATACCTAGTATGAGGACCTTACTACATTGATATATTTCTTATGGAATCCCTTATGTTTCGATAAAAATGGGTGGTTTTGTATGTTGATGATCATGTTATCGGTTTGAGCAGGACCAAGATAGGATTTGACCTCCTGTATAACTAATATGACATTTATTCCTTCAACTTATGTAAAATGAGAAGGTATATGATAGTACCTAGATAATACATATAATGTAATTATATATCTAATAAGTCTAATGTGATTTTCTTGTCTTTAATAGTGAAGGATATAGGATGTATTCATCAGCCTAGTCAGTATATACTTGGAGAATCGAGATCATATGAATAACTATACTAGTCTGACATTATATGTGTCATGTGGATACATGATGAATTATGAAAATAGATCATATGAAAATTCATTATTTCATATGATGCAGTTGGTGGAAAGAGGTATAAAGATACATATGTTTGATGGCCATCACTCTAAATCCCTTCATTCTTGAGATTCACTTTTCTTTTCTTATAGGATTCTCTTTACTTAAATGTATATACTTGAAATTCATGATTATTTTAAAATAAATATTGTTCTAAAAGATAAAAAAAATATGTATTTAAGAGTATGGATATATTTTTATTCATATGGATGCTCTAAAGGTGTTTTTTATTTTATTAAAATACAGTTTTGGATAGATATTGACAAGGTATTTCATATGATGTAATATATGTTGAAGTTGAAGATAGGTTTCATAAAGTTTTTTTAAAATATATAAAATATAATTAAATTATTTGGTTTCACAGGTTACTATATATGATCTAGTTTAATCTTATATGGAACAATGTATTTAAGGATTTCATACATGTGGCAGATTTATGGAGATATTCCTTAAACCCAATATAAAGTATATGATGTTTTTACTATATTTTGTTTCATGATATACGTATGTTAGAAAGAATGAAATAATTTTTTTGGGAATATTGTTTCATATTATATATAGTTATTATATGGGATCAACCTTATCCATATTTTATTGTATGATATGGTGATATTGTAATATTTTGATAATTATAATAACGATTACCATAATATCTTACAATCGATGAAGGTAGTTGAAGTTATTTTTTAATGTTTTCATTATCTTCAACTTCAAGATATCATTAAATAAAATGTATGTGAAAATTGTAGGGTGAATCCATATGGAAAATGAATTAAGGAATAAGGAATTCACTTATAACTTTCGTAACATATGAATAAATGCACATTTACTTAAGGAGGATACTTGAGGGATATTAGAGAAAAAATTTACCATGATATGGTCTAGTTATAGTATGCCATTTGTTCTGTATATTATCCCTTGAAGATATCGTGCTTCACTTCTCTATACTTTCAAAGATACTAATATATCTTGGGATTGATGATAGTTTTTTCCAGGAAATGGGTGACTCATGTCATCCTAAGGATACACCACTTTGGAGGGCATTTTTTCCCCAGAGGTATCTTCATCAAGCACTTGAATAAAGATGGATCCTTGAACATTCATCGATGAAAGTTTCATATTATTTTTAAAATTTTAGTTTATATATGTTTTTGGTTTCATACATTGTAAATCTTGGGATGTAGGTTTCTATTTCTTCTTCTACCATGGATTAGTTTCTTTCAATCTTAACAAACCCTTCATTTTCCTAATTTAATTATCTTAAATAATTATTCATTACTCTTTCTGATATTTATAAAAAAATAATTTCATTTTCAAATCCATGAATGCATGTAGTAATAATATTTTGGTTGGATCTTCATCCCACTAAATAGGATTCTTCAAAACTCAATGTCTAAAAAACATGTTCCTAAATCATGGAATACCATTAATAATCTTGATTATTATTTCATGAAAAATAGAAAAAAAAAATCAACACATTTGATATTATATATTCCCTTATAAACCTAATTAATCTTACTTTACCATCCAAAGTTCTAATGTAACAATTAAAACTATAGTTCACTGTTTGATAATCATATATTAATCTTATATATTATCAAGTTAGTCTTTTATATACAGAGGAACTTTGAAGTTAATCTTATGTATACGAAATTTATTATTTTGTATGGTATGAGCTACTATTGAATATTCTCTTGTGACCTTAAGTATATGGGAATTGTTCTTACATATCAGTAGTTATATCTTACATATCTATAATTAAATAATATGTAACACCATAAAAATTATCCATTACTTCAACAAACTTCTTCCTGATAAATCTTATGTATGCCTTTGAATTATTTTTTAATTAAGCTTATATTTTCCCTATATGAAATCAAGACTTCTTAAAATAATTTTGAAAACTCAATAAATAATCTCTTATCTTCTCAATGTAACTAAAAAAATTTGTAAATACATCAAATTCTTATGATTTCTTCTCATATGATGTTGATAATAAATACAAAAAAACATTAACAATTTCATGGGTTCTTCAATATCCATATTTTTATTTTTTATATTTTCCAATAAATCGATAATTTTCATTAATTAATATTCTTTCTTAAATTGAAATATCCTAACACAACATGTTTTTAAAAAATTAATTTTTTGAGAGATTTATATCCCTCGTTGAAAAAACAATCTCTTATGACAATGATACTCTCCCACTTAATCAAATCACTAATTTATCTCCCCCTTTTAACAATAAAACTAGATATATATTTGTTAAATAAATGAAAATTGATACTTTAGAAACTTAATAACCCTTTGATAACAATATCCAAAGGAATTTGGGGAATTCAAAAATTCCCAAGTAAGAGGGAAAGGCTAAACCATAATTTTTAGCCTAATCTCCTCAAATTTGTCCCTTGGAATAGATTTGGTGAAAATATCAGTAATTTAATTCATTTTGGATATTTATTCAAGCTTTACATCTAAATTTTATACCCTCTATTTAAGAAAAAAAATTGGTATCAATATTCATTGATCTATAGTCTTAAAATGGATTTTAGAAATATCAATTGGACTTTGGTAACAGCCCCGACTCCAATAAACCAAAGATGGTGGTTATTTTTTACACTGTCATAAGACACAATAGATCAAATTACAATGTAATTGTTAGATTAAAAATATTGAATAACTAGATACATTAGTGATAAACTTATTTATATAGGAAATAAAATATAAAATGTATTAATAGAAAACATTCAGCACCTTTGAACTCATTCAAAGATTTCATATTTATATATTAGGGAAATGAAACAAAATAAAGGTGATCTCAAATGTTGATTAAGGGTTATGTATAAAATAATATTTCATTTTTAAATATTGAATAACTAATAAGGTAAGGTAAATAACTAAAAAATTATTTCGTTTAAACAATAATTGGACAACAAAAAGTATCAATTGATAATGTCAATTAAATAATATCAAGGATAATAATAACTAAATTTTTGATGATGGAAACGAATAAAATTGAATTTCATGATCTTGGACAAAATGATATATATATATATACCATCAAATCCTTGTTCCAAGAAAGTTTTATCAATGGATATGTATACACCAGAAACCCATTTAATTTGGCCAAATTATTTTCCTAATGAGACCTATAAGTGCATAGAAGGGCTATGTAATTCTAGGTACCACCCATCATTATATATAGAGTACATTCCTCATATTTTTAATGATAAAATTAATTTATAAATAATATTCCTTTTCAATAAATATCTACATTGAGTAAATAATTTGGCATATAAATACTTCCCTAGTCGATCAAACAACTTTAAAATTAAACACTATATATAGATATGTTATATGATTTATGAAATAATTAAATCCTTGAAACAAATAATATGGATATATAAGAAAACTTTAATCTCTAAAGACTACAAGAAATTGATTTTTTTATGATAAATTTAACAACCACTAAATAAATGAGAGATAATATAGGTTTTGTGATAAATTCAAGTCTTCTGAAGGATCAAAGAAAGTGTAACTGTAAAAATTAAATAAGATTTCATAAAATAGTATTCTAATTAAAAATATTTAAAACTTTTATAAAATGTTTAGTATAATAAAAAATTTATGGAAAATGGAATGTCTATTAACACCATATGCATTAAATTGAATCAATCCATTTTACTTTTTGTGCCAAAAGTCTAAAATGTCCCATTTATAAAAAATTTGAAATATTACAATCAAAATTTTAAAAACGTCTAGGATAACATAAAACATATTTAATAAATAATTTGAGTAATTAAAAATATCTTTTGTATTAAAATTATGAAAAATATGTACATGGATGAAAACTATAACCGATTAAAAAATCAATAAGATTGGATTTTCTTTTAAATTTTTCATTGTTAGATTCAAGTTGAAATTAGGGAAAAAATTTAATACAATATTGAAAATACAGAAATATAATTATTAGAATAAAATATGTGTATTTTATTAAGAATATATTATATAATTTCTTCAATGAAAATTAACGAAGGCAAAAATAAATGAAATTATAAAATAAATTCGTACCTCTCTCTTAACTTTTAAATTGTAACCCATTAAAAGAATAAACATGAATTGAAACATAGATAATAATGAATATATATTTATTTATTATAAATATATAAAAGGGGTAGTGTAAATACACCACATAAAAGTTTATAGGTTCATAATAACAAATAAATCTCAATGGAGTGTAAATTGGGAAGAAATATTTTACCTTACCCTTACCTTTAGTTGAACATGATTTAACCTCATGTATAATGGTTTTAAACATGTTATTAATTAATTCCATAACCAAATTAAGATTTATAAAATCATATGTTATCATCTTATAATATCATATCACATGTTCGCTAAAAATATTTCGTTACTAGGATTGTTTTGAGTGTAACCTACTTCAATTTATCATGATTTTTTTATCATGAAGTACCAGTAATTATGAATAGGATATAGTTAAATAATATCTAGAATTATATTAAATATATAAATATCATATTTATTTATTTGATACATGTTTATTATTATTCTTGAAATTTGAACAAGGAAAATGAATCACATTTCTTTGTAGAGATGGTAGGTCGTATGTACACACAACCGACATAATCACTTCCATAATGAGTGAAAGAGTAATGAATTATATGATATATTAAATTTATAGAATAAATATTTTTCTATAATTATCCTATATATTTATTAGTTCCATCATTATGACTATCCATGAGATTATGTGATTGAAAAGAAATTACATTGGTTCGTGAGGAGGTGTCCTCCGTACACACGAGCGATGGTTTTGTTTCCCATTTGATGGTATAGGATAAGGAAATATATTATTCTATAAATACAATAAAATTTTATTACATGATATATATTAGTTTTATAATATTTTAATTATTAACAAATAAATTCCATTGGTAATATATGAATTAAAAAAGAAAGAAAGAGCTTGCTGAATATAATTTCGTTTTCTTAAAAAACATCCTTTGAACATTTATTAAGGACCCTAGGGTTCGTATTTTTGGGAATAATAGTATCACTATAACATGTATAAGGATTTTCATAAGATATTTTGTTTGGTTTTGTTCAATATATATGGATTAATATATTTGAATAAGTAAGGGGATGATGTTCCCTTTTATGATTGAGGTTTGTGGCACACTTCTAATTTTTCAAAAAATTTAAATAGTATCAAGTCACATTCTTATAGAATGTATAAAAAATGATTAATATTATAATTTTATATTTATAATATCTAAATAAAAAATCAAATGTGTTTTGAATAAGTGTTTAAGTTATTTTAACCCTTAAATTTTTTGTCAACCCCCGATAAACTGATTTTAACCCTAACTGTAGTAATTAATTTTTCAGGTTTTTACTATTCATTACCCCCAAAAAATTATTGTTTACTCATTAAATAATATTAATTATTATAATTATAAATATGGAATTCATTTTATTAAATTTAATTCACATAATGGTTATAATTTAATTTGAAAATAAACTAGTAGAATGTGTCAAAATATCATCAAAATGCATTTTTCAAGCATAAAATGATCTTGCATTATCCATTTGACTAGTAATTGTCATTATATAGGATTAAATTAACATATTAAGATATAATATATATATATATATATATATATATTATTTCAATAATTCATCATTAATGGTTATTTTCATTAACTAAAAAGTAAATACATTATGATTTTTAACAGCTTTCTGAAATATACCCCTTTTACCACCAAATGATCTTATATTTTTTCTAGGAAAATGAGAGTAAATACATGGATGATTATACATATTATAACTAATTATTATAAATATTATTAGTGATATTTAAATACTATGTATTCAATTATTCATGAAATATCTTTTTGAATGGTTGAATTTCAAAAACTCATTCCAGGCTTATTTCAACCAATTAAGTCAAAATAGATATTCATCCTATAAAATTATAATTTTTATTCCATTAAATATTAAAATGTGATTTTTATGAAAATTTTTAAAATGGAATTTTAATATAATATAATTGGATCTTAGGTGTAATATTCCCCCCTGAATTTCATCCTCAAAAATTTCATGGATATGTCTTTCTAAAAAATGGGGGTGGTTTTTCTTCATAACATCCCTGTTTTCCCACATTGCTTACTAAATTTGATGATTTCTCCAAAGTACCTTTACAATTTGATTCACACAATTCCTTAAGAAATTTTCTCTAGTTTAAATAATTTTGATAGTCACTTCACAGTAAGATAAATCAGGTTCCAATTTTATTTATTCTAAGGTGAGAACATGCATTGGGTTTAGCATATACTTCCTTAAGAATTATATTTGGAAATCATTATTCTCTTTAGAGAGGCTTAGTAGAATTAATAATTAATAATCCATGGATCTAATTCAGTTCATAATTTTCAAATGTAAAATGTACTTGGGGATCGGTTTCTATTTCTTACTAAACCTTATATGACTTTTACATGAAGATAATTTCCAGAAAAAATGATATCTAACATGGGATTAAAAATAATTTCTTTGATTAAGACCATAACTCTTTTTCTTATTTTGGAATGATTTAGTATGATTATGAACATTATTTAAATTTTTCATTGTCTCTTAAATTTTTTTTTGGGACTTTAAGTTTCATTTTACCAACTTCATCTTGACAAGTTAACGTGTGAAATCTCTTTTAATATAATGCTTCATACCAAACCATTTTTATTCTTGAATATAAAGTATTACTATAGAAAAACTCTACCAAAGGTAAATATTGATCCAGTATTCCTTGAAAGTCAATTAAAAATGATCTCAACATGTCTTCTAAAGTTTCAATGGTCCTATTGTACTATCAATCAGTTAGAGGATGGTTGGTGGTGTTCAAATAAATCTTCATATCAAGAGCCTTCTAAATAATTTTCTTTAATTTTGATGTTAATCAGGGGTCACAATTAGACACAATTGAAAGGGGTGAACTATAAAATCATAAAACTTCATTATTATAGATTTTTAGGACTCCCAAGAGGTAAATATTATCTTATAGTAAGTGAATGTGCAGATTTAGTTAGGTGATCAATAATAGTGCATATTACATCATTCATTATAAGAGTCTATGGTAATTTAGTGAAAACCATCATAGTAATTTACTTCCATTTTCACATTTTAAAAGGTATAAGTTCCATGAATCATCTTGGATGTTGTCACTCAACTTTCACCTATAGAAAAATCAAGTATTATTTTAAATAATCATCAATTTTCTACTTTCTATTATCCCATCAATAATGTTCCTTTAAATCCCTATACAACATTTTGTTACTACGGGGTATAGAGAAATCAAATCTATAAGAATCATCTAATAAATACATTTTTAGATTAGGTATAGATATAATTCATATACTCTTTACAAATTTTAAAATTCCATCTTCACATATGAATTCTTCTAATTTCCCATCATTCATGGCTCTAATTTTTTTTTGAAAATTCTCATCATCCGATTAAGAATTTTTTAGCTATTTCAATAAATATGGTTTCATAATAATTTGATTTTTTTTTGATAAATCCCATCCCTTTATAATTTTCATATTCATATTTAATAAATCCATGAACATAGGATACCAATGTATCTATATTGCGGTCAGAACTCCAAGATATTTCTCGATCATTGTATCTTCTCTCTTATTTGTATATTCTAGGTTGTAGTGTATTAAGAAATCATAATCCTTAAGTATCTCGAGCCTTCAAATTTTCCTTATATAAATTTATTTATTGAAAAATATGTTTTTTAGACGTTTATTATCTGTATATATCTAATATATTGAACTATATATATAATTTATTTGTATCATCAATAAAAATATTATGGCCACCAACTCAAGATCATGGGTTGGATAGTTCTGTTCATGATTCTTTAACTTCCATTATTCATGTAAAAAAACATTCTCATTCTACATAATGACACAACAAATTCCCTTCTAGAATATAACAATATATATCACAAATATATTATTTCTTCATGGTAGATTCAAAATTAGATCATTTACCAATCTTCTCTTCAATTCATCAAAACATTCTTCACATCCCATTTTCTATATTAATGTAACATCTTTATCTGTATGCTTGGTTAATGGGTTCTCCAATCAGGAATTTTTTTAAGAAAACTGAAAATAGTAACCTTACGAACCAATGAAACTGTATATAATTCCTATGTTAATTCATTTAGGTCATTATTTGATTACCTTTTTATTCGTAGAATCAACGGAGGTTCCATCGTTGGAGAAAATATGTCTAATAAAACAAACATTATAAAGGTTGAATTAACACTTGATAAATATCCCATATAAATATTTTCTTCATGAGTCTAAATAATGATTTAAAAGTGATCCTCATGGTCCTCATAGCTTTTATAATACATAAATATATCATTAATAAATAAAATAATAAATTTATCAAGATATTACTTGAATAATATGTTCATTAGATTCATAAAAACAAAGAGTCCATTAGTCAATCCAAATAACATCACTATAAACTTATAAGGTCCATACCTCATTTGAAATGTGTATTTTGGAATATCATTCTTATTTTATCTCATTTATGATACATAGAAAGAAGGTGAATCATTGAAAAATATTGATCTCTATAAATTTGGTTGAATATGTCATTAATGCGGGGCAGAGGATACTTGTTCATTATCATAATAACATCAATTTACCTATAATAAATTAATAGCCTCATGGATCCATAGTTATTCTTAATTAAAAGAACACCCCCCCAATGGAGAAACACTAGGTCATATAAATCCATAATCACATAACTCCTCTAGTTATTTATTAAACTCCAATAATTCAATTGAGTCTATTCTATATGGAGACTTTAATATAATATTTTATTAGGGATTAATGCAATGGAAAACTCAACTTCACACTCTTGTGTATGTCAAGTAAATTTCTCAAGAAATACATCAATGTATTCTTATACAATAGGTACATCCAAAATTTGAAGATTAAATTTT
Source organism: Viscum album (assembly GCA_963277665.1). Classification (NCBI taxonomy): domain Eukaryota; kingdom Viridiplantae; phylum Streptophyta; class Magnoliopsida; order Santalales; family Viscaceae; genus Viscum; species Viscum album. The sequence goes on along the minus strand of OY728161.1, from coordinate 693,557,482 downwards.
AGACATAAAGATTTTGTATACTCTTCTACCCCGATAATATAATTTTGAAGAGCTACTAGGGGGTGGATCTAGATATGAATCAAAATATTTTTTCTCTTGTCCAAGTATAATAAATTCCACAACTTCATGGTGATTCATAATTTCCTTCTCTTTGCAATAAATTCTTTCATGATATTTTGAAATTCATTTCTTTAAAAGAATTATATAAAATAAAATCATAGGTTTTATAATAATTTTGAAAAATAGGGAATGTTTATGTGTCATGATGGGATATTCCGGATACATCCTTATTGCAGTGAGATTTTCACTAGGAGTATTGATTGATAACTCCCTTCATAAGGTCCAAGGTAAATATATAATTGTATTGGAAAACATATAAGACATTAAAAATCATGAAGACCAAGAAGTAAATAAATCATTAAATAAATTGGAATATATGATTAATGTACCTACCAACACATATTTTGGAACTTCAACCTCAGTTTCAGTGATTATATAAGAATGGTCTTCTCATATTGTCAACTTTTGTGGTAAGTTCCCTTGACTATTGGGACAATTTTTTGAATAATTTCCATTTTATTTACAATTGGTGAACTTTATTTTAGTGGAATATTAATTTCTCATTAATTAACTATCTATATGAACCTTATCTATTCAATTGTAATAAACTCTCATAACATTCAATCATTTTCCAGGATGTTTCTTGGCAAAATTTTTACATTATGTATATTTATTCATTTTCTTATTCTTCTTCAAAATGTTCCCATTTTATTAGTGTACAATCTAAAAATTATTATCTTTATTCCCATGAATATACAGTATTTATAAAATTCCTCAACTATTTTTGTGGCGTATAAAAATATTTTATTATATGATGAAATATTTTGCGAAACTAGTATCCTTTAGAGGCTTAGCTTAATACCTTCAAATAAATGGTCAAATAATATTTTTTATTACATATGTAATACATAGAATACCTATATAGTCTTTTAAAGGTAGAATCATACTCTAAAAAACTATATTACTCATTTTTCTTTAACTTAGAGATCTTTCCTTTTATTTCACTTTATTTATCGTGAGGGAAATATTTGTTGAAAAAATGTTACTTTAAAATAACTTCATTCCATGTGTTTTATTTCTTCTTATTACCTAGTATTATGGACCAATGACCACCATTGATTGGTATCTTCCTTAAGACAATATACGTCCAGTATAACCTTTTTCCCATTCCTCATATCCTAAGGCCTGTAACATATTTTCAGGGGACTTAATCTATTTCTCAATTGCCACTAGATTAGTAGTTCCACTAAAATATGGGGGATTATATCGCATTAAAAAACTAATATAGGTGTATCATTCAACAAAAGATAATTTTTCTCTCTATATGAAAGGTTATTAGTTATAACATGGGCCAAATTTCCGAATAAATCTATGATCTCCTCAACTCCAATGCTAGTTTTATTGGCTTGTTCAGTATGTAAATTTATATATTATCCATGAGTATTTATACAATTATTTCGAATAAGATGCATTTTTAAATAATTCCTTATAATATATTATCTTATATCATTATGAATTTTAATCCATAATATATAATTCTGAATCTAGTGTAATAATTAACATAAATTGAAAATTTAAGCTTTTTAATATGAGAATCATAAACATGGTTTCCATTAGGATATCCTTAAATCATAAAAATATTTTCCAATATTTCATAATGGTTTTAATTAAAATTTCAATTAACCCATGAATATCCCACAAATGTGTGAAACCAGGTTCACAGTAAGATCTCATTCACTATTCACAAAAATTATGGACCAGATATACTCAACCAACTCTTTTCAATCTTATTACCCCTAGATGCATCTATTTGAAATCCATATCCACTTATAGTATCCATACTAGGATGAATTGAAAGTGAAACAACATAATCTCAAAATTATCAAAACATTTATTATATTTTTCCATAGTTAGAGATTTCCTAAAATTATATCAAGGGTTATGGTCCCTAATCTATGTTTTCCTAAATCTAGTTCCCAATGTTTCTACTATGATTCATCTGATACCAACTATAACAACCCTGACTCAAGTAACCCAGAGTTGATGTTTATTTAATGAAATTTTCATAAGATATAGGGGATCACCCTGAAAAGGCTCAATCATTTTATTGGTCATGAAGAACTATATACATATGTGATTCCCATTATTACAATAGAAATAAAATATAAAACAGAGTAAAAGAAAACATTCAACACCCTTCAAGTCATTCAAGGAATTATTCTTCATATATAGGGTAAAGTAAAATAAATACGAGTGGTCTCAAATGATCAGTAAGGGTTATGTATAGTGGAAGATATCAAGGGTAAATAAGGAATAATTTATATAGAATCATAAATAACAAACAAAATATGTCCTTTATTCAGTAACTTGAGCAGGAAATACAACCATGGATAATATTAATGCAATAATATACTGAATAATAAAACAAAATTCTAAATGAAGTAAGTTCATGATATTATACATCTTGATCTCAAACATAATGATCTCTCTATCTTCAAGGTTTTTGGATGAGATAGTTTATTCTATGGGTAGGTATATATTATAATCTCATTTAGTTTTTCCAACAGATTTGTCTTGTGAGGCTTATTGTTGCATCATGGGACTATATAATTCCATTCCCCTTCCATTACTACATTTCTGACACCTTACACATATAATAAATGATAAATATACTTCGTAAAAAGTATTCCTTATCAATAAATATCAATATTGACTAAATAATATAGAATATCAATATTTCAACTGTTAATCACATAAATTTCAATTTAAACATTGTATATAAAAATAGTATATAGTTTAATAAATAATCATAACCATGATACAAATAATGTAGATATTTAAGATAAATATAATTTCCAATCACCAAAATAAATTTTATTTTTTAGGGGAATGTTAACAACCACAAAATCAATGAAATATAACATAAGTTATGTGATAAATTCATATCTATTTGAGGATAAAATAAAATATAATAAAGTCATTAAAAAATCATTCATAAAATATTTTTTCAGGTAGAACCATTTAAAATAAGTAAAAGTATATAAATATACTAAAATGTTTATGGTGGATGGAATGTTTTTTAACACCGTATACATTTAAATTATATATTACATTTGACCTTTTGTTACAAATGTTAGAAATATAATTTCCAGAAAACATTTGTAATAATTTTTTTCAAAACTTTCAAAAAATCAAGGTTAACATAAAAAACCATAATAAATCATTTTACTAAAAAATAAATTTTTTAAAACAATAATGAAAAATATGGTCATGGAAGAAAAATGTACCTAATAAAAATGAGCTGTTAGATCACCATTTATTTTAAGAGATTCATTACATGATTCAAGTTCTAATAAGGGTATAATTTGGAATAAAAAATGAGATATTTGTAAATATCTATAGGATAAGAATATTAATTTAGTTTATTAAGAATAAATTATCATATTCCTTAAAAAAAAATTTAATCCCAACGGAATGATATTGTAAAATAAATCCTTACCTATTTGGTAAATTTTAAATTATAACTCTGTGAAATAATAGAAATTAATTTATATATTAATACTCATGAAAAATATTTATTCTTGTTAAATATATCAAATTTTCAATATGTACACCTCATAAAAATGAATAAGTGTATAATAACAAATATATATCCATGGAGTGTAAATTGGGAAGAAATCCCTTACCTCACGCTTCCCTTTAGTTGGACATTATTTAACTTCTAGTGTACTAGTTTTTAAAATGTTATTAATTTTTAAAAAACAACTTTAATATTTATAATATCATATTTGATTCTCTTATAACATATTATCACCGGTTCATTAATTATATTTCATTATTACCATTGTTTCATGTGTTAACTCTTTCATTTTCTCATGTATGTTTTATCATAGAAGTTATTTTTGTTATGAATAGGATACTGTAAAATCATATCTTCAATTATAATAATTTAAAAAATATCATATTTATTCATTACATACATTTGTAGAATCATTATTTAATGTTGAACATGAAAATTAAATCTTCTCACTTTGTGGAGATGGTAGGCCATATATACACATGAGTGATGTTATCATTTCATTAATGGATGAAATGGTAAAGAATTATCTGATATAATAAATTAAAAGAATAAATATTATTTCATAATTATCATATGTATTTATTTTTTAACTCATTATGACTATCCATATGATTCGATGATGGAAAACAAATTACATCAGTTCACAAGGAGATAGTTGTACACATAATTAATGATTTTGTTTACCATTTAATAGAGAATGAGATGGAAAAATATTATTCAATAAAAATAATAACATATTAGTATACGATTTATATTGTTTTTATTATATTATAATTATTAATACATAACTGAAGGTGGTATAAGAATAATTAAAAAATAATGAGTTTGGTGAAGACAATTACCTTCGCATAGAAACACCTCATTTGGATCTCTTATTGAAGACCCAGTGGTTTTTCTTTTTGAGAATACTAGTAGAACTAAAAAATGTAAAATTATGTTAATAATATATTTTTTTAGTTTTTGGTCAGGAGAAATGGATTAATAGGTGTGAAGAAGAGATGGTAGGAGGTTCCCTTTTATAATTGAGGTGAGGGACACATTTATAATTTTTTTGAGTTTGAAAGAAATATCAAGTCACATTCTTGGAAAAATGGATTCAATATGGATCATATTTAAATTTTATAAGGTTAATTTCTGAATACAACCAACATATGGGGTTTTATAAAGTGTTTAGGTCATTTTAACCCTTGTCTTTTTTAGGTTAATCCCCTGGTAAACTCGTTTTAACCATAACCATAGTAATTATGTTTTACTGATTTGACTATTCATTATGAAAAAATCTCAGTTGAAATTTTTAGATAATAATAATTTTTTAGATTCCAAATGTTCAAACCATTTTATCAAATTTTAGTTCAATAAGTGAAAAATTTTAATTTAAAAATAAACATGAAGACATGTCGAAAAATGGATTTTCAAAAAATGGATTTTCCAAGAATAAGATTATATTACATTATCTATATTAATAATAGTTATAATAATATGGATCAATATTAATATATTTATTTATATATATATAATATAAATTTATTTTAAATAATTCATCATTAATGACTATTTTAATTAATTAAAATTGATAGACTATACATCATTTTTAACAGTTTTCTGAAATAATATCCCCTTTTAATGCAAAATGGTCTGATCTTTTTTTCTATATAATCGATATTAAATACATGGTTAGATATTCATATTATGAAAAAAATATTATAAATAAAATTATTAATAGTTAAAAACTACATTATTAATTATCTATACAAGCTTATATTCTAAGGGAAAATATCAAAAAAACATTCTAGACATATTTTGAGAAAATAAGCACTATAAAATTTTAATTTTTTGTGAAATAGAGTATTAGAATTTTTATTATATTATAGTTTTAAAATATAATTTTAAATTACCATAACTCAATCTCGGTTGTTATAACTTTTATTATGACAAGAATTTATCAATAGCTTCCCAGCTCTTTCCCTGATGTAGTTCAATATCTCTCTCAATCTAACAATCTATGTGAATACATGTGAAATATCTGAATATTAATCCTAAAGAGTTATCAAAATCACCATATTATATTTCCTATATCCAATATATAACACCTTTATCTTTTCTGAAATATTTTTCCAAATAAATTAAATTTATTTGATAGCTTGTGTTACACGTAACACTGAGTTTTAACAACCCACAATATACTATTAATATTATTATTTAAGAATGACCATTATAATCAATAATTTAAAATTCGTTCTATAAATAGGAATAATTTTTTTTTTAAAATTAATTATAATGATTTTGGATAAATAAAATATATTTCTTTTTAGTAATGTCTTTATACACTTTGAAAAAACATTTTTTTCTCAAAAAATGATTTTTATTATTTTTTATGAAAAAATATTTAAATAAATTTTATTTTTACTTTTACAAAATATATTTTAAAAAATAAAATAAAATTTTTAAGTCATAATTTCAAATTATCTTATAGTGATATTTTGATAATATTTTTAAAAGATTAATTTTTTCAATGAATAGTAAATAATACTTATTTTTATTAAAAACATCATTTTTATATAATTTTAAGTTCTATATTATATTAATATGGTTTTAAAAGAAATATTAGTTAAATTATATTATTATTAAATAAATATAGGTCATCTTAATCAATGTTATGTAGAATTTTCATATAAGAACAATTTCTATCTAAGAAAAATTGCCTTTAGAAACCCACATTTTTATCCCACATACGGGTTTAATTTTAAATTAATTTTTCCCAATTATTTGAATTTATTATTAAAAAATAGATTTAGTATTTCTAATAATAATGATTTATATTATTTAATAATTTCAACTTAATTTCTATTCCAAACTAATTTTAAAAACAATTAAAAATTAACAATCACGGTTAAGGTTAAACGGGTTTACCTAGGGGTTAAAAAAAGATAAGGGTAGGTTTTACAATTAAAATAGTAATAATAATATTTTATGGTCATATTTAAACTTTATAACATCAAAAATTATTATATATTATCATTTGGAATCATTTTTCTTTGTAATCACTTTATCATTTTGTTTTATTTTTCTGGAATTTCTTAGTGGGTTCTCTCCCCCACTTGAAAAAGGATATCTTATCTCCACTCTTATTAACTCCTAAAAATCGTTTTTGATAAACAAAATACCAACCCATATTCCTTACTTAATTCCTTCCCCATAATATAGATCCCTTAGTATTATTAAGAAACCCTCCTAGGAATTATTTTTGTCTAAACCTAAGGAAGTTTTCTAGAAAGGTGGTATTATTCTTAACCGAGTATTTTTTTTATTTCATCTTACACCTATGTAAAATATTTTCCATATAATATGATATAATGAATATAATATCTAAAATATACTTAGAATTTATTATTTTTGTGTAATAACCTATATTCGTCTTCTCTTCCATCAAATGGGAAACAAAATTAACGATTGTGTTTATGGTAGACATCCACCTCGTGAACTAATGTAATTTATTTTCCATCACCACCTCTCAAAGATAGATAAATTATGAATTTAAAATATTTATATTATATTTATAACATAATTTTACTTCTTTAATTTTGATATTACTTCTACCATGTTATCTTCCAATCCATTGTAAAATGATAATTTCGCTCGTGCATGCGTGTAGACAACCTCCTCCATGAAGCAATGCAATCAATTTTTCATTTTATTTTAAAATGGATGGTAATAAGGATATGTATATTCAATATATATGATTTATATGAAAAAATTATTATTTATTGGTTAATTATTATTAACCTTTCTTTTGCTTCATTTGTCGATAAAATAGAAATAGCATACACGCGTACATATGGCCAACCGTCTCCATGAATGGTGTAATTAATTTTTCAAACTAAAATATAAATTAATGATTATAAATATGTTTATAATAAATATATATTATATTTATATAATTATTTACATTATATATTTTATAGAACCATAATAAAAGTAAAAGTATCAAAATTACAGTATCAAAACATACATGAAATATGTAGTAGTTATTACCCGGAACAACGATTTTAACAAATAATTGTTAATGAATCTGTGATAAATGGATATAAGTAAATAGTATCTAGTGTAATATATATATATATATATATTAATATTGTTAGAGAATATGTTTATAATAAACCAATATTTATTATATAAAAGGTTCTAACTTGTATGAAGAAATTTAATACTTAAGGAAAGATATTTTTCATCTCACTTTTATTTATAGGGCCATATTCAACAATTATATTTTTTGTATGGTGTACATACCACCCATTTGACATATTATATCATAAATATAATTATTTTTAATATATTTAAATTTTAATTTGATTATATTCTTTAATGGTTCTTATGATTCAAAAGATTCTAATCTGGTATGGTATTTTTCATCTCACTTTTATTTCAGTGCCACACATGGCATACTAACTAATGTTTTCATTTGTGTGATGAATATAATACCCATGAATGAATTTTATGATTAATATTACAAAAATTATGGAATATAAATTCCAATTTAATTTTATTTTATTCATGGGTTTTATGAATCAAAATTTACCAAAGTGGTAAATGTTTTATATTATAATCGCATTCTGTATCACGATCATTTTTTATTAAGTTTCTAATGATTAAATAATATGATATACCTCCGAAGAGACTCATGAATTTTATTATCCTATGGTTATTTCTAGGGAAAAAATTATTTCCTTTAATTTCCCTATATTTAATTACTAAATAGACTAAAAAATAAATAAAAAGTGCCTTTATTTCTTTCTTCAGTTTAAAATATTTTTTCCTCCATGAATATGTTTTTTTTGAAAACATAATTAATATATTTCATATTATAAAAATATTATTTAATGAAATTTTTCCCCATGTTTGACTTTTTAAAAAATGTTTTAAAGTAAATCTTCTTTTCATTTTTTGAATGAGGGAATTTTTACTTTTTACTAAATTTGTGAAAAGAGTCATTGTTTCAACATGTACAAAATTAATAGAATTTTCCACAAAAATTATTGATCAATGATTTAAAACTAACATTACAATATTTAAAAATTATTTTCAAATAAAAATTTCCCTTTAATATTTGATAATTTTTTATATTTTAAAAAAGTGATTTCAAAATGTAAAGGATATTTTCCTCAACAATGTTTTAATTATATTTTTGTGGTATTTCTATTTATTAATGGAAACAACATAGTATGCAGTCTTAGATTAACTATGGTTATGATTTAATGATTCCATCCTTATAAATTATCCTGATAGATTATGATAATGATGAAAATATTTTTATAAAACTCATTCCTTTTCCACTATTTGTTCTATGATGAATTGATGAAATTATTATGAATACTGTTTCTTTTCAATAGGTTATGCCATGATGAATTGTTTATAGAACCCATTTCACTTCCAATTGTTATGATATTACTAAATGATTATAAAACCTATTTATTTCTCACAAGTTATGAATTGATTAATTTTTTATAATCTTTTTGAATGAAATTTTATATATTACATGATGTGTAAGACCAATATCTCAATCCAATGCATTGGGTATCAATTGATATCTCATGAGGTAAAAAGGATTATAATGGAGAGTAAACCCATTTCAGTAAGGGATGTTTTCCACTATGATTTTATGGGGATTGAACCTTGACTAGAATGGTGGTTTCCGGAGTAAACCCATTCCACTATAATAGCCTTGGAAATCAGTCTTTAGTACTATAAAAATGAATTTCTATACTTATGTGTATTCAAAAAATCTAAATTATATTCCAATGTTATGATCTCGTGGATTATGTACTTTTATTACTTTATGATCCATGTCATATAAACGTCCAAACATTATGCCATGTCTCAATATTGTTATCATTGATTTGAAGGTATGGTTTTCAAATGTAATTCTAATGTTATTATACCCTTATTCTCATATTATGTTTACATATCCCTTTTTTACCATTAATTATCATCTTATATCGCCCTTTCTAATGTTTCCTTTCCCAGGTTATGAAGAAAGGTCTCATCTGTTATATGACTAAAAAGAGTTCTAGTTATGATGCGCTTATTAGGATATGATGAAGTTCTCTTATAAAAGAGTTTTTTATGTACCTTTTTTCAAATGCAATAGGATTGTATGATTATAGCATGGATTGTTATGTTACGTAATGAATATCCTTCTATTAATATGTTTTATCTATGTATGAAAAGTGACATTCATTGTAGTTGGCATCAGATAAAGGTTCAATTAACCTTTGGAAACAAGGATGAGAATGGTTTTGTGTGAACCGTAAGGATAAGTATATTTGTAGAGAAATATACTATTATTTTGTGGTAGGATAGAGTGAGTGGTTTCCATGAATGTATTTCCCTGTATGGATACTAAATGTGGATGTGGCTCTAGAATAGTTTTACAGAGGGGTAATAATTCCAAAAAGGGTGCATTGGTCTTTGACTCTATCATCATGTGTTGCAAGAGAGTAGGCCTTGATACAGACCGATTTTGAAACTCATAGTGGATATGTTTTGGAAATTCACAAACTCTTTATGAACTATCGTGAAGGGTTTGAAAAGATAATATCCATAAATGACCTATGATGTCATAAATTTAAAAAAGGGTTTCAATATTTTGAAATCCTATGAATTATTTTTCATGATTAATCAATCTTCATAACTATGCTTCATAGAAATTTAAAACTTCAATTATTATTATGGGATTGGAGATTGAGTGATGAAGTTGAGGTTATAATAGGTATGCTAAAAATTTATGTTCCCTATTTGATCATAGTTATATGAATTATTTTATATCAGGAAAAGTAAAACATAATTGTTACTTATATCCTCAAAGATTATATTTTTAATTAGCATTGAAAATCCTTAATGGTATGATGATTGCATCTCAAATCTATGATTCTTCTCTAGATAAATTTTGTGCGAATATGCTACCTAAAAATATTTTTATTCACCCTTTTTTTGAATTTGATGTTATAATAGGCATTGAATGGAATTCTCTAAATAGATCTCACATCAATTTATGAGGAAGGGAAGTCGTGTTTGATATTCTAAACCAACCTATAATCATATATAAGTGTGATGATAAATATAAACTTCTGATTGAAATCATATCCATTTATGGGACATGATTATCATTCAAAAGGAGTGTTTATCTCAGATGGTTGGGGAGAAACTAAACATCAAACATATTCATATTGTATTGGAGTATGTTGATGTATTTTTGGAAGAGTTTCCTAGTCTTCCACTTGATAGAGAAGTTCAGTTCTCTATATAACTCTTACCTAGTGATACACTAATTTCAAGTACTCCCTCTATAATGGACCGAATTGTGTTGTAGGAATTGAAGAAGAAACTATAACAAAATCTTGATAAAGGGTTTATTCGGAAAGTTTTTCCTCCTTGGGTTGTGCCTATTCTTTATGTTAAGAATAAATATGGATCAATGAAACTTTTCATTGATAATAAGGATCATAAAAATATCACAATCAAGAACAATTATATTTTTTACCATATTTATAATGTGTTAGATCAGCTGCACTGAGCTTAATAATTTTACAAGATTTACCTTCATTTTGGAAATCAACAATTAGAGGTCCATAAAGAGTATATATTTAAAAAGTAATTATATATAGGGTTTGGACACTATGATTACATTATGATTCCATTTTTTCAAACTAATACAACATTATCTTCAAGGATGTAATGAATAGAGTCCTTATAGATTACCTTGATCGGTTTTTGGTAGTATTTATAGGCAATATTCTTATATATTCAAAAATAAAGGATGATTATTAAGATCACTTGATAATTTTTCTGAATACACTAAGGAATGAAAATTTTTATGAAAAAAGTACCAATTTTGAATTTTGGCAACAAAAAGTTTCATTTTCTGGGTCATATAATCCCAATAGTATATATATTTATCCATCAAAGACAAATTTTATTGAACATTTTCCTCGAACAACCACTATGACTAAGATCAAAAATTTTCCTATTATTTCTAGATATTATCGACAGTTGGTGGATAATTTCTCATGAATGTAAAAAAACTCACCAAGTTTAATATGATGATATCTAAGTTCATTTGTAAAAAAAATGTGATGAAAATTTCAAGGAACAAAAGAGAATTTTAGTTAGTCAACTTATAATTAAATTACCATAAAGTGGAAAGATTTTTTAATCTATAGTATTGCATCAAATAAGGGATTTGGAATGTTTCACTTGAAAAAATAAATGGTGATAGCTTAGGACTCATGAAAATTAAATGTTATTGAGAAAAATTACCCAATTTTTGATTAGGAGTAACCTTCCATAATTGTTTCATTAATGATATGAAGGTATTATCTCTATGGAAAAATATGTGATATAAATATATATATATAATATTTATAGTATTCATAAGAGTATAATGTATATGTTCGTATAAAAATAGTTGAACATGCACTAAAGAATATGGTTAGAGCTGATTAAATATTATAACTTCTCCAAACATTACTACCCTGGGAAAGCGGACAAAGTGGGAAATGATTTCAGTGGAATAGATCATGCTAAATTATCAATGATGGGAATCACAAAATATCCAATATTTTTATATTTTCATATGATGGATCTATAAATCATGTATTATGGTGGATAATCACATATTTCTCAAATGAGGGTTCAACCATCTGTCCTTGTTAAGAATAAAGAGGTGAATATGGGAGATGTTTAGTTATAGAAGAAGGTGAGAAATGTTACTTAGTTAAACATTGATTATTATAAAATGATAAGGTTCATGAATTTTGTATGAGTTCCATCCATACCATATTTATGAAAGGAGCTATTAGAGGAGGATCATAGTTCTTCATTCTCTATTCCTCATTGAAGTAAAATGATTTATAGATATGTGAAATAGTATTTATGGTCAGATGGGATAAAGAGAGATATTAAAGATTTGGAATCTTAGTTCTTGATATTTCAACAATTTAAGGATAGAGAAAAAAGAATACGGGGTTTTTATAACCATTACCCATACCAGAATAAAAATGATAAAGCATCACTAGGGATTCATTTCATTGGACTCCTAGAAAACTTCAAATGGGTATAGTGTCATATGATTTATAGTCAATCACCTCACAAATTCAGCACACTTCATTACTATCAAAAAATATTTCCCTTAGATAATATTTCTGGAATATACATTAAGGAATAGGTTAGTCTACCTAGAGTACCACCTTCAATTATATCTGATCAGGATCCAAGGTTTACCTTCATGTTATGGTGAATTATTTACCATGATTTGGATACAGATATGAGTTTCAGTACAACTTTTCTTCATTAGGAATATGGTCATTATGAGAGAACAATTCAAACCCTATAATATATGATAAGATATTTGTTTATGGATTTCAAAGGTGGTTGGGATCAAAACATTCCTCTAGTTGATCTTTCTTACATCAATAGCTTCGAATCGAGTATTCAGATGGATCATTATATCTCTCTCTTTGGAAATATATATATAATTTATTCATTTTGGGATGAAGTTGGAGAACTAAAACTATTGGGACATGAACTTGATGAAGAAAAGTTAGAGAAATCCAGAACAATTCAATAGTACATCATGGATGCTCAGAGTTGGAGTAAATGTTGTTATGATAATAATCAGTATTATTTGGAGTTGAATTGGAGAGAAGGTATTTCTATAAATTTATTCACGAAATACAGTTATGATATTCAGGAAGAAATAAAATTTGATCCACAGGTATGTTGGACCTTTCAATATTTTTTATCGAGTAGGGATGGTAACTTCTCACTTGGTGCTTCCACCAAACCTCTCTCATATTCATGATGTGTATCATGTATCTCTCTGGTGAAAGTATATAACCATCCTTTCACAACCAATGAACTCAAAGGTCATACCACTAGAGTAATATCTCTTTTGTGAGGAACAAATAATTTAGATTATAGATCATATAGAGAATATTATACAAAACATGGCCATTCACTTGGTCAATGTTTTGTGTTGGAACCACCAACTAGAAGAATTTATGTTGGAACCTGAGCATATTATGAGGAAAAATTATCCTAAGTTGTTTGAATCAAATTAAAAAAACTGAGGAAAATTTTAATTTAAATTGGGGTATAGTGTAACACCTTGTTATTTTATGAAAAAAAATTCTGAAAAATTTATTATTTGATAGTTTTCATTGTATACAACATCGAGTTTTATTGAACCAGGATATAATATTAATGTTATTATTTAAATAAGATCATAATAAAATATACATTAAATATTATATTATTAATAAGAATAACCACATTTCAAAAATTATGTATAAAGGTTATAGAAAAATAATATATATATATTTTTAATAAAGTCTTTATACGCTTCAAAAATATTTTTCCCTCTAAAATGATATTTATTGATTTCTATGATCATATAATAAAATTAATTTTTTCTACTTTAATTAAATTTATTTGTCCTAAAAACATCATTTTTAAGTAATGATCTAAAATCTCTCTTAGAGTGAATTTTTTATAATTTTCTAAAATGAATAATTTTTTTAATTAACAGTGAAAAATTTAATTTTTATTAAAAACTGACCCTTCATTTAAAGAATTTATGTAATTACAATGTTTTTTTTCAGAAATAAATATAATTTATTTGAGAAATAATAAAACATTATATAAGTTTTTACTATAAATTAATATTTTATTTACCATGATAATATATTTTGGAATAAATATATATGTGTGTGTTAAATAAATATGTGGAAATATATATGTTATAAAATTATGGTAAAGTATATATGTTATATTTACGTTGAGATATATTCACAATAAAATTTAATTGTTATTTTTATATATTAAAATTATATACGTTTTTTATTGTTAGTAATGTAGTATAATATAACATATAAACTTTTGATGATAATATAAATTATTTAGTCCTAATTAATTTATTAATAACTAATTAGACTTTCATTAATGACTATAATTATAATCCATTAATAAAAAATACAATTCGGTGCTCTAAAAGTTTACATATTTGGGGAGATATATATTGATGAATCTTGGTAAAATTTATTCAATAAATTTGTTCGTTCATATATTCTATTTTATCCCTCTAAATTTCAGCATATTTTTCCCTGTATTGAAGAAGTTAGGGCCAAGTCATTATAGAAAATAATTTTTCCCATTCAAACTTTTCAGGTTCAATGTACTAAAGATCCACAGATTTTTTATTTTCTTAATGATAAAATTTATGATTATTTTCATCGATGTAATTTATTCTCAACGTCTTATTTATGAACCATCAAAATTTCATCTTAACTTTACATTTAAGGAAGAATTTATGATAGAATAATTTTAGAAATTAACTCTCTATATATTCTCTTCAAATTCAATGTACTTAATGTCTACATGTTTTTGAATAATTTAAAGGTGTAATTTTGGAAAATGGTCTACTATAGAATTTTTCACCTCAGTATTTTTCATCCTATATTAAAATTTCATCCAATAAAATTATTTTTTGTATGAGTTATGTTTGAATCATTAATGAAAATAATTCCATCCTGGCAGATTCATTGAACCAAGATGCTTTAATTTCACACGTGCTTTAGAGAATGATAAATTTCAAACTAGATGTTCATCTATTTGGATGAAATGAAATAAATTAATTCATCTAATATATTTCAAAATTTCATATCATACCAAGAATGGGTAAAAATGCTATGAACGAATTTCTCTGGTGGGACCCATCCAGTCGCATCACCATCAGCATTGATTTTAGGTCCACTTATGGACCCTCAAAATGTGGATCGAGCATTATTTATGTAAATGAAATATATATATATATATATATTATTTAATATCTAAAATTTTTAAATATGGGTTAAATAAAAATGTAGAATAAAAATACTAAAGTGTAATGGAAAGGAAAAAACTAGACTCCCCATGCAATTTGTCAAATTTATTTTTCTTCTTAGTCAAAATATATTTAATAAATGACATAAAATAAAATTTTTAATTGATGTTTCAAATGATCATATGAAAATGTTACATCATTAATCAATAATCATAAACATTTGAATTAATTACCCCCAATATTAGTTGACTTTAATGGAACAATAATTACTAATTAACCTGTTAACACCACCCCTACTAATGTATAAAAACCCAAGCCATATTCCCATTCTCCCACACACAATTGGAAGTTATATGACCATTTAACTCCCAAGAATTCTATTAAATCTCTATATCCCTCTTTAATATTGAATTAGTTTTTGGTCTGAAGGATTTCCACTATATGATTTAGAAAGTTACTATTTAATGCAAGGGAATTCTCCTCTTCTGCCTTTTTCATTTAAGTACTCCTCTTTGGTGAGACTTATTAATATAATTGATTATTTCTTTTCATGAAATTTTTATCTTTCCTCTAATTACACAAATTTGTTTTACCAATGGGATACCACAATTATCTCTAATTATTCCTTTTCTATAATGCATGTTTTATGTTGTTATGCTACAAGAAAAAATTTCATGAATTTTTCTATTTCTCTTGAAATATTCTTCTTTTATTAATACCCTTACATATTCTTTACCAATGTTAATTAACATAGATTTAAATATAATTTATTGATTTAAGTATTTAAATTTTTGAAAACCACATTCTATTTTCATGGGTTGAAAATTATTTAATGTTCATTTATGATTGTGTCGTCGAGCATGTCAAATTAGATGTTTGTTTTTATCTTGAATTTTTACAGTATAGCAGCTACCCTATGTCATCTCTCGATAGATCCTTAGAGCATTAATTCCAAAAAAATTTGATAATGAAAGTAAAAAAAGAGAAATGGGGTTTTATAATTCTTGTGTTTGATGATTAAATATGAAAAAAGAAAATATAAAAGTGGTAAAATGAAGTAAGAATGAACATGATTAATTGAGTGTGATCAACCACGGGAAATCTCATTATTCTCATCCTGCACTGCTTCAAGATATAGGGTTGTGATATTTTATTCCCTGGTTTTTAACACCTATAACTAAAATGTTACTGTTTTTATAATATAATACATCCTAGGGTTCAGTCAGAAACACGCAATGATTCCCCAGATACCACTGATGATTGGGTGATTTGTGTTCGACTTCAAAACCAAGTCTCATCAAGGAAACACATGAAGAACTCAATGCACTGTCCAGGTTTGTATGCTAATTCAACGTGTTACCATAAATTTAAAGTACATAGCCATGATACTGTTAATGTGAGTTTAATTGAACAATATGAACCACAAAACCACTACAATTTAAAGGGAGAAAAAGAAGGGGTGAACGATATGTGAAACACCACATGAATGGGTACCCCCAAGCATGATCATATAAGTCAAGCATGATGTACTTGTACATAAATCAATTAAATAAAAAGATAAGATGAATAAAAAAAACATACAAACCTAGAAATTAATATTACAACATTAATCTCAGGATTTACAACATGTTCCTCCCCAAGTGATCACAAGGGGTTTAGATACCCATGGGATGGGAGGAATAAAAAGATATTGAGGTGGAACTTTCAATGGCCTCCAAAACATCAAATATTGGTGGGAGGAATCCATTGGCACTCAAAAATGGTAGCACCATGCCACCAGTTTGAACTTCCAAAGGGAGATCCCAAGGTTCCATTTTATTGGAAACATGTGTAAAATAATGATGTAATATGTCTTGTGAACCCATTTCCCTTAGAAAATGTAGGAACCCTTTATATCAATCCATAACAATGATTTTCTCCCAAAAATTAAAATGGAAATACCATATCTCCCAGCCGTGTTGAAAATAAAACAAAACTATACACAAGATATGTGTATGTAGGGATTTATTTGCTTGTAATGTGGCTAATTAACAAGCATTTCATGGTCTTTAAAGCTTAATAAGGATAAAATGTAAATGTGGATGGAAATAGAGAATAATTATACAAATGTCTTTTTAATGAATGATTGCCTCTATCATAAATGTAGCATACTTGAATCTTATGTTTTCAAATAGAATCAACAAAATTTCTAGTTTCTCTACATGACCCAAGACTCTCAAGAAAGTGATTAAAAGGAAGAATGTACAATAAAGGGATTAGATATCTCTCGAGTAAGGGATTAAAATATTAGTCTGTGCTAATGAGGCATGGGTTTCAAAAATCCTTGAAACACCTAACAATGATTTGAGAATAAAAATTCTAGAAAAATATTACATATCAACATTTAGTTGAAAAATGTTTTTTTCCAAAAACAATGGGATTTTCCGAACAATCTACTCAAGCATAAATAATGATTTTGGAAATTCTTTTTAAGATCAATTTTTATCTAAAAACATAAAATAAAGAAATTAAAAATCGAAACTGATTTTTTTTAAAAATAATTAATTAAATTTTTTTGTTTTGTTTAATCCTAACTATGACATGTCACCCTCCCACACACCTAAAAGTTACATTGTCTTCAATGAAAGTATTTCCAATAAATAGACAATAAATAAATGTATGGAGAATGAATAAATTGCTAAGTGGTGTCATATAAGGCATCCATCTGTTGGGTTTCCTCCACAAGAGGATTTGGAAAATCCTTATAAGAGATTTTGAGACTCTAACCCGTGACAGTTATCCTTTTTCCACTCTTCTCATGAAAAACCTGTATAGCACCAAAATGGTAAACATCAGTAACTGTATAAGGACCAAGCTATCGAGAACAGAGCTTACCTAGGTGGAGATTTAACTAAGAATTATACATGAGAACCTTGTCACCAATATGAAACTTTCACTGAGGAATCATGCTATCATGGATGGAATTTGTATTCTCATTATAGATCTGGGAGTTCTCATATGAATCATATCAAATTTCTTCCATTTCTTGAATATGTAGCTTCTTATACTCACCAACATCTGAAATATTCATATTACATTGTTTACCTGCCCAATATGCACGGTGTTCTACCTCCACCGAGAGGTGACAAGACTTTTAAAGCACAATTACTTTTTGTGAAATTATGATTGGGGTATTAAAAGTTTTATGGTATGCCCAAAGTGTGTCATCCAAGTGCAAACTCTAATCATTCTTGTTGGGTTGTACCCTTTTTTCAAAGATTCTCTTAACTTCTAGATTTAAGATTTATGATAGTCCGTTAGTTTGGGGGTGATATGTTGTAGAGATTTTATGAACAACCCCGTACTTATGAAGAAAATTTTTTATGTTGCGATTGAAAAAATGTGAACCCTGATCACTATTGATGAATCTAGTTAAACCAATCCTACAAGAAATTTGGGACCTCACAAAATCAACAACCACTCGAGATTCACTGATCCATGTGGCCTCTGCTTCCACCCATTTAGATACATAATCAATATCCAATAATATTTAAAAAAAGCTAAATGAATTTGGAAAAGTCCACATGATGTTCATGCCCCAAGCATCGAAGATCTCACAAAATAACATGGGTTGTTGGGGAATTTCATTCCTCTTGGATATATTCCCTGTGAATTGACAATGACTACATGACTTGAAAAATCAATGGGCATCCCTATAAAAATTTGTCCAATAAACACCTGATTCAAGAACCTTTCGAGCTATACGTTGAGATCCAAAGTGGCCCCCACAGGCCAAGATGTGGAAGAAGGTCAAAACAGAGGTGAACCCATGGTCAGGGACACACTAACGAACTACTTGGTCACCACAAATTCTCCACAAATATGGGTCTTCCTAAATGTACCAATGAGAAGGGATTGTGAAATGATGAAATCAGTGGGGACCCAAGTTGTTACTATAATATTCACAATGTCTGTATACCAGGGGGTAAGGTCCACAACATCACAAAGGTTCTCGTGAGGGAAGAATTCTCCAATGGGAGGGGTGAGTCATCATGATGGTCCAATGGTGGGTAAATCCTACTAATGTGGTAAGCTACCACATTTTCCACTCCTATATTATCACTAATCTCAAGCTCAAACTCCTGGAGGAGGAGCATCCACCAAATGAGGTAGGGTTTAGCTTCAGGTTTCTTTAAGAGAAAATGAAGGGAAGCATGATCGGAAAAGAAAATGATTTTTGACATGATAAAATATGAATAGAAATTTTTCAAGGAAAAAACAATAGAAATAAGTTATTTTTTAATGGTTGTGTAGTTTTCCTGGATAGGCTCAAGGGTACGTGAGGCATGCGCAATGACATTAGGAGCCTTATCAACCCTTTGTGATAAAACTTACCCTAATACAAAGTTATATGTGTCACATATAAGCTCAAAGGGGAGATACCACCTTGTTGGTTGGATGACATGAGGTGTTCTGAGACTCCTTTTTAGAAAATTTAAAGCATCCCAACAATTTTTATTAAACACAAAATCAGAATACTTTTGTAAAAATAGGGATAAGGAAATTTTGATCATACTAAAGTCTTTAATGAATTAGCAGTAAAAACCAGCATGACCCAATAAAGATCTCCCCGCATGAACATATTTTGGATATGTAAGGGTTGAAATTAATTCAGTTTTATATTTATCCACTTGAATTACATTTTTTGAAATAACATTACCAATAACTATCACCTATCCAACCATGAAATGGCATTTCTCGTAATTTAATACAAGATATTTTTCTATGCAACGATGGAGGATAGAACCTAGGTGATCCAAATAGTCATCAATGGGAGTTCCATAAACCATGAAATCATCCATAAAAATTTCCATGAAATTATCTAGGTACATAGAAAGTATACTCAACATATATCGATGAAAAGTACAGGGAGTATTACATAGAACAAAAGGCATCCTTATATATGAAAATATCCCAAACAGATAGTTAAATGTTTTCTTTTCTTGATCCTCAAATTCTATATGGATTTAAAAATAACCCGAATAGCTATCAATGAAACAATAAAGGGACTTATAAGACAATTTTTCTAGAATTCCGTCAAAGGAAGGTAGAGAAAAGTGGTCCTTCTTCATGACTTCATTCAGTCGACGGTAGTCAATACAGACTCGCCAACTGTTTTTCACGTGTGTTGGAACCAATTCATTCTTTCATTTGAAACAACTATTATTCTTGTTTTTAGGCACAATTTTCACTATGCTAACCCATTTGCTATGAGATATAGGATAAATGATCCTTGCAGTAAGTAATTTACTGACTTCCAATTTTACCACATCAAGGAGAGTGGGATTCAACTAGTTCTGAGATTGTATCACGGGCTTAGCCTCATCATCCAAATTTATATGGTGCATACAAATATATGGGATAATTTCGGGAATATCAACCAATTTCCATCTTATTTCCTTTTTACACTCTCTCAAAAGGTATATCAGTTTTGATTCCTTTTATAGGGAGATGTTATTGGCAAAAAAATGACGGGAAAATGTTCAATACCCTCAAGATAGGATTCTTTTAAATTTGATGGGCATGGTTTTAATTCCAACATCGTGGGTTTTTTGACTAAGGTAGGGGTTTTAGGGAGGAGTTAGGTCCATGAAACTATCTATCTACTCATGTTTATTCTCTAAGGATAGATAATCTATTGAAATGAGATTTTCAGAATCATTGATGGTCATGGGTACCTCAGAATGAACACACTCATCAATTAAAGCACAAAATTTACACTTTTTGGAACCCACACAACACTCATAACATGAATCAAAACTCAAATAATCCAAGGGTGAAGAAGAGAAAAATGAATCGGATTATGGGTTGAGGAGATAAGTGTGTGTGTGTGCATCATTTGAGAGAACTTCCATCAAATAGACTGGAAGATTATAGTACTCTTCAACGAGGTATTTCATAGCATCAAGGATGTCAAAACTTACCTTTTCTCCCCAAAACTCCACTGATAGTGTACCATTTTGAAAATTTATGATCATATTTTCTATTTTGAGGAATGGCCTCCCGAGTATGAGAGGGGAATTTCATTGGGTTTAGGTATCTTCCATCACAAGAATGTAGAAATCAGTGGGGAAGATGTGATTATTCACTCTTACAATGACATCCTCAATCACTCCTATTGGATGTGTAGAACTCCTTTTGTAAAGTTTCATGAAAATGCCTATTGGTTGATGCTCTTTGACCTATAAATAAGTATAAACATAGTGAGGCATTACATTAATGGAAGCACCTATGTCTATAATAGCATCAGAAAAGAAGGTATCCCCTATGGTACATGGTATTATTAATGTTCCTAGATCCTTTAATTTGTTTGTAATTCCTTGTTGAATCATGGATGAAAAATTTCTTATTAGGTTAACTCTTTCATTCCCCTTTCATTCTACGTCTATGGGTGAAGATTTCTTTGATAAATTTGGCATAATGTGGAATTTTCTTAACTGCATCCAATAGTGGAATAATAACATGATCATTTTTAAATGTATCCATTATTTCTTTATCAATATAATTATAAAAACTCTTCTTATATTTAGAGAGTATTTGGGGGAAAGGAAAAAAGAATGTACTGTTCATTTGAATCAAGAATGAAAATTTTATTACACTTTATTTTTTTCATTCATTAGAATATTTTATGTTTGGAGAAAGAGAGTTTTCATTAGGGGGACATACCAGTTTGGAAGATATTTAGAAGGAAAAACTTCTTTATCACTACGAAGTCTAATCTCACATGCATTACCCTTGTCCTTCAGATTGGAAATGGGTTGGGATGGTAGTTGTACAGAACCTTGCATCTTAAGCTACCCAATGATGTTTTCCAATTGTCCCAATTGAGTTCGTAGGTCTTGAATTTCCAATTTTGTGGTCTGTTGGAACTCAAGGTTTTGGGTTTCCATTTTTTTCACTATATCCTCAAGGCTTGGTTCATATTTTGTAGTAGGAGGATGATTTTTTGAGAAGTTTATGGATAAAAAGGTTTCATACCTTGGCCTTGTTGATTCCAATTCTGCTTGGGGTACCTTTACTTTCCTCCTGGTTAGTACAGGGGTTGTTCTTGCCACCCAGGATTTGGATTTGGACTAAATTGTTCCTTCTTGAAGGGAGGTTCTTTTTGGAATGGACTCCCTGGGAACACGGCTGCACCAGACTCACGTGAATCTTTAATTTGTGGGCACTGGTCAGAAAAATTAGTATTGTCAGGGAAAATACCTAAATGTAATGGAAATAAAGAAGAGTTTGAGTTACCTTGTGCTTGAACTAGTTTCCTTAGAAGGGTATGCATCTCATCATGTTTATAATCTACCATTTGTTCTAGGGCTGATTTACTTACCTCATGAACTCCTTGGGTTGGTGCAATTTCTCATGTACCAAATTGTTTTTCATTTTGAGCCATATTATCTATTAAATCACGAGTGGTGGAAGGAGTTATATCAACCAAGGAACCACCAGCGGCTACATCAATCATTACATGATCCAAGGGGATAAATCCCTCATAGAAGTATTGTATTAATATTTTTTCACTAATTTAGTGGGGAAAACTTGAGAAAATTTGTTTGAATCTCTCCCTGTATTCATGAAGGGTCTCTCCTTGTGATTGCCTAGTGCCAAAAATTTATTTCTTAATTGATTCCATTTGGGAGGCACCCAAAAACGTCTCTAAAAATAGTCTTTTCTTGTCATTCCATCCCACAATTATTGTAGGTAAATAGTATATACAATCTTTGGATACACCATTAAGGGAGAAAGGGAAGGCCCTAGAGTTAATTAGGTGCTCAGACACATTTTGGGGTTTCATGGTGGAGCACACTATGTGAATCTCATTAAGGGGTTTATGAGGGTCCTTACCTGGAATACCATGGAATTTAGGAAGAATGTGGATTAGGAGTGATCTCAACTCAATGTTGGATGCTTCCTCAAGATATTGGATGTATGCAGGTTGGTACTCCACATCTGGGTTGGTTAGTTCTTTTAAGGTTAGGTTATTTACATCCATGTTATCTTGGATTTGATTGGGTCCAATTTTTTATTGATTTATGACCAATTTATGTTCCACAAGGGTTTCCTTAGTGTTACTTTATTGAACTTCTCTAGATACATTGATTTGTGAGTGAAGTGTCCTTTCAATTTCAAGGTCAAATTCAAGCAGTTTTTTTTTCAGATTTGGTTTCATACAAAAACGTTTTGAAGTTTTTTTTTGTTTTTTAATGATTGAATATGGGTAAAATCACTATAGGAGGGTGAAGGTAGAATATAATGTTATAATATTGAATTATAGATATATAAATAGAGAAGGAGAGAGAGATACAGAGAGAGAAAAAAGAAGTGAGAGATATTTAGAGAAAACACACAAAAGCAAACAAAAATAATAACAAAACCCCAAAAAAACAATCCAATGGGGTGGTTATTTAAATGGGTACATATTAAGAATTAAAATAAATAAAGAAAAATAAATAAAGAAAAAAAGGATCCTAGATCCTTGAAAGTGGCAAAAAATTTTGATCGCATCGTCGAGCACATCAAATTAGATGTTTGTTTTTAACATAAATTTCTACAATATAGCAGAAACTGTAGGTCATCTCTCAACAGAGCCTCAGATCATTAATTACAAATTTTTGTTCAGATTATGAACGTAAAAATATAAATGGGGTTCTATAATTATTTTGTTTGATGAAGAAATATGATAATAGAAAATTTGAAAGTGATAAAACAAAGAAGAAATGAAAAAGATTAATTAATTGTGATAAACCCGAGGAAATATCATGATTCCCATCCTTCAAAACATAAATAGATAAGGTTATTATCTTTTAATCCCTGTTGTTGAACAACTAAAACTAGAATTTTACGGATTTTATACTATGATACCATACAGGGTTTAATCAGAAACACACAATGTTTCACCAGATACCACTAATGATTGGGTGATAATTGTTCAACTTTATAACTGAAACTCAGCAAGGAAAAACATGAAGAAATCGATGCATTGTCCAAGTTTCTATGCTATTTAAATGTGTTACCATGATTTTAAAGTAAATGCAAATGATATTGTTTATGTGAGTTCAATTTAACAATATGAACCACACAAACACTACAATTGAAAGGGAGAAGAAGAAGTGGTGAACGGTGTGTGAAACATCACATGAATGGGTACCCCCAAGCATGATCATAAAATTAATGCATGATGTACTAGTACATAACTAAAATAAATAAAAATAGAGTATGAATAAAAAACATACAATCCTAGAATTAAAAATACCATTCAAATATTGAAACATTTATCCTGGGATTTACAACAAGTTCCTCCCTAGCAGATCACAAGGGGTTTAGAAACCCATGGGAGGGGAGGAAGAGAAAGATGTTGAGGTGAAACATCCAATGGCCTCCAAAACATAAAATATTATTTGGAGGACTTATTGGGAATCGAAAAAGGTATCACCTTTCCTCCAGTTCGAACTCCCAAATGGCGAGCCCAGGATGCCATTTTATAGGAAAATTGAAAGGTGATTTTGGGCACACTGGTTTCTTCAAACCACTTGTACCATTCATTTCGTACATTAGTCAATCGAATATACATTTTTAAAAAATAGGAATGTTTTAGAACCACTTCATGAATATCTCCACCAAAATTTTTCCATCAATTGGAGAGGTGGATCTGGAGATATGGACAAATTATAGAATGTCACTTTTGACTTCGGACAAATTTAGAATTCTGGACTAATCTGGTTGTTTGGGCTGCTTTCTAGAATAATTGGGATTGGGTTTTTCATAAGAGTTGTATAAAATTAAATTATGGACCTGAATGAAAAATATGAACCCATTTGGATGCACATAATTTCCTGAACAGGAAAAAAAGTGGACCGGACTTCATGGATCCATGCAATTTTGGCCCATTTTTCTTCCACATCATTGTGGGCCCTCTAAATCTTCTCCTCCTACATTTAAATCATCAAAACAAGTAACATTTCCCATTTTTATATTGAGAAATAAAAAATAATGGTATCTAACATGATGTTCAATTTGTTATTATTTTTATAATTTTCAATAAAAAACAAGTTTAGCATAGTGGTGTAAAGGTGAAAATGAAACAATGAATTGTGGTACGGTAAATGTCATAAAGCCCCTATATACCCAATGTTTTATATTGACATAAATGAATTGAAATGTAAATTTTATTTTTATTTGGACTTTATTTAAATTGTTTTCAAAATGAATATTTTAATTAAATGTTTTCACTATATTTAGAAAATAAAAAAAATATATTCTATTTTAATGTATATAATTTCTACATCTTTTCCTACCACCACAACCATTATCATAATTTGGATTCCATTATAATATTTTATATTTTCTTCAAATAAAACCCATCTTTCCCTTTTTATGGGTATTTTGGAAGTAGGTTTTTTAAATAAAATGGTATTTTTATCTTGAAAAGTGTTTTTCATATGGATTTAAAATATTTTTACAAAGTTTTATTATTAAAAGTGAAAGAGTGAAATATTTTATTCACGATATGGTACTTGAGCATTATATATGAAAAATTGGCGAGCCCAATATAGCTTATATGATGTTTTGGGGACGATTATAGCTAAAGGGTGATCCCAATATAGCTTATATTATGGCTAATCCAAATTATATCTCTCCAATACATTGGGTTATGATACCTTTTCATCATGACTTATTAATTTTTTATGATATATTGGTGAATAACCTTAGTAATATAAAGGGTGATCCATGATATCACTCCAATTCATTTGGGTAATGATGCCTTACAATCATGCCTTGGTATATTTTTATGATACCTTGGTGAAAACGCATGGTAATATGGACGGTGGATCTAGATACTACTCTCATTCAATAGGTTATGATACCTTGGTAGCATTCCTTTGAAATGTTTTGTAATACCTTGGTCAAAATCCTTATTAATTTTTATTTATGACATCTTGTTGATAATCCTTGGTGATATGATTACAAATGTCTTTTTTTATGTTGTAGACACATTTTAATGTTATGATTCTTGTTACTTTTGTAATGACAGACCTCATATTAATAAGATCATTCCTTATTTATATGTGTGTTTCTCACATACTTCCATTGTTTATTCCCTTGTTGTGCTTTATACTCACCCCTTTCATTGATGTGTGTCCTCTGGATATGAGATGCAGTAAGAGTAGCCTAGGAAGACCCTATGAATAATTATAGAAAGAGGTTTAGAATTATTTTTAATTTTTATATCTTTTAATTTATTATATTCTTATTTATAAGACACTAAACCCCAAAATATCATCTTAATTGTTAAATGTTGTATCATGAAATGAATGATTTATCTAATAATAAGGCATGTCACCATAATTTACAAGTTCCTTTTTATTTTAGGATCATTTAAAAATCATATTAGTTAAATTATATTATTATTAATCCAATTTAGCTAATTTTAATCAATTATATATTGAATATTTAAATAAAAAATATTTGTTTTTGAGAAAAAAAACTTTAGAAAACCATGTTTTTATCACACTTACAGGTTTAATTTTAAATTAATTATGCCACTTCTGTAAATTTAAATGGGAAAAATTTATTCCATATTTTTAATTTTAATAATTAATTTTATTTAATGTTTCCAACTTAATTTGTAGTCAAAATTAATAGTGAAAACATTAAACAACGTTAATTAATGTGGTTAGCAGTAAATGGGTTTACCAAGGGTTTATACAAAACGATAAGTTTATTTTTTCCAATTTAACAGGTAAAATACTATATTATGGGAATATTTTAACCGTATACTATCTCAAATTAGAATCTATGGTAATTTAGAAGAAATTATATTTGGAAAAACATTATCATTTAGTATCTTTTTGAAAATTTACAATTGGTTTCCCTCCCTCAATTATAAAAAGACATCTCATATCCTATCATATTCACTTTTCAAACACATTTTCATTTAGACTATACCTTCCCAGATTTTTTCCTTACATCTGTTACCATGTACTAGAGGCATTATTTTAATTATAAAATTTCCTGACCCAATCTAATGGGGCTCAAGTTACAACTTCCCATGAAACCCTCCAATAGGCCAGGGGTGGGTGACTAGCGTTGAGTAGGCTATCACACACATATGAGTCCTTATACTATTGTACATATACACACACACACACCCACGTACACCTCTATATATCAGTGGAGAGATATATAAATATTGAAATAAAATTAGTGCATACATTTATCCCAACCCAAGTACAACAAAAGTACAAAAAGGGAAAATATAGGGGCCACAAAAATAAAACTTGAAAAGTGTCCAACCTGCTCTGAATGTTTGGATCACTGTCAAATGAACCCATTGGAAATATTCTTATCCCAACTCTGGTAAATATCATGTTTAATCTAGATCACTATGATCTATCTAATCTGGGTCCTATTGTGTCATCGTCGAAAGATATGTGGTATGCACAATATACAATACATGTGTGGGTAGATTCCGTGAAAGGATGAGTATAATGATACTTAGTAGGAATCCCAAAACCCCCAAAAGAAAAGGGGAAACTAAAAGGAAACAGTCTTCTCATCCCATCTAGAGGGAAAAAAACAAGAGAGAAACTCTATCTCAATACTATCCTCAACTAAACATGACTAGTCATCTCACCCACATAGTGCATCAACCCAGAAGTGACAACACTATAAGGTAACCAAGAAAACACTCTAGACATACTCCTCTCATGCACCAAACCTCTAGAGGTTCAGAACTCATCAGTAGTAATAGGATTATACTCGAGGATCTAAAGAATATGATAAAAATAACACTTCAAAAAATGTGTAATATCCGATGACACTCATCTGAGAGATGCCAATCTATCAGTAAAATAAATTAATAAGAAAATCCAATCAAACCTTATGGTGTCTGTTTTTGATGACACGCTCAATGGATGGAACCATGGAATAAGTCACCCAGGGACTAAACCAACTCCCACTCTTCAAGTATGGGATAATGCACAAGGTCCACTAGGGGACACCAAACCCTAGGAGAAGACACCGAACACAGAAAGGGGTATCGCGCAACAACCTGAATCTGGAACAACTCACTTAGCATAGGTTCAACTCTATTATTGTTTTAGTAACATAAATTTTGATAACTCCACTGAGTAAAACATCTATATACATCATATAAAAACCTATCTGGATACATATATAGGGAGTCTGTTCCCATGGCTCACTAGGGGATCCGTACCCTACTGGATCATCCTAGGTAGAGGATCAGTGCCTGGGTAAATATTGGTCACACCAAAACCAAAAATGGTTCTATGGAAACTTGATGGGATTTGAGGATCACTCCGGGCCTCTCAGGTCGATATGTGCTCCAAATCCATTTATTATGTTGTCGAAGCCAATTAAGAAAACTCACTCTAGAAACTAGAAAACCCATGTTGCCCGCATGCAAAGCATCTAAATTTGAGTCACTGTCTAGTGAAGAGGGAATGATACTGAAATCACTCATAGTAGATGAAGAGGGGGTGGAGTTCGATGAAGGAGATGTGATACAGAAAACCCTCTTAGCTGAAGGAAAAGGGGGCCTACTCAACCCAGATGATTAAAACATCACAAACAGGGACTAGGTGGACCCACTCAACCCTTTTGGTAAAGTTTCCATGGACACAAGCAACTCCCAAAACATCAACTTCACACCGCATCTCATAGGCCCATAAAGTTTCCATAATCATGTTCTATGCATAAAAACACATAGGATATGGGGTTGAATATTCATATGTCTAAAACGAACTCCCAGTGAAAAAGTCGCATTTCATAGAAAACTTCCAAACCTGGCTTCATGGGGCCCACTCCATGATTTTAGTTTATTCCCCCAAAATCAGTTTTGAAACTACCACGTTAAATTTGGGTCACAATTCCACTAATGATGCGTCAAAGGGTAATCAGATGCTGGAGATACATCTGATAGCAGATTTTCCAAATAATAATGATTATTTATTTATTAAAACTTGATGTTTTGTGCCACTAAAAATCAAGTCCAAAACAAAAAAGTTCTCAAACAGGATTCAAAATGTTCCCCTTGAATCTTGGGTCACGTTGTCGTATACGTCATGTAAAACTGATGCTCATTTTGATAGTTACAAGGGTCAAAAATCGTCCCACCCTGGAGGCCTTCCAGGACCGGCTTCTTTCGGCCAACCATCTCGTGCCAACGTGCGGCTCATGGCCCATCCACTACCATTGTCCCTCTACCGCGCCAATGATCTTCACCACCCTGTAGTTACTGCTCACACCCAGCCACATCATCACCCCCGGCCTCCACACTACGTCCCCAAAAATTGTCGCGTCCACTGGACCTGCACCACTACCAACTTCATTGGACCACCAGAACCACTCTCGTGAATGGAAAAATAATCTGAGACCAGATTTAGAAACCTCGGGACCCTATCTACACTAAAATAATCTCCAATCAAATATCAATTGACTATTTGTAAAAAACAAACCATAAACAAGGGGGAAAGAAGATTAAAATTGAAACCACCTACCTCATGGAATATAATCGAATATTTTAGGCTACATTTGTTCTCTACTTATGTCTCTATGTGATCTAGTAGTGATCTCCATCAAGGTTATATATTGATGACGTTCTATTTTCCAGTCAAATAGGAAGAGTTAAGGGGATTGGTTCCCCCTACGTTGTGTGCACCAGGGAGAGAGGATGAGTGAGGATTTAATTTTTAATTAAATCCCCCACCCACCATTTTAAACCCTGGCCCCAATTCACCTCTGACCTGACTCGCAACGTAGACAAAAAAATTCCACCTAGGGTAAAATAGGAATGAAGAACTCAACCATAGTCTCAGAAATTTGACCCAAGACTCCATTCAGTAGTCGTTCAATCTAGCGTCGGAAATAAATTAATTTTTTTACTTACCGAGAAACCATCGATAACATTTTCCACAACAAACATACTCCCACAAAACATACACCTCACCTTGGGTGAACAACATACTTTGGACCTAACCATTCCCTTTGATTTTAGATCTGAGATATTGTTTAAGAGATAACTCATTTTTTCTACAGACGTAGTAAAAAAATAATTAATGTTTTTAAAAAATTTATTCTGGGCACATCGGGCATCAAAATCACATGCCACCTCTGTACTTACCTCTATAAATATATGAAGAAATATTCCAATGTTTGACTGGACCAAACTCGATTTGGTACATCCTCCCCACATTAAGGAATTTCATCCCCAAAAAGTGGAAGGTGTGGAACACGGGAAAGAACTTGAGATCTCTACTAAGACTCCCACACCAACATGCTCAAGAAAAGATCCTATGTAGTAAGTAACATGCACCAAAATGAACCACAACATTAGTAAATAAGGGTGGACTGAAAAAACCCTAGCCCGACGCCCCATCTAGCACTCTGAACCCTCAATGATTTCCAAATAAATGAAAGACCTCATCTCCACCCCCCTCCCCCCACTCGTTGGTCTAAAACCACCCCGAACGAGCCCCAACAGACCTCAACCATCTAGGAATGGTCTGTTTCCATTAGAAACTCAACGCTATAAAAAAGACCACCTTAGCACCTTGTCTAGCCACATGATGGTTTCCAACACCAAACCACATAAGGTTTACACACTCCCCACCTAAAGGAAAATTAATACCAATTGGACATCCCATCACACAAAACCTCACAAGAAAAACCTCAACACCTCACGAGAAACATCTTATATATAAAGAGAAAAAATGGGGTTGCCCAAGAATACACATTGGGTCTTACAAGCCCTTATGAACCCACCTATAATGCATGGAACTGACCTCGAAATCACATGTAAAAAGAAATCATCCACCACACCTCTATACTTTCCTCTTTGGGTGGAACTAACTGACCCGTATGGTTTTGTATTGTGCCTCAAGGACACGTCTTAGTGGGGGATGTGTCCATAATTCTTGAGAATTTGAATCCACAACGAACCACACCACAGCTTCCTTGTGCATCCCATGTATGAGCTGACACCGAGAACACGAGGGAACTAACAGAAACAAAGAGTTCTTCCTAGATTCTCACACTGGGTCTTACCAGGCCCACCAAATTCCAAAAAAATGCCAAGCTTCATGCATACAAGTCAAATATACTCAACCCATGCACCTCAATAATGTTCACTTTGGGTGTCACTAACTCGGCCAAATGATTTTCATTGTGTTAAAAAGACACATATTTGTGGGGGAAGGATCTGTCTTCCTCGTGTATTTAAAGCGACGTCGAACAACTCTAACCCATGGTCTTACCAATTCCCTAAACAAACCACGAGTAAGATATAGAAAAAAAGAGTACCTCATACCAGTGTCTATCAATCCTAATTTAGAAAGTAGAAAAGACACATATCTTACCTCTATTTATCTAGAGCCTCCATTTGTACTAGATTTAAAGCCTTGTCCGCTAGTTGGTGAACATTGCTGAAACTGCTATAGAAACTGCCAAGACAGTCCATCGACTGTATCTCCCTCGACTGTATGGTGGGTCGGAAAAACAATTTTAAGTGGTCCCTAGAAGTCACAAGCATAGAAACATCTCACCCGCTGCTGGTTAGAGCCCTATCACAGATCCTGATTCTAGGCATGAGTATGCCTCAAAAAATTATGGTCTCTCATACACTACATGTGTGCTAAATAAAAATCTCTCTTGACCTAGACCTCGGTAAAACACTATCTATGAAGATCAAGGTACGTGTGTGCCCCTAAATCATCCTCTCCCAACACCAATAGTTCCATCCATGGTTCAGTCGGATAGGTTTCACCCACCTAAACCCTCAGGGGTGGGTTAACGCAATGCTCAACGGGTGATAGCTCCACCGGATGTACAACTACAGAAGAAGATGCCTCATAAGTATTCCCCTTCATGGAAACCTCATCACTCATTGTGTCATACTCCAAAACTATCAGTGGAAACCATGAAGGTTGTTGGTGTGGAAACATCCTAAAACAAATCCTAGACACACCACGGTCAAGAGAATATCGAGGGAACTGACACAAGATGGATACTAATACCAAAAACCCAGTCTTATATGATGAATGTACCATTATTTCCCTAAGAAAAGGGTACTAATGTATATAGTTCAATGGTAGGTTATTAGAGTCCTATTAAATGGATACAGTCACCGCCGCACCAAGACTAGAGTCCCTTCTTTGAATGTAAAACATGAAACATCCTAACACTGTTGCTATGAAACCCAAACCAATATCATGACTATGGTTACAAAGTGGAAACAACCACCTATGATACCACTCTTTCATGACCCGACCCAATAGTGCTAGATCGGTAACTCCCCATCCCCGCCTCTAA
Organism: Viscum album; assembly: GCA_963277665.1. NCBI lineage: Eukaryota > Viridiplantae > Streptophyta > Magnoliopsida > Santalales > Viscaceae > Viscum > Viscum album. The sequence continues at coordinate 693,524,606 of OY728161.1, read as the reverse complement.
TAGAAAAAGGGGTCAACGACTTGCACTGAGTACGCTATCACATGAATTGGAGGCCTTAGCCTACCATACCTATACACAGACACCTACATACACCTCTAAGATACAGTGTAGATATATATAAAAATTGAAATGAAATTCATGCATATATCTATCCAAACTAGAGTATAGAAAATGTTCAAAAAAGAAAAATATAGGGCCCACTAAACTAAAACTGCAAAAGCCTCCAAAATATTCTAAAAGTGGGGATCACTGTCAAATTATCCTGCTTGAAAGATCCCTAGCCCAACATAGGTAAACAGACCTATTAGTCGAGATCACTATGCTCAACCTACTTTGGGTCCTTATATATCTCCGTCAAAAAGCCTATGGTTTTCACAAGACAGAAGACATGTGAGGGAAAACCTGTGCATGGGTAAGTATTAAGATACTCAGTAAGCCCCCCAAAAACCCCAAAAGAAAAGGATCAACTGAAAGGAAATAGTCCACTCATCCTAGGTAGAGGGAAATAAAATAAGAGATAAACTCCATCGTGAGACAATTCTCCGCAAAACATGACTAGTCATCTCAGCCACATAGTGTGTAAACCCAGAAGATGCAACACTAAAAGGTAACCCAGAAAACACACCAGATATACTCATCTCAGGAAACAAGCCTCAGGAGTTTCATACCCCATCACTAGCGATAGGTTTCTACTCGAGGATCTAAAGAAAACACCAAAATGTTACTCCAAAAGACGAGTCATCGCAGATGACACTCATATGATAGATTCCACTCTATGAGTAAAACAAACTAATGACACAACATGGTCATCCCTTGTGGTGTCTTTCCATGAGGACATGCTCAACAGATAGCGCTATGGAAGTAGTCACCCAATGACTAAACCAACTCTCACTCCTTAGGTAGAGGATCACACCCAGGTTTCACTGGGCACACTAAACCCTAGGATGAAAAATCAAACAAAGAAACAGGTATCGTACAACAACCGAAATTGGAAACAACTAACTTAGTAGAGGTTCAATGCCCATGTAGGGTTGGTTAAATCTATTCCGAGAAGTCCACTAAGGAAAAAATCATGATAGATTATAGAAGGAACTCATCTCAATATATAGTTAGGTAGATTACACCTAGGGATCACTGGGGGATTCACAACCTACTAAAAGATCCTGGTTAGAGGATCAGTTCCCGGGTAAATATTGGCCATGCCAACACCAAAAACCCTACCATGATAAAATAAAGAGATGTGAGGATCAATCAATGCCTCTTTGAGAAATACATGCTCCAAATCCACAAGGTATTATGTTGAAGCAGATTAAGGAAACTCTTTCCAAGAACTGGGAAACCCATTCGGCACACAGGCAAAGTCGTCGAAGAGGGGCCATTCCCCATTGAAGAGGACATGATACTGAAAACCCTCATAGTTGCCGAAGAGGTGTCCTTGTATAGTGAAGGGTATGTGATACCAAAGATCAGTGTAGCTTAAGGACCAAGGGGACCTACTCAACCTAGATAATCAAAATGTCACTAATATGGACTAGGGGTACCCACTCAACCCTACTGGTAAAGGTGATGCTGACCTAAGTGACTTACACAACATTAACTTCGCACCCCATATCCTAGGCCCAAACCATGGACTCTATCATGTTTTAGGCAGAAAATCTTGTAGGATAGACTATTTATTCACCCAAATGGATAACTAGTGAAAATGGATCTTTCCACAAAAAAAATCTCAAATAGCTCATTGTGGGTCCCATGCCACGATCCCAAAACACATCGAAGAAATCACACCATTGTGATCCTCATCGTTAAACACACTGGTTCAACTATTCATTTGTCCAAAATGGACTCATGGTGATCATGTTCAATTCACTGAAAACACCCAAAATATTTTCCATGCGGCCCACTCCATGATTTCAGTTTATGACCCTAAAATCAGTTTCGAAAAAACTATATTAAATTCAGTGCCTTAACACCGCTGATGGTGCATAAAATGAACATCAGACATAGGTGATATTTTTGATACATGTTTCTGCAAATAATAATAATTATATTATTATTATAATTATTGGTCATTTTTTCCACCGATCATTGAGTCCAAAACAAAATGCTCTAAAACATGCTTCAAAAGGTCTTCCTCAATGCAGGGTCATTTTATCGTAGACGACATGTAAAACAGATGCACATTTTGATAATTACAACAGTTTAAAATTGTCCCAACTTGAAGGACTGCCGGGGCCAACCCTTTCCGACCAGTCCAGCCGACTCCAGCTAACCTCGACGTGCCAGCTCACAGCTCATGGTCCAGCTGCCACATGCCTACTCCACTGTTACCAGCCCTCCGCCACGCCTGTACTCCGCACCACCCAGCGGCTGCCTCCCATACACACCTGCATCGTAGCACCCAGTATCTGCTCCACCTCACCAGAAACTGTTGCGCCAACCTATGCCATGTCTTGATAAAACCTTTTCACATCCACCTTGTATGGTCCACTAGAACCACTCCAGTGGTCGAAAAACAAATCTGATACTAGATCCAAAAACCATGGGACCTAATCTACATTATCAAGGACTCTTCTCAAATATTCTGTTACGATCTGGACAAAAATAAGCATAAACAATGGGGGAAATAGATTTATCTAAAACTTTCTACCTCATAGTGGATCACTAAAGCATCAAGCCTAGATCTTCACTCTTCTGTCGTAGCTTCTTGATCCTGGAGAAATTTTTGTCAAGATCAGAGATCGAAGATCTTTTGTTTGTCTTTCAAAGGGGAAGAGGGGAGGGGCATGTCTCCTCCTGCATTCTGAAAACTAGGGAGAGGAGAATGGTGATGATTTAATTATTAATTAAATCCCTCACCTACCATTTAACACCCCAACCCTGATTTGCCTCAGACTTGACACCTAGAGTAGACAAAAATTATTTCATGCCTTGGGTAAAAAAAAATTCTAAACTCAAATACAGTATCAGAAATTTGATCTAAGACTCCATTCAGAATTTATTTTATTCAAATTTCAAAATAAATTAATTTAATTTATTTATGAAAACACCCTCGATAAACTTTACCCCAGAAGTCATGCACCCACAAAACAAAAACCCCACCTATGTTAAACGGGAAGCTTTGGACCCCATCATGCCCTCAATTTTCTGATCTGATATACTACTTATGATATTACATATTTCCTCCATGTTCATAGTATAAAAATACTTAATATTTTTGTAGAATTTATTTTGGGATCACATAGCCTTGGAATTGTACACCACCTCAGTGCCTAGCTATGGAAATATATATAGAAATATTCCAATGTCTGATAGGTCCAAACCCGAGTCACTACATCCTCCCCAGCTTACTTCCTCCCCAAACGAGCCCCAACATACCTCAATTATCTCTAAACACTCTATTTCCAACACAAAAACAATGCTAAGGAAAAGACCACCTCAACACCCCATCTCTCCACGTGAATGGTGCCAACATAAAACATCAGATGTTTGATTCACTCCCCACCTTAAGGAAAATCCATTCCCATTAGAAATCCTGTCACATGAAACCTCGCAACACAAACTCAACACCTCATGAGAAATGTCTCCATCACACGGAGAAAAAATGGGTTTTCCCAAGCGTATAAACAAGGGCTTAAGCCCCCTTACGAAACCACCACTAATGCACATAACTGACCTCAAACTCACAGGTTGAAGGTAATAATCCACCACACCTTGATAATATCCCTTTTGGGTAGATGTGACTTGCCAACAAAGTTTTGTATCGTGCCTCAAGAATGTTTCATTTTGGGGAAAGTTCACATCCTTCCTAAAAATTCAAAACCACAATAAACCACACCAAAAAATTCTTGTACATCCCATGTACGAGATGACACTTAGTACTTGAGGGAATTAAAAAATAAAAAACTTGTACCCAGATGCTCACACTTGGTCTTACCATTACAATCGACTACCAACACATTGAAAATTCATATGCACCTAACTCAAAGGGACTCTACCAACACACCTAGATATTGTCCGCTTTAGGTGACCCTAACTCGCCCGCACAATATTCACTACATCACAAAAATTAGTCTCAGTGGGGGAAGTATCCCTCTTCATCGTGTATTCAAATCTATGTTGAACAATACCAACCCAAGGTCTTATCAATGCCTTGAAGAAACCATAAGAAAGAAATGGAAAGAAAATAGTACCTCTTATCAGTGTCTATCAATCCTATAGCAAAAAGTAGAAAGGACATAGAGAATACCTATATTCATCTCGAGCCTCCAAAAGATCCAACTCCAAAGCCACATCCACTGCTCGGTGAACCCTGCTAAAACTACTGCTACCACCGCAAGGACGGTCCATCGACTGAATCTCCCTTGGTAGCATGGTGGTTCAGAAAAACACTTACATGATTTCCTCAGACATCATAAGTATAGCAGTGTCTCTCCTGATGTGGATCAAATCCATGTAAAGGATCTTGAGTTCGGGCATGGGTATGCCTCAAAAAATGATGGTGCCTCTTGCATACCCCATGTGCTAATTGTCGGTCCTTCTCAAACTAGACCTCAAGCAAACTCTGACTCTAAAGAACATGGTATGTGAGCAACCCTAGAATATCATCATCCAACACCAATAGAGCCACCCATGGCTCAGTATGACAGGATTCATCCCCATGAACCCTCAGAGGAAGGTCAAAGCACTACTTGATGGGTTGCAGCTCCACCAACTATAAAAATGTAGAAGAACCAACCACATGACTAGGCCCCTACAAGATAACCTGATCAGTCACTAGATCATAGTCCAAAATTTTAAATTGAAACCTCAAAGTGTATCATCATGGAAACACTCAAAACCCAATCCAAGACACACCACAGTCAAGAGTATACTTTGGAAGGATACTTAATAAGAAGAGGAAATCCAAAATCCTAATCCTATATGATGCATGTACCATTATTTCCCCACGAATAGCGTCCTAATGTACCGATTAGAAAGACATGTTTTTGGAGACAAAATGAATGGGTATGTCATCCACTACACCAACACCGAAGTCCCAGGTCTGAAATACGAACATGAAACATCCTAACACTATTACTATGAAACTCAAACAAAGCTCATGGCTATGATCCCAAAGTAAAACCGACCACCTCGGATACCACTCTATCATGACCCGACCTAATAGGGTTCGAGCTGTGACTCCCCAAGCCCACCTCTAATAGACCAGGGGCAGGCGAATAGCACCGAGTAGGATATCACACACATGGGATGCCATATCCTATCATACCTATACACATGCACCCACATACACCTCTATAAAACTATGTATAGATATATAAAAACTGAAAGGAAATGCATGAATACATCTTTCCCAACTAGAGTAAAATAAAATTAAAAAATGGAAAATATAGGGCATACAAAACTAGAACTGACAAAGTGTCCAACCTACTCTTTAGGTGGGGATCATTGTCAAATGAACGCTCAAGAAAGCTCCTTATCCCAAATTTGGTAAATACACTAGTCAGTCTATCTCACTATGATCTTCCTTATCTAGGTCCTCCTGAGCCTCCTTCAAAAGGCCTATGGTTGTCACAAGACACAAGACATGTGTGGGAAAATCTTGTTCTTGGGTGAGTGTAAAGATACTCAGTAGGATCCCCAAAAACCACAAAAAATAAGGAGAAACTGAAAAGAGACAATCCTCTCATCTCATCCAGAGGGAACCCAAATGAGAGAGAAACTCCATCTCGAGACCACCCTTGGCTAAACATGACTAGTCAGCTCAATCACATAGTACATAAACCAAGAAGTGATAACACTGCAAGTTAACCCAGAAAACAAACTAGATATACTTGTCTTAGGAAACAAGCCTTAGGAGGTTCATACCTCATCACCAAAAATAGTTTTATAGTCGAGTCTCTAAATAAAACATCCAAAAGCACACTCAAAAAGCTGATTCATCCCATATGACACTCGTTCGAGAGTTGACACTCTATCAGTAAAACAAACTTACAACACAACATGATCAAGCCTCATGGTGTATGTCTATGAGGAAACGATCAACGAATAACACCACAGAAGAATTCACCCAATGACTAAACTAAATCTGACACCTCAGGTAGCAGATCACACCCAATGTCTGTTGGGGGACACCAAACCCTAGGAGGAAACACCGAACACATAAAGGGGTATCGTGCAACAAACTGAATCTAGAACAAATCACTCAGAAGAGGATCAATGACTACGTAATTTTGGTCACATAAATTTTGAGAACTCCACCAAGGAAAACATCATGATAGATCACATAAAAATGCATATCGATACATAGAAAGGGATTTTGTGCCTAGTTCTCTGTAACACCCCGAGCTTCCACAATACGCTTCTCATTCAATAATGCAATAGCTTGTATTGTACGCAACTTCGGGTTCTAAAACACCGCGACTAATCAAAGTAGCCGTTATGAATAATAATAACCACTTTTTAAAATTATAGAAATTTTATATTTCAAAATGGACTTCATTTTTGGATTCGGAATATCGAAATTAGCCTATGTTGAATTTTTGGTATTTTTCTGAGAACATCTAATTTTTTATGAATAGTGAAAAATACTTAAAAACAACTTTTTTAATCAAAATACTTTATAGTGATAAATTATACTATTTAGTGGTTTTAAAGTATAATTAGAATAAATTTTTACCATTTTATCCAATGGTGGTCATTATAATTAATTTAACATTTAAATTGGACATAAACAATTGCCAATCTTTTGATATAAATTGTTTCTTAAAAACACGCTATTTGTTGTGACAACGGGAATTAATTATAAAATTAATTAATTCAACTTATATGTTTGGGATTTTTTAAAATAGACATCATTTTTGAATTCAGAATATCAATTATATCTTAGGGTGAAATTTTGGCATTGTTCTGAAAAACTTCAATTTTTAATGAATAGTGAAACCACTAAGTGGTAGTTAAATAACTGATTTTTCGTTTAAATGAAATATTACAACTTCGGTGATTTGATTTTCAAAAATCCGACATACATGGTTGTCATTAAGAAGTAAAATGTGGTTCAATGATATTAAAATAATTTTTGTTGAATAGTAACTTTTAAGTTCTTAATCGCGATTAGAGGTAATTAGTGTAGTTTAAGGTAAAAATAATGTTTTAATAATATGAGATGAGCTTGACACATGTCCTACCCCCATTGGATGTTCCATTTCCGACCAATACAATCCATGGGTCAACTTGGGGACCCCATGGAGCCACTTTAGTTGGAAAATGACATAAATACCTTTTATTTAATGTTAAAGTAAAAAATGACACAAACATGAAATGTTTTACTAAAACAATTTTTACATGGGGTTATAAAAGTCATATTTTTTACTATAAATAGTCACTGGTAATCTAAAAAGATTTCCTACATCATAGTATTTTTTTTATAATTTTTAGACATTAAATAAATTAAATTATTTATGACATCATGATGATGCAACGATGACCTCATTATTTAACGATTTAAATAAAATGGAAAGATAATGTGAAATCTAAGACCTACACATGTCAAAAACCTATTGGATGGGTGGATTTATAACCCTTATCAACTTATCCACGAATTATATATGTGTGGGACCTTTAGAATCTGAAAATCATTGTATAATAATGTAAAATCTCCTTACATTCCAAGAGTGCCCCTCCTCTCCTCTTATAAAAGGCCCCCACCTCTACCACCTCATTCACACTTTCAAGCCATTTTGCTCGTCCAACCTCCACCCAAATATTCTCCCAACTTCCCTCCCTTACTCCTAGAATCCTCACTTTGGGCAGAATTCTTTCCAAGGAAGCCTTTGGCTCAAATCAAAAAGAGTTACCCGATTTGAAGGTAATGTCTTCTCAAATGTTGTTTTGTTTTATTTTTCTTCTCCATCCCCTTAAAATCTTTTTATTCCTTGATTTTGTAACAAAAACATTATCTAAAATATACTAGGATGTTTTTATGATAAGTATTTGGTTTACACTTACACACACCTTCGTCTAATGGTTAAACAACATACTGTTTCTGTGGGTGGCGAAATACTGCCTCACGAAACGATGATTGTTCAAATTCTTTTAACACCAATAATGGTGGCCATTTTGATGACACTATTTTCATATACGATATATATATTAGGTTTATGTTTTCCTTATGCTTCTGTTTTTCTCATTTATGGCATACTTTATGATTTCCATTATGGGTAAACGCGATAATTTCATTTTAGAAAGTGCGGACTACCGCCCCCTCAAAGTGATGTGAATCGTTAATGCCATATGTGGGATGTATAAAGGATGGAGTAAATGATATTATATATGATATTATAATGGAACTATATTATACCTTTATATAATTATGACTTCATTCCATTAAGTACGAAATAGAAATGAAAGTAGCGTTCATGCGTACGTACGGCTTACAGTCTCCATGAACGGTGCAATTCATTTCTTACCTCTAAATGTTACGTAATATTATTAATGAATGTATATACTGGATATATATGATATATATGATATATAAATCATGAATATAATTATGGATATGATGGGTATTTCACCACATGAACAACTTGTAATTATAAGAAGTTTATTTTTGACTCAAGTACCAAAGATCTACAAAACGACCGTTATTAACTTAAATAAATACATAATGTTCATAACATGGTAATAAGTGATATAAAAGGAATAAAAAACTTGAAAATGGTTCTTAAGAAATTATAAATTAACTCTAGTTTATTATTCAGGAGGTTAAAGAACGGTCGAGTCAAGACAGGACGCAAGGTAAGTGAATTTCTTAACCCAACTTCCATTCTTTGGGTTAATCTCCTACTTTCAAATTATGTCATGATATTATTATGTCTTATTTTGTATTCTTTATGTGAACATATAGTGAATACACATAATAGATCTATTTTATTTTGACAATGATCATTTTAAGGACTTCTTCTCAATCTCCTTTCATTGAGGCATATTTGGTTTTATACACAACTTTCTTTTATACGGTGTATAAACTCCTTTGACTTTTACGTTTATTCAAAAGGAATCTTTTTTATACGAAGCGTTTCACTAAATGACAAAAAGAAAATGTTTTTCTTTCTGTACTTATGCGGTGACAACGACTTCTCCGCCGCCGTGACCATTATTTGAGTTTCGGCTTCCTCTACAAGCCATCATTTTTTTTAATGAAAAATAAATACAAAGTTTTAACATTCATTTATTTTGGTATTGAAAATGGTTTTGAAAGCGTTTTTATTATATCAATGTGTTATATTGATATATTGTGATTGAAATGTGGAAATGTTATGTTTCCTTTATGCATGTTTATGTGATACGATTATGTTATGGTTTATGATATGTTTAAACCTATTCATATGAGGAATGCATTGGACTTAAAAAGTGACGGGTGGAGCCCGCTATAGCTCCTCGATGCATCGGCAGGTCTCATGAGACAAACTAGTGTCTTGGCACAAGGCCTTGACAAAATCTTATTTGTGGTCTTGGCACGAGGCCTTGGCTATGTGGTTATGATAGTCTGGCATTATGCATTCCATCATTATGAAAGTGGTTATTGATATTGCATGTGATTATTCGACCAGTAGAATATCCATGTGAAGAAGTGAATGGAATTATCTCATTTTACTTTTGCCATATTATGTTGAAGTTCATGTTTAAAAGGCGTTTGTTTTAGTTATACATTGCCTTAAATGTTTATGTTTATTGATGAAAGCTTCCGCTATATTGTTATCCTTACTGAGCATCTGAACTCACCCCTTTCAATGTATTAATATTTTCCAGGATGTGAAGAAGTATTTTATGAATGACCTGCAGGGATGGTCAGAAGAGGATATGAGTGTGGACTATGAAGACTTTGTTATTAGTTTATAACTTTATGATGTAATGTAACATTTATGAATGTATCTAGTGTTTCCAAGGCTACTAAACTAATCGGTCTTTTGAGACTTGATCTTTTGTGATCATGCCAATGTTACGAAGTAATTCACCGACTCTGGGAAGCTGGGGTTGGGGCGTTACAGTTGGTATCAGAGGAAGTTTAGTAATAACCTTGGAAGCTAGATTTAGATAAACTCTGATTAGAGCACATAGCCCGAAGATAGACTTTAAGGATTAGTATAGAAGAACTTCTTAGAATTTTGGTATTATAGAGATTTTGTGATTTTTCCGAGCAATACATCCATGTCTGGATACGAGCAGGTAGAGGCGGCTCTAGCACAGATGTACCTACGGGTAAAACCCGAAAACACCGCTTTGAGCTAGACTCGAACGGGAACTGGTGCACGACAACGGGCCTTGCTGCACTCTTGGTTACAACACTCCCGGGGGATATGCTTTGGATAATTCTCATTTTCTTTATAAACCACTATGAAGGGTTATGAGTATATACTTCCTCAAAGAAAACATTTTTGTGGATTATATCCACAAATAGTTCAATTAATGTTAAGTATCTTACAAGTATGGAATTATGTATTTTGATTCATAAACTAATATAGTTTATGCCATTATTTAGAAATAGCGCATAGTGGAAGGAATGGAAACCGTATCAATGCACGCACTCCATGTAGGGATTGCCCTCCTACTCAAGATAATTATTGTGGAGATGGAGATACAACTGGTGCTGATCAACTTATTACCATACTGGGACAACTCACTCAGGTTATGAATAATAACCTTACTCGTATGGATCACCCTGATCCACAACGTGGAGGATCAATGTTAGACCGCTTCATGAGGCAACAACCACCAAAATTTAATGGGGGTACAAATCCATTAGTAGCTGAGCAATGGATAAACACCTTAGAGAAAATATTCCACGCCTTGGGGAGTAGCGAAAGGGAGAAGGTTATCATGGAAGTTTACCGCCTCACTGGAGATGCTGATCAATGGTGGTCATTGATTCAAAACACAAAGTAATATGATGACATATCGAATATGGAATGGAGGGAGTTCAAAGATCTTTCCTTAGAAAAATACTTTCCTCATGACCATAGAGCAGATATGGAAAGGCAATTTTTGAGTTTGAGACAAAAGGAGGATGAGAATGCCGCAAAGTATGAGGCCAACTTTACAAGGTTAGCGAGGTATGCTGCAGATTATATACGTAACTCAAGAGGTAAGATTGATCGTTTCTTTGATCGGTTAAAACCATTTCTCCGTCGAGCTTTAGTATCACAATCGTTCTCAACATACGAAGATATTGTCTCATGTGCTATCAAGACAGAAAAGGAATTCTCTAAGTCTTATGACAACAAAGTAAAGCAAGAGAAGAAGAGAACAATGGAACAAGAGATAGATAAAGGGAAAAAGGGAAAGAAGGATTTTCCATTATGTGATAATTGTGGGAAGAATCACCCTGGTACTTTCCTAAAAGGAATTGGAGTTTGTTATAAATGTGGGGAAAAAGGTCACCAGGTGCGTGATTGCAAGGGAAAGAAAGAGGATATCAATGTTGAATGCTACAATTGTAGGGAAATGAGGCATTATGCAAATGAATGTCCTAAGCGTCAGGGAAAATTACCTCAGAAAAGGCCAAGGGATCAAGGAAAATCTTATGTTGTTACTACAGTTGAAGCAGAATAACTAATGTATTGGTGCTTTTGGACTCATGGATTATATTCTGGTTATTAGAATAATGTGATATATATAAGGATTTTACTGCAGTACTTTTTGATTTCAGTAGGGTTTTAATATGATAAAGGTAATTATATTTTTAGTATGTGACAATAAGAGAAACATTACTTTGTTTGGGGAATCTGATAAATTGATTTTGGAATTAAGAGACCTTTTAGAGAAAGTATGGACAGAGGTATTTTGGATAACTATAAAGGTGGGAGTGGATTAAGTTGATCTTTGGATAGTATTCTTTAAGGTTAAAAAATTTATGAAGATTATTTTTAGAATATTATAATACTATAGTTTTAGGAAAAGGACAACCTGCAGGGTGGGGCATAACCCGTCGCGTCGGACAAAGCTGCAGGAATCGAACCCACAACCATAGTGCGACATGCCTTTATTTCCTACCACTAGCCTACAGGAAGTCCCTGGTTATTACAAAATAATTTTACTAATCTAAATGGTATGTGTTAACATTTGGAACCTTATACAATTAGGATAAGTATAATATTTTTTAGTTCTATTATCTTTTTGAGTGAAAGATGAGTTGAAGGTTGAAACTATATTTGTCAAGCATAAATATATATATACCTATCTATTATTCAATGAATAAATTAATTCTCAAACTTTAGTAAAGGGATATTAAAACAAAAAAATGTGTTATCCTAATACCTTATGTCTTGTTGAACTGATGATATTTTAAATCAACATAGATTGAAGGCTTTGAGGCCCTCAATTTGATAGTTGATTGTGATTGATGACCTCAATCACTCCCTACAAATATTTATGTTTTTCCTCCAATTATATGTCTCTAATTTCCACCAATGTTCTTCTAATTGAGATCATAATTGGGTGGTGACTTTTTCATTTCACTTTCCCTCTTATTAAGGCTAAATTTTATTAATCTTATTTCCGATGTGGGTTTTTGACAAAGGTATTTTCTCTTTTCAACCTTTTATTTTCAAAGAAAAATTTCAAATTGCGAGGACACAATTTATTGAAGGAGGGGAGAATGTAACACCCCGAGCTTCCACGATACGCTTCTCATTCAATAATGCAATAGCTTGCATTGTACGCAACTTCAAGTTCTAAAACACCGCGACTAATCAAAGTAGCCATTATGAATAGTAATAACCACTTTTTAAAATTATAGAAATTTTATATTTCAAAATGGACTTCATTTTTGGATTCAGAATATCGAAATTAGCCTATGTTGAATTTTTGGTATTTTTCTGAGAACATCTAATTATTTATGAATAGTGAAAAATACTTAAAAACAAATTTTTTAATCAAAATACTTTATAGTGATAAATTATACTATTTAGTTGTTTTAAAGTATAATTAGAATACATTTTTACCATTTTATCCAATGGTGGTCATTAGAATTAATTTAACATTGAAATTGGACATAAACAATTGCCAATCTTTTGATATAAATTATTTCTTAAAAACACGCTATTTGTTGTGACAGCGTGAATTAATTATAAAATTAATTAATGCAACTTATATGTTTGGAATTTTTTAAAATAGACATTATTTTTGAATTCAGAATATCAATTATAGCTTAGGATGAAATTTTGGCATTGTTCTGAAAAAATTCAATTTCTGATGAATAGTGAAACCACTAAGTGGTAGTTAAATAACTGATTTTTAATTTAAATGAAATATTACCACTTCTGTGATTTGATTTTCAAAAATCCTACATACATGGTTGTCATTAAGAAGTAAAATGTGGTTCAATGATATTAAAATATTTTTTTGGTGAATAGTAACTTTTAAGTTCTTAATCGCGATTAGAGGTAATTAGTGTAGTTTAAGGTAAAAATAATGTTTTAATAATATGAGATGAGCTTGACACATGTCCTACCCTCATTGGATGTTCCATGGCCGACCAAGAAAATCCATGGGTCAACTTGGGGACCCCATGGAGCCACTTTAGTTGGAAAATGACATAAATACCTTTTATTTAATGTTAAAGTAAAAAATGACACAAACATGAAATGTTTTACTAAAACAATTTTTACATGGGGTTATACAAGTCATATTTTTGACTATAAATATTCATTGGAAAACTAAAAATATTTCCTACATCATAGTATTTTTTTATAATTTTTAGACATTAAATAAATTAAATTATTTATGACATCATGATGATGCAGCGATGACCTCATTATTTAACGATTTAAATAAAATGGAAAGATAATGTGATATATAAGACCTACACATGTCCAAAACCTATTGGATGGGTGTATTTAGAACCCTTATCACCTTATCCACGAATTATATAAGTGTGGGACCTTTAGAATCCGAAAATGATTGTATAATAATGTAAAATCTCCTTACTTTCCAAGAGTGCCCCTCCTCTCCTCTTATAAAAGGCCCCCACCTCTACCACCTCATTCACACTTTCAAGCCATTTGGCTCGGCCAAAAGCTGCCCAAATACTCTCCCAACTTCCCTCCATTACTCCTAGAAGCCTCACTTTGGGCAGAATTCTTCCCAAGGAAGCCTTTGGCTCAAATCAAAAAGAGTTACCTGATTTGAAGGTAATGTCTTCTCTAATGTTGTTTTGTTTTATTTTTCTTCTCCATCCACTTAAACTCTTTTTATTACTTTCTTTTGTAACAAAACCAGTATCTAAAATATACTAGGATGTTTTTATGATAAGTATTTGGTTTACACTTACACACACCATTTTCTAATGGTTAAAGAACATACAGTTTCTGTGGGTGGCGAAATACTGCCTCACGAAACGATGATTGTTCAAATTCTTTTAACACCAATAATGGTGGCCATTTTGATGACACTATTTTAATATATGATATATATATTATGTTTATGTTTTCCTTATGATTCTGTATTTCTCATTTATGGCATACTTTATGATTTCCATTATGGGTAAACGCGATAATTTCATTTTAGGAAGTGCGGACTACCGCCCCCTCAAAGTGATGTGAATCGTTAATGCCATATGTGGGATGTATAAAGGATGGAGTAAGTGATATTATATATGATATTATAATGGAACTATATTATAACTTTATATAATTATGACTTCATTCCATTAAGTACAAAATAGAAATGAAAGTAGCGTTCATGCGTACGTACGACTTACCGTCTCCATGAACGGTGCATTTCATTTCTTACCTCTAAATGTTCCGTAATATTATGAATGAATGTATATACTGGATATATATGATATATATGATATCTAAATCATGAATATAATTATGGATATAATGGATATTTCACCACATGAACAACTTGTAATTATAAGAAGTTTATTTTTGACTCAAGTACCAAAGATCTACAAAACGACCGTTATTAACTTAAATAAATACATAATGTTCATAACATGGTAATAAGTGATATAAAAGGAATAAAAAACTTGAAAAAGGTTCTTAAGAAATTATAAATTATCTCTAGTTTATTATTCAGGAGGTTAAAGAACGGTCGAGTCAAGACAGGACGCAAGGTAAGGGAATTTCTTAACCCAACTTCCATTCTTTGGGTTAATCTCCTACTTTCAAATTATGTCATGATATTATTATGTCTTATTTTGTATTCTTTATGTGTACCTATAGTGAATACACATAATAGATCTATTTTATTTTAAAAATGGTCTTTTTAAGGACTTCGTCTCAATATCCTTTCATTGAGTCATATTTGTTTTTATACACAACTTTCTTTTATACGGTGTATAAACCCTTTTGACTTTTACGTTTATTCAAAAGGAATATTTTTTATACGGAGCGTTTCACTAAATGACAAAAGGAAATGTTTTTCTTTCCATACTTATGTGGTGACAACGACTTCTCCGCCGCCGTGACCATTATTTGAGTTTCTGCTTCCTCTACAAGCCATCATTTTTTTAATGAAAAATAAATACAAAGTTTTAACTTTATTTTATTTTGGTATTGAAAATGGTTTTGAAAGCGTTTTTATTATATCAATGTGTTGTATTGATATCTTGTGATTGAAATTTGGAAATGTTATTTTTCCTTTATGCATGTTTATGTGATACGATTGTGTTATGGTTTATGATATGTTTAAACATATTCATATGAGGAATGCATTGGACTTAATAAGTGACAGGTGGAGCCTGCTATAGCTCCTCGATGCATCGGCAGGTCTCATGAGACAAACTAGTGTCTTGGCACGAGGCCTTGGCTATGTGTTTATGATAGTCTGGCATTATGCATTCCATCATTATGAAAGTGGTTATTGATATTGCATATGATTATTCGACCAGTAGAATATCCATGTGAAGAAGTGAATGGCATTATCTCATTTTACTTTTTCCATATTATGTTGAAGTTCATGTTTAAAAGGCTTTTGTTTTAGTTATACATTGACTTAAATGTTTATGTTTATTGATGAAAGCTTCCACTATATTGTTATCCTTACTGAGCATCTGAGCTCACCCCTTTCAATGTTTTAATATTTTCCAGGATGTGAAGAAGTATTTTATGAATGACCTTCAGGGATAGTCAGAAGAGGATATGAGTGTGGACTATGAAGACTTTGTTATTAGTTTATCACTTTATGATGTAATGTAACATTTATGAATGTATCTATTGTTTCCAAGGATACTAAACTAATCGGTCTTTCGAGACTTGATCTTTTGTGATCATGCCAATGTTACGAAGTAATGCACCGACTCTGGGAAGCTGGGGTTGGGGCGTTACATTCTCACTAAGGGATTCGTACCCTACTATAAAATCCTAGGTAGATGATTAGTGCTCCGGTAAATTTTGGTCATGCCAACACAAAAAACCAGACAAAGGAAACAAGAAGGTACGTGAGGATCATGTCGAGCCTCTCAGGGTGATACATGATCCAAATCCATTGACTCTATAGTCAAATTGGATTAGGATAACTCACACTAGAAAGTGGGAAACTCACATTGCACACACGCAAAGCAGTTGAAGAGGGGTCACTATCCAGTGAAGAGTATGTGATACTGAAAACCCTCATAGTAGAAGAAGATGGGTCAAATTCCAATGAAGGGGACATGATAACAAAATCCATCATAGCTAAAGGACAATATGAACTAATCAACCCGGCTAATCGAAACAACACAAACATGGACCAGTGGGCCCACTCAACCCTGCTGGTAAAGGTGTCGCTAACCTAAGTGACTCACATAACATTGACTGCATACCACATCTCCTAGGCCCAAACCATAGACACTGTCACATTCTACATGAAAAAATATGAATGATAGGCTATTTATTCACCCAAAATGGATAACCAGTCAAAAGTTCACTTCCCACCACAACAATCCCTAAATGTTCATTGTGGGGCCCACACCTCTATCCTAGAACACATCAAATGGATCGCACCATTGTGATCCTAACATAAAACACACAAGATAAAAAATTCATTTTTCCAAAATGGACTCTTAGTGAACAAGTTGGATTTCACAAAAAATGCCCAAACTGGGACTCATGGGGCCCACTCCATGATTTTAGTTTATGCCCCTGAAATTGGTTTTGAAATGACTACATTAAATTCTAGATCACAATGCTACTAACAGTGTATCAAACAAATATTGGACACATGATATACGTCTCATACATGATTCACTAAATAATAATAATTATATTATTATTATTATTATTAAAATTGGACATTTTGTGCAAACAAGAATCGAATCCAAAAAAAGGTCCTCAAACAGGCCTTAAAAGGTCCCCCTTGAAGCAGGTTTCACATTATTGTAGACAGAACAAAAAATGGATGCTTGGTTTGATAATTACGAGGGTTTAAAACCATCCTATCTCAAAGGCCTGTATGTACCAGCTCGTTCTGGCCAGTCTGACCTACTATGGTCGGCCCAGCCTCGCCAGCTCATAGCTCAAGGCCTAGCTGTAACTGGCCCACTCTATTGCTGCATTTCCATTATCCCTCCATTGTTCCATCCATTGGTTGCCTTCAGTACCCAGCTGCACCTGGCCTCCACACTGTCCCATGACACCCGGCCTCTATGCCACCTCACCAGAAACTGGTGCACCTGTCGCAGCTATAACCTGCTTGTCTCGCGCCTTATCCACCTTCGAAAAACCACCGAAACCACTCTAGTGGTGGGAAAGATAATATGATACCAGATTCAGAAACCTTAGTACCCTGTCTTCACAAACACGATCTCTTCTGGAAGATCTGTTGATGATTCAGACAAAATGAAGCATAAAAAGGGGGAACTAAATTAAAACTAAAACAGCCTACCTCATAGAGGATCACCTAAGAATCAAGGATAGATCCATGCTTCACTGGTCAATCCAAGGGTGATCACCATCGAGATTAAAGAACAATGATGTTCTATTCGGTTCATTAATCATCTGAAAAGGATTGGGGAAGGGGCTTGGATACTCCTGTGTTGTTTACACCAGTTAGATGAGATGGGTGGGGTTTTAATTTTTAATTAAATCTGTCACCCACCATTTAACACCTCATCCTTGATTTTCCTCTGACCCAACTCCCGAAATATACAAGAATTATATCGCACCTTGGGTAAAACTAGCATTATGAACTCAACTATGGTCTCAGAAATTCAATCCGAGACTTTGTTTATGATTTATAAGATATAGTGTCTGAAATAATTTAATTTATTTTATTTATGAAAAAACAATCGATAAATTTTTTCATATAAATCTTGGACCCACAAAACATACACCTTTCCTACAGTAAATGGAACTCTTTGGACTAAACTATGTCCCTATATTTTGGATATGAGATACCATTTAAGATTTAATCCTTTTCTTCCACATACATAGAATAAAAATACATAGTATTTTTTAAAAAATTATTCTGGGAAAACCGAGCCTCAGAATCATATACCTCATCGACATGTAGATCTGGAAATATATGTAGAAATATTCCAAATTCTGATTTTTCTAAACATGAGTCGCTATAGAAAAACCTCTTATGAATACTTCTGGTGAAGACATAAGGAGGTTATCTGAATAAGAGGTATCATTTTTAACCATGTGTAATTTATTCTATTTCTTCTTCCACCTCCTTAAAATATTGTTAAACTAAGATGATATAATAACCATAATATATAACATATATGGATATTTTATATTGTTTTTCTATTAACTAAATAAATCTCTTTTTCCCTTAGATGGGAAAAAATTCTTCGATCCAGAGTATGGCAGACTACCGCCTCACGAACTGATATAATTTTTTTTTTCACCACCTCACATGGAAATATATAATGATTGATTAAACATATTTATATGATATTCATTCCATAATGATAATTTTTTATTTATAATATTTTATATACATTCTTGACATACAATAAGTTGGTAAATGATAACATCGCTCATGCATATGTGTGCACTACGGCCTCCACGAAGCGATGTGATACATTTTTCATTTTATTTTAAAATAGATGGGAATAATAATATATATAATGAATATATATGATTGATATTATAAAAAATATTATTTAAATGTGATTTAATATTTACCTTTATTTTTTCCATTTGTCTATAAAATGGAAACATTATTGATGTGTACGTATGAGCTACCATCTCTAAGAACAGTGTGATTCATTTTTCTATCTATAATTTTTATGAATGATTATAAACATTAATATAAATAATATATGTGATATTGTATCATTTTTAACATTATGCATATGATGTAACTATAATTAATGTAAAATTATCAAAATTATCAACCCAAAACATTAATTAAAAATGCAGTAGTTATTACCTAAAACAAATATTTTAACAAATAATTGTTAATGAATGGGTAATAAAAATATATAAATAAATCATATGTGGTTTAATATATATGAATATTTTTTATTTAAAAGATGTATAATAAACTTATATTTATTATACAATTGGTTTTAATGTGTAAGGAGAAATAAGGTACTTGATGTAATGGATTTGTAGTCTCACTTTTATTTCTCAGAGACTAATGTCATATTCACCACTCATCATTTTCATCTAACTTTCATTTTTATGGGACACATGCCATATTCATGACATGTTTCTTTTTTGTGGTGTATATACTACCGATGAATGAATTTTATGATTATTATCATGAAAATAATCATATATATTTATATATATCTATATAAAGTTACTTATTTCAGGGGTCTTATGATTCAAAAGTTACCAAATTGGTAATGTTTTTATGATACAATCTCATTGTTTATCGAGACTATTAATAACTATGTTTTTTAGGATGAAATCATATGATCTAACTCTCAATAAACTAATGAAATTTATTATCCTTTAGTAATTTATAGATAAAACACTATTTTCTTTAAATTTTCTATATTTAACTACTCAAGAGACTGAACTTATATTTTTAATATAACACAACTTTATTTCTCTCTTCAGTCAAAAATATTTTTTCTTCCTTGTCCATGTTTACTGAAAATTATTTTCTATGGGGTATTTAATATTCTTAAAATATTTTTTAAATAAATTTTGACAAATGTTTTAATTTTTTTAAAAAAATATAAAAAGAATCATTATATCATTTTCTAAATGAGGTATTTTGAATTTTTACCAAAAAAACTGAAAGAATATTTGTTTTAACATGTGTGGAAAGAATAGTATTTTCTGCTCTCAAGAAAATTCAATTATTAAAATCTTACATTAAATGTTTCTAAGTTTATTATCAATGAAAAAAATTTCATCAAAATTTCAAAAAAAATTAAATTATAATTTTTTTTTTCAAGAATAGAATGATATTTTCCTCAAGAATGTTTTAATAATATTTTTATGGTATCTATATTCATAAACGATAACAACCTTCCATGTTTCTTATGATTTTTTAGGTATATGATATAATGATACCATCATTATCCTTTATATATATATATGTTTTATGATTATGATGAAAATAATTTTATGAAACATGATCTTTTTCGGTGGGTAATGCTATGATGAAATGGTTTAATGATTGTGAAACTAGTTACTTTTCCATGGGTAATTCAATAATGAAATGTTTATGGAACATTTTTCTTTTCCATGGGTTATGATATGACGAAACGATTAAGAATCCCAATTCCTTTTTATGATTTATGATATGATGATGTTTTTATGATATTTTGGTACCTAAATGTATAGATTATGTGACAGGTGGTTCATATATCTCTATCCAATAGATTCAGTAATGATTAATATTGCAGTATATAAATACAACTAAAATTGAGAGTGAGAATACTTTGAAAAAGTTTTTTTCCATTATAATAGTCTTGGTAGTGAATGTTTACTACTATGATGTTTTGTGAAGTGAACCCATTCCACTATGATATTCCTGTAAATAATCCTTGACTACTAAGGAAATGATTTTCTATGCTTATGTGTATTCCATAAATCTATATATTATGCCAATGTTATTATATCATCACTTATATTATTTTATTCCTTTATGATTCATATCTTATAAACATCCATGATTTATGTTATGTCATGATATTATGATCTTTGATATACAGGGAATATATGTGATTTTTCTAATAAGGGTTCTAGTTATGAATAACTATTGGGTTGTTATTTAGGTTACTAATGAATTAGTTGTTTACATGTCCAACATTCCAAAGATACTAGACCTATAAAATTACAGTGTGTATCCTTATTTCATGTAATGAATGTCCATATGTTAAGATGTGATATCTATGTTTGAAAATTTTGGTTCATTATAAAAACACACACAAATTTATCTCAATAAGAATGTGACACCTGATTTTCATTTTCATTTATCATATTCTTCATCTAAATTTGTATCTTTGTACCCATATAAATTCAACTCCTCACCTATTATATGAATTATAACATCACTAAATAATTATTTTTTATTTTTGATAAGTCCCTTAAATGAATTTATATGTGATTATTTGGTATCACTTTTGAATATTACACAAAAGTTTACTATATAATCAAAAAAAATCATGATGTCGTCAAATAAAGTAGGCTTCATATCATATTCATAAATTCCTTTTGATTCGAAATTTCCCCTACACCATACTAGCTTAGGTTCACACCAACTATTATGGGTGTGGATACTTTTATAGAGTATTATATGCCAAAATTATTAAGAAATTATTTAGAATGATTCTCCAGAGTTAATAAAAGATATCTCTCTTCGAGAAAAAACATGTAATCATAGTAAGAAACCCACTTATCCAAGCCTTAAGATCTAAAAATTCAACTTAATTTTTTTAAAATTAATCACAAGAATACCCCTATCACCTAAAAATATTATATCATTAACATAAAAATATAATAGTAGTATTTATGAACATAACTTTTACATATAGGTTTCTACCGAATTTCCCTTTTGTGAAATTATTTCCTTTTAAATACTTTTACCGCTCAGAATACTAGGATTTTGGTTCATTTTTCAACCATTTGAAATATTTCATCAACCTTCATGCTAGGGTTCCATTACATTCTTTGATAAATCCTTTTGGTTTCTTAATAAATGCTTATTATTAAAAATACACATTCAAGAAATCATATTTCACATCCATTAGAAAAAACATTTATTGTTTGTGAGATGAAATTAAAAAATACATTTCAATCTCTACAAGTCATAGAAAAATAAATATATCTTTAAAATCAACTCCTTTGACTTTATAATAAGTATTATAAATTAAATTTCATTATTCCATGAAATAATACCTTTCTTATTGATCATGTTTTTGAAACCCAAATTAGTAATATTGACATTATTTCTTTTTTATATTAGAAGAAGATTCCATTAAGAATTATTTTCAATATAATATAGCTCCCAATTCATAGAATTTATCTTGTATTTATACTCATTAAAATTTATAACCATATAATGGTTCTTTAAACATCTCATTAACCACTATTAAGTTTTCTCAATACTATGATTTTTGAAATAAATCCATGTATCTTGATATTTCTTGGACTGAAATATTCATGGAACAACATCCATTATTATATATTATCCCTCCCTAAAACTCCAATACTAAGGAATAGTCTCCTTCAAAAATTCTTGGTATCCTTTATTAAACCAAATCAATAATTTTTGTTGAATCCATCATTTAATTCCTATGTAAATAAGGCATAATCTTCTCTTTATTATCAAAAAATATAGATCTATTGTAGTGTGGTCCACTTACTATAGTGTGGAAATCAAAAAATATCTAGAAACATTGAAAAACATCTACCTACATTTGTGGAATTGAATTACTCTTGTGGTGTGGACTTATCTATGATTTAAACATCTAGACATATTGTAGTTCAAAAAACTCATCCATAGTGTGGACGTTTTTAAAACATCAATGCACCAAAAAACCTAAACTTTATTTCTGGTGAAATATCTTCATCTAGAATGGTTTTTTTCAATAATATTTTATTATTGAATATCTTGTGGAATTAAATTTTTTCCACAACACGTGTTCCTCCAAATCTCAAGTTCCACAAAACTATTCTTCATATTGTTGGGTCGTGTGGAACCCAAGTCATGGCATGTAACCTAGAAACTTCAAATATGGTAATATAACCATAAAAATGACTCTTTATGATGTGGTTCAATACCTTACACCATGATCCTTATTCCTAATACTTTTAAACTCTATAATTCTCATGATCAATTCCATAGACATCAAGATCTTTTACATGACTTTTAATCAAATATTAATTTAACAAAACTAATATCACAACCAAATGGTTACTACATTCTCACCCTTTATATATTTTTTTCAATCCTAGGGGAAATCCTCATTTCTCAATGCTTCAACTCCATATAAAATTATAAATTATTCTCCTCCTTTCTCCAATATCCCCCCTTTGAAAATAAATTTCAAAAGGCATATTTAAACTTATACTGATTGGAAACCATAGTAAAGAGATCTTCATAATTTATATAATCCTGTATGATTCAAATATCATTGTAGTAAATAAGAAAAAATTTAACTTCTAAATATTTTTCTATATTGTGAAAATAATTCATCTATATTTTCTATCTCCACCTATATCATATCTCTCCCTATATTCCACACTAATTACATGATATAACCCTCTTATAACACAAAAGTTTCAGATATAATTTGGAGGTGGTATATTCTAAACCTCATCAAAAAAAAGGGATGTGGTTGAACCCCAAGGTTTAACTAATGCTTCTCAAATGGAAGTGGGTCTAATGGTTTTTTAAATATGTCCATCACTTGTTGATTTTTACACATATACTCTGGTTTAATAAAGTTTTGTTCAAGCTAATCATTAATAAATTGATATTAAGTCATGATATCCTTTGTTTAGGGGTGTTATACTAAATTTGTGGTCATCTCTATTAGAATTTGGTTAATATAATAGACTAGCATGGGAAGATTCACCTCCTCTATAAGATACTCCATTTTTCTCTTCCATGATAGTTATGTTAAATCATTTCTAAATGAAATATATTATACCTCATATATATTGAGAGATTTACTCTCCTTTTTTTCTGATCCACCCAATGCAATTTCTTTTAATGAAAAAGGCTCCTCCAACTTATGGACTTTCTATCCATAATATCTCTATCTCAATCCACATTATAGTAGAAATGTAGTTTTTTATAATATATTTCATGAGACATTATACCATAATCAAGTGGTCTTCGAATATACCACATAATCCAACTCACAACCAAAAGATTATCCAATATGGTGGGACATGATAGTGGGATACCAAGCACTGTGTAGGAAATATATCTGGTCTTATTTATATGTGATGAAAAAAATCGAATCATACATTTGTAAATATTTTAATCAATAGATTTTACATAATAATGTTTTATCAGCTTAATCTTAACCATTATTAGTGTTGAAACGCTATTCATATCATGCATCTCAAAATTATTCAGCAACTTCCTTTAATATTTTACTATTAAAACAAAATTATAACTCCATTTTTTGATATCTTTTATATCGATGCAAAACATGATCCCCCTGATCATATAATTTAAAAAACCATGATTTTCATTTTTTTAAACTCTTCAACTGAATTATTCTTGATTCATATGGATAAGATGTCATAAACATAGAGGAGAACCAGGAATTATTCTCCCTTGATTGACTTCATAAAGATATTTCAATCAATTATTCCTCATCTAAATTCCAAAATTTTCTAAAAAGTGTAAAATTGAGCAGACCTAGCCCTGGATGCTTATTTCAACTCATATAGGGTATTTTTCAACCTAAAAAACATTATTTTATCATTCCTAATTATAAAACCAATTGATAATTCAATTTATAAATCTTCCTTGAAAAATGTCATTTAAAACATTTATCTTGACATCCATTTGATATAATCATAATTTTAATTGAATTTACATGGTAGGAATGAGTCTTATTATCTCATTTATTTTCAACTCGTCTAAGGGTTTCTTCCACATCAGCTCCTTAAACTTTTGAATTACCCTTTCACAAGAATATTTTCATATATCATATTATATTTTCATGTTCATCATGTAAATTTCTTCATACCCATTTTTTCAGATGATATTGTGATCTATTTCTGTTTTCCATGAGAACCCATGTCTGATTATTCTCGATTTGATGCAACTCATTATTCATATCCTTAAACCATGAATAATTCTCTAATACTTCATTAAATAATTTTTTTTCACTTAAGATAATAGATTTTGTTGTCTATATTTATTAGTCTCGTTGTTTGTGTAGGAGTAATTTTATCACTGATGAAATTTGACTTGTTGAACTCATATCATTTTCTTCTCTGTAGAGTCCTCAGATTACTCATTTAGATATCTTTTGGATCCACCAATTCAACCAAAAAACACTTCCTCGCATATAGGAATCTATGATTTGGTCTGATTTATATCTGGGATATCTTTTTCATCACTAACCTCACTTTGATAAATAATTATAGATCTATTTCTATATTTTTCTTCAATAATTTTGACATCATTGCTTTCAATTCTATTTTTTAATCGGTTGTTGATACATTTATATGACTTAATCTTAGATGAGTGGCCAAAAAAAATCATTTTTCTATAGAATTCCTATATTTTCATTAGTTACCTTCCTTGTTCTGAATGTAACATCGGCTTCTAAACACTCTAAAGTGATTGAATTTTGGATTTGTTATATGCCACATCTTATATGAGGTCATATTCTCTCTATGGATAAGAAAATATATATTTTATATATATAAAACAACCTAAAAATGCTCCTTCATATAGTAATGTGAAAGTACACTAATAATGAATAAATTATAATCCATTTTTTTTAAGATTCAATTTTTTTCCGCCACATTTTTGGTTTTGGTATTCTCAATGATGAGGTTGTGTTATTTCTCTCATGATTCTCCTAGTAGTTTTCAACCTCGTCAGAGATATAATATATCCCATTAATTGAATTGAGGAACATGATGGTTTTATTAGTTTCATTCTCACCGATTCTATGACGTCTCTTAATGTATTCAATCGCCTCTATAATAGCCTGAAAAAACATGATGTAGGTTATTCTATTATAGAAATCAATAAAAATCATGACTTACTTCTAGTCGTATATTCTAGGAACTTACAAGGGACAACATGTATCAGTGAGGATTAGATCCATTATATTTTAAGACCATTCTTTATTTGATCGATGGGGTTTTCTCCCATGTTTTCCTCTCACACATGCATCATAAATTTTCTCTCGGTCTCATTTTAGATTCACTATATTAGTTTCAACTTTCAATTTAGATGTATTCTACAAAATGTTGATTGATACGAACCAGACTTTCATGCCAAAAAAAAATTCTTTCATACACTTTGAGAATATAATTTTTGTTTTCCTTGAAATATAGTTGATAAATACCTTCATTGGTTATCCAACCATTAAATAAAACTTCTTTATATCTGATTTTGAGGGGGGATACCTTTCTATGGAAGTTTACATCAGTCCGGAGCCACATAGCTAACTCACACATTGAAGATTATACAAAATTACATATTTTAGGATCCCACCAAGATGGTTTATGGTCTAAATGGGGTCAATAAATAAGTTTTATATTTTAAATAAATTAAAAAAAATTAAACATGCACTTTCATGGAAAAATAATAAGCAAAAAATTAATGTGTGAGTGATAAAAATTATTTTAGTATGGATAAAAGTGATCCTGCATCTATTTTACAAACCCCTATACTCCTTGAGAGGTATTATTACACTAAAATAACTTACTTTAAAGGGATGTTACAACCCTATTATTAAGTACCTTTTCTAGTATAGGTGTAACCAATATAAAAAAGTTGAATTTAAATGGGGAGTCACAACCTGTTATAATGCTAACTTTTTAGCTAGTGTTGCAAACAAAACATAACATTTTAAAGGTAGTATGACCCAACATATAATTTTTAACCTAGGAGCCATTGGGAAAAAATAAGAATGTTTTTGTAAGGCAAAATCATAAACCAATGTCATTTAAGAACACAAGAATGAGATAGAGACAACTAAGTAATATCTCAAATAAATTAGTTGATAGAATCTAATATGGAATTTTTAAAGCATGATAATTTGTTCTTGAGAAATATAATTCCTCATCTCTTCAAGGAAATTAATATTTTCCAGTCTTTGTCTTTCCTTGAGAATCGACCAGCAGTTTTAAAATTGTTCATAATGGATAACTTGTAATATGCATGATGTTTGTAATTCCAAATCTATAATTTACATATCATTTCACAACACTTTTGTGATGTCATTTATCCCCAATTTGTCATAATTTTTCTTTTAAATAGAGTATAAAATTACTAAACCAAATCCAACAATGGATAGATTATTTAAAAAATAATAGTAATAAATATTCCAAAAAAAAATCCTTGATTATCACTGCTAATAATGAACAGTACATACTCATTCAAAACATTCCAAAAAATCTACCATAAAATAAAAACTAATTCAAATTAGTTTAATATTTTTAAATTTCCTTGAACACCTTCTCTAATAATCTTTCTTGAATACTCATTCATGAATTTTGAATAATCCCATAAATCATACAAATATAGTTCCTTCTATAATATTCATATTTTAAATATTATCTTAAAACATATAGATATATCATAAATAATTATTTAAATAAAATATAATAATAAATTCTAAAATTTTATAATTCAAAAACCATAAGATATAGTTTTTTAAATATAAAAAAAATCCTTAATATAAAAAACATCCATTATATGTTTTTTACATTGACAACAATGTTTTTCATAAAAAACCTTCCATGTTGTGTAAACATCAATTTACATAATAATTATTCTTTTATACATTAAAATTAACTTGAAAGAGTTGTACAAATATGTAAGGATGATTCCTTCTAAAAAATAATTTATAGATATAAAATAAAACTAAGTAAGTATCATTTGAAAACCATATCCATCAATGTAAAGATACCAAAGAGTTTTAAAATATTGATTTTTAAAAAATATAAAGTTGACATGTAGTGTGTAAAATGGAAATCCAATTTTTATAAACAAATTCAGAATAATTTCTTCATATAAGTATTTATATGATTAATTTTTTGTGAAAATAAGAGCTATTCCTACCGATATATGAGTTATTTTATTTCTAATGTATCCCATTTTCTCAAATAGATGAGAGTAGTGAAATCATAAATAATAAAAACGCTAGACAATACAGTGAGAAATTATAAGTATCCAATTATAAAATTACTATCAAGTAATGTGATATAATTTAATATTTTTTAATGTTTTATAGTATTGTAACTATCAAAATTTTAATAAATAATTAAATTAGATCAAGAAGACAATTAAAAATATCCCTCTTTTATAATTAAAAAACAAAATATAATAATAAAAAGACTTCCCTTTTTTGAATTTGATTACAAAATAATAAAAACCCTCCCTTTATGTTAAGATAATTAATATGGAAAAAACATTAAATTTAGTAAACAAGTCATTATTAAACTATAAAAAATAATCACTTCATATTTAAACATATATAATCGAATATACTTTTTGTTTTAGTAGATTCATCATTCCATGTGAATATCTCATCTTTTTTATAGTAGTTTTAAATAAAAACATATTTAAAATTAAAAATTATTCTCAAATTTATGAATTCTAAAAAAAATATTTCAACTAAAATAAAGTATAAATGAAAACAATGAACCCAACATAAAATTTAGATACCTTTTCTTAAAAGAAAATAAATCAATTTTTTTAAGATTTGGAATTTTAGATGTATAAATCAATGTGAAACTCCTCTTGTATAAAACAAAAAAAAAGATATAATGAGCTAAAAAAATTTGTTAAGACATACAGGAAATTATAAAAAAATTGTGAATAAAAAATGAACCAACATATTAAGTGTATGTAAATAAACAAATTATAAATTAGATTCAAATATTTAAAAGTAAAAAATTGTTTAAACATTACATACACCACTAAGTTTCCATTGTATGAATTTTAAACTTTATTTTCTCAAATGTTATTACATACAATGGTATGGAAAAGATATCATCAAATTGGTTGTTAATTGAAACAAAATATAAAACTATATCACATTTGTTAACATGATCAGTTATTAAAAAAAATAAAACACCAATAATTTTTTCTATAATCTCATAATGGGATCATTATAATTGAAATAATATAAGAGTTATCACAATAACTAAGAATCATATTAAAATAAACGCTGAAATCAAAAATTGTCTTATTAATCCATAATCATTGAGAACGAAGATTAATAGAAACTATATATTTAACTTTATTTATTGATAAATAAATTTATAATTATTTATTTGGGATACAAGAAATATATTTTTTTATGAAAAAGAAATATCCCAAATAATCAATTTCTATCAATTCTAAAACTTGAACATCCAAATCATAATATCTAAAAATGAAAAAAAATTGAAGATTAAAATAATGGTCGCAACCCCCCCCCCCCCAAAGGTACCCCTACTAGGATGGAAATTAAGTAATTGAGATGGTGACCCTTTAGTCCCACCTTCTATTGACCTGGGATGGTGATAAGAACTAAGAATAAAAATGTCTTATAGCCATTAACCTCAATTGTATAATAAGTATTGGGAGATTGAATAAATCAATGACCAATAAACTCCATCACATAATGAATGTAAAAACCTATAACATCCCATAATGAATATAATTTCATATTATTAAAAATAAATGTCTCTAAGAGAATACCAAAATAAAATCATTTTGTAACAACTCACTAGCTCTATGATCCAAGCTAAAAATGTCTATCGTGGTCACTATCTCCCTCTTGAAAACATAAAAAATAGTTTTAATGTAAAAAGGGTGAAAATAAAAGGTATAATAAATATTATAATTCCTAATAACTCTTAGAAAAATGTCAGAATAACATACTAATTCCCTAGTGAAAAAAACAACAGAATTTCTAAGCACATTTTTGGTCATCTAGTCTCCAGCCCCACTGAGCCTCACTCATTAAATAACCCATATATTTATAATATATTAAAAAAAATCATATCATTAAAAATGGATACCCTGCACCACTTCCCCAATGATATTTCCCTCTCATTCCAAATCATCATACATCCTTGTGCTCTTATCCCTTCCATGTCCATCAACCTCATACCATCTTAGACCTCATCGTAACTAGAAATACCAAGATCTTAGCCTACACCAATCACTGTATCATAGTCTCATAATAATCATACCACATTCAATATACATCACATCCTCATAATTAATTAACACTAGTATAAACTAGAATATTATGGTATCATAAATATTGAAGGAATCATACTCATACCCTCCTCCTATCATTCATGACACCGACCATGAACAACATTATCCTACCATAAAACATCACCTCAGGTGTAATATAATTGCAAGACATCATAATCCATGCATATATAAACCTTCTTATAAGTGGGTTTGGGAAAGTGGGGGTTGTCATCCATCTGTCCTTTCTAGACTAGATATTTAGAGAAAACTCCTAGAACCCAAAAACGTTGGGTTTCAATGTACACAAATAACTTAGGTTTATAAATATAGAAGTGACATGGAAAATACAATATATAATAGCTACACTGAAGCCTAATATATGGTTCCACATGACCAAACCTCCTAACTATTATGACCTCTATATCACCAAAATTACATTCCAAAATCACTATCATAAATCTATCCACCAATCCACACCAAAAACCTACAATCAAAACAAAATACACTTTTTATTCTATGGTTAACCAATTCTTAGATTCACTAATTACCAATGAAATTACTCTTAATTATCCACTTATTTCATGTTTAAAACAAACATCCTTATTCAATTTACCATTCCATCATTCGTTTATTTTTATCCAATTCATTATCCAATCCAACTATTATTTCATTAACTACACATTAATTCCACACATGTTTATTTCCATTTTACCATTCAAATTCATCCAATAACTACTAGGAAACTACCAAGACCATAATCAATGACATCATTCATTCCCACATTAACTCCATTTACCAATTTCAGACTTCACCATCATATGATTGAGTCCATACCATCCCCTTTCCAACCATAACCACTGACCATATCCCAACCTATAAGCCCCATTATCATAACATCTCACAATCCATATCAAGCAAGAAATAAAACCCACGATTTTATTCATCTCACAAACCATCACATTATTATAACTTCACAAGCAAAGGAAATCATAACAACTTATTATTCACACACATTCAGTTTAACTAGCATCTTCACATTATTATTCAATTATGAGTTGGTGAACACAATAGGGCTTAAAATATAGAAGAATCATTTATCATGGTAACAAAAATATTCCATAATCAATAACAAAATTCAATTCCTCATGAAAAATAAATATCATGTTAACAAGTAAAACACATCTGATATATCCACTTTCACAAAAATTTCTTTGATTTAAATTAAGTATCCTTTTTAATAGAACTCTTACCATAATACAAAAAAGGGAAAAAATTATAATATTATATAATCAAAATATAATAGAAAAATTGTATTTTCAACATCTATTGGAGATTCCAATAGAACCACACTCACAATGGAAGAACCAAGGGATAAAACTCCACTAAGATCGAAGAAAAAACTACAAAAACATAACTGTAGTACCCCATCATTAGAACAACCTCAGAAAAATGACTAAAATAGAGGGATTCACTAAGAAGAACATCCAGGAAAATTTTTTTGAATCAAATATAAAAGGTGAATAGAGTGTTTGTTGATTTAAGGGTGTTCAATTCCCCTTAATAAAAGGGGTTAGAGTTATCAAAAGAAACAATCAAATATTCCATATAGGGTCTAAATTGTTCAGAGGCTTGAAAGAGGAGAAGGTAAATTGATGTGATGGAGGAAAATCCCTCAATTTATAGGAGAAATCCATAATTTACTCTCCACGGTGTAGGTACAACCTCCTACACTATGGGCCCCATGACCAAAGGATATATGATTCACCCATCAATGTTCCCCATTTTCTCACAAATTTTAAATATTATATTTGACCACCACAATAACATCATCCATGATATAGTCCAATTCAAGGTGTCTCGTATGACATATTCTATGACTATTCATTATGGCCTACTACAAAATCCACGATCATTTTCCTCTACAAATATCTAAGGTTATGGTGTGGTGATCTCCAACTCCAATTTTTTGATATGAGGTCCCACAATACACTATTCCCATCACCATTCCCCTCACTAGACATCTCTATGATACTTTTTTTATGTAGTGGTATACTTTTCATCCTAGACTTTAACATGGCTAGACAAGCCCTGTCATTGGTCGAAGTAGCCCAAGAACTACATGACTAGCTCCACTCACCCAATTTGTGACCACGTCAAGCCTAAAATGGATTATCCAGGCCCTCATATCCAACATAGCCTTTGTTATTCCCACCACCATGGTGTGGTGACCGTTAAACTGGTCAGAACACCTCCCAATACCCTAAAACACCTCCAAAATACCTCTCAAAACCACCGAGACATATAAAAACAAAATGGAGGGTTATTAGTATTGCATGATCTTATATTATAAAAATATAAAATCCTTGAAAATCAAAAAAAAAACTTGAAAAGAAATTGGAGAAAGGAAAGGGTCTGAACGACCATCCCATGTAATACCTCTCAAGGATCTTATTACAGCTGAATAACTTCCACCATTTCAAAATTTATATATCACATGTCAACAACAATCACAAACATCACACACCCCTACCTCAAGTACACAAATCAAGGAACCGACCCTCTATATCAAGGTATTGTCTACTTTGGGAGACACTGAAACACCCATACAGTTTTAAAATGTGTCATAAAACAACATATCTTGACTTGGAAGGGGATTTATCTTCTTCATATCCATGTATCCTTAACACATTCCACTAAAAGATAAAATTCACATCACAAAAATCAGTAATATTCAAACACTACATCACCCAAGGATATAAAAACTAAAGTAAACTAAAACAAATTGGGATACTGGGCACCCGTCTAAGTCTCACAATTCCAAATACTCTTAATCAAGATTCCATTCATCCAGAAAGGAAAATCAAAGGCATGAAACACCCTCATAATAGTTACTCTCGAAGGTATTCGGTCTCAAATATCCACTTCATGATATTTACATCACCCTTGATATCCTACTCTCCCCAGTCATTGAAATGGGAGACATTATGAAGTTATCGATAAAGCATAGATAAATAGAATATTTCATGGATCCTTTTATCTTTCAAGGAAGCATCAACTGATAATCAACCTTACCAAAGTGACCCAAAACCTAAAAAGGTCTAAAAAACCAATATTAATACTTTATTTCCCACCCAAACCTATTTTGTTCATGATAAAGGAACGCCATCTGAAAAACATGGTCTCTAACATAATACTCCAAGGTTCTCCTCTTATGGTTGGAATAATATTTCAATCAACCATGTGTCACCTTCATCCTCTCATGAACAATCTCATCCTTCCCTCTAATATTATGCTCCACCTTATGATAGTGAACAGATAACTCTCTAACATCAATCTATCACAACAAAAAATGAAATATCCTCCCATACAATGCCCTAAATAGAGTCATTAAGATGGATGAGTGGTAGTTGTTGTTATTGGAAAACTCAAAGAAGGTAAAACATTTAACCATGATCCACCGCTGTCAAATATGAATTCCCACATCATATCCTCCAATGTCTTGGCGGTCCTCTCTATCTAACTATCTTTCTGAGGATTTAAAGTAATGATAAGTCATAACTGAATACTGAAGTCATGATACAGTCCTCTTCAAAATCGTGAATTAAAGTGAGTATTCTTGCCTAAGATGAAGGTTCTTGGAACTCCATGTCACTATATAACCTCATCCACATTCCTCCTTGACAAAACATCCATGGGGATCAACTCCATGATGGATAAGAATTGATTTTACTCCATTATTCGATCAATGATTACCCAAATATCATCATGTCATCCTTTATGTTGGGGTAATCCTATGATGATGTCCCTTAAGATGTATACAAAATTATACTCAAAGATATCCAAAGGATACAACTGACCACCAAGAACATGTTGAACTACCTTCACAAGCTAGAAAACCAAACAACACTCCAAGAACTCGGGCACTGATCACTTTTTCCCATGCCACTAAAATTATATCATCAAACAAAAATAAATTTTGGATACTCCATAGTGCACTGCTAAAGGTGATATGTAAAACACATAAAGTAATCCCCAAGATATATCTATTAGAAAAATGGCCTCTTATGAAACATAACCTAATGATGGTCATCTGATGACTACCATTTAGGGACGCCACCCTAAAAACTTGATCCGTGATTATTTCCACCTTTATATCTCCCCATTGAGACCCATAAACCAGCTACACTAGATAAAAATATTTTATCATATGAAACTATTAACCTGAAATATAAGCTACCATTTCATCAAATTTCATGGACTCCAAATCTTCCATCACCCTCCAAGAATCCCTCAATTTATGAAAAAGATCATTTCGTGAATTTCTTCTTAGTTTTTCAACCATAAAATTTTCATTCCCAAATGTGTAGGAGATATTGAAGTCATGATCTTGAAGAAACACCATCCAACTTCACTATCATATATTTAGCTCACATTGAGGGAAAACATACCTCAAATACTAGGGATCAATTAAAACCACATATAATTCTATAATGAGGTAATGTCTCTACACTTTTAGGGGAAATATTATTTCCACTAAATCTAGGTCATGGGTGGTGTAATTACAATCATGGGGGTTTAACTACTAAAACTCATCGGGTATGACAACATTTTTTTCATTAATATGAAACTCTAACCCAAGAAGGATTCACCACATAACACCTTGAACATCACTCCATACTCTGGAAACTTGATAATTTGTTTGCTAACTAATTTTTATTTTAGTAGTCAAAATACCCCTGACACTGATCATTCCAAATAAAGGTATAGTTCTTCCTAGTAAAATATGTAAACAGAGATGCAATCTAAGATAATCCAGAAAAAAGTCTCTGAAGATGTCCTGCAAGCCTGAGAAAGAGATGAACATTTACCACATTTTTAGTTGTCTCCTAAGATAAAACCGCCTCAACCTTGTGGTATCCACTAGTACTCCCTATTGCGGCACCACATTTTTAAGGAAATTAACCTCTCGTATATAGAAAATAAACATGTTAAATTATCAATATATTTGGTGGGGTCATGGATTCTATAAAATGATCTTAATATATATGGAATTATCCTCCTCATACATTGCGTCTATGAGAATTTTTTAGATGAACAAGGCCACAAACTAGTCTACAAACTCTTCAAATATGGATTTCATGGGTCCCATAAACATTTTAGGAATGCTTTAACATTGAACGGTATAAATAAAAACTCAAAGTTTCCATATCAGTATGAGAAAGAATTATTTAGGATTTATTACTCCCTTAACATCAAGTGATAAAATTTAGACCATAAATCTATCTTAAAGAACCAGCTAGCCCCTCCCAACTGGACAAAAAGATTGTCAATCCTTCGATGAGGGTAAAAATTATTAATTTTCACCTAATTAAGGATTTTTTAGTCTATACATAGAATCATACCCCTATCCTTTTTATTGGAGAGTGAAATGGGGGAACCCTATAGTGACACATTGGGTTATACGTTACCCTTTTGCATCAGATCATCTATCTGAATGCTCATCTCCTAAACATAGAGGGTTTTATTAATTAAAGAACCATTGAAATTAGAGAGTATCCTAGAAATAATTCACTCCTTACAATCTCCTCAATGATAACATCTAAAAATTCCTCGATGAATACGGGACCTACACCATCTTATAACCCACTAAATTTATTGAAAAATATTATATCAAGGCAATTAGGGGCCCTATTCAACTACTATTTGTCTGATAGCCTCACTCACTAATGAAAACTACTCACTGGCCATCCATATCAAGGAATGTGACTCTAATTTAAATTATTTCAATAAACACATGTGTAGAATACAACTAATTCATGACAATTATGACATTATATGGATATATTTGTAGCAAGAAGAAATTACCAAAGGATTGATGTTTCCCATCATCAGTCTACACCACTAGAACACATCAAACAAAAAGGTCTAGCCTTTAACTAGCATAGTCTATAACAAGGTCATGGGAAGACTCCACATATCCACTCCCAATGCATGGAAAAGGGAAAGTGAGAAAAAGATTGTAAGTCTCTTGAATCAAACAAAGAATACATGAAAACATTAAAAAAGCTAATTGTACTTTTGATGATGTCTAAACCCTTTAGAACTATCATATTCATGGAAGGAGGTTTTCTATTACAAGCTTCTCTACCACACTTTCATCAAACACCTCCTTGTAAATTCCCAGGTTAGGTCCCTTAAAGATAGGCAACATCCTATGTTCATCCCATTCCTTATCTATTGTCAATTTATATAGTTTAAACTTACTCCCCCATAGTTCATGCTTCTAATACGGTCACACTAGTAACTACTATAATAGATGATGTTGATCCTTCTCACCACTACTATGTTGATCTCTAAAGACCATTGGGCACTGATACTGGTGATGAATTTAGTCCCTAAAAAAATTATTCTAGAGTCACCAAGAAAGGCACATGAGACACTATTCCTTGGAAACTAGTAATGAAACTACTAAGTTCATCTCCCTAATGGTTAAATCATCGAAGGCCATAGAATCCATGATTGGTGTCTAATAACCCTACTCCATGAAGAACCCTGCTAGATCCCATATTATGAAATTCCACCTAGTTAGTGAATCCATGTGATCACCTTCTGTAACATCCCAACCTAGATGCTACTAGTCTAGTTCCCTGATATGGTTCATCATAATCCCTCAAGCATACCTCCCCATATTCTAGATGATGTCAATAAGAAGTGAGGGCCTAGGGTGTGTCCTTGGGGAGACTATTACCTCATATTAGAGTAAAAAATAGTGTGAATAACTAGATATCATCCAAAATAGTAAATTAATAGAGTGTGTAAGCCTTATAAAAATCGAAATAGAATCATTATACAATAGTAAATGAAATATAGTGAAGTCCCAAATAGACATGTTATATGTAAAACATTGATTACCCACTGGTTTGATTAAAAATATAGAAGTATATAATGAAAACTGAAATAAATTTAACGTCACTCATACTAACTTTCATCCATACCACATACCCAAACACCTTGTGTGTATCTATTCCATCCTAGTTAATTATTCCTATGCCTCATCCCTACCTTTTCTTTCAACCATGTGAACATCTACTTGGGTACACCAGTATAATGGTAGCCCAAAAAGGTTGTGAGTACATAACTCTGTGGGGAACCACCAATGTGGTCCCGTACATAGCTAGAAATATGCATTGTATACAGACATGATCTAATAATAAGAATAATAGTAATAAAAAAGTGAAAAAATAAATACAAACAAATACATAAATAAAATAAACCATAGTCAATCCTTCAGTTTTTGATCCTAATCGACAATACCTACTTCATCCTTAACCTGAATATCTCAAGATAAGGTATCATATCATATGTGGGTGTATCAGCAAAAATATATATGATATATATATATATATATATATTAGTAGTGTGGGAAATAACATAAATAAAATCAAACCAAAGTCGATCCATGGGTATGTAATCCCGATGGACAAATACCAACTTTGGACAGTTTCATAAAATTACTTGAGAAAGCTATGAAACCAAAGAGGATACATGCCCTAGACGTGGGATCACCCAAAATAATATATAACACAATAATGATGGATTACAAGTACATACAAAAAATCTTATAATGATGGTACTGCATCAACCATGGAATATGTCATATGTATCAAGTATCTAGCCTGTGAGGGCCAAAACCCAATTCCATTAAACAAGGAATAATTTTCGAGTCCATGGAGCACATCCATTTTAAACACATAATAATTTGGAACTATGATTTAGGTACTCAAGGCCATTGACTAAGGCATCCTCTTCGAGTCTATAGAGAAAATCCATAGTAAATTCATTATAATGTAGACCTGCTATGGTCAGGACCCAAGGACGTTGAACAATGAATACTATCTAATTACATGTATCTTATCTATATAAAACTCATAAAATGGTTCCATACCATGAGTAATTGTATA
This sequence comes from Viscum album, assembly GCA_963277665.1. Taxonomy (NCBI): domain Eukaryota; kingdom Viridiplantae; phylum Streptophyta; class Magnoliopsida; order Santalales; family Viscaceae; genus Viscum; species Viscum album. The sequence continues at coordinate 693,486,348 of OY728161.1, read as the reverse complement.
TTATAAACCCAAATTATCCTCATCGATGTCATGCCATGATATAAATATCCATCATTATGGCTTAGAAGCTAGATCCTAGGATGTACCCCTGGGAATCCCTATCATGTACCATATCACGTTATGCTAGACAAATTCTTGGAAACACCTTTGACAATCATAGCTAAATCAATAGTAACCATGTGGAAGAATAAAATAATGAGTGAGGGTGAATGAATTCCTAGACCCACCACTACATCCATAGCCTTATGGGCTTACATGTTCCTTACAGGTACTAGGGTGACTCCTACTACTATTTCTACCCAAGGCCATAACATACCATCTTAGGTTCAATAAAACATTAGGGAACCCACTAGGTCCCCCTTGCTCAACACTCAAGAGATGTTTCCTACTTTGGATCATTGAGGTTAGATCATAAGTGAAGGAATCCTAGAGGGGATATCCTATTTCAATACGTAAGTCAAGGAATACCTCTCAGAATACTTATAAGGAGTAATAAAGTGGAGGCATTCTACATGGAATCCACCATGTCAGATAATACATAGTGGCATCACATAGGGGATCCTCATCCTTAATGATAAGTTGATTTATGAATCTAGTGTATTGGGTTTTTTAGTGACTCGTGGAATTCGTGCATTTAATTACCAAATTCAATAATTTAATTTAATATCTAATTTGGGTAAATCTAAATAGAGGGTGTCTCCATTTGGGGAAATACCCAGAATATAAATTCTACATAAAAAAATATATAAATACTCTATGGAAGGTATGACAAACCACCTACCGTGATGAATCTTTACATTTAATTTTTCGAGGCCAGCAATAGATTCCAAGTCCTTTCCCAAAAAAACCTAGTCATTTTGGGTCCTGTATCCTAACAAACCCACCATAAACAATTAATTATAACAACATTATAATTAATTAATTAATACCCAATAAATTAGTTTAATTAAAAATATTATTTAAAATATTAATAATTCCCAAAGTATTATCGACCACTACCATCACACTATAATAGTGACCAAACACTCACCAATATCCCGTAACATAAACCCAACCTCAAGATGAGTGGAATCCCTAAGAAATAGAATCAAAAAAACCATTCAAAAAAATTTATTTATGCCTTAGAGATTTATAAATTTATCATAGAAATGTAACTTGATGAAATAGAATTCGATGAAGTGCAGATGGCCTCTCATATTATCCTCTTCCTAGGTAGATAGAAAACACCAACAACATTATCTGATTCATCCATAATCCAATGGAATCATGAATTAAAATCCATTAATGAGGAACAAAAAAGTTTGAATAAGCCAAAGAAAATTACAATAGTGGTTAACTGAGTTGAAGACTCATATCAAGGCTTTGAATGTATCTAGTGGTGCCCAATTCTGATAGAGAATGATGGATAACTCCCATAGAGGAAGTGAGGAAGAGGAATGTCACATGTTGGTTGCTTCTGGGTGAAAAGAATGTTGAAATGGGGTATATCCCTTTAAGGTTTAGATGGAAAAATGGGAATTTTCCCTTATTTAATGAACCACAAAGAAAGGTTGCACATTTTTTAAAACTATTTTCTAGACATGTAGTTTTACTATCCCTATAGACCTCCACCATGCATGGTTATAGTGCACAGTTTGTCAAACCATGCGCCGACCACGAAACATGTCTGTAGTAAATTGCAGACCCAATGCACAGTTTACTCTAGCCTAAAAAATAGTTTCTCAAAACATGAACTTGTTCAAAATTTCACTTTTAGTTAGGTTTCATGCTAACCAATAACCATGAACCAATTGTGCGCCATGAGTTTCACCATTGAAAAACTTATGTTTCGATTTTTGAAACCCCATGTTTCTCTTGAAACCTCAAAGGCATATTCCAAGAGGGAATCCATATTTAAAAGAAATATTAATAAGAATTACAACATCTTAATATCCATTTAGAATCTCCGATCAATATTTGACCCATCCAATAATAGAAAATTCAAAATCCTTTAGGAATTTCCAACTCAAAAAAATAGTATACCTTAAAATATTCCCTATATAATTCCACCCATCTCCATTAAGTCCTGGTGGCAATAAAAATGAACAACCTGACATACTTATTTTGTGAATTAAGTTTTAAATGTAATTTTCTATTTTTTAAATCCCAACTAACATCTAAGAAATACTTTAATTATAAAGTTTGTATCTCGCAAAAACTCAAGGTAACTCTCACAACCATTATTATTAACATTAGGGAAGAAATTACTTGATCCCGTATAAGCCATCCCACAGCCACATTTTCATCTTGTTCCTCAACTAGCCTATGTCACTCCCACCATCACAATTTCTTACTGAAACATTCCCCTAGTGTTCTAATGATGCTCCCGACATAATTTTCAACTCACAAATCAAACATGAGTAGACTACTATCTATCCTCAATTTGATATAAATGGTAGACTTATAATCAACCAAGCACAACTTGGTTGTGTTTTATTTTCCTTGAAAAGATGTGGTAGACCCTTAAACTATACCCATAATATTTTAAGGGAATTCTAGATGTGGTTCTTCACCAATCGCATCAAACTATTCATGAGAAAAAAGGTTAAATCATCCCTTGTTCAAAAATGATGTTGTGTTGTAACATAAGCACCAACACAATACTTGATCCAAAAAAATTGGATCAATGCAATAAAACCGAGGATTAATTCCCACACAAGAACATCACCTAAGTCCATATTCAGAATTTTACCTAGAATTTATTTTGAAATAAAATCATAGTTTGATCCATTTATTTAATAGAATACGAGATCCAAAATGACTATCTAATTATTGGTCTCAAGATCCCATGAAACTTATCACATGAGGGTCACCCAATAATGATTATCATCCCACTCCCGACCTTAATAACATCCTTGTCATAACTATAAAAGAAAGATAACCCAATCACCATAGTTATAACTTGACCCTCCCAGACATAACCAATGTAATTTCTTAGAACGTGGTCATTACAAGCATTACCAAAAACATCATTTCGACTCATTCCTTATTCGTGTGAAGAGTTTCCATGGCACTTGTCAAAATTAAAAACAAAACGATGGTCACCACCCTCAAATAGAAATGTTGTACTACACACCATCTAGATTACTTTTAAATATCTTCATGAGCACACTTCCAAGGAGTATTTCATCCAACCATAAAATATATATATAGGTATCACTATGTGTATCTGAATCTCTCTCAACATAATGAAGACGGCATCAAGATATTTTTCATAATCACCTCTATTTAGGAGTGCACTAAGATTACATTGATATTCATGTATTTTTACTCTACAAAAAACTCACATAAAAAACTAAAATTTCCATTAACAAACCCCAGACACTACATCACTTGAGAATCTGTCTCAAAGTCTAGACATGGGATAACCGCCCCATGGAACATGAGCCATTAGTGATGCCTCCTCTACGATGGAGGGATATTTCCCACTTTATAACCACTTTTAGGTAACCATTCCCATGGAATTTATTTGAAACCACCAATCCTCATCCTGTACATTCCCACTCACTGATTAACTATTTAAATGGTAACACATGTAATGGGAATGTACTATTACTACCCAACTCATTCTCCTGTGACTCATCCATCAGAATGTTAAGCAGATTTTGCTACATGACAAATCATTCTTAGTAACCTAGAACCTCCCTTGGAACTCCACATCAAAAAATCGGAACCTCTCCTATGCCATGATTATTTCAATGACCCTTCATCACATGACATTGATTTCAGAGACCTAAGCATCAAATTTACAACTACTAGTTAACTAGTCCAGGTACCCAAATAGTTCTACCCAGTGAAACCAACCTCGATACACAATCACCCTAGGTGCCTTCTCAAAATCTGAAGGCATCTTTATGACTATATTGAAAAAAATTAGGACCTAGAATCTCGTGTCTCTACATGAGTATACAACCAAGATCACTACCTAAAGGGAATTAGTAAACCTAGGAAAACCTGACTCATAGGTTTTCCTTGATCCAAATAAATTTTGACCTACAAGGGTCTGAGTCACAACTAAGGACTTATAGTTCCTCCACCGAGACCTATTGATCAAGTATCATGTGATGGTCACTAGGTCTAACCATATATACCAAAGGTCAAACCTAATTAATGGAGGTATCAGTAAAATCGAACTATGAGGGTTAAAATCTATCAATCCTTGGCCTACCTAGGCCATGACCCTCTCTGAGCATCCTTATAAGGTTCTTCTCCATAGAGGTCATGATTTGAACATAATAAGAAATATGAACTAACACTCTTCAAGAATCCATATATGGTAACACCCCCTCTAGGTCCAATTTACAACATATTTTTTGGTACCTATCAGCATTGTACTCAATGATCCAACAATATAACCACAAAAATATCAATTATGTAAACTTTCATTCAAAGATATTTTGTGAAAAAAATGTATAGGTTATTACCAACACTTTAAATAACTAAACCTGAGTAACCACACCATGTGATGGGTTTAAAACATGTCATATTCCCTATTGAACTACTAGGGTCACTACACCTCCTATGAATGAGTATTGATCCATCAACCTCATGACAATGTGTCCCACTATAGAACCACATAACCTACCAACATATGAATATATATATATATATGGTCTTAATTGAGTATAATTTAACCAATAAACAAAATCATAAACACCATTTAGGTTATTTTTTGAACTTTAAACAATTTTCCTTTGTCATTTGTAATAATCACACACTAGAAAACCTATAACATGTGAATACTCATGATAAATAAGATGAATGAGACACATATTTCTTTTGTTGACCAAGAGTAAAAATAAATCATTATCCTCTTTCCTATGGTCCAAGATCTATTAATCCATAATAAATCATAAAATCCACACAACATGTGTGTCTCTCTAATAAAAAATCATATAAAACTATAACATTTTATATCAAGAAAAACAATACCATATCCCTTTTAATCTGGAATTCTCACAATAATATGGGTTCTTGACACACCAGATTGATATCCAAAGTAGATTCTGACACATTTCAAATATTCATGTCTTCTATATCACAAATAGTAATGCAACATGAAAGGGACACCTCTAATAACAATTTTTAATGTCCAGACCTAGATTCCACTAATCTGATTCCTCAAGCTAATTATACTCAAGGCATTAAATGAGCCTCCCCTTATGATAGAGGATTTTGACAGGTAGCAAGGTCCTAGGGTGTGTCTTTAGGGAGATTATTCCCTTATATTAGAGTAAACAACAACAGAAATAATATGATATAATCCAATATAGTAAATAAATAGAGTGTTGAAGTAGTATATATACTGAAATATAAGCATGAAGAAAAATGAAATGTAGTAAAGGCCCAAATGGCCATCTCATATATAAAAAATTAATCTTCCACTGGGATGATCACAAATAAAAGAGTACAAAAAGGATACTAAAATAAAATAGTAGGGATATCCTACAAACTCCAAGCTAGACCACATTCTTAAACTCCTTGTGCATATTAGAGTCATCCCACTCGATCAATCTTAGACCTCTGCCCTACCTGTTCTTGAGACCAAGTGAACTTATATTTAGGTACCCCAGTGAAATGGAATCCTAATTAGGGTGGGAGTACATAACTAAGGAGGGAACCACAAATTTCATCCCATACATATCCCATAATATATATTGTATGTATATGAGATCTAATCATCAAGATATTAGTAATAAATAAAACTAAAATAATAAATACAAATAAAGATGTAAATAAAATAAATCAATGTTGATCCTTGGATCCATGATCCTAATCAACCATACATGCTTCATCCTAAGACAAAATGTCTAGGGATGGTGTCATCTCATATTTGTGTGTGTTTGTGTTCGTTTTTGTGTGTGTGTTTGTGTGTGTACCCATAAATATATATGTGTAATATATGATTAAGGAGGAACAAACCTAAATAAAATAAATCCATACCCAGTAATTGATTCTGTATTCTGGATCAAAAAATAAATCCTTTAGCCAATGATAGAAAAGTCTCTGAGAAATCTACATCACAAAGGGGGATACATTTCCAAGCCTTGGGATCACTTGTACTCACCTATAATAACTATAATGAAGGATTATGTGTTTTGATGGACAATAATATAAATATGGAACAACATCAACTATAGCCTATGCTATATGTATCATGTATCAGACCTATGAGGTCTAGGACCTAGGGCCATTGAACAAGGAATCCTCTTCGATTTTATGGAGAACAACCATAGAAAACTCAGTATAATCTAGACCTACTAGTTCTAGTACCCAAGCCCATTGACCAAAGCATACTCTTCAATTCCATGGAGTGAATCCAAAGAAAACTCAGTATAATATAGACCTACTGAGGCTAGAACTGAAGTTCATTGACCAAGGTGTCCTCTCTAAGTCTATGGAGTGTATCCATTGAAAACTCATTAAATGGTGTCATATTGTTAGGCATTTTTGATGTACAATCAAAATACCCCTCATTAGTTTCGTATTGGGATATTTATACCCATTAATAAGTCTTAGAAGAAGAATCCTAGGTAGTACCTCTAGTCATCCAAGTCATGTTTCATATCACATAAGGCTCACCAGAAAAACTCCATGAATCACCTCTAAAAATATTAGATTCATAAATAATAACTATGTGAAATAATGGGGCACTCACTCGGTCCCCACCCCTAATAAGACATTATTACAGTCTTATATGTTTGGTATGGGTTCTATGGTGACACCTACTGCAATTTCTATCAAAACACACATTATACTAGACCAGGTTTGATCATACATTGGGGAAACCATTGGGTCCTCTTAGGCCATTAAACAAGAGAACACCCTACATGGGATTCTTGAGGTTAGATCATAAGCAAACACATCCTAAAAGGGATTATCTAAGTCAACACATTAGTGAAGTCATCCCTATCATAATCTTAAAAATGAGTAATAAAGTGGATTCATTATAAATGAAATCCTATAGGTTAGATCATATGCATAGGCATCCCATAGGGGACCCTCAGCCTCAATGACAAGTCAAATTATGAAGCTAGCGCATGGGGTTTGTTAGTAACCACTTGCATTCATCAATTTAATTAATAAAAAAATAATTTACTTTAACTATTCTTTGGGGTGACTCTAAATAGGTGTCTTCATATTATAGGGAAAGATCAAGCATACTCATACTACCTAAACATGCATAAATACTCTAGGGTAGGAATTATAGAGCACCTACTTCATGAATCTTTCCATTTAATTTACACTGGTCAACAGTAGCAACCAAGGCATGTCCAAGCACAACCAATTCATGTTGGGTACTATCGCACAAAAAACACTATAAAAATAATTATATAAAAATTATAATTAGGTAATTGAGACCCATCCATTTATTTTAATGAAAATTTTATTTTAAAATTGGCATAACACCCAAAGTCTTATCGGCCTCTCCTATCACACCAGAACTGTGACCAAACACTCCTAAACATTCCAAAACATAAACCCAACCTCAAGATGGGAATAAAACCTAAAAAATATAATAAAAAGATATTAAAAAAATTAATTAAGTCCTTAAATCATTATAAATTATTTAAAAAAATTTACCTCGATGAAACGACACATGGAAAAGTGATGAAGACCCCTTGGGATTTCCTATTTCTAGGAAGATCGAAAACCCCAACATCAGTATCCAATTACACCATGATTTGGTGGAATCGGGAATTAAAATCCCTAATCGGGGATCCAAAATTTAGTAGAAGCTATGGAAAAATACAAATGAGGTTAACAGAGTTCAAGACTCACCTCAAGGATTCCAACACACGTGATGGAATCTCATTCCAACCAAGAATGGGGGAGAACACCCATGGATGATGAGAGGAAGAGGGCTAACGTGCACACAAAGATCCTAGGTAAAGAGTAGAAGGAAAATGGGGTATTACCATTTATTATTCAAAGGGTAAAATGGTAATTTTCCCACTTTAATGAAATTCATGGTTAGGCCACATAGTTTAGAAAATTCTTCCCTAACAATTCATTGTTATTGTTCCCATACACCTCCACTTTTCATGGTTTTAGTGCACGTTTTGTCAAACCATGAGAAAATCATGAAACATTTCTATAGAAAATTGAATACCAATTGCATGGTTTCCTCTAGCCTTCTTTATAATTTCTCAAACCATGAACCTTTACAAAATGACATGCTTTATTAGGACACACAGTTAACACTAACTGTGAACCATCCATGCACCATGATATGCACCTTTCCAAAACTTTAGTTTCAAACATAGAACCTCGGGGATGATCCCAAAACCTATAAAATATATTCCAAGACTCAAAACATATTTAAAGACACTATTTAATGTCATTCCAAAATTTTAATTTCCATTTCAAAAATCTGATCAATATTTGACAGGTCCAGCAAAGGAAAATTCAAAATTATTTGGAATTTCCAACCAAGAAAAATACATGAAATTACACCTTCTAATTATTATGTACTTCCAAATATTTGGTAATTTAAATAGAGTAACCATATACTTGATGCTATTGTGGAGTTATTCCTTAAGTCATTGTTCACTGGACTCCATATTGGGGAAAATATCAGGGGTAAAATGAAAAATTCCCATAAACTTGATTCTAAGATCTTGTACATATATACTTCCATATTAAATAAAAATAAACTCCTATATATTTTCTTAGTTCATTTTTTATTGACATGAACTCCAATTTACACTCCTTTTAAAAGTTTTCCATGAAACATCCACCTCTTTCCACTTGATGATTTAAACTTCCTCAACTAATGCATTGGACCCCTCATCTGGATGACTACAAATAGAACCTGGTACTTCACTGAAGCCCAGATAAAACTAAAGGTGATATTAAACTTCTTAAAATTGTGATTTGTATTCATATCAATGATTCTTATTTTATACTTCTCTCGGTCTTGTTTTTTATAGGTATGAAATGTTATCTACCACTAATCATCCTTCTCAGCTGGATCAACCCTATAGTGGTCAACCAAATTTTCCTACTAAACCACCCCATCCTAGACCACACATTAATGATCTCAAAGATATATAACAAAAAGGAAAACAATATTTTATTATCCCAATAATATAGAATATTACATTTATTTAATTAATTTCTTATTTTACCACATTAAATCATAGGTACAAACAAGAATGACACATGTTTCTAGCAAAGGTTTCTACCCTAAAATCGACGCCACTCAACTTGTTTATTCAATGTGATCGTATTTCATGCATTGAATCATGGGGGACCAATAATCATGTTCCCTATATGGTATCCTTATTCTATATCACACACCAATATCCATTGATACTTTTTTTATGTCAAAACCATGCAATCTTCATATATTTTAACCGTGAGATACATCTTATCTCTATAACTAACACTTTGATACCACTCTATCATGACCCCCTCCAATGGTAACTCACTTGGGTTGAAAATGAAGAAATATAGATGATATCCCCTAAGTTCTACCTTTTGTGGGACCCAAGTTGGAAACTAGCACTGAGGGTATAAAAATTTCACATATGGAAGGCATTAATCTCAATTATATAATAACTATTTGAAGAGAATATATATCCACGACCATGGAAATACATCACATAAAGATAGTGAAAACCCACAGAATACCATAATTCTTTTAATTTCATAAGAATACAAATAAAGGTCTCCAAGGTAATACCAAAATAAAATCCTACATCATCAACTCAACAGATCTGAGATCTAAGATAGAAATGTCTTGCTTGATCTCTAGTGCCCTCTAAAAAATGAAAAATAGTTTCAATAAACATAGGGAGTGCATAAAATATATATGTAGTAGGATCAAACCTCAGGACTCTTGTGTAAATTTGAGAAAATAATATTAATTCCACAATAAAAATAATATCATAATAGACAATAACTTTTCTGGTCAACTAGTCCTTGTCCTCACCAAAGCTCACTCACCAAATAATGTATCCATGTAAGATTATATATGAAGAAAGTATATTGGAAAAAAAGGGTACCCAAAAATACTTCCCCCTGATTTTCTACTCTCACACCCCATCATCATACATCCTGGTTCTGACATCCCTTTTGTATCCATCATCCTCATACTATCACAAGCCTCATTATAACTATAAATCCCTAGTTCTCAAATGTTCCAATCACTACATCACATCCTTATCATAATCATACCACATTCTAAAACCATCACATCAATATAATTCAAGGAACACTACAACAAAATAGAATAGTAAGGTGTCATGAACATGAAGGATATCAACCTCATTACCTCCTCCTACCGTGTATAACCCCCACTATGAACCACATCACCGTATTATAAAAGATCACCTCTAGTTCACTATAACTAAAATCCATCATAGATCTTATGTATGTAACCTCACAAAGAAGAGTGAGTGAGGAAGAGGGGTTATTTGACCCTCAATAATTGAAAACGAAGGTGTTTAGTGAAAACAACCAGAGCCTAAAATATTTTGGCATCAGTGCAAACACACGACTCGGGTGGGGTGAATATAGAAATCCTAAGGAAAATATAATATATAACAGTAACACACAAGACTAACCTATAGTTCCAAAAAACCAAACCACACTACTACTATGACCCTTATGTCACCAAAAATTCATTCCAATTCCACTGCCCTAAAACTATCCACCAATCCATATCAACAACCCACACGAAAGACACAACTAATTTTTCCTTATCAATATAAACAATTCCCATATTAACTAATTACCTGCGAACTTACTCTAATTTAGTTACTACATTAAGGTATAAAAAAAAATTGTTATTACATTTACCATTCCATAATTCATTTATTCCCATACCATTCATTATCTAATTCATGCAAGTTTTTGTTTTCCAAAAATTAATTCCATTGAAATTCATTCCTACTTTTTCATTCATGTTTATCCCATTACTACCTTGAAACAATCAATTCATCACTCAAAGTTGTCAACTATCCTCATATCAACTCCATATACTCAAATCACACATCACCATTATACAACAACATATATCCCATCCCATTTATAACCATAAATACATAACACAACCCCTCATATAAGCCACATTAACAGAACAAACCCCAAATAAATATCTACCAACAAACCAAACCATTAAGTTCATCCAACACACAAGTCATTACATCATTACAACTTCATGAAAAGGTAAAAATATATTGTTCACACACACCTAGTTCAAATACCATTTCCATATTATTAATCAATTATGATTTGGTGATCACATAAAGGCTCAAAAATATAACAGAAACATTTATCATGACAACAAACATATTCCATAATCAAAGAAAACCATCAGAACATCATTGAAAATCAATATCAAGGGAACTAGTAAAGAACATATGATGTCTCCCAGTTCAAATAAATTTAATTAATCATAATTAATGATATTTATTAATCTACCTATTACAATCCACCAAAAAAACAAAATAATATTAATATCACATGTGTATACAAGAAGTGAGAAATTGGATCCCCAACCATGATTGGAGATTCTAAGAGAACCACACTCACAACAAAAAAAAATGAGGGGTAAAACTCCACCAAGATTGAATGGAAATACCACTAGAACCTAAACCCAACACCCCATAGCCAAACCATGATCATAACTATGACTAAAATAGATGTCTTAAACACAATTAACATCTATAAAATTGATAACGAAAGAGAATGGGGGTAGAGGGTACATTAATTCTAGAGTTATCAATTCTACATGATCGAAGAGGTTTGATTCCTTAAAAGAAAAGATCAAAGGTGTTAGGGGTGGGGGGAAGTAACCCAAGGATTAAGTGGGATTAAGTAAATAAAAGTGAAAGAAATTGGGCCCTCAATTTATAGTGTAAATCCTGAATGGCCTCTCCACAGTGTGGGGACAGCTAGCTATATCGTCGACCCTAATATAAAAGGGGATATTATTCTCCCATGGTCATTCATCCTTTAATTTTTTGTTTTGAAAACTATATTTAACCACCACCAGACCCACATCTATATCATAGTCTAATTCTTGGTGTCACCTCTAATGTCTTCCATGGCTATCCACTATAGCCTAGTACCAAATGCTGGGTCGTTTTTCCCTTACCATTCCCAAGTATGTATCATTGTGAGCTCCAACTACCTGTTTTAGATAGTTGGTCCCTTATGACACCATGGCCTGTTCAACGATGCTCACTAGGAATTTCCTTGTATCCTATTTTATATGGAGTGGGATCTCAGCCAGCATAACCTTTAACACGGATAGACAAGCTATGTCGATGGTCATGATTCACCAAGATCCACATGACTAGATCAACATGATCAAGGCTCAACCACAACCATCATAAATTGACATAACTATACCATTATATCTAACACCATCTTCACCATGCCCACCACCATGGTGTGGTAGCCCTTAAAATGTATAAAACACCTCTATAGCCTCTGAAACACCTCTAAAATTCCTCTCATCGCCAATAAGCCCTAGAAAATGTGAATAAATGTTCTCACAAATTTAGGACATTACAATAATTCATAATTTATAGTTCCTTTGACATACCTTGTGATTATTTCAATACCCATTAAGTGAGACTATTTTGGGATAGATAGAGATCTTTCACACATATATGAAATAAAAATAATATCATGTCAAGAATATATTATGTAAATTACACTAATTATCATTCCTATAAACTATTTAGAATCAATGGATTTTTTCTAAAATATCTTAATCCTATTTATAAGTAGTAGTCATAGGGGTTCTAAATGTTTTTCAAGAATCAAATCCAAATATATAAACTAATTCTTTAACATACTAAGATTGAATAAAGAATACTCCTTCTTTTATCCAATAAATTTTAATTCCCAAAAAGAATCTTCATTCACCCATTAGCCTCATGTAAATTCACTAGTCATTAAATTAAAAAATTCACTATAGATAAATTTATTAGTTGCAAAAACAATATCATCAAAATAAATTTCAATAATCAAAATTTTATTAAAAGTTATTTTAATAACCAAATTAGGTCATACTTTAACTTTAAAAACTATTTTTAAAAATAAATTGGTGCAACCTATCATAGAATGAGTTATAATATTTATTATGTCCATATAAATGTTTTAATAATTTAGAAACAAGATTATCATAGTTTTTCATGTTCAAAACTTGGTTGTTAATTAATATAAACATCTAAAAAAATAAAACCATTCATGAAATATATTTTAACAAAAAATTGATGTTATTTAAAAGTGTAAAAAATTATAAATTTTAATAAAATTATAATAGATTAAATTATAGAAATAGTTAATAATATTTATCAAAATTGACACCTAATTCTTGATAATATCCTTGATATTATAATTCAGATTAACTCATTAAAAAAATTTCAATATTTATCCATTTTTTCCTAAAAATTGTTTAGTTCCAATAGTGTGTTTATATTTTAGATGATTAACTAAAATATAAGGAATATTTATATTAAATTGTTTAACTTCATGTTTTTTGTAAATAATCTAATGATGATATTTTAATGATTGATTAATATAATTAGGTAAAAATTCATAAAAAAGAATAATTTATATAAAAATTCATAAAGGTTTCTAGTTTCAATTATAGAATCATTATTACAAATAACATTATCAATAGTGTGATCCTCGGGATTTTTCTAATTTGTATGATCATATTGGTAAGGATTATAATCATACTCAACTAATACATTATTGTTTTGAAGTTAGTATTCACCAAAATTAATTTTTCTATATTCTTTTTCAAATTTCTACAAATCCGAAAAAAAACATATTATCTTCATCAAATTTAACATGAATAGATTAATCTAAAATCATTGATATTTTATTATAAACTCATATCTACTACTAATATTAAAATAACCTAAAAAATTACATCATCTCATTTAACTCAAAATTTAAAGAAATCACCTTCATTATTTATGATAAGAATTTACACCCAAAAATTCTAAGATAACGAGGTCAAGGATTATTTTATTTCTATAAATCATAATATTTTTTCATTAATATAAGTCTAATAGAAATTGTATTAGAAATCTAAAATGTAGTAAAAACTTATTTTCCCAAAAAAAAATTAGGTAAACTATATTTACATGTCATAGTTCTGCCCATTTCAATTTAGAATTGATTATTTATTTTAACAACTCCATTTTTTCAGAGGATATCAACAGTAATAATTTATTTAAGAACCCATTAATTTCATAGAATCCTTTATATTAAATGTTCAAAAATTCACATCATCTTTTAATAGAAGTACAAACAATTATAAAACCTTTATCATTTTGAACTAAAGTAAGAAAGGAGTAAATCTAGACAATGTTTCAATTTTATGATAGGAAATCTATACCCATGTGAATATATAATAATAATAAAAATAATATAAGATAAAAAGTGTGCACCTATTTCCAGTAAGACTAGTAATCATAGTAGGACTAAACAGGCTAAGATAAACTAACTGTTGAGGACATCTTTCACTTATCTAATTAATCATTCTAAAATAATATTTATATTATTTCTAATTAATGAAAGAATTACAATCATGAAATTTATTATTCTTCAAAATAGGTAACTATGAAAAAAATTTATTCATAGAAAATCTATGTAATGGTATGAACTTTACTTGACCAAATCACTTAGCAAAAAGTAAAATATCATTCTAAATACAGTTCAAACATTTGACATGTTGAATTATTATCATAATTTGGATAGTATAGTATGTATTTTTGTTGGGGTTAGCATAAAATAATAAATAATTTCCCCTAAAAAAATAAACATTTATCATTTTAAAATTCAAAATTCATTCCATCATCACATAATTGAGATATTCTAATTAAGTAATATTATAATCTATCAAAATATAAAATATCTAAAAAAATAATAGAGTAATAAATATTTATTTCATCAAAACCTTTTATTTTTCCTTTGAAATTATGCCCAAATGTCATAGTGTTCCAATTACATATATTCTTTTAATTATGATTTAATGGTCTTCTAATAATATACCTTGACAATTATTTTTCCATGTACCATACATATTTCTTGATAATTCCATGGTATTTCTCCTAAAAATTCAATTAGTAGACACTTTTTGTTCCTAATATACTTTGGGTTTGATAGGATTAGTAAAACATTTTTTAGGTGTCCATAGATATTTAAAACAAGTATTAAAATTAACTTCAAATAATAAAGATTCAGTTAAAGGAGACTAAGAATATCCAAAAGACTGTGTAAAGCTTAGTGAAAATTCATTAGAATAGTTTCATTTATAAATAAATCTGACAAAATATTATTAGATAAATAACCATTTGAACATTTCAAAAAATAATTGTGATGAATCTGAGGTGAAAAAATATATCCAATGCCATTTTATTGTTTCTAATCATTTTAATTAAATACTTCATTTTATCATAAATATTTCTTCATTGATATAATTTCAACAAGTTTTTCTTCAAACTTTAAACTTATTCCTATTTTTTCCATTTAGCATTTGATCTAATTTTAGTACTTCATAAAATTTTGTATTAGAGGAAGAAGTATTATTATTTTTATTTCTCTTGTTCTTATAAATTAGTGTTATTTTACTCAATAATTTTTTTATTACTTCTTTTGAGTTAATTTAATAATTTAGTAGTTCTAAAAATATATTTTCATTATCTATTCACTCCTTCATTCAATTCATAAATTAAAGGTTTTTTAAAATCGAAATAAAAATCATAAACTCTAGAATTAAAATCAAAATCACTAACCACCTTTGAAGATTCCATATAACACAATTTAGCTCATTATTTCTCATTCCAGATTCTTCACTAGAATGGAATTCTTCGATATAGCATCAACTTGAAGTTAAATACTTTTTCTATTTTTTTACTTTTTATATTTATTTTATTTTTTCAATATTTGGTGGTCTAGATTGATATTACCTTTTTATTAATTTGAAACATGTACCATTGGAAGGATTATAATAAAATTTAATAATTCCTTTCTTTTAATATTTGTGGCTAACCTTATTGGTGTTCATTCTAGATTAGTTTCTAAAACCTTCATTTTTAATTATTTTATTGACATCTTTGAAAATTTGAGCCATATATTCTTTTTAACTTTCTTAAATTTAATAATTAGAAGAGTTAAAAAGAGAAATATTAAAATATCTAAATGTTACAAATTTCCTTTTTTATAGTTTCTTCTTCAGTTTTGTTCTTTTTTTCAATTTATATAGTAATAGAGGTATTCATTTATATTTATTATAGAAATAATTTTTGTAAATAATGCATTTATCTCCCTCTATATTTTTCATATGACTATGACGATCATTACACACATTCTTAACATGTAAAGGTTTTTTGAACCTATCTTGAGAAGATCTTCAAGTGAAACATCCAAATCCATTCTTCCTTATTTTCCATATATAATCGAATAAAATAATTTAATAACATTAACATTTACTATGATAGTATCTTTATAACCTTCTTTACCAATAATAAAACTATTGACACCATCTCATTATCAAGGTCATCATCCTTATTGAAAAAAAATCAAACATGGTTACTTCATGTGTAAATATCATTATATACATGAATCATTATTTTATGCATAAACATCAACTTGAAAGAGTTGCGAAACTGCATAAGGATGATTCTTTTGATAAAAAATAATTTCTAAATATAAAATTATACTATATAAGAAACATTTGAAAACTATAAGAATTAATGTAAAGAAAAAATGAAGTTAAATAATGATTATTTTGTAAAACACGTAATGATAGTATTTAATGTGTGTAAAGATAATCCAATACTTAGAAAAAAAATTAGAAGATAGAATTTGTATGAGTATTTATATGATTCTATTTTAGTTTCTATATTAGTGATTCCTACTAGTGTTTGAGTAATGTTTATTTAGTATACAAGTCAATTGAAACTTTCATATAAGTATTTTTAGGATCTTTATATGTATCATTTTTTATTCTACTATGTGTCATTTGACACAAAAAAAGTTAATTACATTTCATATTTTTAGTTAAAACCCAAATTATAATTAATTTTATTTTTCTCTAAAATTGGTTCATAAGTAATGTAATGAATGTGAAAACATTATAAATTTATAACAAAAGAATTGACATTCTTCTATTGTAAAAGTAGGACAAGATTCACATAAGAAAAACATGTAAAAATGTTTTGATAAATTATCATTATAGAATAATGAAATTAATTTCATTTAATGTTACATAATGTAATATATTCTAAGGTATTTTAATATTATAATTATAAAACCATAAACAAAAAATAAAATTTCAACTCAACACCATCCACATAATGAATATTTATATTCATTATTTAATTTTCGGCTCACAATATAATTCTTCCTTCCTTGATTTTAAATTAACAATAATTTTCTAATATAACCAAGACATAAACATGGATATTCATATTAATCAATAGATTTAAACTGTTATACATTTAGTATGATCCCCCAATATCATGGTCTAAAGTGTTTCAATTTTTTGTTTCAGTGATACAAAACTCTAAAAAAGTGTCCTCATTTTTCTTCTTCTTCTGAAGATTCCCAGTTCAGTTGATACATATGGTGGAATCTCCTAATTCTCATTATTATATACAATAAGATCATACTCCACTTATCCCAAGATATAAGGAATTTTTTATAAGTGAATATTGTTTTTTTCAACTAAATTTCTTATTTGTTCTCATTAGAGTGATTGGATCCCTCTTTTCCTGAAATTTATCACCTTATGGAAAAAATTAGAGCATTTGTAATAATAACCATAAAATTAATTTTATCTTCGGGGTGTAGGATATGTTATCATCCTTTTCTACTTACTCTGAGGAGATTTTCCACTCAAATACATTTAATATTCTATTCACCAGTAATTTTATGTCTATGAAAGCTATATAATTGGCATCACATTAATTGAAAGATCTTTTCATCGCTTCATCTAGACATACTTCCATCTTTGGACTATTTTATTGACTGTTGGGTTAGCCTTTGATTTGATTCACCAACTTTTTGTTTTTCCTTATTCTATATTGAAACTGTTTAATATTTTGATATCTCAAATTCTCATCTAAGTCCTACAATTCTCTTGGTCCTCTTTATATATTCATTTATAATATTATCAACATTTCACATTAATATTCCTACTCATTCTATTAATTATTTATTAGAAAAAATTTGGAATAATAGCCACTTCTTTTTACCATCCTCATTTCATTTGACCTAAAAATTCTTGTACAAAGATATAACTTATTCTTTGAGATATTTAAATATATTAATTCTTTCTTCTTTTTAATTATTGAGATCATAAATTATTTTAGAATGTTCATTTATTTACACTTGGAAATAAATAATTTATTCTATTTTGGTATGAGCTATGTCAATATCTTTAACTACCCTATCAAATTGAGTAATTGTATCTTCATTTTGATCAATGTATACTATTGAATATTTTAGGTAACTACTTATCTTTTGGTGTTCCTTACATTGAATGGTAAATTCAATAAGATCTTCTTTGAGTTTGACTTGAATGAAAACAAAACTTTTAGGTTGATCTTATTTTTCATTATCATACTTGTTTCCTTCAAATATTACCAATATAATATCATCCACATTTGAGAGGAACTCAACTTCATCATCTTTAAATAACTTTTCATCTTCTTTTTATTTATGGAATCAATTTTTACACTAGAATATCTCTCTAGTCGAGCTTCCAAAAATGAAGTTTCTCCTATCAAGAAACATTATTTGTAGTGTTAATTCCACATCATCATTAGCTCAATGGTCTATATTCCTTGATCATATTTCTATAATATGCACAAAATTTAAACACTTATAACAATAAATTGGTAATTAAACTATATATCGTATTTTTTATCATCTAAATCTACATGGTACTAGTGATAAAAGAGCATCACTAATACATAATCCATTTATCATAGATTCATATATCGCAAGATTCTCCATCTATTTGAAAGTGATATTTTTTTATGATTATCCAAATATGTTTTCAAGTTTTACTCTCATTTCATAATCCATAAACATACAATGAATATTTTCTATATTTATATTTTTAATATTTTACTCTTTACGAGATAATACTTTAACATCATACAAGGGTGAAAGACATCTAATAATTTTTTTTTTCATAATATTATTTTATTTAATCTAAACACTATAACCATGAATTTCACCCAAAAATCTAATAATAATATTTAATAAGACATTAATGTTATAATTTGGGATCACATTCAAATCATCAAACTAATTATAAAACACTTTTATTTTACCTTCCTTTATCTTGTTGTCAATTTGAAAAATATTTTACATATTTTACTATATTTTCTTTAATGATGTATATTCCATCACCTTAATAAAAATATAATTTTATTGGGATCTTGACAATTAATTATAAGCCTTTTCAGTAGTAATATTTTTTTTATTGGATTCAATCAGTATCATACCAATAAGATTTATAAATTAAATTCTATATAATATAGTCTTGAAAATATCAATTCATAGAGATTGAAAGTGATATCTCTTGTGATTCTTCTAAATTTTGAAATTATACCCATTAAATAAGGGAAGAAATTTCTCATTAATCATTTTCTCCATCTCTAAACCTTTTTATAGACAAAAGTTTCATGTAACAACATGGCTCTAACACCACTTGGTGAACCCATGGGCCTAATACCCCATAAGAGTGGGGGTTAATTGAGTGTTAAGTTATTATTTCCTTCTTGTTGAATATTTTTCTAAAGTTAACTAAAAAAATACAAACATGTCAATCTTTACACACATATGGTATTTTGATGTAGAAAAATAAATCAAGGATACAAGTATTTTACTTTGTTCAACACCAATGGTTAGTCCAAGGAGAATGTTATGATTCCATGTTAATATATTGGGGATTAACACTATGCAAAATGAGTGTTACAAAGGTTTCATAAGGCAATGCTACTAATATAGGAGAACTTCCTCTTTTAACTCTTTATGCACTAATTTGAAATAATTAATAGAAAGATATGATATAAAACTAGTTTATAATGATTTTTAAACAAAATAAACCTTCAAAATAGTGTGGGTTATTTTATGTGATTTAATTTATACTTCATGTCATCATCAATAATGTATTTCTCTTTTTCAAAAACTGTATCTTCAATGGAGTGATTCTTTATATATTATTTCCAACATTTTAATATTATTTTTTCACTTTATATTTTCTTCCTATTGATTTCCTCTTAAATAAAAGAATTATTTTTCCAAAACTAGTTTCATTATTATTATCAATTATATTACATTAATTATTATTTGAATTTCTTATTCATTGCACATTAAGTCGCCCAAATCCTATTATTTTTAAAAAAACTATAATCACTGAATATGTGTGGGATTACTATCTTCATGGTGAAACATTCTTTATTATAGAATTGCCTTCTCTAAAAATCATAGATTATAGCTTGGCTTCCATCACCAGAGGATTGTTTCCTATATTCAACAAGATCCATAATTCTGTTATGACTCCTTTTTTTAACTTCTAGAGAATCAGAACACAATATTCTCATTATTTTCAAAATATTATAACCCATTGTGGTGTGGTCCACCTACTATAGTGTGGCCATCCCAAAACATCCTGATCCACTAAAAAATAAACACCTACCTTTATAGAATGTAATTATTCCTATAGTGTGGTATTATATATGGTTTCAACCTTCAAATATTTTGTGATAAACCAACCCAACAATTATTTAGAGTTTTTAAATCACCAGTGCCACTAAAAATTTCTATACATGTGTCGTGGTATAATATTTTTCTTGCTGCATGGTATTTTTCAATCATATTTTGTGATTTAATCTACTACATCATGGAATTTATTACACTATATAGGAACCTATAAATTTATAATTCCACATTATTTTTATTCAAATTTATTTGCAACATGGAACCAATGTTGAAACATATAGCCCATCAACTCTAAATATCAAAACATATGGAACATTATATATGGCTCTTCATAGTGTTGTTCACTCCCATTCATCGTGATATTTTTTACTAATTCTTAAACTCCTCCATTATTATTATCATTTTCATTGACTTTAAAGTATTTCACATGACTTCTAATCAACTCTTAATTGAAAAAATATCCAAAATTACAACCCAATGGTTCTAACAGAATGATTGAATTCAGTTCGTATGCTTCATCCTATTATGATGAATATTCTTTTCTTCCTCTCTATAACATCATTATACTAGGGTGTATAAGGATCACTATATTTATTTTCAATCTTAGGATTAACAACACATGGTTAAAATAAATTACTAGTGAAATCCCTTCCATTATTAGTTCATTTATTTTTTATATAGACTCTCATATCCTTCTTTTCTTCTCTTCTAAATTTTTTGAATATATTCAGAGATTCAAAATTGTGCTTTATGAACATAAAATTAGTCATCCAAGTGAAATGATCAATAAATTAAAAGAAATAAAGATTATATATAATGGATTGATGTATAATTGGACTATATAAATATGAATTCATCAATTAAAGTGTTATGGAAAACTAAACATCCAACCTCTAACAACTTCCATGCACTATTTTCCCCCTCTAACAACTTTAAAAAATAATATAACTTTCCTCTTTACTTGGGGTGAGCCTCTCAAAAATTCTCCTTTAGATATATTTCTCATAATTATTTAACCAATATGGTTGTGTATTTTAAGCCAAATTTATTCTCTTACCTTCAGCACAAATTACAAGAGTCATTTGAATTCATGATTTAAAATAGGTTACAATTAATTCTTTCTCCCTTAGTGATAAATTTTTCATATTTCAAAAATTTAATGATACAATAATTACTTCTAAAAAGAATTCATTTCCATTGTCGCAAAGCCTTATAACAATAAAAATATTATATTTAATCAGATAAATAAACAAAACCACAATTGATTTCAGTTTTAGAGCTTCAATATCAGTAATACCATCTCCTATTATCTTTAAGGGACTTTCATTACCAAAATTAAATGCTATTCTATTATGATATTCAATTTTCTTCAGGATCATAGAGTATGTAGTCAGGGGAATGAACAACCACTATATAGAATCCATGTATTATTCATTTTATAGGATTTAAGATTCATCGCAATAAGAAATAGCTTCTCTCCCTTTTATATTTTCTAAAATACCTCAACTCCAACATCATGTTGTGAGTTTACTAGGAGTGAAGTCATGAATTTTTCATCACAATGAATATGTTGGTCATATTTAATAGATTTACTCTAGGAAATATAATATTTTGTGAGTGTACACAATTGATGAATTTCTATTTACAAATTTCATTTTCCCAATACTTCTACTCATATTCTCATAATTTATCCTACCTCATTTCATGCCTTCATTGACTCCAAGAAAATTTCATGCTATACCTGAATATAGAGGATTTATTCCTATAAACTCCATAACATGAATAATATCCTCTAAAACTTGATCTTACTTAAAATTTTGAATTATTTCAATAAAAATTTGGTTGTTATGTGTGTTGTGTTGGTTTTTGTGCAATCCTCAGCATCAGGAAATCTCAAAGGTGATTCCCCTTCAATATTATCATCCCCTGCAATATTTTTTTGGGATGGTTGGTCAAGGAAGAGTGGTGTTTGCTAGATCATGGGGTGATGAATATAATTATTAGAAGATTTTGTTTCATGTTCGATTATCCTCATTTGGTTGTGGTTCATTGGCCCCAGTGTTATTTTACTATTGGGGGTATGAAGGATGCTAGATCACATCAAGGATAGCATCAATTCCATATGGCCCAGTATAATGTGATTCTCCTTAGATGAGATGGAAACATAAATATATGGACTGAATATGTTGTAAACTACCACTATTTGTTATTGGGGGTGTGAAATATATTTTAATACAACAAGGATGTCACTAGTGGAATTTACGCTAGAACACAGTGTTACCTCCCCTTGGATGTGAAGAACGTAGGAATTAAATGGTTAGAAATGATGGAAGATTCCTAGACCAGTGTATGATGATATCTCCCTCTATTTTTTCATGTTATGCTTGGTAAGTTTTGTTCTCTTGGTTCTTAGGTGTGTGTTATTATGACTCAATGGAAATATTTTTGTTGGTTTGGGGTCCGTGGATGTTATATTTCTCAATATGAGGAAGTAGTAAGGAGTTTTAGTTCCCCAATCTATTGAATATTGTTGAGTATTATTAATTTAATTCTATTTTGTGGATGAATATACAGATGGAATTGGTTCTTATTGGTGGTTGTACAGTGGGGTTTGAATTTGTATCAATTTTATTTCTATTGTTGATTTCCACTTTGGTTAACATTTTTTGTTTTAGAAGGAGTTGGTATTTTTTTATAGTTTATCTTAGTTCCATAGTGATGGTGGTGGACGTTTAAGATTCTAAAAGGTGTGTGTTGTGATAGTTTTTATGGTTTGCTGTTAATGGGAGTTGGCATTTTAGGGGTGAATACTCTAGGTCATAATTATTTTCAAGGGTGACCTGTATGATGAATGTCTTTTTATTTATTTATAAATTTTCATTTCATTGGGTGGTTTGTTTTTATTTGTTTTTTGTTATATTGGTTACTCTTCTTTGTATAGTTACTATTTGTGATGTTTCTATTATGAGGGGATTTCAGTCAATTTCATTGGGAAATTTTGGTGTTGTATATGATTTGGGATATTGTTTTTGGTTCATGTGATTTTATAATGGGTCTCACTAATAAAACAAAACGTTTTCTTCCATAAAAAGAAAAAATATAGAATTAGGGCTATAAATTGAGTTTTTTATATGTATCCTGAGCCTATTTTTCCCTTTTCCTTATGGTGATACACTTTATCACTTTATTATAAAATACCTATAAAAAGGATTGTTTTTTCATTAATTTTATCATCCCAAACATTTCTATTTGGGAATTTAGAAGAAAAACTATTAGTTTAAAGTGTGTTTACTTTCACTACACCTCTAATGTGTCTTATTTAACTCCTCTTCCTTTGATACCTATTTTTTTCAAGGAAAAAAATTAACATCAAGTCTTGTTCTATAATTATAACCCAAAGAATCTTGATTTCTTCAATTTTATCAGCTTCTTTACAGATTAATTTATCTTTAATTTCATTTTAATTATTTTTTCTTTTTCTTCAATAACATGATTTCCTTTTTAATTTTAATGTTCTTCTTATGATAATCTTCATGTTCTTCATTCAATATATTCATTGTAACTTTTTTATTCTTAATCAACACTAATGTCAAATTATTAAGGTATATAAAAAATCAGTCAAATTTGTTTGTTTTTAGCGAAAACATTGTCTTTAGAATCACTAATATATAAATAGTTTGATTTTTTCCCTTACTCCGCATAATTAATCATTTTCTTCAAGAAAAATTATTCTTCCCATAATCAACCTTTTTTTCTTTACTCCATCTTTTCTGTAAAACCATATCATAATCTTCATCATAAAAATATATTTTCTTTCGATAATCAACTAAAAAATGTTCAATTCTATAAATAAATATGAATTTTAATGGATGCTAAACTTTTCATTTCATTTTTCCTTTTCTAAAGATCTTTGAGATTAGTGAAAAGATCTTTTCATATTCATCATCATGTTTATTGTCATATTACAAATTATTAGGTTTATATCCTTTATCCTCTTTAATTTTAATCTTTTTCATATCTTTGAAAGATGTCTCATATTATTATATTATCCAAAATTTGAAAATAAGATCCCATCACATTTCATAATCAGCAATAATATTGTGAAACTCATCAAGATATATATCTCATTTTTGTCTCTATCTTCCAAAGATGCTATTTTTCATTAAATCTATCAAGTATGTTTCTTAATAACTTCAAGAAAATGTTTAAATATTTTAATATGCCTCTAAAACTCCCAAATTTGATAAAAATAATATTAATTATTGTGAATAAATCAAAAACAATCTCATCCCCATCAATTCAATTGACTTCCAGATTTATTCTTCAGGTCTACAGCATGCCTTCCTTAAATTTCAAATTAATTCATAAAATAAATATTATCCCATTTTTTATTAGGGGTTTTGAGTCACATCGCCATTATAAATACATTTTTAGATTATAACATCGTAATTGCATTCCCTACATTTCTATAAACTTAAAAATTCATAATATTAGTATATTTCATGGAATCATATTTCTCAACTAGAGTAAACCCAATAATATAAGCATCAATAACCTAAACAAAGAGAGAGAGATAGAAGATAAGGAATCAACATTTTCATTCATTCATAATAGATATTTACATCAAATATAGGTATGCCTCTATTGTTAATAAAATTAAAATTCACCACATATTCTTTATCCAAAATACAAACTTTCATATGGGAAAAAGATTTCTTTTATACAAGTTAAAGAGATCATGTTTATGAATGGTTGACACTAATAAGGAGGGTTGAATTATTTTCAAATTTCTTTTTTAATTTTCTAGATATTAGGAATTTTCAAGAACAAGATCAGCTCAATAGTTGAAACTCATCTTCACCCACATGTAAATAATATAAATTGAAATAAAAGATCTTACAATAATTTTACAAGGTTTTATCCCAATGTGGGTATCTATATCCTTGGTATATTTGGTTGAAGTTTGAGGCATGGATATATCCCTAATATGACTAAGTCATTTTAAATGGTAAAGTATCTTCCTTAACCCAAAGGCATCTTATTAATCTTATTTATATTGGACCCCTATATAGGTGTTCCAATCAAAATAAAAAGATATTTGTTTATTCAAAAGGATAATTTTACACCAAATAAATCATATCCTCGTGAGACTTTATAATATTTAAAATGATTATAAGCTCCCTCATTCTTTGATAACATTTAGGTCCATTTTATTTTTCAATTATCAGTGGATCATCATCCCTTCTTTCTCAAAATGAGTTTTCAATTTCTCATAAACTCTTCAATAAATAGATTTAATAGTAAAATTAGGTCAGCTTCCTCATTTTTCAATATATTTTACTCTTATAAACTTATAACTAATCATGTGAATAATTTATAAATATTAAAATTTATAATTTTTTATAAAAAAATTAAACCCTAATTTTTGTCATTTGAAATGGGACAAAAAATATTTCAAAAAATATCCTTACTTCAATACTTATTAATTGTTTTTAAATATTCATATTTTAAACTATATAATTATCACTGAAATATTTTTCTAAAAAAATAATTTAAATTTACATGATTTTTACACATTTAATTCTCTATTATTCTTGGATTATATTTCTTCTACAAAATATATATTTTTCAAATCCATGAATGCTTCTAGTAGTATTTTTTTACTTTTTATTCATCACATTCCATAGCCTTTTTCAAAACTAAATATCCAAAAACATTATATTGAATCATGGATAACCATTAGGAATCATGATAATTACTCCATGAAGAATGGAAAAAGCAATATCATGTTTGATATTATCTATTCCATAAGAAACCCTGTTAATATTGTGTGACATTTAAAAAATATTACATATCACCTAAAACCATGAGATACTCTTACATATCCTCATATCCTCCTATTTAATCTTATGTATCCTCAAGTTAATCTCATATATGAAAGGGAACCTCACAGTTTAGTGTGACATACTATAAATATATTTGTATTTAATATAATGGTTATCCCCTAGCCATTGGAATGGAGAGTATAGATGGAATTAAAAAATTATAAAAATATATAGTATAGATATGTATATATAATTAATTATTTGGTGACAATTTAATAATAAATGAAAATAAAAACCATCTGAAAAAGAAAGGGAATATTTTTCTAAACAACTATTTTTATGTGCACAAATGCATTTTACCTCAATAAATTTAAAAAATAACTTTTTATATTATTTTATTAAAATTTATAAATTCTATATTCTATAAAAAAATTTCATTTTTCTTATCTATTTTCTAGATAATATATAAGGGTAAATCCAATTTTACACTTAGAAATAGGGTTTTTTTTAAAAAAAATTGTTTCATTTTGTGTTCTTATCTTAAAATTAATTTTTGAAACATTTAAAAACATTATTTGTTAAAATCAAATTCATGTTTTTAATCATAATATAAAAATTATCTTGGATTAATTTTTTTAAAATATTATGAAATGATAGTTGTCTTAGTAAGTAGTGAAAATATTGGTTTTTATCAAAAAGACATCCATTTTATTCAAAGCATTTCAAGATAAATATTAATTTAATATGTTTTTAAAAGTAAAATTACTTTATTTATATATTTATTAATTTAAATTAATTCAATACAATCATTTTAATAATTTAATTTTGATATAAAATCATTTTAAACTTTTGAAAATTTTCCCTTTCTATATCTACTTTTTCATCATGTCTGTAAAATTAATTTGAAATTAATTTTTTTCAATTCTATTAATGAAATTTGGAAAAATGATTCAATATTTTTAATAATAAAAATTTATATTTTATAATAATGTTGACTTAATTTTTTACCCTTATCATTAGTAAAAGTTGTAAAAATTTATTACCAAGTTTAAGGTGAAAATGGGCTTACCAGGCGTTAAACTAAAATGATAATGGGTAAAATCAGCTAGAAACTTGTTAAAATCCCTTTTTATGGACATATTTTAAAATTTTATCCTCTAAGGTATGATAATTCCTTATTTTGGATCCATGTTTCATTTGAGAAATGTGCTCACAACTTTTTCTTTTCAAAAATTCCAAGTGTGTCACTCAAATCACTTATAAAAGTTCACATGCTATACTATTTTCTTCAAACTTAAAAACCCATTGTTTCAGAAAATACATTAAGAAATAAATTCATTACTTACCTAATATCAACCTAAATCCTTTATGGGTCAAAAATCCAACCTTATAATCCAATTTCGTGAAAACCAAATGACGTTTTATAAAGAAGAGGTGACGTCTCTAACTGAGTGTTATATATTATTTCTTCCTCCACCTCATTAAATTATTATTAAATTATGATCACATAATAACAAAAATATATCAGGTATAATTATATTTTATTATATTTATGCTAAAACCTATATCCATCTTCTCTTTTATCAATTGGGATATGAAACTATCATTTGTGTGTATGACAGACTACCATTTGACGAATCGTTGTTATTCATTTTCAGTAACCACCTCTCACAAATGTATATAATGATGGATTAAATTTTTATATAGTATATTCATTATATTATTATATATCTATAAATATAATTCCACATCTACCTTCTTACCTCCCAGCCCATTGGAGGACAATAAAGTCACTTGTGTGTATGATAGACTACCACCTCACGAACCTATGTGATGTGTTTTTCATTTTTGTTTTACATGGATGGTAATAAGGATAGATTAAATGAGTATATATGATATTTTTAAAATATTATAACTCTTTAATTATTATACCACATATACCATATTATTTTCCATTCTGTTGGAGATATAATAACATTGCTCTTATGTATGGAGAACTGCCGCCTCACGAAGTGTTGTGATTCAGTTTTCACTAAAACATTTCATAGAAGGTAATTATGGTAAATTTAATGAATATATATGATATATATTACATTAAAATTATTATTAAATGGTAATATATTATTATACCATCTTTCATTTAATCCTTTGAGAAAATTGAAACAACGTTCATGTGTTTGTATAGCCAACCATCTCCATGAATGGTGTATTTCATTTTATATCTCTAAATTTTATAGATTACTATAAATAAATATATACTGAATTTATGTGATATTTATATCATGGTTAAAAAAATATATTATGGAACCATGATCAAAGTATGAGGACCAAAAAAACCAAACCAAAACGTGCATTAAAAATGAAGTAGTTATTACCTGAAACACACTTTTGACAAGGAATTATTAGTAAATAGGTAATAAAAGATCATAATTAAATAATATATTATACAATACATATAAATATTTTTTTAATATATGTGTAATAAAATTATATTCAAAATATATTAGGTTAAATCTTGTATGAATTAATTTGAGAAGGAAAGGTGTTTTCACCGTACTTTTCATATCTGTGAGATACATGCCATATGCACCACTTGTTCCGTATATGTGGTATATATACAGACCATGAATGACTTTGAGGATTTATATCTGGAAAATTATGTGTATTTACAAATCCATTTTAGTACCTATCTTTCATGCGGTTTATAGTTCACAATATACAAAAGCGATAAGGGATTTTTTTCTCAATTTTTCTTCTCTGATTCATACATGGTGTTATGCACGTATCTTATTTTATGGGGTGTATATACAGCCAATTTGACAAGTTATATCACAAATTTCTTTATTATTATGATATTATAAGTTGAATTTAATTTTATTCTTCCATGGGTCATTCAATTAAATGTCAACAAAGTGCTAAGGGTTTTATGATATAATCTCATCGTTTATCGAGATTGTTATGTTTATGATAACAATTATGGAATATTATGATCCATATCTCAAAAAACTCATTTATTTTCATAAACTATATTTATTCATGAGAATATATTTTTTACCATAATATTTCTCTATTTATGTACTCAAGATTTCAAAAAACAATTTCTAAGATAAATTGCCATTATTTTTCTTTTCATTCGAAAACCTTTTTTCCTTCAAAAACAATTTTTTCTAAAAATGAATTTGAATTTTTTTAAAAAATTATCCAAATGATTTAATAAAAACATTTTTACCCATGTCTGAGTTTTTTCAAAAAAAAATTGAATGGATCCTTTATGTTTTTTTCCAGATAATTTATTTTTATCTTTTACTAAATATATGAAAGAATTATATTTTTCAAAGTGTATGACATGAACGGTATTTTACACCACCATAACCACTCATTGTTTTAAATATTTATTTATAAGTTTAAAAGTTTATTTTCAATGAAAAGGGTTTTTAAATTTTTTTTATGTTTTAAAAAGTGTTTTTCAATTTGAAAAGGTTATTTTCCTCAATAATTGATTCAAATGATTCTTAAAGCATACTTTATAAGTTTCCAAGGTTATTTTCAAATAAAAGGATTTTAAAATTTATTTCTGTTTTAAAAAGTTATTTTAAAATATAAATGGTTATTTTTTTCTCAATAAATCATTAAAATTATTCTTAAATATTCCTTTACACTTTTTCAAGGTTATTTTAAAAAAATAATTTTTGAAATGTTTTAAGTTTTAAAAACTTTTTTTCAATGTGAAAATTTAATTTTCCCCAAAAATGATCCAAGTTATCTTTAAAAATCATTTTAAATGTAATTTATCATCATTTTATGATGATTATTTTTTAGTAGGGGTATGATCAAAGGAAACATTCTTATTAATTTTCTATATGGTTTATGCTTTTGATGAAGAGATGTTTATGAAACTCATTTATTTTCCACATGTTATTCTATAATGAAATGTTTTATGAAAACCATTTAATTTCATGGGTTTTATATGATGAATGATTTATGAATCTCAATTATTTTCATCGATTCTAATATGATAAATGTATTGTGAAGCCTATTTATTTCCATGGGTTCTAATATGATAATTGTCTTTAAGAACTTGTAGAAAATGTTTGTCTGACTTTCAATATATGACAGGTGGGCCCAATATTTTCTCTAATGAATTTGGTAAAGATTAATGTCTCATGTGATAAACAGGACTATAATGGGGAGTGAACCCAATTTATTAAGGGAATTTATCCACTATGATAGTCTTGGGAGTGAACCATGACTACTAAGATGGTTTGGGGAGGGAACCCATTCCACTATGATAGGTTTTGTAGATGAATCGTTACTACTAAGGAAATAATTTTCTATTATTATGTGCATACCAATAATTCCATATATTATATCAATGCTATTCTCTCATGGACCATGTTCTTTGATGTTCTTATGATTCAAGTCATATGAACTACAAATATTTATTCAAGGACTCAAGAATTTGATCTTTAATATGAAGTGTATGGTTTTCATATGTTATGCTCATGTTATTTACCATTAATCTCTCATTATATTTACATATTTCCCTAGTTTACCCTTACTGATCATATGATCTCACCATTACTTTTGTTTTTTTTCCTTATGTTATGATGGTTGGTATTATGTGTGATATTTATAAGAATGTTTCCAGTTATGAGGAACTAAGTGGAAGATGATGTAGACATATTATGAACCAGTTGTTTATGTTTCCATGTTTCCTAAGGCGTTATACCTTTATGATCCTTATTTTCATTTTTTGTATTATAATGAATATTATTCTAAAATATGTACTATCTATTTATTAGAAGTTTAGGTCTTTACACCACAATTGTATTATAAGGAATTATAATCATTCTATTTATCTCTTTTTATTCATTTGGACACATTTTCATAGGGTGATTAATACAATATAACATTATAAATATTACAATATTTAATTATTTTATATTATACATTTTGAGTACTTTTTGAAATGTATATAAATTATCTTATATAAGTCATCATCTGAGATATATATTGATAGATCTAGATCTATATAATGAATATCACTTAACGTAATTCTTTTATTGAGAATAATTCATTCAACCAAGTCTTAGCTAATAGTGAGAGTTGAATTTCATTTTCTATTAATAATATTTCATCAATATACGATAATATTAAAATGAAATCAATCTCACTATAATTAATATAGATACATTTATCACTCTTATATATAATTAAACCAATTACCATGCAGCCTTATCAAAAAAAAACATTCCATGATCATGATGTATTTTAAAATTCAAAAAAGGATATTTCATTCTTACATACATTTTTTCATTCTTAGATGTCATAAACCCTTATATATGTGTTATATAAACATATTCCACCAATTTTAAAATTAATAAATTGGTCTTTAATTCTATTTGAAAGACATTATAGTCATGTTAAGTTTCTAGGTTATGTAAAATTCCCATAGATTTTAAAATTATTATTTGGGAAGAAGTTTCATCATAATTAATGCCTTTTAATTATTTGGAACCCTTATCAACCAATAGTAATTTATAGGTATTTATTCAATCATAAATGTCCATATTATTAAATAATATCTATTTTAACCTAGTAGTTTTTATATCTACCAGTTGTTCCACCAAATTCTAAAATTTATTTTAGTACCTGTAATATATTTTAGAACTCGTGTCCTCTTTCCACTTGAAATACTATTTTCATCTACTAATTCTTTGTATGTAAAGAATTCATTAGTCTTAATAAATAACATATCACCTAACTCAATGACTAAAAAATTGTATCTCTCTTGTCCTTTAACATCTCTTATTTACTTATATATTTTTGTGTATTGGTGACTTCTTCTACTTCTATTAATTCTTGTGGAGTTTTTCATTATACTAACTCTAGTATATTTGGATATTCCACTTCAAAAAATTCAATATTTATATTATAATTTCCCTTGAAAATATAATCCCTTTATATAAATATGGAATGTATTTTAACTATTACCATTCTATTTGAAAAGGTTATATAGGTAATACCCTTTAGTTTTCTTAGGATATACTATAAATACGCACTTTATGCCGCATGATTTGAGTTTTTCATTGGGTAATCTTGAAAAAAATCACATCCCTATACACAAATATTTAATAATATAGGTTCCTTTTTATATCATAAATTTTATGTAATATAATATACAATTTTATTTAGTACTCGTTTTAGAATATATGATATTGTTTGCAAATAATTTAACCTAAAGGATAGTGGAAGAGTTATATAAATCATCATTGAATGCATTATACCAGGCATGGTGTGATTTGAAATTTCACTAATACTATTCAATTGAGATTCATTAGGTGTGAAATATGATATTATCCCATGCTTATTATAATGATAATTAGAGGATTAGTTAAGATATTATCTATCATGTTCTAAGTTGATTTTATTAATTTTAATTATAAACTGATTCTATACTTAATTTTAATATTCATTAAATATTGTAAAAATCATTTTTATACCTTGTTAGGTAGATATAAATATCTCTACTGAATTTATCTATAAAATTAATAATGAATTATTAACCTCCCCATTTTTTCACAAGAAATATATGGAATACGTTAGAATGCATTAATTATAGAAAAATTATAGTTCCTCCCCCTTCACCATTTAATTTTTATTTAGTTATCTTTGTTTGTAAATATATATGACAAAGATCAGATGATTTTATCTAAAAAGACAGTAAATACCCTTCTTGAAGTAATTTATTTAAATTCCTTTAAATTAATTGGCCAAGACTAAAGTTCCTTGAACTATTGGGATATGAGTCTTGTCAAATAGTATAGATTCCTTCACTCATCATACATATAAAAATGGAATTGGAGGTATCATACTTATCTAGCCTCACTCCCTCATAATATAATTCTCAACGATGAGAAATGATTTTATATGTTTCTTTGTCTTCAGGAAATATTTAAAAAAAAGTAAACATGGATGATAATATGATACATTGAACATATAATGCATCATCTATCAACCATCTATAGGCACATTAATATACTTTACTAGATCCCTAATGTGGCATAGTATAAAGTGGGGTCTCTAGGACATATAATCTCATTTATTATCAGAAAAATATATTCAAGAGTCTATAACACTCCTAGAAATTATTGTCGGTTATAACATTTTTTATCCACGATAGATAATAGTAAAAGTTAGTTTGTGGGGTTACTTTCTAATTTTCTCTATAAAAAATAATTTAAAAATATTAATACTTTTATTTTTATTACTAATAATTTTTCCAGTAATGAATTATTATTATTTAATGTTACCAAATATTTTGTTCAAAACATAATATCCCATAACCGTTGTACATTAAATATGTAGTTTCTTGAATATTCTAGTGGAAAAGAATCCTTAATTTTAGTTTCATAGTATAATTTATGGTAATGACACTACTTAGGGAGTTTTATGGAACATTCTTGGTTGGAAAACTATAGTAACTTATAGCTCCCTAATTCTTTGAATATATTCCCACCATATACATATCCTAATATTAGATAAAATTAATACTTTGCATCTAAAATTACAAAAATATAGTTATGAATAATGCTTTGATGATAATTTTTTACCTCCCCACCACTCTTATTAGAACTCATAAATAGGTGGAGGCACCCAAAACTATGGCTGACGATCATCCTGAACTATATTTTTTTATAAAATGATTGATGTAAGGCATTATAATCTTAATATTACTTTGAGGGTTTTTTATATTTATTAACTTAGAGATTGAAATTAGATTATAATTATTATTCTAATTAATTTAAACTATTTTTTAGTTTTTATAAAAAATAAAAATGAATAATATAGAAAACCTTCATCACTGAATAATTTATTTTTATCTTTGTATGGTAGTTAATGATCCTATGTGATGAAATTTTATTTTTAAATTTTCATAATAATTAACAATTAAAGTGAAAAATAAATTAATAACATGATTGTGAGTTGTATAATTCTGGTTGTTTTATAAAGCAAATGATAAAACAACCATGTCCCTGGGAGACCTCTTTAAGTCACTGTTGAGATCAATTTATAGCATCAATATTATCCTATTTAAATTTTATCATGTATATAATTAAATTAAATCTAGTCTTGAATAATATAATCATGAGGATCTCTTTGTTTATGTGTGGTTATAATTAATAATCGAAATAAAAAAAATTTGTCATTTATAAATTTTAAAGAGGGTTGGATGATGTGAAAATTATCAAAAACAGTTATTTAATATTTATTATAAGACATAATAATTGTAATAATTAAATAATAAAACAAACACACATGAGTCGGTCATATATCATGATTAGTCTCAGCATATAAAATAATTTATAATATATATTAAAAAGGATAAAAATATACATGATGGGTTTCTAAAGAACATAAAATAACAATATATTTTAATTATATAATTACACATCTCATAGTCATCAAGACAGTTTAATTATATTCTTGATATTTTTTTATTATTTTATATTTTTTCTAAATTTTTAGAGTTAATTTGTGTTTGAAAAAACACCTAGTGGGTTAAATGGGAAGTGGTCTAGGTCTGGTGATGATTAGTCCAAAAAATACGTGACTCAGCCTAGTTGAATTATTTAAACCTATACACTCATTAAAGGTGGTGTACCCTTCCCCTTAATATAAAAAATATTTTTAAAATAAATTCCTACACTATGTGACTAGTGCTACTGGTTCCCAGGGGGTGGTTAGTTGGTGAAGACAACTAGTTTGTGCAACCACCCACCTTTCATTTATTTATTTATCATAATCAAACCTTGTATGGCATAGTCCCTTTACGTATGTATCCCATACATGCATCCCTCCTTCCCTTTCCATGAAGATCTCTCCTTCATATAGCTATACTCTAATTAATGGTTTATTTTGATTTTCGGGATAGTATAAATCATCTATAAATTAATTTTTTCCATTTTAATTAATCTTCTGGTTATAAATTTTGTTCATCTACTATAATACCATTTTATGGAACTCTAACATAGTGGAAGTATTAATAAATGGTATTTTAAAAAATAATCATTTATATATCATAGAATAAGATTTATCATTCTAGTACCTTCTCCCCATAATGTATTTAATAAAATTAAAATGAATATAAATTAGATTGAAGGGAATAATACCAAATTAATTCATGTGATATCAATAAACTACACCCATTTTTTTTAATTACTTCAAGAATCACAGAAATTACCCAACTAAATCATTTACATGTTCTCCATGAAGATCCTATTTTTTATATTTGTAATTCATGTGTGTTTTCATAGAATATTTAAGTGATTTATGATTACAATATAATTTATAGAAGATCATGAGATCGATTTAGGAAGGAAATCAACCCAATATTTTTATTTTCTCTTATTTATAACTCGAGAACATGATAAAAAGAATGAGAGAAGATTTAATTAATAAAAGATTCATCCACACACATTATAAAGTCTAATATAAGTTATTATTCCTAATATTAATATTCTATATTTTCAATTTAGTTTATTGGGAAAAATAACTAATAAAACTAACTCAATATATCCCAAAAAAATATTTAAACTATTAAAAATGTCGTAAATCGTTCATCACTCACTTATAATTCTCAAAATTTCATGTAATGAAATATAATCATTTATCCTATCTTGTTCATATGAAATATTCCTAACAATCCCTGAAAAATTAATATTCTTCTGAACATTATTTTTTTATATTCACATATTTAAACATAAATAACTTTTGAATTTGTTGTGAAATAAATTAAACTAACATTATTATAATATTTAAAACCTAATAATCGAATATTATTTATTTATTTATTTGTCATTTTTCACACTCAAATGCTCATAGACTCACTAACATGGGGTGTAATTATTCCTAAACATCAATTCGTTTGAACTGATGAAACTTATTGATACACATTATTTGTTAACATATAAGGCCTTATCTCAAAAGTAGTGTGTCTAAATTATCATAAAATTTTGGTATCGAATGACACATAATGGATCCTAAAGACACATAGATAATTCATAAAAAAAGAAAACCATTTTTTATAAACATACACATTGAAATAAAATATAATTTCAAAATTATATTTCATAAAGTGGGATACATACTTTGAATAACCATCATTCAAAGATTTTTTAATTATATCTTTGACCATATTGGGTGAAATTTCCTTCCTCTAACATGGTTCTATATTTAATCGAGACATTTCCATCCAAATCATAAGGCCAAAAATATAATCCTCAAATACATGGAAGTGAAAACTACTATCTTGATAATTCAATTCATGTCATACCATTGACACTTCATATGATACAATCTACCATTATACAAAAATAAATTATCATGATTTATATCAAGTATCAAAATAAAGGATTAATGGAATACATTAATATGGATCTCAAGTCAATAGACTAATACAAATATCTATATATGGGAACAACCAATGACAAATTAAACATGTGTTGTTTCGATTAGTGGGTTGGTACACATAATTTTGTATACTTGTTATTACCAATTTTGACATTCATGAAAAAATATCTTAATTATTATGATCCCTCATCACCTAATAGTAATAAATCACCTACATCCCATTAGATATATGTATTTATACCATATGACAATCTTTTAGATTATTTGTATAATATCACTAAGTTCTCATTATAGCTAAGAATTTCTTAAGGCTTATGAAATGATTTATAATCTAATGAAATTACTATATATAATATATGTATAAATAATACTATTTTGATAGTAATTATAATACATAGAATATACTTCATAATTCAGGTGAGTACTTTGTTTTAATTTTGGTTATTTAATGGTCAAATAGTTTTAATTAGAGTTTAAAGGGGTCTATAATTAGAATGGAGGAGAGTTAGAATAACAATGTCATGAACCAGCCCGATTCAACCCTGAACCGATCACCCAAGTAAGTCTAAAACATGTCCCGAGGGGCGTTCTCGATCCCCGTGAGCTGGAAACTTGTGTCGGTCATCAAGATTAAATAGGTGGGAATGATTTGGCCTGTGAAAAAATTATAAACAATTAAATAAAAACTGACGATAAAATGAAAATTGTCTATAGAATGAAAATAAAACTATACATACCACCATGTGACATCATAAGTCACCACACAACTCAGGGACAAGCTTGCTCCAAGAGAAATGTTAAAATGGGATAACCTGAAATTGAAATGATAGAGTATGTGTGAGCACTAAGATGCTCAGTAGGAATGCCAAAATAAACCACGCCTGAGGCCCCCCCTCTAAAATTAAATCCTTTCTTGCTAATTTGGAAATTGTATATATAAATAATATGGTTTTACACTCCTTTAACAAAGCAGATAAAAATATTTTACTTTTAAGAAAGACCCCCTTTTTCATTTCATTTTTCTAAATCAATTACCAAATAATATAACCCATTATAATGAATACATTTAAAATCCAAAAATTACAAAACAAGTTCTTTATTATAAAAAGAAATGTAAAAGTGTGATGATATCGAATAACCAAAAGTTCCATAAAATAAAGCAGGAACATACAAGTATAAAACCATGGGTATTTCCTAAACATCCCTAGAGAGATCCTCGGATGTACTCGATTTGTATCCACCTGTCAGCATGTGGTGAAGATCCTATGTTTATAACTAACTGGGCGCCCTCAACATTCCAATCTAGTGCCACAGCATGCCTGGACTAATAGAAAATCTAGGGGGTACCAACCCATCTAATTGGGGTTGATCGAAAATGGTCACATGACCCTCTAAAATATTCTCATGAACCCATGGTGGTAATAATAATGAAGCATAATTAGGAGGCCCTCACACACCTGACTCATCTTACCTTCCATCACTACACTTGCATACCCCAAACAAGGAACCCTATGCAATAACACATAAGGGGATATCCCTCCAATAGAGGTTCCCACTATATATATAAATATGTACACATCATATCATCCAAGGTGCCACCTGGGCCGTCACATCCCTTGAACATTTAAACCATTTCACAAAGCACTTTATGATTCCAACCATGCGTTCACACTTTCAAAGTGACATAAGGTTCCAACCGATCCTTTAATACCATCATTCCAATATACCATAAAAATATTAAAAACCAAATTCACTTAACAAATAAATTTCCAATTTCAGGTTAAAACCACACAAAACACTTAAAAAGTGACAAATTGGCATTCATTTCCTTGAATTGTCAAACCATGCTTCAAGGTTCCAAACAAGTCATGTTTTAAACAACACATTTAACCAAATCCTTTTAGTTTCAAAAAATGCACTTTACAACTAGGGAAATTTTAGTAAATTATTCTAAGACATTAAGGAACCCTTCATAATTAAATGAAATTTGTAAATTTTCTTAGACAAGTTTGGAAAATTAATAAGAAACCAGTCTCCAAGAGGTGAAATCTATTTAACCAAACACATATATGTATTTACATATATAAATTCCAAATTAATATGTTAACACACATTTTTAAAAAAAATAAGCAATCATGGAATTCAAATTAAAGGATTGGGCATGGACGACCTACCTAAAAAGGAAGAGGACCAAGGTGAGACACTTTAGTTATTTAAGATTTTGACGAAAATCACCAACACTAGCACACACATTCATTCTCAAACATATAAATAACCTTAATTCAATGTAAGTTTTCCCCGCACCTTGAGGGATTCTGTCCGTGGAAGATATATACACATATACACATTAGTACCTATGTTTGTGTGTGTGTGCACCACCAAGGCACCACCAAATATTTAATTAATTAACCAAGAGGGACTAACACCACTTAGATACCAAATAACCATTTAAGAGACCAAGGTTTTAAAAGAAAACCATTTTAAAATACCGTTATCATTTGAAAACACACCATTGGGTGCACTTAGTGTACCCATTGGTGTGACAACATCCAATGGAACACCAAAGAATCTAACGATACCTTAAAATCACTTACACATAAACAGTGATTGCTTCAAAACCAAATTTAAACTTTTATATCATAAAGGAAACAAGAAAACCACCTTTTAAAACCATAAAACCCTTTTTAAAATATTTTACAACAAAATCCAAGCTATGACATTACTAAACCATACACTCCAAACCAATTTCACAAACAAAAAAATACCATTATAATCAAAATTAATGCTATTTTTTTAAAACCCCCAATTTAACTTTAAAAGAACAAATACCTTTAAAATATCATCATTGGTGCCTTAAACCTAGATATTTCACACAAAAAACTATGGAAAACTACTTTTAATAAATTAAATCTACTTAAAATAATCATTTTTATCAATTCATGGGTTTATTGAAGGTGTGAATACACATTTAATAAGAAATTGAAAACATGAATGTGTCGATGGATCTTTCCAAAAAGGAAAATTTTGAAACACCTACCTCAAAACAAGTGAAGATGGAGTA
This sequence comes from Viscum album, assembly GCA_963277665.1. NCBI lineage: Eukaryota > Viridiplantae > Streptophyta > Magnoliopsida > Santalales > Viscaceae > Viscum > Viscum album. The sequence goes on along the minus strand of OY728161.1, from coordinate 693,446,298 downwards.
AAACTTCAAGGAGTTGGAGATTTAGACTTTACGGACCAACCACACACCCCAAACAATGAGAAAAATGCACAAATAAAAACCTGGGGCATTAAGGATTGGATAAATTAAATAAAAACACAAAAATAATTAATTACAATCATAACAAAGGAGAAGAAGACTATCATAGAGGGAAATTGTGGATGAGAAGGGGTGGATGGCTGGAGAGTTGGTGGAAGGAGGAGTCTGGTATGGGGTTCATGCATTCAAAAGGGTATCCTACAAGGGGGTCTTCGCGCAAGAAGGATAGGGAGCATGGGGATGCAGAGTGAGAGGGAGGTTGGCATTGGTCAGCTTGAGTGGGAGAGGGTGTACTGTGAGGAGGTAGCACAATCGGGAAAGGAGCTCTGGCAAAGAGAAATGCGACTAGTAAGGGAGAGGGGGAAACCCTGTCGGTGATGTGATTTGTAGGGTAGAAGGGGGAAATTGGCATTCCCCATGCATGGGGAACCCAATTAGTGTTAAAAAATAAAAAAAAATTAAAATTAAAATTAAACAAATAAAATCATAATGAAAACTATTAATACTATTAAAAAAATGTCATTATTCATAAGAATATATGAAAATAATTATTAATTTTAAGCATTGTTTTATTTTTTTATTTCATTATTATTTAATTTTATTTAATGAATAATAATATTGATAAAAATTTTAATAATAATTCTAATATATTTATTATTATTATTAAAACATCCCCAAACTTTTTTTCCACCTTCTTCATTTATTTAATTTCTCATCTCATCTTCCTTGAATTCGTTTATTTAAAATTCTCAGTAACTACATGGTTCACCTGCGGCTAGACACGCAGTTAAGAAAAATACACACAAAATTTTCCACCAAACACTTCCCACTATAGGTTCAAGCTACATTCTTATCGCATGGTTTCATAAACCATGCACAAGTTGAACTTCATAACTCAGACCCACTTGGGCATCTTTGCGGGCACAATATGGTTCATCCTAACTATGAGGGCTGATAGTGAAATGGTGAAAAGCCTGAAAAACTAAAAATAATAATAAAATTAACTTAAAAAACCAACCAATTGGGTCATGGTTTTTCAATTCTCCCCACTATAGATCTTTCGACCCCCGGAAAGTCACCAATCTGAATTTCGGTCAAGAATTGAGTCTATACACAAATAGAACCAGAAGAACCGAGGAATTTCTAGAGTGACTATTTATTTCCACCCAATTCCCACCTGATCGGTCTAGATGAAACTACAACCCAAAACAAGGGGAGAACACTTGGGGGTTCTCCCCACCATTACGACTGAACCAGCATTGGAGTTTCAAAACACAACAACACCACCACCACAATTGAGAACTTGGGAACTCTCTACCCGAACCCCTTCACTTTCCCTACACAACCAGACCATACCACCAAGACATAAATAGGAAACCCAAGAACAACTACAAGAATCAGTTTTTTCCTAGGTACTTACATCCCCAAACGAACATAGCTAAACCGATATCAATGCATACAAGGTCCACACACACTTTTATGAAATGAACAAGATTAAAAAACCCTATTCAGATAAAGGGGACTAGTTGGATTTCAAAAAAAACAAGTTCATTATAATCTCCAAAGGAAATGATGTACTTACAATAGAGGAAAACCTAAATAGTAGAAAACAAGAATGAAAAGAAACATTAAATGTTCCAATCCTAGCATACACAAAAACCAGGACTGAGGCTTCACAACCCTGGAAACCCTTGATTATTGGCGAGATTCACCCCACAGAAGTAGGTTGGGGATCTGATGGCCGAAGAATCTTTTGCCTCATAGTTAGGTACTAGCATCCTCTGATCAGAACATCTTCTTTAGGTGATGTATCCTGAAAAACTTATCTAGGTTACCTAGACATCTATAAGGATGACATATCTTTGGTGGGTTACGACAAGATGGTTTTGAATTCCCTAAACATCCACATGGATGGCACTCTACTAAATGGTCTAACAAGATGGAAGAAAGAACCATTATAGAGGACTCTTTAGAAATAGGTCCCTCCAGTATGTGATTCTCGTCAAATGGGGAACCTTCATGAGATCTGACCACTAATTACTACACACCAAGAACTAGATCAGCAAAGAATGACTCATCCACAAACATCTAGAAACATGTTTCACCTGATTAGAGAACTGTCCCTCTAATCTCAAGAAGAAGTCCCTAAATGAAAATAGGATATTTCATTTAGTCTTATGGTTATACCACCAAATAAAAAGAAACTAGCTTTTTAAAGTGGTCAATGTAAGATTTTATTGATCACTGGCCTTTCCAAACATCCTGCAACTCTTCCTCCATCTTCATCTTCACCTCCTCGGGTAAGAACCATTGGATGAAGGTGGCCTTAAACACTTCCCATTTCATCCTATATGTCATCGTAAATTGGGAAACCAATTTCCACTGGTCTAAATTTGGACCCTCAAACAATCCTAGAGCAACACGAAACCTAACAGCCTCGGGAGTTCCCAACATTCTCGAGATATGCTTGACCTCTTCAAGTCACTCCACTTATTTTAATGAACCATGATAACCATGAAGAATGGGAACTGTTTGAAATGGACTAAAAAATGGTCATGAATCATTGACAACCTTGGAGACCTTTCTGGGTTGGATTTTCAAAATGACATATAGAACATAAATCCATATCCAATATCATGCCAAAGAAATATCAATAAAAGCACCTTCATCCAAAAACCACTGGCTCAAAAATCATTCAAATATAAACATAGCCAGACACATCCCCTTTTAAAACACTTTTATAAAAAAAATTCAAGACTTTAATGTCGAATACACATCCAACCAATCCCTTGATCCTTTTCACATGTGTTCATCTACATCCATTCGTACGTGCCAACATGAACATTCAATACATATACCCCCACATGTGAAAATGTTCATAAGGAACACCATGTGTCAAACCAAGCCATTTTATTACTAATTCCAAAAAAAGAACCAAATTATCAAACAAAAACAATGTCAATTTTTGAACCCATTTTACCTATGTAAATCCATTTAAAAGAGAGAATCTTCATTTCAAAAACCCTTTTCATTTAATTCTAAAAACCCACTTTACAAATTTAAAACCATTAGGAAGTATAATTTCAATTTTAAAAATATTTTCATCTTCAAAAGAGCATTTATACCAACCAAAACCATGATATGGCACAACTTACAAAAAATTACTAGAGGGAGGGACTAGTGTTTATGCCTAACTCAGTGTCATGGAAGTGGTCCATGCCCCAAGTAAGTCATAACACTAAGAGGGATTTGAACTATGCACTTGGACTCCACATGGGTCAATACTCCATGTGGGATCATAGTGTGACACTGGATCGCCTCTGTTGTCATTCCTCAATCCAAAACAAAGACAAAAGACTCAAATCACGAACTACCCCATGTAACTTGAGGGTCAGTGTGGGAAAGATTTCGTGATGCTCTCCCGGCACCTACCTACTGAGTCTCAACAGTACTAATATCCATCTAAAAGACACCCCAAATAATAAGGGCCTCCTCTAATAACATTTTTTAACAAACCAGCCCGTGACGACCCTAAATCAGTCACCTAATCCGGTCCACAACATGTCCTGAGGGGATTTTCGAATTCTCACGGGTTGGAAACCTATGTCGAGCACCAATATTAAACAGCTGGAAATGATTTGGCATGTGAACAAAAGATAAAAAATTAATAAAGTGTTAAAATAAAATGGAAACCAAAATTAGAAATAAAATTAAACTACACATACCTCCATGTGGCCTCATAGGTCACCACACAACTCAGGACCAAGCTCACTCTAAGAGCAATGTGAAACTGGGAGAACCTTAAACTAAAAAGATAAAGTAGGTGTGAGTACCGAGATGCTCAGAAGGAATGCCTAAATAACCCACACCTAATGTCGTACCTCTAAAATCAAATCCGTGTTTTCTAATTTGAGAATAGGATATATAAAAATATGGTTTCCCACTCCTTTAAAAAAATAGGTAGTAATATTTTATATTTATGAAAAACCCTTATTTTTAATTTCATTTTTCAAAATCAATTACCGAAGAATATAAGTGATTACAACTTATTCTTTTGAAATCTAAATAGTACCAAAATAGGTTCTTTATTGTAAAAATAAATTTAAAAGTTTGATGAGATTAAATAACCAAAAGTGACATAAAATAAATCAGGAACATATAAATATGCAACCATGCTAATTTCCTAAAAATCCCAAGATTGATCCCTGGATGTACTTGGTTTAGAACCACTTGTCGACCTATGGTGAATCTCTTAAGTCTATAACCAACTAGCCACCCTCAACTGAATAATCTAGTGGAACAACACACCTAGACTAATAGTGAATCCAGGGGTACAAACCCGTCTAATTGGAGTTGATCAGAAATCATAACTTGACCCTCTAGAAGATACTGATGATCCCATGGTGGTAATAGTATTTTTTTTGTAAGTATGAGGCCCTCACACATGTGACTCACCTTCCCTGTCATCACCACACTTTCTTACCCCAAACACAGACACCCTATACGATAATCCATAAAGGGATACCCCTTCTATAGAGGTTCCCACTAGATATATATATATATATATATGTATAAACATGTACACATATTGTCAACCAAGGTGCCAACCAGTCTGTCATGTCACATAGACTTTTAAACCATTTCAAAAAGTACTTTAAGTTTCTGACTGGGCGTTCACACTTTCAAAGTGACATAAGGTTCCAAATAAGCCTTTAATACCATTATTCCAATATACCATAAAAATATTCCAAACCAAATTCACTTCACAATACCATATCTAATTATGGGTTAAAACACACAACACACATAAAAATTACCAAACAGGCATGCATGTCATTAGATTATCAAACCAGGATTCAAGGTTCCAAACAAGTCAGGTATTAAACAAAAAATTTAACCAAAACCTTTTAGTGTCACAAAATAAACTTCACAACTAGGGAACTTTTATTAAACTATTCTAAAAAAAATTGGACTACTTCATAATTAAAATAAATTTGTAAAAGGGCTTAGACAAGTTATGAAAATTAATGGGAATCCAATCTCCAAGAGGCGAAATCCATTTAGCCAAAAAAATATACATATCTATATATATAAATACCACATGAATATGTAAACACACATTTAAAAATAATACAACCAATCAAGGGATTCAAATTAAAGGAGCGATCATGGAGGACCTACCTTAAAAGGAAGGAGACCATGCTGAGACACTTTGGCTCTTGAATCTTCTGCCAAAAATCTCCCACACTAGAACACACGTACATTCTCATACATATATATATATCCTTAATCCAATGTATATATTCATCATTCCATGAGAGAATATGCTTAAGGAAGATATATATATACACATCTGACCTATGTATGTGTTTGTGCACCACCAATGAGCCAACAAAGCTTTAATTAATTTTTCTAGAGGTACCAAAACCAATTAGAACCCAAAGAACCATTTAAGAGACCAATGTTTTAAAAGAACTCCATTTTAAAATACCATACTCATTTGAAAACACACTGATGTGTCCACTCAGTGTGCCCATGGGTGTTCCAACATCCTATGGTACACCAAAGCATCTAAAGAGACCTTAAAATTACTTCCACGTAAACACTGATTACTTCAAAACTGAATCCAAACATTCATATCATTTAGAAAACATGAACAAACCCTTTTAAAATCATAAAACCCTTTTAAAGCATTTTAAAACAAAATCCATTCTATGACATTTATAAAATATACACACCAAACTAACTTCACAAAAAAATATCATTGCAATAGAAATTAATGCTAATCATTTCTTAAAAACCCCCAATTTTACTTTAAAAGAAAAAATACATTTAAAATAGTATCCTAGGTTCCATAAACCTATACATTTCACACAAATCAATTTGGAAAACTAATTTTAATAAAGTGAATCTATATATAATCATCATTTTTATATTTCCATGGTTATATTGAATGTGTGAATAACATTTAAAAATGAAATTGAAAACATGAAAGTGTCAATGGATCTTTCCAAAAGGGAAAAGTTGGAAACACCAGGCTCAAATCAAGTGCGGATGGAGTAAAACTTAAAGGAGAGGGAGATTGAGACTTCACAGACCACCCACACACCCTAAATGAGAAAAAAGCACAAATCAAAACATGGGATATTAAGGTTTGGATAAATTAAATAAAAACACCAAATAATAAGTGAAATGTGATCATACCGAAGGAGGAGAGGGATGCTAGCGAGGGGAATCTTGTTCGGGAAGGAGAGGCTAGCCGGAGCATCAGTACAAGGAGGGGTATGGGATGGGGGTTTTTTCATACACAAGTGATGTATCCAATGGGGTCGTTGGGAAAGAAGGAGAGGGAGTAGGGGCAGATGTGCATAAGGAAGGTTGGTGCAAGTCGACTCGAGTGGGAGAGGGTGCGTTGTGAGGAGGTAGATCAGCTGGGAAAGGAGTTATGATGAGGTTAAATGTGTCTAGAAAGGGAGAGGGAGAAACCCAGGTGGTGATGCAATTTGAAATGAATAAGTGGGAAATATGCATGACCCATAGATGTAGAACCCAATTAGGGTTAAACAATAATGATAATAAAATAAAATAAAATTATAATTATAATTATAAACAAAGAAAATCCAAACGGAAACTATTAATACTATTAATAATAATATCATTATTCATAAAAATATAGAAACATTATTATAAATATTCAACATTATTTTATTTTATTATTTCATTTATATTTTATTTTATTTAAGGAATAATAATATTACTAAAAAGTTTAATAATGATGATGATGATGATGATGATGATAATAATAATGATATCTTTATTGTTATTATCAAAACATCCCTTTACTTTTTATTCCACCAACATTATTTTATTTAATTTATCATCTCATCTTGGTTGAATTTATTTATTTAAAATTATGGCCTACAACATGGTTCATATGTGGCTAGATGCACAGTTGAGGAAACCACGCTCAAACCATGCCACCCAAAACTGCCCATTATAGGGTCAAGTTGCATGCTCGTCTCATAGTTTCATAAAATGTGTACAAGTTGAGCGCCTTATATTAGACCCACTTGGGTATCCATGCGGGCACTATATGGTTACTTCTAACCAGGTGATCTGGCCGCGCAATGGTAAAAATTTTCCAAAACTCAAAATAATAATTAACATAACTCTAAATAACAAACCAACATGCTCAGGTTGTGATAAAAAAGAATGACGAATGGATTTTGTGTATGTTATTGGACTAAAGACTAGGTACTCGATGGCTTGAAACTAGATACTTGTTGTCTAGTGGGAGACTAGTGGACCTCCACTAGATTTTTTATATGCTATATGTAATTTTTTAAAAAAAATAAAGGGAAAATGGTATTTTACATTTTAAAATCATAAATCATATACTTAATCCTATGGGAATCACTTCTAAGAACCCATATGAACACCTCCTTGGAATTATATCTTCAATATAATCTTCGTTTACGTTATCCCTCCCAACAGGGTTGATCAAGACCTCATCTAAATTGGTCAAGAACTTTTATTTAGTGGAGTCAAGGTAATAACTTATTTCTATCTTCTAGATTACATATCGTATCTTTGTAATGAAGGAATACCTAAATCTCTTTTTCTATACAGTTCAAATTTACTTTTATTATTTTTTATTTCTTCTTCATATCTATAATGGGATATTTTATTCAGAAATTTTGAGGAAAGGTATCCATTAAGTCCACCAAGTTTCTATTTCTCTTATAGAAGAAATTTAAATAACTACTTATTATTTTCTAGTTTTACCAATCCTTTTTGTAAGTAGGATATTTTATTTCTACAAGAATAGGTGTTGTATTCAATATGTTCTTTAGTGGATATACCCTCCTTTACTCTAATATTATTGTAGTGTGTAGGTTAGTAGTATCATGGGGTAACATAATGTTAAACCTAAAATTACTTTTTCATAAAATAAATAAATTTATCTAATATTATTTCAATAATGTATTTTATTTGGATGTATTTTTATTCCATGAATCTATTTATATTTTATTTTTCTCATACCTCAAGTCATATTTTTTTAGTTTACTAGTTATTCTAATGTATTATAGTAACACCAATGAATTATTTTAAATATTAAATCTCCTTGTTACATTTAGGTTTTTTGAATATGTTAAATAGTTGATATTTTTCAAATATTATAGTAAATGGATTATTCAGGTGTCTTAAATAATGGATTTATGGTGTCTATAAAATTAAATAGCTAGTCATATAATAAATATTTGTATTGAAATTTTTTGAATATGGGAGTAGTATGAAGATATTTTTGAAAAATTACATTGTATGTTTTTTTGGACCTTGATTATGGGACAATGGGTGAGAATGTAGATTCCATTTTTATAGATTCATGTATAGACCATATGTACACGGTATTATGGGATAATGGAATGTGTAGTAGGTACCATTATTTGGTTTGGATTTGGTATTAAGTTTCCTTATTTATTTTTTATAGAATGTGGTTTTCTTTTTCTTTATAGATTTACTTCTATAACCTGATAAAAAAAAGAGAGGTTTCTAAGGGTATACATGTTCAAATTATATGGAATCCCGACATGAATAAAAGAAAGTATAGTTGGGTTCCATGTTGGCATTATTAGAAACTGGAAACTAACCCCCAAATCTATTATTTTTTTCACTTTCAACACTTATTTCATAAATTTATTATGTTATATATTTCTTCTATGCTTACATTAGAATGTTACTACATGTTCTCAGTCTTATAATGGAGTGGTAAGGGTTGGGTGGTGACCACCTACAACGTATGATGTACTCATATCCAATATGTGTCCCAGTGGGATGAATGTATATCTCATTGGTTGTGATCTTGGTAAGGTAAATCCACTAGTGTGGGATAGTTCTTAGGACTAAGGATTGGAACTTAAGGGGGATTTTGAATCTAATGTTCATTGGTTTAAGTATGATAACTTAGGCCTTTTCACTATAATATTTTTGTTAGTCATGTTTGGTTATATATAGAAGATAAATTATTTGAATGTTTTGGCCTATTTCTTGAATTTGATCTATTTATATATAGGTTTCTATTTATATTTCTATATAGTATAGTTAGTACCCTAGGGTGTATATATTACTTTCCTTGGAAGGTAGGTTTTTATTTTTTGAATTCCTATATTTGAATGGTCCATGATAATTTTTCAATAGAATTTGATAATGGGCGGATTAAATACTAGTTTGGAAAAAATGAATCCCATTATACGATAACTTATCCCACAATGTTTATTCTAACCTCTGGAAATTAAAAACCATACTAGTGGTGAAGCTTGATGGTGTAGTAAAAGTCAGTCAAAGCTCTACCCAATGATGGTTATTGGTTATATTTAATGAGTAATCCATAAGAATGTGATGAATTCTCATTATGTATAATGAATATAACCAATGAAAATAAAATAAAGGAATACTATAATATAAGAGGATATTTTCACATTAAATTTATAATTAATTTAATAATAAGAACTACGTTAGTCTTGAGATTATTTCTTGAGGAAGTTTTAAATCATCCAAATCCTTATTTGAGTTGTACAATTATTGTGCTAAGAGAATAAAAATTAGAATCCCTCTAGTGGTGATCCACACCTTCTCCATAATCTCTGACCATTTCTAATGAGAATATAGATACTATAATAGACATACCGGTCATCATTTTTTGTTATCCTTTCATCGTAATATAATAATATAAGTTATATGATTGTATATCATATTATTTTGATCTTATAAAGGTATATGGAGGGGGATAGATTCTCTATATATTGGGAGGAACCCTTAATATTTTCTTTGTAGAGAGAAATTTCCTTGGGTAGGGTGGGTTTTTTACAACAAAAATGATTTCACACAACCTCCAAAATGATATAAATGGTATATTATTGTTTAAATCCACTTTCAAAAATAAATATCATCTTTATACAATAAATAATTCCATATTTATTTAAATTATATTTAAGATTATATCATTTACATTATCTATAACCTAACATGGAAAATCAACATTCCTCTATAATTTCAAAACCTAAACTAATAAATATTATATTCATAGCCTTGAGAATAATTATTTATTCAATATTTAACTCACATGAAATTGGTGAATAGATATTTGAGATCATTAAATCCCGAATAAATATTATTTCATAGTCTTGAGAATGAAATTTATTTTAACTCTTAAATTAAAATAAAATTTATCTAAGATCAATGGAAACACTAAGTGTGTCATACTCTAGGACTCTTCCTTAGTGTCATTATTTAGTCCTACCTAAAAACCAATATAATCATCTAGAAACATGTAATGGAACCCATAGAGAAAATGTGTTTATGTTGTAATAATAACAACCACATATAAATTCTCATTGTGTAATATAATATATTTGTCTTGACATCTCATCAAGCATGTTGCATACTCATTTAATCAACCAATATGCTCAATATGTCTTTCTTTGACTTCTGGAAATGAACTCATCAATCATTATGGCCATAAATTTCAGTTTGACACGACGCACCTAGTGTATTCTACTTCATTGTGAACATATTACATCATTGTTTTCATCAATAAATAATAGAAAAATAATAATGATATTTATTAATAATAATATCATTTAAATACTAATACACATGTCTGAATATTGGAATGTCAAATGACACATAAACATGTGTAATTTCTACTCGATGGTTTGTCATTTATAATCTCTATTCTTATATATTTCCAATTGATTAATTTATGATATGAATCCTCACGCACTTATTAAAATTAAGAACCAAAAATTATACATCATCTATATCCCATAAGATGGCATTATTAATAAATAGTACTTATATATTCTAGAATATTATCATAGAACATTATGTTTCTCATCATAATAGTTAATTTCTATGACCTTAAGATGTGAAAAATAATCTAAGGAAAGTATCACATTAAATATTAAATATAATTAAACTCAATAAATAATAAAATATTTATTATATTAAATTTTTTCAATAAATAGGTAACTTAAGGTACAAAGTAGTTGCTTCTAGGTAAACAACTCAAACAAACTCTCACTCTAACTAGAGAAAACTACTAATGAATTTGTGTCTATAATCTACCACATGATATTTATACATCTATTGATATTGGGATTTAGTCAGTGGGTCTACCACATTATCCTCTTTGAAAAATATTCTCTCTATATCCATAACTCCCCAATAAAATACCTTAAGATATAATACTTTCATAGTATATACTCTATATGATGATAATACCTTGGCCCCTTTCCAAGATCCACCACTACAGTATTATCATAATATAGTGTGGTTGAATGTTTACTGTTAGGCACCATACTAATCTCTTAGTATAATTTTCATTTACATCATACTTTATTGGCTACATCATAAGCCACAAAATACTTGTCCTTTAATGTATAATTTTTTGTCCCTACTTTCTTTACACTCTTTCATCTTACAGCTCCTCCATTAAGGGTGAATACATATCCTGGTTGTGATTTTAGATCATCTGAATCTATTTGGAAACTAGAATTTTTATATCCACTGATTATTTTCTCCACATATCCTCTATAAACTGTGAATATATAATTAGTATGCCTAGGATACATTAGTATAGTCTTGAATTCCATATGATGGTAGTCTATTGGGTTTTCTTGATATCTAAATATTTTTCTAATGGTCAAGGAAACATCATCCTAGTACATAGCATAGTGTACATGATTTCCCCTACAGTTTATGTGCATAATATTCTTTTCATCCTCTATCTCTCCAATTATTTCTAAGGAAACATTTTCTTTAATAAATTTATGTCATGTGACATTTGAAAAATCCCCTCTTAGATTATTTCATACCAAATCTCTTCATTATCATATAAATATATGTTCCTTGACTTATTCTAAGTAGCATCATGGATCTATCACTATATATCTTGATCCCAATAATGTATTACACTTCACCAAACTCCTTCATATAAAAGAAATTTTCCAAACATGTCTTTACAAACCATAAGACTAGAATAATTTCTCTAATTAATAATATTTCATCACTGTATACTATTAATAAAATGATCAAATTCCCACCAAACCAATTATAGATTCATGGAACACATTAATTATTTTTAGATTCATAAAATTGAATGTTTCATGACCTTACTTATTACTTTAATCCATAAATGTATCTTGGTAATTTGTATATCTTATTGGAATATTTTTGAATCACGATCCCTTATACTTGTACCATAAATACATATTCAACAGGGTTCCCATTAAGGAATGTAATTATGAAGTCCATTTTCCAAATCTCATAATCATTTTAAGTTTCTATGGAAAGATGAATTATATTGTATTCCAACCTAAAACTAATGATAATGTTTTGTAATTATTAATTCCATGATTATAGTTAATCACTTTAACAACTATCCTAGCCTTATGGTCATTGACACTACCTTCCATGTCTAGTTTCTACCTAAATACCAATTTATGACCAAAAATATTTACATGCACTGGACGATCATTCCAAATATATAGTTTGTTTTGATATATGGAATCCATCTAATAATTCCGAGATTATTTCCATATAATAGCTTGTATTCCTCTTACTTCTTACTTGTGGAACAAATATATATTTTTATTAATTAATAATGAATCACCATATTTGGTGATTATATAACCTTATCTTTCTAGTTATCTAACCTCTCTAGTGCTCTTATATAGTACTTGTGTTTCTAGAATATCCTCTTCTATGGGGATTTGTGAATATGTTCATGTTTCAAGTCTTGTGTATTTTGATCCATGAATTAATCAAAGTATATTTTCTCCCACTAAAACTTTTATATATTTTCTCAATCTCAAGGAAATTTGATTGTTATGCCACTATTATCTTTTTGTTTGAGGGGTAATATAGGAATTTTCATTTAATTTTCATTTAATATCATATAAAGATATACATAGTGCCTTAGAATGTAAATTTTTTACCTGGAGTGGTCTTAAAAAATGTTCTATATCCCCAAGCATGTATGTGTGATAAAGACAGTTTATTTACACTCTATTATTTGAATAGAAGAAAATTTCCACTTTTTTTGAAAATCAAATTATATTTTATGTTATTTTCTAAAATAGATATCCCAAAAAGTATAATTTAATACTTCAATAACTCATAATTGATCTCACCACAACCAGTATGGTGTGGTTCCTCCTTTAACTCAAACCATTCCATTTTTGTGTATAAAGAGGAATGATTTGGGATAGTAACTAATACTACCATTGAAAATCCATGAACTCTTGGTTTAAATATTTTCCACCACAACCTGAGTAGAGTTTATTTTTCCTCTTAACAAGTGTATTTCCAACTTCATTCTTATACTCCTTGAATTTCTCAATGGAATCTGCCTTATAGATCATCATATAGAAGTATCCATATCTGAAAAACTCAATAGTAAAAGTTATAAAGTATGAGAATATGCCCCTTGAGTCAATGGGAAATATCCCTCACACATTTTTATAAACTAATTAAATAATATTTGTTTATATTTTACCCTTTCCACTAAATACAAATTTTTTTTTCTCTTTCAAAAAATCCATGACATATACTATGTGGTTTTAGTTTAAATACCCATTGGGGTCCAATTATTCAACCAATTTTCATTAACATTACCTAAGTGGTTATACCCTAGTAAGGTCCGATATGATTCATGTGAACTGGATTCATTATTTATTTCCAATACGTTTTTTATATTACAAGACATAAATACCATTATTAATATGTGTCATACCATAAAATAAGTTATTTTTGTAAAAATAGAATCTTTTATTAAAAAATATGAAAATAAAACCTTCAATATCTAGACTTTAGATATAAATAATTTTATTGGTAATTGTTTCCACATAATAATAGTTCTTTAAAACTAAAATATATTTTTTTATTAATGTGAATTGGAATTCCCTAATATCTAGTGTTGTGATACATTATTTTTTATCATCTTCTAGATCCACCTCACCTCACACAACTCTTTTAAATCTACTTGGTTCCTATAATTGAATAAAAATCTGAGATCCACAAGCTATATCAAATTCTAGATTTATAGAAAAGGAAAGATTGAACTCAATAACAAATGCACCTGAATCTTCCTCTTTAATCTTCAATATGGTGTAGTTCTTATTCTAGTGGCCCTTATTACCTCATGAAAAATATACAACATCTCATTTCATTTCATTCCCCTTGATATTCCTCCTCTTAGATACACATTGGAAATAATCCTTAGACTTCTAGAGGAGATATGGAAGCTATGGAGTGGGAAGAGTTCCGGGGAATATTCTTTAATAAGTATTTCCCTTGTTCCATGAGAACGAGAATAGAGAAAGAGTTTCTCGAGCTGAAGAAGAAGGAGAATGAATCTGACGGAAGCTATGAGATGAACTTCACCCGACTATCACGATATACCTCTAGATTTGTCATGGATCCAAGTGGGAAGGTTGACAGATTTTTCAGTGGACTAAGACCTCATCTGTAGAAGAATCTAGCCAACCGGGACTATGATTGCTATGAATAGATCATGCGAAGTGCAATGAAAGTCGAGCTAGAGTTTGGTGAGACACAGTGGTCTCATAAATCAAATGACAAGAAGAGATCATTGGAGCCCAGTTTAGGGAAGAATTTTGATCAAGGAAGAGGTGGAAAGAAAATTCAACTTACCACATGCAATAAATGTGGGAAGAAGCATCTAGGGCACTTCTTGATCGGAAGTGCCATGTGCTACAAGTGTGGAAGAGGAGGCCATATTTCTCTGACTTGTCGTAGTGAGGTGAAGCCTCAACTCCCCAACACTAACAACAGAGGAAAGATCGTTCTGGCCCTACCTGAAGTCCAATGCTTCAAGTGTGGATAGCTTGGGAACTTTTCTATTCACTGTCCAAATTCAATGGTAATGGAGGGGAATCACCATCATCCTCAGCAAAGGCCAGGGGAGAAAGGTCGTGCTTTTTCTATCACAACAACTGAAGTTGAAGCTCCGAATGACGTGGTAGCAGGTACTCTTGTTGTCCTCTCAAAACTAGCAACTACTTTGTTTGATTCTGGTTCTACACATTCCTTTATTTCCTCCAAGTTTGCAAAGAATATAGAATCAATCCCCGAACTGCTTGAGGTAGAGTTGTCAGTCAAGACTCCAAGTGGGATTAACCAAGAATCAACAGTGTTTAGAGACTCTAGTTTTTACTTTAGTGAGCACAATCTTATTTCAAATCTAGTAGTGATTCCCATGTTGGAATTCGATGTTATACTAGGGATGGACTGGCTCTCAAATTATAATGCTAAGATCAAATGCAGAAGTAAGAAAATCTTAGTAGTCTTGAATGAATGACCTACAATTATCTTCCAAGGAGAGATATCCCGAACTGATACCTATCTAGAAGCACCTCCTATAGCTTTCTTTATGGAGTTAATCAGTGATGATGAAGAAGGAAATGGAGAATACAAATAAAATATGTTCCGATTGTTCAGGAATACATGGATGTATTTAATGAGGAGTTACCTGGACCTCCCCCAGAAAGAGAGGTAGAGTTCTCCATTGAACTCATACCTGGATCTCAATCGATATCAAAGACCCCGTATAGAATGGAAAATGTGGAGCTAGAAGAGTTAAAGAAACAACTCCAATACTTGTTGGAGAAGGGGTTTATTTGACCGAGTGTGTCTCCTTGGGGAGTACCAGTTCTCTTTGTGAAGAAGAAGGATGGATCAATGTGGCTATGCATTGATTATAGAGAACTAAACGGGGTCATAGTAAAGAAAATATACCCTCTTCCAAGAATTGATTATTTATTTGACCAACTTTGTGGGGCTCAATTTTTCTCCAAGATTGACATTCGATCTGGTTATCATCAAATGAGGGTGAAGAAGCAATATATTCCAAAGACTGCCTTCCGATCAAGATATGGTCATTATGTGTTTACTGTTATGCCCTTTGGCTTGACTAATGTTCCTTCTGTTTTCATGGATTTGATGAATAGAGTCTTTAAGGACTACCTTGATTTCTTTGTGGTAGTTTTTATTTATGATATTTCGATATATTCAAAATGTTGTGAGGAGCATGAAGATCATCTGAGGGTTATTTGGAAAACTCTGTGGAAGGATAGGATCTTTGGAAAGTTCATCAAGTGTGATTTTTGGTTACAACAAGTGGATTTCTTGGGACACATTGTAACCAAAGAAAGAATCTCAGTTGACCCTGCAAAGACAAAGGTTGTGGAGGAGTGGCCTCAACCCACAATAGTAACTGAGATTCATAGTTTCCTTGGTTTAGCGGGATATTATAGGAGGTTTTTGAAAAACTTTTCATAGCTTTCTAATCCACTAACCAAGTTGACTCAAAAAAGGGTTAAGTTTATTTGGAAAATGGAATGCGAAGAATGTTTCCTAGAGCTGAATTATCCTACGCATGATCTAGAGCTAGCGGAAGTTGTTTTTGATCTAAATATATGGAGGCACTATCTTTATGGGGAGAAATGTGATATATACACCGAACACAAAAGTTTAAAGTATATTTTCACACAGAAAGAATTGAACATGAGACAGAGGAGATGGTTGGAGCTTATTAAAGACTAGGATTGATCAATTCATTATCACCCTGGAAGAGAAAAAAAAATTGTGGATGCGTTAAGCAGGAAAGATCATGTTGTTCTAGAAACAATGAGGATCCTATGAGATCCCTTGATTAAAGATATAGTAAGACTTGACATGGGAATTGAAAGGGAAGGGACATCATCAACCCTATACCAAATGATTTCTCAACCTTCATTACTAGAGAAGATCAAAAATGCTCAAAAAGAAGATCCTTTGCTGCAGGAGAAGTGTGAGGCTGTAAAGGATTGGAAGTTTCTTGATTTCAATAATGATCAAGAAGGTTTATTCAAATTTCGTACAATACTATGTGTTCCATATATTCCGGAGATAATGAAAGAACTGATGGATGAAGCTCATAGCTCTACTTTCTCTATAAATCTGGGAACCACTAAAATGTATAGAGTCATTTGTGATCATTATTGGTGGGATAACATGAAGAGGGAGATTGCTGATTACACTACATGATGCCTAGTGTGTCAACATGTAAAGGCAGAATGACAACTTCTTAAGGGGATATTACAACTGTTACCCATACCAGTATGGAAGTGGGATAATATCAATATGGACTTTGTAACTGGTATCCCGAAAACATCCAAAGGAAATAATGCGATATGGGTTACTGTGGACCGTCTCACCAAGACCGCCCATTTTATCTCTATTCGGGATGATTTCTCTCTGGATCAACTTTCCAAGATATACGTAAAAAAAGTGGTAAGGCTGCATGGGGTACCACTATCCATCGTGTTTGGTCGTAATCTATGATTCACATCAAAATTCTGGAGAAGTCTTCAACATGCTTTGAATACTGAATTTAGTTTTAGTACGGCCTATCATCCTCAAACTAATGGCCAGTCTGAAAGGACTATTCAGACACTCGTAGACATGCTGAGATTATGCTCAATGGAATTTAAAGGGGGATGGGATCAACACCTCCCATTAGTTGAGTTCTCCTATAACAACAGCTTCTATTCGAGTATTCAGATGGCACCCTATGAAGCTCTGTATGGAAAGCGACATAGAACTCCTACTTGTTGGGATGAAACTGGTGAGAGAAAACTTCTTGGCCATGATCTTGTGCAAGAGATGACAGAATAGGTTCATGCCATCCAACAACACATAAAGGCTGCTCAGAGTCGGCAGAAGAGCTATGCTGACAACTGTCAAAGGGACTTCGAGTTTGGTGTTGGCGAAAAAGTCTTCTTTCGAATTTCTCCATGGAAGAGAGTCATGCTGTTTGGGAATAAAGGTAAGCTCATCCCTAGGTACATTGGCCCCTATGAAATCCTTGATCGCATAAGAGCAGTGGCCTATCGTCTAGCACTTCCACCGAACCAAGCTCAAGTTCACGATGTCTTCCATGTATCTCTCTTGAGGAAGTACATACCCGACCCTTCGCATGTACTGAACCCAAAGGTGGTACAACTGGAACATGACCTCTCTTATGAGGAGCAACCAGTGGAGATCTTAGACTGTAGAGACAAGGTTCTACGAAACAAGACTACCCACCTTGTGAAAATGTTGTGGAGGAATCATAAGTATGAAGAATTTACTTGGGAGCCTGAGGAAACAATGAATCAAAATTACCCTCACCTTTTCGACTAGGCCTCAAGCATAAAATTTTGGGGACGAAATTTCTTAAGGGGGTAAGAATGTAACGACCCAAACTTTTTGAATAGTATTTAACTTACTCTTAACGATTTAATAGAGATGTTAATGGTTAATGCATAAAGTGGATTTGATGGCTTCATCCGGTAGACTCTAACCTTATGAAGCCCACTTATCAGAGCTTGGGAAGAAGGTGGCATCGTTGGGCTTCACTTTGGACCAAGCCCAAGCCGAACTCTAGCGTGTCAATCTTGAACAGAAATGCCTACGAGAGAAGTTCAAGTTTGTGGAGATTACTACTAGGGAAATGTTATCTGAGCCTCCCTCAGATTTTCTCACCATATCACACCTTACACAAAGGTCATATGCTGGTGTTATAAGGGGCTATGTGACGAGATCGTAGCTTCTTTGTGTAATCCTTTGGGATGAATAAATTGAGATTTCACCCTTTAGTGAAGTTTGTGAAATTTCAAATATTCGAATAATTTTAGGATGTATTTAATTGATGAATTTTGAAAAAAAAGGATATTTTAAAATATTTATTTAAACCTTAAATAATTAATGGTGTGTAATGATTTTCAAAAAATTGTCTTCTACAAAAGTATTTAGTAAGGAATTTGGAGTCGAATAAGATCAACTTAATTTTTTATGAATTGTAAATTATGAATAGTGATTTTATGCTTAGGATTAGTAATGTGACCAAATGGATTAGTAATCTCACTTAAATAAAGTTTTAATATAATTTAGACACCTTGATTAAGTAATGTGATTCAATAAAATGGGTAAATAATGGTTTCATAAATTATTAATCAAGAATTAGTTTTTTCGGGTGAAGAGTGTTTTTTAATTAAAAATTAATTTAAAAATATTTAGAAAATTATTTTTATAAAATGGAATTTATTTTTGAACTCAGAGCATCGATATTATATTATGGTAATTTTTGTGGATTTTTTCTGAAAAAAAGAATTTTCAATGAATAGTAAAAATGCAGTTTTAGGGTTTCTGTATGTTTAATGACATCATAACTGTGTCATGATGATTTCATGAGATATTTTAAGGTTTGTCCGACCAAAGGTGATGATTTTTTGTATTTTGGGCCCCATGTGGCCTAACTCTATGGGAAATATCATGGGAGAGCCCATGGTTTTGAGAAAACCACTTGTGAGGTGTCCCTTGATATTATTAAAGTAACCCCTCACCTTACCTATAAATACCCACCCTTTCCTCCATTATTTTTCACTCACAACTCATCCCCAACGAATCTCTGGTCTCATTACCTCCGAAGGAGTCATCCCAAGGTTCCCCCAATCCCTCAAGGTCCAAACCATTGAGTTTTAAGAGTTACGTTTTAAGGTAAGGGATCCTACCTCTCTCTTTTTTTTCAAGTAATCTCTTTTATGTCATTTATTTTATGCTCCATGATCTTATGTTGGAGGATGTTCTTTTATATTCCTCTTAATTCCATTTTCATGTTCATATGATTAGAGACCCCCTCTTTCTCTCATCAATTCATTTTAAGAATTTATAAATGATGCCATTAGGTTGCCGAATTTTTAAGGGATTCGTTCACCTTTCTCATTTTCAAAGATCTACTTTCATGTCAAGTATTTCAAGTTCCTTTTTATTATGTTGGGGTTTTATATCTATATCTATCATACTTATATTTTATGTTTATATGATGAGAGAACCTATTTGATCTCGTCAATTCTTTTTTTTATGTTTAAGTGACGTCGTTAAGCTGCCGAATTTTCATAACAGAAATCTTATTTTTTTTCTTCCTTTCATGTTATTAATTTCATATGGTATATCTTTAAAATCTCATTACCATGTTCTTAAATCCTTTATATTATGTTCCCCTACTGTTTTATGGATCATTTATGAGTGGGTGACCCATGACCCCTCTCTTTTCAAGGTTTTCTAAAACCTCGTAACACAGTCGTTATGTTGCAGAATTTCCGTCTCAAAATGTCTCTTTTATTCTCAAATTCATTTATTTTATTAAGTGAATAATCAAAGCTCTTTCTTCTAAAGGGGTATTCACATATATACAAAACATTTCTATTTTAAATTCTTGGATTTACATACATGATACCCTCTTTCCCTTTCTTTGGGTTTAAAGTGACATAAAGATCATATCTTTAAAGCAGTTTTTCAAACGTTATGATTATGAAATGAAACCCATTTATTTTATGCTATATGGGTTTTTTATGAAATGATTGATGACGATATATGTGTCTCACATGATAATAAAGAAAAATGAAGGGTTCACCCTGATAGTGCTCCAATGCATTGGGTAAAGACTTAATCTCTATAGATGACCATTTTTAACGACGCCTTGGTGAATAACCTTGCTAATTTTGATTGACACCTTGGGGATGGAACTTGGTGAAATGGAAATTATTTTCAATGTTAAATGTTGTAGCCAAATCTTCATGTAATGAAAAACGTTATTTTTATTATGATATGCCTCATGATTTATTTCTCATGCCTTAAAGTTCTTTTAATGCCCTTATTGAAGTATCTCAAGTTCACATGTAAAATGTTTCTCTTGTTTCCCTTACTAGGCCTTCTGCTCACCCTTTCTTATGATGTATGTCCCCAGGTTATGAGATGCAGTAATGAACCTAGGATTAACTTAAGGATAATCCTTTCAATTGTTTAAGAAGAATGTTTTATGTTGTTTTCATGTATTATGTTCCTGGTTTCCAAGACACTAAACCTTAAAGATCCTCAGTTTTGTGTAATGTAATGAAAGTTTATGTTATAAAATGTGGGATGTTATATGTGCGGTGAACATCTTCATGCCTCTTTCCCTTTGGTTTTCTTCTTTTCATCAGAGTCACATCCTTATTCTTTCGGATCCAACTCTGAGGGGGGGGACTTTTTTTATGCTCCTTTTCATCACATTGATTAAAGGAATGGAAAGGGAAATGACTTAGCAGAAATTGATTCATCCTTTGAAGAAAACATAAAAAAGAGACAAAGGAATGAAAAAGGAGTCAAATACATTTGGGTCGCATAAGTTCCCCCATTGTCGTGCAAGTATACTTGCACGCCGCCTAATGGTTGCGCAAGTGACTTGTGCGCCCTCTTTGAAAATCGCCCAGGGTTTTCTCTAGCATATAAATACCCCCAGTGGGCCCCCCGTTTCAGGAGGATTTTTTTTCTTGAATTCAGATACAGATCTCTGAACTCCCAAGTCTCTTCTTCAAGTCTTCCGAATGATTCTAAGTTAATTCTTTACCTAGAGTGGAAGGTATGAACAAGAGGAATAAGGTCTAGGTGTTAAAATTAACTAACACTTGCGCGCCTAAGTGTCTTATCCTTTAAGGGAAATGGATACACTTGCACACCTCCTTACCTATTCATTGAAACTTGCACGCCACTCTTCTGGAAGTACCTCAGGATAATTCTAAAGGCCTTGATCAAGGATCTCCCAATTATTACCCTACTAGTTAACAATCGCGCAAGTACCCATGTGTTGCGTAGGTATACCTGCGCGCCCAAGACTTGCGTGCCCACGCAGTACCTGAGCGCCTTCCAGGACTTGCACACCCTTATATTTTTTGGGCGCCCTTCCTACCTATTTCATCTCTCTTAGGCCATTACACCTCTCCTATTCAAGATTCAGTCTTCAAGAAACTCTTCAAATCCATTTATGGCATGTTTTCTTGATTGACTTCCTTATCTGAAAGGAATTTCGTGGAACATATCTCAAACCCTAGTGATTTACACATCTTTATGTCACAAAATATTGAGATTTCATTCATTCAACCTCATCCTTTAAGATGAGAGAACCCCTATTCATGGGCCTCCTTTTTAAGAGTAAGCCCCAGTCATAATTACCCCTTAACCTGGGCCTCCTTTTCAGGAGTAATCCCAAGTCCAAATTCTCATTATTTTTTGGCATCCTCCTTAGGATTAAGCCCAAAGTCCTCATTAATTTGGGAATACTTTTCAAGAGTAAGCCCCAAGTCCCCTAATCTGGGCATCCTCCTTAGGAGTAAACCCCAGTCTTCAAGTCCCTTAATCTGGGCATCCTCCTGGTGAGTAAGCCCCGGTCTTAAAGATCCCAAATATGGGTATCCTCTTCGGGAGTAAGCCCCAACCAAAATTCTCTTAACTTGGGCCTCCTTTTTAGGAGTAAGACCCTATCTCAAATATGGGAATCCTTCTTAGGAGTAAGCCCCAAGTCCCTTTAATTTTCAAATCCCTTTAACCTGGGCCTCCTTTTCAGGAGTAATCCCCAGTCTTAATTTCTCTTGACCAGTCCTAATTTAC
Organism: Viscum album; assembly: GCA_963277665.1. NCBI lineage: Eukaryota > Viridiplantae > Streptophyta > Magnoliopsida > Santalales > Viscaceae > Viscum > Viscum album. The sequence continues at coordinate 693,423,711 of OY728161.1, read as the reverse complement.
TTTTGATTTGGGATTTCTTCTCAGGAGTAAAACCCAGTCATATGTCTCCTTCTAATTTGGGCCTCCTTTTTAGGAGTAAGCCCTAAGATTAGAGTATCCAAATCTCCATGAAGCACATATACCTTTATAGACCCTGTTCCTGAATTTCTTCCATGAAGTAAATCTTAACCTTCATCTATTTGGGTAGTCATACATACATAAGCCCCACATCATTTCTTATGATTGCATCTTCCATGGAACAATTGTCTGGTTTTACCAATACCTCTTGTTTCTCACACTGAGAATGACTCATGTGAGATTAGAGTGTAAAAGTAATTATTACATCTTTCTTTGATCCATCAGTCATAAACATCATACTCCCTTTTTCGAACTACGTGGGTTCTGATTCCTTTTCTAAACAAAGGATACGTAGGTAGCCCATCTGCGGGTATAATCCCAACACTGAAATAATCCATGTCCTTCTGAATGACAATAAAATTCAAGTGCCCCACTGAGTAGATTTAAAACCAGTATAGTCATCATAATGACCAAGAGACTTTTATGTATTTAAGGATACCATAGACTAAGAATCTATAACAAATATAGATGATTCTCTATTGATGAAGAATCTCGAATACATATAAAAGATTCTCTAAATTTCCTTCATATTTAATCATTGATTTTCAGATCTAAAAGAAATATCATTTTATACTTGGTAATTTAATAAGGATTCATGAGCATAACATAAATCTATAAAGAGATTCCTGGAGTAGACAATAATTCCCCTTAAAAAGGTGTGATGAATCCGACCTCCCATCCTCTCGACCAATTCAAATTCCTAAGCCTCATCAGTCCACAACTAATGAGTGCCTACCTTTGGAAAGTAGGTCCAAATGGATATGGAATCATTGGATGCTTCCAGTTCTGCGAACAAACCCATTAGAAACCGCTTGGAATGTTTGAATCTTAAATAAACGAGATCATCTCCAATTCTAGAGGAAACATAAGGTGACATGGAAGACTTCCTAAATAGGGGGTGGTTGAGTCTAGTACATAGAATGTACACTAAATGAAGTCTCCGTGTACTTTTTCTTTTTAATAATTTAATCAGAGTGGGGTAGCATCTAATCTCTAGAAAGAATTTCTTCTAACCTTATTTTCTCTAGGAGTGACTGAGAGTGATGATCAAATTTCAAGCCACCATTTCTCCATCCAAGGTCTGATTCGAACTCTATTGGGTGCGTTAGAATCCCATGGGTGAGTTCTTCCTTCTTGCTTATCATCTATTACTAATTCCTCTTCCCTCATGGGTTATTCAAGGTTGAACATTTTTTTGACCTTTGTGTATATCTACGATGTTCTAGGCCGATTCAAGGGCCGATGTTCTAGAGTGTTCATCGTACAACATCGAGGTAGGTGGTTTTTGCCTTTCTTCAATTGTATTTTGTTTATATATGATTAAAGTGATGAATAACCATGTTTGGGGTGTTACATGTTTTTGATTTTGACCTTGTTTAATACCTATTATAGTTTGGTTGTTTGATAAAGGGTTGTTTCTTATGCATAATATTGTATACCATTGTTTATGGGACACCCCATGGGTGTGTTTCCCTAGTTTCACTATTTAGGGTTGTTTGGATTAGTTTTCCAATGATTAATAGCTCTTTTTATGCCTTGAGTTGTTTGGGATGGAGTTGATTGGTTATATGTGATACCTATTTTTATGATTTGATTAAATTTGAGCCATGTAATAGTTTTAATTTCATGTAGAGCCTTTAATGAATGTTGCATGCGCGCTGACCTTCCAATGGACTGTGAGATTCTTGGACAAAATTTTTTTTGGGGGTTTCCAGGATTATTTATATAGAAGTGTGAGAGCCTGGGTGTATATTTTTAACCAGGGGGTATTTACCATGAGAGCTACCCAGAGGTCGTTTATGTTTATTTATACTATGTTGATCAGAGGGTATTGACCGTGAGAGCTACCCAAAAGTCAAGTATAAATTATTAATGTTATGTTGACTAGGGGTATTGACCATGAGAGATAACCAAAAGGCCGTTATATTTACTCCATGCTATGTTAGACCATACGGGTTAGACCGTGAGAGATTTTCCAGAGGTTCGGTTGTGAATAAATGAATAATTGTGATGAGTATTCCAAGCCAAAGCACAGGCATGGACTCAGTCTTACTTGGTTATTTAAATGGTATTCTGAGACGTCTATTGTTACTATTATACAGGGGGATATAGAGCTAAGCTAGATCTCAGTGTTACATTTTTCAATGGTTTGAATAATTTATAAATTAAAATTTTTATAATTAAAAGTTGTAGAATTGTTTACTTTTGAGTACTTCCTAGTTTATTGCTTCATTTCTACATATTTCCTTCTATATACATTCACTGCCTATTAGGAACAGATTTTTTGTGGTTGCTTAATGGGGTTCGTCTCATACCCTTTTTGGGGCATGTTTTTGGTCACAAACATATTATATGGTTTCAAGTGTAGATAAGGGAAAATACCCTTCTTCAACAGGTACTTGATTGTTGTTAGATCTAGAGAGCATGGGACTAAGCTGAGGCTTGCGATGCTGTTGGAGTTTACTGTTTTATGTACATTGGTTTTAGTATTGTATTTCCATCATTGTGACTAGTTTTGATGATTTCCTAGAAACATGTGACATGCCCCATTAATTTATATATATGATGCAGTTGTTTATACTATCAGTCTTCTGTTGTTTACTTCTGTTGTATGATATTACTGCTTCCACTACTGCTTACTTTTTTTTATTCTATAATGTATACATTTCCATTGAGGTAATTATTTCCCCAGTATCAGACCTTGTTCCTTGCTTCTATTTTTAATCTTCTGGAGTTTGGGGAAATGTTCTTGAGGTCATGTGACCAGCTGGATCTAGGTCACCTTTGGTCGGCACTCAGATCCGAGACATTACAAAGTGGTATCAGAGGAGTTTCTTTTCTACTTTATTTACTATTTAGAGCCTATAGATAGTGATATGAAGGAATAAGTAGTTTTTAATATGTTGTGCTTGGGATTAGCTAACCCATGTTTAAGGAAAATCCAAGTTATCACAAATATTTCCATTTTTTTGGATTTTCAATTGTTACAGTTGATTTGAATTCATAGCTTGGTGACTCACTTGTTTTGTGTTATTATCATTGATATTTTTGAAGTTCTACTTATTTTAAAACCTGATGAGATGAGAGTATTCCATCTCATTCATTATGTAGGAACTTTCTAGAGATCACATGTCATGCATTCTTATCATACAATTTAGGGTGCATTATTGATTGCATGTTGTTGTGATAGATAGCGTGTTAGATATGAATGTTGTAGTTATAGATTCTATGATATTATACCTAAAATTTTGTTATAGTATTAAAATATGTAATTTTTCATTTGGACGGATGTCAAACTTTGATCCCTGATGTATTATGGGCCCTCTTGGATTAGAATTTCGTGGATCATGTTTGAACTTTAATTAACTTTTTTCATGTTTTGAGATGAATAAGGATTCCAAACATTGATTTGCAAGAGTATGGGATCCTAAGGGTCATAAGTTTTCATTCCTTGGACAAATATTTATGTTTTAAAGGGTTCCAGAGGACTTTAAGAGGTCTACTGTCAGGAAACCCAGACAACACGACGTGTGGTGTTGTGAACACATGCCATGTATTCTTCTGTTCTGGAAGAAAAAAAAATTCTTAAGTACATTCCATGTACCATATGTATGCATCCTGTAGTCTTTAACTATGTGAATGAATGTGTGAGCAGAGACATGGAGTTGGGAAAATTTTGGTTGAACACGTTGTGTCTAGATTAAACATGTCAAGTTGTGAAGAACCATATATCCAGTCTCGTGACCAGTGACATGGGTGGATGAAACATATGTTGTACACACCGTGTCTAGCTTGTATACTCCATATAGAGTTGATATTGTAACCTACTATGTGACTAATGACACAAGTTGATGGAACTGAACTAGTACGTGTTGTTTCTAGGGTGAACACACCGTGTAGTGTTACCCTGGAGAGAACTATGTAGTTCTAGATTGGTAGAGGAACCTGGTCGGGAGGAAAAATTCAACTACACATTTTTTATCAAGAGGAACATTCTATGTTTATGGGTGTTACATGACCAGGATTGTTAGAGGTACACTTCAGGTTAAAAGATAAAAAGAACATGTCGTGTGGGGGTTATACACATTTTTTAGCACTGATTTCTAAAATAAGAATGATTCTTCTCTTGTTCCCTAATATCACTTTTAAGTTGTTGTCCTTGATACTATTGTAATGATTTGTGTGTTGATATTTCAGAGTCATTCAACCAAGACGTCCTTCTGTTGTACCCTAGGTGTAGGGTGATGACCGGAAACCCGAAAGGATAGATCAGTGACTACCAGCAAATCCTTCCTTCATTTTTGTCTTGGCACTAGTTGTTATACTGGATGCAGGTACAAATTCACAGTTTCGTGAAGGCTTTATGGGGATGATATAGACTTTCCATGGAGCACCACATACTTCCCCGACTATGGAAGAGTTGAGGGGGTGTTATAGCAGTAGAATCCTCCCACTTTTTTAGGGGATGGAGGACCGTAGGCTGCAGAGTCATGGATGGAGGCCATGCTTGCTATCTTTGAGAATCTGGAGATTCACCTGGAGAGGAGGGTGAAGATCGCTACATACATGTTATGTGATTCCTCCAAGATATGGTGGGATGTTATCACACTTGTGGGGAATCATTGATATATGACTTGGGAAGAGTTTTAGAGGACATTATATGATTACTTCAACACCAAGAAGTTGAGGGCCAATCGAGCCTAAGAGTTCATGCACTTGGAGCTGGGTGATCTTATGGTGATGGAGTATTATTCTCATTTCACAGAGCTTTAGCACTTCGTACCTACTCTGGGAGGTGATGCGTTATCGTTGGCTAGGCGGTTTGAGGATGGTCTCAGGTATGACATTGGATCATAGGTGAATGCCTTCAGGCTGGCTTTGGTGACTGTTATAGTGAACCTGGAGCAGATTATAGAGCATAATTTGAGGAATTTGGTAGATGTGAGAATGGGAGGTTCAGCATCCAAGGCAGGTACTTCTTCATTTGATAGTAGGAAGCACCATAGGGATCCTTCACGTACTGATTCCAGTGGTAGTGATGTATCTACAGGTATCCAAGTTAGGTGCTACTAGTGCGGGATGAGTGGGAACATGAGACCCCAGTGCCTGAGAGACCCAGTTGAGTGCCGAGAATGTAGAAAGATAGGTCATCTTCATCATTTTCTTCAGTTTCTATTTCCACCAGCTAGTGATATGGGATTCATTATGACATTGTATTCAGGAACAAGACCACCAGTTTCTTCTATGTTAAGGAACTAGAATTCTCCAGGCTGTTCAGGTTGAGGAGGTGGTGTGGGTCATGGTGGCCAGACAGTAGTCTTTCAGCGACAATAGGGTTGATCAACTCAAGGTAGTCAGGCATGGTCATTGGGCCACGGTACATGCCAGTCTTTCACAATGGAGCAGACCCACCAGAAACAGGATCATAGACCCTCTACGGTTTGAGGTATGATTCTAGTTTCCTCAGTTTTATATTCTGCTCTTTTTTATACTAGGTCTTCCAATATTTTTATATATGTTGTCATTGTGGAGAGCCTGGGGCTCTGTATCATTACTTTTGAGGATGTTATGATGCTAGACACTCTTTTGGGGCTTAGCACGGCTAGTGTACATCAGTTCTAGTAGTTCACTCTTGAGGTTGGTGGGTGTCACTTTTTATCAAACCACTATGTCTTAGAGATGAAAGGCTTTAATTTTATTGTTGAAATGGACTAGTTAGCCTTTTCCTAGGCCTTTGTTGACTTCTATTTCAACATGGTGAGTTACAAATCACTAGAGGGTGGTTCTTTTCTTCCCAAGGACGAATGGGATGTCTAGCCGAGCAGAGATGGACCCAAGCATCATGGGTTGGGAGGAATTACATCCCAGATTTCTAGTTCATATTGGGATGAACAAAATTACATCCCAGATTGCCAGTTCATATCTAGATGACCGGGGGACATTCCATATAGACTTTCCTCTAGTGGTGGATCATTTCAGATATTTCTTTCTAGATCAATATTAAGGTTTACCTCTAGAGAAAGTGTTATATTTCTCTATTGAACTTGTACTAGGAGCGATATCGGCATCCATTCCTCCTTATAGGATGGATACACAAATGTTAAGGGAGATCAAGAAACAATTAAATGAGTTATAAGAAAAGGGTTTCATCTGACCCAATACTTTTCCTTGGGGTTTTCCTTTTCTTTTTGAGAAGAAGGTGGATATTACCCTCAGAATTTCTATCGATTATCAAAAGTTGAACCAGTTGACAGTTATGAAACGATGTACCTTTCCAAGGATTGATGATATCTTTGATTAGCTTCGAGGAGCTTGGGTGTTCTCAACGACTGTCTTGAGATCTGGTTATCATCAGTTTCATGTTAGACCATCAGATATACCTCTTATGGCCTTTTGTAGTAGGTATGGTCTATACAAATATTTGTTAATGTCGTCCGATCTAATGAACGCACCAGCAGTTTTCATGGAACTAAGGAACTGAGTGTTCCATCCTTACATGGATTGTTTTGTGTTGGTCTTTGTGGATGATATCTTGGTGTACTCTCACACTCGACACGACCACGCCACCTATCTTGAGATCATTTTGAGTACATTGATATAGTATCATTTATATGCTAATCTCTCATATTTCCACTTTTGGGTGGACTAGATTCACTTCTTGGGTCATGTCATCTCAAGGATAGGAGTATCAATGGACCTAGAGAAAGTGAGAGCAGTATTTTCCTTGGAATATATGAAGACCATCTTTGAGGTACGAAGTTTTTTGGGGCTATCCGGTTAATACAAGCACTTTATATGGGACTTTTTATGGTTATCAGCACCACTGAAGGGCCTGAATAAGAAGGGTGCAAAGTACCTAGGGATAGATTCTTGTGATTCATCCTTTTAAGAGCTGAAAGTTAGATTGACTTCATCACCGATACTTATTATTTCATATCCAATAAAGAGTTAAATCATTTACTACAATGCATTAGGTATTGGGCTGGGATCAATGCATATGTAGGGGTAGTCGTTGCGTATGGGTCTCGGCAGTTGAGGCCACTTGAGAGGACTTTCTCAATGCACGATCTTGAGTTAGCTATAGTTGTGAATTCTTTATGCTATTAGAGACATTATATTTTTTGAGATAATTTTTTGGTATTAACTAACCAAAAAATTCTCAAGTATATCTTTACTAAACATGATCGAAATATGAGACATCGATGTTGGGTTGATTACCTTCAATATTTTGACTTTGAGCCTACCTACACGCCTACAAAAGGAAATGCAGTGGCTAATGTATTGAGAAGGAGGACTTAGATACAAGCAGTTCAAGTGGCCAGCAGTGAGTGGTATCTTATGGCTCTATTCTCTGAGATGCATTTGGAGGTCCATGACATATAGGGGAAGATGTTTCTTTATTTTGGAGTTGTGACCTCTACTCTTATTGATAATGTGAGAATGAGTTATCTATTAGATTCCAAAGGCCTAGTCCTATGGGAGAGTGTGTCAAGAGAGGACTCTACTCCTGGGTGGACTGTAGGAGACAATGAGGTCTTGTATTTTCATGGATGTGTATGGGTGTCAACAGACACATGTGAGGAGTTTATGCTAGATTTGTATTCCTCAATTTGGGTTGTTCATCCTGGTGTCACCAAGATGTATCGAGATATACACTATCAGTATTGGTGGCCAGGTATGAAGGGGGATCTTGATGGTTTTTTATGAGATGTTCCTCCTGTTAGAAGGTGAAGGTAGAGCATCAGTGAATAGAAGGAAATTTACAGCAGTTACCCATTCCTGAGTGAAAGTGGAATGATGTTGTGATAGATTTTGTGATGGTTTTTCTAAGGTCTCCTCTAGGGAATGATGTGGTTTCAGTTGTTGTTAATAGACTCATGAAGGCTTCACATTTCATGCCAATCGAGGAAACCTTAAGGGTTGATGATCTTGGAAGTTTGTACATCCGAGAGATTATATGTTTACATGCGGTTCCACAATCTATTGTTTCAAACATGGATTTCTATTTTACGTATCATGTCTCGTAGAGACTATAGAGGGATTTGGTTATATAGGTACTTCTGAGTATAGCTAACCATCCCCATAAAGATGGCCAGTCTGAGTGTACGATTCGGGTCTTAAAGGACAATCTTCAAGAATGAATCGTGGATTTTGAGGGGTCTTGGGAGAGACACATATACCTAGGGGAGTTTTCCTACAATACATGTTTTTAGGTGATGATTATGATGGCACCTTATGAGGATTTATATGGTAGGTCATTCTGATCACACTTATGTTAGCTAGAGGTAGGAGAGGCAGCTATTCTAGGACCTTGTATTTTCCAAGAGACCAAAAAGTGGGTGGAGTTGTTTCGGAAGAGAATGGATACTGAACATCCATTCCATAAATTTTATATCGATCGATGGATACATCCTCTAGAGTTTGAGGTCAGATATCAGGTTTTATTACGTGTCACACCATGGTTAGGACACGAAAGGATTAGAAGACAGGGGAAGGTTTCACCGAGATACGTTGGGCCATTTGAGGTTTTGGACAGAGTCCGGTCGGTTGCAGATCAGTTGCTGTTACCTTAGAGGTATCAGGATATGTATGATGTATTTCATGTTTCTAAACTACGGAGTTAATTTTTAGTCTTGTCTCACATTTTTTTAACCTGAGGAGGTTGATTTGGAGGTGGATAAATCCTTTGAGGATCACCCTATTCGGATTGTGGATCGTATCACGAAGGTTCTCTATGGTCAGTCTATTTCTCTGGTATGGGTGTTATGGCAGTATGGACATGTATAGGATGAGACCTTGGAGAGGGAGGCTGACGTTCGATCACAGTGGCCGGATTTGTTTGAAGTTTCTTCTTCACCACCGTTAAAAGGAAAATTCAAGGACGAATTTATTTAAGGGGTGAAGTTTGTAAGAACCTGGATCTTCATTTCAGGCATGGATCTTTATTTCAGTGTTTTTTTAGGAAAAATGATGTTTTGGAAAATTTAAAACTACATGTTGTTTACTCCTGAGTACACGTCATGTACCCAGTTGCTGCGTGTATCTATTTACTAGTCATGTAACAGATGGGTACATGGCAGTTTAAGGTGACCTGGCAGACTGCCTAAAGCGGGGGTAGGTTGGGGCTAGTACACGATGTGTACATTAACTGAACACATTATGTACTTTTCTTTTTAATCATTTTATATGAGTGGGGTTGCATCTAATCTCTAGAAATAGCTTCTTAAAACCTTGGTTCGTCTAGGAGAGGCCGAGAGTGATGACTACAGATTGAGCCACTAGTTTTCCATCCAAGGTCCAATTTCAACTATGGAGGGCATGTTGGAATCCCGCTAGTGAGTTCTTCATTCTTTTTTATCCTCTTTTTCTGATTCCTCTTCCCTCGTGAGTTATTCAAGGATGCACTTTTTTGACCTTTTTGTAGATCTACAACATTCTAAGTCGATTCAAGGGCTAACATTCTAGATTGTTCATCATACGACCTCGAGGTAGCTGGTTTTTCATTTTCATTGATTTTATTTTGATTATATATGCTTAAAGTGATGAATACCCAGGTATGGGGTACTGAATGTTTTGGATTTTGACCCCATTTAATACCTGTTGTGGTTCAGTTGTTTGATTAAGGGTTGTTTCATATTCATAAGATTTTATACCGTTGTTTAATGGACACCCCATGGGTGTGTTTCACTAGTTTGACTATTTAGGGACATTTGTCCTAGGTTCCCATGAGGTATACATTGTTTTCCATGCCATGAGTTGTATAGGATGGAGTTTATTGGTTATATGTGATGCCTGTTTTTATTCTTTGATTAACATTGATCCACGTTATAGTATGAATTTTCTATAGAGCCTTTACTGAATGTTTTATGCGCGCTGATCTTCCAATGGACCGTGAGAGCCTTGGACCAAGAAAACTATGGGGGTTTCATTTTTATTTACATACGACTGTGAGAGACTTGGTATAGATTTTGACTGAGAGGTAATTGACTGTGAGGGCTTCCCAGAGGTCATTTTGGATTATTTATACTATTTTGACCTAGGGGGTATTGACCGTGAGAGATACCTAGAGGTCGTGTATAAATTATTAATGTTATGTAGACCAGGTGTATTGATTAGGAGAGCTACCCATAAGGTCGTTATCTTTACTCTATGCTGTGTGGGACCATAGGAGTTAGACTGTGAGAGATTTCCCTGAGGGTCGGTTGTGAATAAATGAATAATTTTGATGATTTTGCTAAGCCCGATCATAGTCTTGGACTCGGTCTTACTTGGTTATTTAAATGGTCTTCTAGGACATCTATTATTACTATTATACAGGGGGATACATAACTTAGGATTGATCCTAAGGTTAAATTATTCAATGATTGAATAATATATAGATGAAAATTAATGTAATTTAAAACTATAGGATTGATTACTTTTGAGTACTTCCTAGTTTATTTATTTTATATACATATTGTCTGCCATATACATTCACTGGATGTTAGGAATAGATCTTTTGGTGGTTTCCTACTGGGATTCGTCTCATACCCTATTTGGGTCATGTTTTTGGGCCCAAACAGATTATATGGTTGTAGGGGTAGATAAGGTTAAGCACCCTTCATCATCAAGTACTTGATTATTGTTGGAGTTGGAGAGCAATAGACCAAGTTGAACCATCTGATGCTATTGGAGTTTACTATTTTCTATAATTTTCTTTTAGTGTTATATTTTCAGCATTGTGACAGGTTTGGCTACTTTCCAAGATACATGTGACATGCTCCATTTATTTATATATATGTCGCAGTTGTTTATACTATCATTCTTCAACTATTTAATTTTATTGTATGGTATTACTGCTTCTGCTACTACTTACTATGTGTTATTCTTCTATGTATACTTTTCTAATTAGTTCATAGTTTCCCTAATATCAGACCTTGTCCCTCACTACTAGTTAGAAGCATCTGGTATTTGAGGAATTGTGCTTGATGTCTTGTGACCAATTGGGTTTGAGGCACCTTTGGTCGACACTCAGATTTGTGGCATTACTAATAAATTTTAAGGAGAATGTTGAAATAAAGCATTAATACATTTTGAAAAACTAAAATAAATAATACATTATAAAATATATTTCCATCATGGAATATTAGGTTTTGAAGGAAAAAATAGAGAATAGAGATAACATGCTCATCAATGGAGTAATATCTATACACTGGAAAAAATCTACACATCAATCAACCCACTTTAACACCCGGTCTTACCCAACCTGGACTAACTTAGGGGAAACAACCCATAGTTTGACCTAAGTCCCTATTAGGGACACTATCCAAGGCATAATTCATAACTAGTGCACATGTGTACCTAGACCTTCCACTTATAAAACCAAGTCATCCCATGACATATAATTTGATGTGATAATTTAATGTAATAAGCATACCACATAATCATATCAAAAAAATCATTTAGGTTTCTCACACCTTTGAACAGCCACATAGAAACATACCCTTTATCTAAGAATAACAAATCAATTCAAATTTCCTCAATAGGGATAGTTATTATAAGCACTCAAACATTCATCATTTTTATCACATGTAAAGGGGCATGCCCAATGGGTTTTCATTTCTATGTAAATCATTAATATTGATAAATAATACTTGGAATCATTTTTTAAGGATAAAATAAATGAACATCCCTTTAGAATACCAAATTAATAATTTATCATTTGATTATTTCAATAGAATATAATTTTCCAAAGCATTACTCAAAAAGGTCCAAACACACTTGATCATTAAAACGCAATAAGTTTCTATCATTTTGGAAATCAACAATGTTTGAAATATTAAGACGAACCCATCAAAGAGACAACCTAGAATTTCAATTTTCAAAATAAGGATTAATCCTTTATAACATATATTTATTTAAATTCATGTGAAAACAAATATCACTTAATAAAAACTCAAGAAAGAAAAAAAACCATTGATATAGCTACAATGATATACGAGGTGACATTGAAATTCTTTAAAACCCACCACAAAATCACAATAAATTATATATTTAATTATAAAGTGATATATATGGGACACCTACCTCAAATCACGCAATTTTCAATGACAACAGAGGTAATCCACCATAACATAGACTAATAAGCCTTTAAAACAAACATGGATCTGAAATAACACTAATACTATAACACCATTATATTTTATGAGATAGATAATTTTTAATTTCTTTGATTTCTGGTGTTGTATGTTACACCAAGATTAGCTTGCACAATACGCAATAAAGTATTAGCTTGTAGTATATAAAATACTATTCTTGGCTAGTGTTACACACAATTTCAATTTATTTTGATAGAATTAATCTCACACAAGACCGAGTATAAGTGAAAACTCAATATTATAACCTAGTCATTATAATGTTGTTTATGAATAGTATTAACTTCTTTTTCAACGATTATTTAAATGAAATAAGTGACTATAAAAAAATAATAAAATCCATATTTATGGATTTTATTAGTGAAATATATATTTAATATGTTCAATGTAATTTTTAAAATTCAACTTATATGTTTTCTAGATATGATATAAAAACAAATTCAATTTTTCATATAAAAGAAGGATTTTTCAAAAAAAAAATACAATTTTACCGACTTTTGAGGGAGAACCCTTCTTAAATATAGTTTCTAAGAATTTTATAAGTTCTATTTTACATAATAAACTTCTTCATAGTAAGTGGGACATAAAAATTTAACTTGGATGAAATTTTGGTGGTTTTCTGATGAGATTCATTTTTTAATGAATAGAGAAAGATACCACATTTTCATTTAAAACTGTCTTTTCATCTAATTTATTTATATAAATAGATTGTATTTTTAATTAGTTTTAAATTGTAATTAGAATATTTTTTTATAATTTAATCCAATATTTTTCATTTTATGTAATTTCACATTTAAATTGGACATAAACACAAGTCAATCTTTTGATAGTTTTTACTTCTTAAAAACTCACTTTCTGTTTTTGGCAATGGGATGTAATTTTAAATTAATTTCTGACAATTATATGTTTTGAATTTTGAAAAATGGATTCAATATTTGTAATTATAAGGCCAAAATATTTAAAATAGTTACCTTTTATTTTTCGACATTATGAATAGTAACTTCAGTAATTATTTTTATTTACCATGGTTAAAGGGTGAATCAGGTAAATGAGGGTAACAAAATAATATTATAATAATATAAAACTACCCCAAAACATATCCTAATCCTATTGGATGAGTCATGGGGGTCCAAAAAAATCCTGAGGATGAAATTTTGGAATTTGATAACCACTTGGGTGTGAAAATGACATGTCATAATAATTAATTTAAAGTAATGAAATATATAATATAAACATGTTTCCTTTTACTAAAGGAAATTTGACTATATAAATTAAATATTATAATATAAATAGTAATTAGAAAGCTAAAAAAATTTCCTAGATCATGTTATTTTATTTTTAATTTTTAGACATTAAATAAATAAATTTATTTATAACACAATGATGATGCAGTGATTACCTTATTAATGAAATATTGAAATAAATTATATTTTAAATATTAAAATAAATTTAATTTGGATATTTTGATGTTGTACATAGATTTTTGGGATTATACTGACACATGAGGGACGATTCAATGCATTTTTTTCGAAGTAATAATGTTTTCATGACTTTAACAAATAAACAATTACTAAATAATGTCGAAATTGATATAAATGAGTTTTTAAAGAAATACTATTTTATTAAATTATATATTAGTCCTTGATATATTATATTCAGAAAAATGACTTATATAATGTGAAAAATGTAATTAATGATCCACTTGTGCTTCTCTTTGCATTTTAGAGTAACTATTGTAACTATATATTATGAAAATGAAAGAATACGTGGTAAGAGTTAATGTTTTTATCTAAGGATTAAAGCTAAAAGATTAGGTTAATTTTTTGTCCTAAACTTACCTAAAACCATTTTTTGGAGAGTATTTATAACTATCCTCATCTTATCCACTAAATTTATCACTTTGGAACTATTATAATTTGAAAATTATTTTATAATAAAATAATATTTCAAAACATTCCTAAAGTGCCTCTCCTCCCTCTTATAAAAGGATACCACCTCTACCCACAAACTCACACATCGGAAGCCCCTTGTATCCCCCAAATTATGCTCAAATAATCTCCAAACATCCCTCCATTTTTCCTATAGGCCACACTTTGGGAAAAAACTACCCATGGGAGACATTTTGTGAAAATCAAGAGTAGATTCTCGAAAAAGAGGTGATTGTTTTATCACCACTTTCAAAATTGTTTTCTTATTCTACATACTCTTCTTAAATTGTTTCAATATTAAAGTAATAAATACAGTATATTATACATTCTAATATATTATTACAATAATGGTAAAAACTTATACCACCTTTTATCCGTCCAACAAATAACAATATCACTATGTGTGTGTACGTACAACTTACCATCTTCACGTTGTCGTGTAATTATTATTCAAAAATAATTAATTTTAACTGGTATAATGATGATTATAATGGATTTAAATAATGAATATAACATGATAGTTATTCTGTATAATTAATATACCATCTAATTCCATAACATTTAACTATTAAGTGAATGATATCATCGCTCGTGAATACATATGGCCTACCATCTCCACGACGCAATTAGATTTATTCTCCATGTTAACCATTAGAAATTATTATAATGTATATATAAAAAATAATCATGAAATATATGACATAATAGTTATATTGGATTCATATGTGTCATTTACTTTCTTCCATTCAATTTAATAATGAAACAGAAATAATGTTCATACATACGTACGGCCTACCGTCTCCATGAACGGTGTAGTCTATTTCATTTATCTATCCATTATATATATTTAAATACTAATTATTTATGATATATAAATCATATTTTACATTTTTAAAGTAATTAAATCATGTTCTAAGTAATAAGATAAAAAATAACTAGTCAAAACACATACAATAAATAAAATGATTATTTCCCAAAATGATTCTTTAACATGGAATTGATTAATAAATAGGTAATATAAAGTCATAAGTGAATCATATATGATATCATAGATATTATTATGGTTATATTACAAGTTAATAAAATATTTAAACACACTATAAATGAGTTTCAGAAACAAATAGAATAAATCAAACCTAAGGTAAGGGATAATTTTTCAACCTCATTATTATTCAAGATTGTTTATTTGTAAGTATTTACTGGGGTATATTTATCATTCAAATCCATGTTTCATAACTATATAGTATTATTTATATTATTATTCTATTTTTTAAATTAAAATTTTCCCATTGGGGAATTTTTTTTATTAAATGGTATGGAAGGAATCTTTCTTTCATTTTCCATACGAGGTACATTTTGACTTTTCTGGCAAAAGTAAGAGGATAATATTTTTTATGTTATATAGAATTAATGGGTTTTTATAACTTCATAATGCCTTATTTATATGAATCATCCATTACATTATTTAAAATTTATTTTCAACTAAATTATTTTCTTTTAAAATTTTGTATCAATTCAAGAAAAGAAGTTTTTTTTAAGAAGAAAGGATAGTTTTCTGCAGGAATTAATTTAGAGTTTTTTATCAAAATTATTTTTTCATATAAGATGATTCTCTTTAAATAGGATTATGATTACATCCCTATTGTAACTATTATTTTATTATGTTAATTATGGAATGATATTTTATATGGATTATGTTATGATAGAATTATTTTTTTGAAACATGTTTCATTTGTTGGGTTACGATATGATGAATGGTTTATATTTTTGTGGCATATGTAAGAATGATTTCATTATAATATGGGTGGGAGATACATCTACCTCTAATGAAATGGGTAATTATTTATAACTTGTGAGATATACATGAATAAAATGGAAAGTAAATCGGGTTTAGTAATACAGGTCTCGAATGACAAGTAAATCTGATTCAGTAATACAAGGCTGGAACGGAAAGTAAACATGGTTCAGTAATGGGATTTTTCAACTATGATGGTCTTGGAAGTAATGTGTTGTCTATTATGGAAATAATATTATGTTCTTATTTGTTTTACACAATTACATGTTTTATTCCAATGCTATTTTATCATGGTTAATGTTCCTTTATGATCTGTGCAAAACATACAGCTAAGATTTATTTCATAATGTATGATTTTGATATTTAAACATTATGTTCACATTTGGAATTTCTTATGTTCATGGTTTGTTTTATGTTCTAAATATTTACCCTTAATAAGCATTTTATATCACCTTTTTTATGTTTTCTTTTCCCTTATATATAAGGAATGGTTTTAGGTAGGAAAAAAAGGGGAAGATCTTTATGGGAGATGTTGAAGATCTTCCCCCAAGTTATAATATTCTGTTCAAAGTTTCCCAAGACACTAAACTAATACTGTCTTTGGGTTTATATTTGTGTAATGTATTAATTATTTCTCAAAAAAATTTAATTCCCTTATATGTCAATCTTTATTCGTTATATTTGGTATCATATTGAAGGTTTAGTTAACCTTTGAAACTAGGATATGAAAACTTTAGTGAGATCCCTATATATATTTATAAGTTATGTCTAGGGATGTCCATAATTCTATGTCGAACTATAGGTTGTTGTCCTATAATTATGTTAACGATCACAAATAACCTAGGATTAATCCTATGATTTAAAGTACTTCCCATTGAATTTTGTTGTTTTACAAGTATGGTTTTTTCCTCTCACATTATTCATTTCGAGTTTTAGAAAATGGCTGGAAATAGGAGGATTCATGTTAATAGAGAATATGATGGACAATGGAATGATATTTTTCATGAGAATCCAAATGTAATGAGAGTTGGAAGGTGAAACATTGTTATTATTCCTAATCATCTATCTCAAAATATGATCAATAATCTCAACTTTGGTGAGTTTTCTGGCCCAACTAATTAGAGAAAGATGGAGTTTCATAGTGGTCATAGAGGAAAGAAAGTTTAATTTTCATCATGTAAATCATGTTGGAAGAGACATCAAGGAGAATGTTTCAATGGAATAGGATGATGCTTTGGGTGTGGAAAAAGAATAAAACAAAGCCAACAATTGCAAAGGAAAAGGTTCAATTAACACAATGGACAAGGATAATGGTATTTCTAAGACATCAACAACAGTTAAATGTTTTAAATGTAGAATGTATGGGCATTATGAAAATATATTCCCTAAGTGAAAATCTCATGAAGATAATCAGCATGGTTGTGTGGGTAGAATTTATGTTGATGATGAAGAAGAAACTACAAATGATATATGAGATGAAATATGTCTTATAGAATAAAACAATGAATCTCGATCAATGGTTTAAGAAGACAGTGGAATGATTACATGGTTATCAAGAATAATGTTATATAAGTAATTTTAAGGTATTATGGAATAAAGAAACATCTAAGGATAGTTACACTATTATTTTTCCTTGAGTATTTGAAAGTATATGTTAAATGATACTTGTAACCATTAAAATTTAACCAGATATTTTTGGAAAACGCATGATATGTGTATAATAATTGGATAAGGAGATAATGAGATGTTTGAGAGTATTAATGTCCTCATGATTGATATAAGGACAAAGTGATATCTTGGATTAAGTATATATAATTTTTGGTTTGCTTAGTGTATGGAAAGAGTTAATATTGATAGAATGTATGGTTTCACTAAGGTTTTATGGTCATTCATGTTAATATCATGTTTCAAGAAAATAAAAGATTAAGGTATTAACATGTCTGGAATGTTAAAACCAAGAACTACCTTATGATACATGGGAGATAAATGTTATGTCAATTTAGTTCACCTCTTTCTAAAGTTTAATGATTTTAATTTTTGGAAAGATTGTAATGTAATCCATTTATGAATAGTTAAATTTATATTCCAGTTGAAGTTTGTTGGATTAATTTATTATCTCATTATTGGTGGACTTATTCATATTTTATTACCAATGTTAACCTTTTTTTTGAGACATATGAAATTACCTACATGTGTTCTGATAACACTTCATGAATGACAAATTCAACTTCATTTTTTTAAATAAGAGATTATGTGGAAATTTTTTAAGGCATGAAAAATGCTGAGATTTTACCAAAATCAAGTAATTATTTATTCTCATGAAAAATTATTCAACTTTAGGGAAAGGATCCTAAAAACCAAAAAAGTTATCTTAGTTCCTTGTTGTATGATGAATACGAAAGTCCCTTAAATCATCTCAAATTTTTGGCTTTATGGTTCTTTACATTCTCCAAACCATGTTCTCTATCACTATACATCAGAAATTGATGGTTTTATTTTTCTTCCATATCCATTTTTTCACTTCCTCCTATGTTCTCTTATGTGGAAACCTAGTGATGAATTACTTTGGCTAACTGTTTTGTTTCTAACTTTCCTTTTTAAAATGAGGTTTTAGTAATCTTTTTTACGATGTGGGTTTCTATGAAAGAAACTTTCAAAATGTAAAAATTTTTAAAAACCAAAAAACTAAGAGGGAGAAATTATTTTTAAGTGTTATATAATGTAACACCCTAAGATTTTATGAGATAGATTAATTTTAATTTCTTGGATGTTTGGTGTTGTACGCTACATGAAGATTAGCTTACTCTATACACAACACTGTATTAGATTGCAGTATACGCAAAACTATTCTTGACTTGTGTTACACACAATTTCAAGTTATTTTGATAGAATTAATATCACGAAAGTCCAAGTATAAATGATAACTCAATATTATATCCTAGTCATTATAATGGTGGGTATGAATAGAGTTATCTTCCTTCTAGAGAAACCTATTTAAATGAAAATAATTGAGTCTATAAAACATGTAAAATCAATATTTATATATTTTATTCATGGAATATATATTAAATATATTCAATTTAATTGATTAAATTCATCCTATATGTTTTCTAACTATTATATACGAACAAATTCAATTTTTTGGATAAAAGAAGTATTTTTCAAAAAAAATAGAGTTTTACTGTCTTTTGGTCGAGAACCCTTTTTATATATAGTTTTTGAAAATTTTATAATTTATAATTGACATAATAAAATTATAATTTGGAATAAGGACATCAAAATTTACCTTGGTTAAAATTTGGGTATTTTTCTAATGAAATTCATATTTTAATGAATAGTAAAAAATACGGCATTTTATTTCAAAACTGTCTTTTCATATAATTTATTTATATAGATACATTATATTTTTAATTGGTTTTAAATTTTAATTATAATATTTTTTATAATTTAATAAAAAAAATTGATTTAATTTCACTTTTAAATTGGACATAAACACATGTCAATCTTTTGATAGTTTTTACTTCTTAAAAACTTACTTTCTGGTTTTGACAATGGAAATTGATTTTAAATTAATTTCTTCCAATTATGTGTTTTAAATTTAAAAAAATGGATTCTATAGTTGGAATCATAAGGTCAAAATTGTGTAAATAGGTACCTTTTTATTTTATACATTATGAATAGTAACTTTAGTAATTATTTTTATTTACCATGGTTAAAGGGTAAATCGGGTAAATAAGGGTAATACTATAAAAGTACTCTAATACATATAATAATCCTATTTTATGATTAATGGGAGACCAAATAAATCCTTGGGCAGAAGGTTTTTCATTTTATAACCATATTGGTGTGAAAATGACATGTTATAATAATTAATTTAAAGTAACAGGAAATATTACTTAAACATGTATCTTTTTACTAAAGGTTTTTATTTTGGTATATATAAATGATATATTATACTATAAATAGTCATTATAAAGAAGAAAAATATTTTATACATCATATTATTTTATTTATACTTTTTATAAATTAACTAAATAAATTTATTTATGACACAATCATGATATAGTGATTACCTTATTAATGAAATATTCAAATAAATGATATTATAAATATTAAAATAAATGTAATTTGAACATTTTTATTCCATACACGAATTTTTTGTATGAAATTGACATGTGAGGGATGATTTAGTGCCTTTTAATTGAAGGAATCAAGTTGTTATAACTTTAAAAAAATCAATTACTAAATAGTGTCAAAATTGACAAAAATGAGTTTTTAAAACAAATACTATTTTATTAAATAATATAATAGTTCTAAAAATATTATATTAGGAAAAATAACTTATATAATTATAAAAATGTTATTAATTATCCACTTTTAGTTCTCTTTGCATTTTATAGAAACTATAGTAACCATATATTATGAAAATTAAAGAAGACATTGTAAGAGTTAATGTTTTTAACTAAGGGTTAAAGCTAAAAGATAAGGATAATTTTTCCCCTAAACATATCAAAAACCTATTGTTTGAGAATATTTAGACCTATACTCATATTATACCTTAAATGTTTCTACTTTTAAGTATTATAATTCTCAAATAATTTTATAATAAAATAAGTTTTCAAGACTTTCCTAAAGTTCCCCTCCTCCCTCTTATAAAATTCTACCACCTCTACCCACTTACTCACACCTATAAAGCCCCTTTTCGCTCCCAAATTCTACTAAAATAAACTCCAAACATACATACCTTCCTCCTAGAGTAAAAACATTGGGCATAAAGGTATTATTTGGAGACATTATGTGCAAATCAAAAGGAGATACTCAAATAAGAGGTAATTGTTTTATCACCTATTTCAAAATTCCTTTCTTCTTCTACTTACTCTTCTTATGTTGGTTCCATAATAAAGTAATAAATCAAGTATCTTATAAAATATCAGTTGTTATTATATTTATGGGACAACCTTATACTCCTTTTATCCATCATACGAATAACAATATCACCATGTGTGTAAAGCTTACCATCTCCACACCGTGGTGTAATTTTTTGTTCAACAATACTTAATTTGGATGGGTATAATTATGAGTATAATGGATTTAAATAATGACTATAACATGATAATTAATCTGTATAGTTAATATAACATCCAATTATATACCATTTAACCATTAAGTTAATGATATCATCGATCGTGCGTACTTACGACCTACCGTCTCCACGACACGATGTGATTCATTCTCCACGTTAACCATTCAAGAAGGGTTAAAAAGTATATATAATAAAAAATCATGAAATAAATGACATAATAATTATACTTTATTTATATATATATATATATATATATTTCATTTACTTGATTCCATTCAATTCAATAAATAAACAGAAACAACGTTCATGTATATGTACGGTCAACCGTCTCCATGAATGGAGTAACCCATTTCATTTATATATCTATTATATATATTTCTATACTGAATATTTATGATATATAAATAATTTTTTACATTTTTAATGTAATTAAATTAGGATCTTAGTAATAATATCATGAATAAAAAGTCAAAAATGTACGATAAATAAAATGATTATTACCTAAAACATTGATTTAACGTGGAATTGATTAATAAAAGAGTAATATAAAGTCATAAGTGCATTATATATGATATGATATATATTATTAAGGTTCTACTAAAAGTTAATAATATTTTTAAACCCACTATACATGAGTTTTAGACACATATAGAAGAAATCGTACCTAAGGTAACTGATAATTTTGCAATCTCATTATTATATGATATTGTTTATTCATAAGTATTTACTGGAATATATTTATCATTCACATCCATGTTTCATAATTATATAATATTATTTATATTATTATACTATTTTTTAAATACAATTTTTCTCATTATAGTATAGAATGAATCTTTCTTTCATTTTCCTAATGAGGTACTTTTTCACTTTTTTGGAAAAAGTATGAGTAGAATGTTTTTTTAAATTATACAGAATGAATAAGTTTCTAAGACTTAATAATACCTTATTTACATAAATATTCCATTACAAAATTTCATGTTTATTTTCAAATAAATTCTTTTCATTTAAAATTTCATTGTATTTTGAGAAAAGAATTTTTTTTTGAAGAAGAATGGATATTTTTTCACAAGAATTCAGTGTGACGGTTTTATCAAAATTAGTTTCCATTTAAGATGATGCTCCTTAAATAGGGTTTTTTTATATACCTATTGTTTACTATGATTTTATTGTGTTAATCATGGAATGATATTTTATATGGATTATTTTATGTTAGAATGATTTTTAAGAAACTCATTTTATTTCTTGGGTTATGCTATGATGAATGGTTTATGTTTTTGTGGAACATGTAAGAATGATTTCATTATGAGATAGGTGGGATATATATCACCATATAATGAGTTGGGTAAAGATTTATATCTCATGATATAGAAATTATAGGAAGGGAAAGTAAATCTGGTGTAGTAATATAGGGTTGTAAGGACAAGTAAATCTGGTTCAGTAATACATGGCTGGAATGGAAAGTAAACCATGTTCAGTAATGGAATTTTTCTACTATGATGTTCTTGGAATAAATTCCTTGGATACTATGGAAATAATATTATGTCGTTATTTGTTTGCAATAATTCCATATTTTATGTCAATTTTATTTTATCATGGTTGATTTTCCTTTATGATCTTGGTCTTGTATACTGCTATGATTTATTTCATAACTCATAATTTTGATAATTTAACTTTATGTTCATGTTTTTACATTTTTATTTTTATGGTTGGTTTTATGTTCTCAATGTTTACCCTTACTAAGAATTTGTGCTCACCCTTTTTATGTTTTATTTTCCCCAGGATATAAAGAAAGGTTTTATATTGGGAAAAAGGGAAATATATTTATGGGAGATTCTGAAGATCTTCCACCAAGTTAGATGATTATGTTCCACGTTTCCGAAGACACTAAACTAATACGGTATTTTGGAATTTATTTGGGTAATGTATTAAGTATTACTCAAAAGAAATGTAATTTCCTTGTATGTAATTCTTGGATTGTTATAAATACATCTAAAACACCCCAATCAAGAATAAAACTATATCTCAAATTCAAAAATCATGGATTCTAGTGTTAGTTAGAACCTATGAACAAGAGGTACAATAAGAGATAGGGTCTTTCCTTGAAGAGAAAACCTCAATCCTTGATGAAACTTGAATGATCCACCATGGAAGATGTAAGGAAAAAATTATGTGTTGTTTGGATTCATAGGTCTCGAATGATAGGTAAAATGATCCCCAAAATTTTTAAACTCAAATATGGGAAAAGTATTAAAAATAAATATTTAAAACTAGGTTGGTTGCATTCATGAAATGAATAGTTATTCTCATAGAATAATCAGATCATGGAACAGAATTTCAAGGCTTGGATAGATTATTACTAGAAAAAATATTTAGGATAGGAAATATGAGAGCTAGGTAAAATCAGTTCATGAAATGACACTATCTTTCACAACATGAACTACGAGAGTCTGTATTTTATAACACTACACCATCCCCTTATCCCTCGAAAACTCCCAAAACCCAAAAGAAAAGAAGGGGATAAGGTAAAAAATCATAAATAAATAAATAAAGTACATTAAATGTTTGGATGAAAAAATTATCACCACTATATAACATTATGTCCCTATAAAGTATCAAGGAAAATTTTTGATCAAGAGGAAGAAGAAACTCACACCTCAAGAGAAAAGGGAAAACAAGACTACACATCTGAACCAAAACACAAGTCTAGAACATAATAAATCCAAAAAATTGCACTCTCAAAGATGGAAACTGAAATATATTCAAAAACTAATGAATTATAATTGGATATCATCCAATAAAAGATCTAAGGAAACAAAAAAACATGTTTATTCCAAAAAAATAGGCCCCAAAACTAAGGAAGACTCTAAACCATAGAAAAACTGAATAATTGGTTCCAGAAAGGATATATTTATATGATTAATAGAAAATAATGAATGTGAATGGTGAGTGAAAAAATTAATCAATTCATGTTCTACCAATACATACTTATAGATCCCTAAGAAAGATAGTGAGACAACTCTTTGATGTGAGAGACTTATTAATGGTGGACTCTCTACCATATTAAAATTTGCCTAAGTCACCTGATCTTCACAAACCACTAGACTCTCCAAGAGAACCAAAAAAAATGAATAAGAAACAAAAAAATATATTAAGGATGAAATGGTTTCAATAACTTCTCATCCTTTATATCGTTATTATGGTTCCTTAATAACTTCATCGGAATGCAATTATCACCAACCCAAAAAGACTACCTTGTTAAGAAAAGTAAATGAAATTCATCACCTAAGAGAACAAAAAATAAAAATTCGAAATTACTCACATGGAATAATTCCCTAACAATAACTACATATTCTAACTTTATTTCAAGTGAGGGTAACTCAAGACCATGCTTTCTTAACACTAGATCCTAATGAATCCAAAAAAAATCACATACCTAACACCATTTCTTAGTTTCCCTAACACTAAAAAAATATTTCATATGTACATAAATTCAAAATAAATGGACCAAAACAAATCTCACATCACACCAGGAGAAGAAAAGAAAATTTATTATAGAGGAAAAATAATTCCCAATGAAACCAACATCCTATATGGGATAGTCAAGACAACCATAAATAGGAAAAACAAAAAATGAATCACTTCAAAGGTTTCAACATCACAAGGGCGTCATCTCCTTTCACAATATGATTTATAAAACCTTTTTGATTCAAAATTTTCAAAATCAATTTATCAAAATCTAGGAACACAAAACAAGAGAATGATCGGGTAAAAAATCATATAAATAATTTCATTACATCACCATGATATAATCCATCAAAAACACTAGAAATTTAAAAATTTCGTCCCTGAAACTCCAAAATCATCCAAAAAACAATCTAAAACAACACATGGTGAATTAGATGAAAAACATTACATCAAAATAAAACTCAAATGGTCTTCACATCAATATAAGGTTCAATGAGTTAAATCATAGGATCCTTAGAAGGGATATATTTATCTCCACCTTTCATGTGAGAAATTCCCCTATATAACCTTTTCAAATGAACCAAATGAACACTGAAAAAATATGTATTATGATTTATATAATAATAATGTTTCATATTCCCTACCTTCCTATACTAATATCAAACCAAGTTTTTTCTTCAAAAAGAAGCTAGTGAGAAGAAACAATATGGCATTTTAATACCGCTACTCATAAGGTCTAACTTGGAACACTTTTTATCCTTATTGGTGATTCCTATTCCAAATCTGGAAATAGGAGAGACCACCAACACCTATGGTGTGCCTTAAAATCCCACTTTAGGTTTGATATCTTTTTTTATAAACAGTCTATAAGAGTTGAGGCTGAGAGATGACACTTCCAGTGAAAATTTAGGTCAAAAACTTTCCCGGAAACACTAAGACATTAAATAATCATTTAAATCCATATCATGTAGTTATGACACTAACTCCAAAAAATTACATGAATACTCTAATACTATTTCATATTCTTTTTAGACACTATAAAATTTATATTCTTCGATACCTTCACTGTATCAGAGAATAATTTTTTAATAAACTATAGCGTAAATATTTACCAATAGTGGTCCTTATGTGGCTCAATTCAGATGATATATTTCCACCATTTTTATCAAAAACCTCTATCATAAATGTTGAAACCATAACAATAGAAATTTAGGAATCTCAAGAAGGATGAAAATATACTCAACCCTCGATAGTAATACCAGTACTTATGGAGAACATTTTTTCATTAATAAATTAGTTGGATTTAGGTTCTAGAACTCTCAAATGAGAACCCCAGGTAGGGTTAAGGGAATATAAACCCCAATAACTAAGACTAGATCATATAGAAAAACCATCCTAATAAAATATTTATCAACCAAAGATTTCATTAAATCTGAATGGGGAATACTCTAAAACAAGAAAACATGAACACATCAAAAAAACTCTGAAAATCAAACTCTCTAAAACATAACACAAGCTAATAATCAATCTCAAAACTACATTTAAGTAAACCTAAAATCCAAAAAAATATAAATTCATTCATAATCCAAAAATCCAATTTTCAAATAAATTCATCTCTTTGATCGAATAGAGTTTTATCAATACTTGTTTCAGAAAAACATTCATTCTTTAAACAATTGTTTCAAAACAGTTGAAACCTTCAACAAAAACCTTTCTTAAAATTCTAATAGTCGAATAAACAATTTTAAAAAAAAATTAACTTAAAAATAATAAAATATTCTTATTTAAAATGCTTAAAATTAAATAAAAATCTAGAAAATAATTCCCACTACCCCTTATTCACAAGGTATTAACAAACATTCCCAAGACTAATCATCATTTTCAATATAAAATATTTTAGATACAATACCAAAAACAAAAAATATTTTAAATTAAAAAAAATTATAAGTATTTAAAATTTTAAGAAATCTACACCTTTTTTATGGAAAAAAAATATTTTCTAAACATCAATATTTTAAATTATCATTTAACTCAACTCCAAACAGCATAAACACTCATAAAACACCCCCATTCACCATAATATAAACATTAAGAAAATATAAATATCTTAGATAATTTAAATAATGGAAAAAATCCAAGATCATAGAAACTCACAATTATTTAATATTTAACCACAATGTTTGGCCGACCATACACTAACCATACAACTTCAAATTAAAGTCACTTGGGCCACATGCAACGCACAAGGTTTTCTAAACCCTGTACAAGTATCACATTCCCTTGAGTTACACAGTATTTCTATTAAAACTCATAAAACAATAATAATAAAGACCTAAATCATCAAACCATTGTGAACCAAGATCAATCAATATGAAACACTCATCCTTAATAAATTTATATGCTCAGTTCACATCATAAAGGGTGGTGATTAATCACCAATTCAAAATATACCTCTTGAATTATGATAATCCTATAACATGTTTTCCAAACTTCCAAAAATATCAATATAATAATTTTCCTTTGATAAATTTTTTTCACAAACTAAACTAGGTCACCCCTAAACCGAGCACCAAAACTATCACACAGCATGGCCTAAAGAGCATTCCTGATCCCCATGGTCTAGAAACAAGTGTCTAGGAATCCAAGAAATGCCTTTGGGAATGATTTTTATCTTAAAATTTATAAAACCTGGATCTATCAATATTGGGGAAGAGCAAGACTCAAGATATATCATTAATTGATGATAAATTCTATAGAATAATAAGAAAAATCATGATAAAAAATAATGGAAAATAAATGTGTATCACTAAGGTAGTACAAGGAAGCTAAGAAAAGTGTTGAAACAATAATAAATAAATAGTAAAAAACACTACAACCAACTCTCCATGTTTAGGTGAGGAAATTATACACACACACCCTCCATATTAGAACCAGGAGACCCAAGAACATCCACTATAGTTGAGAATACTATAAAACTTGTAATGATATATGTGTGAGTTAAATATCCTAGTAGATTTTCAACTGCTTACCCAATTCATAAACCTTTAAAAGAAATGGTATAAAGTTATAGTTTGAAAATAAGAATATAAAAAAGGTTTTCATGGTTTTTACATTCAAAATAAGTATAAAGTAGTTTCCTTAAAAAACAAATCATTTCAGAAATATGAGGTTCTTTATAAATAAAACCACAATTCATGTTCCTTTTTAAAAAATCATTCATTAATTACAGTTATGGTGTTTTATGGGAAAATCGTGAAATAAGCCAATAATACATTTTAAAATATGTAAAGAAACCATACTTTTGAAATTATATAATCATCAAGTAATCTTAGGTGATCAAGGAGAAAAATCTAGAACAAATCTAAAATGGTCATATATTAAGTAAATTCCACATGTTGGAAAATAACTATACACCAATCTACCAACCCAAACACTCGATCATACCTTGTGTATCCTTACTGAGGCTAAACATCCCATAGGATAACCTATTTTCCCCACCTAGGGCCACTAGTGAGAGTATAATCCAAAACTAGTATGCATGTGTACCTTGTATTACCACTTATCCAACTAGTTCTTCATGTGACATATAAGTAGAGGTGATTGTTTCAATTAATAATCATATCATATAATTATATCTGAAAAAAATGATTTATCTTACTCGTACCTATGAACACACATATAGGAACATCCCTTTTATCCAATAATAACAAATCAATTTAAATTATCTTAACATAGATACTTATTACAATAATTTACACATCCATGATTTTTTCACATGTCAAAGGGAATAACCTATGTATTTTCCTTTCCAAATAAACCATTAAAAGTTTAAATAATTCATTGGAGACATTATTTAATAGTAAAATCATTGAAAATACATTTAGAAAACCTAACTTCGAATTCAAAATAAGATTAATTTAGTAGAATACAATTTTTAAAAACATTTCTCAAAAAGGTTTAAACACACTTGAGAATTATAAAAAATACTCTTCCATCATTTTGGAAATCAACATCACATGAAATTTAAAGATGAAACCTTCAATAAGAAAACTAGAAATTTAAATTTCCAAAATAAGTGTTGAACCTTTAAAATAGATTTAAAGGTCAATTTCCTTTAAAGAACCCCTTTTCTCCTTATTTAATGAATCTAGAAACCATGAATCATTTTATATGTTTTTCAATATTTATGTTCTAACATTGAAATAAATTTAAAACCCACCATGAAAGAATAATAAAATTATTCATTTAATTATAAAGAGATTTTAAGGGAACACCAACCTCAATTCTCATTGATTTAAATGACCACATAGGTAATCCCCAATGGTACAACCCAAGTCGTATTATAAAAC
Organism: Viscum album; assembly: GCA_963277665.1. Lineage (NCBI taxonomy): Eukaryota > Viridiplantae > Streptophyta > Magnoliopsida > Santalales > Viscaceae > Viscum > Viscum album. The sequence goes on along the minus strand of OY728161.1, from coordinate 693,394,837 downwards.
CAAGAGATGTTAGAAACCCAAAATTCATTAAAATCCCCCAATCAAGAATAACCCTAGATCTTAGATTCATACAATGAATCTTCTAGTATTATAGATAATAGAATTACAAGATGGGAAACAAAAGATAAGGTCATAACTTGAAGAACCAATGTCAAGATATTATGAAACTTTAATAAACTACTAATTATTTATTTTTTATTTTTAGGAAAATTGGTTTTCTGGGGTTAATTTTTAACCCTCACAAAAACCAAATAGAAACCCATTAAACAAGAATTGAAAAAAAACCCCAAAACCAGAGGGTGAAGGACACCCAAAAGGGTTAAACTCAATTATAGTAAAAGGAGTAAAAATATAAAATTAATACTACTTAAACCACATTCATAGAATGAATGGTCATTCGCAACGAATAATCATAGCACGAAACAACATTTCACAATATGAATGAATTTTACCCAAAATCAAATGGGATTTGAGATGGGGAAAAAGAGAGCTATATAAAAGTAGTTCATAGAATGAAACCATCATACGTAGTGTGAACTAATGAAGCCTACAGTTTCCATCATTATAGCCACCCTCGGGACTCTGAAACTCCTAGAAACTAAAAGAAAGGTAGGGTCGAAGTTAAAACCCCATAAATAAATAATAAGAAAATTAAAGGTTGGGATGTGACCATTATATGTGCATCCATTTTCTCATACAACTTATGTAGTTCGTCAGTCAAATATGATAACATCAAAAACTAGACATTTGGTGCATCATATAAGTGTCTTAAGTAGATAGGAATCTCTTATCCACTCACCTCTATAGAAGGAAGATCAAGAATTGGTACCTCTAGTATGTAAAGATTTAGTTTCTAGTGTAGTACAGTTCAATGCACTTATACCACTACTGGAAGTTGTTGTTGGAGAGGAGGGTGTATTTATCTAGTATATATTATAGGGATATATTTTAAATTTTCATTTTTTACAAAAAAAATAAAAGAATATTTAGAAATTCACATTTTTTACAAAAATATGTGTGATGAAATAATCTCTTAGTGTTTTAATAATTCTCAATATCCCTTAGCATTGAAATCAGAATATCGTATCATATGAATATTCTATTAGAATGGATCCATATTTTCCTTCTCTCAATCCAAATTTTTACCTAGAAAATTATTCAAAAGTATTTAGGTGGGTGGTCTTTCCAACTACTAACTTACTGCTCCTTGAACCATTGAGTGGACTCCCAAGTCTAGAAATATTGACTCAAAATTCCTAAACACCTTCCCTTAACTTTCTCCAAGTCATGACTTATCATTCCACCCTTGATGATAACTTATTTTGTTTGATTTAATACTTTAGTTAGAATTCATTTATAATTGAAATCACCATGAATTTGGACAGACAAATACATTGAACTATGGTTCCAATCATATCCTGTGAAATGGGAGGATTTTGACTTTATATTTACTTGAGGTGTTTTTTTAATTTCTATATTTTATCCTATACATGTACTTTTAATATTATATGTATTTTACAAAATTTATTAACCATGTCATAATAAAATTAATTTATGTATAATACATTTATTTTACTTTATCTTTAATGTCTTTTTATCTTATTTAGTTTATGTGATCACATTTAACATCATGTAAACATGCATCTCGTAAAAATAGATAACCACACACTTTGACTTGATAATGAGATTTATAATGGTGTATCTATCAATCTGGTGATAAATAGGTCTATGGTCCAAGTAGAAAATCTAATTAAGTCATACTTGGAATGAGTTGCAACATTGCACTATCAACCTCTATTCTTTCTTGATTATTTTAACCTTGGATCAAGTTCAAAGCCACCACTTCTCCTTGGCGCGCCATCCTTTACATGTATTATACTCACATAGAGGTAAGGGGGCATGGGTATGGTATATATAAAATTAAACATAGACACATGGGTCCTACAGAATAATAGTGGGAGGGATAACTCACAGACCATCATATTAAATTTAATAAAAAATTATATGATATAAGAAACCCATAAAATAATAACAAATTAAACATAAAATCAACACATACATTGGTTAGTCAAGCTTCTGATCAGTCACATACATGAAATGGAATCATATTCATACATTCTAGTATTTATTTCAAAACAATCTATTAATTAAGATAAATTTATCTTGAATTATTAATTAATGGTGTTGTTAATTAAATATTTTTTTTCTTAATTATTAACACTATAATTCCTAGAGATACATTGTTGTACCTCTCGAACCCCTCAAGGTTTTATTTTCATGATCACAATTACTTAACTATTTATCTAATGTTGTTTTAAGTGTTTTTGGGTGATAGGCTTAAATTCAGGGTGCCAAGGAATTGGGCCAAGAAAGGCCAAGAAGGAAAAAAGCCAAAGTGGACTGAAATTCAGTCCACCGGCCAACCGGTGGCTTCACCACCGGCCAGCCGATGGACCCTGGACAGAAGGCTGAGCCACTGCCTCAGCACCGGCCAACCGGTGGCCTCAGCACCGGCCGACCGGTGGCACCCAGACTCAAGGTTGAGCCACTGCCTCAGTACCGGCCAACCGGTGGCCTCAGCACCGGCCAGCCGGTGGCACCCAACTGAATAGTGTTTGCTAGTGTCTTGCCACCGGCCAACCGATGGCCTCATCACCGGCCAGCCGGTGGAGTCTGGATAGAAGCATCCACCCATCTCCAAGGCACCGGCCAACCGGTGGCCCTGTACCGGTCAGCCGGTGGAGCCAGTCAAACTAGCCGTTGGGCCTTTGACCAGCCTGTCCACTTGGCCTCCAACGGCTCCGAAGCCCCTTCCAACGGCTCCAAAGGCCTCCAATGGCCATATGAGGGTTCCCCCTCTATAAATAAAGGATCTTGAACCCCCGGAAGCCAAAGGAACATAGCCGGAACAATTGTGAAGCCAACAGACACATTTCTCATCATTTGGCGAACCTCTGGCGGACTTCCTCCAAGGAACCCCAATCGCTCCAATTCAATTCCACATCCAAGGAGCATCACCAAAGAAGCTTGGGAGTGCACGTCTTCAACTCCAATCATCCATTGGCGCCCAAGGCTTCTCCAAATACGGTTTTTTTGTTTTATTCATTTTGAGCTTCATTTTGGGTTTGTGCCTACAAACCCCTCTCTTTCTCATCTCCCTCTCTTTGGGTTCTCACACCACATTCAAGGTGTGAAGAGGTTGACAAGCCTTTCCTTTTAAAAGTCTTGAGACATAGGTGAGCTAGCCTTCACCTGTAATAAGGCTAGTGGGTTCTTACTAAACCATTAAAAGTAAGTGGGTTCTTGCATTACCATCAAAAACAAGCTGTAATAGGTTCTAGACTAACCTTAAAGTCTAGTGGGTTTCTTGCTACAACCATTGAAAAGCAAGCGGTAGTGAATCTCTCAACGGTTGAGTTGGGAGCGGAGACGTAGGCCGGGTTTTAGGCCGAACTCCGTTATCAATTTTGTGTCTTGCCTCTTTATTTCCGCTGCATTTTCACTTTGATTTTAAATTGTTAATCATTTTTTAAAAGGCAATTCACCCCCCCTCTTGCCATCACTTCCCGTTTTTCTCCGCCTAACAATTGGTATCAGAAGAAAATTTGAGTAATACCTTAACCGGTTTCAAATTTAAGATCCATTGTGATGGCATCAACCTCTTTCGCCCCTGAAGGCTTTTCTTTGGGTCGTGCTCCATTTTTTGATGGAACCGACTATAATTATTGGAAAACCCGCATGACTACTTTTCTTAGAAGTATAGGTTATCCCATTTATAAAATTGTCATGCAAGGTTACACTCTCTCTTCCCCCGATGAATCCAAATGGACCCAAGCCGATATTAAAAATTTCGAGCTTGATGGCAAAGCCATGAACGCTCTACATTGCGGCCTTGACCGAAATGAATTCAATCGAGTGTCCACTTGCACCTCTTCACATGAAATCTAGAAACTATTGGAGGTTACCCATGAGGGGACCAACAAAGTTAAGGATACTCGATTGGATATGTTTCGTCAAGATTTTGAGTCTTTTTCTATGCACCCAAATGAATCAATTTCTGAAATGTTTACTCGCTTTACTGACGTGTGCAATGGTAGAAAATCTCTTGGAGATAATATTTCTGAAGAAACGATGGTCAATAAGATCCTATGGATCCTTCCAAGCTCATGGGCTCCAAAAGTAACGGAAATCCAAGAAGCAAAGGACATAAAGAACATGCCGGTCGAAGAGCTCATCGGATCCCTAATGACCTATGAGATCACCATGAGGAGGCAAGCTGAAAAGGAAGGCAAACCGATCAAAACAGCAAAGAACATCGCCTTCAAGGTTCAACAAGAAGAAAGCTCCTCCTCATCATCATCTTCCTCTTCAAGCGGCGATTCGGAAATGGAGAATCTTGCCCGCAAAATGCACAAGTTCATGAAGAAGAACAAAAGGAAGAAATCTCGCAAGGCTCGAAAGGCTCAACCTAATGAAAAATCCGAGCCCAAGGTAACATGTTACGGGTGCGGCGAGAAAGGCCATTACAAGCCCGATTGCCCACTCAACAAGAAAAAGGCCAAGCAAAAGGAAAAGAAGAAAGCATTCAAGGCCACATGGAGTGATAGCTCCACTTCCGACTCCTCCTCCTCCTCGAGCGACAACGGTAACAAATGCCTAATGGCATTCCATGCGGTAACTTCTTCAGACTCCTCTTCCTCTTGTTCTTCAAATTCCAATTCTTTAAATCATTTGTCTTATGAGGATCTCCAATTTTCTAGAGATCAATTGGAGGAAGGTTTTCACGAACTTTCTTCCAAATTTGTTGCTTTGAAAAAGAATTTCAAAAAACTCTCTTCCGAAAAAGAAAAACTTCTTAAAGAGAAGGAAAAGTTGTCCCTCAAAATCCAAAATTTTCCAAATGTTGATTCTATGGAATCAACCATCAAAGACCTAAGGGAATCCCTAGCCAAGTTCACCCAAGGTGAACAAAATTTGAACAATCTACTTGGTTCCCAACGTATATCTAGAACCACCCAAGGGCTTGGCTATTCCAAGCAAGCTTCCTCTTCCCATGCACCCACTATTTTTGTAAGGGGGAGATCTGAATTTAAATTTTGCAATTATTGTAAAAAACCTGGGCACTTGATTTATGAATGCGATTGCAAAAATGCCCGGTATGGTAGGCCCAAAACCATTTTCTTAAATGATGAATTTTATAGGAGACGACCCGCCACTAGACAAGTGTGGATTGAAAATTCCCTCTTAGCGAGTCTCACCGGACCGAAATTTGTCTCGGTTTCAAAAACCTCTCCACGGTGATTTGTTGTTTTTATTTAGGGGGAGTTAGGATCGTTTTAGTCTTTTCTCTTTCAATTTCAACACTTGGTTTCAATTAAATTTTTCGTTTCAAAACTTTCAATTCAAACTGTTATTCAAATTTTCGATTCAAAACTTTCAATTCAAACTGTTATTCATTTTTTTTTTGATTCAAAACTTTCAATTCAAATTTCAAAAATTTCAATTGGTTTAAAATCTCTTTTGTTTTTCAAATATCCCTCAATCAAGTTTTATGCCCCGTGCTATTTTGATAATCACAAAGGGGGAGAAATTCTTGATTGATTGGGGGAATATCCTTTAAAGCATGCCTTTAATTTCAATCTTTTACATTACTTGTTTTGGTGATTATGATCATCAAAATAGGGGAGATTGTTGTACCTCTCGAACCCCTCAAGGTTTTATTTTCATGATCACAATCACTTAACTATTTATCTAATGTTGTTTTAAGTGTTTTTGGGTGATAGGCTTAAATTCAGGGTGCCAAGGAATTGGGCCAAGAAAGGCCAAGAAGGCAAAAAGCCAAAGTGGACTGAAATTCAGTCCACCGGCCAACCGGTGGCTTCACCACCGGCCAGCCGATGGACCCTGGACAGAAGGCTGAGCCACTGCCTCAGCACCGGCCAACCGGTGGCCTCAGCACTGGCCGACCGGTGGCACCCAGACTCAAGGTTGAGCCACTGCCTCAGTACCGGCCAACCGGGGGCCTCAGCACCGGCCAGCCGGTGGCACCCAGCTGAATAGTGTTTGCTACTGTCTTGCCACCGGCCAACCGATGGCCTCAGCACCGGCCAGCCAGTGGAGTCTGGACAAAAGCATCCACCCATCTCCAAGGCACCGGCCAACCGGTGGCCCTGTACCGGTCAGCCGGTGGAGCCAGTCAAACTAGCCGTTGGGCCTTTGACCAGCCTGTCCACTTGGCCTCCAACGGCTCCGAAGCCCCTTCCAACGGCTCCAAAGGCCTCCAACGGCCATATAAGGGTTCCCCCTCTATAAATAAAGGATCTTGAACCCCCGGAATCCAAAGGAACATAGCCAGAACAATTGTGAAGCCAACGGACACATTTCTCATCATTTGGCGAACCTCCGGCGGACTTCCTCCAAGGAACCCCAATCGCTCCAATTCAATTCCACATCCAAGGAGCATCACCAAAGAAGCTTGGGAGTGCACGTCTTCAACTCCAATCATCCATTGGCGCCCAAGGCTTCTCCAAATACGGTTTTTATTGTTTTATTCATTTTGAGCTTCATTTTGGGTTTGTGCCTACAAACCCCTCTCTTTCTCATCTCCCTCTCTTTGGGTTCTCACACCACCTTCAAGGTGTGAAGAGGTTGACAAGCCTTTCCTTTTAAAAGGCTTGAGACATAGGTGAGCTAGCCTTCACCTGTAAGAAGGCTAGTGGGTTCTTACTAAACCATTAAAAGTAAGTGGGTTCTTGCATTACCATCAAAAGCAGGCTGTAATAGGTTCTAGACTAACCTTAAAGTCTAGTGGGTTTCTTGCTACAACCATTGAAAAGCAAGCGGTAGTGAATCTATCAACGGTTGAGTTGGGAGCGGAGACGTAGGCCGGGTTTTAGGCCGAACTCCGTTATCAATTTTGTGTCTTGCCTCTTTATTTCCGCTGCATTTTCACTTTGATTTTAAATTGTTAATCATTTTTTAAAAGGAAATTCACCCCCCCTCTTGCCATCACTTCCCATTTTTCTCCGCCTAACATACATAAGGCTCCCATCCACAGTATTTTTTAAAGAAATTAAATTAATTAATTTTATTACAAATTACTTTAGTATATGGCATGTACATGGTGGAAACATTTTGTGCACCAATCTGAACTACATGATATCCCATTTGATCGTGCAATGTATACTTACACAACATGTAGTGTACACCATGTGTCATGTTATTACACAACATGTAGTTTTATATTCCATGATAAGTAGTTATCTTGGAATTTATGACACATGGAATGCATTAATATTTGAGGTGTGTACCGATTTTAATATTCATAGAGTAAATGGTGTAAAAATGACAATAAAGAATGTGTTGTTCTGAAATTAACGTCGAAATTAATTAAGCATTTAATATTTTTTTAAACCCTATCACACTGTGTGTAAACTGGATACATGTCATTCTATTTGGTTTTAATAAATCAATTAATTTTATTCCATGTGATTAATTTACTTAGTGTATAGCCATGCATGGTGTATACATTTTTTAAATGGGTATGGATTACATAGTATGTACAGCTTCATACGCACCATGTGCTATTTTATATGTCTATCCATGATACATGATTAGGGACTCATTGTGTGATCCATGTTGACTAAAACTATATTACATGGTGTGTACACCAGATACACATTATGTAATCATTATTGGATCTTGTTTCTTGGTTTGAAATCGATATATGGTATGTGGATCTATTATATTCCACACACATTAACCACATGACCAAATTGCTGTGTGTTGTTACACATCATGTACTTAAGTTACACATCATGTTACACTAAAATATGTGTGCCACCCTAGAAGTTAATAAGTGTGAGATGGTATGTTAGTATGATATACCCTATAATACCAAATGTAGGATAGATTATGTTAACATGAGATGTTCAAATACAAGAGGGGGAGAATTTTATACTTTAAAAATCACTAAGGAAATTTTGCATAACCAAAATTCACAACACCTCAAAGTTTTAATAACATTCATGATTCCAAAAAAGTGATTTCTGAGATGAAACTTAACAAAAGTTTACACCAACTAAGATTATGCCTTAAATCATAAATAATCCTATAAAATCAGATTACATGTTTAAGGAAGTATATGAACGTTATAGTTTCCTTAACAACTCAAATACACAGTAGAAAACAAAGTAGTAACACTACAAGTAACAAGTAGAAACTCTTTTAACCCAAAGAGGAGGGTATCCAACAAACCTAGATAAGAGGACCCTTGATTTATACTTTCAAGAAAGTCTATCTTACCCAAACCCAGGTAAGCCCTCAATCCAAAGACCAGTATCTGTCTTGCTATCCCCACAAGCCCTCGATTTTTAAGGAAATTGGAACCTCTAACTTCACAACCCAAAGACTTTGATTTTAAGGAAATCGAACCACTGCACTAAGAGAATCTCCACGAAGAAAAGTTTGACCAAGTCATTAAAACTTTATTCATAAAGCCTGAGAGTTTATAATAGCCTCTCTCCCTAGAAATCACTTCAACAGCATGTAATCACAGTTGTCCAAGTTGTTGTCAAGTATTGAGCTCTTTCAAATGAGCTTTTATTTATAGGCACAGATCCAACGGTCGTCTCCCTCCTCCAATGGTCAAATTTTTCCTTGAATTTTGAAGGCACCTATACGCGTGTCACTCAAACAATGGTTACTGAGTAACTAAAAGAACGACATTGTTTTATAACTCAATAGGTGTAAGAAAAACCAAAAACTGATATTCGGAAAAATAAGTAAATGAATTTTCGGAGTGTCACCAAAAATGAATTCGGATTCTATAGTATAAGGATATTCAGATTCTGTTTTGTAGGAACTCAGAACCTAAATTCTATATAATTTCGGAGTCTGAATTTCAAGGAAATTCGGAATCAGGATTCATAAGACTTCAGAACCTGAACATACAATGTTCGGAGTTGGAGTTTATGAGAATTCAGAGTCAGAACTCATAAGAGTTCAGATTCTGAATTCAGAGAACTTCAGAATCAGAACATAGATAAGTTCGTACCTGGAACTCACAGTTGAACTTTATGAGAGTTCGTAACCAAAATTCGGAGTTGAACTTCCGAAATTTTCATAACCAGAATTTGGAGTCGATCTTCATGAATGTTCGTATCCAGAGTTCGTAATTGAACTCCATATAAGTTTGTAATTAGAATTCGGAGTTGAACTTCATGAGAGTTCGTATCCAGAATTTGAAGTCGAGCTTCATGAGAGTTTGTATCTAGAATTTGAAGTCGAACTACATAAAAGTTCATAACAGGAATTCAGATCCTAAAACAGAATGCTTTATATCTAGGTAATTATAAGATTCCAAGGTTTTTGTTTCAATCTATGTTTTATACTTAGAAAATTTATGATATGAACAATAAAATTTAAGTCAGGTTAAATTTCCACAGGTAAAGAAATTTTCCTTAAGAAAGTAAAACAAGGAGTAAAAAGAGATTTTCCTTGAAATAAGGTGTTTGTGATTTTTAAAATAAGAAGGAATCATGAAGTCATAAGGAAATCCTTAATGACTTAACAATCTCCCACATGTATGAAGGAATGGAAAAGTCATAAGGAAAACCTTATTGACTCAACAATATCCCCCTTTTTGTAAAGAACAAACATCCTTATGAAAAAGAATATAAGGACTTAGCAAAACTTTTCATAACTTTGAAATTAAAACTTACCTCCCTTTTTGAATTTTCAAAAATGAATATGACTAACTCCCCCTTAGGCTTTGAAACTCTAAGGATTGTATTCTAGATTTCTAGAATGGGATTTTCATTATCTTGGGAATGGAAATATTCATAATGAGCACTCCCCTTAAATAAACTCCCCCTTACATGGGGATATATCTTCTTATACTTAGAAATATTTTTTCCTTATCCCCTTTAGAATTTGGTTTCCTTCTCCCCCTTTGTGATTTTCAAAAAGAGTTTGAAGGAATGGAAAAAAAATATGGTACCTGAAATATTAGTATAGAAAACCAAGCAACCACAATTTTATTATAATTGGAAGAATTTTTACAAGGAAAGGAATTACAACAAAAGATTGGATTGGGTCTATTTTGTTTATTTTTCCTTGGGAATCAGCTTCTTTACGATTATCTTCAACTTTTTCATCTCTTTATGATCCTCCTCTGCTTTCTTTTCCAAGGCTGTGATCTTATCCTCTTGATCCTTCAGGGCCTCTGCCAAAGCCTTTAGCAATTCATATTGCTTCACAATCTTTTCTTCCATCTTGGTCCGGAGATCCGTCTCTATTTTTAAACACTGTACAACATAACTCAACTTTCCATTCAAATCTTTAACATCCTAAATCAGAGAATTTGGTTCAAGATTTAGCTTTTCTGGAAAGTTGTTTGTAGGATTCTTGATTTTGTTGTCTTCAGTATCAAAATCTTCCTTGACATCTTATTGGAATTGATCAAGCTCTTCCAAATATTCAATGATTTTCTTAGACCTTCTGGTCATTTTCTTGCAAGATTTCTTGTGGGATTCATAATTGATAAGAAAATTTTTGTGATCGGTCTCAATATTAACACACCTATCCATCACAATGGATATGGATTCTGACTTCTGAATCATGCTATGCTGAAGCATCTGGAATCTATAATCAATTATAAGAAAGATTGGAATGGTATCTACAAGCTTCTTCAGGGACTGAACAACAAAATCATGTCCCAAAGATGATGACTATGAATCTGACATTTTTCTTTGAGATGGTTCTTCCTATAACTCAACCAACATCCTATTATAGGATCCTCCATCTTCTTTCTTCCTTAGAATATCTTTGGTTTGAGTATCAACAACCACTTGTTTACCCTAATTAATTTTCGGAACATCTTCCTCACATGGAGGCTCATGCTCACTTCTGGATAATTGTTCAATATTATCTTCATAAATTTTCTCTTTTTCAGCTCCTGCCTCTATGTCTTCAGGGTGTATGAAGTGATGAATGGGACTCTCTTCCTCAGATAGTTTGTTTACTTCCTCTTCACGCTTTTAATCATCTCTAGGTGTTGCAAGTTTTGATGATCCGGATTGAGAAGTCCAGAGTGAAAATTTTTCTGAAACACTTTCTTTTTCATGATACTCTTCAACTTGCATAATCACATCATCAGAGCCACCACTTCTCTCAGCTTCTTATACTTCTTATGCAGCATTCTTCTCTTCCAAAATCTTCTCTTGTGGTTTTTCTGGAGTCATAAAAATCTTGCTAGGAGTCTCAGGTAATGGTTCCACCAGAAAGGACTTATGCACTAGGATATTCCCGGATGCAATTTTAGTATCCCTCAAAAGGGATTGAAAAATCTCTACCTCGAACAACTTCTTCATTAGCTTCTTCTCTTTGGCTTGATTCTCAAGCTCTTCACCAGCCTTTTATTTCCGAGCTTTGGCCTCTGCAGGGTCCAAGACAAATTGTGGCTTCCCTTCTTTCATATTTTTCTTATCCTCTCTCCATTTTGCAACCACTTCATCCGGATAAGATTTCTGATTTTTGGGCTTTGGAGGTGTGGATTGAGATTCTTTGGACTTGGGGTTTTTTCTGTTACTTCCACTTCCTTTAATTTCAACTTCTTTCCAGCAATCTTTGAAGGTTCGGCTTCTTCAACATTTTTTAGAATGACTTCTGCCTCATCCTCAGGTAGATCATAGAACTCACCTGACTCTTTAGAGAAATCAATCTTCATTATCTTGAGGGTATCGTCACTGATAAGAATCACTTTGCAATTCCACGGTTTGGAACTGCATGGGATCATGAAAGATTTAAGACACCGAACAATGAGCCTGGAGAGAAGGGCAGGATACATAATAATCTGAGGTCTCAGATTCCCATTATTGATATTCTTTATTGTAATGAGAATGTGCTTCATGAGGTTCACCTTCCTTAGGTTTACCAAAAAATCCAACATGTACATGTCACTTTTCTTAACGGTGTATTTATCACCCTTCCTTGGTATGATGAGTCCCTGAACCCATAGCTGTAGGATCTGATTGTTGGTAGATAGATGGGAAATCTTTGTGGTCTTGACATCTTTAAGCCCAAGGCATTCCATTGCCTTAACCTTGATGAAACTTCCTTGAACATCTGATAGGTTGTGGGAAAAAATTCGGATTCTCATTTATATGAGAGCCCCACCAAGCTCACATCCTTGGTGTAAGAGAGTTTATATGTCTTTCCATAACTCTTGAAGGAGTATTTTTCTCTACCTTCTTCCTTAAAGAAGCAAACTGATTCATAAAATTCTATGAGAAGATCCAGATAGACAACATCCTGAGCTCCTATCATAGAAATAGCTACACATTCCCATCCATTGATCTTGATGTTCTTGGAAATAATAGAGTCATACTTGTTCAATAATTTAGGATGAACTAACCTCTACCTGTATATTTGCCACTCCGAAATCGGCTTGACAGTAGACATATCTTGAGAAGAAGCTTTTTCAGACATTCGGACTTGAGCACTTCTGAAAAGTTCGAAACGGACTTTTGTAGAGGGGTAGAGCTTCAACATGCACAAGCTTTGAAAACCCATGTGGGACTACCATCAAGGGTCCCCTTTATAAAGGCAGTGAAGCGACGGTTGAACTTCCCATTTGAATCCAATGGCTAAGAATTCTTTAGATATGATTTGATGGTTGAAATGATAGCCGTAAGGAAAAATTTAGTTGAATCCAATCTTTTGAGGTTTTAAAAGGAAAACATTTGGATTCAAGGAAACTAGAATCTAAGAATTTTAAAAAACAAAAGAAACTAATAGAAAGTAAAAGGTAATTATGAAAAACTCAAGAAAGAATCATACCTTTGGATTTCTAGGAAGATTATTCATACTAAGGAATATTTTTCTTGGAGTACTTTGGATTCCAAAAAAACATGAATACAAAAAAACATTACTATGAAAATTTTTAAATCTGAAAATTTCCCTTATGAAAATTTAAGGTCTGAAGATTTTCATTATGAAAATTTTAGGTCTGAATATTTTCATTACGAAAATTTTAGGTCTGAATATTTTCATTATGAAAACATTAGATTCAAAGATTTTCATTACGAAAACTTCAGGTCTGAGAATTTTCATTACGAATTTTTTTTTTGAAAAACTCTAATATGAAAAACTTGAATACCATTTTTTATATAAAAATATGAAAAACGTCATTACGAAAAATTAAGACTTCATTACGAATTTTTTTTGAAAACTTCACTACGAAATATTTTGAAAAATTATCAAACAAATGTACCCCCCCTATGAAAAAGAGTTTATTACTATAAGGAGATTGGTTTGAAAGAATTTTGTTGAGGAATATTACCTTATGGTTATCATTCCAAACTTCTGTTTAATGTATTCAAATATATCGGAGGGTAAATATTTTGTGAAAATATCAGCATGTTGATCTTGCATTCCGATAAATTGAAGAATGATATCTCTTTTTTGTGACTGATCCCTAAGAAATTTATGCCTAATATCTATGTTCTTTGCATGAGAGTGATGTGAAGGGTTTTTACAAAGGGTAATGGAACTTGTATTATCACACAAAATTTTATTCTTAATAAAACTCAAGCCATAGTCTATGAGTGTGTGTTGCATCCACAACACTTGATCACAACAACTTCCAACTGCTACATATTTAGCTTCAGTAGTGGAAAGTGCTACAGAGTGTTTCTTATTGAAAGACCAAGAAACTAATGAATTTCTTTAGAAATGACAAGTTCTGGATGTACTCTTTCTATCCATTCTGCATCCACCAAAGTCAGCATCTAAAAACTTTTTAAAACAAAATCATTTCCAGAAGTATAAAATATTCCTAAATCCATTGTTTCCTTTAAGTAGCGAAAAATTCTCTTCACTGCCTTTAAATGAGATTCCTTAGGATTTCATTGATATCTTGCACATAAGCATACTAAAAACATTATGTATGGACAACTAGATTTTAAGTAAAGTAGACATCCAGTCATACCTCTAAAAGATGTTTGATCTACTGGTTTCCCAGCTTCATCAAGATCAAGTGTGTTTGAGGTACCAATGGGAGTAATTATACTTTTAGTGTTGTCATATCCATACTTTTTAAGAAGATATTTAATATACTTATGTTGAGATATATAGTTTATTTCTGGTTTTTGAGAGATTTAAAAACCAAGGGAAAATGTTAACTCACCCATCATACTCATTTCAAACTCAGATTTCATTAGATCTGAAAAGGAATCAATTAAAGATTGTTGAGTTGAACCAAATATAATGTCATAAACATAAATTTGAACAATAAAAACAATTTTCTTATCATTCTTTATAAAAAGGGTTGGATCTGCATTTCCCTTGACATAGTTATTTTGAAGAAAAAATCCTGTAAGTCTGTCATACCAGGATTGAGGGGCTTGTTTAAGGCCATATAAAGCTTTGGTAATTCTAAAAACATGATCAGGATGTTTTGTATCTTCAAATCCAGGAGGTTGTTCAACAAAAACTTCATCTTGAACATAACCATTAAGGAAAGAACATTTCACATCCATTTGAAAAAGTTTGAAATTAAAGAATGTCATAAAGGCAAGTAAAATACAAATAGATTCAAGTCTAGATACTGGAGCATAGGTTTCTTCATAGCCTATTACTTCTTGTTGATTATAGCCTTTAGACACTAATATAGCTTTATTCCTTACAATTATTCCATTTTCATCACACTTATTTCTGAAGACCCATTTTACTCCAATAATATAAGTTTCCTTTGGTATTTCAACCAAGGTTCAGACTTTATTCCTTTTGAAATCATTTAGTTCATCTTGTGCAGATTTTATCCAATTATCATCACCTAAATATTGATCAGTGCTTTTTGGTTCTAATTGGGAATGGAATGCTAGATGTTCTACTTCATTACTTAAGGAACTTCTAGTCCTTACATGTTGATTCACATCACCAATGATGCTATCACTAGGATGATTCTTTAGAAACAACTGATTTTGAGTTTTGTAAAACATGTTCATCAACATAGGGTAGGAAATATTATAGGGTAAATGTTTCAGAAGTATATTATTGAACATTTTCCTTATCAGAAGGATCTTCTATCAAAGGTTGAAAATCAGTTTTTGAAAACACATCTAAATATGTAGGTTGGGGTTATTTAAAAAGAAAAGGATCAGTTTCATCAAATTTAATATATACTGTTTCTTCAACATTACAAGTGTTTTTTGTTGAAAACTCTTTATGCCTTAGAATTTGTGGAGTAAACTAAAAAAATTCCTTCATCATATTTTGGAGTGAATTTATGTCGATTATCTTTAGTATTCATAATTAATACCTTGAAACCAAAAACCTTAAAGTAATAAAGTCTAGGATTTCTACCATTCCATAACTCATAAGGTGTTTTATTAAGAAAAGGACTAATCAAAACTTGATTTTTTGTATAACAAGCAGTACTTACAGCTTCAGCCCAAAAATGATTGGCTACAGAATACTCACTCAACATGGTTCTAGTTATCTCTTGAATAATTCTATTTCTTCTTTCAACAACACTATTTTTTTGAGGTGTTCTAGCTGCTGAGAAGTTGTGAGTAATAACTTTTCAACTACAAAAAGTTTCAAAAATCATCATTTTGAAATTCTCCTCCATGATCACTATGAATAGTTTTCAAAGGAAGTCGATTCTAATATTTAACTTGGGCTCTAAAACTTTTTAAATAATAAAAAGCTTCAGACTTAATTTTTAGAAAATAGACCCACGTAAATCTAGTGTAATCATCAACCATGAAAAATACATAGTACTTTCCACCAATGCTTCCAGTTTGTGTTTAACCAAAAGATTCATATGCACTAGTTGTAATGCATCAATAGTTGTGACTTCACCGACTGATTTAAAACTTGATTTCTGTTTGTTGACATACTAACAAGGGTCACAATCTTTTGAAGAATCAAACCTAAGCTCCGGATGATCCTTAACTAATCCTTTATTATAAATATTTCATAAGTTCCTAAGGGTAAAATGTCTTAATCTTTTATTCCATAACCAAGTGTGATCTTCCATTGCACTAAGGAAAGGTAATTCTTGGCTCCTAAGGTCTTCTATCTTTAGTGTGTAAAAATTCTCTTGCCTATTGGCAGAAAGAATAAATTCTTCCTTGGAATTGTGTACTAAGCACTTATCATTCCTAAAATTCACAAGGTAACCTTCATCACATAACTGACTTATGCTAATGAGGTAGTGCTTAAGACACTTAACAAATAAAACATTTGTAATCAAAGTTTTTCCAAGAAGAATGGTGTTTCTTATACCAATAATTTCTCCCTGAGCATTATATCCAAAAGTTACTTTTCATCCTTTCATATTGATAATATTTTCAAAATAGTTTTTGTTACCAGTCATATGTCAGGAACATACACTATCCATATACCATGTATTTCTATTGGTACCTTATTTATTTTCCTAAAAATAAGAAAGTTAGACTTTTGGAATCCAAACTTTCTTGGATCCAGAATTCTTAAATAAAAAAATTTTGGGTATCCACATTTGTTTAGAAAAATAAGTTGTATGAAACCCAGGTGATTGAACTTTATTCAAGGAGAAATATTTCTTCCAATGCCCACCACTTTGACATTTAGTGCAAAAAGGGGATCTACAAGGAACAAAATAGTTGTTTTTGAAAACCGGTTTTTGTTGAGTATAACCTACTCCAACAATGTTTCCTTGAGGTTTAATTTGAGAATACATCTTGTCAAAATTTTCCTTCCCAGATGTAAAGTTTGCAAGAAGCTTCATAAGATAAAATATTTCGGATTTCAGTCTGATGACTAAATTGCTATCCTCATGAATCATTTTCTTAGAGTTAGATTTTTCCTCAAAAACTTTTATCTCTAAAATAGCATCCTTAAGATCCTTAGAAAGTTCTTCCTTAACAGAATTTTCTTTCTCAAGGTCTTTAGAAATTTTTTTTAAAAGCTCTTCTTTATCTCTAATATCTCTAGAAAGATCTAAAATCTCTTTTTTAATAATTTCTTCCCCAGTATTTTCCTTGTCTAATTTCTTATAAATTTTACAATTTCTTGCTTCATGTAACTTGGAAAATCTAGAAACTTCTTCATATGAAGGTATTCCTTCATTTTCTAAGGATGAAGTATCTTCATTAGAATTACTATTTTCAGAATAGTAATTCTTATCAAGATATAATTTTTTAACGCCTCGACAAAGCATACCTTGTCCATAAGACATATATTTCGGAAAGAAGTAGTAGAAATGAATCACGTATTCTTCTTTGCTGATGAATCATATTCAGAAGATTCACTTTCTAAAGAGTCTACACAACAAGCACTCCAAGTATCATTAGTTTTAAGGCTTTTCTTGTGCTTTGATCGATAGAATTTATTCTTGTTCCTTTCTGAATTACTTTCCTTCTTTTCCTTATTTTTTAACAAAGTACAATCAGGTCTTATATGACATGTTCTTCTACATTCATAACAAGTAACTTCTCCATCTTTCTTATCTTTTTATTATTTCTTCTTGTACTAATTCTTATGGTTCTTTTCAGCTACAACCTTGTTCATCCTCCAAAAAAGATTATCTAATTCATTATCAGACTTTTTTGTGTCACTATATTCTGACTGAACAATAAATTTCTTTTTGTTTGATCTAGTTACTCTTTCTGGGGTCTTGACTTTCATATTTTTAGAAGTGGTTTAAAATAAAATCCTCCATTCCCATTATTCTTCATAACATTTTTAGAATCTCCCTTCATTTTGGTTTCATGCTGAAGAAGAGTTCCAAACAACTCATTTAAGGAAATATGAGTGACTTTCATATTCTCATCAACAGCTGTCCCCTTGGACTCCCATTCATTTGGAATGATATCTATGATCTTGTCTACAAGAGCCTCATCATCCAAACATTTTTCTCCCAAAGATTGTAAGCTATTCACGATAGTCATAATCCTTTACTGTACTTTGCTTATAAGTTCTCCATAAAGAAAATTAAAGCTATGGTATTCAGCTCTCAACATAGCTCTTCTTGTCTCTATGAATTTAGTTGTACCAAAATGTGTAACATCAAGTTTCTTCCAGATAATGTTTTCAGCTTTACATGATGATATTTGACTATAGATGTTCCTAGTCATGGAACAAAAAAAAGTATTTCTGACTCTGAAGTTTTCTTGATATTTTGATTTCTCCTTATTCGTAAAGGTTCTCAATTCCTTATCCGTAATCTTATAATCTCCAATCAGCATTATATAGTTATCAACTCTAGTATTTATAACGAAAGTCTTTATCCTATCTCTCTAGTACTCATAATCATTTCCATCGAAAACAGGAAGTCTGGTAGGTTTTAGATTGTCAATAGAGCCAACTTTTAAACCTGTCATCCTTAAGATAATCTTTGGCACACAAACTTGTTAGTAGTAAGAGTTTTTCAACAAGAGAAGATATCCTAATCAAGTGAAATATAGAGAAAAAGTGTCTTTAAGAAAAAAATAATCCGAACTATGTGATTCCAAAAAACAGATTCCGAAAAAGTATGAATCTGGAAAACATGATTCTTGAAAAGCAATTCTGAAAAGTAATAAGAAGAAGAATTCTCTTCTGATTCTAATCGTGAGATTAAATCAGATTGTACCAACCCTCTGATACCAATTGTGAGATGGTATGTGAGTATGATATACTCTATAATACCAAATGTAGCATCGAATGTGTTAACATGAGATGCTCAAATACAAGAGGGGATTGAATTGTATACTTTAAAAATCCCTAAGGAAATTCTGCCTAACCAAAATTCACAATACCTCTAAGTTCTAATAACTTGCTTGATTTTGGAAAAGTGATTCTGGAGATGAAACTTAAAAAAATATTACACCAACTAAGATTCTACCTTAAAGAGTATAGAATCCTTTAAAATCAGAGTACGAGTTTAAGGAAGTATATGAAAGTTATACTTTCCTTAACAACTAAAATACACAACAGAAAACAAAGTAATAACACTACAAGTAACAAGTTGAAAATCTTTTAACCCAAAGAGGAGGGTATCCAACAACCCTGGATAAGAGGTCCCTTGATTTAAACTTTCAAAAAAGTTTTTTATTACCCAAACTCAGGTAAGCCCTCAATCAGAAGATCGGTATCTGTCTTCCTAGCCCTAAAAGCCCTCGATTTATAAAGAAATCGTCACCACTATCTTCACAAACTAAAGTCTCTGATATTAAGAAAATCGAACCTATGCACTATGAGAATCTGCACGAAGAAAAGTGTGAAAAATATTTTCAAACTTTTTGCACGAAGCCTAAGAGTTTATAAGAGCCTCTCTCTCTAGAAATCACTTCAACATCATGTAAGAACAGTTGTCAAAGTTGTAACGTATTGAGCTCTTTCAAATGAGATTGTATTTATAGGCACAACTCCAATGGTCGGATCCCTCCTCCAACGGTCATATTTTTCCTTGAATTTTGGTGGGACCTGTACATGTGTCACTCAAAAAATGGTTAGTGAGTAACTGAAAGCACGACATCGTTTTATAACTAAACAGGTGTAAGAAAAACCAAGAAATGATATTCGAAATTTAAGTAAATGAAAGTTTTGAGTCTAACCCAAAATGAATTCGGAGTCTATAATACAAGGATATTTGGATTCTGGTTTTTAGGAATTCGGAACCTGAATTCTATAGAATTCTAGAGTCTGAATATTAAGGAAATTCGTAATCTGGATTCACAAGATTTCGGAACCCGAACTTACAAAGTTCGGAGTCAGGGTTCATGAGAATTTGGAGTCATAACTCATAAGAGTTCAGAGTCTAAATTCAGAGAACATCGAAGTCAAAACTTAGAGAGGTTCGTATCTAGAATTCAGGGTTGAACTTTATGAGGGTTTGTAACCAGAATTCGGATTCAAACTTTATGATTGTTCGTAACCAGAATTCGGAGTTGATCTTCATGAATGTTCATATCCAGAGTTCGGACTTGAACTCCATATAAGTTCGTAATCAGAATTTGGAGTTGAACTTCATGATAGTTCATATCCAAAATTCAGAGTCGAGATTCATGAGAGTTAGTATCTAGAATTCGGAGTCGAACTACATAAATGTTCGTAACAGGAATTCGAATCCTAAAATAGAATGCTTTATATCTTGGTAATTATAGGATTCTGAGGTTTTGGTTTCAATACGAGTTTTATACTTTGAAAATTTATGATATGAACAATAAAATCTTGGTAAGGGTAAATTTCCTTGGGTAAGGAAATTTTCCTTATTGAAGTAAAACAAGGGGTAAAAAGAGATTTTCCTTGAAATAAGGTGTTTGGGATTTTCAAAATAATGAGTCATGAAGTCATAAGGAAAGCCTTAATGACTTAACAATCTCCCACATGTATGAAGGAATGGTAAATTCATAAGGAAAACCATATTGACTCGACAATAAGTATTGTAATCACAAATTACATAATGAACCCCCACAAGAAGAGCCATGATTGGAGAAACCGTATAGGAGTGTGGTTGATCGAGACTATACAACATGTAATTTGCTTACATTCTATGTAATGTGGTTGTGCAACCTAGATATTTTTCACCTCCTAATAGAATACATAATGACCCAAACTTTTATCAATGGAATTTCTTCATTATTAAATTATTTTTATAGATTTTAAACCACATAAAACCACTAAGAGCCTATAATAAAAATTTTATAAAAGAAGAATTATTGAAATAATAAGTATTTCTAGAAGTTAAGGAACTAATACTAATAAAATAATAACATGGACTTAGAAATATTAATACGAACCTTATGAATAGTAAACCAACCAAATGAATAGTAAACTCACCCATTAAGGTATAAATAAAATTTATGAATCTTATAAAGTAAAGTATGGTATAATTATATCATAGTCTAAGTAAATAAATGTTTCAAAAATTATTAATTAAGTGTTAGTATTTTTGTAAGTAATAAATATTTAATTAAAATGTTAAGATTAATTTAATAATTTAAAATAAAATGAATTTTTTTAAAATGTATTCATAAATTAATATTTTGATATCATATAATTTAAATATAATTTAATGAGACCATAAGTAATTTTTCAAAGTGTTATAAAATCAGTTTTTGATTTTAAAATATATATTTTCTAAGTAAATGTTGATTTTAATTAAATAATAAATTAAAATTATTTGTAAAATTATTTTCATAAAATTTATTTTATTTTTTAATTATACACAAAAAAAAATTAGTGTGAATTTTTTGGATTTTTATAAAATACTTGAATTTTTTATGAATAGTAGAATATGATAATTTATGATAAAGATAAATACATGAGTTATGGATTCATAAATGATGTATGGATGTTTTAATCCCAAAATCAAGAAATCTCCTTCATTAGTTTAATATATTTAGTGATAATTATCAAACTATTCATAGTCTTAAACCAAAATAAAAAAATAATGAATATAATAATCAGAAAACACCCCTCTCCTCCACTACAAATACCACCCCTCACCACCTCTTTTTCTCTCATCAGTCATGATTTGAAAATTATCCAAATTATGGTCAAGTATCTTACCAACCCCCTCACTCCAAAATATGAGCTTTTGGTCTCATCAAAATACCAAAACCTTTTCCCTATGTTGGTTCTCAAGTATGAGATATTTTAGAGGTAAAATCATATTCCTTTGTATTTTAATTTTTTTAATTTTTTTCTTTTCTTATTCTATCCTCCCCTCCCTTCATAAAAATTTAACAATAACTCCATTAACTTATGTATAATTTAATTATATCATTTTAATGTAATATCCATCATTAAAATACTCGTTGGCCATCTTTTATTCTAAAAATGAAATTGTCTCCCATGATATTTCAATTTACTAACATTGTGGGTGATGCACATTCATTTTCCTTTAACACATTCAAGGATGTTAATAAAACTATTATAATGGTGGGAACATATTGTAAAATAATTTACAACCCTATTTATGTTCTAGAACTAACATATATACATAATACTATATGATAAAACAAAACGAGTTCATTGTGATTGAAAACCCACCAAAATTAACCTAAAATGATTATCATTACCCTTTATCTAATGATTCATCCTCATAACATACAACCAAATTCTTTATAATATCATTTAATCTTCAGGTATTTCATTAAAAACATATGGTCTTAATTTTGCAAATTTTCGTCATTTTATATGAACTTCCTTACTGATATACAAGTGAATTGATCTTGAAAACTATGAGAACGAACACTCCGAAACGAAGAAATTAAACTCTATAACTCATCAAAAACCCCATATATGAACTTAATAAAAAAATATTTAATTAAATTCATGTATAAAATGTTCTATATTTTTTAATTAATTCATCTAATTTTTTTATACAAGATATTAATGTGAAAAAATCATTCAAACAAATTGTAAGGGGGATTCTCTAACCCAAATCTCTTTCTTTGGGTTTTCTTTATTTCACTCCATTTTCAATATCTATATTCCTTTAATATTCCTTGAATTTAATTTATTTTTCATTATCCTATCTATTATGGGATATAGATGTTACCAATCAGGATTTATGAAAAATGAAAATATATTTCCAAAAGAACCCTTATTTCTAAAAACATATCTTTTACTTCTTGTGAGATTGTTTCTTCTTCATATAAAATTGATGATTCGTATACCAAGAATGTTATACCCCCTTTATTTTGGGAACCCTGAAGTTTATTCATGAATTTATGATTTATGAAATGAAACTCATTCCTTTCCATGGGTTATTTTATGTTCAATATTGATATATGTTCTATGTGGCTTGTGTGACAATGTAAATGTTATGACGTGATGGGTGCTCCTAGAATTATATAGCAAAATGTAAATGTTATGATGCGATGGTTGTGCTAGAATTATCATTCACTCAAATTAATTGGGTGATTTGATGTGTCTCATGAGGAAAATATAAATATGTGTGAACATGATGCTAGCTTTTTCATAACAATGTGGGTAGTTAATTAAAAAGACAGGATGCTTCATTTTTATGCATTGACACATTCCATGCCTTTATCAAATTCTTCCTCACTTGATTATTATGATGATACTGTGATTATGTTGTGATGATGATGATTATTCTCACCCATATTATATTGTTTCATGTTCTTATATACCTTCTTACTGGGCTTTTAGCTCAACCCTTTATTTTTTGTATATCCTCAGGTGACTACATGTACTAAGAAGAATTCAAGGGCCAATAAGAAGATAGAGAAGAAGGAATTAAATAATTTTTATGTTTATTTAGGTAAAATTTATGTGTAAGACTAATTTTCAAAATACACCAATCCTTGGGATTCTGGATTTGTAAAACTATTATGTTTTTTATCATTAGAATGATGTAATAGTAATGTAGGAATAACAGGGATTCAATAGATAGTATTGGAGCACAATTTTGTTAATTTTGGAATTTTGATTAGAGAACCTTAGTGAAAAAAATTAGTATGAGACTAAGTATATGTAAGAACCCAAGAATCATTATTTTAAGAAATAATAAACAAATGGATCCTAAAAGATATGCCTTTAGACTTAATTTCACAAATGAATAAACTATTTATTCATAACTTTTTGACTTATTTTTTTCTAATATTTTATATTTTAGAAAATAATGGGGACCAGGAGAAACTGGGCCAAAAACCCATGCCAGTGACAATACAATGATTTCCTGAATGAAATCTCCAATTTGTTGGGGGTGGAGTTCAAAATTTCATGGTGATTCTTACCCACTTGTCCCATGTTTTGAACAATAACCTGAATAATATGGATCTTCTACCTTCTCTTGAGAGGTAAAAACTATCTATCGAGTCCTTTATGTGGCAATTACCACCAACCATTAGTGGATCTTCCATCCACTAGTCACAATATAGTGCGTCAAATCAATAGAGAATATCTTGTATGCACATCAATGTTATTAGAGAGAGAAGGATACTCTTATCATTTATCATCTAGATGGAGAGTCCAACCAATGGTGGGAATTTATTAAGAACACCAAGTCGAAGGAAGAAATTGAAGAGATGGATTGGGAAGTCATTAAGATTCTTTTTCTTAAAAATTATTTCCCTCAAACTATTCATACAAATATGGAGAGAGAATTCATATAGTTTAAGAAAAATGAAGGGGAATTAGTCACAGGCTACTAAGAAAATTTCACAAGGATTTCAAGGTATGCTTCAGTATTTTTATCAATAATGATAGAAAATTTGATAGGATATACATTTGTTTAAAACACACCTTCAAAATGATCACAAAATTTGATACTTTGGGAGTTATAAAGAAGTTATTTGATTTGATCTAAAAGTGGAGATGGAGTTTGTATAATGGTCCATGGGATATGGTGATAAGAAATGAAAGATAGAGATTCATCTGGAGGATATAATGAGAAGGTTGGAATGAAAACTCAACCACACACATGTCAACAATGTGGTAAGAATCATAATGGGAACTGTCTCAAAGGGATGGGTAAATAATTCAAGTGTGGGAGAGAAGGCCACCAAACTCATGAATGTTGAAAAGATATGAGGAAGCAGGAAAATGTGATGGAGGAAAGGACAACACCTACCATGGTCCAATGCTACAACAGTAGGGATCAATGTAACTGTGCAAGATAGTGTAATAAACCTTGATTACTCTAGATTAATTAGCATTAGAATCCACTAAAGCCAAAGGATAAATTCAAGGCTTACACCATCACTACTGCTAATGTGGAGCAAGAAAATGATGTCATACAAGGTACACATACTATTCACTCAAGAATAGAAAAATTATTATTTGATTCTGGTTCAATGAATTCTTTTATATATTTCAAGTTTTCAAGAATTATTGAATCAAAACCCCGAAACCTTGAAGTAGAGGTTTCTGTAAAAACACCTTGTGATGCAATAATTGCAACCCTAGTGTTGGAATCTTCTCTTATTAGTATATGTGGGAAGATTCTTACATTGAATCTCATGATAATTTTCTTGATGTAATTTGAAACTATAATGGGAATGGATTGGATCTCGTTATATAGAGCACATATAAACTTTTGAGAAAATGAAATATATCTTCATATTCTAAACTATCCCATGATCCTCTACAAATGCAAGGAGGATCATGATTCTCCTTTGTAAAATACTTCAATTATGTGGGTGTTGATTCCCAATGAAGAGAAATACCTCACAGAAATGTTTGAGTCAAATGAAGGTATAAACCTAGGAGAAATTCATTTTTTGTGGGAATACAGTAATCTCTTTCCTAAAGAGTTACTTGGAATTTCCCTGGTTCATTAGGTTGATTTCACAACAGAACTCATACTCGAAGTTACTCCTATCTCAAAGTTTCCCTGTAGGATGGATCCTATCGAACTATATGAGTTAAAGAAGCAGCTGCAAGAGAATTTGGACAAAGGGTTCATATGCCCTTGTATATCACAGTGGGGTGAGCCGGTTCTCTTTGTCAAGAAGAATGATGGATCAATGAGACTATGTATCAATTATCAATAACTCAACAAGATCACCATAAAGAACAAGTATCCTCTTCCAAGGATTAATGGATTATTCAATCAGCTGTGAGTAGATCAAAACATATCAATGTTTAATCTCTATTCTGGATACGTCAACTAAAGGTGAAGAAAGAATATATTTATACGAATTCATTCCATATAAGGTATGGGAACTATGAGTTTCTAATAATTACCATTAGTCTTACTAATTCCCTTGCAATCTTCATGGATTTTATGAATAGAGTATTTTTAAATAACCTCAACAAGATTGTGGAAGTTTTTATCGATTATATTATCATCTAATCTAAGAGAAAGGAGGAACTTGAAGGACATATAAGGCTTCAATTGGTGACATTAAAGAAGGAGAAGTTGTATTACAAGATTAGAAAGTGTTATTTTGGATACAGAAAGTCACATTATTGGTACATGTGATCAAAAGTGATGGAATTTATATGGACCCTTCAAAAACAAAGGCAATTAGAGAATGTCCTAGACCCACCAGTGCAATGAAAATCCACAGTTATCTTGTATTAGCTGGGTAATACTAATGTTTTGTGAGAAGTTTCTCATGATTTTCAAGCCTGTTATCTAAGTTAACAAGTAAAGGGGTAATGTATTTATAGATGGAAGAATGTGAGGAAAGATTCAAGGATATATAGAGTAGGTTGATCACTACACCACTACTCACATTAGCGAAAAGTGGAGAAAGTTTTGTGATATACCATGATGCTTCAAATAAAGGCTTGTGTAATCATTAAAAATGATGATTTGATAGCCTAAACCTCATGGATGCTGAAGATCCATGAGCAGAACTACCCAACACATAATCTAGAGATAAAAACTATGATTCTTTCCTTGAAAATTGGGTGGTACTACCTCTAAGGTGATAAGTGTGACATATATATTGATCACAAGAGCCTAAAGTATTTATTAAAACAAAAGGATCTCAACATGTGACAAAGGATATGGTTAGATATAATCAAGGACTTTGATTTCTCTATTCGCTATCATCCTAAAAAGGAAAACAAGGTAACCCCGATAATCATTTTTTTTATAGATTTTCAAAAAGCCGGTTTGAGGGTAGCCGGTTCCCATGCTGCCCGGTTTGAGGAAAACCGTGAACCACACCCAAATTCAAACAATTACAGCGATTAACAGATTCAAATTTCAAACATCAGGTCCAACCACGTGTCCCACCTCGAGCCCCGGGCCCATCACGCGACTGCATGCCACTCTGACACCTCGACACGCGCCACCAAGCGCTGTCACCTCGAGCCGTACCATCGCCTCGAAACGCGCCTCAAGTCGCCGGAGAGACACGCCGGAACGACTACTGATTCACCATCGGTGATTGTACCCACCGTCGACCGTCATTGTTTACCGTCGGTCGTCGTCGTCACTAACATCTCAGTGTCCATCGACATCAGCGGAACAAACATCAACGGCGCAAACCAGATAACATCGGAGGAAGCCGAAGAGAAACCATCACAACATACAGAAACATCCACGCACTCAAAATCACCATCCTCAAAACAAAGAGGGATAGAATCATCCCATGCTCATGAAGACGCATGGACCTCAAAAACCGTGGCCTGAAGCCGCCATATCCATCCTTGTAACGTCAACCCAAAACCACCCACCAGGAACCAGAGGCACAAAGGAAAGAAAAGAAAAGGTAACAGAAAAACGCATAAAAACCGAAAAAGGATCCAGTGAAAACTAGATCTAGTTCCGAAACCCAGCGCCACCAGCCTTCAGCCCCCCGGAAACCACGCCCCTCACCAGATGCCTGTGACCACGAACAGGGAAGACTCCCTCAACCCACAGACTCTGGGACTCGGTCATTCGACGCCTGCGCCGCCGTGAAGAAGGCTGAATCAAGCGCACCATCATGGTGACCGAGCCGATGAAGTCCCTGCCGCGAACCACAAACAAGAAGGGGGAGGAAGCATCGCCTGACCGGGGTGAAACCAGGAGGCGGCGCCGGGAGAGAAACCCTCGCACAGCATTGCCCCTTACGGGCTCATTCCCACCAGGTGACAATAGTCCAAGTGATGATGAAAACAAGGTAGCTAATTCTCTTAGCATAAAATAATATACTACCCTATAAATGTTGTAGATTGAGAAGGACCATATATTCATGAGTATACAAAGGAAGGATTTTGAAATCATAATGGTGGGGAATACATACTACCTTTCCCAAATGATTTCCCAACCATCTATCCAAGTGAATATTTTGGAGGCACAAAGGGATTATTTTGAATTAAAAAAGAAGGTGATTGCAGTAAAGGATGGTAAGTTACAAGAGGTCCTTATCAATGATGATGGTGTGATTCGATTTAGAATGGTGCATTGTGTGACTTCATCACCTAGGAAAAAGAAGGGTCTATTTGATAATGAACATAGATCAAATTTCTCTATCCATCTTGGGTGTACCATGATGTACTATGGTCTTTGAAAACACTTCTAGTGGGACAACATAAAGAAAGATATTGCGAAGTATATATAAAGGTGCTTGATATGAAATCATGTTAAAGTATAGAGGTAAAATTCACAAGGGAGGATGAAAATATTTCTTATAAACATGTGTAAATGGGAGAATGTCCCAATAGAATCTTTCATGGGTCTCTCAGAGACATATAAATAAAATAATGTGATATGGGTTGTGGTGGATTGACTCACCAAGACAGACCACTTTAACACTATTATGAAAGATCTCTCACTGTAAAAACTTGAAAATATATATTTGAAGGGAGTTGTAAGAATGTATGAGGTTCCACCATCGATTGTATCTGATCATGATCCTAGGTTCACATCTAAATTCTGGAGGATTCTTTAACATTATTTGAGTATTGAATTAAATTTTATCATGACATAGCACCCTCAAACTAATGGACAATCTGAAAGGACTATTCTGATTCTCGAAGATGTACTAATATCCTAGTCATTAGAATTCAAATGTATATGGTATCAGCATCTCCCATTGGTTGATTCCTCATACAACAATAGCTTCTACTTGAGTATTTATATGGATCCATATGAATCTCTTTATGGAAAGCGATGTAGAACTCCAACCAATTGAGTTGAATTTGGAGAAAGAATGCTACATGGACTTGATCTTATGAAAGATATGATAGAGATGGTTCAATTCATCCAATAAAATATTAAATATTCTCAAAGTTGAAAAAGATCTATGATGATAATCATCTGAGGGACTTGGAGTTTGAAATTGGTGATAAAGTATTCCTTCGAATATCACCATGGAAGAGAGTCATGTGTTTTGGAAATAATGGGAATCTAAGCCAAAGGTACATTGGCCCATTTGATATCCTTGATCGCATAGGATACATGGACTATCATCTTTCACTTCCACCAAATATGGTTCAAGTTCATGATGTGTTCCATGTATCACTCCTAAGGAAGCACATACCAAATCCCTCACATGTATTGAACTCAGAGGTGGTACAACTAGAAGAAGATCTCTCTTATGAGGAGCAGTCGTTAATGATTCTAGACTGGAGTGATAAGGTTATACCCAAAAAATACAACCCATCTTGTCAAAGTGTTGTGGAGGAACAATAAGTATGAAAAAGCAACTTGGGAACTTTAGGAGGTGATGAAGGATAAGTAACCTCAACTTTTTAGGTAAAATAAAATTTCGAGGCTGAAATTTCAAAAGGGGCAAAGAATGTAATGACCCAAACTTTTATCAATAGAATTTTTCCCTTATCAAAGTATTGTAATATAATATAAATCACATAAAATCACTTGGATACTATAATAAGATCTTTATAAATGAATAATTAATTAAATAAGAAGTATTTATATAAGTTAAGGAAAAAATACCGATGAAATGGTAACATGACCTTAGGAATAGTAATATGACCCTTATGAAGAGTAAGATGGAAAAATGAATAGTAACCTCACCCATTAAAGTATAAATAAATTTTTGGAATCTAATAAATTAAATTATGGTATAATTATATCATATTCTAAGAAAACATAAGTTTTAAAATTTATTAATTAAGTGTTTGTATTTTTGAAAGTCATAAATATTTAATTACAATTTTAGGATTAATTTAATAATTTAAAAGAAAATTTATTTTCATAAAATGTATTCATAAATTGATATTTTATTTATAATAATTTTAAGATAATTTTATGGGACTTTAAGTAATTTTTCAAAGCATTATAAAATCAATTATAATTTTAAAATTTGTATTTTCCAAGTAAATGAATATTTTAATTAAAAATTAAATCACTCATGTTTAGAAAATTATTTTCATAAAATGGATTTTGTTTCTAAATTCAAAACTTTAAAAAATGGTTAGGGTAATTTTTTGGAAATTTTCTAAAATACTTGACATTTTTATGAATAGTAAAATATAATAATTTACGATAAAAGATAAATACATGAATTATGGAGTCATTGATTATGTATTGATGATGTAAGTCCAAAATCACTAAATATCCTTAAATATTTTAATATATTTATAAGTATTGGAAAAAACAATCACAGTCTTGATCCAAAATAATAAACTAATTAATATAATAATGAGAAAACGCATCTCTCCTCCACTACAAATACCACCCCTCACAACCTTTTTTCCTCACACCTCTCAAGAATTGAGGCATTTAAAAAATCTACTCAAGTATATTCCCAATACCCTCCTTCATTTTTATAACCCCTTTGTCTCATTAAAAGACCAAAACTTTTTCCCTAATGAGGTTCTCGAGGAGAAGACATTTAAGAGGTAAAATCTTATTCCTTTTCTTTTAATTTCTTTTTCTTTTCAAATTATCGCATCACCACCCCTAATTAAAGTGGAATGATAACTCCAGTACACTAAATATAATGGAATTATATCATGTTTATGTAATATAGATCAGTAAAATACTCCCTCTCTTTATTATTCTAAAAATTAAATTGTCTCTCATGTAGCGTCAATTTACCGACATCGTGGGTGGTACACTTTCATTTACTTTAAACAACTTCAATGTTGTTAATAAAACCATTATAATGGTTGAAAAATATTTCAAATGTATTTTAAGAACCTATTTATATTCTTTAACTAACATATAAACGTAATAATAAATGATAAATCAAAATGAGTTCATTGTGATTGAAACACTGCCAAACTTAACCTAAAACATTCATCATTAACTTTTATCTACTGATTCATCCTCAAACCATATAACCAAATTATTTATAAGATAAATTAATATTATGTAATTTAATTAAAAATATATGATCTCAATTCTAGAAAATTATCCCCATTTTATATGAACTTCCATACTTATATACAAGTGAACCGATCATGAAAACTAAGAAAACGAACAGTCCCAAATGTTGAAATTAAACTCTATAACTCTTCGAAAATATCATAAATAAACTTAGTAAAAAAATATTGAATAAAATTAATTTAAAAAATGTTATTTATTTGTTAATTAATGAATATAACTTGATTATACATTATATTGAAGTGAAGAAAACATTCAGACATATGGTAAGGGGAATTCTCAAGCCCAACTCTCTTTCTTAGGGTTTCCCCTATTTCATCCCATTTTCAGTATGGATATTCCATTAATGGTCCTTGAATATCATTTATTCATCATTATCTTATATTTTCTAGGATACAAATTTTACCTATCTAGTTTTATGACAAATGAGAATATTTTTCCAAAAGAACTCTTCTTTCTAAAAACTCATCTTTTACTTCTCAAGAGATTGTTTATTCTTCACTCAAAATTGATGATTCTTATTTCAAGTATGTTATTACATATTTATTTTGGGAACCCCAAAGTTTATTAATGAATGTATAATTTATGAAATGAAACTCATTCCTTTCCATGGGTTATTTTATGTTCATGATTGATATACATTCTATGTGGCATGCATGATAATGTAAATGTTATGATGTGATGGGTGAACCTAACATTATATAGCGCAATCTAAATGTTATGATGTGATGGGTAAACCCAAAATTACATATTACTTCAATTAATTGGTTAATGTGGCATATCACATGAGGAAAATTGAAATATTCATGAACATGATGCAATATTTGTTCACAACTATGTGTGGTAGTTGACCACTAGAACATGATGTTTCATTTTTATGCATTACCACATTCAATGCCTTTATATAATGCTTCCTCTCATGATTATTATAATGATACCATGCTTATGTTGTGATGATGATGATTTTTCTCACCCCTATTATATCATTTCATGTTTATATCTATCCTCTTACTTTTCTTTTAGGTCACCCATTTCTTTGATGTATATCTTTAGGTGACTACTAGTATTAATGAGAATTCTACAGCCATTAAGAAGCTATAGAATTAGAAATCAATGTTTATGCTTTATTATGTAAATGTTTTGTGTGAGAATAATTTTCCCAGGACACTAATCCACTTGATCCTGGATTTGTAAAACTATTATATTGTTTATCATTAGAATGATGTAATAGTAATATAAGAAAAAGCATGGATGCTATAGAATATCCATGTATTCCTCACATGGTCCTGGAATTATTATTTGAGAATATGAGGTTTAATTAACTTGTTATCTCGATATAATATAGTAACAATGAAAAAAAAATGTAATATAACAAATATATTATGATATTGATCATCAAAATTATATAATTATAAATTTTAACGTGACTTCTATGATACACTTGAAGGTTTTGGGAATAGTGGTATCTCTTCAATCCTATGACCAATGATAATTTCTAATAAGATTTAATAAATAATCCATATAAACATAATGAATCGTCATCATATATAATGAAAATTATTAAGTAAAATAGAAAAAAGGAATCTTGGATCTTGGAGAAGATCTTTTCATGTTGAATTCATAGTTAATTTAATAACAAGAATTACCTTTATCTTGATATTATTGTTTTGATGGATATTTTGTTTTTTAAATCATCACCTGAATTATACCATCATTCCACTATGAGGATACAAAATTTAATTATTATAGCACTAATCAAAATGTGCTCCATAGTCTCAGAGCATCCTTGATGAAACTCTAAGTGATAGAATGGAGGTTCTGACCTTTTTACATCACTCACCATTAATTGCAACATAATATTTTGGATTGGAGTATTTCCTCCCTTATTCTATCAATATTTAGAAGGAATAATAAGGTAGTGAAATTATATTGTTATTTAAATGAATCATTGAAATGTTATTCATAGAGATATCCCTTGGGATAGGATGCATTGTGAACAACATAAATGATTTCATACAACCTCTAAAATTATATAAGTTTGTATATATAGATTTAGGGTGTAATATTTATAATTACACAAAGTCACTTGATAAAATATTTAAAAAAAATCACCATGATAAAATTAATAATATTATTATTATATTATGGCATTCACAAACTTGTGAAAATAAATTTCATGTTTGTAAAATAAATAATTCATTATTTATTTAAATGTTATTTAAGATAATATCAGTTCCATTACTGATAACTTGACTAGGTTGGTCCACCTTCCTTGGAAATTATCAAACCTTGAATAATAAATATTATTCATTTGATAAATAATTATTATATTCAAAGTATTTTGAATAAATATTTATTTAATATTTAACTCACATAAAAATGGCAATTGAATATTTTAGATCAATTAATCCTGAATAAATATTATTTCTCAATCATGATAATAACATTTATTCCAAATAATAAATTCAAATAGAATTAAACTATGTTCAATGGAAACACTAAATGTTTGATCCTCTAGGCATCTTCCTTATTGGAATTAGGCAGGTTGTCCTAAAGTCCAATATCAACATCTTAAAGCACATAATGGCACCAATAGAGTGAAATGTTAATGTTATAATGATAAAACCCACATATGAACACTCTCTATATAACATAATCCCTTTGTATTGATATTAAAAAAAATTCATACTTGTGTCATCAACCTAAACACATGATATGTCACTCTTTGACTTGTAAAATAATATTTTCAGTCACTATGTCCATGGATTTTAGTTTGATAGAAACATTTCAATCAAAGGGTCAAGATATCATATTTCAGTATTATAAGGGAGAAATATTGTATTGAAATATTTATTAATGTCCTATCAATATTCATGTACCCAAAATATCCAACTTCACTAATAATTTAATAAATCATGGTTTTTTTCAATACATAAATGTATGTGACTTGTGATATGAATTAACAATAATCAAAATTCCAAAGACTAATACACACATATGTATATAAAAATATCCAACGACACGAATATGTGTGGAATTACTACTAGTGGGTCTACCCTTTATAATCTCCTATCATAGAGATTTTCATGTGAAAAAATCATTAGATGATGCCTCATCCGCTTATGAGAATCAAGCACCTAAAATTATTTATCATTTGTGTCCCATCAGATGACATCATTCGATCATAGGACTTATATCTTCTAGAATATTATCATGAAACTTCACATTTCCCATCATAGAGGGGATATTTTATGACCTTTCAATATGATAAATACTCTAAGTTTATTAGTATATTACATTTTACATAGAATAAAAAACAATAAATGATAAGGTATTTATTAATATTTTAATTTTTAAATAAATATTAAAACTAAAGTTTAAAGTAGTTGTTTTAAGGGAACAAAGTCTAACAAGTGGTCCTATGGAAATATGGATCAAACCCTTGGGATCCCAACTAAGTCATTACAAAATGATATCAAAGATAACTTAAGGTAGTTGGGTTTAATACTACCCTTGGGATCCCAACTTAGTATGTATGTCATAAATATGTATATTCAGCAAAATTATAGTGGAAGATTGAGTTTCTAGGGTAGTTCGAGTATTATTTTGACTTACTTCTGGATTAATATTTAGTTATTTATGTCTCAAGCATCATGACTAGGTCCGTATAGGTAATAACATGTAATATAGAATGAAATATTATATTTTTATTTTTACTTGTTTAACTAAGTGTTAGAATCAATTGAAGATTTATATTAACTAAAACATCAATGTTAATTAAACAGTTTTTCTATACTTATTTATTAGTGATAATTTATTATATGTAAATATATAACCAATTAATTTGATAAATAAATTATTTTTATTATTTATGTTAACTATATTATTCATTCTTATTTGTAAATTGGTGTTTTTGAATGATTTTAAATATATTTTTTGTATAAAATCTTTGATTAAAATAAAGAATAGTGAATTATGGGTAAGGATTGTAACCTAACCATTACAATGTTACTCTTAATTTTAAAGATATTTATAAATGAAAATATATTATAATGTGATTTTATGATTAAATTTATATTATCTGACCATGTCAACCACTTATAGGAATGTAAGAAGGATTTTTTAAGAATTCTTGAACTATTAGGCCTATTAATAATCCATAGGTCATAGAGTGGATCACACAGCTATAATAGGTTGTGGGGAAAGGAGAATCTTCACAAGGACCTAAAATATTTTTCATTATTTGAAACTATTACTTCCATCACCCGTAACCTTTTTTGGAGATGTCACATTGTAGGAAGTAGGGGAATGGGTTTAATGCATCTATAAAATCTATGAGGTCATCAAGAACCCAAAGATTCAAAATGTGAGATTTATTACCTTTATACATGAAGGGGGTTCCCATCGATAGAGGTATGTGATAGTTAATGTGATGAATGACTAGGTTTTGAGATGTAAAGGATTCCAAGTGTTATTTAAAGATTTATTTTATCTAAAAACTCTTCATTAGGTAAAGGATAAATATTTTCTATAAATTAGGTATAGGGTGAGGAATTTAACAGAGTATACCACCAAATTATCAATATTCTCCACATTTCTTCAATCTTAAGTAGGTATGAGGAATCAAAATATAGATGTTTTTATATGGTTTGAAGGAACCATTGCAGAATCAAGTAGTTGTTGGTATCCATATAACCACTGATAACCAGAAGAAAACTAATGTAAGATTCAAATACAAAACAAAGATATATAACTACATTAATAAAAAGAAATCCCATGAAACTCATGTACTCATACTAAGAATATAAAACAATAGCATAGACACCTACCCAAATTCCACCCTCACACACTCAAGAAAAATACAACTCCTATAACAATGCACAAGTGTAAACAAAAAGAAAGAAAGGGACAAAAATAATTGATTTTACATGGATTTTTCATTAGTCCAACATCTATGGAGGAACACTACCATTTCCATAAATTTAATAGAATAATAAAATATTAAACTCATAGTTAGTGAATTTATCCAATAATATATCACTATAAATAATATATATGAATGGTCCCATCATACCTATTTATAGTAAGTTCTATATAGTTAACTAGTTCCCCCACATTTAAAAAATCCTGGGGACCCACCATTGATCTTGTCCAACACTAATTAACCTTAATTCACTCTTCCAAAACCTCTATTTCATGAAAATTAGTAAAATCCATTCTAACACAAATCTATAATGGTTTATATGTAGCTTTTTCAAACTACTAATAATGTATTATGTTACTCCATCAAATTGATTCATATGTGAGCTAGTACTTCCAAATTTTTATCATTCTAACATAGCCATATAAAATCATAGTTCTAGAACACGTCCTCCAAAATAGCCTATCTACTTTCATAATTCAACTATCCTAAGATTCATCTATGATCTAGAACACAGGCTCTAGAATCTATTGTATAATAAAAAAATAAATAGAATCATGGAATAGTCTTTAAAATCCCAATGATCCCTCACTTAAAGAATTATTTTAAGGATTCAATACCACCACCAAATATTATGAAAAAAACTATTCATCTAAACTTTCACAATAACATACAGTGTCTATATTACACCTTTCAGTCACCTGGGTCCCATTGATGTACAATTCTAACTCATACATCCCCAAATTAATACCATGGTAAACATATCATACATATTCTAAATTTCACAAATCATATATGGATCCATCACCCCATCCTCTAAGTTCATCCAAATGAAATGATACTTCTGCCTAATGTGCATATTCTATGGGAGAAATCCCATATTTTTATCCAAATTAATTACACTCTAACTATCATATAAAATAAACCTAGTTTTATATCTCCTTATTTACCCTGGAAAAAAATTCTTGTAAATAAATTCCTTACATTCTTATATTATGTCTATATACTATACTTTCTTTATGGATAGTGAAATATTTGGTTGTAACCTCAAAATCCAAATTATGGTTATCCCTATGAAGGTAAACACAAAGTATATGGTACTCTTCTATGCATACTTTTCCCTTCCAAAGTATTAATCAACATAAAACTTAAATAAATAATATATTACAAAATAGAAGGCTATATCTTCTAAAACATTGATAAATGGAGAATAAAATTAACAAATTCTCAATACTTCATTCCCAGATTCTCCATAAAATAAAAAAACTCTCACTTCATGTGAAATTTTCATCCTTATATATACCATGACATATATAAATCTACTAACTACTGAAGAAAAGAGAAATTACCCAATGTAATTATCCTTATAATCCATTTTTATTAATTTTTATATGAATAACATAATGTTTCTAGCCAATGGGGTTGAAACCAGTTTAGGTATGGTTATTCTTGACCTTTAAAAAACCATTTAGTTATATTTCCTCTAATACAAAGCTACTATTTTTTATTCCTATTTCTTTCAATATGAATCCTCAAAAATATTCCTTAATTCCATGATATCCTTCATCTTGAACCTTATGGAAAATCTTCATCTTCCAAATGTATTTCATGTCTAGGTCTATTAAGAGAATTTCATCCATATACAAGAGAAATATGATGTATCCCCCATCATTAAACACCTTCTTGTAGAACAATGGTTAGATTTGCTTCATAATAACCCATTATTAGCCAAACAATCATAGAAATTCTAGTTCCATTTCCATATAACTTAATTCAAACCATAAAGAATTTTTTTTTTCTTACACACTAGGTCCTCGTTCTATTTGTAGAAGAAAACATATAGATACAACATATATATTTCTCCCTATAAATTTTCATGAGATAACTTTATCTTTACATCATCTATTCTGGATGTGTAATTTCAAAATAAATGAGCCTTAACACTATCTTGATGGTTTTGAGTTTAAGAATTAGTGAGGAATTTTTAAATAAATCAATTTATTCCCTTCACTGAAAACCATTGATAACCAACATTTTCTTGTACCAATTTATACCATCCTCTTCCTATTTCAAACAAAAAAATCATTTTTTTAGTGATTTATTACATTGTGGTAATTCTTTTAGATCAAAGGTTTTTCTTCATGAAAAAAAACCCATTTCATCTTTCCTGAATCACACCAAATTTTCAATATTGTTGAGACATAGCACTTATTGTGGTCTCTAAGGAACTCTTCCACCCATAAGAAGTAAGTAATTAAAACCAGTTCATAACCTTTGAACTATTTTTATGATCTTGGTGGACCTATGTAACTCAACCTATAACTCTTCTCTTTCCATAATAACTACTTATATAATTTCACCTTCTACGGATCTTCCTTGAGCTTCCATAGTTCCGAATATTTTAGGTATATATTCTTCCCGCCATGATGATTCTTCAAAAAATTATTATCTCTAAAATTTCCATAACTTATGGTCTCCTGTAGCTTCTATTAAATTCAAATTGGAAATGGTTAGTTGATTCATTTTTTAAAGTCCCATCTTTCACCACGTTCTAACCTTTACATAAGACCTCCAAATTGAACATCACATTTTTTCCTTCTAATGTTCTTCCAATTTTCTTTATCTGAAAGGCCAAACCCAAATTTTTCATCATTATACCCAATAAATAAATAAAATTGGGGCTTTTATATGAGTTTTTTCTAATCCTTTTAATCATCATAGATATATGTGAGACTTCATAAAACATTTAGGTGGGAAACTTCCTCTAGTTTTCTAAACCACAAAAGTTTTTGAAATATCCTAATACAATGGTGTGGAAGAAATTATATTCATAAGATAATCTATATAATTAACTAATTCCACCAAAATGACTTGGGAATTCTAGAAAATAGTTTCATAAATTAATAATTTTTAATTTGCATCTGGTTTATCTACTCCGCTACACTATTATGTTCAATTGTTTTAGGAACAATGTTCTTGAACCTAAGTCATATTCTTCAAAAAAATATCAAGAATTCCCCCATCCATATTATCTACCATTATCAATCCTTATTAACTGAATCTTGATATTAGCTTCTTCACCATTGTCCTTAATCAAATGAACACTAAGAACATATCATATTTTTTCTTAGGTAAACTCATACTTTCTATAACAATCCAAGTTTCTAGTATATGTTCTCCTTTTAATAAATAATATATAGAATAAATTTTATCATAGAATACACTATATAAAAATAAATGATAATATATTTTACAATAAAAGATAAACATTAATAAATCATAAGAATAAAATGTGAAATGTCATTAATAAAATTACAAGAATAGTAAATCCTCAAGTAAACAAAAGGATGGTTAAAATGATTTATTTTTAATATTATAATAATAGTATTTAATGATATTTTATATTTTAATTTAAGAGTTAAATTCTTCAATATTATAAAATTATTTTCGTAAAATTAATTTTATTTTTGGAATCATCAATTAGAAGTTATATTAGGATTCATTTTTGAGATTTTTCTAAATGAATTGTTTTTGGGTAAATGGTAAAAATATATTTTTTAAAAATACTATAAATTTTATGAAATAATCATGATGTAAGAAAAAATTAAAAAAATTTAGAACCATTTTATCAACAAAAAATGAATTTAAGTGGTAAAATAATTAATTTGAAAAAATTAAGTTGAAATTAGAAACTTATATTTGATATTTTTTTACCTAAATTATATTTTATCCTTACAAAAAACTAGTTTTAGTTCTTTAAATTAAATTTATTGGTTGGAAAGTTACATTAGGTATTTTGATGATATAAATGTTAAATAAAATTTATTATTTTAATAATAAACCAAAACAATCATGTTGTAAAATATTATTTTTTTCATAGATGATAAAATAATCAATATTTTAACGCAAAAATACGCCTCTATTTTTCCTTGGAAAGTCACATTCCATTCACTTCTCAAAGCCTAATATCTATCCATTTTCCAACTTATTTGTATCTAAGAACCCTTGGAGATAGTTTTTATTTATAAAATTCTATTCCTTCATGGATTTAGAAAAATGATAAAATCTTCAACAAAGTGGTAACCCCAATTCTCTTTTCATTCTTTTTATAACTTCTTCTTTCCAATCTCCCAATAAATTCACCTCATTATACCTTTTTAAAATATTTCATATGTAATTATATAACATAAAAATTCTATTATGATACTAGTATAACTATTCAATATATTTATAGAATATACTCTCTATCTACCCTCTTTTAATATGTTATGATATTGGTCGGTTTAGTCCGCTTATAGGGATGTTTTCAATGCGTTACTTATCACCGGATAGATATCTATTTAGTATAGATTATGTAATGTAACTTTATTTTAATTAATTATAATTATTCATAAATAATTTTACAAATTTATATATTAAAAATATTAAAAATCATGGAATCAAAACAAAATGGGATTATTTAAAAGAAAACATGTCTTCAAGCTATTATATATTCAAAAAAATAGAAATAAATATATTCCAATGATTATAAATAATAAAATTTTAAAAAAATATTATTAAATTTTTTATTCATGTTTCAATAAACATAATTTTATTATACAGTAGGTTCAAACATGATGAAATAAAATGATATATAAGGTAAGGTTTATTTGTCTTAATTTCAATACCTTGTTACATGCTTCTTAATATCCACTAATTTAATTTCATATGGTATAAATATAGATCTATTAAATTACTATATCTTAAATAATTTTTTTATTGGGATTTTCACATTCATTTAATCTCCTTTTATTCCTTATCCTTTGATTCATATATTACCTCTTTCTTAGGGGTTGTTAACATAATTTGCTTTCATTAACTTATAACCTTTATTCTAGAACATCATCCTCTGGAGTTTGGAATATTCAAACATATTATTATAGTATATTTTATTACCTTTTTTTTCTAATGTTTAAAATTCTTTTTGAAATTTCACCTCCCTTTGGTTAACAATTCAACCAAACATTTTATTTTATTTGGATTTGTCCTTATATCTTCTTTATAATAATAAATCTTTCTCTTCCATATCCATATTCATTATATTTTTTTAAGAATATTATTCTCTATCATTCAATGATTTTGTAGGGTCATTTTACATAATATTTTACTTTCATTAAAATGTTTAAAAGAAATCTTCTTAATGTTTTCTATACTATTAATTTTTTAATTTCATTACAAAAGTGGGAAAGTAATATCTTTTTTTAAGATTTCTGCAGAAATCTTTATTGGATTTTATCAACATTCATTTTTATCTATATTCCTTTCCAAGTATCCATGGTTTTTTGAAGAAATAATATTCCCATTTTTTGAATTTTTCTAAATGATAATGATTAAAAATAATAATTAAAGGTATTACATTACACTTATGTATATTTTAATTTTATTCTATGAATGTACTATTTTTAATATAATTCATTTACAAGGTTTAAATATTTATAATTATTTAAAAATTATTTTTTTATACTTCCCCTTTTCACCCCTTATAAAGGACTTTTTAATGTTACTTATAAGTTTATTTTTACAACCATGTTATAATATAATAATTTTTTTTATAATTTTGCTTAAATTTTCCAATCAAACTCTAAAAGATTTGTCTCCTTTGGGGTTATGTTTCATGTATTACCCTATTAATTATATTGGGAATTTATATTTTATGCCTCAAATTTATCATTAAAGTTATGTTCTTTATCACTCTTCATCTATCTCTTAACTTTATTTTTATCCTTTATATCAATATTCTTTAAATTCATGGATATATTCTATATCACTTACACTATTTATATATTTTGTTTTAAAGAATTGACATAATAGTGTACCCATTACTCTATATGTTGTGAGTTTGAAGATTGATTACCATGAAAGGTATTTCATTTATTGACTATATAAAATTGTAAATCTTTATACTTGTTATTTCAATACAAATGCTTATTAATTAATAATGCATATTGGTTAGGTGTTGTATTATTTATTCATTCCTTCATATGATGAATGAATAGAAATTAACTAGTGAATAAAGGGTCATGAAATATATACCTCAATTCATCAGTATGTCTTATGAAACAACCTATTTCAGTTATTTGGTGTATGCAGTACCTATTTATGTATGATATCTTGGCTTGAGGCCTTGAAGGTATGTTTATTATTTATGAAATTATGAATTTCATCACTATGAAGTCGGTTATTATTATACATGTGATTATTTATATTATTATGTTATCCTTGGATATATTACATACTCATGTTATCAGTTATATGGAATTATTTGATTATTATTTATTCCTTTTATATTATTCATGCCTTATTTATTCCATGATAGATTTTATTGTACATTATCACCTAATAAGAATTTTATATCACCCTTATTATGTTTCCATGTCTCCAATTAATGAATAATAATACTATGTAGGAAATATCTAGATGGGTGTCATTTGGGAGACATTGAATATTTATTGTTAAATAAGGAATAATTGATTTAATTGGAATAATGGCTATTTTATGGGAAATATATGGGTGTTGTTAAGTAAATTATTCTCCTAACTCTCTAAAAATCTGAACCTAATAGTTAATGGGTATGTAACTGACTTGGTATTTAATTGATATTAGAATTATAGATGGTTATGTTTGAGCCACTTTAGATGGTATCAAACTAGTATGAAATGAATATGTTTTTACACCAGATCTGGGAGTGTGGGTATAGAGCACAATACTTCCCTTTTTAAATCATTAATGAATATAAAAAATTGCAATAAACCATTGTGAGAATATAATAGTGTAAACTACCAAATTCCAATATGTATGAGCTCTAAATTCCAAGACATAGGTGTCCTATTTGTGATAAACCACACTTTTATATTCTTTCCAAGGATATAAATCTCAGGAGATCTGAAATTACTGTGACTGATCACCAATACCCTTTTAGACACTAAGACTACCATATTATTCTCACTAAGGTTACTATGAATTAAATTACAGAACTCTAAACATTTAAAAGTTTCCATTCTGGTAATTATTTCTTCGATTGATTTTTCCATCAGATATAAAATACCAAATTTAACACCTTTGACCACAACCATTTAACGCCAAGTAATCTCTTATACACCATATATGAATCATTATCAGAAATTTATTTCATTTGGATAACTTATAGATATTATATTACTTCATAAACTAGATATTCATAAAAATTCTTATAACTTCAAGAGTCTTTTTTTATGTTCAAACATTAACATATCCCATTTCCATGATCTCAATATCATCATCATCTTCTATATGGACCATGTTGAACCATCTAGAATCATAATTAACCATACATTCCTTCTTATACATAGAATATAATGAAGTCCTAGAATCAATGATCCATGATTGCAACAAAATATTAACACTCAACAATAAACTTCTCTCACCTTCAATTGTTGTGTT
Source organism: Viscum album (assembly GCA_963277665.1). Taxonomy (NCBI): domain Eukaryota; kingdom Viridiplantae; phylum Streptophyta; class Magnoliopsida; order Santalales; family Viscaceae; genus Viscum; species Viscum album. Next base: position 693,351,722 of record OY728161.1, on the reverse strand, counting down.
TATTGAACTTGAACCTTTGGAAGCTCCCATTCTAAAATTCACCCTATTATCCATTTGATATTTACTTAGGATCCCCTACATCCTAAAATTAAAATATATAGGAATGGTCTCAAATTTTTTACCTTAATTATATCACTTCATCTATCTTTTTTGATCATGTGAATTTTTTATTAAATAGAACATAATTTATCTTCTGGATTGATCAGGGTTCTAGAAAGTTCCTAGACTTCATTCCAAGTGAGATCTTCATTTAGAATTAGATCATGAATTTACTCAAACACTGTATTAGGATTTATATAATAATTTATTATGAAAATCACTATCACATCCCATAATTTTATAAGTGATGACAGTGGAAATAAATCCCACACATCTTCTATGAATATCTATTTCACTAATATGATTTCACTCTAAATCATATTGAATTCATTGATATGATAAGTTGATTCATTTCCTTATGATATTATAATACTGAATAATATCTACATAATGAAATAAAATCATTATTATTAACTTCTCATGCGTATCTTTTAGGTACTTTATTATCTTTATTGTGATATTCACCTCCTAGATGTTATGAAAAACATTCTATTCTTGTGACATCAGTATCATTCTAAGTTAATTTCTATTAATACTTTTACATTCCACATTTTTCATTAGTTCCTATTTAAATATTTTAAATTAAACCTCTAGATCCTTAAAAAACAAATAATCATCTATTTATATTTTCCAGAAACTAAAGTCCATTCTATTGAAATTTTCTATCCAAACTATGCATTATTATGATGTTTTACCTATAAAATAATATAATCCCAATGAAACAATAAATTATATAGATAATAATTTTTACTTAAGGTTATTCCACCAAGTTTATTAAGCCTTGATAAACAAAAATCTATGATAAATATTCTTGGGCTCGTTGGAACAACTGATCAACTGAAGCCGACCATCAAAAACACCAATTGTGGAAAAAAAATGATCCAGAACTCCCTAAATTAAAAGGAAACTCGCAAAAATAACATATCTAGACTGAGAAGATAGAACCACACCTCATACACTCACTATAACACCACCTTAACATGCTCAATAAAAACTCAACTCCTAGAAACAAACACACAATCAGAAACCAAAGAAAACAAGGAATGACAATAATAGATTTTATATGGATTTTAATTTAGTCTTACATACATAAGTGAACACTAATGTTTATTTTTATTTCATGTAAGAATAAATATTATGAAAAAAATAATAAAATTAAACTGATATTATAGCACTACAATTATTATATACAAGTATCATGATCCCACCTATTTATAGAGGGTATCAACCAGTTAACTATTTCTAATGCCCTTTGAAGTTTATAGGGGGTACACCAATGGTCTTGGCCAAATATTATTGCATATAATTCACTGTTCCACAATATTTTCCCATCATTAGTGTAATTCATTCTCACTCTTCACTCATATGATTTATAAAAATCCTTTGTAAACTGATAGGCATATCTTATGTAACTTCATTAGAGTTATTCTTATGTGATCAAGAGCTTCCACACATCAATTATTCATACATGACCACTTGAACTATGGGTTTTAAAACATTTCCTCTTAAATTTTCAACCTCTTACTAGAATTTCAATTCCATAATCATCCTCCATTATATGAAACCCATTTTATAAAATAACGAATTTCATACACAAAGATATAGAAGCATGATAGAATATTTAAAAATCAAAACAATATTAAAATTAAATCTATAAGGTTATAAATAATGTAGTGTTAGTCAAGACTAATTCCATAGGAAGTATAAGGTTTGGTGGATCACAACCTAACTAATGGATTTGTAAAGGATATTCTAGTTTAAATAAGTATAATTGATAGGAGATGGGTTGGATTGTATCTTTTCATGTTAGTCAGGGTGGAAGTTCTCCTCCTAATCTTAGATTTAGAATACCAAAAAATTTATGTTATATATATATATATCCACCTATTATGTTGGTCTCACCCAAATTTACTCAAGTTTTTAGGGTGAAGCGTCCACTTGTAGTGTATCTTGGGTTTTTAAATCCTTTGATACCAAAGAAGAAACATATAAACACATTCATTATTTGGATAGTTTTGGCTTGAACTAGCAAACTTTGGTTGATTTGAGATGCTTTAAATTAATACCAATATACCTAAGTGAAATCAATTTATGAAAAATGTTTGATCCTAGGTTATTACAAGGGATGGATTTGATGAAATTATTTTTTAATGATTTAAATTTGTTAGACACGAGAATAATTCATTTAAGGAGATCATAAAAAATTCATCACTTATTGGTTTGATAACAAAACAAAAAAATCTAATCACCTATACACTTAGAGGATCATTTTTATGAGAACTATAAGGTAAATTTTCTTATTTTCACATAAGGTATGTGGCCTTAAAATTTCACAATGACAAAGAAGTTTTAAGATCATAAAACTAAATTCTCAATTAAAAAAGTGATTAGACATTAATAGATTGATAAATAAAACCTAATATAGACCCATATGAGGTTTATCTCTTAATTTATGTTATTCTCTCAATGTAATAAGAATGTAGACTCATGAGGGTGGAATTGAAGAAGTGAAAAACAATAAAACAATGAACACTCCACCGTTTTGTGAAGGATTTCTCTCTTTGTCATGTAAATAAATTTACAATCTGATTAAATGGTATCAATGTGATAATAATAAGAATATAAAATGATAATAATAAGAAATTTAATTAGTAAGCTAAGGTGATTCGAAAATCTTATAATTGAATAAATGTGATTACAAGATCAAATTGGTAGAAAAATATTAAAATGAAAACATAAAAAACCTCCCTCAAATCCTTCACTAAAACTAACTTAAATTAGAATTTTTTAATAATTTTTTTGAGTCCCAAATATTCCAAGTCCTTCCAATTTATTTTGGTAGGATTATTGTTTTGTAATGTTTTTTGAATGTGGACTTTTCCACCCTTGACATGGAATGGGATCCACCTTGCATGCCTCCAACTGACGTGTCCCAACAAGCATCTGTATTTCTGAATTTGGGTGGTCCATAGAATAATACAATTAATAATCATATGTTTCCTAATAGTATTTTAAATTTCATCCCAAATGAAATTTTAGTTTTCGAGATATGATTGAAATGGTGGGCTATTTTTCTAGGCCACATAATTTGGCCTAGAATCTCATTTTCAACTTGGGGTATCTAGAACTCCATTAAAAATCATATTTATCTTAGGTAACTATTTAATTAAATTTTACCTACTGTTTCATCTATTTATATTTCAAATTTTATCATCCTTTGGCTTGGATATTGGCCACTATAGTGATTTTATTAGAATTTTTCCCAGTTCACTTCACTCAAAATATCCTTGGATCAAGGCCCACTTTGGTCATCTTATAATGTTCTTATTGAAGTTCTCTAGAAGACTAGAATATTTCAAATGAAATTGGAAGTATGAAAATAAATTATGAAATTAAAATCAATAGAATTGGATTATTAACAATGTTTCTAAACATATACCATGTAATTGTACGATTTAAGAAAGAATTGCACTCGTGATGTGAAATGATGTTCAAATTATAAAATTAAATATAAATGGTGTTCATGAATAATTAATCAAAAGAATATTATAATATAAAAAATGAATATTAGATTCATTTTGTGGATAATTAAACCATCAACTAGATTGTTCCTAGTCCCTAGAAAAAATTATCTCAAAAAAATGAAATTCAAATTCCCTTTTCCAAAAGCATCTTCATATACACTGATAACAAAAATACCTCAAACAAATAATTATAAAACCCATAAAAAATATTTTAACACAAGATAAATTCATATACATATCCAAATCTCAATAAAATTACTTTATTCAAATTCATCGCAATATTTCATCAAATTTCAATTAAATCTGATGATGTGTTGTGTATCACAATATACATGGGATTAATATTTATTCAAGAAAATATTGAAGTGCTTGGTGGAATCCCATTTTAATATTATTATTAATATTCATTTTTATTTTTTAATTTATTTATTTTGTTTTTTATTCAATTTATTCATGGTAATTGAAATTTCACTCATTCAACTCATCCATGTAGCGAGACTTTTCTGATGACTCCCAAGCTCAAAGACATTAGGGAACCAATTTATGCTCACATACTCAGGAATCATCTTGAGCTAACTCTATCAAAAACAAAATAAAATTTCCATAAATAGCGATAAAATAAACATATTTAGGCTAGAAAACTATAGATTCACGATCCCCAAGTTTCCAAAGTCAGACATTAATTCATTCCATTTATCTACACATATTTGTATTTTTTTGATTTTTTTTTCTTTGAATACTCTTGTTAAAATTAAAATGATCAAAAAACCTATTACATTTATTATAAGACCCCAAGAACTCAAACTAATACCCCACAATCTAAAGGGAATGCATTGTAATTTTTTGATAAAAATATTAATGGTGAAAATCACCTTTGATAGACACACTTACAAAAATATATTCTCATGAACATAAAAATAATTAAAATCTGAATAATGGTGTGAAAAATTATTGTATATTCAGTTTCAAATTTTACAATGTGTATTATCATGTTCAAGGTTAAAGAAATGTTTTTCCATTAAGGAACATTTTTTCCTTTCTAATTTTTTTATAATTTTTTTATGAACACAACAGAATTTTTTTTATTTCATACACCCCCCAACATAAAGTAACATCATCCCAAGTGTATAAATAAAAGAAAATTTAGAAGTGGTAGAGTTATAGGAGAAGAATTCCAAAATTAAAATTTAAAAATGAGTTATGGAATAGTGTCATATAGTGGTATACTGATGAAGGTCATGCCACAAAAAAATTATTCCTTTGATCACCATGTCACTCATAAACTCCCCATAGTGGATGGTAGAATGGTTTGGACTTTTTGGATGTATGTGATTTCCTTGAAAAAACATCAAACTCAACAGTCCCTACTTCTCACACACAAAAAAAACTAAAAAACAGGGAAACCCAAACAGGATCCCTTAACTAAAAAAACAAATGAAAAGGGAAATGAAAAAAAGTACATATTTATTTTGAAATCCTATAACATTATTAAATGTACAAGTAAAGTTTGGGTTGCCTCATAGAAAGAACTTTGTTTAATGTCATTATACCGACATGGACACTAAATCTATTAGTATTTTCCCTATTCATAGGTTGGCTTAGTAAAATCCTCCTATTTTTCTTGTTTATTGAATAATTAAATGAATGGTTTAAACCTATGACCAATTAAATTCAAAACATGACCACTAGTGGGATCCGAAATCTATATTTCCCCATGAGGGTACATATGATGCACTATATAAGGACCTGGCCATCTAGACCAAGAATTTTACTGGTTCAATGTTTTTGACATTGATATTCCTATATTGGTACACTTAAACAATAGATTTATTTATCCATATATTTTTATACGTCTCTAGAGTATGTTTCTAAAGTTCATTAATATCGAATTTCCTCTTTGTTTTTTCCAAATAAATGTCAAAGATAATTTTTTTTGATTTCCCAAAAGGCCTTATTTAAAATTTAAGTAGGTAAATGGTATGATTATCCATAAACTAACCAATATGGTGACATGAATATGATTATTTTTAATTCATTATGATATTCCCAAAGGGTATCCAATATTTTCTAGGACCATTATTTCCTAGTGGGATTGATATCTTTTCAATAATTTTCTTAATTCCCATATTTTTCAACTCATCTTGACCATTGGTTTTGGGATGGTAGGTAGTGGAAATTTTTTTAGAAATCTCATACTTATACATAAATGCCAAGAATCCATAGTTGCATAAATGGGTTCCATGATCACTAATGATATCATTGTGAACTCCAAATCCAAAAAATATGTGCTCTTTTAGGAATCGGATCACAACATGATGGTCAATGGACTTAGTGGGAATATAATAAAATCATTTTGAGGAATAATAAATATATAATATGATTTAGATATATCCCCTAGAGTTTTTTAAGGGCCTCATGAAATCAATTCCCCAAAATTCCAATATTTTTATGACCATAATAGGGAGTAAGAGGCATTTGATTTCTTTTAGTTATGGATCCTAATTATTGACACCAAGGAAACATTAGAAGAATTTGTAGAAATTCTTAGTGATGTTTGTCTAGTATAAACCCCTTTGTAAGACCTTTAAATTGGTTTTCGTTGTGTAAAAGTGATCTCCACATGCCTTTAAATGACAAAATTTTAATGGACACTTGATCAGACTTGGGGACACATCTTCTAAGGATTTGATTAGGATATAACATAAAGATTTATGGATCATAAAACAACCATTTTTTAATTTCAAAAAGTAATTCCCTCATATCTTTGTTACCAAATAATTTTGGAATGAAACAAATTAAAAATGGTTTTCTATGTCATCATACCATGGATAATCACTCACATAATAGAAGTTCTCATTAGGAAATGAATCAGCCATAGAAAGGTGATGTTAGTTTTCATAAAATTCCGTCCAAGAGAGGTGTTCATATAAAACATTTTCAAAACCCTTTTATCCTTAATGGTTAAATAAAACTCTTGAAGAATAATGACCCACATTATAAATATAAATTTGGCATATTGTTTTTTGAAAAGGAATTTTAGAGATAAATGATTGGGGAAGACAATGATGGGGGATCCTAATAGATAGTACCCGAGTTTCTCTAAGGAAAATACAAAAATGAGTAAAAATTTATCAGTGGTGGTTAAGTTGATTTGTGAAACATTTAAGGATTTAATTTCATAAGAAATAAAACATAGAGTTTTATCAGAACATTATCTAAGACAGCTCCTAAATAAAATTCAATCGCATCACATATTAGTTTGAATGCGAGTTTTCAATTCAAATATTTCATTATAGGTGGAGAGATAAGAGATGACTTGATTACCAAGAATGATTCCCCAAATATTTTTGTCCATAAAAATAGAGAATGTTTCGTGAGAAGAGTACAAAGGGTTCAAGGAATGGAGCTAAAATTCTAAATCAACCTTCAATATAAACCATCATGTTATAAGTAAGACCTAACTTCCTTGAATGTTTTTTGAGAGGGAAAGTGATGAATGATATCAAACATAACTTTATCAACTTCAATCCCTCTTCTAGGGACCAAATTTCCTAGAAAAACTCATTTTCTATAAATATATAAATTTCCCCAATTTAGGATGACATTATTATACTTGCATCTTGAAAAAATATTTTCAACATTTACAAGGCATCCCTCAAATGTATCCTTGAATATAGATAAGTCATCCCCAAAGACCTATAAATAATCCCCCATCATGTCAAAGAATATTCCCATCATGAAATGTTATAAGGTGCCTAGAGAATTACATAACCCCAAAGTAATTCACTTAAAGAAAAAATTTCCAAATGAACAAGTGAAGGTTGTTTTTCTTTAATATTCTAAGGAGACCTCAATTTTATTGTACCCTAAGAATACATCTATGAAGTAGTATAATTGATGTCCCACCACTCTCTATAGGAATTTAATAATTAAGGGAAAGTGGAAAAGGTATTTCATTGTGTATGTGTTTAACATTTTATAGTCAATGAACACTCTCCACCAACTACTAGCCCTTGTTGTGAGAAGATCGCCATCCTCATTAGTGATCATAGTGATTCCAGCCTCATTCAAAACAACCTGAATTAAGCTTACCCACTCACTGTCAACAATGGTGTTGATTATACCTAATTCAAAAAATATAAGAATTTATTTACTTACCATATCCATAATATTGGGATTGAGTCACAACTGAGGTTTATGACGTCATTTGGAGTAAGATTCTAGAACAATATGATGAGTTTCAATGAATGGGATAATTCCAAGAATATCACAAAGGGTCCAACTAATAGTTTTTTTGTGATTTATTAGGACATAAATAATCATCCTCTATTTATTGGATTATATAGAGGAATAATTGAAAAAAAATAATGGTTTGATTGTCCCAGAAGAATTCATACTTGAGTGATGAAGTTAGGACCTTAAATCAACATCATATTGGTTAACAATTTCAAAATAAGGATGGGAATTTGTATAAAACTCAGTTTCTTTTTTAAAACACCTTGACAGAATTTTTTCCTTTTGAACATAATTTGCATCCACCTCATTGTCTGGATTAGTTACAAGAATGTTCATGAACTCTATGTTTTTGATTTCTCCAATAGTACGATTGATTAGTGATCCTGAAAAAACATGGAAGGAGTCTTCTGAAATACATTCAATCCAAGGGAACAAATTTCAATCATTTTAACAAAATAAATAAATCTCTTCTCGAATTAAACATCCTTCAATAATTCCTTGATGTTCTTGTGGTTCAATATCAGTATTACCTATCCAATTGACCTCGTAGATATCTTCATCATCACCAATTTAAGAGTTTTCATTGTAAATTTTTATATCAAGGATCATGTTTCTAAATGTTATTATCATGTTACATCTCAAATTCATGACTTATTTTAAATATAATTTTCATTCAATTTCCATTATTTCTTTTTTTCATGCATTTTGGTGGAAATGGTGGGTTTTGAAAAGTTGGTCCAAACCGTGAGCCCAATTCCAGATTTAGAAATAAATTTTTTTCTTTTATAACTCTTTCATTTTTCAGCATTTTTCATCAATTAAATTTAATACTTTGCCTTACCGGACCTATTAACACCACCATGTAAATTTTAAGCCTTTATAAATCCATAATCATGGTTTTTTTGGGTTTTTATTTAAGTATTTGAGCTAGCTTGGAAGCCAATTTCCAGTTTCTAAAAAATCATTTATTTAATATCTTATTCAATTTTAATGATTTTTCTGTGATTACACCTCTCACTCAAGCCCATTGAACCTAGGAGCCCCCCATTTACTTATCATACCCTTTGGAGCTAATTTTTCCTTGTGGTTTAGGTCAAAACATCTAAAGCTTTCACATTTCGTCCAGATTTAAAAAGGTAATTTGATTCCTTCATAACTCCTTCATTTTTTACTATTTTCCCCCATTTCAGTTCTAAATTAACATTCTCTTCCATTTTAAAACCTCAATTTTATTTTTGGCTATTTGAAAATTTCAGTTACTAGTGTATTTGGGGCAATTTCTTCAACATCCCTCAAGTAAGTGGGTCGCCTTTATTATTCTATCATTTTTCTTATTATTTCATTCAATGTGCTTAGGGTTTATTTTATTATCCTTTAAGACACTAATTACCAGAGGGTACGGTTTTGAATATAGGGTTTAAACATGGGTTTTCTTGGTCTAATATTCTATTTTTAATCATGATCTACCCTACTTGAGGTGTGGCGGTGGGGCGTTCCAGTTTTCGTACAAAGGAATCAAGGTTTTCATTACTGTGGTAGGTGATTCCATTGTGTGTCCAATTTTGTGACTTATATTTCTGTGTTTTTGGTATTTTAATGTTTATTTAATTTTAATTTTTCTGTGAAAATTGGTTTTAGTGTTATTTATAGTACAAATGAATTTTTGGTGTCACTTTTATGTGAAATTGGCGGTTTTACAAAGAAGTCTTGCATTGCTTCACTTGGGGATACCCTATAATTTCTTAGATAATTTTATTGAAATTTATTAGGGCTGAAAATACAATTTTTAATTTATATAACCTTTGGTGGTTGTTTCAAAAATCTATTTTAATGGTGTTTGTGAAACATATAAATTTTTAGATGCCATGTTTGTGAAAAATGGAGGTTTTAAAATGTTATCACTTTTTAAATTATATGGGTCTGCCCTAAGATTGATTTTTTGGTTTCATTGGAAGGGTTTGAACTAATTTTTTTGTTTTTGTAACTTAAATTGTGCATGTGGTGTGCAAAGTGGGGGTTTCAAGGTGTTTGGAGCAAAAAAACAAGACAATATTTTAAGAAGTTATTCATTAAAAATCAAAATGCTTTGTTGTGTTTTTAAGTGGTATAAAGTGTGTGTAGCTACTGTACTATTTTTAAGTGACCAGTAGTGGTTTTTTACATGAAATGGTATGTGTGTTTCTTTCTTAAATTTTTTGAGCACAAAAGTAGATTCCCAGGTACCTAGGTTGGTGGATATGTACTACAATAGCTAGTGAACTGGATGGGTGTTGACCCTATTTCACTGAGAAAATGGATTACAACCACTCTAACTAAAATATATGGATGATGGTGGTGGACCACTAGGTTATGGTTATGTTCCCTACTAGTGTTTCATGCACATGAATGTATTTTTCTATGGTTTCTTTTCACCGAGGTATGAGGTGTATAGGGCACGAGACTATCTAGTTTCCTAGGGGTGTTCCCAGTTTTAGTGTTCATTGGATTTGTGGTATTTACCATTTTATTTGGGTCTGTTTGTATTCACTTTATATTAGCTAAATTTTCTTATTTAATTGTGTTAACATTATGAAATTTTTAGTCTAAAAACTATTTTAAATTGAGAGTTGTGCTACTTGGAATTTATCGTCATTTTCATTACGTAGTAAAATTGCATGCTTTTCACTTTGTATTTCATATCCTTTGGAATATTTGGGTGGTATCCTACTGGGCTTAGGTTAAAACCCTAATTACTCCCCTTGGGTGAAAGTATACTTCATTATATTTGACTCAGGTAAAGTCAAAACCTTGAGTGAAGGTGGTTTGAGTTGTTACTCCCCTCTTGGTGTGGTGTTGTGGAGACAGCTCGGGGGTGATGACCCTTGGTTGTGTGGAGTCATTGTGAATGAATTTCTGCTGTTTTTTTAGTATTTGGACCTCTTGTTCTTTTTTAAAACCATTTATTCAGTTCTGGTTTTTTAAGACATATTAGGCATTAAAATGTTAGATTCTTATTATTGATTGTTTTTAATGTTTTATACTTTCATACTCAGGTAAATTATTCCCAAACCTAATTTACTAATACCCGGGCACTTTTTCTATCCTGTGGGGATAGGGAATTTCCTTTTGACCATGTCATTGGAAGGATTTGGTGCCATTATTGGTGGAAACCAGATCCAGTTTGTGACATTCTCATACATAACTCGGATGACTAAGTTGATTGTTTATGAAAAGGGATGACCATGAATGATGGGGGTTTCTCCCTACAACATAATCTTAGGTGATTTTCATGGAAAATAAATTCATAAGGGTAAATTAGTTTTTCAATATTACCCATGAGATCCTTTAATATCTCATTAGGAACTTGAACACTATGATCATCAAGTTGAAGAGTGACATATGTGGGTTGGAGATCCTTGATCTCTAACTGACAATACATGGCATAAGTAATGAGGTAAACACTCGCTCCTAGATCACAAATGTAATTGAAAAAAATTTCTCCCCTAATTCAATGTTTATGTTTGGACATCTTGGATCTTTCAACTTAGAAGGAATGGTCCCTTGAATGGTGGTACTCACATTAGTTGCCAAAAGGACTTAGTTTTTATGTGAGAAATTCCTTCTTAAATTACACAGTTACTTCAAGTAATTGGAGTGGGAAAGAATGGTTCGGATTTCATAGAGAATATGAATGTTAAACTTAAACAAATAGAATATTTCCATCAATGTTTTATTCATTTCTGGTTTATATTTTTCTATCATGCATTGAGGAAAGGGATCAGGTTGTGTGATTGTTCGGTGTGGTTGTGGTTCCTACACTTTCTCATTAAATTTTTTAGAAACTTATGGTGTTTCAAACTAATTTTCATGAGATTCATTGATTTTAATGGTTTTTAACGGTTTATTAAGGGTTTTAAATATATTTCCAACTTCTTAATACAGTCTCTTCATTTATTTGTTCACGAGAGGTTTGTGTGTAACTATATTATCCCCTTACGGTTAATGGTGGTACTACCTGAGTACGAATGAGTTTATATTCAGTTTTAATGATTTTCTATTCATGTTTAATGGATGAGACTTTTGAGCTCATTTTCTCAATTTTTCTCACAAATATTCAATTATTGGGGGAGGGAAATATTTTCTAGGGTCTTGTGTTGGTTGGTTTATCCTAGATTGATATTTATGTTTTTCGGTGGTTTGTTGAATGGGATGCTGAATTTTTTATTGTTATTAGACAGGAGGATGATGGTATTGGACTGTTTGTGGTTGAAACAGATTATGGGTTTGAAAATTTTATGGATGGTAGGGGATTGGTCATTATGGCTAACTGGGTTGTGGGATGGTTTGTTGATTATCTTTCCAAAAGAATCATGGCCGGTCATTGTACCTTGGGTTGAAAGTGTTTTTGTATTGGGTATTTTGAAAGTATAGAGAATTTAATTCCATTAGTAGTCCTCCTACATTAAAATCATTTATGGAAGGTATGGTTTGTCAATTTTCAATCATCTAGTCATGTTTACACAAATTTTAAAAATGGGATCAATGGTTTGGATTTTATAGAGATTCCTAAGATCGATCTCTTTAACCTTCCTAGTGAGTGTAAAAAAATTCCCTAAGTCATTCTTCTTCTCGAAGAGTGATAATTAAACCAAATTTGGGTGGATTAATATAATAAGGTAATTTTCCCCATTTTTGGTTTTGTTTGGCCAAACCTTCTAAATACTCATAATAATTATTCAGGGATTTGTTTTTTATGGTTTCATTAGACATCATAACAATGAATTGTTTGTTTTCTAGACCCAAACATTAATAAAAAATAAAAACTTATTATTGGATTGAAAATACATGGTGAGGTCCAATGTTGAGTGTTCCTTTGAACCATTCCCACATTTCATAAAATGACTCCCCTTCCTTTTCAAAAAAATTGATTATCTTTATAAGTGAAATTGTTTTATAATGGGGGAATCATTTTTTGTAGAATTATCTCTATAATTGTTCCCATGAGTGTATTTTTTCATATCTCAGACTATTTAACAAATTATTATCTCATTATATTAGTGAGAAATGAGATATACTCATCTTAGTGGGATCAATTTGATGTGGTGGTCACATGGTTTCAACAATGTCATTGAACTCCATGACATAAATGTATGGAATTTCTGACTCCATCCCATGGAAGTTTGGGACGTGGTTTAGAGCATCATGTTTTAAGAAATATTGGGATTATTCTAGGGAATAATACCTAGTATAATAGTGTATTGAACCACGGTCTATAGTCTCATATTGACTGTTCAAGGGATTAGTGCTCTACTAATGTGTATAGCGTCACTCGGGTCGAATCCTCAACGATGATACTTTTTTATAGTATATTTTTTTTGTAATTTTTCATTTTAATGGGGGGTTATTTATAGAGTTAAAATTAAATGATTGATTCATGTATATTGATTTAACAATTTGATAAATATTGGGGTTAGTTCATTATTGGGGATTTAATCTTATGATATCCTTGAGCTTTGATTTTTATTATATTAAACTAACACCCCCTCCACAATATGATTTTGATCATAATTTCCAAGTGTTAAGGATTTAATACAAGACTTAACTAAACATTGGGTTATAATCATAATCATTGTTGTTTATGGTAGTGTATTTTTGGATCCAATAATCCATGAAATCCTCATGCTGAACAAAACATGTCATTATTCTATTATTGATTATGTTCAACAAACACAATGTTAGCCTAAAAAATACTCAATGATAAAAAGACTTCAATCACTTAATATCCCAAAATTATGACTCACACAAATGGTAGATTTACACAATAATTTATATGGTATTAATTATTTTTAATATTTTTATGGTTATGAGTTAAAATAAATTAAAAATAATGGGATAATAAAAGAGTAGTTCACCAAACACACACACGAATAGTGGAGAAAATTAAATACATACTTTGGATTAAATGAGGAAGTGAGAAAAGGGAAGGGTTTTTACACTTGATTTAAACTATTTTCATAAAATGAACATTACATAATATAATTTGTATGAGGATTAGATATAATTACTAAGAAACATGCATTAAAATAGAATTAAAAACACAAACACTTACGAGATTAAAAACGAAGAAAAATGAAAAGGTAAATCAAAATAAGCATGAAAAAATGGTATCTTAAGAAGAAATATGATTATGTAAGATCCTAAAAAGAATTTGGTAGAGCCTTTTTCTTGAAAAATTATCCTCATTTTCACTGAAATTCCTACCTTTTTAAAGGATAAGAGGGGAATGTATTTATATCCCAAGGAGGTGGACTATTTTCATTCCAAAATGGAACCTCCACTTATCTCGAAAATTTCGACATATAGGTAGCTAAATCTTGAGATATAATCTTCTTCAAAGTTGTATATATTTTTTTGGAATATAAAACCTCAACATTTTTCTCCATTGGATTTCTGTATCCAAAGTTATGGCTATTTTACTAAATAATTTCATTCTGTCTGTTTTTCTGTAGAGTTTTTACATGGTCTAAATGTGAATGCAATTTAGACTAGAAATATGCCTTAAAATTAGAACACAATATTAAAAAAAAGTAGGTGATCTGTATATTTTTTTACACTAAAAAATCTCATCATGATTTGATTCATGTATCATGAGAAAAGTCAAGTATTGTCTGCTGATTTTAAAATCTGGATAGATTTATGGGAGATGTTTAAGATCTTCCCCCAAGTTATAAGATTGTGTTCAAAGTTTCCCAATACACTAAACTAATACTGTCTTTGGGTGTATATTTGTGTAATGTATTAATTATTTCTCAAAAAAAATTAATTCCCTTATATGTCAATATTTGTTCGTTATATTTGGTATCATATTGAAGGTTTAGTTAACCTTTGAAACTAGGATGTGAAAACTTTAGTGAGATCCCTATATATATTTATAAGTTATGTCTAGGGATGTCCATAATTTTAAGTCTAACTATAGGTTGTTGTCCTATAATTATGTTAATGATCACAAATAACCTAGGATTAATCCTATGATTTAAAGTACTTCCCATTGAATTTTTTTGTTTTACAAGTATGGTTTTTTCCTCTCACACTATTCATTTCGAGTTTTAGAAAATGGCTGGAAATAGGAGGATTCATGTTAATAGAGAATATGATGGACAATGGAATGATATTTTTCATGAGAATCCAAATGTAATGAGAGTTGGAAGGTGAAACATTGTTATTATTCCTAATCATCAATCTCAAAATATGATCAATAATCTCAACTTTGGTGAGTTTCCTGACCCAACTAATTAGAGAAAGATGGAGTTTCATAGTGGTCATAGAGGAAAGAAAGTTTAATTTTCATCATGTAAATCATGTTGTAAGAGACATCAAGGAGAATGTTTCAATGGAATAGGATGATGATTTGGGTGTGGAAAAAGAATAAAACAAAGCCAATAATTGCAAAGGAAAAGGTTTAGTTAACACAATGGACAAGGATAATGGTATTTCTAAGACATCAAAAATAGTTAAATGTTTTAAATGTAGAATGTATGGGCATTATGAAAATAGATTCCCTAAGTGAAAATCTCATGAAGATAATCAGCATGGTTGTGTGGGTAGAATTTATGTTGATGATGAAGAAGAAACTACAAATGATATATGAGATGAAATATGTCTTAAGGAATAAAACAATGAATCTCGATCAATGGTTTAAGAAGATAGTGGAATGATTACATGGTTATCAAGAATAATTTTATATAAGTAATTTTAAGGTATTATGGAATAAAGAAACATCTAAGGATAGTTACACTATTATTTTTCTTTGAGTATTTGAAAGTATATGTTAAATGATACCTGTAACCATTAAAATTTAATCAGATATTTTTGGAAAATGCATGATATGTGTATAATAATTGGATAAGGAGATAATGAGATGTTGGAGAGTATTAATGGCCTCATGATTGATATAAAGACAAAGTGATATCTTGGTTTAAGTATATATAATTTTTGGTATGCTTAGTGTATGGAAAGAGTTAATATTCATAGAATGTATGGTTTCACTAAGTTTTTATGGTCATTCATGTTAATATCATGTTTCAAGAGAATAAAAGATTAAGGTATTAACATGTTTGGAATGTTAAAACCAAGAACTACCTTATGATACATGGGAGATAAATGTTAAGTCAATTTAGTTCACCTCTTTCTAAAGTTTAATAATTTTAATTTTTGGAAAGATTGTAATGTAATCCATTTATGAATAGTTAAATTTATATTCCAGTTGAAGTTTGTTGGATTAATTTATTATCTCATTATTGGTGGACTTATTCATATTTTATTACAAATGTTAACCTTTTTGTTGAGACATATGAAATTACCTACATGTGTTCTGATAACACTTCATGAATGAAAAATTCAACTTCATTTGTTTAAATAAGAGATTATGTGGAAATTTTTTAAGGCATGAAAAATGTTGAGATTTTTCCAAAATCAAGTAATTATTTATTCTCATGAAAAATTATTCAACTTTAGGGAAAGGATCCTAAAAACCAGAAAAGTTATCTTAGTTCCTTGTTATATGATGAATACGAAAGTCCCTTAAATCATCTCAAATTTTTGGATTTATGGTTCTTTACATTCTTCAAACCATGTTCTCTATCACTATACATCAGAAATTGATGGTTTTATTTTTCTTCCATATCCATTTTTTCACTTCCTCCTATGTTCTCTTATGTGGAAACCTAGTGGTGAATTACTTTGGCTAACTGTTTTGTTTCTAACTTTCCTTTTTAAAATGAGGTTTTAGTAATCTTTTTTATGATGTGGGTTTCTATGAATGAAACTTTCAAAAAGTAAAACTTTTTTAAAACCAAAAACCTAAGAGGGAGAAATTATTTTTAAGTGGTATATAATGTAACACCCTAATATTTTATGAGATAGATTAATTTTAATTTCTTGGATGTTTGGTGTTGTACGCTACCTGAAGATTAGCTTACTCTATACACAACACTGTATTAGATTGCAGTATACGCAAAACTATTCTTGACTTGTGTTACACACAATTTCAAGTTATTTTGATAGAATTAATATCACTCAAGTCCAAGTATAAATGATAACTCAATATTATATCCTAGTCATTATAATGGTGGGTATGAATAGTGTAATCTTCCTTCTAGAGAAACCTATTTAAATGAAAATAATTGAGTCTATAAAACATGTAAAATCAATATTTATAGATTTTATTCGTGGAATATATATTAAATATATTCAATGTAATTGATTAAATTCATCCTATATGTTTTCTAACTATTATATATGAACAAATTCAATTTTTTGGATAAAAGAAGTATTTTTCAAAAAAAATACAGTTTTACTGTCTTTTGGTTGAGAACCCTTTTTATATATAGTTTTTGAAAATTGTATAATTTATAATTGAAATAATAAAATTATAATTTGGAATAAGGACATCAAAATTTACCTTGGTTAAAATTTGGGAATTTTTCTAATGAAATTCATATTTTAATGAATAGTAAAAAATACGGCATTTTATTTCAAAACTGTCTTTTCATCTAATTTATTTATATAGATACATTATATTTTTAATTGGTTTTAAATTTTAATTAGAATATTTTTTATAATTTAGTAAAAAAAATTTGATTTAATTTCACTTTTAAATTGGACATAAACACATGTCAATCTTTTGATAGTTTTTATTTCTTAAAAACTCACTTTCTGGTTTTGACAATGGAAATTGATTTTAAATTAATTTCTTCAAATTATGTGTTTTAAATTTAAAAAAATGGATTCTATAGTTGGAATCATAAGGTCAAAATTGTGTAAATTGGTACCTTTTTATTTTAGACATTATGAATAGTAACTTTAGTAATTATTTTTATTTACCATGGTTAAAGGGTAAATCGGGTAAATAAGGGTAAAAAATAATATTATAATACTATAAAAGTACTCTAATACATATAATAATCCTATTTTATGATTAATGGGTGACCAAATAAATCCTTGGGCAGAAGTTGTTTCATTTTATAACCACATTGGTGTGAAAATGACATGTTATAATAATTAATTTAAAGTAACAGGAAATATTACTTAAACATGTATCTTTTTACTAAAGGTTTTTATTTTGGTATATATAAATGATATATTATACTATAAATAGTCATTATAAAGAATAAAAATATTTTATACATCATTTTATTTTATTTATACTTTTTATAAATTAACTAAATAAATTTATTTATGACACAATCATGATATAGTGATTACCTTATTAATGAAATATTCAAATAAATGATATTATAAATATTAAAATAAATGTAATTTGAACATTTTTATTCCATACACGAATTTTTTGCATGAAATTGACATGTGAGGGATTATTAAGTGCCTTTTTATTGAAGGAATCAAGTTGTTATAACTTTAAAAAAATCAATTACTAAATAGTGTCAAAATTGACAAAAATGAGTTTTTAAAACAAATACTATTTTATTAAATAATATAATAGTTATAAAAATATTAGATTAGGAAAAATAACTTATATAATTATAAAAATGTTATTAATTATCCACTTTTAGTTCTCTTTGCATTTTATAGAAACTATAGTAACCATATATTATGAAAATTAAAGAAGACATTGTAAGAGTTAATGTTTTTAACTAAGGGTTAAAGCTAAAAGATAAGGATAATTTTTCCCCTAAACATATCAAAAACCTATTGTTTGAGAATATTTCGACCTATACTCATATTATACATTAAATGTTTCTACTTTTAAGTATTATAATTCTCAAATCATTTTATAATAAAATAAGTTTTCAAGACTTTCCTAAAGTTCCCCTCCTCCCTCTTATAAAATTCTACCACCTCTACCCACTTACTCACACCTATAAAGCCCCTTTTCGGTCCCAAATTCTACTAAAATAAACTCCAAACATACATACCTTCCTCCTAGGGTAAAAACATTGGGCATAAAGGTATCATTTGGAGACATTTTGTGCAAATCAAAAGGAGATACTCAAATAAGAGGTAATTGTTTTATCACCTATTTCAAAATTCCTTTCTTCTTCTACTTGCTATTATTATCTTGGTTCCATAATAAAGTAATAAATCTAGTATCTTATAAAATATGAGTTGTTATTATATTTACGGGACAACCTTATACTCCTTTTATCCATCATACGAATAACAATATCACCATGTGTGTAAAGCTTACCATCTCCACACTGTGGTGTAATTTTTTGTTAAACAATACTTAATTTGGATGGGTATAATTATGAGTATAATGGATTTAAATAATGAATATAACATGATAATTAATCTGTATAGTTAATATAACATCCAATTATAAACTATTTAACCATTAATTGAATGATATCATCGATCGTGCGTACGGATGACCTACTGTCTCCACGACACGATGTGATTCATTCTCCACGTTAACCATTCAAGAATGGTTATAAAGTATATATAATAAAAAATCATGAAATAAATGACATAATAATTCTACTTTATTTATTTATATATATATATATATTTCATTTACTTGATTCCATTCAATTCAATAAAGAAACAGAAACAACGTTCATGTATATGTACGGTCAACCGTCTCCATGAATGGAGTAACCCCTTTCATTTATATATCTATTATATATATTTCTATACTGAATATTTATGATATATAAATAATTTTTTACATTTTTAAAGTAATTAAATTAGGATCTTAGTAATAATATCAAGAATAAAAAGTCAAAAATGTACGATAAATAAAATGATTATTACCTAAAACATTGATTTAACATGGAATTGATTAATAAAAGAGTAATATAAAGTCATAAGTGCATTATATATGATATGATATATATAATTAAGGTTCTAATAAACGTTAATAATATGTTTAAACCCACTATACACGAGTTTCAGACACATATAGAAGAAATCGTACCTAAGGTAACTAATAATTTTGCAATCTCATTATTATCTGAGATTGTTTATTCATAAGTATTTACTGGAATATATTTATCATTCACACCCATGTTTCATAAATATATAATATTATTTATATTATTATTCTATTTTTTAAAGACAATTTTTCTCATTATAGTATAGAAGGAATCTTTCTTTCATTTTCCTAATGAGGTACTTTTTCACTTTTCTGGAAAAAGTATGAGTAGAATGTTTTTTTTAACTTATACAGAATGAATAAGTTTCTAAGACTTAATAATACCTTATTTACATAAATATTCCATTACTAAATTTCATGTTTATTTTCAAATAAATTCTTTTCATTTAAAATTTCATTGTATTTTGAGAAAAGAAATTTTTTTTGAAGAAGAATGGATATTTTTTCACAAGAATTCAGTGTGAGGGTTTTATCAAAATTAGTTTCCATCTAAGATGATGCTCCTTAAATAGGGTTTTTTTTTCTATACCAATTTTTTACTATGATTTTATTGTGTTAATCATGGAATGATATTTTATATGGATTATTTTATGTTAGAATGATGTTTAAGAAACTCATTTTATTTCTTGGGTTATTCTATGATGAATGGTTTATGTTTTTGTGGCACATGTAAGAATGATTTCATTATGAGATAGGTGGGATATATATCACCATCTAATGAGTTGGGTAAAGATTTATATCTCATGATATAGAAATTATAGGAAGGGAAAAGTAAATCTGGTGTAGTAATATAGGGTTGTAAGGACAAGTAAATCTGGTTCAGTAATACATGGCTGGAATGGAAAGTAAACCATGTTTAGTAATGGACTTTTTCTACTATGATGTTATTGGAATAAATTACTTGGATACTATGGAAATAATATTACGTCATTATTTGTTTTCAATAATTCCATATTTTATGTCAATTTTATTTTATCATGGTTGATTTTCCTTTATGATCTTGGTCTTGCATACTGCTATGATTTATTTCATAACTCATAATTTTGATAATTAAACTTTATGTTCATGTTTTTACATTCTTATGTTTATGGTTGGTTTTATGTTCTCAATGTTTACCCTTACTAAGAATTTGTGCTCACCCTTTTTATGTTTTATTTTCCCCAGGATATAAAGAAAGGTTTTATGTTGTAAAAAAGGGAAATATCTTTATGGGAGATGCTGAAGATCTTCCACCAAGTTAGATGATTATGTTCCACGTTTCCGAAGACACTAAACTAATACGGTATTTTGGCATTTATTTGGGTAATGTATTAAGTATTACTCAAAAGAAATGTAATTTCCATTTATGTAATTCTTGGATTGTTAGAAATACATCGAAAACACCCCAATCAGGAATAAAACTATATCTCACATTCAAAATTCATGGATTCTAGTGTTAGTTAGAACCTATGAACAAGAGGTACAATAAGCGATAGGGTCTTTCCTTGAAGAGAAAACCTCAATCCTTGATGAAACTTGAATGATCCACCATGGAAGATGTAAGGAAAAAATTATGTGTTGTTTGGATTCATAGGTCTCGAATGAGAGGTAAAATGATCCCCAAAATTTTTAAACACAAATATGGGAAAAGTATTAAAAATAAATATTTAAAACTAGGTTGGTTGAATTCATGAAATGAATAGTCATTCTCATAGAATAATCACATCATGGAACAGAATTTCAAGGCTTGGATAGATTATTACTAGAAAAAATATTTAAGATAGGAAATATGAGAGCTTGGTAAAATCAGTTCATGAAATGACACTATCTTTCACAACATGAACTACGAGAGTCTGTATTTTATAACACTACACGATCCCCTTATCCCTCGAAAACTCCCAAAACCCAAAAGAAAAGAAGGGGATAAGGTAAAAAATCATAAATCAATCAATAAAGTACATTCAATGTTTGGATGAAAAAATTATCACCACTATATAACATTATGTCCCTATAAAGTATCGAGGAAAATTTTTGATCAAGAGGAAGAAGAAACTCACACCTCAAGAGAAAAGGGAAAACAAGACTACACATCTGAACCAAAACACAAGTCTAGAACATAATAAATCCCAAAAATTGCACTCTCAAAGATGGAAACTGAAATATATTCAAAAACTAATGAATTATAATTGGATATCATCCAATAAAATATCTAAGGAAACAAAAAAACATGTTTATTCCAAAAATATAGGCCCCAAAAACTAAGGAAGACTCTAAACCATAGAAAAACTGAATAATTGGTTCCAGAAAGGATATATTTATATGATTAATAGAAAATAATGAATTTGAATGGTGAGTGAAAAAAATGAATCAATTCATGTTCTACCAATACATACTTATAGATCCCTAAGAAAGATAGTGAGACAACTCTTTGATGTGAGAGACTTGTTAATGGTGGTCTCTCTACCATATTAAAATTTCCCTAAGTCACCTGATCTTCACAAACCACTAGACTCTCCAAGAGAACCAAAAAAATGAATAAGAACCAAAAAATATATTAAGGATGAAATGGTTTCAATAACTTCTAATCCTTTATATCGTTATTATGGTTCCTTAATAACTTCATCAGAATGCAATTATCACCAACCCAAAAAGACTACCTTGTTAAGAAAAGTAAATGAAATTAATCACCTAAGAGAACAAAAAATAAAAATTCGAAATTTCACATGGAATAATTCCCTAACAATAACTACATATTCTAACTTTATTTCAAGTGAGGGTAACTCGAGACCATGATTTCGTAACACTAGATCCTAATGAATCCAAAAAAAATCACATACCTAACACCATTTCTTAGTTTCCCTAACACTAAAAAAATATTTCCTATGTACATAAATTCAAAATAAATGGACCAAAACAATTCTCACATCACACCAGGAGAAGAAAAGAAAATTTATTATAGAGGAAAAATAATTCCCAATGAAACCAACATCCTATATGGGATATTCAAGACAACCATAAATAGGAAAAACAAAAAATGAATCACTTCAAAGGTTTCAACATCACAAGGGCATCATCTCCTTTCACAATATGATTTATAAAACCTTTTTGATTCAAAATTTTCAAAATCAATTTATCAAAATCAAGGAACACGAAACAAGAGAATGATCGGGTAAAAAATCATATAAATAAGGTCATTACATCACCATGATATAATCCATCAAAAACACTAGAAATTTAAAAATTTCGTCCCTGAAACTCCTAAATCATCCAAAAAACAATCTAAAACAACACATGGTGAATTAGATGAAAAACATTACATCAAAATAAAACTCAAATGGTCTTCACATCAATATAAGGTTCAATGAGTTAAATCAGAGGATCTTTAGAAGGGATAAATTTATATCCACCTTTCATGTGAGAAACTCCCCTATATAACCTTTTCAAATGAACCAAATGACCACTGAAAAAATATGTATTATGATTTATATAATAATAATGTTTCATATTCCCCACCTTCCTATACTGATATCAAACCAAGTTTTTTCTTCAAAAAGAAGCTAGTGAGAAGAAACAATATGGCATTTTAATACCGCTACTCATAAGGTCTAACTTGGAACACTTTTTATCCTTATTGGTGATTCCTATACCAAATCTAGAAATATGAGAGACCACCAACACCTATGGTGTGCCTTAAAATCCCACTTTAGGTTTTATATCTTTTTTTATAACCAGTTTATAAGAGTTGAGGCTGAGAGATGACACTTCTAGTGAAAATTTAGGTCAAAAACTTTCCCGGAAACACTAAGACATTAAATAATCATTTAAATCCATATCAAGTAGTTATGACACTAACTCCGAAAAATTACATGAATAATCTAATACTATTTCATATTCTTTTTAGACACTATAAAATTTATATTCTTCGATACCTTCACTGTATCAGAGAATAATATTTTAATAAACTATAGCGTAAATATTTACCAATAGTGGTCCTTATGTGGCTCAATTCAGATGATATATTTCCACCATTTTTAACTCAAACCTCTATCATAAATGTTTAAACCATAACAATAAGAAATTTAGGAATCTCAAGAAGGATGAAAATATACTCAACCCTCGATAGTAATACCACTACTTATGGAGAACGTTTTTCCTTAATAAATTAGTAGGATTTAGGTTCTAGAACTCCCAAATGAGAACCCCAGGTAGGGTTAAGGGAATATAAACCCCAATAACTAAGACTAGATCATATGAAAAAACCATCCCAATAAAATATTTATCAACCAAAGATTTCATTAAATTTGAATGGGGAATACTCTAAAACAAGAAAACATGAACACATCAAAAAATCTCCGAAACTCAAACTCTATAAAACATAACACAGGCTAATAATCAATCTCAAAACTACATTTAAGTAAACCTAAAATCCAAAAAAATATAAATTCATTCATAATCCAAAAATCCAATTTTCAAATAAATTCATCTCTTTGATCGAATAGAGTTTTATCAATACTTGTTTCATAAAAACATTCATTCTTTAAAAAATTGTTTCAAAACAGTTGAAACCTTCAACAAAAACCTTTATTAAAATTCTAATAGTTGAATAAACAATTTTTAAAAAAAAATTAACTTAAAAATAATAAAATATTCTTATTTAAAATGCTTAAAATTAAATAAAAATCTAGAAAATAATTCCCACTACCCCTTATTCACAAGGTATTAACAAACTTTCCCAAGACTAATCATCATTTTCAATATAAAATATTTTAGATACAATACCAAAACCAAAAAATATTTTAAATTAAAAAAAATTTATAAGTATTTAAAATTTTATGAAATCTGAACCTTTTTTATGGAAAAAATATATTTTCTAAACATCAATATTTTAAATTATCATTTAACTCAACTCCAAACAACATAAACACTCATAAAACACCCCCATTCACCATAATATAAACATTAAGAAAATATAAATATCTTAGATTATTTAAGGAATGGAAAAAATCCAAGATCATAGAAACTCACAATTAAGTAATATTTAACCACAATGTTTGGCCAACCATACACTTACCATACAACTTCGAATTGAAGTCACTTGGGCCACATACAACGCACATGGTTTTCTAAACCCGGTACAAGTATCACATTCCCTTGAGTTACACACTATTTCTATTAAAACTCATAAAACAATAATAATAAAGACCTAAATCATCAAACCATTGTGAAACAAGATCAATCAAAATGAAACACTCACCCTTAATAACTTTATATGCTCAGTTCACGTCATAAAGGGTGGTGAGTAATCACCAATTCAAAATATACCTCTTGAATTATGATAATCCTATAACATGTTTACCAAACTTCCAAAAATATCAATATAATAATTTTCCTTTGATAAATTTTTTTCACAAACTAAACTAGGTCACCCCTAAACCGAGCGCCAAAACTATCACACAGAATGGCCTAAAGAGCATTCCTGATCCCCATGGTCTAGAAACAAGTGTCTAGGAATCTAAGAAATACCTTTGGGAATGATTTTTATCTTGAAATTTATAAAACCTGGATCTATCAATATTGGGGAAGAACAAGACTCAAGATATATCATTAATTGATGATAAATTCTATATAATAATAAGAAAAATCATGATAAAAAATAATGGAAAAGAAATGTGTATCACTAAGGTAGTAAAAGGAAGCTAAGAAAAGTGTTGAAATAATAATAAATAAATAGTAAAAAACACTACAACCAACTCTCCATGTTTATGTGAGGAAATTATACACACACACCCTCCGTATTAGAACCAGGAGACCCAAGAACATCCATTATAGTTGAGAATACTATAAAACTTGTAATGATATATGTGTGAGTTAAATATCCTAGTAGATTTTCACCTGCTTACCCAATTCATAAACCTTTAAAAGAAATGGTATAAAGTTATAGTTTGAAAATAAGAATATAAAAAAGGTTTTCATGGTTTTCACATTCAAAACAAGTATAAATTAGTTTCCTTAAAAAACAAATCATTTCAGAAATATGAGGTTCTTTATAAATAAAACCACAATTAATGTTCCTTTTTAAAAAATCATTCATTAATTACAGTTATGGTGTTTTATGGGAAAATCATGAAATAAGCCAATAATACATTTTAAAATATGTAAAGAAACCATACTTTTGAAATTATATAATCATCAAGTAATCTTAGGTGATCAAGGAGAAAAATCTAGAACAAATCTAAAATGGTCATAAATTAAGTAAATTCCACATGTTGGAAAATAACTATACACCAATCTACCAAACCAAACACTCGATCATACCTTGTATATCCTTACTGAGGCTAAACATCCCATAGGATAACCTATTTTCCCCATCTAGGGCCACTAGTGAGAGTATAATCCAAAACTAGTATGCATGTGTACCTTGGATTACCACTTATCCAACTAGTTCTTCATGTGACATATAAGTAGAGGTGATTGTTTCAATTAATAATCATATCATATAATTATATCTGAAAAAAATGATTTATCTTACTTGTACCTATGAACACCGATATAGGAACATCCCTTTTATCCAATAATAACAAATCAATTTAAATTATCTTAATATAGATACTTATTACAAGAATTCACACATCCATGATTTTTTCACATGTCAAATGGAATAACCTATGTATTTTCCTTTCCAAATAAACCGTTAAAAGTTCAAATAATTCCTTGGAGACATTATTTAATAGTAAAATCATTGAAAATACATTTAGAAAACCTAACTTCGAATTCAAAATAAGATTAATTTAGTAGAATACAATTTTAAAAAGCATTTCTCAAAAAGGTTTAAACACACTTGAGAATTAGAAAAAATACTCTTCCATCATTTTGGAAATCAACATCACATGAAATTTAAAGATGAAACCTTCAATAAGAAAACTAGAAATTTAAATTTCCAAAATAAGTGTTGAACCTTTAAAATAGATTTAAAGGTCAATTTCCTTTAAATAACCCCTTTTCTCCTTACTTAATGAATCTAGAAACCATGAATCATTTTATATAGCTGTCAATATATATGTTCTAACATTGAAATAAATTTAAAACCCACCATGAAAGAATAATAAAATTATTCATTTAATTATAAAGAGATTTTAAGGGAACACCAACCTCAATTCTCATTTATTTAAATGACCACATAGTTAATCCCAAATTTTACAACACAAGTCGCATTATAAAACCAAGAGATGTTAGAAACCCAAAATTCATTAAAATCCCCCAATCAAGAACAAGCCTAGATCTCAGATTCATACAATGTATCTTCTAGTGTTATAGATAATAGAATTACAAGATGGGAAACAAAATATAAGGTCATAACTTGAAGAACCAATGTCAAGATTTTATGAAACTTTAATAAACTACTAATTATTTATTTTTTATTTTTAGGAAAATTGGTTTTCTGGGGTTAAGTTGTAACCCTCACAAAAACCAAATAGAAACCCATTAAACAAGAATTGAAAAAACCCCACAACCAGAGGGTGAAGGACACCCAAAAGGGTTAAACTCAATTATAGTAAAAGGAGTAAAAATATAAAATTAATACTACTTAAACCACATTCATATCATGAATGGTCATTCGCCATGAATAATCATAGCACGAAACAATATTTCACAATATGAATGAATTTTACCCAAAATCAAATGGGATTTTAGATGGGGAAAAAGATTGCTATATAAAAGTAGTTCATAGAATGAAACCATCATACGTAGTGTGAACTAATTAAGCCTACAGTTTCCATCATTATAGCCACCCTCAGGACTCTGAAACTCCTAGAAACTAAAAGAAAAGTAGGGTCGAAGTTAAAACCCCATAAATAAATAATAAGAAAATTAAAGGTTGGGATGTGACCATTATATGTGCATCCATTTTCTCATACAACTTATGTAGTTCATCATTCATATATGATAACATCAAAAACTAGACATCTGGTGCATCATATAAGTGTCTTAAGTAGATAGGAATCTCTTATCCACTCACCTCTATAGAAGGAAGATCAAGAATTTGTACCTCTAGTATGTAAAGATTTAGTTTCTAGTGTAGAACAGTTCAATGCACTTATACCACTCCTGGAAGTTGTTGTTGGAGAGGAGGGTGTATTTATCTAGTATATATTATAGGGATATAGTTTAAATTTTCATTTTTTACAAAAATAAAATAAAATAATATTTAGAAATTCACATTTTTTACGAAAATATGTGTGATGAAATAATATCTTAGTGTTTTAATAATTCTCAATATCCCTTAGCATTGAAATCAAAATATCATATCATATAAATATTCTATTAGAAAGGATCCATATTTTCCTTCTCTCAATCCAAATTTTTACCTGGAAAATTATTCAAAAGTATTTAGGTGGGTGGTCTTTCCAACTACTAACTTACTGCACCTTGAACCATTGAGTGGACTCCCAAGTCTAGAAATATTGACTCGAAATTCCTAAACACCTTACCTTAACTTTCTCCAAGTCATGACTTATCATTCCACCCTTGAGGATAACTTATTTTGTTTGATTTAATACTTTAGTTAGAATTCATTGATAATTGAAATCACCATGAATTTGGACAGAAAAATACATTGAACTATGGTTCCAATCATATCCTGTGAAATGGGAGGCTTTTGACTTTATATTTACTTGAGTTGTTTTTTTAATTTCTATATTTTATCCTATACATGTACTTTTAATATTATACGTATTTTACAAAATTTATTAACCATGTCATAATAAAATTAATTTATTTATAATACATTTATTTTACTTTATCTTTAATGTCTTTTTATCTTATTTAGTTTATGTGATCACATTTAACATCATGTAAACATGCATCTTGTAAAAATAGATAACCACACACTTTGACTTGATAATGAGACTTATAATGGTTTATCTATCAATCTGGTGATAAATAGGTCTATGGTCCAAGTAGAAAATCTAATTAAGTCATACTTGGAATGAGTTGCAACATTACACTATCAACCTCTGTTCTTTCTTGATTATTTTAACCTTGGTTCAAGTTCAAAGCCACCACTTCTCCTTGGTGCGCCATCATTTACATGTATTATACTCACATAGAGGTAAGGGGGGCATGGGTATGGGATATATAAAATTAAACATAGACACATGGGTCCTACAGAATAATAGTGGGAGGGATAACTCACAGACCATCATATTAAATTTAATAAAAAATTATATGATATAAGAAACCCATAAAATAATAACAAATTAAACATAAACTCAACACATACATTGGTTAGTCAAGCTTCTGATTAGTCACATACATGAAATGGAATCATATTCATACATTCTAGTATTCATTTCAAAACAATCTATTAATTAAGATAAATTTATCTTGAATTATTAATTAATGGTGTTGTTAATTAAATATTTTTTTTTCTTAATTATTAACACTATAATTCCTAGATATACATAAGTCTCCCATCCATAGTATTTTTTAAAGAAATTAAATTAATTAATTTTATTAAAAATTACTTTAGTATATGGCATGTACATGGTGGAAACATTTTGTGCACCAATCTGAACTACATGATATCCCATTTGATCATGCAATGTATACTTACACAACATGTAGTGTACACCATGTGTCATGTTATTACACAACATGTAGTTTTATATTCCATGATAAGTAGTTATCTTGGAATTTATGACACATGTAATGCATTAATATTTGAGGTGTGTACCGATTTTAATATTCATAGAGTAAATGGTGTAAAAATGACCATAAAAAATGTGTTGTTCTGAAATTAACGTCGAAATTAATTAAGCATTTAATATTTTTTTAAACCCTATCACACTGTGTGTAAACTGGATACATGTCATTCTGTTTGGTTTTAATAAATAAATTAATTTTATTCCATGTGATTAATTTACTTAGTGTATAGCCATGCATGGTGTATATATTGTGTAAATGGGTATGGATTACATAGTATGTACAGCTTCCTACGCACCATGTGCTATTTTCTATGTCCATTCATGATACATGATTAGGGACTCATTGTGTGATACATGTTGAATCAAACTATATTACATGGTGTGTACGCCAGATACACATTATGTAATCATTATTGGTTCTTGTTTCTTGGTTTGAAATCGATATATGGTATGTGCATCTATTATATTCCACACACATTAACCACATGACCAAATTGTTGTGTGTTGTTACACATCATGTACTTAAGTTACACATCATGTTACACTAAAATATGTGTGCCACCCTAGAAGTTAATAAGTGTGAGATGGTATGTTAGTATGATATACCCTATAATACCAAATGTAGGATAGATTATGTTAACATGAGATGTTCAAATACAAGAGGGGGAGAATTGTATACTTTAAAAATCCCTAAGGAAATTTTGCATAACCAAAATTCACAACACCTCAAAGTTTTAATAACTTTCATGATCTCAAAAAAGTGATTTCGGAGATGAAAATTAACAAAAGTTTACACCAACTAAGATTATGCCTTAAATCATAAATAATCCTATAAAATCAGAGTACATGCTTAAGGAAGTATATGAAAGTTATACTTTCCTTAACAACTAAAATACACAGCAGAAAACAAAGTAGTAACACTACAAGTAACAAGTAGAAACTCTTTTAACCCAAAGAGGAGGGTATCCAATAACCCTAGATAAGAGGACCCTTGATTTATACTTTCAAGAAAGTCTGTCTTACCCAAACCTAGGTAAGCCCTCATTCCAAAGACCAGTATCTGTCTTTCTATCCCCACAAGCCCTCGAATTTTAAGGAAATTGGAACCTCAAACTTCACAACCCAAAGTCTTTGATTTTAAGGAAATCGAACCTCTGCACTAAGCGAATATTCATGAAGAAAAGTTTGACCAAGTCATTAAAACTTTATTCATAAAGCCTGAGAGTTTATAATAGCCTCTCTCCCTAGAAATAACTTTAACAGCATGTAATCACAGTTGTCCAAGTTATTGTCAAGTATTGAGCTCTTTCAAATGAGCTTTTATTTATAGGCACAGATCCAACGGTCGTCTCCCTCCTCCAACGGTCAAATTTTTCCTTGAATTTTGAAGGCACCTATACGTGTGTCACTCAAACAATGGTTACTGAGTAACTAAAAGAACGACATTGTTTTATAACTCAATAGGTGTAAGAAAAACCAAAAACTGATATTCAGAAAAATAAGTAAATGAATGTTCGGAGTCTCACCAAAAATGAATTTGGATTCTATAGTATAAGGATATTCAGATTCTGTTTTGTAGGAACTCAGAACCTAAATTCTATATAATTTTGGAGTCTGAATTTCAAGGAAATTCAGAATCTGGATTCACAAGAATTCAGAACCTAAACATACAATGTTCGGAGTTGGAGTTTATGAGAATTCAGAGTCATAACCCATAAGAGTTCAGAGTCTTAATTCAGAGAACTTCATAATCAGAACATAGATAAGTTCATACCTGGAACTCAGAGTTGAACTTTATGAGAGTGTGTAACCAAAATTCAGAGTCGAACTTCCGAAATTTTCATAACCAGAATTCGGAGTCGATCTTCATGAATGTTCGTATCCAGAGTTCGTAATTGAACTCCATATAAGTTTGTAATTAGAATTCGGAGTTGAACTTCATGAGAGTTTGTATCCAGAATTTGAAGTCGAGCTTCATGAGAGTTTGTATCTAGAATTTGGAGTCGAACTACATAAAAGTTCGTAACAGGAATTCAGATCCTAAAACAGAATGCTTTATATCTAGGTAATTATAAGATTCCGAGGTTTTTGTTTCAATCTAAGTTTTATACTTAGAAAATTTATGATATGAACAATAAAATTTAAGTCAGGTTAAATTTCCACGGGTAAGGAAATTTTCCTTAAGAAAGTAAAACAAGGAGTAAAAAGAGATTTCCCTTGAAATAAGGTGTTTGTGATTTTTAAAATAAGAAGGAATCATGAAGTCATAAGTAAAGCCTTAATGACTTAACAATCTCCCACATGTATGAAGGAATGGAAAAGTCATAAGGAAAACCTTATTGACTCAACAATATCCCCCTTTTTGTAAAGCACAAACATCCTTACGAAAATGAATATAAGGACTTAGCAAAACATTTCTTAACTTAGAAAATAAAACTTACCTCCATTTTAAAATTTTCAAAGATGAATATGACTAACTCCCCCTTAGGCTTTGAAACTCTAAGGATTGTATTCTAGATTTCTAGAATGGGATTTTCATTATCTTGGGTATGGAAATATTCATAATGAGCACTCCCCTTAAATAAACTTCACCTTACTTAGGGATATATCTTCTCATACTTAGAAATATTTTTCCTTATCCCCTTTAGAATTTGGTTTCCTTCTCCCCCTTTGTGATTTTCAAAAAGAGTTTGAAGGAATGGAAAAAAAATATGGTACCTGAAATATTAGTATAGACAACCAAGAAACCACAATTTTATTATAATTGGAATAATTTTTACAAGGAAAGGAATTACAACAAAAGATTGGATTGGGTCTATTTTGTTTATTTTTCCTTGGGCATCAGCTTCTTCACGATTATCTTCAACTTTTTCAGCTCTTTATGATCCTCCTCTGCTTTCTTTTCCAAGGCTGTGATCTTATCCTCTCGAGCCTTCAGGGCCTCTGCCAAAGCCTTCAGCAATTCATCTTGCTTCACAATCTTTTCTTCCATCTCGGTCCGGAGATCCGTCTCTGTTTTCAAACACTGTACAACATAACTCAACTTTCCATTCAAATCTTTGACATCCTAAATCCGAGAATTTGGTTCAAGATTTAGCTTTTCTTGAAAGTTGTTTGTAGGATTCTTGATTTTGTTGTCTTCAGTATCAAAATCTTCCTTGACATCTTCTTGGAATTCATCAAGCTCTTCCAAATATTCAATGATTTTCTTAGACCATCTGGTCATTTTCTTGCAAGATTTATTGTGGGCTTCATAATTGATAAGAAAATTTTTGTGATCGGTCTCAATAATAACACACCTATACATCACAATGGATATGGATTCTGACTTCTGAATCATGCTATGCTGAACCATCTGGAATCTATAATCAATTATAAGAAAGATTGGAATGGTATCTACAATCATCTTCAGGGACTGAACAACAAAATCATGTCCCAAAGATGATGACTATGAATCTGACATTTTTCATTGAGATGGTTCTTCCTATAACTCAACCAACTTCCTATTATAGGATCCTCTAGCTTCTTTCTTCCTTATAATATCTTTGGTTTGAGTATCAATAACCACTTGTTTACCCTAATCAATTTTTGGAACATCTTCCTCACCTGGAGACTGATGCTCACTTCTAGATAATTGTACAATATTATCTTCATCAATTTTCTCTTTTTCAGCTCCTGCCTCAATGTCTTCAGGGTGTATGAAGTGATGAATGGGACTCTCTTCCTCAGATAGTTTGTTTACTTCCTCTTCACGCTTTTAATCATCTCCAGGTGTTTCAAGTTTTGATGATCCGGATTGAGAAGTCCAGAGTGAAAATGTTTCTGAAACACTTTCCTTTTCATGATACTCTTCAACTTGCATACTCACATCATCAGAGCCACCACTTCTCTCAGCTTCTTATACTTCTTCTACAGCTTTCTTCTCTTCCAAAATCTTCTCTTGTGGTTTTTCTGGAGTCATAAAAATCTTGCTCGGAGTCTCAGGTAATGGTTCCACCAGAAAGGACTTATGCACCGGGATATTCCCGGATGCAATTTTAGTATCCCTCAAAAGGGATTAAAAAATCTCTACCTCGAACAAATTCTTCTTTAGCTTCTTCTCTTTGGCTTTCTTCTCAAGCTCTTCAGCAGCCTTTTATTTCCGAGCTTTGGCCTCTGCAGGGTCCAAGACAAATTGTGGCTTCCCTTCTTTCATATTTTGCTTATCCTCTCTCCATTTTGCAACCACTTCATCCGGATAAGATTTCTTATTTTTGGGCTTTGGAGGTGTGGATTGAGATTCTTTGGACTTGGGGTTTTTTCTGTTACTTCCACTTCCTTTAATTTCAACTTCTTTCCAGCAATCTTTGAAGGTTCGGCTTCTTCAACATTTTTCAGAATGACTTTTGCCTCATCCTCAGGTAGATCATAGAACTCACCTGACTCTTTAGAGAAATCAATCTTCATTCTCTTGAGGGTATCATCACTGATAAGAATCACTTTGCAATTCCACGGTTTGGAACTGCATGGGATCATTAAGATTAAAGACACCGAACAATGAGCCTGGAGAGAAGGGTATGATACATAATAATCTGAGGTCTCAGATTCCCATTCTTGATATTCTGTATTGTAATGATAATGTGCTTCATGAGGTTCACCTTCCTTAGGTTTACCAAAGAATCCAACATGTACATGTCACTTTTCTTAAGGGTGTCTTTATCACCCTTCCTTGGTATGATGAGTCCCTGAACCCATAGCTGTAGGATATGATTGTTGGTAGATAGATGGGAAATCTTTGCGGTCTTGACATCTTTAAGCCCAAGGCAATCCATAGCCTTAACCTTGATGAAACTTCCTTGAACATCTGATAGGTTGTGGGAAAAAATTTGGCTTCTCATTTATATGAGAGCCCCACCAAGCTCGCAGCCTTGGTGTAAGAGAGTTTATATGTCTTTCCATAACTCTTGAAGGAGTATTTTTCTCTACCTTCTTCCTTAAAGAAGCAAACTGATTAATAAAATTCTATGAGAAGATCCAGATAGACAACATCCTGAGATCCTGCCTTATTAATAGCTACACTTTCCCATCCATTGATCTTGATGTTCTTGGAAATAATAGAGTCATACTTGTTCAATAATTTAGGATGAACTAACCTCTACCTGTATATTTGCCACTCCGAAATCGGCTTGACAGTAGACATATCTTGAGAAGAAGCTTTTGCAGACATTCGGACTTGAGCACTTCTGAAAAGTTCGAAACGGACTTTTGTAGAGGGGTAGAGCTTCAACATGCACAAGCTTTGAAAACCCATGTGGGACAACCATCAAGGGTCCCCTTTATAAAGGCGGTGAAGCGACGGTTGAACTTCCCATTTGAATCCAATGGCTAAGAATTATTCAGATCCGATTTGATGGTTGAAATGATAGTCGTAAGGAAAAATTTAATTGAATCCAATCTTTTGAGGTTTTAAAAGGAAAACATTTGGATTCAAGGAAACTAGAATCTAATAATTTTTAAAAAACAAAAGAAACTAATAGAAAGTATAAGGTAATTATGAAAAACTCAAGAAAGAATCATACCTTTCGGATTTCTAGGAAGATTATTCATACTAAGGAATATTTTTCTTGGAGTACTTTGGATTCCAAAAAAAACATGAATACAAAAAACATTACTATGAAAATTTTTAAATCTAAAAATTTCCCTTATGAAAATTTAGGGTCTGAAGATTTTCATTATGAAAATTTTAGGTCTGAATATTTTCATTACGAAAATTTTAGGACTGAATATTTTCATTATGAAAACATTATATTCGAAGATTTTCATTACAAAAACTTCAGGTCCGAGAATTTTCATTACGGATTTTTTTTTTTTGAAAAAATCTTATCTGAAAAACTTGAATACCCTTGTTTATATAAAAAATATGAAAAAAGTCATTACGAAAAATCAAGACTTCATTACAATTTTTTTTTGAAAACTTCATTACGAAATATTTTGAAAAATTATCAAACAAATGTACTCCCCCTATGAAAAGGAGTTTATTACTATAAGGAGATTGGTTTGAAAGAATTTTATTGAGGAATATTACCTTATGGTTATCATTCCTAACTTCTGTTTAATGTATTCAAATATATCGGAGGGTAAATATTTTGTGAAAATATCAGCAAGTTGATCTTGCATTCCGATAAATTGAAGAATGATATCTCTTTTTTGTGACTGATCCCTAAGAAAGTTATGCCTAATATCTATGTTCTTTGCATGAGAGTGATGTGCAAGGTTTTTACAAAGGGTAAAGGAACTTGCATTATCACACAAAATTTGATTCTTAATAAAACTCAAGCCATAGTCTGTGAGTGTGTGTTGCATCCACAACACTTGATCACAACAACTTCCAACTGCTACATATTTAGCTTCAGCAGTGGAAAGTGCTACAGAGTGTTTCTTATTGAAAGACCAAGAAACTAATGAATTTCTTTAGAAATGAAAAGTTCTGGATGTACTCTTTCTATCCATTCTGCATCCACCAAAGTCAGCATCTGAAAACTTTTTAAAACAAAATCATTTCCAGAAGTATAAAATATTCCTAAATCTATTGTTCCCTTTAAGTAGCGAAAAATTCTCTTCACTGCCTTTAAATGAGATTCCTTAGGATTTCATTGATATCTTGCACATAAGCATACTAAAAACATTAAGTATGGACAACTAGATTTTAAGTAAAGTAGACTTCCAATCATACCTCTAAAAGATGTTTGATCTACTGGTTTCCCAGCTTCATCAAGATCAAGTGTGTTTGAGGTACCAATGGGAGTAATTATACTTTTAGTGTTGTCATATCCATACTTTTTAAGAAGATATTTAATATACTTATGTTGAGATATATAGTTTATTTCTGGTTTTTGAGAGATTTAAAAACCAAGGGAAAATGTTAACTCACCCATCATACTCATTTCAAACTCAGATTTCATTAGATCTGAAAAGGAATCAATTAAATATTGTTGATTTGAACCAAATATAATGTCATCAACATAAATTTGAACAATAAAAACAATTTTCTTATCTTTCTTTATAAAAAGGGTTGGATCTTCATTTCACTTGACATAGTTATTTTGAAGAAAAAATCTTGTAAGTCTTTCATACCAGGATCGAGGGGCTTGTTTAAGGCCATATAAAGGTTTGTTAATTCTAAAAACATGATCAGGATGTTTTGTATCTTCAAATCCAGGAGGTTGTTCAACAAAAACTTCCTCTTGAACATAACCATTAAGGAAAGAACATTTCACATCCATTTGAAAAAGTTTGAAATTAAAGAATGTCGTAAAGGAAAGTAAAATACAAATAGATTCAAGTCTAGATACTGGAGCATAGGTTTCTTCATAGCCTATTCCTTCTTGTTGATTATATCCTTTAGAAACTAATATAGCTTTATTCCTTACAATTATTCCATTTTCATCACACTTATTTCTGAAGACCCATTTTACTCCAATAATAGAAGTTTCCTTCAGTATTTCAACCAAGGTTCAGACTTTATTCCTTTTGAAATCATTTAGTTCATCTTGTGTATATTTTATCCAATAATCACCAACTAAATATTCATCAGTGCTTTTTGGTTATAATTGGGAATGGAAGGCTAGATGTTATACTTCATTACTTAAGGAACTTCTAGTCCTTACATGTTGATTCACATCACC
Source organism: Viscum album (assembly GCA_963277665.1). Lineage (NCBI taxonomy): Eukaryota > Viridiplantae > Streptophyta > Magnoliopsida > Santalales > Viscaceae > Viscum > Viscum album. The sequence goes on along the minus strand of OY728161.1, from coordinate 693,314,644 downwards.
AATGATGCTATCACTAGGATGATTCTTTAGAAACAACTGATTTTGAGTTTTGTAAAACATGTTCATCAACATAGGGTAGGAAATATTATAGGGTAAATGTTTCAGAAGTATATTATTGGACATTTTCCTTATCAGAAGGATCTTCTATCAAAGGTTGACAATCAGTTTTTGAAAACACATCTAAATATGTAGGTTGGGGTTATTTAAAAACAAAAGAATCAGTTTCATAAAATTTAATATGTACTGTTTCTTCAACATTACAAGTGTTTTTTGTTGAAAACTCTTTATGCCTTAGAAGTTGTGGAGTAAACTAAAAAAATTCCTTCATCATATTTTGGTGTGAATTTATGTCGATTATCTTTAGTATTCAGAATGAATACATTGAAACCAAAAACCTTAAAGTAAGAAAGTCTAGGATTTCTACCATTCCATAACTCATAAGGTGTTTTATTAAGAAAAGGAATAATCAAAACTTGATTTTTTGTATAACAAAGAGTACTTACAGCTTCAGGCCAAAAATGATTGGCTATAGAATACTCACTCAAAATGGTTCTAGTTATCTCTTGAATAATTCTATTTCTTCTTTCAACAACACCATTTTTTTGAGGTGTTATGGCTGCTGAGAAGTTGTGAGTAATACCTTTTCAACTACACAAAGTTTCAAAAATCAGCATTTTGAAATTCTCCTCCATGATCACTATGAATAGTTTTCAAAGGAAGTCTATTCTGATATTTAACTTGGGCTCTAAAACTTTTGAAATAATAAAAAGCTTCAGACTTATTTTTTAGAAAATAGACCCACGTAAATCTAGTGTAATCATCAACCATGAAAAATACATAGTACTTTCCACCAATGCTTCCAGTTTGTGTTTAACCAAAAAGATTCATATGCACTAGCTGTAATGCATCAATAGTTGTGACTTCACCGACTGATTTAAAACATGATTTCTGTTTCTTGACATACTAACAAGGGTCACAATCTTTTGAGGAATCAAACCTAAGCTCCGGAAGATCCTTAACTAATCCTTTATTATAAAGATTTCATAAGTTCCTAATGGTAAAATGTCCTAATCTTTTATGCCATAACCAAGTGTGATCTTCCATTGCACTAAGGAAAGGTAATTTTTGGCTATTGAGGTCTTCTATCTTTAGTGTGTAAAAATTCTCTTGCCTATTGGCAGAAAGAATAAATTCTTCCTTGGAATTGTGTACTAAGCACTTATCATTCCTAAAATTCACAAGGTAACCTTCATCACATAACTGACTTATGCTAATGAGGTAGTGCTTAAGACCCTTAACAAATAAAACATTTTCAATCAAAGTTTTTCTAAGAAGAATGGTGTTTCTTATACCAATAATTTCTCCCTGAGCATTATATCCAAAAGTTACTTTTCATCCTTTCATATTGATAATATTTTCAAAATAGTTTTTTGTTACCAGTCATATGTCGGGAACATCCACTATCCATGTACCATGTATTTCTATTGGTACCTTATTTATTTTCCTAGAAATAATAAAGTTAAACTTTTAGAATCCAAAATTTCTTGGATCCGGAATTCTTAGATAACAAAATTTTGGGTATCCACATTTGTTTAGAAAAATAAGTTGTATGAAACCCATGTGATTGAACTTTATTCAAGGAGAAATTTTTCTTCCAATGCCCACCACTTTGACATTTAGTGCAAAAAGGGGCTCTAGAATGAACAAAATAGTTGTTTTTGAAAACCGGTTTTCGTTGAGTATAACCTACTCCAGTAATGTTTCCTTGAGGTTTAATTTGAGAATACATCTTGTCAAAATTTTCCTTCCTTGATGTAAAGTTTTCAAGAAGCTTCATAAGATAAAATATTTCGGATTTCAGTCTGATGACTAAATTCCTATCCTCATGAATCATTTTCTTAGAGTTAGATTTTTCCTCAAAAACTTTTATCTCTAAAATACATCCTTAAGATCCTTAGAAAGTTATTCCTTAACAGAATTTTCTTTCTCAAGGTCTTTAGAAAGTTTTTTTAAAAGCTCTTCTTTATCTCTAATATCTCTAGAAAGATCTAAAATCTCTTTTTTAATAATTTCTTCCCTAGTATTTTCCTTGTCTAATTTCTTATAAACTTTACAATTTCTTGCTTCATGTAACTTGGAAAATCTAGAAACTTCTTCATATGAAGGTATTCCTTCATTTTCTAAGGATGAAGTATCTTCATTAGAATTACTATTTTCAGAATAGTAATTCTTATCAAGATATAATTTTTTTAAAGCCTCGACAGAGCATACCTTGTCCATAAGACATATATTTCGGAAAGAAGTAGTAGAAATGAATCCCGTATTCTTCTTTGCTGATGAATCATATTCAGAAGATTCACTTTTTGAAGAGTCTACACAACAAGCACTCCAAGTATCATTAGTTTTAAGGCTTTTCTTGTGCTTTGATCGATAGAATTTATTCTTGTTCCTTTCTGAATTACTTTCCTTCTTTTCCTTATTTTTTAACAAAGTACAATCAGGTCTTATATGACATGTTCTTCTACATTCATAACAAGTAACTTCTCCATCTTTCTTATCTTTGTATTATTTCTTCTTGTACTTATTCTTATGGTTCTTTTCAGCTACAACCTTGTTCATCCCCCAAAAAAGATTATCTAATTCATTATCAGACTTTTTTGTGTCACTATATTCTGACTGAACAATAAATTTCTTTTTGTTTGATCTAGTTACTCTTTCTGGGGTCTTGACTTTCATATGTTTAGAAGTGGTTTAAAATAAAATCCTCCATTCCCATTATTCTTCATAACATTTTTAGCATCTCTCTTCATTTTGGTTTCATGCTGAAGAAGAGTTCCAAACAACTCATTTAAGGAAATATGAGTGACTTTCATATTCTCATCAACAACTGTCCCCTTGGACTCCCATTCATTTGGAATGATATCTATGATCTTTTCTACAAGAGCCTCATCATCCAAACATTTTTCTCCCAAATATTGTAAGCTATTCACGATATTCATAATCCTTTACTGTACTTTGCTTATAAGTTCTCCATAAAGAAAATTAAAGCTATGGTATTCATCTCTCAACATAGCTCTTCTTGTCTCTATGAATTTAGTTGTACCAAAATGTGTAACATCAAGTTTCTTCCAGATATTGTTTTCAGCTTTACATGATGATATTTGACTATAGATGTTCCTAGTCATGGAACAAAAAAAAGTATTTCTGACTCCGAAGTTTTCTTGATATTTTGATTTCTCCTTATTCGTAAAGGTTCTCAATTCCTTATCCGTAATCTTATAATCTCCAATCAGCATTAGATAGTTATCAACTCTAGTATTTATAACGAAAGTCTTCATCCTATCTCTCTAGTACTCATAATCATTTCCATCGAAAACAGGAAGTCCGGTAGGTTTTAGATTGTCAATAGAGCCAACTTTTAAACTTGTCATCCTTAAGATAATCTTTGGCACACAAACTTGTTAGTAGTAAGAGTTTTTCAACAAGAGAAGATATCCTAATCAAGTGAAATATAGAGAAAAAGTATCTTTAAGAAAAAAATAATCTGAACTATGTGATTCCAAAAAACAGATTCCGAAAAAGTATGAATCTGGAAAATATGATTCTGGAAAAGCAATTCTGAAAAGTAATAAGAAGAAGAATTCTCTTCTGAATCTAATCGTGAGATTAAATCAGATTGTACCAACCCTCTGATACCAATTGTGAGATGGTATGTGAGTATGATATACTCTATAATACCAAATGTATCATCGAATATGTTAACATGAGATGCTCAAATACAAGAGGGGATTGAATTGTATACTTTAAAAATCCCTAAGGAAATTCTGCATAACCAAAATTCACAATACCTCTAAGTTCTAATAACTTGCTTGATTTTGGAAAAGTGATTCTGGAGATGAAACTTAACAAAAGATTACACCAACTAAGATTCTACCTTAAAGAGTATAGAATCCTTTAAAATCAGAGTACGGGTTTAAGGAAGTATATGAAAGTTATACTTTCCTTAACAACTAAAATACACAGCAGAAAACAAAGTAATGACACTAAAAGTAACAAGTTGAAAATATTTTAACTCAAAGAGGAGGGTATCCAACAACCCTGGATAAGAGGTCCCTTGATTTAAACTTTCAAAAAAGTTTTTTATTACCCAAACTTAGGTAAGCCCTCAATCAGAAGATCGGTATCTGTCTTCCTAGCCCTAAAAGCCCTCAATTTTTAAAGAAATCAGCACCACTATCTTCACAAACTGAAGTCTATGATTTTAAGAAAATCGAACCTATGCACTAAGAGAATCTGCACGAAGAAAAGTTTGAAAAATATGTTCAAACTTTTTACACAAAGCCTAAGAGTTTATAAGAGCCTCTCTCTCTAGAAATCACTTCAACATCATGTAAGAACAGTTGTCAAAGTTGTAACGTATTGAGCTCTTTCAAATGAGATTGTATTTATAGGCACAGCTCCAATGGTCGGATCCCTCCTCCAACGGTCATATTTTTCCTTGAATTTTAGTGGGACCTGTACATGTGTCACTCAAAAAACAGTTAGTGAGTAACTGAAAGCACGACATCGTTTTATAACTAAACAGGTGTAAGAAAAACCAATAAATGATATTCCAAATTTAAGTAAATGAAATTTTGGAGTCTAACCCAAAATGAATTCGGAGTCTATAATACAAGGATATTTGGATTCTGTTTTTTAGGAATTCGGAACCTGAATTCTATAGAATTCTGGAGTCTGAATTTTAAGGAAATTCGTAATCTGGATTCACAAGATTTCGGAACCCGAACTTACAAAGTTCGGAGTCAGGGTTCATGAGAATTCAGAGTCATAACTCATAAGAGTTCAGAGTCTGAATTCAGAGAACATCGAAGTCAAAACTTAGAGAGGTTCGTATCTAGAATTCAGGGTTGAACTTTATGAGGGTTTGTAACCAGAATTCGGATTCAAACTTCATGATTGTTCGTAACCAGAATTCGGAGTTGATCTTCATGAATGTTCATATCTAGAGTTCGGACTTGAACTCCATATAAGTTCGTAATCAGAATTTGGAGTTGAACTTCATGATAGTTCGTATCCAAAATTCGGAGTTGAGATTCATGAGAGTTAGTATCCAGAATTCGGAGTCGAACTACATAAAAGTTCGTAACAGGAATTCGGATCCTAAAATAGAATGCTTTATATCTTGGTAATTATAGGATTCTGAGGTTTTGGTTTCAATACGAGTTTTATACTTTGAAATTTTATGATATGAACAATAAAATCTTGGTAAGGGTAAATTTCCTTGGGTAAGGAAATTTTCCTTATTGAAGTAAAACAAGGGGTAAAAAGAGATTTTCCTTGAAATAAGGTGTTTGGGATTTTCAAAATAATAAGGAGTCATGAAGTAATAAGGAAAGCCTTAATGACTTAACAATCTCCCACATGTATGAAGGAATGGTAAATTCATAAGGAAAACCATATTGACTCGACAATAAGTATTGTAATCACAAATTACATAATGAACCCCCACAAGAAGAGCCATGATTGGAGAAACCGTATAGGAGTGTGGTTGATCGAGACTATACAACATGTAATTTGCTTACATTCTATGTAATATGGTTGTGCAACCTAGATATTTTTCACCTCCTAATAGAATACATAATGACCCAAACTTTTATCAATGGAATTTCTTCATTATTAAATTATTTTTATAGATTTTAAACCACATAAAACCACTAAGAGCCTATAATAAAAATTTTATAAAAGAAGAATTATTGAAATAATAAGTATTTCTAGAAGTTAAGGAACTAATACTAATAAAATAATAACATGGACTTAGAAATATTAATACGAACCTTATGAATAGTAAACCAACCAAATGAATAGTAAACTCACCCATTAAGGTATAAATAAAATTTATGAATCTTATAAAGTAAAGTACGGTATAATTATATCATATTCTAAGTAAAAAAATGTTTCAAATATTATTAATTAAGTGTTAGTATTTTTGTAAGTCATAAATATTTAATTAAAATGTTAAGATTAATTTAATAATTTAAAATAAAATGAATTTTTTTAAAATGTATTCATAAATTAATATTTTGATATCATATAATTTAAATATAATTTAATGAGACCATAAGTAATTTTTCAAAGTGTTATAAAATCAGTTTTTGATTTTAAAATGTATATTTTCTAAGTAAATGTTGATTTTAATCAAATAATAAATTAAAAATATTTGTAAAATTATTTTCCTAAAATTTATTTTATTTTTTAATTATACACAAAAAAAATTAGTGTGAATTTTTTGGATTTTTATAAAATACTTGAATTTTTTATGAATAGTAGAATATGATAATTTATGATAAAGATAAATACATGAGTAATGGATTCATAAATGATGTATGGATGTTTTAATCCCAAAATCAAGAAATATCCTTCATTATTTTAATATATTTAGTGAGAATTATCAAACTATTCATAGTCTTAAACCAAAATAAAAAACTAATGAATATAATAATCAAAAAACACCCCTCTCCTCCACTACAAATACCACCCCTCACCACCTCTTTTTCTCTCATCAGTCATGATTTGAAAATTATCCAAATTATGGTCAAGTATCTTACCAACCCCCTCACTCCAAACTATGAGTTGTTGCTCTCATCAAAATACCAAAACCTTTTCCCTATGTTGGTTCTCAAGTATGAGATATTTTAGAGGTAAAATCATATTCCATTGTCTTTTAATTTTTTTTTAATTTTTTTCTTTTCTTATTCTATCCTCCCCTCCCCTCATAAAAATTTAACAATAACTCCATTAACTTACGTATAATTTAATTATATCATTTTAATGTAATATTCATCATTAAAATACTCGTTGGCCCTCTTTTATTCTAAAAATGAAATTGTCTCCCATGATATTTCAATTTACTAACATTGTGGGTGATGCACATTCATTTTCCTTTAACACATTCAAGGATGTTAATAAAACTATTATAATGGTTGGAACATATTGTAAAAAAATTTACAACCCTATTTATGTTCTAGAACTAACATATATACATAATACTATATGATAAAACAAAACGAGTTCATTGTGATTGAAAACCCACCAAAATTAACCTAAAATGATTATCATTACCCTTTATCTAATGATTCATCCTCATAACATACAACCAAATTCTTTATAAGATCATTTAATCTTCAGTTATTTCATTAAAAACATATGGTCTTAATTTTGCAAATTTTCATCATTTTATATGAACTTCCTTACTGATATACAAGTGAATTGATCTTGAAAACTAAGAGATCGAACACTCCGAAACGAAGAAATTAAACTCTATAACTCATCAAAAACCCCATATATGAACATAATAAAAAAATATTTAATTAAATTCATGTATAAAATGTTCTATATTTTTCAATTAATTCATCTAATTTTTTATACAAGATATTAATGTGAAAAAATCATTCAAACACATTGTATGGGGGATTCTCTAACCCAAATCTCTTTCTTTGGGTTTTCTTTATTTCACTCCATTTTCAATATATATATTCCTTTAATATTAATTGAATTTAATTTATTTTTCATTATCCTATCTATTATGGGATATAGATGTTACCAATCAGGTTTTATGAAAAATGAAAATATATTTCCAAAAGAACCCTTATTTCTAAAAACATATCTTTTACTTCTTGTGAGATTGATTCTTCTTCATATAAAATTGATGATTCGTATACCAATAATGTTATACCCCTTTCTTTTGGGAACCCTAAAGTTTATTCATGAATTTATGATTTATGAAATGAAACTCATTCCTTTCCATGGGTTATTTTATGTTCAATATTGATAAATGTTCTATGTGGCTTGTGTGACAATGTAAATGTTATGACATGATGGGTGCTCCTAGAATTATATAGAAAATTGTAAATGTTATGATGCGATGGGTGTGCTAGAATTATCATTCACTCAAATTAATTGGGTGATTTGATGTGTCTCATGAGGAAAATAGAAATATGTGTGAACATGATGCTAGCTTTTTCATAACAATGTGGGTAGTTAATTAAAAAGACATGATGCTTCATTTTTATGCATTGACACATTCCATTCCTTTATAAAATTATTCCTTACTTGATTATTATGATGATACTATGATTATGTTGTGATGATTATTATTATTCTCACCCATATTATATTGTTTCATGTTCCTATATAGCTTCTTACTGGGCTTTTAGCTCAACCCTTTATTTGTTGTATATCCTCAGGTGACTACATGTACTAAGAAGAATTCAAGGGCCAATAAGAAGATAGAGAAGAAGGAATTAAATAATGTTTATGTTTATTTAGGTAAAATTTATGTGTAAGACTAATTTTCAAAATACACCAATCCTTTGGATTCTGGATTTGTAAAACTATTATGTTTTTTATCATTAGAATGATGTAATAGTAATGTAGGAATAACAGGGATTCAATAGATGGTATTGGAGCACAATTTTGTTAATTTTGGAATTTTGATTAGAGAACCTTAGTGAAAACAATTAGTATGAGACTAAGTATATGTAAGAACCCAAGATTCATTATTTTAAGAAATTATAAACAAATGGATCATAAAAGATATGCCTTTAGACTTAATTTCACAAATGAATAAACTATTTATTCATAACTTTTTGACTTATTTTTTTCTAATATTTTATATTTTAGAAAATAATGGGGACCAGTAGAAACTGGGCCAAAAACCCATGCCAGTGATAATACAATGATTTCCTGAATGAAATCTCCAATTCGTTGGGGGTGGAGTTCAAAATTTCATGGTGATTCTTACCCACTTGTCCCAAGTTTTGAACAATAACCTGAATAATATGGATCTTTTACCTTCTCTTGAGAGTTAAAAACTATCTATCGAGTCCTTTATGTGGCAATTACCACCAACCATTAGTGGATCTTCCATCCACTAGTCACAATATAGTGCATCAAATCAATAGAGAATATCTTGTATGCACATCAATGTAATTAGAGAGAGAAGGATACTCTTATCATTTAACATCTAGATGGAGAGTCCAACCAATGGTGGGAATTTATTAAGAACACCAAGTCGAAGGAAGAAATTGAAGAGATGGATTGGGAAGTCATTAAGATTCTTTTTCTTAAAAATTATTTCCCTCAAACTGTTCATACAAATATGTAGATAGAATTCATATAGTTTAAGAAAAATGAAGGGGAATCAGTCACAGGCTACTAAGAAAATTTCACAAGGATTTCAAGGTATGCTTCAGTATTTTTATCAATAATGATAGAAAATTTGATAGGATATACATTTTTTTAAAACACACCTTCAAAATGATCACGAAATTTGACACTTTGGGAGTTATAAAGAAGTTATTTGATTTGATCTAAAAGTGGAGATGGAGTTTGTATAATGGTCCATGGGATATGGTGATAAGAAATGAAAGATAGAGATTCAATCTGAAGGATATAATGAGAAAGTTGGAATGAAAACTCAACCACCCACATGTCAACAATGTGGTAAGAATCATAATGGGAATTGTCTCAAAGGGATGGGTAAATAATTAAAGTGTGGGAGAGAAGTCCACCAAACTCATGAATGTTGAAAAGATATGAGGAAGCAGGAAAATGTGATGGAGGAAAGGACAACACCAACCATGGTCCAATGCTACAACAGTAGGGATCAATGTAACTATGCAAGATAGTGTAATAAACCTTGATTACTCAAGATTAATTAGCATTAGAATCCACTAAAGCCAAAGGATAAATTCAAGGCTTACACCATCACTACTGCTAATGTGGAGCAAGAAAATGATGTCATACAAGGTACACTTACTATTCACTGAAGAATAGAAAAATTATTATTTGATTCTGGTTCAATGAATTCTTTTATATATTTCATGTTTTCTAGAATTATAGAATCAAAACCCCGAAACCTTGAAGGAGAGGTTTCTGTAAAAACACCTTGTGATGCAATAATTGCAACCCTAGTGTTGGAATCTTCTCTTATTAGCATATGTGGGAAGATTCTTACATTGAATCTCATGATAATTTTCTTGATGTAATTTGAAACTATAATGGGAATGGATTGGATCTCGTTATATAGAGCACATATAAACTTTTGAGAAAATGAAATATATCTTCATATTCTAAACTATCCCATGATCCTCTACAAATTCAAGGAGGATCCTGATTCTCCTTTGAAAAATACTTCTATTATGTGGGTGTTGATTCCCAATGAAGAGAAATACCTCACAGAAATGTTTGAGTCAAATGAAGGTATAAACCTGGGAGAAATTCATTTTTTGTCGGAATACAGTAATCTCTTTCCTAAAGAGTTACTTGGAATTTACCTGGTTCATTAGGTTGATTTCTCAACAGAACTCATACTCGGAGTTACTCCTATCTCAAAGTTTCCCTATAGGATGGATCCTATCGAACTATATGAGTTAAAGAAGAAGCTGCAAGAGAATTTGGACAAAGGGTTCATATTCCCTTGTACATCACAGTGGGGTGAGCCGGTTCTCTTTGTCAAGAAGAATGATGGATCAATGAGACTATGTATCAATTATCAAGAACTCAACAAGATCACCATAAAGAACAAGTATCCTCTTCCCAGGATTAATGGATTATTCAATCAGCTGTGAGTAGATCAAAACATATCAATGTTGAATATCTATTCTGGATACATCAACTAAAGGTTAAGAAAGAATATATTTATAAGAATTCATTCCATATAAGGTATGGGAACTATGAGTTTATAATAATTACCTTTAGTCTTACTAATTCCCTTGCAATCTTCATGGATTTTATGAATAGAGTATTTATAAATAACCTCAACAAGATTGTGGAAGTTTTTATCGATTATATTATCATCTAATCTAAGAGAAAGTAGGAACTTGAAGGACATATAAGGCTTCTATTGGTGACATTAAAGAAGTAGAAGTTGTATGACAAGGTTAGAAAGTGTTATTTTGGATAAAGAAAGTCACATTACTGGGACCTGTGATCAAAAGTGAGGGAATTTATATGGACCCTTCAAAAACAAAGGCAATTAGAGAATGTCCTAGACCCACCAGTGCAATGAAAATACACAGTTATCTTGTATTAGCTGGGTAATACTAATGTTTTGTGAGAAGTTTCTCATGATTTTCAAGCCTGTTATCTAAGTTAACAAGTAAAGGGGTAATGTATTTATATATGGAAGAAAGTGAGGAAAGATTCAAGGATCTATAGAGTAGGTTGATCACTGCACCACTACTCACATTAGCGAAAAGTGGAGAATGTTTTGTGATATACCATGATGCTTAAAATAAAGGCTTGTGTAATCATTAAAAATGATGATTTGATAGCCTAAACCTCATGGATGTTGAAGATCCATGAGAAGAACTACCCAACACATAATCTAGAGCTAAAAACTAGGATTTTTTCCTTGAAAATTGGGTGGTACTACCTCTAAGGTGATAAGTGTGACATATATATTGATCACAAGAGCCTAAAGTATTTATTAAAACAAAAGGATATCAACATGTGACAAAGGATATGGTTAGATATAATCAAGGACTTTGATTTCTCTATTCGCTATCATCCTAAAAAGGAAAACAAGGTAGCTAATTCTCTTAGCATAAAATAATATACTACCCTATAAATGTTGTAGATTGAGAAGGACCATATATTCATGAGTATGCAAAGGAAGGATTTGGAAATCATAATGGTGGGGAATACATACTACCTTTCCCAAATTATTTCCCAACCATCTATCCAAGAGAATATTTTGGAGGCACAAAGGGATTATTTGGAATTAAAAAAGAAGGTGATTGTAGAAAAGGATGGTAAGTTGCAAGAGGTCCTTATCAATGACGATGGTGTGATTCGATTTAGAATGATGCATTGTGTGACTTCATCACCTAGGAAAAAGAATGGTCTATTTGATAATGAACATAGATAAAATTTCTCTATCCATCTTGGGTGTACCATGATGTACTATGGTCTTTGAAAACACTTCTAGTGGGACAACATAAAGAAAGAGATTGCGAAGTATATATAAAGGTGCTTGATATGAAATCATGTTAAAGTATAGAGGTAAAATTCACAAGGGAGGATAAAAATATTTCTTATAACCATGAGTAAATGGGAGAATGTCCCAATAGAATCTTTCATGGGTCTCCCAGAGACATAAATAAAATAATGTGATATCGGTTGTGGTGGATTGACTCACCAAGACAGACCACTTTAACACTATTATGAAAGATCTCTCACTATAAAAACTTGAAAATATATATTTGAAGGGAGTTGTAAGAATGTATGAGGTTCCACCATAGATTGTCTCTGATCATGATCCTAGGTTCACATCTAAATTCTGGAGGATTCTTTGATATTATTTGAGTATTGAATTAAATTTTATCATGACATAGCACCCTCAAACTAATGGACAATCTGAAAGGACTATTCTGATTCTCGAAGATGTACTAATATCCTAGTCATTAAATTCAAATGTATATGGTATCAGCATCTCCCATTGGTTGATTCCTCATACAACAATAGCTTCTACTTGAGTATTTATATGGATCCATATGAATCTATTTATGGAAAGTTATGTAGAACTCCAACCAATTGAGTTGAATTTGTCGAAAGAAAGCTACTTGGACTTGATCTTATGAAAGATATGATAGAGATGGTTCAATTCATCCAATAACATATTAAATATTCTCAAAGTTGAAAAAGATCTATGATGATAATCATCTAAGGGACTTGGAGTTTGAAATTGGTGATAAAGTATTCCTTTGAATATCACTATGGAAGAGAGTCATGTGTTTTTGAAATAAAGGGAATCTAAGCCAAAGGTACATTGGCCCATTTGATATCCTTGATCGCATAGGATACATGGACTATCATCTTTCACTTCCACCAAATATGGTTCAAGTTCATGATGTGTTCCATGTATCACTCCTAAGGAAGCACATACCAAATCCCTCACATGTATTGAACTCAGAGGTGGTACAACTAGAAGAAGATCTCTCTTATGAGGAGCAGTCATTAATGATTCTAGACTAGAGAGATAAGGTTCTACCCAAAAAATACAACCCATCTTGTCAAAGTGTTATGGAGGAACCATAATTATGAATAAGAAACTTGGGAACTTTAGGAGGTGATGAAGGAGAAGTAACCTCAACGTTTTAGGTAAAATAAAATTTCGAGGCTGAAATTTCAAAAGGGGCAAAGAATGTAATGACCCAAACTTTTATCAATAGAATTTCTCCCTTATCAAAGTATTGTAATATAATATAAATCACATAAAATCACTTGGATACTGTAATAAGATCTTTATAAATGAATAATTAATGAAATAAGAAGTATTTATATAAGTTAAGGAAAAAATACCGATGAAATAGTAACATGACCTTAGGAATAGTAATATGACCCTTTTGAAGAGTAAGATGGAAAAATGAATAGTAACCTCACCCATTAAAGTATAAATGAATTTTTGGAATCTAATAAATTAAATTATGGTATAATTATATCATATTCTAAGAAAACATAAGTTTTAAAATTTATTAATTAAGTGTTTGTATTTTTGTAAGTCATAAATATTTAATTACAATTTTAGGATTAATTTAATAATTTATAAGAAAATTTATTTTCATAAAATTTATTCATAAATTGATATTTTATTTATAATAATTTTAAGATAATTTTATTGGACTTTAAGGAATTTTTCAAAGCATTATAAAATCAATTATAATTTTAAAATTTATATTTTCCAAGTAAATGAATATTTTAATTAAAAATTAAATCACTCATGTTTAGAAAATTGTTTTCATAAAATGTATTTTGTTTCTAAATTCAAAACTTTAAAAATTGGTTAGGGTAATGTTTTGGGAATTTTCTAAAATACTTGACTTTTTTTGGAATAGTAAAATATAATAATTTACGATAAAAGATAAATACATGAATTATGGAGTCATTGATTATGTATTGATGATGTAAGTCCAAAATCACTAAATATCCTTAAATATTTTAATATATTTATAAGTATTGGAAAAAATAATCACAATCTTGATCCAAAATAATAAACTAATTAATATAATAATGAGAAAACGCCTCTCTCCTCCACTACAAATACCACCCCTCACAACCTTTTTTCCTCACACCTCTCAAGAATTGAGGAATTTAAAAATTCTACTCAAGTATATTCCCAATACCCTCCTTCATTTTTATAACCCCTTTGTCTTATTAAAAGACCAAAACTTTTTCCCTAAGGAGGTTCTCGAGGAGAAGACATTTAAGAGGTAAAATCTTATTCCTTTTCTTTTAATTTCTTTTTCTTTTCAAATTATCGCATCACCACCCCTAATTAAAGTGGAATTATAACTCCAGTACACTAAATATAATGGAATTATATCATGTTGATGTAATATAAATCAGTAAAATACTCCCTCTCTTTATTATTCTAAAAATTAAATTGTCTCCCATGTAGCGTCAATTTACCGACATCGTGGGTGGTACACTTTCATTTACTTTAAACACCTTCAATGTTGTTAATAAAACCATTATAATGGTTGAAAAATATTTCAAATGTATTTTAAAACCCTATTTATATTCTTTAACTAACATATAAACGTAATAATAAATGATAAATCAAAATGAGTTCATTGTCATTGAAACACTGCCAAACTTAACCTAAAACATTCATCATTAACTTTTATCTACTGATTCATCCTCAAACCATATAACCAAATTATTTATAAGATAAATTAATATTATGTAATTTCATTAAAAATATACGATCTCAATTCTAGAAAATTATCCCCATTTTATATGAATTTACATACTTATATACAAGTGAACCGATCATGAAAACTAAGAAAACGAACAGTCCCAAATGATGAAATTAAACTCTATAACTCTTCGAAAATATCATAAATAAACTTAGTAAAAACATATTGAATAAAATTAATTTAAAAAATGTTATTTATTTGTTAATTAATGAATATAACATGATTATACATTATATTGAAGTGAAGAAAACATTCAGACATATCGTAAGGGGAATTCTCGATCCCAACTCTCTTTCTTTGGGTTTCCCCTATTTCATCCCATTTTCAGTATGGATATTCCATTAATGGTCCTTGAATATCATTTATTCATCATTATCTTATATTTTCTAGGATATAAATTTTACCTATCTAGTTTTATGACAAATGAGAATATTTTTCCAAAAGAACTCTTCTTTCTAAAAACTCATCTTTTACTTCTCAAGATATTGTTTATTCTTCACTCAAAATTGATGATTCTTATTTCAAGTATGTTATTACATATTTATTTTGGGAACCCCAAAGTTTATTAATGAATGTATAATTTATGAAATGTAACTCATTCCTTTCCACGGGTTATTTTATGTTCATGATTGATATACATTCTATGTGGCATGCATGATAATGTAAATGTTATGATGTGATGGGTGCACCTAAAATTATATAGCGCAATCTAAATGTTATGATGTGATGGGTAAACCCAAAATTACATATTACTTCAATTAATTGGTTAATGTGGCATATCACATGAGGAAAATTGAAATATTCATGAACATGATGCAATATTTGTTCACAACTATGTGTGGTAGTTGACCACTAGAACATGATGTTTTATTTTTATGAATTACCACATTCAATGCCTTTATATAATGCTTCCTCTCTTGATTATCATAATCATACCATGCTTATGTTGTGATGATGATGATTTTTCTCACCCCTATTATATCATTTCATGTTCATATATACCCTCTTACTTTTCTTTTAGGTCACCCATTTCTTTGATGTATATCTTTAGGTGACTACTAGTATTAATGAGAATTCAACAGCCATTAAGAAGCTATAGAATTAGGAAGTAATGATTATGCTTTATTATGTAAATGTTTTGTGTGAGAATAATTTTCCCAGGACACTAAACCATTTGATACTAGATTTGTAAAACTATTATATTGTTTATCATTAGAATGATGTAATAGTAATATAAGAAAAAGCAGGGATGCTATAGAATATCCATGTATTCCTCACATGGTCCTGGAATTATTATTTGAGCATATGAGGTTTAATTAACTTGTTATCTCGATATAATATAGTAACAATGAAAACAAAAATGTAATATAACAAATATATTATGATATTGATCCTCAAAATTATATAATTATAAATTTTAACGTGACTTCTATGATACACTTGAAGGTTTTGGGAATAGTGGTATCTCTTCAATCCTATGACCAATGATAATTTCTAATAAGATTTAATAAATAATCCATATAAACATAATGAATCGTCATCATATATAATGAAAATTATTAAGTAAAATAGAAAAAAGGAATCTTGGATCTTGGAGAAGATCTTTTCAGGTTGAATTCATAGTTAATTTAATAACAAGAATTACCTTTATCTTGATATTATTGTTTTGATGGATATTTTGTTTTTTAAATCATCACCTGAATTATACCATCATTCCACTATGAGGATCCAAAATTTAATTATTATAGCACTAATCAAAATGTGCTGCATAGTCTCAGAGCATCCTTGATGAAACTCTAAGTGATAGAATGGAGGTTCTGACCATTTTACATCACTCACCATTAATTGCAACATAATATTTTGGATTGGGGTATTTACTCCCTTATTCTATCAATATTTAGAAGGAATAATAAGGTAGTGAAATTATATTTTTATTTAAATGAATCATTGATATGTTCTTCATAGAGATATCCCTTGGGATAGGATGCATTGTGAGCAACATAAATGATTTCATACAACCTCTAAAATTATATAAGTCTGTATATATAGATTTAGGGTGTAATATTTATAATTACACAAAGTCACTTAATAAAATATTTGAAAAAAAAATCACCATGCTAATATTAATAATATTATTATTATATTATGGCATTCACCAACTTGTGAAAATAAATTTCATGTTTGTAAAATAAATAATTCGTTATTTATTTAAATGTTATTTAAGATAATATCAGTTCCATTACTGATAACTTGACTAGGTTCGTCCACCTTCCTTGGAAATTATGAAACCTTGAATAATAAATATTATTCATTTGATAAATAAGTATTATATTCAAAGTATTTTGAATAAATATTTATTTAATATTTAACTCACATAAAAATGGCAATTGAATATTTGAGATCAATTAATCCGGAATAAATATTATTTCTCAATCATGATAATAACATTTATTCTAACTAATAAATTAAAATAGAATTAAACTAAGATCAATGGAAACACTAAATGTTTGATCCTCTAGGCCTCTTCCTTATTGGAATTAGGCAGGCTGTCCTAAAATCCAATATCAACATCTTGAAGCACATAATGGCACCAATAGAGTAAAATGTTAATGTTATAATGATAAAACCCACATATGAACACTCTCTATATAACATAATCCCTTTGTATTGATATTACAAAAAAAATTCATACTTGTGTCATCAACCTAAACACATGATATGTCACTCTTTGACTTGTAAAATAATATTTTCAGTCACTATGTCCATGGATTTTAGTTTGATAGAAACATTTCATCAAAGGGTCAAGATATCATATTTCAGGATTAGTAGGGAGAAATATTGTATTGAAATATTTATCAATGTCCTATCAATATTCATGTACCCAAAATATCCAACTTCACTAATAATTTAATAAATCATGGTTTTTTTCAATAAATAATTGTATGTGACTTGTGATATGAATTAACAATAATCAAAATTCCAAAGACTAATACACACATATGTATATAAAAATATCCAATGACACGAATATGTGTGGAATTACTACTAGTGGGTCTACCCTTTATAATCTCCTATCATAGATATTTTCATGTGAAAAAATCATTAGATGATGCCTCATCCGCTTATGAGAATCAAGCACCTAAAATTATTTATCATTTGTGTCCCATCAGATGACATCATTCGATCATAGGACTTATATCTTCTAGAATATTATCATGAAACTTCACATTTCCCATCATAGAGGGGATATTTTATGACCTTTCAATATGATAAATACTCTAAGTTTATTACCATATTAAATTTTACATAGAATAAAAAACAATAAATGATAAGGTATTTATTAATATTTTAATTTTTAAATAAATATTAAAACTAAAGTTTAAAGTAGTTGTTTTAAGGGATCAAAGTCTAACAAGTGGTCCTATGGAAATATGGATCAAACCCTTGGGATCCCAACTAAGTCATTACAAAATGATATCAAAGATAACTTAAGGTAGTTGGGTTTAATACTACCCTTGGGATCCCAACTTAGTATGTATGTCATAAATATGTATATTCAGCAAAATTATAGTGGAAGATTGAGTTTCTAGGGTAGTTCGAGTATTATTTTGACTTACTTCTGGATTAATATTTAGTTATTTAAGTCTCAAGCATCATGACTAGGTCCGTATAGGTAATAACATGTAATATAGAATGAAATATTATATTTTTATTTTTACTTGTTTAACTAAGTGTTAGAATCAATTGAATATTTATATTAACTAAAACATCAATGTTAATTAAACAGTTAATCTATACTTATTTATTAGTGATAATTTAGTATATGTAAATATATAACCAATTAATTTGATAAATAAATTATTTTTATTATTTATGTTAACAATATTATTCATTCTTATTTGTAAATTGGTGATTTTGAATGATTTTAAATATATTTTTTGTATAAAATCTTTGATGAAAATAAAGAATAGTGAATTATGGGTAAGGATTGTAACCTAACCATTACAATGTTACTCTTAATTTTAAAGATATTTATAAATGAAAATATATTATAATGTGATTTTATGATTAAATTTATATTATCTGACCATGTCAACCACTTATAGGAATGTAAGAAGGATTTTTTAAGAATTCTTGAACTATTAGGCCTATTAATAATCCATAGGTCCTAGAGTGGATCACACAGCTATTATAGGTTGTGGGGAAAGGAGAATCTTCACAAGGACCTAAAATATTTTTCATTATTTGAAACTATTAGTTCCATCACCCGTAACCTTTTTTGGAGATGTCACACTGTAGGAAGTAGGGGTATGGGTTTAATGCATCTATAAAATCTATGAGGTCATCAAGAACCCAAAGATTCAAAATGTGATATTTATTACCTTTATACATGAAGGGGGTTCCCATCGATAGAGGTTTGTGATAGTTAATGTGATGAAAGACTAGGTTTTGAGCTGTAAAGGATTCCAAGAGTTATTTAAAGATTTATTTTATCTAAAAACTCTTCATTAGGTAAAGGATAAATATTTTCTAGAAATTAAGTATATGGTGAGGAATTTAGCAGAGTATACCACCAAATTATCAATATTCTCCACATTTCGCCAATATTAAGTAGGGATGAGGAATTAAAATCTGGATGTTTTTATACGGTTTGAAGGAACCATTGCAGAATCAAGTAGTTGTTGGTATCCATATAACCACTGATAACTAGAAGAAAACTAATGTAAGATTCAAATACAAAACAAAGATATATAACTACATTAATAAAAAGAAATCCCATGAAACTCATGTACTCATACTAAGAATATAAATAATAGCATAGACACCTACCCAAATTCCACCCTCACACACTCAAGAAAAATACAACTCCTATAACAACACACAAGTGTAAACAAAAAGAAATAAAGGGACAAAAATAATTGATTTTACATGGATTTTTCATTAGTCCAACATCTATGGAGGAACACTACCATTTCCATAAATTTAATAGAATAATAAAATATTAAACTCATAATTAGTGAATTTATCCAATAATATATCACTATAAATAATATATATGAATGGTCTCATCATACCTATTTATAATAAGTTCTATATAGTTAACTAGTTCCACCACATTTAAAAAATCCTGGGGACCCACCATTGATCTTGTCCACCTCTAATTAACCTTAATTCACTCTTCCAAAACCTCTATTTCATGAAAATTAGTGAAATCCATTCTAACACAAATCTATAATGGTTTATATGTAGCCTTTTCTAACTGCTAATAATGTATTATGTTACTCCATCAAAGTGATTCATATGTGAGCTAGTACTTACACATTTCCATCATTCTGACATAGCCATATAAAATCATAGTTCTAGAACACGTCCTCCAAAATAGCCTATCTACTTTCACACTTCAACTATCCCAAGATTCATCTATGATCTAGAACACAAGCTCTAGAATCTATTGTATCATAAAAAAATAAATAGAATCATGGAATAGTCTTTAAAATCCCAATGATCCCTCACTTAAAGACTTATTTTAAGGATTCAGTACCACCACCAAATCTTATGAAAAAAACTATTCATCTAAACTTTCACAATAACATACAGTGTCTATATTACACCTTTCAGTCACCTGGGTCCCATTGATGTACAATTCTAACTCATACACCCCCAAATTAATACCATGGTAAACATATCATAGATATTCTAAATTTCACTAATCATATATGGATCCATCACCCCATCCTCTAAGTTCATCCAAATGAAATGATACTTCTGCCTAATGTGCATATTCTATGGGAGAAATCCCATATTTTTATCCAAATTAATTACACTCTAACTATCATATAAAATAAACCTAGTTTTATATCTCCTTATTTCCCCTGGAAAAAAAATCTTGTAAATAAATTCCTTACATTCTTATATTATGTCCATATACTATACTTTCTTTGTGGATTGTGAAATATTTGGTTGTAACCTCAAAATCCAAATTATGGTTATCCCTATGAAGGTAAACACAAAGTATATGGTACTCTTCTATGCATACTTTTCCCTTCCAAAGTATTAATCAACATAAAACTTAAATAAATAATATATTACAAAATAGAAGGCTATATATTCTAAAACATTGATAAATGGAGAATAAAATTAACAAATTCTCAATACTTCATTCCCAGATTCTCCATAAAATAAAAAAACTCTCACTTCATGTGAAATTTTCATCCTTATATATACCATGACATATATAAATCTACTAACTACTGAAGAAAAGAGAAATTACCCAATGTAATTATCCTTATAATCCATTTTTATTAATTTTTATATGAATAACATAAAGTTTCTAGCCAATGGGGTTGAAACCAGTTTAGGTATGGTTATTCTTGACCTTTAAAAACCATTTAGTTATATTTCCTCTAATACAAAGCTACTATTTTTTATTCCTATTTCATTCAATATGAATCCTCAAAAATATTCCTTAATTCCATGATATCCTTCATCTTGAACCTTACGGAAAATCTTCATCTTCCAAATGTATTTCATGTCTATGTCTATTAAGAGTATTTCATCCACATACAAGAGAAATATGATGTATCCCCCATCATTAAAAACCTTCTTGTAGAACAATGGTTAGATTTGCTTCATAATAACCCATTATTATCCAAACAATCATAGAAATTCTAGTTCCATTTACATATAACTTAATTCAAACCATAAAGGATTGTTTTTTTCTTACACACTAGGTCCTCGTTCTATTTGTAGAAGAAAACATATAGATACAACATATATATTTCTCCCTATAAATTTTCATGAGATAACTTTATCTTTACATCATCTATTCTGGATGTGTAATTTCAAAATCAATGAGCCTTAACACTATCTGGATGGTTTTGAGTTTAAGAATTAGTGAGGAATTTTTAAATAAATCAATTTATTCCTTTAACTGAAAACCATTGATAACCAACATTGTCTTGTACCAATTTATACCATCCTCTTCCTATTTCAAACAAAAAAATCATTTTTTTTAGTGATTTATTACCTTGTGGTAATTCTTTTAGATCAAAGGTTTTTCTTCATGAAAAAAAACCCATTTCATATTTCCTGAATCACACCAAATTTTCAATATTGTTGAGACATAGCACTTATTGTGGTCTCTAAGGAACTCTTCCACCCATAAGAAGTAAGTAATTAAAACCAGTTCATAACCTTTGAACTATTTTTATGATCTTGGTTGACCTATGTAACTCAACCTATAACTCTTCTCTTTCAATAATAACTACTTATATAATTTCACCTTCTACGGATCTTCCTTGAGCTTCCATAGTTCCGAATATTTCAGGTATATATTCTTCCCGCCATGATGATTCTTCAAAAAATTATTATCTCTAAAATTTCCATAACTTATGGTCTCTTGTAGCTTCTATTAAATTCAAATTGGAAATGGTTAGTTGATTCATTTTTTACAGTCCCATCTTTCACCACGTTCTAACCTTTACATAAGACCTCCAAATTGAACAACACATTTTTTCCTTCTAATGTTCTTCCAATTTTAATTATCTGAAAGGCCAAAACCAAATTTTTCATCATTATACCCAATAAATAAATAAAATTGGGGCTTTTATATGAGTTTTTTCTAATCCTTTTAATCATCATAGATATATGTGAGACTTCATAAAACATTTAGGTGGGAAACTTCCTCTAGTTTTCTAAACCACAAAAGTTTTTGAAATATCCTAATACAATGGTGTGGAAGAAATTATATTCATAAGATAATCTATATAATTAACTAATTCCACCAAAATGACTTGGGAATTCTAGAAAATAGTTTCATAAATTAAGAATTTTTAATTTGTATCTAGTTTATCTACTCCGCTACACTATTATGTTCAATTGTTTTAGGAACAATGTTCTTGACCCTAAGTCATATTCTTCAAAAAAATATCAAGAATTCCCCCATCCATATTATCTACCATTATCAATCCTTATTAACTGAATCTTGATATTAGCTTCTTCACCATTGTCCTTAATCAAATGAACACTAAGAACATATCATATTTTTTCTTAATTAAACTCATACTTTCTATAACAATCCAAGTTTCTAGTATATGTTCTCCTTTTAATAAATAATATATAGAATAAATTTTATCATAGAATACACTATATAAAAATAAATGATAATATATTTTACAATAAAAGATAAACATTAATAAATCATAAGAATAAAATTTGAAATGTCATTAATAAAATTACAAGAATAGTAAATCCTCAAGTAAACAAAAGGATGGTTAAAATGATTTATTTTTAATATTATAATAATAGTATTTAATGATATTTTATATTTTAATTTAAGAGTTAAATTCTTCAATATTATAAAATTATTTTCATAAAATTAATTTTATTTTTGGAATCATCAATTAGAAGTTATATTAGGATTCATTTTTGAGATTTTTCTAAATGGATTGTTTTTGGGTAAATGGTAAAAATATATTTTTTAAAAATACTATAAATTTTATGAAATAATCATGATGTAAGAAAAAATTAAAAAAAATTAGAACCATTTTATCAACAAAAAATGAATTTAAGTGGTAAAATAATTAATTTAAAAAAATTAAGTTGAAATTAGAAACTTATATTTGATATTTTTTTACCTAAATTATATTTTATCCTTACAAAAAACTAGTTTTAGTTCTTTAAATTAAATTTATTGGTTGGAAAGTTACATTAGGTATTTTGATGATATAAATGTTAAATAAAATTTATTATTTTAATAATAAACCAAAACAATCAAGTTAGAAAATATTATTTTTTTTCTTATATGATAAAATAATCAATATTTTAATGCAAAAATACGCCTCTATTTTTCCTTGGAAAGTCACATTCCATTAACTTCTGAAAGACTAATATCTATCCATTTGCCCACTTCTTTGTATCTAATAACCCTTGGAGATAGTTTTTATTTATAAAATTCTATTCCTTCATGGATTTAGAAAAAGGATAAAATCTTCAACAAAGTGGTAACCCCAATTCTCTTTTCATTCTTTTTATAACTTCTTCTTTCTAATCTCCCAATAAATTCACCTCATTATACCTTTTTAAAATATTTCATATGTAATTATATAACATAAAAATTCTATTATGATACTAGTATAACTATTCAATATATTTTTAGAATATACTCTCTATCTCCCCTCTTTTAATATGTTCTGATATTGGTCGATTTAGTCCACTTATAGGGATGTTTTCAATGCGTTACTTATCACCGGCTAGATATCTATTTAGTATAGATTATGTAATGTAAATTTATTTTAATTAATTATAATTATTCATAAATAATTTTACAAATTTATATATTAAAAATATTAAAAATCATGAAATCAAAACAAAATGGGATGATTTAAAAGAAAACATGTCTTCAAGCTATTATATATTCAAAACAAATAGAAATAAATATATTCCAATGATTATAAATAATAAAATTTTAAAAAAAAATATTATTAAATTTTTTATTCATGTTTTAATAAACATAATTTTATTATACAGTAGGTTCAAACATGACGAAATAAAATGATATATAAGGTAAGGTTTATTTGTCTTAATTTCAATACCTTGTTACATGCTTCTTAATATCCACTAATTTAATTTCATATGGTGTAAATATGGATCTATTAAATTAATATATCTTAAATAATTTTTGTATTGGGATTTTCACTTTCATATATTCTCCTTTTATTCCTTATCCTTTGATTCATATATTACCTCTTTCTTAGGGTTGTTAACATAATTTTCTTTCATTAACTTATAACCTTTATTCTAGAACTTCATCCTCCAGAGTTTGGAATATTCAAACTTATTATTATAGTATATTTTATTACCTTTTTTTCTAATGTTTAAAATTCTTTTTGAAATTTCACCTCCCTTTGGTTCACAATTCAACCAAACATTTTATTGTATTTGGATTTGTCCTTATATCTTCTTTATAATAATATATCTTTCGATTACATGTCCATATTCATTATATTTTTTTAAGAATATTATTCTCTATCATTCAATGATTTTGTAGGGTCATTTTACATAATATTTTACTTTCATTAAAATGTTTAAAAGAAATCTTCTTAATGTAATCTATACTATTAATTTTTTAATTTCATTACAAAAGTGGGAAAGTAATATCTTTTTTTAAGATTTTTGCATGAAATCCTTAATTGGATTTTATCAACATTCATTTTTATCTATATTCCTTTCCAAGTATCCGTGGTTTTTTGAAGAAATAATATTCCCATTTATTGAATTTTTCTAAATGATAATGTTTAAAAATAATAATTAAAGGTATTACATTACACTTATGTATATTTTAATTTTTTTCTATGAATGTACTATTTTTAATATAATTCATTTCCAAGGTTTAAATATTTATAATTATATAAAAATTATTTTTTATACTTCCACTTTTCACCCCTTATAAAAAACTTTTTAAAGTTACTTATAAGTTTATTTTTACAACCATGTTAAAATATAATAATTTTTTTTATAATTTTGCTTAAATTTTCCAATCAAACTCTAAAAGATTTGTCTCCTTTGGGGTTATGTTTCATGTATTACCCTATTAATTATATTGTGAATTTATATTTTATGCCTCAAATTTATCATTAAAGTTATGTTCTTTATCACTCTTCATCTATCTCTTAACTTTATTTTTATCCTTTATATCAATATTATTTAAATTCATGGATATATTCTGTATCACTTACACTATTTATATATTGTGTTTTAAAGAATTGACATAATAGTGTACCCATTACTCTATATGTTGTGAGTTTGAAGATTGATTACCATGAAAGTTATTTCGTTTATTGACTATATAAAATTGTAAATCTTTATACTTGTTATTTCAATACAAATGATTATTGATTACTAATGCATATTGGTTAGGTGTTGTATTATTTATTCATTCCTTCATATGATGAATGAGTAGAAATTAACTAGTGAATAAAGGGGAATGAAATATATACCTCAATTCATCAGTATGTCTTATACAACAACCTATTTTAGTTATTTGGTGTATGCAGTACCTATTTATCTATGATATCTTGGCTTGAGGCCTTGAAGGTATGTTTATTATTTATGACATTATGAATTTCATCACTATGAAGTCGGTTATTATTATACATGTGATTGTTTATATTATTATGTTATCCTTGGATATATTACATACTCATGTTATCAGTTATATGGAATTATTTGATTATTATTTATTCCTTTTATATTATTCATGCCTTATTTATTCCATGATAGATTTTATTGTACATTATCACCTAATAAGAAATTTATATCACCCTTATTATGTTTCCATGTCTCCAATTAATGAATAATAGTACTATGTAGGAAATATCTAGATGGGTGTCATTTGGGAGACATTGAATATTTAATGTTAAATAAGGAATAATTGATTTAATTGGAATAATGGCTATTTTATGGGAAATATATGGGTGTTGTTAAGTAAATTATTCTCCTAACTCTCTAATAATCTGAACCTAATAGTTAATGGGTATGTAACTGACTTGGTATTTAATTAATATTAGAATTATAGATGGTTATGTTTGAGCCACTTTAGATGGTATCAAACTAGTATGAAATGAATATGTTTTTACACCAGATCAGGGAGTGTGGGTATAGAGCATAATACTTCCCTTTTTGAATCATTAATGAATATAAAAAAGTGTAATAAACCATTGTGAGAATATAATAGTGTAAACTACCAAATTCCAATATGTATGAGCTCTAACTTCCAAGACTTAGGTGTCCTATTTGTGATAAACCACACTTTTATATTCTTTCCAAGGATATAAATATCCGGAGATCTGAAATTATTGTGACTGATCACCAATACCCTTTTAGACACTAAGACTAGCATATTCTTCTCACTAAGGTTACCATGAATTAAATTACATAACTCTAAACATTTAAAAGTTTCCATTCTGGTAATTATTTCTTCGATTGATTTTTCCATCAGATATAAAATACCAAATTTAACACCTTTGGCCACAACCATTTAACACAAAGTAATCTCTTATACACCATCTATGAATCATTATCAGAAATTTATTTCAATTGGATAACTTATAGATATTATATTCCTTCATAAACTAGATATTCATAAAAATTCTTATAACTTCAAGAGTCTTTTTTATGTTAAAACATTAACATATCCCATTTCCATGATCTCAATATCATCATCATCTTCTATATGGACCATGTTGAACCATCTAGAAACATAATTCACCATACATTCCTTCTTATAAATAGAATATAATGAATTCCTAGAATCAATGATCCATGATTTCAACAAAATATTAACACTCAACAATACACTTCTCTCACCTTCAATTGTGGTGTTTATTGAACTTGAACCTTTGGAAGCTCCCATTCTAAAATTCAACCTATTATCCATTTGATATTTACTTAGGATGCCCTACATCCTAAAATTAAAATATATAGGAATGGTCTCAAATGTTTTACCTTAATTATATCACTTCATCTATCTTTTTTGATCATGTGCCTTTTTTATTAAATAAAACATACGTTATCTTCTGTATTGATCAGGGTTCTAGCAAGTTCCTAGACTTCATTCCACGTGAGATCTTAATTTAGAATTAGAACATGAATTTACTCAAACACTGTATTAGGATTTATATAATAATTTATTATGAAAATCACTATCACATCCCATAATTTTATAAGTGATGATAGTGGAAATAAATCCCACACATCTTCTATGAATATCTATTTCACTAATATGATTTCACTCTAAATCATATTGAATTCATTGATATGATAAGTTGATTCATTTCCTTATGATATTATAATACTGAATAATATCTACATAATGAAATAAAATCATTATTATTAACTTCTCATGCATATATTTTAGGTACTTTATTATCTTTATTGTGATCTTCACCTCCTAGATGTTAGGAAAAACATTCTATTCTTGTGACATCAGTATCATTATAAGTTAATTTCTATTAAGACTTTTACATTCCACATTTTTCATTAGTTACTATTTAAATAGTTTAAATTAAACCTCTAGATCCTTCGAAAACAAATAATCATCTATTTATATTTTCCAGAAACTAAAGTCCATTCTATTGAAATTTTCTATCCAAACTATGCATTATTATGATGTTTTACCTATAAAATAATATACTCCCAATGAAACAATAAATTATATAGATAATAATTTTTACTTAAGGTTATTCCACCATGTTTATTAAGCCTTGATAAACAAAAATCTATGATAAAGATTCTTGGGCTTGTTGGAACAACTGATCAACTGAAGCAGACCATCAAAAACATCAATTGTGGAAAAAAAAGATCTAGAACTCCCTAAATTAAAAGGAAACTCGCAAAAATAATATATCTAGACTGAGAAGATAGAACCACACCTCATACACTCACTATAACACCACCTTAACATGCTCAATAAAAACTCAACTCCTAGAAACAAACACACAATCAGAAACCAAATAAAACAAGGAATGATAATAATAGATTTTATATGGATTTTAATTTAGTCTTACATACATAAGTGAACACAAATTTTTATTTTTATTTCATGTAAGAATAAATATTATGAAAAAAATAATAAAATTAAACTGATATTATAGCACTACAATTATTATATACAAGTATCATGATCCCACCTATTTATATAGGGTATCAACCAGTTAACTATTTCTAATGCCCTTTGAAGTTTATAGGGGGTACACCAATGGTCTTGGCCAAATATTATTGCATATAATTCATTGTTCCACAATATTTTCCCATAATTAGTGTAATTCATTCTCACTCTTCACTCATACGATTTATAAAAATCCTTTGTAAACTGATAGGCATATCTTATGTAACTTCATTAGAGTTATTCTTATGTGATCAAGAGCTTCCACACATCAATTATTCATACATTCCCTCTTGAACTATGGGTTTTAAAACATTTCCTCTTAAATTTTCAACCTCTTACTAGAATTTCAATTCCATAATCATCCTCCATTATATGAAACCCATTTTTTAAAATAACTAATTTCATACACAAAGATATAGAAGCATGATAGAATATTTAAAAATCCAAACAATATTAAAATTAAATCTATAAGGTTATAAATAATGTAGTGTTAGTCAAGACTAATTCCATAGGAAGTATAAGGTTTGGTGGTTCACAACCTAAATAATGGATTTGTAAAGGATATTCTAGTTTAAATACGTATAATTGATAGGAGATGGGTTGGATTGTATCTTTTCATGTTAGTCAGGGTGGAAGTTCTCCTCCTAATCTTAGATTTAGAAGACCAAAAATTTTATGTTATATATATATATATCCACCTATTATGTTGGTCTCACCCAAATTTACTCAAGTTTTTAGGGTGAAGCGTCCACTTGTAATGTATCTTCTGTTTTTAAATCTTTTGATACCTAAGAAGAAACATATAAAAACATTCATTATTTGGATAGTTTTGGCTTGAACTAGCCAACTTTGGTTGATTTGAGATGCTTTAAATAAATACCAATATACCTAAGTGAAATAAATTTATGAAAAAGGTTTGATCCTAGGTTATTACAAGGGATGGATTTGATGAAATTATTTTTTACTGATTTAAATTTCTTAGACATGAGAGTAATTCATTTGAGGAGATCATAAAAAATTCATCACTTATTGGTTTGATAAAAAAACAAAAAAAATCTAATCACCTATACACTTAGAGGATCATTTTTATGAGAACTATAAGGTAAATTTTCTTATTTTCACATAAGGTATGTGGCCTTAAAATTTCACAATGACGAAGAAGTTTTAAGATCATAAAACTAAATTCTCAATTAAAAAAGTGATTAGACATTAATAGATTGATAAATAAAACCTAATATAGACCCATATGAGGTTTATCTCTTCATTTATTCTATTCTCTCAATGTAATCAGAAAGTAGACTCATGAGGGTGGAATTGAAGAAGTGAAAAACAATAAAACAATGAACACTCCACCATTTTGTGAAGTATTTATCTCTTTGACATGTAAATAAATTTACACTCTGATTAAATGGTATCAATGTGATAATAATAAGAATATAAAATGATAATAATAATAAATTTAATTAGTAAGCTAAGGTGATTGGAAAATCTTATAATTGAATAAATGTGATTACAAGATCAAATTGGCAGAAAATTATTAAAATGAAAACATACACAACCTCCCTCAAATCCTTCACTAAAAATAACTTAAATTAGAATTTTTTAATAATTTTTTTGAGTCCCAAATATTCCAAGTCCTTCCAATTTATTATGGTGGGATTATTGTTTTGTAAAGTTTTTTGAATGTGGACTTTTCCACCCTTGACATGAAATGGGATCCACCTTGCATGCCTCCAACTGACGTGTCCCAACAAGAATCTTTATTGCTGAATTTGGGTGGTCCATAGACTAATACAATTAATAATCATATGTTTCCTAATAGTATTTTAAATTTCATCCCAAATGACATTTTATTTTTCGAGATATGATTGAAATGGTGGGCTATTTTTCTAGGCCACATAATTTGGCCTAGAATCTCATTTTCAACTTGGGGTATCTGGAACTCCATTAAAAAATCATATTTATCTTAGGTAACTATTTAATTAAATTTTACCTAGTGTTTCATCTATTTATAGTTCAAGTTTTATCATCATTGGGCTTGGATATTGGCCACTATAGTGATTTTATTAGAATTTTTCCCAGTTCACTTCACTCAAAATATCCTTGGATCAAGACCCACTTTGGTCATCTTATAATGTTCTTATTGAAGTTCTCTAGAAGACTAGAATATTACAAATTAAATTGGAAGTATGAAAATAAATTATGAAATTAAAATCAATAGAAATGGATTATTAACAATGTTTCTAAAAATATACCATGTAATTGTACACTTTAAGCAAGAATTTCACTCATGATGTGAAATGATGTTCAAATTATAAAATTAAATAAAAATGGTGTTCATGAATAATTAATCACAAGAATATTATAATATAAAAAATGAATATTAGATTCATTTTGTGGATAATTAAACCATCAACTAGATTGTTCCTAGTCCCTAGAAAAAATTATCTCAAAAAAATGAAATTCAAATTCCCTTTTCCAAAAGCATCTTCATATACACTGATAACAAAAATACCTCAAACAAAACAATTATAAAACCCATAAAAAATATTTTAACACAAGATAAATTCATATACATATCCAAATCTCAATAAAATTACTTTATTCAAATTCATCCCAATATTTCATCAAATTTCAATTAAATCTGATGATGTGTTGTGCATCACAATATACATGGGATTAATATTTATTCAAGAATATATGGAAGTGCTTGGTGGAATCCCATTTTAATATTATTATTAATATTCAATTTTATTTTTTATTTTATTTATTTTGTTTTTTATTCAATTTCTTCATGGTAATTGAAATTTCACTTATTCAACTCATCCCATGTAGCGAGACTTTTCTGATGACTCCCAAGCTCAAAGACCTTAGGGAACCAATTTATGCTCACATACTCAGGAATCATCTTGAGATAACTCTATCAAAAACAAAATCAAAATTCCATAAATAGTGATAAAATAAACATATTTAGGCTAGAAAACTATAGATTCGTGATCCCCAAGTTTCCAAAGTCACACATTAATTCATTCCATTTATCTACACATATTTTTATTTTTTTGAGTTTTTTTCTTTGAATACTCTTGTTAAAATTAAAATGATCAAAAAACCTATTACATTTATTATAGGACCCCAAGAACTCAAACTAATACCCCACAATCTAAAGGGAATGCATTGTAATTTTTTGATAAAAATATTAATGGTGAAAATCACCTTTGATAGACACACTTACAAAAATATATGCTCATGAACTTAAAAATAATTAAAATCTGAATGAAGGTGTGAAAAATTACTGTATATTCAGTTTCAAATTTTACAATGTGTATTATCATGTTCAAGGTTAAAGAAATGTTTTTTCCATTAGGGAACATTTTTTCCTTTCTAATTTTTTTATAATTTTTTTTATGAACACAACAGAAATTTTTTTATTTCAAACACCCCCGAACATAAAATAACATCATCCCAAGTGTATAAATAAAAGAAAATTTAGAAGTGGTAGAGTTATAGGAGAGGAATTCCAAAATTAAAATTTAAAAATTAGTTATGGAACAGTGTCACATAGTGGTATACTGATGAAGGTCATGCCAAAAAAAAATTATTCCTTTGATCACCATGTCACTCATAGACTCCCCATAGTGGATGGTAGAATGGTTTGGACTTTTTGGATGTATGTGATTTACTTGAAAAAACATCAAACTCAACAGTCCCTACTTCTCACACACAAAAAAAATTAAAAAACATGGAAACCCAAACAGGATCCCTTAACTAAAAAAACAAATGAAAAGGGAAATGAAAAAAAGTACCTATTTATTTTGAAATCCTATAACATTATTAAATGTACAAGTAAAGGTTGGGTTTCCTCATAGAAAGAACTTTGTTTAATGTCATTATCCCGACATGGACACTAAATCTATTAGCATTTTCCCTATTCATAGGTTGGCTTAGTAAAATCGTCCTATTTTTCTTTTTTATTGAATAATTCAATGAATGGTTTAAACCTCTGACCAATTACATTCAACACATGACCACTAGTGGGATCCGAAATCTCTATTTCCCCATGAGGGTACATATGATGCACTATATAAGGACCTGGCCATCTAGACCAAGAATTTTACTGGTTCAATGTTTTTGACATTGATATTCCTATATTGGTACACTTAAACAATAGATTTATTTATCCATATATTTTTATACGTCTCTAGAGTATGTTTCTAAAGTTCATTAATATCTAATTTCCTCTCTTTTTTTGCCAAATAAATGTGAAAGATCATTTTTTTGATTTCCCAAAAGGCCTTATTTAAAATTTAAGTAGGTAAATGGTATGATTATCCATAAACTAACCAATATAGTGACATGAATATGATGATTTTTAATTCATTATGATATTCCCAAAGGGTATCCAATATTTTCTAAGACCATTATTTCCTAGTGGGATTGATATCTTTTCAATAATTTTCTTAATTCCCATATTTTCCAACTCATCTTGACCATTGGTTTTGGGATGGTAGGTAGTGGAAATTTTTTTAGAAATATCATACTTATACATAAATGCCAAGAATCCATAGTTGCATAAATGGGTTCCATGATCACTAATGATATCATTGTGAATTCCAAATCCAAAAAATATGTGCTCTTTTAGGAATCGGATCACAACATGATGGTCAATGGACTTAGTGGGAATATAATCAACCCATTTTGAGGAATAATAAATATATAATATGATTTAGATATATCCCCTAGAGTTTTTTAAGGGCCTCATGAAATCAATTCCCCAAAATTCCAATATTTTTATGACCATAATAGGGAGTAAGAGGCATTTGATTTATTTTAGTTATGGATCCTAATTATTGACACCAAGGAAACATTAGCAGAATTTGTAGAAATTCTTAGTGATGTTTGTCCAGTATAAACCCCTTTGTAGGACCTTTAAATTGGTTTTCGTTGTGTAAAATTGATATCCACATGCCTTTAAATGACAAAATTTTAATGGACACTTGATCAGACTTAGGGACACATCTTTAATGATTTTATTAGGATATAACATAAAGATTTATGGATCATAAAACAACCATTGTTTAATTTCAAAAAGTAATTCCCTCATATCGTTGTTACCAAATAATTTTGGAATGAAACAAATTAAAAACGGTTTTCTATGTCATCATACCATGGATAATCACTCACGTAATAGAAGTGCTCATTAGGAAATGAATCATCCATAGAAAGGTGATGTTAGTTTTCATAAAATTCCATCCAAGAGAGGTGTTCATCTAAAACATTTTCAAAACCCTTTTATCCTTAATGTTTAAATAAAACTCTTGAAGAATAATGACCCACACTATCAATATAAATTTGGAATATTGTTTTTTGAAATGGAATTTTAGAGATAAATGATTAGGAAAGACAATGATGGGGGATCCTAATAGATAGTACCCGAGTTTCTCTAAGGAAAATACAAAAATGAGTAAAAATTTCTCAGTGGTGGTTAAGTTGATTTGTGAAACATTTAAGGATTTAATCTCATAAGAAATAAAACATAGAGTTTTATCAGAACATTATCTAATAAAACTCCTAAAGAAAATTCACTCGATCACACATTAGTTTTAATGGGAGTTTTC
Source organism: Viscum album (assembly GCA_963277665.1). Classification (NCBI taxonomy): domain Eukaryota; kingdom Viridiplantae; phylum Streptophyta; class Magnoliopsida; order Santalales; family Viscaceae; genus Viscum; species Viscum album. The sequence continues at coordinate 693,280,604 of OY728161.1, read as the reverse complement.
AATTCAAATATTTCATTATAGGTGGAGAGATAAGAGATGACTTTATTACCAAGAATGATTCCCCAAATATTTTTGTCCATAAAAATAGAGAATGTTTCGTGAGAAGAGTACAAAGGGTTCAAGAAATGGAGCTAAAATTCTAAATCAACCTTCAATATAAACCATCATGTTATAAGTAAGACCTAACTTACCTGAATGTTTTTTGAGAGGGAAAGTGATGAATGATATCAAACATAACTTTATCAACTTCAATCCCTCTTCTAGGGACCAAATTTCCTAGAAAAACTCATTTACTATAAATATATAAATTTCCCCAATTTAGGATGACATTATTATCCTTGCATCTAGAAAAAACATTTTCAACATTTACAAGGCATCCCTCAAATGTATCCTTGAATATAGAGAAGTCGTCCCCAAAGACCTATAAATAATCCCCCGTCGTGTCAAAGAATATTCCCATCATGAAATATTATAAGGTAGCTAGAGAATTACATAACCCCAAAGTAATTCACTTAATGAAAAAATTTACAAATTAACAAGTGAAGGTTTTTTTTATTTAATATTCTAAGGAGACCTCAATTTTATTATACCCTAAGAATACATCTATGAAGCAGTATAATTGATGTCCCACCACTCTCTATAGGAATTTAATACTTAAGGGAAAGTGGAAAAGGTATTTCATTGTGTATGTGTTAAACTTTTTATAGTCAATGAACACTCTCCACCAACTACTATCCCTTGTTGTGAGTAGATCGCCATCCTTATTAGTGATCATAGTGATTCCAGCCTCATTCAAAACAACCTGAATTAAGCTTACCCAGTAACTATCAACAATGGTGTAGATTATACCTAATTCAAAAAATATAAGAATTTATTTACTTACCATATCCATAATATTGGGATTGAGTCACAACTGAGGTTGATGACATTATTTGGAGTAAGATTCTAGAACAATATGATGAGTTTCAATGAATGGGATAATTCCAAGAATATCATAAAGGGTCTAACTAATAGTTTTTTTGTGATTTATTAGGACATAAATAATCATCCTCTATTTATTGGATTATATAGAGGAATAATTGAAAAAAATAAAGGTTTGATTGTCCCATAAGAATTCATACTTGAGTGATGATGTTAGGACCTTAAATCAAGATCATATTGGTTAACAATTTCAAAATAAGGATGGGAATTTGTATAAAACTCAGTTTCTTTTTTAAAACATCTTGACAGAATTTTTTCCTTTTGAACATAATTTGCATCCACCTCATCGTCTGGATTAGTTACAAGAATGGTCATGGACTCTATGTTTTTGATTTCTCCAATAGTACGATTGATTAGTGATCCTTAAAAAACATGGAAGGAGTCTTCTGAAATACATTCAATCCAAGGGAATAAATTTCAATCATTTGAACAAAATAAATAAATCTCTTCTCGAATTAAGAATCCTTCAATAATTCCTTGATGTTCTTATGGTTCAATATCAGTATTACCTATCCAATTGACCTCGTAGATATCTTCATCATTACCAATTTAAGTGTTTTCATTATAAATTTTTAGATCAAGGATCATGTTTCTAAATGTTATTATCATGTTACTTCTCAAATTCATGACTTATTTTAAATATAATTTTCATTCAATTTCCATTATTTCTTTTTTTTCATGAATTTTGGTGGAAATGGTGGGTTTTGAAAAGTTGGTCCAAACCGTGAGCCCAATTCCAGATTTATAAATAAATTTGTTTCTTTTATAACTCTTTCATTTTTCAACATTTTTCATCAATTAAATTTAATACTTTGCCTTACGGGACCTATTAACACCACCATGTAAATTTTAAGCCTTTATAAATCCATAATCATGGTTTTTTTGGGTTTTTATTTAAGTATTTGGGCTAGCTTGGAAGCCCATTTCCAGTTTCTAAAAAATCATTTATTTAATATCTTATTCAATTTTAATGATTTTTCTATGATTACACCTCTCACTCAAGCCCATTGAACCTAGGAGCCCCCCATTTACTTATCATACCCTTTGGAGCTAATTTTTCCTTGTGGTTTAGGTCAAAACATCTAAAGCTTTCATATTTCGTCCATATTTAAAAAGGTAATTTTATTCCTTCATAACTCCTTCATTTTTTACTATTTTTCCCCCTTTTAGTTCTAAATTAACCTTCTCTTCCATTTTCAAACCTCAATTTTATTTTTGGCTATTTGAAAATTTCAGTTACTAGTGTATTTGGGGCGATTTCTTCAAGATCCCTCAAGTAAGTGGGTCGCCTTTATTATTCTATCATTTTTATTATGGTTTCATTCAATGTGCTTAGGGTTTATTTTATTATCTTTTAAGACACTAATTACCAGAGGGTAGGGTTTTGAATATAGGGTTTAAACATGGGTTTTCTTGGTCTAATATTCTATTTTTAATCATGATCTACCCTACTTGAGGTGTGGCGGTGGGGCGTTCGAGTTTTCGTACAAAGGAATCAAGGTTTTCATTACTGTGGTAGGTGATTCCATTTTGTGTCCAATTTTGTGACTTATCTTTTTGTGTTTTTGGTATTTTAATGTTTATTTAATTTTAATTTTTCTGTGAAAATTGGTTTTAGTGTTATTTATAGTACAAATGAATTTTTGGTGTCACTTTTATGTGAAATTGGCGGTTTTACAAAGAAGTCTTTCATTGCTTCACTTGGGGCTACCCTATAATTTCTTAGATAATTTTATTGAAATTTATTAGGGCTGAAAATACTATTTTTAATTTATATAACCTTTGTTGGTTGTTTCAAAAATCTATTTTAATGGTGTTTGTGAAACATATAAATTTATAGGTGCCATGTTTGTGAAAAATGGATGTTTTAAAATGTTATCACTTTTTAAATTATATGGGTCTACCCTAAGATTGATTTTTTTGGTTTAATTGGAAGGTTTTGAACTAAATTTTTTGTTTTTGTAACTTAAATTGTTCACGTGGTGTGCAAAGTGGGGGTTTCAAGGTGTTTGGAGCAAAAAAACAAGACAATATTTTAAGAAGTTGTTCATTAAAAATTAAAATGCTTTGTTGTGTTTTTAAGTGGTATAAAGTGTGTGTAGCTACTGTACTATTTTTAAGTGACCAGTAGTGGTTTTTTACATGCAAAGGTATGTGTGTTTATTTCTTAAATTTTTTGAGCACAAAAGTAGATTCCCATGTACCTAGGTTGGTGGATATGTACTACAACAGCTAGTGAACTGGATGGGTGTTGACCCTATTTCACTGAGAAAATGGATTACAACCACTCTAACTAAAATATATGGATGATGGTGGTGGACCACTAGGTTATGGTTATGTTCCCTACTAGTGTTTCATGCACATGAATGTATTTTTCTATGGTTTCTTTTCACCGAGGTACGAGGTGTATAGGGCACGAGACTATCTAGTTTCCTAGGGGTGTTCCCGGTTTTAGTGTTCATTGGATTTGTGGTATTTACTATTTTATTTGGGTCTGTTTGTATTCACTTTATATTAGCTAAATTTTCTTATTTAATTGTGCTAAAATTATGAAATTTTTAGTCTAAAAACTATTTTAAATTGAAAGTTGTGCTACTTGGAATTTATCGTCATTTTCTTTACGTAGTAAAATTGCATGCTTTTCACTTTGTATTGCATATAGTTTGGAATATTTGGGTGGTATCTGACTAGGCTTAGGTTAAAACCCTAATTACACCCCTTGGTTGTAAGTATACTTCATTATATTTGACTCAGGTAAAGTCAAAACCTCGAGTGAAGGCGGTTCGAGTTGTTACTCCCCTCTTGGTGTGGTGTTGTGGAGACAGCTCGGGGGTGATGACCCTTGGTTGTGTGGAGACATTGTGGATGAATTTTTACCGTTTTTTTAGTATTTGGACCTCTTGTTCTTTTTTAAAACCATTTATTCAGTTCTGGTTTTTTTAAGACATATTAGGCATTAAAAAGTTAGATTCTTATTATTGATTGTTTTTAATGTTTTATGCTTTCATACTCAGGTAAATTATTCCCAAACCTAATTTACTAATACTCGAGCACTTGTTCTAGCCTGTGGGGATAGGGAATTTCCTTTGGACCATGTCATTGGCAGGATTTGGTGCCATTATTGGTGGAAACCAGATCTAGTTTGTGACATTCTCATACATAACTCGGATGACTAAGTTGATTGTTTATGAAAATGGATGACCATGAATGATGGGGGTTTCTCCATACAACATAATATTGGGTGATTTTCATGGAAAATAAATTCATAAGGGTAAATTAGTTTCTCAATATTCACCATGATATCCTTTAATATCTCATTAGGAACTTGAACACTATGATCATCAAGTTGAAGAGTGACATATGTGGGTTGGAGTTCCTAGATCTCTAACTGATAATACATGGCATAAGGAATGAGGTAAACACTCGCTCCTAGATCACAAATGAAATTGAAAAAAATATCTCCCCTAATTCAATGTTTATGTATGGACATCTTGGATCTTTCAACTTATAAGGAATGGTCCCTTGAATTGTGGTACACACATTAGTTGCCAAAAGGACTTAGTTTTTATGTGAGAAATTCCTTCTTAAATTACACAGGTCCTTCAAGTAATTGGAGTGGGAAAGAATGGTTTGGATTTCATAGATAATATGAATGTTAAACTTAAACAAATAGAATATTTCCATCAATGTTTTATTCATTTCTGGTTTATATTTTTCTATCATGCATTGAGGCAAGGGATTAGGTTGTTTGATTGTTCGGTGTGGTTGTGGTTCCTACACTTTCTCATTAGATTTTTCAGAATCTTATGGTGTTTCAAACTAATTTTCACGAGATTCAATGATTTTAATGGTTTTTAACGGTTTATTAAGGGGTTTAAATATATTTCCAACTTCTTAATATAGTCTCTTCATTTATTTGTTCATGAGAGGTTTGTGTGTAACTATATTATCCCCTTACGGTTGATGCTGGTACTGCCTGAGTACGAATGAGTTTATTTTCAGTTTTAATGGTTTTCTATTCATGTTTAATGGATGAGACTTTTGAGCTCATTTTCTCAATTTTTCTCACAAATATTCAATTATTGGGAGAGGGAAATATTTTCTAGGGTCTTGTGTTGGTTGGTTTATCCTATATTGATATTTAGGTTTTTCGGTGGTTTGTTGAATGGGATGCTGAATTTTTTATTGTTATTAGACAGGAGGATGATGGTATTGGACTGTTTGTGGTTGAAACAGATTATGGGTTTGAAAATTTTATGGACGGTAGGGTATTGGTCATTATGGCTAACTGGGTTGTGGGATGGTTTGTTGATTATCTTTCCAAAAGAATCATGGACGGTCATTGTACCTTGGGTTGAAAGTGTTTTTGTATTGGGTATTTTGAAAGTATAGATAATTTAATTCCATTAGTGGTCCTCCTACATTAAAATCATTTATGGAAGGTATGATTTGTCAATTTTCAGTCATCTAGTCATGTTTAAACAAATTTTAAAAATGGTATCAATGGTTTGGATTTTATAGAGATTCCTAAGATCGATCTCTTTAACCTTCCTAGTGAGTGTAAAAAAATTCCCTAAGTCATTCTTCTTCTCGAAGAGTGATAATTAAACCAAATTTGGGTGGATTAATATAATAAGGTAATTTTCCCCATTTTTGGTTTTGTTTGGCCAGACCTTCTAAATACTCGTAATCATTATTCGGGGATTTGTTTTTTATGGTTTCATTAGACATCATAACGATGAATTTTTTGTTTTCTAGACCCAAAACTTAATAAAAAATAAAAACTTATTATTGGATTGAAAATACATGGTGAGTTCCAATGTTGAGTGTTCCTTTGAACCATTCCCACATTTCATAAAATGACTCCCCTTCATTTTCAAAAAAAAATTGATTATCTTTATAAGTGAAATTGTTTTATAATGGGGGAAGCATTTTTTGTAGAATTATCTCTATAATTGTTCCCATGAGTGTATTTTTTCATATCTCAGACTATTTAACAAATTATTATCTCATTATATTAGTTAGAAATGAGATATACTCATCTTAGTGGGGTCAATTTGATGTGGTGGTCACATGGTTTCAACAATGTCATTAAACTCCATGACATAAATGTATGGAATTTCTGACTCCATCCCATGGAAGTTTGGGACGCGGTTTAGAGAATCATGTTTTAAGAAATATTGGGATTATTCTAGGGAATAAAAACTAATATAATAGTGTATTTAACCACGGTCTATAGTCTCATATTGACTGTTCAAGGGATTAGTGCTCTACTAATGTGTATAGCGTCACTCGGGTCGAATCCTCGAGGATGATACTTTTTTATAATAGATTTTTTGTGTAATTTTTCATTTTAATGGGGGGTTATTTATAGATTTAAAATTAAAAGATTGATTCATGTATATTGATTTAACAATTTGATAAATATTGGGGTTAGTTCATTATTGGGGATTTAATCTTATGATATCCTTGAGCTTTGATTTTTATTATATTAAACTAACACCCCCTCCACAATATGATTTTGATCAGAATTTACAAGTGTTAAGGATTTAATACAAGACTTAACTAAACTTTGGGTTATAATCATAATCATTGTTGTTTATGGTAGTGTATTTTTGGATCCAATAATCCATGAAATCCACATGCTGAACAAAAAATGTCATTATTCTATTATTGATTATGTTCAACAAACACAATGTTAGCCTAAAAAATACTCAATGATAAAAAGACTTCAATAACTTAATATCCCAAAATTATGACTCACACAAATGGTAGATTTACACAATAATTTATATGGTATTAATTATTTTTAATATTTTTATGGTTATGAGTTAAAATAAATTAAAAATAATGGGATAATAAAAGAGTAGTGCACCAAACACACACACGAACAGTGGAGAAAATTAAATACATACTTTGGATTAAATGAGGAAGTGAGAAAAGGGATGTGTTTTTACACATGATTTAAACTATTTTCAGAAAATTAACATTACATAATATAATTTGTATGAGGATTAGATATAATTACTAAGAAACATGCATTAAAATAGAATTAAAAACATAAAAACTTACGAGATTAAAAACGAAGAAAAATGAAAAGGTAAATCAAAATAAGCATGAAAAAATGGTATCTTAAGAAGAAATATGATTATGTAAGATCCTAAAAAGAATTTGGTAGAGCCTTTTTCTTGAAAATTTATCCTCATTTTCACTGAAATTCCTACCTTTTTAAAGGATAAGAGGGGAATGTATTTATATCCCAAGGAGGTGGACTGTTTGCATTCTAAAATTGAACCTCCACTTGTATCGAAAATTTCAACATACAGGTAGCTAAATATTGAGATATAATCTTCTTCAAAGATGTATATATTTTTTTGGAACATAAAACCTCAACATTTTTCTCCATTGGATTTATGTATCCAAAGTTATGGCTATTTTACTAAATAATTTCATTCTGTCTGTTTTTCTGTAGAGTTTTTACATGGTCTAAATGTGAATGCAATTTAGACTAGAAATATGCCTTAAAATTAGAACACAATATTAAAAAAAGCAGGTGATCTGTATATTTTTTTACACTAAAAAATCTCATCACGATTTGATTCATGTATCATGAGAAAAGTCAAGTATTGTCTGCTGATTTTAAAATCTGGATAGATTTTTGGGCTGGACATAAAAACATATGTTGGAAAATATTTTTGTTGGAGTTGGGAATTGATATTTTTATACATGATTAATTTGAATAATAAAGAACATATTCTGGAGCCTCATCAAATATTTTATTCTGTATTGAGCCCAAAAATTCAAGAATCATGGATGGTCCGGTTTCATCACAGATTCTTTGGGGATAATTGAGTGGACCATAGGACCCTTAAAATGGCCGAATTGGCCAAAGATTCCTTCAAATGATATGTTTTAAATTGAATAAGGACCCCAAAAAAATAATAATAATACAATTTGGATATATATGATGAAAGTTATAATTAAAATAATAAGATTAATCAATTTTATTAATTCAAATAATTCCCAAAAATAATATTTAGTTCTAAAATATGGGTATTTCACACAAATTATGCACTTTTACATGAATATTACCAAAGGGAGTAGAAAAAAAATTAAGAATAAATGAATAACAGAAACTCCCCCACACTTATTCTTATTCATTTTCTCATGTGAAACAAACCTAAAAACATAAAAAAATCATTTTCACTCGCCAACAAATATTGAAATTTGGTTTTCCCCCATCAGGGGAGGTTTAGACCGTTTCACTCATACATATTGAATTCCACCAAAATTTGTTACAGAAACAAATGTTCCAAAAATAATTCATTTTTCATGTTCAAATTTATAAATAGAAAATGTGCGCACTCAAAACTCACTCCTCTCAATATGATAAAAAAATTATGGATCTTCATTCATCTACCAACAAGAATTGAAAATCATATAGTTTAAAAGAGCTATCAGCTTCCATTCCTTATCCTAAAGTGCACAAGTGTCAAGATATATTTTTAGAGGTTTCTCAGTGGTTATGGTATGGTAGGAATATAGTGGCCAAAAGAGTGTAAAAGAGAGGTAAAACTTAAATATGTAAAAAAGAAGTGTCCAATTGTTTTTTTAAATAAGGAATGAATGGAAATGGAAATACATATTTATAATGAATGAATGTGTGAAGGAAGATAAGATATAGATAAAATTAGAAGGGGGTGAAATGATGAAATATGTAGAAAAACAAAAACCTTATCCCAATGACACAATAATATATAATGTTAGTGTTATTTTTTTTTCTTTTTCATTTTTACATTTTTTCAAAATTTCAACATAAAAAAAATCTCACACTCATCTCCCAACCCATGTTTCATCTCTTCACGACACTAATTGTAATAGTTATAAGAAGATCAATGTTTTAGGAAAAGTGATTTTGGACCTGACTAGGATATAACCCATTTTTTCAATTTTTTTAACATTTTTCAATAATATGTACAAAATTACATAAATGAAAATCCATTCCCCAAACTCAACGAATGAAAACCAATCCTACATACAAAAGTAAATTTTATCCCTCAATCATATGATAACACATTGAAAATAAAAAAATGGATACCCAAAATGAAATCAATTCACCCCAACACTTAAATTTCAATAAATTATTCAATATAATTCCATGTAGATGTGTAGTGGGACAAGGTATTCAGCTTGTAATGTGGCTATAAAAGAAAAGGTTTTAATAGGCTCAAAGGGGATTTAAAAAGTATGATTAATGTGAGGTTAATGAGAGGATATTTTTCTATTGTGATTCTCATGTGGTTCAAAAAATGTCTCTATCATATTGATTCACACCAAAGTAGAAAATTAGAGTCGAAGGTCCAAAAACTCAAGACTCGCAATCGGGGTTGAAAAACGCACAAAAAGAAAAGATGGTCCTAGGTTACCTTGAAATTAAAGATTATTTTGTTCCTCATTGTTAGTGAAGAGTCATTATCCAAATCAAAAATTGATCATTCAAAAAATTTTGGTTTTGAAACAAGATTATTTATCCAAATTTATAATGAAAAATACAAACTTTTTAAGACAAAAACATGTCTTTTGACTTCCCAAAATGGTTGGACAAAATTTTAAAAGTGGATGGTGAGTAATTAATATGTTCTTTTTTATTTTTATTTTGTTTTTTAAGATTTTTTTAAGTTGTTTTTATTTTTCTATAAAGACACACCCACAAAAAAAGAGAAATATTAAACAAAAAGTGTGATGATGAAATTAGTAAAGAAAATGAAGATACGAGAGTAAGACGAATAGAGAGAGAAAGAGAGAGAATAGGAGTTAGAGGGAAAGAGGTTCCCCTTGGTTTGGATATGATGGGTCTCCATCTCCATCTAGTGGTGGGTCAACTATAGAAGTTGGGGATCTGTTGAAAGTTGATGTGGTTCTTGGGATATGTTTCTTATCATAGTGATGCTTTAACTGATTTATGTTAACTATGAATGTCATTTTGGAAGATGGGTATTGGACTTGAACTAAACCAAATGGGTAAAGATTAGTAACAATCAAAGGACCTTCCCAATGATAATTAATCTTACTTAGGTGAAGATTAAATTGATAATTGAAGAGAATAACCTTTTCTCCTTCACGAAATACCTTTCGTAGGATGATTTTATCATGGAGTACCTAGGAATTTTATTTGTAGATATTGTAATTCTATTAATAATCAAGTCGAAACTCCTCCAATTCAGTCAACTATAACAATCTTTCTTCACTAGATTTTTTACAATCAAAATTACATGTTTTCACAACCCAATATGACTTATGTTTGATTTCAAATGGTAAATCACACGCTTTAACAAAAAACAATCCTAAATGGAGATATCCTAATGGGTGTTTTATATGAAATCTGATAATCCCAAATAGATTCACCAAGTCTTTCAGGACAATCCTTTGTAGTTGGATTTAAAATTATCTCAAGAAGACATTTCACTTCTCTATTAGAAAGTTTAGTCATAACATTTGTTTAGGGGTGATATGTAGTTCATGTTTTATGAACAACCCCATTCCTTTTCAAAATATATTTTATGGTCCGATTATAGAAATGAGTTCCTAAGTCACTTAATAGGGCACATTGTGTTCCAAACTGTGGGAATATGTGAGTTTTTAGAAACTCACTAATAGAATATCAATAATAATTTTTTTGGGTTTGGCCTCGACCCACCTAAAAACATAATCAACAACCAAAATAATATATGATAATCCATTGGAAGGGGAAATGTTCTCATGAAATTGATGCCCCTAACATCAAAGATCTCACAAAATTTTAAGGGATTTGGGGGAATTTCGTTTATTTTTCAAATTGTTCCAAACTTTTTGCAAGTGGGACATGATTGAAAAAACTCATGTGAGTCCTCGAAGAGTGAAGGATAGAATAATATTGATTCAAGGACCTTTCAGGAGGTCCATTTTGGTCCAAAGTGGCCTCCACCCAGTATTGATTAACAAAATTTCAAGATCAAGGAATGTTCATCTTCATCGACACATCTCTTAATTACCATGTCATCTATTATTTTAAAAAGTTTATAGTTATCCCAAAAATAGTATTTTTAATCACTTTTCAACTTCATTTTTTATTCTTTTGAAAAACAAATTATGATAAACACCATAAACCAAGTATTTTACAATTGATGAATACCATAGTAACTTTGGAGTGAGAGATGAAAGGTGATCAGTTGGAAATTGCGGATCAATTATTTCAGAATGAGAATAATTAGAAATTCTACTCAAGTGATCAAACCCATGTTTTTCTTTTCCTAGTCTATATATTATTTCAAGGTCAAAATCTTGGATCATTAGGATATATCTTATTAGTCTCAGTTTGGAATTAAATTTTCTGAGTAATAACTTTATAGTAGAATGGTCTCTGAAGATGATGATTTTGAAACCTAAGAGATAGGGTAAGAATTTAACAAAGGCAAAAACCACTTCTAGAAGTTCATTTTCCTTCACGGTGTAATGATATTTAGTTTCATCCAATTTTTTGAGGTATAATAGATGACATGAGGAATTGTTTCTCTTCATTGACCTAGAACGGCCCCAAAGGCCCTATTGGAAGCATCACACATCAATTCAATGGGTAAGGACCAATTTGGGGGTTTGGTTATTTGGGAATATGTAAGAACATATTGGAGTTCAATGAATGTTTTCTTAAAAGCTTCATCAAAATGGAATGGGATGTAATTTTTGAGTATTTGACTGAGTGGGAGGGAAATCATACTAATGTTATAGATGAATCATCGACAGAAACCAACATGACCAAGGAATGAAAAGATGTTTCAAGCTGTTTTCAGTTCCGGAAGGTATTATATCACCTCAATTTTAGCAGGATCGACATGAATAACATATCATGAAATTATGTTCCCAAAAACAATCCCATAAGTAACCAGTAAGTGTAATTTTTTATAATTCATCACAAGGTTACATTTGACAAACATTTGAAGAACATGAGAGATAGAATGTAATAAAGATTCAAATTAATCACCATAAATGGTAAATTCATCCATGAATACCTTCATTCAGTGACCAATAATTTTGAAAAGATACTCATCGTAGACCTCTAGAATGTTTAATGTTTGTTGAAAAGTAAAAAATGCATTTTCCTATATGCATATGTTCAAAAGGGGAAAGTTAATGTAGTCTTTTCTTAGTCCTGAGGTGTGATTAGGATTTGGAATTAGCTATTTTATCCATCAAAAAAAGAAATAGTGTGACTTTATGGATAATAGTACTTCCATTATGTCAAGTAATGGAAGAGGGTAGTGATCTTTTCATGTTTCAGCATTCAGTTTTAGGTAGTTGATGCACACAAACCATTTTTTCATTTGATTTGTGACAACCTATCCATGTTCATTTGTGAGAACATTTATCCCACCTTTCTTAGGTACTACATGAATAGTACTAACCCATTAACTATCAGAAATTTGGTAGATAATACCATATTGGAGAAGCATAATAATCTCTTCCATAATAACCTCAAGTATGATCTAATTTATTCTTATTTATGGTTTTTTGATTGGTTTGGATGATTCCTCAAGATTTCTGAGGTGCATGAAAAGGATAGGTTTGATTCTTGGTATGTCATATAGAATCTAACATAAGGTATTTTGTTTTATCTAACACCTGAACAATTTTGGACTCATTGATTTTAGTAAGTGTGGTAGAGATAATGGTGGGATAAAAGTGATCATGGAAAAAAGAATGAATATTTTAGGTGTGTAGGAAGAGTTTTCATATGAGTCTCATCTTTAATTTATGGGACAAAGAAATCAAGAATGAAGGAAGGAATTTTAGTTGGTTTATACTATCCAAGGTGGAATAGTAGAGATCAAAGATGAGATGGGATTCAAGAGAGTTTTTAAGATCCTCTAGATTGATGAAGTGTATGAATTAAAATTCAACATAAACGTCTTCGTTAATGACTTAGTTAATCATCGTGAAAATTTCCCAAGATCCACTATCATTATAACATGATGAACATAATGGAATCAGGTTCAATTGACTCTCAGAATTGTCCTTGGAAGAATGGATTGAGAAGGAAAATTGATCCTCTGATGGGTAACGCATGTAATGAAGGATATTGAACATAACAAGTTGGTCACCAAATTCCATGTATAGGATTCCCACATGGAAATCAATCATAGTTATTACTTTTAGGAGGAATGTTCATTCTAGAATTAAGGGATGTTGAGAAGAGGTCATCTTGACTTCCATGTCAAGGACATAGAAATAAGCTAGGAAGATATGATTATTAACTTAAACAAGGACATCCAGAATTATTCCCTCAAGACTGGTTGTGATTTTATTGGCTAATTGGATGAAAAAATCCGTTGGATATAAGGGACCTAGAACAAGGTTATAGAAGATGGATTTGGGCATGAAATTTATTGAGGCTCCTAGGTCTATGAGTGCATCATCGAATTTGGAACTCCCTATTTGGCATGGAATAGTAAATGTCCCTAGGAATTTTCACTTCATGGGTATGGACTACTCGGTTAAAAATATCTCAATAGTCATGATTTTTCTTTTATGGTTGCACAAATCCTTAAGAATTATAGATTTTTTATGGCATCTAAGAGGTGGATGTTAACTTAAACACATCTAAACATGTTAAGAATTTTAGGATCGGGTTAAAAGGACTTCCTTAATTAATATATAGCTTGAGGAAAAGGAATTGGGTTCCTTAGAGGGATGGAAGGAGATAAGGGATGGCTTCAGGTTCTTTTTTTGGTTTCATTTTCTTTTCATTTTCCACGTCAACATTTAAAGAGAAGTTAGAGGACTCATCATGAGGAATTGAAATTTGATTTTCTGATTTAAGTTCAATTACTCTTACATTAACCTTGGGGTTAGGTAATGGTTGAGTTAGAAGTTTGGAAGAATTTAGTTATTGTTGCTGGCTTAGGTGGGATACAAGTTGACCAATTTGTGTTTCAATATTTTTAAGGCTAGAATAGATGAAGGGGGAAATATCTTAAACTGCATATTCCTATGGTATCTTGGAAGAAGAGTCTTGTTATGAATTGGGATTTCCATGATTTTGGATCTTGGGAAAGTGATTATATTGGTTTGGGAATTGGGAATACTCATTAGGATAGTGGAATCCAAGAGGAGTAAGAGGAGGATGGATCCTTTTAGGTTGAGGAAAAAAAGCATAAGGTTGTTAGAAGTTACCAACACCATGACCATATTTTAATTAGTTTGGGTTTTGAGGAGGTAATTGAGGGGGATTAGAAATGGGATTACTATAACTCAAGCTTGGGTTAAAGGTAAAAGAGAAGGGTTCATAGTGGGGTTAGTTGAATTTACTAATGAACTGACCTGATTGTTGAGCTTTGGAATTCCTCTGAGAATATACTACATTGATCTCCTTTAGTCCAGATGAATCATATGGATCCTATTAAAGTTTTAGGCATGTGTTAGTTGTATGAGCTAGTGAGCTACAGATTCCATAATTCTTGATGGGTCCAAGGAACAGATATTGTGAAGAATATGAGGTTGGGGATTTGGAAGCCATCGCTAGTTGTCTCACAAGAACTTTAAGCCCACTCATCCACTCATTCATCTTGTTTGGATATATGGATTGATTCTCTTGGACCTCTTTGACTTGATCATGTGCTAGAGTATGGAATTTTTGTATGTTTATAGACATGTTACTTATAAGATCTAGTGCATCTACATGAATTTTTCAATATGAGCACCACCACTTTCAGCATCAATGAGAGTTCTCTCCATAACCAATAACCCATAATAGATGTATTGGATAAAGAGTTGGTTAGGGATTTTATGGTGTGGACAGGTTTCCACAAGATTCTTGAACCACTATTATTACTCATGGAGTAATTCACTAGGTAATTGAAATATACCACAAATTTCCTTTCGGATAAGAGAAATATGAGATGTAGGAAAGAATTTATCTAAGAAGAGTCGATTCATTTTATTCCATGTGATTATGGAACAAAGAGGGTGGTAGTAGAGACATGACTTGGTGGAGTCATATATGGATAAAAAAAATGCTCAAAGTTTGATTTTTTCTTCAGAAACCTCTTGTAGCTTCAAGTAGAGCACACCACTTGGAACTCTTTGAGATAAAGATGTGGATCCTCACTGGATAGCCCATAGAAATGAGGTAGAAGATGAAGCAAACCCAATTTGAGTTAAAAATCAGCCTCAATATTTATATATTGAATATCATGGGGTTGTTAATTCATATTTGGGTTAGTAAGTTCATTAAGGGATTGTTCTCTAGGATTGGACATATCTAGTTCAATAGGTTGGATGATGACTGGATCTTGAGTGATTTGATTATCACTAATGTTCCTCCTAAGTTGGAAAAGAGTTCTCTCTATTTCTGGGTCAAACATATCGGAGGTATTGTTTGGAAGGGAAAGGGGCACTTAGAGAAGTTTGTAAAGGGTGAGGAAGGTGGGTTTTTCTTTGTGTGTTTTTTCCATTTATGATTTTTATGAGAAGGCGGGTTTTTATTTGTGTGTTTTTTCTATTTTTTCGGTTAATTATTTTACTTTTTTTGTTTTTTTTACAAAAAAAAAAGACTACCGACTACTTAAGGAACCATCCCTAGAAACAACTCCATTTGAATTGTAACGACCTGAAATTTTGAATAAATCTTGTTTCCTAATTTTGTGTGTTATTTTATTTTTCATAGTCAACAAAACTGTTTCATTTGATAACATGAGTATAATTAAAATGAGACTATTGAGTTTTGACTATTATATGACCATTAGTCAGTATGACCATTGGGAACTGAATGTTGCGACTATTGTCACCAAATACAAGTGATCTTAGTTAATATGTATAGAAAGAATATTTGATGGCCTCATCCAGTATTCTTGGACCGATCGAAGCCCATATAACAGAACTTGGGAAGGAGGTAGCACCACTAGGCTTTGCTCTGGACAAAACCCAAGCCGAACTTCATCGTGTGAAACTAGAACAGAATCGCTTTCGCGAGAAGTTCAAACTGATAGAAATTACTACTCATGTGATGTTGGCCGATCCACCCTCAGATTCTCTCACCTTAGCACACCTTACACTTAGGTCCTATGCTGGGGTTATAAGGGGCTATGTAAGGAGACCATAATCTTTTGTTATAAATAAAATTGTGTTTTCTTCTTATGGTGAAGTTTGGGAGTTTTCAAATGTTCGAATTAATATTGGATGTATTTTCTTGAAGTATTTTGAAAAAAAAGGATATTTTAAAATATTTATGTAAACCTTAAATAATTAATGATGTGTAATGATTTTCAAAAAATGGTCTTTTTCAAATGTGTTCAGTAAAAAATTTAGAATCTAATAAGATCAACTTAATTTTTGATGAAAAGTAAATTATGAATAGTGATTTTATGCTTAGGATTACTAATGCGACCAAATGGATTAGTAATCTCACTTGAAGAAAGTATTAATATAATTTAGGTACCTTTATTAAGTAGTGTGATTCAATAAAATAGGTAAATAATGGTTTCATTAATTATTAGTCAAGTATTAGTTTTTTCAGGTGAATAGTGTTTTTTAATTAAAAATTAAATTAAAAATATTTAGAAAATTATTTTTATAAAATGGAATTTATTTTTGAACTTATAGCACCGATGTTATGTTAAGGTAATTTTTTGGGGTTTTTTCTGAAAAAAATGAATTTTTGGTGAATAGTGTTTTTATTTAAAAATTAAATTAAAATATTTGGAAAATTATTTTTATAAAAATGAGTTTATCTTTTAATTCATAGAATTGATAATATGTTAATATAAATTTTTGGGAGTTTTCAGAAAAAGTTGAATTTTCAATGAATAGTAAAAATACAGTTTTAGGGTTTCGGTATGTTTAGTGACATCGTGACTGAATCATGATGATGTCATGAGATATGTAAAGGTATGGTTGACTAAAGGGGATGAATTATTGTATGAAGGGTCCCATGTGGCCAAAACCATGGGAAAATAACATGGGAAAGCCCATGGTTTTGCCAAAACCACTAGTGAGATATCCCTTGAAATTAATAAAGTATCACCTCGCTTTCCGTATAAATACCCACCCTTTCCTCCTTTATTTTTCACTCCCAACTCCCCCCCCCCCCAAAAAAATCTCTGGTCTCATTAACTCCCAAAGAGTCCTCCCAAGGTGACCCCAAGCCCTCAAGGTCCCAACCTTCGAGTTTTAAGAGTTACGTTTTAAGGTAAGGGATCCAACCTCTCTCTTTCTTTTCAAATACTCTCTTTTAAGTCATTTATTTTATGCTCCATGTTTTTATGTTGGGAGATTTTCATTTATATTCCTCTTAATTCCCTTTTCAAGTTCATATTATGATATATCTCCTCTTTCTCTCATCATTTTGTTTTATGAATGTTTAAGTGGTGCTGTTAGGCTGCCGAAACTTTTGTAATGCATTCTTTCACCCTTCTCATTTTCAAGTTCTTTTTTCTTGTCAAGACTTTCATGTTCCTTTTTATTATGTTGGTGGTATGATCTCTATATCTATCAAACTTATCTTTTATGTTCATATGATTAGAGACCCTATTTGATCTCGTCAATTCATTTTTTTGAATTTTAAGTGACGTCGTTAGGCTGCTGAATTTTTAAGGGATTCTTTCACCCTTCTCATTTTCAAGTTCTGTTTTCTTGTCAAGTCTTTAAAGTTCCTTTTTATTGTTTTGGGGTATGATATCTATATCTATCATACTGGTCTTTTATTTTCATCTTATGAGAGACCCTATTTGATCTCGTCAATTCATTTTTTTGAAGTTTAAGTGACACCGTTAGGCTGCTGAATTTTCATAAGAGAAATCTTATTTTTGTCTTCCTTTCGTGTTCTTCATTTCATATGGTATATATTTAAAATTTCATTACCATGTTCTTAAATACTTTATATTATGTCCCCCTAATGTTTTATGGATCATTTATGAGTGGTTTACCCATGTCCCCTCTCTTTTCAATGTTTTCTAAAACCCTACAACATAGCTGTTATGCTACCAAATTTCCCTCTCAAAATGTCTCTCTCTTTTTCTAAAATTATTTTATTTTATTTACTAAATACTCAAATATCTTTCTTCTAAAGTGGTATTCACATATATACCAAAATGTTAAATTTTAAATTCTGGTATTTACATACATGAGATCCACTTTCCTTTTCCGTGGGTTTAAAGTGACATAAAGATCATGTCTTTAAAGCAGTTTTTAAAACGTTATGATTATGAAATGAAATCCATTTATTTTATGCTATATGGGTTATTTATGAAATTTTTGATGATGATATATGTGGCTAACATTACAACAAAGGAAAATTTAAGGGTGCGCCCTAATAGCGCTCTAATGTATTGGGTAAAGACTTAATATCTAGATATGACCATTTTTAACGATATCTTGGTGAATAACCTTGGTAATTTTTAATGAAACTTTGGGGATAGACCTTGGTGAAACAGAAATGATTGTCTAAGTTAAATATTGTAGCCACATATTCAGGTTATGAAATACGTTTTTTTATTATGATATGTCTCATGATTTCTTTCTCATGCCTTAAAGTTCTTTTTTTGACTTTATTGATGCATCTCAAGTTCAAATGTTAAATGTTTCCCTTGTTTCCCTTACTGGGCCTTCTGCTCACCCTTTCTTTTGATGTATGTCCCCAAGTTATGAGATGTAGTAATGAACCTAGGATGAACATAAGTAGAATCCTTTCAAGTGTTTAAGAAGAATGTTTTATGATTTCCTGGTTTGAGTTCCTGGTTTCCAAGACACTAAACCTTAAAGATCCTCGGTTTTGTATAATGTAATGAAATTTTATGTGATAAAAAGGTGTTATGTCATAGTTGGTATCAAAGGATGGTTTAGTTATTTTTGGAAATTAGGATATGAAAACTTTAGGAAGAACCCTATAGAAAAGTTTAAATATAGGAAATCTTCTTAGTATTTTGGTGAGTATTGAGTAAGTGGTTTATCAAGAAAATACATCTCTATCTGGATATGAGCAGGTAGAGGTGGCTTTGGAACAGATGTACATAGGGATAAAACCCAAAAACACCGCTTTGAGCTAGACTCAAACGGGAACTGGTACACGGCAACGAGCCTTGTTGTACTCTTGTTTACGACACTCCTGGGGGATATGATTTGGTAAATTCATAAGCTTAGTATGAACCATTATTAAAGGAACAAAGATAAAATAAAATAAAGATTCACATAAGAATATATTATCATGGATAACCTAGATTGGAACCTAGGGGATCACAATTAGGGTATAATTTTCTACTACAAGTTTATCCTTCTATGCTTTAAGTTTCCTTTTCATGATTATTGACTAAGTATTTAAGCCCCCTAATTATACTGTATCTTCTTAGTTAATGTCAGAAAATGGAAGAACACGTCCCAACAACCAATGTGATTGGAAATGTGACGATTACCCTCCTAATGTGATAGAGATGATGAGAGATCAAGTTGAACATACTATGATTATGTCAAAATAGCTATAAAAAATCACAATTAATAATTGGTACCTAGTTGAATGCCCAAATTCATCAAGGAAGACGAAGACGAAGTCTCAAGGATGTTCATATGATAAAGTTGATAAGGGAAAAATGACCCAATTTCTTTTGTGCAAAAAGTGTGGAAAGAGGCACCAAGGGGAATGTCACAATGGAACCTAGAGATGTTTTCAGTGTGGGGTGATAGGGCATAAATTAGCTAATTGATTTAAAAAAATGGATAATGTGATGAATAGAGATAAGGTTTGATCTAATGTACCTTATACTTTTCAATGTCGTAAATGTGGATAAGTTAGACATTATCCAAGGCAATGATCTTTTGGAAGGGATGAGAAGCATGATGAGCATCAACAATCTTAAAGGACAAGGGAACAATGAAAGTCCTATGCTGAAATGGATCTTGATGACTAAAGTACATGTGACTTCTTCGCAATAACTATCTATGTCATGTTGTTTTTTTAGTTCATGCCCTATGAGAATATCTTTAATGTTTTCTAAGAACATCGAGTCACTACCTAAGATGATTTTATATCATTAAGGAAAACATCTATTGTAATATACCACATGTTGATGTCGTGAAGCTTTTCTTCTTGAAAAAAAAAAGATGATTAGGGGATTAAAAGATGATTATTATTTTGGAAGATGTTCACTATTTTGGGAACCTTATATGATCGAGGTAAATAGATTAATACGGTATGTTCTTTGAGGAATAAATGTTGACTTATATTTTTAAGAATCGATGAATTTAAGGTGAACTTATTGTAATATAGGTTAATTATGGAAATGATTAACCTATATAGGGGAAAATATGTTTAGGTTAGCTACTTTTCTTATAAGATTTTATGAGTGGTTGATGTTGTTTGGAGATGAATGGTAAATTTATCTTAGAAGACTATGTTATCAAATCCTTCTTTTATTTGGGATTCAATATTAGTTTAGTTTGTTTTGAGTAATTTTAAGGACAATTATTTATGGAATGGTCTATGATAAACTTTGGGTAGTACCGTGGAATTCTGAAGATTCAATAGTTTCCCTTCCTATGAGGTTCTTTATTTTGTAAGAGTTGTTTTATCTTACCCTTACTGTTTTTGGGATAATGTTTAAAGATAGAATAAATACATAGTTAATCTTTGGTGGATTACGTGACTATCTAGAAGATGATTCTTGTGCTTTTGATGAGACCAAGTGTTTTTTAATGCTCATCGTTTGGAGAAAAGATTAGTTTTGGTAGAAACTTATTAAGGGATGAAACTCTACTTGAAGGTGTATATATTTCCTTGTGTTTTTATTCTATGTAGTAAATGAATTCCTCAAAACTATGAAAAGGAATGTAAAATAAAAACATGTTCTGTTAAAGTTTCTTACTGAGAAATCAAATACCATTTAACCCATCATAAGTATGTGATTTTCTTGTTGTTAACTTTCTCCTAATCATGTTTTCTGTCACGCTCCCTCAGAACGTGACCCTTTGTTTTCTCTTACATGTCCATGTTTTCCTACATGGAATCCTAGTATGGGTTAACTCTGGTGGCCTTTGTACTTCCTTTTCTTTCTTTTAAAGTAATAGTGTTACTGACTCTTTTTTCGATGTGGGACATTAAATGAAATTTCCAAGACCAATTTTAAAAATTACGAGGACGCAATTTCTTAAGGGGGAAGAATGTAACGACCCGAAATTTTGAATAAATCTTATTTCCTAATTTTGTGTGTTATTTTATTTCTCATAATCAAAAAAACTGTTTCATTTGATAACATGAGTATAACTAAAATGAGACTGTAGGGTTTTGACTGTTATATGACCATTAGTCAGTATGACCGTTGGAAACTGAATGTTGCGACTATTGTCTCTAAATACAAGTGATCTTGGTTAACTAATATAGAAAGAAGATTTGATGGCCTCATCCAGTAGTTTTGGACCGATCGAAGCCCATCTAACAGAACTTGGGAAGGAGGTAGCACCACTGGACTTTGCTCTGGACCAAACCTAAGCTGAACTTCATTTTGTTAAGCTAGAATGGAATCGCCTTTGCGAGAAGTTCAAACTGATAGAAATTACTACTCGTGCAATGTTGGTCATGCCACCCTCAGATTCTCTCACCTTAGCACACCTTACACTTAGGTCCTATGCTGGGATTACAAGGGGCTATGTAAAGAGACCATAATCCTTTGTTATAAATAAAATTGTGTTTTCTTCTTATGGTGAAGTTTAGGAGTTTTTAAATGTTCAAATGAATATTGGATGTATTTTCTTTATGTATTTTGAAAAAAGGATATTTTAAAATATTTATGTAAACCTTAAATATTTAATGATGTGAAATGAATTTTGAAAAATGGTCTTCTGCAAATGTGTTCAGTAATAAATTTTGAGTCTAATAAGATCAACTTAATTTTTTGATGAATAGTAAATTATGAATAGTGATTTTATGCTTAGGATTAGTAATGTGACCAAATGGATTAGTAATCTCACTTAAAAAAAGTATTAATATAATTTAGGCACCTTGATTAAGTAGTGTGATTCAATAAAATAGGTAAATAAATGTTTCATTAAATATTAGTCAAGTATTAGTTTTTTTGGGTGAATAGTTTATTTTAATTAAAAATTAAATTTAAAATATTTAGAAAATTATTTTTATAAAATTGACTTTATTTTTGAACTTATTGCATCGATGTTGTGTTAAGGTAATTTTTGGGGGTTTTCTGAAAAAAATGAATTTTGGTGAATAGTGTTTTTATATAAAAATTAAATTAAAAATATTTAGAAAATTATTTTTATAAAATAGAGTTTATTTTTGAATTCAGATCATTGATATTATGTTAAGATAAATTTTTGGGAGTTTTCGGAAAAAGTTGAATTTTCAATGAATAGTAAAAATACAGTTTTAGTCTTTCAGTTTGTTTAATGACATCATGATTGCATCATGATGATGTCATGAGATATTTTAAGGGATGGTCGACTAAAAGGGATGAATTATTGTATTATGGGTCCCATGTGGCCAAAACCATGGGCAAATACCATGGGAAAGCCCATGGTTTTTCCAAAACCACTAGGGAGGTGTCCCTTGAAATTATTAAAGTATCACCTCCCTTTCCCTATAAATACCCACCCTTTCCTCCTTTAGTTTTCACTCCCGACTCTCCCCAAACTATGTTCTGGTCTCATTACATCCCATAGAGTCCTCCCAAGGTTCCCCCAAGCCCTCAAGGTCCCAACCTTCGAGTTTTAAGAGTTACGTTTTAAGGTAAGGGGTCCAACCTCTCTCTTTCTTTTCAAATATTCTTTTTTAAGTCATTTATTTTATACTCTATGTTATTATGTTGGAGGTTATTCTTTTATATTACTCTTACTTCAATTTTCATGTTTATATGATGATATATCCCCTCTTACTCTCATCATTTCGTTTTATGAATGTTTAAGTGGCGTCGTTAGGCTGCCGAAATTTTTGTAACGGATTCTTTTAACCTTCTCATTCTCAAGTTCTATTTTCTTGTCAAGTCTTTCAAGTTTAGTTTTATTATTTTGGGGTATGATCTCTATATCTATAATACGGATCTTTTATGTTCATATGATGAGAGACCCTGTTTGATATCGTCAATTCATTTTTTTTTTGAAGTTTAAGTGATGTCGTTAGGCTGCCGAATTTTTAAGGGATTCTTTCACCCTTCCCATTTTCAAGTTCTATTTTCTTGTCAAGTATTTCAAGTTCCTTTTTATTATGTTAGGGTACTATCTATATATATATCATACTTATCTTTTATGTTCATATGATTTTAGACCCTATTTTATCTCGTCAATTCATTTTTCTTATGTTTAAGTGACGCCGTTAGGCTGCCGAATTTTCATAAGAGAAATCTTATTTTTGTCTTCCTTTCATGTTCTTCATTTGATATGGTATATCATTAAAATTTCATTACCATGTTCTTAAATCCTTTATATTCTGTCCCCATACTTTTTTATGGATCATTTATGAGTGGGTTATCCATGTCCCCTCTCTTTTCAATGTTTTCTAAAACCCTACAACATAGCCATTATGCTGCCGAATTTCCATCTCAAAATGTCTCTCTATTTTTCTCAAATTATTTTATTTTATTAACTGAATACTCAAAGCTCTTTCTTATAAAAGGGTATTCACATATATACCAAAATTTTATATTTTAAATTCTGTGATTTACATACATGAGACCCACTTTCCTTTTTTGTGGGTTTAAAGTGACATAAAGATCATTTCTTTAAAGCAATTTTTAAAACTTTATGATTATGAAATAAAACCCATTTCTTTTATGATATATGGGTTATTTATGAAATTTTTTATGATGATATATGTGTCTCACATAAAAAAGGAAAATTTAAGGTTGCACCCTGATAGCGCTCCAATGCATTGGGTAAAGACTTAATCTCTAGAGATGACCATTTTTAACGATATCTTGGTGAATAACCTTTGTAATTTTTAATGACACCTTGGGGATGGACCTTGGTGAAACGGAAATGATTGTCTAAGTTTAATATTGTAGCCACATCTTCAAGTTATGAAATATGTTATTATTATTATGATATGACTCATGATTTCTTTCTCATGCCTTAAAGTTCTTTTTCATGAATTTATTGATGTATCTCAAGTTCACATGTTAAATGTTTCCCTTGTTTCCTTTATAGGGCCTTCTACTCACCCTTTCTTTTGATGTATGTCCCTAGGTTATGAGATGCAGTAATGAACCTAGTATGAACATAAGAAGAAGCCTTTCAAGTGTTTAACAAGAATGTTTTATGTTTTATGTTTTGAGTTCTTGGTTTCCAAGACACTAAACCTTAAAGATCCTCGGTTTTGTATAATGTAATGAAAGTTTATGTGATAAAAAAGGTGGGATGTCATATGAATAATTACTGATTGTCATCTATTGACCGTTCAAGGGTCCAATTCTCTACTAATGTGTATAGTGGTACTTGGTTTGAATCCTCAGTGATGGTACATTTTTTATATTCAATTGTTATTGTAATTTGTATTTGTAATGGGGGTTGTTTTTAGAGCTAAAATTAAATGATTGATTAATGTAGACTAATTTAATAATTTGATAAAGATTTGTTTGGGTTCATTATTAGGGATTTAATCTTATAATATCCTTGATATTTTCTTTATATTTCATTAAATTAACACCCACTTCATAAAATGAATTTGATCATAATTACCAAGTGTTAAGGATTTAATCCAAGACTTAACTAATCTTATTGTTCTAATAATAATTAGTACTAGTTTATGGTAGTGTATTTGTGGTTCCAATAATCCATGGGATCTACATATTGAACAAAACATGCCATTATTCTATGACATTTTAATTTCAACATACACAATGTTAACCAAAAGTATACTCAACGAGAAAAACCCCTCAATCACTTAATATCCCAAAATTATAACTCAACCTAATGGTAGATTTATTAACCCACTGATATGGTATTAATATAGTTTATTTTTTTTATGAGTTAAAAGAAATTGAAAATAATGGGATAAGAAAAGAGTAGTGTGTCGAACACACCCATGAACTGTGAAGAAAATTAAATATGAACTTTTGATTGAATGAGGAAGTGAGAAAAGAGAAGGGTTTTCTACTTGATTTAAAAAAAATTATACAATGAACATTTCACAATATAATTTGGATTAGGATGACATATAATGAAGAATAAACATGAATTAAAATGGAATTACCAATGCAAACACTTATGAGATTACAAATGAAGAAAAATGAAAAAGTTAATAAAATGAATCAGGGAGGAATGGAATCCCAAGTAGAAACTTGAGTATGGAAGATACCCCCAATATTTTTTTAGAGCCTTGGTTTTGCCAAATTATCCTTATTTTCTCTAAAATTCTATCCTCTTGAAAGGAGAATATGGGAATGTATTTATAGCCCAAGGAGGTGGATTGTTTGCATTATAAAACTGACCCTCCACTTGGCTTGCCAATTTAGACATCTAGAGAGCTAAATATAGAGATATATTCTTCTTCAACTTTGAATATATTGATGTGGACTATAAAACATCAAAATTTTGATTCCATTGGACTTTCCTATCCAAATTTATAGCTATTTTACAAAACAATTTCATTCTTCCCATTTTTCTGCCATGTTTTTACTTAATCTAAATATGAATGCATTTTATGCTAGAAAGATTCCTTCAAATTCGAACACTATCTTCAAAATCTTCATCTTCCTATATCATTTATTTCCCACTAGAACATGTCATCTCTAGTTGATATATATATCATGTGAAAAGTTAAAAATTATGTGGTGATTTAACATCCGTATAGAATGTTGGGATGGACATAAAAACATATGTCGGACATATTTTTTGGAGTTGGGCCTTGAAGATTTTATCCATGATTATTATGAATAATCAAGAACATATTATGTATTCTCATAAAATTTGGTCTTCTAGATTGAGAAGAGAAATTCAAGCATCATTGGTGGTCCAGTTTCTTCACAGATTCTTTGGGCCTTATTGAGTAGTCTATATGACCATTCAAATGGACGAATTGGACAAATCTTCCTTCTAATGATATGTTGAAAATATAATAAGGAACCCTAAAAAACAATAATAATAAAATTTTTATAATAAGGGTGAGATTTATAATTAAAATAGTAAACTGACTTGATTGGATTATTTAAAATAATTCTAAAAATTATATTTAGTAGTAAAACATGGGTATTTCACACTAATTGTGCACTTTTACATTAAAATTAATAAACGGGGTAGAACAAAATTATGAATAAATGAATAAAATCAGGTGAATTGGTCCTAGAAGGTGTGTGGTGGTCATTCCTGGTTTAATCAATGGCATTCCCAAATATTGGGGCTACCTCATTTGGATTTCCATATTGGTTCCCACCTGGGTTCAAGATTTAATTTCTTTAAAGACCCTCTATTGAAATGGGGTCAATTTTTGAATAAAGAGTATTATTAAGATTGGGATATAATTTGGAGACATCCCTAGGTGTCATTGACTCGCATATACTAGGATTACCAACCCAACTAGATTTTTTTATTGGTCACGGGTATAGGCGGACATGCACCAAGAAAAGTGAAAAATAAAATAAAGGGGAAATGATAAGAGAAATTGAGGTGAGAAAAAAGAAATGGGGGAGAATATAATAAGTATCAACATGTCTTGCTTGGGTACCCATAAATAGTTCCAAAATATTTACCCAAGTTTTTAAGGTTAAAAGGTCTTTTATAGTGTAGCTTGTGTTGTCGAATCCTCGGAGGCCTAAGAAAAAACATACAGAAACATAAAATATATGGACTATTTTGACTATGAATTAGCCAAATTAGGTTGCTTTTATATGTGTTAAATTAATACTAAAATAAAAAAGTGAATTCAATTTATGAAATATTTTTGAACCTAGGTTATTATAAGAAATGGATTGGTTGAAATTCATTTTTAAATATTTCAATTTCTTAGACTCAGGAGTGATTCATTTAAGGATATCAGCATAAATTCATCACTTGTTGGTTTAATAACAACACAAATCTAATTATAAAAACCCTTAAAGTTATAGGATTATTTTTATGATAACTCTAAATTAAAGGTTATCATAAGTACTTGAATTTTGTGGCCTTAAAATTCAACAAGGAATAAGAAGTTTTAAGATCATCAAAATAAATTATCAATTAAAATAAGTGATTAGTAGTTAATAGAGTGAGATATAACATCCAATAAATACCCTTTCTACTCCCTCAGA
The DNA here is from genome assembly GCA_963277665.1 of Viscum album. Classification (NCBI taxonomy): domain Eukaryota; kingdom Viridiplantae; phylum Streptophyta; class Magnoliopsida; order Santalales; family Viscaceae; genus Viscum; species Viscum album. The sequence continues at coordinate 693,253,377 of OY728161.1, read as the reverse complement.
TCAACCCATAAGTGGTTAATCCCCCCATTTATGTTATTCTCTCAATGGAAGTGGGAATTAGACTCATGGTGGTGGAATTGAAGAAGTGAAAAGGAATAAAATAAAGAAAACTCTACCATTTTTTAAAGTTTCTCTCTCCTTATTGTGTGAATAAATTCACTCCTTGATGAAAAGGTATGAACATATTAATAATAATAACAAAAAATTATAATAATAATAAGTTTAATTAAGAATATATGGTGATTCAAGAAACTTATAATTGAAGAAATGTGATTACAATATCAAATAGGAAACAGAGCATTAAAATAAAAACATACACAACTTCCCTCAACTACTTCAACACAACTACCTTAAATAAAAATTTTATAATTTTTGGGTCATTTTCCAAATATTAAAAGTCTTACCACTTCATCATGCTAAGCTTAGGGTGGTGTAATTATTGTGGAATGTGGACTTTTCCTCCCTTGACTCGGAATGGGATCCATCTTGCATGTCTCTGACAAATGTTTCCAGAAGATCATTTATATGGCCGAATATGGAAAGACCATAGAATAACAAAACTAATAACTAGTTTCCCCCTGACATTATGTAAATTTTAATTCAAAATAAAATTTTTGTGTCTGATATATGATTGAAATTTTCGGATATTTTTCAGGCCATTTAATCTAGCCTAGAATTTCATCTTCAAATTGGGCTGCCTGGAACTCCATTAAAACATCATATTTATCTTAATTAACTTTTTAATTAAATGTTAAATAGTATCTCATATATCTATAGTTCAATTTTTAGAACCTTTGGACTTGGATCTTGGCCACTACATTGATTTTATTAGGTTGCATCCCTGTTCACTTCGCTGAGAATGTTCTTAGTTCAAGGCCCACTTCGGTCATCTTCCAATGTGCTTCTTAAATTTCTCCAAAAGAATGAAATATTCATAATGGAATGGGAAATATGAAAATAATATATTAAATTTAAATCAAGGGTATTGGAGGATTAAAAATTTGTCTCAAAACATACCAAGTAATAGTGAACATTAAGCAATAATTGCAATCAGGGTGTAAAATGATTTTGAAATTATAAAATGCACTAAAAATGGTGTTTTGAGTAATTAAGGACATTAATGTTATAATATAAACAATAAAAATTATCTTATTTTATTGTATAATCATATGTCATGACCCATCCACATTGAGAACCAATCATGGGTTTGCAATGGAGATGAAAGTGAACCCCAAGGCCCGCCTCCAATAGGCCTTGGGTTAGAAACTATAATCAAGGGTATAAAACATGAATGTTTTAGGAATTACCCTCATATATACTAGGAATATATAAATAAAACTTTCAATCAACTCCATGGTAAAAATAGTCCAAGAATAATAATAATATCACAATGCATGAATGTGTTTAACAAATGAAAGTCTCTAAATATATAAAATATTAAAATAGCCTTAAAGAAATAACTCCACATACAATGAAAAAAATGAAGATTGTATTATCCATCTTGGTCACCAAAATCTCCCTTCAAACCTAAGAAACAATTTTATATATATAGGGTTGATAATAACTTGTACACTCATTAATATCAAACCCAGGAACTATCATAGAAATGTGGAAAGAGTATATTAATGCATCAGTTAACAAACAGAAGAACCAACTATCCCCCATTAGGTCAACTTCCACATAACCTTAACAAATTCCACTTACCAAATATCACATCCAATAATATTAAAATAAGATCAAAGAATACAATAATAAGGTCACTCAGAACCACTTATCCACTAGTTTGTCACTCTCATTCTCCAACATCCTACATCTTCTATTCCCAATATCTTTTATAAATGTGTCATAAATGTTAAGATGGTATGGAGAATGATATTCTACTTAGATAAAAAAAATGTAGGATTGAAATGATATAGATACTGTATGTAGTATCTAATGATGCTCAATATATAAGAGGGGGTTAATTGTCTACTTTAAAAAATCTTTGGAACTTTTAAATTTGGTTAGAAACCTTTCTATTTTTTAACAAGGTTAAACAAGGTAAATTCACAAAACCTCAAAGTTCTACAAACTTGCTTGATTCCAAAAATATGATTCTGAGAATGCTATTCCAGAAAAGTGAATCTGGAAATGAAACTTATCAAAAGTTTAAAAATATAAATATTCTACCTTAAAGCATATAGAACCTCACAATATCAGAGTGTACAAATGTAAGGAAGTATAATATAGTTATACTTTCCTTAGAAATAAAAATTCAGTGGAAAACTTGAAACAAACAAGTAACATGTAGTAAATATTTTAACCCAAAGAGAGAGGTATCCAACAACCTTGGATAAAGGTCCCTTGATTTATACTTTCTAGAAAGTCTGTCTTACCCACACCAGGGTAAGCCCTCAATATGAAGATCAGAGTCTGTCTTGTTATCCCCACAAGCCCTCAACTTCAAGGTAGTTGGAACCTCTGTCTTCCTCAGTAATCAAGTCCTCGATTTTTAAGGTAGTCGGCACCTCTGTCTTCCTATCCCCAGAATCCCTCGAATGTACTCAGTAACATTCAGAGTCGCACGAAGAAAATCTGAATAAGACATTCAGTACGCACTAAGCATGAGATTCTCTCTCTAGAAATCACTTCAACAGCATGTAATCTCTAGAGTCATAGAATAGTATCTCAAAAGTTGTGATCTATTTCAAATGAGCTTCTATTTATAGGCACATTCTCAACGGTCGACACCCTCCTCCAACGGTCATATTTTCCCTTGAATTTCGGAACACTTGTACATGTTTCACTCAAACAATGGTTAGTTAGTAACTAAATTCACGAAATCATTTTATAACCAAAATAATAGTATGCAAAAATATGGTTACTTAAGGAAATTCATTTTTCAGAATGTAAGAAAAAAATGAAAGTTCATAGTCTACCCAAAAACTATTCGTATTTTGTAATACAGGGATATTTGAATTATATTTATTAGAAGAATTCAGAGTTAGAATTCTATAGAATTCCAAAGTCTTAATTTCATGGAAATTTGGAGTCTTGAAATCAGTAGAATTCGGAGTCTGAATTCATAAGAGTTTGAAGTCTGAACTTACAATGTTTGGAGTCTAAATTCAGAGAACTCGGAGTCAGAAATTAGAAGAGTTCGGAGTCTAAATTCAGAGAACTCAGAGTCAAAACTAAGAAGATTTTGAAGTTTGAATTCAGAGAACTCGGAGTCAGGACTCAGAAGAGTTTGGAGTCTGAATTCAGAGAACTCAGAGTCAAAACTCATACGAGTTCGGAGTCTGAATTCAGATCCTGAAAATAGAATTCTTTATATCTTAGTATATATAAGATTCCAAGGTTTTAAGATATGAACCCAAATTTTATACTTAGACAAAATGAACAACAAAAAACATGGTAAGGATAAATTTCTTTATGGAAGTAAATTTTTTTAATAAAGTAAAACCTAGGGTAAAATGAATTTTTCCTTAAGATAAGGTGTTTGTGATTTTCAAAACATAAAGAAAAGGTAAATTCATAAGAAAGCTTTATTGACTCAACAATCTCCCCAATCATGAAGGAATGGAAAAGTCATAAGGAAACCTTATTGACTCAACAATCTCTCCCTTTTGGGAAAGCACAAACATCCTTATAAAAAAGAATATAAAGACTTAAAAAATATTTTTCTAGACTTTTAAAATAAAAACTTATCTCCCTTAACACATGGGAAAGGATGAATATGACTAAGTCCCCCTTAGGCTTTGGAACTCTGAGGATTGTATTCTATATTTCCAAAATGAGATTTTTCATTATCTTGAATACGGAAATCTTTGTAATTAAAGTTCCCCCTTAGATAAACTCCCCTTTAATTTGGGAAATTTCTTCTTTAAATAGAATTATTTTTACTTTCTCCCCCTTTGTTATTTTTAAAAATAAATATAGGGAATGGAAAAGTAAATATAGTACCTAAAATATTAGTACAAAACATCCAAACAAAAATGAGCAACCAAAATTTCATTAATATTGGAAAAATTTATATAACACTGAAAATACAACAAAAGATTTAATTTAAACAAGATCATCCTTCCTTTTTTTAGGCATCAAATTCTTGACTATTTTCTTGAGCTTCTTGAGCTCCTTTTGGTCTTCCTCTACTCGTTTGAGAATCTGATCCTGATTCTCAACTTTCTTCTCTAAAGATTTAATTCTATCATCTTAAGCCTTAAGAGCATATGCCTGAGCTGTAGGGACTTCTTCCTAATTGACATGCATTTCTTCTATCTCAATCCGAAGATATATTTTTATCTTCTAGCTTTGATCCACTAAATACAGTTTCCCATTCAAATCCTTTACTTCTTGAATTCGGGAATTTTGTTCCAGAGTCAGCTTTTGTTCAAAACTGCTTGTGAGATCCTTGATCTTACCATCCTCTATGTCGAATGCCTCCTTGAAACTATCTTGGAACTCATCAAGATCTCTTAAATCTTCAACTGTATTCTTTGACCAGTTAACCATTTTCTTACAAGACCTTTTGTGGGCTTCATAGTAAATGAAGAAATTATTGAAATCAGCCTTAAGATTTACAAAATTATCCATCACCATGTATATTGAATCTGATTTCTGAATTAGTGTGTGTCAAATCATCTGGAATCTAAAGTCTATTCTTGGAAAATCGTAATGATCCCAACAATATTCTTTAATGACTGAACAACGAAATCATGTCCAAGAGATGATGATTCCAAATCTAAAACCTTTCTAGGTGATTTCTATTTCTCTAGCTCAGTAAGTTTATTCTTTGAAGATCCACTAGCTTCCTTCTTCTTTAAAACATCTTTAGTAGGTGTGTCAACGACCACCTGTTTACCCTTATTGGTTCTCATAATGGATTCCTCATCCGGAGATTTTTGTTCACTATCAGATTGCTGAACAATTTTATCTTCATCTATATCTTATTTCTGAGTTGCTACCTCAGCATCCTCGGGGTGTATGAAATGATTATTAAAACTTTCTTCCTTAGATATCATGTTCACTTCTTCTTCTCCTTTCTTATCCTCTCCTTTATCATCATTCCCAAATGTATCCAGTTTTGAAGATTCTACTTCAAAAGTTTGGATTGACATCATCTCGGATGGACTTTCTTTATCATTAAAGTATTCCACTTGCTTAATCAAATCTTTGGTATCACCACTATTCTCAACTTCTTCTTCAACTCCTTGTACTAATTTTTCTTCTCTTTCTTTAACTTTTTCCAGAGTGACAAAATTCTTACCTGGAGTCTCAGGTAAAGATTCTACCAAGAAATATTTTGGTACTAGGATACTCCTGAATGCTTTATCAGTATCCCTAAGAAGGGATTGAACAATATCTGATTTATTCATCTTCTTATTTATCTTATTTTATTTATCTTTCTTTTCAACCTCATCAGCGGTATTCTCTTTTATGGATTTTCATTCAGCAGGATCCAAACCAAAACATGGCTCCCCTTCTTTTTTTCTACTTTTCTTCTCTCCACTTAGCAACTACCTCATTCAAAAATGATTTTTTCTTCTTAGGTTTTGGTGCTGTGGATTGGATTTCCTTGGGCTTAGCAATTTTTCCTTCCACTACTACTTCCTTCAACTTCATCTTCCTTCCTCCCTTTTTGGATGGTTCAACCACTTCTTGTTTTTTCAGAACAGCTTCAGCTTCTTCCTCTAGTAAGTCATAAAATTCTCTGGAATCTATAGAAAAACCAATGTTCATTCTCTTAGAGGTATCATCACTGACTAACATGACTTTACAATTCCTTGGCTTTGAGCTGTAAGGAATTTCTAAAGATTCTAAACACCGAACAATTAACTTAGAGAGAATGCCTAGATACATGATTATCTGAGACTTCAAGTTTCCATTATTGATATTCTCAATAGTAATGAGAATATGCTTAACCAGATTGATCTTCCTTTGATTTACCATGAAATTCAAGATATACATGTCACTTTTCTTCATTGTATATTTGTTAACTTTTCACAGAATTATGAAACCTTGAACCCATAATTCAAGAATCTGATAATTTTTAGACAAGTGGGTGATCTTGGGAGTCTTTATATTAGAGATTCCAAGACATGACATAACCTTCTCCATAACAAAACTTGCTTTTACATTGGGAATCTTATGAGAACAGAACTCAGCTTCCCCTTGAAATATAAAACCAACCAAGTTAGCTAACTTAGTATATGAAAGAGCATAAGTCTTTCCATAGATCATGAATGAAAAATTCTCTCTGCCTTCTTCCTTAGAGAAACTGAATGATTCATAAAACTCAACTAGCAAATCCGAATATACTAAATCTTGAGCACCTGGCTTCGATACGCAAACACTCTCCCTTCTATTCAGCTTAATGTTCTTAGATATTATAGAATAATACTTTTTTAAGAAGTTCGGATGCACCAACCTTTCTTTATAGACCTTCCACTCCGAGATTGGCTTGAAAGTAGACATATCTTTCTAAGAGGATTCTTCGACAGACATTCAGAATTGAGAAACCATTTGAAAATCCGGAATGATCTTATGTAGAAGGTAATAACTTCAACACGCGAGAGCTTGAGATTCAATGTGGTACAAACATAGGGGGGTCCTTTATATATGTGTTTGATGTGACAGTTCATCTTCTAAACTCAATACAATGGCTGAAAATCAAACTGATCAGATCTGATGGTTGATATGATAGCCGCAAGGAAATCTTGGATCCGATCTTTTGATGTTTTTTTTAATAAAAACATTCAGATTTAAGGAAAAGAGAATCTGAAAAATTTAAAAACAAAAGAAACTAACATCAAGTAAAGGAAGAATACAAAAAATCAGGAAAGGAAACATACCTTTTGGATTTCTAGGAAGATTATTTGTAGTGAGGGAAAAAATTTCATAAAGAACTTTAGATTCTGAAAATTTTATTATGAAAAATTTTGAGTATGAAAATCTTCATTACGAAAATTTTGAGTATGAAAATCTTCATTAAAAAAATTTAAGTACAAAAAGTTTTTAGACTACGAAAATTTCATTACGAAAGTTTTGAAAAAAAAACTGACTACGTAAATTTTCATTATGAAAGATTTGAAAAAACTAACTAAAAAATTTTTGATTATGAAAAATTTTGATCTAATTAACAAGAAAATGTACTCCCCTATAAAAAGGAGTTTATTATTGTAAGGAGATTGGTTTCAACCGAATGTTAACAAAGAATATTACCTTATGGTTGTCATTCCTAACTTCTGTTTAATGTATTTAAATCTATCAGAGGGTAATGATTTTGTGAAAATATCAGAAAGTTGATCTTGTGTTCCGATAAATTGAATAATGATATCCCCTTAACAAATAAAACATTTGAAATCAAAGTTTTTTCAATAATAACAATGTAACGTATACCAATAATTTCTCGCTTAGCATTATCTCTGAAAGTTACTTTCCCTCCTTTCGTCTTGATAAACTTTTCAAAGTAATTTTTGTTACTAGTCATATGCCGGAAACATCCACTATCCATGTACTAGGTATTGTTGTTGGTACTTTCCTTATTTTCCTAAAAATAAGAATGTTAGACTTTTGGAATCCAAACGTTCTTAGATCCATAAATTTCAGAAAGAAAAATTTTAGGTACCCACATTTTCTTAGAAAAATAGGTTTTATGAAAACCTAAATACTGGGTTTTGTTTAGGGAACAATTTCTTGCCCAATTCCCACCACACTGACTCTTAGTGTAGAATGGATCACTTTGAGGAACAAAATAATTGTTACTAAAAATCGGTTTAGAACTAGTATAACCAAAACCATTACTATTTCTTAGATGTTGGATTTGAGAATACATTTTATCAAAATTTTCCTTACCTAAGGTAAAGTTTGACAAACACATCTTCAAGGAAAATATTTTGGATTTTAGTTTGATAACAAAGTTCTTATCTTCCAAAGCATTTTTTTTTGAACTTGAGTTACGATTGAAACCATTTTTCTTAGAAATTACTTTTTCTAGATCCTTATAAAGTTTATCCATCTCAGAATTTACTTCCTCAAGGTTTTTTGAAATACTTTTGAAATAAAAAATTTTATTATCAAGATATTTAGAAAGATCTGATATTTCTTTAGTAAGAATAGTATTTCTAGAATTTTCTTTATCAAGATTTTTCTTGAGTTTTGAATTCTCATTCTCAAGGATCTTAGAAAACCTAGAAACTTCTTCATAGGTAGGTAAAGTATTATCTTCATCAGAAGAATATTCTTCATTAGAAGAGTTATAATATTTACTATCACTATAGTTAGAATTTAAAGATACATTGGTCATATATTCAGTATTGTGCACCTTAGCCATTAGCAATGATTTTAAATAGGTAGTCTGGTTATTAGACCAAGATTCTTCTGTCCAAAAGATTCGTACTCTGATGATTCATCTGAATAGTCTCCACCACTGGCACTCTATGTATCATTAGCTTTCAGTAATTTCTTAGCGTTATCTTTGTATTACTTCTTATTATTTCTCTCAGAGTTCTTCTCTTTTCTTTCCTTTCTTTTAATCATAGGACAATCAGGTCTTATATGTCCAGCTCTGTTGCATTCATAACAGGTGACTTCTGAATCTTTCTTATCTTTCCTTTCTTTCTTCTTGTATCTGGATTAAAAATTCTTCTAGCCAAAAATCTTGTTCATCCTTCAAGCAATATTGGCTAACTCGTTTTATGAGGATTCAATTCTACTAGATTCGGATTGGATAAAAAACTTCTTATATTTAGATCTAGTAACTCTCTCAGGAGTCTTGGCTTTCATATGATTTAACGTTGTAGTAAAAGCAACACTATCATTACCATTATTATTCTTAATGTATTAAACATCTCTCTTCATTCTAGTCTGATGTTGAAGAAGAGTTCCAAAAAGTTCATCAAGATAAATCTGAGTAACCTTTCAGTCCTCATCTATATATTCTCTCTTTGATTCCCACTCATTGGGTATGATGTGTATGATTTCATCCACAAGTGCGTCATCATCTAATCCTTTCTCACCAATAGATTGTAAACTATTAACAATAGTCATAAACCTTTGTTGCACCTTACATATGGGTTCTCCATAAGGAAATAAAAAAACATGATATTCAGCTCTGAGTGTGGATCTTCTAGTTTCAATAACTTTAGAAGTTCCAAAGTGAGTAACTTAAAGCTTATTCCATATACAATTTTATGCTTCACAAGATGAAATTTGGTTATATATATATATAGTCATGGAACAAAGCAATGTATTGTGTACCATGTAATTCAGTTGATATTCAAGCTTTTCTTGGTTGGTGAAAGTACTAACTTCCTTTTCAGGGATTTTATATCCTCTAGTGATCATTGAAAATTTGTCTACTCCAGTATTGATAATGAATGTCTTCATGCGATCTCTCCAATATTCATAATCATTCCCTAAAAAAATAGGTGGTCTAGTTGGATTTCGGTTGTCAATGTAACCAACATTGATTCCTTCCATCTTAAATAAAATCTTTCCACACAAACTTGTTAGTAATAATAGTTTGTAAACAAGGAAAATGTTCCTTAGTAAGGAAAATATAGAACAATGAAAAACATGATCAAGGAAAACTTATATGTGAATATAAGAATTTCATAGACCTCCTCTGATACCAATTGTTAAATTGGTTCAGGGTACAAGGTCACCGGCCTCTAATAACAATTGTTAAGACGGTATGGAGAATGATATTGTCCTTAGATACCAAATGTAGGATCGAAATGATATAGATACTCTATGTAGTATCTAATGATGCTCAATTTAAAAGAGGGGGGTGAATTGTATACTTTAAAAATTCTTTTGAACTTTTAATTTTTGTTAGAAACCTTTCTATTGTTTAACAAGGTTAAACAAGGTAAATTCACAAAACCACTAAGTTCTACAAACTTTCTTGATTCTGGAAATATGATTCCAAGAATGCAATTCCGGAAAAGTGAATCCAGAATTGAAACTTAACAAAAGTTTACAAATATAAAGATTCTATCTTAAAGCGTATAGAATGTCACTATATCAGAGTGTACAAATGTAAGGAAGTATAAGATAGTAATACTTTCATTAGCAAACAAAATGCATCAGAAAACTTGAAACAAACAAGTAACAAGTATTAAATATTTTAACCCAAAGAGAAGGGTATCCAAAACCTTGGATTGATTTATACTTTCAAAAAAAGTTTTTCCTACCCACACTAGGGTAATCCCTCAATAAAAAGATCAGAGTATATCTTTCTATCCCCACAAGCCCTCAACTTCAAGGAAGTTGGAACCTCTGTCTTCCCCAACAAGGAAGTCCTCGATCTTTAAGGTAGTCAGCACCTCTATCTTCCTATCCCCGGAAGCCCTCAAATGTACTCAGAAACATTCAGAGTCGCACGAATAAAATATGAACAAGACGTTCAGTACGCACTAAGCATGAGAGTCTCTCTCTAGAAATCACGTCAACAACATGTAATCTCAAGAGTCATAGAATGGTATCTCCAAAGTTGTGGGCTCTTTCAAATGAGTTCCTATTTATAGGCACATTCTCAACAGTCTGCACCCTCCCCTAACAGTCATATTTTTCCTTGAATTTCGGAGGGACCTATACACATGTCACCCAAACAATGGTTAGTTAGTAACTGAATGAAAGACATCGTTTTATAACAAAAACAAGAGTAAGAAAAAATATGGTTACTTAAGAAAATTTATTTTTTAGAATTTAAGAAAGAAATGAAATTTTGGAGTATACCCAAAAACTATTCGGAGTTTGTAATACATGGATATTTGGATTCTGTTTATCAGAAGAATTCAGAGTTAGAATAATATATAATTCCAGAGTCTAAATTTCAAGGAAATTCGGAGTCTTGAAATAAGTAGAATTCAAAGTCTAAATTCATAAGAGTTCAAAGTCTGAACTTACAATGTTCGGAGTCTAAATTCATAAGACTTCGGAGTCTGAATTCAGAGAACTCAGAGTCAAAACTCAGAAGAGTTCAGAGTCTAAATTCAGAGAACTCGGAGTCATAACTCAGAAGAGTTCGGAGTCTGAATTGAGAGAACTCGGAGTCAGAACTCAGAAGAATTTGGATTCTGAATTCAGAGAACTCCGAGTCAGAACTCATAAGTGTCCGGAGTTTGAATTCACATCCTGAAAATATAATTCTTCATATCTAAGTATATATAAGATTTTGAGGTTTTTAGATATTAAAATGAGTTTTATAGTTAGAAGAAATGAACAATGGAAGAAATGGTAAGGATAAATTTCCTTGGGGAAGGAAAAATTTTCTTAAGAAAGTAAAACATAGGGTAAAATTAAATTTTTCTTAAGATAAGGTGTTTGTGATTTTCAAAACATGAAGAAATGGTAAAGTCATAAGAAAACCTTATTGACTCAACATTCTCACCAATCATGAAGGAATGGAAAATTTATAAGGAAACCTTATTGACTCAACAATAAAACCCCATATATTATATTACAATTCATACCTCATACCACAGCCATATCTTCCTCATCCATGCATATCATATCTAGCATACCAGGGTATCAGGAACAATAAGGGAATCAACCTCATGCCTTCCTCCTACCATGCATGACCCTTACCATATAATATCATCCTATCAATACCCTATAGGGTCTAACCATACACTATGTACCTACATATCCCTACCATGTATGGTATTATAATACATCATGTACCTATATTCATAAAAATGTATTCCACACCTATAAAGAAGATCAAGAAATAGGGTATAACCATCCATTTATCCACTCACCAACCTGAATGTTAGGGTAAAACACATCGAACCTAAAACATGTTGGGAATGAGAAAGGGTATCCTACTAAAAAGGGCTGGATATAAAAATTAAAAATAAAATAAAATTATATTTATAGAAACACATAAGACCAAACTAAAAGGAACAATGCCAAAATACACATCCACACCTAGAACATCCACCAAACCATCACTGCCTAACACTATCAATAATATCATTTACTAACACACCAAAATAGCCCCACATAATGTGAAAAATAAATAATTCAAACTTGAGTATATTTTTCATCAAACCACATCATTTGTACCATTATATATTCACCATTATCTTCAATAAAAATTCATTTTCATTTCTTATTAATTATATTTAAAAAAATACCAAGAAAATCATCACCCACTTATTTCTATCCATTAACATGTCATTTAAAGAATCAATGTTTAATTTTTATCCATATTTTTATTTAATTCTCACTAACCCTATTTCAATTTAATCATTATAAACTATACTTCATGGCACTGAAAAACTACTAAATGATACCACATCAACCAACCAAGTCATCCCCCAAAACAACCCACTCATTACCTCTTCAAAACCATGTAATGGAATCCACACCCCTACTACACAATCCACAACCTCAACCATATCTCGCTATAATATCCATGGAATCTACCATATCACCCCCAATGTAAGTATCATGATAAACCCTAAAATTATCATAAAAACATTCCTTAATATAAAGCGCACCAAAAATTCCATCATTAAGCACTACTATATTCTTTCATATTAAAATATGATTTCATATCAATTCATTTCTTCCCTGAAATTATTTTATTACCATATTAATGTGATTAGTATTTTATGAATTTGGTTTCAAAAAAAAACACAACATCAACACACAATTCTCAAAAAAATCAATTATTTTAAGCAATAATAATAAACAAGAACCAAGTACAAGATCAATATCGTGAAAGCTAGTAAAAACATGTGATTCCCCCCAATTCCAATCAATTTCATTTATGAATACTTCTTTTTCTTTACTAGGTAAATTTATAATAATTACCCAATGAAGAAAAAATAATGTTTATCCCACAAATAATACAAAATAAGGGAGAGTTTTTGAATCCCATGCCTCAATTGGAGCTTCACAATATGTTGCACTAGAATAAGATGAGGAAGGGGTGATCATGAGATCAAGATCATGCTGAAGAAGACATTATTAGCCTAAAGAAAACCATCTATCATCAACCACACACTTTAACAAACTATATCCCATATTCACAACCCCCTCCAAATTAATAATGCAGATAATACCAAGAATATTAGAGGAGGTCTCTCCTTATATTACCAACACTCAATCTTCTGATGTTGAGGGCTAAATCCAAGGAAGAGGTGTGGAAGGTCTCCTAAAAAACACCTAGGTTTCCTAAGATTTGAAGGGAATAAAAAATGAAAAGAATTTTGGGGATCCCTTGAATGTATACATTGGATAGAAAATAGAATATAACAGTTCTACACTATAACTGCACCATAGTAACTAGGTTTTTTCACCAAACTAATGTGTATCATACTATGATACATCACAATGGGCCTTAGTGTAACTCCGCTATGGAAACCATGTTTCATATCTCCTTAGATACTATATAATAGTTAAAGTACTGTGACACAAGTCTTATACCTATAGCACATAATCTAGACTTTGAACACTTACAGTGTGACAAAATTCCCATGGTTAAATGACTCCTAAATTGACAAAACAACCAAAACTATCCACTTCGAGATCTAAATTTCAACCATATGGGGCATGCTAAAATCCTTGGCATCTTATCTCTCTGGAAAAACTCTTTGACCAACATTATAGTGACTCTAAAGGGCCACTCCACAAGGGTATCTAAAATATAAGAGCTAAGAAAACTCAATTCATGGGATCCATGACATAGTCAAAATAATTATGTTGTAAAATGACTACATAAGAGTCATTTACCAGAATATAATAATGGCATCCATGGTGCATCTCAACCTTCCATGCCACAAGGTAACTATGTAAGGTTTTTTTACTTTTCCAAAATTATACCTCACAACCTATATGCTGCAAGGATTTATAAAACATCACAATCCAAATTCCTAGATAAAATTTTAGCATAAGCACCACCATTCATTACATTATCCACATCCTAAAATCTCCAATTTCCAAAACTCACAAAGTAATGGGTAGGAAAAATATAGATAGTTGCACTATATTCATCCCAAAAGATTCTTATTTGCAATAATTAAAACCAATTACAAAAATAAAACCGCATACACCACTAACCAAGAACTCCTTGGGAGTTGCCTCTCAAACAAGATGAAACCACCTGAATACACAGAACGATGATATAAATAACTCTAAAAAACTAAAAACAACCACTTCATTCAATTAAATAAAAGATAAAATATCTCAAAAATAATAAAAACAAAATAAAAATAACTCAATATACTGAGAGTGCATCTTTGAATCATGTTCTAATGTACTCCCCTCCATACCATCATACCTTTATATAATACAAACTAACAGAATAAAATACCCATGCAACACTTTTTTCAATGATCCTAGATCTCATTTACCACTCTAAGAAAATCACATCATCCTCGATATCCAAATATCCCCAATAAATGACATGATAATCATCATGAAGATATTGTAGAATCCATGACACATGGAAGACATCATGGACCCTAGACAAATAAAGAGGAAGCACCAACTGATATTCCACTACATTAATGCATTAAAACAGCTTGAAATGGTCGGTAAACCAAAGAAATGGCTTATTCCCCAACCCAAACCTCTAATTCCCATGATGAAGGGAAATCCTTCATAACACATGTTCATTATCACTAAGATTTATAGGTCTCATTCTCTAATATTAATATGATATATGACCTCCATGGTCTACCTTTATCCCTTCCCAAACCATCTAAATATTATATATTATTCCATGCACCACATCTGGTCCAAGGATTTCAAAATTCCAAATCGCATCCTAGAATAACAGAAAATGAAATGGAATCCCATAAAATCCCTCAAATGGGGACATACCAATGGAAGAGTGGAATCTATTATTATAATAAAACTTAACCAAGGGTAAAATGGCTCATCCAGATCCACAAAAATCTAGTATATAGGCTCACAATATATCCTCCAATATCTATATAGACTACTTCATATTATTATCCATATAAGGATAAAAAGTAGTGCTAGGAACAACTAATAGCATATATAATGCTTCAATCCTCTCCAAACTCATGAGGTAAAACTAGGATCCCAATTAGAAATAATGGTCCACAATTCCTTGTGAAGATGAGCCACCTCATTAACATAATACCTCTCCAGAACCTCTATGGCACCTAACTCCATAATTTTAAGGAAGTGAAATGAATTTGTAAACGAATCCATGATCACCCAAAGGGAATTTAATCATCCCTAAAATTGTGGTAGACAAGCTATGAAATCCATATATATTTCAACATATTTCCACAGTGGGCACCCAATATAGAACAAAATTGTGCCTTAATCAATCCATAGTTATAATTTTAATAGAAAGGGTTAATTTTATTATATTATGAGGATACTTAAGGTTTATATTTTTAGATAATTAGGAGAAACTAATACATATAAAAACCTTACAAAAAAGTGGACAATTCCACTCAATATCCATTTCTTCCACAAAAATAGGATTCTTAAATTTAAACTCCTACTTCATTACATGCATGTTCACTTATTTATAGATGAATCCCTATAGTGTAAAGATGGTCCTTAAAATAGTTTATACTCATCCTCCAGCCCTATTAAAAACATTTTCAAACTAGTAATGAGTAAAACAATCTCATAAATTTATATATAAATAAAAAACTCATTAGTGTATTTTGAAATTCATGAAATCCCATAGAAAATTTTCATTCTATATAAATAATATTGAGAATAAATTATTATTTACATTCCTAATAAATAAACATCACTTCGCAAAGATATTCATAAAACACATCATAATAAATAATAAAGAAAAAAACATAATCATGAGGGTGTATTTTAAAATATGGATACTCATGAAAACATTTTAATGAAAAACATATTTTTCACCTTTAAAATGGGCATAAAATTTCATTTAAACATAATATTATTATATTTAATTATAAAATAAAACGACTTATATGAAAATTAACATTAAATAATAGAATATTCATATAGGTATCTTAGTAAATCGTCTTCATATCAACCATACAATCACTCTTACAAATGGAATAACCAACTCAGATAATTCTAACATATATTACTCAGTGAATAAAATCATTACCCAATGAATTGGAGTCCAATTTTGGGATCACCTATCATCATGAATAATGTAAAAGGACCGTGAAATATATAAAACACATAAAAATTTCATTTCCATAAGAAAATAAAATAAATTAATTTTTTCAATAAATTTAAAAAATTACTTTTATACTTCACTTAAAAATAATGATTAAAATAAATTTTATTTGAAAAATATTTAAACAAAAATTCCCAGAATAACAACAAACAATATATTATTTTAAAAAACAAAAAAAAAATTATAGATTAATATTATTAAATAATAATGATAAAAATAGTGGGAAATTATTCTCATTACATATATATTAAAATAATATTCCTTTTACACTTTTGTAAAAATGTCAAAAATAGCCTGTCTGGAAAATGTTAAAAAGAGTTATTTCAAAATAAATATAAAGAAATTTAAATATGGTTTAAACTTAATTTGAACATTAATTTAATTATATTAATAAGATAATTGAATTTTATTTAAAACATGGATAAAGCATTGAAAATATAAGAAAAACTTTTCAACTTTTAAAATATGGTTTTGAAGAAAAATCTCTTACCTTGAGTGTGAATCGCCATATACATACTATAATTCCTATATAATAAATTTAAATTATATATTTACTTGTATAAGAACATATTTAAAGATTATTTCATTATCATTATCACTTTTATTTCATTTATTACCATGACTTATATTGTTATTAAATTAGTTAAGTTCATATCATATGCTTTAGGTATGTTCCATTCATAATCACAAAAAAACATTAGTGGATTGACCATGGTCAAAGGGATAATTATTCCATAATATAAAAAATAAATATCAGGAAATAATTATCATTTTTATACATTAATTACAATTTTATAAATATTTATGAAATGAAAATATGAAAAATAAATCACATCGCTTCGTAGAGGTGGTAGTCTACATGTATGCATGACTGGTGTTATCATTTGATAGTGGATAGAAGGGTAAAAAAGTAAGAATTATATTATCTTAAAAGGATCATAATTATTTCAGGAATATCATATATATTCATTAAATTTATTATAAAAAACATCATTTTCAGGTGGGAATGAAAAATGAAACACATCACATCATGGTGGTAGTTGTAATAACCCACTTATTCTCATTGGCTTGAGAATACAATGAATCATTAGTATGACTTAAGAGACATCCCCAAGATTCTAAAGGCTTGAAATAAATGCCAAAGAGTTTTAAATAAATGTGGGGGACAATTTACCCTTTAAGAACAAAAACAATTAACCCAACAACCATAACCAAATGACTCACTATATGATGTATGAATAAATGAAAGAAAACTCAACAAATTCATTTATATCAAAACCACACCAAAGTTTACTACAGAAGAATACAAGTAACTATAAAAGAAAATAGCAAAATATAACTACAAGAAAATCCAAGACAACCACAAGACTTAATTATCCACAAGCTCTATGCTCCAACATCACCAAACATCCCAAGTTTCATGAGGTGGTGCTAAATACGAGTGATAATTTACCTTTTCCCATGTCCCAAAAGATAACATCTATAGAAGAAACAAAGTCCCAAATAAGGGGTGAGTATAAAACTTATTTTTCCCCAATTACTTCCCTACTCAGGCCACTAGGATAGAAAAGTTATCAACATTTATATAAAATAGTTTATATAAAATAATTTCTGAAAACAGTTTATAACAAAATATAAAAAAGTTACAAAACCATTTATAACCAAATGTACACATGTTATATTTTAACCAATTATCCAGAAACTAGTATTTCTATAAAAAATAACCAAATTAATCTTAAAACTATTTCTTAATATCATCTTGGCATACCCACTCCATGATTCACAACACACCCACACATGCATACTTCATTCCGACAGTTCCATACTCATGAGTGGTCTTTTGTATAGTCACTTTGTAACCCAATGACATAAGACCAAGATCTAGGGTTAGGTAACTTGTACCCTAATGGTACACAACCCTTATTCAGGGCTTTTCAAGAAAGAACTCACACAAAACCCAATGTATTCCAAATCCATTTCAAATAACCATTTCAACCCATTTCAATAAAACTATTATTTTATTGAGAATAAATAAACAAATCAATTCCACACACCCATTCCATTTCAATAAAATTATTCATTTAATTGAAAACCCTTTAATAAAATCCATTTACCAAAATTCCATTAAAATCCCAGTTTAAAATCTATATTTTAAAATAAATGATCAAACACTTCATTCAAGAATGCCAATTTTCTAGATATCCACAAACTGTCATTCAAGATGGTTTCTAAAAATAAACCAAAAACCATATCACAATAAAATCCACACAAAGTAATCAATTTGAAACCATTCCATTCAGTTCTACTAATAGGAGTTGAGAGTGAATCCACTTACCTCAAATGTTTTGATGAAAACCAAAAAAAGATGAAGAACACTCATGAAATCAATTAATAATTTAATGGAACTAACTTAGATCTCTTATCATATCAATTAAAAGACCAAATCTCATCAGATTTGGAATCCAAAATTTTATATCCACCCATAACTGTCATATATCTAATAAACCGAGAGGAGTGGAGAAGTAGATCTAAGAAGATCTAAGGAGAAATGACAAGAACTGTGAAGAACGATGAGATACTTCAAGAATACGGCTTCAAACCACTAAGGGAATCCTTTGTATTGCCTTTAGATCAATGGGAGAACCTTATCTAGCCTTAGGAAAATAAAAATTACGAGTTACAAATGTTTTGGTATAAAAAATTGGATTAAAGTAAAGGCTGACCAAGATTCACTTTTTATAGAGGTGGTTTTTAACCTATGTACAGTTTAGTCGCATGGTTAAAAAAACCTAATGTTAACCGTGCATTAGGTACCACCTCAATAATAACCTCACACAACCTCCTCTCATGGTCTCTCTAACCGTGCACCCATCAAGCCAAAGATACTTCCTCAAATTTTCCATCCCAGAACCAAAACACATGGTTTCTCCTAGGCTCCCACACGATTTGGGAAAACCGTGTACATCCCCTTTAGCCCCAAAAACTATCCACCGGGTCTCTAAACTCTACCATAATTCACCTTTATAATTTATAAACATGAAAACCATAAACAAAGGGTTACATACCAAAAACAGAGGGTGCTACATTCTCCTCTCCATTTGTCTTTCCATCCTTGGAAAGTAGAAAACCATCGTTTCCTTGAATGAGTTACGTCCATTTATCTTTCATTTCCTTCTCATGCTCCAAAGTCTCTTCCTAAACCTGATTGTGTTTCCGTAAAACTCTTACAACACCAATTATTTTTCCATGAATGACTTTCTCTTTCCTATACACAATCTACACTGATATATATACCAACAAATCATCCAGCTCTAGGTCAACATGATCCCATCTGATCACATGGCCAGGATCAGGCTGATACATTTTCAGCTGAGATACGTGGAACACATTATATACCGAAATGAACTATTATGGAAATTTCAACAGATATTCCACCTCTCCAACTCATTCCAGAATCTTGAAAGCCCCAATTTATCAAGGATATAGATCTCCCTTATTCCCAAAATTATAATGTCAAATCCTTGGAGAGATCCTTAAGAACACATAATCACTCATCGTGAATGCCATGGGTCTTTAAAGATGATCTGCATACAATTTTTGACAACTCTGAGCCATCTCCATGTGTTTCCTAACCAACTAAATATTCTACATTGTTCATTGGACAAGGCTTGGCCTAACTAGTGAAGTCTCTCCTATTTCCACCCAAAAAAGTAGATAAAGACAAGGACACTCATACAACGCTTCAAATGAATCCATGTGTATTGAGTCCTGATAGTTTTTATTATATGGGAACTCCACTAAGGGTATATTATCTTCCCATGAGCCACCAAAATCCATTACTCAAGCTCAAAACATATCTTTCAATGTTTTTATCATCCTTTCATATTGGCCATCTATCTGAGGGTGATACGCCACACTCATAGTCAACTGAGTCCTAAGTAATTTCTATAAGGATTTATAGAAAAGATATGTGAACATAAAATCTCTATCTAATACAATCATGATGGTATTCCATGTCTATTTACCACTTCTCAAGTATATATTTTGGATAGATCCTCCATCGTATGGGTTTAATGAATAGGGATGTAATGAACCAACATTGTGAGCTGATCCACTATCACCCATATGAAATCATGATTCTGGAACATTCTTGGGATCCATGTAACAAAATCCATAGCTATCTACTCCCATTTCCACACTAGGATCGATAAAAAATGAAACATATCATTTGGTCATTGATGTTCTGCCTTGACTTGCTAACAAGTTAAGAACCATAAAATGAAGTCATCCACTTTACATTTCATACCAATCCACCAAAAATAAACCTTAAATTACTTATAGATCTTTTGAAATCCCAGATTTATATCCCATATGGATTGGTGGCACACATGAAGAAGTTGTTCTTGACAAGACATATATACAACCATTTGACCACTAAACCACAAAACTGAACTTCCATCAATTTTTTAGCCCTCAATGGTCTCCCAACCATTGATTTTTGAACTCATAACCATGCAATCGGCATCAGATGTTTATGCTTCTTTGACCATCTTTACCAAATCAGGACTCATGGAAACTGAAAAGAAAATTGAAACATCACCTCAGTATTCACATTCTACTTGCATGTCTGCTAGGACCAACATCAACTTCAAATCATCTAAAGTTCCCTTTTCCAATAGAGCATAATACTTTCTACTTAATTCATCTACCACCGAATTACATTTTCCGAGTGTATACATCAAGTCAAATTCAAACATTTAAAGATACCCCATATATCTCCTTCAACTCGTATTCAAATCTCACTATGAGAAAATATATTTAAAGCTATTATGATCTGTGAACATACTAAATTTCTCACCAAAGGGATAGTGATGCCAATTATTCAAAGCATGGAAGAAAGCGGCTAACTCAAAATCATGCGTTCGGTAATTCCTCCCATGAACTCTTAACTTCTTTAAACCATAAACAACCGCGTGATCACCTTTCATGGGAACACATCGCAACCCAGATCATGAAGTATCATAATAAACCACATACCCCTATCTTGATTCTGAAAAAATCTTGATAGGTTTTGATGTAAGATGAACTTTTAACTAATGAAAATACTTCTAGCACTCCTCAGTCCATTGGAATTGAACATTGTTCTTTTTTAAAGCTATCATAGGTGATTCTAGTCGTGATAATTCATGAAAAAAACTTCAATAATAACTAGAAAAAACAAGAAAGATTTGTATCTCCAAGATGTCCTTCATTGGTTACTAAGAGATAATAGATTTTATCTTCTCTGGATCCATAGAAACACCTTTTTCAGAAATTACATGGTCAATAAATCATATCTCTTGTATCCAAAAATCACACTTTGATAGTTTGTAATACAAACGATGGTCTCTATGAATTTCTAAAAATATCGCTAATTGTTCCTCATACTCTTCCCTTGTCTTTGAATACACCAAGATATCATTCAAAAACACCCCCAACAAAATAATCTAAATATCACTAAAATATATTATTCATCAAATCCATAAATATTTTTGGTGCATTCATAAGACCGAAAGGCATGATTATGTATTCATAATGTTCATATCTGCTTCTAAAAGTTGTCATTAGAATATCTTCCTTCCAAACATGAAATTGTTGATATCCTATTTAGAAGTCAATTTAAGAGAACCACTGAGCTCCCATAAATTGATCAAACATTTCATCAATGTGTGGTAGTGGATACCGATTATTTATATTAACATGGTTAATTATACAATATTCCACACACAGCCTTAGAGTTTCATCTTCTTTCTTCACGAACAAGATTGGTGCTGCCCATGGAGATGTGCTCAACTGAATAAAAACTTTTATTTCTAGCTCCACCAGCTGCAAATTCAATTCCTTTAACTCTGATGGTTCCATCCTATAATAAAGAAGAGAAATAGGACTAGTCCTTTGGAGGATATCAATTATAAACTTCACTTCCCTTATAGGTGGTAACCCTGAGAAGTTATTGGGAAAGACCTTTGGAAATTGATCCATGACTACTGGAAAAGTGTTATCCTCAATCTCTTATATCGATGATAAAATTTTCACCACCAACTCATAAGATATTTTTTCCACTAATAGTTCTAAAAAGACCATTTCAATTGTATTTACAACCCTTTGTCCTCTGAAGAGATGCTCGATGTCATCCTCAATTGTGAAACTAATTGTTCTTCTATAACAGTCGATGTGAACCTTGAACATTTTCAACCAATCCATACCCAGGATTACATCATATACATCCATATCCAATACTAATAAATACCATTTCTTCTCAACTCTATCAATGGTTATAGAACATTCTCTACACAAAAATGATTGACATTATCTGTTTCTAAGAGAAGTTTTATGTTTTAACACAGAGGGAATCACATTGATTTTTAAATATAGAAAATAAATTGCATGAGAATAAATTAAGTAATGTGATCCACTAGTACCAAACAACACTTTCATAAGGGTAGAATTCAATAGAATCATACCTCTCATTGTAGATGTTCTGGACTGATCATCCACAATCACCTACTCAACTCCATACAATTGTTGTGTCACTACACTCTATTCTTTGTTTCCATTATGATTTTTCCTTGGGTGAGGAGTAATGTTATTACTAGAATCAGTATGGCTAGCCCTGCTCTACTGATGAGATTGAGTCTGCTTCCCTTTCCCCATCGAATAATATATTCTTGTGACATCTTAGAAGTGTCTCGAGCACCTAACCACAAATAACTACGATAATAATGCTGAAGATGGCCCATATTCATGAAATTGTGACATGCTCTAGGTTTTTTATACACTCTCGCTTTATGTGGTCAATAGAACCACATTGCAAACAATCCACTTTTCTCTTGGGTCATAGAGGAAGGCTCACTGATCCAACTATCTAATTTTGTGACCCTCTACCACCTTAGAAATAGGAGTCCCTCTTTTGTTTGCTTTCTGCATTTGAGTTCCCACCATTTCATATAGGCATCGTTACACATCCTCCTCCCAAATCTCTTTAGATATCACGTTCATCCACTATCTCTCATTTCACCATCTCTATATAATATGTAATATAGATCACTACAATCTTCGATCAAATATCCTAACTTAGCCCTGATTTGAAGATGTTTTCCTTCAAGGATTCACTATCCAAAACCTCTAGTTAAAATTGAACTAAATTTATAAATTTATTGGAATACTCTATGATAGAGATATTCTCTTTCTTTAGACTAAATATATATTTCCTTTTATGGATCTTGAACGTGTGAGGATAGAATTTTTTGTTGAAAAAATATTTAAAATCCTTCAAAATCATGCCCTAATCCCCTTTATCATGAAGCACTAGTTCCCATCACTAGTATGTAAGATCCTCAAGCAAATACGTGGCTATTTTGACCTTAAACTATGATGTTGTGTTGATGAACTTAAAGATGTGATTCATCATATTCATCCACACCTCTTCCCTTTCTGGTTCAGAATCAACCCTGGAGATGGGTGGATTCAAATACATGAACTAGATGGAATGATCCACATGTCTTGGATCATCCCTTCGGTTCCCTCATGTCCATAGATTGAAATCCATGGATGATACTCAAAACTAGCTCTTGGTTCACCTGTGGTTCAGGTGCACCCATATTCTCCACAACTTCTTCTTGTTGGTTCCAATGGCACCTACCGGGTGCCATTGTCTAAAAAAACAACAAACTATATAAGGCTCTATATCTTGTAACTCAAGGCTTACCATTTAAAATTCTATCACATCAACTATCACAAGATTACATTACAAAATCAACCTTTCCAATGTTTAACTATTTTTGAAAACAAATAATTCTTCTTCTTTTGAAAATCAACCCATTTTCAAAATTTAACAACTATTCCCTTTTCAAAATCTTTGCTTTGAAAATTATTTCAAAAAATTTCAATAATAAACACAATGTATAACATCATATATCATTTCTTAAAAATAAAATATGTAATCCTAGCGGGAAGTCATTCCTCTAATACATGTCATGCTCATCTATTTGGATAAACCCATTATAATAAGATTCCAATATCCAAGAAGTGTCTCCAAAATACTTATGTAACCAACTCCCTGGTAACTTGAAGTTCAACATAAAAAGGTTAGCTATGTCTTTTTATTCTCTACATTTCATGTCTTGGTAGTCCTATTCCTTTCTAAGATTCCAACTCAAGGAATAGATAATGATGAATTAAACTCCAATACTAAGTAACTAAATACCACTTGTTAGGAAAGGATTGAACAAGATAATAGAATTTTTAATGACTCACTTATTCTCATTGGCTTGAGAATACAACAAATCATTACTAGGCCTTAAGAAACATCCCCAAGACATAAAAGCTAGAAATAAATGAAAAAGGGTTTCAAATGAAAGTAAGGGACAATTTACCCTTTAAGGACTAAAACCATTAACCTAGAAACCATAACCAAACAACTCACTATATGATTCATGAATAAATGAAAGACAACTCAACCACTTAATTTATATAAAAACCACACCCAAGTATACAATATTAGAACACAAGTAACTATAAAAGTAAATAGAAGAAGATAACTACAAGAAACTCCAAGACAACCAAAAGACTCTATGATCCACAAGCTCCATGATCCAAAATTAGCAAACATACCAAGTACCATAAGGCAGTGATAAATATGTGTGATACTTTACATTTTCCCATGTCTCATAGGATAGAATCTACAAAATCACCAAAGTAAAAAATAAGGGGTGAGTATAAATCTCTGTAGTTCTTTCCCAATGACTTCCCTACTCATGCCACCAGGATAGAAAAGTTAACAACATTTATATAAAATATTTTATATAAAACAATTTCTCAAAACAATTTATAACTAAAAATAAAATTGTTCCAAAACCATTTATAACCAGATGTACACAAGTGATACTTTAACCAATTTTCCAACAAGTCGTATTTCTCGAAAAAAATAACCAGACAAGGCTTAAAACTATTTCTCAATATCATCTTGGCATACCCACTCCATGATTCACAACACACCAACACATGCATGCTTAATTCTGAAAGTTCCATACAAAAGAGTGGTCTATTGTCCAATCACCTTATATCCCAATGACACATGCCCCCAATCCAGGGTCACATACCTTTTACCCCAATGGTACACATCTCTTATTTCGGTCCCATCAATAATGAACTCTCACAAAACCCAATGTATTCCAAAAATATTTCAAATAACCATTTCAACTCATTTCAATAAAACCGTTCTTTTATTGAGAACCAATAAAAAAACAATTCCACACACCCATTACATCCCAATAAAATCATTCATTTTATCTAAAACCCTTTAATAAAATATATTTACCAAAATTCCAGAAAAATACCTTTGTAAAATATTCATTTTAAAATCAATAATCAAACACTTCATTCATGAACACAAATTTTCCATATTTCCTCAAAGCATCATTCAAGAAGGTTTCTAAAAAGCAACCAACAGAAAAATCACAATAAATTACATAGAAATTAATTGATTTTAAACCATTACATTTAGTTTTACTAAAATAAGTTGAGATTAAATCTAACTTCCTGAACTATTTTGATGAAAACCAAAAATGGATAAAGAACGTTCATGAAACCAGGTAAGAATTCCATGAAACTGCCTTAGATCTCTTCTCATATCAAAAAAAATACCAAATATAATTATATTGGGAATTAATAATCGTATATCCACCCATAATAGGAGTAGATATTGGAAACCGATAGGATCGGAGAAGTAAATATAAGTAGATCTTAGGAAACATGACAAGAACAGTGAAGACTGATGACATACCCCAAGAATCCATCATCGAATCGCCAAGTTAAGCCTTCATATTTCTTCTAGATTTATGGGAGAACATTATTTGTCCTTAGGAGAATATAAATCATGAGTTGGATCTAGTTTTGGGAAAACTAATGGATTATAGGCAACGTCGGCCTAGATCCACTTTTTAAGGAGGTGGTTTTTAACCCATGCATGGTTTAGTTGTGCCGTTAGATAAGTCATGCACTAACCATTAATTATCTACTTCCTCATGAATATCCTTTCATGGAATCCTTGTATGGTCTCCCTAACCATGCACCAACTTTTCTAAAGCTAAAGCCTCAAATTTCCCATCCCAGAACTAAAACGCATGGTTTCTTCTACGCTCCAACACGGTTTGGGAAAACTGTGTGCAACCCATGCACATCCCCTTGAGCCCCAAAAACATTCCAAAGGATATCTAAAATACACCATCATTCACCATTATACTTTATAAACATGAAAAACATAAATAAAAGTCTACATACCAGAAACCAGTGGTGCTATAGTAGTAGTCCACACGTACGCACCAGCGATGTTTCCATTTCCCATAGGATGGAAAATAAGATAAAAAATGGTTTTTGAATCAATATAATAATATTTAAGACTATTTAATATACTTTTATTATAATATGAATATTTTAAGGATGTTTTTATATACTTATAAGAATAAATAAACATTTAAACACTCGGTTAAAAGTTATACCACTATTTTGGAAAACGTCATTTGGCTTACACCTTAAGCCTTATAGGTCTGTATTTTGGTGAGACCATGAACTATAGGATGTGTGAGGATGTTGGGAAGGTATTTTTATTGTTTTTTTTAGATAAATTTATCAAAGTATGTGAATAAGATATTATATAGGGTTCCATTTTATAAGTGAGTAGAGTGTCACTCTTTCAATTTTTCAAAGTTTTAAAAACAATATAAAGTATTGTTCATGGGAAAGTGGCTGTAAATCTATCCCATTTATAATATAATATGTTAAAGATTAAAATTATCTTACCCAATAATATTTAATACTATATTTTGTGAACATATTAATTATTGTTAACCTTAATTAACTAGTTTTACCCTTTACCAATGTAAATACTTTTTAACATGGTTATTATTCATTATGACCAAAAATTAAATTGAGCATCTTAAAAATTTTGAACATAATAATTATAAATATGAAATCCATTTTCCAAGATTCAATTTTTATAAGTGTAAGAAATTATTTTTAATATTATCATGCAAAATTCAATGAAAAATAGTTTCTTTAAAAATGTGTGTTTAAGCCTAAAAATGAATTTATACCAGAAATAATATTAGTGCTGATTAATATGGAATTAATTGGATTATTTTTTTGTTAAAGGGGACTAATTTTTTAAAATATATAGTATCCCAAGCTTTTTATACATAAATATTACATATTTTATATGAATAGTAAATACATTTTCAAATACACGACTAAGGACCATAAAGGTATAGTGTATTTGGATACTAGATACTTGATCTTCTTATTTTATAAAATATGTTAAAAATATATACATAGATATATTCCCACATATTACTCTTCATATAAAAAACCTACTTAAACATTTATTAATCACTTAGGGAAAGGAAACATAAGAAAGGGTGAGCTCAGAAGCTCAGTAAGGGTAAGCATGGGAGATATCAATCAACTATTATATTAAAGAATAAGATAATGATAGGATTATGAGATCATGAACATAATGTAAAAAGTTTATACTTAATATATAATGGATAATAAACAAGTTTTGTGACATAAAACTTCATCATTTCAAAATAAATTAAACATAAGAGTGATAAATCCTCATAAATCAATCAAGAACCATAAATTCAAGTCATAAAAGTGTAGAGCCATCATAGGTATAGAAACCATTTAATATTTCAATATTAACAACAACTACCATGAATCATAGGAGAACGAGAATCAACATTGATTTCCTATATCATAATAGGTCATGTATCAACACAAATTTCTTATAGTGGATTAAGCACATCGATGTGTTTCATATAGTGGATCAAACAAATCGACTTATTTCCCCTAGTGTAACAAGAAGATTGACTTTTTTCCCATAATTATCTCATGAGATATAATACTTTACCCAATAAATTTTAGGGTAATATAATTCAAGTAACACCTATAACATAATGAAAAAAATATATATGTCTTCCAAAATATCATAAAATATTAATCATATCATCATATCAAAACTAATTCATAGAAAACAGGTTTTATAAAAATTTTATAAATTCATCATAGAATAAACTATAGAAAATAGAAAGGTTTTATAAATATATAATCATTATAATAAAAAACCACCAATATAAATAATTATTATGGTATCATTGGATCATATTCCTAGAAAACATAATTAATGTTAAAATTTGGTATCATAAATGAAAATTCCATTAAAAGAATTATTGTAATATTTCTTGAGGAAAATATCTTTTTCATTTTGAAATCACTAACCAAATTAAAAATATTTATAAAAAATTATGTAAAAAAATTTCTTTGAAAATATCCTTGAAAATTTATAAATTTATATTTAAATAATTGAGCAGTCATTGTAGTGGAAAATTTTATTCATGTCATGTATATTAAAAAAAATATTCCTTCCACGTTTTCAGTAAAAATTCATAAGTATCTTATTTGAAAAACAACATGAATATTACTTGGATTTTTTTATAAAAATTATAACATTGTTAAAATTAATTCAAATAATCATTTTAGAATATTAAAACATTTTAGATAAAACATGGACATTGAAGAAAAATGATGTTCGACTAAAGAGAGGAATAAAGTCTGTTTTCCTTAAAAGAAAATCATTATCTAGAGTTTATAAAGATAAGAAAATGAAAGGAAAACATGTAATATATATAAATAAACATATGATAATAAAAATTAAATGGATTCATAAGATAAGTATCATACAATTACCTCAATGTAAATTCAATAATAAATAATCTCGATTAAAATGGGATTGAAACATAAATCCCTTACCTCAAGGATCATCTTTCTTCATACACATTAGAACCTCCTGTATAATAAATATATATTTATAATAAATTTATTAAAAAACATATTCATATCTATAATCCCATATTTTATTTACTTATGACATATTATCACCCATTTATTAACAATTTTATATTAAAATCGTTGTTCTGGGTGATAACTGCTTTATTTTTCATGCATTTTTTGTTTTGCAGTCTCAATCCTTATACTTTGATTATAGTTAGATAATCTAAATAATGTAAATAATGATATAAATATAATATTTATTCATTATATAAATATATTTTTATATTCATCCATGAATTTTAGAGATATAAAAATAAATTACAACATTCCAGGAGACGATAGGTCGTAGATACGAATGAACGTTATTTTCACTCTTCAACGGATAGAATGAAATAAATTTAAAAAATAATTTAACTTTATAAAATTATTATTATATAATTTATATTATACATATTCATTATATTTATCCTTATTACCATCCATATAAATCTTAAGTGAAAAATGAGTCGCATCGTTTCGGAGAGGTGGTAGTCCAAATGTATGCATAAGCAACATTATCATTTTATAGTGGATGGAAAGAAGGTGGATAATGGTTGTTCCATAATCATAATAAAAAATTAGTATATTTAATACACTGAATTATTTATCATATAAAATATAACATATATTCAAAGGATTTATAATAAGAAATAAAATTAAAAACACTCAGTTAAGAGTTATACAACTTATTTGAGAAAACTTCTTTGGCTTAAACCTTAAGCCTTTAAAGGATGGTACTTACTCATGACCAAAACCTATAGGATGATATTATTGGTGTTATTTATGAATATATATTTCACAAATTTTTGTAAATAAAAAATATAAGGGGTTTCCTTTTATAAGGGATGGAAATGGCACACTTGTAATTAAAAAAAAGATTCAAATATAATTAAATAATTCTCAAAAAAATCATCAAAATGGAGATAAATTCAAATAAATATATTAAAAGGTATAAATATCAATATAAAATGAAATTATATAGTTTTTTCTCATTTAAAACCTTACCTATTGGCATAACTCCTCGGTTAACCAATTTAATATTATTCATGGTAATGACTTTCTAATATTAAAGTGTTAGAATTTTACTTAAAAGGTGAATATTGACTAATAAATGACCAAGGTATGCATTTTTAGGCCATTTATCATTCTAATTTTCCTATTTGATGATTTTGTTTAAAATATTAATAAAATATTTTAATCATGAAATATTATTAATATCATTATAAAAAATATTCAGGTAATTTGACTTTTAAAACCACATGACAACTATGGATTTAAAATATAAAACTTTTACACATATATACTATATTACATTAATCTATAAACTTTTTGTAACATAATTACTCAAACGAATTTTATTACTTTTAACATCTTAAAATCATTTTTTATTTTTCCATTAATTGAATAAATATTGTGTATATGTTGCATAAGTGTTTAAGGTAATTATTAAATAAATAAAATTAAAACTAAATTTCTATGAAAAATAATAATTTATATTTAAAATTAACATTTATAATCAAATCATTCCTCTTTTATCCTTATGTAGAAAAATTAGAGACATTAAATTCAATAGGGTGACATTTTGTGTTTTTTATTTTCTTAAAATAATATAAACTTTTACATGAAAAATGGAAAAAAGTGTCTATACATTAGATAATTTGAATGATATGGATTAACTCCACCCATAAAATTGGATAAATTCAAGTTTTAGAGAAATATTAAATCCTTATACAAAAATTTTAACCCTATTTTACTCATTTTACCCTTACCGTGGTGATGAAAAATTACCGTAGTTACTATTCGTATTGACCAAAAATAAAAGGGTCCTATTTAAAAAAAATATCCACAAGATTCCAAATATGAAATCCATTTTTTGATATTCAATTTATATAATTAGAATAATTAATTTTATAGTAAGTTCGAAAAATGTGACAAAACACATTTTTACCAAAGATATTGTTTTAGGAATAAAACTAGATTTATTCTTATCCCTTGAATAAACAAAAAGTTGATGATTGTTAAAATATTTGATTGAATATATAATATATAAATTTCATTAAAATAATTCAATAATAGTGATTAATTAAATTTATTAATATAAAAACACATAGCGCACATAAAAATAGTTTTTTAGAAAAAATCATCTTTTTTACTATCAAATAGTTTTTATTTCCATTTATAAAAAATTGATAGCCAATGAATTAATTGTATACATGTGTAAACCATAATTTTTTGTAATTTAGTTATTCATATTCATACCCTCTAATCCAAAAACTATTCGATAATTGTGTACTTAATTGTGGTTCATTTATACTTGAGGTTGCATGTAACTATTGAAGAAATTAAATTTATTTAATGATACATATATCATAATATCTTAGGGTATTACACTATTCCCCCCCCCCCCCACGAAATTAAATTTTCCCCTTGAAATTACATCATCCCAATATAAAAAATTGAGGATATATATGTCTCATTACATCCTTGGGTTCCCAGGTAGCTTCCTCTAATTTATGGTTTTTCCATAAACATTGACCAGTTGAGTAGTCTTGTTTTATAGTACTTTCTCACTATGATCGATAATCTCTAATTTTTGTTCCTCAAAAGAGTTATATAGATCCAGTGATATGACCTATAGGTTTAGTACATGTGAAGGATCAAGTATTTACTTCCCCAGTAGAGATATATATAACACATCGCGAACTTGAAAGATATTCAGTGGAAGTTCCAAACTATAAACTATCATCCCAATATGATCCAAAATTTCAAGGGGAACAATATGTCTAAATATTATCTTTCCCTTATTTACACATCTCAAAGCCTTATTAGAAGAAGACACTCAAAAGGATGCCATTTGACCAACATCAAACTCCAGATCTTGTTGATTATTTTCAGCATAACTTTTCTATCAACATTGAGCTAATCTTATGTGATGTTGAATGGATCTAACTTTATATGTTGTTTCCTCTATTATATTGGGTCCCAATAGATTTATTTATTCAACCTCATCCCATAACATTGTATTTATAAACTTATTTTCATAGATGGATTCATAAGGATTCATCATAATGCTCAAGTGAAAGATATTGTTTTAAGAAAACATGACTTAAGTAAGGTGTTGATCTCAGTCAACATTGAATTCAAGAAGAGAAGATATCAATATTTTCTCTAGTGTTTTAATGGTTCTCTAATACTGGACATATATCTATGTATTATATGTATTACCGAAACTTAACTCTATATCCATATCCTACTAAATACTTTTCTAGAAGTTTTAGGTAAACCACAGATCTTGGTTGGATATAATATAATGTGGTACTCCATAAAATATCATCACTTACTTAATGTATAACCTATAAATATGATTAAGATATAAATATTCCTTAATGGAAATAAAGTCTTCTAACTTCATAATGTGATTAACTACAACCCAAGTAGCATTATTACCTTTAGATGTTTTTTAAATTCCAATAATAAAATACATGGAATGTTTTCCCATTTACATTTAAGAATGGGTAACGGTTGTAACATCCCATAAACTTTTCACTCTCATACTTAACTTACTGACATATTAGGCATCTAGATACATAATATTCAATATCCCTTTTTATGTTGTTCCATCAAAAATATTATTTCAAATCTTTATACATATTTGTACTTCCATGATGTATAGAGAATGGTGAACTATGAGATTTATTTAATAATTTGTTCTTCAATTCTGGTATAGATAGAATATATACATGACTCCTAGACCTTATTATTCTATCACAATCAATGTTGTTTTTAGGAGAATTTCTCACTTTATTCTATAGTTACATTTTCCCTCTATTCCTCTTCAATCCACAAATAGATAAATGGTTGAACATTCATCTTAAAAGATAATATATATCACCTTTCCTTAGTATTTAAAGTTCTATGTTCTAAAAATACATAACTATTGATTCTATTTCAGTCCTAATCATAGATAAAATTACATGATCCTTACAACTCAGATCATCTTAAACATCGTTTACTTTCCTAGGGTGGTAATGTATTGCGTAGTAATTATCTTTAATAAAATCCAACCATATTTTCTATAATATATTCAAATATTTCTTTGGGAAGATATACTTTAAATTTCATAGTCTGTATATATGTTACATATTTCAAAATAAAAATAATTCCTTGATGTCTTCAATGAAAAAATTACCACTCCCATCACCAAATAATAATTTAGTTAATTTTTATCATGTATTTTAAATTAGTGTGACTCATATTCTATCAACATATCTGTTTTCATGAGGAAAAATCTAGGTCCCTTCTTTAATGTGTCACTATAAATAACAAACACTTCTCCACTATAGGGTTCTATGAGCATAGGTTCACTAACCAACCTTCTCTTTAGTTCCTCAAAATTCTCTTTACATTCATTTTTCAATAAGAACATAACCCCCTTATGTGTGAACTTGTTGAGTGGATTAGATCATCATGATAAATCTCTCAAAAATCACCGATAATATCCAGACAACATAACAAAACTATGGATATCAGTTACTATGGTTGGTCTAGGTCATTTCTCAATAAAATATATTTTTTAATTATCTACTAATATACCCTCACATGAAATTATATGTCCTGTGAATGAAATTTTCTAAATCCAAAATTCACAACTGTTTAATTTTTCATATAACTTTTACTTCCTTATGGTCTTCAGCATAAATCTAAAATGATAGTCATGATCTTCCTTTATCTTGGAATATATAATAATATCATCTATAAATACTTCCAAAAACTGGTAAAGGTAATCTTTAAAGACTCTATTCATTAAATCCATAAAGATAATAGAGGAATTGGTAAGTACAAATGGCATCACTATAAATTCATAATGCCCATACCATGTATAGAAGGCATTCTTGAGTGTATCCTCCATAACCCTGAATTGATGATATCCAAAACTAAGGTCAATTTCTTAAAATTATTGAAATCATCATAATTGATCAAACAAATCATCAGTATGGTGTAGATTAGACTTTTTATTGATATTGATCCGGTTATGTTCTAGATAATAAATGAAAAGGCACATTGACCCATCTTTCTTCTTAAAAAAGAAGAATAGGTTAACCACATAGTGATTCAAAAGGGTGTATGAATCCCTTAACAATATTCTACTGAAGTTTCTTCTTCAATTATTGAAACTCAATTGGTTCATTCTATAATTAGTCATTGAAATAGGTATAGCACCAGGTACGAGTTTTATTAAAAACTCAACATTATAGTTTCAAGGAAAATTAGGAAACTCTTTTAGAAATACATAAAAAAACTCATATATAATAGAAGTATCCTTGATGTTGATTTTATCCCCAAACATATGAGTTAGACACCCTTCATGGAAAGAAATTAATACCAAAAAGATAAAATCAATTTCCATTGGAAGTTAATATTCATCCTGGAACTAATAAATGATAATAGCTTCATTCCAAATATGTATTGTGACTTTCCTTCCACAAAAATTGATAGAGGATTAATATAAATAAATCCCTTCCATACCTATAATGACAACAAAATCAACTGAAGTTATAATTGAAATATTTTCAAGAAGTACTTCCTCGTAAACTTCAATCGGAGTGGAACTATATAATTGAGATGTGACCATTATAACATTAATATTTTTCACCACTAACTCAATATATAATTATTGAATATAAAAATTAATAGTCCTTGATACATTTCTTGATATATAAAAATTCATATAAATAAGATTAAATAGGGTACTTCAATATTTTAGCATACCTATTACCACTACAAGTTCATCATTATAATTTCAATCCCTTACTAAAACAAAAAAATGGTTAAAATGGACATCAAGAATCATTAATCATATTGATTTATCATGAAAAATAATTCAAATAATGTCTAAATCATGACACCTTCTTCTCAATATATGGAACCTTAGGTTTAACCTAGGTTATCTATGGTCATTACCAAAACATTATAATGTTATCCTATACATAAACCTTTCCCAAGGGTTTTAGCCAAAGTTTTCTAACCCTAATATATAAAAATTAACTAAACCATGCTTCTGATACCAACTATAGATACCCAAAAATGTATACATAAATATTAAATATTTTTAGATGAATATTCAATATATTTCCAAAATACATACTCAATTACCATAAAGGTTTAGTTTCTTTGGAAACTACATAGACAATATTCTTATTACATAAATGATATTCAAAATCTACTATAGATATCTCTTTATATAGTTTTCTTTATAGACATACCCTAATTATACCATTTTTCATAACCGAGGGAAAGGAAACATATGAAAGGGTGGTCCTAGATGCTCCGTAAGGGTAAATATGGGAGGTATCAATTGAAGATCATATAAAAGAATAACATAATCATAGGGGTATGATATCATGAACATAGATTAAGGTTTTCATAAACATACTATCATAGATCATAGACATGTAACATGATATAAAACTTTATCATTTAAAAACACATGAATCATAAGAGTGATAAATCAACATAAATCAATCCTGAACGATAAATTCTTGTCATAACATTTTATCACCATCATAAATGTAGAAACTATTTTATGTCTCTAGGTTAACTATTTAGACCAAAAAAATCATGTTGGATCAGGAATCAATACATGTTTCCCATATCATAATGGATCATGCATGAACACCTATTTCCTATAGTAGATCATGCACATCGACTTGTTTCCATAGTGTATCGATTACATTGACTTGTTTCCTAGCATATATCCTACACATTGACTTGTTTACCATAATTGTATCATGAGATATAAAACAATATCCAATTAATTATAGGGATATATAATTATAGGACAACTCATCAAATAATAAAAACCATACATATTTTTGCAAAAATATCATAAAATATTTATCATATCATCATATCATAACCTATTCAAAGAAAATATATGTCATAAACATTTCATAAGTTCACCATAGAATAAACCATAGATAATAAATGGGTTTCATAAACATATCATAATTATAAACATAAAAATAAAGAATAATTATGGTATCATTGGATCATATCCATAGTAAAACATAATTAACACTAAATGATGTTATCATAGATGAAAAATCCTTTAAAATAATCAAAGGAATATTTCTTTTGAAAAATAAACTTTTTATTTTTGAAATAACTTATTTAAATTACAAATATTTATAAAATATTATGGAAAATATTTTCTATGAAAACATCTTTATAAACTTGTAAAGGAATTATTAAATCACTTTTCAGTCATGAAGGTAGGAAATTTTGTTCATGTCGGGTATGTTAAAACAAATATTCCTTTCACATTTTTGGTAAAATGTCAAAAGTACCTCATTCGAAAAATGAAAAGAAAATTAATTTGAAATAATTTTATAAAAATTAAAACATGGTTAAAATTAATTTAAATAATCGTAGTATAATTGATAAAAAAAATTTAAAACATTTTGGATAAAACACTAACGTGAAAGAAAAAGGATTTTCGACCAAGTGAGAAATAATGTTTCTTTTCCATAAAAAACATTCTCTTAGTATTTTGATTTATTAAAGAGAGGAAAATGAAAGTAAATAATGTAATATATATAAATAAATATATTATAATAAAAATGAAATGTATTTATGATATAAGATTATATAATTCCCTCAATAGAAATTCAATTATAAACAATATTGATTAAAACAGGATTGAAACATCAATCCCTTACCTCAAGTATCTTCCTTATTTTTTTAATTTGAACCTCTTGTATAATAAATGAATATTTGTTATACATTTATTATAGAACCATATTAATATCTATCATACCACATGTTGTTTAATTATGTTATCTTATCACCGTTTTATTAATAATGTTTTACTAAAATCACTTTTCTTGATGATAATTGCTTCATTTCTCAGGCATTTTTCGATTCGGTCGTCCTAGTATTTGTACATTGGTAATGGTAAAATAATATAAATATTATTAATCATGATATAAATATCATTTATATTAATTATATATATATATTATTCCATAAAAGTTAGGGGTATAAAAATTAATTACATTATCCATGGAGACGGTAGATCATATGTATTCATTAGCATTGCTTTCACTTTTCGACGGATGGAATGAAAGAAAGTTAAATAATAATTTAAATTTAAGTAATATTTAATATATCATATATATTCAATAAATTTATTATTAATACCATCCATGTAAATCTAAAGTAAAAAAACCAATCACATCGCTTTGTGGAGGTGGTAGTCCACACATATGCACGAGCGACGTTATTATATTTTAGTGAAAGGGAAGTAGGTGGATAATTGTTATTAAATCATAATAATAGTAATTTAGTATATATATGATATATAATTAATTATTTTATCATGGATATATTTTATTTATAGAATGTATAATAATAAATAAATTTGAAAATGATCGATTAAGTGTCATACCTCTTTGTTGAGAAATCCTCTTTGGCTTACACCTTAATCCTTGAAAGGATAGTATTTTGGAAATAAAAGATAATATACTATGTGGTTAATGAGTCTATAATTATATTAGAGTACGTATTATCTAATATATATGGCTCAAATATTTCTAAAGAAAAGTAATAAGGGTTTTCCTTTTATAAAGGAGGGAAAGGACGCACTTGGAATTACAAAAACAATTATAATATAATTAAGTCATTTTAAAGAAATATTCTTAAAATTGTATATATATTAAAATAAAAAAGAGTTTAAGTTTAAAATAGAATCATTAAATTATATTTGGATAGGTTTTGGTCCCATTTAAATCCTTATCATTTGGTTTAACCACTTGGTTAACCAATTTAATCTTAACTATGGTAAGGACTTTTTTAATATTAAAGTGTTATAATTTTACTTATAAGGTAAAAATTATCTCAAAAAATGACTAAATTATGAAATTTTATACCCTTTATCATAATACTTGTCCTCTTTTAAGTTTTTTATAATTTTTAAATAATTTCATAAAATATTTTTATCATAAAATAATGTTAATGTCATTTTAAGAACTATTAAAATAATTTGACTTTGAAAAAAACATGAGAGAAATATAATTAAAATACAAAAAATTAAAACATTAAAACATATATGATATTTTATATTAATATATAAAAAATTTGGACCATAATTTTTCACCCATATTGTATTACTTTTAACATTTTTAAAATAATTTATTTTATTTTTCAAGTAGTTGAATAAATATTGTGTTGGCAGTCATGAGTGTTTAAGGTAATTATTCAATCGCTAAAAATTAAAACTAAATTTATATGATAAAAAATTAATTTATATTGAAAAATAAAATTCATAACCAAACTTATCCTATTTTTATCCTTAAGTAAAAAAATTGTAGATATTAAAGTTTAGAGAGCGGTATTTTATGCTTATTATTTTATCAAAATAATAGAAAGGTCATAATTAAAGAAAAATGAAAAAAAAAGTGGAAATATATTCAAGAATAATATGTAAATATATTAAATACACTCATAAAATAGGATAAAGAAAGTTTTTGTTGAAATTTTAAAGGTTTATCCTAATGTTTTAACCATACTATTTCCATTTTACACTTAAAGGGGTAATAAAAATTTATTAAGGTTTCTATTTATATTGATCAAAAAATAAAGATAAGTATTTAAAAAATTATATTCCTAGTTATAAATATATAATACATTTTTAGAGATTAAATTTCTATTAGTGGTATAAATTAATTTAAAAATAAGTTCCCAAACGTGATGAAAAACATTTTTTTGAAATAATGAATTTTTAAGCATAAAACAAGATTTATTTTTTCCCATGACAATAAAGAAACTAGATTAATTTTAAAAAAATATTAAATAAATAATATATATATTTAAATAAAACCATTCACATATATTGATTAATTTAATCTATTAAGATAAAAACACATTGCGCTCATGAAAATAGTTTTTCATAAAAAAATATCTTTTTCTTTAAAATTATTTTTTATTTTCATTTATAATCAATTAATAACCAATGAATTTTTTATAAATGTGTAAACCATAAATTTTTCATAATTTAGTTAGTTATATTCATACACGCCAATCCAACAGCTTTTTGATAATTGTATACTTCATTATAGTTCATTTAAACTCAAGGTTGTGTGTATCATAAGCTATAAAAAATTAAAGTTTATTTAAAGATAAATATATAATAAAATAGCAAGGTGTTACAAAAATAATTCAAAAATAGAAATCTAATTTTTAAATACTTTATAATAAATGATATTTTTTATAAAAAAATATTATTTTTCATTATTCACAAAAAAAATGAACTTTTCAGAAAAAACCCAAAAAATCGCCCTAATATATATCTGATATTATAATATAAAAAAGATTTCTATTTTATTAAATTTAATTTTATAAAATTTAGAAAATTAAATTTTAAATAAATCCATATAATACTTGGAAAAAAAATTAGTTAGAATAAAAATATTTCCCTTTTTGTTTAAAAAATATTATAAAATTATTATAATGAATGTGAATATTATTAAGACATGAAATTTATTTATTATTAACATTACCTAGTTTTTCAAACAAAATGGCTAAAAAAAACCACCTATAACATGGTACTTTTTCTTCACCTATTTTCATACCAAGCACCACGATATTTACTCTTCTACAGACCACTTCATCTCAGGCTGCCATGTTTGACACCTCAAGGAATGATACATCTTTTCCGCACAAGTATTCAATGAAAAATCACTTGATTTTGGTCATCCTTTAACCATCCCTCCTGATAATCCCTATGGATGAAATAGTACCACATTAACTCTACTCTATGTATTCCCACTGAGACTTCTTCACCCACTACACCAAGGATGATTTCATTTTCAGGTGAGATAGGAAACCCCTACCACTAACCTCCTCTATATCAAGATGCATCATTGAAATCTCTTTCATCACCCTCCAAGAATCATGAGATTCCAGAACAATATCTCCCCATGATATTCTAATAAATTAATATTCAATTGCACTTACCACCTTCAGGGTGTAGGAGATATAAAATTCATAGTCCTATAGAAACTATAGCCACCTCTAGTGTGGAATATTCAGGCCCCACTAAAATAAAACATATAAAAAAACTCTTATGATATGTAAAGACCATAAATCACTCACCAATCAGGTAATTCCACCATAGTTTTAACTCAAAAACTCTCACTTACATATCAATATTATGGGTATCATATTTACATAAGTGGGGATGTTACAACATGGACACATATGATATCACTTATCTCTTTTTCACTAAGAAGAAACACAAAATGAGATGGGAATTATATCATAAACACCTCAAAAATCACTCCCTAATTTGGAAACCAAATCATGGGAGCACTGATTAACCTATCCTTCATGTTGTTGAAAGCCACCTGACACAGATTAGTCAATTAGAAGTCCTAGTACTTTCTATTAAAAGGGTTCAATAAGGATGCAACCTGAGAGAAATCAAATAGGATCCACTGGTAACAACACATAAGAATAAGGAAATTATGGATCTATATAATGTTCTTGGTCACTACCTAAGAAACAAATCCCTTAAACTTTGATGGATATATTATCACATGTTCATGGAAGTGTACCTCCCATGTTAAAAATTTACACTTGGATATATTATTAGTGTCAAATGAATTATAAAATAGCCCAAATATTCCAATAATTCTCCTACTCTAATTTCAATTATATTTGTATGTAATTGATTAACACAGCCACAAACTGATATGGTAACTCATGGAATATGGATTTCATGAGTTTCATGAATATATTTTGGTTTTTTCTAACACCAAGTGGTATGAAAATGAACTCAAAGTTACTATAATGAAATTTTCAAGTTGTATTTTTGATTTCATCCTCCCTAAATCTCATCTAGTGATATCCATACCAAAAATTGATAATCAAAATCTAACAGGATCCCTTAAACATGTCAAAAAAATCATCAATAATCAAGGTAAATGTTCTTTATAATCACAATAATTAACCATTGGTAGTCTATACACAACTATAGACCTTCATCCACCTTCTTGGAGAATATAATAAGATCACCCCATGACAAACACTAGTATAAATAAAACCCTCGTGTATTGATTCGTCAACCTGAATCCTCATCTCCCACTACTCATAATGTGTCATCCAATAAGGATCCACATAAATTAAAGATTCATAGATCTATAATTGTATCTATAACATGATATCACGCCAAAGGGATAAATCCAAAACCTATTCAATAAAAACATTATAGAGTTCCTCAATAAATCCAATAAACTCTACCACCTACACCTCTACCTAAATCAATGGTAATACTGCCAACTGAGATAATAAAATCTTAGGACATCTATGACCAATTTGTGGCTCCCTATAACATGACATTATTTTTATTAAAAAAAAACTAAATAAATGTGTGTTATATAATATTATACACAGAAAAAATATATACAAACCAATAAAGACTTTTTTTCATTACTAAATGCTTTTACATTAATCAGTAATGAAACCAATTAAAATTCTAAACATTACAACTGGACAAAAAATGAAAAATGAAAAGGCTAAAATGGGAAAATATGGATCACCCTAACCTACTAGAATCATCTCCCCAACTAAAAACACAATATATAAGATTTAAAATGTTAATAAACTGGGAAAAATTATTGAAAATGGAAATATATAACCTTGAGAGTAGTTGAGTTGAATATTAAGTGTTAGAATAGAGTATTACTTATAGGTGGTATTGTGACCATTGCAATAGTAATTGTACCTATGAATAATAAATTTTAATATAAATAATATTTATAATGATTTATTTAATTAAATATAAATTTTATAATTCTGAAAAATAAGTATCCGGATTAAAAAATCAAAGAAAATATAAGCACATTTTTAATGAACTATATTTCAAAGTATTTTATAAAAAGTAATACATTTATGTTAAAAATTATAATTACCTATTTTAGAAATTTATTTTGATAAAATTAATATTATTTTTGAAATCATTACAAAAAAATATTCAAAGGGTTATTTTTTGGTAATTTTCTGAAATACTTCAATTTTAGGTGAATAGTAAAAATACAGTTTTTAACATAACCAGTGTAACTCAATTTACATCATTCATGATGTAATAATGAAATTGTATTTTATTAAACTTTATTTTATTCCATGTTATATTTAATTTCATAAATTTTTCATTAAAATACAATAAACTCAATTTCCAAACCTAAAAATAACTTTCCAAAACCTGAAGTCAAAAGTGATTCTTTAAAATAACAATTTTTCTTTTTTTCCACTTTCCTTTTTAATAAACTAATAAATTAGATTTATAACTGGGTTTTAAAATATTAAATCCATTATATTATATTAATATATGATTCATAATTTCAAAAAATTACTATTTTAAGTCTTACCATTGATATTTTATTTTATTAAATATTTTATTCAAAAAATACCCCTCTCCTCAAGTATAAATAACCCCTCTCCCTTACCTTGAAAAACCACTCCTCCCACCGATTTCAAATCACAATATATGACCAAAGAATTCCTCACATTATCCCTAGAATACTTAAGAATGTTATGAAGTAATGAAACACTAATCACCAAGGAGTGATAGTGTTGTACAAGAGAAGTTGCATCGATTAGAGAGTGAGTCTCTATTAACTCTTTTCTCATTTCTTCTTATTTTTCTTCTATTTACCCTCTTCCATTCAAAACCATATACTAAAAAATTTATTTTAAAATAATTTAAAATTATATTAATGATGTTAACCTACTATAATTATCATATTTTTAACCAATATAAATTTCATACATCCCTTTCCCACTCTTTCAACAATATCCCTTTAAAGGTCAGTTAACCACCTATGGAGACATTGCCAAGACAATTATTAAAACCACCTTTAGGGATACATATTATGAATTATATATAATATATTAATTTTTAATTAAATTTATTCTATCCTACTGGAATTAATCATACTACTATTTAAATTAAATTTTAGAAAATAGAGAAATAAAATAAAAATATGATTTTTTTTTTAAAAAAATGTGATATTTTTTTTTAAAAAAAAGGTAATGCTTTGGTCAAAGACCAAAGCATAAATTATTATTAAAAAATCAATAAAGTTACAAGAGTCTAAAATAGGGGATTTTTTTACAATCTCTATCAAAGAGTTCAAATAAATCAGCGGGCAGGGAGTCCATCCAAGTCATCCGCTGGTGAACTCCTTTGTTGGCAAGAGCATTAGCGACGGAGTTTGCCTCACGGTAAGTATGGGTGGTGATATAATCAATCCTGTGGAGAAAGTTAAGGCAGTTCATCCAACGTGAAGTATGCTTTCATGCCAGATGAGTGCTGCCATTCCATATGGCATGAATGATGGTGGATGAATCACTCTCAATCCATATTTTCCTCCAACCTCTTTGAAAAGAAAAATCAACAGCATGGATGACACCCAGCAATTCCGCCTCCAGCGATGATGAGTGACCACATCCAATGAAGAAACAGCCCTGAAACTGGCCAGCAGAGTCTCTAAAAATAGTACCGCAACTGGCAGGACCTGGATTTCCTTTTGATGCACCATCAACATTAACTTTGATCCATCCCTGCATTGGAGCCTGCCAGAAAACCTCGAAGGTGCGTTTTGAATTTGGATAATTTCCAGGAACACGGAGACGGCGAAGGATCTCAAAGTCTCCAACAGAGTTGTTCCAGCAATCTTTTTGAATAAAAGCAGCTTCCTGGATTTCCACAAGGATCCGATATTTTCCTGCATTGAGATTAAAAGAATGATTATTATGAATAAGATCATTTCTAACATACCAGATCTCATGAATGAGCTCTGCCACTACCGCCAACCAGAGGTTGTTGATCTGCAAAGAAAAATCAGATCTAGTGCAGTTTATTAGAAACAAATAAATAGAATCAGTAAAAGAGCATCTGTAATTGAAAAGATCAGAGACAAAATTCCATAATGCAGAGGCTGTCGCACAAGACAGGAAAAGATGATCCGCATCCTCCCTGTGTTGGTTGCATAAGCGGCATTTAGAACAAAGATCGATCCCAAAATTTTGGAGAATAGTATCAGTAGGCAATCTATTATGGGAAATATGCCATATAAGGGTGAGCCTGGAGGGTTTAATCCAAGGTTTATTAAACTGACTTACCCAACTATAACTAGAATCAAAGTGAGAGAAATTCTACTTATAAAAGCTTTTGGAGTCTAGGACACCATTAGGGGCAGGTTCCCAAACCCGGAAATCACCATCAGGAGAGAAAGAATGATTATCAATGATTTCCATAATATTATTCGGGAGATCATGACAATGAAATTGAATAACATCTTTTATAGATTGATTAGTGTCCTTAGGAGTATGACTAGAAGGTAACAAAGTTATCAAGGGGTTATCATACCATTTACCACATCAAAAGTTAATAGAAGAGTTAACACTAACCATCCATATAGAATTCTCCATGATCTTATGATAAGAGTCCCTGATAGATGGCCAGATGGAAGAATTAATGAAATTGAGATTCCCTTTTAAAA
The DNA here is from genome assembly GCA_963277665.1 of Viscum album. Lineage (NCBI taxonomy): Eukaryota > Viridiplantae > Streptophyta > Magnoliopsida > Santalales > Viscaceae > Viscum > Viscum album. Next base: position 693,208,761 of record OY728161.1, on the reverse strand, counting down.
GCTTAGAAAGAAATCTGTGATACAGAAAGTTAGTGGCTTTAGAAGGGGAATTAATAATATGCCAAGTGAGATGAGCCTGGAGAGCATCATTGATAAGCTTTAAATTTTTTATGCCAATCCCACCTCTATCAATAGGTCTACAACAAGAATTTCAAGGAATGGTGACAAGCTTCCTCTTCACCTGCAAATCATTTTTTTCATTTTCCCCAAGCTGGTTTATGGGTTACCGGTAACCTTACAAACTAATCAACCAGACAACCAAACACCACCACAGGAAATTCAAACGTCCAATTTCAAAATTCAAAGAGACCATGCCATCATAACAAACACAAGAACCGAGGCGCCTTGAACAGAGTGCCACCTCGAGCCACACCCCAGCCAACGACAGGCGACTGAACCACCGGCGAACAACCATTATCGCCAGAGCCCAGGATGTCGACTACGCCATTCACCGGAAGTCAGCACCGTCAAACCTTTATCAGCGCATCAACCCATTCACTGATTTCAATGAGGGAGAATCCCTCATAACATTGCATCATCATCAATGGCATATCATGAAACTCAAACAGCGATGAAATAAACCAAAGATGAGGAACCAGATTCATCCCACACAATAATCAACTGCAACCAAACCTCGTCGACAAACCCTCCATCGATGGAATCTGACCCAAACAATCACTAAGCATTCCACCGCAAAAAGAAATACGGAAACAATCACCTACCAGAATGAAGTCATCACCACAGCCTACACAAAACTTGAAACAATTCTCGTAGCCTCCTTCAAAACCACACCCAAAGGCAAGATCTATCCAAATCTCGTACAGTCGTCATGAAACAGAATAAAAACCCCAAAATCGCAGCGCCAGAAACCTGCACCCTGGAGCTTCGTCACGCATCATAAGAACCCTAGCTAGATCAGAAACTAGGGTTTGAGGGAATCCAAGCAACGAAGCAAAGCTCTGAGGATGATGACGAGTCTGCACAACGACAACTGTGAGGATCCGTACCGCGGATGCACAAGTTGAGAGTCAAGGATAGGGCGGCCAACGAGGGGAGGAAGGCGACAATGGATGGGAGACTTAGCGCCGCAGAGCCCCTTACGGACTCATCCAATTTCTCTCATTAGGATATTCCTCTTCATTTACAAATTTTAGTATGGATGTTCTCACAATTTTCTTCAAATAAAATTTCATTGTTCTTGCCTTTTATTTTCTAGGATATACATGCTTCTAATCTAGTTTTACTACATACACAAATATTTTCCAAAAGAACATGTATTTCTAAAGACACACCTTTTACTGCTCTTGATATTGTTTCTTATTCACTCAAGAAGGATAATTCTTATACCAATTATTTTATTATCCTTTTATTTTAAGAACCCCAAAGTTTATTCATGATTGTGTTCTTTATTAAATGAAACTCATTCCTTCCCATGGGTTATTTTTTGTCTAATATTTATATATATTTTATGTGGAATGCATGATTATATAAATATTATGATTTGACAGGTGTTCTCAGAATTATATAGTTCTACAACACGTTAGGTAATGTGATATATCTCATGAGATAATGTGCCATATTACTTAACATGATGATTTCTTTGTTCACAATGATGATTTTATAATATGCATATATGTTGTGCATGAACATGATCATGAATATGATAATGATCACACATGTTTAATTGATACATGTTTTTACCTATCATCTTACTGGACTTTTAGATAACCCCTATTTTTTATGTATATCCTCAGGTGATTGATTATAATAAGGATTTCATGAGGTCTAATAAGAATCTTGTTAATAAAGGATTAAATAATGTTTATGTTTTATTATGTAAATGTTACGTATGGTTCTAATTTTCCCAGTACACTAAACATTTGGATCTTGGTTTTGTAATGCTTTTATGTTTTTTATCTTTTATATGATTTAATAATCATCTAAGATAAAGTAAGATCCCTATAGTTGGAATCAAGGTAAACTTTAGTTAATTTGGAAATTTTGTTTAGAGAATATTAGTAAAACCATTAAGATAAGACTAAGTATATGTAAACATCCAATAATATTAGTTTTATTAAAATTATGAAGATAAAGATTCCATAATATATGCCTTTAGAGTTAATTATAGAGAACAATAAATTATTTAATCATGATTTTTTGACATATACATTGTTCAAACCTTTTATATTTTAGAAAATGGTGGGAACTATGAAACACCAGGACAAAAAATCATGCAAGAGATAATGTAATGATTGTCCAAAAGATACCCCAGTTCCATGGTAGGTGGAGTTAAGAACTTTATGGTGATGCTTACCCAGAAATATCAGTCTATAAATAATAACATGAATCATGTTGAACTTTTACCTTCACCCAAAAAGGATCAACTAGACATTAATCCCTTTATTCAGAAACAACCACCAAAGTTTAGTGGAACTTATGATCCACTTGTCATGGAATAGTGGGTTAACTCAATAGAGAAGATCTTTTTTGTAATCCATTGTTCTGGGAAGGAGAAAGTGACTCTTTCGGTTTATCATTTGGGTGGAGAAGCTGATTAATTGTGGTTGTTGGAAAATAACACCAAGAAAAATGATGAAATATAATAGATGGATAGGGAAAACATTAATAAAATATTTATTACCAAGTATTTCCCTAGAACTCTCATAAAAAATATAGATAGAGAATTTATTGAGCTAAAACAAAAGGAATTTGAATCTGTTAGGTCTTATAAGGAAAACTTCACAAGGATTTCAAGATACACTTTGAGTTTTTATCAAAAATGATAGAAAATATATGGATTCTTTAGTGGTTTAAAACTACGCCTTTGAAAGGATAAATAAATACAATACTTTTAGAGTTATGAAGAATTGGTTTGATGTTCTCTAAAAGTAGATATGGAGTTCATAGAATAGTCTCATGGTTATGTATATAAGAATAGGAATGATGGAGTTTCAAGCTCTTGGGTCAAACTAAAAAGGTTGAAAGAGAATCTAACAACCCACAAGTCAAAAATTTGGGAGGGATAATTGAGGGAATTATCTCAAAGGGGTGGGAAAATTCTTTAGGTGTCGGACAGAAGGCCACCAAGCTCATGAATATCAAAAAGACATGAAGAATCCGGCCAATATAATGTAGTAAAGGAGGGAACCTCTTAATGCACCACCTACAGTTCAAAGCTTCAACTGTAGGGAGAAAGGGAACTATTCAAGATAGAGTACTAAACATCAAGTCTTGGAGGGTAATAAGTGTCATCAGCCAGCAAAGACAAGGGAGAAACGGAAATCTTATCCCACTACTACTACTGATGTAGTGGAATAAAATGAAGTCGTACAAGGTACACTTATGATTCACTCATTAATGGAAAAAGAATTATTTGATTCTAGTTATACGGATTACTTTATATATTTAAAGTTTTATTGAATAATTAAATCAAATAATTAATACCTTTAAGTAGATATATCTATAAAAATAGCTAGAGGTTTAATCATTGCAACCAAAGTGTTAGACTCTTCTCATGTTCGCTTATGTGGGAAGATGCTTCCAGTGAATTTTATGATACTTCCCTTGGTGGAATTAAGTTCTATAATGGGAATAGAATGGATCTTGTTATATAGAGCACACATAAACTTTTGGTAAAAGGAAATATATTTTTAAATTCAAAACCATCCCATGATTCTCATTAAATGTAAGGAAGATCTTGAATCTTCTTCAGAAAATATTTTAAATGTGTGGGTGTTGAGGCCTTGTGAAGAATCATACCTTGCTAATGATAGAGTTTTTTCAGGAACCATTATTAAATTAATTTCTTATTTTTCTAATAATTTACAATAGTGTCACACCCTAGGGTTGATCTCAAGGAGGCCGCTTATAACACATTGAATTCCTATTGTAACTATTATAAATGTAAGTAATAAAAAACAATATTCTATACTATTATATATGGGGGGTTTGATTATGAAAAAAAATTATAATGTATATGATAATGAAAATTAAAAACACAAATAAAATAAATAAAGGAAACAAAGTATTTATAAGAGGAAAATCATTGTTCTTGGGGTTTCATGGTAGTGTTATACTTGTTTTTTAAAATATATTTCTCATTAATTTTTTCAATGTAGAGATATAGACCTTTCACTCTAAACCCTATAATTGTAATGTTATTGTCCTACACTATGTCTCTGTATGTAGGATTAATATCTTCCAAATATATTCCTTAGATAAAATCCACCATTTTAATGACTTAGATATAAATGATAAGGAAATTTATTAAATGAGGAGGAAGAAAAAAATAGTAGAGAAAGAGGGGAGACCGCTCACCAAAATATTTTTAAGCACTAATGATACCTTAGAATAAAACTTGAGAAATAAATAAAGTTCAATAAAATCAAATACCAACACTTCCCCCCTTGAAAACGGTGAGGATTATCTCTCCATAATCATGAAGATAAAAGAATCAAGGTGGTATAAACAAAAATTTGAAAAAAAAAATGAATAGAAGAAGAATAAATATAAGAAAAAATATAATTAAAATATAAAAAAAAATATTATATAAAATAAAATCCACATTTTCCCTTTAAAATTGGATTTTATTTGTAAATGGAGAGGAGTTGTAAATTTATATGGAAAAAGTGAGAAATATTTGCTCCAAAATTTTACCTCGAAAAGTTCCCATGTGGATTACCTATTAAAAGGATAAATTGGTAAATTGTGTCTAAGGTGAAGTTTTTCCAATTTGAATACCACGTTCTACCTCAAAATTTCATCTTTACTAGATATAATATGGATGATTTAAAGAATATTTACTCCAAAATTTTAATTTTGGCTAGGTGACTCTTTATATTTTAATTTTCCACTTTCACATCCATTAATGACCTTCAATAAGGCTGAATCTCACATGGAATAGTTTGTGAAAGATTTTTCCTATAACCTTTAATATCTCCTTGATTAATTTGAGATCTTTTGGACTACCCCACTTTGATATATAAGATCGTCTGGAAATTTTTCTATATCTTCACACAGATTTTGGTGCCCGGATTGGGAGCTAATTTTGGTCTTACAAAAGATGGAATGGGATTTAGATCCAGTATGATGAATTGAGGCCCAAGATGACAATATTATTAAAAAAATTGTAATTTCATTTAGTTTATAAAATTTTATTTCCTAAATAAATAAATTAATTAAAATAGTTAAAATGAAAAATAAGGTCATTTTTTCAATTAAGCTCAAAATACTACTAAAACATAAAAATGTGAAAATTTTACAAAATTTAAAACTATGGTGGGATTATAAACATTTAATTATAGTATAAAATATGTGAAAATATTATCTTTATAACTCCCCCACACTTAAACAGTTCACTCTCTAGTAATCATCATATATTCAAATCAAAATCCACATAACAATAAAAATGAAAAAACAACAATGATTTTTCCAAAAGGAAATTAAATCACGTATCTTATATAAATAAAATCCCTATAATTTTAATTCCTTACATTTATATTTGTTCAACCTCATAAATCTATTCATGGACTAATCAAAACTTACCTCACATTGAATTTATAGTCCCTCTTCTCTCAAGAGAAAATGAATCTAGAGTTTTTCTCATACTTTCGAATTACATGTATCACCATAGGCTTATGGTAATTATAATTTATTCGTAGAATGGGATATGGAAATATTTTCAATCATGAGGTATTTTTTAGGTTAATTCTTTGGTTTAGGGTTGCTGGGAAAATGATAGAAAAAATTCGAGCTAGAAAGAATAGGTTTGAATCTTAATTATAATGCATGAATAATAAAGTGACAACACATGATGATCCTCATTAAATTACACTTAAAAATGTGAAACACAACACCACCCCCTTTTTATGACATGGTAAATGAGTAAATTAACTATTAAAATTAATGATATCATCCAATTTCTCCCCCTTTTATCTTTTTTTCTTTTCTTGTAAATCTTTAGAAATGCATAAATTTAATTTTTTTCATAGAGGATGAGCTAATAATTGAATACAATTAATGAATCATAAAAAATTCCCTTTATTTAAGAGAGGTGCATGATATGTAAAAGAAATTAAAATGATAAATTCAAGATCATCTCCATTTTTTTATTTTTCTATTCTTTTCTTTTCTTTTTTTCTATTTTTTTAAGGAGAACTGGATGAAATAAATAAATAACAACGAAATTATTACTAAAGAAAAATTATTTCTTTCTACCATGACCATAATGATGATACGTGAAAAAAATCACCCAAAAATGAAACACATTCCAAATAATTCACACAAAATTCCCTTCCCCAAAACTCAAACTTGAAATATCCATACTAAAATACTAAGAGTGTAGGTAGGTAATGAAAATAGGCCTATAATGAAGCTTAAACATACAATGAAATTAATGGAATATAAAGGATAAATAAGGATAGATTTAAGCTTAGATATCAAGTAAAAATGTGGTTATCCAAATAAGTTCCCCAATCATGTTAAGAAAATTCCATGAAATACAATGCATTGAAAGAGAATAATCACAAGTTCTAGTTCTCACACATAATCCAAGTTTCTCTCAAGAAAGTGTGGGTATTATAAAAAAAATATTTCAAAATGGTTCAGATTACCTCACAGTAATGAAGTAATATTTTAAGTCAATTTTTCAGGGGTATAGATTTTAGAAATTGGTTAAACTCATAAAAATTCTTGAAAATCCAATTTCAAGAAAATGTTTCTCTCATAAAAAATCATTTAAAATCCATTCTTTCAAAAATCATTTCAATTTTATCAAAATCAATTGATGTGTGAAAAATGATCTAAATATTAATTAAATCTCAATAATCTTAAAAAGATAAAAAAGGAAAAAAGGAAAATAACATAACAACAAATATATAGTTTGAAACCCCCCCCCCCCACACACTTAAATTTAACTACCCCTCATTCATCACAAAAAATAAATAAATATAAGGCCAGAAAAACTAAAGAGAAGGAAAGATATAACCTGAAATTATTTTCTAAAGGTATCCATGAGTTATGTTCTTAGATACTACCACAAAACCTATAAATCATAAAATAAATCAAATAATAAGAAGAAAAATATAAAGGTAAAAGAGGATAGAACATGGTTTGGACCCTCATATGGGTGTTAGGTCTTTAATGCCCCTACTTAGGAAGTTGCAGCGGTTTAACCCTAATCTGAAAGGGGTATTTTTTTACTACTTAAAACCACAATAACATATTTCTTCTAGTTCTCTTCAACAAAAATTGGTCATGGTGGATCTATAAATAGAGTACAGTAGTTCCTCCCCATTTTCAATGTGGTGTGTCTTTGATAATAGGGGAAGGAGAAAGAATGAGTCATCTTTCTTTACAACAACTGCATGTTTGAACTCTTCAACTTTAACTTCAACGGCTTCCAAATGTGATGATATTTCAATAAATTTAGAAAATGGAAATTTAGAAAACAATTCCTCTTGAATAATATTAAAACATGAATAATCAAAAAAGAAATTTTCCCCTTCATGTAGGTCAACTTAAAACAGGATCTCTTCAGGGAAGGCCATTAGGAATTCTATCTAAACAGGCTCTTCTTAATATTCATAGATAGAAATGTAGAGGTATTGTGGATATTATTATTATTTGAAAAATCTGGGATATTCACATACCTTTTGGTCTTCAACAAAATCTTACTAATGTTTTTCAGAATCATGTTGTGCTCCCATGATTGTATCAACTAGCATGACATACTCAGGAACCACTTCAAGAAATAGCCAAGGAGAGGTGATTAGATCATCATTTTTCATATTCATGTATTCCTTGGGTTCTTTGACTTCAAATGTAGGTGTAACAAGATTGATCACTTCTGGTTTAATTCCTTTTTGTGGTTTTTGTTCTAACTATTAGACATTGAATTCTTGAATAAAGGCTAAAATCTTCTTCAATTTATTTATCATCTCTTTCGTTCTTTTAAAGTTGTCTTCACCTTGTTTCTTTTAAAACTCACCACTTATATATAGATCTTCACTAGTAAAAAAAATAAAAAACACTTAAATAATATATTTTGACCAAAAGGAAAAAAATCAATGAAGATATATTTTTAGTTTTTAAATTTTTTTAATTTTTTTAGTTTTTTATGAAAAATAGCATGTCTAAGCACTTGTCCTCTCCCGAAACAGTGCCACATTGATGATAAAAGTTTTTTGAAAAATACTATTTGATTAAATTCATATTTTTCAAAGAATTCACTAAAGTGACACATAGTAGGTTATATCTAAAGGAGGTCACTTACAACACACTGAATTATTATTGTCACTATTATAAATATAACTATTTTAAAACTAACTTATATACTAAAATATATGGGGATTTGATTATAAAAAAATATTTAATATAATATATATGATAATGAAAATTAAAAACACAAAGAAAATAAATAAAATACACTAATAATTTAGAAGAGTAAACCCATTGTTCTCGGGGTTTCATGGTGGTGTTATCTTTATTGTTCAAAATATATTTATCATTATTTTATTCAAAAGTATAGATCCAGAAATTTAACTTCATACCATCTCATTTTAATTTTATTACCCTAAAATGAGACCTATTAATATAGTAGTAATATCTTCCACATCAATACTTAAGATAAGTTCCACCAGTTGAATGGATTAGATATCAATGAGATGGAAAATGATTAAATGTGGAAGAAAAAAAATAGTAGAGAAAATGGAGAAACTACTCACCATAATGATTTTAACCACTAATGAAATCTTATAATAAAACCCAAGAAATCAATAAAATGAAATAAACTAAAATGAAACCACTCCCTCACCCCCCACCCTCACCCCCACCGAATAACAGTGAGGTTTATCTCTACAAAATCATGGAGATTAAAGAATGATAGTGGTAGAAACACAAAATTAAAAACAAAAGAAATGGATAGAAGAAGAATAAATATAAGCTAATATATAATAAAAATATAATAAACTATGATAAAAAATAAACTCTACATTTTCCCATTAAAATTATATATGCTTTATAAGGGGAGAAAGGTGTAAATTTATAAGGAAAATTTGATACATTTTCATGCCAATATTTGACCTCTAAAATATTACAAGTGTGTGACCTAATAAACAGCCAAATTAGTAAATCGTGTATTCTGTAAAGTTGTTCCACCTTTTCCACCACAAGAATCTTTAAAATTTTAGTTTTATTGGCTACAAGATGAATGATTTATGGTAGATTTAATCTAAAAAATTAATTTCGTGTAGGTGAGTTTTTTAAATAGGTTTAAAAAAATATTTTAAAAAAATATATTTAGGATTAATTTTATTAAAAAAATATGCACTAAAGGCGGTAGCACAGCTGTTGCCTTTAGAATTCGGGTGAAAGGCAGCAGTGATGCTTTCTCCTTTCTGGTTAAGTTGAAAGGCAGTAACCACGTTGTCGCCTTTTGGGTTAAGTTTAAAGGCAATAACTACATTTTCACTTTTATTCTAAAACCCAAAAAAAATATTTTTACTATTTTTTGTATTTTTAAAATTGTTATTTTATTTTATTTTTTTGTTTATATATATATAATAAAACAAAAAAATTCAGAGGAATTTATTTTATATTTAATATCCAACAGTACTTCCATTACAATGGTCTAGATTCTGATAGAATCCTTCCCCTAGGGATCGCTTTTATATGATGGTTTTCCTTGTAAATCATTCTACATTTCTGTTTGGGGATTCAAGTTCCCTCTTTTCTGCACAGAACATTCTGTATTTCCGATGTGGGATTTGGTTTCAAGTACGTGGCTTTGGAATACAATAAAATATAAACTATAATACCAATATAAATGAAACTTAAAACATGTATTAAACATATAACATATAGTTGAAAATAAAAAAAATTGTAAAAATTGTTGATGAAAAATAATTTATAAGCTTTCAAAGGCACCCACTTGAAACTTAAAAAATTTTCTACTATGTGACTTTGAAAGCCTATAAAGTATATACTATAATACCAATAAAAATGAAACATAAAACATGGATTAAACATGTAATAAATAGTTGAAAATAAAAAATATTTCATAAAAATTTTTAATGAAAAATAATTTATAAGCTTTCAAAACCACCAACTTGAAACTTAAAAATGTTTTTTAAGTATGTGATTGTGAAAGCCTATAAAATATTAAATATAAGACCAATATAAATGAAAATTAAAGCATGGGTTAAAAATTTAAGAAATAGTTGAAAACAAAAAAAACATAAAAAATGTTGATGAAAAATATTTCATAAGGTTTCAAAACCTACTACTTGAAACAAAAAAATATTTCATGTATGTGGCTTTAAAAAACTATAAAATATAAACTATAAGTCATACATAATTGAAAGTTTAAACATGGATTAAACATATAAGAATTTATTTAATTAGTTAATTAGTAATATAATTATTAATTATATAATAATTAATTAGTTAATTAGTAATTATTAATAATTAATTATATAATAATTAGATAGTTAATTAGTGATATAATTATTAAGTATATAATAGTTAATTAGTTAATTAGAAATATAATTATAATTTATATTTATTCACTATAATTATTAATTAGTAATTATTAAAAATTATTACATAATAATTAATTAGTTAAATAGTAATATAATTATTAATTATATAATAGTTAATTAGTTAATTAGTAATATAATTGTAAATTATAATTATTCATTATAATTATTTATTAGTAATTATTAAATAATATCATATAATAATTAATTAGTTAATTAGTAATATAGTTATTCTTTATAATTATTCATTATAATTATTCATTATATTTATTAATTATTACTTATTAATTATTAATTATTAATTATTAATTATATAATTATTAACTATATAATAATTAGTTAGTTAATTAGTAATTATTAATAATTAATTAGTTAATTATTAATATAATTATTAATTATATATTAATTAAATAGTTAGAAATGTAGTTTTAAATTATATAATAATTAATTAGTTAATTAGTAATATAATTATTAATTATATAATTAGTAATTAGTTTATTCGTAATTATTAATAATTAATTATTTAAAAATTAATTATTTAATTGGTATTATAATTATTAATTATATAATAATTAATTATTTAATTGGTATTATAATTATTAATTATATAATAATTAATTAGTAAATTAGTAATATAATTATTAATTATATAATAATTAATTAGTTAATTAGTAATATAATTATTGATTATAATGAATAATTAGATTATTAATCAACTAATTAATTATTATATAATAAATAATTAATAATTATAATTAATAATTATATTAATAATTAACTATTTAATTATTATATAATTAATAATTATAATTATAATTAATAATTAATAATTATAATTAATAATTATGTTACTAATTAACTATTTAATTATTATAATTAAAAAATATATTACTAATTAACTAATTAATAATTATACAGTTAATAATTATATTAAAAATTAACTAAATAATTATTATATAATTAATTATTAATTATTAATAATTGTAAGAACCCGGATCTTCGTTTGAGGTATGTTTTTCCTTTTTCTGGAGTTTTTGGGAAAAATAAAGTTTATGGAAATTTTTGAAGTACACGTCGTGTACTTTCTAAGTACACATCGTGTACATGTTTCCCGCTCGAAGCTGTGTACTGGCCGTGCCTGGGCCACAGATACGGTGTGTAGGGGTGACGTGGAGGCTGATTTTGACAGAGTATGGAAAGACCTAGTACATGTCGTCTACTCTAAAAGTACACACCGTGTACTTTCTTTTTATTTCATTAATCGGATCGGGGTCGCGCCTAATGCTCATTAACGTCTTTTTCTCCACCTAATTCCATCCAGAGCGTCTGAGGAGGCCGATTCTTCTCCGAGCCACCGATCTGTCACCGGTTGTCTGAATCAAACTCCATCGATTGCAGAAGAATCGCAGCGGTGAGTTCTTAGTTCTTCTTTAGCCTTGTTTCCTGATTCTTATTCTCGTATGAGTTATCTGAGGTTGAAATTTGTAGAAGTTTTTGCATATCTACTCTGTTCTAGGCTGGTTTACGGGCCGAGGTTCAAGTATATCGATCTATGAGGATCAAGGTAGGTGGTTTGTTGCCCTACGTTGAAGTTATTTGAGTTTTTGTTGCAAAAGTGTCGGATACCCATGTATCAGGTATCCCGAGTTTAGGATTTTGATCCTATTTTTTGTTTTACCTAGATTTCTTGTTATCTTATGTTTAATTGTTGCTAATATATGCGTAGTTTCATGTTTGAGGATCACTCCATGGGAGTTTCTCTCTCTGTTTGGTTGTTTATCACCATTTGGCATCGGTTGCCTGTGAGGCAACCCTATTGCAATTGTTAGTTTACTTGTTATCACTGATTGCATGTTTTGCTTGCTGTTTAAATGCTTTTGATGCATGGTAGCTATTAGCCAGGTAGTTTTTGAACTTACATAGGGCTTCTGACAGTCGATTACGCACGACTGGACTGCTCAGGGCTATGAGAACCTGGTGCGGGAGATCAAAGAGGGAATAGATGATTAAGTGCTTCCCTAGAGGGTCTGTTGGTTTTAGTTTCGCACACAGGACCTTCGGTAATAGGACTTTTTGCTTCCCAAGAATGTTCTTAGTTTACCCACATATCGAGACCACGGGAGGAATTAGACGTAAGTGCTTCCTTAGAGAGTCTGTAGCTATCGTTGTAAGACCATAGGGGAATTGACATGAGATCTTCCCAGAGTGTATGTGTCTTGCTTGATTACTAGACTATAGGGGTCTGCTAGTTTGAGCCACCCAGATAGTCAGTGTAAATTTTTTATGGTTGGTTGTGACGAGTCCACCAAGACAAAAAACAATCTTGGGTTTTTTACTTCTTCTGTTTAGGTAGTTTTTAGATACCTGATGTGTTACTTGCTTTCCTTGGAATATAAAGCTTTTCAAGTTTTCTCTGGTTGTTCAATTAAAAGAGTGTGAATGGTAATTATTAGGATTATTACAGGTGTACTCTTAGTCGTTTACTGTACTTATTTTCATTTACTTTTTCTCTATTACTCACTTACAGCAGGGCACAAATCTTGTGGTGGTTGCCTACTGGGATTAGTCTCACACCCTGTTTGGGTCCTGCTTTTCAGCCCAAACAGATTATATGGTTGTAGGTGTAGATAGGGATTGTGGTCCTTCTACCTCAGGTACTTGATTTCTGGTTGGAGCTGGAGAGCATGGGACCGAGCTTTGGCCCGCGATGCTGCTGGAGTTTCTATTTACATTTAGTACTTTGGTTTCAGTTTTATTTCAGCACGTTGATTTGTTTACTGCTTTCCATAGATACATGTACCATACTGCATCATTATTATATTAGACATTGTTTCTACTTTAAGTTCAGCTGTCGAATGTTGTTTATTGCTTCTGCTATTGATAATGTTTATTCTTACACTACATACTTTACCAAATGAGGGCGTAGTTTCCCCACTGACTCACCAAGGCCCTCGCTGCTAGTTGTCAGCCTCTGGGGTTTGGGGAAATGTGCTTGAGGTCATGTGGCGAACTGGGTATGGGGCACCAGTTATGTGGCTCCGGATTCGGTTTATTACAAAGTGGTGTCATAGGGGGGTTTCTTCTTTTCTATTTCCTTAATGTTTTGTGACAACAGACAGGGATTGGAATAAATGGGTAGTTAGTACTTAACTGTGCTCGGGAGTAATTAACCCATGTACAGGGAAAATCTGTATTACCTCATAATTTCAATTTTCAGTTTTTGAAAGTGTTACAGTTTATTATATTTCATTGTTGGGTGATGCACATGTTTTGTGCTGTTACAGTATATATGATTGTGGTTCTATTTGGTTTCAACCCGATGAGATGAGGGTGTTCCATCTCATGCATCATATTGGTACTGGGTAGGAAATCACAAGTCATGCATTTTACTAGGCCATCTAGGGTGCATTAGAATTTCATGATGTTGTGATAGATGTCGTGATAAATGATTCATGTTGTTGTGATATTTTTTGTGACAGACATACTTGTTATGTTGTTTTACTTGATATATGCCTTTTTATGATTCCAAGATTTGATTCGCGGGGAGTATGGGCCCCCACAGATTGGAATTTGGCACATAAATGTTGTTTTTCATTGTTTCTGGCATTCGGTGCAGTTTCTGAGCTATTGCCTGGAAAAACCTTGAATACATGGCGTGTACTTTATAAATACACACAATGTAGTTTTTAAACCGTGTTACTAAATATGTGATTAGAGACAAGGGGTTCCAGAGAGTCTTTAGGGACATGTCGTGTACCATAAGTACATGTCGTGTAGTAGTCAACTGTATACCCAGCCGTGTCACTAACAACACGGGTCGGGGAAACTCATGCAGTACGCACCGTGTGTTATAAGATCACATCGTGTAGTTTTCTTCTGGGTACTCGGTCGTGTCACGAACAACACTGGTCGGTGTTATCTATCCTTATACACGCTGTGTTTGTTCGGAACACGCCGTGTAGGGGTCATCCGTGTAGCCGTCCGTGTAACTGCTACATGGGTCGCTGAAACCTGTCTAGTACACGCCTTGTCTTTAGTGAACACACCCTGTCGTTTAGAATTAGAAGGACCATGTAGGATATCCATGTAAAGACACTAGGGCAGGGGAGTGGAGTTTCTGTACACGCCGTGTTTTGGGAAAACATTTCGTGTAGTCTGGAATGTTACATGACCAGTGGTGGCAGAGTTACACGCCCATGTAAATGGCTTTAATAAACATGACGTGTAGTTTAAATACACGTCGTGTAGTATTGTTTTGAAAACTTAAGTGATTCTCTCTCCTATTCCCATTTGGTACTCTTGTGTTTTATGTCCTTGTTAATACTAAATCTGTGGTGTGTTTTTGACCTTCCAGAGATATGGCACAAAGAAGTCCTCCCATTGCACGCCAGGAACCAGGCAGTGACCGTACACCTGATATGGCAGACCAGGGGCTACCTGTAGTTTCGCCGATCGTTCTGAACATGGCACCTACAGTGATTCCAGACACTGGTGCCGACGCTCAATTCAGATAGGGTTTCATGAGGTTCATTCAGACCTTCCAGGGAGCACAACATCCTGCCCCGTCTATGGCAGAGCTGACGCAAGTCTTCCAGCAGCAGCAGCATCCCACTTTCATAGGGGATCAAGGACCTCAGGCTGCAGAGTCATGGCTAGAAACCATGCTTTCCATCTTCGATCATCTAGAGACACCCCCAGACCGAAGGGTGAAGCTCGCAACTTACATGCCTCAATATTCTTCCAATAGATGGTGGGATGTGGTCTCGCAGGTAGGGCACCAACAGACTATGGCTTGGGACGAATTCCAGTGTATGTTCTACGACTACTTCTATTCGGCGACGCTAAGGGATGATAGAGCCAGAGAGTTCATGAACCTACAGCAGGGTACTCTTTTGGTTATGGATTATTCCTCCCATTTCACTAAGTTACAGCATTTCACTCCTGTTTCGGGAAATTACGAGCTGTTTTTTGCAAGAAAGTTTGAGGAAGGCCTCAAAACAGAGATCAGATCATATATGAATGTCTTCCAGTTGACTTCTATTACCCTAATAGTTAACCAGGCGCTGATCATCGAATGGAATATGAGGGAGACTAGAGCTGTTGACCAGGTCAGTTCAGCATCCAAGGCTGATTCATTTCATACTCACAGTAGGAAGCACCATCGACAGTATACTCGGGGTGAATCGAGGAAGTGAGGTATTTCTTCTAGTAGACGGGATCTTCCTTCTGGAAACCAGGTGATGTGCTATCAGTGAAGAAAGAGTGGGCATAAGAAGCCTCAGTGCCCAATGGATCCAGTGGAGTGCCGAGCATGTGGCAAGATGGGTCATCTGTAGCGTTTTTGTAGGGTTCTTCTTCCAGCAGCTAGTGAAGAAGGATCAATTTCTACTCCTCGTACAGGAGCAAGATTACCAGTTCCGCAGCAGACTGGGGGCTGGAGTTATTCAGGTCGTTCAGGCCAGGGTAGAGGTCACGGATGCGGTGGTCAGGCTCAGGGAGGATCATTTCAGGGATATCAGGCTGCTACACGGGGCTGCGGTACTGGCGAGACATTTGCGGTAGAGAATATCCATCAGGAACAGGATCCTGGACCTTCCACAGTTCGAGGTACGATCTTAGTAGCCTCAGTTTTATCTTCCTCACTTTTCGATACCTGAGCTTCTCATAGCTTTATTTCTGTGCACACTGTGGAGATCCTTAGACTTACTATCCTTAATTTTGAGGATACATTGGCACTAGACACTCCTTTGGGACATATAACTACTAGTGTGCGTCAGTGCAAGGAGTTCCCCCGTGAGGTTGGTGGGTGTCACTTCTTGTGGGATCTCTA
The DNA here is from genome assembly GCA_963277665.1 of Viscum album. Taxonomy (NCBI): domain Eukaryota; kingdom Viridiplantae; phylum Streptophyta; class Magnoliopsida; order Santalales; family Viscaceae; genus Viscum; species Viscum album. The sequence continues at coordinate 693,192,396 of OY728161.1, read as the reverse complement.
TGTCCTTGAGATGATGGATTATTCTGTCATTCTCTGAATGGACTGGCTAGTTCCTTTTCAGGCCTTTTTCGATTGTTATCATCACAGGGTGAGTTTCACGTCACCAAAGGGTGGGTCCTTTCTTCACAAGGGAGAACGGGATGTCTAGGAAAGCAGAGCTGGACCAGAGCATCATGGGTTGGGCAGTGTTATAGCCCAGATTTCTAGTTTATATCTGGATGATTAGGGAACTTCTCAGATGGACTTCCCTCTGGTAGTTGACCATTTTTTGGATGTCTTTCCAGAAGACTTTTCAGGGTTTCCTCAGAAGCGTGAGGTAGAATTCTCTTTTGAGGTTGTTCTAGGAGAAGCACCGGTATCCATACCTCCTTATATGATGGCTACGCCTGAGTTTCAAGAACTCAAGAAGCAGTTGGAGGAGTTGCAGGAGAAGGGTTTTATTCAACCCAGTACTTCCCCTTGGGTTTCTCTTATGTTGTTTCCAAAGAAGTTGGATGGTACCTTATGGATTTGTGTGGACTATTAGAAGCTGAACCAGCTGACGGTAAAGAACCAAAATCCATTTACGAGGATTGATGATCTTTTTGATAAGCTTCGAGGAGCCAGGCTGTTCTCGAAGATCGACTTGAGATCTTGATATCATCAGTTGTGGTTCAGACCGTCTGATATACCTCTCATAGCCTTCCGAAGTAGGTATGGTTTTTACAGGTATCTGGTTATGTCGTTCGGTCTCACGAACACACCGGCAGTTTTCATAGCGCTGATGAACAGAGTTTTCCATCCTTACTTGGAATCTTTCATCATTTTATTTTTGGAAGATATCATGGTGTACTCTCACACTCAACACGACCATGCTACCCATCTTGAGATTGTTTTGAGTACATTGAGGGAGCATCAGTTATATGTTAATCTCTCAAAGTGCCACTTCTGGATGGACGAGATTCACTTCCTGGGCCATTTCATCTCAGAGACAAGCGTTTCGGTAGACCCAGAGAAGGTGAGAACAGTAGTTACCTGGGAGCATCCGAAGAATGTCTTTGAGTTATGTAGTTTCTTGGGACTTTCTGGTTATTATAGGCAGTTTATATAGGACTTCTCATGCTTACAAGCACCGCTGATGGTCTTGACTAAGAAGGCTGTGAAGTATGTTTGGTCAGAAGCTTGCGACTCAGCCTTCCAGGTGCTGAAGGAGATATTGACTTCAGTAATGATTCTAGTTCTTCTAGAGCCGAGAAAGAGTTATACAGTTTTCTATGATGCATCTGGAATCGGGCTTGGAGCAATGCTTGTGCAGGAAGATCGCATTGTTGCGTACGAATCTCGGCAGTTGAGGCCCCATGAGAAGAACTATCCTACGCATGACCTGGAGTTGGTTTCGGTTGTTCATGATTTGTGTTGTTGGAGCCACTATCTCATGGGAGAGAATTTTGTGGTATATACTGACCACAAGATCCTCAAGTATATCTTCACGTAGCGTGACTTGAATCTGAGACAGCGGAGGTGGGTCGAGTACCTGCAGCCTTTCGACTTTGAGCTTGCTTATACGCCTGGGAAAGGCAATGTTTTGGCTGACGTACTGAGTAGGAGGACTCAGTTTTAGGCAGTTGAGGAGGCCAGCAACGAGTGGCAGCTTATGGCTCTGTTCTCTGAGATGCATCTGGAAGTGCATGACAGACAGGGACAGATGGTTCTTTCTTCTGTAGCTGTTACATCTACTCTTTTAGATCGAGTTCGAATGAGGCAACTATCAGACCCAGAAGGCCTAGTTTTATGGGAGGGTTTGTAAGGTGGAGAACCTACTTCAGAGTGGAAAGTGGGTGATGATGAGGTGCTATGTTTTCATGGCCGTGTATGGGTTTCAGCGGACATATGTGAGGAGATGATGCGGGAGTTTCATGCTTCATCTTGGGCAGTGCATCCTGGTGTCACCAAGATGTACTAAGACTTACACTGTCAATATTGGTGGACAGGTATAAAGAAAGATGTGGATGGTTTTGTTATGCAGTGTTCCACCTGTCAGTAGGTGAAGGTAGAGAATTAGCTACCAGCAGGGCTTTTACAGCAGTTACCCATTCCTTAGTGGAAATGGAATGATGTTGTGATGGACTTCGTGACAGGGTTACCAAGATCACCTCGAGAAAATAATGTGGTTTGGGTTGTAGTGGACAGGCTCACGAAGGTTGCACACTTCTTGCCAATCAACGAGACCTTCAGTGTTGATGAGCTGGGATGGTTGTACATCCGAGATATTGTACGTCTGCATAGAGTTCCACACTCCATTGTTTCAGACAGGGATGCGCGTTTTACTTTTCACTTCCGGCAGGGGCTACAGAGGGCTCTGGGTACACAAGTACTTCTGAGTACAGATTACCATCCCCAGACTGATGGAAAGTCCGAACGTATGATTGAGGTGCTTGAGGATATTCTCCGAGCTTGCATTCTATACTTTGGTGGTACTTGGGAGAATCATATCCCTCTGGTGGAGTTCGCCTACAACAACGGTTTTCCGAAGACTATTCAGATGGAAACTTATGAGGCTTTGTATGGCAGGCCATGTTGATCACCATTATGCTAGCTAGAGGCAGGAGAGGCAGCTTTGCTAGGACCTCATCTTGTTTAGGAGACCTCAGAGCAGATATAGTTGATTCGTAAGAGTGTGGCTACAGCACAGTGTCGACAAAAGTCATGTGCTGATCAGCGGAGACGACCTCTGGAGTTCAAGGTCAGAGATCAGGTTTTCCTGCGCATTACCCCGATGTTGGGACATAAGAGGATTAGGAGGCATGGGAAGCTTTCACCGAGATACATTGGGCCGTTTTTGGTTCTGGAGAGAGTCGGGCTGGTTGCTTACACGTTGCAGTTACCTTAGAGGTACCAGGCTATGCACGACGTCTTCCATGTTTCTCATCTTTGACGGTATTTCTCTGACCCGTCTCATGTTTTTCAACCCAAGGAGGTTGAGCTGGAGCAGGATGAATATTTCGAGGAGCATCCTATCAGGATTATCAATCGCAATACGAAAGTTCTCTGTGGCTGGTCTGTTCATCTAGTACGGGTGCTATGGCAGCATGGGCGAGTGCAGGATGAGACCTGGGAAAGGGAGGCCAATGTACGATCGCAGTGGTCAGAGTTGTTCGGGGTTTCTTCTTCCATGCCTCGTTAGGGAAATTCTTGGACGAATTTCTTTAAGGGGGAAGTTTGTAAGAACCTGGATCTTCGTTTGAGGTATGTTTTTCCTTTTTTTGGAGTTTTTGGTAAAAATAAAGTTTCTGGAAATTTTTGAAGTACATGCCGTGTACTTTCTAATTACATGTTGTTTACTCTTTTCCAGCTCAAATCCGTGTAATGGCCATGCCCGGGCCACACACACGGTGTGTAGGGGTGACGTGGAGGCCGATTTTGGCAGGGTACGGAAAGACCTAGTACACACAGTGTACTTTCTTTTTATTTCATTAATCGGATCGGGGTCACACCTAATGCTCATTAACATCTTCTTCTCCGCCTAATTCCGTCCAGAGCATCTAAGGAGGTCAATTCTTCTCCAAGCCATCGATCCATCACCGGTTGTCTGAATCAAACTCTGTCGATTACAGAAGAATCGCAGCGGTGAGTTCATGGTTCTTCTTTAGCCTCGTTTCCTAATTCTTCCTATCGTATGGGTTATCTGAGGTTGAATGTTTTAGACATTTTTGCATATCTAATCTGTTATAGGCCGAATCACAGGTTGAGGTTCAATTATATAGATCTTTGAGGATCGAGGTAGGTGGTTTGTTACCCTACGTTTAAGTTCTTTGAGTTTTGGTTTCAAAAGTGCTGGATACCCATGTATCGGGTATCCCGGGTTTAGGATTTTGATCCTATTGTTTGTTTTCCCTATATTTCTTGTCATCTTATGTTTAATTGTTGCTAATATATGCTTGGTGGCATGTTTTAGGATCACCCCATGGGTGTTTCTCTCCCTGTTTGTTTGTTTATCGTCGTTTGGAAACGGTTGCCTGTGAGGCAACCCAATTGAAATTATTAGTTTACGTATTATCACTGATTTCATGTGTTTCCTACAATTTAAATGCTTTTTATGCATGGTATCTATTAGACAAGTAGTTTTTGAACTTACTTAGGGCTGCTGAAAGTCGATTACGCACGACTGGACTGCTCAGGGCTGTGAGAACCCGATGCGGCAGATCAAAGAGGGAATAGACGATTAAGTGCTTCCCTAGAGGATCTGTTGGTTTTAGTTTCTTAAGCAGGACCTATGGTAATAGGACTTTGTGCTTCCCAAGAGTGTTCTTAGTTTACCCACGTATCAAGACCATAGAAGGAATTAGACATAAGTTCTTCCTCAGAGATTCTGTAGCTATCGTTGCAAGACCACAGGGGAATTGACGTGAGAGATTCCCAGAGTGTATGTTCCTTGTTTGATTACTGGACTATAGGGGTCTTCTAGTTTGATCCAACCAGAGAGTCAGTGTGAATTTCTAATGGTTGGTTTTAATGAGTCCACCAAGCCAAAGAACAATCTTGGGTTTTGGACTGCTTGTGTTTAGGTAGTCTTTTATATACCTATTGTGTTACTTGCTTACCTTGGAATAGAAAGCTTTTCTAGTTTTCTCTAGTTATTTAATTAAAATATTGTGAATGGTAATTGGTAGGATTATTACTGGTGTAATCTTAGTCCTTTACTGTACTTATTTTCCTTTACTTTTAATATATTACTCACTGACATTAGGGCACAAATATTGTGGTGGTTGCCTACTGAAATTAATCTCACACCCTGTTTGGGTCCTGCTTTTTGGCCCAATCAGATTTTATGGTTGCAGGTGTAGAATGGGATTATGGTCCTTCTACCTCAGGTACTTGATTGTTGGTTGGAGATGGAGAGCATGGGACCGGTATTTGGCTCGCGATGCTGCTAGATTTGTTGTTTACGTTTAGTACTTTGGTTTCAGTTGTATTTCAGCACATTGATTTGTTTACTGCTTTCCATAGATACATGTACCATACTGCATCATTGTTATATCAGACATTGTTTCTACTTTTAGTTCAGTTGTCGAATGTTGTTTACTGATTCCGCTATTGATTATGAATATTCTTCCGCTGCATACTTTACCAAATGAGGGCATAGTTTCCCCACTGACTCACCAAGGCCCTCGCTACTAGTCGGCAGCCTCTGGTGTTTGGGGAAACGTTCTTGAGGTCATGTGATGAACCGGGTACGGGGCACCAGTTATGTGGCTCCGGATTCGGGTCATTACAATAATGAATAATAATAATTCATAATTATATTACTAATTAACTATTTAACTATTTTATTATTAATAATTATGTACCTAATTAACAAATTAAATATTATTTTATAAATAATTATTTTACTAATTAACTAATTAATAATTATATTAATAATTAATTATTATATAATTAATAATGGTATAAAAAATTAACAAATTAATTATATAATTAATATTTAATATTTAATAGTTATATTTCTGATTAACTAATTAATTATTATATAATTAATAATTATATTACCAATTAATTAGTTAATCAATAATAATGATATTACTAATTAACTAATTAATTATATAATTAACAATTATATTACTATGTAACTAATTAATTATTAACTATTTATTATATGTTTAATCTATTTTTTAAGTTTTGTTTATATTTGTCTTATAGTTTATATTTTATAGTATTTCAAATTCGTATACTAGAAACATTTTTAAGTTTCAATTAGGTGGTTTTGAAATCTTATAAATTATTTTTGGTCATATTTTTTTATAAAATTATTTTTATTTTCAACTATTTATTATATATTTAATTGAGGTTTTAAGTTTCATTTTTATTGGTCTTATAGTTTATATTTTATAAGCTTTCAAGGTCACATACTTGGAACATTTTTAACATTCAAGTTTGTGCCTTTGGAAGTTTATAAATTATTTTTTGTCAACGTATTTAATGAAATTATTTTTATTTTCAACTATTTTTTATATGTTTAATCCATGTTTAAAGTTTCATTTATATTATTCTTATAGTTTATATTTTATAGGATTTCAAATTCCCGTACTTGAAACATTTTTAAGTTTCAAGTAGGTGTCCTTCAAAGATTATAAATTATTTTTCATCAACATTCTTTATGAAATTATTTTTATTTAAAACTATTTATTATATGTTTAATCCATGTTTTAGGTTTCATTTATATTTGTCTTATATATTATATTTTACAGTCGTTCAAATCCATGTACTTGAAATAGTTATGAATCCCGCATCAGAAATGCAGAATGTTCTGCACCGGAAAGAGAGAATCTGAATCTCACATCGGAAATACAGAATAACTTCCAGGGTAAGCCATATTATAAACAGGATCCATGGATTAGAGCTCCTCTATGAATCTAGTCTTCTGTAATGGAACTACTGTTGGATATTAAATAGTAGATAAATTCTACTGAAATATTTTGTTTTCTTATTTATATATATATATAAACAAAACAAAAATAAAATAATATAAAAACTTTAAAAATAAAAAAAAATGGTAAAAATATTTTATTTGGGTTTTAGAAGAAAGGAGGCAACATGGTTGCTGTCATTCCCCCAAAACCTAAAGGCGGTAGTGGTTCTGACGCCTTTAATGCATACTTTTTAAAAAAAATAACTTATACCTATTTTAAAAAAATCAGAAAACATGTTAAAAACAATATGTGACTCTTCATATTCTAATTCTCCACTTTACCATGCATTAATACCCTTTAATAAGGCCAAATATCACCTAGAATCCTTTATGAATGTTTTCCCCAACTCATTTACTATATATGTGCCCATTTTATCTCTTTTGGATCGGACCAATTTGATATATACGCTCATATTTAAATTTTTTCAGATATATACACAGTTTTTTAGGCTCGTATTGTTATCTAATTTGGGGCTTACAAAAGTTGGATTGAACTTTTTATCCATAAGGATGAAATGAGCCCTAATATGTTAGGAAACCTAAAAAATAATTTCACAATTTCATTTAGTTTATAAAAGGTTATTTCCTAATTATAGAAATAAATTGAAACTGTTAAAATTTAAAATAAGGTCATTGTTTCATTTATGCTCAAAATAATACTAAAATATAAAAATGATACAATTTCCCCTAAAATAAATATGTAGTGGGATTATAAACATTGAATTATAGTATAAAATCTGTTAAAATATTAGATTCATCACTCCCACACACTAAACCATTTCACTTATGGGAAATCATCATATATTCAAATCAAAATCCACAAAATAATTAAAAATGAGAAATCATCAATGATATCTTCCAAAAAAAACTCAGTCAGGTATCTTCTATAAAAAATTTACCTATAGTTTGCATCCCTCTCATTAAATTTTTTCATCTTAAAAAATCCATCCATGGACTAATGAAATCCTACATCACATTTAATCTTAATTCACTCTTCTCTCAAGAGAAAATGAATATGGAGTTTTCATCATACTTGTAAATTTCAGGTGACACTATAGGCTTGTGATAATTATTATTTATCTATATCACAGTATATAAAAATATTTTCAATCATGATGACTTTTTTCTGATGAATTTTTTGGATTAAGGTTTGTGGAAAAATGATTAAAAAATTTAATTCTATAAATATGAGGTTTGACTCTTAAGTACAGTGCATGAATAATCAAGTGACAAAACAGGATGAACCTCACTCAATTTCCCTTAAAAATGTAAAACACAACACCACCCCATTTTTATTCCATGATATATTACGAAATCAATGATTATAATGAATTATATCATCCAATTTCCCCCTTCCTTTTTCAATTTTTTTATAAAGATCCATAAAGTCAAAAAAAATTATTTTTTTCATGGAGGATGATCTAAAAATTGAATATAATGAATGAATAAAAGTTCATTCTCTTGATTTTAGAGAGTGAAATGAGACACAGAATAATGTACAATGATAAATTCAAGATCATCTCCATTTTTTATTTTTCTATTTTTTTTCTTTTTATTTTTTATTTTATTTATAGGATAATTGAATGAAATAAATAAAGAAAAATGAATTGATGAATGTTTTCTTAGGGTTTCAAGGCATGAATGGTATCTATCTAATGGCTTTATTATGGTGTATTTGTGTTGTGCACAATCATGAACATTGGATTACCATTTTCAATCTTACCAGAAACTCCTAAAGGTTTCCTTATTTATAACTTGGTATAGACCTACTTTCCAAAGGTAGGTGGTCACATGGATTTTCAAGCCTAGTGACTCTTGGGGACTTTCATTAGTTGAGATGATGGAAGGTTATGCTCATCACACCCTTTTGGGGGAAGTTATTTTCTACTAGGGACTATCTTATAGATTTAATATTTGTTCATGAATCTCTTCCTAATACTGATATAGGACTTGTTTACCTAATAAAATGATAATGGGTTAATTCTATTTCATATGAAAAATACTAGGGTCTATTTAGTGAATCCATCTATATATATATGTTTTTTCATGGTTCCCCTATAATGTCTGGTTGATTATGTGTTTATGATATATAACCAAGTGCTTCAGAATGTGCTCACATGAAAGGAGGAGATTAATATTATGAGGAGGGGGTTGAGCCATTATAAGGTGTCCTATGTATCATAGTTACTATAGGAATCAAAACCCACATAGTTAGTTGGAACCATGTAATTTAAATTCTTATGGATAGGACTTATAGGGGTCCTATATGACACCAAGTATTCAAGCTCAGTTCCTAGAGGGATGTCCTATGTATCTTGAGTATAGTAAGAATCATAGTTGTTGTAATTCATTTGTTCATGACTTATATACAGATGTTACCCCTGTCGTTGTAGGACCCACAAACACCCTGAGAGGGGAGGGGTGAATCAGGCTGACAAAATTTTATTTTAAATTATAGGATCTTGTTCCCACGTTGGTAGGAACTTTTGAAACCTGTATGATGGATAATATTAGAAAGTAGACATTCACATGTAGAGAGAAGACACAACAGTTTTTACTTGGTTCACCACTAAGGGCTACATCCAAGGAGAATACACCGAAAGGTTGTCGGTCGTACCAAATTCCACTAATCTTCACTAGTAGTGGATTACAACGGTTCGAGAACAATCACTATGTCCCAGGCTCACTACCTTTACAAAGGTTCAGGGATAGCTCACTGCTTCCCTCAGGTCACTCCTGTTGACTCCCCCTGGCTCACTGCCCATGGTGAAGTCTCACTCAGTTTATAGACGTGAAGGTCTCTCCAATAGATTTGCATTGAAGTCTTTACCTCTGCTCAGCACGAGACTCTTCTTGCATCGATGTCCGGAATAGATGCATTAGAACGCATAGAATCACTGAACCGGATAACTAGAACGTGCAGACAAACATCAATGACAATTGCGGGCAACACCAACCCTTTGCGCGCAAAACCTTCCTATTGCACGCAACCTTTACTTTTCGCGCGGAAAAATATTTCGCGCAAAAACCCCATTTTTCGTGCAACTGAAGATTTTATGTGCGAACCCAATTTTTACGCGCAACACTTCATTTTTCTCACATCCTGAAATTTTCTGCGCAATACCAAATATTTCGCGCAAACCCCTTTATGTGATCATTTTCGTGCATCAGACCTCGGATCTTCTCTAAGTCATCAACACTTTTGAATGAAGGGGATCACCTCATATTTATAGGCGTCTGAGACACCCGCGCGCAAAATCCTCTGTGGTGCGTAAAACCTCTCATCTAGCGCGTATTCTTTCGTGCCGATATCATTTTTTGCGCACATCATCATATATTTCACGCAACCCATGCCTTTGCAGTTTTTTGAGGTTCTGATTCTGAAACACTGTTTCCGCAAAAAACATCGATCCTCTATTTGGCGAATCCCACTCTTTTTCGCGCCCAACTCAAATTTTTCGTGCACAACCCTTATTTTTCGTGCACCACTTCCTCTTTGCGTGCACCTCATTTTACCAACAATCCATGTCTTCATTTTCCGATTTTGAGGCCCAAAAATTTGTCAAACACTGGGAAACAGCGCTACCTTCAATATTGTTGTCTGCTTGAACTGTATGATCTCTTTATGGGTACACATTCTGAACTTCCACTACTGATTGAAAACAAACACAAACCATACTCCAAATCATGCATAGAAGACCATGGTTCCAACAGTCATTATAGATACTCATGGTGCAGATGTCATGATTATTACAATTCCCTGAGCTCACATGAGTTATTCTTGGTGTGAGAAACAAGGGACAACAAATGATCATTTTCATTGCACATGATATGGGACATATATGTTAGGATCACCCTAGGATGATCTATTATAGATATTGGGCCTTAGAGAGACATCCTATATATCCTAATTGTGGAAATAATTAAATTCATCCTAGTTCATTTTGTTTATCTATTCGCTAATGGATGAGGTAGAGTAATCATCCCATGGTAATGATTGGGTCTCGATGTTAGAAAACGGAATTTTCATAATTCTTATATCAAAATAGATGTTTATTTGAGCTCAGGACTTAGGAAGGAATCCTACATATCTTATTTATTGTAGGAATCTTAGTTCTCATAGTTCAATCTCACCCTTGGGATTATCCTGAAGTAACATTCCATTGTACTGAGGTTAATGTGGCATGCCACTTATTGCGGATTTACACACATATGTTTCCCTAGTTAGTGGAGACTTATTATGAAAATGATATGATTATTACAACTACCTAACCTCACTTGATCCATGCTCATTGTGAGAAACAAGGGATGGTAAGTGAACAATGTCATTTCCTATAGATATTGGACTTATACACTAGGATATACCTGGATGATCACTATAGAACTCAAACCTTGAATATGTGGTCTACGTATCCTCAATATGGAAGGAACTAGTGTCACTGTAGTTCCTTTGGTCAGGTTTTACACTCTGAGGTTTCCCTAGTATTTCTTTACTTACTAACACATTTTTATTTTTCACTTATCCTGATATGTAGGAGAGTATCTGCTCGGTATATCTGAAGACAACTAAATGATTAGGTTGGTATTTCTAAAGGACATCACGTAACCTGAGTGTCATATCTTAAGGTTTTTTCATGATCAAATATGACTTGTCTAGAGGGTTTCATATGATCTATATGACTTTCCCTAGTTTCATTCACAAGAGTGGGCTTGAGAAATATGGATGGTTTCACTAAAGTCAATACGACATGTCATGGAGGTTGTCTCAAGTCTTAGATAACATCCATGAAGGGCGTCACAAGTCCTAGAAAAAATATTTAGAGGGTGTTGTGAGTCTCATAAAACTTTACCAGAGGGTTTCATGAGTTATTATTTGACATGTGTGGATGAAACTATGAGACTCAGCGGATATGAGTGGGCGTCATTATATGAGTCGGGAAATGTATCTGAAGAATACCACAAGGCTTGGGCGACGAGCCCAGTGGGGGTATCGTGAGACTAAAGTGGCGTGCCCATGGGGAACCGTATGACTTGCTCTATCATTTATTTGGGGATTTAACATGAACCAAATAGCATGATGAAGGAGGGTCACAAAATCTGGATGACATGTCCTGGTGTTGTTGTTTGTTGTGGAAGGTTTAAACAAAGCACATGAGGGTCAGCAAACATGTTTTTCACTTCAGTATTCAACCATTATTCTTTTTTATAGACCTTGTATCATTAATTAATTAGATTTAATCAGTATCAATTTTTTTACTCTCATGTGATCTGAAATATGTGTAGTATGCTCTTCATGTATCTTTCCAGAAGTCATTCATGTGATCTATGAATGATCACGTGAAGTGCTTTATGCATGATGTGTGATCACTCCGTCAATTCATCAGTATATTACCTAAAGGAAGACTTGATTATCATGATATTAGATCCTCAGATAAATCCACTATGATTCTTAGGTGTGTTTATGACCTTTTATGTGACACAAAATTCCATTCTCTAAGGGTGGGGTGTGGGATTTATTGGTATTTCTACCCCGATTGTTCAGCAGTTTTCACATAATATTTGGCGCAGATCCAAGATGGAATCATTGAAGTGTTATGGAATCATGTATCTTCATTATCCTTTGTTGTGGGTTGATTTGAGGTCATCACCTAATTTTTAGTGATCTCAATTCCCCCTCGTTAACACCTCCATTATTAGATTATTTCCAATTAATGGGGAATTTTTGACACAAGAAGATATGTTGAATGACTTCTATATTTTCATATTAACATGTCCAAGGACCTTTTCCAGATCAAAGTTCCTATTAAAAATCATTTTTTGGATTCTCAATACCTTTCCTGGGACATTTCATGAGGTGATAGTGGCTTGTCTGGGGGTCTCTGCGAGATCAGGATGGCTTGTCTAGGAGTCTTTTGGGGCTACGATGCAGACTTCCTAACCACATCGCAAATGTTTTATGATTATGAGATATCCTGAATCCTCCCTTTTTATTACATTTATTTTATTTGAAAAATTTCATGGATTATGAGAAGTTGAATAAGTGTCATTGAGTACATTTTCTCTACTTTTTGGTGATTCTTCGCGTGACCAATAAAGGTCATATGGGGGTGCATGATAATTTCATAGAAAACCCCATCTTTTTGTCTTTAGGAGCTAGAGAGGGAGTGCAAGGCCACCTAGAAATACCCTGGGCCTTTCGTGCAATAGGGATGACATGTCAGGGGTGTCTTTTGGCATCTTACTAATCAATAAGGGAGGGGAATGTGATGATCAGTTGTCATGAGAAGCTTCCTCTTCCCCTTTATTTTCCTTTTTTTATTTCACAAATGCTTGGGGGTCTTTCAAGTTTGTTTGGATTTTTTCAAGGATTATTAACCTTCCCATTGGTGATGTGTCTCATCATCCTTGATTCTATAAGCATCCTCCACTATTTGGAATTTTTCCTTTTTAATTTTAAAGGTTTTTCATGTTAGAATGTCAAGTGATTGCTTCTAAAAAACTGTGTGGCCTAGTGGATCTTATCTGGATACTGTCGCGTGGCCACTGGTTGTCTAAAGAAACTTTTCAAGAGTAGGAGGGATTGTTGAAATGGGTTCCATGGGATCCTCTATAGGTTATGCACTGCATATGGAGTCTTCGTGTGACCTTGTAATTGGAATGAAATCCTGAGTCCTTTAAAGTCTCAGGCGATTTGTAGGTCTCATCCCCATTCTTCTTCCTTTACTTTTATATGGAAAATAATAGCCATATTCAGGTATTTTTTTCCATTTTGAATTTTTTTTATGCTCATTTTTCAAGCGTCAACAAATCCATCCCCACCTCAGGAGCAACATATGTGGGGATAAGGTCTTGGTTATAAGGAAAGTAAATACCAATCAGAGTCTCTGGTGGTGTCACGAATTGGTGTCTTGGGTAAGGTTTTCTCTACCAAGTTATGCTAGGTATTCTAAGGAATGTCCTATATTTAGAGGGAAGGAGGGAATATTTATCAATTAGATACCACTTATCCAGAGATCTCTTGCCTTTCCTTTATCATATACTCCTACCATAAGACCGTTTCATGAGTCGTGATCATGATGCCTTATCATGATCCTTTATCAAAAAAAAATTCCCAAAATATCTCTTTTTCTTAGTCATTTATCTAGTTTTAATATGAACCATACTTTGATAACTCTTTTGAAAATTGACCATGATGTACTATGATTTTCTTGAGGGTGTTTACTGGATCCACTAGTTTGACCATATGATCGATTGATCATCAGGTGATTCATGTGATCATACTCAGGTCATGAGATCAGGAGTCTTCAAAGGGGTCATACAATTTTGTGATTCCCTATGTGGGTTATGTGACCCATTATTCCTTCAGAGGTTAGGTGATTAACAAACCTCTTAAGGAAATTCAATAATGCCTTACTAATTCATGCGATGTGCATGATGATGCTAGGATTTTATGTATTTGTTCCTAAAAATATTTCATATTCTCTTTTTTTTGAAATATTACACTTAATTGTTTTCATATGGCTTTTGGTTCTCTCTAATATTCCACATCTGCAAACTATCAAAGGACAAGGATTACTAGGAATCGCAATGTCGACCCTCGATATCATGTGGATTCGGATAACAATGTTTTAAAGAATTTCCTTTCACTTGAACTCTATGATTACCCCTATTGAATAGACTAAATCTATACAAGTTCAGTTTTTTAGATGATTCTATCATTCCTCCTTTAAATTTTAATCTACGGTATCATTGGGCGTCATCTTCTTTTGAAGGAATTTCGATGATAATTGTTAATTATGGATGGTCGATCATGGCCTGACCCCAGGGATCATATTATCTGTTGTAAAGCTATCCTTTGAGATGGAATGGTCATGAATTCACTCAGCAACCTATTTCTTAGAGTTATTTGAGTATAATTTCCTCCTATATGAACAATATTGACAACAGATGGTACTCAAAATGGGATATTTGTCCTGGTGGTAATTTCTCTGATGAGTGGGCAGGGCCCTTCTGGGTTAAGCAGAGATTCTTGGAGTTTTCTAATGATTTATACAGGGTTTATCTTTATGAAGACATGTAGATATCTCATTTAATAATCTATCACTAGCTTGAAATACTTCAAGATATTATCATCCATTGGTGCCATGGCGCTAACACATTTCATTTGTCCCACGATGAAGTGGGCATCAGCCTATGGGACATCTATCAGCTGGGCAGAATTCTTCGCCTTGGAGAAATATATGACAAGTTCCTCCCTACTGTATATGTCTAGTATGATCCCTCACAAACTATGGTATTGGTGAGATACATGCTTATTATTTGTAAAGATAAGATGAAAAAGGATCTAAATATTCACTCACTTATCTCTTTCATGGACAATATCGATATTTTCATTTTTAGAAACAGAGTTAGTCCAGCAGTTATATGCCCTCATCGATGCCCTTCTAAACAAGTTGGAAACAGTGGTGGATCATAATTGGACATTTTATAAGCTGAATATTAAACCTCATGGGGATATTTTTTGAACTTAGATATCTCTCCAAGCCTGAGACTAGTAGTCTTTACGGATATTTTTTTGAATAGGTGGATTTTCTTGGTTGGGGATGCATGCTCAGGGATCTGAGTTAGCACATTAGTGATGGTGGCGCGAATTGCAGAAGGACAGTGTCTCAATTTGGTAGTACTAGTACTTTCATGCCTTTACCAATTATTGGCACTTATTCAACAAGGTTTCACCCCTTATAGTATTAGTGGTCCTCTTTAGTTTCTATTTGGCTGAATTGGGGAGTAATTTCATTGTTATGAATATTATAACACTAGATGGATCCCAAATGATTCAACATGCCCCAGTCTGTTTAATATATTGTGATTTGGGTTCATGTCTCTAATCCCTAATGAGGTTAAAGACTCACTAATCCAATCTATAAGCTTTGATTTTACTCCCTTTCATGCACCAGCTAGACCAATTATTGATAACGGTGGTGGTTCCCTTGATGAAAGGATTTATATGATCTCCCTTTGGGATGGGATTCTCATAGAAAAAGTGGAAGAGATAGTTATATAATAACCTTATACAACTTATTTATTTTCTTGTTAGTTTGGATGCATTCAAAGGATCTCCCCTCTTCCTTTAGTTAGTGTTTGAGGGGAGCGACATCCTCAAGTCATCTTCCAAGTTTGGAAGATTCCAGCATATGAAGATATTGAGGATGAGATCATACTTCTACCTACTAATTATTCAAACTTTCTTACCCAGGATTATGCCTAGTCTTGGGTAGCAGCATACCCAGGTGGTGTTCTAGTCCCACTAGTTCATCATATGGACATACCTTTTGCTTTACCAAACCCTCTATTTGTAGCAGAAATGGAGCTGATTGATGACCTAGGTGAGATTTCAAGGAAGTGAAATCATTTTATTAATGATTGTTATGATGGTCAAATGTACTCTATTGAGTAATTTAGTCCTCTAACATATGATAAGGAAGATATTCCTTTCAATATCACACAACTTTTCTTCTCCTACTTTCCTATCGACTTAACTGGTTATTCCTCCCCCTACCATTCATGTATCATAATTAATAGAGGATTATATGAAATATAGAATGATTTGGAAATAGATCCATGCTTTGATTACTAAGACTCCCTTGGAAACAATTCATGACCAAGGGGACTACCTCCATCTGTTATTTTATGACATGGGGGAAGGTGGTTTTGATCAGAAACCATTATATGATATCAAGATGAAAATAATCTCAACTGAGTGATGTTTGTCCACCCATGAAAGATATTTTCACAATATTGTATATGAATATCCCCTTATTAGATGGATTAGGGATACATCATAGGCATTAGAGCAGGGTTGTCAGTTGATATTTGAATTTCAAGCTCAAATGGGCACCTGGACTGCAAAGATATGGAGATGTGAGGAGATTATTGCCCATATGAGGTCTGATATTTTAACATCATCATCCTCATTGGGTACTTATCAGAATAGGGTCAATGATTTTACTGCATTGGTCCAGACCCTCCATCCTATGGTGGAAGTAGAGGAGGTAGGGAGAGTGACACTCTATCATTCCATCGACACTTCCCACCAAAATCTTATCAATCTTTCCATTGTGTCCAATCAACTATTATCATAGTTTGACCTATGTACTTCATTCATTATTTATGAGACCTTATAGAGACACCAAAATTTGGAGATTCCTCCCTCTTTTTTACATTGTGAATGGATGAATTTTCTAAAACTTCTATACTACTGTCTATTTTTCTTTCCTTCATGATTTTCATGATATCTTGTTGCTCCTTATATGGTGAGAATCACTAACGCTACCTATCCTTTTAATTTATATTGAATGAACACTAATGCCTATAATTGAATGTTGAAATTATAATAGATTACCTTCAAAGGATACTCATGAATGAACACTAACATGATATCCTTTATTAATAATATTTTCTAGTTATCCTGAAATAACATGATTTGCAGAATGATCATCTAGGTAGGATATATGTCTCAAAAAGAGAGTTCTATATCCTTAGCTGAAGCCAATAGTCTTGGTTAGAGTAGCTGCTTTCTTTTAAGATCGTATGTAGGTAATTACAAGATTTTTTAGGCTAAAATGTTGTTGTGTTTTAGCTTAGGGTCTTTTATCTCTAACCTAATATTTCTTTAGTTTTGGGTCTTTTAGCTCACACTTGATATTTCTTTAGTTTAGGGTATTTTAGATCAGACCTGATATTTATTTAGTTTTGGGTATTTTAGATCGGACATGATATTTCTTTAGTTTATGGTCTTTTAGCTCGGACCTGATATTTATCTAGTTTAGGGTCTTTTAACTCGGACCTGATATTCATTTAGATTATTGTCTTTTAGCTAAGACATGATATTTATCTAGTTTAGGGTCTTTTATCTCCACCCTAATATTGCTTTAGTTTAGGGTATTTTATCTTGGACATGATATTTCTTTAGTCTAGGTTCTTTTATCACAGACCTAATATGATTATGGAATGTGGTACATACATTCCTGGAGTAGTTTAGACACATTGCGAGGGTGAGTGTTGCCACAGTGATGTTACAGATCATAAGGTTCAGAATATCCTTTTTTATAGGGATGCATTTGTTTAACAATGTGACACCCTGAATATTTTTCTTGGGTAATAATAATACTTTATGGATTTACTTTGCTTAATTTTCATACTATCCAAACAATTCTTTCAAAAATAAAAACAAGCCTTGTTTTATTCAATTAAACTTTGGGAATGATTACATTGCAACATGGTCAAAGGACCATGACTAACCCATAATTCCTACAATTAGACCAATCACAATCATTGGAAGACCCCAAACCACCATGAACATTCCAAGAAAATAATTGATTTCTTTCGGATTTTCAATGACTAAGAACATTATAACCATATCTGTAGCAATTGTACAAAGCGTCAGATGAATGAAGGGCACTATCTTCTTTGTCTCGGTATTTGAAGTTGGAACACCCTAGTCACATTTTTATAAGGCCTTAATTCTATCGTTTCCCCTTTAGGTGACTATTAGATCTTAATGGATATAAGACTTATAGTCGTTTGGAATTATAGTTATTTTATTTCATGTATTTATGAATGTTGTGATTTTTGAGTGTTTAAAGTTAAGGTAATACTTTTAAACATGTTGATAATTAAACTCCTCTTTGGATTTTGGAAAGGATAAATGTATTAAGTTTTAAAATGGATTTGAAAAATGCCACTCTTGTGTTTTAAAGAAAATACCAAGAGAGGTATACTTTTTTTTGAATTTGAAAACATGTTTATAAATAATTTTATTGATTGTAAGTTATACTCTTGGTTAAGACAAAATATAATTTTATTTTCAAAAGCTTAAAATAGAAATCATGTTTTATACAATTAAAGATATTCATTGTATAATGAAATTGATTATTTGAAATTTAATTTCTTTTATATGATTATATAGTTTATTTTAAAAGTTGGGTTTAATAAAAAAATAAACCCCATTGGGGCCAACCCTCTAGCTGAGTTGAAGGAGGCAGCACACACTACTATTGGAGTAGGCAGCTGAGACTAAGACTTTAGTCTCAGCACAGGCCAGTTCATGGGCATGTAGGCATGCCTCAAGCACGCCCGAAGGAACCAATTAGCATTCCATCATGCGAGAAACACAGAAGAAAGGGTGGGTGTAGAGCACACCCACAGAACACCGGTATGGGGTAGTACCGGGAGGGAGGGAAGGAGAATTCTGAGCTAAGGCTGGGACCTCTAGTCTTATAATGGAGCTGCAAAACCCATCTCGTTTCGATGTGGGATGGTATTTTTTAAGCAAAACACGATCCAGGCCATCGGAACACACTGCGCGTGATCTGGACCGTCTGATCAGTCTGACCTTCGAAACTCCACTGATGTGGCTTTACCTCCATGTTTTCATCAGCAACCCAATCACACCGAGTTTTAATCTCAGTCATCTGACCTTTTTAAGAATCCACATCACATTGTATCCATTCGATCATGTTCGCTATCTAATCTCAACCTTCCATAGTTTTTTAAAATCATAGACTCACCCAAGTCATCCGATTAAATCCCACTTAATTTGGACGGTCCATTTCTTTCTCGGATTTCTTCTCCACATCGTCTCCTTCTTTGCGCCAAACCAGTGGCCTCCTACTATTCTCCCTTCTTCTTCTTCTTCTTTTTCTTCTTCCTCAAGATTACCTAACTTTCTCTTTGGATTGACCCTTGACTTCTACCAATAAGCTCCTCTTCTACCTCCATTATTTTATTTTATGACAAACCCCATATATTCCACTCAATTTTTCGATAAACTTTGATTATATGTATGTATTAAAATCACCGATTGATTTTGAGTTCTTCCTTTTAGTAAAATATTGGATTTGTTTTCTTTTAGTAATTTTTTGAGTCTTTATTTAGAATTTATGGATGAAATGGTATATATATAAAATATGTGTATACCACTTATATATGAACACTATGTTTGCACCCATAATTTCACCTATTTTTCTTCTCCTCAACGTGTGAACATCCCATGCCCAAACCTGTTGCACTCTTGAAGCTAGGTAAGAGAGGAATTTTTTTATTTTTTCATTTTTTTTTAAAGTCTTATATCCTTGTGTATATACGAATTTATATATATATATATATATACAGTTAAATACTACTTTTAAACCTTAACTCTAATTGTATTTTCTAAATGTATTTTTGAGAATACAAAACATTCAAGGGATTTTATGTTTCAACTTCTACATGAAAATTCTTCTTATCTATCTTCAAGTTTCATGGATTATATAAGTTCATCCTAACCCATTTTGAAATTTAAAAATTATATGTATACTCATATATATATGATTCCATTGTATAAAAAACCTTTTCAGGTTTATGATCTTTGAATGGTGATGTTATGTTTTTAAGTGATGTTTCCTAAAACATGAAATACATGTATGGGTTTAGTTCATCATGTTTTTTTATATGAAAAACCTTTATTTAAAATTCATGTATGTATGGTTATGCGTAAATATATATATATATATATATATATACATATAAGTTTGATTACAACAGAGTTTTCATAATACCTATCCTTTTTTATTTAAATCGTATTTATGAAGAACACAACAGTTGTAATAATTTAACAAACCTTGTTTTGGGTTATGCAGATCCCAAACATACACTTTGATTATATATAATTTTATTTAATATTTTTCCATTATTTTCAAACCCATATGAATACATATACATATTTTGATCTTGATTCCTCAAGTAGGTTATATGATGGTTTACATGTTTAAGTATTAAAATTCATTCATGCATGAGTACACATGTTTAATTATTTCTTTTGTGCATGAACACTTCACAGGAAATAATCCATATCCTATGTTCCAATTGGTCACAAGAAATTCCTTTGATTATTTAAGGTTATGTTTTAAACTTTTATAAAACAATTAACATTGCATAGATTAAATTTATATCCCAAAGTCAAAACATGTAAACATGGATTTTGGAAAATGTCTTATTCTTAAGGGTTTAATGTAAGAGTTTTCATTTCATGTGACAACCCATTATTTTATGTGTACTAATTTTTACTACTTCTGCAAGAGTATGCTGTTTTAGTTCATGCACATCACTATTAAATCTAAATCCAACAAGTCTAGTTCTTTTTACATTTATAGAATAATCCGTTTTAGTTATGAACATGTATATAAAACAAATTATTGAATAAGAATGTAAGTATTATACCCTATGAATATAAGACCACACCAGACATGTGAGGAATGTATTGGACTAAAATGATGTGATGAGTGAGCCCAAAATTATATAGTTCTCCAATGCATGGGGTAAATTTGAGTCTCATGAGACATTATGGGCGATGGTCTTGGCAATTATCATTCACTAGTGCTACCATGGGAAATAGGGTTGGTGGTTATCCATGACCCATAATATTATAAAAATGGGATTGGCAGTCAGCCTTGACCCATACTAAGTCATGTTTTATGGTCTTGGTGTAAGGCCTTGACAAATTCTATCATTATACATTCCCTCACTATGTATTGTTAAATGATCCACAAAGGGATTGTTTGACTAATATAATCTACCTTGGGTAAAAATCAATTAATTGTGACAAATGTATAAGGCGTAATTAAGTATGAAAATGGAAAGTTATAGAAGGAAAGGGTAACTAATGTTAAGGATATATGAACTTCATATAAGTGCTAATGAATCATGATATGAATTCTTATGTTTAGAACTATGAAATTAGAGTTGGATTGATAAATTTGTGAATTATGCACATTTCTTGCATCTCTTATACACATGTTTACACTCTAGTTTATGTTTTACTTAATGTTTTATGAATTTTGTGTAAAAGGTATTTCTAAAAAAATTAAGTTACCTTTGAAAATATTATTGTAGTGCCTCAAGAAAGTAATGTTTTTCTCTTAAGAAATATTTTTATGATTATTTCAAAGGTGGATGTTTTAAAAAGGGGAATTTCATCAATAGTTTTAAAACCCCTTACTGGGAATTCTTTTTCTCACTCTACTCTTTAATTTATATTTTATAGGGTTTAGTAGATTATTCCTAGCTTTGAGTACTCTTACATGACAACATCAATATGAAGCTTAACCTTGTTAGGTTTTTTGGAAGAAGTGTTTCAGCAGCATCTAATTTTCCAGAACCTAAACTGAATTGATCCTCTGCATTGGAATAAGATGTGTAATTTTTGTATGTGTGTATCTATGAAAAAAAGTCCCATCATGTTTTAGGCACAGATTCCAGACTTTTTGGGTCTAGGTCCTGATATTTGGTATCAGATGATCGGTTTAGGAAACCCTTGAAAATTAGAACAATGTTAAATTACTTGATTGTGTCATACTAAGTAGAATCTTTCTTAACATTTTTAGATGGTAGAAGAATCAAGCCTTATGGTCTCTTCCAACAGAAATATCAGAAACTATAGTGGGAAAATCATGTGTAGAAAGATACGAGACTTTTGAAAACATTTTTTTATCAGGAAAACACCTCAACCATGTATCCAATTCTCCTCGTGTACTCCAACTTCACCAAGGATCAAGCCTCGACTATATTTTTATGATGAACGCCCAATTTCTGTTCTATGCATGGAAGGTAAAATACCTTGAGGGTTTTTTAAGTGTTTTACCCTAGCTGATAATTCTTCATCTTGAGAGGAAATCCAAGAGGGTTCATATGAGGGTGACCTCCAAGCGGCATATCTTTGTCAACTCTTGACTTACGGGCTCTGTGGTCAAGTTATGGACTTTGAAGTTCTTAAGGACGATCTTACCCATTTGCGTTATCGACATCTTGTTTATACTGATGTCGCTCAGCTTCATACATTCCATTCTTTTATAACACTAAACTATAGATTCCCAGATGTGGTTGATCATAGTTTCATGTGTTGCATCTAGAACCAAGAGATCGAAGAGTTTGGAACCGCCTTGGGGATCTATTTTACTAGGAAGTGGGTAAATCGTCCACACTAGTATTACCTATGAAAAGGTGTCACAATGATTATGTAACAAAATCATTTTATGATGAATAATGTTATGTTTTATGTGTTGGTATTTTAATATGATTTTAAAAAATAATGTCTCTATTTTATTTTCGTTATGCTTTTCTAAGTAAAAACACGTCCCTTGAATTTTGTAGATGGAAGACATAGGTTTGTCGAAAAAACTCTTATCCCTTCCTACCAAATTTCTAGAGTCCATAATCACCAATACATATTAATAATACTACCACCCTTTTTCAAACCTACTATTATCTTGGAAACATATCTATAAAGTGTCCCTTACCCCAAACGTCCTTCAGGACTATCAGAAAAACCATCATGTTTATCTCTGCATAGAAACTGCACAACTAATAGAGTACAGGAAGAGAGGGAATTACCACAAAGGTCTCTTCCTTTGTTTCACCTGGTCTGAGAACTACTGATCCTTGGGAAAGTTTCGGGAAGCTAATTTGGAGGGTGACACTCAAGTGACCTATCTGTTCAATGTCTTATGTTTTAGTATTTATGGGATGCTTTATGACTTTGAAGTTTTCAATCTCGGTGTAGTTCGAGATATTTATAGGGAGGTAGCCCACTCCCAAATCTCCGTCCTCCACACCTCTCGTGTCACTCTTTGGAAGACTGAATGTTTTATTCATGGGCTTGACCCTAAATTCTCATGGTGTATATTTTCCAAAGAGATCATGGAATAGAAAAATAATATAGAAATCCACCTGGAGACATCAGCGGATTATCCGCAGTGGTGGTTCCAGAGGAGGGGACCTCCGGAGTGAAAGTGTACGAGTGTTTTAGAATTTTGAGGGTGAAATTATTTGAAGAGGGATAATGGGACACCCTAAATCTTTTTCTTGTGTAATAATAATAATGTATGGATTTACTTCACTTAATTTTTGTGTTATCCAAACAAAGATTTCAAAAATAAAAACAATCCATGTTTTATTCAATTAAACTTTTGTAATGAATACATTGAAATAATGTCAAAGGACCATGACTAACCTATAATTACTACAAGTAAACCAACCACAATCACTGGAATACCCCAAATCAACATGAACATTCCATGAAAATAGTGGATTTCCTTCGGATATGCCACGACTAAGAACATTATAACCAGAACTGTAGCAATCGTACTAAGCATTAGTGGAATGAATAGAACCATCTTTTTAGTCACAGTATTTGAAGTTGGAACACCCTAGTCACATTTTTATAGGACCTTAATTCAACTGTTTCCCCTTTAGGTGATTGTTGGATATCTAATGGCTATAAGACTTATATCCGTTAGGAATTCTCATTTTTTTTATTTCAATTATTTAGGAATATTTTTATTTTAACGTGTTTTAGGTTAAAGAAATATCTCATAAACATGTTGGTAATTAAACTCCTCTTTGTATTTTGGAAAGGATAAATGTATTAAGGTTTAAAATGGATTTGAAAAATGAAACTCGTGTGTTTTAAAGAAAATACCAAGAGAGGTATACATTTTTTTTGTTTTTTTTTTTGAATTTGAAAACATGTTTATGAATACTTTTATTAATTGAATGTTATAATCTTGGTTAAGACAAAATATTATTTGATTTTCCAATGTTTAAAATAGAAATAATGTTATATAAAATTAATGATATTCATTGTATAATGAAATTGATTATGTTTAATTTCATTTATTTTTTGTGATTATATAGTTTTTTTTTTGAAATATGGTTTTAATAAATAAAAATAAACCCCATAGGGGACAGCCCTCTAGCTATGCTGAAGGAGGCAACACGTGCTACTACAGGAGTACGAAGTCGAGCCTAAGCCTTCAGCCTCAGCACGGGCCAGCCCATGAGCATGTGCATGTGCCTCAAGCATGCATAAAGGAACCGAGTAGTGCACCACTGTGTGGGGTAGAATAGCGGAAAGGGTGGGTGAAGAGCATGCTTGCAGAACACCAGAATAGGGTGGTACCAGAAGGGAGGGAAGGATAATTCTGAGCTAAGTCTGGGAGTTTTAGGCTTATAAGGGATTCGTGAAACCTATCCCGTTTCAATGTGGGATGGGGTTTTTTAAGTGAAACATAATACAGGCTGTATGATCACACTGTGTGTGATCTAGACCATCTGATCAGTCTGACCTTTGAAACTCCATTGTTGTGTCTTTACCTCTACATTTAGCTCATCCACCCAATCACACCGAATTTTAATCTCAGTCGTCTGACCCTTTTAATAATTCACATCGTTCTAGAGTCATTCGATCATGTTCGTGATCTAATCTCAACCCTCCATAATTTTTTAAAACTGTGGACTCACCCTATTTGTTTGATCAAATCCCACTTAATCTAGATTGTCCGTTTCTTTCTCAGATTTCATCTCCAAATTGTCTCCTTCTTCACACCAAAATATTAGCCACCCACTGTTCTTCCTTCTTCTTCTTCTTCTTCTTGTTCTTCTTCCTCAAGATTCCCCACCTTCCTCTTTGGATCGACCTATGAATTCTACCCATAATCTCCACTTCGACCTCCTTTATTTTATTTTATTAAAAAACTGATCTATTCCACTCATTTTTTTCATATAATTTATATATATATAAATATATATATGTATTAAAATCATCGATTGATTTTGAGTTCTCCCTTTAAGTAAAATATTGTATTTGTTTTCTTTTAGTCATTTTGTGAGTCTTTATTTATAATTTATGTATGAAACTTTATATATATATCATATATGTATACCGATTATATATGAACCCTATGTTTTCACTTGTAATTTCACCCATTTTTCTTCTCCTCGACGTTTGAACATCCCTTGCCCAACCTTGTTGCACTCTTGAAGCCAGGTAAGGGAGAAATTTTGTTATCTTTTCATTTTTGTTAGACTCTTATATCCTTGTGTATATAAGGATATATATATATATGTATGTATGTATATAGTTACATACTACTTCTAAACCTTAACTCACGTTGGATTTTCTAAATGTATTTTTGAGTATATAACACGTGAAAGGGATTTTATGCTTCAACTTCTACATGCAAATCCTTCTTATCTATCTTCAAATTTCACGGATTATATAAGTTTTTCCTAACCCACTTTAGAATTTTAAAATTATATGTATACTCATATATATATATGATATCTTTGTATAAAAAACCTTTTTAGGTGTATGATCTTTGAATGGAGATCTTTTGTTTTTAAGTGATGTTTCCTAGATCATGAAATACATGTAGGGGTTTATTTCATCATGTTTTTTATATGAAAAACCATTATTTACAATTCATGTGTGTATAGCTATGCATGTGTGTGTGTATATATATATACATATAAATTTTATTACAATTGAGATTTTAGAAGACCTATCCTTTTTTATTTAAATCACGTTTATGAAGAACACAACAGTTGTAAGAATTTATTAAACTGTGTTTTGGGTTATGCAGATCCCAAACATACACTTTGAGTATATATAAGTATATATAATATTTTTCCATGATTTTCAAACCCATATGAATACATATACATTTTTTGAGCTTGATTCCTAAAGTAGGTTGTATGATGGTTTTCATGTTTTAGTATAAAAATTCATTCATGCATGGGTACACATGTTTAAATATTTCTTTTTCGGATGAACACTTCACAGGAAATAATCCATACCATGTGTTCAAATTTGTCACAATAAATGCCTCTGATTATTTAAGTTTATGTTTTAATATTTTATATAACAATTAACATTTCATAGATTAAATGTGTATCCCAGAGTCAAAACATATAAACATGTCTTTTGGAGAAGTACACATTCTTAAGGGTTTAATGCAAGAGTTGTTATTTCATGTGACAACCCATTATTTTATGTGTTCTAGTTCTTACTACTTGTGCCAGAGTATGTTGTTTTAGTTCATGCTCATCACTATTAAATCTAAATCCAACAAGTCTAGTTCTTTTTACATCTATGGAATAATCCATTTTAATTATGAACATGTATGTAAAAAAGGATTATGTAATAAGAATTTAAGTATGGGACCCTATAAATATAATACCACACCAGACAAGTGAGGAATGTATTGAAATAAAATGATGTGATAGGTGTGCCTGGAATTATACAACTCTCCAATGAATTGGGTGAAGTTGAGTCTCATGAGATGTTATGGGTGATGGTCTTGGTAGTTTTCCTTGGCTTGTGCTACTATGAGAAACAGGGTTGGCGGTTTTCTTTGACCCGTACTATTATGGAAATGGGATTGGCAGTTAGCCTTCACCTGTACTAAGTCATGTTTTATGGTCTTGGAATAAGGTATTGACAAAGTCTAGCATTATACATTTTTTCATTTTGTATTGGTATATGATCAACCAAGGGATTGTTCAACTAATAGAATCTCCCTTGGCTAAGAATCCTATAATGGTGACAAATGTGTAAGTAATGGTTAAGTATGCGAATGGAATGTTTTCCATGGAAAGGGTATCTAATGTTAAGGTTATATGAATTTCATATAAGTGAAAATGAATAATTATATGAATGCTTATGTTTACAAATATGAAATTAGAGTTGGATTGGTCAATTTATGAATTATGCACATTTCTTGCATCTCTTATACACGTATGCACACTCTGATATATGTTTTACTTAAATTTTAATAAAATTTGGGTAAAAGGTCTTTCTGAAAAAAATCAAGTAAACTTTGAAAATATTGTTGATGTTACTCAAGAAATTAATGTTTTCCTCTTAATAAAACGTTTTATGTTTATTTCAAATGTGGATTTTTTTAAAAAATGGAATTTCTTCAATCATTTTAAAACCCCTTACTCGGAATTCTTCTGCTCACCCTATGCTTTAATTTATGTTTTATAGGGTTTAGTAGATTATTCCATGATTTGAGTACTCTTATGTGACTACATCAATATGAAGCTTAACCTTGTCAAGTTTTTGGAAGAAGTGTTTCAGCAGCATATGATTTTCCAAAAACTAAACTGAATCGATCCTTTGTATTATAATAAAATGTGTAATTTTTTTATGCATGTATCTATGAAAAAAATTCACAAAATGTTTCAGGCACCAATTCCAGACTTTTGGGGTCGGGATCAAGACATTTGGTATCAGAGGAACGGTTTAGGAAACCCTAGAAAACTAAAACAACATTAAATTACTTGATTGCATCATACTAAGTAGAATACTTCTTAAAATTTTCATATGGTAGACAAATCAATCCTTCTGTCTCTTCCAACAGAAATATTAGAAACTATAGTGGGAAAATCATGTGTAGAAAGCTACAGGACTTTTGAAAACATTTTTTTATCATGCAAACACCTCAACTATATATCCAATTCTCCTCGTGTACTCCAACTTCACTGAGGAACAGGCTCCACCTGTATATTTATAATGAATGCCCAATTTCTGTTCTATGTACGAAAGGTAAAATACCTTGAGGGTTTGTTTAAGTGTTTTACCCTGGCTAATAATGCTTTATCTTGAGAGGACTTCCAAGAGGGTTCATAGTGGGGTGACCTCTGAGTGGAATATCTTTGTAAACTCCTGACCTATGGTCTCCTTGGTCAAGTTATGGACTTTGAAGTCCTTAAGGACGAGCTTACCCATTTGTATTATTGATATCTAGTTCATACTGATGTCACCCAACTTCATCCACATCATTCTTTTCTCACACTGGACTATATATCTCAATGTGTGGTTGATCCTAATTGCCCATGTTGCATCTAGGCCCAAGCGATCAAAGAGTTCGGAACCGCCTTAGGGATCCATTTGACTGGGAACTGGGGAAATCATCAACACTGGTAGTACCTATGAAAATATGTCAAAATGATTATATAACACCTTGATTTTATGATGAATATTGTTTTGTTTTATTTGTTGGTATTTTAATATGATTTTAAAAAATAATGTCTCTGTTGTATTTTGGTTATACCTTACTAAGTAAAAACATGTCACTTTAATTTTTCAGATAGAAGCTGTAGGTTTACCGACAAACCTCTTATCACTTCATACCGAATTTCTAGAGTCCATAATCTCCAAGAAATGTTCAGAATACTATCACCCTTTTACAAACCTATGCTTGTCTTTAAAACGTCTCTATAAAGTGTCCCTTAGCCCAAACATCCTTTGGTCCAATCAGGGAATCCTTCATGTTTATCGTTTCATAGCAACTACAAAAATAGCAGAGTACAGGCAGAGATGGAAGTACCATGAAGGTCTCTTCCTTTGTTTCACCTTGTCTGAGAACTACTGAGCCTTGGGAAAGTTTTGTAAATCTTCTTTGGTGGGTGACACTCAAGTGACATATCTGTTCCAGGTCTTAGGTTTTACTATGTATGGGATGCTTTACGACATTTAAGTTTTCAAGCACAGTGTAGTTTGAGAGATTTATAGGGAGGTGGCCCACTCCCAAATCTCTATCCTCCAAACCTCTTGTGCCACTCTTTGGAAGACCAAATGTTTTATGCATGGGTTTGACCCTAACGGATCATGGTGTATATGGGCCAAAGATATCAAGGAAATAGAAACTAATATGTGGATTCACATGGATACATCAGTGGATTATCCACGGTGGTGGTTCCGGATGAGGGGACCTCAAGATTGAAAGTGTGTGAGTGTTTTAGAATTGCGAGGGTGCAATTATTTAAAGGGGGATAATGTGACACTCTTAATCCTTTTATTTTGTCATAATAATACTGTATGTATTTACTTCATTAATTTTTATACTATCCAACTAGTGCTTTCAAAAATAAAAACAATACATGTTTTATTTAATTAAACTTTTGGAACGATTGCATTTCAGCAAGTTCAAAGGACCATGAATAACCCAGAATTCCAAAAAGTAGACCAATCCCAGTCACTGGAAGACCCCAAATCACCATGAACATGCTAAGAAAATAGTGTATTTTCTTCATATCTGCTACGACTAAGAACATTATAACCAGAATCTCAGCAATCATACTGAGCGTCAGAGGAATGAAAAGCACCATATTTTTTGTCTTGGTATTTGAAGTTGGAACACCCTAGTCATGTTTTTATAATTCCTTAATTTGATTATTTCCCCTTTAGGTGACTGTTGGATCTCTAATGTCTATAAGACTTATAGTTGTTAGGAATTCTAGTTATTTTATTTCAATTACTTTGGAATATTTTGATTTTCGAGTGTTTTAAGTTAAAGTAATATCTTTTAAGCATGTTGGTAATTAAACTTCTCTTTGTATTTTGGAAAGGATAAATGTATTAAGGTTTAAAATAGATTTTAAAAATGAAACTCTTGTTTTTTAAAGAAAATAACATGAGAGGTTTTCATTTTTGTTTTAATTTTAAAACATGTTTATGAAGACTTTTAATAATATAAAGTTATACTCTCGGTTAAGACAAAATATAATTTTATTTACCAATGTTTAAAATAGAAATCATGTTTTATAAAATTAAATATATTCATTGTCCAATGAAATTTATTATGTGTAATTTCATTTTTTTCTATGATTATATTGTTTATTTAGAAAGATTGTTTTAATAAAAAAATAAACCCCATCAGGGCAAGCCCTCTAGATGAGCCAAAGGAGGAAACACGCCCTACTACAGGAGTAGGCGGTCGAACCTAATCCTTCACCCTCAGTACGGGCCAGCCCATGGGTGTGTGTGTGCACCCCAACCACGCACGAAGGAACCAAGTAGCGTGCCACCATGTGGGCGGCATGGTGGCAAGGATTGGTGCAGATTGTGCTCATAGAACACCAGTATGGGGCGGGACTAGGAAGGGGGGAAAGAGAATTTTGATATAAGACTGGGAGCTCCAAGCTTATAAGGGAGTCACAAACCCTGACCTGTTTCGATGTGGGGTGGGTTTTTTTAAGAGAAACCCAATTCAGGTCGTCTGATCACACCATGTGTAATATGGACCGTCTGATTGGTCGGACCTTCAAAACTACACCAATAAAACTTTACCTTCTCATTTTCCTTATCCACTCAATCACACCGAGTTTTAATCTCAGTCATCTGACCCGTTTAATAATATGCATTGTGTCGTAGCCATTTGATCATGTTCACGATCTAATCTCAACCCTCCATTGTTTTTTAAAATCGTAGACTCACCATAGCCATCTGATCAAATCCCAATTAATTTGGACCATCCATTTATTTCCCAGATGTTTTCTCTGTGTCGTCTCCTTCTTCCTTCCAAACAAGTGTCCACCAACTGTTCATCCTTCTTCTTCTTCTTCTTCTTCTTCCTTGAGATTCCCCACCTTTATATTTGGATC
Source organism: Viscum album (assembly GCA_963277665.1). NCBI lineage: Eukaryota > Viridiplantae > Streptophyta > Magnoliopsida > Santalales > Viscaceae > Viscum > Viscum album. Next base: position 693,161,687 of record OY728161.1, on the reverse strand, counting down.
AACCCTATAATTCTACCCATAATATCCTCTTCGACCTCTATTCTTTTATTTTATTACAAACTAGATATTTTCCACTAAACTTTTCCAAAAACTTTATATATATGTATGTATTAAAATCACCGATTTATTTTGAGTTCTCCCTTTAAGTAAAATATTGGATTTGTTTTCTTTTAGTCAGTTTGTGAGTATTTGTTTATAATTTATGTATGAATAATTATATATAAAAATATATATATGTATACTTCTTATATATGAACCCTAGTTTTCACTCGTAATTTCACCTATTTTTCTTCTCCTCAATGTGCGAACATCCCCTACCCAACCTTGTTTCCCTCTTGAAGCCATGTAAGGGAGAAATTTCTTATCTTTTTATTTTTGTAAAACTCTTATATCCTTGTGTATATACATATATATATATATATATATATATATGTATGTATGTATGTATGTATGTAAGTATATAGTTACATAAAACTTCTACACTTTAACTCAGGGTGAATTTTCTAAATGTATTTTTGAGTATATAACACATGCAATGGATTTTTTGCTTCAACTTCTACATGAAAATCCTTCTTATCTATCTTTAAGTTTCATGAATTATATAAGTTCATCCTAAACCATTATGTTATTTCAAAATTATATTTATACTCATATATATATGATTTCTTGGTATAACAACCCTTTTCGGGTTTATGATCTTTCAATGGTGATCTTATGTTTTTGAGTGATGTTTCCTAAAACATAAATTCATGTAGGGAATTAGTTCATCATGTTTTTTATATGAAAACCCTTTATTTAAAATTCATGTATGTATAGTTATGCATAAATATATATATATATATATATATATATAATTTTGATTACAACTAAGTTTTCGTAAGACCTATCCTTGTTTATTTAAATCATGTTTATGACGAACACAACAGTTGTAAGAATTTATTAAAACTAGTTTTCGGTTATGTAGATCCCAAACATACACTTTGAGTACTTATAAGTATATATAATATTTTTCCATGATTTAAAATCCTATATGAATACATATATATATTTAGAGCTTGATTCCTTAAGTAGGTTGTATGATGGTTTTCATTTTTAAGTATAAAAATTCATTTAGGCATTAGTAGACGTGTTTAATTATTTCTTTTGGGTAGGAAATAATCCATACCCTGTGTTCCAATTTTTCACAATAAATGCCTCTGATTATTTAAGGTTATGTTTTAATATTTTATATAACAATTAACATTTCATGGATTAAATGAGTATCCCAAAGTCAAAACATGCAAACATAGATTTTGGAAAAGTTCACATTCTTAAGGGTTTAATGCAAGAGTTGTTATTTCATGGGACAACCCATTATTTTATGTATACTAGTTATTACTACTTGTGCAAGAGTATGTTGTTTTAGTTCATGCATGTCACTGTTAAATCTAAAACCAACAAGTCTAATTCTTTTTTATGTTTATGGAATACTCCATTTCAGTTATGAAGACATATGTAAAAAGGATTATAGAATAAGAATGTAAGTATGGGACCCTATGAATATAATACCACACCAGACATGGGAGGAATGTATTGGACTAAAATGATGTGATGGGTGCGCCTGAAATTATGAAGTGCTCCAATGCATTGGGTAAAGTTGAGTCTCATGAGACATTATATGCGATGGTCTTGGAAGTTAGCATTGGTTTGTGCTACTATGGGAAATGGGTTTTGCAGTTAGCCTTGACCCGTACTATTATTGAAAAGGAATTAGCAGCTAGCATTGACCTGTACTAAGTAATTTTTTATGGTCTTGGCGAAAGGTCTTGAAAAAGTCTAGCATCATACATTCCCTCATTATGTATTAGTAAATAGTCAACCAAGGGATTGTTCGAATTATAAAATCTCCCTTGGATAAAATCCTCTAATGGTAAAAAATGTGTAAGGCATAGTTAAGTATCCAAATGGAAAGTTATACAGGGAGAGGGTATCTAATGTTAAGGTTATATGATTTTCATATAAGTGCTAATGAATCGGGATATGAATTCTTATGTTTAAAACTATGAAATTAGTGTTGGATTGATAAATTTATGAATTATGAAAATTTCTTGCATCTATTTTACACATATGTGCACTCTGATTTATTTTTTACTTAAAGTTATATGAATTTTGTGTAAAATATATTTCTAAAAAAAATCAAGTAACCTTTGAAAATATTGTTGAAGTTCCTCAAGAAAGTAGTTTTTTCCTCTTAAGAAAACTTTTTATAATTATTTCAAAGGTGTATGTTTTAAAAAAGGGAATTTCTTCAATCATTTCAAAACCCCCTTACTGGGAATTCTTATGATCACCCTACACTTTAATTTATGTTTTATAGGGATTAGTAGTTTATTCCAAGATTTGAGTACTCTTATGTGACGACACCAATATGGAGCTTAACCTTGTCAAGTTTTTGGAAGAAGTGTTTTAGCAACATCTGATTTTCTAGAACCTAAACTGAATCAATCCTTTTTATTAGAATAAGATGTGTAATTTTTGTGTGCATGTGTCTAGGAAAAAAATTGCACATCATGTTTCAAGCACCGATTCCAGACTTATGGGGTCGGGGTCGTGATAGACAACCATAGTCACATATGCATGAGCCATAGGAATGTGTGAATAGTGAGCCAAAGGGTCCTTGAAGCTGGGTATGTTTTCCAGAGGCCATGGATGATTTATGGAGGTAATGTGGTTGAGGGAAAAATATAATTGAAGGTCCTCCTGAATAGTTGTAATGTGGGTGATATAAATCATAACCCAAATGTTTGAGCCCACTAATATGTTATGGGGGTGATATGTTGGGGATGGCCCTAATAATTTGAGATTCCTAGTTCCTCCACAGTGTGGCTAGAGCTCACAAGGATTAAAAAACCTTTCTGACAAGGAGGATATGCCTTTAGTTGGTGGGATAGGACTCTTATGTGTCAGTAACATGACCAAGAAAAAGATGATCTCCACTTTTTTGAGGGATATGAAATATTTATGAAGACTCAAACATCCAGATGATGAGGTTGGGTATGGGATGAAAGTTATCCAAGAAGGGTTCTGGAACACTAGGGTAGTTTATCTCTTGATTATGAAGCTTGATTCCTATGCCCTGTGGTTTCGAATCACAAGGTGTGCTCCATAAAAGTTTTGAGAATAGAGTGTCACGTTTTGGCCTTGAGAAAGGGTACAAAATGTGGTGATGTAACATTGAGGATATCGAATCTATTCAGATAGTTTGGAATGGGGATTCTAAATCATGATCCAAAGTGCTCGGATTAGGAGTATGATTTGGGACAGTCATGTCAAGGGTAGTTCATCCACACTGAGGTTTTGAGTTCTATCATGATGATTTATAGGCTCATAAGGATTGGAATGTCCTTTTTCTAGAGTGACACACATATGAATGATCCATAGGTATGCATGACTAGTCAATAAAATGATACCTTGAAGCTGGATATCTTTTCCATAGTCCATGAAAGGTTTATAGTGATCTGAAGCACCCAAATCATGATGTGTGATTTGTGGAGAGTGTAATATCCAAGAAGGGTTTGAACACCCTAAAGGTCATGTCACCACCAAGAGAAAATATTCTCAAAGTGAATATATGTGGAAACTCATAACTCTAAATTTTACCTAGAAGAAGGGGTCCAGTGAGCATAGATTGGATTTTATTAGGTCCACAATGTGGACCCTATGAGCTTTATTCCTTATACATTTTCACCCTAATTTTTTCCTAAACTCTACAGATGAAGAGTTTAGAAAGTGAAGACTTTACTTTTTCTCAGGTTTCCTTTTGTGGGTTTTCAACCTGACAAGTTTTGTGTCTATTTTTCTTGTATTTTAGGTTCTTGATATTTACACCATTATAGGATAGAGTTTAAGGTAGTACATCTTTGACCAAAGTACGAGCAGTTTAAGTTCTTAACTCACATGGACCTAATATGGAATATGTTACACAAGATCCTTATTAAGATACCTAGAGTCAAGAGCACTCCAACATCCTTCTAAGCAGGATATGTAAATGTTGCAAATCATGGATCTAGGTTCTCAGATTATGAGTAATGATTTGGGATAGTTATACAGGGAGAGGTTCTGATCACACTATGTTTTTAGATCTTCCGCAATGACATAATGCTCAAAAGAATTAGAAAGGCCTTTTATATTGGGCCAAGATACCATCAGTGGGTGGATCTAAAGCCCTTCTGTGTCAATATAATGGTTGAACTGATATATATATATATATATATTCTTTTACATGGTCTATGAAAGGATTTTGGATACTTGGGGTACTCAAGACATGAAGTGTGGTGCATGGATTGGGGTTCTTTTAAAATATAGTAGAAGCACCTTGTACTCTGGTTGATTGAGGTAAGACTCTTATGGTCTTTTGAAAAGGAATTAAAAATGGGTGATGGTCTGCATTTTTTATAATCATATAGTTGGGAAATTTTCTGTACAGTTTAATGTCATGCGGTGAGGAAATTTTCCATGTAGTTTATTATCATGTGGTAAAGATATATTTCCATTCATTTTATCATCATACATTAAGAACATAGGAACTAACATGAATGGATGGAAATGTTTTGGTTTGGCCCCAGGGTGGAAGTCCAAGAATCACTATATATTTCATTAAAATGAGAATCAAACCACACATAGTAATGAAACTTCATGCAGTTTAACATCATTAGATGAGGACACAGATCCACAAATATAATATGGTGGTATCACATCTAGGCCCATGGATGGAATTATGGGTTCTACTATGTATACCATGGTGATGTGAATCAATCCACACTTAATTCTTAATGAAGTCCCCTTTATAGGTCTAACCCGTACGTAAAAAGGGGGAATATTTATATTGATTTTATGTGACTGGGCCCAGTGTTGGAAATCCGAATGTCGCTATGTATCTTGTGAGGACAAGAATCGAGTCACACATAGTTCTTGAGTGGGAAATACTCTATGTAGGTTTGTCCCATCCGTAGAGGTGGGAATTATTTCATTTAATTGTTGTGGTTGGGGCCAATATTGAAGACCTAGGTGTCACTATGTATCCTATAATGATAGGAATCATGACACTCATATTTCTTAAGGAACTATACAGGTTAAAATCATGTGGTAAGGAAGAATATGGACTGATATAAAAAAGTGGTGATGTTGCAGCTAGGAATGAGTATTGAAGTTTTGGTGTTGCTATATATCTCATGAAAATGAGAATTGGGCCCCACAAAGTTCTTAAAGAACTGTGTATTTTAACATCATGTGGAAAGGAAGTTGGATCCTTGATGTAAAGAGGGATTGAGTGGCTCGAGGTGTGGTAGAAGACCAACACCAATTATCATGGTCCTCTCAAGTGAGGTTTATAGAATTATGTAGTTTTATGTCATATAGAGGACATTAACTGTTTAGTTTAACATCATGTAGTGAGGACTCATGGTATGCCTCTTACAGTCATACGTTCAGGACTAAGATGGGTATGTCGAAAGTTTTTATGCCTTGTTTTTATGGGTAAGCCCTTACCAAGACTCCTAATCCCATGTGACCAATTATCTGTGTGAGAAATAAGGAACAAAAAGGGTTCCTCTCACCATACATAGGAATTAAAGAGTAGTATAGGGGAATTTTTTATCATGTGGTGGCTAGACCAATATATAATATTGAGGCGTCATTATGTATTTCATTGGAAATGGGAATCAAAACTTACATAGTTCTAGGAAACCTGTGTAGTTTAACATCATATGGTAAGGACATGGGTAAATCGACATGAATGAAAATGGATATTGTGGATACATGTAGTTTTTTCCATGTGGTAAGGATGTAGATCACCCAATGTGAAGAAAAAGGGCAGTTGTGGATCCGTATAGTTTTACATCATGCAGTAAGGACATTTTCTTGCAGTTTAATTTCATGCTATAAGGAAATTGGATCACCTGATGCAAAAGAAAATTAATCCTATGGTTGGGCCAAATAATATAGGCATGGGTGACACTAAGTATCCTATAATATTAGGAATTAATCCATAAATAGTTCTTAATGAACCGTGTAGTTTGACATCATGTGGTTATGATGAACTCTGTACATTTTAAAAACATGTGGTTAGAACTAATTTGTATAGTTTAACTTCATGTACTCAGGATGAATGGAAGGGATTAATCTAATGTGGATTCTCATTTGATGACATCTATAAAAATTATTTCTTGATAAATATCACATTGGTGGGTGGTGTGACATGTTCCCCATCCATGGTGGCCAATGAGTAGGATCCATTATGATAAACCTTATCTATCATGTAAGTCCCTTCCCACTTGGGTTTCTATTTCGGGAGATTCTTTACTGGTATTATTGGGCTTCTGAGATCCAGCACTAGTTCCCATTAGAGGAATGATCGAAGTCGAACCTTTTTATTAAAGGATCCTGCTATCCGATTCTAATGAACCTTCAGGTTGTGCAGTGTGTGAAATATGTTCTCATCTATCTATTCAAAAAAATTCAGCCACTTTTGTGTTTGTTTGTCATTTAAGAGATTTACACAAATGTCTATTAGGGGTGAAGGTAGTTAGACCTTTATAGGTAACACTACCTCATTCCCATACACTAATGAGTATGGTGTTACCTGTGTGTCAGTACGTGTGGTAGTACGGTAGGCCCATAAATCATGGAGGAGCTTGTCCGACCAATACTTCTTATCCTTTTTCACCATCTTATGGAGTATATTCGATAGAGTCTTATTGAAGGCCTATATCTATCCATTTTCCACTAAAAGATAGTGATATGAGTGATTGGAATCAATATTATACTTTTGGTATAGTCTCTTTAATTTTTTAGAACAGAAGTTGGTGTTAGTTTTCGTCAATATTGTGTGAGGGTCCCCAACTTGGTCATGATATGAGACTTTGTGAATTTGATTATATTCTTCATCTAGACTTCCTTGGGGGGTATTTCCAAAGTACATTTGGAAAAGACGTTGGTGGGACTAAGGATATAGTGGAACTGCTTAGATGTGGCTAGGGGATATGGCCCAAACATATCCATTCCCTGAATGAAAAATATCCAGGAATATTTAGCTATATATAGAAATTGTTAGGGCTAATGGATAAAGTTTTCATGGATCTGGCATGAATGATATTTCTTGGTAAATTCCATGCAGTTCTATATCATGGTTTTCCAGTGATATCCCAACCTCCTAATTTAGTGGGAGAGCTTGGTTCCATACTGATTGTTGCCTCAAGAGTGTTCATGGACTTCTCCAATGAAGGTAAGAATTTATCCTTCTACTATGAATTTGAGTAGGATTCCATTAAAGCCTCATTTCTAGAGGTATTTTTGCTCATTTGAACCATCCTATTTAGGGAAATTTGATGCCCGGTTCTGAATCTGTTTCCTTTCAGAATGGTCTGTTGGGAGAATCCCATTTTGGAGAAATCCAATTATGTCCTCCATCCATCCAATAGTGTTCATTGGATCGTCACACTTTGGGGTGATGCTGACCTGATTGATTTCTTCCATGTCATATACAATGATCGATGATACCATTATTCTGTGTGTGATATGAAATATTTCTTCCTCCTAACCGGTGTCGACCAGGACAATGGATACATTAGCCAGTGCATTGGTGCAAGCATTCTATAATCAGGGAACATGGTGAAATGTGGGTTAAAAGAGGAACTCTACCATGAATCCCTTGATATAGCCAGTGAGACGGTCCAATTCCTCATTTTTAGTGGTATATTCACCATTGATATGCTTTATCACCAATTCTAAGTCCTCTTTGATATTTAGGTAGGGTATGTGCATCTTTAGGTCTAGTTCCAATCTAGTGATGAGGGAATGGTATTCTACCTCATTATTTTTGTAGCCTTCTGATAGTGAGAAAGAGTAGGTAAAAATATATGAAGATAAAAATACAATACCTAGACCAACCCGATTAAGATTCTTGTTTCCATCCTTGTACCAATAGGGCTCTAGGAGGCTCCAACAAAGTACATCTCTCTGGTCTGGGGGTGTCATTAGAATAGAATACCTCCTCATCTAGAAGCTCGGTGTCCTCTAATGTATTTTCTGGGGAAGGATTTATTATGTAGAAATTAGCTAGGGATTTTCCTTTGACTAACTTCAGTGACATGAACTAAATGTCATATTTTTGCAGAATGAATTCCCATGAAGCCAAGTTCCTAGTGGACATAGGAAACCCAAGGATGTATTGAAGAAGGTCAATATGAGAGACCAGGTGGAATTTTTATTATTTCAAGTAATGACTCATCTTTTTCACCGCAAAGGTAAGTGCAAGGTAGTTCTTCTTGATATCAGAATATCTAGTATCAGTACCTATCATCATCTGTTTGAGGTACTAGAGACTATTATCACTTACTAAATCATTTTTCTATGAGTGGATGGTTCCCAGTGAGCACTATATGGAATCCATATATAAGATGAGTGGCCTACCTTCCACAAGAGGCATCAAAACTGGTGGGTGCAGTAAGTTCTACTTGATACTTTTGAAGGATTTTTTATAGTCATTGTCCCATTGATAGGGGATACCTTTATTCATTAGTCTGGTGAAGGGGAGATCTTTTCTATCTAGTTTATCTATGAAATGCCGAATATAGGTGATGTTCCCTTGGAGTACCCTAAATTATTTGATATTTCTAGGGGTGACATTTCCAAAATAGCACAAGTATTCTATGGATCAACCTCAATGATGCGTTGTTATACAAAAAAGTAAAAAGAAATTATAGATGTTACCCCAAAATCAATTTTTAGTGGATTAATCTATAAAATATATTTCCGCACCATGTCAAATATTGTATAGAGATATATGAAGTGATAACATTGTTGTCAATATTTAACAACCAGGTCATCGACATAACACAAGGATATCCTTCCCAGGAATGTATTAAATATGTAATGCATGGCGTGCTGATATGTGGCACCATAATTCTTTAGTTCAAGGGGAATTACCTAATAGTAGAAGATACTTTGAGGTGCTCTGAAGTTAGTGGATTATTTATCTTTGGGGGACATTTTTATCTGATTTTACCCCAAGTAATCATCCATGAAGGAAAGGGATTTTAAGCCAACAGTTGCATAGATCAAGATCTATGTGATTGGCAATGGGAAATTTCCCTTCGAACAATCTCAATTAAGGCCTATGAAATCAATACAGACCCTAATCTGCCCATTATTTTTTATGAAGGGGATGATTTTGGTAATCCATCTTGGGTATTTCACTTCTTGGACAAATTTTTCTTTGATCAACTTGTCAAATTCCACCTCTATATTGGTATCATGAGAGGGGTGTATCCTCCTGGATACCTACATGAAGCCTCAATGCTCATCAGGTAGTTTTAGATAGTGCATAGCCACATATGGATTTAGTCCAGGAATTTCTGTATAGTTCCATATGAACAAATATTGGTGTTGATTTATAAATTAAATGTACATCCTTCTCTTCAAGGGGAATGGTGACACTAATTAGAGTAGGTTTTGGGTCTTCTTTTATTCATAGGTTCTTTTTCTTGAGCTCATCGATGGTAGTAGAGACACTTTCCTAGAATGATGGAGGGGAATTTCTGAGGTCATCCTCATCCTCCTCTAATTTTGATTCTGTGAAGGAATTTTTAGAAGAAGATAGAAATCTGGGGACTTCTCCATCACTATAAAGGTGAGGGAGGAAATTAGAAGATACATTATCATCCCTTTCTATCTGATTCATCACAAGGAGATGTCAGAGCTTATTTCATTTTACACTATCACTAAGGATAGGAGGGGTTTAGAGTTCTAGGATTAGATATAATACCTCAACCAATTTTATGGGGAGCACATAGTCGTTGTTGAGCATACTCTAGGGTTTCACATGGGAGGTCCCCAAGCCATTGGGATATGTAACCTTTATATCATCATCCTCAGTTAGTTTCTTGCCTCCCTTATTATAGAAATTTTTTTAGCATATGTGTTTCTGCAAGTCTTGAAGGGGTGTTTTCACCATTTAGTATGCCTACTTTTCCATCGATGGGATACTTAAGACATTGGTGGAATGTTGAAAGTACCGCCAAGTGGCTATGGATCTAGTTACTTCTGAGTAGGACATTATATGTGGTCTTTTACTAGATGACCATGAACTTAGTATCAGATGTGAGTTCCCCAAACTGGGCTTTGATTTTGATCTTCCAAAGGGGTCTTTTCTCATGCTTATAATACCATTGAATGTTCATCTAGGTGGGAGATAAGTCCCCTTTCACATATACCAAACATCAGAGGGTTTTGAACTGGGATTAAATTTATCCCAAATCCATTATCAATCAGAACACTTTAGATATTGACATTATTCAATCTATCTAAAACATATAGGGGTATAATATGTCCTTGGATAGACTCTTCCTAATCTTGATCAGTGAATGAGATGGTGTCATGACATTTCAACGAAATAGTATCCACTTGGTAGACCTTAGATACTGTGACTTCTATCTCAAACTCCTATGGGATCCTGAGGGATTAAACCCTCACCTAACAAAATTATTTTCAAATATAGAGTGCGTCATGGATTGAGATCTTGGCTGGGAAAATAGCCAGCTATTTTAGAACATTGTACTTTTTGTGCCAAATGTTGGTCAGAGTGGATACTCAAGAGGGGGGTGAAATGAGTTCCAATTTAAAATTTCAGTTAAAAACATTATAGTTAATAAAACCCCCAATTTTAAAAATGGCATAATTAATTAAGGCAGTAGAAATGTAAATGTTCAATTCGTCAACAGGTTTCTCAAAGGGTGATTAGTCCTCAGATAAATTAGTGTAGAACACTAATTCAAATTTTGAAATGAGTTTAATGAATTAAAAAAATACACACACTAACCAAAAACAACTATCAAAGTGTAAGAAAAAATAGTTTTAAGTTTTAGCAAATATAAACAGCAGATAAAACAAAATAGAGTAATTAATGATTGGAACAAAATTGTAAACAAGAGGTTCGGTCTCAAGAAGAGTCTTAATCCTCTTCACTTGGTGATCACCTTCCATGAAGATGTTTATATAAATAAACTTTTGATCCACACACTGGATCGGGGTTTACAACAACAGACCAGGCTATCCAGGTCACAATTGACCTCTACCACAGTTATTCATGGGAAAGAAAAGAAATAAGATATTGAGTATGAAGATAGTTTTATATCCTTCAGTTATGCTCAGGATATAGTGTGTGTAATAAAAATAAATATACACACTTATCAAATATAAAGTATAAAACACAATAGAGTTAAGGATGAGAATAGAGTTAAGAATTCTATGTGTGTTGTGAAGTAAGGCTCTAGACTCAATGAATGTTGAGAAACTGGTATTTGGGTCTTCTTCTGGAAGATGTCTTCAGAATAGAGTATCGTAGTTTTTGTAATCCAGCTTCGAGGAGTGAAAAGGTTTACCTCATTGATTTCTCGATGTATATTGATCCTTTTGGTGAAGATAGATTATTAGAGTCTTATTGTAATCTCAAGCGCTTATTTCTTCTCTTTTGGTATTCGCACAGTCTGTTTCTCTGTGTGTACTTCTACTATCATATCTTTAACGTGAAAGATGATGTCCATTTATACTCTAGGATCCTCTATGGATAAGGATCTTCTCATGTGAATGTACCTCATACTTGTCTATGGATTGTCCTACAGACTACATTAAATAATATTAGAAACACTAATTTGTCTATATATGACCGTTAGAAATAAATTTGAATTAATAAAATGGAAACAATTATTTATATCAGTCGGTGAGTAATCTTAGGTCTTTTTTATTCAATTTGATAACATCGGCCTGTCATATTTGGTGTGTTATCTTCGGTGTGTCGACTTCGGTCTGTCGAACTTCAGTGTGTTGACTTCAGTCTGTCATTCTTTAGTCTGTCAAACTTCGGTTTTGGTCTGTCATTCTTCAGTTTGTCGAACTTTAGTTTTGGTCTGTCATTATTCGGTCTGTCAAACTTCGGTTTTGGTCTATCGAACTTCAGTTTCAGTGTGTTATCTTCAGTTTCGGTGGGTCGACTTCAGTTTTAGGGAATCCAAAAAAATTATGAAGTGTCTATCTTGCATATACCATTACAAGAGGAATTGTTAGTCAAAGTATATGAAAAAATAAACTTATAAACATATGGATTCATGACTTATAACCAATTGACTTATTAAAGTATATATTGATGTATGACCAAACTGATTCACATAGAGATATTAAAATTGGAATGAAATATATCAATCTGTATATTAACATTATTTGTGATTATGAAAAATACAATATCATGAAGGGTCCAACAATCTCTCCCTTTTTGATAATCACAAATTATGGAATATATGCAAATATATATAATAAACATGGATGAATATACTTGTCCAATATAACTAAAGTTTGACATTGCAAGAATTTATTTAAAACAAATCTCCCCCTCACTAGATGGATTAATGAGATTATATGCCACCCTTGTTTTCTCATATGACATCCTTACTTCATCCACCTTTCTCATATGCTAGACTTACTTTCTCCCCATTTTGGGATTAAAAAAAGAGAAAAGAAGGAAGAAGAAATAAGATAAAATAAAGACACCACAAGAATTTTCATTCAATGTCATAAGAGTACAAGACAAACAAAAAGACAAAATCCCTATAAAATAAACAATCTATCACAAAGGCTTCAAATGCAAAGGATCTTTTCCTTTTTCTGGAGGATCCAAAGGAGATGAAGAAGGGTTAGGAGTGGCAGAGGATGGAGGTGATCTGATTACAACACCAGGCAGAGCAAGACCTGTAGGAACAGTACCTACAAGAGTAGGTCTTCTCTTTTACAAGACACGACTAGGAGACTGCTCAGTAATGATCGGTCAAATCTGAGTAAGAGAATGAGAGACAGTCATTGGAGTAAGAGGATGAGAGGTAGTACCAATTAATGCAGCTGGTGGGACCACAATAGCCTCGGCCTGAACATGCAGTTAAGGTTTGAGCAGTTTGATGAAGTCATTGATTATTTCTCCTCCATATTGCATTGCCTTCTCAAAGTCATCCTTATTCTCCATAAATTTACTCAGTAAAGGGGTAAACTCTTTTAGTTGGAGAACTTTCCTTTTGAATGCTTTTGTGACTGGGGGAATTCAAAGATTTTCTGCCAGAAACTTGAAACTATTGATGAGGTCTTTCTTGGTATATATCTTAGTGAAATACTTGTCCACTTTTCCCAAATTTCCTTCTGAGATGTAGAGGATTCATTGGTGCATTTTCTGACCATATTGTACACAAGATCTGTATTCTGATGTAATTTTTCAAGAGTTTCCATGTCTGAATAAATCTGGAGTCTCTGAATCTACTCTCCCATCACAGCCTTGAGAGACTCTAAATCAGCAACAACACTTCATTCACTCTTGGAATTGGATGGGCCAGTTAACATTTTTTCAAGATCTTCTTTCAAATTTTTCAAATATACACTGAGCAGATGGGTTACCAAGTTCCTGAGAACTTCCAAAACACCACTAAATAAGTTCTTGAAGTCATAGGTTAAGGAATTCACCACATTTCTCATCTTTATTACTTCTTATTTGAGAAAATTTTTGTGTCTAATAATAGTTTCTACTGTAGTAATAAGATTCGATTGAATATCCTGAATCACAATTCTTTCAATTTTTGCTGCATCAGAATTCGAGATACTTATTGAGGTGGAGCCTTCAGTTATGGATCTCACTGAAGCTATAACAGACTCACGTATCTCATTCTTAAACTTTTCCAAATCAGCCTTAGTGACATAGTCACTAGGCACAGACTGAGCAACTGGGTCTACTGCTGGAGATGCAACTGTTGGAACATGAGTAGTAGGTTCTAGGTTAGCATGGACTTGAGGAACAGGAGGAGGAGGTACCATTTCCTCATCTGAGTCATATTCTAAACCGAAAAGAATATATCCTAGATTACTATTCCACTCTCTAGAATAGGTCCAATCTATTAGATCAATGGTATCAATTCTTACCCTTCTTCCCTGAGGCTCGGGAATAACATCAATATCATTAATTTCTTCATCCTGGTCTCTGGCCAAAACACCTTGTCTAGAGATAGGAACTAACAGAACTTCAGGTTCTTCCTGAGCTCCATCTATTTCAACTTCACTAGGTACTTCCTCAATTTGAGGCAGTGGAACTACATCTTCTTCTTTCGGGCCATCATCCATAATATCATTCAATTCCTAAATGATCTCTTGGTTTTCAGCATCGGGATGGAGTAGTCTATCCTCATGTCCAGCATCTCTATGATCATCAACATGTTGATCAGCAGGATCAATTCCATCACCAGCTCCATGAACAGATTCCTCACTAGATCTGTCAACCACTTGTTGTCCCACTTTTTGAGAGTCACTCACATGCTCAAAACTTCCTCAATTATCACCATTTTCACCATCATCATCATCATTATTATTATCATCATCATCATCAGATTTATCATCTAATTTGCTAACATAACCTTCAACTCTAGTAACTTTAGTTTCTTCCTCTTCTTCATCACCTAGAATAGTTTCTCTTGAAGGCAGTTCCATAGGTGGAATAGCAGGTCCATAAGTCATATTCTTGGGACTTTCAACGATATGAGGATCACTCCTATCATCAAAATGATATCCTTCTTCCCTAGCCACTTCAACCTCAGCTTCCTCATCGGAATAGACTGGAACTTCTCCAGGTTTGAGACCAGGATCAACTTGGTCCTTTGGTCTAGAAGGATGGCCAACCGTATTGAATACCTCATATAGCCTTTCCTCATATCATACCCAAAATCTCTTCCATCGGTTCCAAAATATTTTAATCCTTTTACAAATGTATTTCAGAAGACAAAAACCACTATAGGAAGTTATCATTTCATCTCCATCTTCTACACAGTATAATTTCTTCAACATGGCAGAAATAATTCTCAGATAGTGTAAGAAGGTTGCCTTCTTAAATGGATTAATCAACTCAGAGATATGTATCATATGATATATGCACAGATTCACCTTTATTACATGTTTCAAAAAAAATATCAAGAACACATCCTGATATTTCACAGTAGAGAAATCTCCCTTCCTTGGGAATATTTGATGTTGTATGAACTTAAAAAAGCAATCTCACTTCTCCTTAAAATTCATTTTCAATAGTCCTTCTGGATTCTTCATTTCTAGTAAGGTCCTTCAGAGCATCTTCATATGAAAAAAAAATTGATGAAGGTGGAATATTACTAGGATAGTCAGCATAGACACCTTCATGAGGTACCTCTAAGCATTCATCCCATTCCTTAGATGAAAAATCTACTTCCTTTCCTTTTACCACATATTTCATCTTTGTTGCCTCAGCTTCATTCAGTGTTGTACTCAAATGCTGATAGAACTCATACACTAGCTGGGGATAATAGGGTTTTTAATTTTTGGTAAACCAACTGATCCACCCTTGTGATTCTAGTACCTTTAGCGGAAAATATTTTCTTGACAGAAGCCACTTAGAAGACACTTCCTTTTCAGCTGTAACAACCCAAATTTTTAAGCTTGGTTTCCCAGTCCCAATGGTTTCACCCTTCTGACGCTTAGCAGGAGAAGATTTTTGAGGTTCTTTTATTGCACACTTAGTCCTTTCCATGATGAAGCTATGGATTATAACTGTGTCGAGAGTTCAAGAGTCGAGAGAGAGAGAGAGACTAAATGTAGGAGGCTTTATGGATATGGAGAAGGTGAAAGGCCAGGATGGATTGGAAATAATATATTATTTAGGTATTGTAAATCGAAAAACATAAAATTTAAATGCGGTAAGTTGAAAGAAATAAAATAGATTCGTTTCACTTAAAGAAAATTGAATTTACAAAATAGACCTTAAATGTATCAGTGTCACAGAATCGGTTCAAAGAAGATCGGTTTCACAACAATCGGTTTCAAAAAGATCGGTTTTACAAAGATTGGTTTTACAAAGATCGATTTTATAAAGATTGGCTTTATAAAGATCAGTTTTACAAAGATCAGTTTTACAAATATCGGTTTTATAAAGATCAGTTTTATAAGGATTAGTTTTACAACGATTGGTTTTATAAAGATTGGTTTTACAAAGATTGGTTTTATAAAGATCGGTTTTATGTGGATCAGTTTTACAAAGATAGGTTTTACAAATATCGGCTTTATAACGATCGGTTTTACAAAGATCGGTTTTACAAAGATCGGTTTTACAAAGATCGATTTTACAAAGATCGATTTTACAAAGATCAGTTACTGATTTATCATTCCTAGTTCATGTCTGATGTAATTCATTCTCTCGTAATTTAAGGGTTTAGTGAATATATCAGCAAGATAATGTTCAGTTCCAATAAACTCAAGAGTTATATCACCTTTTTGATAATGATCTGCCAAAAAGTGATGTCTTACATCAATATTCTTTATTTTAGAATGAGATATTGGATTTTTAGAAATGTTAATAGCACTTGTGTTGTCACAGTTAATGGATACATGTTTGAATTGATATCCATAGTCTAGTAAAGTGTGTTTCATCCACAAAATTTGTGCACAACAACTACCAGTAGCAATATATTATGCCTTGACATTAGATAATGCAAAAAATTATGCTTTTTTACTACACCATGATACTAGTGACTTGCCTAACATGTGACATGTCCCAGATGTACTTTTTCTATCTAGCTTACAACCAGAAAAGTCGACATCTGAATAGATTATTAAATCAAATGATTGTCCTCTTGGATAAAATAGTCCTAAGTTGGGAGTATATTTGAGATATTTGAAAATTCTTTTAACTGCATTTAAATGAGATTCTTTGGGATTATCTTGAAAGAGATCACACATGCATACACTGAACATAATATTAGGTCTGCTAGAACTAAGGTAGAGAAGACTCCCTATCATGCCTTTGTAGTTGGTTTGATCCACTAATTCTCCAGCTTCATCAGCATCCAACTTACAAGTGGTACCCATAGGTGTATCACTACCTTTACTACCATCTAAACCAAAACATTTTAAAAGGTAATTAGTATATTTACTTTTATTTAAAATAAAACCATCTTCATTTTGAAAATTTTGAAATCCAAGGAAAAATTTAAGTTCTCCCATTAAACTCATTTCAAATTCATTTTTCATTATTTTTTAAAAATCAGTACATAAAGAATTATTTGAAAATCCAAAAATTATATAATCTACATAAATTTGTACTATCAAAACATCTTTGTAAATCCTTTTAATAAAAAAAGTAGGATCTGATATTCCTTTAGTAAAACCATTTGAAATAAGAAAGGAGATAAGTTTATCATACCAAGCTCTTGGAGCTAGCTTTAGACCATATAAAGCTTTAGAAAGTCTAAAAACATGATTTGAAAAATGGGGATGTGTAAATATAGGGGTTTGTTCAAAAAATACATCCTCGACTATATACCCATTTAGAAAAGCACTTTTGACATCCATTTGATAAAGTTTGAAATTCAGATGTGTTGTATAAGCAAGTAATATCGTAAGGGCCTCTAACCTAGCTACAGGTGCAAAGGTATCCTCATAGTCTATTCCTTCCTCTTGACTGTAACTTTTTTCTACTAACCTATCTTTGATTCTAACTATATTTCCAGACTCATCAACATTGTTTCTAAAAACCCATTTAGTGCGTATTGTCAAAGTGTCTTTAGGACTTTCAACTAGTTCCCATAATTTGTTTCTTTCAAATTGATTTAATTCTTCTTGCATAGCCATCACCAAAAATTCATCATTGATAGAATCATTAATATTTTTGGGTCCAATCTATGAAAGAAAAGCTTGATGTTCAACTTGGTTTCTCAGAGAAGATATAGTTTGTGTTCCTAGATTTAAATCACCTACTACAGCATCTAAAGGATGATTCTTGAGAGTCCAAATACCTCTAGAAATATTTGAACTAGACTCCTCATGATTGTCTATTGGTCCAGACTCAACAGATGAAAATTCTGGAAGATTCCTAGAATTGGTTACTTTTACAGGGGATTCACCATCATTATCATTAAGGTTCAGAATTGACATATCTTCCTCAAGATATTCAAGAGAGGTTTTGGGTTCATGTGGATCGTTCTCATCAAATTTGACATGAACTGACTCTTCCACGCATTTGGTCTTCTTATTGAATACACTATAGGCATTACTGGTTGTAGAGTAACCTAGGAAAATTCCTTCATCACTATTGGAGGAAAATTTGTCAAGATTATCTTTAGTGTTAAGGATAAATACTTTGCAACCAAAAACTCTGAAGTAGTTAACCTTATGATTTCTATTGTTCCAAAGTTCATAAGGGGTATTCTTAAGAACGGGTCTAATCAAGACTCTATTAATGGTATAAAAAGCTGTATTTACTGCTTCAACCCAAAAATAAATAGGTAAATTATATTCACTAAGCATAGTTCTAGCTATTTTTTAAAGGGTCTTATTTCTTCTTTCCACCACTCCACTTTGTTGATGTGTTCTAGGAGTAGAGAAATTATGACTATAGCCATTGTGTGAGAAATTGGATTCAAACTCCTAATTTTCAAATTATTAGTCATGATCACTTCTGAAGTTCATAATTCTATGTTTACTAAGATTTTCTATAAACTTGGAGTATTTGATAAAATAAGAACAAGATTCACTTTTTTGAGCTAGAAAGTATACCCAAGTGTACCTAGAAAAATCATATACAAGAACATAAACATAGTTCTTCCCATTTAAACTTGAATCTCCTGATGGTCCAAACAAATCCATGTGAACCAACTCAAGTGGTTGAGTTGACTAGGATTGCACACTTTGTTAAGAGGGAATTCCAGTTTAGGTAAGTCTCTAACAAAACCTTTCCTAGTTAGTTTCCTAAGAGAGTGCACATTATAGTGTCCTAGTCTTCTGTGCCACATCCAGGATTCCTTATGAAAATCATTTAAGCAGGAAAAATTTTACTTAGCTAAAGAATTTAAGTCAACAGCATACACATTCTCATTTCTGAGAGCAGTAAATATTAATTCATTTTTGGAATTAAAAACATTACATGCATTATTTTCAAATTTAAAATTGAAACCATCATCACACAACTAATAGATGATAAGTAAATTGTACTTTAATCCATCAACAAAAAAGTACTTTGGAAATTAATAGTGTATTAGGGTTACTGATCTAGCCAAGCCGACGATTTTTCCCTTTACATTGTCACCAAAAGTTACGTGACCACCATCAACCATGATTAGGCTCTTGAAGCATGATTAGTCTCCCATCATATGTCTTTAACATCCACTGTCCAAGTACCACAAGGTCTTATAGGAACTCTTTAGGCAACATCCCTGCAAAACAGATTAGACATGGGGTAACTTTGGTACCCAAATTTTCTTGGGTCCTGAGAGGTTAACAAGTAACATTTTGGGAACCCATACATGTATCACATATTTCCTATAGTCAACAGATACATTCTGAGACATAAACACTATGTTTGATCCTTTAGAGAATTTTTTTTCAAGAAATGTTCCAGTACTCTAACTAGCAGCGAATTGTCTACATTTTGGAATAAATTTAGTTTTAATGATCCTTCTTTGTCTAGGCTGATATCCCAGACCATTTGTATATTTTGGGGCAATCTGTTTTTCTAGAAACTGAGTCGAGGTATCTCTACCTGTAGTAAACTTCTCAAGTTCTCTTCTTAATTTTTCATTGGATAACTTAAGTTTGGTTTTTTCCTTTAACAGTTGGGAGAGTTTTTCTTTTTCAATATCCAGACTTGACTTATAATTTGAATTTAAAGCATGTTGTCTCTTTAATGATTTATACTTATCCTTGATCTCATTAAAGGTATCCTCAAGAATTTCACAATATTCAAATACTTCATCCTTAGTCATATATTCATCATTATGTAACTCACTCTTATTCTCATAATAATAGGCATTATGTATTAGAGAGTTAAGTGTTAGCTCAAATGTTTCTGTCTTGAAACATAAGTTGGCATGATTGTTATGTTCACTGTCAAAAGAATCATATCCATAGGAGTTATCTTCTAAATCTCTCCAGGTAGCTTTAATAGCCTTTTTATATCCTTTTCCCTTGTCTTCATATTTCTTCTTGAATTTCATCTTGGGACAGTCTGCCTTCAGATGACCTTTTCGTTTGCACTCATAGAATATTATTTCATTTGAGTTGTCATTCCATTTTCTTTATTTCTTCTATTGTCCTTTACTATCATACTTTCCCTTATAGTTTGACTTCCTAAAGAATATCTTCTTTTGGTAAAACATTTTGAAATTTCTATCATGATGATCCATCTCCTCGTCACTATCTGAATCTGACTCTTCACTAGTGGAGTTGTCTGCAGGAACTTGATCTTTTTCTTTGTTTTTTATCTTTGAGGTAGTCGTATTGAATTCTAATGACTTCTTTCTTGGTTCCTCATATAATTCTTGATTAACCTTTTTTTCTTCCTCATACAACATAATTTTTCCAATTAGCTCTTTCACAGGTAGTTTGCTTATGTCATGAGATTCTTAGATGGAAATAGAAGTTCCCCTCCATCTATCAGGTAGGCATCGAAGCAGTCTCATAATCTGGTCCTTGCTATCCATTGGTTTTCCAAGAAGACTCATAGTGTTTACTATTTCCTTGAACCTGAGATATATTTCAAAGATAGGTTCATCAGGCTTCATTTTAAAATTATCATATTTGATAGTGTATATATTTAGTCTCATTTCTTTAACATTAGTTTTTCCCTCATGAGAAACAGCTAAAGTATCCCAAATTTCATATGATGTTTTACAAAAATATATTATATTAAATTCATCATCACCTAGAGAATATTACAAGGAATTCATTTCTTTACAGTTATTATTATATGTAACTTTAGTCAATTGAGACCATGTATCCCTAGAAGTAGCAAGAAGTATATGTTTCTCTTCAATTGTGTCCCAGATTTTGGGTCCCATAAACTCTAGATACATTTTTATTTTTAATTTCTACTGATCATAGTTATTACAATTAAATAAAGGTTTCATGTTAGTAGCAGTACCCTCAACTCTAGTTTCCATAGTTACATAGATTTTAAAGAACAAAAAATTTCGATATGAAAAAAAAATTAAGATCTTTAAGATACAACTAAAAATAAAAATTAAAATTAAATTGAAAAATCTTGAAAATAAATAACCCTCTGATAACAAATGTTTTTCGGAGTGGATACTCAAGAAGGGGTTGAATTGAGTTCCAATTTAAAATTTCTGTTAAAAAATTTATAGTTAAGAAAACCCCCAATTTTAAAAACGGCCCGGTTAATTAAGGCAGTAGAAATGTAAATGTTCAATTGGTCAACAGGTTTCTCAAATAGTGATTAGTCTTCAGATAAATCAATGTAGAACACTAATTCAACTTTTGAAATGAGTTTAATGAATTAAAAACATACACACACTAACCAAAACCAACTATCAAAGTGTAAGAAAAAACAGTTTTAAGTTTTATCAAATATAAGCAGCGGATAAAACAAAATAGAGTAATTGAACATTGGCACAAAAATGTAAACAAGAGGCTCAGTCTCAAGTATATACTTAATCCTCTCCACTTGGTGATCACCTTCCACCAAGATGTTTATATAAATAAACTTTTTATCCACACCCTAGATTGGGGTTTACAATAGGACACCAGCTTGTCCAGGTCACACTTGAACTCTACCACAGTTATTTATGGGAAACAAATGAAATAAAAGATTGAGTATGAGGATAGTTTTATATCCTCCAGTTATTCTCAGGAGATAGTGTGTGTAATATAAATAAATATACACACTACTCAAATAGAAATTATAAAACACAATAGATTTAAGGATGAGAATAGAGTTAAGAATTCTTTGTGTGTTGTGGCGTAAGGCTCTAGACTCAATGAATGTTGAGAAACTAGTATTTGAGTATTCTTCTGGAATATGTCTTCAGAACAGAGTATTGTAGTTTCTGTAATCCATCTTTGAGGAGTGAAAATGTTCATCTCGTTGATGTCTCAATGTATATTGATCCTTTTTGGTGTATACAGCTTGTTAGAGTCTTCTTGTAATCTCAAGCGCTTTGTTCTTCTTTTTGGTATTCGCACTGTCTGTTTCTATGTGTGTACTTCTACTGTTGTATCTTTAACGTGAAAGATGAGGTCCATTTATACTCCAGGATCCTCTACGCATAAGGATCTTCACACGTGCATGTACCTCGTACTTGTCTATGAATTTTCATACAGACAACATTAAATAATGTCAGAAACATTAATTTGTCTACATATGACCGTTAGAAATAAATTTGAATTAATAAAATGGAAACAGTTATTTATATCAATCAACGATTAATCTTCGGTCTTTTGTCTTTGGTTTGATAACATCAGTCTATCATCTTCAGTGTGTTATCTTCGGTGTGTCGACTTCGGTCTGTCGAACTTCGGTGTGTCGACTTCGGTCTGTCATTCTTCGGTCTGTCGAACTTTGGTTTTGGTCTGTCGAACTTCAGTTTCGGTCTGTCATTATTTGGTCTGTCGAACTTTAGTTTCGGTCTGTCATCAGTGTGTCGACTTCGGTTTTAGGGAATCCAAAAAAAATGTGAAGAGACTGTCTTGCATATACCATTACAAGAGGAATTTTTAATCAAAGTATATGTAAAAATACACTTGTAAACATATTGATTCGTGACTTGTAACCAATTGACTTATTAAAGTATATGTTTTTGTATGAAAAAATTGATTCACATAGAGATATTAAAATTGGCCTGAAAGATATGAATCTATATATTGACATTATTTTTTATTATGAAAAATACAATATCATGAAGGGTCCAACACCAAAGTTTGGCACTTCCAAATTTGGGGTTTCTCCTAGGCATGTGGTTTAAGAGTTGAAGAATCTAAGGTGGAAGGGCTTGGAGTCTGTGAAGAAGTTGAGGGGAAATCTGCTAATGGAAGTGTAGGTTGTGATGGCCTTCCCCTTTCTCTGGTAAAATCAAATGATCGAACAACTTCTAGGTGATCATGCAAGAAAATTGGGTTGGAATGGCCACTGGAGGGTTCTGGGACACCTCCATTTTTCTTTTGAGCCTACTTATTAATTTTACCATGGGTCTTAGTTACATATATTTCCTCCATGGGGATATGACTGAAATATTTGTTATGACCATGTCCGTATTGTACCATGTATCCTTGATTTTGGTGCATGTGGCATCTCATTCCTCAATTATGTGCGAGAAATTCATATTGGTGAGAATGATCATCATTGGATAAGAGATATTCCAAGTGCATCACATTGATAGAACCAAATATTAGATCTTTTTTCGATGAGGATTCCATTTTATGCGGAATTTCCCATGTTTCAGATGTTGTAGGGAAGAAATATTTAAGAGTTGGGGATTACATTGGAGCATAATATGATTCCTCCTCTTCTTTTTCTTCTTGCTTCTGATGGACATTCCCACCTTTGGGAGGTACTTCTAATATTTCCTTATTAGGTGGTGGAGTTATTGAGGGTTTTTGAAACTATTCTTTCATGGTGGCATGATCTCAATCAACTATTTCTCGAGTCATTCAGTTGTTGAATTTTTGTGTACACCTGGCCAGAAACTTCTACTAACCATCCTTTTCTTTTGTCTGAATAATGGTTGTGCATGCCACCTACTCTAGAGAGTTTTCTGATGCCACCTATCTATAATCGACCATGAATTTAAAGAAATCTTTGAAGATGAAGCAATATTGGATTCTATGACCTAGACTCCTATGGAAAGGGTAATAGTTGGAATGGTCAGTGAGGTTGACCTCATCAAGATTTCTAGGTTGTTGAATCCAAAGAAGGTTATTGTCCATGGATTCCAAGAAATATATGGGGAGTTTTCATTTTGTAAGGATTGTATTTGGTTCATCCATTCCTAAAATCTTGGGCAACCCTAATTTCTCTATGCTTCTGGATGAGGGTGATTTTGTGGCTGTTGCCGCTCAACTGGAGGTTTTGGGCGGTTTTTATCCTACATAGGTTCTTATATGGGAACCATTGCTAGAATGAGGGTGACTTCTATATCTTCTGATCTATTTAGCCTTTTCCTCTATGTTGTGGGCATGATTAAAGACTTATATTGGGTTTGCTGAATGGATTCTTCAAGAATTTGTGTCATTTCAGCGAACTCTCGGAACCCACTCGGATACTTCCTAGGGATCATAGGTGTCTATAAATCAGTATAAGTTCCATCTATTTCTCTAATTAGAGATGGATGTTGAGAGAATATGTTAAACCTTTCCACCTTTCTATGAAATAAGAAACCCTCTCATTATTGTGTTTCTTTCAGTTTGTTAAGTTGACAATTTTTGTCTTCATTATCATAGAGTTGAACTCATAAAGTAACTAATGATAAAGGTCTTTCCATCATAGAATGGATCCTATTGGAGGTTTTTTATTCTAAAGGATGGCCCTATCAGATTCTGTACAAAACACCTCAACTTTTTTTCCTCATGTTGATCTTGAGGGCCCATAATTGTCCCACATCATGATACGAAGTGTGTGAGATATTGTTTAGGGTCACCTGCACCATAAATGGTAGATAAGGTAAGATTATAAAAGGTGGGTGGTGGTGGGGTATCATCCACCCATTTAGGATGTAGATTCCTCTTAGGATTCAAAGGTTTTCATTGCTCTTCCATGACTTCCATTCCAGTATCTAGGGACTCTATGACATTAGGTAACTATAGGGTCCCTACTATCAGATCCATCTCCCATCCAAAGGGAGTAGGTGGGGGCCAATGAGGTGGTACCACATTCATCTCTCTATGATTTTATATTAGTCCTATGACTAAATTATTTACTTGATGAGGGAGAGGCTATCGCCACATCAAAGCGATTTCATGATTATTTTTAACTAACTCATTTATGTAGATTGGATATCAAGATTCAGAGCTAATATTATGCTCAAATATCTCCCTTGATAGTGGATCAGCAATGTGATTGAGAATATTCATCTCTAATTGAAGACGATACTTAGTAGGAATATTTACCCTGAGTAGATCCTTGTCGAGTTGTTGGAGATTTTGTATTTCACTCTCATACTGTGGCATTTTTTCCACCATGGAATGAATCTCAAATCCTTTGGTTGATGATCAGGATGTAGCCACACCTTTCCCTTTTTCATTGGAATGGTTCCATTATAGATTTTCCAGCTTGTTATTTGGTGGTTCCAAATTTTGGATCCTTCTCTGGTTCTGGGTGTGTGAAACCTTGATCGGTGCATCCAAATCTCCATACTCCCGGGGTAGATTCTCTATGTTGTAGGATTCTACATTTGTGCCTTGATGAATTTCTTCCATGTTGACCATGACAACATTCATAGATGGATATCGATCAATGGTGCTTGTTCCATTACATTCAATGCAATAGGCTGATTTTTCACTACCTTTATTAGGGTCGTTATTTGAACCCTTGTCTATATTGGTCTGTTTTGGCTTGTGACCTCAGTGGGGTCTAATCGCATTTTTTGTATGTTCCTTCTATCTTAGTATGTGGGTAATGACCATGGGGGATTTTATAGTCATAATTATCAAATGGTCCCTGAATAGTAGTGGTTTCTTCCACGATGGGAGGGATAGGTGGAAAATATACCATTTCCATCTCAACCTAGAGAAGACTAATTCTCTCTGTGGTGATGATGATGGTGAAAATTCTCCCAGCTCTATGGAGTGGGGGTCATTTAGGGCTGCAATGGGCACTGATTGTTCATGTTGTTGGGGATCCAAGGATTCTAGTCAGGGATATGATAATTATTGGGACGGACATGAAGATATAAATTCCCCCATCCCAATGGGTTGTGGTTGGTCTATAATCACTACTAATTCTTCTAGGACCCTCCGAAGGGATAATGAACATGGAAGTGGTGATTGAAATATAAATTCCTCTATCCTAGAAGGCTGGGGTTTTCTCGTAGATACCAAGGACATGTCTAGGATCCTATTAGGAATTGAATATCAAATGAGTGGAGGAGGTGGTAGATATTCTCTTATCCCAGGGGACTGGGTCCGATCTTGGATGGATACTATGTAAGTTTCTATTGTGTCTTTTTTATGAATCTCAACTATTCTCTCATGGTAACTGGGTACAATGGAAGCCCATGATGAGAATTATTTTTCATGAGAAGTTTTTCATATGATCGCAGCTCTATTATCCATATTCTAAATGTGTTCTCATTACTTAGAGGGCCCTAGATTGATGTCATGTTGGTTATCCTCTCCCTCCATTCATGATGTCTGGGAATCATTGAAGCAGGGGCATTCTATTGTAGTGACCAACTAGACTGATCGTTACATGGTCCCTTAATTTCACCAGAGGATATAAC
This sequence comes from Viscum album, assembly GCA_963277665.1. Classification (NCBI taxonomy): domain Eukaryota; kingdom Viridiplantae; phylum Streptophyta; class Magnoliopsida; order Santalales; family Viscaceae; genus Viscum; species Viscum album. The sequence goes on along the minus strand of OY728161.1, from coordinate 693,135,381 downwards.
ATTAAAAGATGCCTAATATGAGAGGTTCCATTTTTTTCAAATGTATATAAAAGTTTAAGTATCCATATTGTCTCCATCCTCAAATAGGGATGAATGAAATGGCCTCAGAGATCAGTTGTTGAAGTGTCATGATGCAATGGTAGTAATCATGTTTCCTATTTTCATTGTGATTTTCCAATTTTGGATCCCAGGACTTGGATATAGCAGCTAGGTCTAGTTGAAAATAAAGTATCCTGATTTTCTAAGGGTAGCACTAATATCTTGGATAAGGGAGATGTGTTGAGCCTTCCGTTACTGATGATTAGATCACATATTCTATCATAGATAAGGAATGCACTTATTTTATATCTCATATGGGATCTAATAGTTAGAAGTAAAAAGGGGGTAGAACATGATGGGGGGTTGTTTCCTACTAAATCTCTCCATATGTCAATTTCAACCACCTCTTCATCAAACTTACATACCTTAATCCGGTCAGAACATAGAAGATAGCTCTGATGGTTTCCTGTTTACTAGAGTGGAGTGCTGATAAAATTTGATGGGGAAACATATATAGTTAACCATAATTTTTTAGCACCTCTCTATATGAAGGTGTTAGAGTTTTAAACACATAACTATACAAATGTTTCTGTGAAAGGGGAAAATTTCCTTGTTTGTGGGAGACATCATTGTGGGGACATTGACCATGGTGGATGTCAGAAGTAGAGTCTCTATGATCAATATCCACACTTCCATGGAGAGGAATATCTAGTAATAAAGGTATTCTACTTATTCATTGATATAATAGTTTATGGAACCTCATGGTTTTGAGAATGTGTCTTGAAAAACCTTAAGGACATTCGCATTGAGCATATTAGGAATATAGGCCATGTTCTGCGTCGTGGTTGGAATATGTTTACCAACCTTTTGGGATTATGTAGGGATATGTGTCTATTGTATGAAGGTTACTAACACTTGTATATAACCATCCGGTGTCATGGTAATATGCTTCCACTACTAATAAGCTATTAGAATATGCCAATAAGTTGTCTCATTATTGAAAGGAATATGGGCCTATCCTAAGGCATTTTCTATTTTCACTTGGTGAGCCTCAGTCAAGATGGAAGTATGAGCCCGATCCTATGTTTGGGGATATGCTTCTAGTATTTATTGGTAGGAGTATGATCCTGCCCCGAGGCATGTGTCTCTTTTACCTAGTGATCCCTGGTTGGAACATAAATTTGATCATGGTCCAAATATGAATTCCCCGCTAGAATATTCCAACTAACCTCCATAATGGGAGAAGTAATAGGATCCTCCTATTATATTTCTTTGGAATGATGTTAGAATAATAATTTTTCAGCAGAAGTCAGAATATGTGCCTTGCTTTTGTGGTCTACTAGAATATGCTTGGTGGATTCACTGATAGAAATATGAGCCGGCCCTATGACTTGTGTCATTATAAATTGGTCATCCCCAGCCATAATGAGGATATATCGCCAATATTGGGACTTTGGATTATGTCTTTGGAGTTCTTCAAAATGAATATGAGTATGTCTTGAGGCTTGTTCCCATCTAAAATAGTAAGCGCTAGCTAGAATGAGGATATAAGCCCGATACAGGGCCTTTGGAATATGTCACGAAACTTTTTTGATAGGAATTTTCCCCTATCCCGAGGCATGTTCTACTCTCACTTGGTTATCCCCAGTTAGAATGGGAGTGTGATCTTGGTCCGATGTCTTATCCTTTATCAGAATATGCTAATAATCCTCCTAGATAGGAGAAAGAGTGTTCTCTTACTCCGGTAAAACAACTTTTTTTCAATGATCAGAGTGTTGAGTTGCCCTGGCTATAGGGAAAGAAGTATTCTCCCATCCCTTTATCTGTAACAGTTTTAGAATATGCTGGTATAGTTCTTCAACTATTGATAAAATATATTTTCATTTTAGAAAAGTGTGTGTAGGAATATAACATGCACTTTTTCCATATCCATTATACACTAGTAGATGTCTTCAATTGAATTGGGGATATGCGCCAACTTTTTTAATCCTTGTGCTATTAGAATATGTCGATGGGATTCATGCATGGGGGTAGGGATATGCGCCTCCCCTATTCCTGATGTGGGAATATGCCCATGTACCTATTCTGTGTCACCGTGAATATGAGCCTACTTGCTAGTTCTTTGTTGGATATATCGGTAGGAATCATCATTAAAAGTGAGGATATGATCCCTCTTCTATATATCTAGAACCTTCCTCCCCCGATGATCCTTCCTTGTTGCCCATTCATGGGTTTTAGTGGTGGAAACGTATCGGGTAGTACCATCAGCAAGAGACTGGTGATTACTAGTGGGATGATGCTAGCAATAATGGTTGGTAGGTTCCCTCCTCAACGAAACCTAAATTGGACAGAATCCATATTTGGATTCCTATTCCACCTTCTTTAGAGACTGAAGGTGGCAATTGTCGTGCTCTAGGGATAATCTCCTAAAGTGGTTGGTTGTAGAAACAAGTGATAATAGCTTATAAGTAGCCTTTCCTAGGCGATGTGGACTAGCTGGTTTCCATGCTTGGATAACATCGCGTATAAATCCCATGGTTAGAATTATACCATTTCAGTGGTACTCCCAGGCCATCATGTTTTCCTCTTTTTGTTGGAGTTTTCAAGTAGGTGAGATCATTTTCCGACCTATGGGGGTTGTTGTCATAGATGATTTATGGAAGTGAACATTGGATGAAGAAGACATTGTATAAGATTGGGATGTTTTCCGAATCTGTAATCATGTAGACAATAAGGAAAAAGGTTACCGATTACTGCAATATCATAGGAATAATATGCTCAATCAGATAAGCAAGGTTAACACAATTATCTTGATATTCATGATCCATTCATTCTCTTCCCATGGAATTTTCAATGCAAGGATTTACTTATAGGAACCCGGGTTATAGAGGATTATCTATAAGATCATACCGGTATTACTAATTTTTTTATATAGGGTGTGCAGAATAAATTATCCTGACACATTCTTATTCTGTCATTTGAGAGATTCATCTCAGGAATGTTAGTTTTTATATATGGGGAGCAAAAAAATGGGTGGGAAAATTATAACCAATCATTTTTTATTACAAAGATTCACATCGGGTTCAAAATTTGTGTTTCATTAGGGTTTCAAGGCATGGATGGGATCCATCTGATGGTTTTATTGTGGGGTATTTGTGTTGTTCACAATCATGAACATCAAACTACCATTTTTCCCTTACTGAAAAATCCCAATGGTTCTATCAACCATAACTTTGTACATACCTTTTTTACAAAGGTAGGTGGTCCCATGGATATTTAGGCTCAGTGACCCTTGGAGACTTGCATTGGTCAAGAGGATGGTAGGTCAATCTCATTACACCCTTTGGGGAGAATTATTTCCAACTCTGAGACTCTCTTATATATTTAATATATGTTTTTTAATATATTCCTAATCCTAATACGGGACTGGTTACCCTAACAAAATAATCATGGGTCAATCCTCTTTCATATGAAAAAGACTTGGGTCTCTTAGGTTAATCAATCTATATGTATCCATGGTTCCCCATCATTACCCAATAATGGGTGGTTTTGTAACACCACAATATTTCATAGTATGTTATCTTTTCAAAGTAATTCAATAACATTTGCAACATGCAACACCGAGTTTGTGCGCACCACAACTTACCAAACTAGTCATTCAAAAAGCAGTTATGAATAGTGTAAACTAAATTTTGAATCTTATGTACTCTATAAAATTTTAGAATCCATATTATGTGTTTCTTATACATAATATAAGAACAAATTCATTTTTTCTAGATAAAATAAGTATTTTTCAAAAAATGCAATTCTACCACCTTTTAATGGAGAACCATTTTTAAATCCAATATTTGACAATTTCATATATTAAATTTGACAAAATAAACTTTTTTTAGAATCAGCACATAAAAATTTTGTTTTTCTAAATTTTTGTGTTTTTCTGATAACTTTCATATTTGGGTGAATAGTGAAAAATACTAAATTTTAACTGAAAACAACTTTTTTAATAAAAATAATTTATAGTGTTCAATTATAAATTTGAATGGTTTGGAAGTATAATTATATTATTTTTAATCATTTAATACAATTTTGGTCATTATAAGTAATTTCCCAATTAAATTTGACATAAACACGTGTCTATCTTTTGATAGTTTTTACTTTTTTTAAAACCTGCTTTTTAGTTTTGACAACGATAATTAATTTTAAATTAATAAATGCAACTTCTAAGTGTTTAATTTGGTAAAATAGACTTTATTTTGAACTAGTAATATCAAAATTATCTTAAGGTGACTTTTTGGTATTTTTCTGAAAACTTTCAGTTTTTGATAAATAGTGAAAATACTAAATTTTAATTAAAAAAAACTTTTTTAATCAAAATAATTTATAGTTCTAAATTATACTATAGAGTGGTTTTAAATTATAATTAGATTATATTTTTACCATTTAATCCAATGTTGGTCATTGGGTATAATTTCACATTTAAACTGGACATAAACAAGTGTCAATCTTTTGATAGTTATTATTTCTTAAAAACACATTTTTTGTTTTGACAGCGGGAATTAATTTTAAATTAATTTCTGCCACTTCTATGTTTTGAATTTGGAAAAATAGATTCTATATTTTGAATCATGAGGTCCAAATTATTTAAATTGGTAACTTTTATCTTTAGAAATTATGAATAATTACTTCGGTAAATAAAATATTTACCATGGTAAAAAGGTAAATTCGGTAAATAAGGTTAAAAAATAATATTATAATAATACTAAATTACCCTAAAATGTGTCTTATTCCTATTGGTTGATACAAGTCCGACGATGGGCATCCTGGGGTTGACTTGGGGATCCCATGTAGCCACATGGGTGCGATAATGACATTTTATATTAAATAATATAAAGTAAAGACAAAAATAACAAAAGCAAATATCTTTTAGTAAAACAATTTTTATATGAGTTTATATAATTTATCTGTTAGAAAATAAATAGTCATTTTAAAGATAAAAATATTTCCTACATCATGAAATTTTAATTATAATTTTTAAAAATAAAATAAATATATTTATATATGACACAATAATGATGCAGTTTTTTTCTTATTAATGAAATAATCAAATAAATGATATTATAAATATTAAAATAAATATAATTTGGACGTTTTTATTACATAAATGAATTTTATAGGTTAATATGATATGTTAAGGTTTATTAAATTAAGTTTTTAGAAGTAATAATGTTGTTATGACTTTAACAAAAATAACTTATTAAATAATGTCAAAATTGACATAATTGAGTTTTTAAAACAAATACTATATTATTGGTTGATATAGTATTCCTAAAAGTATAAGGTTCCACAAAATGGCCTAAATAATATTATATGTGTTATTAATGAACCTATTTATGTTTTATTGGTAGATTATACTATGTTTATTAACCATATAATATAGAAATACAAAAGAAAATGGTAAAAGTCAAACTATTTAACTAAGAGTTAAATCTAAATGATAAAGTTAATATGATGACATAAACCTATATAAAACCTATTTTATTAGAGGATTCATACTCATACCCACCCTATCCTATAAATAAATCATTTTTGATCCATTAAAAACTGAAAATTATTTTATTATAAAATAATATTTCAAGTTTTTTCTAAAGTGACCTTCACCTCTCTTATCAAAGAGAAATTCCCCTTATCTTAATTTAACACCTCAAAAGCCTTTTGGTTCGGCTAAAACCTGCTCAAATATCCTCCCAACATCCCTCACTTCATCCTAGAGGCATTACTTTGGTCAGAAAGCCAACCTAAGGAGCCCTTTTGATCAAATAAAAAGGAAGAACCCGAAGAAGAGGTAATAATTTCACCACCCTCTTTCAAGTTCTTTTCTTCTTCCACTTCCTCTTTATTTGTTGTTCTCATTATAAAATGATAAATCTAGTATATTATATATACTGTGATTTTATTATAAATATCGTACAACCATATTCATTATTCTATCCATCCTATGAATGACATCTCACCATATGTGCGTACGTATGGCTTACCGTCTCCACCTCGTGGTGTAGCTGTTATTCAAATACATTATTATTTGGATGTGTATAATAATGATGTATAATTGATGTAAATAATAAATATAACATTTTAATGATTCTGTATATATGATATAACATCTATTTACATACGTTTTTAAATCAAAATAATGATATTGTCGCTCGTGCGTACATACGGATTACCATCTCCAGGAACGCGATGAGATTCATTTCCCCATCATAGCCATTCAAGAATAATTTTCATTTGATGGTTAAAAATAATTTTTAAATACATAATATCATTCTGGATATGAATAAAATACATCCTATCTATAACAAACACGTCTTATGTATCAAAACATATAAAGGAAAACGAATCAGTTAACACCCAAAAAGATGATACTACTGAAATATCATTATCAAAGCAATATTAGAAGATCATATATGATATAATATTAATGTATATAGTTCTTTTATAATTTAATAACAATTATTTCACAATTATACATGAGGTTAACCTACCCTCGACCAAGGAAAAGAAAAATATACGGGTTAATTTCACAATCTCTTTATTATCTGAGGTTGTTTTTACGTAAGTATCTACTAGGACCTCTTTATCATCCACATCCGTGTTTTCTTAAAAATGTATTTTAAAACATTTTTACTATTTATTAGACTATGGGTTAAAGTCATTTATACCCTTATTTGACCTTATATGTTTTCAAAGGAATATTTCTGTCATTTTCCAAACACGGTACTTTACGACCTTTTTGATAAAATTAAGGTAAGAAAGTTTTTTTAACTTATACAGAGGGTGCGGTTATTTTCCACCATTATAACATCGTCGAAGATTACATTAAAATATTATAAGAATATTTACAAAATAATTTTTTTATTTTATAATTATGTGACTTTAAATGATTTAAAAAAAGATATTTCTCTCAAATAGTTTTGATTTCATCTATGTCAATATCCTTTGATGGATTTTATACTTGTTTGAAGTCGATTCATTATGAAACAAATCATCCATATTGTATTGAAGGTTTTGTGGTATTTTTGACAGTGGATGTGTTATTTTTCTACCATTCATGGTTTATGGTTAAAGTATTGACATTTTGTATGCTAGTTTTAATATGAATGTTTATGTTATATTTCAACCTTTTCATATGAGGAATGTATTGGACTTAGTAAGTGATGGTTGGATCCCACTATAACTCCTAAATGAATCGGTAGGTCTCATGATACAATTAGACATGGAATTGGTCAAGGTCTTTCCCAATTTGATATATGGTTTTGGCTGAGGCCTTAATCATTTTTAGACATCTTGGTCGAGGCCTTGACAAGATGTTTCAGAATGTTTGGCATTATACATTCCCTCAATATGAAAATAATATTGATGGTTCATGTGGTTATTCGACTAGTCTAATACCCATGAATATGTTTTATTCGCCCTATAGCTCTGATCAACACTCTCTATAAAATTATTACCAAGCTTATAGCTAACAGACTCAACACTATTACTGACAAAATTATCTCCTACAATCAATTTGGTTTTATCAAGGGGCGATCAATCCAAGACTGCATTTGTCTTGCTTCGGAATGCACTAACATGTTAAATAATAAAAATAGAGGCGGAAACATCGCCATTCAACTAGACATTCGTAAAGCTTTTGACACTATGGACTGGAATTTCATTTTCAAAGTTCTTCATGGTTTTGGCTTCAATGATAACTTCATATCTAGAATTAAAATCCCCTTTCATTCTACTCATGTTTCCATTTTGGTCAATGGATCTCCTAGAGGGTTTTTCAAATGTTCTAAAAGAGTCAGACAAGGAGATCCCTTATCTGCTATTCTTTTTTCCATTGCAGAAGACTATTTTAGTCGTCTGCTCACCCATATGGTTGACCATAACAAGCTCAAACCAATTCAGGATTACAGAAATGTGAATGCCCCCACTCACCTCCTTTATGCTGATGACATCATTCTTTTTCTAAAGGGTGATCTTAAAAACATCAGAACTCTTAAAGCTGCTATCAACCATTACGAGGAGGTCTCGGGTCAAGTCATTGGTTGGAATAAATCTTTCATTTACTTTGGAAAAAACTTCCCTTCTGCTAGAAAAAATAGTATTATCAATGAGCTTAACATCAAAGAAGGTACTATCCCTTTCAAGTACCTTGGGGTTCCCATCTTCTGGGGTAGACCCAAAGCCTTCTACTTTTCAAGCATTGTTGACCAGGTTCTTCATCAACTTTCCTCTAGGAAAGGAAAATCCCTCTCCATGGCGGGGAGAGTTTGCCTTGTTAAGTCTGTTATTGTTTCCAAACTTGTCTACTCGATGATGGTCTATAAATGGCCTACTAGTCTCATTAAAAATATAAATGTTCACATTAAAAACTTTGTCTGGTCTGGAAGCACTTTGGACAGAAAACTTGTGACTATTCCTTAGGCTAAGTGCTGTAAGCCTATAGCCATGGGTGGTCTTGGTATTAAAAACATTAAGTTCTTCAATAAAGCTCTTCAAGCCAGATTAACTTGGAACCTGATTCACAATGACACCCCTCCTATTTCTTTTATCAAAAACAGGTTCATTGATAGATTGAAAAGATCTAATAGAAGTTTCATGACCTCTTCCATTTGGCCCTGTGTTAGAGACACTTATGACAATATTATGCACAATGCTAGATGGATGGTTTCGAGAAACTCTTCCATGAGATTCTGGTTGGACAATTGGACTGGTGCTCCTCTTATCTCTGTGACTCCCCTTGACCATATCCCTGTTGACATCAACTCCACTGTCAATAATGTGATTAATTCTCACATTGATTCCCTTCCCAAAAACATTACTCAAATTATTGATTCCTACCATTTTTCTACCTCGTGTGATTTCTTGATTTGGGAGCCTTCTCATAATGGGATCCTTAATTCCAAAAACTTTTATAATCACTCCTTACACAATGCTGATAATGATATGAAATGGATAAATTTTTTTGACAAACCTTGGATCAAACCTTCTAGATTCACTCTTATTTGGCGTCTCGCCCACAATAGGGTTCCCACTGATGTTTGTCTTCAAAGTTTTGGTATCTAACTTTGTTCAAAATTTCACCTTTGCAATCAGCATAGAGAAGATGCTAACCACTTATTTTTATCTTGTGCTACTGCCACCGCTCTTTGGAACTATATTTTTGACACTTTTGATTGCAGATGGCTGGTTTAGAACTCAATTGATGAGCATCTTAAGCGTTGTGTTGCTAAGGATAACTCTCAACAAATCAGAAACTTGTTCCTTGCTGGGGTCTCAGAGATGATACATGTGATATGGTATGATAGAAACTCGATTCTTCACAATAATTGCTCACACAACAATAATGCAGGTAAAACGCGAATTCTTATTGCTATTCGGGAAGCTGCGCTGATTCAGAATGGTTCCTGCAACAATTCGGTGGATGATTTTATGATCCTTAGACGTCTTCGAGTTGAGGCCATTTTATCGAAACCGTTTCGCACTTTTGAGGTTTTATGGAGACCTCCCTTTCCAGGTTGGATTAAAATCAATGTGGATGGAGCCTCTAAAGGAAATCCAGGTCCTGCGAGTTGTGGAGCCGTCTTCAGAAATCATCATGGTAATATTATGGGGTGCTTTTTTGGAGGCTGCGGTACTACAACCTCTCTGGAAGCGGAGATGCTCAGTGTTATTCATGCCACTGCTTTTGCTCTTCAACATGGGTGGAACAACTTATGGATTGAAAGTGATTCTACTACTGTTTTTCAAGCCATTTGGAAGGGAGATATTCATCTTGCTTGGCCGATTACTACGCGCTGGATGAATTGTCTTCAATCTCTCCATAACGTCAGTTTCATTGCAACACATACTTACCGCGAATCTAATATGGTTGCAGATTCTCTCGCTAATAAAGGCATTGATCAGACTTTAACATGGCTGGAGGAGCTCCCAGATAATCTGATGCCTTTGCAATTTAAAGATTGTAATTTGATCCCGTCTTTTAGACTCTTGTAATCCTTGTTTTCTTTTTGCTAATAAATTTGCTTCGGTTCTTTGACCAAAAAAATGAATATGTTTTATTATACCATTATTTACTCATATCATATTCCTTCCATAAAAGTGTTCATGTTTATTATTTTTAAAGGCATGTGTTTTCAATTATTCACCATGCCTAATATTTATGTTATCTTCCATTTTATTTCTTACCCTTACTGAGTGTTTGAGATCACCCCTTTCTTAAGTTTCATTTTACCAGGATATGAAGAAGTTAGTTATGATTGACTTGAAGGAATAATCTAGGAGTCTTGGATGTTTCTAATGGAATAAATTAGTGTTTTATTTCTTTTTATGTTGTAATGTTGAACTTATGTATGAATCTTGTTTCCAATAATACTAAACTGATCGGTCTTTCGGGACATGATTTCCTTGTGATAATGCCAATTTTATGTAATAATGCACTGACTCTGGGTAACTGGGTTTGGGGAATTATAGTTGGTATCATAGAAAGTTTAGTACAAACTTTGGAAACTATATTTAGATAAACTCTAATTAGAGCACATTACCCTAAGATATACTTTCAGGATTAGTATAGAAGAACATCCTAGAAGTTTGTTAATGTAGATATTTTATGTATTTTTCAAGAAATACATCCCTATCTGGATATGAGAAGGTAGTGTCATCTCTGGAATAGATGTACCTAGGGGTAAAACCTGAAAACACTACTTTGAGCTAGACTCAAACAGAAACTGGTGCACAACAACGGGCCTTGTTGTACTCTTAGTTATGATACTCCCAGGGGATATGCTTAGGATAATTCTCATTTTCTTTACAAATAATTATTAAGGGTTAATGAATATATACTTCCTCAAAGGAAACATTTTTATGATTATGGATTACATCCATAAACTATTCAATTTATGTCAAGTGTTTTACAATTATGGAATTATGTATTTCGATTCATAAACTAATCTAGTTTATTCCATTGTTTAGAAATGGTGCCTAGTGGAAGGAATGGAAACCATATCAATGAACATAATCCATGTAGGTATTTCCCTCCTACTCAATATAATTATAGTGGAGCTGGTGATGCAACTGGTGCTGATCATCTTATCACCATACTGGGACAACTCACTCAGGTTATAAATAATAACCTTACCCGTATGGAGCACCCTAATTCACAACGCGAAGGATAAATGTTATATCACTTCATGATGAAATAACCACCAACATTCAATGGGATTAAAAATCCATTAGTAGCTGAGCAATGGATAAATTCCTTAGAGAAAATATTTCATGCTTTGGGGAGTAGCAAAAGGGAAAAAGTTGTCATGGTAGTTTATCACCTCACAGGAGATACAGATCAATGGTGGTCATTGATTCAAAACACAAAGGAGGATGAAGAAGTATCAAGTATGGAATGGAGGTATTTTAAAGATATTTTCTAAGAAAAATACTTTCGTCGTGACCATCGAGTGGATATGGAAAGGCAATTTATACACCTAAGACAAAAGGAGGATGAGAATTTCGTGAAGTATGAAGCTAACTTTACAAGGTTAGTGAGGCATGCAGTAGATTATATTCATAACCCTAGGAGTAATATTGATCAATTCTTTGAGGGGTTAAAGCCATTTCTCCATCGAGCATTAATCTCACAATCCTTCTTGTTGCATGAACATATTGTCTCATGTGCTATCAAGGCAGAAAAAGAATTCTCTAAATCTTATGACAATAAAGTAAATCAAAAGAAGAAGATAACAGTGGGGAAAGAGACAGATAAAGGGAAAAAGGGAAAGAATTATTTTACATTAAGTGATAATTATGGGAAGAAACACCCTGGTACTTTCCTAAAAGTAATGGGAGTTTATTACAAGTGTGGTGAAAAAGGCCATCAAGCTCGTGATTACAAGGGAAAGAAAGTTGTTGTCAGTGTTGAATGCTACAATTGTAGAGAAATGGATCATTATTCAAATGAATGTTCTAAGCATCAAGGAAACTTAGCTTAGAAAAGGTCAAGGGAGCAAGGCCAAGCTTATGCTATTACTATAGTTGAAGTGGAATAATTTATGTATTTGTGTTTTTGGACTCAAGAATTATATTCTGGTTATAAGAATAATGTGATATATATAAGGATTGTACTAAAATAATTGTTTTTCTAATTATGGTTTTAATATGATTAAGGTAATCATATTTTCAGTATAAGATAATAAGATAAACTTTACTTTGTCTGGGGAATCTGATTTTACCATTGCTTTTGGAATTTAGAGACCTTTTAGAGAGAGTCTGGACAGAGGTATTTTGGATAACTATAAATGCTAGAATGGATTGAGTTGAACTTTGGATAGTATTGTTTAAAGTTAAAACATTTCTTAAGATTATTTTTTGAATACTATAATACTATAGTTATAGGAAAAGCACAACTTGCAGGTCGGGCGATAACCCATCGCGTTAGACAAAGCTGTATGAATCGAACCCACAACCAAAGTGCGACAAGGATTTATTACCTACCACTAGACTACAAGAAGTACTTGGTTATTAAAAAATAGTTTTATTCATTTAAATGGTATATTTTAATATTTAGAACCCTATACGATTAGGATAAATAGAGTATTTTTATGTTCTATTATATTTTAGAGTGAAAGATTAGTTTGTGGTGAAAATTAGTTAAAGGATAGAACTTTACTTGTAAAGTATATTTTTTTCTCTTATTCTAAGAAGAAATTAATTCTTAAACATTAGTTAAGGGATCTTAAAACTGAAAATGTATTATCTTGATACCTTATGTTTTGGTAACCTTATGATATTTTAAATCATCATACACTAATGGCTTTGAGGACCTCAATTTTACACTTTTTTTGGGATTGATAACCTCAATCACTCCCTATAAATATTTACATTTTTTCCTCTAATTATGTGTCTCTAATTTCCACCAATGTCCTCCAAATAGTGATCACAATTTGGTGTGACTTTTCATTTCCATTTCCCTCTTATTAAGACTAAATTTTATTAACCCAATTTCCGATGTGGTTCTTCCACAAAGATATTTTATATTTTTAACCGAAGAACAATTTCAAATTATGAGGATGCAATTTATGGAAGTAGGGATAATCTAACACCCCATGATTTCATAGTACGTTATCTTTTCAAATTAATTCAATTACTTGCACAACACGCAACACCGAGTTTGTGCGCACCACAACTTACCAAACTAGCCGTTCAAAAAGCGGTTATGAATAGTGTAAACTGAATTTTGAATTTTATATACTCTATAAAATTTTAGAATCCATATTATGTGTTTCTTAGACATAATATAAGAACAAATTCATTTTTTCCAGCTAAAAGAAGTATTCTTCAAAAAATGCAATTTTACTGCCTTTTAAGGAAGAACCCTTTTCAAATCCAATATTTGACACTTTTATATATTCAATTTGACAAAATAAACTTTTTTTTAGAATAGTGACATAAAAATTTAGTTTCAATAAATTTTTTGTGTTTTTCTGATAACTTTCATATTTGGGTGAATAGTGAAAAATATTATATTTTAACTGACAACAACTTTTTTAATAAAAATAATTTATAGTGTTAAATTATAAATTTCAATGGTTTGGAAGTATAATTAGATTATATTTTAATAATTTAATACAATTTTGGTCATTATAAGTAATTTCACAATTATATTTGACATAAACACATGTCAATCTTTTGATAGTTTTAACTTTTTTAAAAACCAGCTTTTTTGTTTAGACAACAGGAATTAAATTTAAATTAATAAATTCAACTTATATGTTTTTAATTTGGTAAAATAGACTTCCTTTTTGAATTAATAATATCAAAATTAGCTTTGGGTGACTTTTTGGTATTTTTCTGAAAACTTTCAGTTTTTAATGAATAGTGAAAATACTAAATTTTAATTAAAAACAACTTTTTTAATCAAAATAATTTATAGTTCTAAGTTATACTATTGAGTAGTTTTAAAGAATAATTATATTATATTTTTACCATTTAATCCAATGTTTTTCATTGGATGTAATTTCACATTTAAACTGGACATAAACAAGTGTCAATCTTTTGATACTTATTATTTCTTAAAAACACGTTTTTTGTTTTGACAGCGGGAATTAATTTTAAATTTATTTATGCCACTTTTGTGTTTTAAAATTGGAAAAATGGATTAAATATTTGGAATTAGGAGATACAAATTTTGTAAATAGATAAATTTTATTTTTATGCATTATGAATAATTACTTCGATAAATATTTTATTTACCATGGTAAACGGTAAATACGGTAAATAAGGGTAAACAAATAATATTATAATAATACTAAATTACCCTAACATGTGTCATATTTATATTGGTTGAAACATGTCCGTCCATGGGCATTCTTGGGTTGACTTTGGGACCCCATGGAGCCACATGGGTGTGATAATGACATTTTATATTAAATAATCTAAAGTAAAGACAAAAATAACAAAAGAAAATATCTTTCAGTAAAACAATATTTATATGAGGTTATATAATTGATTTATTTGAATATAAATATTCATTTGAAATCTAAAAATATCTCCTACATCATGATATTTTATTTATAATTTTTAGACATAAAATAAGTATATTTATATATGACACAATAATGATGCAGTATTTTCCTTATTAATGAAAGAATCTAATATATGATATTATAAATATTAAAATAAATATAATTTGATTGTTTTTATTCCATAAAATACTTTTATAGGTTAATATGACATGTTAATGTTGATTAAATTAATTTTATTCAAATTAATAATGTTGTTATGACTTTAAAAAAAATTATTAAATAATGTCAAAATTGACATAATTGAGTTTTTAAAACAAATACTATATTATTGGTTGATATAATATTCATAAAAGTATAAGGTTTCGAAAAAGGGCCTAAATAATATTTTTTGTGTCTTTAATGAACCTATTTATTTTTTCTTGTAAGTTTATAGTAATTTTATTAACCATATAATATTAAAATACAAAGGGACATGGTAAAAGTCAAACTATTTAACTAAGAGTTAAATCTAAATGATAAAGTTAATATGGTAACCCAAACCTGTCTAAAACCTATGGTTTGAGAGGATTCCGACCCATCCCCACCCTATCCTTGAAATAAACCATTTTTGAGCCATTATAAATCAAAAATTAGTTTATTATAAAATAATATTTCAAGCTTTTCCTAAAGTGACCTTCACCTCTCTTATAAAAGGGCACTTCCCCTTCTCTTAATTTCACACCTCCAAAGCCTTTTGTTTTGGCCAACCCCAGCCCAAATATCCTCCCAACATCCCTAAATTCATCCTAGATGAATTACTTTGGTCAGAAAGCCAACCTAAGGATCCCTTTTGATCAAATCAAAAGGAAGAACCTCAAGAAGAGATAATAATTCCACCACCCTCTTTCAAGTTCTTTTCTTCTTCCACTTCCTATTTCTTTGTTGTTTCCATTCTAAAATGATAACTCCAGTATCTTATATATAATGTGATTTTATTATAAATATTGTACAACCACATTCATTATTCTATCCATCCTATGAAAGACATGTCACCATACGTGCGTACGTATGGCTTACCGTCTCCACGTCATGGTGTAGTTGTTATTCAAATACATTACTATTTGGATGGGTATAATAATGATGTAAAATTAATGTAAATAATAAATATAACATGTTAATTATTCTGTATATATGATATACCATCTATTTACATACTTTTTTAAATCAAAATAATGATATTGTCGTTTGTGCATACGTACGGATTACCGTCTCCACGAACGCGATGAGATTCATTTCCCCATCGTAACCATTCAAGACTAATTTTATTTTTATGGTTAACAATATTGTTTGAAGACATAATATAATTATGGATATGAATAAAATACATCCTATCCATAACAAACATGGATTATGTATCAAAACATATAAAGAAAAACGAATCAGTTAACATCTGAAACGACGATACTACTGAAATATCATTATCAAAGCAATATTAGAAGATCATATTTGAAATAATATTAATTTATATAGTTATTGTATAATTTAATACCAATTATTTTACCATTATATAGGATTTTAACCTACCCTCGACCAAGGAAAATAACAAGGTAAGGGTTAATTTCACAATCTCTTTATTATCTGAGGTTGTTTTTACGTAAGTATCTACTGGGACCTCTTTATCATCCACATCCGTGTTTTATTAAAAATGTATTTCAAAACATTTTGAATATTTACTAGAATATGGGTTAAAGTCATTTATACCCTTATTTTACCTTATATTTTTTTAAAATAATATTTACATGCTTTTCCATACAAGGTACGTTACGACCTTTTCAACAAAATTAAGGTCAGAATGTTTTTTTAACTTATACGGCAGGTGCGGTTATTCTCTTCCATTATAACATCGTTGAATATTACCTTAAAATATTATAAGAATATTTTCAATATAAATGTTTTCTTTTATAATTATGTGACTTTAAATTATTTCAAAAAAAAGAAAGAGATATTTCTCTCAAATAGTTTTGATTTCATCTATGTCAGCATCCTTTGATGGATTTTATACTTGTTTGAAGTCGATTCATTATAAAACAAATCTTCCATATTGTATTGAAGGTTTTGTGATATTTTTTACATTGGATGTGTTATTTTTATACCATTCATGGTTTATGGCTAAAGTATTGACATTTTGTATGCTAGTTTTAATATGAATGTTTATGAAATATTTCAACCTTTTCATATGAGGAATGTATTGGACTTAGTAAGTGACGGGTGGAGCCTGCTATAGCTCCTCAATGCATTAGTAGGTTTCATGATACAATTATATGTGAAATTGTCTAAGGCCTTTCCCAATTTAATATATGGTTTTGTCCAAGGCCTTAATCATTTTTAGACATCTTGGATGAGGCCTTGAAAAAATGTTTCAGAATGTCTGGAATTATACATTCCCTCATTATGAAAATAATATTGACAGTTCATGTTGTTATTTGACTAGTAGAATACCCATGAATATGTTTTATTATGGAATTATTTACTTAGCTCATATTCCTGCCATAAAAGTTTTCATGTTTATTATTTGTAAAGTCATGTGTTTTCAATTATTCATCATGCCTAATATTTATGTTATCTTCCATTGTATTGCTTACCATTACTGAGCGTTTGAGGTCACCCCTTTCTTATGTTTCATTTTCCCAGGATATGAATAATTTAGTTATGAGTGACTTGCAGGCATAATCTTGGAGGCTTGGATGTTTCTAATGGAATAAATTAGTCTTGTATTTCTTTTCAAGTTGTAAAGTTGAACTTATGTATGAATATCGTTTCCAATAATACTAAACTAATCAGTCTTTTGGGAAATGATTTCCTTGTGATTGTGCCAATGTTATTTAATAATTCACTGACTATGGGTAACTAGGGTTGGGACGTTATAGGTTTCTTAGGTGCGGAAGTTTTATAACCAAGTGATTCAGAATACGTTTTCATGAAAGGAGGGAATTAATATATTGAAGAGGGGATTGAGTCATTATGATGTGTACTACATATCTTGGTTATTTTAGGAATCAAAACCCACATAGTTTGTTGGAACCGTGTAATTTAACATCTTGTAGAGAGAACTTATAGGGTTGATTTTGGACACCATGTATTCAAGCTTGGGTCCTAGAGGGACATCCTATGTATCCCGAGTATAGTGAGAATCTGAGATTCCATGGTTCATTTGTTCGGGGCTTATATACTAAGGTTACTCATGTCATTGTAGTGACTCTAGGTATTGATGGCATGATTATTGTAATTCCCTAAGCTCACATGATTTATGCTCAATGTGAGAAATAAGGGATGATAAATGATCATTTTAATTTCTTATGATATGGAACTTATATGATGGAACTTCCCTAAGATGATTTATTATAGAACTTGGGCCTGAGGTAGATGTCCTACATATCCTAGTAATGGAAAGAATCAAAGTCATCATAGTTCAATTTATTTATCTATCTACTGATTGATGAGGTAGAGTAATCATCCTATGGGAAAGATTAGGTCCTGATGGTCAAAAAATACATTAACATAGGGCTTACATAAAAATGGATGTTTATTTCAGCTCAGACCTTAGGAAGAAATCCGATATATCCTAGTTATTGCAGGAATTAGAGTTATTGTAGTTCAATAACACCCTTGGGATTTTCCCCAAGATATATTCCCTTATATTGAGGATAATGTTTCATGACACTTGTTGGTGCTTTACATACCTATGTTTCCCTAGTTGGTGGAGACTCGTTATGCGAATGGTATGATTATTGCAACTCCTTAAGCTCATGTGAGCCATGCTCATTGTGAAAAATAAGATACAGAAAGTGATCAATTTCATTGATTTTAAAAATGTAACTTATATACTAGGATCTCCCTGGATGATTACTATGGAAATTAAACCTTTAAGATGTGGCATGTGTATCCTGAATATGGAAGGAATCAGAATCATCATAGTTCCTTTGGTCAGGGGAAAACTCTAAGGTTTCCCTAGTCATTATTTCATGCCTAACACACACTGATTGTTCTATTATCCTAATATGTAGTAGTGTATATACATTTCATATCTAAATACAACTAAATTAAAAAACATTCTTTCTAAAGGACTCTGCGTAACCCGAGTAGCATATCTGAAGGTTGTTGCATGATCAAAGATGACTTGTCTAGAGGGTGTCTCATGATCAAATTGACTTTCCCTGATTTCATTTGAAAGAGTGTTCTTAACACACATGTAGGGTTTCATGAGATTCGGTGAAACATGTCTTAAAGGGTGTCACATGTCTTGGATAACATCTCTAGAGGGAATCACGAGACCTGTCCAACATGTCTAGAGGGTGTCGCAAATCTCGACTGACTTTACCAGAGGGTGTTCTGAGGGCTTAGTTGACATGCATGGATGCTACCATGAAACTTGGCTGACATGAGTGGGTGTTGTTATATGAGTCAGGTGATGTATCTTAAGGATGATGTAAGACTTGGGAGATGAGCCCAGGGGGGTCTCGTGAGACTAAAGTGATGTTCCCAGGGGGACCGTGTGTCTCTCTCTGAAATTTCCTAGAGGATTTTTCATGACCCAAATAGCAAGCTAAAGGAGTTTCACGTGATCTGGATGGAATTTTCTAGTGTTTTTGTGTGTGTTGGATGGTTCATGCAAAGTGTTTGAGGGTTAGAGAACATTTTTTCACTTAATTCTTCCACTATTAGTCTTTTTTCTTTCCCTTGTATCATGAAGGGATTAGATTTATTCAGTACCAGTTTATTTTGAGTCTCACATGATCCAAAAGATGTGTGGTATGTTATTTTTCCATCTTTCTAAAATCCCTTCACATGATCTATTAATGATCACATTAAGTGCTTTATGTATGGTGAATGATTGTTCTGGAATTTCACCAATATATTACCAAATGGATGACTTTTCGGTCACAAGATTGGATATAATGATAAATCCTCTCTGATGCTTGGGTGTACTGATGTGCTTGGATGTGAAAAATCCAACCCCTTTATCTGAGTCTTGGGTGGGGGATTTATAAGTATTTTCAACCCTATTTTTTCTGGACTGCATTTTGTATCTAAAATGGATCCAAGATGGAGTTGACAAAGGTTTATGGAATCACACCTCTTCGTAAGCCTTTTCCATGGATCACTCCAAGGTCATCTCCTGATTTTTAGTGACCATGACTCCCTCTTGTCAATGCCTTCATTATTGTATTTTTTCCAATTAATGGGGACTTTTTGACTCACGTAGATATGAAAAAGGACTTCTATATTTTCATATTGACACATTCAAGGGCCTTCATGAGATCAAATTTCCGATTAAAAATCGATCATGGGATGCTCTATGCCTTGCCTAGGACATTTCAATAGGTGAAGGTGGCTTGTCTAGGGGTCTCCATGAGATTAGGACGGCTTGTCCCGAAGTCTCACGGAATAGTGTTTTCGAATTCCTTAGCGCATCACAAACATTTTATGATCTCAAGATCTCTTACCTCTTCCCTTTTGGTACCCTTTTTTTATTTGAAAAAATTTAGGGATTATGTAAAGTTGTCTAAGTGTTGTTGAGGAAATTTTCTCTATTTTCTGGTGATGCTTCACATGGACATTAAGGTCCTATTGGGGTTCATGATAATTGCATTGAAAACTCATATGTTTATCATTAGGGAGCCAAAGGGGGAGCACAAGGTTTCCTAGACATACATGAGACCTTTCGTGTGATGGGGATGACATATTGGAGGTGTATTGTGGCATCTTGTGAATCACCAGGGGTGCATCGCATGACGTCCAATGACCATGAGAAGCTTCCACATCCTCCCCTTTATTTCCCTTTTTTTATTCCAAAAAGGCTCAGCACTCTTTTGAGTTTGCTAGAATCTGGTCAAGGATTATTAACCTTCCCATCGGTGATGCATCATAGGATCCTTGCATCCATAAGAACCCTTCATCATTTGGACTATTTTCCTCCTTATTTTTAATGGATTTTCATGTTGGATTGTTAGGTTCTTTCTACAGATAAATTGTGTAGCCTAGGGAATCTTATTCGACTACTACCATGCAGCCACTTGTTGTCTAGAACCCCTTCGTAAGAGCAACAGGGCTTGTTGAAAGGGGTTTCATGGGATCTATTTCAGGTTATGTGATGCATATGAATTCTTCAAGTGACCTTTTAATGGCTACATGATCACGATTCCTTTTAAGGCTCATATGATCCTCAAGTCTCATCCCCCTTATTCTTTCTTTTCTTTTTTGGGGAAAATAATAGCCATATTTAGGTATTTCTTACTTTATGAAATTTTTTATTCTCATTTGGATGATTTCAATAATGGCTTAAGCATAATTATCTCTATCTACACAACCCAAAATGTTGACACACACACATCATATCACCCAAAAATAAAACATATTCCAAATAACACACACGAAAGTCCATTCCCCCATACGCAAACATGAAATATCCATAAAAATTCCAAGAGTGTGGGTAGGTAAGAAAAATCCGTTTGTAATGCAGCTTAACCCTATAATGAAATTAATAGAATATGAGGGCTAAAGAAGATAGATGTAAGGTTTATTTTCAATTAAAAATATTTCTAGCAAAATAATTTCATCAATCATTTCAAAAATATTACATGAAATCTAAATCTTTAAAAGAGAAAAATCACAAGTTATGGTCCTCACAAAAAAATCCAAGTTTCTCTCAAGAAAGTGTGGGTATCAGAAAGAATATTTCAAAATAGTTCAGTGTACCTCACTGGACTGGAAAATTATTTTGAGTCAGTGTTTCATGGTAATATACTTCATAAATTGGTCAAACTCATAAAAATGCATGAAAATCCAATTCCAGAAAAAAGTTTATCACATCAGCAATCATTTAAATCCATTCTTTCAAAAATAATTTCTATTTTATAAAAATCAATTAATGTCTGAAAAGTGATCAGAATATTCATTGAATCCAAATAATCCTAAAAAAGATGAAAATTTTTAAAATCATATAAGAACTACTACGCTGGTTTAAATTACCCCCACAATTAAATTTAACTACCCCTCATTCCATCACAATAAAAAATAAATATAAGGATAGAAAAACTAAAGAGAAGGAAAGATACAACCTAACTTTATTTTGAAAAGTCATCCATGAGTTAAGCTCCTATATACTACCACTAAACCTATAAAAAATGAAATAAATCAAAGTATAAGAAAAATAAATAAAAAATAAATAGGAAGGGAAAAGAGGATAGAATATGGTTTCTACCCCCATATGGGTGCTAAGTTTTTATTGTCCCTAGTTAAGAAATTGCAGTGGTTTAACCCAAATCTGAAGTTGGAAAGGGTTTCTCACTCATAAACTACCATAACTTATTTCTTCCAGTGCTCTTCGTCTAAAACTAGTCATGGAGGAACCCATGAATAGAGTACAGTATCTCCTCCCCATTTTCAATGTGGTACATCTTGGATGATGGGGGAAAGAGAAAGAATGAGTCCTCTTTATTTATTGCCACTGCTTGTGTCACCTCATCAACTTAAACTCTTAGGGATTACACATATGATTCTATTTCAATAAATTTAGAAAATGTGAAGTTAGAAAGAAAATTATACTTGAATAATATTAAAACATAAATAATCAAAAACGAAATCTTCCCCTTCAAGTAGATCATCTTGAAACGTGATCTCTTCAGGAAGGCCATTGGGAATTCTATCTTAGTAGGGTATTATTAATATTATTTCATAGAAATATAGAGGTATATATGAGCTTATTCTTCTTTTAAAATTATGGTATAATCACATACCTTTTTTTCTTCGGCAAAATCTAACTAGTTTTCTTTAGAATCATGTTATGCTCCCATGATTGTATCAGTTGGAATGACATCTTTAGGGTCGCCTTCAAGAAATGGACAAGGAAAGATGATTAGATCATAAAGTTTTGAATTCATGTCTTCCTTGGGTTATTAGACATAAAATTTAGGTGTAATAAGATTTATCTCTTCTGTTTCAATTTCTTTTTGGGGTTTTTGTTCCGACCATTGGGTATTGGATTCATAAATGAAGTATGAAAGGTTATTCAATTTATTTTTTAGCTCTTACATTATTAAAAGGTTGAATTCACCTTTTTCTTTAAAAATAATCCATTATAAATAGATAATCAAAAGTCCAAACATAAAAAATCACTAAAATAATCTATTTCAATCTAAATAAAAAAACTAATGAAGATAGTTTTTTTAGTTTTTGAAAATTTGGATTTTTTGGGGGTTTTTAATGAAAAATAGCATGTGTAAGTGCTTCAACTCCCCAGAAATAGTTCAAATTGACAAAATAGGTTTGTCACAAAACACTATTCAATTAAATTCTTTTTTTTCTAATAATTCAACATAGTGGCACACCCTGGATTGATCTCAAGGAGGCTTCTTATAACACACTAAATTTTTATTATCACAGTTATAAATATTATTAATATTAAGCTAACTTATATACTAATACATATGGGATATTTTTATTAAAAAAATAAATTTAATATAATATATATGATAATGAAAATGAAAAACACAAAGAAAATAAATAAAAGACACAATGAAGTTAGAAGAGGAAAACAATTGTTCTCGGGGTTTCATGGTGGTGTTATCCTTTTTATTCAAAATATATTTCTCATTATTTTATTCAATGTAAAGATCTATACCTTTCACTCTACACCCTATAATTTTAATTTTATTACCCTACACTGAGACCTCTACATGTAAAATTAATCTCTTCCACATAAATACCTAATCCAAACTCCATTGTCTGAATGACTTAGATATCAATGAGATGGAAATGATTAAATAAAGGGGAAGAAAACAATAGTAGATAAAGTGAGGAAACCACTCACCAAAATAATTTAACCATTACTAAAACATTATAATAAAATATGAAAAATAATTAAAGTGAACTAAACTCAAATACCACCACTTCCCCTCTCAAACAACAGTGAAGGTTATCTCTCCACAACCAAGGAGATAAAAGAATCATAGTGGGAGAAACACAAAATTGAAAACAAAAGAAATGGATAAAATCAGAAAAAAAAATTAGATAATATATAATTAAAATATATAAAACTATTACAGAATCTAAATTACACCTTTTCCCCTTTAAATTGGCTACTCCTTGTAAAGGGAGAGGAGATGGAAATTTATCAGAAAAAAGTGAGACATTTTCACTCAAAGATTTGACCTCTGAAAGTATCTACATATATGACCTATTAAATGGAAAAATTTGTGAATGGTATCTTATTTAAAGTTTTTCCGATTTTTATCCCTCATTCTTCTTAAAAAATTTAGATTAATTAGCCATGGTATGGATGGGTTATGGAATATTTACTCTTAAAATTTAATTATAGCCACGTGACTCTTCATATTCCAATTTTACACATTCCCATGCATTAATGACCATGAATAAGGCTAAATATCACCTGGAATACTTTATGAAAGTTGTTACCCATATAATTTTCTATCTAATTTCTGAATATTATCTCTATTTTATCATCCCACTTAGGGATATAATCTTATGATTAAATTTTTCTAGATTTATACACAATTTCTGAGTCCTGGATTGTGAGAAAATTTTGGGCTTAAAATGGATTGAGTTTTAGGTACAAAAGGATGAAATGAGTCCCAATATGTTAGGAATCCAAGAAAATTTAATGATAAAATTTCATTTAGTGTATAAATTTTATGGTGAAATATAAAAATAAGTTTAAATAGTTAAAATGAAAAATAAGTTCATTTTTTTAATTAAACTCAATACACTACTGAAACATAAAAATGTGACAATTTCACATAAAATAAAACAATGGTAGGATTATAAAAATTTAATTAAAGTATAGAATATTTTAAAATATTAGATTTATCACTCTCTCAAATGGTTGATTCAAATGAATTTTTCAACATAAATGAAATTCCCATAGTTAGGTAATACAGTGTTGTATTTTCTGAAGAGTTACCTAGAATTCCCAAAATTGTGAGGTAGAGTTCTCAATAAAACTCTTACCTAGAGCTAATGATATATCAAAATTCCCCTATCGGATGACCCCAATTGAACTGGAAGAATTAAATAAGCAATTGTAAGAGAATTTGTACAAAGGTTTCATATGACCTAGTGCATCGCCTTGGGGTGCGCCAGTGCTCTTTGTAAAGAAAAATGATGGAATAATGCAGCTGTTTATCTATTACTGGAAGCTCAATAAGATAACCATAAAGAAAAATAACCCTATTAAAAGGATTTATGACTTTTTTGATCAATTAAAAGGAGCATATTAATTTTTTATATCATCAAATAAAGCTGAAAATGGAAGATATTCATAATAGTTCTTTCTGTATAAGGTATGGGCACTATGAGTTTCTATTGGTTACCTTCGGACATACTAACACCCCTTCCATATTCATGGATTTGATGAATAGATTATTTAGAGACTAAATTGAGAAAAAATAGTAGTTTTTATCAATTATGTTCTCATATACTCCAAGAGAAAGGGGGAATATGAAGAACATATAAGGATTGTGTTGGCGACATTAAGAAATGAGAAATTGTATTCCAAGTTCAGAAAGTGTGACTTTTGGATGTAGAAATTCATATTATAGGTAAATTTTATCACAAGTGAGGGAATTTATCTACACCATTCAAAAAAAAGGTAATTGAGGAATAGACCATACCTACTTGTGTTATACAAATCGGTAGTTTTCTTGGATTATTAGGGTATTACTGACATTTTTTGAGAAATTTATCATGATTTTCTAGCCTGCTAAATAAGTTAACAAGGAAATGGGTAAAGTGTGTATGGATGGAATAATGTGAGGAAAGATTAAATGAGATAAATAATATGCTAATCACTACATCAATACTCACACTACCAAGAAGTGAAGAATGTTTTGTGATATACAGTGATGCTTTAAATAAAGTCCTGGATTGTGTACTCAGGAAAAATGATAAAGTGTTATCCTATGCCTCATAGAAGTTGAATATTCATGAGCATAACTACCCAAATAATTATCTATATCTAGAAACTATGATTTTTCCCTTGAAAATATCGTGTCACTACCTCTCTGGTGATAAGTGTTACATATATACTAATCGCAAGATCCTAAACTATATATTCACGCAAAAGAAGTTAAACATGTGTTAATATATATGGTTAGAGATAATCAAAGAGTTTGATTTATCCATTAACTATCATCCTATGAAGGTAAATGAAGTATCTTATGCTCTTAGAAGAAATGAATCTACTACTCTCTCCATGATGAAGATTGAGAAATACTCTATCTTCACCGATATACAAAGGATGGATTTGGAAATCATAACGGTGGGGAATACATCCTACATTTCCCAAATGATGGTCTAACCATATATCCAAGAGAGTATTAAGGAGGCATAATGGGATGATCTGTAGCTTTAAAATAATGTGAAATTAGTAAAATAAGGGAAGATACAAGGGGTACATATCGATAATGATGGTGTGATTCGGTTTAAAATAAGGTTGTGTGTGCCTTCATCACATGAGATAAGGGATCTATTGGATAATGTGCATAACACAAATTTTTCTATCCATCCTGGATGTGCCAAGAAGTATCGTGATCTTAGAGAACACTTCTTGTGGGATAACATTAAGAAGGAGATTATGAAGTATATCTCATGGTTCTTAACAAGTCAGAAAGTTAAATTAGAGCAATAGAATTCCAAAGGGATGATGAAACCAATGTCTATAACAATGTGGAAATGGAATAATGTCACCATGGACTTTGTCACTGGTATCCTAAAGACATCCAAATGAAACAATGTGATATGGGATTTGGTGGATCAAATCACCATAATTTTCCACTTTATCACTATTTGGAAAGACCTCTCGCTTGAAAAAATTGCTATTATATATGTGAAGGAAGTGGTAAGGTTGTATGGGGTTCCACTTTCGATCATATCTGATTGTGATTCAAGGTTCACATCAAAATTATAGGGATGTATATAATATTATTTGAGTACTAAATTTAATTTTAGTATGTCCTGTCACTGCCAAACTAATGGCTAATCTAAAAGGACTATTCGGACACTCGAATACATTCTAATATCTTGTTCAATGGAATTAAATGGTTGATGGGATCAGCATATCCCATTGGTTGATTTCTCATGTAGTAATATATTTTACTTGAGTGTTCAGATGGCTCCATATGAATCTCAGTATGGAAAGTGATGTAGAACTCCAACCTGTTGGGATGAATTTGGTGAACAAAAACTACTCGGACTTTCTCTTGTGTAAGAGATGATAGATAAGGTCCAAGCCATCCAAAAACATATAGAAGCTTCTCAAAGTCAAAAAAATTAGAAATTCTGATAATATTTGAAAGGACTTGGAGTTTGATATTGGAGACAAATATTTCCTTCTCATATCACAATGGAATAAAGACATGTAGTTTAGAAAGAAAGGGAAGCTTAGACCAAGGTAAATTGGCCCTTTGATATACTTGATATCATAGGATAAGTGGTCTATTGGCTTGAACTTTCACCAATTATATCTCAAGTTCATGATGTATTCTATGTATCACTCCGAAGGAAGTATATACCTGATTCATCACATGTACGGATCCCAAAGGTTTTGCAATTGGAGAATGACCTCTCATATGAAGAGAAGACAATGAAAATCATACACCGCAGAGACAAAGTTCTATAAAAAAGACAACTCTCCTTTTCAAAGTGTTGTGGAGGAAACATAAGTATGAATAGGGGACTTGGGAACCTGGGTAAACAATTAAACATAAGTACCCTCACATATTCTCAACTGACAATACGATTTGAAATTTTGAGGATGAAATTTATAAAGGGGGAAGGATGTAACTACCCAGTATTTTTAGAAAAAATTACTGAATAAATGTGTATTATATAATATTATACACATGAAAAACATATAAAAACCAATAAATAATTTATCTCATTATTAATATTGTTACATTAATAATCAATGAAACTAATTAAAATTCCAAACATTACAAATAGACAAAAAAATATATAATAGAATAGCTAAATTGGAGAATATGAATCTCCCCAATATATTAGAATCATCACCCTTACTATGAACACTATATAGAAGAATAAAAATATTAGTAAACCAGGAAAAATTATCAAAAATAGAAATATAGAATCTTGTGAGTAATTGAGTTGAATATTAAGTGAAATAACAGAGTAGTGTCTATATGAGGTAAAGTGACTGTTAGAATAGTAATTTTACCTTCAAACAATAAATTTTAACATAAATAATATTTATCGTGGATAAAATAATTAAATATAAATTTTATAATTTTAAAAAATAAGTATCATGATTAAGAAACTCAAAGAAAATACAAGCACATTTTAAATAAATTATTTTTTAAAATATTTTGTAAAAATAATTATTCTTGTATTAAAATTTAAAATTACCTATTTTAGAAATTTATTTTTCATAAAATTAATATCATTTTTTAAATCATATCATCTAAATTATCCAATGGGTGATTTTTTTGTAATTTTTTGAAATACTCCAATTTTCGGGTGAATAGTAAAAATACAGTTTTTCACATAACCAGTGTGACTCAGAATACATCATTCATGATTTAATAACGAAATAATCCTTTATAGACTTTATGTTCGACCATTGTATATTTAATTTCATAAATGGTTCATTAAAATACAATTAACTTAATTTCCAAACCTAAAAAGAACTCTTCAAAACCTAAAGTCAAAAGTGGTTCTTTAAAATAACATTTTTTTCTTTCTTTCCACTTTCCATTTTAATAGACTAATGAATTCAAATTATAAACGGTATTTAAAGTATTAAAATTATTATATTATATTAATATGTGATTTATAATATCATAAATTCACTATTACAAGTATTACCTTTGATATATTATTTTTTCAATATTTTATTCTAAAAATACCCCTCTCCTCAAGTATAATAAACCTTCTCCCTTCCCTTGGAAAACCACTCCTCCCACGCATTACAAAGAAAAATATCTGCCCAGATCCTCCCTCTCAATACCCCTATAATAATTTGGAACATTCAATAGCAATACAACTCCAATCACCAGGGATTTTAGTGTCATATAAGATAAGCTACACTGAGGATAGAGTAAGTCACTAATAAATCTTTCCTCGTTTATTCTTCTCTTTATTTTTTACCCACTTTATTTCAAAACAATGTACTGAAAAATTAATTATATAGTAATTTAATATTATATTAATTATTTTAACTTACTCTAATTATCCTATTTATGAAAAATATAAATGTCATACTTCTCTTTCCCTCTCTTTCGACAATGTCCCCTTAAAGGTTGGTTAACCTCCTAGAGAGACATTCCTAAGACAATTATTATAATCACATTCATGGATGGAAATTATAAATTATATATAATATATTAATATTTAATTACATTTATTATATTCTTCATTAATTAATTATTCTAATGTATAGATTAAATTTAAGAAAATTGAGAAATAAAAGCAAAATAAAAACTTTTTTAGTAAAATTTGATATCAAAACACTTTAATTTCATCAAAAAAATTAAGAAATATAATCCAAAAATTATAATTGATAAATATTTGTATTAATTTATATAATAAAATTATGTAAAAATGTTTTAATAAATCTATATTTTTTATTTAGGAGGCACAAAAATGATGAAATTAAGTAGGAATTAAGATAAGGGGATTATCAAACCCAACTTCATTTCATTGGTTTGTACTTATACATTTCCAAATTTCAGTATGAATGTTATTTTAGTTTTCCTCAAATATATTTTCATTGTTCTTAAAAAAAATTCTAGGATATACATTCTTCTTATCTAGTTTTATGACATACATGAAGATTTTCCAAAAGAACTCTTATTTCTAAAAACACACCTTTTACTTCTCTTGAGATTGTTTCTTCTTCACTCAATATGGATGATTCTTATACCTTGTATTTTATTCACTTTTTATTTTGGGAACACCAAACTTTATTCTTTATTTTATGCTTTATGAAATGAAACTCATTCCTTTCTATGTGTTATTTTATATCCAATATTAATATACGTTCTATGTGGAATGCATGATTATGTAAATTTTAGTATATGATAGGTGCACCCAGAATTATATAGCACTCCAATACATTGGGTAATGTGATTTATTTTATGAGGTAATGTTCTGTATGAATGAAAATGACTCTATATTTTTTCAAAATGATAATTTTTTTATATGAATATATATTATGCATGAAGATGATGCTATCCTTGTTCACGACAATGTGTGGTTTTGACCACTAAGACATGATGTTTCATTTTTATGCATTGCCACATTTCATGCCTTTATATAATGTTTTCTACCATGATTATGATGATGATCCTATGATTATTTTATGATTATTATGATTATGATAACCCATGTTTTATTGATTCATGTTCTTATCTATCCTCTTGCTGGGCTTTTATATCACCCCTTCTTTGATGTATATCCTCAGGTGATTATTTATACTAAGGAGTACGTGAGGGAAACTAAAAATATAGATAAGAAAGAATTAAATAATGTTTATATTTTATTATGTTAATGTTATGTATTGTTCTAATTTTCCCAAGACACTAAACTGTTGGATCTTGGTTTGGTAATGCTTTTATATTATTTATATTTAAAATGATGCAATAATCATGTTAGAAAAAGTGGGGTCGCTATAATCACACTCACTGAAAAACATTGCATGATGTCCCTCCTCATCACAGAACAATACTATAATATAAAATTAATCAATAACAATATACATAGAATACAACTAATCAATGTAGAGAGTGACATTGTATGGTTGCATCTGAATAAAAAAATCCTCAGTTGACTAAAGATTCCCCATCATTAGATCACAACCTGGAACACATCAATCAAAATCAGTTGGCCTTAAACTAGTTTGGTCAACATTGAGGGAACATTAATCCTCTCTAACTAAATTTTAAATGTACAGACCAAGGTGGGTGAAACTGGGGAGTGTGACACTCCAAAATCAAAAAGGTGTTTACTAAGGTATAAGATAATAAAATGGTACTTCATATAATATTTGTTCTGTCTATAACTCGAATGTCCATAGCATTAATTTTTTCACATCTTTCTTCCTGGCCTCACTACTGATGACCACCACTAAGGCTAAACTCATCCTTATATCCATAAGGGAGAGGGAAATCATGGGGATATCCTCTACCAAATCCATCTTCTCTAGGTAAAACATAATCTTGCTACATCTGCTGCTAATATGGCCTTTGAGATAGATTTTTTGGCTAGGGTTGGAACTAAAACTAATCATCAGCATCATTATAGTCCTCGATAATGGTATGGTACTAGAATAAATAATGAACATCCCACCCACAATAAAAATACATCAGTCTAAATCCCTTGGTAGGAGTATGGAAACTGTTAGACCTATAAAAATGAGGAGGAAAATACTAAGTTTAACATGCTACAAGTATAAACCTTAACGATCCAAATACCTAAGATCCTCCACTAATAACTCTATTCCTCGAGGCACCCTGATGGATCCCTGCTTGAAATAAACCATATTAAGCATTCATTATTTCGGTCACCTCAGACTTCTTCTCCACCTCTATATATTTGTCATCATAAATGAGGTAATTAAATATAGAATTATTAGATAAATCCCCACCTCAAAACACCAAGCTCTTTACTCTTAATCGTGGAACAAATTGGTATCAAAGTGAAGAAGGTACTTAAACTCGATCATGATCTTTTTCATGCCCAATCTACCGTACAAAAGAGGGAGATTCTCCATCTTATTTTCCTCCCTCGTCATCGATGATAGAAATTCCATGTGAAAATAACATTGAAAATAATTCCAAGAAAATTTTTTCACCTTCTTCTCACTTGGATATAATATCCATTATTTATATGGCATTACCTACATCTAGCTAATAGCTAAAAAATGTGATACACAGTCCTACATAAAAACATAATAAAATCAATCTCATGATCATCCATCTAGTTCTTGAAATTTAGGTGAGATATTCTTCTCTCATACTTAGCCAAACCCTAACACTAAAACTCACACAATTTCTTCATCCATAACTCATCCTCCTCATTCAGGAAAACTCACCAACAATTGATTGGGTCTGTCTATTGAACCTCACTAACCTAAACCATAAAAAAATGATGACCAACTAGAATCTTTAATAACAAAACTGTACTCCTAAGATCAGTATCATGTAATTTATTTAATTAAATAAATTTAATTAGATTCATTTAATTACCCCAAATCAACCCATTTCAAACACAATCACAAACAAAAATGATGTGTGTACCGCTCATAGGTTTCTACCCTACAAGTAGCACCATGTCACTTGGTTTCATGATAAACTCAGGTTCCTTTCATCATATCATGGGGGATAAAATTTCATTTTATATCTGGTCTTCCTAGACTATGTGATGCACTAGGATCAACTAGTACCATTGACTTACCAACCTATAGATTCATCACCATTTCATAACACAAATATCAACCCTAAATATTAACCAAAATATTTTATACCACTATTTCATGACTTGTCCCTACTAGGGACCCCTCCTAGGCCTCCAAATAAAATGAGAGTGACCCCTAAGTCCCATTAACAATAATCCTAATGATGGATACCTGGATTGAGGGTATAAAAGATGAAAATAAAATGTATTACCCTCATATATCCTAGTAATATATAAATAAAACCACCAATACACATCATGATAAAAAACCAAGTACAATAATAATAATACCATAATTCATAAATATGTCAGACAAATAGAAGTATTCAAATAAAAAAAATACCAAAACAATCCTAAGGCAGTAACAACAGAACCAATCCTAAGCTCCAGCCTAGTATTGTATGTCATGGTCACCAAAATCACCCTGGAAACCTAGAAATATATATATATATATATATATATATATATACGGGTGAGAATAAAATTTACACTCGGTAGGATCATACCCAAGACCTCTAATGAAAATGTAAAAAGGGTGTATTAATTCATTAGTTAACAAACAGAAGATCCAATAAGAACCAATCAGGTAAAATACCACCTAGCCTCACCAAGGCCAAATAACTAAATATCACATCCAAGCATAGTAAAATTTTATTTAATAATATAACAAGAAGGAACCCTATAACCACTTCCGCACTAGTTTTTCACTCTCACTCCCAAATACCAAATATCATGTTCTCCCAATACCTTCCACTATTGTATCACCTAACACCATGTGTCCTTCATAATACATGCCTCTACCATATCTATATTATCATCATCCACACATATCATATCTTATATAGTAGGGTATTTTGAACATAAATGACATCAACCGCATGCCCTCCTCTTACCATGCATAACCCCCACCAAATAATATCACCCCATCGATACCCCTTAGGGTATTCCAATACACTATGTACCTCCTCATCCATACCTCATAGAGTTTTTCAATACATCATGTACCTATAGTAACACCAATACCCTGTAGGATCTTCCAATACATCATGTTCTGGTAATCATCACAATCTATGTCACATGTGGAATTGAAATTGGGGAAGATAGATTAGTCATCCATCTATTCCCTCACTAACCTGGATGTTAGGGGAAAACACATGGAACCCAAAACAAGATGGGAATTGGTAAGGGTATCTGAATCAGTTTTGGTGTGTATAGAAATCCCAAATAAAATAAAATTATAGTTATTTCCACATGCAAGTCTATCCTAAAAGTATCACACCCAAACAACACTACCATGTCTGCCATAGCCACTACACCATCACTGCCTCACGCTACCATTGCTTCTATTTACTAATCCACAAAACTACCCCATATCCCATGAAAAATATCCTCATCAAACATGTTTATATTTTTCATCAAACCACCTCATTTATCCCAATCCAGATTCATCACTTTCTTAATAGTCATATTTAATAGAAAACCAAAAAAAACCATCACCCACATTATTTCCAACCATTAACTTTTCATTTTAAGAATCAATGTTTAATTTTTATCTAGGGGGTTATTCAATTCCACCCAACCATATTTAAAAATAATAATTACCAACTATATTACATGCCACTAAGAAATTACTAAATGATCACATGTCAACCAACCAAGCCATTTCCCACAACCACCCACGTGTTTCCTCTTTTCAACCATAGAATGGAAGCTATAACCCCAATGCACAATACAAAACCCCAATAATATCCCACTATGATGCTGATAACATATTTAATAGAACCTATTATGAAATACTCATGAATAATTTCACAAAAATCATACAAAAAATCTTTTCCACAAAGTGCAATAATAATTACAACTTTAACAATCACCAAATTCTTCTATTTTAAAACATGCTTTCATATCTATTACTTTATTCCATGTAGCTGGTTAAATACTATATTTAAGTGAATATCTTTTTATGAATGTGGTTCCAAAAAAATCAATCATCTACATATAAGTCTCAATAACATCAATGGTTTTTAGTAGTAGTATTAAACAAAAACCAAGTATAAAAGCAATATCTTGAGAGTAGGTAAATTCATGTGACTTACCCCATTCCCATTAATTTAATTTAGGTTTAGTTCACTATATTTATCATGATACTATATAATACTCACCAAAAGAATAAAAAATCATTTTAATCACATAATTTACAAAAAAAATAATACAGATTTCTTGAATCCCCTACCTCAACTAGAGCTTTACAATCTATTGGGAAATAGGAAGATGAGGAATAGATGATCACAAGATCAAGATCACGCCTTGGAAAAATTAAACATCCTAAAGTACAACATTCATCATCAATCAATCACTTCAACCAACCATATCCCACAACCACAAACTTTTCCAGATAAAAAAATTTGAGAAAATCAAGAATATTGAGGGAAGGTATCTCCTTAGATTACCAATACTCGACCTCCTAAAGTGAAAAATAAAATAAAAACAATAAGGGTGTAAAGTTCTATTAAAATATCACTCAAGTTTCCAAATATTCATGGGAAATAAAAGAAAATTAATGTAATTTGGGTGATCAACCAAATTTATACCTAGTTTGAAAAATATAATCACATGGTGCTACACTATGACTATGTTATAATAACTAGGTTTCTATACAAAATCATGGTAAAACCTTATATAATATGAATCGATGGTTTTCATTAAAAAAACCTCCATGTGAATCATACTGTATATCTCCCTTAGATATTATAAAACCATATAAATACTATGACAAAATTCTTATCCCTATTAAATAAAATCCAGTCTTTGAACCGCACTATGGAACAACCTAATATCCATAGCATAATAACTCCAAAATCAATAAAACAACCAAAACTGGACACTATGACCCCCATGTTAAAATCATAGTGTACATGAATCAATCCTTGACCTCCCATATCCTTCATAAATCATCTACATCAATACCATAGTGTATCCAAAGTGCCATACCACAAGGGTCCCTGAAATGGCAGAGCTAAGGAAACCTGATCCTTGGGATCCATGGTACAATCCCTAGTGATATGTCATAATAGAACTACATAAGATTCATTTACAAGAAAATAATCATGCCCTCCATAGTGTATCCCAACATTCCATTATTCAAGGGAACTACATAAGGTTAATTCATTTTTACAAAATTTTACCTTGCAATCTCTATTATATAATACTTAGTACCTCATAAAAATCCTAGTTCTAGCTAAAATTTTAGCTTAAACATAACTATTACTTCCTAAAGAATCCTACCAACCTATACAACACCTAAAACTCCCAAATTAATAGCCTAAGAAAATTCTGTTCATTACATAGTACACACCAAACCTATTTATACCTTTAAAGTTAAGAAGTTCCACCTATATGACCAGTTCAAATATATTTAGAGATTATTCAAGTGGGTTCCATAAAATATTTATAGTCAATGACTACATCAGATTCAATCATATAATGATTATTCATATGTATAGTTTATTTTGGGATTCAACCATCTTCAAGTAGACATGTCCAGGTAAGTAGGCGAGTTGATAAGAGTTTATATTCAGTGGAACCTTCTACTAGGTATGGATTTTAGCCATGAGGTCAATATTATAAAATAAATAATGTATATGTAGTTTATTAATATATATTTTATGTAATAAAGACCCATTATATAGTACAAAGTTGTATTTTAGTATAATTTATGCTTGATTCTTCTTTATTGGATCTAAGGTCCCCTTATTCCTTTATTTCTGAAAAAACTAGTCTTTCTTTTAGGATGTAAAGTGGATATTTCAATAAAGTTGATGAGCATTGATACTTATTTAGGAAAATTAGTGTAAATAAATAATAAATATTAATACTATGTAATTTTTGTGGGTATATATAGGTATTTGTAGGATTTTTTCAACCTTGACATGAAGTTTGATATTATTTTGGCTATATATTGGTTAAAATAGTTTTGATCTTATATTTACTATTATTGAAGGTAGGTATACTTCTTCCCTATGGATGGTAATTATTATAAAATTAATTGAGAGTGTTAATTTTAAGAAGGTTAAGTAGGTAATGTTCATAAATTGGTTAGATATGTTACTATATAAATAGCTGGTATGACACATATGGTAGTTGAAGTAGAGAAATTAAATTTGTTACCACTTACGATTGATCACTTTCCTGATGATTTTCTTGAATATCTTTCAATAATTCCTCTAAAATATATATATTACTCTATACTTTGTTATTTACTAGGATGGGACCAATTTCTATACCACCCTGTCATACTACTTCATCCAAGCTGGGGGAATTAAAAATTCATCTAGAAAACTTATAAATAATGGTTTTATCATACCCAACACTTATCATTGGGGTGATCCTATCCTTTATGATAAGAAAGGTGATTGGTTTTTATGAATATGTGTAAACTACCAATGTTTTGATCAAATAATTATCCTGGATAGTTGTATATTACCAATAATTGATTAATTATTTGATCAATTAAAGCGATCAAAGTGGTTTTCAAAGATTATCCTATGTTTTGTATAATATAAACTCTAGGTAAGAATGGAGGACATTCCAAATATTCTTTTTAAAATATTATATGGACACTTTTATTAATTATTAATTCCATTCAATTTCAAAACCCCACCTAGTATCTTCATGGTTTTAGTGAATCTAATCCTTTATCCATTATTGGATTCTTTTTTAGTAGTCTTTGTGGATGACATTATGATATATTTGAGATCCCAATATGTGCATGGTAGACATATTCAGATCATATTGGAAACATTGAAAGAGTTCCAAATTTATGATAATCTTCACAAATTCACTTTTTGGATTCAAGAAGTTAAATTATTCGGATATATGATCATGGAAATTGGAATCTCAATAGATTTTAAAAAGGTAAAAGTGGTCATTTATTTAAAAGTAATCCTGAATTCCTTTAAAATTAGAAGTTTTCCAAGACTTGTAGTATATTATAATTTCCTTGTTAATGTATTTAATGGGATATATACTCCTATGATAGATTTAACAAAGAAGGGTGCATATATTTTTTAGTCAGATTAATATGAATTAGAATTATAGGAAGTTGGGAAGAGATTTACCACTTTTTCTTACTATAAAAAAATAAAGGATTTTAGGTTTTTTTCTCCTTGGATATATACTAATGAAGGATAATCTTGATATGGTATATGGTTCATGGATCCTCCAAAAATATGAAAATAACTATAAAACCCATGACCTATAGTTGGATACTATAATTCATATTTTGAATTATTGAAGACATTTTCTTTTCAATGATTGATTTATGGTATACACCAACCAAAAAATATATAACCACATCTTTTTCCTTAGTAATATTTAAATATAAAGGAGAATATGTGGGTTTAATTACACTAATAATTTTATTTAAAATTAATTTGTACACCTGGAAAGAGAAACATGGTAGCATATTCTCTTGGTAGGAAAGACCAAACTAAAAAGATATAGGAGACAAAGAGAGAATAGATACTAACGAATTGGATGGTTGATCTTCACCTAAATGTACATGGTGAGATGGTAAAAGGTTATATAAATCTTGTAATCAGAAGAAATTTAAGAAGATTGTGTTCACCTTTTTTCAAGAAATGGTTATCTTCCACTTGATTGTAAACTTATTATCAAAGAAGACTCCCAACTACTCCACAACTTCAAAACTCCATGATTACTGTATTATTATGCTATTTAATTTTTTTAATAAATATATAACTTTAAGTAAGTGAGCTTCACCTGGTTTCTATTGAGGATCATAATGGGGTGTTTTTACACCATATTAAACTTATACCATTTAGATTAAGTCAAGGATTAATAGATTTTTTTATCATGATTTCATCATTATTTTAGCTCATTTCTCCCAGATATGGTTAATGAACCCTGAAAAATTAATATTCATCCAAAAAAATTATCATATTCACTTATTTAAACATTAATAACTTATAAATAAATTGATAAATAAATTCAATTCACCTTATTCTAAACATAAACACCATATAATTTAATTTATATATTTATTTTCTATTTGTTTTCTACACTTGGATATTTTTTATGCCACTAACATAGGGACCACTTTGTATTGAACTCTAATTCATTTGAATTAATTGAACTTATAGATAATCTTTGTGTGTGGAACTCAATAACTTTATCACAATAGTAGTGAATCAATCTCATAAACCAAGAGCAGTATCAATAAACATTTCATTTCCCTTAAAGAGATAAGGAAAATTCATATAAATGGAAACATCTCCTATAAACATACATGGTGTAATGTAATATATTTATGTAATTATATTTTAAAAACTAGGATGCATACTTTGTTTATCCATCCTTCCATGATTTATTTATTCTTTATTTAACTATATTGGATATAATTAATTTCTTATACCATGTCAATATATTTAATCAAGGGACTGTCATATGATTCAAAGGGATAGAGATATCTTCCTCCTATACTTGGAAATAAAAAATTCTATCTTGATCATTCAATTGATCTCATACTATTAATGATGTACCTAGAACAAGATACCTCCCCACAAAAATAAATTCCAATGGTGTTAATAATGTATCAAAGTATGTGATTAATGACATACATTAATAAGAATATTAATATAGTAGAACAATACACATGAACATAGATAGGAACAACCAATAACACCTTAAACATGTAGTGTTACTATTGGTGGTTCATTCCACATAATATCTCATATTTGGGATTACTAAGTGTGAAAATCATGATGAGAAGTATCAATGCATATGATCCCCTAGGACCTAATAGTCATTAATCAGTTGTGTCCCATTGGATTGTTGTCTCAAATCCATAAGATAATATTTAAGATTATTTTCATAGTATCATCAAGTTCTCATTAGAGTTAGGAACTAATAGAACCTTTTTATATGATATATAATATAATGAAATTTCTATATATAGAATACATAAAAGTAATAGTGTTTTAATAGTGAGTGAAATACATGTAACATCCCACCCCTCCTCATTATCATGAGAAGGTGGGAGGACATTACTTTTCTTTAATAGAAATCCCAAAGATGTCAAAGTATGGTAGTAAATGCCAAGGGATTCATTAATAGGTCAGGGAAAATTTTCCCTTTGAAAATAAAAAAACCAAACAAACAAGCCATAACCAAAGAAACTACGGCATGATGCATGATAGAAATGAAAAAAAAAACTCAAACATTTCATTTATATCAAAACCAACTACAACCAAGTACAGAGCAAAAGACTACAAAACCAACAAAACTCAAGGATTGCCACATGAATCCAAACTACAACATGATCCATGATAAAAATCTACAAAATAGACCAAGTATCACTAAGAAAAGATAGATAAGTTTGATACTTTAACTTTACCTATATCTTGAATAACAATATCTATAAAATCATAAAAGTTCCAAAGTAGGGGTGAGTAATGAAACTTAGTGGGCTTTCCCCAAATGAATTCCCTACTCACGCCACTAGGATAGAACATGTTAGAAAATTTTTATAAAAAATTTTATATAAAAAATTTTCTAAAATAGTTTATATCAGAATATAAACAAGTTCTATAGTAAAACAATTTTCTCAAAACAACATCATGTTCTAAGGGAAGTAACCAAACAATGCCCTAAAACCATTTTCATAAATTCCATTTTTGCATAATCCATTCCACTCCATATATCCACACATTAAACCATGCATGAAACCTGGACCTCCCTATACTCATGAGTGTTGAATCATCCTTTCACTAATCTCTCAGGTAGTGAAACATTTTGATAGGGGTACTTCACACCCATATCTGTACCAAACTTTTGATAGGGGCACTTTAGGCCCTTATCCATCCCAATGCATATGAACACACCCCAAACAACCATGCCAAGTCCATTCAAAACCCAAGTGTGCCAAACCCAATTTAATAAAACAACATTTTTATTTAAAATCATTCAATAAAACCATTTTTATGAATTAAATCAAACAACTGATTTTAAAATCAAACTACAAATCATTTTGAATAATAATTTCTCAATTTTCAAAAAGAAATACAAACCATTACTAAAGAGGGTTTCTATCATGCGCTGCACACGAATTAAAAATAAGTAAAACAACCAATTTAAAATAAATCATTCATATTATAAATCTATGAGTTGAGAGTGAATCCACCCACCTCAGAAAATTTAGCAGAAACTGAAAACGACATAAAATCATCCATGGAAATGGGATAAAACTCCAAAAACCCACCTTATATATTTAACCCTAACATCAAAAAACCCAAATATAATCATATTTGGACTCAAATACCTTAGATATATCCATAGTGGACATACATTTAAGAAACTATGACCGAGGGAGAAGTATATCTAAGGAAACCCAAGAAAAACTACCAAGAACGATGACTTACTGGGAGAATCTAATTTCAACACACCAAGAAAGCCTTTGGATCACCTCTATATTGATGGGAGAGGACTCCATAGCCTTTTATAGGAATAAAATATTAATTTAGGGTCACTTTGGGGTAAAAATAGGGGTTAAAGGATAATATTGACCTAGATCCACTTTGTGTGGATCTTATTTTTAACATATGCATAGTTAGTCACATGGTTAGGAAAACTATGTGCTAACTATGAACCAACTACTTTATTAAGGTGGGGCCTCATATGGTTGTCTTACATGGTTAGAAAAACTTTTTTCAATCCATTCAAAATCTCAATGTCCTGAGTTTCACAGTTTCTCCTAAGAGGTCGCACAGTTTGGACAAACTGTGCATATTCCCATGCGCCTACTCCTTAGCCCCTGCCTCATTATGAATGGCTTTCTGCAAGTGTTAAACGATTTCCACAAACCATTCACCAACTGTGAACTCTCATAAAAGCCTAAAAATATTCAAACTTCATCCAAACCCTCCCAAATATCACCCAAACACTTTTCATACTCAAAAATCATAAATAAAGGGTTACTTATTTAAAACCAAGGGTGATTCATTATCCCCACCATTGGCCTTTCCATTATCAAAAAGTATAAAACCATCATTTTCCTGAAATATTTCATACCATTACTTGATCACCTTATTCTCGTGTTCCCAAGTCTCTTCCTGAATCTGACCATTTTTCCATAAAAACTACACTAAACCGATGCACAATCTACATTACCATGTGAACCAATGAAGCATCTGGCCCCAGTTCACATGACCCCATTGAATGGCTTGCTTAATATTAGGCTAATAATTTTCAACTGATATTAATGAAGAAAATTATTCATAGCACTAAATCGTGTTGGAAATTTCAACTGATATACCACCTCCCTAAACTATTAAAGTATCTCAAAGGGCCTATGTATTAAAGAGATAACTTGCCCAGATTCCCAAAACAACAATGTACAAGCCCTATATAGATACTTAAGAACATTTGATTACTCACCTCAAATGACAACAACAATTGATGATGATCTGTATATGACTTCTAATGACTTTGTTTCATCTTCATCCTTTTCCTGATCAACTGGATCTTCTTTGTTTTTTCTTATACAAGGCTCGGCCCAACTAGTGAAGTCTCACCTATTTCCACCCAAAAAAGTAGAGAACAAAAATGACACCAATAAAATTCTTCAAAAGGATCCATATGTATCAAGGATTGATAACTATTGTTATATGATAAATCCACTAACAAAATGTTCTCTTCCCATGAGCCACCAAAGTCCATTACACAATCCTGCAACGTGTCTTCCAATGTTTGTATCATCCGTTCGGATTTCCCATTGGTTTGAGGATGATATACCATACTCATAGTCAACTGAGTCCCAAGGTATTTTGTAAGGATTTCTAGAAATGATATTTAAACCTCCTATATCTATATTACACTGTTAAAACTGGTATTCTATGCATCATTACCACTTCTCAAATATAGATTTTTTACAATTCATCCACTATATGAGATTCACAAATTGGAATGAAATGTGCCACCTTTGTGAGATGATCTACTATCACCCATATGGAATCACATTTATGAACCATTATAGGGATACATGTTATAAAATATATATTCATCTACTCCTATTTAAAAATTTAAATAGATAAATAATGAAACAAATCTGTTGTTTGTTGACGATCGACTTTAACTTATTGACAAGTTAAGCATCTCGAAAAAAAATCAGCTACCTTCCTTTTCATACCAACTAACCAATATTGTGATTTCAATGCCTTATAAATATTTTTGTATTCATGGGTGAACAGACCATCTTGAATGGTGGTATGCATGAAGAAGTTGTTCGCAATAATCCATAGGTACGACCATCCGATTTTTGAACCATAACAATGAACTCTCATCTAGCTTCCATCCCTCAATGGTATCCTCACCATTGGGTTTTGGAATCATCACCATACATTCTCAATCACATGTATGTGCCTCTTTAACCATCTTTACTAAATTTAGAACAAACAAAATAGGAAATAAGGATGAATCTTCACCTCGTTCTTCACATTCCAAGTTCACA
Source organism: Viscum album (assembly GCA_963277665.1). Classification (NCBI taxonomy): domain Eukaryota; kingdom Viridiplantae; phylum Streptophyta; class Magnoliopsida; order Santalales; family Viscaceae; genus Viscum; species Viscum album. Next base: position 693,092,790 of record OY728161.1, on the reverse strand, counting down.
TTGGCTATGACCGACATCAATTGTCACCCATCTAAAGCTTATTTTTCTATTTGGGCATATTAATTTCAACTTAATGCATATTACACTAAATTTAATTTACCTAATATATACATCAAGTCAAAGTAAAAAAATAAAGATATTTCATCTATCCTATTTTTCTCATATTCAAGTCACTTTGTGAGAAAATATATTTTAAGATCTTATGATATGTAAACAGATTAAATTTCTCACCAAAGAGGTAATGACACCAAGTCTTCAAAACATAGACTACAACAGCTAAATCCAAATCATGTGTTGGGTAGTTCTTCTCATGAAATCGTAACTACCTTGAGCCATAAGAAATAACATGATATAATTTCATGAGGACACACCCCAACCTGGATCTTGAAGCATCACAATACACCACATACCCTTGTCCAGATTCTGTAAAAATCATAATTGGGGTTGATGTATGGTGAACTTTAAGCTCTCAAAAAGACTTATGGCATTCCTTGTTCTATTGGAATGGAACATTCTTCTTTGTCAGAGATGTCATTGGTGAATCTAGTCATTAAAAATCACAAAAAAAATGTTTCACTAATAACCATCTAGACCAAGGAAAATCCATATCTTGAAGACATTATTTGGTGATTTTCTAAGAGATAACTACCTATATCTTTTATGGATCCATAAAAAAACCTCTTTCAGAGATTATATGGCCAAGGAAACATACCTCTTATATCCAAAAAACACACTTTGATAGTTTGGCATACAACCGATGATCCCTCAATATTCCCAACATTGTTTCCAAGTGTTTCTCATGCTCATCCATTATCCTTGAATATAAAAATATGTCAACCACAAACACCACCATAAAAGAGTATATATAACTTTGAAATATCTGATTCATTAATTCCAAAAAAGACATTGGTGTATTTGTAAGACTGAAAGGAATCACCACATATTCATAATGGCCATATATTCTTCTATAATCTGTGTTTGGGATATCCTCTTTCCAAACCTTCAATTAGTGATATCCTAATCACAAGTTTATTTTGGAGAACAATTGTGCTCCAATCAATTGATCAAGTAGGTCATCAATGTGTGGAAGTGGATACTGATTATATATCATAACTTATTTAATCTTATGATAATCCACACACAGCCAATGAGTTCTATCCACCTTCTGAAAAAAACTGGTGTTGTCCATAGAGATGTTATTGCATGAATAAAACCTATAATTTCTAGTTCCTCTAACTTCACTTTCAGATCCCTTATTTGGTTGGTTCCATAATATATATTGGAAGGGAAATAGGAATGGTCCCTAAAAGAAGATAAATCATAAACTCTACTTCTATCAAAAGTGGAAACCTTGAGAAATTTTGAAGAAACTTATATGGGAACTGATCAACCATTACTAGAAAATGGTTACTCTTGATCTCTTCTATCAATGCCAAAGTCAACGTTTCCAACTAGTATGAGATCATTCCAAATTCGGGTGCCAACAAGACCATTACACCTAAGAACTATCCTGAGAACCTAACCTTGGAGCACTATAAAAATAGCACTAAAGATTCCCCATCTGATTATAGTTGTGGAATTATCTATGTTATATCATATTCTCTCACTTTATGTGGTCAAGAAAACCACATTGGAAACATCCTTCTTTTCTCTTGGGTCATGGAGGAAGGTTTATTGATCCATCTATATGATTTTGATTTATTATCCAACCTTAGAAATAGGTATCCCTCTTCCTATTTCTTACATTATTATCATTCTCACTATTTCCCATGGGTATTAACATGCTTCCTCCTCCCATAGCTCTTGAGATGTCCCTTTCTGCCACTATTTCTCTATTGACCATCTATGTACAATCTGTTATACAGAGGATGGAAATCTTCAATAAAACCTTCTATTTCATCCCTGATTCAAATATGTGTTTCTTCGTGGATTCACTAGTATAAAATTTGTGTGAAAACACACAAAATTAATAAATTTAACTGCATACTCCATGATAGAAATATTTTCCTACTTCAAGATAAATAAGTTAATCGTTCTTTAAATTCTGAACATGTGAGGATATAATTTTTTGTTCAATAATGCTTTATAATACTCCAATGAAAGGCCTTGGTCTAATTTATCCTTCACAGCTAAATCTTACCAATGTCATGCAATATCCTCCAGCATATAAGTTTCCATCTTGACTTTCAACTATATTGGTGTCCCAAGGAAATCGAATATATGATTCATACTATTCAGACACACCTCAGCCTTTTATGGTTCTAAATCACCCTAAAAGATGGGTGGATTTTTCTTTTGGAACATGATAGAATGAACCACTTTCCTTGGATCATATCTCGTGCTATTGAAGTCCATATCCTGAAATTATTGGACAATAATCTAAACTATCTATGGGTTCACATGTGGCTTAGGTGTAACCACATTCTCAACATCTTCTTCTGGTTTGTTTCTATGATTCCTACCAGGTTCCATTTTTTATATAGATAACAAACGTCATAAGTCTCACTCTCTAGAAACTAAATTATTAACATTTCAATTTTTAATACATCACAATTATCACAAAAATGCTTTCAAAAATCAACATTTTCCACATTCAACCATTTTTGAAAAAAAATACCATGATTTTGAAAATCAAACCATTTTCAAAATACTACAACCATACCCTTTTCAAAATATAACATTTGAAAACAATTTTAACATTTTCAAAAATCAACATATTTTTCACCCAAAATCATAAATAATTAGTCAAAATGAAATATGCACTCCTAGTGGGAAGTCATTACTATAATACATGTCATGCTCATCTCATTTTCTAAACCCATGATAATGAGATTCCAAATCCTATAAGTGTCTCCAAAACACTTACCTACCCATCTCCCCAATGACTTTAATTTTAGCATAAAAAGGTTATCTATATTTTTTTATGCCCTAAATTTCAAGCACTGACAATCCTACTTCTTTATACCAACCCACCACAACTAATAAACCAGAATGAATATAAACTTTGAGACAGACAGAATGGGTGACCACTTGTTTCACAAAGATAATTGGAAGGAAAAAGACTGATACCACTTGTAACACCCTACTCCTCCTTATTTGATTGAGAATGATAGAGGACCTTACTTAGGCTTAAGAAACATCATCAAGATTCCAAAAGTGGGAAAAATGACAAGGTTTTCGTTAATAGGTGGGAGATGATTTTCCGTTAGAAAATAAAACAACCAACCAAAAAAGATATAACCAAAGAAACCATGACATGATGCATGATAAAAATGAAATACAACTCGGAAATTTAATTTATATCAAAACCAAATATAAGAAATTATACAGTTTACGACTAAAAATCCAAAAAAACTCAAGGATAACCACATGACTCCAAGTTCTAACATGCTCCATGCTCTAACTCCACAAAACAGCCTGAGTGTCACTAAAACCCACAAGAGAAGTGGGATAATTTACCTTTTCCTGTATATTTATAAACAATATCTACAAAAACACCAAAGTGCCAAAGTAGAGGTGATTAATGAAACTCAGTAGGATTTCCCCATATGAATTCCCTACTCATGCCACTAGGATAAAACATGTTAGTTCATTTATATAAAATAGTTTATATAAAACAATTTCGAAAATAGTTTATATCAGAATATAAATAAGTTCCATAGTAAACTAGTTTTTTTAAAACAAAATCAAGTTCCAAGGGAAGCATCCAAACAATGATCTAAAACCATTTTCAAAAATTCTATTTTGGCATAATACATTTTATTCCATATATCCACACATCCAACCATGAATGCAACCTAAACCTCCTTGTACTCATGAGTGGTGAGTAATATTTTCACTAAGTCATCACTTATTGTACCATTTTGATAGGGGTAATTCACACCCATATCCATCCCAAACTTTTGATGGGGGAACTTCACACCCTTATCCATTCCAATTCATATGAACACACACCAAACAACCATGCGAAACCCATTCCAAAACCAAGTGTGATGAACGAATTTTAATAAAACAATATTTTTATTGAAAACCATTCCATGAAACCTTTTTCATAAACCAAACCAAACTACTAATTTTAAAATCATCATTTTAAAATCAAACCATAATGTATCTTTCACAATAATTTAACAATTTCCACAAAAAAACAATAAACCATCACTAAAGAGGGTTTCTACCATGATTTTCACACCAATTTCTCAAAACAATTAAATTAAAACTACCAATTTGAAATCAATACTTTTTATAATAAATATATGAGTTGATATTGAATCCACCTACCTCATAAAACTTGGTGAAAATGGAAAATGACACAAAAAAATCCACAGAAATGGGTTGAAATTCCAAAAACCCACCTTATGTATCTTCCCCTAACCTTAAAAAATGATTATATTTTGTATAAAATGTCCTATATTTATCCATAGTGGATGTGGATATAAGAAATAGAGAGAGATGTAGAAGTAAATCTAAGGAAAACCAAGCAAAACTACCAGGAACGACGACTTACTATGATAATCCAACTTCAAGGCACCAAGAGAAGCCTTTGAATCACTTATAGAAAAATTAGAGAAGAATAATTAAACTTTTATAGGAATAAAATTCCAATTTAGGGTCGGTTTTGGGAATAAATAGGGGTTAAAGGCTAATAACAACCTAGATCCACTTTTTGTGGATCTTTTTTTAGCCCTTGCATGGTTAGTTGTATGGTCAGGAAAACTATGTGCTAACCATGTGCTAGCCACTACCTTAAAGGGTACCTTGTATGGTTAGCTCATGTAGTTAGAAAAATAATGTGCTAGCTGTGAAAAATTCCACTATCCCAAGTTGCACAGTTTTTCCTTGGTGGTCACACGGTTTGGACAAACCATGTGCCTGCCCGTGCACCTTCTATTTAGCCCCTACCACATTATACACAGTTTCCTGCAAGTGTTTCACGGTTTCCCTAATTTTTGAACCAATCATTAACCCTTATAAAAGACTCAAAAATGTTTAAAACTTCTTTTAAACTCTTCCCAAATTCACCCAAACACTTTTTATACTTAAAATCATAAATGAAGTGTTACTTACTTGAAATTGGGGGTGCTACAATACTTGTATATATCAAAATGTATACATAATCTAGTAATTAAAAACTATAAGTATGATTTGGTTCTAGGGAATCCAATATCATACTATAAATTACAAATCATAATCCTTATTAAACAAAACTAAATATTATATCATACATTACATGTGAATCAGATATGAATGGTGTGATAATTCTAAGACACAATTTAAAATTTTTAAATTAAATCATACTAGAATTCATGATATAAATTATTTATATACATTAATACTAAATAGGAAATTAAATAAATAAATAAACTATTAAAATATTTATCATGAGATATTGAAAATTTAGATGATGATAAATTCAGAAAAAAACAATGAAAATATTTTTTTTCCAAAAATCAGGCCATGTAACCCTCAAACACGATCTGTTTCTTCATGTTTCATAACAAATTTTCAAAAAAAACATGATATATTTTCTCTATAGAATTTTTTTTATAAAATATTTTCTCTAAGGTCACACCATGTACTAAGACATGTTACCCTTTTTCTATTATCTAGTTTTCTCATTGAAATATAATTCCTATAAAACATGATCATTTTTTTCAAAACCATGATGTGGAAAATGTGACTTCACAATGCTATTTTTTATATGAATAACCATGATTTTTTTACAAAATCACCTCATTTTATTGAAAAAATTAACACAAACCATGACAAATTTGTATACACAACATCATAGACTTTAAAAACTTTTACCTAGCTTCCATTTTGTAATATTCATCATACTAATTATTTATTAGAAATCTCACTAATTACACTGAGGGGTTTTTCATGACATATATGTACCCAAAATGTAATTGAATAAAAAATTACATCCACAACATCAATCAAGAAAAGAAATAATAAAGTGAAATGAATAATAAAATATGCATAACTCAATGTTGATCATCCTTATTTCCTAATCGGTGGGTCTTATATAAAACCCTAGAAACCAAGAGTGAGAAATTTCCTATGTAGGTATCTTCTAACCAAAATGGATGAACCAAATGATTTAATGGACTATATTCTCTTTTTAAATAATATTTCAACACCACCTTTAATGTTAATAATAAGAAAATAATTAGATATAGTTATAGAAGTTTTTCAAAATGGAAAAATATGTCCAAATTAGGTTTTTGAACTCCCATTAAATAGATCTCTTATATTGAATAAAGTAAACTTAGAATTTAAATGGTGTATACAATATAAAAAAATCCATTACCTGCATTTATTTATTATAATGTTTAAGATGGATATGTTATTAATTAAATTATTGTTAAACTCTTTTAACATTAACTTAATAATTGATTCATTATTATATGGTGCATTAAAATCCTTAAAAAATATGAAAATAAATGTATAAGAAATTGATAATCTGGAGAAAAATGATATATCATATCATTTCATAAAGAACACCATGAAATGATATAAATAACCATTCCATAGAACATACCATGGTGTGGTGACTTTCACTACATCATGGTTTATTATATAGTGTATATATCCAGCACACATATGTCAGAGTGGGTGTCATTCAAAGATTGATATGTTTGAATCTTCAAAATATTGTGTAAAGAATTAACAATCATCCCTTTTTTAAATTTGGTACAAATCTGATTTTTATCACTTTTTATCATAGGAAAATTAGGAACAATAACCTCTCTAGTTAACTTATTCAAAATATTTTGGCTAATATGGATAAGTCTTCAAATCCACAAGTCATTTTCTTCATTTATCCTCAAATAACATGATTTATTAACCTCATCCACTTAAAACAAGATTCAACTAGTTCATTTTACTTTTTTATCACATGAAAATATTTCAAACATTTTACCTATAATTCATCCTTTTTTAATATAACTTCATTACCTTCATTATAGTATTGATATGCACTAGGTAAATTGTGTTTTAATCCACCAATAAAAATTTCACTATTTAACTTTAAACTACATTCTCCAATTTCAATTGAGAAAAAATATTTTATTTCGATATATATATCAATAAAAAATATAAGAAATTATTAATTTCACTTTTTAAACCCTTTAATAATATTTATATCACATTCCATGTGAGATGGAAATCCATTTTCTGTTATCTAAGGTAATTTATTTTACAAAGATTTCAAAGAAACTTACACTAAAAACATTTTCTTACTTTTCATTTTTCTTGTTGATTATTTTTTAAATTTTTCTATTTAAACTTAGATGAGTAGAAAGATATTATGATAATTACCATTAAAATTATATGATTAGTCACACCTTTCACATATCTTATTCAATGAGCTTATTCACTTTAAAAAAATTATCTTCTTTTGAAGTTGCCTTTATTTAGGGGCTTGTATCCCCTTTAAATCATTCGTTCCATCTATTATAAATGAATAAAGGTTTCTTTAATTAAAATAGAAACTCCTCTCCATATTATTTTAGTATTTAAAATGCTGAAAATATCCATAAAATGACAATTTTCTTGAAAAATTTAGTCTATGACTATTCTATAACTCTTGATATTTTTATCCTTTATACCATTGTTCATAGAATAGTTTTAGAAACCCAATTATGGGATATTATAAACTTATCACTCTATAATGTATAAATTTTACAATATTTTACTCATTTCCATTTATAACAAATTTCACCTTGATGTTGAAATCTCTAGATATAATAAATTTTTTTAATTCTTATTTGGATGCTAAAAATTTCATTTCCTTCTTAAATTTATTTTGTGCCTTCTATTCTAAGAATAAAATAAAATTTTCCATTTAATTAAGTATTTAATTATTTATATGATCAATAATATTCTTTAATTCTTCATTAATTCTATCATTATTCTTTAAAGTTTAACTTATTTCTTGAATATATTTTTTGAACTTTGAACTAAAATTTATTCATGAAATTATCTGGTTCCAATAACCTTTTATAAATTATTTGATATTTTTTCTAATTTTCTTCAAACTTATTTTTTAGTGAATCCATCAATCTCTTATCCTTGTAAAGTTTCACTTTCAAAATTTTAATTTCATTCTATAATTTTGATTCCTTTCAAGATGAATAGAATCATCACTTAATTTGTTTATAAAGATAAAAAGTATATTCTGGAGCACTGATGAATATTATAACGTCTCTATAAAACTTTTTATGGATATTTCCACTTCATTTAATCTTGTAAATATTTTTTATAATGTTTTATCCCTTATTATATGAAAGAATTCAAATTTTTATCACTTTTTCTTTGATTTTATGTTTCAATTCTAATAGTTTTATAACTAATTTTATAAAAAAAATTAATATTAATACCAATCACTTTAGTGAATTAATTCAATAAAAATATAGATAAATTTTAATTATATCTGTGAACATCATTTTCAATATTTTTTATGATAATAACCATCATCACAACAACTTTAGTATTAGGAATATATCAACTAGTGAAAATGTTAAACACATCCAATATTGTTGAAAATATGTATGGAATAATAACATTAGCTATATATGGTAAATATTTCCATAAAACATTATAATTCATTTTCTATTTTCTAAATTTATATGATTAATTTCAAATATAAAATTTAAGACTCACCACTTCTTCAAATTTAAGAACAATAGCATCAATTTATTTGTATGTAACTTCAACATGGATTTGATTCAAATTATAGAGGTTTGAAAAGGGTTTCACTGGGAGGTTAAATTAGAGAATCATTTTTTACTTCTTATATTTCATAAAATTTCATTCAACTTTTAATTTTTTTTATTAGATAAAATGACATGTACTATTTCCTTTCTTCAATATTATGAAAATGATAAAATCAAAAAACATGGACATTATCATTTATAAGGTTCACCAATAAATTTTAATAGATAAATACTTGGAATTACATGGAATAATATATTTTCAAACTATCCACTAGTATTATCTAATGAATACAAGGATCATTGTATATCCTCACACTCACTAAAAATGAATTCTCCCAATTTAATGTGTTCTCCTACACAAATAAAATGAAAATTTATTATCAAAAAAGATAAGGATCTTTTATACTTATTTTTTATTATTCTATCATTGAATAAGAATCATTAACTATAAATATCAATGTAAAAAAATTAGTCATCTATCTTTAAGAATTTAGACTTATATATCTTCTTCAATCACTGAAACTTATAAATTCTCTGAAACTATAATTTATATGACAAAACAACAGATTATTACATAAATTTATAATATATATTGATATAGAAATACAGAATTTATCTTAAAACAAAAATAATATACCCATAAAAAAACTTCTCTCACTTTGGAAATCTTCATTATCTTTAATTTAAGAGTTTAATATTCAGATCCAATTGATGAAACTTATTGAAGTGAATTAACGAAATTACTCTATGAATTATCTATTCTATTGGGTGTAAATTCTCCCCAATACCTATTATTTCACTAATTGAGTCAATAATCTTCTCACACTCCCCATAAATAATTATAATGAAATTCAAAATTCGAATTCTTTCTAACATACATCAGCTAACTTTAACACAACTTTGAATTTGATCTCTTGATCTTTGAATAAACAATAAATTATCATATATTGGTTTCAAAAAAGTCTTAGATAGAGTAAGATATTTCTCTAGTGGAAAAAATTGATTTCATTAAGGAAAATAGATAACTGTCAAAATATCACCTACTTCCTGCTAACTCCCACCAGGTACCTAATAGGCATAACCACTAAGAAACAAACACTCTGTAACAACTACAGAGTACCTATTGGCATGTATCATGTAGTCAGTGAGACACTAATATCCCAATGATAACCATCGATTGGGGGTGAGTATAAACTATTTAGGGCTTGTAATTTTTTTAGCATATTGAGTTATCACTGAAAACCAACTGGGTAGTCAATGGTTTTCTTTATATTTATCCTCTTATAAACCTTTAAAAAACACCTTTAATGTTCTCTAAACCTTTTATGCCTCATAAAAAACATCATGATCCTTATAATGTGGTTTTAAACAATACCAATCACCTCTCTTAACATGTTGATCAATGTATATCTTAGTTTAACAATTAAAAAATCACTTTGAAGACTATATAAAAAGGTTTAAATAATATCACCTAAGTACCTCAATTATATCAACTTTATCCATTATTTTCATCTCTTTTAAAATGGTCTCAACACAAAACCCAACCCAATATCCTTAAATTAAAGATCAATTATAAAGATATTTTATGTGAGGTTGATAATGTTCTAATTATATGAATTTGGAATGATTTGGAGTAAAATTTTCACACTTTTGATATCCTTTATTTATATATCAATGAGGTATTTAAAAAAATGGAGTATCAAGTGTGTCAATATTATTTTTCACCAATGTTTATCATTTCCTAAAAAGTGAATAATTTCATATTTAATAAAATTTTATTATAAAAGGACTTAACATTATACACACTAATCAAAATATTTCAAATTACATTTGAGTTTTATTAATTATGTTAGACATAACTCTGTAAAATATATTAAGTATGAATAATAACATCCTCATTCAGGAAAATATAGTGGTTTTTTATTTTTCATTACCCTCTAAAATCATTGATTTATTAAAATCCTTGAAGGCCTCATTTTTAATTGTAGGAAAAAATTCAAGAAAAAGAAAATAACAATAGAACTCTAGTTTTTTGTGTTTTTAGTATGATGGAATATAGTTAATACCATCATTGTATGGTATAGATATTTTTTATCAATCCATGGTTGTAGTCACCATTAGGATAGGCCTATAGTCATGGTTTTATTAAACTATAATTATAATTTATTAGATAATAAATTAAGCCATATTTAAAACAAATTGTGACTATAAGTGAAATATTATTATAGTATATTATAAAACTTGGTTTTATAGAGTGTAAAGTCATGGTTATTTGAACCAAGACTATTGGTGCCTGATTTTTTTTTAACATGGTAACCCAAATAATCCATTACATCCAAATAACCACTCAAATGGAAAAATATAAATCACTGTCAATTAAACTAACAAACATTGAGTACATCAATGGATAAAATCAATGTAATGTCCCAAATTTTATGTGTATTATTTATAAATATTATATGGAATTAATTAGAGACCAGGTGCGGAGATGACATGAAATTCCAAGGCCCAGGGTTCTTTGAATAAATGTTTGAAATGTACTAAAATATTAAATAGCAAGTGCACACAATTTTCATAAAAAAGTGGAATAACTTCTAAACAAGTTCCTAGATCAGAAATATAAGGGCACAATTGTGTTCAAAGTAGCGATTTTACCCTAGGCGTGACCTAATATCAGTCAGTGTGGGTCAGTTGTGAAAAATAGTTTTTGGAATTCTAATAAATAAAATAAAATAAGAATTTATTTTATTTTAACATTTCACAATGACACAGTGACATTTCTATTAAGTTATCCTTTTAATCAGGCATTCAAGGCTAGGATCATAACCCTAGAATTTCTTATTGGCTCTGGAGAGAACATTGGAAAACTCTCCTGATGGAAAATGATGATGGATCTTGGATTAGAGATTGATGAAAATTGTTTTTTATGGATCTCACCAACGGCGGAAATTAGATGATTTATCCTCTTTAACAAATGATCCAATCCTGAGGTAGTATGTTTTTACTTGGAATTCTTTCCCCATTTTTAGAATAAAATATGAATGTGGATCAACCAATGAACAGGTTGACCTGAGGATCGATCATTCTTACAGGATGGGTTTTTATTTTGTGGTATTTTATTAGGGTTTGTTGATATAGATTTTATTTTAATTATTAATCATTATTATGTGAATGGATCGAGGTTGGAACAAAAAATAGTTGTAGTTCATTCCTTGGTTGTTTGTTGGGATTTTTCTCCCCTGATATTCGATGTGTTCATTATTCTTAATGGGTTATGAATGGATAATCATTGCACCCTTATTTCAGGGAGTAACGATCCAAAATTGAAAATACGTCATCGAGGTGTCCTAGAAAAGTTATTATAGTGATAGCGACAGAATAATCTAATTATATTATGAGATATTGTTCTTATGGTAATTTATTCATGGGTGATCAGAATCAGATTTTGGAGTCGATTGAAGGCTTGAAACTCACTGATTCATTCTTGTGATGATGAGGTAACCCTGGATTTGTCATTTCAAGGAGAATTGATCACCAAAATGAGATCGGATCATCAACCAAGGTGTATGGAGGAAGAATAGTGGTTTCTGGAAAATTGTTCTCAATATGGTGTGTAACTCGGGGCTACACAGCATGTGGCCCCCACTCAGTGGTGACTAGGGTTTTGGGAGTTAGTTAAACAACAAATGGAGTGTGACCCTATCACATGGCATGGAGGCCCTTACCAGATACTCTAGATTTATCTTGGGATAAATACAGACACAGGGTGGAGTACATGGGATGCCTACATGGTGTGTACCCCACCACACAACTTGGCTTGGACCAAGTACATGGACTACCCCATGTACTGGTACGCAAGAACAGCTACACAGGTTGACATTGGGAATCGACACACAGCCATAGTACATGGGTGTACCTTAGATGTAAGGACATGGTGTGTGGCCCTCATAAACAGTGTTTACCCATCTTCTACATGACATGTACTTTTGACACGATCTGTTGTACATGGGTAGTACTCAAGGTCAAGGGACATGGTGTGTGACCCTACTACACATCGTGTACTCTCTTTGGCATGGCTTGATTCACTTTTCCACCATATCTTTGATAGGTTTCATTAAGGGTTCACTCCCATATCCTTCCTCTAAATGTTAGTTGGTATCATTTCCTACTCATAGGAGTATGATCCCTTCAGCAGGAATTTCTAGATAGAGTTGTTGGAATCCCCTCTAAGAGGCCCATAGTAGGATCCTCTAATCATTATTCATGCCCTAGGTAGATTCCTTGGCATTGGTATGAACAACTTCACTAGGCATTGATCATCTACTTAAAAGGTTAATCCAGATGGAGTTGTTGGTTTCACCCCATGGCCCTAGTTGTGATCCTCATTTACTATATCATATCTCTCTTTAGATATATCAGTGTATCTCTCCCTCTCATGACAGATTCTAACAAACAGTACTTCTCAGACGAATGTCAATAGTGCTATCAGACTTAGGAGTGTGTTCTATTGAATGAGTGCTTCATGAAATCTTTGAGTTGATTCCCTAGTGTTGGTATGTGGCAGTTGTGACTTACCTCTATATTGTGTGTATTGGTTTGAATATATCTAGATATTCTTGTTATATGTGTTGTAGATATATGTTTTTTAGAGATGACTGTATATTTTCCTTGTGTATTGCTGTATGGTTTTGGGGTGTCCTACTGAGTATTGTTATACTCACCCCTGTATGGGATTTTCCTACACGTTTCATGTCTTGTGCAGATGAATTACCTTTTGATAGAGTCTAGGGCAGACCAGTACTGAACGAAGCTTTATGAGTTGAAACAAGCTGAGGTATTCCTACAGCTTCAAGTAGCAATCTCAATACCTATTTTGTTTACATGTTGGACTTTTTAGTTTGGTGAATCTTTATTTTTGGTGGGTTTATATTCTAGACAAATTTGCTTTAATGCACTTTACTTTCCTATCATACTCTTTTGGTTGGGATAGTGGTATTCATGCATTTGGTTCTTAGTAGATTTTACATTTCACCATGTTGTGGGCTTGTAGATGTGTGTGTGAGTATAGGTACATAGTCAATTCCTCCCATATTATTGATATGCCTACTCAGTGCTAATCACCAACCCCTGGCCTATTGGATATGGGCTTAGGGAGTTGTGGCATGGGCCCCACTAGAATGGTTCATGACAGAATGGCATCAGAGGTGGTCAGTTCTACCTTAGGACCGAGATTCTATGAGATTGGTTTGGGGAAACATTGTTAAGTGTTTCAAGTTCGTATTTTAGTATAGGGACTCTAGTTTTGATGAGGGTACCTGATGCATCCATACAACAGGACTCTAATAACTTTCTTTTCAACTCAGTGCATGATAACACTGGTTACAGGGAAAATAATGGTACATACATCATATAGGAATTGGCTATGGTTCAATGTTCTTCTTGATTTAGCTCTCCAGATATACTCATTTAACATGATACATATTGTTTTCATACAATATTCCCTTGAGATTCATACCAACTAGGATTTAGTAGCTCGATCATGAGGATGACCCCCTCAGTGACGAAGCTTCGATACAGGGACCAGTTCCCCAGATGTCACTTCCAGGTGGTGCACCATCTATACCACCACCTATGGAGAAGCACATGGTACCCACAGTACCATCAGATGAGGAGCATAGGTTAGCACTCTTCATGAATTTTAGAGACAGAGACCCCTCAGGTTCCAAGGTGAGCCTGACCCTCAGGTGGCTGAGGACTGGCTTGAGGTGGTGACCAGATTTTTCATCTAGTTAGTACACCTATGGATTAGATGGTAGTCCTGGTGGAGAGCCTTCTACACGGCTTAGCAATGTGATCGTGGATTTTGGCTATCCATACTCATGACGAGACGACTCTTTTGTGGAAAAAGTCTTATCATAACATCATAGATGAATTATCACCTGGTATGCTAAGAGTTGTGTGTATAACGAGAGATTCTTCAGATCCTGCAGGGTATCTTGATTATGGATGATTATTCATCGAGGTTCACCACCTTTCTAGGTACTCAATAGATATGGTTAGAGATAGGTACTTTAGGTCTCAGACCTTTAAGAGGGGTCAATGTAGATACATATGATACAGCGTTATCCCTCTATGAATTCCAACGTAGGCTGGGTTGATTGAGAGAGATTTGGTTTTCGAAAGTTTCTTGGCTGAGAAGATACAACCGGTGGTAGTTAGCAGTGGATGAGAAGGTGAAGAGACCTCAGTAGCAGGGAGCCGACATCAGTCCAAGGGACATGGACATGGGAGAAATTTTAGGAGGAGGTCCCATGATAGAATATCTTCATTTCAGGGCTCACATTGTCACGACCCGTCCTCGGGGCCCGTGCCGTGACTACCCCAAGCCCGCCTTCCAGAGGCCAGGGGCTGGCGACTAGCACCAAGGCGTTAATCCCGGTAAAAAGGGAAGGCATTGCCTTTGTAAAGTAAACCACAAACACCATAGAGCAAGCAAGAAGAAGTAAACACTAAGTAAAAACTGGTACAATAGCAAGTGCGGAAAAGTAAGTGGGCCAGTATACAAACCCAAACTGAAAGTAAAGTACAACTATAAAGGGAAAACAACAACTGAAAAGTAAAGCCGCAATGTCGAGCTGTCCACTGGATATCCCACCTGAAGGGTTGGTACAGATAGCCTCCACTGCTCCTCGGGTCCAGCCAACCGCTCCGAGTACGTCCCACCCAGTGGTCCACCTCCAGGTATCGTCCTGCTCTGCAAGCCTCCACCACGATCAGCGTTGTTCGTCGTCTGCAACCAACACAACGTAGTGCGGGCATAGCCCGTGCAGGGGTGAGTATAAGCTACTCATTAGGGACCCTGAGACCCCCAAAGGTATCCCAGAATCCACAAAGGATAAACCACAAAGGAAAGATACGATCACGAAGTAACATCTGACACGGCTTAGGTATATGCCCATACATATACCTAAGTCATCAATTCTCGTTCGGCTCCAACATCCGAACCCAAGTACAACCCAGTCCACACACGAAAGCAAATCTTAAATCCACACAGGATAGCACAACACAGTCCACATAGAAAAGCAAAACAGGATTCAGCTCAAATAGGTATACTTCTTCATATGACGATAAATATGACCAGATATTTCCACTGATTCATCTAAGCTGTTGGGCCCACAAAGGATCGATAGGTACTAACCCCCACAATGACCCACAAAGGATCGATAGGTAACTAACCCCCACAATGACCCACAAAGGATCTGACCCACAAAGGATCGATAGGTAACTAACCCCTACAATGACCCACACAGGATCGGACCCACATAGGACCTGTAGGCGCTGGCCCACACAGGACTGCTGAGTGCTGACCCACACAGGATCAGTAGTACTGACCCACAAAGGATCACTAAGTGTTGTAGTTGTCGTCGTCGAATCCACTGAGGATCTCTGTACAGTCGTCATCGTCACAGTAGCAGTCGCAGCCAGCTCTAGGGTTCCCGCACACAGCAAGCTCGTTCGGGGGGGTTCGCTCCACAAGCCGAGAGGATGATACATCAACTGACACATATTCCAGAGTTGATGTATCCAAAAGTTCCGTATCATCAACAGGAACTCAACGTCACAGACGGCGCGTCAATCGGACGCCTGGTCTGAGAGTTATTGGCTTTTTCGTTCTAGGGGCCCGGTTGGTTTTTAAATCAAAACCAACCTGACCGTACTCCACCTATGTCCAAACCTCGGGCAGAGTAATCCAAAAGATCCGTCTCACTTAGATGAATTCAAAAAAGTTGACGGCACGTCAATCGGACCTCTAAAGCTCAAGATATGAGTGTTTCCGCTCTCAGGGCCCGGTTTGTTTCGTGTACGAACCAACCTGATCAAACCCAAAGTATTCTGAAACCTTGAGTGTGATATACCGAAACGACCATCTCGATCCAAGGATCGCATTTCTGCTGACGGTGCATCGTTCGGAGGCCCGTAGCTCAAGTTATGAGCAAAAGACCGAAAAGGTCCGAAAACGAGGGGTCTGGGCCCGGACCGACCCGGCCAACCCCCCCCCCCCCCCCCTGGGTCGGCCCGAACCAGGTCAACCCAACCCGGGTCCAAGTCTGACCCGGCCGGCGCGGCCTGGCCCGGCCGCCAGAGTCGGCTCGGCCGGTTACGGCCGAGCGGCGCGGGGTGTGTTGCCCCCCCACACCCGCGTGAAGGAGAGTCGTGGCCCCGCGTGGGGTCGCTCGGTGTCACCGGACGCGGCTTAAGCCGTGTCCCTTGTCCACAGTCCCGTGCGGCCGCGGGACCGGCCAGCGCCGCCGCTGCTTCAGCCACAGCGGGTCTTCCCGGCGGCGCGCTGGCGGGGGGTTCCGCAGACCACCAGACGCGCTACGGTGGTCCGATTTGCGCGCGATCTTCGCCAGTGCTCGTCCCAGGACTCAAAATTCATTGCAAAGCCTTCAAAATTAACTTGCGGCCCCGTTTGTCGTCGCCCGCCAATCCGCGCATCAACGATAAACTGCGGAGGGTTGTCGGGCCATGTTTGTTTGGCCCGCACCCTCCGCGTTAGGTGATAACAATCGGGAAATAATAATCAACACATGAAAAACATAACAAGGCACAATTTTAATAAATTAAAATTGAACTTTGGTCTGGGTTCTTTGTTTTAGAAGAAACAACCATGGGAATAAATATTATTCTCAAATAAAACCCCTACCTCGTAGTTGTCGTCGGACGAGAGTTATTCGTTGAATTGACCGTCGCGGAAGAAGAGGATCGTCGCGTCGCAGAAGGGAATCGCGTCGTCACGGAAGGGCGTCGCGTCGACGATCTCCGAGGATTAAAGAAAACACACGGATTTAATTTCACGAATTAAATCCATGTTAAAGATAAAATCCACAAAGGAATTAAAGATTTGAAATCTCCTACATCAAGCAGTTGATCGAAGATTTGTTGCGGGAAAAGAACATCGTGGAAGAACCATCGTGGAAAGAGAATCGTCGGAGTTGCGGAACACGGCGTCGCGTCGTCGATCTCCGAGGGTTCTGCGTTCTTTGCGTTCTTTGTGTTCTTCGCGTTCTTTGTGAGGTGGATGAAGGTACAGATTCTCAAAATCCTCTCAACAATCAACCCGTCAACAAAAAGAAAAGGTGTTGGTCTTATTTTATTATTATGCCAACAGTTTGAAAACATGTTAAGAAACGAACCATTAATTCGGTGAATTAATGGTAATGACTTAATCGTCCATTTAATAGGAGCATTTAAGAGTTTTAGAAAACGCCCCAGTTGACTTTCATTAATGAGGAGTTTTCGCAGGTGCGTTACTTAGAGGAAAAGAAACGGTGGGGCTCGTGTGGGCCCCACATCACAAATATCCTACCATGAGGGTAGGATATTTTGAATTACACCATATCTGCTTCAACTCTTCTTAAGCAGCTTTAAGTGGATTTTAAGTGGCTTTAAGTGAAATAAAATAAAGTTTTCGCACCACTTTATTTTATTTTCTTCACTTAACTCCCGAAATTTAAAAACCACACCCGAGCAAACGCAACCCCGGAAGAGGAGTTTCTAAGAAAATATCGGCGCTGCGATTCCATCGGTGCCCTCAGAATTTGATTTCGAGCACCGGTTCAAAAGTTATAAAAACCCGCTCATTCGTTCACTGAACGTACCTGAGCCAGACTTCGAAAAATGATTTTGGGCACACCGGGCCTCGGAATCAGGTGACGTCAGAAACTATGTTCTTGTAAAATTCCAAAGAAAATTAAGAGAAAAAAATTCCTTGAAAATTTATGGGGCTTTACACACATGGTGGGTCTAGTTAGCCTAGGGAGAGGCGGTTTTATTCATGTGATAGTAGGGAACATCTCACTCGATATTTTCCAAAACATCATGTTGTTGACAAGGAAATAGTGGATGGACCACCAAGGAAGAGATAGTGATAAGAAAAACTAGATCCATAGGGTGGAAGACATGGAAGAGGAGCTGGGAGAGCAGTAGGAGGTGGTCGACGTTTCAACATGTTACCACCACCACACCCATGAGCTTCACTTTAGGCTCAGGGAGATAGAGGATAGAGGAGGGGATAACTGCATGTGGTTTAGGAATATGACTCATGGGGTCTAGAAATAATTTTAGGTATGATCTATGTCTTTTATACTTTAGTTGCAGTTTTAATAGACACAGGTGCTAGACATTCCTTTCTCTCCACATATCTTATTCGAGACCTAGAGATTCTGGTTGAACTATTAACTCAACCATTATAATTGGAGACATCCATTGGAGAAGACATAGTGATCACACATTTATTCCAATAGTGTAACCTGACCCTTGGAGGTGAGAGTTTCAGTTGGAACCTCTTGGTGGTAGAGTTGAGGCCTTATGATGTCATTCTTGGTATGGATTGGTTATCCACAGTCCATACTTAGATTGACTATTTTAGTAAAAGGGTGGAGTTTGTCTGTGGGGACGGAATGATGTTTCCTTTTATCAGAGAAAATGAGACCCAGGAAGCATAGTATGGACTCATGCATAGGAGGGTATAGACAATTACTCATGAGTTGGCTAACCTGGCCCTTGGTGTAGTAGACATTATTATTTTTCTTCTCCCAGCAGTAGTGGTGAAGTATGATGATGTCTTTCTAGAATATGTTCTAGGTTTACCTCCCCACTGGGAGATATACTTATGCATCTAGTTTCACCCCAGGACAGAACAGATATAAACACCAGCATATCAGATGGGTCATTAAAATCTTTGTGAGCTAAGGGTGTATTTGGAGGAATTTTAGAGGAAGGGATTCGTGAGACCTAGTGTCTCAGCCTGAACAACCCATGTTTTGTTTTCCAAAAAGGTAGACAAGAGCTTGTGGTTGTGTGTAGACTAACAGCTCCTGAACTAGGTGACTATGAAGAACAATTATCAACTATTGAGGATTGATGACCTCCTCGATCCGTTGAGAGGAGCACAATAGTTCTAAAAGGTTGACCTTCAATCAGGATATCACCAGTTTCGAGTACGGGATGAGGATATACTGAAGATGTATTTCAGATGTCGATATTATCACTATGAGTACTTGGTGATTCCATTTGGAGTAATGAACTCCCCAATAGTTTTCATGGGACTTATGAACCAAATATTGTAGCCTTACTTAGACTGGTTCAAGGTATCCTTCATCAAATATATCCTTGTGTACTCTGTGTCTGAGGAGGATCATGTGAGATGCCTAAGGATGGTTCTTGAAGTACTCTAAGAGCACCATATTTATGGGAAACTCTCTAATTTATAGTTCTGGATTCAGGAGGTCCACTTTTTAGGATATGTTTTCTCATCGGATGGAGTGGTAGTGGACCCGGCCAAGGTGGAGGTAGTGTTAGCATGGGATCCACCTAAGAGTGTGATGGAGGTGGGGAGCCTCCTTGGGCTTGTAGGCTATTACTAGAGATGCATACCTGATTCCTCCATGATGTTAGAACCGATGATAGATTTGACATGAAAGGGGAATCCTTTTGTGTTTACATAGAAGTTCCAACAGGATTTCTAAAAGTCGAGGTAGAGTTTGACGAGTGCTCCGGTCTTGAGATTGCTAGAGGAGGGTGTTGAGTACATAGTGTTTCATGATTCATCAAGGACCAGACATGTTGGTTTCATAATGTAGAGGTAATCAATGAATACATATGGTTCACACCAGTTGAGACCACATGAGAAGAACTATGTGGCCCACAATCTTGTGTTAGTAGTGGTAGTCTTCACATTGAAGATGTGGCGGCACTACCTAATGCGCGAGTGGTTTATCATCAACTTTGATCACAAGAGTCTCATGTATATCTTCTCTCAAAAGGATTTTAACTTGAGATCGAGGCGATGGATAGTGTTTCTATAAGACTATGACTATGAGATTATTTATACTCTTACGAAGGGGAATGTGGTGGTATATGCTCTCAACATGAGATTTAGTTTGTAGTTTTTGAATGATTTGTTAGAGAAGTTGGCCTTGTTACAATTATACTTTGTGGATGGAGATGGAGCATCTTAACTCTAGTTGATGGTTTTCTCCCTTCCCCTATTATATTGATTCATGGAGCATAGCTTGGGGATAATTATTGTGAGACCCTACATGCTCATATGTCTATAGGACATGTGCCTGATGGATATTCACAATTTGAGGAGCATGTTGTCCTTTTCAGAGGATTCACAGTTGTACCTATGGAATTGTGGTAGGAGGTTATATGGGAGATTCATACTTCCCATTTGGTGGTACATCCTAGAGTGGCGAAGAAGTTCCAAGACCTCCAACATCAGTTTTGGTGGATAGGGATGAAGAAGGCAGTGGTAAAGTTCATTTCTCAATGCCTAACATGACAATAGGTGAAGGTTGAGAACCAGGTTCCATCAGGTTTAGATTAACCCCTTGAGGTTTCATAATGGAAGTGGGATGGGATATCAATGTAATTAATTATGGTTTTACCATGTATGTCCGGGGGACATTATTCTATCTGGGTTATCGTTGACCGACTCACCAAGTCGGCCCACTTCCTAGCT
Source organism: Viscum album (assembly GCA_963277665.1). NCBI lineage: Eukaryota > Viridiplantae > Streptophyta > Magnoliopsida > Santalales > Viscaceae > Viscum > Viscum album. The sequence continues at coordinate 693,071,544 of OY728161.1, read as the reverse complement.
ATCCGGGAGAAAAGTTAAGTAGAGAGCTTGGGATGCCTCTAAGTTCAAGAGATATTTCAACTCCATGGAGTCCCAATGACAATATTTTCTGATCATGATGCTTGTTTTACATCCTGATTGTGGAAGGAATTTCAAGAGGTGTTTGGGACTCAGTTACGCTAGAGCACGGTGTTTCACCCCCAGAAATATGGCTAGATGGAGTGGACCATTCAAGTTGGGGAGGACATATTGCGGGCTTTCATGTTTGAATTCGACCATATTTGGGAAGATCACCTACCCTTGGTGTAGTTTTCATACAACAACAGCTGCCATTACACCATTGGTATATCTCCATTTTGAGGTTTTGTACAGAAGACCCTTCAAGTCACTACTATGCTCTACTGATCTAGGACAGTCAGCACTTATGGGACCGAAGTTAGTGGGAGCTACTACAGAGAAGGTGTAAATCATCTAGAAGTGGATAAATACTACATAAAGACATCATAAATCTTATGATAACAGGAGGCATGGGCCTTTGGATTGAGGAAGGATACCATGTGTTCCTTAGATTTTCACCTCGAGGGGGATTAAAGAGATTTTTCCGGTGTAGTAAGTTATCTCTGAGGCTTATCTGCACATTACAGATAATATGTATAGTTAGCAAGGTGACGTACTGCTTGTCTCTACCCCCTCAATTGGACTGGGTACATGATGTATTCTACATGTCATGACTAAGAAGGTATGTGCATGATCCATTTCATGTCATCAACTGTGTGAGCTGGACATTGATGATATAGTTTATTTTTCTGAGTACCCAGTGGAAATCAAGGATCGATAAGAGAGGATAATTCATGGGTGAGTGATTCCTTTAGTGCATGTCTGGTGGTAGTATAGGAATCTCCAGGAGAGAACATGGGAGTGGGAGGCTCAGAATCATGCATAATACCCACATCTTTTTTGAGTAGCCTTGTTTTTTTATTTTTGGGGATGTAAAGCCCTAAGGTGGGGAGAATTTAATGTCCAAAATTTTCTATGTATTATTTTTAAATATTATATATAATTAATTTGAGACCAAGTGTTGAGATGGAGTGAGATTCCAAGGACCAGGGTTCTTGAAATAAATTTTTGAAATATATTAAAATATTAAATAGCACACACAAACAGTTTTTCTAAAATAGTGTAATAACTTATTAATGGGTGCCTGAATCAGAAATATGAGGGCACCATTGCATTCAAATTAGTGTTTTTACCCTAGGAACAACCTAACATTTACTGACATGGGTTAGTTGTGAAAATTAGTTTTTGGGGTTTAAATAAATAAAATAAAATAAGGATTAATTTTATTTTAACGGTTCGCATCGATCAATGACATTTATTTTAAGTCATCCATTTAAGAAGGGATCCAAAGCTGGGATCATAACCCTATAATTTTCTAGAGGCTCTAGAGAGAACCCTATAGAACTCTCTATATGGAAAATGATGACAGATCTTGGATCAAAGATAGAAAAATGTTGTTTTTGACATATATTACCAATAACGATGACGTGATGATCGATCCTCTTCAGAAAATGATCCAAACCCAAGGTAGGATTTTGTTATTTAGAATTCTTCCTTAGTTTTTATAATCAAATATGAACACAGATCAACCAAATAATAGGTTGACCCTCGGATCGATTGTTATTGCGGGATGGGTTTTTATTCGTGGAATTTTATCAGGAGTTTTTTATAGAGATTTTATTTTGATTGTTGATCATTCTTACTAGAATTTATCAAGGCCATAATGAACTGTGATCAAGGTTCATTCCTTGGGTTTTTCTTTGTGATTTTTCTCCCCTGATATTCTATGCATTCATCGTTCTTTGTGGGTTATGAATGGATGATCGTTGCACCCTCGTTTCTTGGTGCAACAATCTGAAATTGAAGATTAGACATCAGGGTGACCTAGAGGATATGCGATAGTGATGGATATGGATGAATTAAAGTTATTTTGGAGATATTATTCTTTGGGTAATTTTCTGCACGGGTGATCGGAAACGGATTTTGGAGCCGATTGAAGGTTCAAAACTCAACGATTCATTCTTATGATGATGAGGTGACCCTATATTTGCAGTTTCGAGGTAAAATGATCACTAAAATGAGATCAAATTAGCAACTGTGGTGCATGGAGGAAGAATAGCAATTTCTAGAAAATCATGATCAACATGGAATGTAACCCAAGGTTACATGACGTGCGACACCACTTAGCGACGGCTAGGGTATTGGGAGTTAGTTAAACGCCACACAGCGTGTGACCCTATCACATTGTGTGTAGGCCCTTCCCAGAGACTCAGAATGTTTTTTGGAAGATACATGGACACGTGGTGGAGTACATGGGTTTCCTATATGGTGTGTACCCCACCACATGACTTGTCCTGGACCAAGTACACGGAGTACCCCATGTACGAGTACATGAGCAGAGTTACACCAGTTGACACTATGTATTGGTATATGGGAAGAGATACAGGGGTTGACATCATGTACCGACACATGGACAGAGTACACAGGTGGTCCCCAGATTGAAGGACATGGTGTGTGACCCTCCTACATGGCATGTACCCATCTTCTACAAGACATGTACTTTTAACACGATCTGTTGTACACGAGCAGTACCCGGGGTCAAGGAACATGGAATGTGACCCTACTACCCATTATTTACTCTATTTTACATGGATTTATATACTTTCCCACCATATCTTTTATAGGTTTTCTTAAGGGTTTGTTTCCATATCCTTCCCCTAAAGGTTAGTTGGTATCATTTCCTACTTATAGAAGTATGATCTCTTCAGCATGAATTTCTGGATAGAGTTGTTGGAATCCCCTCCAAGAGGCTTGGTGAAGGATCCTATATTCATTCTGTGTACCCTAGGTAGAGTCTTTAGTATTTACATGACCAACTTTACCATGTCTCAGTCCTCTACATTACAGGTTAATCCAGATGGAATTGTTGGTATCACCCCATGGCCCTGGTTGTGATCCTCATCTGTTGTATTGTATCTCTCTTTAGATCTATCAGTGTATCTCTCTATCATGATGGCTTCCAATGAATAGTACTTCTTAGATGGAATTCATCAGTGCTATCAGGCTTAGGAGTGTGTTCTCACAAATGATTACTTTGTGGAATCTTCAAGTTGATTCCCTAGTGTTGGTATGTGGTAGTTGTGACTTACCTCTAGACTGTGTGTCTTGGTTTGAGTATCTCTAGATATTTTTTTTATATGCGTTTTAGAAATATATTGTGTATATATGGCTATATCTTTCCCTTGTGTATTGCTTTGTGGATTCGGGGTGTCCTAATGAGTATTATTATACTCACCCCTACACAGGATTTGAATAAACGTGTGATGTCTTGTGCAGACTAGCGACCTATTAATAGAGTCCAGGGTGGAGCAGGACTAGAAGAAACTTTGTGAGTTATGATAGGATGGTATGTTCCTACGTCTTCAAGTAGTAGTCCCATTACCTATTTTGTTTAAAGGTTTGAATTTGTATTATATATACTCTTTATTTTGGGTGGGCTTGTATTCTAGCCCAGTTTACTTTATTGCACTTTACTTTCCTATCATACTCTGTTGATTGGGATAGTGGTATGCATGAATTTGGTTATTAGTGGGTTTAACATTTTAGCATGTTATGGGATTGGATATGTGTGCATGTTTATAGGTATATATCCAATTCATCCCATGTTAGTGATATGCCTACTCAGTTCTAGTCATCATCCCCTAGCCTATTGGAGGTGGGCTTTGGGAGTTGCAGAATGGTCCCCACTGGGACGGGTCATGGAAATAAAATAAAAAAATTATATTTTAATCATAATGATCACTAAATTTGAATCACATGATAATTATGAGTATGTTTGATAGAGATCACACCAAAACCTTTAGTGTCTTGAGTAACATCTATGCTTTTCTAGAGGTCTCTCTTTACTTATATCTATGAAATAGGGATTTCACATTTGTTTTCAATGCTACCAAGGGTCATAGGGTCACACAATTAAGCCTTTTGATAAGGATTAGGTTTTAAACATAGTGTTTGTTCCAAAATAAAGATATTTTTATAAGACCATGTCCAAAATAAGTTTGGTATGGATTCAAAAATATTTTTGAAATTTTTTATGAAGTATTTATGGGATTTTAATGAAAGTGAGAGGTTATTGGATGTGAAATAAAATATATGAATAGTTGTGATTGAAATAATCTTCCAATACAATTTCATTATTTATAATCAATTATGAATGGATTAAATGGATTTCATTCAATAAAGGAATTCAATTAAAATTTCCTATGGTAATAAACATATGTTGATATGTTTAATATAACACAATGTTAAATATGGATGACACGTTTCATTAAATGTAACACATTGAGTGTGGCTACATAAAGGGATGGGATCCCTCATATTGGATACAATCGATTGTATGAAATTATTTTGATACTCTATTCCTCATGATACATATTTTATCACTAGATGAAGGCACTACCACACCTTCTACATTTAGGGATCCTTAATAAATGTTTTTGGGATCCTTTGGCTAGTGTAATTTCCTTAAATGTAAGCGACTTCAATCTACTACTAAATGATGTCTTTATCAAGAATACAATAAAAAGTAAAATATGGATTACATATCACTTTATATTTGACTTGTTCATGTCCTTTATTTCATTACATGTTAATTTTGTCGAGGATAGATCATGAAATTTTATGGGATTTCATTTTTTTCCTTTGTTTATATGATTAACTTTTAAAAACAATATGTGGTATCAAATCCTTCTCCATCATCGAATCGACATGATTCTTTGACTATTAAATGTATAATGACTTTTATGAAATTGTAACCAGTTTCCCCTATATCGATGTTACATTATATGATAATGAAATGTTGATAGAACCACTTGGAATTATGTTAAGATTTTAATATAATATGAATTGGAAGGTATGATTTATATAAATTTGTTAATGTTGTCGTCATTGATATTGTGGGGAAACAAAGTCTTTATTTTCAGTTCATTTATAAATTGTTTACAAATATTGGAATTATATATTTTGGAATATTTATATAATTTAAAAAATATATAAATTAATTATAAAATGTTTAGGGTTAATTATTTTAATATTTTTTAAACAATTGTTATAAATATTCCATTAATATTAAAGAGTTTATAATGAGTATATATTTTTCAAATTTATATGGTTGATAGATCATTGTAAAAGGTATTTTACCTTTGACAAAATTATATGGAATTCCTTGTAATTTTGAATTAAATTATTTATTAAGAAATTATAAGGGTAATTTATAAAGAATTCATAAATTGCAATAATAAAACAAAAATATAAAGGTGTTTATATTCGAAATTATGAATTGTTCATAATTAATTAACTTTAATTGTTTGAATTAAAAAGAGACCTTATTTAATTTATTATTTAGAACACATAAAAATATTTTGATGAATATACTTTTTAAGGTTTAAATAATTTTAAATATGGGGTATATATATTATGAATAAATTTTACCTAATATAAATTGGATTATAATTTTTTTTAATTAATAATAATATCATATATTTAAAGTGAAATGAAATATAATAAATAATATTTAATATTTAATATTGAAAGTTGATATAAAGTGTTTATATCCAAAATAATGGAATATCCATAATTCTTATATTAACTATAAAATTTTTATAGTATGTTTTTATTTAGGGTTAATTTATAAAATTTTATATCATGTTTAAATTTATGAAATTTTTATTTATTTAAAAGTTATTATTTAATTTATTCATGTATATAAATTTTTTATAGAATTTGAATAATGTATATTCTTTATTTATGTGATAAATTTTTTCTAGTAGATAGAGCCTTGCATTATATACTCTATGCAACTCCATAAAATATAGTTTTCATCTACCCTGAACTGTGTTCATAATTAAAGTTATGAGGTTGAGAATATTTTCTGAATATAGTTTGTAAAAATTAGGTTCTAGAGTTATCATGAATTAAATTATCTATTGAGTAAAGTATCCTATAGTGGAAGGACTTTGAGTTATACTTTTCATTGGCCTATAGGTTTATTCCTTGTCTAGAAAGGTGGGGTTGGCTATATGTAGATTTGGGATTACTCATCTAGATATTGATAATATCATATAAAACTATTCCTTTACCTAAAAGATTTGTGTACCTTATGGATGAGATGAATTTAGATATGAATGAATTTTCTTGGCATCTATTTTGGGTGAAGAACACAAACTTGTGGGTTGCTTAATGAGTTACACCTTAATGCGGTGTGAATACATTAATTTAGTATATGGAATCAGAATTCTAAAACTAAATCATTAAAATCATGAATACACTAAGGAAAAAAAATATGATATGATAATTATTAAATTATATGAATTAGTTATGAGATTAATATTCATATGACGTATATTAAGTTAGTGATACAAAGTAAACCCCAAAATAAAAAGTTTCATATTCTTTCCAAAGTGCCACTTGTTAAGCCCTTGATTATCGAACCGGGTAGTTTTATTTAATATATAGGTTACATTAGATTATCTTTCTTAGAGAAAGTAAGTAATGAGGTATTTTGGATTTTCCAATTGGGAATTATCATGCCATAGTCGATTTCCCCTAGATAATCTAGTGTTAACTTTTTTTTTGGAATTTTTTTTGGTTATACTAGCTTGGAAACCCTAAAAATTATGATACCAGAGGAATAGTTTTGAGTGAATCCATATGATGGATTTTAATTATGAATTATCCACTTAACTATAAAATAATCATAAAAATTTTGATTGGGATGATTCCTTTCCAAAATAACTCAGTGATGAGATGAATTCCCTAGTCGATTCATTGCTTGGTGAAATGTGGATCATGGATCACTAAAAGGATATAATTTAAGGGGTCATCATTATAGTGTTATCGCTTTCATTAGAAATCCTTGATGAAATGATATAGAAAATGATACTCATCCACTAATTTTTCTTTTTTGTAGATTATGGATTGCTTTATGATAATCATATTGAGATCACTTATAATAATAACCTATAAGAGAGTTCATGATTGGTATCTAGGGTTGAGAAGTGTTCTCAAAGAGAATCATTTTTAGAATCTGAATGTGAATGTTATAGAAAGAAATTTCACCAACTCTAACTCAATAATATTAGATATTGGGTGTGCATTTCACATTTTTGTTGACAAAAAAATACTCAGAGATATAGAAAATAGATAAATGGTGAATTAGATCATCATATTAGTAATAGAGTAAGAGTTGTTTCATTATAATTAAACTTATATGATATGTCTTTACTAATTATATTAGTTCTAGAATTAGAAATTATTTATTATGTTCTTGACATCAATATAAATTTGATTTATTTATCATGTTTAGACAATATGGAGTTTTCATTCACTATTAATAATAAGATTTTTTTCATATATAATAATTAAATATTTTATGGAATTGGGAAAATGGTAAATGTTTTATACATTATAGATATGGGTAATCATGTTTATAACATTCAGAATAAGAACTTCAACATTGATTCTAATCCTTCAGAACTTTGGAATTGTATCCTTAGATATATAAATGATAAATTAATTCAAAGACTCCATAAATATAGATTTTTGGTTTCATTTAATTATGAATCATTTGATACTTAGGAAAAATGACCAAGGCACCTTTTGGGTGAAAAATTGAAACTACTAGTGGACTATTGGATCTCATACATAGTGATGTATGTGGACCAATAAGTACTCAAGCATGTGGTGGTTTTTGGTACTTTTTTACCTTTATAAATGATTTTAGTTAGTATGTTTATTTGTTTTTCATGAGAAAAAAGTATGAGGCCATTGAAATGTTCAAATATTTTCATAAAAAAGTACTTAATGAACTATGAAAGAATCTCAAGATTCTATAATCAAACAGGTGTGGTGAACACTTGATCCAAGAAGTCATATATCATATTATAGATTATAAAATTTTTCACAACTCACTCCTTATAGAATAAAAAATGTAATGTTATGTCTTTGAGTACGAATCATACCTTATTGGACATGGTTAGATTGATGATGATTCTATGGGATCTTCCTACTACATTATGGGGTCAACCTATGGAGATTATTTCATTCTTACTAAATTTTGTTTCATACAATGAAGTCATAAGACATTTTATGAGATATAGTAAATTAAACTTCTCAGTTTTTATTTTATTAATATTTTATATTCTGAATGAAACACCTTGAAATTTTAGAATGTATTTTATTTAAATAATATTATGTTCAATAGCTTATGTTATACGGAAAAAAAATAAAGTGAACAGTAATTAATAAAACAAAAAGAAAACATCAATAAATTATACATATAAAATTTTAAAAAAAATTTAAAACTCATTTGAAATTGATATTAGATAAGGTTAAGAAAACTTAAAGTTTAAAAGGGTCATTTTTCTATAAAATCGGTTTTTCTTTGTATTTTGTATTTTCATTTAAAATATAAATTTATGAATTTTATAATTTTAATTTTATGAAATTAACTTAATTTTTTGAATTCATATTATAAAAATTATCTTAAGGTGAATTTTGTTTATTTTTCAAAAATAGTTGTTTTTTAAGTGAATAGTGAAAAATACTGATTTTACAAGTATTATCACTTTTATGAAATTATCATGTTATAATAATGACTTAAAAGTTTATGAAACATTTTTTATAGAACAAATATTATTTAATAATTAATATAATTCATTTAAAATTATAATTTTGAACTTATAAATCTATTATTTATATTATAAAATATAAGTAATGTTTTTATTCTAATAAAAACTATTTTTAGATATTCTATTTAAATAAAGTATTCATAAGGTTACTTTTGGTTTGGTTCTGTTTTAAATTAAAATAAGTATCATTTTATTTATCCAACACCAATTAATTCCAATTAAATTAAAAGTATACTTTATTTTGATGTAAAATAATTTTTATACTTAAAAATGACATTTTTCTAAAAATTATTTCTAGATGCATTTTGTGAACTTATATTAAAAGTGCTTTCTTCCAATTATAGAAATTTAATCTTGGATAATTAATTCTATATTTGGAATCATCATTTTAAAAAAAATTAATGTTTTCAATTTAATTTTTATTCATAGTGAATATTTATCAAGGTAAAAGTTTATTACCACAGTAAAGGTTAAAAGGGTTAATGATGGGGTTAAACTAAGAAAAAGGCTTAAAATATCTCTAAAAATTCTCTAAATTTGATTAATTCATTGTATTTAGACCTTAAAATATCCTATATTATAAATTTATCTATTTTTTTTACTTTCATTTGAAATATATTTATTATATTTTTAATGTTCTTAATATTTACAAGAGTGTCACTCATCTCACTTATAAAAAGTAACCTCCTCTCTTCACTTATTTGCATAATTTTATCACTATATATCAACCAATATCTTCCCAAATACCTTCAAAACTATCATAATAAAATCTGTGATATACCAGTCTTACAAAAAGACTAATCCTAGAAGGATTTAGGTGTAAGTTGAAGGATAATATCCAAGGAGGAGGTATAAGTCTTAACTATATTCTTTTAAGTTTATTTTTTATTTTACCCCATTAAAATATATTATAAAAATACTAATGTAATTAAATCATTATTTATACTATAATAACAAGTTATTGTGTTTTTTTAAACTATTTTCTTCCTCTTTCCATCTTATGGGAAATGAAAATTCCACTCATGTGTATGCATGGGAGATATCCTCCACGAAGCAATGTGTTTTTTTTCATCACCTACTCACACATTTGGTTATAAATATTGATTTAATGAATATATGGGATATTTATTAAATAATTATGATTATATAAAGTTAATATATTATCAACCTTATTACCCTCTCATTCATTGGAAAATGATAACATCACTTGTGCATTTGTGTGGACTACCACCTCCACAAAGTGATGTAAATACTTTTTTCGTTTATAACTCACATGTATGGTCATAATTATGGATTTAATGAATTAATATGATATATATAATATTATTATTATTATATAAAGTTAAACCATTATATACTTTATTTTCTTTTAACCCATTAGAAAAATGGAAATGTCACTCATGTGTACATACGAACTACCGCCTCCATGAAATGATGCATTTAATTTTTCATGACCTCCTTACATAGAGGATTTTAATAGTGTATTAAATGTATAAAAATTATATTTATAAAAATATTAATATTGCAGGTATGATATAACCACTATCTCTTCGACCATGATTAACACACTGAATCTTTTTTGGACAGAACAACTCTAAAACGTTTAATGTATACTTAACCAAATTAGTAACTAAATAAAATGAGTTAATAAATTAAATAAGAGTAAAAGTAGTAAATAAATAAACATGAAAATGTTATTAATAAAGTATATAATTAATATAATTTTATTATTATGGAAATTAAAATATTTACATGATGATTCGGGACACGGGGTAAGGGATTCTTCTTTAAAATGTTGTTTTAAATGTATTAGAATATCTCTCTTCCATATCCATGTTCTATTAAATTTTTAAAGAATTTTATTATTTATAGTTAAAATATTTTTAAAGTTAATTTAAAACTACTTATTACTTTTTTTACAAAGGTTTAATAATTAATTTATCCAAATGTTTTGTACGGGTTGTGTTTTAATTTCTTTACAAAAGTGAAAAGGAATGTTTTTATTATTTACTGCATGACCAAATTTTACCACTATAATTTCCTTTATTCATTATATATATTAATATAAAAGTTTATATGGTATTACAAAGAATATAATTTTCTCATTTTTCGAGTATTTTTTAGTTTTTAAAATTTTTTAAATAAAAAAAAAGATATTTCATCTCATTTTTATGAGATAGCTGAAAGAGATTTTATTAAGTATTATAATGAAAAAATTTATGAGTTTTATTATTTAAATGAAATATTTTATGTTTTTATCGCATTATATGGTTCTTTAAAATTTTATATGATGGTTTTTGGGTCTGATATATCCCATTTATACATTGGGTAATGATATATTTCAAAGAAGTTACATTTGTAATTAACTATGAAGGTAATTCCTCTATAAGGGTTCTTGTAATGGTGAATATAAGGATAATATCCCAAGATTACTAAATGGTTTTTAATTTATTAATATGATTTTATAATGGAAATATTTTTATTTCATGAGGTAATAAAAAGGGTTTATAAAATGTTTTGACCTTCTAAAAGTGAAAGGTTTTTTTCAATGAAAAGGTTTTCATGAGTTCTTATGTTTTATTAATAAACTATCATGGTTATTACTTTGACTTTATGCTTTATTTAAATATTTTATGAAAAAAAATTCATAGTAAATTTGTTTTTATGAGTAAGTAAATGATTATTTGATCTCAAAATTTATTATGTAAAAAAGAAAACTTCCTTAAGAAATTTTATTTTTTCAAATGGGATAATGGCTTCCATTTATTTTTATATCCCTTACTAAGATTTATTTTTCTCATCCCACATTTTATAATGTTTTTCATAGGTCTTAAGTATGTGTATTGATTATCAAAAGATCAATGGGGACACATATTTAATGAAGAAAACGTTTCATGAATTAAATAGGAGTCTAAACATAAGAACATATTTTGTGGGAAAACAATATACATTGTTTGGAATGACCACTTTATTATGTAATGTTTTTACTAATTCTCTAAAACTCTAAACTGAAAATATCCTAAAAATTAAAGAAATTTCAACCCTTATTATAGATCATGTAATTATGTGTTGATTATGTCATGGGGTGTTATAGTTAATCACTCCTATGATGATTAGATTTTGAAAAAAAAATAAACTTAAGTATAATAAATGATTATTTGTTGGTTATCATAAGGAAATTAGGGGATATTATTTCTCTAACCCTACTAAACACAAATTTTTTGTGTCATGACATGTAAATTTTCTTGAAAATAAACAAATTATTTTAGGATAAAATGGGATGAAAGTTAAACTTGTAGAAGTTTGAGAGCAATATATATGAATTGTTCCTGAGATAAAAGTTTAATTAGTTTTATAAATAGTTATACAAGAAGAACAAACTCAAGTTACACAAGAACCTCAAAGATCTAGTAGGACGCATCAGGAGCCCAATAGATATGGATTTTTCATGGTGATTGATGATGAAGTAACATTCATATGTGATGAACCAACTTCATACTTTGAGGTTATTTAGAGTTATGATTTTGAGTGATGGTCAAAATCCATGGAATCTAAAATGGACTCCATGTGCACTACATAAGTTTAGAACTTTGTGGATTCACTTTAAGGGGTAATACCCATAGGCTGTTAGTGGGTTTTATGGAAGAAAACTGATATTAATGGTAGAGTGTTTACCTATAAATTATGCCTAGTGTAAAAAGGTTATAAAAAAATTCATGGTATTAACTATGAAGAAACCTTTTAACCTATAGTGAAGATAAAGTCCACTCATATTTTGTTATCCATGGAAAATAATTTTTATTATGGGATATATTACATTCATTTCAAAATAACTTTCTTTAATGGGAATCTATTCAAGTATATGTATATGACATAGCCCAAAGTTTTTAAAATTCCAAATGAAAATTTTAAGGTATACAGGTTACAATGGTACATTTATGGATTGAAGAAATCTTCTCAGAGTTAGAATATCTAATTTGATGATGCAATCAAAGAGTTTGGTTTCATAAAAAAAACATGGATCTTTCTTGTGTACATAATTATAATATTGGGAGCCTTATAATGTTTCTAATATTATATGTGGATGAAATACTACTAATCAAAAATGTTATCCCGGATCTTTACTCTGTGAAAATGTGTTTGGGTAAATGTTTTTCAATAAAATAAATTAGTAAACCTACATAAATTTTATGAATAAATACCTATAGAGATAGATATGATAGTATTATTGTACTTATTCCAGAAACATGCATTGGAAAATTTCTACAGTGGTTTAGAATATATAACTCCAAGAAGGGGTATTTACCAGTGTTGTATTGAATGAATCTTAGGAAGGTTGGTGAACTTTCTAAATAGTTAGTAATAATGGATAGAATTATTTATGCATCTAACATGGGATATATCATGTATTTCATGTTGTGTACTTGAATTTATCTCACCTATACTCTAATTATAAAAAATAGATACTAATCCAATCCTGGTGAGAGTCACAAAATTATTGTGATGAACATTCTTAAGTACTTCAAAAGGACTAAGGATGTGTTCTTGATCTTTTAATGAGAGGATGAATTCTATGTAAAAGAATTAATAGATATTAGTTTCTATTCTGATATATATGATATGAAATCTCAATATGGTTTTATATTTTTTCCTAAATGGTGGATCTATTTCATGGAATATTTCCAAACAACACACCATAGTAGATTCAAAAATATAGGTAGGGCGCAACACTTCATCTGATAGTGTGAAGGAGGCTTCTTGGATCAAGAAGTTAATCTTTTAATGTAGAGTGGTTCCTAAAATTGAAGGAAAAATTAGTCTTTACTATGATAATAATAGAATAGTTTATTAAGATAATAAAACATGGCCTCGTCAAAGGACAAACACATTCTTCTCAAATAACATCTCATAGAGGAGATAATTTAAAGGGGTGATGTACAGATCAATTGGGTGGATAGAAAGGATAATGTAATAAATACATTGACAAATACATTACCATACTAGAATTATGAGGGTCATGTTAGGTCTCTATGTATTCAATAATTAAGAGATTGATGTAATTACTATAATATGTATGATGATTTTAAAATAAAAGGAAACCTCTATTTATCATTCATTCATGTGTACTGCAGTTTTTCCTTACATGAATAGTCGAATGATGATATCCAAGTATGACATTAAGTTATCCCAAATTAATGATCAACATAGAGTATTATAGATTTTGAAGATATTTTAATACTATCATGAATATAATATTTCACTCAATACAAAGGTTTTTATATGAGATATGAAGAATAGATTTATGAGGTAATATATAGAGACTTATTACTTAGATTGACCAACCAAATTATAGCTCATGGAATGTTATATAGTTAATGTTATAATTATGATTGTATACTTATTATCAATCCCCATTACCTAAGTTTGGTGGGATACCTATAATTATAACCTTCATACTTTGATATCTTACTTACATAAGTCAAAAATAATTAGCTAATTAGGGTGTGGATGGTAATGTTGTTGATCATTTCATCGGTTGAAGAAAAACTAAGATGGGATATTTACACTTATATGATGAGTGAAGAAATCTTTACCTTGATTAAAATGGACTAAATAAATTAATGGAATTTATTAGTTGAGTCACATATGATATGTTCAACTACTTGCATGAGGGACATGTGATGTATTCATTGACTTGATCAGTCTATTTTTGAAGAAAAGTTGAGTTGGCCAATACTATATTATCATGTTACATGTATAGTGATCACTTTATGTCAAGGGAAAATGGATTATATAGGTATATATATGATTTATTTAATACATCTTTTGGTGTACATATTTTTATAAGTACATGAGTATGTTTGATAAAGATTACACTAGACCCCTTGGTAGCTTGAGTTAAACCAATGATTTACTTGAGGCTACTCTTTTCTTACATATTTAAAATAATGAGTTTATATTTGTTTTAAATTATACTAAACCTAAAAAGATAAAAATATTATTCCTTTAGATAATTATTAATTTTTGTAAAATTTGTTTATTATAAAATAAATAGAGTTTGATAAAACTGTATCCAAAAAAATTAGATGGATTCAAAAAGTGTTGTGAATTTTTACATGAATTGCTCATGGGATTTTATGAAAGTGATAGATTATTGGATGTTCACTAAAAAATATTCATATATTTAGGTGCATGAATATTCCCAAAATGGTTTCATCGGTTATAATCCATTATTAATGGATTAAATGGAATCCACTATGAATAGATTAAATGGATTATATTCATTAAAGGAATTCAATGAAAAGTACCAACAAGAATAAATATATGTCGATACATTGAATAAATTGATATGTTTAATATCTCCAAATAATTTCATTAAATTAAAAATATCAAGTATGTCTATAAATGGATGAGATCCCTCCTATTGGATAAGACTGATTGTATGCAAGCCTTTAGATACTCTATTCCTCCCGAGACATAGTTTATCACTAGGTGAAGGTACAATCACCCATTATGAATTTAAGGATCCTTAATAAACATTCTAGGATAATTTGGATTTTGTAATAACCTTAGATACAGGAGGATTTACTATACTATTAAAGGTGGAATTTATTAAGTGTACAATGAAGAATAAAATATGGATTACACATCACTTCAGTTGAACCTTATTCATTTTCTTTATTTCATCACATGATGATTCTATCGAGGATATATTGTCAGAATTTATGGGTTTACTTACTCTTTAATTGTTCATATGATGTGAAGTTCCCTTAGATTTGTTGATAAATTTTTTATTTGTTTGTATTTT
The DNA here is from genome assembly GCA_963277665.1 of Viscum album. Lineage (NCBI taxonomy): Eukaryota > Viridiplantae > Streptophyta > Magnoliopsida > Santalales > Viscaceae > Viscum > Viscum album. The sequence continues at coordinate 693,056,013 of OY728161.1, read as the reverse complement.
TTTCAATATTCGTAATTGGTTTCAAAGATGTGTTTGAGGCTGATGAGATGTTTTTGAGTTGATTCAAGGTGTCTTGAAATGGTATTGAAATAATTATATGATTAATTTGATAATTTTGATATTCTTATTGATATTTTCGGTATATTCTATCAAATTTGGGCATGTGTTTGATTAGTTATTGATAAATTCGATCATGTTGTACATACGGTAGATCAGTTGGTCTTTTGGTAGTTACAACTCATGGTTAATATTTTTAGTTTATGATTTTTTTAGTATGTTCAATACAATACTTCACATTTCATCCACACAGTCAGTGACTTGTTTATGTATTTGATCTATATGATCAATATAAACAATTTGGTTACTTCACATGGTTGATCGACTCACAATCGTTCATATAAATAGAGTTTCTTTTTTCAAGTGATCCTATTCGGTGAAAATATGATTTTTCCCATTTTTGGATATTATAAAGAAATAAATATGATGATGACAAAGTTTTTTTAAAAATAAAAACATCATATCTAAAATTTTATTCAAGTATTTTCATTTGATATTTCTAAAATAGTGATTAATTCTCATATCTATTAATTTTTCCAATCTAGTTAATCTGAAAAGTTATTGTGTAGCTCAAAGATTTATTGGTTTGTTAAGAATCTCTATATATTTAATCTAGAATGGTTTTTATGATGTTATATTTTTATGGAGTTCAAATAATCACTATAATATAGATATTTAGTGACTCTTACTGAGTTATGAATGGTTGATTATTAGAATTGTTTTTTTAAGAGAAGGTTGAAGAAGGTAGAGCTCTAAATTATTTTAGCGGGGAAGAATACATGGATATTCTAGGATTCACAAATTCACTATTTATGAATTATACTCAATATTTTCCATGACTGAAGTAGATTCCTAAATGAGTTTCTATTAAGTTTATAAGAAACAATAAGGGTAAAAATGAATCTTTTGTACACATATAGTTAATGGAAGAGAGAATATTTCAAGATTATTGGCACTTAAACCTATGTTTAAACTAAATTATAAAATCATAGAGGGTAATATAGTATGATTCAATTAAATGAATTTTTGAGATTTTCGAGATGGAAATATTATTAATCAAATTATTTTTAATTTTTTCAAGTTTTGAAATTTCTTAAAACTATGAGCTAACAAAGAGATACAAAGGACATGAAAAGTAAATAAATATATAACATTGGAAAACATTGAGAGAGAAGTACTCTGAATCTCAAATTTTGGGATATTTTATCATCTGTGTGAGCCTGAGTATTCAGGAAAATAAAATTTGAGTCTGATTTTTGAATATCAAATTGTTATCTATTTTTATATTGGTTGATCATATTATTATATCAATGTTTAAGGGTTAATATAAATATCATAAATAGTTACTAAATCAACCAAATTCTTAAGAGGAATTTATTATCTTATTCTAATCATTGTATTACCAATATGATGCTTGTAAATCCTAATATTATGTTGATAAAAAATGAAATAGGATTCTACCTAGCCTATCCACTTGTATTTGATCATATTATTTAGTATATAATCTAGGGTGTGATGGGAGTCAAACATTGAAAATAGTAGGAACATATGCTAGGTCCAAACCTTATAAAAAACTGCTCGAACTTTGCCTTATTTAATTTGTTTCACATGAGTAAGGTTGAGTGGGAAACTTTATCGGATCATGTCTTAACTAGTCATAGGGTTTATTTCTAATAAAAATAAATTTTAAAATATAACCACCATTGATCCCCCCTTATTAGTGGTGAATTGATTCTTGGGGTATTTTAAGTGGTATCAGAGCACCTAAGTTCCCTTTTTTATATCTTGAATTTGTTTGATAGATAATATTAATTTGGTTAATAAATAGGTGTTCCAAAATTAAATGGTAAGAAATACTATATATGTAAGAGTATATTTATTCCTTTCCTTATCTCATTTTACTAAGAAGTTGTTGATGCTGTAAAGGTTGGTTCCCCCTGATTGATAGATGATCTTAAATTAATTTTATGGATAAATGAAGTTAGAGACTCTTGGAAAGGTAAGAAATGTGTTTCTAATATATTTATCTAAAAAAATTACACTAGGGTGATGGGATTTAAAACTAGTAAGGAAATATGGGATAATCTTGAGAGAAGCTATGAGGGAAATGTTAAAGTCAAAGAAGCTAAGCTACAAATCTATAAGATCTAATTTTAAGACATCAATATGGATATATATGAAAAAATGTTTTATTTTTTATAAGGGTAAATTAAATTAATAGTAATATTAGAGTCTTGGGTGAGAAGTTGTATGGTTCTACTATTTTTTAAAAACAATTTGAGAAACTTTCCAAGAAGGTTTGATACTAATGTTCATGTATTAAAAGGTAGAGATGATCTTGACCTCGATGAGATTCACAATATTTTCAGTGCATATGAAATGAGAAATGCATCAGCATTTAAAAATAAAGTCAAAGATGAAATGGAATTTAAATCCTTAAGGAATATGAAGATCAAATATGAATAAGTTGACAGACCATGTGACACAAATAGGGAAGATTATAAATATGATTAACATAAAATAATCAGGTTCTTTATCAAAATAATTTATAAAAAATGAAATAGAAAGTAAAAAAATTCAAACATCCAATTAAATGATCCAACTATGGGGATATTGGAAAATTTTCCATTAATTTCCCAAAGAATAAAGTGGAGAGTATGGTACTTAATATGAAAGGACTTAAAATAAGATATGGGTAAAATCCTTAAAATTCATTGAGAATATAAAGAATTTCTAAAAAATAAAAAGGATAAGTCCATTATATAAGGAAGAATAAGATGAATTTTATTCTAATATCAAATCATATTAATAATTTGATGATAAATTCATAAATTTTATGTCTCATGTTATGAAACATGAGTAATATTCTAGTAGTGAAGGTGAATAAGATGAAGTTTCTTACATAGAACATATACTAAAATATGAAATGGAAACATGTCTAGAGTATAATAAAAAACTCAAAAAATAATTTCAACCGTTGAAGAAGGGGATGAAAATAAATATGAAGCTTTTGATCAATATTCCATAAATAAATATACCTATATTTAATATATTAAAAGGATAAAACTGAATTTTGTAGAAATAATAAGATTATCAAATATCTTTTAGATAATATCAAGTTAAAAGATGAGAATATCTTTAGGACTCAATAAATATTCCTAGAAGCTAAAAAGAGTTAAAGAAGCTATGAGATAATTATAATAGATCTATTGAGATTAAGGTTGAGTCATCAAAGTTTGATGAAAATGTGAACTCAAGATAGAAGGTCAAAACCTCATCTGTTATGTTTATTTATAAACATATTTTACCTAACCATACTACTTAAAATTATAAATATGGTCATGCATAGTTTAATAAATGGGATAAGTATACTTAATTTAAGGAATAGAATAAAGATACAAGAGAAAAAATACCTCCTAGGTAGAAGCAAGTTGAATCAGTGTCAATACAATCATATCAAAATTCTACATGGAGCTCACATTACTATATAAGACACATATTTAGTGGGTAATACTGTTGTTGAGATATTTTTGGTCCAAATTAGTATTAATTTTATCAAAATATTTCTTTAATAAGAAAAATAATAAGAAAGAGGAATCATTTTTGAGAATATTATTAGATATGGATAGAGGAAGCAAACTGATTACAGGGAAATATTTTTGCCCCCCACAGAGAATAGATTTTAATACTTAGATGGAGTGTGTGGGACATTTCAAAAATTTCATATAGTTAAGATTTCATGACTTGTATACCTAGATAACTTGACATAAATTAAAAGGTAAAGGTGAAATATCCTTTATTATTAAAGTTGCTTTGAAGGCTGGCAAGAGAGGAAATTCATGGATCTTGGACTGTGGTTGATCTTCACATATCTTAGGTTATATTTAACTCTTGAATATCATTAAATAATATGATTTAGGAGTAGTGAATTTTTTCAATGATAGTTCACTAATAATTAAATGCATTGGTTCAGTTGAGATTAATGAAAAAAAGCTTAATTGAAAATATGTTCTATATATGGAAGGATTGAAACAAAATATCTTAAGTTTAATCCAATTGTGTGATGAAAGAAATTAATTATTATTTAATAAAAACTTATGTGTATTAAATATCATTGAATATAGAGGTGTAATCACAATAGGAAACAGGTAAAGTACCAACTTATTCTAGAAAAGTGGAGATAAAATCATCAAGACCACTTGAACTCATTCACTCTGATCTATATGGCCTAATGAGAAATTGGTCTACCATAGGTGATTTTTTTATTATATTCAGAGATATTTTTACTCAAATGAATACGGTCATGTTCATAAATCATAAGTTAGATGTAGTTAACATATTCAAAATCTTTATAACATAAGTAGAGAAAGAGAAAGGAGTTTATATCTTGAAGATGAGAATAGATAATGGAAGAGAATTTACAAGTAATGAAATTTATAATTATTTAGAAAAACATACAATTAAACATTAATTTAGTGATCCCTATTCTCCAAAATAAAATACAATAGCTATGAGTAAAAACTAAAGTGTTTTTTAAATAGGGAGTATAATTTTGGTCAAACACAAACTATCTAAATTTTTCTACCAAGAAGTTCTATGTGTGACTACCCATATTCAGAATAGATTATTGAGGAGACTTGAGACAAAAAACACCTTATGAGGTGTATTTAAAAAGAAATACTATTGTTAAATGATTCAAATTATTTGGAATTCCACATTTCATAAATATTAAGGGTATCAATATATGAAAATTTGAATAAAAATTATATAAATGATTTTTTATAGGTGATATCTCTAATAAAAGTGGAAAAAAGTGTTAGAAAAAAGGTTTTATAAGCTTATTAACTATTATGATGTTAAAATAGTTGGGAACCAATACAAAATAAAAGGATAAGTTATTGTGTTATATGATTTTTTAGAAGATAGTCTAGAGTCGAATTCAAAAAAACATCCCATTCAATAAGCATATAATTAGAAAAATTTTGAATTGGTTGGTATGGATCATACTTATGGTGATTATGAAGCTTCCTATAATTATATAATAATCCATTTTAATCTGAAAAACATGTTGATATTGAGAATATAATTGGAAATCAAGAGGCACCAGTCTAGACTATAAGAGAACTAAGAGTTGAGAATCAAACTTCTCTCACTTAAAATTTATACCAAAATCAGTCTCAAAATAAATTAAACATAGATAATGGATTAGTTACATTAATGAATAGTAGGATAAAATGAGAATAAATCCACTTGGGAGATTACGTCAAGTCCAGACAATAAAAAATTTATAGGCACCATGTGGGTTTTTAGAAACAAACTCAATGATAAATGAGAGGTAAAAAGGAAAAAATACTGACTGGTTTGCAAGGGATAATCACAAATGGAAGGTATATATTCTTAAGAAAAATTTATTCCCATTGAAATATTGTAATCCAATATAATCCTATTAGTAATAGTATCTTATGGAAAGTATAGAGTTTAGAAAATGGATTTGAATTCATCCTTCCTTAATTGAGATCTTGAAGAAGAATTTTTTATTGTGTATCCAGAGGGTTTTATTCTTTATAAATATGGTAGAATGGTTTCAAAGTTTTATAAATAAGTATATGGTTTGAAATATGATCTAAGGTTTTGAAATTCTGAATTGGATAGTTTTAGGGAAAATATGGAATTTATAAGAGGAACAGTTTAGAACATCTTGTTTGTGAACAAATAAACCACTGGTAATCTCATTATTATAATTTATATTGATGATAAAATATTTTAAAGAGATCAGGAGTATCTCAATGAATAATTTTCAAATAATATGTATAATAATTCTTATATGTCATCATTCAGAGATATGACTTATTACTTAGGATTAAAAATTCTACAATAAGATGATTACATTTTTCTATCTAATAAAAAACCAAATAATTATTGAAAAAGTTTGGAATGAGAGATAAAAAAAAGAGGTTTCCACTCCCATTATTGTTGGAATAAAATTGATTAATAGTGAGAATAGAAAAAAATCAAAAGTAATTTAGAATAATTGTTGGAAACCTTATTTACCTCACTACATCAAGGCCAGACATTGAATTTGAAGTGACTATTTTCACTATATTCTAGAGTGATCTAAACTAATATCATATGTTGGAAGCGAAGATAATTATAATATATATTAAGGGAACACTTAGAAGTGAACTAGTGTACAGAAGTATACAGTTATAAGGGTTCACATATGTAGATTGGGTAGGGGATTGCACTGAGAGAAATTCCACATCTAGTGGAGCCTTCTTCTGTAACGTCCTGTTACCAATCTATCAGGTATTTCTTTATCTCCATTGTAATTTTCATTCTCTTATTGTATGAATAGGTGTGATAAGTAATTTGGAGGATACTTATAATGGTGAATTTAGATATTTTTTGGACTTTGAAATTTAACCAGCCTTTTCTTCGGGATATGGGAAGATTTCATGTCATGTAACTGGGTTACATGTCGTGTAATTTCTACTAGGTACAAGATATGAATAGTTATTCTTTCTATGAAGGATTACATGTTGTGAATTTTGGTTTCACATCGTGAATGTTTTAAATAATATATTTTTAATCCAAGGTGATGGTATTTTTGGTGTACTTATCTATAATAAACTTCACGATGTGAATGGGCATTTCACGCCGTGAAATGGCCAACATCTAGTTTTAAAATAGGAACTTGGCAGATTTTCTTAGTCCTTTCTTTCCAGACTCCTTCACCCCCAACCCAAGGTATCTCCTATCTTTTTTTAGAGACACCTTTCCTTCTGATGCAATCCATTTAACATCTGATCTCTGTTGAGATTACGGTGCGTCACTCCAGGTAAGTCTTATTTCTGCTTCTTCATTTCTTGTGATCATGGTATCACCCTAGATTTATGGTATTAGATCTATTGATCTAAGTTGGAAGTTCCTTATTTTATTCTTCTAGATCCATTATGAGGTCTTGTTTTTGAAGTCATTTCTTGGTTAATTGTAGTGTGGTGGACATCTGTTCTTGAGGTATGTAGTGTTTTTCTTTGCCGTCAATCCCATGTTTTCTAAAGTAGATCAATCCTAATATGTGGGGATTTGATTCTAGGGCCTTTATTGGAATTTTTGTGTTTTATTGTTGGTGGATCTCATTGTAGGTATGTACAACCTATGTTTTGAGGTAGGTGGTTTTGTCTCTTGCCTATGATAATGGATCTTGTTTTTTTGGTTTACAAACTGATTCATGATGAAATATTAGAATTATTTTTTTTGTATGTTGAAAATAGTTTTCAATGAAAAATGGTTTTTCCCTAGTTATTAATAAATGGAATGAAAAAGGGTTATTTTCAAAGCATTGAAATCATGTTTTAAATGGTTGTCAAATGTTTTTCAAATCATTGAAATGAATTGTGAAAAAGAGAGCATGGGATACCTTGGGTACTTGGGTGGAAGGTTTAGCTGAGGCCATCATCCATTGTTTTTTTTATCAAGGAGGTTTGTCTTAAGGCTTTACTCGATTTCCTAGGCTCATTCTTCTAGGGGACTGATATTAACATTTTTAGGGGGGTTAATCATTGGGTATTCTTCTACTTACTAGGCACGTTGTTCTAGGAACTGGGTTGTGCACTTAATTATTGTGCTATGAGTAGTCTGTGGCCTGGACCTGTAGTATTCCTTGGTGTTGTGATACCTATGCTTCTATTTTTTTATGGCTTGGATTTCTGATTTATCCTTGATATGCATGTTTATTCTTGTGTAAAAAATTGATATACCTTCTTTTGATTAGAATTATGGAAAAAGGGAAATGTTTACCATGTTTTCTATAAATTTTTAATTCCTATCATGCCATTTTTTAATTAAAATGAGCATATAGGAATTTTTATACAGAGGCATGTTATGGAATAATTGGGTGGGAACCTATTGATCTTGTTAGCTTACACCTTATGCACCTCTTTGGTGGTGTGTATAACTTTTTTTGTCTTATAGAAAGTAAATGTACCAAAGTTAGGTGGCGAGGTTCATGTTATCTGATTGGGTAGCTGATGGTGAGATGGTGGGAGTTCATCCATGCCATCATTTGGAGTATATGTTTGATTTCAGTCCTTTGAAGTTGGACCTTTCCTTTGGAGTTTTTAGATACTTTTGTTGTTGTCTGTTTCTATAGTTTTCTTACAGTTATGGAATTTATATATTGTTCATCTTCTGATGTTCCTTTTTGTTTAGTACATATATACCATGTGGTTGTACAGGTTGTAAAAAAATTTCTCTTTGGTTCATTGTTCGATGCCTAGGTGCTTGTCTCCAGCCCCTAGGGATCGGGAATGCCCCTTAGGTATGTGATGGATTAGGTAGGGTTCCAGGTTTGAGTGTAACCTAGGTCAATACATTACAATTTGGTTTCAAAGGGAGGTATGTCCTCAAGATTCCTGGTCTTGGGGATCTAATATACTGAATATAGGATTGTTATGACTTGAGAGTTATGTTGCGATAAGTGTCTGGCCTGCTCTTTTCATGGAGAGACTCAAGTTTCCTTGGGATGTTCGGGTGTGTGTCTCTAGTGATAGGTTTTTTATTTAAATCTTGGTTTTTGTTTATGGGTTTTCTAGTTTGAATTGAGGTTTGTTCTATATTCTGATTGTTCTTATGTTTCGGTGTGTAACAGTATACCTTCGAGACGTCTTCCACAAGTTCTCAAGAAGGTACGTCTAATGTTCCTCAAGGTAACGCACATATAGATCATAATCTCATTGAGAATATCATATGGGTAGTCTGTGATATTAATCAGGATGTTCCATGAATGCAGAACGTAGTGGTTGAGGTACATCCTGGAGCTGGAGGAGAGAGAGAGAAAGAGAGAGAGAGAGAGAGATCATGGGAGTTATTTCATGATAAGCCACCATCATTTAAAGGAACGACAGAACATCAAGAGTTATAGGACTGGATAGAAAATATCGATCAAATATTCTAATTTCTGGAGACACCTGAGAACATAACAGTGAAGTGTGAAACATTCAAACTTAAGGGGCCTGGAAAGCGATGGTGGGATTCTATGGTCCAAGAAGATAGACATGTGGACTTGGATTGGAAGGATTTCAAAACCAAGTTCTTCCAATATATTTTCCCAGATTTGTTGATTTGGGATAAGTCTCTGGAGTTCCTATCTTTTCAACCGCGAGAGATTTCAGTGTGGGATTACACCAATCGTTTTGTTGAGCTTTTCAATTTTTCCCCAGACATAGTGAAGAAGGACCATCTAAAGGCTCAGAAGTACCTATATGGTTTGTGACCGGATATCACATCGTAAGTGTTTATATTGAAAAATTATACCTATACAGAGATAGTAAATAGAGTTATGAAGGTATAAATGAATATGGTAGTCAAGGTTGGATTTTCTACCTCTTCTCTTCCATCGGGTGGTAGCTTCAGTGGCGAACATGGGAAGGAGAGGAAGTGGAAATATCATCACAAAAGTAGTGGAGGTGGGTCTCAGTAGAGATCCTCCTCTACACTATCTATTATAGGGGTAATGTTCCTTTTACTTTCTATTAGTGTGAAAAAATTGGACACACTATGAATTCTTGTCCTATTCCCAAAAATACGTACAACTATTGTAGACGTGTTGGTCATCTACAACACTATTATAAGGAAATGACTACACCTCCTTATGGTCAGGGTTTTTGGCTTCAAAGGCTACTATAGTATAGTCATAAGCTTCAAAGAATATAGGGATCAAGAAACATGCCTCAAGAGTGAATAATTTTTACGCAGTATATGAGTGTCCAGTAGAAGTTGATGTAGGTCTAGCAATAGTGAGAGGTACTATCCTTATTTCATATTTAGTGTCAATTTAGTTATTTGATGATGGTTCCCCCCACTATTTTATATCTACAAATTTTGTTGATATTCTTAAACTTCTAAAATAACTTATTTCCTTTGAAATGGATTTTGTGACACCTCTTAGCAAGAGTAAAGAGCAGGGGTTCAGGTGTCCTTGTTCATTAACGATAGCTAATGCGGAGTTGGTTTGGGATTTTATCATTCTTGATATGGATCTATTTTATGTCACCATCAGTATGGATTGTATTATCACTCATCAAGCTGAGTTTTATTATTATCATTGGAATGTTTCACTTCTTTCTTCTTATGGGATCCCTCATGTTCTTTTGGGGGAGTGGGACTGAGGTCTAGTCATGCAGGACCTTCCTTCCCAGAGCTCAAGAGTTTGTTGTTTGCAGTTGAGTTTGATCCCAATGATGTATCTTCTATTGTTAATCTCCCTAATGTTGTTTGATACTTTCCTAACATTTTATTATATTAGTTCCCTGATATTCCTCCAGAGAGAGAGGTAGAGTTTATAATTGATCTGGTTCTAGGTACACAGCTAATATCGATACCTTGTTATCGTATGGCACCATAAAAACTAAAAGAGCTCAATATTCAGTTAGATGACCTATTGGAAAAAGGTTTTCTTTTTCCCTATAATTTTTCCTTGGGTATCCCCTATTCTCTTTTCCAAGAAAGCAGATGGTTCACTTTGGTTATGTGTGGACTACCATAAGTTGAACGAGGTAATGTTTAAGAATAAATATCCTTTTCCTCATGTGGATGATTTGTTTAATCATTTAAAGGGGTAAAAGTGGTTTTCTAAGATTGATCTTTGGTCGGGTTATCATCATATCAGAGTTCAAGAGTATGATATACCGAATATAACATTCAGGAGCAGGTATGGCCATTATGAATAGCTTGTGATTCTTTTTGGTCTGAATAACTCACCTATATTTTTTATGGATTTGGTGAATCGGATATTCCATCAACATCTTGTCACTCTTTTGGTAGTGTTCATGGATGATATTTTGGTTTATTATAAATATGATCATGAACATGAGCACCATCTGAGTTTCATTCTATAAATTTTGAGAAGTCATTGTTTGTATGGAAATATTTTGAAATATTGTTTCTAGATTAAAATAGTGAAGTTCTTGGGGTAAAAAATTTTGATCATGGCTTATCAGTTGATCCAGAGAGAGTAAAGGTTGTTTTTTTTAGGGAAGGAACAACATAATGTCTTTGAGATACAAATCTTTCTTGGTCTTTCTGGATACTACCGATGGTTTTTCAAGATTTTCTCTAAGATGGAATCACCTTTGACTATTCTTACCAAGAAAGCAGTGAAATTCACATGGGATGCGAAGTGTCAGTCTTATTTCGATGAACTGAAATGACTTCAAATATCGGATCCTATTATGATCTTGCTTGATCCCATTAAGGGGTATATGATTTTTTTTCAATGTTTTAGGTGTTGGTTTGGGATTTTTGATTATTTAGGATAACCATGTGGTAGCTTATGGATCTTTTCAACTTCGACAGTGTGAAAATAATTACCCCACTCATGATTTAGATCTTATTGAAATCATGTATGCACTCAAATGTTGAAGGCACTATCTTTTTTGGGAAAGGTTTATGGTATTTTATGATCATAAGAGTCTGATTTATATCTTTTCTTAGAATTACTTAATCTTATCCATATACAATGGGTAGAATACCTTCAGACATTTGACTTTGATATCTCCTGCACCCTAGGAAAGGGAAATGTCATTGCAGATGCTCTTAGCAAGAAAGCACCATCATAGGGTGTTCTGAAATCGAAGGAGGGTTGGAACCTTATGGAGATTTCTGCTCCGTTTCACCTAGATGCTGAAGTGGGTGTTTCAAGGATAGTTCTGACTAGTGTTCAGTTATCATCATCTCTCTTATAGTCTATTTTCTAGATTTAGCAACAGAATAATGAGTTTCAGAAGAATTGAGAAAGCCATTATGGTGGTGAGACCATTTCGGTTTTCTCCCTTTCTTCATATGGTATGCTTCACTTCGGGAAAAGAATTTTTTTTTCAGCATATGTAAGAATTTTAGTCTTGTTCAGTTGTCACATCTCTTTATGGTTCATTCATCCAGGCACTATGAAGATGTATTATGACATGAGGTGGCAATTATCGTGTTCAGGTTTGAAGTTTGACATCGTGGAGTTTGTGTTTCACTATTACACCAATAAACAGATAAAGGTAGAGCACTTGAAGCCTTATAGTTTTCTTCAGCCTATTCTGGTACCGAATTGAAAATTGGAAAAAGTGTACATGTATTTTTTTGTTGTATTACCATGGACTCCCAAAGGTAGGAATGCTATCTTGGTGGTTGGTGATCGGTTGAAAAATTCTATTCATTTCATTCTGATCAAAGACACCTCTAAAGTTGAAGATCTGGGTAATGTGTACGTACAAGAGATTGTGAGGTTGTATGGGAGTCCTTTGAATGTCATTTAAGATAGGGATCCTAGGTTCATCTCATTGTTCTAGAGGATTCTTCAAGAGGCATTGGGAACTCAGATCAAGTTAAGTACATATTACCATCCATAGAAGGATGATCAGATGGAGCATGTGGTTCAAATTATGGAGGATATGATCTGTTTCTATGTCTTGGATCTCATAGAATCATGGGATAACCATCTAGTAATGGTTGAGTTTGTTTATAACAACAATTATAATTCATCAATCAAAATGTCCCCATTTTAGGTGTTGTATGTTCACCTATGTAGATCACCTCTTTGTTGGGATGAGGCATGAGAAGTATATCTAGTTAGACCATGTTTGGTTCAGGAGATGTCCATGAATATTTGAGATGAACATTAATGGATGATAGCAGCCCAAATTTGACAGAAATTGTATGTGGATCATCGGTTTTGAACTTTGTAATTTCCCAAAGGGGACAGGGTTTTCCAAAAAATTTCTCCTTGGTTAGGTCACCATCAGCTTGGAAAATAGGAAAATTTGGCTCTGAGATATTTTGGAAAATTTGAGGTCACTGAGTGGATTAGACTGGTTGCTTATTAATTATCATTTCCAATTCAACTGATAGGTATTCATGATGTTTTTCATATATCTCAGTTCAGGAAGTATCACCCTGATACCGCTCACATTCTAAGTTGGAATAAATTGAATTAGATCCAGATAATTCTATTCTAGAGACCAGTTGAGATCATTGACTCTCACGAGAAATTATTGCATGGGAAGTTGATTTTGTTGGTCAGAGTGCTATGGAAATAAGGATAAGATTCTCATGAGACTTGGGAATAAAATTAGTTGATGAGGGAGTTGTGGCCTTATCTTTTTCTAGGGATTACATCTTTCACGTGACTTCCCAGGGATGGAAAGTATTTATGGTGGGGATTTTGTAACATCCCATTACAAATCCATCAGGTATGAATTTATACTTGTTGTTGTTTTCCTTCTCTCATTGTATGAATAGGGCCAAGAAGGAGTTGGTATAATACCTATAATGGTGAATTCAAAGATTTTTTGTACTTTCAACTTATCCATCCTTTTCTGCATGATGCAGAAAGATTTCACATCATGTAATTGGGTTACATGCTATGTAATTTCATATGGGTACTAGTCGTGAAAGGGGATTTACACTATATAGGATTACATGCTGTGAATGTTGGTTTCACAACATCAATGTTTTAAATAATGGGTTTTTAATCCAAGGTGATGTGTATTTTGGGGTACTTATCCATTATGGAATTCATGATTTGAATGGTAATTTCATGTCGTGAAACGGTCCATGTCCAGCTTTAAAACATGTACTTGGAAGATGTTCTCAGTTTTTTCTTTCTAGACTCCTTCACCCTCAGCCCAGGGTCTCTCCTTGGCTTTTTTCAAAGAAACCTTTCCTTATAGATCGATACATTTGACATCTGATCTCTGTTGCGATTGAGGTTCATCTCTTTGTGTAAGTCTCATTTCTATTTCTTTATTTCTTGTGAGCTTGGTAGCACCCTAGCTTTATGGTATCAGATCTGTTGATCTAAGTTGGATATTCCTTCTTGTCTTCTTCTAAATCTATTGTGAGGTCTTGTTCCGGAGGTTGTTTCTTAGTAAGTTGTGGTGCGGTGAACATCTGTTCTTAAGGTATATGGTGTTTTCCTTTTCTTCCAACACCGTTTTTTCTAAATTGGTTCAATACTAAGATGTGGGGATTTGATTATAGGTCCTTCATTAGTGTTGTTGGGTTTCATTGTTGGTGGATCCCATTGCAGGCATGTACGACCTAAGTTTTGAGGTAGTTGGTACCATCTCTAGCCTATGATAATTGATCTTTTTGTTTTTCTTTAAAAATGATTAATAATGAAATATTGGCATGATTTATTTGTGTATGTTGAAAAGAGTTTTCAATGAAAAATAGTTTTTCCATAGTTATTGATAAATGGAATGGAAAGGGGGTATTTTCAAAGCATTTAAATGAAATTTGAAATATTTTTGAAATGGTTTTCAAAGAATTGAAATAAGTTGTGAAAAGATCACATGGGATACCCTGGGTGCATAGGTAGAAGGTTTAACTGAGGCCATCATTCATTTTTTTGTGATTATCAAGGAGTTTTTCATGGGGATTTCCTCTATTTCCTTGGCCCATGGTTCTAGGGGACCGATATTGACATTGTTGGGGGGTTTAATCATGGGGTATTCCTCTACTTCTTAGTTCGGTTGTTCTAGGAACTGGTTTATGGATTTTATTATTGTGTTATGAGTAATTTATAGCCTAATCCTATATTATTCCTTGGTTTTGTGATACTTGTGATTCTATTTTTTATTGATTGACTTTATTAGTTATCCATGATATGCATGTTTAGGGTTTTGTGAAAATTTGATATACCTACTTTTGTTTAGAATTGTGGAAAAATAAAAATGTTTACCATGTTTTCTATAAAATTTATTTATTTATTATCATTACATATTTTTACTTAAAATGAGCATAAATGAATTTTTATACAGAGGCATGTTATGGAACACTTGGGTGGGATCCTACTAAGACTATTAGCTCACACCTTGCATAACTCTTTATTGGTGTGTAGACCTTTGTTTGTCTTCCAGTGAAAGGAAAGGCAAGGCACCATAGGGAGGTGGTGAGGTTCGTTCAGTTGGTTGGGTTGATGGTGGTGAGATAGTGGGATTTTGTCCATTCCATCATTTTAAGTAGCTATTTGGTTTGGGACCTTTATAGTTCTACTTGTCCTTTGGAGTTTTTAGCTACATTTTTTATTGCCAGTTTCTATTTTTTTCTTGCAGTTATGGAATTTATATCATGTTTGTCTTTTACTGTTCCTTTTTTAGTACATATATGCCATGTGGTTGCTCAGGTTGGTTAAAATCATTCCCTCTAGTTTTTTGTTTGATGCTCAGGTGCTTTTTTCCAGTCTATGGGGATCAGGAACGCCCCTCGGGTATGTGACAGATTGGGTCGGGTGCCAGTTTTGAGGGTAACTCAGGTCAGTATGTTACATCTTCTTTGGTGAAATTTGTGTAAGTTGGCATATTAATAAGTAGTAGTCAGTTTCTTTGAGTATAGTAGAGGAAGAGTACAACACAACTACACATTCCTACACACATATACAGTGGATGAAGGTACAAATAGTTAATTTAAAAGTTGTTTTTGTGAAAAAATTATAGATTTCTTGTGACAATATGAGTTCCATAGATCTCAAAAAATAATCTTGTATATCACTCAATATCCAAACATATTGATATTGGGTACCAATATGTTAAAGAAAGTTTGGAAAGTAGTTATATAAATCTTGATTATGATTTCACCAAGAATCAAATTACATATATTATTATAAAGGTAAATCGAATATATATATTTAAATATATTAATATGAAACTACATGCTCATTTATCTCATATTTCTTGAGGATGTGTGAAAAGTAACCCCATTGTTCTTTGTATTTTGTTGAAAAAAGGGGAGAAAATGTCACAACTCATTACTAAAGGGGGGAATTATTATTGAGAGTGTGCATTACTTTTCCATATGAATGTGTGGTTAATGCTAAATGGGGGAATTTTTTGATAGTGATATTCATTGCATAAATTTATGTGGATTTCTTCTATGTCACTTGGATAAATTTTCTTTACATGGAGGGTTGCAGTTATCTCAAAAAATAACTTTATATTGTTGTGTGGTGTGAGACACTTCTCATGTGAGATAGGTTGTGACTCTATGATTATCATGTTTATGTAAAATTTCTATAATAGATATGATTTTATATTAAATAGTAGATGGATGTTTCAAACAAATCAAAAATGGGAATATTTAAGTGTCTTTGAAGTTGTTGGTAAAATTTTTATTGGATTGTATGTGTTTTCAAGATGATTGTAGAGTTTGAAGTATCTATTTGAGGCTGGTGAGATTATTTTGAGTTTATTCAAGGTGGTTCAAAATATTCTTAAATTTTTTATGTACTTACTTTTATAATTCTATAATTATACTTTTTTTCATGTGGTTGATCAGATTTTGAATGCAGTCTATTAGTTAGTCATATGATCAATTAGGTTTTACATGAGGTTGATCTGTTGGTCCTACGGTCAATCCAACTCATGATCTATCTTCACAATCAATGATTTTTTATATAGTTTATAAAATGCCTCATGGTCTATCCATATGATTAGTTAGTTGTTCATGAAGTCAATCTAGAAAATATGGATTCTACACATGCTATATCTGACTCACAGACAGTCACATACTTAGAATTTTTTTAGTGAGTCTGTTAGGTGAACATATGAGTTCCCAATTTTTAGATATTCTAAATAAATAAATATAGAAATTCTAAATATATTCTTCAAAGTGTAAAAAATCACATATAAAATTTCATTCAAGCTATTTCATATGAGATTTAAAAAATTGTGATTAATTCTCATATTTTTTTATTGTTCTGATCTAGTTAATTTTAAAAGTTATTATGTGGCTCAAAGATTTATCTGTTTATGAATAATTTATATATATTAAATCTATAATGCTTTTTTTATAATAAAATATTATTATGGAGTTAAAATAATCACTTACATCTAGATATTCTATGAATCTTATTGATTTATGAATGGTTGAGAATTTGAGTTTTGTGATAGGAAGAGTAGGTTAAAGAAGGTAGAGCTCAAAATTTTTTCAATTAGGAAGAATACATGGGTATCTTAGAACATGAAAATTTATTATTATTGAATGATTCTCAATATTTTTTAAGACTAAATAATATGATATAATGAGTTTGAGTTGAGATTCTAAGAAAAAATAAGGTTATAAAATTAATTTTATTGTAAACATGCAGTTAATGAAAGTGAGAATATTCTAAGATTGTGGACACTTAAAACTGATTTTAAAATGAATGAGAAACTCATGGAGGATCATAAAATATGATTTTTGATGAATAAAGTATTGATAATGTTGAGCTGGAAATGATACTCCCTTAATTATTTTTAATTATTTGTGTTTCAATATTGTATAAAATGAGGAGCTAACAAAGAGAAGAAAATGATTCCAAAAGTAAAAAATACAGAGCATTGAAAACTATAAGAGAGAATGAGTCTATAGCTCAAAGTTCAAAATAATTGATCATATTTGTGAGTGAAATTATTCAGCAGTATCAAATATAAGTATAATTTGTGAATAATGGATTTCCATCTCATTATTTTCTGAGTGATCGGATTATTCTATCAACATTGAAGGCTCAGGATGAAGATCATCAATAGTTTCTAAAGAAACTAGATTCTCAATAGGTCCTTCTCATCTTGTTTAAATCATTGTATAACCAGTGGGATGATATATAAATCCCAAAATTATGCTGATGAACAAGGATATATGATGATACATGGAATATCCACTTGTATTTTAACATATTATTTAGTAGATAATTTTTTGGCTCGGTGTTATTCTAACATGGAAAGGAGTAGAAACCCACACTAGGTTTGAACCATATAAAAACTTCTTGTTCTTTTCCATGTTTAATTTATTTCACATGAGTAAGGTTGAGTGGAAAACTTGAGGGAATCATGTCTTAATCAGTAATAGGGGTTTATTTTTAATAAAAATAAATTTTGAAAGACAACCATCACTGATTCAAACAACTTTCTCAGTTGTGAATCAGTTCTTGGGAAATTTCATTATGAACTCATAAAACCTATCACATTAAATATACACATACTATATAATTTCTTTAAAAAGTATGTAACTCAACTAAAATAATTAATAAATATTGATTTTATTATCTAAAAAATAAATATATAACTTATTTTAAAAATATTTATTATTTCTTCAATGTAATAATTTTGGTTATAATTAAGAATTTAATATTCATATAATAACATATTTATCATATCAAAGGTAAAAACAAACACACATTATTGTAACATTTCCAAATATATCATTGCATTAGTATATTGCGTGATGCTAACTTTATAGTACTAATAACACCATTAAAAATTAATTTTCTAGGGAATATAATTAAATTACTAACATAATAACATTAAACTATGGAAGTAAATTTTTTTCTAAGTTGATTATCTCTCATGTTATTTGCCTAAAAATATTAACAAAAAAATAAAGAAAATTATAATAAAAAAAGTAACCATGCATATTCAGAACAATAAGAGCATGTGATGAAACTCCAAATAAAAATACATCATTATTAAAAAATGAGAATATGTAAACTTCACCCACCATGATTTTAATTAAACTTTTATTCTGATATTAACATAGAAAAATCATCCATATAAAAATCATGTTCACAAATCAGAGTCTTATAAATGTATTCTTCAAATTTAATTTTTTTATAAAACCATTTTATATACAACATAAATATTCCAAACCACATTCCATCTATTAATATATTTTAAACTATATGGGGTCTCAAAAGCACCAAAATTTTATGTCACTTGAAGAATAAAATGAATAAAATAAGGAAACATATAAATTTATTTATAAAAAATATTATAAAGAATATAAAAAATAACAAATATACTTTTCCAAATTTAAATACACTTCGCAACCATTCAATTATAAATTTATCAGATGTCGATTATACTTGAAAATTAATTATTTATTAATTATTTTATAATTTATTATAAATATATAAATACAATAAAATATAACATGAAACATATGTATAAAATATAAATAAAAAAGTTTTATTTTTAAATCTAACTTGGTAATAGTAATTACAAACCACAAAAAAAGTATACGGCCCCACTATTAGAATGGTGGATCCAAAATAATTGTCATGTATGAAACAAAAATGATTAATTCGTAAAAATATAACTCCATATCAAAAAAATATATAATTTCTTTTTAAAATTAAACTTTTAATGTAATATTATTTATAAAAAGTGTAACTTTCCAATGAAAAGTAGTATATACTCAAAAATATTCAGAAGCATCATCTCTATCGCCATTATCATCATCATCATCATCATCATCATCATCAAATTATTCATTTTCTACAAGAATAACATCCCAATATATAGTAATAGTACCTCCTCCACTATCATCATCACCATCATTCTCAACACTATGAGATGGGTTAGTGGAAACATGTGAACCACTAGGACTAAATGATGTCTACAAAGAGGAAATCCAAGAATAAAATAGTGATCACATATCTCTAAGAATAATAAAATTTATAAACTTGAATCTAGTTTTCATCTATTGACATATAATATTCATTAATTTTTTATCTCAACCAATCCTTTCTCTAAACCAAATGGACTGGAAGGACCATTTTTTCTCAAGGATGTCAATACTTTGTTATCATAATATTTTTTCCAAGACCTCGAATCCTTCTAGGGTTATCATGACCAAAAACATGATTGAAATAATCATCTATACTTACATGGACCTCTCCCTTAATATGCTCAAAATAAACCTATGTAAATAATTGTATAAAATTAAATTCATACATTAATTATTAATGTTTATCGAATATCTAATATTTCTTATAATTTTTATCTTGTGGTTGTATAACCAAATTTTCATTTTGTTTCTTATGTTTTTAGAAAAATAATTTGGCATAAAGCACCCAACCCTCAATATTCAATGATTTTTTCAATAAATTACATTTCAATCACTAAAAAATGAATATTAATATTGAAGATGTGTCCGTCTGTGTTAGAAAAAAATACTAACTTGTTTTTTATCATGATAATACATACTATTACACCCAAGAATAGGAAAACATTGCATGGTTGGATTATTTTTTATTTTTATATGATGATTCTTTCATTAAAATATCATTTAATAAAATAATTTTTAAGAATCCAAATTAATTATATCATATAATAATTGAAAAATAATTGTGGTTTATACCTAAAACGCAGGACTCAACCAATAGGTAATCATTGAAAAATACATAATAATCGAATATTTACCATAGTAAATAATTCACTCTTGGTATGTTCTAACTCTTTCCATTTATACCTAGTATAAATCATATTTATGTAACCTCCAAAGTTCACTTACCTCTATAATTTGAGTCAACTTCACATTTTCACTGTCATAAAAATTGTAACAGTGTTTTATAAATAAAATAATTGATTATATATTATAATATATGATAATTTCATAGAAAAAATAAATAAATATTAATACCTAATTATTTATCCACACTCTGTCTTTGATTGCATAATTCATTTTATATCATGATACTGACTACATGGGTATGATGTCCCTATATTTTACTAGTGTTCCCGTGAATTTTTTATATTTTTCCCATGTTTACCAATCATTTACTAAACATCATTGAAATTTATAATGACCTATATCTATCTATTGTGGACAAAATGAATTCGTGTATAACCATAGTGTCTTATACTAAATTAATCATCAAAACCACATATAAATAAAATAAATTAGTAAAATTTACCAATGAATAAAAATTACTAATATTAGTAGAATAAATATACATTTATATGACATATGAAGATAATTAAACTATGTGTCAGCAAAATGATCAAGATTCCCAATGACCTTTATGTCAAGGGGAGATGAAATACCTTCAGTGGTAATAGGAGGAAGAGGAAGCATGGAATTATGGGTAGAATTAGTAGGACCCAATGACCTAAGAGTATTTATAAATGCGTATGATGAGGTGGGAATCATAGCATATGAATATTCATAGAAGTAAGGAATCATTAGAAGAAAATTTCTAGCCAAAAAATAAGCAGGATATGGTGTCAATGTCTCTAATAGAGTTGTAATATTCAATGGGGTGAGATATAGTAGACACACTGGACAAATGTAAGAAGCTTTAGGAGTAGAAGGATAACCATATGTATTAGATTCATGAAAAAATATTAATTCTAAGAAATAAATAAATATACAGAGGAAAAATTATATAAATATTAAAAATATATACTTAAATGGGTAATAATATATACCAATCTAATATCTCACATACATTTCTCATACTGAGAAATCATCTTCCTTCTAATATCTTTATAATAAAAAATTATTTTAGAAAATATTGGCATGTATATAAGTTAATATATAGTAAATGAATAACAAAAAAATTATGAAAGTAAAGTGAAATTACTGACATTGATCAATGTTTTCTAAGTTAACATTATATTTTCAATATTCCTTAACAATTGAAATGTTATGATCATCATATATAAGAATAGGATATCACAAAAACTCACATTATGTAAGGAAATATCATATTCACCATTATAAAAAATATTTCAATATATTCTTCTAATTGTTTTTTAAAAAAGTGTATTTAATCACTCGTTTACATAGAAAACTTTTCCTGAATGAGATACTAATATATAAAGTTCATAAGTTTGAAGAGAACAATCCATGATGATTATTTTAGATATATATTTATTAAAATGAATTCTTTATCAATTAAATGTATCAAAACACTTACATTTTAATATAACAACTCGAACTTAAGAATAATAATCTAATTTAATTATTTTATACACTACTCCATTATATGATACATCAATTGAACCTAGTTATGTGTCACCTACTATGGCATAAAAGTTTGTTTTAGTACTTAACCTAAGACAATTTTTTTTAATTTCCATATTCACTAAACTAATTTTAATAATTAATTTATGCCCATTGATCATAATTGATTTACACTCATGTGTCACCATATTTGGAACTAATGGAAGTAATCTAGTGTTTAGATATATTACACTACTTGGTAAAATCTCATCCTATCCTACATAAAAGTTTCAATAATATTATTAAAAAAAGAAATAAAAATATATAAATTAAAAAATTTATGGAATTACATGGGAATTTAACTATTGAAAAGCCTTTTGGATATTTATCTTCTTTTTCCTTCTAAGAGGTAAAGAATGATGCATTCTAGTTATAAGTTATTTATTCTACCTATAATATTTATGGATAATAAATTATTAATAAAAATGTAATACATAATTAATATAAATTAATTGATGATTTATCTTAGTAACTTGATATATTCATCTACAATATCAAAATTAAATACCATACCATGATGTGTTATCTCCTAGTCCTCAAAGATCAAATTAATCAGTGTACAAGAACTTAGAACTCCACCTAGTTATGGAAGTAATATAAATGTTGGCTCAATTAGATCATATTTCTATTCTTAGTTTCTCATTGGTTAATTATACATCATATCTATATTATTCAAATACATAAAATATAAATTCATGTAATCATGGCCCAAAATACTTTTCAAATATATTCTTTAGGATAGTTATTACTTCTTGCATAAGAATCCATAATATATATCATTATTTTTGTGGGATACATCCATCAATGATAACCCATATGTTGTGACCAAATATAAACATATCTTTATTTTAAATTATTAAAAAAATTAAACATTACATCACATAAAAATCTCAAATAGACTTCTCATAGGTTTACTTATCTTCATAACCTTGGGAAAGGAAGCATAAGAAATAGGTGAGGTCAAATTTTCATTAAAGGAAAACTTATCAATATTTCATCAAGGGTTACATCATAATCGTATTAGAAAACATGAGCAGGGAGAAATTTATTATTAAAAATAACATAAAATAGTTAGATTTTTCTATAAATCGTGAAGGAATGATATGTAATATCAAAAGAACAAATTTTACCATAACATAAGAGTGTGAGGTATTCATGGAAACATGGCACAAGTAAATGATATCATAAGTTCATGTTATGATAGATATGATAAAATAATATAAAAAATGACATCATAAGAATAATTAAAGTCTCTCTTAAAAGACTATCCTATTGAATATAGTCCAGTGCTGGATTTGGTTCAATCCTTATTCCCATAAACATAGTGGATAGAGTCCCATAGTTGATTGGGTTCACTCCCTATTACCACAAACATAGTGGACAGAGTCTCATTGTGGATTGGGTTCACTTACCATTCCATTTCATATAATCACATGAGATATAAATATTTAACCAATGCATTGGTGGGATATATAAATTTGGTTCCACATAAAACATAACATATTGTGCTTAGGTTATCCACCTCTGCACCATACATGTTATCTCATGAGATGAAAAAATTAAACAATGAATTACACGAATATATATATATATATATGGTCCCACCTATTATATAATTAAAATCATATTATTTTTATGATTACATATTCCACATGAAGGAAAGAAACCATATATAAGGCATAATCATCATAAAACCCATGAGAAAGAAGTGGGTTTCATAATCTTGTCTCAAAGAATAAATTAAGTCTCTATAATAAGGATTACCATTAGATAAATAAATTAAATCATTTTTGATGTTCATATTTTAATAAATTAATACAGGTATTGAACATTGAGTTCAAATATTGTAAAATGAATGAGAAGGATCAAGAAGAATTAAGAATAAAAATGAACTGTATAGGTGATGCTATTCGAAATGAGGAAAGAGACAATTAAGGAAGAAAATGGAATATTATTTTCCTTTGAATAAGAATTGAACCTGAAGGATTATATAAAAATTAATAAGGGTTTTTCTGAATCTATTCAGGGTTTAGAACATTTTATTGAGGTGTTACTTAGTGTAAAAGGAAAAAATAAAGCTCCCTTAAATTGGGTTTTAATTGAAAGAGAAAATAATGGGGGAGACTTAAACCTATATTATCCCCAACAAAGAAAGGTAATGTAAACTAGGTATATATGTAAGGTAAATTTATACAATATATGGATGAAATTTATAAGAATAAAATAGAGATAAATAGATAAAAAGAAAGAGAATGTGTAATATGAAATTAATGAGGGTAGTTTGGAAGATCCCTTTCTATATTTTAAAATATATATGTTGAAATACCACATCATAAAAAGATATAAAAATAATTTTTTGAAAATAAGATATGGGTAATATGAATATCATGTGATATAACACATAATTATGTTTCTAATTAAAAAGAAGAATATTGGTGGAAATGGAAATTATGGACGAGGTGGGGAAAATATCATTAAAGATAAAGGGAATTATTCTAAACAATGATATATTTTTTGAGAAAGAAATTCATTAAGTTACGATATTTGAGTTAAAAATTAATTTTTTCCCATAGATTAAGAAAATTTTTAATTTAAAATCTTAGGGTTTAATAAACCAATCATGGAAGTTATAAGTTTTACATGAAGCATTATAACTCAATGAAAGGGGGTTTGAGTTAAAAAACCCTTACATCGTCACGATATTTTGAATTAAAAATCTATGTAAGGTAGAACGTGAGATGGATTTTTAAAAACCCTATATTTAATTAAATTTATGACAAAAATAAATGTATTTCTAGTACATACACTACAAAAAAATGAACAAGTGGTGAACATGAGTCATATCTCAATAAAACAAAATCGACATCCAAAAACCCTTACCTTAGGTCGTGATTCATTATGTGCATGCTCCCAATGTTCTGAATAATCAAACTAAGTTTATTAAAAAATTATTAATATTTTTATTCGTCTATCACTACAAAAAACATACTATTTGCGATGAGACCCCTTCGTAAAAAGTTATCTATGACGGGGTCCCGTCGCAAATATCTCATTACATAAAATGGCATCGAAAATAGTTTATATGAGTTTTTTAAAAAACCTATTACAATGATTTCATCTCAAATAACTTAAAAAAAATAAAACATTTATACAATTGAATAAAATCATATTTATAATAATAATAAAATATTAATAAAATAATAAATAATATTAATAAAATAATATTAACAATATAATAATAATATTATTATTATTATTATTAAAATTAATAATAATAATACAATTATTACAAATTATAAAATAATAAAAACCTCAATATTCTCAAAAATATAAAAATAATAATAATAACAAAAAAATAATAATAAATAATAATTTTAATAAAATAATAGATAAATAAAAAATTAAAAATAAAAATTGATAAAAAATTATGTAATAAAATAATAAAAAAATGGAAAAATAATAAAAAAATAAAGAATGCAATATTCATAACAATATAAAAAACACATTATATAGAAATTTAAATAAATAATACTAAAAAAAATATATTCAAATGTTTTATCATAAAAAATAAATAAATCACTAAGGGGGATGGTCGTCTGGATGATGTGGAGGAGCTGGAGGAGATGGTGGAGGGAACTCCATCCCTAAATCATGATTCAGATGCCACATGTACTTTATCATCTGCTCGTGTTTTTGATGCTTCTATCACCGCATCTCCTCCTATTATTGATGTTGTTTTCAATGGATCTCTTCCTACTCCCTATGTATACTCTCTATAAGTACACCCTGAGCTCGCAGCTACTCCTAATACCATGCGGCATGTACATCCTGGTTCTGGGTGCCCCGAACCCAGTTCGCCATGTGACCTCAAGCGCATTTCCCTAAACGCCAGAGGCTGCCGAATAGCAGCGAGGGC
This sequence comes from Viscum album, assembly GCA_963277665.1. Lineage (NCBI taxonomy): Eukaryota > Viridiplantae > Streptophyta > Magnoliopsida > Santalales > Viscaceae > Viscum > Viscum album. The sequence continues at coordinate 693,030,230 of OY728161.1, read as the reverse complement.
CCAGGTTTGATAGTGGGGAAACTATGCCCTCATTTTTTAAAGTGTAGTGTAGTAGAATAATAAAAACATACAACAATAGCGGAAGCAATAAACCGCACATGATTAAAATAAACAACTATAGTAGATATAAGAAGAAAATATATAAATGATGGTGCAACATGCCTCAAATTCTAAGAAAACAGCTAGAACATGTTACACACAATACAGTACAATACAAGTACAGAAAATCAAAATAGAACAAAACAGTCGGTAGCATCGCGAGCCTAAGCCCGGTCCCATGCTCTCCCACTCCTCAGCAGCAATCAAGTACCTGTATAAGGACCCTTGTCCTTATCCACACCTGCAGAAATGTAATCTGTTTGGGTCGAAAAGCATGACCCAAACAGGGTCTGGGAAACAAATCCCAGTAGGCACCCACCAAAGGCTTGTGCCCAACTTTGTATAAACATGCAACAACAGCATGAAAAAGTAAATGCAATAAACTTTGCAGTACTCAAAAGTAACTAACTTTACCAGTTATTGCCATTTTAACATTCATTTATTCATTCATTATAAAGGAACCACCATAGTGAATTTCCTATATGAACAGTCAGTGTCCTCAGACACACAAAACCTTACCCTCAGGTAATCAGAATCTTTCCCTCAGGCATTGCCCTCAGGAATAACATAAATTTCACTCAGGCGTACGATGTGTCGCCCTCAGGCGCAGATTCTATTTCACACAGGCACAAAAGAAGTTGCCCTCAGGCTAAGATAACAACTGCCCTCGGGCTAAGTAAAACAACGCACTCTGGATAAATAAAGCATTTCCCTCGGGCTAAGCAAGTAATCAGGCCAAGCCCAACATATAAACAAGTAAAACACATGCAATTCCTCTCAAGGAAATTCAATAAACAGTATTACAATGGCATACCCTAGGGTACCCGGCCAAACAGTTAAACAGAGAAATGCACCCTTGGGGTGGTCCTGGATCAAAGCAGCGATCCCACACAGCATTTTAATATCACATTTAATTACCTATACAATTCTAGGTATTTAAAATAGCCACGGCCTCAACCACCCGACACCCCAAATATGGGTTCGTAGCTCAAAAACACACAAAAACACACGACAGTTGGAAAATAAACACCAAGCCACCTACCTTTAATGCCCCGGATCAGTATACTCGAATGATGTTCCTTGAATCATCCTAGAATGAGGTAGATCTGAGGTGAAAGAAAACTCATTCAAACCCAAATAACTTCCATTAGAGGAATAATTGGAAAAAAACACACCGGGAGGAGGAATCTATTACCCGTGCAGTTCCAGGGAGATCGACGGTGCAGAAAACGGATTCCCGACGTGCGCTCGGCGGATCTCCAAAGCTCCGGCCTCCCTCTCCCGCTCCTTCCTCTGTTTATAAGCCTTCCCTGTGAACAGGGGAGGCTACTGCCCATTTTAAGCGAAAAAAACAAAGTACGCGGCGTGTATTTCCAGGTACACGGCGTGTACTTCCCATTTTTTAATTGTTCCTCTGGCGGTTTCCTGCCAGCGTGGTGTTGATCTCTGGACAACATGACTACACGGCGTGTCTACATGAGCACACGACATGTGTTGTCGCACATCTAGCCACCACCTTACTATTTGTCTGCCGACTAACTACACGGCGTGTAAAGGACCACTACACGGCGTCTAGTCGGTTTCTACACCCTTCATCGCTGACATGGCCACACTCTCTGTGTACTCATCCCACATGGCCAAAATTACACAGCGTGTGGAAAAGTACATGGTGTGTACTTCCAAAATTTGGTATTTTCCCCATTTTCCTTATTTTCTCAAAAGCACTTAAGGAAAAACAAAAGGAATAAACTCGTACCTTTGAAATAAGAACCGGGTTCTTACAAACTTCCCCCCTTAAAGCAATTTGTCCCCGAATTTCCCTTCCAAGGGTGGAAAAGACAATGCTAAGAATAACTCTGGCCACTAAGCACGTACTTCGATCTCCCGCTCCCATGTTTCATCCTACACTTGGCCATGCTGCCATAGCACCCATACGAGAGGAACTGACCGGCCTTGGAGAACATTCTTTCTTCTATCAATGATACGAATCGGATGCTCCTCAAAGGACGCATCAAACTGAATCTCAACCTCCATGTGCTGAAAAACATGAGATGGGTCTGAATGATAGCGGCGCAACTGAGATACATGGAAGACGTCGTGCATGGCCTGGTATCTCTATGGTAACTGCAACCGATAAGCAACCGGCCTGACTCTCTCCAAAATCTCAAATGGCCCCATATACCTCGGTGAAAGTTTACCCTATCTCCTGATCCGCCGGTGTCCCAACCTCAGGGAAACACGCAAGAAAACTTGATCCCCGACCACAAACTCTAAAGGTTGTCTACAGCGATCAGCATAAGATTTCTGATGAGACTGTGTGGTAACCATCTGCTTTTGAACCAACTGGACCTGCTCAGAAGTCTCCTGCACTAGACGTGGTCCCAGTAAAGCTGCCACACCTGCCTCTAACCAGCACAAAGGTGATTAGCATGGCCTACCATATAAAGCCTTGTATGGTTCCATCTCAATAGTTGCCTAAAACTATTATTATAGGAAAACTCGACTAGGGGTATATGCTTCTCCCAAGATCCCCCAAAGTCTAGGACGCATGAACGCAGCAAGTCCTCAAGCACATGTATCGTATGCTCTGACTGGCCATCGGTCTGAGGGTGGTAAGCTGTGCTCAGAAGCACCTGTGTACCCAGTTCCCTCTGAAAACTCTGCCAAAAACGAGACGTAAAACGGGCATCCCTATCTGAAATGATAGAACGAGGGACTCCATTAAGATGTATGATCTCTCGGATATATAACCTTCCGAGCTCGTCAACTCCTAAAGTCTCCTTGATCGGCAAAAAGTGAGCTACCTTCGTGAGTATGTCCACAACAACCCACACGGCATCATTTCCTCGAGGTGACCTCGGCAAATCGGTCATGAAGTCCATCGCGACATCATACCATTTCCACTCCGGAATGGGTAACTTTTGTAATAGTTCAGCTGGCCTCTGATGCTTCACCTTCACCTGTTGACTGGTGGAATACCTCGTAAAAAAACCAGCTACATCACTCTTTATACTCGGCCAGTAGTACTAACGTCTCAAGTCTCGGTACATCTTGGTAACCCTAGGATAAACTGACCAGACTAAAGCATGAAACTCTCACATCAGCTCCTCATGTATATCCCCTGGAACCCATACTCGTCCATGGAAATACAGAACCTCATCATCGTCTATCGTCCAACCAGGAGGAGGGTCCTCACTAGCCACTGACTCTCGTAAAACGAGGCGTTTTGGATCAGATAGTTGTCTCATCCTCACTCTATCCAGGAGGGTAGAAGTCACAGATAAAGATGAAAGATAGGTCTACCCTTGACTGTTGTGCACCTCCAAATGCATCTTAGATAACAAATCCATAAGCTGCCACTCGCCACTGGCCTCCTGCACAGCCTGTATCTAAGTCTTCATGCTCAGTGCATCAGTTACGGCATTACCTTTACCAGGTGTATAGGCAAGATCAAAGTCAAAGGACTGAAGGTATTCGACCCACCTTTGATGTCTCAGATTCAATTCACGCTGAGTAAAGATATACTTGAGACTTTTTTGATAGGTAAAAACCACAAAATACTCTCCCAAGAGATAATGCCTCTAATAGCGTAATGCATGAACAACTACATCCAACTCGAGATCATGTGTCAGGTAATTCCTCTCATGTGGCCTAAACCGCTAAGACCCGTATGCAACTACTTGATCGCCCTGCATCAACACTACTCCTAGCTCAATACCTGATGCATCACAGTAAATTGAATAGCTCTTCCCTTACTCAGGAAGTATCAGGACTGGTGCTGATGTCAATCTTCTTTTCAGGTTCTTAAAGGTTGTCTCGTAAGCTTCTGACCAAACGAACTTCACACCCTTCTTAGTCAGACCCGTCAACGGCGCTGCTAAGTAAGAGAAGTCATGTATGAAGCGTCTGTAGTAACCATCCATCCCCAAGAAACTCTATATCTCAAATACATTCTTAGGCTGCTCCCAGGGAACTACTTCTCTCACCTTCTCTGGGTCTACTGCAACTCCTGCCTCTGAGATGATATGACCTAGGAAGTGAATCTGGTCCATCCAAAAGTGGAACTTTGAGAGCATAGCATATAGTTGATGCTCTCTCAGTGTACTCAATACGATCTCAAGATGGGTGGCATGATCGTGTAGAGTGTGAGAGTACACCAAGATATCGTCCATGAATACTACCACAAAAGATTCCAGATAAGGATGAAACACACGATTCATTAGAGCCATGAAAATTGTTGGCATGTTCGTGAGTCCGAACGGCATAACCGTATACTCGTATAGACCATACCTGCTCCTGAAAGCTGTAAGTGGTATATCAGATGATCTCACATGTAGTTGATGATATCCTCATCTCATTTCAATCTTCTAGAACACTCGTGCCCCATGAAGTTGATCAAAAATATCATCAATCCTCGGCAAGGGATATCAGTTCTTAACCATCAACTGGTTCAACTTCCAATAATCCTCACAGAGTCTGAGGGTGTCGTCCGCCTTCTTCACAAAGAGGACCAGCAAACTCCAAGGAGAAGTACTGGGTCGGATAAAACCCTTTTCTTGTAACTCCTCTAACTGCCTCCTGAGCTCTTGCAACTCAGGTGTGGCCATCCTATAATGAGGGATGGACACCGGTGTTGCCCCTAGCACAAGCTCAATAGAGAAATCCACCTCTCACTCTGGAGGTAGACCCGAAAATTAATCCAGGAAGACATCCATAAAATGATCAACCACTGGAGGGAAATCCGTCTGACAAGTCCCCTAATCATCCAGATATAAACTCACAATCTGGGTTGTGACTCCACCTCGCCCACGATGCTCTAGTCCAGCTCGACTCGCCTGAACATCCCATTCGCCCTTGTATAGAAACTATCCACCCTCTGGTGATGTGAAACTCACCCTACAATGATAGAAATCCACAAAGTCTCGAAAGGGAACCAACCAGTCCATCCCTAGAATGTCATCATATCTCTTCATCTCTAAGACATTGAGGTCCCGAAGGAAGTGACACCCACCAACCTCAAGCTGGAACTCCTTGCACTGATGCACACCAGTCGTTCTAGTCCCCAACGGAGTGTCTATCATCATGATATCAGAAGAAGTAGAAACACAGAGCCCAAGGCTCTCCACAACGGGTACAAATATGAAATTATGCATAGCACCCATATCAAAAAGTATTGAAGATAAGATAGAAGCTACTAGAATAGTACCTATGATAGTAGAAGGTCTGGGATCCTGCTTATACTGGGTCTGTTGCACTACGTATACCTGCCCAGTGCCTTGGCCCTGTGACACAGCCTGGCTACCCTGAGCTATCCCGCCCTGGTGCCTCTAAGATCCTGGTGTCTGGATACCACGGCCACGACCACCATCTCATCCTGCATGCCCAGACGTATTCCAGTTCCCTGACTGGTAAGAAGCTTCTGGTCCTACTCCCGCTCGTGGAGTCTGCACAGAACCCCTCTCACTATCCACTGGTAGAAACGCCCAGCAAAAGTGTTGCAGATAACCTATCTTTCTGCAAGCTTGGCACTCCATTAGATCACGTGGACACTGAGGTATCTTGTTCCCCTCTTTACCACACTGGTAGCACCTGACTTGACCACCTGAAACATTCTTCTGGCTGGTACTACCACCCTAAGAGAATTCCATCTATCTCTTCCTCTTACCAGTAGAAATAGTACCAGAAACTGTTGTTGAACCGCCCTGGCCCACACCACTAGCTTCCCGCAGGTTCCTCTCTGTAATCAGCGCCTGGTTCACAATAGCATGTACTGAAGGCAACCTGAAAACATTCACTAGTGATCATATGTCATACCGAAGACGATCCTCAATGTGTCTGGCTCTCAATGTCTCATCACCCACCAGAACAAGTGAAAAACGCTAAATCTCGGTGAAATGAGCAGAATAATCCATCGCCGACAGAGCACCCTACTGCAGATTCATGAACTCTTGAGCTCTATCTGCCCTCAGCGTCTCTGGAAATAAGAATTCATAGAAGGTTGTTTGGAAATCTTCCCACGCAATGTCTCTATGATGCTCTGAATGGGTAGTAACATCCCACCACCTCTTGGCAGAATCACACAGCATATAAGTCACGAGCTTGACCCTCCTCCCTGGAGGCGTCTCAAGATGGTCAAAAATAGTCTGCATTGATCCAAGCCAAGACTCTGCATCATGTGGTCCTACATCCCCTAAAAACGTAGGCGGATGCTGCTGCTGGAAGATACGAGACAGCTCAGCCATAGATGTGGCAGCCGGCGGTGCTCCCTGAAAGGTCTGCATGAACTGCATAAAGCCTTCACAGAACTGCGCTTCTGTGCCAGTGTCTGGTATAACGGTTGGCACCGTATCTGGCTCTTCTGGAGGGTCCACTAGTATCCCATGGACAACCATCTCTGGAGTATAATCGTTGCCGCTCTCCCAGAGAACAACGCTCGGTCATCTCAGCGGCATGAATCTACAAGTTCAAACGCACACCTTAGATAAAGATTATCACAGTCTGAAAATGAAGGAACCAAAAGGGAAACAGGAGGAAGAAGGCATTCAAGATTTGAAAAACAAGACTACACGGTGTGTACTTAACTTCATTTCCCAGCTTGGGTCCTTCTACACGGCTAAGGCACATGGCTCCCATTGAACAAAAACTACACGGAGTGTATATAACCTACACAGTGTGTATGGTGTAATTTCCAACATCCCGTGTCGTTTGTGAGATGGCTGACTACTCAGCTTGACACTACATGGCGTGTTACACCTACACACGGTGTGTACACCACCCCATTTTCCAGTCACATGGCTAATTCCACACGGTCGGTCCTCGGACAAGACTACACGACATGTCCCACAGGTACACAGCGTGTACCAGACGAGCGTCGCCGACCCGTGTTGTTAGTTACACAGCCGGACACACGGCTCACACTACACGACGTGTTTGATACACACACGGCGTGTACACAAAAGGATTACACTGACTCGTGTGGTTAGTTACACAACCGGGTCCCCAGGTCAGACTACATGGTGTGTTCTATAGTGGACACGGCGTGTATGTCTTAAGGTTTCCTCCGTCCGTGTCTGTTAGTTACATGGGCGGACTTCGGGTCAACACTACATGGCATGTACATCCAGTACACGGCGTGTTTTCCCCAAACTTTTCCCTTCCCCGTGTCACCGCCCACACAGTTTGTGAAACGGGAAGAGACTACACGGCGTGTACTCTGGGCACACGGCGTGTTCTCAAAAAATTTATTTTTTTCTTCCCGAACAGAAGAACATACATGACGTGTTTAAAGCACTACACAGAGTGTATACTGGGTTTCCGGATAGTATGCCTCAGAAACTTCTCTAGAACCCAGAAAATACTGAAAAACAACACCTAAGTGCCAAATTCCGATCAGTGAGGGCCCATACTCCCCGCGAATCAAAGTTTGTCATCTCATATGTGTTATAACAAAATAAACAGTCAATGATCCAACAAATTCCGGTAAATGGGGGGCCATACTCCCCAAAAACCAAAGTTTGGCGTCCATTCTATAAACCGGTTCATACAATAATATCGTATCACATAGCAGGTATTTATCAAGAAGCTCTCACAACAGCATGCTTTTCTAGCACAACCACTATCACAACAGCATGCAATTTCTAATGCACCTACATCGCATGGATCTATGCATGGAATGTGATTTATATCATGTGCCTAAATGATGCATGAGATGGAATACCCTCATCTCATCAGGTTGCAACTAAATAGAACCCATAGATAAAATATTAACAGCACAATCACAAGTGCGTCACCCGACGGCGAAATCAAATCAACTGTAAAATTGAAAAATCAGTAAAATTGCAATACGAGGTAAATTAGATTTTCCCTGTACACGGGTTAGCTACGCCCAGGCACAACTTATTACCAACTACCGTTCTCATCCTATCCCTGACTTAGGCTACAAATAGTAAGTCAAAGAAAAGAAACCCCTCTGATACCACTTTGTAACATCCCGATTCCGGGTGCCACTCAACGGGTGACCCGAACCCGTTTCGCCACGTGACCTCAAGCGCATTTCCCCAAACACCAGAGGCTTCTGACTAGCAGCGAGGTCCTAGGTCTCATAGTGGGGAAACTATGCCCTCATTTGTCAAAGTGTAGCGCAGTGAAATAATAAAAACATACAACAATAGCGGAAGCAATAAACCATACATGATTAAAATAAACAACTACAGTAGATATAAGAATCCAATATATAAATGATGGTGCAACATTCCTAAAATTCTAAGAAAATAGCTAGAACATGTTATACACAATACAGTACAGTACAAGTACAGAAAAGAAAAACAATACAAAACAGTTGATAACATCACGAGCCTAAGCTCGGTCCCATGCTCTCACACTCCTTAAAAGTAATCAAGTACCTATATAAGGACCCTTTCCCTTATCCACACGTGCAGAAATGTAATCTATTTGGGTCGAAAAGCATGACCCAAACAGGTTGTGAGAAACAAATCCCAGTAGGCACCCACCTAAGGCTCGTGCCCAACTCTGTATAAACATTCAACAACAGCGTGCAAAAGTAAATGCAATAAAATATGTAGTACTCAAAAGTAACTAACTTTACCAGTTATTTCCATTTTAACATTCATTTAATCATTCATTATAAAGGAACCACCATAGTGAATTTCCTATGTGAACAGTCAGTGTCCTCAGACACGCAAACCCTTACCCTCAGGTAATCAGAATCTTGCCCTCGGGCATAACAGAAATTTCCCTCAGGCGTATGAAGTGTCTCCCTCAGGCATAGAGTCTATTGCCCACAGGCATGGAAGAAGTTGCCCTCAGGATAAGATAACAACTGCCATTGGGCAAAGTAAAATGACACCCTCGGGCTAAGTAAATCACTTCCCTCAGGCTAAGCAAGTAATAGGGCCAATCCCAACATACAAACATGAAAAACACATTCAATTCCTCTCAAGGAAATTCAATAAACATTATTACAATGGCATACCCTCGGGTACTCGGCCAAATGGCTAAACAGAGGAACGCACTCCCGGGGTGGTCCTGGATCCAAGAAGTGATCCCAAATAGAATTTTAATATCACATTTAATTACCTATACAATTCTAGGTATTTAAAATAGCCATGGCCTCAGCCACACGACAACCCAAATATGGGTTCATGGCTCAAAAACACACAAAAATGCACGATAGTTGGAAAATAAACACAAAGTCACCGACCTTTAACACCCCTGATCAGTATACTCGAACGACGTTCCACGAGTCTTCCTAGAATGAGGTAGATATGAGGTGAAAGAAAACTCCTTCAAACCCAAATAACTTCCATTAGAGGAATAATTGGAAAAAGACACATCGAGAGGAGGAAGCTCTTACCCGTGCGGTTCCAGGGAGATCGACGGTGCAGAAAACGGATTCTCGACGTGCACTCGGCGGATCTCCAAAGCTCCAGCATCCCTCTCCCACTCCTTCCTCCGGTTCTAAGCCTTCCCTGTGAACAGGGGAGGCTACTACCCATTTTAAGAGAAAAAAACAAAGTACACGGCATGTATTCCCAAGTACACGGCATGTACTTACCATTTTTTAATTGTTCCTCTGGCGTTTTCCCGCTAGCATTGTACTGTTCTCTGGCCAACTTGACTACACAGCGTGTCTACATGAGCACACGGCATGTGTTGTCGCACAGCTCGCCACCGCCTTACTATTTTCATGTCGACTAACTATACAGCGTGTAAAGGACTATTACACGGTGTGTAGTTGGTATCTACACCCTTCATCGCTGACATGGCCACACGCCCCGTGTACTCATCCCACACGGCCAAAAGTACACTTTGTGTGGAAAAGTACACAACATGTACTTCCAAAATTTGGGATTTTTCTCATTTTACTTATTTTCTCAAAAACACTTAAGGGAAAACAAAAAGATGAAACTCGTACCTCAGAAATAAGAACCGGGTTCTTACATGACAGATAATGATGACTCTTCACAAGATCCTCTTGAGTTGTATGCCAATATCTTAGAGGTACAATAATATCTCACAGGCATCAATTGAGAGTCAATACCAACAACTCAACATTTCTTAAAGCCATACTAGGTCGCCTGCATCCTTGGTGCCTCATCAAATCTGGCTGCACTAGTATGATCCTCAGTCTCGAACTAACTCTCAATTTGTGTCTGAGACATCACAACCTCATATGAATCCTTCAATTTCAATTTAAAATTAATATAGTTAAAATATTATTTTTAATTAGTTTTAAAACTCAAAAACAATATACTAACCACAATCCGATGTTGGTGATCACCTCTAATCTCTACAGTGACAGGATCAGTGTGCATCCTCTAATAAACATTGAACTCTGTAATATCAGGTTGTTCGACTACCTATATGAATATAAAATAAATAGTTTACATTTAATGTTATGTAAATTAATTTAAAAAGTACTTACCATATGTTTCATATGCATAATGAATGTACGACTACCAGCTTAATGTGTCACCTCCTATCTCCCCTAATTTTGTCGACCTACTGATGGTCTCCTCTAAAAACAACCACCCATCCAGTGTGAACATAATCCATCCCAATCCTAAGATGAAATGTAATTAGGTTGCTGGACGTATAAATACTCAATAAACTATCTGGATCATATTTGTTTCATTTTTTTCCTCCACAAATTGTGAAAAAACTAACATCAACGGTTGTACATACAACCCTCCCATGCCTGCTAGATAGAGTCATGCATGATATCATCAATGGGATACAATAAACCCTATAAAAAATTATTAATATCAAGATATTAATTAATTATATTTCAAAATAAATATGATTTATTTACTTACCATCTAATGATCGAACATACGGTGTTTAACATCTATGGGAATTTGATCCCATATAACCCATGCTCTAAAAAATGCACAATATAGAACTCCCTAATCTGATATCTATATACAAAAATCAATGAAGAAAAAATAAAAAACAATCAAAAAACTAGTATATAAATAAATTAATTATAATTAATGAAAACTAACTAAAATACACAGGTAAACATACCTCTGCATAAATGGATCAAACCCAAGACGTGGATGTCATTCGGGATAGGATCAAGAATAATCAATTGCACAAGACCACACCCCCTCTGAGACCTCCCTGAACCACTAGTATTCTGAGGGTTAGATGATCCAACATACTAATTTTTATAAGACCCAGCCTTAAACATTAATTAATCTTGAGTTACTTCAAGAATACATGCTGAGGATATTTTCAGGTTTAGAGTTTTAGAGAATTAGATCATAAAACATGCATTACATTCCACATTTAAACAAAGTGGTTACATAAAAGATAGTACTCTTTTTCCCATAAATAGAAACATATTTAAAATAAAACATGGATTCTTTCTTGACACTTCTTTGACACTATCATCACATCATGTACCTTTCCCTTAACCTGTGAAAAACATTTCAAAAACTTGGGATGAGCATAAAAAGCATAGTAAGGGATATAAAAGTACAAAATGAAAACATTAGTCCATGTATGAAATAATACTTTACTCATAAAACATAATCACTTTAACATAAATCATTAGATCATGAATAAATCATATAAATCATAAGACATAAAGGTAACTTGAGGCATTCGTAACATTCTTACGTAGGGAGTAACCCTCATGGTTACGTTTGGAATACCCATCACAGTATATTCCCTAAATATCTTTAGAGAAACCTTAACGTTTAACTCCTTCACGTTACCCAATGCATTTGAGAACTATATCGGGCTCACCCTCCCTTAGTTTATCACAGAACCACCCAACTTCATAATAATTCCCAAGAACCATAACATAATCGCATCACATAAAACATGCATAAAGGAAACATAAAATTTACACTTTTCAATCACAAGATATCAATAAAACACATTGATATAAAAACATTATGAAAACCATTTTCAATAAAAAAATAAAATAAAAGTAAAACATGGTATTTATTTTTCATTTTAAAAAAATTTATGGCTTGTAGAGGAAGTCGAAGCTCAAATTATGGTCACGGCGGCGGAGAAGTCATTGTCGCCGCATACGTACGACAAAAAAACACTCCCTTTTGTCATTTATTAAACACTTCATATAAAAAAGATTCCTTTTAAATAAACTTAAAAGTCAAAGGGGTTTATACACCATATGAAATAAAGTTGTGTATAAAACAAAATATGCCTCAATGAAAGGAGATTGAGACGAAGTCTCATACCTCGGGTCTGACTTGACTCGATCGTTCTTTAACATCCTGAATAATAAACTTGAGTTAATTTCTACTTTCTTAAGAACCTTTTTCAAGTTCATTATTCCTTTTATATCACTTATTACCATGTTATGAACACAATGTAATTATTTAAGTTAATAATGGTCGTTTTGTCGATCATTGGTACTTGAGTCAAAAATAAACTTTTTATAATTACAAGTTGTTCATGTGGTAAAATATCCATTATATACAGAATTATATTCATGATTTAGATGTCATATATTTCATATATATCGATTATATACATGAATTTACAATATTACATAACATTTAGAGGTAATAAATGAAATGCACCGTTCATGGAGACGGTAAGCCGTACGTACGCATGAACGCTACTTTCATTTCTATTTCGTATTTTATGGAATGGAATCATAATTATATAAAGGTATATTATAATTCCAGTATAATATCATATATAATATAATTAATTCCATCCTTTATACGTCCCACATATGCCATTAACGAATCAAATCACTTTGAGGGGGCGGTAGTCCGCACTTCCTAAAATGAAGATATTGCGTATACCCATAATGGAAGCCATAAAGATATGCCATAAATGAAAAATAAAGAAGCTTAAGGAAAACATAAACATATTATATATCATATATAAATATAGTGACATCTTAATTTTCACCTTTGAAGGTGTTATAAGAATGTTGAACAATCGTCGTTTCGTGAGGCAGAAATTCGCCATCCACGGAAACAGTGTGTTCTTTACCTATTAGATGTAGGTGTGTGTAAGTGTAGCTCGAATCCTTCTTATAAAAAAATAATAGTATATTTAAAATACTGGTTTTGTTACAAAATAAATGAATAAAAAGAGTTTAGGGGGTTGGAGAAGCAAAATAAAACAAAAGAACACATGTGAAGACATTACCTTAAAATCGGGTAACTCCCTTTGGTTTGAACCAAAAGGGTTTCTTGAAGAGCTTCCTGCCTAAGTTAAGGCTTCTAGGATGAGGAGAGGGATGTGGAGAGACAAAATGAGCAGATCTTGGTCGATCCAAAGGCTTGAGAGGTGTGGGTATGGAGGAAGAGGTGGGGGCATTTTATAAGAGGAGAGGAGGGGCACTCTTGGAAAGGTATAAAATGTTACTTTATTTTCAAATGAGTTTCGGATTTTAAAGGTCCCACATTGATGTATTTAGAGGATATGGTGATAAGGGTTATAAATACACCCATCCAATAGGTTTTTGACATGTTTTGGTCTTAGATTTTACATTATCTTTTCATTTCATTTAAATCGTTAAATAATGAGGTAATCGTTGCAACATCATGGTGTCATATATAATTTAATTTATTTAATGTCTAAAAATTATAAAAAAAATACTATGATGTAGGAAATATTTTTAGATTTCGAATGACTATTTATATTCAAATTGATCATTTATTTAGACAAAATTAAAAATGTTTTACTCAGGTGATACATTCTTTGTTATATTTAACTTTCTTTAAAAAATAAAAAGATAAAAAGTCATTATCACACAAAAGTTATTCCATGGGGTCCCCAAGTTTGGCACAAGGAATCCCATGGTCGGCCATGACACAACAAGTATTATTAGGACACATGTTGGTGTCATTTTTTATTATAATGATATTATTTTATTATCCTTAACTACCTGATTACTAATTAATCAAGATAATTAACGATAATTATCGTTGTTACTATTCACAAAGTCCAAAAACAAAAGAGTCTTGATTACATAATTTGGACCTTCTGATTACAAATATGTAATACATTTTACCAAATTCCAAACATAGAAATTTCAATAATTAATTTAAAAATAATTCTCGTTGTCAAAACAAATAGCGAGTTTTTTTAGAAACAATATCTATGAAAAGTTTGGCACTTGTTTATGCCCAATTACAAATTTAAAATAATCCCAATGACCACCATTGGATTAAATGGTAAAAATATATTCTATTTAATCTTTAAAACCAATTAAAAAGATAATCTAACCATATAATTAAATTAGATGAAAATGCAGTTTTGATGTAAAATGCAGTATTTTTCACTATTCATTAAAAAATTAACATTGTTAGAAAAATACCAAAAATTTATCCAAAGTAAATTTCAATTTACCAATAATAAAGAATAAGTTTATTTTGACAAATAGATCTTATAAAATTGTCAAAATTTTGATTAAAAAATGGTTTTCCATCAAAAGGCCGTAAAACAATCTTTTAAAAATATTAGTGTATTCCATGCTTATGATTGGATTTATTCTCGTTTTAAACCTCTAAAACATTATCTAATTCATAAATAGAAATAGATAAGAATATATATTATTCATTACTTACTTGGGATGTTACATCCTTCCCCCCTTTATAAAATTGTGTCCCCACAATTTATTTACTTATCGAATAAGTGGGGGTATTTATCCCTCATTGAATTTTCAGATTCTCATGTTGTCTCTTCACTCATGTGGTTCTTCCAAAAAACCTTTACTTGATGAATCACCTTATTCTGAAACACTTGCTCCATGTGGTCAATAATCTGGACTGGTTGTTCCTCATAATATAGATTCTCTTCCAGCTGAACTACCTCTGGACTCAAAACATGAGATTGATCTGGCATGTACTTCCTTAACATTGAAACATGAAAAAAATTGTGTACCTGAGATAAACTCAGAGGTAAAGCCACTCGGTATGCAACTAATTCAACTCTCTCCAGAATTTCATATGGTCCAATGAACCTTGGACTCAGCTTTTCTTTCTTACCAAATCGCATCACACTTTTCCATGGTGAAACTTTGAGAAAAACATGATCACCTACCTCAAAAGAGAGATCCTTCCTCCTGTTGTCCGCATAACTCGTCTGCCTGCTCTGAGCTATTCTCATGTGTTTCTATATCAGCTGAACTTTTTCTGCCAACTCTTCTACAAATTCCGGTCCCATAAACTTCCTTTCACCCACTTCATCCCAGAAAGATGGAGTTCGACACCGCTTCCCATATAATGCCTCAAATGGTTCCATCTGTATACTGGAATGAAAACTGTTATTATATGAAAACTCAACCAAAGAAAGATGTTGGTCCCAACTTCCCTGATAATCCATCAAACAAGCACATAGAATATCCTCCAAAGTCTGAATTGTTCGTTCTGACTACCCATCTGATTGAGGATGAAAAGTCGTAATAAAATTTAATTCAATACCCAACGACTTCTGAAGGCCTTTCCCAAAGTTAGAAGTGAACCTGGGATCACGGTCAGATACAATGGAGAGAGGAAATCCATGTAAACTGACTATCTCTTTAAGATAAAAACGAGAAAGTTTATCTAGGGAAAAAGTATCTCATATATCAAGGAAATGAGCAGATTTAGTCAAGCGATCAACAATAACCTAGATTACATTATTACCTCGAGGTGTCTTCGGCAATCCCACAATGAAGTCCATGTATATATTCTCACATTTCCACTCTGGCACTGGTAAAGGCTGAAGCATCCCTTTCGGTAACTGCCGCTCTGCTTCAACCTATTGACAATTCAAACACTTCACAGTAAAATCAGCAATGTCTCTTTTCATTTCGTCCCACCAGTAATACTCCCGAAGATCTCTATACATCTTAGTACTGTCTAGATGAACTGAAAACGGAGAACTATGAGCTTTACATAACAACTCTCTCTTCAACTGTGAATCACACGGCACACACAATCTCTTCCCAAATCTCAAAACATAATCATTATCAATGTTGAATTCAGGCAACTTACCCTTCTGAACTATCTCTACCTTTTTCTGCAACTCACTGTCTTGATTTTGTGCTTGCTTAATCCTATCTGGTAGAGAAGATTTCACTGATACCTAAAACAAAACAGAAGGACATCCTGCACCAACAACTTCTATGCCAAAGTTCATCAAATCCTTAACCAAAGGATCACCTTCCAAATGAAACATTATTAATAAAGCATTACTTTTTTGACTCAAAGCATCAGCCACTTTATTTTCTTTTCTCGGATGGTAATGAATTGTACAATCATAATCCTTGATTAATTATATCCATCTTCTATATCTCATGTTCAATTCTTTCTGAGTGAATATATACTTTAAACTTTTGTGATCGGTATATATTCACACTTTACTCCATACAAATGATGCCTCCAAATTTTTAAAGCGAAAACAATAACAGCTAATTCCAAATCATGTGTAGGGTAATTTACCTCATGAGTTTTCAACTGTCGTGAAGCATAAGCAATTACCTGGTCATTCTGCATTAGGATGCAACCAATTCCTTTCAATGAATCATCACTGTAGATAACAAACTCACCATTCCTGGAAGGTAGTTCCAAAACTGGAGCATTCACCAATCTTCTTTTTAGTTCCTGAAAACAATCATCACATTATTTTTTCCAGATAAACTTCACACCCTTCCAAGTGTGCTTAGTCATTGGACTAGATAACCATGAAAAATTTCCAACAAACCTTTGGTAATAGCCTGAAAAACCAAGAAAACTACGAATCTCAGTTACATTTGTGGGTCTTGGCCATTCTTCAACAACCTTTGTTTTTGCAAGATCCATAGTTATTCCATCTTTAGAAACAATATGACCAAGGAAAGAAATGTGTTGCAACCAAAACTCACACTTTCTGAATTTCCGATACAATTTCTTTTCTTTTAAGGTTTGCAAAATAACCCTTAAATGTCTTTCATGCTCCTCTTTACTTTTAGAAAACACCAAAATATCATCAATGAAAACAACCACAAACTTAACCAAGAACTCATGGGAAATTCTATTCATAAGATCCATGAATACAACAGGTGCATTGGTCAACCCAAAAGGAATTACTACAAATTCATAATGGTCATATCTTGTACGAAACGCAGTCTTCAGAACATCTGCTTCCTTTACCTTCAATTGATGGTACCCCGATCTTAGGTCAATCTTTGAAAAATACTGAGCTCCCTGAAGCAGATCAAACAAATCATCGATATGAGGCAAAGGATATTTGTTCTTAACAGTGATGTTATTCAAGGCTCTATAATCAATGAAAAGTCTCATAGAACCATCTTTATTTTTAACAAATAAAACAGGAGCACCCCATGGTGATGTGCTAGGTCGAATGAAACCTTTCTCTAATAAATCTTGCAATTTATCCTTCAACTCTAAAAGTTCAGTTTGAGCCATTCGATAAGGGGGTTTTGAAATTGGCTTAGCATCAGGAACTAAGTCAACGGTAAACTCAACTTCCCGATCTGGTATTATTCCAGGAAACTCATTAGGAAAAACATCAGGATACTCATTTACCACTGGCACATCATTAATCTGAACAGTTCCCTTATTTTCAACAATATGTGCAAGGTAACATTCATTTCCATCTTTTACAAGTTTCTTGGCCTCTTGATATGTTATCAACAGTAAGGGTTCATTCTTGTACACAAACTGAAAGTCTTTAAGAAAAGAAACTTCTTTAGCTCTACAGTCAATCTTAGCATGGTAAATAGAGAGCCAATCCATACCCAAGATAACATCAAACTCTACTAGAGGTAAAATAATAAGGTTTGAAGGTAGGTTCTTTCCACGGATAAGGATAGGAAGATTCTTATAAATTCTTTTTGACTCAACATTTCCCCCAGGTGTTTTTACCACAAGTTCAGGAGTCATTTCTTGAGATGGTATTCCCATTTTACTAGAAAAGTTTTCAGAGATGAAGGAATGTGTAAACCCTGAATCAAACAACACACTGGTATAATCTGAAAAAACAAAGTACCTGATACAACTTCATTTGATGGCCTGACATCAGCTGAAGTAGTTGCAAAGGATTTCACCACCCCTTTCTGCTTGTATTCTAACTGCTTCCCATCACTCGAGCTCTTTGTCGGACACTTGTTTGCATAGTGACCCATCTCATTGCACTTAAAACATTTCACTAACTGTAAATAAAATTTGGTCTTACCATCACCCTGATATTTTTCAGTGCAATCACGATCCTTATGTCCCATATTACCACATTGGTAGCACTTTCTAGAATTCAGAAGCCATTCTCCAGCATGACTTTTACCACATTTTTCACAAACTGGAAACTTAGTTTTCTTACCGTCAGACCTTTTTGAAGAATTCTTTCATTCATCCTACCACCTCGGCCTCTTCTTCTGCTGGTTTTTATAGAACACTTGGTCATCCGCAAACTCCATTTCCACCTTCTCAGCTCATCGAACAAGCTTTTCATAACTCTTAAACTCGCGAGAAGCTAAAGCCCTTCAATATTTTGGCTTTAATCCTGAGTAAAAACGATTGATTTTACTATCAAGGTCTCAGATAAAATTTGGAGCATACCTTGCCAACCGAGTGAACCTTTCTTCATAGGTAGCCACTGAGTCTTCCTCTTACCTCAATTCCAGGAATTGTTTTTCTATCCTAAGTCGAATAGCCTTAGGAAAATACTTCTCAAGAAACATACCTTTGAATTCATCCCAGTCGATAGCATCAATCTCATCAGCGTCCCTAATATTTTTAACCATCGACCACCACTGATCTGCTTCACCCTCCAAATGGTAAATAGAAAGACTAACCTTTTGATTGTCTGAACACCCCATGACATCAAAAATCTTCTCCAGTGCTTTAATCCACCCTTCAGCTAGCACAGGGTCAAATGATCCTCTATATGATGGGGGATGTTGCCTCATGAAATGTTCCACCACTGACATGTTCCTCTGCGGTTGATCTGGATGATCTCGTGCATGGATACCACCACCATTTATCTCTTGAGTCAACTGCGCCATTACTGCAACAAATTGTTCAGTTCCAATTCCGACCATCTCAGGATGCTGATTCAGAAGGTTATTTCCTTCTGTATGCCTTCCTAGAACTACTTCTCTGTTTCCTCTGCGGAAAATCATTCTGAAAAAACATGTCTTAGATAAAGCAACATGGTAATCTTCAAATGCTATATCATTTCAATTTGACCATAAAAAAATTGGATAATAATTTAATAGAATTATAACTCCTAAAGTTATCTAAACTGACCTCTGATACCAACTATAAGGCCCCAGCCTTAAACATTACTTAATCTTGAGTTACTTCAAGAATACATGCTGAGGATCTTTTTAGGTTTAGAGTTTTAGAGAATTAGATCATAAAACATGCATTACATTCCACATTTAAACAAAGTGGTTACATAAAAGATAGTAATCTTTTTTCCATCAACGGAAACATATTTAAAATAAAACATGGATTCTTTCTTGAAACTTCCTTGACACTATCATCACATCATGTACCTTTCCCTTGACCTGTGAAAAACATTTCAAAAAATTGGGATGAGCATAAAAAGCTCAGTAAGGGATATAAAAGTACGAAATGAAAACATTAGTCCATGTATGAAATCATACTTTACTCATCAAACATAATAACTTTAACATAACTCATCAAATCATGAATAAATCATATAAATCATAAGACATAAAGGTAACTTGAGGAATTCATAACATTCTTACGTAGGGAGTAACCCTCATGGTTACGTTTGGAATACTCATCATAGTATATTCCCTAAATCTCTTCAGAGAAATCTTAACATTTAACTCCTTCGCATTACCCAATTCATTAGAGATCTATATCGGGCTCACTCGCCCTTAGTTTATCACAGAACCACCCGTCTTCATAATAATGCCCAAGAACCATAACATAATCGCATCACATAAAACATGCATAAAGGAAACATAACATTTCCACTTTTCAATCATAAGATATCAATACAACACATTGATATAAAAACATTATGAAAACCATTTTCAAAACCAAAATAAAAGAAAAGTAAAACATGGTATTTATTTTTCATTTTAAAAAAAATTATGGCTTGTAGAGGAAGCCGAAGCTCAAATTATGGTCACGGCGGCGGAGAAGTCGTTGTCACCGCATACGTACGATAAAAAACATTCCCTTTTGTCATTTAGTAAACGATTCGTATAAAAAAGATTCCTTTTGAATAAACATAAAATTCAAAGGGGTTTATACACTGTATGAAATAAAGTTGTGTATAAAACAAAATATGCCTCAATGAAAGGAGATTGAGACGAAGTCTCATACCTCGGGTCCGACTTGACTTGATCGTTCTTTAACGTCCTGAATAACAAACTTGAGTTAATTTCTACCTGCTTAAGAAACTTTTTCAAGTTCATTATTCCTTTTATATCACTTATTACCATGTTATGAACATTATTTAATTATTTTAAGTTAATAATGGTCGTTTTGTCGATCATTGGTACTTGAGTCAAAAATATACTCTTTATAATTACAAGTTATTCATGTGGTAAAATATACATTATATCCAGAATTATATTCATGATTTAGATATCATATATGTCATATATATCCAGTATATACATGCATTTACAATATTACATAACATTTAGAGGTAAGAAATGAAATGCACCGTTCATGAAGACGGTAAGCCGTACGTACGCATTAATGCTACTTTCATTTCTATTTCGTATTTTATGGAATGAAATCATAATAATATAAAGGTATATTATAATTCTAGTATAATATAATATATAATATCATTAATTCCATCTTTTATACATCCCACATATGGCATTAACGAATCAAATCACTTTGAGGGGGTGGTAGTCCGCACTTCCTAAAATGAAGATATCGTGTATACCCATAATGGAAGCCATAAAGATATGCCATAAATGAAAAATACAGAAGATTAATGAAAACATAAACATATTATATATCATATATAAATATAGTGACATCTTAATGGACACCTTTTAATGTGTTATAAGAATGTTGAATAATCATCGTTTCGTGAGGCAGAAATTCACCATCCACAGAAACAGTATGTTCTTTAACCATTAGATGTATGTGTGTGTAAGTGTAGCTCAAAACCTTATTATAAAAACATCCTAGTATATTGAAAATACTGGTTTTGTTAAAAAATAAATAAATAAAAATAGTTTAGGGAGTTGGAGAAGCAAAATAAAACAAAAGAACACAAGTGAAGACATTACCTTAAAATCGGGTAACTCCCTTTGGTTTGAACCAAAAGGGTTTCTTGAAGAGCTTCCTGCCTAAGGAAAGGCTTCTAGGATGAGTAGAGGGATGTGGAGAGACAAAATGAGCAGATATTGGCAGAGCCAAATGTCACAACCCATCCTCGGGGCTCGTGTCGTGACTACCCCAAGCCCGCCTTCCATAGGCCAGGGGCTGGCGACTAGCACCAAAGGCGTAAATCCTGATAACTGGGAAGACATTTCCTTTATAAAAGTAAACAAAACACCACAGAGTACAAGCGGAAGTAAACACTAAGTACAAAAGAAGTCCTAAAAAGGAAAAGGGCCAGAATACAAACCCAACTGAAAAGTACAGCTACAACTGAACGGAAGTACAACAGAAAAGACAAACAGCTGGAAGAATAGAAACAGATCCTGGGTCGTCCACCTCGAATCCTACCTGAAGGGTAGGTATAGATAGCGCAGCTCCTGGATCGTCCACCATGGATCCTACCTAAAGGGTAGGTACATATAGCACAACTCCTGGATCGTCCACTACGGATCCTACCTGAAGGGTAGGTACAGATAGCCTCCACAACGCTCTCACCCGTAAACCTCCTCTGAGTGTCGTCTCGTCATGAAGTCCACCTCCGGATACTGACTCATCGTGAGATCCACCTCTGGGTACAGTCCAGTCCTCAAACACTGAGCCTTTGTCAGCGCTACCCGTCATCTGCAACCAACACAATGAGGTGCGGGCATAGCCCGTGCAGGGGTGAGTATAACCATACTCAGTAGGGACCCCGAGACCCTCAAGGTCTCCCTAAATCGAACAAGGATAACCACAAAGAAATATCTCAACAGATAACCCCTACTTAGGTATATACCCATACATATACCTAAGTTATCAAGTAACTCATCTCAATCATGAGGAAACACAAAGATTATGAAATCAACGGAGAACCACTACCCAGGTAGATGCCCATACATATACCTAAGTTATCAAGTGACCCATCTCAATCATGAGGTAAACACAAGATCATAGACTCATCTCAAACCAGGATTTTCATTATCGAAACTGTAACTGCTGAAGAGCCCCGTCTCTGGAGTGTAAAGTGGTCCTATCATGACTCTGAGGTACTGCTCACTAACCTAAGACTGCTGAGGTACTCCTCCTGCCGAGTACCGCGGGTCAGCCACCCAAACACAGTAGTGATTCCCGCCGGGGTATGCCACCCAAACACAGTAGTACACACCCCCTAATAGCCTGCAGAGGTACTCTCAGGACGAGTACCGCGAGTCTGTACTGTCACACAGTAGTGCTCCGTTCGCCATGGGTCTGCACCCAAATAAAGTAGTGCTCCATCCACTGGGCTAGTCGACTCACTCCAAGTCGAGTCGGTCGAGCAGTCGTCAGGTCTCAGCCGGCTTCACGGTCTCCGTACTCCGTACGCTCGTCTCTGGGAGGGTCCGCTCCACAAGATACAGGTCGATACTCAAAGTATCTCAAAGTCCCATGAAGAAGTATCTCAAATGACCGCCTCGTCATAGGGGTCTCAACGCAATAGACGGCGCGTCAATCGGACACCTGGTCTGTGAGTTATTAGCATTTTCGTCCCAAGGGCCCGGTTGGTTTTGTGTGCGAACCAACCCGGCCGTATCTCAACTGTACCCCAAACTCTCATAGGTTATACTCATAGGGATTGTTTCTCAACGTGATCACCAACGCCGCTAACGGTTCGTCAAACGGACGTCCAGTCTGAAAGTTATCAGCTTTTCCATTCTAGGGGCCCGGTTGGATTTCAGGTACAATCCAACCCGGCCACTATCCAACTGAAACCAAAACTCATGCGATGTATGTAAAAAGTTCCGTCTCATCAAGAGGAATCCAAAAAAGTTGACATCACGTCAATCAGACGTCCGGAGCTCAAGATATAAGTGTTTCTGCTCCGAGGGCCCGGTTGGTTTCGGGTTCGAACCAACCTGGTCGTACTTCAAATGACACCAGTTAATTAAACCGGTCACACCATTGCGATCCATATAGAAAAACACACGATATGGACTACTCATTGGCCCAAAATGGATAGTTGGTGAAAAGGTTGTATTTCACTACAACACGCGCGAACCGGGCCTCGTAGGGCCCGCACCTCGACCTCGACTTAAATATCCAAAATTGGTCTTGAAACATCCGTCTTAATTCCAGGGTCGCAACCTCACTGACAGTTCGACATTCCGACACCGTATGAGAGAGATATGTCCGATACAAGATCCCGTAATAATAATATTATTATTATTCGGTGTTTCGTGGGCCCGAGACATGAACCAGAATTTAGTATTCAACATTAGACTTGAATCGGCCATATTGATGTCAGGATTACATCGCCACTGACGGCAAGCCAATCGGACGTCGCACACATGAGTTATGGCGGGTCGAAGATTTAATAATAATATTAAATCTATTATTTTCCGAGCACTTCGGGTACCCGATCCAAAAACCCGAAAAAGATATCCAATATTGGGCTCATAAATTTTTTCTTGGGGTCAGGGTCACACTGCCGCTGACAGTTCGTGAAACCGAGATCGCACGAGGAAGATACTGTCAAAATACAGTTTTCCCAACGAAAAAAATAATAACATTATTATATTATTTTTATTTTTAATTTAATTTAATTCCTTAAATTATCCCATCCAATATCCACGCACCCACAATCCCCATACGCCTCACTAATAGGCGCCACCCTTGCTTTTATATTTTTTATTATTATCTCTATCTCATTTTGTTATTATTATTTCTATCTCCTTATCATTTCTCTCTCCAATTAACTCCTCCCTTCACGATTCTGTTCTCCAATTTAGCGCCCCAACTCCAGCCTTCATCTGCACGGCCAGAACCACCACCGCCTTCGCCTTCCCGCCGCACCGCCGCACTGCCCCCGGCTACCCGCGCCGGCGCACCTCAAACCAGCAACATCGCCTGGCCCCCCGTCCGCTCGCCGCGCCACCTTCCGTTACCACGCACCCGACCCCATACCGTCTCACATCAAGAACTAGTTGGCGGTAGGTCCGGACTTGTTTGTAGTCCGTACCCACCGCATTAGTAGTTCAAATAAACACCCAATAGAATATTCTTCCATGCTCAAGGGAAAGAATCACGTAAACTTAAATAAATAGAAACCCCCTACCTCGAAATGGATGTCGCACGTCGTCGAGTCCCAGAAGACGGATGTCACGGTAGTCGGGTGTCGCGGAAGAATGGTGTCATCCCGTCAACATTGGAGGAAGAGTTGTTGACGTAACCGACACTTTCTCGTGGCAGTGTCTCCTCTCTTAACGCAGAGGAAAAATAAGGTTGGAGAAAGAAATGCTTCCGGTTCTTCGAGTCATGGAGCGTTCTTCGCGTTCTTCATGGAAGAACTCTCCCTTTCAATATCTCCAACGTTCTCCCAACACCGCAAGTGCCAAAACTAAATAATAGCCTAAGCTATTATTTTATTCTCCCATGATATAACATTGCTATCAAATTCAAATTAATTCAAAAAGACTATTGAATGAATTATGGCATTTGAGTTGGCAACCTTAATGGAAGGGAGATGAAAAGGCTCCGCATAATTAATGGGAGGTGTTGTCAAAATAAATAAAGGGAGTGTTAAAGGGGGGTTTAAGGGAGGTGAAGGGTTAGGCCTCATGTGGGTCCCAACTCACAAATATCCTCCCATGGGAGGTTATGTGGTGTGTGGGCCCCACCCCTAACTTCCACTTTGAGTATATAACCACCCAAATAAATAAAATGGTGCACAACCATTTTATTTATTTATTTTTACAAATCCCCAAAAATTAACTTTCAACCTGCATAACACGCAACTTCGGTAAAGGTCCCCTTAAGTGAATACCGGCGCTGCGAGTTCATCGGTGTCCTCAGATTTCAATTCCAAGAACCAGTTCAAAAGTTATAAAATTCCGAACGTACGTTTACTGAACGTACCCAAAAAAAGTTTGGAAAATTAATATCAGTCACCCTCGACCCACTACGGTCAAGGTTAGGCTCTGCCTAGGTGAAAGACGCCCCAACGAACCCAACGGTACTCTCAGATTTTCAATCTGAGTTACCGTTTATATGTTATGAATTTTACAATAAAATAATTGTCATTTAATTATTTTATTTGCGGCCAAAAACTAACTTTTTCTAGGGGCTCGCGGTGGCCATAGTTAGTATCTACTTAAATAAATCATACCCTCACGAGTTCAGCAGTGGTCTCAGATTTTTTATCCGAGCTACCGTTTGTGAGTTATAAGTATTTGAAAAAATAAAATAATTTATTTAATTATTTTATTTACGGTTAAGTCATTTTTGGGATTTCTCATAGGAGGCCCGTGCCGACTAAACTTAAGTCGCGCCTAGGGTAATCCCGCTATCTTGAGCGCAACGGTGCCCTCGGATTTCTGATCCGAGAAACCGTTCAAGAGTTACTCCACTTTTTCAGGAAAACTGCTTACGCGCATTAATTTAAGCTTAACAAAACATCAGAAAATTATTCCGGGCACACCAGGCCTCAGAATCAGGTGCCGTCTGAAACTGCGCACTCATAAAATTCCAAATAAATTAAGGAAAACATTTCCTTGAAATGACCGGGTCTTTACATTACTCCCACCTTAGGGCTTGATGTCCCCATAAAGCTTCAACACACACTAGGGGAAACAAAAATTGGTACTAAGCACGCATCTGAGCCTTCCACTCCCATGTTCTCTCCTGGAGGTTCTTGTGCTACCTGGGGTTTCCTTTTCATCGACCAAGGAAAACTCATCCCATCGTTGTAAGTAA
Source organism: Viscum album (assembly GCA_963277665.1). Lineage (NCBI taxonomy): Eukaryota > Viridiplantae > Streptophyta > Magnoliopsida > Santalales > Viscaceae > Viscum > Viscum album. Next base: position 693,004,098 of record OY728161.1, on the reverse strand, counting down.
ACCACAACCTTTTTTCTTAATACCGTCAATCCGTGTATGAACTGTGATTGCCCAGTCCATACCCAAATTAACGTCGTAAGGCCTCAACGCTGTCACCAAGAGGTTCCAACCAAAACTCTCACCTCAAGGGTCAGATCACACATGTCAGCGTAAGTGTGTTTATCGAGTCTCCTCTCAATGGTATCTCCAGATGTGAGGGTCAAGTCAACGGTTTTAACCAGAAACTCTAGGTCTGGGGCAAGATTCATGGAAGGAAGGAATGATTGGTACCTATGTCTATTGATATGGCAGCTCGTAGTAGACACAGACCGTACCTCAAATCATTCTTAGATCCCTTGGGTCACACTCCATGACCGCATGCAACAATTCTCTTCCCCTACCCTCCAGCTCCCTGAGCCTGGTGGGGACTACAAAGGCGGGTGGTTGTAACATGTCGAAATGTACACCACCTCATGCTACACTCTTAGATCTGCTTCCACATATTCTACTCTGTAGATTCATCTGTCCTTAACACTTCCTCTTCTTGAAACATTTTACACACCCAAGTCTCTAAGACTGGTGCCAATTCCATGCTCTTCTACTCCTAACATTCTCTTGTTGTATTCGTTCCGCCAAGAACATTCAACCACAAAGGTCTTCTCTAGCTCTGAGGTCTGGGCTCTAAAGCGCTGATCTTATCATAGTCATCAAGTACCAAGAACGATCGGTACACCTCGATGAATACTCAGCTACCGACATGTCATCCTGCCGAAGCTGTATAAGCTCTAGAAAACTGTCAGCCACCTCCTCAAGCCAGTCCTCATCCGCCTATGAGTCAGGTTCACCTCGGAACTTGAGGGTATCTAATGTTAGAACACGTGTAAGGCATTAAGCTTACATGTGTCACCTACCGGTACTGCCAGTTGTAACTGCTGACCAATAGGTAGTGATGTATAGATGACACACTACACGAAGGCACTATCTTAGGCATCGGTCCACGTACCGAAGCCTCATCACTATGTGGAATATCCTCATGGTCATTCACTGGAAAACACTAGTGGCCAAGTCCACCATCCACTCTAATGATGTCTCAGCTGGGCGGAAAACTCTAGCAATCGCCTCGAGCCAGTGCTCTGCTGTCTGGGAATCTGTCTCGCCTCGTAACCTCAGAGGCCTCTACTGCTGGAACTCATGAAACGCGCTCTATTAGCATGCACCATCCACTAGTATGGCTGGTATAATCTGCTACCCAACAGGTGGTGGTGATACTGGTACACCACCCGAGGGTGCCAACATAGTAAAAAGGGCCCTGCACCAGAGCCTCGTCGCTCGGTGGGCCGTCATCGTGTACTATCTCAGAACTCCAACTGACTGTCTTCATGGAGACATCCTGAACAGATATGACACGGTCAAACGATTTATACCTGGTGAGCTGACCTGGTTTGAGCTGACTTCAAAACTCATGGAAACACACACGCAATCAGTGTTTTCATGCACAAATTCGGAAATCAGTAGTCAGAGTCCTGGTGTACGGATACGTCGGCCGACGCACCAACACTGGACTCCCTGAACTGAAAACCACACTCGGTACCCGTAACACTACTGCTTCACATAAAGGGAATATCAGAGTTATAAGTTCTGCGGTAGAACCGACTCCTCTGATACCAATTTGTCACGACCCGTCCTCGGGGCTCGTGTCGTAACGACCCCAAGCCCGCCTTCCATAGGCCAGGGGCTGGCGACTAGCACCAAAGGTGTAAATCCTGATAACTGGGAAGGAATTTCCTTTATAAAAGTAAACAAAACACCACAGAGTACAAGCGGAAGTAAACACTAAGTACAAAAGAAGTGCTGAAAAGGAAAAGGGCCAGAATACAAACCCAACTGAAAAGTATAGCTACAACTGAACGGAAGTACAACAGAAAAGACAAACATCTGGAAGAATAGAAACAGCTCCTGGGTCATCCACCTCGGATCCTACCTGAAGGGTAGGTACAGATAGCGCAGCTCTTGGATCATCCACCACGGATCCTACATGAAGGGTAGGTACCGATAGCACAGCTCCTGGATCGTCCACCACGTATACTACCTGAAGGGTAGGTACAAATAGCCTCCACAACGCTCTTGCCCGTCAACCTCCTCTGAGTGTCGTCTCGTCGTGAAGTCCACCTCTGGATACTGACTCGTCGTGAGATCCACCTCTGGGTATCGTCCAGTCCTCAAACACTCGGCCTCTGTCAGCGCTTCCCATCGTCTGTAACCAACACAACAAGGTTCGGGCATAGCCCGTGCAGGGGTGAGCATAACGATACTCAGTAGAGACCCCGAGACCCTCAAGGTCTCACTAAATCCAACAAGGATAACCACAAATAATGATCTCAACAGATAACCCCTACTTAGTTATATACCCATACATATACCTAAGTTATCAAGTAACCCATCTCAATCATGAGGAAACACAAAGATTATGAAATCAATGGATAAACACTACCCAGGTATATACCCATACATATACCTAAGTTATCAAGTGACCCATCTCAATCATGAGGTAAACACAAGATCATAGACTCAGCTCAAACCAGGATTTTCATTATTGAAACCATAACTACTGAAGAGCCCCGTCTCTAGAGTGTACAGTGGTCTTGTCACGACTCTGAGGTACTGCTCACTAACCTAAGACTGCTGAGGTACTCTTCCTATTGAGTATCGCGGGTCAGCCACCCAAACACAGTAGTGCTTCCCACCGAGGTATGCCACCCAAACACAGTAGTGCATACCCCCTAATAGCCTGCAGAGGTACTCTCCGGACGAGTACCGCGGGTCTGCACTGTCACAAAGTAGTTCTCCATCCGCCATGGTTCTGCACCCAAACAAATTAGTGCTACATCCACTGGGCTATTCGACTCACTCCAAGTCGATTCGGTCAAGCAGTCGTCAGGTCTAAGCCGGCTACACGGTCTTAGTACTCTGTACGCTCGTCTCTGGGAGGGTCCGCTCCACGAGCTACAGGTTGATACTCCAAGTATGTCAAAGTCCCACGAAGAAGTATCTCAAAGGACCGCCTCGTCATAGGGGTCTCAACGCAACAGACGGCGCGTTAATCGGATGCCCGATCTGTGAGTTATTAGCCTTTTCGTCCCAGGGGCCCTGTTGGTTTCGTGTGCGAACCAAACCGACCGTATCTCAATTGTACCCCAAACTATCATAGGGTATACTCATAGGGACCATTTCTCAACGTGATCACCAACGCCGCTGACGGTTCGTCAAACGGACGCCTAGTCTGAAAGTTATCAGCTTTTCCATTCCAGGGGCCTGGTTGGATTTCGGGTACAATCCAACCTGGCCACTATCCAACTGCAACCAAAACTCAGGAGAAGTATTCAAAAAGTTCCATCTCCTCAAGAGTAATCCAACAAAGTTGACGGCACGTCAATCGGACGTCCGGAGCTCAAGATATAAGTGTTTCCGCTCCGAGGGCCCTGTTGGTTTCGGGTTCGAACCAACCTGGTCGTACTTCAAATGACACTGGTTAATTAAACCAGTCACACCATTGCAATCGACACAAAAAAACACACGAGATGGACTACCCATTGGTCCAAAACGGATAGCCGGTAAAAAAGTTGCATTTCACCGCAACACGCGTGAATCGGGCCTCATGGGTCCGAGCCTCGACCTCGACTTAAATATCCAAAATTGGTCTTGAAACATCGGTCTTAATTCCAGGGTCGCAACCTCACTGACGGTTCGACATTCTGACACCATATGAGAGAGATATGTCCGATACAAGATCTCGTAATAATAATATTATTATTATTCGGTGTTTCATGGGCCCGAGCCATGAACCAGAATTTAGTATTCAACATTAGACTTGAATTGACCTTATTGATGTCAGGATTACATCGCCACTGACGGAAAGCCAATCGGACGTCGCACGCATGAGTTATGGCGGGTGAAAGATTTAATAATAATATTAAATCTATTATTTTCTGAGCACTTCGGGTACCCGATCCAAAAACTTGAAAAAGATATCCAATATTGGACTCATAAATTTTGTCTTGGGGTCAGGGTCACACTGCCGCTGACGGTTCGTGAAACTGAGGTCACACGAGGAAGATACTATCAAAATACAGTTTTCCCAACGAAAATAATAATAACATTATTATATTATTATTATTTTTAATTTAATTTAATTCCTTAAATTATCCCATCCAATATCCACGCACCCACAATCCCCATGCGCCTCACTAATAGGCGCCACCCTTGCTTTTATAATTTTTATTATTATCTCTATCTCATTTTATTATTATTATTTCTATCTCCTTATCATTTCTCTCTGAGTTATAAGCATTTGAAAAAAATAAAATAATTTATTTAATTATTTTATTTACGGTTAAGTCATTTTTGGGATTTCTCATAGGAGGCCAGTGCCGACTAAACTTAAGTCGTGCCTAGGGTAATCCTGCTATCCTGAGCGCAACGGTGCCCTCGGGTTTCTGATCCGAGCAACGGTTCAAGAGTTAATCCACTTTTTCAGGAAAACTGCTTACGCGCGTTAATTTAAGCTTAACAAAACTTCGGAAAATTATTCCAGGCACACCGGGCCTCAGAATCAGGTGCCGTCTGAAACCGCGCACTCACAAAATTCCAAAGAAATTAAGAAAAAAATTCCCTTGAAATTTCCTGGTCTTTACACCAAAGGCTTGAGAGGTGTGGGTAAGGAGGTAGAGGTTGGGGCCTTTTATAAGGGGAGAGGAGGGGCACTCTTGGAAAGGTATAAAATGTTACTTTATTTTCAAATGAGTTTCGGATTTTAAAGGTCCCACATTGATTTATTTCGAGGATAAGGTGATAAATGTTCAAAATCCACCCATCCAATAGGTTTTTGACATGTTTACGTCTTAGATTTTACATTATCTTTTCATTTTATTTAAATCGTTAAATAATGAGGTAATCGTTGCATCATCATGGTGTCATATATAATTTAATTTAATTAATTTCTAAAAATTATAAAAAAAATACTATGATGTAGGAAATATTTTTATCTTTCCAATTACTATTTATAGTCCAATTAATCATTTATTCAGACAAAATTAAAAATGTTTTACTCAGGTGATACATTCTTTGTTATATTTAACTTTCTTTAAAAAATAAAAAGATAAAAAGTCATTATCACACAAAAGTGATTCCATGGGGTCCCCAAGTTTGGCACAAGGCATCACATGGTCGGACATAACACAACCAATAGTATTAGGACACATGTTGGTGTCATTTTTTATTATTATGATATTATTTTATTATCCTTAACTACCCGATTACTAATTAATCAAGATAATTAACGATAATCATCATCGTTACTATTCACAAAGTCCAAAAACAAAAGAGTATTGATTAAATAATTTTGACCTTATGATTACAAATATGTAATCCATTTTACCAAATTCCAAACACAGAAATTGAAATAATTAATTTAAAAATAATTCTCGTTGTCAAAACAAATAGCGGGTTTTTTTAGAAACAATATCTATGAAAAGTTTGGCACTTGTTTATGCCCAATTACAAAGTGAAATTAATACAAATGACCACCATTGGATTACATGTAAAAATATATTCTATTTACACTTTAAAACCAATTAAAAAGATAATCTAACCATATAATTAAATTAGATGAAAATTCAGTTTTGATGTAAAATGCAGTATTTTTCACTATTCATTAAAAAATGAACATTGTCAGAAAAATATCAAAATTTATCCAAAGTAAATTTCATTGTCCCAATAATAAATAATAAGTTTATTTTGACAAATAGATCTTATAAAATTGTCAAAATTTTGATTAAAAATGGTTTTCCATCAAAAGGCAGTAAAACAATTTTTTAAAAATATTAGTGTATTCCATGCTTAAGATTGGATTTATTCTCATTTTAAGCCTCTAAAACACTATCTAATTCATAAATAGACATAGATAAGAATATCTATTATTCATTACTTACTTGTTATGTTACAATTTTCATCAGGTATACCGCCCTCCTCAAACTCACGAAATAGATCTGAGTCCATCTGAAACATGAAATGACTGTTGTTAGCAAACAGTTGAAAAAAACTATTATATATAGATATATACTATATATGATTATAACCAGAATTTAACTAAGTTAATATTCATATTCATCCTTATCTTCATATCTGATGGCATCAATATCTTTTTATTCCTCCTTGGCATCATCAATTACCATATAATTTTTAGTTTCATCATCTATTATCATTTTAAATTCATTTGTTACATCGTTAACATCATTGTCACCATCGACCCTTAATTGTAGGGCATCATCATCGATATTCATATCTCTTCGTCAAAAATATATATTTGGAGTAGTCTCTTGAAAAATTTCAATTTCTTGCACTTCAACAAAACCACATTCACTTTTAATAAATTGATTTTTATGAGATTTCATTTTTATTGTGCTCCACCAATCACCCAACTCTCTTAAAGTGGCGTAATAATTTGCATAATAAATTTGATGTTCTTGATGAGCCAGTAAAAATGGTTTATTTAATACAAGAAATATTTTATATTTAATATCAATGATTTCATGGCTCATATGAACATGCAAACCTCTCTCAGTATCTAACCACTGATATTTAAACATTGTTATATAATTATATCCTAGGTAACAGAGTTCAATAATTTTTTCCATCATGCCATAAAATTCAACTTTAATTTCTATATGATGAGATCCTCTCAAAAAAACACCACTATTCATATTTTTTTATTCCTTATATACATGTGTATGAAATCGAAACCCATTCACCACATATGAATTATAAGATTTAACTATTTTGGATGGTGGGTTACTCAATACACACAATCAATTATCAATTTTATCAGCATATTGAGATAACTAAAAATTTGTAAAATAATTATCAATATAACAAATAAAAAATTGATTTTATATTTTAAACCATGAATAATTAATAATACCAGTTTTGAAACCAGCAGGAAAAATTATTTTACCGACGTTCTTCAAGAACAGTTGCTGTAATTTATAGAATTTGTTTCTTGGTATGATTGTTATATAACCTATAAATAAAATGATATTAATTTATTATAACAAATATTATAGAATAAGTTATAGGATCACTCACAATACAAATGGCGTCATTTCTTCACAATTGATCATACCATATATATGAGCTTTATGATGTTCATCATCTAAAATCCGTCGTTTATAAACTCCACCAAATCCAAGTTCTGGCTGATTAAACATTGATAATTGATTTCTCATTTCATCATCAAAATTTACCTCATTATGTCCCATGTGGTTGTGTTTTTAGGGATATTTATATTAAAAATAATGAGAGCATAAAAAAGAAATTTCCTCTTACAAATAAGCTTATGAAATTGATCCTTCAACCAATGCTTTGTTATATACTTTTTTATTCAATTTATGTATTCATATCTCAAATGGGTATATCCATCAGAACTGTACCAAACCTCCACATTTTTCTTCATTCAAAAAATGTAATATTAAAAGTTCCACCGAGTCAAGGAAACTCGCAGGAATATTTTTTTCAGTTTATATAAAATTAAAACAACATCTTCTTACAGTATGATTAGTGCATCGTAGTTTTTTTTCACACAAATGTCTCGAAAAAAATATGATATGTCTGTTAGCACATCCCAAATCATATAATTCAACAAACTTCTTAATCCAATCTCTATAATTCTTTCCATTATAACATTACAGTCGTGACTTTTAATCTGGTAATATGAACATTTATGAAACATCTAAAAAAATTGGAAACATAACTATCTGGAAGTCTCAATTATACAATCTAATGAAAAAATAATAATCAATTTTATTTGTAAATTTTATAAGATTCTTTTGGCTTCATTAACTTTTGTGAAATGAATTTTTCAAACAGTTTAAGTTCGGGTCACCTGCAAATTTGGGAAATATATAATCATGTCTTTACATTATCTTTTGTCTTACCTAGTGTATCCAAAATTTAATAAAATATTTTATCAAAATATTTTTTCTCAATATGCATGACATCCAACATGTGAAGGACCAACAAATTATACCAATATAGTATATCCCAAAAAATACTATGTTTTATCCAATTATGTTCTTTCTCAAAGCCATAAATTTTCTATTGGATTATAGTTGGTCCATATGTAATGGGAGGTAATGAAAATAAAAATGATTTTAACTCCATACTTGAGATCATTGTTGGAGGTCCATCTGTTCCAATTTTTTCTTTTCAAAAATGATATTTGTTCCTCTAAAAAGGATGATCGGTTGGAAGGAAACTGCAATGACTATTGAAAAAAAGGTTTTATTCCATTGAAGAGAATAAATGTTTTACTATCTCACATATAATATGGACAGGATTTTGGGCCATGTTTACTCTAGTAGATAACATGACATATGCTAGGAAGTCTCTAATTGTCTGCATCAATGTAGATTTTAGTAGGAAATTTTGTTTTGCAGCAACACCATATGTACTGACACCGTTACTCCACAATTAATTTAACTCCTTAATCAATGGTTTCAAATAAACATCAATATTCTTTTTCAGATGTCTTAGAATTAATAACATCAAAATTATATATGGCTCCTTCATCAAAATCCAAGGAGGTAAATTGTACAGAGCTATAAAGATAGGAAAACATGAATACAGACTACCGTAAGAACCAAATAGATAAAAACCATTAGTAGAAAAGCACAATCACATGTTTTTGGCTTCTAAATAAAAATAGGGATATACTTGGTGAAAATGTTTCCATGAATCACCATAAGATAGATGATTTAAGCTTTTACTGGTTGAAATATTGGTTTTATTCTATGACATCAATGTCGTTGTGTTCTGAGACAGAAATAAACACTACAATCTGGGTGTAAATGATAAATACCTCAAATTTTTTATAGGAATCAATCCAAACTTCCCTAGTTCAGCATCTTTATACCTCAATTTTTCACATGCAGTACAAATATCCAACAACTCATTTTCACCATAATATAAGATGCAATCATTTGAACATGCATGAATCTTCTGATAACTAAGACTGAGATTATGAACCAGCCTCTTGCTTTCATAGAAATTTGTAGGCAACACACTTCCTTCAGGTAAAAATGTTTTAACCAAAGAGGATATTTAATCAAAATATCGATTTTCTTATTTATAGCCATAGATTTTGCAACCGCTTCAAATTTTATTATCTTGCAGCCATGATATAAGACATCCTTAGTAGACCTCAACAACTCAAAAAATTTATATGGTTCCAACTCAGGAGTTAAATCAATATCATCATGAGTTTTAGTTTGTTGAAAAGACAAACTTGTCCCATCATGTACTAAATTTTGAAACTGTGATAGTTCTGGAAACAAATTATTAGTATCTTTACTGGAACTGTGTTCACCATGTTGATACCAAAAAACATAATCTGTTTGGAAAAAAAATGTATTAGATAACCCCCAACATTTTCAAATGTGTCAAACATCCTCAGACCACATTTTTTACATGGACACTTAAGTATCCCTTCTAAAAAAATATGGTTTTGATGATGAAAATGATAAGAAAGTTTGAATACCTTCAATATATACAGGATTTATACTAAAACTATTTGGATTCCAATGCTGATTTATCCAAGCGTGATCATCTAATAATGACTATCTTCGACTTCCTTATTCTATAAATAATTAGTTTTTTATGAATAATTTGATGTAAGAAAACACGATTCAAGAAAAGAAAAAAATTGTTAAGTATTCCTAATTACTATTATTTATTACTAATTATCGCTAATTACCACTAATTACTACTAATTATTACTAATTATTACTAATTATTACTAGTTATTACTAATTATACCTATTTATTACTAATTATTACTAATTATAACTATTTATTACAAACTATTACTAATAATACCTATTAGTTACTAATTATTACTAGTTATACCTATTTATTACTAATTATACCTATTTATTACTAATTATAGCTATTTATTACTAATTATAACTATTTATTACTAATTATTACTAATTATTACTAATTATACCTAATTATACCTAATTATACCTAATTATTACTAATTATACATAATTATACATAATTATTACTAATTATTGATAATTATTACTAATTATTACTAATTTTTTATTCCTACCTAATTATTACTAATTATACCTAATTATTACTAATTATACCTATTTATTACTAATTATACGTATTTATTACTAATTATATGTATTTTTTACTATTTATTACAATTTATTTCTAATTATTGCAAATATTCCTATTTATTACTATTTATTACTAAATATTACTTTTTCTTACTATTTATTACTAATTAACACTATTTATTACAATTTATTACTAGTTAATACTATTTACCGCTAATTATAACTATTTATTACTATTTACCACTGATTATTACTAATTAGCAGTATTTAGTGCTAATTATTACTAATTATTACTAATTATACCTAATTATTAATAATTATACCTATTTATTACTAATTATAACTAATTATTACTAATTATTACTAATTATTACTAATTATTACTAATTATTACTAATTATTACTAATTATTATTAATTATTACTAATTATACTAAATTATTACTAATTATAACTAATTATACCTAATTATTACTAACTATACCTATTTATTACTATTTATACCTCATTTTTACTAATTATTACTAATTAATCTTATTTATTCTTATTTATGACTAATTATAACTATTTTTTACTAATTATTGCTATTTATTACTATTTATTACTAATTAATACTATTTATCGTTAATTATTACTATTTATTACTAATTATCACTAATTATTACTAATTACTGTTATTTACCGCTAATTATTACTAATTATTGATAATTATTACTAATTATTACTAATTATTACTTATTATTTTACTAATTATTTCTAATTATACCTATTTATTACTAATTATACCTAATTATTACTAATTACTCATATTTATTAAAAATATTATTAATTATTCTTATTTATTCCTATTTATTCCTAATTATTCCTAATTATTCATAATTGTTCCAAATCGTTACTAATTGTTACTTTTTATTACTATTTATTACGATTTATTACTATTAATTACTAATTATTACTAAATATTTATAATTATTGCAAATTATTACTAATTATTACTAATTATTCATTTTTATTAATAATTATTACTAGTTATTCATATTTATTACTAATTATTCATATTTATTCCTATTTCTTGATAATTATTCGTATTTATTATTAATTATTCCTATGTATAACTAATTATTCATATTTATTACTAATTATTACTAATTATTCCTAATTATTATTTATTATTAATTATTACTAATTATTATTAATTATTACTAATTATTACTAATTATTATTCATTATTACTCATTATTACTCATTATTACTTATTATTACTAATTATTCATATTTATTACTAATTATTACTAATTATTTATACTTATTACTAATTATTACTAATTATTCATATTTATTCCTATTTATTACTAAATATTCATATTTTTTACTAATTACTCCTAATTATTACTATTTATTTTTTTTATTCCTATTTATTACTATTTTTTGCTATTTATTACTAATTATTCCTAATTGTTACTAATTATTACTATTTATTCCTAATTATTCCTATTTATTACTAATTATTCCTAATTATTACTAATTATTGATAATTATTACTATTTATTACTATTTATTCGTGTTTATTACTATTTATTCATGTTTATTACTATTTATTCTTATTTATTACTATTTATTCCTTTCTATTACTGTTTATTTCTATTTATTACTAATAATTTCCTAATTATTACTAATTATTACTAATTATTCCTAATTATTCTTATTTATTCCTATTGATTCCTAATTATTCCTATTTACTACTAATTATTCCAATTTATAACTTTTTATTACTAATAACTGCTAATTATTACTAACTGCCACTAATTAATACTAATTAGCACTAATTATTATAATTTATTAGTATTTATTACTAATGAAACAACATATTTGTAAAAATAAATAATGAAAAATAAAACTATCTAATTTTAATTTAATTTAATTATCGCTAATTAACAATAATTATAACTAACATAAAATTAAATGAATTAACTAAAAATTAAAAGCAATAGATAAATACCTTAAAATGGAATCTTTTATATGCTGAAAGGCATGAAAATCATCCCAATATGAAATTTTAAACTTTGGAAAAATTTCATAGAGAAATATGTGAGTATAGAGAGAGCGAGGAGTTGAGAGATGTGTGAAATGAAAAAAAAAACAGATGTGGGTATATATAGGTTAGATTATTTACGACAGGAGTATTTACGACGGATCCTATCATAAATACTAACTGTAACAGCCCAAGATTTTATAAAAAAATATTCTTTTTAATTTTATTAATGTCTTGTGTTGTACGCTACACCAAAAGGAGCTTGCACAACACACATCCTTGACTTGACTTGCATTACACGCAATCGCGACCTTCCTCGATAGCGTGTGTAGTACGCAATACCGAGTTTCACTAAACAACGATATGCTATAAAAATATTATTAAAACTAGCCGTTATGAATAGTAATAACCACTTTTTGAAATCCAGTAAATCTTATTTTTCAAAATGAACTTTATTTTTGGATTCGGAGTATCGAATTTAGCCTAAGGTGAAATTTTGGTACTTTTCGGATAACTTTCATATTCTGATGAATAGTGAAAATTACTAAATTATAATTAAAAACAACTTTTTTAATCGAAATAATTAATAGTGATAAATCTTTAATTTGAGTGGTTTTAAAGTATATTTAGAATATATTTTTACAATTTAATACAATGTTGGTCATTGGATGTAATTTCACATTTAAACTAGACATAAACAAGTGTCAATCTTTTGATAGATATTGTTTCTTAAAAACACGCTATTTGTTTTAACAGCGGGATTTAATTATAAAATTAATTAATGAAACTTTTATGTTATGAATTTGGTAAAATAGACTTCATTTTTGAATTCGGAATATGAAATATAGCTTGGGATGAAATTTTGGCATTGTTCTGAAAAACATCAATTTTTGATGAATAGTGAAACTACTAAGTGGTAGGTTAAAAACTGAATTTTTGCATAAAACTTAATTTTACCGCTTCTGTGAATGGAATTTCGAAAATCCGAGAGACACGGTTAATATCAAGGACTAAAATGTGGTTCAATGAGATGAAAATAATTTTTTGGTGAATAGTAACTTTTTACTTTTTTTACACGGTTAATAGTAAATAAGGTAACTAAGGGTAAATATGATATTAATATTACCCTAACACATGTCCTAATTCTATTGGACAAGTGTAATTCGACCAAAAACAAACTTAGGAATAAAATATGACCATTTAGGCCCACTTGGATTAGATTAGGACATTTATTATTAATTTATTTAAAGAAGGGTTAAAATAGTTAAAATCAAAGTTTAATAAGTAAATCATTTTTAATATGGGGTTATACATAAGATAAATTCGACTATAAATATTCATTAGAAAGCTAAAAAGATTTCCTAAATGATGGTATTTTATTTGTAAATTTTAGACATCAAATAATTTAATTAATTTATGACACAAAGATGATGCAGTAATTATCTTATTTATGAAATATTGACATAATTGATGTTATAAACACCAAAATAAATGTAATTTGAGAATTTTTAGGAATTCCAATAATTTTATAGGTTACTATGATATATTAATGTTGATTTAATAAACTTGGTTCGAACATTTAATTCTGTTATGACTTTCACAAAAATCATATATCAAATAGTGTCAAAATTGACACAAAATAGTTTTTAAATCAAATATTATATTATTAATTGTTATTTTATTCCTAAAAATCTAAGGTTCGGCCAAATGACTTAGATAAGGATATATATATTAATAATAAACAATTTGGGGTTCGTTTGGCATGTTATAGTAAGTGTATTAACCATATAGTGAAAGAAAACAAAAAGACACGGTAAAAGTCAAATTATTTAACTTAGAGTTAAATCTAATTGATAAGGTTTAAAATAAGATCCAAACATGTCTAAATTTGATTGGTTGATGATATTACAACCCTATCTCATCTAATCTTCGAATATGAGTCATTTTTGGAGGTTTTTAAGTGGGGTTAGATTTATTATAAATTAATATTTTTAAGAATTCCTAAGGTGCCCCTCTCCTCCCCTATAAAAGGACACCTCCTCCCCCTCCTCCTCACACCAATTTGAGCTCTCAAGCTCGGCCAACCCCTGCCAATTTATCCTCTCCACTTCCCTAGCAACATCCTAGAGGTTCTGGTCTTCCTCAAAGACCAATTTTAGTGCCCTAAGAGGAGGTCTCAAAGAGGCACTTCAAAGAAGAGGTAATTACCGTTACCAATTCTTTCATCTTTATTTCTTCTTCCACTTCTTCTTCTTAGGTTGTTTCATTATGAAGTAATAACATCAGTATCACTCATATACTGATATGTTATTATAAGTATGAAACAAACCTATTTCACCATCTATCCATCCTACGGAAAAAGAAATCACCGCGCGTGCGTACGTACGGAATACCGTCTCCACGCCGTGGTGTAATCTATTTTCCACCACCACCTTACATGGATGGGTATAATGGTGTAAAGAATAACTATACATAGTTATTAAAACATCATATTGATTCTGATATATTGTATAATCCACTCCAATTCAATTCAATATTTATAGAAATGATATCATCGCTCGTGCGTACGTACGGACTACCGTCTCCACGACGCGATGAGATTCATTCTCCATGTTAACCATTTAAGAATGATTATAATGTATATATAAGAAATAATAATGAAATATATGAAATTATAAAGCTACTGGATTTATGTATATATATACATATGTATGTCATCTACTTACTTCCATTTCAAGACAATAAGGAAAGGAAAACAGCGTTCATGCGTACGTACGGACTACCGTCTCCATGAACGGTGTTTTTCATTTTATTTATCTACCTATTATATATATATATATATATATATACTTAATATATATGATATATAAATCATATTTTATATTCTGGAAGTAAGTAAATCATGATATAAGTAATAATGATGTCAAGAACAACAAGTCAAAACACCTACGATAAATGAAACGATTTTACCCAAAACGCTTCTTTAACATGGAATTTACAAAAGAACGGGTAATATAATGTCATAAGTGAACCATATATGATATCATAACAATGAATATGATTCTATAATAAGTCAATGACATTATTTAAATCATTATACATGAGGTTCGGACACATACGAAGCAAATTGGACCTAAGGTAAGGGAAATATCACAATCTCATTTTTATCCGAGATTGTTTATACTTTGGCATTTACTGGGGTGTATTTTATCATCCACATCCATGTTCCCTCAATATGTAATATTGTTTCCATCCACTTGCAATAGTTTAAATCCAATTTTACCCTTAGGTGAGTTTTTAGTAAAGAATATGAAAGGAATCTTTTGTCGTTTTTTTTCCGTACGAGGTACTTTTTGACTTTTCCGACAAAAGTACGAAGAATGTTTTTTTTAACTTATACGGCACGAACGGATTTATACTGTTTTATAAAGCCTTATTTTCATGAAGCTTCCTCTAAAATATTTCATGACTATTTTCAATAAAATATCTTTCTTTTAAAATTGCATGATGTTTTGTGAAAAGAAATTGATTTTAAAGAAGAAAGGATATTTTCCTCAAGAATTCATTTCAAGTGTTTTATCAAAAGTATTTTCCATCTAAGATAATAAAGGGTTCTGTTCCTATCCATATTTTTACATTGATTTGACTATGTTGTGATGGAATTATGTTTATGAATTCCTTTATCTTATATGAATGGTTTTATGATGTCATGTTGTTTAAGAATCCCATTTTTATTACATGGGTTATGAAATGATGTATGATTTATGATTTTGTGGCACACATAAGAATGGTATCATTAAGAGATGGGTGGGACCTATATCTCCCTCCAATGCATTGGGTAAAGATTTCATATCTCATGAGATAGACATGGCTGGAATGGTAGGTTATACCGGTTCAGTGAAACAGGACTGAAACGAGGATTACTCGATTCAGAAAGGGACTTTGTACACTAAGATAGTCTTGGCAATGAGTCTTGACTAACAAGAAATGATTCTCTATGATTATGTGTGTATGCCACAATGAGTAATGTTTTAAGTTATGGTTTCATTTTCACTACTATGATTTATCCCATATGCTCTCTTTTGCAGGTTAAGATTTCCAAAAATGTTATGTTCTTATGAAAATTATGTGATTGATATTTCTTTTGTTTACCCTTACTGAGCATTTGAGCTCACCCTTTTATATTTTCTTTTCCCCAGGATATAAAGAAAGGTTTTAGGTATAAAAAAAAAGAAGATCTTTATGGGAGATGTTGAAGATCTTTCACCACGATTAGAAGATTATAGTCCGAGTTTCCAAAGACGCTAAACTATTACGATCCTTGTGTGTGTATTTTTGTTATGTATTAAGTATTCCGCAAAAGTAATGTAATGTCCATGTACGTCAAGATACGGGTCTCTACAGTTGGTATCAAAGGAAAGGTTTAGTCAACCTTTGGAAACTAGGATGCGAAAACGTTAGTGAGATCCCTAGAGATATTTCTAAGGTATGTCTAGGGATGTCCCTAGGGATAAGTATACGTATAGGTTATAGTAATAGAATTACGCTAACAATCATAGAATTAAACCTAAGATGTTGGATATTGAAGGTACTCCCCCTTTATTATGTTGTTTTCCCTAGCATGATTTTTGCCTCTCACACTATTCTTTTTGGGTTTTAGACGATGGCTAGAACCCGAAGGAACCGTGTTGATCAATGCAATGGACAATGCAATGATTGCCCTCCTGAACAAACAAATGTTATGGGAGATGGAGTGCAAAATATTATTGCTATACTTACACAAGCTATGAATCATTCTGGACTTCCAAATGAGCAGAGAAGGGAACAATATTCTATTGAGTCCTTCATGAGGCAACGACCACCTTCTTTCAGTGGGTCTTCTGATCCACTTGTGGCTGAACAATGGATCAGTACTACTGAAAAGATATTTTCAGTTCTTCAATGTTCTGAACATGATAAAGTCATCTTAGCAGTATATAGTTTGGAAGGTGAAGCTGATCAATGGTGGAATATTATCAAGAATACGAGGCCAAGAGATGAAATTGAGTCCATGGAATGGGACGAGTTCAAGAACTTGTTTTTCAGTAAGTACTTCCCTCGTATTCTTCGAACAAAGATGGAGAAAGAATTTCTTGAACTGAAGCAAAGGGACGATGAATCTGTTGGTACCTATGAAGCAAATTTTACAAGACTTGCAAGGTATGCTTCTGGAATTATCATCCAACCTGAAAGTAAAGTTGATCGATTTTTCTGTGGCTTAAAACCAAGTCTTCGAAGGGCATTAGCTATAAAAGACTTCAGTAGCTATGAAGAAATTGTGCGTTGTGCTATCAAGGTAGAAATGGAAGTTGGTGTTACATATCCATCTCATGGTTTTGACAAGAAACGAAAGATGGAGTTCAAGGAGAAATCTCAGAATAATGGTGAAAAGAAGATGAATGTTTCCTTATGCACAAAGTGTGGAAAGAAGCATGGTGGAGATTGTCTAAAAGGGACTAGAAAATGTTTTAAGTGTGGAAAAGAAGGTCATCGAGCAGCTGAGTGTCGAAGTAATGGAAAAAGGGTTTCTAATGATAAAGCAAACACTGCAGAGAACGCACCGCCAACACTTCAATGCTTCAAGTGCAAGGAAATGGGGCATTATGCTAATAATTGCCCTAATCCAAGGGTTAGTGATGATCGACATGAGCAACCGCTTAAGGCAAAGGACAAAGGGAAGTCACATGCGATCACTATTGGAAATGTTGAATATGACAACGATGTGGTGGAATGATTAAGTGTTTATGTAATGGGATTCCAAAATAATGTTGTATCTTGGAATATTGGAATATTTATGTATTGGTCTAATGTGGTATTCAAAGTGATTGAGATATTATGTGCATAATGAAGGGAAAACGAGAAAATGAAATGTTTAACAGTATTCATGAGCTCATGATTGATATAAGGACTAAGTGATATCATGGTTTGAGTATATAGAATTTTGAGGATTTTGGTATGTGGAAAGTGTTAACTTTTAACTGCACTCATGTTTTCACTAAGTTATTCAAGAGAATACACGATTAAGGACTTTGAATGTTTGGAATGTGACCAACAAGACATATCTTGTGATATGTGGGGATCAACGACAGTATTAAATCTCTGGTAATCGTTGTTACTATATTATGAGAGTGGACTGCAGTATTATGTATAAGCCTAAAGATTGGAATGGATTATGTTGGACATAAGTTAGTATTGTTTAAGGATAGAAGTTTTTTCGATATTATTGATGGGATGTTATAGTAATATAGTTTTATAAAAAGGACAACCTGCAGGATGGGCGACAACCCATCGCTTCGGACAAGGCTGTGGGAATCGAACCCACAACCGAAGTGCGACTGGCCTTTATCGCCTACCACTGGCCTACAGGAAGTCCCTGTTTAGTAGAAACTAGTGTTATTATATTAAGCAGTATGATATATGAAGTATAAGCCCATTTTAGGAACCATATATGATTAATCCCACTATAGATCGACTTATGTATATAAATTTTGCTAACCTTTTGAGACAGATGGAATGACCCGTCATTCTATCACATGATCTGCTAACACTTCACGAATAACAAATTCAACTTCATTTATTTAAGAGATGAAGTGGAAATTGTTAAAGGCACGAACAACAGTGAGATTGTACCAAAATAAAGTAAGTATTTATTCTAATTCAAATTCTTTAACTTTAGGGAAATGAACTTGAAAACCAAAAATGTTGTCCTAGTTCTCTTATACCTGATTAATCAGATGGTACCATAGATCGTCACAAATTTATGGATTTGTGATTGCTGGCTTTTCCATAGCCATGTTCTCTACCACTCTCCATCAGAACATGATGGTTAGATTTCTCTTCCATATCCATATTTTCACCTATGTGGAAACCCAGTGATTAGTTTATTTGGGTAATCGTTACATTTCATACTTTAGTTTTTAAAGCCATGTTTTGGTATTCCTTTTTTACGATGTGGGTTTCTATTAAAGAAAATTTCGAATAGTAAACCATTTATAACCCCGACGAATTTCGAGGGCGAAATTCATTTTAAGGGGGGTAGATTGTAACAGCCCAAGATTTTATAAAAAAATATTCTTTTTAATTTTATTAATGTCTTGTGTTTTACGCTACACCAAAAGGAGCTTGCACAACACACATCCTTGACTTGACTTGCATTACACGCAATCGCGACCTTCCTCGATAGCGTGTGTAGTACGCAATACCGAGTTTCACTAAACAACGATATGCTATAAAAATATTATTAAAACTAGCCGTTATGAATAGTAATAACCACTTTTTGAAATCCAGTAAATCTTATTTTTCAAAATGAACTTTATTTTTGGATTCGGAGTATCGAATTTAGCCTAAGGTGAAATTTTGGTACTTTTCGGATAACTTTCATATTCTGATTAATAGTGAAAATTACTAAATTATAATTAAAAACAACTTTTTTAATCGAAATAATTAATAGTGATAAATCTTTAATTTGAGTGGTTTTAAAGTATATTTAGAATATATTTTTAAAATTTAATACAATGTTGGTCATTGGATGTAATTTTACATTTAAACTAGACATAAACAAGTGTCAATCTTTTGATAGATATTGTTTCTTAAAAACACGCTATTTGTTTTAACAGCGGGATTTAATTATAAAATTAATTAATGCAACTTTTATGTTATGAATTTGGTAAAATAGACTTCATTTTTGAATTCGGAATATGAAATATAGCTTGGGATGAAATTTTGGCATTGTTCTGAAAAACATCAATTTTTGATGAATAGTGAAACTACTAAGTGGTAGGTTAAAAACTGAATTTTTGCATAAAACTTAATTTTACCGCTTCTGTGAATGGAATTTCGAAAATCCGAGAGACACGGTTAATATCAAGGACTAAAATGTGGTTCAATGAGATGAAAATAATTTTTTGGTGAATAGTAACTTTTTACTTTTTTTACACGGTTAATAGTAAATAAGGTAACTAAGGGTAAATATGATATTAATATTACCCTAACACATGTCCTAATTCTATTGGACAAGTGTAATTCGACCAAAAACAAACTTAGGAATAAAATATGACCATTTAGGCCCACTTGGATTAGATTAGGACATTTATTATTAATTTATTTAAAGAAGGGTTAAAATAGTTAAAATCAAAGTTTAATAAGTAAATCATTTTTAATATGGGGTTATACATAAGATAAATTCGACTATAAATATTCATTAGAAAGATAAAAAGATTTCCTAAATGATGGTATTTTATTTGTAAATTTTAGACATCAAATAATTTAATTAATTTATGACACAAAGATGATGCAGTAATTATCTTATTTATGAAATATTGACATAATTGATGTTATAAACACCAAAATAAATGTAATTTGAGAATTTTTAGGAATTCCACTAATTTTATAGGTAACTATGATATATTAATGTTGATTTAATCAACTTGGTTCGAACATTTAATTCTGTTATGACTTTCACAAAAATCATATATCAAATAGTGTCAAAATTGACACAAAATAGTTTTTAAATCAAATATTATATTATTAATTGTTATTTTATTCCTAAAAATCTAAGGTTCGGCCAAATGACTTAGATAAGGATATATATATTAATAATAAACAATTTAGGGTTCTTTTGGCATGTTATAATAAGTGTATTAACCATATAGTGAAAGAAAACAAAAAGACACGGTAAAAGTCAAATTATTTAACTTAGAGTTAAATCTAATTGATAAGGTTTAAAATAAGATCCAAACATGTCTAAATTTGATTGGTTGATGAGATTACAACCCTATATCGTCTAATCTTCGAATATGAGTCATTTTTGGAGGTTTTTAAGTGGGGTTAGATTTATTATAAATTAATATTTTTAAGAATTCCTAAGGTGCCCCTCTCCTCCCCTATAAAAGGACACCTCCTCCCCCTCCTCCTCACACCAATTTGAGCTCTCAAGCTCGGCCAACCCCTGCCAATTTATCCTCTCCACTTCCCTAGCAACATCCTAGAGGTTCTGGTCTTCCTCAAAGACCAATTTTAGTGCCCTAAGAGGAGGTCTCAAAGAGGCACTTCAAAGAAGAGGTAATTACCGTTACCAATTCTTTCATCTTTATTTCTTCTTCCACTTCTTCTTCTTAGGTTGTTTCATTATGAAGTAATAACATCAGTATCACTCATATACTGATATGTTATTATAAGTATGAAACAAACCTATTTCACCATCTATCCATCCTACGGAAAAAGAAATCACCGCGCGTGCGTACGTACGGAATACCGTCTCCACGCCGTGGTGTAATCTATTTTCCACCACCACCTTACATGGATGGGTATAATGGTGTAAAGAATAACTATACATAGTTATTACAACATCATATTGATTATGATATATTGTATAATCCACTCCAATTCAATTCAATATTTATAGAAATGATATCATCGCTCGTGCGTACGTACGGACTACCGTCTCCACGACGCGATGAGATTCATTCTCCATGTTAACCATTTAAGAATGATTATAATGTATATATAAGAAATAATAATGAAATATATGAAATTATAAAGCTAATGGATTTATGTATATATATACATATGTATGTCATCTACTTACTTCCATTTCAAGACAATAAGGAAAGGAAAACAGCGTTCATGCGTACGTACGGACTACCGTCTCCATGAACGGTGTTTTTCATTTTATTTATCTACCTATTATATATATATATATATACTGAATATATATGATATATAAATCATATTTTATATTCTGGAAGTAAGTAAATCATGATATAAGTAATAATGATGTCAAGAACAACAAGTCAAAACACCTACGATAAATGAAACGATTTTACCCAAAACGCTTCTTTAACATGGAATTTACAAAAGAACGGGTAATATAATGTCATAAGTGAACCATATATGATATCATAACAATGAATATGATTCTATAATAAGTCAATGACATTATTTAAATCATTATACAGGAGGTTCGGACACATACGAAGCAAATCGGACCTAAGGTAAGGGAAATATCACAATCTCATTTTTATCCGAGATTGTTTATACTTTGGCATTTACTGGGGTGTATTTTATCATCCACATCCATGTTCCCTCAATATGTAATATTGTTTCCATCCACTTGCAATAGTTTAAATCCAATTTTACCCTTAGGTGAGTTTTTAGTAAAGAATATGAAAGGAATCTTTTGTCGTTTTTTTCCGTACGAGGTACTTTTTGACTTTTCCGACAAAAGTACGAAGAATGTTTTTTTTAACTTATACGGCACGAACGGATTTATACTGTTTTATAAAGCCTTATTTTCATGAAGCTTCCTCTAAAATATTTCATGACTATTTTCAATAAAATATCTTTCTTTTAAAATTGCATGATGTTTTGTGAAAAGAAATTGATTTTAAAGAAGAAAGGATATTTTCCTCAAGAATTCATTTCAAGTGTTTTATCAAAAGTATTTTCCATCTAAGATAATAAAGGGTTCTGTTCCTATCCATATTTTTACATTGATTTGACTATGTTGTGATGGAATTATGTTTATGAATTCCTTTATCTTATATGAATGGTTTTATGATGTCATGTTGTTTAAGAATCCCATTTTTATTACATGGGTTATGAAATGATGTATGATTTATGATTTTGTGGCACACATAAGAATGGTATCATTAAGAGATGGGTGGGACCTATATCTCCCTCCAATGCATTGGGTAAAGATTTCATATCTCATGAGATAGACATGGCTGGAATGGTAGGTTATACCGGTTCAGTGAAACAGGACTGAAACGAGGATTACTCGATTCAGAAAGGGACTTTGTCCACTAAGATAGTCTTGGCAATGAGTCTTGACTAACAAGAAATGATTCTCTATGATTATGTGTGTATGCCACAATGAGTAATGTTTTAAGTTATGGTTTCATTTTCACTACTATGATTTATCCCATATGCTCTCTTTTGCAGGTTAAGATTTCCAAAAATGTTATGTTCTTATGAAAATTATGTGATTGATATTTCTTTTGTTTACCCTTACTGAGCATTTGAGCTCACCCTTTTATATTTTCTTTTCCCCAGGATATAAAGAAAGGTTTTAGGTATAAAAAAAAGATCTTTATGGGAGATGTTGAAGATCTTTCACCACGATTAGAAGATTATAGTCCGAGTTTCCAAAGACGCTAAACTATTACGATCCTTGTGTGTGTATTTTTGTTATGTATTAAGTATTCCGCAAAAGTAATGTAATGTCCATGTACGTCAAGATACGGGTCTCTACACTAACCCCCTATTAATTAAGAGCGGTGGTTAAAAAGGTATTTGAGACGGGTTATAAATCATGTCGCAAATGCTAAACCCCTATTAATTATGGGGCGGCGGTTAAAAGGGGTATTTACGACGGGACCTGTCACAAATGCTAAAACCAGCAAATGGTATTTGCGACGGGACTCGTCGCAAATACTAAAACTCTCCAGAGGTTGTTTGCGATAGGTGACAACCACCTATAGAAAATAAATTTTCCATGGTTTGGCACGCAGTGCGCGCCAAACCATTTGCGACAAGATACCTATTCCCATCGCAAATAGTTAGTTATTTGTGACGGGACTCATCCTCATCGCAAATAACCCGTCACAAATGAAGGGTTTTTTCATAGTGTATATTTTATATTACAAGGTCCATTTATTATCATTTGTTATTTATTTTTAATATAATTTCAGTATACATCGGTCACTTGGGGTTGTTTGGTTAATTTAACTGTAACCCTATTGGTTTGTTGATCGTGGTCAATGATATTATAAAATGACGTCATGGAATCTATAATTATGGTGGTTTATGTCCTTAATTATTACATTATTAGATTATTTATACATTTTCATAGGTTATCCTGAAATATTCCCAAATTAAGAATGGTGCCTTGATCAATTATTTTAAATTGGTTACAGTTACTATAACCAGTTATTATTAACATTACTTATAGATAGTAAAATATTATCATTAAAAAATACTATTAGTTTCATAAATATAATTTTTATATATTCTATACATTTTTAAAATCATCCTTGTTTGGCGGTTATGGAAAAATTGAAATACATCATTTTGGGTAGTGGTAATTCATACATACACGGATGATGCTCTCATCTTTCATAGAATGGGAGGGATTATAAAAATAAAATAATTATAATTTAAAAATATTTATCATGTTATAAATATTATATTTTCCCATTAAATAAATCTTTTTGGAAATCCATGTAAATATTTTGTGAAGAATATAACCTTTCGTTCATGGAGGCGGTAGTCCACATAAAAGAATGACAATGTTTTCATTTTTCACAAAGATTTTGGAGGAAGGTATAAAATGAATTTTCCATTAGTATAATAAAATTTAATAATATTTAAAATGATGATTTTATCATACCTTCATGGATAAAGGGTTCTTTAGGGGCATAAGAAGAAAAGAATTAGGAAATTTGGGTTAAGAAAATTGCATATCTCTTTCGAAGTTCTCCATCGGGTGACTCTTTAAGGTTCCTTAGCTTGGTCTTTTGGGAAGACCAAGGATTCTAGGAAGTGGGGAGGAATTTAATCAGATACTAGGGAGTATTTTTGGTTGTGATGTAGCTTTGGAATGTGTGGATAAATGGTAAGGATGTGTTCCCTTTCATAAAAAGTGAGTGTATTTTTTATAAAATCTCTATACTTTTCAATAATTTCATTACATTATTCAAGGCTTAAGGCTCCAAGAAAGGTAAATAATTGAGTGGGGAAGGTATAAGGTCTATAATATTTTAATTATGCATTATCATACATGTTTTTAACATGTTTTATCATTTTTCACCAGGTTAAATCTCCTTTTACCCTAATTTTCCCTTACCACGATAACTCTATTTCTATCATAGGTAACTAATTTTAATGAAAAAAATTCAAATTGAAATTATTTCCTAATTTGGAAAGGAAAATTTCAAATATAAAAATAATTTATTAAAATATAATTTCTAAGTGTTAAATAAATTAATTTTAGTATTATCGCACATAACACGTAAAACTAGTTTTTTTAAGTGTATTTTTAAACTTAAAACTTATGAATATGGTGAAATTAAAAATGAATTTGATTTTTGTTGAAAGTGGGTGCCCTAGACCCAACTTGTATTGTACTTTGATTACTGTTACATGTATTCAGTTTGTTTTATTCATGTGTTTATCTTGCCATGATATTGTAGATACTTCTGCATCCACTTTATTAATGGAAATATCCTTAGATTGTCTGTCACATCAAATGGTTATAGCAGGTCCCAGGCTATAATAAGAACCCTGAGATTCCATGAAAATAATCTTAAAGTAACATCCTATGTTCCAGTTACATCATTCTGAAAGGACACAGATGATGTGTGACCATCAGGTGCTGGGGGCTCATAAGCATTGAGACTTCATCTCATGAAGTTCGCACTTGATGATCACTAGCTATTGAGATCATGAGGACAGACCCGCTTAATAGGAACACCACATGTTTCTGGTGTCATTGGTCGTTCCTATCTACGGACATGTGTAATGGTCTCATGACTTGATATCATTATCAATGAATTTCATTTAATTATGTACATTTGATATAAGGGGAAAATCATGGCAACAAGTCATAGTGAGGTTGTTTATATCGGGTACGTCATTAATGGCGTGACATTGATTGAATGATCGAGAAAGGATTTTTCGCTTCCTAGTTTAGGAAGAGATATCTCGGGCCTGGTTGATTAGGATGGTTGCACCTTCATTAAAATCCATGGCCATGGTAGTTGAAGGTAAGACTGTCCAGACAAATCAACAAACAAAATAAAGCAAATAAAGAATGATGACACTAGTATGCATTCTGCATTATTGAGATATCGATGACGAAGAGATTATATTACATGGACCATGTTCGTAGGAAGGCATTCGTTGCTTTGACTTTGTCTTATCTCTATAGGTGCCTCGATGGGTTGCTAGACCCCGCTCTAGGACGGTTATAGTATTCACTGCTATTGAGATAAGGGCCTAGAGGGTCACACACAATAGCGCCTTGAGAATCTGCCCTATTCTGGGAATAGGAATTTAGAACTTGGTGGGCCCCGCCAAAGGGTACGAGTACTATCCAAGTTCTATGGATCACCAAAGAATAAATAAATTCATTAATTATTTGAGTTTAGAATAATTCATTGAATTTATTTATAACATGTATTTACAAGTTATATAGTAAATACACATATTAATATTATTCGACTGGATTTAAATATCCTAGGTTCGTTTAATATTAGCAGGAAGAATGAGTCAAGTTAAAGACTCAAATTTATCACGTAATATATTTAGATATTACAAGTAAGTGATAAATTGTAAATATTATTTATGGAATAATTCTATTTGTCATAAATAATTATTTATATCGCTTATATAGCAGACCTCTTTTACATGGGGTTCGGGAACCTATACCGCGTGTTTTAACACTCCCTATATAAGTGAGAGAGATGCTCTCCCACCATTACTATTCATGTTTCAAGATTGAGAGCATCTCTCTCCTCCTGGAATTTAGAGAGAGATTTTCTCAAGCAAAGAAGGATCTTCAAGGTCATCCATCCCGGATCGAAGCTTCCTCCTTTGCGGTGATCATCGCTGCAATGAAGTGTGCATCGAAGATCCGCGCTAGCACCCGAATCTTGACAAACGGCGTGCGAGCAGATTCGTGAGGTGTGTATGGACGATCTAGAGGGATTCGACATCGAAGTCTTCGAGCAACATTCGTCGGCGTCCTGCACGTCTATTCTGAACAAGGTAAATGTTCAGTTTATTTTTGTGCTCCTTATGAACCTTGTGAGATCCTCGAACCAAGCCGGGACAAGATCACCAGAGTTTACAGGGTTATGTCACTCCGGTGAAGCAGAAAATTTTAAATTCCCGACCCACCAGCTTCCGCTGCGTAGTCCCAGTACCCAACAGTGGTATCAGAGGGAGCGCAAGGTTTTTCTGAGTCAAAAACATTAAAATGAATTAAATTTAATTGCGGGGTGTTAAAACGGTTCATTTGGATTTGACCGTGCGTGGTTTCGATTTCGAATGATCAAGATACGATCATTTGAAAATTTTAACCGGATCGACGTCGCAAGTTTTTTCATGTTTGATGTTTATCTCAAATTGAGAATTAAGATCAAAAATATATTTTATTATAAAATATTTTATAATAAATATTTAATTATATTTTTATAATAAATATTTTATTATATTTTATAATAATAAAATATATAAAGGAAGAAGACCAAGACCCCAAATGGGGGTCTTCCTCCTTTTAATTAAAAAAAGGGGGAGAGAAGAAAAGACCCCAAAATGGGGTCTTCTCTTTTTAATTTTAAATTAAAGGAAATTAGGGGGCTGGAATTTTTTGTCTAAAAGGACAATTAAAAAAAGGGGGGAGGAAGACCCCTTTAGGGTCTCCTCACGCGGCACCTGGAAAGGGAGGGTAAACCCTAGCCCTCTCCTCCGCCGGTCCAGCTCCATTCCGAGACGCCTTCGGCCGGCCGCTGCCCTTCGCGTCGGCCTCCCCTTCATCGGACCGCCCCGCGCCGGCCTCCTCCTCGCGTCCCGGCCGCCCCAGACCCTCACTGGTGTCCTCCTATGGGTCGCGCCGGACTGGCTCCATCCGGCTGCCCCGGACCCTCGTCGGCCTCCTCTTCCGGGCCGCGTCAGACCTGCTCCCTCCGGCCACCCCGAGCACTCGACGGGCTCCTCTTCCATGCCGGACCGGTTCCATCTGGCCGACCCGATCCTGCACCAGACCGGACAACAACTTCACCGGCTCGCCAGAGTAGCGGGCTGCCAGGAGATGCAGCCATCGCGGGAATCGTTGGACGGTGCGGTCACTCCGCGGTCACGCCGCGGTCACGCCACGGTTCCTGGACGACATCCCGTAGCGGTACATAGTCCCGCCGGACTCCTCTCCGGCTAGAGGTAACTCTGCACTGAATTAATTTTAATTAATTTAGTTTTTAAATTAAATTAATGGGAATTAATTTAGGAGTTTAAACTATTTTAATCCAAAAATATTAATTTAATTTAAGTTTAGAATTAAATTAATGGTTTAATTTAATTTAATTTTTGGAATTAAAATAAAATTAAACAATTGGAATCGATAAAAATAAATTATTTGAATTTTATCAAATTCATTTAATTTATTAAAACACCCTCGCATAATTAAATTTATTGCAATTTAATTTTATTGTGCTTTTACCCCGACTGGTCTTGAGCGATTAACCGACCTGTGTATGTCTAGCATGTATTCATTTATTTAATTATTTATTCAATGCGTGCGGTGATTGTAATATTTAATTAGATAAGTGACGGTCTGCGAATTGTCTTTTAATTCAAATATGTATAAGGGAATGCACGTCCATTGCACTATTTGTATTTTTTACCCCAGACCCTCTCGCCTGTGTGCAAGTATATTTATATTTATTCAGTGAAGATCCAAGAGGCAGACCCCGCCAAGATAAGGCGGTAGTCCAGACAGGAGTTGGACGCTTTGCACTGGGGCCAGCAGTAATACAAGTCATGTATCGACTCAGGTATGGATGCCCCTAGGTGATGATTGATCAGTTATCGATCAATCATTATAGAATGCTCAAGACCAGTCAGAATGCATGATTTACTTTATGAACAATTTATTATTTTCTACGTCTGCATGATTATTTCATGATCACATAGGATAGTAAACAAGATAAAATGCATAAATTTGTGACGAATAAAATATTCTATTGAATGTTCAGGTGTGAGCGCGACAACCCAGTTTTAACATAATAAATAGAAAAGGATTATATTCATCAATTAATATTTAAAAAATCCCTCAAAGATATATTAAGTCCAAAATGCCTTCTATTTCTCACATCTAAACAAAACTGGCTGTTTGGGTGCTCATCGGCCTCAGTTGAGAGTGCCTCTTACTACCGGGGCATTTCCATGTGAGAAATGGGTCAAATTAACTAAAGTGAGTAGTCAAGGATTAGCCTTAGCTAACTTGCTATCACATTAGAGGCAAGAGGTTGAGGGAATCAAGTTCAGATTCCAAAATCTAGGACTTTACTCAACTACACAAGGAACC
Organism: Viscum album; assembly: GCA_963277665.1. Lineage (NCBI taxonomy): Eukaryota > Viridiplantae > Streptophyta > Magnoliopsida > Santalales > Viscaceae > Viscum > Viscum album. The sequence continues at coordinate 692,974,785 of OY728161.1, read as the reverse complement.
AAAAGAACAAGTGGTTGGACTGCATAGCGCCTACCTTGAAACCCTCCAAGTAGTGTCGTAGCCCTAGCTTGTAGACTATGAGGGAGGTTTCGAGGATCCTTGCCACTAGAATGCTCAAGTGATAGAGTATTTCAAATCAAATAGTGAGGGCTATTAAGGTTCGTTAAAATAGTGGGAGACATTAAATTATATAATAATTTATTAATCAAAAAATGCCAAAAGATAATCAAGAAAAAGTACTAACTGCTAAATGTTTATCTAATGTAGATTCAAAATGGAAATCACCAACACCACAAGTACTTTATCACTACAATTTATCTTTTATAAAGAAAATATCCTGACTGGAAATAACTTCCAGGAGTGGTACAGGTGCTTGCGCATAGTACTATGCCAAGAAAGGAAGTTATATGCGCTGGAATCCCCAATTCCTAATGAGCCTCCTCAGGGAGCAAGCAAGACAGAAAAAGATAAATGGAAAAAGCATATAGACGATGTGCTTGATGTACAATGCATCATGTTGTCATCCATGTCCATCCAATTGCAAAAAATGAATGAGGAAGAGGATGCCTACAAGATGCTTTTACATCTCCAAGAACTATATGAGGAGAGGGCTAGGCAAGAAAGGTATGAGATCTCAAGTGTGCTTTATAAGTGTAGGATAGTAGAAGGGCACCAAGCTCGTCCTCACGTACTCAAGATGATTGGGTATATTAATAGGCTTGAATCCCTTGGGTTCAAACTGAACGAAGAACTAGCAGTGGATCTCATTCTTTCCTCATTACCGTTAAGATTCTCGACTTTCATTGTCAATTATAATATGAATGATATGACAAAGTCTCTCCCAGATCTTTTGGCTTTAGTTCTCTAAGCTGATAAGGACATGAAAAACACCAATTCATTTGTACTTATGGTGAACAAGAAAAACAAGGGCAAGGCAAAGGGGTCTAAGGCCAAGTCAAGGCCAAAGACACCAATGCATCGTCCTGCCAAGAAGCCAAAGATTCAGAGGAAAAGTAATGAGAAGGAAGCTGTATGCTTTGGATGTGGCAAGAAAGGCCACTGGAAGAAGAATTGCAGAGCAGGGAAGAAGAACCAAGCGGACGCTTCTGCTTCAGGTATTTTTGTCATTTAATGCAATCTATCTTTATGTACAAGGTGGGTATTGGATACGGCATGTGGCTCACACATTTGTATTCGTATATGGGAACCAAGTAGGTTTAAGAAGATTTCAAAAGGTCAAGTGGATCTCTGAGCTGCAAATGGTGCAAGTCTGGCGGCCTTGGAAGTGGGAGACTATCACTTGACTTTACCAACTGGTTTGTTTCTTGTTTTAAACAATTTCTATTATGTACCGTTTGTTACTAGAAACATTATCTCTGTGTCATGTTTAGACACTATGGGTTTTTATTTCAAGTTTGGAAATAAAAGTTGTCTCTTTTATAGGGAAAACATATGTTATGGTATGGCACATCTTAATAATGGTTTATATATACTAGAACTAGAAAACTTAGTAATGGCTATCAATGACAAAAACAACCAACATGACTCAAATAACACCTGCCTATGGCACTTAAGTATTGGTCATGTAAACGAGAAGCGATTACAAAAATTACATCAAGAAGGTTATCTAGACTTGGTACAGTTAGAACCCTTAGATTTATTTCAAGCTTGTTTACAAGGAAATATGACCAAAGCACCTTTCTCAGGAAAGGGAGAAAGATCCAATGCAGTGCCGGAATTAATACATACTGATGTATGTGGTCCATTTCTAGTAGAGGCAAGGGGTGTTTTTATATACTTCATTACTTTTACCGATGATTATAGTAGGTATGGCTATATCTATTTAAAGGAGTATAAGTCAGATTCCTTTCGTTTCTTTAAGGAATACCAAAATGAAGTATAAAAACAACTTGGTAAGAAGATAAAAGCACTTCGCTCAGACCGAGGTGGAGAATATATTAACCAAGCTTTCATTGATCACTTGAAGGAGTGTGGGATAGTATCCCAACTCACTCCTCCTTATACATCACAATGGAATGGTGTTAGTGAAAGGATGAATAGGACCTTTCTTAACATGGTCAGATCAATGATGAGTCATACAACTCTTCCATTATCCTTTTAGGGATACGCCTTGCAGACAGCAGTATATACAATTAACCGAGTACCAACTAAAGCTACAGATGGGATTCCATATCAGTTATGGTATGGAAAGAAACCCAATCTGACACACATGCATGTGTGGGGGTGCGAGGCATTTTCCAAGACTTTACCAAGTGAAAAATTAGCATCCAGAAGCACTAAGTGCATCTTAATAGGTTATCCTAAGGAAACTAGAGGATACTACCTGTATAACCCTTTAGATAGAAAAAGTCATTGTGGAAAGATACACCACATTTATAGAAAGGGATCACATTTATACTTGAAATAGTGGGAGCAAGATTGACTTCGATGACGTTAATGCTCCAGATGCACAACAGTTGGTAGAGGAACAATCTCCACAAGAGAAAGTGGAAGAAGAAATTGTTCCTGAGACACAGATACTATGTAGGTCTACACGAGAGGTTAGAGAACCAGAGCGTTATGGTTTTCTTTTCACCGAGTCAGGTGACACAATAATCCTTGAGGATGATGAACCTCTAACCTACAAGGAAGTAGTAGAAGGCAAAGAAGCTGCTACATGGCAAGATTCCATGAATTCAGAGATGGAGTCCATGTACCAAAATCAAGTTTGGATTTTGTAGACCCTCCAGCAAAGCCCATTGGATGAAAATAGGTATTCAAGAAGAAGATGGACATGGATGGTAAGGTTAGTACCTTTAAAGCAAGACTGCTTGCAAAGGGTTTCAGACAACGTTAAGGCACTGACTATGATGAAACCTTCTCACCAGTGGCAATGATTAAATCCATCAGAATATTGCTTGCAATAGCAGCCTTTCATGATTATAAAATTTGGAAAATGGATGTCAAAACTGCTTTTCTAAATGGGAAGTTGGTTGAAGACTTCTATATGAATCAAACTGAAGGGTTTTTTAGGTCAAAGAATGTCAATTAAGTATGCAAGTTGCAGAGATCCATTTATGGATTGAAGTAGGCATCAAGATCATGGAATGTTCTCTTTGATGAGGCTATAAGAGATTTTGGTTTTGTCAAAAATGAAAGTGAGCCTTGTGTCTATAAAAGGGTTGAAGGGAATGCTATCATTTTCCTAGTTTTATATTTTGATGACATATTAATCATGGGAAACAAGGTGCAAGTCTTACAGTTAGTTAAGACTTGGTTAAATGAATGCTTCTCCATGAAAGACTTAGGTGAAGCAGCCTACATTCTAGGTATCAAGATCTATCGAGATAGATCTCAAAGGTTGCTTGGCCTAAGTCAAAGTACATATATTGATGATGAAGCATTGTCGTGCGCACTCTCAAAAATATTTATACTAAGTGCAGCACAGTAGCTGACCTAGGTCGATCTCTTGAGGAGCCTTTTGCAGTCAATCACTCACTACTTATAATTCACTATATATATATATATATATATATATATATGAAATGAAATAAAATAACTAGAAATGGTATTTTGGAATTGAAAATTCAAAACTAAAATTAAACATTCAAATGCAATGCAAACAGAATGATGTTAAGATAGAAAGGAGACATTCCTGAGAGCATCACCCATAGTGAACCTTCATCATCTCATTATTAGTTTCGAATTTACTTAATGAACATGCTCCATCGTATTCATGAACATCATCCTTTTCATATGGTTGTGAACATATGGTACTCTCAACGATCACCGAGAGACCACACATTCACCTCCTCGATCGAGGGAAAATATTGCAGAAGTGAAAGCTAAACCTCGGGTGGCAAGTGGAGACACAAAGGCGCCTTACCCACTAAGATCCCCCTCGGTATAACTCTAAGAAAATAAGAAACATTAAGACATTAATGTTCAAGGACTTGGGTTCATCACTGGATTACTCCCTCGGGAAATTCCTCAGGTTAGCTACTCATGATCACGAGCATAATAGTTCATAGTGGAAAGAAAACAGGGGTAGAAAACAAAATAGAGAAAGAAAAGAGAGAAAGGAGAACACTTGAATAAAAATATGAAATGATATTACAGAATGAAAATAAAACAAAATAAAATACTAAACTACAGAAAATGGCCAAAAAAGGCTATTCCTAAGTTTCCAACCTTTTGAAATGAAAAAGACACACTCTTTTATAGGGAAAGGGGGTGAAAATTTGGCTTTGAGATTCATCTATGAATGCATGCGCATTGATGGCCCCTTTAATGATAGAATTTGGAACTTGGTAATTCTTGAAAGTTCTTCCAATACTTCTCCTCTGTCGACCCACTAAATTGCAGATTTATTGTCCAGGAAATGAAGGAGTTATGGCTGCCTCACTCAGAGTATTTAATTCCTCCAGGCAGACTATTTGTATTCCAATATACCGAGTTCCAACGCATTAATGGCCTTGAGAATGAAAGAATCATGCACATAAATCTTACTGAAAGTTCTTCATCTGGATGTCTTTCATCTCCATGTAAAATTTCATCTCTAATGGTTCTTCTATTTATGAGATATGGTCCCCAGAATAAAATCATGCAGTTCTGTACACAGTTTTCGAGCCCTGAATTATGAGCTGAATTTGAGCTTCCAAATGATGGATTGATCTTTGGGTACAGAAGGATAAAATGAATCCCATCGAACATAAAAACCTATAATAGAAGAATATTTCAATTTGGGTTAGTTTAGAAAAATTTATTGCCGAAACATTATAATAAATGAAAACTGTTTAAATCCAAAATAAGCCATTTTTCCAATTAAGCTCAAAAATACCTCTAAAACATGAAATGTGACAATTGCCATTTAAATAACACATTGGTGGGATTAAAAACATTGAAATTAAGAATAAAATAATTGAAAATATTCCTTCTATCAATTAAACATGCCAATTTGATGAAGCTTTGTCATGCACGCTCTCAAAAATATTTATACTAAGTGCAGCACAGTAGCTGACCTAGGTCGGTCTCTTGAGGAGCCTTTTGCAGTCAATCACTCACTACTTATAATTCACTATATATATATATATATATATATATATATGAAATGAAATAAAATAACTACAAATGGTATTTTGGAATTGAAAATGTGAAACTAAAATTAAACATGCAAATGCAATGCAAACAGAATGTATGCAAACAGAATGATGTTAAGATAGAAATGAGACATTCCCGAGAGCATCACCCATAATGAACCTTCATCGTCTCATTATTAGTTTTGAATTTACTTAATGAACATGATCCATAGTATTCATGAACATCCTCCTCTTCATATGGTTGGGAACATATGGTACTCTCAACGATCTCCGAGAGACCACACATTCACCTCCTCGATCCAGGGAAAATATTGTAGAAGTGAAAGCTAAACCTCGGGTGGAAAGTGGAGACACAAAGGCTCCTTACCCACTAAGATCCCCCTCGGTATAACTCTAAGAAAATAAGAAATATTAAGATATTAATGTTCAAGGACTTGGGTTCATCACTAAATTACTCCCCCGGGAAATTCCTCAGGTTAGCTACCCATGATCACGAGCATAAGAGTTCACAGTGGAAAGAAAACAAGGGTAGAAAACAAAAGAGATAAAGAAAAGAGAGAAAGGAGAACACTTGAATAAAAATATGAAATTCTATTACAGAATGAAAAGAAAATAAAATAAAATACTAAACTACAGAAAATGTCCAACAAAGGCTATTCCTAAGTTTCCAACCTTTTGAAATGAAAAAGACACACTCTTTTATAGGGAGAGGGGGTGAAAATTTGGCTCCGAAATTAATCTCCGAATGTATGCACGTTGATGGCCCCTTTAGTGATAGAATTGGGAACTTGGTCCTTCTTAAAAGTTGTTCCAATACTTCTCCTATGTCTACCCACGGAATTTAAGCTTGATTGTCCCGGAAATGAAGGAGTTATGGCCGCCTCACTCAGAGTATTTAATTCTGCTAGGCAGACTGTTTGTATTCCAATATACCGAGTTCCAACGCATTAATGGCCTTGATAATGAAAGAATAATTAGAGTAAAAATTAATTAGAGTTATTAATCTGGATGTCTTTCAGATCCATGTAAAATTTCATCTCCAATGTTTCTTCCATTTATGAGATATGGTCCCCGCAATAAAATTATGCAGTTCTATACACAGTTTTTGAGGCCTGAATTGTGAGCTGAATTTGAGCTTCCAAATGATGGATTGAGATTTGGGTCCAGAAGGATAAAATGAATCCCATAGAACCTAGAAACCTATAAAAGAAGAATATTTTAATTTGGGTCAGTTTAGAGAAAGTTATGTCCGAAACATTATAATAAATGAAAACTGTTTAAATCCAAAATAATCCATTTTTTCAATTAAGCTCAAAAATACCTCTAAAACATGAAATGTGACAATTTTCATTTAAATAACACATTTGTGGGATTAGAAACATTGAAATTAAGAATAAAATAATTGAAAATATTTCTTCTATCAATTATCCCACACTTAAACATTGCACTCATGGGTAATCATCTTATACCATCGTCAAAAACAAACTTCTCAAAGCATAAATGACAACACACCTCAATTATCATATAAAAGAAAATATCATGCCTCATACATGGATAAGAATTTCAGAACTCCTCAAAAATCATATGAATCCATTAAATCTCATGTTAATCCTCACATTCATGTCGTACCTACCTCCCCAGAAAAATATTTCTCTCTTCACTCAAGGATTTTTAATGTGGAGTTTTTCTCATTCTCAAAACATATGTGATCTCCATAGGCTTGCTATCCTCCTAGTATCTCTATATCACAGAGTCACAAATGTCCCAATAATGAGGTCTTTTGCATGGTTTTCTCTAAGGCTTAGGGTTGGTAGGTTTAAAATGTAAAAACATTTGAGGCAGAATGAGGAGGGTTAAGCTCTAAAGTGAAGTAAATGCATGAAAATAGTTTTTCTCAAGAATGGTGTGCTCCTCAATCAGCTCAAAAACGAATCACCTCCAAAAACCTCTTCATTTGGGAAGTTCACATTTATAATTTCAGCATCAATGATTTTCATCCCTCTTTTCCCCATTTGTAGCACTGTTTCATCTTGATTTCAGATCTAGATTTCTCTTCAGAATCATGTTTTTGAGGAAAAGAGAGGCAGATTTGGATCTTCAAATATTGGTGAACACATAGCCCATGTGTAATGATATTTTGGGCCACTCATACATCTTCCCATCATGACATTTATTCCACCCAAGAATCAATAAATATGGAAACACTTTCAATTCAGCTCAAACATATTCTTCAGGAAAGCAAAACAGAGCCCATATTCTCCCTCCCCCACACTTGAGTTCAACAATAATCATGCATTTAACTTCTATAGAAGGTTGAGAAGGGATAAATGGATTTTAATGTGGCTTCCTAACAAGGTATTTCATGGATAATAGGGGCTTAAAGAAGGTAATATGTAAAGGTAGTCTAAAATACAAGTTTAATGCAAAAGGGGCTTTCAAAGTGATGCCTCAATCATACTTGACGCATTTCATGAACTCTAACAGCTTTGAAAAAGATAAAAATAGAAAGTTATGGATCATAAAACATGTCTCAAGACTCTCAAGAAAAATATAAATATAAGAAGATGTAAAATAGGTTTAGAAACCTCTCGGGTTGGGCATGATTTTCAATTTGGACAGGACTAGTGCACATGAGTTTCACAGTTAATCAAACGTCATCAAATGAAAAGATCGAAAATCAGAAACAAAACCCATTCAGCAATCATTTAAATCCTAAAATACTCAAATCAAGCAATAGGCCAAAAATACCAAGATGGTTTTAATTTTACAAAGTATTCGATTTCATCTCAAGAATCCTAAAAACACACCAAAAAATGAAAAAGGAAAACAAGAAAATTAAAAAAAAACAGCATGGAAAATAAAATGAAAGCACAAACAAAAGAAATGACAACACATAAGAAAAATAAATAAAAAGAAAGAGAAAAGGTATATAAAAGGGATAATTCTTGGTTTTACCCCCAAGTGGATGCTAGGTGTTTACTGCCCCTAGTCAGGCAGTTGTAGTAGATTATCCCCAATCAGATGGTGGATGCAGTTTCTTTGAGATAAACCACTACATGTGAGTATTTCCAGTGTCCATCAGTAGACACTGAGATTGGAGAACCCCAAAGAAAATAAGAAAGTTCCCAACCCCCAAGAAATAAGAAAGATAGAATTTTAGATCCAGAGTGGGAGGGAATAGAATATAGGGGTGCTCCCTGTGAACTTCTGTGTTTTCCTCCTCCAAATGGTATGAAAGTTATTGTAGAGGAGGTAGTCGCACCACCACTAGCTTCTCTGAATCTTCTTCCTTGATCACCACCACTTTGGTGGTATCTTTTTTATCATCCAAGGTCTGATCCATTTCTACTGTATCCGAAATTTCAGAAAAAGATAAGTTAGAAAACAATTCAGTTTGAATAAGATTAAAACAAGATGAATCAATTAAGAAATCTCCCCTTTCAAGTAAGTCAGCTTGAAAATTGATCTCTTCAGGAAAGACCAGTGACAACTCCATCTCAGTAGGTGTATCGTCTTCTTCATCTTCCAAAGCAAGAGATAGTTCAAAAGGTACTGATTGTTCAATATCAAGCATGGGAAGATCAAGTTTCAGGTTATCTTCAACAAAGTTTTTCCATGATTCTTCCAAGAAATGTTGATCTCCCATAAGTGCATCAGCTGGCATGTGTACATCAGGGACCTCCTTAAGAAATGGTTGAGTTTAGGATGATATAATTAAATCTTTTAGAAGCTCCTTATCACCCTCCTCGAGTTCTTTGACATAAAAAATAATCGGTGAAATCTCTTCCACCACTCATTCTGGTTCAGGTTCTGGTTCAGGGTCGGGTTGTTGCACCATAGAACAGATATATTATTCAACCATTTCAGATTTACTCTTAAGTTTTTTTATTTCATCTTTCAGTTCTTGAATTTATGATTCAGGATCATATTTAACTTCTTCATGCACCTATGATTGGTCAGTCCATGCATAATAATCACCATTGAAATACATAATGAACAAAGATTTTTTTTTGTTTTTGAAATTTATGATTTTTTTGTGTTTTTTTAAATGAATGGAAGAAAAATAATTTACAGTATGTGAATAAAAATAATGAGTGAAGACCACTTGGATCCCCGAAAATGGAGCCAATTTAATGAAGCGTTGTCGTGCGCGCTCTCAAAAATGTTTATACTAAGTGCAGCACAGTAGCTGACCTAAGTCGATCTCTTGAGGAGCCTTTTGCAGTCAATCACTCACTACTTATAATTCACTATATATATATATATGAAATGAAATAAAATAACAAGAAATGGTATTTTGTAATTGAAAATGTGAAACTAAAATTAAACATGAAAATGCAATGCAAACAGAATGTATGCAAACAGAATGATGTTAAGACAGAAAGGAGACATTCCCGAGAGCATCACCCATAGTGAACCTTCATCATCTCATTATTATTTTCGAATTTACTTAATGAACATGATCCATCGTATGCATGAAAATCCTCCTCTTAATATGGTTTTGAACATATGGTACTCTCAACGATCGCCGAGAGACCACACATTCACTTCCCCGATCGAGGGAAAATATTGCAGAAGTGAAAGCTAAACCTCGGGTGGCAAGTGGAGACACAAAGGAGCCTTAACCACTAAGACCCCCCTAGGTATAAATCTAATAAAATAAGAAACATTAAGACATTAATGTTCAAGTACTTGGTTTCATCACTGGATTACTCCCCTGGGAAATTCCTCAGGTTAGCTACTCATGATCACGAGCATAAGAGTTCATAGTGGAAAGAAAACAGGAGTAGAAAAAAAAGAGAGAAAGAAAAGAGAGAAAGGATAACACTTGAATAAAAATATGAAATGATATTACAGAATGAAAAGAAAATAAAATAAAATACTAAACTACAGAAAATCTCCAACAAAGGCTATTCCTAAGTTGCCAACCTTTTGAAATGAAAAAGACGCACTCTTTTATAGGGAGAGGGGGTGAAAATTTGGATCCGAAATTAATCTTAGAATGTATGCGCATGGATGGTCCCTTTAATGACCGAATTTGGAACTTTTACCTTCTTGACAGTTGTTCAAATACCTCTCCTATGTCTACCTACGAAATTTCAGCTTTATTGGCCAGAAAATTATGGAGTTATGGCCTCCTCACTTAGAGTATTTAATTCTTCCAGGCAGACTGTTTGTATTCCAATATAACAAGTTCCAACGTATTAATGGCCTTGATAATGAAAGAATAATGTGCGAAAATATTAATTAAAGTTATTCATAATGATGTCTTTCATCTCCATGTAAAAGTTCAGCTCCAATGGTTCTTCCATTTGTGATATATGGTCCCCACAATAAAATTATGCAGTTCTGTACACAGTTTTTGAGGCCTGAATTGTGAGCTGCATTTGAGCTTCCAAATGATGGATTAAGATTTGGGTCCAGAAGGATAAAATGAACCCCATCGAACATAGAAACCTATAAAAGAATAATATTTCAATTTGGGTCAATTTAGAAAAAGTTATGGCCGAAACATTATAATAAATGAAAACTGTTTAAATCCAAAATAAGCCATTTTTTCAATTAAGCTCAAAAATACCTCTAAAACATGAAATGTGACAATTGCCATTTAAATAACACATTGGTGGGATTAAAAACATTGAAATTAAGAATAAAATAATTGAAAATATTTATTCTATCAATTTACAAGGTACTCAAAAGGTACAATATGGAACAATCCAAGAGAGGATTGTTACTTATGTCACAGGTGTAAATCTCTCCAAGAAAATGTGTCCACAAACACAGGAAGAGATTGAAAGAATGAGTAGAGTCCCTTATGCTTCTTTAGTGGGTTCTATGATGTATTTAATGTTATGTACTAGGTTTTATGTTGCCTTTGCTTTAAGAATGGTGGGTAGATATCAAGCCAATTCAGGAGAGCTGCACTGGACAGCTGTTAAAACTATCCTAAAGTACTTAAGGCGTACTAAGGATATTTTCCTGGTGTATGGAGGATATGATGAACTAGTTGTGAGGAGATACACTGATTATAGTTTCTAGAAAGATCATGATGATATGAAATCGCATTCAGGCTACATTTTTTGCCTGAATGTTGGTGTAGTGAGCTGGAGAAGCTCAAAGCAAGATGTGGTTGTTGATTCTATAGCAGAGTCCGAATATATTGCAGCTTTCGATGTAGAAAAGGAAGCAGTCTAGATACGTAGCTTTATCTCAGACATTGGTGTGGTATCTAGCAGTGTAGAACCTATTCCAGTATATTGTGATATTACTGTTGCAGTGGTGCTTGCCAAGGAGCCCAGGTCTCACTAGAGGACAAAGCATATTCTTCGGAAGTTTCATCTCTTGAGGGATTTTACTCAAAGAGGTGAAGTGAAAATTAGCAGAGTAGCCATAGAGGACAATGTGGCAGACCCCCTGACTAAATCCATTTCTCAGCAGAAGCATTATTCATATGTGAGAGCTAGCGGATTGAAACTTGTTAGCAGTTGGCTCTAGTGCAAGTGGGAGTGTTGAAAGTGGGTTCCCTAGACCCAACTTGTATTGTACTTTGATTACTGTTACATGTATTCAGTTTGTTTTATACATGTGTTTATCTTTCCATGATAGTGTAGATACTTTTGCATCCACTTTATTAATTGCAATTTCCTTAGATTATCTGTCGCATCAAATGGTTATAGTAGGTCCCAGGCCATAATGAGAACCCTGAGATGCCATGACCATAATCTTAAGGTAACATCCTATGGTCTAGTTACATCGTTCTGAAAGGACACAGATGATGTGTTACCATCAGGTGTTGGGGACTCATAAGCATTGAGACTTCATCTAATGAAGTTAACACTTGATGATCTCTAGCTATTGAGATCAAGAGGACAGACTCGCTTAATAGGAACACCACATGCTTCGGGTGTCATTGGTCATTCCTATCTACAGACATTTGTAATGGTCTCCTGACTTGATATCATTATCAATGAATGTCATTTAATTATATACATTTGATATAAGGCGAAAACCATGGTGAAAAGTCATGGTGAGGTAGTTTATATCAGGTACGTCATTAATGGCATGATATTGATTGAATGATCGAGAAAGGATTTGTCGCTTCTGAGTTTAGGAAGAGATATCTAGGGCCTGGTTGATTAGGATGGTTGCACCTTTATTAAATCCATGGCCATGGTAGTTGAAGGTAAGACCGTCTGGAAAAATCAACAAACAAAATAAAGAAAATAAAGAATGATGACACTAGTATGCATTCTGCTTTATTAAGATATCGATGACGAAGAGATTATATTACACAGACTGTGTTCGTAGGAAGGCAGTCATTGCTTTGACTTTGCCTTATCTCTATAGGGGCCTAGATGGGTTACTAGACCCCGCTCTAGGTCAGTGATATTATTCACTGCTATTGAGATAAGGGCCTAGAGGGTCACACACAATATTGCCTTGAGAATCAACCCTATTCTGGGAATAGGAATTTAGAACTTGGAGGGCCTCGCCAAAGGGTCCGAGCACTATCCAAGTTCTATGGATCACCAAAGAATAAATAAATTCATTAATTATTTGAGTTTATAATAATTCGTTGAATTTGTCACGACCCGTCCTCGGGGCCCGTGTCGTGACTACCCCAAGCCCGCCTTCCATAGGCCAGGGGCTGGCGACTAGCACCAAGGCATAAATCCCGAAAAAAGGGAAGGCATTGCCTTTGTAAAGTAAACAACAAACACCACAGAGTAAGTAGGCAGAGGTAAACACTAATTAAAAGCTGGTACAACAGTAAGTGCGGAAAAGTAAAGGGGGCCGGAAATACAAGACCAACTGTAAAGTACAACTGAAAGGGGAAAAACAGCAACTGAAAGAAAAAGCCACAGCATCAAGCCGTCCACTGGAAGTCCCACCTGAAGGGTGGGTGCAGATAGCCTCCACTGCTCCTCGGGTCCAGCCGACCGCTCCGAGTACGTCCTGCCCAGTGGTCCACCTCCAGGTATCATCCTGCTCCGCAAGCCTCCACCACAATCAGCGATGTCAGTCGTCTGTAACCAACACAACGTAGTGCGGGCATAACCCATGCAGGGGTGAGTATAAGCTACTCAGTAGGGACCCCGAGACCCCCGAAGGTCTCCCAGAATCCACAAAGGATAAACCACAAAGGAAAGATACAACCATGAAGTAACATCCGACACGGCTTAGGTATATGCCCATACATATACCTAAGTCATCAATTCTCACTCGGCTCCAACATCCGAGCTCAAGTAAAACCCAGTCCACACAGGAAAGCAAAACATAAATCCACACAGGATAGCACAACACAATCCACAAAGGAAAGAAAAACGTAAATCCGCACAGGATAGCACAACACAATCCACAAAGGAAAGCAAAACAGTGTTTCAGCTCACACTGGTATACTTCTTCGAATGACGATAGAGATGATCCCTAATCCATCTAAGACATCGGACCCACAAAGGATCGATAGGTACTAACCCCCGCAATGACCCACAAAGGATCTGACCCACAAAGGATCGATAGGTAACTAACCCCCGCAAAGACCCACACAGGATCGGGCCCACACAGGACCTGTAGGCGCTGGCCCACACAGAACCGTTGAGTGCTGACCCGCATAGGATCGGACCCACATAAGATCAGACCCACACAGGATCGGTAGCATTGACCCACAAAGGATCGCTGAGTGTTGTAGTCGTCGTCGTCGAATCCACTGAGGATCTCTGTACAGTCGCCGTCGTCATAGTAGCAGTCGCAGCCAGCTCTAGGGTTCCCGCACACAGCAAGCTCGTTCGGGAGGGTCTGCTCCACGAGCCGAGAGGCTGATACATCAACTGACACATAGTCCAGAGTTGATGTATCCAAAAGTTCTGTATCATCAGCAGGAACTCAACGTCGCAGACGGCGCGTCAATCGGACGCCCGGTCTGAGAGTTATTGGCTTTTTCGTCCCAGGGGCCCGGTTGGTTTTTAAGGAAAAATGAACCCGACCGTACTCCACCTGCATCCAAACCTCGGTCAGAGTAAGCCAAAAGATCCATCTCACTTAGAGGAAAACAACAAAGTCGACGGCACGTCAATCGGACGTCCGAAGCTGAAGATATGAGCGTTTCTGCTCTGAGGGCCCGGTTGGTTTCGTGTACGAACCAACCCGGATGAACCCAAAGTATTCACAAACCTTGAATGTAATATACCAAAACGACCGTCTCGATCCAAGTATCGCATCGCCGCTGACGGCGTGTCGTTCGGAGGCCCGTAGCTCAAGTTATTAGCAAAAGACCGAAAAGGTCTGGGAACGGGGAGTCTGGGCCCGGACCAACCCGGCCCAACCCCCCTGGGTCGGCCCGAATCGGGTCGACCCGACCCGGGTCCGGGTCCGACCCGGTTTGGCATGACCCGGCCCGGCCAGGGTGGCCCGGCCCAGCCTGGGCGCGACCCGGCCCGGCGGGTCGGGCCGGTTCGGCTCGGCCGAGCGGCCGAGCGGAGGAACCGTGGGGCGCGCTGCCCCCGCGGGATGAAGTGTCGCGGCCCCGTGTGGGGCCGCGCTGGGTCAGCGTACGTGGATTTGCTGCGTACCGTGTGTCACCGGACCTGCGCAGTCGCGGGTCTGGTCGGCCGTCGCCGCCGCGCCGGCGACCCACGCCGCCGGTGGATTCTGCAGGCCACTGGAGTTGCTCTGGTGGTCCGATTCCACTTCCGTCTGCGCCATGGCTCCTCCTGGGTCCCATTCTTCACTGCTAGGCCCTCAAATCGCCATTGCGGCCCCGTTTGTCATCGTCCGCCGTTTTGCGCACCAAGAACGAAAAAGTGCGGTGGGTTCGGACTTGTTCGTTAGTCCGCACCCACCGCGTTAGCGGTTTTAAAAGAAATATTACACAACAAAAGTTTAACAAACGTCGCGGGTATAAATCATAAAGATTTTTTAAGAATAAAACCCCTACCTCGTCGAAGTCATCGAACGTGCGTTCTTCACGGAATTGATCGTCGCGGGAGAAGAGGATCGTCGAGTCGCGGAAGGGCATCGCGTCGTCGCGGTATATGGCATTGCGTCGACGAACTCCGAGGATCAAGAACATACAGATTTAATTATAACAATTAAATCCATGTTGTTGTTATAAACCACAAAGAATTAAAAGGTCCGCAATCTCTCACCTCAACGGATGATCGAAGATTTGTTGCGGATGAAGGAACGTCACAGAAGAACGTCGCAGGAGAAGAATCGTCGGCGTCGCGGTACTTGGCGTCGCGTCGTCGATCTCCGAGGGATCGGTGTTCTTCGTCGCCCTTCGTTGGAGGCCAACGTTCTTCGCGTTCTTCACGTTCTTCACGAAGGAGGATGAAGGACTTAAGGTTTCTGCCAAATCCTCTCAACGAACAACACTCAAGAAGAAAAATGTTGGTCTTATTTTATTACATGCCAACAAACAAAAAACAAACTAAGTAACGACCCATTAATTCATAGAATTAATTTCAACAAATAAACCGCCCAATTAATAGGAGCGTTTAATTGTATAAGAAATGCCCCAGTTGACTTTATTTAAAAAGGGTTTTCGTAGGTGCGTTACTTAGCGGGAAAGAAAAGGTGGGCTCGTGCAGGCCCCACCTCACAAATATCCTACCCACTTGGTAGGATATTTTCAGATAGCACCCTATCCGCATCAACTCGGCTTAAGCAACTTTAAGTGGCTTTCAGGTGGCTTTAAGTGAAATAAAAATAAATTTGTCGCACCACTTTATTTTATTTCTTAACTTAAAGCCCAAAAATTTAAAACCACACCCAAGCAAACGCAACTCTGGAAGAGGTGTTTCTAAGAAAATACTGGCGTTTCAATTCCATTGGTGCCCTCAGAATTCGATTTCGAGCACCAGTTTAAAAGTTAGAAAAACCCGCTCGTCCGTTCACTGAACGTACCCGAGCCAAACGTCGGAAAATGATTCCAGGCACACCGGGCCTCGGAATCAGGTGCCGTCAGAAACTGCATTCTTGTAAAATTCCAAAGAAAATTTAGAAAAAAATTTCCTTGAAATTTACGGGTCTTTACATCACTCCCACCTCAGGGATTTACGTCCCCATAAAGATATATAATAAACTAGGGAAACAAATGTGGGTACTGAGCACGCATCTGAGCCTCTCGCTCCCAAGTGCTCTCCTGGAGGTTCCCGTGCTTCCATCTGATGCGCACTAGAGGAATAGATCGTCCACGTAGGACCCGCTCCTGTCGATCCTCGATCTCCACCAGGACCTCCGCAAAAGTCGCCCCATCATCAATGTCCAACTCCCCATGGTCAATGATGTGTGTTGGGTCGTGCACGTATATCCTCAGATGAGATACGTGGAAGACGTCATGCACTCGGTGCAACTAAGGTGGTAGAGCCAGGTGATAAGCCACATCGCCAATCCTGCTGAGGACCTGGAATGGTCCGATGAAGCGTGGAGACAACTTGCCGCCATAGCCAAATCTCTGTAATCCACGTCGAGGTGAGACACGCAAGAAGATGTGGTCTCCATCCTCAAACTCCAGTGGTCTTCGCCTCCTGTCAGCATAAGACTTATGCCGGGTATGAGCTGTCCTCATCCACTCCTGGATGACCTGGACCTTCTCTGTCATGGCCCGGACCATCTCTAGTCCCACAAGTGCTGACTCCCCAGGGTCTGTCCAGCACAAAGGAGATCTGCAAGGACTGTCGTACAACGCCTCGTATGGTGCCATCCCGATGGTGGAGTGGTAGATTTTGTTGTACGAAAACTCCACCAAGGGTAAGTGGTCCTCCCAACTGTGACCAAAGTCGAGGACACATGCGCGGAGCATGTTCTCGAGAGTCTGAATGGTCCTCTCTGTCTGACCATCCGTCTGAGGGTGAAAGTCGGTGCTCAGACGTAGCTGTGTCCTGAACGCCTCTTGAAACCCCTTTCAAATCTGGGAAGTAAAGCGAGCATCTCGATTAGAGACGATAGACGATGGCACACGGTGAAGCCGTATAATCTCCTGAACGTAGAGACGCCCCAAGCTCTCCACTGAGCCCTGCTCTCTGATGGGTAAGAAGTGACCTTACTTGGTGAGTCAGTCAACAATCACCCAGATGGAGTTGTGAACTCTAGAAGTGTGTGGAAGTACAGTCACGAAGTCCATAGATATCTCGTCCCACTTCCACTCCGGGACCTCCAAGGGATGTACCAAGCCTGCTAGTACCTGATGCTCTGCCTTCTCCTACTGGTAGGTGAGGCATCGAGAAACGAACTCTACCACAACCTTATTCATGCCCGGCCACCAGTGCTGTTGCCTGAGGTCCTGGTACATCTTCGCCACTCCAGGATGTACCGCCAAAGGAGAAGTGTGAAACTATCTCAGCACCTCCTCTCGTAAAGCGACTGGTACTAAGGTATGTCCTCTGAAAAGGATGTCATGCTCTAGTCCAAAGGAGAAACCATCAGGTGCCTGTCCTGAGGATATCTGCGCACGTCGCGTCTCACAGTCAGTGTCCCCATGTTGTGCCTCTCTGACCCGCTGTAGTAGCGGAGGAGAGACTGTGAGTGACTAAAGGAAGGTTGCTCCATCCCTATCCACAAAGGATATCCGCAAAGCGTCTAGCTGCTCTGTCGCCTCCTCGAGTAGTTGAATGCCCGTCCTCCTGCTAAGAGCATCGGCTACCACGTTCCCCTTCCCAGAAGTATAGACTATCTCAAAGTCATAGTCCTGGAGGAACTCGAGCCATCGTCGCTGTCTCAGGTTCAGGTCCTTCTGAGAGAAGATGTACCTAAGACTCTGATGGTCCGAAAAGACTGTAAAGCGCTCGCCCATCAGATAGTGTCGCCATGTCTTTAGAGCGAAGACCACTGCTGCTAACTCCAGGTCATGGGTAGCGTAGTTCTGCTCATGCGGCCTCAACTGATGTGATCCATAGGCGATCACTGCCCGCTCCTACATCAGGACACATCCAATTCTGGTCCCTGATGCATTGCAGTAGACTACGTACCCTACTCCCTCCTCAGGAAACCTCAAGATAGGTGCGCTGGTCAATCTCTGTCTCAGCTCCTGGAAGCTCTGCTGAAATCTGTCCGACCACACAAAGGGTTTCCCCTTCTTCGTCAAAGCTGAGAGTGGTGCCGCAACTCTGGAGAAGTCTGGGAAAAATCTCCAGTAGTATCCAGCTAGTCCCAAGAAACTACGCACCTCTGTCATGCTCTTGGGTGGATCCCAAGCTAGCACTTCCTCGATCTTCGCAGGATCCACTGTAACTCCCTCCTCGGAGATGACGTGCCCCAAGAAGTGGACCTCACGTATCCAGAACTGACACTTCAAGAGTTTTCCATAAAGCTGGTGCTCTCAGAGTGTGTCTAGTACAACCCATAAGTGGTAGGTGTGCTCCTCCTCAGTCGTCGAGTATATCAAAATGTCGTCGATGAAGACTATGACAAATCAATCGAGGTATGGCTGGAAGATCCTGTTCATGAGGCCCATGAACATAGCTGGAGAATTGGTTACTCCGAATGGCATAACCAAGAACTCATAGTGGCCATACCGACATCTGAAGGTCGTCTTATGCATTTCCTCGTCCCGAACTCTGAGCTGATGATAGCCTGACCTGAGGTCTATCTTCGAGAACCACCGTGCTCCCTTGAGCTGGTCAAAGAGGTCATCAATCCTCGGTAGCGGATACTTGTTCCTCACTGTCACCTGGTTCAGGTGACGATAGTCAACACAAAGTCGCAAGCTCCTGCCCGCCTTCTTGGCGAACAATATCGGGGAAGCCCAGGGTGAAACACTGGGTCGGATGAAACACTTTCCCTGCAAGTCCTCCAACTATACTTGTAGCTCTCGAATCTCAGCGGGGGCCATCCGATATGCTGGAGCTGATATCGGGGTCGTCCCAGGGTACAGGTCAATATGAAAGTCTACCTCTCTGCGAGGAGGTAGCCCTGGAACGTCATCGGGAAAGACGTCCGCGTACTGATCCACCACTGTAGGAAAACTAGGAATCCGCACGTCAACTGCTCCTAGGATGAGGCTAGCCAACCGATGAGTGATGGGATGTCCTCTCCTCTGCGGTAGTCCATCCTGTGTCGCGAAGGTTCCCTTCTCGCCGGTGAAGGTGAACCTGCTCCCGTCGGTGCGTACACATCGCACCTTGCGCCTAATACAGTCAATCTGTGCATGGACTGTAGATAAACAATCCATGCCCAAGATGACGTCGTAAGGCCTCAACGCCGC
Organism: Viscum album; assembly: GCA_963277665.1. Taxonomy (NCBI): domain Eukaryota; kingdom Viridiplantae; phylum Streptophyta; class Magnoliopsida; order Santalales; family Viscaceae; genus Viscum; species Viscum album. The sequence goes on along the minus strand of OY728161.1, from coordinate 692,955,483 downwards.
TAAAAGAAGATCCCAGCCAAATATCTCACCTCCTAGAGTAATCTCACATTGTCGGCACCAGTGCGTAATCGTCGAGTCTTCTCCCGTATGAGTCTCTAGCCGTAAGGATCGAGCCAACGGCTCTGTCGGAATCTCCAAGCTCCGAACAAGGGCAGTGTCTATGAAAGAGTGACTCACTCTTGTGTCTATAAGAACTGAAGCAAGGGTGGAATAGACACAGATCGTACCTCGAATCATCTCGGGCGCGCCGTGGTTGTAGGCCTCTACTGCCTGGAGCTGTGCCTATCTCTTCCTGTCAGCTCCCTGTGGTCGGGGTGGACCTCCTGGTGGTGGTGGTGGTAGAGCCTCAAAGCGTCGCCCACCACCTGCTGCTCGGCCAGCTCCTCTGCCTCGTCCGCCTCCTACCTGTGGACCACCACGGTTGACACTCTGCCTCTGCCTGGGTGGCCCGTCAACTGTCTTCTGCTCCTCGGCACAGTGGGTCGGGCAGTCACGAGCCATGTGACCCTGCTCGCCACATGTGTAGCACTACCTGCCTCTCGAAAGACTGGCTCCACGTTGTGTGCCCCGCACTGCTGAGCCAGTGTCCTGAGGTCGTCTGCGTGAGGGTCTGGTCTTCCTGGACCCCTGATTCATCCATCGAATTCCCACTACGGAAGACTCTACTACGTGCCGTCACGCGGTAGGTCTCGCCGCTGGAGAAGTCTCAGCAAGAAAGCTCTCGATCAAGAGGGCTCGCTCCAGTACTCCTTCCTGGGTCGGAATGCTGAGGGAGATCAGCGATGCCCGAATCTCATGTCTCAATCCCTGCTCAAAGGTCCAGGCCCGGAAGAATGGGTCCCATACCATGTCGGTCGAGTAGCATGAGAGATCGGTAAATCTCGCCGAGTACTGGGCGACCGTCAAGCTGCCATGCTGCAGTTGAAGAAGCTCCTGGATGCGCACTGCACGGAGGGTGGCCGGGACGAAATCTGAGCAGAAGAGGCCCTCAAAGTCTGTCCAGAGGAGAGATGCCTCATCGTGCACCTGGAGCATCAAGCTCCACCATCGGCCCGCTGCTGCGTGTAGTAGGCTCGCTGCGAGGATCACCATGAGGTCTGCTGGTGTCCTCACTAGCCTGAAAACTCGTACCACAGCCTCCAGCCAGTCCTCGGCTGCCTGGGGGTCCATCTCCCCATGGAACCTGGGTGGTCGCTGGCGCTGGAACTCATGTAGTGCACTGAGGCGACGTGCATCGTCAGCGGCTGCTGCTGGAAGCATCGGTGGCTCGGCGGGTAGAGGTATTGTCGGTGCCTCTACTGTCAAAGGGCCCTGTACCGAGGCCTCATCGCTCGGCGGGCTGTCGTCACGTACAACTCTCGGAACCCTAGCTGGCTGCCGTCATAGGGCCATCCTAAAAAGAAACAGGTGCGCCACAGTCAGAACAGTTTACCTGGTGATCTGATACAAAGTAATCAAAAAGAAAAATTGAAACACACATGCAATCAATGTTTTCGTGCATTAATTCGGAAATCAGAATTCAGAGTCCTGGTGTACGGATACGTCGGCCGCCACACCAACACTGGGCTCCCTGGACTGATAACCACACTCAATACGCTATACACTATTGCTTCACATAGAAAAGATCAGAGTTCGCGGTAGAACTGAACTCCTCTAATACCAATTTGTCACGACCCGTCCTCGGGACCCGTGTCGTGACTACCCCAAGCCCGCCTTCCATATGCCAGGGGCTGGCGACTAGCACCAAGGCGTAAATCCCAGAAAAAGGGAAGGCGTTGCCTTTGTAAAGTAAACAACAAACACCACAGAGTAAGCAGGCAGAAGTAAACACTAAGTAAAAGCCAGTACAACAGTAAGTGCGGAAAAGTAAAGGGGGCCGGAAATACAAGCCCAACTGTAAAGTACAACTGAAAGGGGAAAAACAGCAACTGAAAGAAAAAGCCACAGCGTCGAGCCGTCCACTAGAAGTCCCACCTGAAGGGTGGGTGCAGATAGCCTCCACTACTCCTCGGGTCCAGCCGACCGCTCCGAGTATGTCCTGCCCAGTGGTCCACCTCCAGGTACCGTCCTGCTCCGCAAGCCTCCACCACGATCAGCGATGTCCGTCGTTTGCAACCAACACAACATAGTGCGGGCATAGCCCGTGCAGGGGTGAGTCTAAGATACTCAGTAGGGACCCCGAGACCCCCGAAGGTCTCCCAGAATCCACAAAGGATAAACCACAAAGGAAAGATACAACCACGAAGTAACATCCGACACGGCTTAGGTATATGCCCAGTCATATACCTAAGTCACCAATTCTCACTCGGCTCCAACATCTGAGCTCAAGTACAACCCAGTCCACACAGGAAATCAGAACGTAAATCCACACAGGATAGCACAACAAAATCCACAAAGGAAATCAAAATGTAAATCCACACAGGATAGCACAACACAATCCACAAAGGAAAGCAAAACAGGGTTTCAGCTCACACAGGTATACTTCTTCAAATGACGATAGAGATGATCACTGATCCATCTAAGTCGTCGGACCCACAAAGGATCTATAGGTACTAACCCCCGCAATGACTCACAAAGGATCTGGCCCACAAAGTATCGATAGGTAACTAACCTCCGTAAAGACCCACACAGGATCGGGCCCACACAGGACCTGTAGGTGCTGGCCCACACAGGACCGCTGAGCGCTGACCCACATAGGATCAGACCCACACAGGATCGGTAGCACTGACCCACAAAGGATCGCTGAGTGTTGTAGTCGTCACCGTCGAATCCACTGAGGATCTCTGTACATTCGTCGTCGTCACAGTAGTAGTCGTAACCAGCTCTAGGGTTCCCGCACACAGCAAGCTCGTTCGGGAGGGTCTGCTCCACGATCCGAGAGGCCGATACATCAACTGACACATAGTCCAGATTTGATGTATCCAAAAGTTCCGTATCGTCAATAGGAACTCAACGTCACAGACGGCGCGTCAATCGGACGCCCGGTCTGAGAGTTATTGGCTTTTTCGTCCCAGGGGCCCGGTTGGTTTTTAAGGAAAAACCAACCCGACCGTACTCCACCTGCGTCCAAATGTTGGGCGGAGTAAGAAAAAAGATCCGTCTCACTTATAGGAAAACAACAAAGTCGACGGCACGTCAATCGGACGTCCGAAGCTCAAGATATGAGCGTTTCCTCTCCGAGGGCCTGGTTGGTTTCGTGTACGAACCAACCCGGACGAACCCAAAGTATTCCTAAACCTTGAGTGTGATATACCGAAACGACCGTCTCGATCCAAGGATCGCATCGTTGCTGACGGCGCGTCATTTGGAGGCCCACAGCTCAAGTTATGAGCAAAAGACCGAAAAGGTCCGGGAACGGGGGGTCTGGGCCCGGACTGACCCGGCCCAACCGCCCCTGGGTCGGCCCGAACCGGGTCGACCCGACCCGGGTCCGGGTCTGACCCGGTTTGGCGCGACCCGGCCCAGCCTGGGCGCGACCCGGCCCGGCGGGTCGGCCCGGCTCGGCTCCGCCGAGCGGAGGAACCGCGGGGCGCGCTGCCCTCGCGGGATGAAGTGTCACGGCCCCGCGTGGGGCCGCGCTGGGTCAGCGGACGCGGCTTTGCCACGTCCGGTGTGTCACCGGACCCGCGCGGTCACAGGTCTGGTCGGCCGCCGGTGGATTCCGCGGGCCACCAGAGTTGCTCCGGTGGTCCGATTCCACTTTCGTCTGCACCGTGGCTCCTCCTGGGTCGCATTCTTCACTGTCAGGCCCTCAAATCGCCATTGTGGCCCCGTTTGTCATCGTCCGCCATTTCGCGCACCAAGAGCGAAAAAGTGCGGTGGGTTCGGACTTGTTCGTTAGTCCGTAACCACCGCGTTAGCGGTTTTAAAAGAAATATTACACAACAAAAGTTTAACAAACGTCACGGGTATAAATCACAAATATTTTCTAAGAATCAAACCCTTACCTCGTCGAATTCGTCGAACGTGCGTTCTTCACGGAATTGATCGTCGCGGGAGAAGAGGATCGTCACATCGCGGAAGGGCCTCGCGTCATCGCGGTATACGACATTGCGTCGACGAACTCCAAGGATCAAGAACATACAGATTTAATTATAACAATTAAATCCATGTTGTTGTTATAAACCACAAATAATTAAAAGGTCCGCAATCTCTCACCTCAACAGATGATCGAAGATTTGTCGCGGATGAAGGAACATCGCAGAAGAACGTCGCAGGAGAAGAATCTTCATCGTCGTGGTACTTGGTGTCGCTTCGTCGATCTCCGAGGGCTTGGCGTTCTTCGTCGCCCTTCATTGGAGGTCCGCGTTCTTCGCATTCTTCGCGTTCTTCGCATTCTTCGCAAAGGGGGATGAAAGACATAAGGTTTCTGCAAAATCCTCTCAACGAACAACACTCAAGAATAAAAATGTTGGTCTTATTTTATTACATGCCAACAAACGAAAAACAAACTAAGTAACGACCCATTAATTCATAGAATTAATTTCAACGAATAAACCGCCCAATTAATAGGAGCGTTTAATTGTATAAGAAACGCCCCAGTTGACTTTATTTAAAAAGGGTTTTCGCAGGTGCGTTACTTAGCGGGAAAGAAACGGTGGGCTCTTGCGGGCCCCACCTCACAAATATCCTACCCACTTGGTAGGATATTTTCGGATAACACCCTATCTGCATCAACTCAGCTTAAGCAGCTTTAAGTGGCTTTCAAGTGGCTTTAAGTGAAATAAAAATAAAGTTGTCGCAGCACTTTATTTTATTTCTTAACTTAAAGCCCAAAAATTAAAAACCACACCTGAGCAAACACAACTCCGGAAGAGGCGTTTCTAAGCAAATACCGGTGCTGCGATTCCATCGGTGCCCTCAGAATTCGATTCCGAGCACCGGTTTAAAATTTAGAAAAACTCGCTCGTCCATTCACTGAACGTACCCGAGCCAAACTTCAGAAAATGATTTCGGGCACACCGGGCCTCGGAATCAGGTGCCGTCAGAAACTGCGTTCTTGTAAAATTACAAAGAAAATTAAGAAAAAAATTTCCTTGAAATTTACGGGTCTTTACAGAATTTATTTATAAGATGTATTAACAAATTATATAGTAAATACACATATAAATATTATTCGACTTGATTTAAATATCCTAGGTTCGTTTAATATTAGCAGGTTAAATGAGTCAAGTTAAAGACTCAAATCTATCATGTAATATATTTATATTTTACAAGTAAGTGATAAATTGTAAATATTATTTATGGCATAATTTTATTTGTCATAAATAATTATTTGTATCGCATATATAGCAGACGTCTATTACACGGGGGTCGGGAACCTATACCGTTTGTTTTAACACTCCCTATATAAGTGAGAGAGATGCTCTCCCACCATTACTATTCATGTGTCAAGATTGAGAGAGTCTCTCTCCTACTGGAATTTAGAGAGAGAGTCTCTCAAGCAAAGAAGGATCTTTAATGTCATCCATCCCGGATCGAAGCTTCCTCCTTTGCGGTGATCATCGATGCACTGAAGTGTGTGTCGAAGATCCGCGCTAGCACCCGAATCGTGACGAACGGCGTGCGAACTGATTCACGAGGCATGTGTGGAGGATCTAGAGGGCTTCGACATCAGATTCTTCAAGCAACGTTCACCGGTAAATGTTCATTTTATTTTTCTGCTCCTTATGAACCTTGTGAGATACTCGAACCAATCCGGGACAAGATCACTGGAGTTGACAGGGTTATGTCACTCTGGTGAAGTAGAAAATTTTAAATTCCCGGCCCACAGGCTTCCGCTATGTAGTCCCGGTACCCAACAATTTTAATGATATAAATTTTTTTATTAAAAAAATTAAAATTTATTTTTCTTTAAAATCAATCCAAACAAAAAATTTACCCAAATAATATTTAATTAAAAAATACTAAAACAATATTTATCGGAAAATTTTACATTGGTTTTCTAAATTATGAATAATATTTAAAAATGTATAATTTTACTCCTCAAAGACATGTTTGATTAGTTAAAATATTTATAAACTTCTAGTTCTTGCTTATATAATTATAAAATTATAGTTTTGGTAAAAATAATATTTTCACAATTCACCTAAAAATCAACAATTTTAGAAAAATACAAAAAATTAATCCAAAGAAAATATTTTTATGATGAATCAAAAAATGTCATTCATTTTTTTAAATTAAAATTTTAATATTTAAGAATTTTACTTTTAAATAAAATCATAAAATATAATGAATTTTTTTAAAAGAAAATAACTTTTCAATGTATTAAGCATTATTATCATCATTTTCTATCAATTACTAGTAAAATTATTGTTGATATATTATTCATATCAAAAATATATATTATTTATATCTATAATATGCATTATTTATAATATATTTATTTTATTAAGATAAATTGCATAAAAAACCAATTTTAGTGGAAAATATATTTCTAGTATAAAATCATATTGGTGACACATTAATTTTATCAATGCGTTAGTATTAAAAAATTTATTTATTCATTTATTTCATAATTCGGTTACCTATATTTTTACTCTCCAATTCAATGGCTATATTTCAATGGTTATATAATATTTCATGATTCATTTTGGTTTGATGTTTCATGTGAATAAAACTATTGAACACATTAGGTTTTAAAGGAAAATATATAATTTAAAATCTCAGGGTGTTAGATTCCCCCCCCCCACCCCGCCTAAATAAATTTCATCCTTGCAAATTTAATTACAACTCACTAATGAAAATAGATAAAGGTTTCAAAAAGATATACATGACTAAAGATTTTATTTCTAGTAACATTTCATCCTTACTATATTTAGTTTGACTAGTGAAATCATCATTTCCCATATAATAGGAATGTAACTAAAGTTGAGTTTTTCTATAAACATATGTTCCAAATACCCTAATATAATGGAAATAATTTTGTATAGGGTGTATATAATCAAACTTGTATCAATAGGTGGTCATGGTTTGATTTAAGATTTTAAATTTATTTTTTATATCTTATAAATTATCATGGTCTCTATGTAGAGATGGAAAATCCCTACCTAATATCACATCAAATTTCACTATAGGAAGAATAAAAGGATTTTATAGGAATTTAATTCTTAAAAAAATCTATTAAAGAGGGGTTATATATTTGGGATACAATAATCATACCATTATAATTTTTTATTAATAAATCAACATGTAGTAATTAAGGTGACTATTTTATATCCTTATCAAACATTATAGGTATAAAGAAGTGGGTTGGATACAATAAAATGCAACACTCATAATTATTGAGTAGATGATCGGAGTTCCTCACTCCACATCATTTTGGATGATCGATTCATATAATTCTTACTATCCCTTGGATTAGGAAATTGTCTTGGAAAATTCCTAAGTTCCCCACATTTAAGACATTGAACAGTTAGTGGTACCTCAGGGAAAACTCTTTTTCATTTCACCATTTCCACTAAGATTTTCATTTTTCCTTGGTAATTAGTTTTGGTATTCCCTCCTTTACCATATATAAAACATCTTATAGTTTCTTTTATATATTTACTTGGGTTTTTCTTTCCACATTCTTGGAACATAGGATGTTGAATCATCTTCTCCACATGATCTTCTATGAAACTACATTCTACTACTATTTTACATGTTCAGATATTTGGAAAGATTCATGTTATTAATCATATGTCAAGATAGTTGAGAAAGAATAACAACATAATTTTCAGTGACATCTCTTATCCTAGTTAGTTTCTTATTTAGAAAATTTAAATATTTTCCAACACATACATTATTAACTTGGTTCCACCTAGCTCCAGCCATATCTAAAACCAAAATGTTTTAATCATGAGTGATCAATATTAATATCACAAGGTAATTGTGAAAAACTCAACCATGAAATTTGTTACTCTTTGAAACCATCACATTAGATTTTAGTTCAACCTAAATCACTCTTAGACCAATATAGGTTTCTTTATATTGGGTTATTTCATATTTCAAAACCTAATTCCTTAATATAATAAATACTTCATAATGGATTGTAAATAGAATGTTATTTACAAAAGTATATCCCCTAGGAGTTTCAAACTAGGTGTGTTGTTAGGCCTCTTTTTGTGCATCAGGTGATGATTGAGTTAATACTCAATATAACCCTTTTAGGGTTATTAACCCTAGGTACCTCTATGTTAGAGCTTGCATCTGCTTATAGTATCCAAATAGGTATTTTATTTCTAGTAAATCCACACATTATCAACATTAATAAAATTTCAGAATATTATTCTATAATCAAACTTATCCCTCAGACTTATACATAGGGTAATCACTAAATTTATTTAATCCCAATCCCCAAAAATAAATATATTAATCCTCAAATATAATTAAACACTCCTCTGATAGAAACTATTGTGACCCAAGCTAAACATATCCTTATTTTACATCATTAACAAAATTTAAACATTACATCTCATAAAAATCTCACATAGCTTGTAGAACATTTTGGTTTAGTGTCTTTATGAAATAGTTACATAAGAAACTAATTTAAAAAAAATAAACACCTTTTCACAATAAAACTCTTCTATAACACCTTCTAGACTTCATATAAGTTATATTTATCTTCATAACCTATGAAAGGGAAATATATGGGGTGATATAAAATGATTAGTAATGGAAAACTTATCAATATTTCATTAAGTTTTAAATCATAATAATATAAGAAAACATGAGTAAGTAGAAATTTCTTATTAAACAGAACATGTAATAACAATATTTTTCCAAAAATCATGAAGGAAGGACTTATGATCTCAAAAGAACAAACATGTACCGGGACATAAGTGTATGAGGTAAGCATGGAAACATGGCATAAGAAAATGATATCATAAGTTCATGGAATCATTAATATGTGGAATTAATATAAAACACAGAATCATAAGAATAATTCAAGCCTTATTACTAAGACTATCATTGCAAACACAGTCCCATAGTGGATTGGGTTCACTCCCCATTCCCATAAACAAAGTTGACAAAATATCACTGTGGATTGGATTCACTCCTCATTCATATAAAAATAGAAGAAAATGTCTCATGGTGGATTGAATTTAATCCCCATTTACTTTAATATAGTATAATTAGATTTAAATATTTACCCAGTGAATTATAGGGATATATAATTTGGGGCCCACCTGTCACATAACATAGTGTTCTTAGGTTAACTGCTCATGCACCATGAATGGTATCTCATGAGATTAATACATTACATAATGAATTGTAGGACTATATAATTTTAGATCCAACCATAACATAATGAAAACCATAATATGTACATTCATACATATTCCATATGAGGAAAATAAACTATACATAAGGCATAAGTATGATAATACCCATGAGAAGGATGAGGGTTTCATAATCATGTCTCAAAGCATAATCGAAGAAAATATAATAATGATTCACAATAGAAACATGAATTAAATCATTTTTTATGTTCATATTTTAATAAATAAGCATATTTCTTGAACATTGAGTTCCATTGTAGTAAAATTCAAGAGAAGGATTAAGGATAAGTAAGAATAAAAACAAACCGCATAGGTGAAGCTTTTTGAAATGTGGAAAGGATATTTTAAGTAAGGAGAGGGATTATTATTTTAATTTGAATTATAATTGAACCAGGAGGGTTATCTATAAAATAATAAGTTTTTTAGAGGCTATTCATGGTTAAAAAATATTTTATGGAGGTGGTACTTTTCATAATATTGAAAAATAAAGATCACTTAAACTAGGTTTTTCTTAAAAGAGAAAATCATGGAGGAGACATAAACCAATATTATCCCCCAAAAATAAAGGTAATGTAAACTAGGTATATATGTAAGGAACATATATACAAGATATATATGAAATTCATGACATGAAAATAGAGTGAGAGTGAGAAAAAGAAATAGAATGTGCAACCTGAAAGTAATGAGGCTAGTTTAAAAGATCTATTGTTAGGCTTTAAAATAAGTTTATTTGAATCCAAAATCATAAAAATATATAACAAAAAATTATTTTCAAATGGGATAAAGAATAATTAGGTTTCAAATTTAAAAAGGATAACATCAACGGGAATGGATATTATGGACAAGGATGGGAAACCATCATTAAAGGTGATGAGAATTATTATTAAAATTGATTTAATTTTTGAAAAATAAATTCGCCATGGTATTATATTTGAGTTGAAAATTAATTTTCCTCTATATAGAAAGATATGTTTCAATTTAAAATCTTATAGTGGAAGAAACCAATCATGTAAGTAATAAATTCAACATGAAACATTATAGCACAATGAAATGGGTTTAAGTTAACAAAACCCTTACAGCATCAGAATATTTTGAATTGAAAATCCATAGAAGGTAGAAAACGATAAGTATTTTAAATACCCAATATTTCATGAATTTTATGAAAAAAATAAATCCATTTCCAGTATAATAATACAAAAAAAGGAACAATCGTTGAACATGAATCATATCTCAATGAAACAAAATTGAGACCTAAAAACCCTTAACTTAGGTCATGAATTATTCTACATGTGCACATAAAATCATATATAATAAAATTTAAGTTTATGAAAACATTATTAATATCCTTATTCATCTATATTTTACATTATAAGGTCAATTTATTATAATTTTTAATTTATTTTTAATATAATTTCTTCTTACGTCTGGTATTGGGGGTTGTTTGATTAATTTCTCTATAACAATTTTGGTTTTTTGAACATGGTCAACATTTTTGTAAAATAAATTCAAGATATGAATAATTTTTGAGGTTTATGTCTTTAATTATTACATTATCTTAATATTTATATGGTATCATAGGTTATCCTGAAATGAACCCAAATTAAGAAAGGTCCCTTGATCAATTCATTTAAGATGATTAAAGTTATTGTAACCATTTATTATTAAGATTACTTATAGATATCAAAATATTATCATTAAATAATATTAATAGTTTCATAAATATAATATTTATGCATTAGACACATTTTCAATATCATCCATGTTAGGAAGTTATAGAAAAAATGAAATGCGTCATTTCGTGGAGGTGGTAATCCGTACGTACATGAACGATGCTCTCATTTTTCATAAAATAGAAAGGGGTATAAATAATAATCATAATTTAAGAATATTTTTCATGGTATAATTATTATATTTTTTCATCAAATAACACTTTTTTACCTTTTATATGAATATTTTATGAAAAAATATAACATGTCGTTCATGGAGGTCATAGTCTGCATAAACACGTGATGATGTTTTCATTTTTCTCAATGATTTATGAGAAAGGTATAAAATAGATATCCCATTATTATAATAAAATTTAATAATATTAAAAAAATTATGTTATCATAACTTCATGGATAGAAGGTACTTGAGGGGTAGAAGAAGAAATGAACTGGGAAAGTTGGGTTGAGAGCATTACCTTTCCCTTTTGAAGTTCTACATTGGGTGACTCCTTAAGGCTCCTTAGCTGGGTATTTTGGGAATAAAAATCCTTATATTAAGTGGTTATAGATTTTAGGAGATAATATTTCATAGTTTTGGTTGATATAAAACTTTTTAATGAGTGGATAAATGGAGAAGACGTGAGATCATTTTATAAATAGAGTGGAATTTTTGTAAAATATCTATTCTTTTCAATAATTTCATTAAATTATTCAAGGATAAAGGCTTAATAAAATTTCAATAATGGAGAGAAGAAGATATAAGGTCAGTAATACCTCCTCAATAAATTATCACACATGCTTTTAACATGTTTTAGGCTTTTTCACTAGGTTAAACCCCTTTTTACCCTAATTTACCCTTACTGTGGTAACACCATTTTTACCATAGGTAACTTATTTTAATAAACAAAATTGAAATTGAAATTATTTAATAATTTGGACATAATAATTTAAAATATTAAAATCATTTTATATTACAAATTTTTTAATGTTATATTTTAGTATTGGCACACAGAATACGTGAAAATGGTTTTGTTTTGTTTTAAAAAGTGTATTTTCAAGCTTAAAACTTATTTTTATGGTGAAATTTTAGCACCCCTATTTGAGTTAATTGAAACATTATTTGATAATTTTAAACTTAAATAATGATTTGGTAATGTTTTTTGAATTTTGGAGAGGTTTAGACATGATTTTGAGGTGTTTATGGAGGTGTATGGTCAGTAGAAACCATGCACCATCTCTAGAAAACCATGCAAGGTGGGACAGTGGACACTGTGAAGGTGCACAATTTAGCCAAACCATGAAACCTAAATTATAGGTAAAACCATGGTTAGTGCGTAGTTTTTCCAACCACGTGATCCAACCATGAGACAAATGTCTTAAGGTAGTAGTACTGCATAGTTGGCACACAGTTTTCTAAACTGTGTGGATTAACTATGCCATGTATAGTTTCCCCTTTGAAATTATTAGATCTAATATAAATTAAATATTGAAACCTCTTTTAATCTCCTATTACTCTAATTTATCAAATTATTTTTTCTCCATAGGCTTGAGAGATGATCCCCTTCTATCTATAAGCAATTCTTAGGTGAATAAAAGTGTGTTGGAGATCCAGGTTCATCAGTAAGTACCCATTCTTCCTTGTTCTCCCCAGATACATTATTTTTATCTCTCTAGAAACCATAGATCTAGTCCGTTATGAATAGATATATGTTGTTTGATTTTAATATTGATAAGATATTTTTGTATCTAATAAAGGGAACATGGTTTTTTATCTCATCAAGAAGTTTTATGCATTGTTCTTCATTTTCACCAACTATTGATAGGTAGCTAGATTCTCTATCATCTCCAATTGACTTAGATATATAATTATTAGTTTTGATTAAATTTATTTATTTAAATTGTTATGAAAAAATTTTGTGGATAATTATGGAAATCCTCTTTTTGGTTGTGGGTTTGGAAATTAGGAATTTGATTAATTTTGGAAAAACCCTCTTTGGTAATAATTTTAAAATGTTCGTTTTAAAGTTATGGATTTTTTTAATGAACACTAGTTATTAAAGAAATTTTTTCAAGGAATAATTGGTTTTATGTGAAATGGCACTACGGGAAAAATGATCAATTGCGACGGGTTATTTGCGACGGGATTTATTCCCGTCGCAAATAGTCATGTTAAAAACTTATTTGCGACGGGGGTATTTCCCCGTCGCAAATAAGGAGGCTTTTGCGACGGGATTGCTTTCCCCGTCGCAAATAGTTTTCCCGCGATGCGCGCCAAATCGCGGGAAAACTATTTGCGACGGGGAAAGTTTTCCCGTCGCAAATAACCGGCGGCGGTAAAAGGTATTTGCGACGGGAATATTCCCCCGTCGCAAATACTATGTCGGCAGGGGTTATTTGCGACGGGACCCGTCGCAAATAACTATTTACCGGTTGACCGTAATAAATGTTGGCTAAGGTATTTGCGACGGTACCCGTCGCAAATGGGCTCGTCGCAAATAATCTAACCTATAAATACCCCCATCCGTTTTTTTCATTTCATTCTGATTCCTTATCTTCTCCTTCTCTGAAAATTATATTTCTAGAGTTGAGTTTTTCTCCAGTTTAATTTTTTTCTCCGGAGCTGATATTAAAGTTTTGAAGAACGATCAGAACAGATCAATTTTCAAGGTATTTATCTTCATTTTAATTTTTTATTTATTTTTAATTTTTTATTAGTTTCAATTATTATTAATTAGTTGTAATTTAATTATGTTTACATTGTTTTATTACTTAATAAATTTAAATTATTAGTATTGTTTGGTAATTAGGAATAATTAGTAATAATTTTTAATAATTAAGAATAAATATTAATAATTAGTAATAAATACCAATAATTAGGAATAAGAACATTATTACATTATTAGTTTATTTTATTATTAATATTAAAATAATATAATTTTTTATATATATACAATTCTTTTTTCATCTGTGTGTTTGCTGTCTTCACATGTATTATTTGTATGTGGAGATAGAAAACGCACAGATGAAAGAAGAATTGTATATAAATTAGAAAATTATATTATTTTAATATTAATAATAAAATATATTAATAATGTTATTATTTGTAATTATTGGTAATTATTTCTAATTATTGATAATTATTCATTTAATTACTAATAATTAGGAACAATTATCAATAATTATCAATAATTAAGAATAATTAGTAATAATTAGTAATAATTACCAATAATTAGTATTAATTACCTATAATTAGTATTAATTACCTATAATTAGTATTAATTACCAATAATTAGTATTAATTACCAATAATTAGTAATAATTACCAATAATTAGTAATAATTACCAATAATTAGTAATAATTACCAATAATTAACAATAATTAGTAATAATTACCTATAATTAGTATTAATTACCAATAATTAGTATTAATTACCAATAATTAGTAATAATTAGGAATAATTAACAATAATTAGTAATAATTAGTAATAATTAGGAATAATTAGTATTAATTAGGAATAATTAGTATTAATTACCAATAATTAGTTTTAATTACCAATAATTAGTATTAATTACCAATAATTAGTATTAATTACCAATAATTAGTATTAATTACCAATAATTAGTATTAATTATTAATAATTACCAATAATTATCAATATTTAGTAATAATTACCAATAATTAGTAATAATTACTAATAATTATCAATAATTAATAATAATTAGCAATAATTACTAATAATTAGTAATAATTACTAATAATTAGCAATAATTAGCAATAATTAGTAATAATTAGAAATAATTAGTAATAATTAGAAATAATTAGTAATAATTAGAAATAATTAGTAATAATTAGAAATAATTAGTAATAATTAGAAATAATTAGTAATAATTAGAAATAATTAGTAATAATTAGAAATAATTAGTAATAATTAGAAATAATTAACAATAATTAGTAATAATTAACAATAATTAGTAATAATTAACAATAATTAGGAATAATTAGGATTAATTAGGAATAATTAGTATTAATTAGGAATAATTAGTAATAATTACCAATAATTAGTAATAATGATTATTAATTACCAATAATGACTATTAATTACCAATAATTAGTATTAATTACCAATAATTAGTATTAATTACCAATAATTAGTATTAATTACCAATAATTAGTATTAATTAACAATAATTGCCATTAATTAAAAATAATTGCCAATAATTAACAATAATTAACAATAATTAACAATAATTAGTAATAATTACTAATAATTGCCAATAATTACTAATAATTAGCAATAATTACTAATAATTTGCAATAATTACTAATAATTAGCAATAATTAGCAATAATTAGCAATAATTAGCAATAATTAGCAATAATTAGCAATAATTAGAAATAATTAGCAATAATTAGAAATAATTAGCAATAATTAGCAATAATTAGCAATAATTAGAAATAATTAGCAATAATTAGCAATAATTAGCAATAATTAGCAATAATTAGCAATAATTAGCAATAATTAGCAATAATTAGCAATAATTAGTAATAATTAGCAATAATTAGTAATAATTGGCAATAATTAGTAATAATTAGCAATAATTAGTATTAATTAGCAATAATTAGTATTAATTAGCAATAATTAGTATTAATTATCAATAATTAGTATTAATTAGCAATAATTAGTATTAATTAGCAATAATTAGTATTAATTAGCAATAATTGCCAATAATTACCAATAATTGCCAATAATTAACAATATTTAGTAATAATTACCAATAATTGCCAATAATTAACAATAATTAGTAATAATTAACAATAATTAGTAATAATTACCAATAATTATCAATAATTACCAATAATTATCAATAATTAATAATAATTATCAATAATTAGTAAGAATTAGCAATAATTAGTAACAATTAGAAATAATTAGTAACAATTAGAAATAATTAGTAACAATTAGAAATAATTAGTAATAATTAGTAATAATTAACAATAATTAGTAATAATTAGGAATAATTAGTAATAATTAGGAATAATTAGTATTAATTAGGAATAATTAGTAATAATTACCAATAATTAGTAATAATGATTATTAATTACCAATAATTAGTATTAATTACCAATAATCACCAATAATTACCAATAATCACCAATAATTACCAATAATCACCAATAATTACCAATAATCACCAATAATTACCAATAATCACCAATAATTACCAATAATCACCAATAATTACCAATAATGACCAATAATTACCAATAATTACCAATATTTTCCAATAATTACCAATATTTACCAATAATTACCAATATTTACCAATAATTAGGAATAACTACCAATAATTTGGAATAATTACCAATAATTTGGAATAATTAACAATAATTTGGAATAATTACCAATAATTTGGAATAATTACCAATAATTTGAAATACTTACCAATAATTTGGAATAATTACCTTATTACATTATTTGTATATTTTATTATTAATATTAAAATAATATAATTTTCTATATTATATACAATTCTCTTTTCTTCTGTGTTTTTTCTGTCTCCACATGTAATATTGACATTCTTTTTCAAAATTATCAACCTACTCGCCAATGGAGAGGTGAAAGTGAATGCCAATATTACATGTGGAGACAGAATGTGAAACACACAGATGAAAGGAGAATTGTATATAATATAGAAAATTATATTATTTTAATATTAATAATAAAATATACTAATAATGTAATGATGTTATTATTATATAATTAATATTTATGAAAAAAATTATATTAGTATTATTAAAAAAATAAAAAATCAATATAATATTAAAATTATCAATATTTGTAACAGGTTTTGCTTTATTCTCAATATATTCAATCCTTGTTTGTGTTTTTTCTAACAAATTATTCAAAACCAGTAATGCTTTTATATTTTATAGAAAAATATGGAACAACGAGGTCATCAACAGTCATTATTAGATGACCGCATATGGATAAATCAACGTAGAAATCCAAATGGTTCTGGTTTAAATCCAGTATATATAGAGGGTGTGGAGAGTTTTTTATCATTTGCGGCATCAAATCCAGAATTTGTTTCAGAAG
Source organism: Viscum album (assembly GCA_963277665.1). Lineage (NCBI taxonomy): Eukaryota > Viridiplantae > Streptophyta > Magnoliopsida > Santalales > Viscaceae > Viscum > Viscum album. Next base: position 692,938,417 of record OY728161.1, on the reverse strand, counting down.
GAAAGATAAAATGCCCTTGTAGAAAATGTGCATTGAGAACGTTTGACACGTTTGACAAAGTGGGGGAACATCTCTTGCGTTTTGGTTTTCAAGCAGATTATGTTTTTTGGTATCAACACGGTGAACGCAGTTCCAGAGCAGGTGATACCAACTTGATTCCAGATCCATCCCAGTTTCAAGATTTAGTACATGATGTTGCAGGTTCATCTGTTCAACATACAGAAACTCCGGCTGATATAGCTTCAAATCCTGAGTTGGGACCGTCTGAATTTTATGAGTTGTTGAAGTCTGCTGAGGATGCATTATATCCTGGCTGCAAGATGAGAAAATTAGAAGCAGTTGCAAAATTTATGGCTATCAAATCAGATAACGGAATGTCAAACACATGTTTTGACCAGATATTTTCTTTGCTGAAAACACTGTTACCCGAAGGAAATGTTTTACCTGCAAATTACTATGAAAGTAAGAGGTTGGTTCGAAATTTGGGACTTACTTGTCAGAAGATTCATGCATGTTCAAATGACTGCATTTTATATTCAGGGGAAAATGAGTCGTTGGATAGTTGTCCCACATGTGGGCAACTGAGATATAAAGAAGGACAACACGGGAAGTCTGGTTTGATTCCTGTAAAACAGTTGAGATATTTTCCGCTTACATCCAGACTTCAACGTTTATTCATGTCTAAGAATACAGCGACAATGATGTCATGGCATAAAGAGAATATTTCAACCGATAAAAGATTGAATCATCCAGCCGATGATGATTCATGGAAACATTTTGATAGAGTGCATCCATCATTTTCTTTAGAAGCTAGAAATGTTCGACTGGGCCTTTCCACTGATGGTTTCTGTCCGTTTGGATCTTATGGTAGTCAATATTCATGTTGGCCTATTTTTTTAACTCCGTATAATTTACCTCCATGGATGTTGATGAAGGAGCCATATATCTTTTTGACTTTACTAATTCCAGGACATCCGAAGAAAAATATTGATGTTTATTTGAAGCCATTGATTGATGAATTAAATTTATTGTGGAGTACTGGTGTCAGTACATATGATGTTGCAACGAAACAGAATTTCATACTGAGAGCAGCATTGATGTGGACAATAAGTGACTTCCCGGCTTATGGGATGTTATCTGGCTGGAGTACACATGGTCAGAAATCATGTCCTTACTGTATGGGAGAGAACAAAGCATTTATGCTCATTCATGGAAAGAAACCTTGTTATTTTGACTGTCATCGCAGATTTCTTCCAGCTGATCATCCTTTTCGCAGAAACAGATCTCATTTCAGAAAAGGAACAGCTGAAAGGGATGGACCTCCAAAAATGCTATCAGGTTCGGAGTTAAAATCGGTTTTATTTTCATTACCTCCCATCACTTTTGGTCCCATAATAAACCAACAGAAAATTTCTGGTTTTGGGAAAGAACACAATTGGATTAAACGTAGCATATTTTGGGATTTGCCATATTGGTCTGATTTGTTGGTCCGACACATGTTAGATGTCATGCATATTGAGAAGAACTGTTTTGATAATTTGTTTCATACAGTTTTGGATACGCCAGGAAAGAGAAAAGACAATGTAAATGCACGTTTAGATCTTGCCCAAATTTGTAGGCGTCCAGAATTGGAACTATTTGAGAATGTCAGAACAGAAAGGTTACTGAAACCAAAAGCAGCTTATACACTGTCTAAAGAAAACCGTTTATTATTTTGTCAGTGGATTGCAGATTTGAGACTTCCAGATGGTTGTGCTTCCAATTTGGGTAGATGTGTAAAGAATGGTCATATTACTGGATTGAAAAGTCATGATTGTCATGTTATAATGGAGAGACTTCTACCCATTGGATTAAGAGGTCTGTTGAATTCTGTGATTTGGGATTCCATAACAGACATGTCTCATTTTTTTCGGGAAATTTGTGCGGCTACGGCAGATTATGATGCTCTAGGAAAACTTGAAAAAGATGTTGTTGTAATTATATGTAAACTGGAAAAAATATTTCCGCCGTCTTTCTTCGACTCAATGGAACATTTGATGTTACATTTGCCATATGAAGCCAAATGTGGAGGTCTGGTACAGTTTTGATGGATGTACCCATTTGAAAGATGCATGCAAAAATTGAAAAGAAAAGTACGCAACAAAGCATCTGTTGAAGGATCTATTGCAGAAGCTTATTTGCAAGAGGAAATATCTTTTTTCTGCTCCCATTATTTTGAATCTGAGTATCCTTCAAAACACAACCGAATGGGACGGAATGAGAGGAATATTGATGAAATCGACAATCAATTATCTGTTTTCAACCAGTCAGAGCTTGGTTTTGGTGGAGTTTCTGAACGCTGGCTTTCAGATGATGAACATCATAGAGCTCATACGTATGTTCTGCTCAACTGTGAAGAGATGAAATCAGTTGTACTGTAAGTGTTTATATCACTTATTCTATCATTTATGTTACAGTAAATAACTTTGGTTTTTATAGGTTGTATGATAATCATATCAAGAAACAAATTCCACAAATTACAGCAGCTGCTCTCGAAGAACGTCGACTGAAAAATTTCTCTCAGTGGTTTCAAAAACTGGTAACATAAATTCTTTATCATTTAGCAACTCATTCAATGTATAGTTTACTATATTGATAATTATTTCACAAATCTTCAGGTGTCTCAACATGCTGATAAAATTGACAAACGGCTGTGTGTATTGAGTAACCCACCTTCCAAACTTGTTAAAACTTATAATGCATATGTGGTGAATGGATTTCGATTCCACACACATGCATATGGGGAATCGAAAAAAACAATGAACAGTGGAGTTAGCTTGAGAGGATCTCATCATCGAGAAAATGAAGTTGACTTTTATGGCATACTTGATGAAATCATTGAACTCTGTTATCTTGGACAACATTACATAACCATGTTCAAATGTCGGTGGTTGGATACAGAGAGAGGCGTGCGTGTTCATCCGACTCATGGAATCATCGATATTAAATGTAAAAGTGTTCTCGCAGTAAATGAACCATTCTTATTGGCTCAACAGGCATATCAAGTTTATTATGCAAAGTACTGTGCAACATCAAGAGACTTGACTGATTGGTGGAGTGTAATAAAAATCAAAATTCGAGACAATCAGTTTAGTCAAAGTGAATGTGCTTTCACTGATGTGCAAAGAATTGAAGTTTTTCAAGAGAGTACTCAAAATCAATCTTTTTTACAAAGAGATATGAGTATCGATGACGACACCCCACATTTAAGAGTCGGTGATGACGATGATGTTAATGATGTCACACATGAATTTGAAATGGTAAGAGATGAAGCAACTGCAACTCGAATGGATATCGATGATGTTGAGGAGGAATATGAAGATGACATTGACATATATGAAGATGATGATGAAGATGAACACTTATAGAATTCCATGGTATTTATATACAATCATAATATGTATATATGTATATATAATAGTAATTATCAATTATTTGCTAATATTAACATTTTCTGTTTCAGATGGACGAGGCCACATTTCGTGAGTTGGCGGAGGCTGACCTGCCTTTCGATGCGGACGAGTTGCTGGCAGATGACCCTCAGCCTGCAGGCGCTCCAGGGAGTACGCGAAGGGGGCGCGGTCTTACACGATTGATGATTCCTGACCCTGTCCCCGAGCGACGTCCACGTCTTGGGTTTGATCCGTGCACCCGGAGGTGTGATAACCTGTGTAATAACCTGTGAATTTGACTAAGATTTCATTAATCTATTCACATAATAAATGTTTATTATTTTTTCAGTTTTTCGCATATAGCAGTCGGACAGGGCAGCGCTATTTTGCGCAACTATTTCTCTCAGCCGTGGACCACATGGGAGCAGATTCCCATTGATGTGCAGCAGGCCATGTTCGGCCATTGGTTGGTACGTACGTAAATAAATAATTTTTATTTTGAGAATTATTTCATTTCTAACTTGATATTTTGATTTATTTGTAGGGTTTATGGTATTCGATCGAGGATACCATGCGTGACGCCATCCACGAGGCATGGGAGGTGGCCATGCGTGATCGCCTTCGTCAGTTTTTGCACAATTTAAGAAAAGCTGCGATGAAGAAAGCAGGAGTGTCAGATTTTGAGGAGTCATGTAGAGCACACCGACCAGAGTACATTTCATCCCATGTATGGGATGGATTATGTGCACACTGGTTGAGTGGTGCCTTTCAGAGGAGATCATCGGTGGGGAGGCAGAATCGGGGGAGGCAGGAGGTGACTCATCGAGCTGGGAGTCGTTCTTTCAGTACTCAGAGACAGCATCTGGTACGTACATTATTTATAAATATTTTATATAACTATAAATATTAACAGTTTATTTTTTATCCTTATAGGCTGTCGAGCACCCCGATATTACAGAGTACGACGTATATCGGAGGATGTATAGTGATCCTGCTACTGGGGAGCTCAGAGGTGATCGTCAGCATCACATCGTGGTCAGTATTATTTGTTTTCAAGTTTAAAAATTAACTGCATATAATATATTCACAATTTTAATTTTAAATTGCAACTATAGGAGTCATATGAGGCCGCAGTGGCACAGGCCCGGCCTGAGAGTCAGGCCGAGTCATCAGATCAGACCACTGCCCGTCAGTTTGATGAGGCGGCATGGATGCAGGCCACCCAGTATGCCTTCGAGAAGGGTCGGGTAGTTGGTATCGGCTCTCGACTGACTCCCGGAGATTATTATAGCAGTGCTGCGATGTCGGCGTCCAGCTCGAGAGGAGCTCGTGCATCTTCTTCTACACAGTATGAGGAGCAGTTGCGATCTCAGACTGCACAGATAGAGAGTCTCCGACAGGAGCAGGAGCAGATGCGTCAGCAGCATGAGGAGGAGCGTCGACGCCAGCAGCAGCTGTACGAGGAGCAGACGAGTCGGTGGCAGCAGCAGCATCAGGAGCAGATGGAGTACATGCGCCGACTCACTCATGCTTTAGGGATGGAGTTTCCTCCACCACCATCTGCAGATCCCCCACCTCCCCCCCCTCCCCCCCTCCTACAGATTAGAGTTTGTATTTCTGTTATAAAATTTGTGAAATCAAATTTTTTTTTTCTATTCGTAGTTTCTGTCTCATTATAAAATATTAATAATATTATATTTTTAAATAACAATATTAATATGAATAATAATAATATTTATATTTTATAATATTAAATTTTATATATATATTAAAATTTTATTTATATATTAAAATTTTATATATATATTAAAATTTTATAATATTATAATTTAATTATTTTTTTTGTAATACTTGAATTATTTTAATATTTGAATGTAAAATAATTCTATTATTTTTATATTAATTAAAATAACTTATTAATATTTTTTTTATTTATGAATTATAATTGTAATATTATTATATTAATTAAATTATTTATTAATATTCTATTATTTTTATTTTTGAATTATAATTCTACTATTATTATAGTAATTAAAATAATTTATTATTTTCATTTGTAAATTATAATTCTATTATTATATTAATTAAAATAATTTATTAATAATTTATTTTTTTTTATTTTTTTTATAGTATTTGCGACGGGATACTATGCCCGTCGCAAATACTAGTATTATTAATAGTTTTTTATTTTATTTTAAAAGAGTATTTGCGATGGGTCCCGGTTCCCATCGCAAATACTAGTATTATTAATTTTTTTTATTTTTTTAAAAAAGAATTTTTGCGACGGAACCGTCCCAAAAGGTATTTGCGACGGGTCCCATCGCAAAAACTATTTAAAAAGTTTTTTACAAAAATACGGAATACTATTTGCGACGGGGAGAATGCCCGTCGCAAAAAAAGGCTTTAGCGACGGGCCCGTCGCAAATAAGTTTAGTTGCGACGGCGTTTTCAGCAACGGGCTATTTGCGACGGGACCCCATCGCAAATACCTGCTTTTCTAGTAGTATGGGTTTGGCATGGGTTTTGTAATGCATATTTGGTGTAAGTGTATTCATAGACATTACCTTGTCGATGGAGTGTGTGTCATTGGGGTACCTAGTATTGGTCACCTTGTGATAACTTGGTGGATCAATGAGAGACTAATCGTGAGTATAGAACTATAAACTAGGCTTTAATGGGTGTGTGTAGAGACATGGTTATGGGTATTACAAATAACATGAAATGATTTTCAAACTTTATAATTGTTCTCCTTGAAACTGGTTTACTATTTTGATATAAACTATTTAAAAACACTTTTTAAACTATTTTATAAATTATTATAACAAGTTTTGTTCAAGTTTCATTAGTTGGGAAGTATTTTTGGAATCCTAATGATTTTATATTAACCCACTTCTTGGGAACTTCATTATGTTTGTAGATATAATCTATTGGGACACAAGTAAAGACAAGTTATATCATTTATTTATTGATTATTCTTGAGACTGTGGTCACAACATGTGGAGTTTTAGCTTGTATTTTTTTTGGGAGTTGGATTTATTGATGTCTTTATTCTTTTTGTTTTCAAGATTTTTGTTTCTCATTTCTATTGTAACTATAATTTGGTTTATTTTTTGTTACAAATTTGGCTGTATTTGTGTTTATGCATAATATGGAGGATTGGGTGATTATTTTTATATTGGTTGTTCATTTTATTTCAAGGGGGTAAAATTCCCCCCCAATGTTCCCTAAATTCCTTTGAATTTATTGATAGTCATTGGTTTCTTGGGGATTTCACCAAAGGACTAGTAACACCACCACCTCATCTCAATCCAATGAGGATAGGTGGGATGTTACAAATGGTATTAGAGCACTTTTTCGGTCCTTGAGTTGGAAATGGTATTTTTTGTGTTTTGTATGGTGGAAAGGAGATTGGATTTTCCAAACTTGAAATGTATAGATTAAAAATACATAGCTACATTTTTATATTGAACTTCAAGTTACCAGGGTGTTGGGTACATAAGTTTTTTAAGATAATTCTATGTGACTTTTCATGTCATTATCATGGGTTTAGCTGATGAGAATTTCATTTCATGCATTGATAGTAAGACTTTCCACTAAAACTGCATTGTCCATTCTAATTTTAATAGTTTACAAAATGGTGAAAAAGTGTTGATTTTTAGAAATAGCTAAAATGTTTGATTTCGAAAAGAAGGGTTGTAGTATTTTAAAAAAAGATTAAAATGATGAAAATGGTTATATTTTAGAAATGTATGATTTTTATATGTGTTTATGTGGTAAATTAGAATTTATAAGCCTTTAATTATTAGGGAATGAGACTAAATATAGTTTTTTCTAGTTATAGAGAATGGAACTAGATAGGAATCAAAGAAATCAACTAAAAGTGGCTGCTAAAAATGTGGTTTCACTTGAGCACAGGTGAATAAATAGATGTTCCAAAGCATTATAAAGGATTTTTAGGTTATTGATAGGGGTAATAGGAATGATGATCCTTAGAAAGTTTACTATTTAGTTCAATTCCAAAATAAGAACCCACCCACCTTTTGGGGGGATTCCAAGCCCAAAAAGGCAGAAGTATAGTTGAATAGGATGAATCTAATATTTTATATCCTTAGGACCCCATCAGAGTTGGTGGTAAAATTGGAAACATGTATGATAGAGGATCTAGCATGCCAATTGTGGGATGTGGTTTCTCAAGGTAAAGTTTACCGAGTCATAACATGGGAGTATTTTGAGTAATTTTTTAACAATCAATTATATTGTCACATATTTCATATTTCTAGAACAATAGATTTATTTATCATAAAATAGAAAAGTCTCTCGATAATAGAGTATGAGTATAAATTTATGAATTTATTCCACTTCACCCTGGAGGCTACTTCAAGTGTTTTTTTAATGAATGCATTTTTTAGTTTGGGTTACAATTGTATATTCTCTCAAATATTGTCATTATTTATATTATGAAATATATATAAATGGTAAATAGAGTTAAAGTAGAAGAAAGTTATATCTTGATAAATATGGTTGGAGGGAGAATCTTTATTACTATGGGAATATGTGGGAACTCTAACACTGGGAATAACCGAAAGAGGGGAACCTACTTCTAGAGTGGTGGGATATCTCAGAATTAGACCACGGTATCATTAAATATTCCTCCTTATACAAAAATTAATCCTTCTAATTTGGTTCACTTAATCACGTAAAGAGAGATTTTATAGAACCACCTAGATATTTTCACAATTAAAATAATATGGTGCATCTTTAACACTATTATCCTAGTTCCCCAAGGTTTGTTTCTAGAGACACATCTAATGTTTCATAGACATCATATTCTTTGACCAGATTAGGGAAATAGAATAATTCTCATCATAAAAATAGAGTGATCGAAGGTGATTCTAGGATCATCATGACTCCTAAACCTATAAAATATTAATAGGGTAATAAATATCATATCTTAGTGAGTAAGAAATTTTATAGATCTGAGAAAGTGATCACATATGATCAATCGGGTCCTTTAATGATTAGAGGAATAATTATTTTGAATTCTACCCCTATAAAATTTTTGATTGATATAGGTGTATCCCACTCATTTATTTATTCATGTTTTATTATTTTAAAACTTCGCATGTTCATATGATGCTTTCTAGTTTTAAACTTCAAAATTCTCTTGGGAAAAGAGAGTGTCCAAACTTCATGTGTAAACCTTTTTCTATAACTATTGATGGGGATGATTTTCTTTGATATTTCTCTATTCTTGATATGGTTTTTATGACATGATTTTTGGTATGGATTGGTTGAAACCATTCAATTCCCACATCGACTATTATGTCCAAAAGTTTAGTTTCACATCTCTTGATGGAATTGATCATATCTTTAAAGGATATTTGGATGTAAATCTAGATAGATAAGGAATTTTATAACCAGTGGTTAGAAGTATATTTTATCATTTGGTAGTTTTAACTTTGGTATATATGGATGATATTGGAAATAAATATTTTCGTAAAATATTTTACCAATTTACCAACATTTTTCCTGATAATTTCTCATGGTTTCCACCAAAAAGAGAAGTTGAGTTTATGATTGATCTCCTATCGAGGATCAATCTGATTTCATTTCCATCTTATCAGATGGAACTAATAGAATTGAGAGGATTAAGGTTCAATTGGAAGAGTTGGAAAGTAAAGGGTTCATTCAACTAAGAACATATCTATGGGAAACACTATTTATTTTGTAAAGATGTTGGATGGAACTATTAGGATTTTGGTGAATTATCATATTCTTAACCATGTTACAATAAATAATTGGTATCAACTTCCAAGAATCAATGAAATGTTTGATCAATTGAGGGGAGCCTGGTTGTTCTCTAAAAATTTACTACATTCAGGATATTGACAAATATGGGTGTATAAGGAAGGTATTCTGAAGAAAACTTTTAAAAGTAGATATGGTCATTATGAATTTGTTGTTATGACTTTTGGTCTTACGAATGCACCAGCTGTATTTATGGAATCGATTAATCAAATATTTAAAAGTTATTTGGATTCCTTTGTGGTGGTGTTTATTTGTGATATTCTTGTGTATTCTAGGAAAACCATGGATCATGAGAAAAACTTATATATAGTATTGTTTATATTAAAGGACTATCACCTTTATGCTAAGTTATCAAAGTGTGACTTCTAGATACAAGAGGTATGTTTCTTTAGCCATTTCATTTATGAAAAAGGAGTTTCTATGGATCCTAAAAACATATAAGTTGTTATCTCTTGGAATACATTGAATAATGTCTCTAAGATTCATAGTTTCCTTAGCTTAGTGGGATACTATAGACACTTCATTCATGATTTTTTATATTTAGCCTCACTGATGGAATCATTAATGAGGAAAGGAGTTGCTTTCCAATAGAATGAAAAATGTCAAAATTCATTTAAATAAATTAAGGTTAGACATAAATCAAAACGTATCATCATGTTTATAGAGTATGTACATTGATATATAGTCTATTGTGATGCATCAAGATCAGGGTTGAGATGTGTTCTCATGCAGGGAGATCATGTTGTTGATTATGGTTCATGATAGTTATGGATACATGAGAAGAACTACCCAAAATATGATTTTAAGATAATAGTAATAGTTATATATTTGAATAAATGGTGACATTATATTTTTTGTGATAAATTTATGGTGTTTATATATCATAAAATATTGAAACATATTTTCCGTAAAATATCTTTGAATGTGATACAAAAAAGAAAAATGGTATATCTATAAATGTTTGACTTCAATATACTGCATACATCAAAGAAAAAAATATTTTAGAAGATTCCTTGAGAATGAAGTTATGTGATTATTTGGATAGATAGGATTTATATCAATGGTATATTATGTCATCTATAGCTAATATACATCTGGATTGTGTAGAGAATGGTAATTTTTCATTTTTCTTCCTAGTTTCTATTTTTCCTAATTTGGTGGATTATGTTAGAAAGGTTCAAACATATAACCCTGAATGTGTTATTATGAGGTTAAAACTCAATGGTGGGGAGAAAATTGAGGGATAGAAGTTGAATGGAATTTCATTATTGCAGTTAAAAGATCAAACGGGTGTACCTTTGGCTTATTAGGAATAAATTCTTTCTCCCCACCACCATTTAAGATAGGTTTTCCATCCTAGAATTCATAAAATGTATAAAGAATTTAAATCCTAGATTTGGTGAGTGGGCATGAAAAGAACTATAGAAAATTTTTCATCAAGATTTCTCACCTATCAATAGGTTAAGGGAGAGCATTAATGATCAGATGGTATGTTGCAGTATTTACGGATTCTCATGTGGGTATGGGAGAAGATAGTTATGGATTTTGTAATAGGTCTACTAAGTATGTTTAGGAAACATGATACTATATGGGTGATAGTTGATCAGATCATAAAGTCAGATCACTTTATTTCTATTCATGAAACTAATATAGAAGAATACTTTTCCAAAATTTACATTCAATAAATTATAAAGATGCATGTTATTCTAGTCTCGATTGTATCTGAACAAGACCTTGGGTTCACATCTCATTTTTGGGATTCTTTATAGTAATCCATGGGAACTCAGTTAACTATGAGCACATCTTATAATCCTTAAATGGATAAAAAATCTGAAATGATTACCCAAAAATTGGATGAAATTATTAGTGCTTATGTCATAGATTTTGACGGCTCGTGGGAGGAGCATATACCTTTGTAGAGTTCTCATACAATAATAGTTACCATACTTTAACGTATATGGATACTTTTGAATCATTGTAAAAACATCCTTTTTTTCTCCACTTTCTTAGGTGGAAATAAGTGATACTTCCCCGATTGGACCGATCCTTGTGCAAGAGATAACAAAGAAGATTAATTTTATCAGAAATAGGATGGTGATGGATCAAAGTCTTCAGAAATAATATGTAGATCATCATATATGATTATTTTCTTTTGAGTTGATTGATTATTTCTTCTTGATAATCTATCCAAGACATGGACATCATCATTTTGGTAAGGGAAAGTTTTACTCATAGTACATAGGCCCTTTTAAGATACTTTAATGAGTTTGTGAGGTGGAATATAAATTTTATTTTCTACCGAGGTTTAGTTAAGTGAACAATGTGTTTCATGTATCTCAATTGAAGAAGCACCAACCTGATCCTAACCATGTAATTTTATGGGATCACATAAACCTGAATACGAATACTATGTTGATTTATGTGATGATACAGATCCTATAAAGTCAAGAGAATATATTTCATGGTAAAATAATCAGTATAGTGTGTATTTTATAGCTACATGGTTGGATTCAGGATGAGACATGGGGGCTTCAAAAGAAAATTTTAGATAAGTGGCCAGATATTCTCAATAATATATTTGGTTTTCTACTTTATGAGGACATAAAGACCAATGTTGGGGAGAATTTATCACCCCCAGTTTGAAGTATATGGCTTTTTATTTATGTATTTTGATCTTAAATAAATCTTGGGTTATCTTTCAAGAATTTTATAAAGGTTTATACATGTTTTAGAACTGTTTATGGAGGTCCATGTTTTGTGAATGGTTATAAGAAATCATACCCCATATCTAGAAAACTGTATAAGGTGGGACAATAGACAATGGTTAGGCACACAGTTAGAGAATGGTTTTTCCAAACCATGTGAGTGACCAGGGAAATCATGAAACTTAAATCAGAGAGAAAATAATAGTTGGCTTGCAGTTTGTCTAACCATGAAATCAAAAAAATCGTGTGAGGGTAGCTTAAGGAATTAGAATCATATGGTTGGTCAATGGTTTTACAAACCGTGAAGCCTAATCATGCGGCGTCCAGTTGGACCTCTAAAATTTTTGGATCAAAACTGGATTTAATCTAGAAACCAACTTTAATCAACCATTTCTCTAATTACTTGAATTCCTTTTGCTCCCTAAGCTTTAGATATTACCCCCTTCAATATTTGAGTAATTATTAGGTATATAAAAGTGTGTTTTATATTCTGATTCATCAGTAAGTACCCATTATTCCATTTTCATACTAAATCCATTGTTCTTATCTCTCTCGAAACTATAGATCCCGTCCTTTATGGATAGATCTATGTTGTGTGATGTTAGTATTGATGGGATCCTATTGGATATCATGAAGGGAATTTGGTTTGTGATTGAATCAATAAGTTTTAAGCGTCATTTATCTTTTTTCCCAACCATTTAGAGGTGGTTGGTTTTCCTCTTATCTCCACTTGACTTAAAACTTAAAGGCTTGGTTTTGATTAAATATTTTTCTTGTAATTGTCATGAATACTTTGTGTGATTCATGATGTAAATCTTGTTTTTGGTTGTGGCTTTAGAAATTATGAATTGGGTGTATTACATAAAAACCATCTTTGGTAATAATTTAAAATTTTAGTTTTAAAATTATGGAATTTTTTTGATGAACACAATTGTTTTATGAAATGCTTTCATGGAAGAGTTGGTTTTATGTGAAATAGGTTTGGCATGGGTTTTGGCATACATGGTTGGTGTAAGTGAATTCATAGACATAACCCTATGGAAGGGGAATGTTCCATTGGAGAACCTAGTATTTTTCACCTTGTGATAACTTGGTGGATCGATGAGAGACTATACATGAGTATGGAACTGTCACCTAGGCGTGCATGGGTGTGTGTGGAGACATAGTTATGGGTATACCAAATAACATGAAATTATTTTAGAACTTGATAATTGTTCTCTATAAAACTATTTTACTATTTTGATATAAACTGTTTAAACTTATTTTTTAATTTTTTAATAAATTGTGTTAATAATTTTTTTCCTAATGTCTTGAGTTCGGAAGTCTTTGGGGAAATCCAATTGAATTTATACACACCCCCATGCTTGGTCACTTCGGTGTGTTTGAAAATATCATTTATCAGGACACAAGTAAAGGTAAGGTCTCTCATTTATTTAGTGATTCTTCTTGAGACTATGGGCATGACATGTAGGTTTGGATCTTGGAGCTTTTTCGAAGTTGGTTGTCTTGATGTCTTGAGTCTTGTGGTTTTCTAGATTATTGTTTCTCATTTTCCATTGTGACTATGATATTTTTTTATTATTGGTTATGAATTTGGTAATATTTTCACTCATGGATCATATAGCGGATTGGATTTTTTATTTATGTGTGTTGGTTATATTAAAAATTTTATAAACTTCTAGGTCTTTCATATATAACTATAAAGTTGTTGTTTTGGTAAAAATGGTATTTTCAATATTTACCTAAAAATGACTATTTTTGAAAAATACCCACAAATTAATCCTAATATAATATTTCTATGATGAGTCTAAAAATTTAGTTCATTTTTTAAAAATTAAAATTATAAAATTTGGGAATTTAACTTTTAAATAAAATCATAAAATATAATGAAAAAAATAAATAAAAATAACATTTTAAAGTTTTGACCATTCTTATTCTTATTTTTTATCAATTACTAGTAAAATTATTGTTAATCTATAATTCGTATAAAAATATATATTATTAATTTCATAAATATTCCTTATTTATAATATATTTAGTTTCTTAAGATAAAGCATATAAAAATAAAATTTTAGAATAAAATATATTTTTAGAATAAAATATTCTTATTAGTTATTTAAAAATGATAATTTTATCAATGTATTAGTATTAAAAAAATTCTTCATGTATTTCATAATTCGTTTACCTCAACTTTTACCTTCCAATTCAACAGTTACACTTTAATATTAATTTAACATTTTACATTTCATTTTTGTTTTTTGTTTCATGTGAAGCAACCTATTGAAAAATTAGGTTTTAAAGGAAAATATATAATTTAAAAACTCAAGGTGATACACCATACCCCTAAGAAGAACTTTTTTATGAAGGTAAATGGTAATTTGTAAAATAAATGTGAATATAGATGGTAAAAATAAATTCTATAATTAAAAAATAATGATTGGTTCATATTATTTCACTTTCTTCAAATTATTTTTTATCAATCATTTAGAATTGACATCTATGTATAAGTTAAAAAAATAATAGTCACCATTAAATTGTCTATCAGTACATGTCATGTGATTATTTGAATAAATTCATATTATAGAATGTGATAGTCATGCAATTTCAATGATTTTAACTTCACCTCTATAGTATCCACTCATTTTAATATTTTACTTGAATAAATATTTAGAACCTTGATACTCTCAAAAAATGAAAAAAAAATGTTTTATCTTTGCAGCTTTCATCACATAACAAGAATATGAAATCTACCACTTGTTTATAATAATTATCTTAGGATTAAGTTGTTTCATAATACCTTAGTTATGAAAGTATTAACATGCTCTTAATTCACCCTTCTTTTTCCCTTCATATTCAGAATTACAATAAGTAATAGTTAATGTACCTTTTCTTTAATATTCATTACATATAACCAATTTTGCAACAGATTCAATAAATAATAACCTAAACCAAAGAATATACCTTTCCCTTTAATTAATATGAATTCCCTTATAAGTAATCATTATCTTTCATAAAAGTTTACAACAATTTCCCAAAAAATGAGCTCTTAAAACTCTTCCAAACATTCATTTCCTAATATACAAGGAGGTGTTTTCTCTTTCTCAATGATATTATAAATATGTTATCAGTCATTTATATAAGGGTGTCTCAAAAATAAAAAATAGTTATGGCCCATGAAACTAAAACTCAATTGATGTTTCATTCATATTGATCACATATTTTTTCCATATATTGGATAAGTTAATTTACCTTTTATGATCCAACCAAACATTATTTTATAACTAGGAAAATAATTTGTGGTCCACATAATAACATCTTGAATTTGAAACGAATCTTTCCTTAAAGCATCATATGTAGTCATGTGGGTCCATAATTGGTTCTGTTATACTGTCAATGTTTAGAGGTTCACATCTATATCATTACCAGGATCATTCATCCCAGAAATCAGTATGATCATGAAAGTATATGGATTCTTCATGCATGTCCAAGGCATAGAATTATATATATAAATGAATACAGGTGATGTGTTATATACTATATGAGTCTTACTAAATGGATTAAAATCATCTCATGATAACCCCAATCCAACATTATGTATCTTAGATAAAAAATCTAAATGTTATTTATTAATCACCTTCCATGATATCTATTTGTTGAGTACATAAAATTATCGTTGTTTATATGTATTTATCTATTCCATCTCATGTATGTTTCCATTTTTTCTAACATAAACATTATTTATATTCATTGAGTCAAATGAAATTTCCACATAACCTTTTGGGGAACTTGAGACAACATTCCATCTTTAATTGGATTATATCTATATATACCATATTACTTATAGTCTTTTCAAGATGCATTTTTATTCCAATATAGTATAAAATCCTTAAGAAAACATGTATTTTATTATTATAAAATCCAAGTTGTTCAATTTATTATGAAACCTCGTAATAAATATTTTGGAAAAATTTCACCCTTAGAAAGAAATTACTTTGAAAATTCAAGTATATAGTTAATACCATTATTACTAACTCCATACATGGTTTCCACATAAAATAATTGTATCAAAAAAACAAGTTTTTTCATCTTGAAATAATTAGGATACATTGATGTCTTATCATATTCCATCACCTTCTTAAATTTATCAATGTCATCATTCTCGTTATGAGTGATAGAACTTGACATTTAATTTAGACTTGTTACTTTTTATTTTTTCATTGGTGTATAGGTAAGTTAAAAAATAAAAGGAAACTAATTAAATATCATATCTTCCAAACCACAACTTTTAGGTCATTCCATAATTTTTATATGTTGAATTATTTCTCCGTTATGTGTTCATAACTAATATTTAGTATAAAATACAACTCTAGTGATATGATAACTTAATTTTTAATGAGTTAACCAATAGTATTACAATGCAATTATAAAAAGGGGATTAAATAATATTACCCTTCAAAGAATTATTGAACTAGAAATCCAAAAGTATTTCAAGATTATTTTGAAACTCATTTTATACTAGATCAAGTGAATACATCCAACTTCTATCCACTTTTAAATCAAAAATATAATACCACATGCAATATAATTCCTTTTAATTAATCAATTTACTTTTTAGAAAAAATAATCATCATATTACAAAACTTTTAATGAAAAAAAAACATTTTGGTATTCATATAAACTAAATACAATGTATGTTAAATAAATACTAAATCTTATTGTTAATAATTATAAATAAAGGTATTTTTTATAAAAAAAACAATATAGACAAATTACTTGAGTATTAATTAATATGTTTTTAATGAAACTTTTTATAAATAAATACAATATATTAAAATGAATAAAATCTAATTGAATTTATCAAGAATTATAATTGGAATATTATAATAAGAGTTACATAGTTAATCATGTCCCAAACTTTTATTGAGAAATGAAATAATGTTTGTAGGTATTATATTTAAACAAATTTTATTTCTTTTAAAAGTATATAATATTAAATACAATGAATTTTGTTCCTAAAAAAATAAATAAATCTATATAAAAATGTTTAATATTGCATGCAACACCTTTTATAAAAGTATATAATATAATATAAAATATTTATATGTATATAATTTTTATAAAATTATAAAATTATGAAAGTATATAAAAGTATCTGATAATATTGTTTAAAGTGGGTTCCCTAAATCCAACTCATGCATGTAATTTGATTACCATTATCCATCCAATGTTAAAAAAATTATTAAGGAGGGGAAAATACCAAAAAAAGTGTTGATACTTCTATGCCCACTATATTTATGGTAATTTCCTTAGATTATAGGTTTTATAAAAAGGTTATAGTAGTTCCCAGGATATAATGATAACCTAGATATATGATGATGGTAATCTTAAACAAATTTACTATGGTGTAGATACATCATACTGACTAAAAATAAATTATGTTTGACTATCAAGTGTTGGGGGATCATAAGAATTGAGACTTGTTCTCATGAAGTTCACACTTAGTGGTCTAGGGTAGATGACATAGAAACCATAGTCTTTTACATATATCATTTCATGATTTTAATCATAATTAAACATCAAATTACAAGCCAAGGATCGTAAAGTCTAGTGTCTTGGAGATTAGGTACATAATTAAACATCAAGATTCCAAAAATAAGAACATATTTTATTTAATATTTATAAAGATCTAATAACATACTTTGAGCCCTTATATCTTTATATGATAGCCTAGGGATAAAATGAACAAAGGGATGAGCTTAAAATCCTAGTAAGGGAATAATCACTAAAATAAAGCTTAACACATGGGTTAGAAGGCATAACATAATGATATAAAAAGGAATAGAACATGATTAAACATAAGTAATCATAACACGGGATCATATAATAATAGATTAAAAGTGATTTTAAAGCAACATAAATCATTACTTTAGCATGAGTCGAGGCTCGTTGCACATAGAGGATCACGAGTCAAGGCTCATTGCACATAGAGGAGCACGGGTCAAGGCTAACCACCAAGACCGTTGTACATAACGTCTCATGAGACTAAACATTACCCAATGAATTGGAGAACTATCTAGGTTAACCCATAATAACATGTTCATGAATATGTTTTCCACATGAATAATCATACATAAGGAATCAAACATAGACATAAGGGTTAACCATGGTGGGAATTGGGTATCAAAATCTTGTTAAAAAGGCATAACATAAGGTATTATCACAATGGTGTCCATGAAAGAAAGTATTTAAATAATAAATGGATTTTTATAAGTTAAAATAGTCTTTTATCATGATAAGTGTTGAAAACTTAAGTGATTATATGTAAAAATGTCATTTAAGAAACTTTAGAAACAAAATATTTTAGTGTCGTTTAAGGAAAATATTAAAGAGTATTTGAAGCATAAAAGGGAATAATCTTTCATATAAAACCAGAAGTGAAAAAATAAAGGTTTCATGATAAAAAATATGATTTTATAAAATTAATGGTGTCTTAAAACAGATTATGTAGTGCACTTGAGAATGGATAAGAATTCGGGAAGTTCCCTTAAATTGGGCTTGCTTATCGAGAATAATTGAGTAGGGAACCTTTTAAAAACATGTATATACCCAAAAAAGAATAATGAATGGATATTGATACATTATTTTTAAACATATAAACATAATTTAGAATATTTAAATAAAAATAAAAGAAAATTTCATTTGGGTAAAAAGAGAGAAAGAGTAACCTGAAAGAATAATGGAGGTTCAGGTAGAATCTCTTACCTTATGTCTGAAACTATTCTTCACTTGATCTTAATGTCTGGAATAATTAAATTATATTCATTAATTAATAATTTCATAACCCTTTATACATTTATTTGATTTATTATAAACTTATTAATTTTATTTATGGCCTATTTTATGGGTTAAGAGGATCAATTTCATTGTTTAGGAGCGTTGGTTTCCTTGGTTTTCAGGATCGGTTTACTTGTATACACATAAAAAAAGGTTGTATAAAGTGGGGGTAATTATCCAGAATTGAACTTATGTGTTATTAATGATATTATAGAGGTTAAATTGGTCTTATAAATCATTTGGTTTTATGGAATGAGTATGAATCATTAGATAAATAGTTAATGATAATCATTTGGGTTTATTTTGGAGGTTTTTGATCACAACGAACTCATTTTGTTTTATAAATTAATATCATGTGTAAAAAATGATTCCAGAACATTAAATAAGATATAATACATATATTATAATATATTTAAACCATAAAAATGGATTTATGAGTAGTCTTGAATATGGAATTGAAAGATAAAAGCATGTCATCCACGAAGGTGGTAAATCAGCACCTCGCGGATGATGTTTTCATTCTTAAAATAAAAGTGATTGGAGAAGATATTTGATGAAGAATTATTCAATAAACATGATAAAATTATAGTATATATATATATATATATTATATTGTAGTTTAATTCCACTTTGAAAAGGGGAGTGAGGGGAAGATAATAAAATAATGGAACTTGAAAAGATATTGAAAGAAAATGGAAGAGGGTTTTACCTCTTGATTCCTTCTTCTTGAGAGCCTCCTTAGGGGGTTATTTTTGGTCTTTTATTAAGAAAAAAAGATCATGGATGTGGGGGAGATGTTTGGGAAGATTATTTGGTAGAATTTAGACAAGTATCAAGGTTTGATAAATATGAAGAAAATAGGTGGTGAGGGTGATTTTTATAGTGGAGGGGAGGGTGTTTTCTCATTATTTAATTCATTAGTTTATTATTTTGGCTCAGGACTATGAATAGTTATATAATTATAATAAAATATGATAAAATAATGAATTATGGTTCTAAATTTTGTGCTTACATAAGTCTTAAATCATCTATGAC
Organism: Viscum album; assembly: GCA_963277665.1. Classification (NCBI taxonomy): domain Eukaryota; kingdom Viridiplantae; phylum Streptophyta; class Magnoliopsida; order Santalales; family Viscaceae; genus Viscum; species Viscum album. Next base: position 692,918,604 of record OY728161.1, on the reverse strand, counting down.
TCCATAAATCATGTATTTAACATTTATCGTAAATTATCATATTATACTATTCGCCAAAAATTCAAGTATTTTGGAAAAATCCCAAAAATTCACCCTAACAATTTTTAGATTTTTATAATTTAAAAATTAACTCCATTTTATGAAAATAATTTTCTAAATATAAGAAATATAATTTTTAATTAAAATCATCAGTTACTTGAAAAATAAAAATTTTAAAATAAAACTTCTTTTCTGACACATTGAAAATTTAATTATGGTCTTATAAAATTATAATATAATATTAAGAAATCAAAATAATAATTTATGAATACATTTTATTAAAATAAATTTTCTTTTAAATTATTAAATTAATTAGGAAAAGTGTAATTAAATATTTATAACTTATAAAAATACCAACACTTAACTAATAATTTTTAAAATATTTATTTACTTATACTATGATATAATTATATCATATTATCACTTATAAGATGGATAAATTATATTTATACTTTAATTGGTGAGGATACAATTCAATTGGTCGGTTTACTATTCATAAGGTTCACATTACTATTCCAAATTTTAAGTTACTATTTTATCAGTATAGGTTCCTTAACTTCTAGAAACACTTCTTATTTAATTTATTCATCATTTATAAACTCTGTATTTTATTCTATTATATGTTTATACTATATGACATAATTATAAGAAGGGAATTTCTATAGATAAAATTTTGGGTTGTTACATTCTTCCCCCTTATGAAATTTTTCCCTCAAAATTTAGTTTTACATTCTAAGTTGAAAACAGGTGTGGTTAATTTTCTTTCATTGTTTGCTCTAGTTCCCATGTTTCCTCTTCGTACTTTTGGTTCTGCCAATGTACTTTGACCAATTGAGTAGTCTTTTTTCATAGAAATTTATCTCTACAATCTAAGATTTTCACTTGATCCTCCTCGTAAAAAATATCATTCTCTAACTATACCACCTCTAAAGTATGTACATGTGAAGGATCCAATATGTACTTCCTTAAGAGGGATAAGAGGGATACATCATGTACTTGAGACATGATTGGTGGATGTGCTACCTGATAGGCCACAACTCTAACATGATCAAGGATATCAAATGGGTTGATGTACCTAAGACTTAGCTTCCCTTTCTTCTCGAATCTCATGATCCTCTTCCAGGAAGATATGTGGAGGAATATCATGTCTCCAACCTTAAACTCCAAGTCCCATAAATGATTGTCTGTATAGCTCTTTTGTCAACTTTGGGCTGACTTGATGTGCCACTGAATGGTTTTCACCTTCTCTACCATTTCATCGACCATTTCTGGTCCTAGCATCTTACATTCACCAATTTCATCCCAACATGTCGGTGTTCTACATATTTTCCCAAAAAGGGATTTATATGGATCCATTTGGATGCTCGAAGGGAAACTATTGTTGTAAAAGAATTAGACAAATGGAATATGTTGGTGTCATCCTCCTTTAAAGTCTATATAACATGCTCTCAACATGTCTTTTAGTGTATGAATATTCCACTTAGATTGGCCATCAGTTTGAGGATGATAGGTCTTACTGAAGTTCAGCTCAGTGCTTAGACCATGTTGGATACTTTTCCAGAACTTGGAGGTGAATCTCAGATCTTAGTTGGATACAATATATAGTGGTACTCTATAAAGCCTTACCACTTATTTTATTTATATTCGTGAAAGTTGATCCAATGAGAAGTCCTCTTGAATTGTGATAAAGTGGTCTATTTTTGTAAGATGATCCATAATAATCCATAAAGCGTTGTTTCCTTTGGATGTCTTTGGAAGTATATTTACAAAGTCCAAGGTAATGTTCTACCACTTCCATGTCAGTATGTATAATGTTTTCATCATACCTTTAGACTTTTTCCTTTCATCCTTCAATTTCTGACATACGAGGCACTTTGATGTATATTCAGCGATCTCCTTTTTCATATTTTCCCACCAAAAGTTCTCCCAGAGATCTCGATGCATCATAGTGATCCCTGGGTGAATAGAGAATGTTGAGTTATGTGAGTCATTTAGAATCAATTTATTTACCTCTAAATTGGATGGTACACATAGTTGTGACCCAAATAGTACGACTTCATCCTCACTGATCTTGAAATTAGAGGATTTCACATTCTTGATAGCTTTTGAATTCTTTTGAATTTCCACATCATTTCTTTGAGAATCCTTTATTTTATACATTAGGGATGGTTGAGAAATCATTTGATAAAGGATTTATTATTTTCCTACCTTAATTATTCCCATTTCCATCCTTTTTAAGTCTAATATGATTGAATCCTTCTGAATTATCATTAATGATAATGATGTAGGATCCTTTCTACTTAGAGCATATGTTGCCTTATTTTTATGACCAAGATGGTAGTGGATTCAGTAGTCGTAATCTTTGATGAGATCCAACCATATTCACTAGATCATATTAATCTACTTCTATGTTAATATATATTTGAGACTCTTGTGATAAGTATATATCTCACACTTCTCTCAATAGAGATAATACCGCCAAATTTTCATCATGGAGATCATAGATTCCAACTCTAAATCATGTGTAGGATAGTTTTTCTCATGGATTTTTAAATTCCTTTAGGCATAGGCTATCACTTTATAATTTTTCATCAATACACAGCCTAATCGGTTCTTTGAAGCATCTTTGTATACCACAAAGAATTATCCACTTATCTAAAGTGTGTGTACTGGCATAGTGATAAGCATATTTTTGAGCTCCTTAAAGCTTTCATCACATTATTGAGTCCAGAAAAAATTCACTCCCTTCTATTTCATCTTGGTTATTGGGTTGGAAAATCATAATAAGTTCTTCAAAAATCATCTGTAATACCCAACTAGACAAAGAAAGTTGTGGATCTCCATTATATAAGTGGTTTTGGGCCACTCTTCAATTTCCTTTGTCTTGGACGGGTCCATAGATATTTTTTTCTGGTGATAACATGCCCTAAGAATGATACTTTTTTCATCAAAAACTCACATTTACTATACATTGCATATATTTTCTCCCTTAGAAAAGTTTTTATCATAGTATTCAAATTCTCTTCATGTTCCTCCATGCTATTAGAGTATATCAGAATATCATCAATAAATAATACCACAAATTTGTCGAGGTAATATCTAAAGATTCTATTCATTAAATCCATGAAATTACTAGAGCAATATTGAGTCCAAATGGGATCACTATGAACTCATAGTGTCCATACCTCATTCTAAATTCAGTCTTGGAAATATCTTCCTTCTTCACCTTTAATTGGTTATATCCCAACCAAAGTTCCACCTTAGAGAAATAACTGGCCCCACATAGCTGGTCGAAAAAATCATCTATCCATGGTAGGGGATACTTGTTATTTATCATGATTTTATTTAACTTGCGATAATCAATGCAAAGTCACATTGATCCATTATTATTCTTAACGAATAGAACTAATGCACCCTATGGTGAAGCACTCAGGCATATAAAACCTTTTTTCAAATTCTTTTGTAACTGCTTCTTCAGTTATTCTATCTCAACAGTGTCCATTATATAAAGTGTATTTGATATTGATAGAGATCTAGGAATAAGTTCAATTGAGAAATAAACTTCTTAGTTAGGTAGAAGACTAGGAGATTATTCAGGGAATACATCAATGTAATCTATCATGATAGGAATGTCTTCAACCATGATCATCTTCTTTGTCTCAATAATTTAAGCAAGATATACTTTATCATAAGGTAGTAATATCCACACTTGAGATTATTATTCTGAAGGAGATTCATCTTCCTCCTTACACTTGTAAAGAATTGAAGGATGCTTCAAGATGTGAATAGTGATCTCCCTTTCCCAAAAATTAATGTCATATTTGTATAAATATAGTTAATATATACCCAAAAAATAAATAAACTCTACCAAAAAAAGTATTATAATATTTTCTGGGAGTTTTATTCCACAAACATTAACCATGGAGGAGTTATATACTTTGGATGTAGTAATTTTCCCATTCTTTGTTCTCACATATTACTCAACCTCCATATTTTGAGGTGGTGTTTGAATTATTCTACTAAAATTTAAAGATATGAAAGAATTCATAGAACCATAATCAAATAGTATGTTCTCTATTCTTTAATGAATAACTAGCATATCTGTCACTATATCGCTGTATGTATCCACCTCAGCAGTAGTGATAGCATAAGCCCTTCTTTGTTTCTTTGGAGGTTTTTGTTGATTGCCTCCAAAAACCCCAGCCTTAGGGAATTGGTACACAAAATTCCCATGTTACTTATAGTTGAAATATTGCACTACTGGTTGATCATTTATATGAACCTTCCTTTCTTATTCCACATTAGTGGGATTCTTCATATCCCTTTGGCAGTTCTTATCTAGATTCCCCATTCTTCTGCATTTGAAGCATTTTTTAGTTTCCTTTAGATAGTTCCCAGGATGCTTCTTCCCACAATTTTAACATATGGGATATTTGGCCTTATTTCCATGATGGGATTTATTTGTAGATCCACCCATATTAGACTCCATTTTTTACTTTTTTTTCACTGGTCCCATGAGACCATTGAGAGTCTCTGATCTTTATTTCAACATTGAGGGAACAAAAAACAATCCCATTTGAATTCTCAAATCTCCAATTATTTTTATATACTCAAATTTATCCTTCTAAAGAATAAATACACCTTGGTTTCAGTGTTTATGACAAATATGGAGGCGTATCTTTCAATCCTTGTAAATTTTTCTTCATACGCCCTAATAAAATCATCTTCCTTCTACTTAAGTCCAAGGAACTCTCTTTCTATATTGAGATAGAGGGTTTGGGGAAAATATTTATTAAAAAAAACATTTTCTTAAATTCCTCCTAAATAATAGAATCAATTTACTCCTTGTAATTCATTTTTTTATCAGTGTCTACCATTGATCAGCTTCCCCATCAAAATGATAAACCGCCATTATAATTTTCACTTCTTATGAGAACTGGAGGACAAAGAATATCTTTTCAATGGAGTTAATCCAATGTTCAGTGAGGAGGGGATCGGAATATCCAATAAACATGGGAGGCCTTTCATTCCTGAACAATTCAATGATAACTTTCTCTCTCTTAGGTTAATAGGTGTGTACGCTCTCCCGTAGCTGGTGACGACGGCGGCTCAGCCGGATCCTCCCCCATTTTACGGGGGAGGGGAGTTCATCGTCTCCCGGGATGGCAAGGCCCTCGTTTCAACCTTTCTCAAACCCTGATTTTCTTCCGCCTTTTCCGAAGGTGTTCGTGAGCCCTAAAGTGCCAGATCTTGTGGATGGAACCCCTAATCTTCAGATTTCTTCTGCTGAGTTCACGGAATCGGCTTCGCTGTTGAAGCTTACCTTGGTTGCTCGTTTTAGACAAAGGAGACCATCCGTCGACTCCTTCGACAGGTTCGTCTTCTCCGCTTGGGACCTTCAGGAACGGGCGACTGTTGGTTTACTCGACAGGTACCACATTATGATTCGTTTTGCATCGGAAGAGGATCTTATCAAAGCTTGGTCAAGAGCTCCTCGGAGTTGCAATGGAAGTCGTTTCTTCCTCCTTCGTTGGTCGTTCGATTTCCACATGAATCGCGACCCACCTTCAGCAGCGGTATGGGTTAGTTTCCCCAAGCTTCCCTTACCTTTTCAAAACCCCGCTATTATTAGAATGTTGGGTAATCTAGTGGGTAGATTTTTGTGTTCGGACTCTCGGACTGAAGCAGTTTTCCATCCGATCAATCCTAGGGTCTGCGTTGAAATTGATCCCTCTAGGGCCCCTTTCATTTTTGTCTGGATTACAATTGGAGAGGATTATAGGTGTAAAAACAGGTGATCTATGAAACATGGCCTGTTTTTTGTTCGAATTGTAATCGGTTTGGACACAATTCTGAGAGATGTCGGCGTGCCTCACCTCAGGAGATGATGTCTCGGCGTCAGGAGCCCCAGTACTCAACCCAAAGGAAGTCTTCTATTCCTGTGGAGAAGAGTACAAAGGGAAAGGAGAAGTTTGTTCAATCCTCAGTGATGGACAACAATTTGGTTGGTCCTAACAAGACTCTGGATGCGGATGGTCAAGGTGGTAAGAACTTATATAATAGGGTGAGGGCTTAGGAAGCACCTGCTTTGGTTCACTCACTGGGGGTTGCGGAAATTAGTCCATCTCAGAACTGTACAGAAGAGAATGGAGGCCTGAATCCTAAAGCCAGACCCTTTGTGTCTTTAAGCAATAGGTTTGATTGCCTTGGTAACGTTGATTCTGATCCTGTTTTGGGTGATGTCTCAGAAGATGGGGGGGCCTAGTTTGGGGGCCTCCAGAAGTGTCCAGGTCGAGGGTAGTGTGAAGGAGCTTCCCGCGGTTCCTATGAGTGAGACGATTGCAGAGGGTGTGCCACCCCATTTGGTGCTGAATCATGCGGTGACTGAGGACGTGGCGGAGGGTGTACCATTTCCTCTTCTGGTGGATGAGACTGTTGAGGGGGTTGTGTCTCTTGAAAGGGTACATTCTGCATGTTCTCCTGTATTGGGCTCGGGGGAACAGGCTGGTAAAGGAGGGGAGAAACGTTCCTTCAGTGAAGTGCTTCAATGTGGGAAGCAGGGGTCCGCTTCAGGGGAAGGACCTTTTCCTATCATTTCTAAGCGTCGACAAAGGAAGGATTACTCGGGTCTCCCGCAGCCGATGCGGACTCGCTCCGCCTCAAAGAAGAAGGAAGTGTTGTATTTAAAGTGTGCAAAGAATAGTGAGATTAAGGATTCAGCATCAGATTATCATGTCTTAGATCAGCTCAGGAACCGTGTCAATAGTGTTCACTACTGGAGGGATCCAGGATGGGAAACAGCCACGGCTACCGGAGAAGAGGAGTCAGGATGGAGAAGCGGTGACGACTTTGACTTGGATGATATGTAAGTTTGTGTTGTTAAGTTGCCTTATCCTGGTATGTCTGTTTTTGGTTTAATTTTTTTGTTGTACCTTGGGTACCGGCAACCCCTTAAACCGGCGGCAGAAAATGAAAAAATGATTTTCAGGTTAATAGGTGTGTTCTACACGATTCATGCTATTATTCATAACTTCAACCAGTTGAGCAAGTGTTATCATGAAGTTTTGAGCACCCATTCCCATCATATTTGGCATTTAATTAAGGAAATCAACACATTCTTTATCACATTGATTATTGGAGCATGTTCTTATATTTTCCACCATTAACTAAGAAAAATAAAGTTCAATTAGGGGGCTTGAATACTTAGTCAATAATAAAAAAAATGAAAATTTAAACATAAAAGAATAAACTTGTAAAATAGAAGTATATGATAAATTTTGATTCCCTTGGTTTCAATCTAGGTTATCCATGATCGGTTACCTAACATATATTATTATGGTAATTTTATTTATTCCCTTAATAATGGTTCATAATGATCTTATGAATTTACCAAAGCATATCCCCTGAGAGTGTTAAACCAAGTGCACAGTAAGACCCATTTTTGTGTACCAAGTTACCCTGAGTTAGGCCTGGAACACCTTGTCAAAGTTATTACTCATAGGTACATCTGTGTTAGAACCACGTCCACTTGTAGTGTCTAGATAGGGATGTATCTTCTTGATAAACCACTTACTATATATAAACCAAAATTTTGGGATGTTTTCTCAAACTTAGTATTATCCCTAGGTTTATTACTAAATTGATATATTCTTAGTCTCCAAAAATAACTAAACCACCCTTTGATACCAACTATAGTGACTATAGTATTTTACACATATCATTACATGATTTTAAGCATAATTAAACATAAAATTACAATCCAAGGGTCTATAATTCTAGTGTCTTTGAGATTAGGTTCATAATTAAACATCATGATTCCAAAATAAGAAAAACTTTTATTTAATATTCATAAAGAGTTCCTAACTTCATTTGAGCCTTTATACCTATATAGGATAGCTTGGGGATAACATGAATAAAGGTATGAACTACAAATCTCAGTAAAGGAATAATAATTAAAATAAATCTTAGCACATGGAGTAAAAGGCATAACATAATGATATAAAAAGGAATGTAACATGATTAAACATAAGGAATCATAACATGAGATCATATAATAATGGATTCAAAGTAATGTGAAAGTATCATAAAATATGACTTTATCATAATTCAAGGCTCGTTGCATAAAGAGGATCACGAGTCAAGGCTTGTTGCACATAGAGGAGCATGAGTCAAGGCTGGCCACCAAGACCATTGCACATAAAGTCTCATGAGACTAAACATTACCCAATGCGTTGGAGTGATATATAAGATCACCCATCATAACATGTTTGTGAATATTTGTTCCACATTAATAATCATACATAAGGAATCAAACATAAACATAAGGGTTTCCCATGGTAATAATTGGGTATCATAATCTGGTCAAAAAGGCATAACATAAGGTATTATCACAATGGTGTCTATAAAAGAAAGGATTTAGAACATACATGGAATTTAATAAGGTAAAATAGGCTTATATAATTATAATTGATGTGAAACTAAAGTTATTATATGTAAAAATGGTTTTTAAGAAACTTTAGAAACAAAACATTTTAGTTTCATTTAAGGAAAATATTAAAGAGTATTTGAAGCATAAAAGGGAATAATATTTCATATAAAACCATAAGTTAACAAAGAAAGGTTTCATAATAAAAAGTGTGATTTTATAAAAATAATGGTGTCCTAAAACATATTATGAATTTCACTTGAGAATGGATAAGAATTCGGGAAGTTCCCTTAAATCGGACTTGCTTATTGGGAAGAATTGAGTAGGGAGCCTTTTAAAAACATGTATATCCCTGAAAAAGAAGGATTAATGGATTGTTATACATTATTTTTGAACATATACACAAAATTTAGAATATGTAAATAAAAATAAAATAGAATTCCATTTAGGTAAAAAGAGATAAATAGTAACTTGAAAGAATAATAGAGGTTCTGTTAGAATCTCTTACCTTATGTCTGAAATGATTGTGAACTTGATCTTAATGTTTTGGATAATAAGATTATATTTATTAATTAATAATTCCATAACCCTTTATAGATGTATTTTATTTATTATAACCTTATTAAGTTCATTTATGACCATTTTTATGGGTTAATATGTTTAATTTCATCATTTAGGAGCATTGGTTTCCATGGTTTTTATGATCGGTTTACTTGTATACATGTACGAAAGGTTTTAAAAAGTGGGTTTAATTATCCAGAATTGAACTTAAGTGTTATTAATGATATTATGAAGGTTAAATTGGTCTTATAAATTGTTTGGTTTTATGTAATGAGTGTGAATCATTAGATAAATAGTTAATGATAATCATTTGGGTTTATTTTAGCAGTTTTCGATCACAACAAATTCATTTTGTTTTATAAGTTAATATCATGTGTAAAAATGATTATATAACATTAAATAAGATATAATACATATATTATAATCTGTTTCAACCATAAAAATGGTTTGATGGACATCCTTGAAGACAGAATTGAAAGATGAAAGCACATCTTCCACGATGGTGGTAAATCAGCACCTCACGAATGATGTTTTCATTATTAAAATAAAAGATAGAGGATATGATATTTGATGAAGAATTATTCCATAAACCTGATAAAATTATAGTATATATAGGATACTATAGTTTTCATGCCACTTGGGAAAGGGGTGAGGAGAATATAAGAAAAGAAAGGAACTTGAAAAGATATTGAAAGAAAATGGAAGAGGGTTTGACCTCTTGATTCCTTATTTTTGAGAAACTTATTATGGGATTATTTTTTGTCTTTTTTTAAGACCAAAATATCCTGGAAATGGGAAATAGGTTTGGAAGAGTATTGGGTAGAATTTGGACAAGGCACAAGTCTTGAGAGGTGTGAAGAAAATAGTTGGTGAGGGTTGGTATTTATAGTGGATGAGAGGGGTTTTTTCTCATTATTTAATTCATTAGTTTATTATTTTGGCTCAATAATATGAATTTTTATATCATTATCATCGAATATGATAAAATAATGAAGGATGGTTCGAGATTTTGGGCTTACATTAGTCTTACATCATCTATGACTCCATAAATCATGTAGTTAGCTTTTATCGTAAATTATCATATATTTCAAAAAAAATCCCAAAAAATTCACCCTAACTATTTTTTGATGTTTATAATTTAATAATGAACTCCATTTTATAAAAATAATTTTTTAAATTTGAGAAATATAATTTTAAATTAAAATCATTACTTGTAAAACATAAATTTTAAAATTAAAACTACTTTTCTAACACTTTGAAAAATTAATTAAGGTCTCATAAAATTATCATATAATATTAAGATATAAAAATATTAATTTATGAATATATTTTATGAAAATAAAATTTCTTTTAAATTATTAAATTAATCAAAAAATGTAATTAAATATTTATGACTTATAAAAATACCAACACTAAACTAATAATTTTTAAAATATTTATTTACTTATACTATGATATAATAATATCATATTGTCACTTATAATATGGATAAATTATATTTATACTTTCATTGGTGAGGTTACTATTCAATTTTTCAGTTTACTATTCATAAGGTTCACATTACTATTCCAAAGGTCAAGTTACTATTTTATTAGTATAGTTTCCTTAACTTCTAGAAATGCTTTTTATTTCATTAATTCATCATTTATAAATCCTATATTGTGTTATATTATGTTTTTATACAATATTACATAATTATAAGAAGTGAATTTTTATAGACAAAACTTTGGGTCATTATAGATGAGATCACAAGGACTAGCCCTCTAATAGGAACACTGCATGTTTTAGGTGTTATTGGCTATTCTGATCTGTGAAAATGAGTAATGGTATCCTAAATTGAGAATATTATTAGTTTATAATATTAGATTATGTACATTGATTCATTAAGAATGATACAGCATTGATGTCATAGATACATAGCTTGTGTTGGGTGCATCATTGGTGGTAAGATAGTGATTGAAAAATCAAGATATAATTTTTTGCTTCTGAAAGGAATTGATATCTTAGGAATAGTTTATTAGAATGGTAGTAACTTTAATAAATCCATGACCATGGTAGAAGAATTTTAGTATGTCCAGTAAAGTCAAAAAAATAATAAAGCAAGATAGGATGATGATACAAAGTGTGCAACATGCTTTATGAGATATTGTATGACAAAAATATTATATTACATAGTGTGTGTTTGTAGGAAATATTTTCATTGCTATGAATTTTCCTTATCTCTTTAGGTTCCTTGATGGGTTGCTATACTCCACTCCTAGTATGTGGATAGTATTCACTACTATCAAGATAAATTATTATAGAGCCACACACTTAGCGTATTCAAGAGTTTTCTCTATTATAATGAATAGTAGTATATGACATTATGGGCCCCACCATAGGCTATGAGACATGTCCAAGAATAAATGATCGCTGATGAATAAATTGTTTGTGCATGTGCATATTTCCTTTAATTTGATTTCATATGATTTTGTTTGATTACTTTTATTATGTATTTTGATGATATATTAATTTATATTATTTGGATTTTTTTGATTCTTATCACATTGGAAATATAATATATTTATCTATATTTTATTATTTAATGAGGAAGTTTGAAAATTCTTATCTATTTCTCAAAAAATTCAATGAAGTTTCTACTATGTTTTTAGAAACTCTACATTTCACTGTTTTAAAACATTTATGTATTTATTTTACTGAAACTTCTACAGTTGTTCGATTTACATAAAACTTGATTATATGGGAATATAAAATGTTTATCTTGATTTCATTAGTTTACATCAAATTCTAAAAATATAGTTTTAATGGACTTTTAATTACATGAAGTTATGATATGATGTTTTGTAGTAGCAGTTTTTCCAGAATTGTTTTGATTCTGTTGTTTAATGATTTAGGGATCTGTAGATGTCAGTTTTAATTGATTTTTTTTGTTGGAAATAAAATAATTTTTTCTAAAAATAATTAGTTTTGACCAAAGTCTTAATTTGCTGTTAAGAGCCCTTAAAAATTCGTTGAAGTTTGTCAAAACATTCTGTCTAGATTTCTATCAAAAGTATGGTTCATTTTTCTATCAAAAGTATGGTTCTTTTTTTATCAAAAGTAAGGTTTATTTTTATCTCAAAAGTAAGGTTCATTTTTATCTCAAAAGTAAGGTTCATTTTTATCTCAAAATTAAGATTCATTTTTATCTAAAAATTAAGGTTCATTTTTATCTCAAAAGTATGGTTCATTTTTATCTCAAAAGTATGGTTCATTTTTATCTCAAAAGTATGGTTCATTTTTTATCAAAAGTATGGTTCATTTTCTATCAAAAGTATGGTTCATTTTTCTATCAAAAGTAGGGTTCAATTTTTATCAAAATTATTTTTCAATTTCTATCAAAAGTATGGTTCATTTTTTATCAAAAGTATGGTTCATTTTTTATCAAAAGTATGGTTCATTTTTTATCAAAAGTATGGTTCATTTTTTATCAAAAGTATGGTTCATTTTTTATCAAAAGTATGGTTCTTTTTTTATCAAAAGTATGGTTTACTGTTCATACCCTACGTTATTGTTCATACCCTACGTTACTGTTCATACCCTACGTTACTATTCAAACCCTACGTTACTATTCATACCCTATGTTACTATTCATACCCTACGTTACTTTACTATTCATACCCTACGTTACTTTATTGTTCGCTCTGAATTTATTGTTCGCTCTGAAGTTATTGTTCGCTCCGAAGTTACTATTCACTCTGAAGTTACTATTCACTTTTAAGTTACTGTTCACTTCGAAGTTACTGTTCATTCTGAAGTTACTGTTCATTCCGTGCAATTTTTTAAAAATTGATTTTCTGCAAATATATGGATTATTTTTTAATGATTTTTTTTGTAAAATCCTCATTAAATATAAGGATCGTAATGAAATATTTTTTAATGTTTTTTGTGCTATATTGAGAGAGAGAAATTAATAAAGTTCTTCAACGTCTTTTACAAATAAATTTGGACGTTTCAAGATTGTTTAAATTTAAATGTTTGAATTTAATTTCAGAATTTTCTGTTAGTTTTCAGGAACTGTTTTGACTTCATTTAAATCATTTTAAATGGATTTAAAATTCTGTTTTGAATCATTCAATTCTTTTATTGTTATGAAGATTTTATTGGAAGACTTTTTCAAAATATTTTGAATTCATTTATTAGATATTTATTCTACGGGAATAAAAAGGCAACTGTGCTGCTATTTTCAGGGAGATATTTATGGGATCTTTTGACTCAATTAGTTTTGAATATCCTAAGGAAGCAGAGTTGCTGCACCTGCTAGATATTTTTATTCTCTATATATATAGTTCTCTCTTGCAGGAAAAACAATAACACAATACCAGGATAAAGTGTTGTGAACTTTGAATCTATTGTGCATTTGCAACGTCCTGTTACACTCTGCTTCACCACCTTCTCGGTCTCTCAAGTGCTGAATTAATTCTGCTTCGACTACAATTTCATTGACGAGACATGCTGAACTAAACATCAAGAACTAGTACCTATGCTTTAATTTTTATCTTCTCTTTCATCTAGTTCTGAGTCTGTAACACTACTTCCCATCTCTCACACGCACTCTATTTTTTTCTGTTTATGATTTTGCACACAAAAGCATTATTTGTTATTCTTTTTCTTCGGGTTGTGACTCTCGGATTCTACAGTCAAGATCTTATGGTTATGACTCCCTGTATCTAAATTCAAGACTATTTGGGTTGTGACTCCCAGTATCTAAAGTCATGTTGTAAGGGTTGTGACTCCCCACACAAAAGTCAGTGTCATGGTTATCCCTCCACTAGAAAAGGATTTTATAATTGGGTTATGATTCCCCTTTAAAAATAATTTTTAGTGGACACATATCTCTCACCGAGTAGAGAGGTATAAGAGTAGAGTAGGCCCACTTTGGACTGAACTACTATAAAAAACATCCTTGGGTTATTTAATTTTTCCGCTGCTAATTAAATTTAATAATTAACATTGATAATTAATTTATTTGATTAAAAATTTTAATCTGGTCTATTCACCCCCCTCTAGACCATCTTCCATTACCCTGTCCGACCAAACATAAATAAATTCATTATTATTCAAGTATAAAACAATTGTAGTTTGATTTATTTATTAAAAATATTCACAAGGTATTAAGTGAATACATGGGAAAATATTATAAAACCGAATATTATTTTAATATTCAAGGTTCGTTTAATATTATATGTAAATTATGATTCAAGTTAACTGATATCATTTATAATTTAATATATTTATTATATATTACAAGTGGGTGATACAATATAAATTATGTTTATGATGTAATTAATTCATCATAATGTATCATTTATGGATTGTTTATTGGGTGTTATTTATACGGGGGAAGGGGAACCCTTTCCGAGTGTTTAACCTCTACTATATAAGTAAAAGGGGTCTATTTTACAAGGGATTATCCATCCACTAGAATTTTAGATCACATCTATCCTCCTTACCACATTCTAGAGAGAGAACTCATTATTCCAAGATTTCGATCTTCGATCTCCTTCACAAATCCAAGGCATGGGATCATGGTGATCGTCGGGACATAAAATCCTTCATCAGATCTCTGTGCTAGGACCCAAATTTTGATGATCAAAGTTCTCATAGAATCTTTAATCATGTTTGGAAAATCTATAAGGATGTGACCTTGGATCATTTGAGAAACAATCACTGAAAAAAAAACTATTGACGAATGATCCATTAATTTTAATGAGGTAATAAATCATTTTATTTTATGATTAAATAAATTCATGTAAGATCCTTAGGTATTTATTAGGGATTGGATTTTAGAATACGATGATGTTACATCAATCTGGGGATGAAATTTTTAAATCTCCATACTATCTACTTCAGATGCGCACCCCAGTACTAAAAAATGGTATCATAGTGATCATGTGAATTTTATAAGACAAGAAAAATCAAATTTGATTTAATTTAAGTAGAGGGGTTCATTTTAATCCTTCCAAAATAGACTATGCATAAATAATATTATGGATTCTATGGTCATCCAAAATATTAATTTGGATCGAAACATAGGTATAAAATTCAATAAAATGTGTATACATATATGTGTGTGTGTGTTATTATTAACTAAACCAGTGGATGGTTATGATTTCAAAAAAAACTCCTATTTTCCAGTTAAAATCTAGTGAATGGATCTATTCCATCAGGTGCCTTAAAATTTCATGGGTGAAACATTTTTTCAGCCCATGGAATGGTCTTTTTGAAAAAAATGCTAAAAAAACAAGGGGATAAGGGGTGGGGCTCTCTGTTGAGTCAAATAAAAACAAAGCCTAAATATTAGTATTATGGAAAATGGGGGAAAATCATGGGGGAAGTGGTCTGATAAATAAATATTGAAAAAAGTGGGGTGATGCTTCCAATATAATCTTATTTTACAAAAACAAATTATTGGAAAAGTAGCTCGTTGACCTATTACTTTTCTTCCCAACTGAATCCCTTGGTGATTCCACTACAACCCCCCCCCCCCATGGATCTAATGACTCATCCACATGTCATCACTATCATGCCTCGTAGGTCTCCTCCTCCCCACCTCCATCACCCACGCCATCTTTCAGCCACCCGCAATTGTTGTTGCTTCCATTTATCAGTCACTCGACACTACCACCTATGTTGTATCCCAGTCAGTCTCCCCAACATAGTGAGCCCTTCTTCCTTATACTCTCATACAATCAAAATCATCTCCCATGGATGCCTAACCCACCTACCCTCACATAGCTCCCCATAGTGTCCACTTGTCGCTGCGCGTGACCATAGAGACCCACAAGCCAAATTGGGTTGTCCTAGCCTAATACGGGGCGAAGTGAGTCCATACCAACCCAGAATGGACCTATAAAGGTTCTTCTTAACCAAAAATGAGCCTGGATGAGTTATAGGGAATGTGGAAATTTTATAATATTCGAAAATTTAATTTAGATTTTTAGAGTTTAAAATAAATAATAATTTTAATTATCCAAAATTAATTTAATTTTAGAATAAAATTAAATTAATTGTGCGACCAAATGAAAAAAATATTTGAATTAAAATAATTCATTTAATTCATTAATTTCCCTCAACTTGAATTTATCACATTTTAATTTTTATTGTGCATTTAATATATCTACGACTAGACTTGATCGTTGAATGACTAGTGTTAGTCTAGGTTTATTTTATTTAATTAATTATTACAACTTCATGTGATGATTATTTAATCTATTTTTGATGGTCTTCACATCACATTTATTCATTTAATATGTATTAGGGTTTGTGATTTCATCATTATTACTCTATATTTGATTTTTATTTCCCAATACCCCCTCATCTGTGTGTGATTATTTATATATTATGATGATGATATTATAAGATGTGAACCACTCCAAGAAAAGGAGGTATCCAAGATGAGATGCGAGTCAGACCTGACTTAGGTATTTTACCCCTAGGTTCATAGTTGATCCATTGAGTATAAATTAATCAACTATACCAAATTATCTGTAGAGACCCGAAGCCTGACGTACATGGTCATTACATTACATTTGCGGAATACTTAGTACATAACAAAAAAAACACACACACAAGGATTGTAATAGTTTAGTGTCTTTGGAAACTCGGAACGTAATCTTCTAATCGTGGTGAAAGATCTTCAATATCTCCCATAAAGATCTTCCCTTTTTTTACCTAAAACCTTTCTTTATATCCTGGGGAAAAGAAAACATAAAAGGGTGAGCTCAAATGCTCAGCAAGGGCAAATAAAGGAAATAAAAACCATATCATATCTTTTTGAAAATCATAACCTGCAAAAGAGATCATAATATCTTAACATGGAACAAATCATAGAAGTGAAAATGAGATCCCCATAATCATAACATGAAACTTGAAACTTTGTGGCATGCACACATAATCATGGAAAATCATTTCTTGTTAGTCATGACTCATTTCCAAGACTATCTTAGTGGACAAAGTCCCTTTCTGAACCGAGTCACCCTCATTCCAGTCCTGTTTCACTGAACCGGTATAACCTACCGTTCCAGCCATGTCTATCTCATGAGATATAAAATCTTTACCCAATGCATTGGAGGTAGATATAGGTCTCACCCATCTTATAATGAATCCTTTCTTATGTGTGCCACATAATCATAAATCATACATCATCGCATAACACATATAACAAAAATGGTATTCTTGAAACATCATGACATCATAAAACAAATCATGTAAGGTAAATGACTTCATAAAAATAATTCCCTCAAAACATAATCAAATCAATTTAATAATAGGGATAAAAACATAACCCTATATTATCTTAGATGGAAAAAAAATTTGATAAAACATTTGAACTCCATTCTTGAGGAAAATATCCTTTCTACTTCAAAAAAACACTTTTCTTTTCTTAACATGTCATACAATTATAAACTAAAAGAAGTTAATTAAAAATAAACTTGAAAACTTGTAAATTAAGCTTCTTGGAAATAAAGTTTTAAAAATCCATTCATGCCGTATAAGTTTAAAAAAACATTCTTCGTACTTTTGTCGGAAAAGTCAAAAAGTACCTCGTACGAAAAACAACAAAAGATTCCTTTCATATTCTTTACTAAAAACTCACCGAAGGGTAAAATAGGATTTAAACTATTGTAAGTGGATGGAAACAATATTACATATTTATGGAACATGGATGTGGATGATAAAATACACCCCAGTAAATGCCAAAGTAAAAACAATCTCGGATAAAAATGAGATTGTGATATTTTCCCTTACCTTAGGTCCGACTTGCTTTGTAAGTGTCCGAACCTCCTGTATAATGATTTAAATCGTGTTATTGACTTATTCCAAAATCATATTCATTGTTATTATATCATATATGGTCCACTTATTACTTTATATTACCCGTTCTTTTGTAAATTCATGTTAAAGTAGCGTTTTGGGTAAAATCGTCTCATTTGTCGTTCGTGTTTTTAACTTGTAATTATTCATATGATTACTTAGATCATGATTACTTAATTCCAGAATATAAAACATGATTTATATATATATATATATTCATAATATACATATATAATAAATCATTAAATGGAAAGAAATACACCGTTCATGGAGACGGTAGTCCGTACGTACGCATGAACGCTATTTTCGTTTCCTTATTGAATTGAATAGAATTAAGTAGATGACATACATATAAATATAAATAATTCCAGTATCATTATTAGGTCATATATTTCATTAGTACTTATTATATATACTTTATAATCATTCATGAATGGTTAATCATTGAGAACGAATCTCATCGCGTCGTGGAGACGGTAGTCCGTACGTACGCACGAGCGATGATATCGTTCCCATGGTCGTGGAATTGTGTTTAAGTGTATGTATACTATTTAAGTATCAATATAACTTTATAATAATCATATATAGTTACTCATTACACCATTATACCCATCCAATTAAGGTGGTGGCAAAAAATAGATTACACCACGGCATGGAGACGGTATTCCGTACGTACGCACGCGCGGTGATTTCCTTTTTCCGTAGGATGGATAGAAGGTTAATTAGAGTTGTTTAATATTTATAATAACATATCAGTATATAATAAATACTGATGTTATTACTTTATCATGAAACAACTAAAGAATAAGAAGTTGAAGAAGAAAGAAATTGAAAAGATCGGTAATGGATATTACCTCTTCTTTGAAACGCCTCTTTGAATCCTCCACTTAGGGAACTAAGATTGGTCTTTTAAGAAGACCAGGACCTCTAGGATTATTATAGGGAAGTGGAGAAGGGATTTTGGCAGGGGTTGGACAAGCTTTAGTGCTCAAATTGGTGTGAGGAGGATGGGGAGGAGGTTCCCTTTTATAAGGGAGGAGAGGGGCACCTTAGGAATATCTCAAAATATTATTTTATATTAAATTCAAAATCGGTTTATAATGGTTCCAAAGGGTCTTATTTCGAAGTTAAAGTGGGTATGGGTATAAATACTATCAACCAATAGGATTTAGACAAGTTTAGGGTATTATTTTAAACTTATCAATTAGATTTAACTCTAAGTTAAATAATTTAACTTTTACCGTGTCTTTTTGTTTTCTTTCACTATATGGTTAATACACTTACTATAACATGCCAAAAGAACCCAAAATTGTTTATTATTAATATATATATCCTTATCTAAGTCATTGTGCCGAACATTAGATTTTTAGTAATAAAATAACAATTAATAATATAATATTTTATTTAAAAACTATTTTGTGTCAATTTTGACACTATTTTATATATGATTTTTTTGAAAGTCATAACAAAATTATATGTTCGAACCAAGTTGATTAAATCAACACTAATATATCATAGTAACCTATAAAATTAGTGGAATTCATAAAAAGTCTCAAATTACATTTATTTGAGCATTTATAACATCAATTATGTTAACATTTCCTTAAAAGGGTAATTACTACATCATCTATGTGTCATAAATAAATTAAATTATTTGATGTATAAAAATTACAAATAAAATAGAATCATGTAGGAAATCTTTTTATCTTTCTAATGAATATTTACAATCGAATGTATCTTATGTACAATCCTATATTAAAAATGTTTTAGTAAATATACTTTGATTTTAACTCTTTTAACTCTTCTTTGAATTAAATAATAATAAATGTCCTAATCTAATCCAAGTGGGCCTAAATGATAATATTTTACACTTAAGGTTGTTTTTGGTCGAGATACACTTGTCCAATAGAATTAGAACATGTGTTAGGGTAATATTAATATCATTCTTACCCTTAATTACCCTATTTACTTTTAACCGTGGTAAATAAAAGTAAAAAGTTACTATTCACCAAAAATTATTTTCATCTCATTGAACCACATTTTACTTACTGACATCAACTGTGTCTCTCGGATTTTTGAAATTCCATTCACAGAAGCGGTAAAATTAAGTTTTATGAAAAATTCAGTTTTTTAACTACCACTTAGTAGTTTCACTATTCATCAAAAATTGATGTTTTTCAGAACAATGCCAAAATTTCATCCTAAGCTATATTTCATATTCCGAATTCAAAAATGAAGTCTATTTTACCAAATTCATAACATAGAAGTTTCATTAATTAATTTTATAATTAAATCCTGCTGTTAAAACAAATAGCGTGTTTTTAAGAAACAATATCTATCAAAAGATTGACACTTGATTATGTCTGGTTTAAATGTGAAATTACATTCAATGACCAATATTGTATTAAATTGTAAAAATATATTCTAAATATAATTTAAAACCACTCAAATTAATAATTTATCACTATTAATTATTTCGATTAAAAAAGTTGTTTTTAATTATAATTTAGTAATTTTCACTATTCATCAGAATATGAAAGTTATCCGAAAAGTACCAAAATTTCACCTTAGGCTAAATTCGATACTCCGAATCCAAAAATGAAGTCCATTTTGAGAGATAAAATTTCTAAAATTTAAAAAGTGGTTATTACTATTCATAACGGCTAGTTTTAATAATATTTTAATAGCATATCGTTGTTTCGTGAAACTCAGTATTGCGTACTACACACGCTATCGAGGAAGGTTGCGATTGCGTGTAATGCAAGGCAAGTCAAAGATGCGTGTTGTGCAAGCTCCTTTTGGTGTAGCGTACAACACAAGACATTAATAAAATTAAAAAGAATATTTTTCATAAAATCTCGGGCTGTTACATTCTACCCCCCTTAAAATGAATTTCACCCTCGAAATTCGTCGGGGTTATAAATGGTTTACTATTCGAAATTTTCTTTAAAAGAAACCCACATCGTAAAAAGGAATACCAAAACCAATCTTTAAAAACAAAAGTATGAAATGTAACGGTTACCCAAATAAACTAATCACTGGGTTTCCACATAGGTGAAAATATGGATATGGAAGAGAAATCTAACCATCATGTTCTGATGGAGAGTGGTAGAGAACATGGCTATGTAAAAGCTAGCAATCACAAATCCATAAATTTGTGACGATCTAAGGTACCATCTGATTAATCAGATATAAGAGCACTAGGATAACATTTTTGGTTTTCAAGATCGTTTCCCTAAAGTTGAAGAATTTGAATTAGAATAAATACTTACTTTATTTTGGTACAATCTCACTGTTGTTCGTTCCTTGAACAATTTCCACTTCATCTCTTAAATAAATGAAGTTGAATTTGTTATTCGTGAAGTGTTAGTATGACAGGTCATTCCCTGTCTCAAACAAAAGGTTATCAAAAGTTATTAAATATACATAAGTCATTCTTTAGTGAGATTAATCATATATGGTTGCTAAAATGGACTTATACTTCATATATCATAATGCTTAATATAATAAAACTAGTTTTTTACAAAACAGGGACTTCCTGTAGGCCAGTGGTAGGCGATAAAGGCCAGTCGCACTTCGGTTGTGGGTTCGATTCCCACAGCCTTGTCCGACGCGATGGGCTATCACCCGTCCTAGAGGTTGTCCTTTTTCTAAAACTACATTACTATAACATCACATAAATAATATCAAAAGTTCTATCCTTAAACAATACTAACTTATGTACAACATAATCCATTCCAATCTTTAGTCTTATCTAAAATAATTCATATATCTTGTTGGTCGCATTCCAATCATGTGAATACCTTAATCATGTATTCTCTTGAAAAAAATGAATACCCATTAAACCTTAGTGAAAACATGAATGCTGTCAAAAGTTAACTCTTTCCACATAACAAAATCCAAAAATTCTATATACTCAAACCATGATATAACCTTCTCCTTATATCAGTCATGAGCTCATGAATACTATCAAACATTTAATTTTCTCCTTATCCCTTCATTATGCGCATTCCAAAAATATCTGAATAACCTTTCATGGATACTAGTACCATTAATCATACACTTTCAAAACTCAAGGAAAGACAACAGTGTAACAATCCATAGATGTCTCTTTATTCCATAATAGCATGAGATTACTTATACAACATTACACATGATAAACATGTAATCATTCCACTACATTCTTAAACCATTGACTGAGCTTCAACAATTCTTTCATCTCACATATCATTTGTAGTCTCTTCGTTATCATCCACATAAATACTACCCATACGACCATACTGATTCTCTTCATGAGACTTTCCCTTAGGGCATTGGTTTGCATAATGCCCGTACATTCCACATTTAAAACATTTAACCATTGCTGATGTCATAGCAATACCATTATCCTCATCCCTGGTGTTAAATGAACCTTTTCCTTTACACTTACTGGATTTGTGTCCTTCTTTTCCACACCCAAAGCATCTTCCAGTTCCTTTGAAACATTTTCCTTGATGCCTCTTCCCACATGATTTACATAGGGGAAATTGAACTTTCTTTCCTCTATGATCATCATGAAACTCCATCTTTCTCTTATTAGCCGAGTTAGGAAACTTACCAAATTTTACTTTATTGATCATATTATGAGATTGCTGATTCGGCATAATAATGATGTTTGGACTTCCAAATCCCATTTCATTTGGTTTCTCATGAAGAATATTATTCCATTGTCCATCATATCCTCCATTATCGTGAATCATCTTATTTCCAGCCATTTTCTAAAACCCAAAAAGAATAGTGTGAGAGAAAAAATCATGCTAGGGAAAACAACATAATAAAGGGGGAGTACCCTCAATATCTAACATCTTAGGTTAAATTCTAAGATCGTTAGCACAATTCTAGGACTATAACCTATACGTATACTTAAACTTAGGGACATCCCTAGACATACCTTAGAAATATCTCTAGGGATCTCACTAAAGTTCTCGCATCCTAGTTTCCAAAGGTTGACTAAACCTTTCCTCTGATACCAACTGTAGAGACCCGAAGCCTGACGTACATGGACATTACATTACATTTGCGGAATACTTAGTACATAACAAAAAAAACACACACACAAGGATCGTAATAGTTTAGTGTCTTTGGAAACTCGGAACGTAATCTTCTAATTGTGGTGAAAGATCTTCAATATCTCCCATAAAGATCTTCCCTTTTTTTACCTAAAACCTTTCTTTATATCCTGGGGAAAAGAAAACATAAAAGGGTAAGCTCAAATTCTCATCAAGGGAAAATAAAGGAAATAAAAATCATATCATATCTTTTTGAAAATCATAACCTGCAAAAGAGATCATAATATCTTAACATGGAACAAATCATAGAAGTGAAAATGAGATCCTCATAATCATAACATGAAACTTGAAACTTTGTGGCATGCACACATAATCATGGAAAATCGTTTCTTGTTAGTCATGACTCATTTCCAAGACTATCTTAGTGGACAAAGTCCCTTTCTGAACCGAGTCACCCTCGTTCCAGTCCTGTTTCACTGAACCGGTATAACCTACCGTTCCAGCCATGTCTATCTCATGGGATATAAAATCTTTACCCAATGCATTGGAGGGAGATATAGGTCCCACCCATCTTATAATGAATCATTTCTTATGTGTGCCACATAATAATAAATCATACATCATCGCATAACACATATAACAAAAATGGGATTCTTGAAACATCATGACATCATAAAACAAATCATGTAAGGTAAATGACTTCATAAAAATAATTCCCTCAAAACATAATCAAATCAATGTAATAATAGGGATAAAAACATAACCCTATATTATCTTAGATGGAAAATAATTTTGATAAAACATTTGAACTCCATTCTTGAGGAAAATATCCTTTCTACTTAAAAAAAACACTTTTCTTTTCTTAACATGTCATACAATTATAAACTAAAATAAGTTGATTAAAAATAAACTTGAAAACTTGTAAAGGGAGCTTCTTGGAAATAATGTTTTAAAAATCCATTCATTCCGTATAAGTTAAAAAAACATTCTTCGTACTTTTTTCGGAAAAGTCAAAAAGTACCTCGTACGAAAAACGACAAAAGATTCCTTTCATATTCTTTACTAAAAACTCACCGAAGGGTAAAATTGGATTTAAACTATTGTAAGTGGATGGAAACAATATTACATATTGATGTAACATGGATGTGGATGATAAAATACACCCCAGTAAATGCCAAAGTAAAAACAATCTCGGATAAAAATGAGATTGTGATATTTTCCCTTACCTTAGGTCCGACTTGCTTTATAAGTGTCCGAACCTCCTGTATAATGATTTAAATCATGTTATTGACTTATTCCAGAATCATATTCATTGTTATTATATCATATATGGTCCACTTATGACTTTATATTACCCGTTCTTTTGTAAATTCATGTTAAAGTAGCGTTTTGGGTAAAATCGTCTCATTTGTCGTTCGTGTTTTTAACTTGTAATTATTCATATGATTACTTAGATCATGATTACTTAATTCCAGAATATAAAACATGATTTATATATATATATATATATATATATATATATATTCAGAATATACATATATAATAAATCAATAAATGGAAAGAAATACACCGTTCATGGAGACGGTAGTCCGTACGTACGCATGAACGTTGTTTTCGTTTCCTTATTGAATTGAATGGAATTAAGTATATGACATACATATAAATATAAATAATTCAAGTATCATTATTAGGTCATATATTTCATTAGTACTTATTATATATACTTTATAATCATTCATGAATGGTTAATCATTGAGAATGAATCACATCGCGTCGTGGAGACGGTAGTCCGTACGTACGCACGAGCGATGATATCGTTCCCCTGGTCGTGGAATTGTGTTGAAGTGTATGTATACTATTTCAGTATCAATATAACTTTATAATAATCATATATAGTTACTCATTACACCATTATACCCATCCAATTAAGGTGGTTGCGGAAAATAGATTACACCACGGCGTGGAGACGGTATTCTGTACGTACGCACGCGCGGTGATTTCCTTTTTCCGTAGGATGGATAGAAGGTTAATTAGAGTTGTTTCATATTTATAATAAAATATCAGTATATAATAAATACTTATGTTATTACTTTATCATGAAACAACTAAAGAAGAATAAGTTGAAGAAGAAAGAAATTGAAAAGATCGGTAATGGATATTACCTCTTCTTTGAAACGCCTCTTTGAATCCTCCACTTAGGGAACTAATATTGGTCTTTGAAGAAAACCAGGACCTCTAGAATTATTCTAGGGAAGTGGAGAAGGGATTTTTTCAGGGTTTGGCCGAGCTTGAGTGCCCAATTGGTGTGAGGAGGAGGGGGAGGAGGTGCCCTTTTATAAGGGAGGAGAGGGGCACCTTAGGAATATCTCAAAATATTATTTTATATTAAAGTAAAAATCGGTTTATAATGGTTCCAAAGGGTCTTATTTCGAAATTAAAGTGGGGATGGGTCGAAATCCTATCAACCAATAGGATTTAGACAAGTTTAGGGTATTATTTTAACCTTATCAATTAGATTTAACTCTAAGTTAAATAATTTAACTTTTACCGTGTCTTTTTGTTTTCTTCCACTATATGGTTAATACACTTACTATAACATGCCAAACGAACCCCAAATTGTTTATTATTAATATATATATCCTTATCTAAGTCATTTGGCCGAACATTAGATTTTTAGGAATAAAATAACAATTAATAATATAATATTTGATTTAAAAACTATTTTGTGTCAATTTTGACACTATTTGATATATGATTTTTGTGAAAGTCATAACAGAATTATATGTTCGAACCAAGTTGATTAAATCAACACTAATATATCATAGTAACCTATAAAATTAGTGTAATTCATAAAAAGTCTCAAATTACATTTATTTGAGCATTTATAACATCAATTATGTTAACATTTCCTTAAAAGGGTAATTACTGCATCATCTTTGTGTCATAAATAAATTAAATTATTTGATATCTAAAAATTACAAATAAAATACCATCATGTAGTAAATCTTTTTATCTTTCTAATGAATATTTACAATCGAATTTATCTTATGTACAACCCTATATTAAAAATGTTTTAGTAAATATACTTTGATTTTAACTCTTTTAACTCTTCTTTGAATTAAATAATAATAAATGTCCTAATCTAATCCAAGTGGGCCTAAATGATAATATTTTACACTTAAGGTTGTTTTTGGTCGAGATACACTTGTCCAATAGAATTAGGACATGTGTTAGGGTAATATTAATATCATTCTTACCCTTAATTACCCTATTTACTTTTAAACGTGGTAAATAAAAGTAAAAAGTTACTATTCACCAAAAATTATTTTCATCTCATTGAACCACATTTTACTTACTGACATCAACCGGGTCTCTCAGATTTTTGAAATTCCATTCACAGAAGCGGTAAAATTAAGTTTTATGAAAAATTCAGTTTTTTAACTACCACTTAGTAGTTTCACTATTCATCAAAAATTGATGTTTTTCAGAACAATGCCAAAATTTCATCCTAAGCTATATTTCATATTCTGAATTCAAAAATGAAGTCTATTTTACCAAATTCATAACATAGAAGTTGCATTAATTAATTTTATAATTAAATCCCGTTGTTAAAACAAATAACGTGTTTTTAAGAAACAATATACATCAAAAGATTGACACTTGATTATGTTTGGTTTAAATGTGAAATTACATTCAATGACCAACATTGTATTAAATTGTAAAAATATATTCTAAATATACTTTAAAACCACTCAAATTAATAATTTATCACTATTAATTATTTCGATTAAAAAAGTTGTTTTTAATTATAATTTAGTAATTTTCACTATTCATCAGAATATGAAAGTTATCCGAAAAGTACCAAAATTTCACCTTAGGCTAAATTCGATACTTCGAATCCAAAAATGAAGTCCATTTTGAGATCTAAAATTTCTAAAATTTAGAAAGTGGTTATTACTATTCATAACGGCTAGTTTTAATAATATTTTAATAACATATCGTTGTTTCGTGAAACTCAGTATTGCGTACTACACACGCTATCGAGGAAGGTTGCAATTGCGTGTAATGCAAGGCAAGTCAAAGATGCGTGTTGTGCAAGCTCCTTTTGGTGTAGCGTACAACACAAGACATTAATAAAATTAAAAAGAATATTTTTCATAAAATCTCGGGCTGTTACATTATCAATATCAGTTGGGTAGTTTATTTAATTTATGCATTATTTATTGATTTGTGAATGTTCATGTTTTTTAGAGCACATAAAATAATAAACAAATAATGCATATATTAAGAAAATTAAATAAGAAATGAATGTTTTCTATTTATTGCATGTTTAGTTGTGAGTACATACACATAGTATTAACATATTTAATAAATAATGAATTCATTAATCATGTTATAATAAAAATACTCAATTTAATATTAATTTGTAACGCCTTGAGTCACTTAATTTTGAACAAAAATGGGTTTACGAGGTTCTTGTCATCCCTAGTTGAGGGTTCCCCTATTACTAGGGAGTTCTTATGAGAGTGACAGGTCTTATTAACTAAAGTTGGGAGAAAATGAGTAGTCATATCTAGCTTACTTACACTTTAGAGGTAAATCATTGAATGGATCAAGGTTATGATTCTAAAAAGATGGGACTTCACTCAACTGTTCAGGGAGACATGATTCAATGTGGTTGGGAAGTCTAGTGCCTATATTAAAACTCTCTAAGTAGTTTCATATCCATATCTTGGACAATAAGGAGAGGTTTTAGGTATCATTTCCACTAGAATACTCAAGTGACTCGGTATTCCGAATCTAGTAGTTAGGGATAATAGGGTTCGATAAAATAGTGGAATAAATTTAATGATTTAATTAATTTTTAATGTTTAAAAGGTAATAAAAATAAAGTGCTAACTGATAAATTTATTTATTTTATTCAAAATGGAAATCAAAACCATTGGTATATTATCATTTTGGTCGGTATAGATAAAGAAAATATCCTGACTAGTCATAACTTACAATAGTGGTACAGGTGCTTACATATATTATTACGCCAAGAGAATAATATTTATATATTAAAGTCCCTACTTCCTATTGATCCACCTAAAGGAGAAATCAAGGTGGATAAAGAAAAATATTAGAATAATGTAGATAATTGACTAGATGTATAGTGTATCATGTTATCATTGATGTCTAATCAATAGTTGAAAATGCATGAGGATGAAGATGCCTACAAGATATTAACTCATCTCCTAGATTTATATCAATAGAGGGAAAAGAAATAAAGGTATTAGATATCAAGTGCACTGTATAGGTAAAATCTATCAGAAGGGAATCAAGAAAGGGCATCATATACTCAAGATGATTGGGTACATTGAGAGACTTGAATACCTTGGGTTCAAACTATACAATGAACAAGAAACTAGTCTCATTCTTTACTCGTCACTTCTAAGATTCTTAAATTTTATTATTAACTACAACACTTATAACATGAAAAATAGCTCCTGATATTTTTGTATTTAGTTTTCCAAGATGATAAGGATATAAAGAATATCAATTCTTCAATCCTTATGTTGTAAAATAGGAGGAATGGAAAGGGTAAGGGTTATAAGGAAAAACTCAAGTTGAAGACACAAATGCATTGTCCTTCAAAAAATCCAAAGATACAGAGGGATGAAAATGAGCAGGATGTTGTCTGATTTACATGTGGCAAGAAAGGCCAATGGAAGAAGAATTGTAAGGTTGGGAAAAGGACTCAAGGTGATGCTTCCACCTCAGGTATTTTCTGTATTCAATATAATATATCTTTATCTATAATTTGGGTATTGGATACAATATATGAATTATATATTTGTATTCATATTGTAGAATCAAGTAGATTCTAGAAGATTGAAAATTGTGAGGTGGATCTTTGGGTTGTAAATAGTGCAAGACTAGAATCCTTGGCAGTGGGATATTATCATCTTACTTTTCCTAGTGGTTTTCTTCTTATATTATATAATTATTTTTATGTTCCTTAAATTACTAGAAACATAATATCAATATCGATTTTGGATACTATGGTATTTTATTTAAAATTTGGAAATAAATGTTATCTTTTTGATAATTATAACATATGTTATGGTATGGTGAATCTTAGAAATGTCTTTTATATACTTGAACTCAAAACCCCTTTAATGTAAATCACTGATAAAATTAGCAAAAATGGCTTATATAACACCTGCCTATGGAACTTTAGGCTTGGTCATGTAAATGAGATGAATACATCAAGTAGATTTTTTAGACTCAAATTAGTTAAAACCTGGATTTATGTCATTCTTGTTTACAAGGTAAAATGACCAAATCACCCTTCTATGGGAAATGAGTAATGGCTACTAAAAAACTGAAATTAATTCATACTTATGAATGTGGTATATTTCCAATAGAGGAAAGGGGAAGGATTTCATACTTCATTACTTTTATAGATAACTATATTAGGTATGGATATATATATTTAATGAGGTATAAGTCAGATTCCTTTCATATTTTTAAGTAATACCAACATGAATTAGAAAACCAATATGGTAAAAAGATTAGGGAACTCTTTTCAGATTGAGGTGGAGAGTATCTTAACCTAACATTAATTGATCATTTAAAGGGGTGTGGGGTCGTATCCCAATTCACTCCTACTTATACACCTCAATGGAATAGTGTTAGTGAAAGGAGGAATCAGACCTTTCTTGACATGGTTAGATCAATAATGATTCATGAAACTCTTATATTATTCTTTTAGGGATATGTGTTGCAGATAGTGAAATATACCCTTAATTGAGTTTGAACTAAAGTATAATATAGGATTATATATGATTTGGGGTATGGAAAGAAACCCAATTTGTCACACATACATGTATTGGGATATAAGGATTTTTTTCAAGACTAGACTTAGCTAAAAATTAGAATTTTGAAGTATTAATTTCATCTTTATAGATTATCCTAAATAAATTAAAGGATATTACCTATATAGCCTTTTAGATAAAAAGGTAATTGTGTAAAGATATGTTATATTTATATAATTGGAACACATTTTTAATGTAAATAGTGGGATTAATATTTAATTTGTTGAATTTGATTCTCTAGATTCATGAGAATTGGTATGGGAACAATCTCTACAAGAGACTGTGGGAGATGAAGATGTTCCTAGGACATAAGTATTGTTTTGGTCAACTTGTGAGGTTAGATAACTAAAGAATTATGGTTTTATTATTGCCAATTAAAGTAACACATTACTCTTAGAGAATGATGAACCTATAACCTATAAAGAGGCAGTATATGGAAAATATATTTCTAAATGGGAAGATTCCATGCATTCTGAAATTTATACCATGTATCAAAATCAAGTTTTGGATTTTGGTAGACCCACCAATTGATGTAATGCCCATTGGGTGTAAATGGGTATTCAAGAAAAAGTTGTAGGTGGATGGTAAATTAAATACCTATAAGGAATTATTGGTAGAGAAGGGTTTCAGGAAACATCAAGGAATAGACTATGATGAAACCTTCTCACTATTTGTGATGTTGAAATCCATCATAATATTACTTGCAATATCATCCTTCCATGTTTTTTAGATTTTTCAAATAGATGTCAAAAATGATTCTTTAAATGGGAAGTTATTTGAATATGTCTATATGAATCAACCTAAAGGATTTATTAAGTTAAAGAGTGTTAATAAAGTGTGAAATCTATAGATATCCCTTTAGGAGTTATAGTAGGAATCAAAATCATGGAATGTTTGTTTTGATGACACCATAAGTGAATGCGGTTTCTTCAATAAAGAAAGTGTATGATGTTTCTATAAGAAGGTTAGTGGGAATGACATTATTTTACTTGTGTTATATGTTGATGAAATATTAACTATAGAAAAAGAAGTGTAAGTATTATAGTCATTTAAGACTTGGTTAAATGAATGACTCTTTATAAAAAACATAGATGAATCCTCCTACATCCTAGGGATTAAGATTTATTAAGATAGATCCCAAAGTCTTCTTGGACTAAGTCAAAGTACATATTTTGACAAGGTTCCCAAAAGGTAAAATATAGAACAATTCAAGAGAGGGATATTTCCAATGTCGCATGGTATCAATTTCTCCAAGAAAATATGTCAACAAACATAGAAGGATATTGAAATAATGAGTAAAATCCCCTATTCTTCAGCAGTGATATCTATTTAGTATTTCATGTTATGTACTAAGTTTGATGTTTCCTTTGATTTAATCATGGTGGGAAAATACCAAGATAATCTAGGAGAGTTTCATTGGGAAATTTTAAAAAATATAATGAAGTACTTGAGGCATACAAAGGATATATTCTTGGTGTATAGAGTAGATATGGAACTAGTGGTGAGGGGATACACTAATTATAGTTTTCAGATATATCTTGATGATCTAAAATCATAATCAGGATATGTATTTTTGCTAAATATTGGTGTATTGAGCTGGAGTAGCTTAAAGCAACCTATGTTCTCTGAATCTATAGAAAAATATGAGTATATCATGGATTTCTATGTAGCCAATGAGGTATTTAGGCTACACATATTTGTCTCAAATATTGGGGTTATGCCTAGTAGTACAGAACCTATTCCATTTTATTATTATAATATTATAGTAGTGGAGCTTGTTAAGGATATTAGGTCACACCAGAGGACAAATCATATACTTTGGAAGTTTAATGTCTTGATAAAACTTACTCAGATATGTGAAATCATAGTTAACAGAGTAGATATAGAGGACAATGTGGTAGGACCCCTGACTAAAACTATATCTCAATAGAATCGTGATTCTCATGTGATATATAGCATGTTGAGACTTATTATTAGTTGGATCTAGTTTAAGTGGGAGTGTTGAAAGTGGGTTCCCTAAACCCAACTCATTTATGAAGTTTTATTACCATTACATGTATACTGTTTGATTTGTACATGTGTTTATATTGCCATAATAGTGTTGATACTTATGAATACACTATATTTATAGTAATTTCCTTAGATTACATGTCATTCCAGAAGGTTATTGTAGTTCTCGGGCTATAATGAGAACCTAAATATACCATAAAATCCATCTTAAATATATGTCATAAGGTTTAGATATATCATGATGACTAGACATAGATAATTTTTTACTATAAGGTGTTAGGGGATCATAACCATTGATACTTATTCTCATGAGGTTCACACTTTGTGATCTCGAGTAGATTAGATCATGAGGAATAACCTGCCAATACGAACACAACATGTTTTAGGTGTCATTGGTTGTTCCTATCTGTGAACACATGTAATGGTCTCCTAAATTGAGATTATTATCAATGTATACTATTTTATTATGTAATTTTCTACACAACAAAAACTATGGTATTTATGTCATAATGAGGTAGCTTTCATTGGATACATCATTGGTGGTATGACATTGATTGAATAATCAATATAGAATTTTTTTTCTTCTAAAAGGAAGTGATATCTCAGACCTAGTTGATTAGGATGGTAGTACCTTTAATAAATCCATGACCATGGTAGAAGAAGGTAAGATTGTCTAATAAGGTCAAAAAATAATAAAGAATTAGAGGATGATGACACAAAGTTTGTTTCTTTCTTTATGAGATGTCGTATGACAAATAGATTATATTACACGGTGTATGTTCATGGGAAAGGATTTTGTTTCTATGACACTTCCTTATCTCCTTAGGGGCTTTGATGGGTTTCTAGACTCTACTCCTAGTTTGTGAATAGTATTCATTGCTATCGAGATAATGTCCTAGAGAGTCACACACAAGCATATTCAAGATTCTACCCTATTTTGATGAATATAAGTATAGGATATTGTGGGCCCCACCATGCAGTTTGAGACATGTTCAAGAATCAATGATCACTGATGAATAAATAAATTAATTATTATTCAATTATTTGGATTTGAATTTATTTATTAAAATTAATCTTAGGGTATTGAGTGAATACATGGAAAAATATTATACGAATTAATATTATTTTAATATTCAAGATTTGTTTAATATGTGTGGGAATTATGATTCAAGTTAATAGATCTCTTTTTCACCTGATATATTTATTATATATTACATATAGGTGATAAAATTTAAATGGTGTTTATGAGATAGTTAGATCATCATAATGTGTCATGTATCGATTATTTAGTGGGATTTATTTATACGGGGGTTGAGGAACCATTTTTGGGTGTTTGACCTTTACTATATAAGTAAGAGGGAACTATTTTACAAGGGATTATTCATTTACTTGAATTTTAGAAATCATCTATCCTCCTTCCCACATCTTAGAGAGATAACTCCCTATTCTAAGATTTTGATATTCAATCTCTTTCATGAATCAAAGGAATGGGATCATGCTAATTTTCAGGATATCGGAGCCTTTAT
Source organism: Viscum album (assembly GCA_963277665.1). Lineage (NCBI taxonomy): Eukaryota > Viridiplantae > Streptophyta > Magnoliopsida > Santalales > Viscaceae > Viscum > Viscum album. The sequence continues at coordinate 692,885,279 of OY728161.1, read as the reverse complement.
TAGACCTCCATGATAGCACCCGGATTTTACGATCGGTGTTCTTGAAGACTCTTGAAGTGTATTTTTATGATCTAGATGTATTTGACCATGGATATTTTAAGCAACAGTCTCTAGTGACAAGATTTTGTTGAATGTTCCATCAATTTGAATGAGGTAATCATTCATTTTATTTTTTGCTTAAATTAATTCACACAAGATCCTCATGACTTTATTGGGGCTCTGATTACTGGGGATGATGAAGTTACATTGATTCGGTGATGAAAATTTAAAATACATGAACCATATACTTCTGTTGTGTTCCCTGGTACCAAAAATTATTGCCTAAGATAATTTTATCAATAAAAACCTAAAATTATTGATAAAAATTTAAAATATACAAATCATGTTCTACCTATAAAGAAATATATAAACCAATATAAAAGAAATAAAATTTAAAAATTGATAGATCAAAATTATATATGATACATTTACTAATTCACTTTTGAAAACTAACAATCTTTTAAATTAGAACAACCCAATGTTAAAAACCATATTCGAAATATGAATGTGAATCCATCATTATAGTACAATGAGACTCTAATTAAAACCTCTAAATACTATAGATAGATATAGAAACACTTAATAAAATAATTAATCATATAACTTCAATACAGATTTATATGGGGGAGGTGGGAGGTGGTTCAAACAGAGTTGAAGCCTAAATTTTTGAAAAGATGGGGAAATAGAAAGCGATGTGATAGAGAGACAACAACGTGACACAAAATAGAATGGTGATGATAAGGAGTTGGAATAGGAGGTGGTCGATAAAGATACAACACAGGGCCAGGATCGAGTAGGGAATGGGACTGAGGGAATGTGGGTGAGATGGGGGGAGGGTTTCATACTTAGGTTTTTTTATATCTATCATCATGGTTTGTGGAAGCCATAATAATAGATTATATACTGTTATGATTTAATTAAAACTATAACAATAGAATATCTAATTTTTTGGTTTAAAAAAACTATAACAATAGAGTCTTATGGGAATTAAGAGATAAATTTCATTTGTAATAATATATCATTTTAAAAAATTAAATTTATTTTGTGTATAAAAGTAGATATATTTCACATACCATTGATCAATATTTAAACAATAAAATTTATCTTATGCACACGAAGCAATGAATTTAATGTGTGGTGATATATATTTTAAATATATATATATATAATAAAATTGGTAACATTTACACAATAAAAAAATAAACTATAATGATACATCTTTTAGAAAATGCAATTAATATTATGTGAAATATGAGAGAAATTCACATGCTCTGTTATATATTTTGAAAAATGAATTTTACCTAAAGTATGGTATGTGATAGATTTTATGTACATCAATGCATGTTTTATAAAATAGAAAATCTGTCATGAATGAGGTGAAATAAATTTCACCTACAATGATATACCTTTTAAAACATAAAATCTATTTCATGTATTAATGATATACATTTCATGTATTATGTTATATATTTATTAAATATTAAATTTATATTGGGCACTATATGAGATAAATTTCACTAATAATAATACGTAATTTAGAAGATGAAATTTATAACACAAATGAGATGAAAAAAATCACATTTTATGTCATATATTTTAAAAAATAAAATTTATCTATTGTACTAGATAAGATAGATTTTACCAAATAAATTAAAAAATTTCTTATGTATTGTATGAAATAAATTTTGCATATAACAATAAATATTTTTTAAAAAATGTATATAAAATGATAGATATTTTATAAAATAAAATTTATCTCATGCATAATATGAGATAAGTTTCATTTTCAATGAAACATATTTTAAAAAATGGAATATATTCATGCATGGGATTTGATAAATTTCACGTAATATGTTATATCTTGAAAAAATAATATTTATATCATGTATTAGATATGATAAATTTCATGTATAATGATACATATTTTATAAATAATTTTTTACCTAATGCGTGAGATGATATAAACTCGCCTATGATAATGAATGTTTTAAAAAATGAAATTTATCTCACAAATTAGGTGAGATAAATTTCACATACATTATTAACTTTTTTAAAATAAAATTTACCTCATGTAAGAAAGTAGATAAATTTCATGTAAAATTACACATATTTTATAAAATGAAATTTATCTAATGTATTATATGAGATAAAATTCATATAAAATGGTAGTTATTTTAAGAAAAAATAAATTTATATCACTTTTGATATGAGATAAATATTTCATACCATGTTATATTTTTAAAAAATTAAAATTATCATGTATAATATTACATAAATTTTATATTTAATGATACATATTTTATAATATATAATTTATTTCAAATATGATATGAGATAAATTTCATATATGAGAATGATTTTTTAAAAAAATTTAAATTTATATCAAATAAAAAATGTGGTAAATTTAATTTAAAATAGTGTATATTTTATGAAATTAAATTTACATCATATATTAGATAAGATAAATTTCATGTACGGTGATACGTTTTTTAAGAATATTTTTTTCTTGTACGAGATGTGATGAATTTCATGTACAATGATAAATATTTGAATAAATTTAGTTTATATTATGTATGGGATGAAAAAAAAATTAATGTACAATAATATAAATTTAAAAAACATAAAATTTAATTCATACATATTATGAGATAAATTTCAGGTATAATGATGCAACTTTTAAAAAATAATATATAGGTTATATGATAAGGTGAATTTCACTTTCAATAATATGTATTTTATAAAATAAAATTTATCTCATTTATACAATTTATATTATACACAGAATTTATCTTAGTTAAATAAAATTAACTTTCACATTATAGTGTAAGAAATGTAAAAATTGAGATATTATGTTATTTTCATATTTATATTTCATCAAAAATTGTAATTTATCATATTTACTACAAGAAATACTCTTAAAAAAGGTAATATTTTTTAAAATATTTTTTAAAATATTCTATTGTTTTAAAGAATATATTATACTCAATTTATCTCTTCTGGTGCCCCCAGGGCTTGGGGTGGTTAGCTATACCTTTGGATGGCCTCAAAGAGGTCTCAAGTCTGAGTCACCTTGGGTGCGTGTATGGGTATTTTTATTGATTTGTATCTTCACTACACCAAAACCAACATATAATGGTGGGTTCTTTATATTATAGGTGGTTTAAACCACTGGAAAACTAATTAGTAGAATTTATTTAAATCATTTCCTATTTCATGACCAATAATAAATTAGTATTTGTTTAAATTTTTTTAGTGGTGGTTTAGAAAAGTTTCATTTTTTCATATTTAATAGTGGTTTCCAAACATTTATGGGTGGTTCATATTATAAGATTTTTTATTTAATAAATAGCGATCAAATAAATGAATCGTCGTTAAATTATTTAGAGAAAATTTTATTTCACAATGGTTTTTCAGAATCATTGTAGAAACAGAGGAATTAAAAATAAATAATTTGAAAAAAAACAACCACTAATAAATATAAAGTGGTGATTCTATAAACAACCACTAAACATCTAAAATAACCAAAATAGTAAATAAATAGAAAATAAAAAAATTAACATACAATAAAACTAAATATTGATTAATTAAAAACATGAATATACAATAATATAGAAAACACATATATACAACTTAAACAAGTAAAAACCATCAATTATAAGCTCAGTTATCATACATACAACATAATTCCAACATCCACCATCAACCCATCATGTCCATCTCTACACTTCCACTACATCCAACCACCTTTGTAGCTAGGATCATTATACATGAAACTAACCACATCACCATCATATCAATTAAAATAAAAACAATATAGAAATCAAAAAAATTGAATAAAATAAATAACAATTATAGTATAATTCATGATAATGTTTAACTATACCATAAAAATTATAAATCATCGTGAATTCGTTATGAGGAGTGTCGTGGATCAGAATGCTCAGCCTCCATCCTACTATCAGCATTTTTTAGTATTAATACAATACCAAAACATTTAATAAAATAAATATAAAAAATAATAATCATAAAATATATTTATAATTTTTCATATAACATTTGTTATTTTATTAATCAAACATATGAAATTTTAGAACAAAACAAATGATATATCATCCCAAATATCACAGATTAAATGAATATATGATAATTATTCATGCAATTAAGCCTTAAAACTCACCCAAAACACTTTTAAAACATTAAATTACTTATTTAAGATATGATTCAACTCTCTTAACTTTAAATGGATGAGTTTATAATAATCAAAATATACATATCTCATTTTCCATTACCATGACACTAATGTTACATTATTGATACCAACTTCTACAATCCACTGCCTAAACATAAAAAACCATTACTCAATATAGATATATTGGTAAATTAGATATGGTTCACTATTCATTTATTGCAATTGAATCACTGAAATAATCAAACCAAATCATTCATTCCCATGAGAAAATTTTCTTATATAAGAGTCTAAAACCATTAATATCTATTAAAAATCAAAATCATATATTAAAAATTCACTCTAAATAATGCATAAACTTCAAAATAATTCAAATATATTTTTCCTATAATTTCACATCAATATTTGGTTATTTACTATGGTGTTTAATATTACACACACCTTTCGGTGTTTTAAAACACTAAAAATTCCTTTTCAGTCATCCAATGAAAACAATAATTTGGATTAATGTAGAGTCTAATCCTAAATTTTAAAAATAAATTTAATAATGTTATAATATGATATAAAGGAAATTGGTGGTCTTTTCTTCATTTTGACCCCCTAATGTGTGTTTTTAAAGACTGACAAATATTTAAAAATGACTTACTAAGTTAGTCCAAGAACACCATATGTTAGATTGACATTTTGTTTGCTTTGAAAGATAAAAAATAATTCAAATACAATTTGACAATTATTTTACATCAATACATGGTTGTTTTACATGATTTTTACCATTATAAACATGTTTTGGTGTTTTAAAACACTAAAATGTGTTTTCAATCATCATGAGAAATGACAAATCAGATTGAAATGGTGTTAGTTTCTACATATTATATATAAATCTATGGTTATTTTATTATGATTTTACAATAATTGGGGGTAGTTTTCTTGATTTTGAACCCCTGATGTAAGTTTTTAATGACTATAAAATCTTAACAAACTATTTATTCAGTTAGTCCGAGTTCCCTTCATGTTAGATTGATGTGTTGTCTGATTTTACACATAAAAAATAATTAAAAGATATTTGTGTTTTTATTTCATGTTACTATGAGGTTTTTTCTATGTTTTTTACCATTTCATGCATGTTTTAGTTCTTTAAAAAACTAAAAATGAATTTTTGGTCTTCCTAAGAAAACGAAAGCACAGATTGATGTGGAGTCGGTTCCTACATTTCAAAATTCAATATATGATTATTTCCATATGATTACACAGTAATAGGAGGCCATTCTATTGGTTTTTATCCTCCGATGTATGCTTTTAAGGGATTTTAAATATTTAAAAACTTTTTATCCAATCAATCTAAGCACACTACATATATAATTTATGTGTCATATAATTTTTCACATAAAAAATAATTCAATGAAAAAATTTATATGATTTACCATCAATATGAGGTTTTTTTTATTTGGTTTTTACCATTTCATGAACCTTTTAGTGTTTTAAAACACTAAAAATTCATTTTTTGGTCATCTAGAGCAAACGATAACTCAGTCTGACATTGAACTAGTTCTTATATTACAAAAATAAATCAACAGTATCATCACATCTTGGATCACTATGAATGGTAATCAAACTGATGGTGCTACATGGCATCAAGTGTGTCTCCTCGTACACCAGAGGCTGCTGACTAACAGTAGTTATCTATAGTGGTACGGTGAGGAGACTATACCCTTGTATCATAGTGTGTAATAATATATAATAATAACCAAGTAACATCCACAATATAAAAATGATCAGGGTGCGTAGGATAAATAAAATAGACCAATCAATAATAAAATGGTCTGAAAACATACCTACTATCATACATATAATAGTATCATCATGGTCTGACATACATAAAATAATTTCAAGGAAAAATAAACTCAAATAAAAGATCAAGTGGCCCTACTATATCTCTAATCCTCACTTTATCCTAATATTTAGACTCTGATCTATCCTACTCAATGATTATATCATAAACCTCAATACAACCTATACCTTCAAAAAGTGAGGATTTCTTGGGTACCCAAGTGCAATGGTCACCCAAGTATGATGTGAGTACATAACTTAGTATGGAACCACCAACTTTATCCCATATATAGCTGATGGATGATGTGATATGTTCATGTGATATGATTAGGATAAATGAATAAACTATCGAACAATAAATAAATAACATTGGTGGCCCTTGGGTTATATGGTGACACATGAGGACAATTATAATTACTTCATCCAGTGCTGAAATATCTCTGAGTACGTCATTGTGACTCAACCAACCATAATAACCCAACTACTCCATGAACATGAATAATAACCATCATAGATCCCTGAGACCACATACATTATTTGTAACACCCCAGGTAAATAAAGAATATGACATTTTTATATTTATCCATATTTATGAATAAAATATTAATATTAATTTAAAGGGAACGCTATGGTCGATGGCGTACCCAATACACAACAACGAGTTCCTTTGAAATCTTATGTTTCACTCTAATAATAAAATAATTTTATTTTAAAGGGTAGTTGACACCTAGCCATTGTAATGAGGGGAATGAAAAGAACTAACTACAAAATGATTATATATTTTTGTCAAATATTTTTATTTTTTATATTAAATGTTAGTGGATTAAAAATGCGAATGAATCCAATTTTAAGCGTAAACATTCTAATATTCCTTAAAAAGTCGATTAAACGCCTTTTGATGGAGAACCTCTTTTAAATCCACTTTTTGACAATTGTATATGTTATATTTGAAAAAATAAAATTCTTCTTTAGAATCGGGACATCAAAATTTACTTTGTGTAAATTTTTGGTATTTTTCCGATAAAGTTTATTTTTTAATGAATAGTGAAAAATGTTATATTTTAATTCAAAACCACTTTTTAATCTAATTTAATTATATGATTAGATTATCTTTTGAATTGGTTTTAAAGTGAAATTATAATATATTTTTACCATTTAATCCAATAGTGGTCATTGGAATTAATTTCACTTTGATATTAGACTTACACTAGTGTCAATCTTTTAATAGATATTGTTTCTTAAAAACACGCTATTTGTTTGGACAGCGGGAATTAATTATTAAATTAATTAATGCAACTTATATGTTTTGAATTTTGTAAAATAGACATAATTTTTGAATTCGGAATATCAAATATATCTTAGGGTGAATTTTTGGTATTTTTTCTGAAAAACTTCAATTTTTAATGAATAGTGAAACCACTAAGTGGTAGTTTAAAAACTGATTTTTCATTTAAATGAAACTTTACCACTTATGTGATATGAATTTCAAAAATCCGACATACATGGTTTTCATTAGGATGTAAAATGTCGTTCAATGGGATTAAAATAATTTTTTGGTGAATAGTAACTTTTAAGTTTTTAATCGCGATTAGAGGTAATTAGTGTAATTTAAGGTAAAAATAATTTTTTAATAATATGAAATGACCTAGAAACATATCCTACCCTCATTGGATGTGTCATGGCCGACCAAGACAATACATGGGTCAACATGGGGACCCCATGGAGCAACTTTGGTAGGAAAATGACATAAATATCTTTTTGTTTAAAGTTAAAATTAAAATGTCACAAACATGTGTTGTTTTACTAAAACAATTTTTACATGGGGCTATACAAGTCATATTTTTGACTATAAATATTTATTAGAAAGATAAAAATATTTCCTACATCATGATATTTTTTTTTATAATTTTTAGACAATAAATAAATTAAATTATTTATGACACCATGATGATGCAGCGATTACCTCATTATTTAATGATTTAATTAAAATGAAAATATAATGTAAAATCTAAGTCTTACACCTGGAAAAACCTATTGGATGGGTGTATTTCGAAACCCTATCACCTTATCCTCAAAATATATCCTTTTGGGACCTTTTAAATCTGAAAATCATTATATAATAAAGTAATATTTTATAACTTTCCAAGAGTGCCCCTCCTCTCCTCTTATAAAAGGCCCCCACCTCTACCACCTTACCCACACCTCTCAAGCCTTTGGATCGGCCAAACCCTGCTCATTTTATCTCTCCAAATCCCTCTCTTACTCCTAGAAGCATCACTTTGGTCATAAGTCTTCCCAATGAAGCCTTTGAGCTCAAATCAATGAGAGATACCCGATTTTAAGGTAATGTCTTTACTTGTGTTCTTTTGTTTTATTTTGCTTCTCCAACCCCCTAAACTATTTTTATTCATTTATTTTGTAAAAACTCCAATATATTAAATATACTAGTATGTTTTTATAAGAATTATTTGAGATACACTTACACACACCTACATCTAATGGTTAAAGAACATACTATTTCTGTAGATGATGAATTTCTGCCTCACAAAAGGATGATTGTTCAATATTCTTTTAACACCCTCAAAGGTGGCCATTAATATGTCACTATATTTATATATGATATATAATATGTTTATGTTTTACTTAATCTTCTGTATTTTTCATTTATGGTATAACTTTATGGTTTCCATTATGGTTAAACGCGATATCTTCATTTTAGGAAGTGCAGACTACCGCCCCCTCAAAGTGATTTGATTCGTTAATACCATATGTGGTACGATTTAATGATATTATATATGATATAATATTGGAATTATAATACTATTATGTATCATTATGTTTTAATTCCATTAAATAAGAAATAGAAATGGAAGTAGTGTTCATGCGTATGTACGGCTTACCGTCTCCATGAACGGTGCATTTCATTTCTTACCTCTAAATGTTATGTAATATTATAAATTCATGTATATAATTGATATATATGATATATATGATATCTAAATAATGAATATAATTATGTATATTATATATATTTTACCACATGAACAACTTGTAATTATAAAGAGTTTATTTTTGACTCAAGTAGCAATGATCTACAAAACAACCATTATTAACTTAAATAATTACATAGTGTTAATAGCATGGTAGTAAGTGATATAAAAGGAATAATGAACTTGAAAAAAGTTTCTTAAGCAAGTAGAAATTAACTCAAGTTTATTATTCAGGAGGTTAAAGAACGATCGAGTCAAGTCGGACCCGAGGTAAGGGATCCAACATCTCTCTTTCTTTTTAAGTACTCTCTTTTATGTCATTTCTTTTAAACTCATCTTTCTTATGGTTAGGGATGTTATTTTATATTCCTCATACTGTAATTTTTATGTTAATATTATTAGAGACCCTATTTTATCTCATAAATCCATTTTTGGAAGTTTTAAGTGGAGCCTTTTGGCTTCCGAGTTTTCGTAAGGGATTTTTCATCTCACTTTTATTCCCATGACATTTATGCTACGTTTGCCACCATTTCCTTTGAGTGGTGTATGTACTGTCAATTATTATACCCTTTGTGTAGTATAATTTCATTTATGGGTATTTACACCTTCATTGTATGACCCTTCTTCGATGGGGTGTACGTTTCAAAAGTTACCCAACTCGGTAAGGGGACCTTTCACCCACCTCTTTTTAAAAGACTTCTTCTGTTATGTCTTTTAATTCACATATTATTATGTTTGGATATGTTCTTCTGTATCCTTATTTATGTAAATTTTATTTCCAAGTGATGAGATACCATTTTCTCTCTCATCAACTCATTTTCTGAATTTTCAAGTGACGTCGTTAGGCTGTCGAAATTTTACAAGGGAACTTCTTAACCCAATTTTAATTTCTTTGGGTTCAACATGTAGTTATTGAATATGTAATCCTTTGAATATGTGTGAATGACCATTGATTTTTTTACACTTAATATCCACTTATATTGGGTTTATTTGTATTTTTCACACATAACTATGATATTGATTTATCCTTAACTTAAGGATACCTTCTTTATAAGGGATTTCATCTCATTTTACATTTCTATTGAGAATTCATTGTTGTTATGCACAAATTAACTCTTATATGGTGTATATACTGTCATTTGGAATATTATATCATGAATCCCTTTATTCTCATGATATTATAATGTTTTGATTAAATATTATTCCTCAATTATTGTATTCAAGTGTCTCTCATTTTGATAAAAACCCTTTAACTAAAATATCATTTTAAATGTTTTAATGATTTGTTCTTATAAATATTTCTCATTAATATCCATGTTTTCAAAATGGTTTTAAGGATTTATTTATATGTATATTAATGGTTTAAAATTTTAAAAGCTTAAAAGTGTTGTGGGACACTTTGATTCAAAAATCTATTTATTAAATGTTTTAAATGGTTTTGGAAATGGTTTTTAGAATGGATTCATTATTTCAACATCTTAAAATGTTATATTGTTGTTGTAATGTAGGAATGCTATCTTTCCTTTATGCTTAAGTTATGTGCTATGATTATGTTATGGTTCTTGGGAATTTTTTATGAAGATGTGTGGTTTCGTGATAAACTAAGGGAATGTGAGCCCGATATAGCTCTCCAATGCATTGGGTAACACGAAGGAGTTAAACGTTAAGGTTTCTCCAAAGAGATTTAGGGGATATATTGTGATGGGTATTCCAAACGTAACCAAGAGGGTTACTCCCTACGGAAGAATGTTATGAATGCCTCAAGTTACCTTTATTTCTTATGATTTCTATGATTTATTCATGATTTTATGAGGTATGTTAAAGTGCTTATGTTTTATGGGTAAAGTATGATTTCATTCTTATGTATATATGTACTCATGTTTTCTTTCCATACTTTTTATAACCCTTACTGAGATTTTTATGCTCATCCCAAGTTTTTGAAATGTTTCTCATAGGTCAAGGGAATGGTACATGATATGATGATAGTTTCAAGGAAGTGTCAAGAAAGTATCCATGTTTTATTTTAAATATGTTTCCATTGATGGGAAAAATGAATACTATCTTTTATATAACCACTTTGTTTAAATGTGGAATGTAATGCAAGTTTTATGATCTAATTCTCTAAAACTCTAAACCTGAAAAGATCCTCAATGAGTAATCTTTTAATAACTCAAGATTAAGTAAGGTTTAAGGCTGGGGCCTTATAGTTGGTATCAGAGGTCAGTTTAGATAACTTTAGAGGTTAGTGTATTCTCTAAGAATAAGTGACATTACCATAATGACTAGGATTTCAGAAAGAGTCCTAGTTTTAGATAAAGTGAATGGGTAAGTATATCTTAGTGTTTATCTTCCTCATTAGTACATGATGGTTTTGTTGATATACTGACACTGAAATTTCTGTTTTTGGTAAATGGATGGATCTAGCAGGCACCAAAGTGACAATGGGTTTTAAGGAAACTATGGTGGTTCTCTGATTAAGAGACTGGATGAAATGGGGGATTCAATGAGGAATCTCATGGATGTTCTAAACCAACTATCAAGGAGTCATGATCAACCACTTGAACCTTGGTATGTTCTGTAATGCATCATGTACGAGATGACTAATCGATGTGGATGTTCAGGTAATAATTATAAAGGTAACCATTATGGTTTATATGATCCTTACTTTTTAGGAAATTAGGGGTTACTCTATGATATGATGGAAAATAAAGGCATGAGATAAACTTGAGGTTAAAATATGTTATGATTATTTTTGAAGATTTTATCTCATTTTGGGGAATGTTTTAAGAATTATATAGTTTTGGAAAAAGGACAACATGCAGACCGTGTGACAACACGTTGCATTGGACAAAGCTGCGGGAATCGAACCCACAACCAAAGTGCGACTGGTATTTATTGCCTACCACTGGACTACGTGAAGTACCTGGTTAGTATGACTTATTTTTTTTGGTTAGATGATTTTAGGAATCAAGAGTAAGTTTATTTTGGGTTATCTATGGGAATTATTAACCTATCATGGAGGATATGTGATTAGGTTATTTACTTTTCAGTATGAGAATTTAAGAGTAACTGATGTTATTTAGAGATAAATGTTAATTTGTACCTTGGAAGACTATGTGATTAAATCTTTCAGAGATTTGGGTTTCAGTCTTAGTTTTGATTACTTTGAGGATTTTTATGGACAAATTGATTATTGAATGGTCTTCGTTGAACGTTGGGTTTTGTGGGACAAATTTTGGAGATTAAGAATAGATTTTCTTTTTTATAAAGGATTATCCATTTGTGGATTATCTGATCTTGTTCTAACAATTTTGGTTTTGGTTAAGGTCTAAAGACATGGGAAATATATAGTTCTATTTTGTGTATTAGGTGATTCTATAGAAGTTTATTATAGCTCACTTAATATTATCAAGTCGTCCTAAATACTTGTCTTTTGGAGAAAGTATGAGTTTGTGTAATAAGTATAGTAAAAGTTGAATGTCAACATGACAAGTAAGTATGTTTCCTTAAGATCAAAAATAAATTCCTCAATGAAATGTAACTTAAAACAAAAATGTTTTCTATTAACTTTTCCTACTAGGGAATTGAATACCGTTTAACCCACCACAAGTTTGTGATTTTCTTGTGGTTCACTTTCTCCTAAACATGTTTTCTATCACTCTCCCTCAGAACATGACCCTTTTCTTTTTCCTCCATGTCCATGTTTTCCTACATGGAATCCTAGTATGGGTTAACTCGAGTGACCTCTGTACTTCTCTTTCTTTCTTTTAAAGTGATTGTTTTATCGACTCTTGTTTTTATGTGGGACTTTCCATGATGTTTCCGAGCCCAATTTTAAAATTGCGAGGACGCAATTCCCAAAAGGGGGGAAGGATGTAACACCCTAGGTAAATAAAGAATATGACATTTTTATATTTATCCATATTTGTGAATAAAATATTAATATTAATTTAAAGGGAATGCTATGCTCGATGGCGTACCCAATACACAACAACGAGTTCCTTTGAAATCTTATGTTTCACTCTAATAATAAAATAATTTTATTTTAAATGGTAGTTACCACCTAGCTGTTGTAATGACGGGAATGAACATAATTAACTAAAAAATGATTATATATGTTTGTCAAATATTTTTATTTTTTACATTAAATGTTAGAGGATTAAAAATGCGAATGAATCCAATTTTAAGCGTAAATATTCTAATATTCCTTAAAAAGTCGATTAACCGCCTTTTGATGGTGAACCTCTTTTAAATCCACTTTTTGAAAATTTTATGTGTTATATTTGACAAAATAAAATTCTTCTTTAGAATCGGGGCATCAAAATTTACTTTGTGTAAATTTTTGGTATTTTTCCGATAAAGTTCATTTTTTAATGAATAGTGAAAAATTTTGTATTTTAATTCAAAACCACTTTATAATATAATTTAATTATATGATTATATTATATTTTGAATTGGTTTTAAAGTTAAATTATAATATATTTTTACCATTTAATCCAATAGCGGTCATTGTAATTAATTTCACTTTGATATTAGACTTAAACTAGTGTCAATCTTTTAATAGATATTGTTTCTTAAAAACACGCTATTTGTTTTGAAAATGGGAATTAATTATTAAATTAATTAATGCAACTTATATGTTTTTAATTTTTTAAAATGGACATAATTTTTGAATTCAGAATATCAAATATATCTTAGGGTGAATTTTTGGTATTTTTCTGAAAAACTTCAATTTTTGATGAATAGTGAAACCACTAAGTGGTAGTTTAAAAGCTGATTTTTCGTTTAAATTAAACTTTACCACTTCTGTGTTTTGAATTTCAAAAATCCTACATACATGGCTGTCATTAGGATGTAAAATGTGGTTCAATGGGATTAAAATAATTTTTTGGTGAATAGTAACTTTTAAGTTTTTAATCGTGATTAGAGGTAATTAGTGTAATTTAAGGTAAAAATAATTCTTTAATAATATGAAATGACCTAGACACATGTTCTACCCTCATTGGTTAAGTCATGGCCGACCAAGACAATCCATGGGTCAACTTGGGGACCCCATGGAGCCACTTTGGTAGGATAATGACATAAATAACTTTTTTTTTAAACTTAAAATCAAAATGTCACAAACATGTGTTGTTTTACTAAAACAATTTTTACATGGGGTTATACAAGTCATATTTATGACTATAAATATTCATTAGAAATATAAAAATATTTCCTACATCATTATATTTTTTTTATAAATTTTAGACACTGAATAAATTAAATTATTTATGACACCATGATGATACAGCGATTACCTCATTATTTAACGATTTAAATAAAATGAAAAGATAATGTAAAATATAAGTCTTACACTTGGAACAAACCTATTGGATGGGTGTTTTTCGAAACCTTATAACCTTATCCTCAAAATATATCCTTTTGGGACCTTTTAAATCCGAAAATCATTATATAATAAAGTAATATTTTATAACTTTCCAAGAGTGTCCCTCCTCTCCTCTTATAAAAGGCCCCCACCTCTACCACCTTACCCACACCTCTCAAGCCTTTGGCTCGGACAGCCCCTACTCATTTTATCTCTCCAAATCCCTCTATTACTCCTAGAAGCCTCACTTTTGGCAGAAGTCTTCCCAAGGAAGCCTTTGAGCTCAAATCAAAGAGAGATACCTGATTTTAAGGTAATGTCTTCACTTGTGTTCTTTTGTTTTATTTTGCTTCTCCAACCCCCAAAACTCTTTTTATTCATTTATTTTGTAAAAACTCTAGTATTTTCAATATACTAGGATGTTTTTATAAGAAGTATTCGAGCTACACTTACACACACCTACATCTAATGGTTAACGAACATACTGTTTCTATGGATGGTGAATTTCCGCCTCACGAAAGGATGATTGTTCAATATTATTTTAACACCCTCAAAGGTGGCCATTAATATGTCACTATATTTATATATGATATATAATATGTTTATATTTTACTTAATCTTATGTATTTTTCATTTATGGCATACCTTTATGGTTTCCATTATAGTTAAACGCGATATCTTCATTTTAGGAAGTGCGGACTACCGCCCCCTCAAAGTGGTTTGATTCATTAATACCATATGTGGAACGATTTAATGATATTATATATGATACCATACTGGAATTATAATACTATTATGTATCATTATGTTTTAATTCCATTAAATAAGAAATAGAAATGGAAGTAGCGTTCATGCGTACGTACAACTTACCGTCTCCATGAATGGTGCATTTCATTTCTTACCTCTAAATGTTATGTAATATTATAAATGCATGTATATAATGGATATATATGATATATATGATATCTACATAATGAATATAATTCTGGATATAATATATATTTTACCACATGAACAACTTGTAATTATAAAGAGTTTATTTTTGACTCAAGTAGCAATGATCTACAAAACGACCATTATTAACTTAAATAATTACATAGTGTTAATAGCATGGTAGCAAGTCATATAAAAGGAATAATGAAATTGAAAAAAGGTTATTAAGCAAGTATAAATTAACTCAAGTTTATTATTTAGGAGGTTAAATAACGATCGAGTCAAGTCGGTCCCGAGGTAAGGGATCCAACCTCTCTCTTTCTTTTTAAGTACTCTCTTTTATGTCATTTCTTTTAAGCTCATCTTTCTTATTTTTGGGGATGTTATTTTATATTACTCATACTATAATTTTAATTTTCATATTATTAGAGACCCTATTTGATCTCATCAATCCATTTTTGGAAGTTTTAAGTGGAGCCTTTAGGCTGCCGAGTTTTCGTAAGGGATTTTTCATCTCGCTTTTATTCCCGTGACATTTATTCTACATTTGCCACCATTTCCTTTGAGTGGTGTATGTACTGCCCATTATTATACACTTTGTGTAGTATAATTTCATTTATGGTTATTTACACCTTCATTGTATGACCCTTCTTCCATGGGGTGTACGTTTTGAAAGTTACCCAACTCTGTAAGGGGACCTTTCACCCACCTCTTTTTAAAAGACTTCTTCTGTTATATCTTTTAATTCACATACTATTATGTTGGGATATGTTATTCTATATCCTTATTTATGTAAATTTTATGTCCAAGTGATGATATACCATTTTCTCTCTCATCAACTCATTTTATGAATTTTCAAGTGACATTGTTAGGCTGTCGAAATTTTACAAGGGAACTTCTTAACCCAATTTCGATTTCTTTGGGTTCAACATGCAGTTATTGAATATGTAATCCTTTGAATATGTGTGAATTACCATTGATTGTTTTACACTTAATATCCACTTATATTGGGTGTATTTATATTTTTCACACATAACTATGAGATTGATTTATCCTTAACTTAAGGATACCTTCTTTATAAGGGATTTCATCTCATTTTACATTTCTATTGAGACTTCATTGTTGTTATGCACCAATTAACTATTGTATGGTGTATATACTGTCCTTTGGAATATTATATCATGAATCCCTTTATTCTCATGATATTATAATGTTTTTATTAAATGTTATTCCTTAATTATTGTATTCAAGTGTCTCTCATTTTGTTAAAAACCCTTTAACTAAAATATCATTTTAAATGTTTTAATGATTTATTCTTATAAATATTTCTCATTAATATCCATGTTTTTAAAATGGTTTTAAGTATTTATTTATATGGATATTAATGGTTTAAAATGTTAAAATCTTCAAAGTGTTATGGGAAACTTTTATTCAAAAATATCTTTATTAAATGTTTTAAATGGTTTTAGAAATGGTTTTTAGAATGGATTCATTATTTCAATATCTTAAAATGTTATATTGTTGTTGAAATGTGGGAATGTTATCTTTCCTTTATGATTAAGTTATGTGCTATGATTATGTTATGGTTCTTGGGAATTTTTTATGAAGATGGGTGGTTTCTTGATAAACTAAGGGCGGGTGAGCCCGATATAGCTCTCCAATGCATTGGGTAACGCAAAGGAGTTAAATGTTAAGGTTTATCCGAAGAGATTTAGGGGATATACTGTGATGGGTATTCCAAACATAACCAAGAGGGTTACTCCCTAGGTAAGAATGTTATGAATGCCTCAAGTTACCTTTATGTCTTATGATTTCTATGATTTATTCATGATTTTATGAGGTATGTTAAAGTGATTATGTTTTATGGGTAAAGTATGATTTCATTCTTATGTATATATGTACTCATGTTTCCTTTCCATACTTTTTATAACCCTTACTGATCTTTTTATGCTCACCCAAGTTTTTGAAATGTTTTTCACAGGTCAAGGGAATGGTACATGATATGATGATAGTTTCAAGGAAGTGCCAAGAAATAATCCATGTTTTATTTTAAATATGTTTCTGTTGATGGGGAAAATGAATACTATCTTTTATGTAACCACTTTGTTTCAATGTGGAATGTAATGCAAGTTTTATGATCTAATTCTCTAAAAATCTAAACCTAAAAAGATCCTCAATGTGTAATCTTGTAATAACTCAAGATTAAGTAAGGTTTAAGGCTGGGGCCTTATATTATTGATCATAATTTATTTATCCAATGTTGAAATGTCTCTGAACTTGTCATCATGATCGTGTCAACCAGTATAAAAACCTAATATACAATAATAATGACCCAATGGATGAACTCACCCTGGTATAATAAACTGACCATTCCTCGGTAGGGAGTAGGCCCCTCGTAGATAATAATCCAAGATACCCCATAGTAATACCCCCACAAGAATACCACATGATGGGTATTATCCTCTTTCCAGCAGATAGCAAGATTAGCCTCACCTCATAAGATAAAATTTCCTCATTAGATAGAAGGCCATGAGTCCGCATCGTAAGACCCCTACTAGGATAACATGTGGAACATACTCCCACCTAACATTACCATAATATCCTAGCTCCAAATCCATATAATCCCCACGAGTATAATAATCTGGGCCCTTGGAGTGTTTCCAAGGCTTCCCAAAATATCATGATCACTCCATGAGTGTTTTCTAGACCACCCTAAGGGTGTTCACTAGATTAAACATAGACACACACATACAGAGTGATATTTATATTTGTCATCAAATGGGTGACCATCTTCCTAACCCATTACACAAACCATAGGAAGACTCACAAGAGCACAACCTAACTTGGAATAACTGAACAGGACCAAAACATTAATTCATACTCTAAAGTGAAAATCATGATCATCACTACTCATAACAAAGTCATTATATAATTGGGGTACCTACTTGTGTCCCCTAAGTCATTATATATTAAAAAACCCTACACAGATTATTTAGTTCACCACTTAGCATGTTCACCCTACTCAAGGTCCCTCAAGTTATATCATAGAAAATTTACCTTAATTGTGGTCATTAATCCCAATTTACTCTCTTAAATAAACTTTTCTAACAACATGACCTTACAAGACACACAATTTCAAGCCCTAATGGATTTGTTCTAAAGATGGAATAATTCATGTCCCTTTTCTTAGGTCATCTCATTTATCCTAAAGGCTAGAGTTGTCTCATGGTTCTATAAGGCCTACCAAATCTAATCAATAGTAAAACATCTTGCACATTTACCTTGAGGTTTTGGTGGGATCTTACACTAGAGCCTCTATGTTTTATTCAATTCAATTAATTCCAATCATGCCCCTTGAGGGAATCTAAGTATCATAAGTCAAGAATTTACATTTCAAGTATTGACCATTAGCGACCAAGACATCAACCTAGTGTACTTTGACCTTAGGGTCCTTGATACTTTAATCTATTAAAAGTAATATCTATATTAAATTAAATGTCTTAGTTATTATTCAATTAATTAGTTCATCTAGTCATTAATCAATTTCATTTTAAATTAAAATTTGACTGCCCTAAGGGGTGGGACCACATGTCACATTCCAATAAGTAAGGCATAAACCATAGGGTAATTACATATACCACCTACCTCATTTAAGAAGATTTCACTTTTAACTTGATCCCAAGTAACTCCTGTACTGGTTCTCTAAGAATTTCCAACACCCATCCACATTCCACAAACCATCAAAAACTCACCTGAGGCACTAAATCACACCAATACACCCAAATAATTAATTATAATCAATATATAATTAATTTAAACAATTATAATTTAATTCTAATTTTTATTAAAATTATCATATCACTAAAATAATAATCAGGCACTCTCATTGTGCCTAAAACAAGACTAGTCATTTGTCATAGGTCCCTACCATGCTTCCTAAACTCACCCGGAAAAAAATTATAAAACAATCACAAAAAAAATATCTAAAATTAATTAATTTTGAGACAATGTTCTTAGAAAATTCACTACAGGGGCATACTCACCAAAAAAGTGTGTGATGGTGTGAGGATATTATATTAGTACATCCTCTAACTAGGTTTCATGAAAGACCCATTATAATAGGATGATTCAAAAATTATCTAGTGTAATCATTCATGATCCCTAATCTAGAGACAACCAAAAATTAGAGATAAAGAAGGAGAAGAAGAAAATTGGAAATCAAAGGTTGAAACATACCTTAAATCATTTTAAATCACCAAGAAATCAACCCTAAAATAAAGGGGGATAATAGGAATAATGGAAGAGAGGGGGTTTTCTACACACACAAATAGGGGAAGAAGGGGGGTATCCCCTATTAAAATATCAAGGGTGAAATTTTTTAATTTCCCCTTTAAAAACCCTACTAGATCACTGGTGGGCCTCACTGGCTCACCAATGCCTTCACTGGATGACCAGTGCTAAACAGCCAGTTGGCCAGAGGCCCCAACCAGCATGGGGGCCACTGCTTATCCCACTGGATGGATGACCACTATTAGATGATAAGAATTAGTATCTTGACCAACCTAACCCATCTCTTTTTCTCACCTAAGCCTTTGAGTTACCTCCTGATCCTTATTCCATGTCCAAAACACCTCCTTTATGATGCTTAAACTCTCAAAATACTTTTCTGAGTCACAATTCTCAAAATGAACCACGTACTAATTCAAAAAACAAAATCCATTTTTGAATTTCCCAATAAGTGTGGATTTGGTTCATTATAAACTCCCCACCATAACATTTCTCATCCTGGAGAATACTTAGTGGTCATCCAATGGTACGTCCTGATCTACATCAATCATCAATTGAACATAAAAAAATGGTGTTCCATCCTTTAATTCTCAACATGATTCCATAGTAAAAATCTAAATCCAAGGTGAACCAAGAATGGATACCTAATCCACTTCTTGTCATCATCACTAAAACATCAAGACATAACTCCATATCACTCCTCTATCCCAAGAAAAAAAAAGTTTCCATGTCCCACAAACCATCAAGCCTATAGCGCTCCCCAATATACAACTCATCTCATATATCCCCATTCAAACCTAGAAGCACATCCCTTATACCCAATACAATGAAACTAATGAAATTTCTATCCCACCATATCCAATTACATATGATAAAAAAAATTTAACCTCTCATTTCCAACCCATCTTGAAAATGATCATCTTCATCTACTAATGTATCAGCAGGAGAACCTGATCACAATGCATCCACAGAAGTATCAACCTAATCATCAATTTGATTACATGGTTGATTATTCAACCAACCAAAACTTTCATCATGCTCTAACATGAGAACTGATGCATCACCTAACTGACCCACAATTGAATTTTCTCAACTTTCATCCTAAGCCTGAACCCAATGCTTATACTCCATCTGATATCACATATGAATTTATACCTATAATTCACTAAGGAATCCAGAAAAATTCCAATTCATTTTATCATTGGCATCAAAATTCCATGAAAACCACCTAATGACCAGTCTCATGAAACCATGAGCCTACCTACATGGGTCCATATCAAAAGAGACCAATGTGAAGATCCCCACCATGAGGGTATCCTTAACATCACTATGTTGGATAAAAAATTTATCTTTATAGCCTGTATATAACCCATCAACAAAAACAATTTATTTACATGGCCAATCTCGCTTGTACCCAAGCACCATCATAAAATATCAAATGATGTCGTTTCCTAGGTCACAGAAACATCATTCTCAGTATCTACTAAAAACTCATTTAGAATGAGGGTCTCACCCCTTAATGGACGATGGTGCACTCCCTACCATCTATGTTTTAATATACCACTCCTCACATGTTGACCCAAACAGGTCTTACTATCAACACATGTGTGTCTCTCCTCCTAATCCACATTCATTATCATATCAATACCTAACCTAGATCAATTTCCAAAATCAACTGTGTCACCATACATTAATCCAATTCCAATGCATCCTCTTCCATGGAGATAAATTTCAATTCCTCATCTAAACCCTGGGTCTTCATGCCCATAAGCATCGCATTAGATCCCTCAGTCCTTGGCTCACACATAGCTACTCACCAATTCCCAATTAAATAGCTAGTGCACTTACCAATTCACACTTCCATGATCCCATCTAATCATAATGGGAATACACCCCCATACCACCCAATCATAATACCTAACTCAAACTCCCATGAGTCACACATCATCAAAACTAGTCTCACATGCCTAAACCACTGACAATGCTCCTATTTCATGCCCATCACATCCATCCTGAGCACCCTTGTTGCTCATCTTCAAAACTGGGCATTTACCCATGCCCAGTTATACCACATGACTACCCTCCAACCAAGGAATCATTCTATAATAGAATCATCCATCCATTCTATAATGATGGGATCATATCAAAAATAAAAAAAGTTTTAGGCACTCAACTGGTCCTACCCTATGAACCCTAACCTTAATACCAAAACACTATAACTCAAGGTGATTTTCCTCATAATAACCCAAGGCATCATAACTATGCATATATCAAACCCATCCAAGTGTATTCACATCCTTAGGGGAACCCATGACCAATCCAAAAACATCTTTTAGACCTAAACCACTATAGGGTCTCACGTATACATATAACCGTAATGAAATGCCAAAATCATCCACCAACTAGGGAACAATTATTAGACTACTAGGGCACTAATTCTCACCAAGAATCCATATATAGGACTTCCCCCTCAAGAATAAAAATCTCAAGAAACCCTCATCGGTCCTTCACATATGGAAGTCACCCCCTTGAGGATTTCATTCTTATTTGATAGAATTTATAACAATAATTCCATCATCATAAACAATCTGGATCAAAAGTTCTATAACTAGAGGTTTTAGTTAAGTAAAATTCCATTCTAATCTACATGGGTAAACACCATATAGTTTTTTATTTAGACTTTAAATAAATTAACCTATATAATAGTCACCCATAAGGGGTATAACACTGAGGAATAAAATTCCTACATCAACCCTCTAGGTCTCTATAGATCCCTCACTATAGGTGCTATACTACCTTCATCATTGATCATCTCACCATAGAATCCACATGACCATTCATAATAAAGAAATGCATGTACATGGTATTCTAAATGAGTATAATTTCACAAAAAACTTATATGGTAAAACTTCATATGAGTTGTTGTCGACACTTTAAATAGCTGGGCCTTTATCGCCAGTGATAAAAATTACACTAGCATGCCTACATGTGATGTGATTCCCTACATTACAAGAATGATGCATGAAGATTCCTCTTTCCTCTATGGTAAATGGGATAAAATACATAAAATTCAATACTCCATGTGCATCCTACATGGTAAACTCATATAAATATAATATCAAATACTAATGAAATCAATAAAAGACCCCCAATAACCTAGAATTATTATCGATAAAGATGTTATTGACTCACCATTCGGATATCCATCATAGGTTATATCACATTCCTATGTCACATATCTACCACCTCCCTAAATACTAAGGAAACAAAGCCTTGGATACCACTTTGTAACATCCTGGATCGACTCACTATGAATAGTAACTAGACTGGTATCCCTGTATGACCTCATGAACACATCCTTGTATGAATGAGCCTACTAACTAGAAATGGGGGTCTATGGTTGTATTGTGAGGATATTATACCCTCATATATAATTATTAGATAATAAATAAAAATAAACAAGAAACATCCACAAAAAATGATCAGAGTACATAGGATAAATAAAACATAATAGTCAATAATAAAATCATGTGGAAGAATACCTACCATCATACAGACAATAGTCACCCACTAGTCAGACACACATACAATAAATACGAGGAAATAAAAAATAAAATAAAAGGATAAGAGGTTATGCTCTATCTCTAAACCTCACCTCATCCCAGTCTCTAAAATCCAATATATCATTCTCAATGATTATATCCCAGGCCTCATCCCGACCTATATCTTTAATAATTAAGGGATACTAGGGTACCCAAGTGCAATGGCTACCTAAGAAGGGTGTGAGTATATAACTTAATAGGGAACCACCAACACGTTATCGTACATATCCAATAGATGTAGTGATATGTGCATATGATATTCTCAAGATAAATAAATAATCTTCTGAAAAATAAAAAAATAACATTTTTGGCCCTCAGGTTCCATGGTGACACCTGAGGCTAGTTATTCATGCTTCATCCAGTGTTGGTATGTCTCTGAGCATATCATGGTGACAGAGTCACCAATAATAACCCAACCACTCCATGAGCATGAACAATAATCATTTTCAATCCTTGGGGACACATTCTTAATTGACCATACCTGCTTCATCTAGTATTGTAATATCTATAAGCACATCATGATAACTGCACCAACTAGTATAAAAACTCAAGGGCCTAGTCCACGTTGGTATACAATGACAAAAACTGGATATTGAACTCACCCTAGTATACATAACTGAACGGGCCTTGGTAGGTAGAATGACCCTGATATATTTCAATGTATGATCCACCACCATAATACCCCCACCAGGATAGCATGTGATGGGTATTGTCCTCTTCTCGAAAAATATAAGGATCGACCTCACCACGGTAGATATCAGTCCATGATCTCCCACCATAAGACTCACATAGGGATAACATGTGGCACTTATCCCCACCCAACACAACCATAATATCCCAACTTCAAGTCCATGGTGGCCCCACCAATATAATAATATGGACCCTTAGAGCATGTCTAAGGAGTCCAAAAATATCATAACTGCTCCATGAGTGTTTTCCAGACCACTCTAAGGGTATTCACCATATTGAACATAAATATACATATGTATCATAAACATGGGTGTAAATCTACCTAACCCATCACACAAAACATGGTCTCACTCCTAAGAGAATGAATAACTCATCACAGCTGAATAGGCCCAAACCAAAGATCTATTTTATAAGGTGATAGTCGTGATCATCACTACCCATACCTAAGTCAATGTATCACTAGGGCTCCTACTAGGACCCCCTAATCCATAATATAGTAAATAGACCCTACATGGGATTCTATACATCACCACTTAACATGGGTACCCTACTCAGGATCCCTCAAGTTACATCATATCAAAGGTACCCTACTTGGGGTCCTTAATCCTAATTTCCTCCCTTAGTTACACTTTACTAACAACATGGCCTTACAAGCCATATAAATTAAATCCCTAATAGATTTGTTCCAAAGATGGAATAATTATCATCTCTTATATTAGTTAATATTATTTAATCCAAAGTCTAAAAGGTGTCTCATGGTTTTGTAAGGACTAACAAGGCAAATCAATATCAAAACATCCCACACCTCTACTCGGAGGTGTTGGTGGGATCCAACACTAGGGCCTCTATATTTTATTCAATTCATTTCATTAAAATCACACCTCACAAGGGGGGTGATTGTAATAATTCCATAATTTAAATTTCAATTCTTGATCATCAATGTCTGAAAAATAAGCCCAGTGCATAAGGACCTTCACATCCTTGTAACTTTATTCTTTTTAGAGGCATATCTTTATTAATTTCAATGAGTTAGTTATTTTTCAATTAGTTAGTTCATCTAATCAATAATAAATTTAATTTTAAATTTAAATTCTGTAACCCTAAGGGGAAGGAACACACTTTACATTCCAATAATTAAGGAATAAACCGTAGGAAAAGTATAAATACCACATACCTCACATAAGAATCTTTCACTTTTAACTCAACACCCAGAAATTCCTAGTAAGGATCTCCAAGTGTCGTCTAAGATTTTCCACCTTCCACTGAACATCATCAACTCACCTGAGCACCTAAATCTTTCCAATAAACCCAAAAAATTAGTTATAATCAATTTAATATTAATTTAAAAAATTATAATTTAATTATAATGTTTATTCAAATTGTTATGTCACTAAAATACTAATTGGGAACTCTTGCTACACATAAACCAAGACCAACCATCTATTGGAGGTATGTTCTGCATACCCAAAAATAACCTAGAAAAAATACCTAACACACAACCCCAAAATAATCACTAAAATGAATTTATTTTTATCCAAAGTGTTTAGAAAATCACCAAGATGATATACCTCACTAAAATGATGCATGATAATGTGTGGATGTTGTCTCGGGATGTCTTCTAGCTAGGATTCACAAAATATAAATTATATTAGGATGATTCCACCATGATTTGGTGTAACCATACATTATACCTATTCCAAATACAACTAAAAATTATATAGAGTGAATTAGAAGAAAAAAAAGGAGGTTGTTGGTGGTTGAAACATATCGTGAATCACTAGAAATCACTAAGAAATCCACCAAAAATGTAGGGGAAGAAGATAAATAAGGGAAGAATAGGGGAATGGTAACATAAAAAAAATAATTTAATAATTTTGTATCCCCTATTAAAATATATAGGGTGAATTGGTGATTTCCCTCCTTAAAAAGTCCCCATAGGCCAATCAGTTCATTCACTGTTCAGTCGGTAACCCCGACCAGTATAGGGAGCCACTACCCAACACACCAGTTGGCCAGTGGCTACAAGCTACTAAATATCAATATCCTATCCATACCAACCTCTATATTCCACTCACTCAATCCTATAAAATACATCTCAAGCCTTATTTTATCTCCAAAACACCTCCTTTAGGGTTCTCAAACTCTCAAAATACTGTTTGGAGTCCCAATTCTCAAAAATACCCACCCAATAGATCAAAAAATTAAATTCTACCTAAATTTACCAACCAATAAAGATATAATTATTTATATATATGGTTTTTTTTCCTATGATTTTATAGAAAATTAAGGTAATTTTATTAGTTTTTACACCCTGACTCATGTTTTTAAAGACTATCAAATATTTAAAAATAGATTCTTCTATCAGTCTGACCACACCACAAATCAAATTGATATGTCATCTACTTGTTCATGTCAAAAATAATTTAAAGAAATTTTTCCTATGATTTCATGTAAATATGAGGTTATTTTCTATGATTTTTACCATTACACACACATTTTGGTGTTTCAAAACACCAAAAATAAATGTGCAGTTTCCTAAGAAAATAATAACTCATATTGATGTAGTTTCAATTCCTACATTTTACAAATAAATCTATAATTGGTACCCAATGATTTAATAGTATTTGGATGAATTTTTCTTGGTCTTAAACCCCTAGTGAACATTTTTAAAGACTATAAAATCTTTAAAATTTTCTTATTCAGTCAATCTGGGCACACTACATGTTGGATTGACAAGTTATTTGATTATAATCACATAGGGTACATGTGGGGATGACTAATGAGTATATTTAACCTTAAATTTGGGTGGAGATCATGATAAGTTCTTGGGGAGAGAACAAAAACCATTATTGGAGGTATTTTTTATATTTTGTTTTTTAAATTCTATTATTTTTCTTCTTCTTCATATAAAAAAATAAAAATAAAAACAAAAACACCTTCAATCAGAAATATACACCCACATAATTCAAATATAACACTCACCTCATATTACCCCAATTATATCTCATATAAAAAACCCCAAAAAGATAAAATATTATCAAATAAATTAAAAAAAAGTTATTTTGATATGTTATGGATTGAGTTTAGAGTTTACCTCTATAGGATGAGCTATAATACTTTCAATTTCCTCAGGTATTGTTTCCTTAATCATATGGAATATAGAAACTAGGGAATTTTTCTATTTATAACCATCATTGATTCAGCATTTTCCTATAGGGGTCATGTTATTTTGATTTTTCTTTCATCCAAAAAAAATTCATTTATGCTTCCTGATCAACATAACTGCTTGAACCCACACTTGATAGTGTCTAAGTAAGGGATGGTGGTGACCTTCCAAATAAATTTTATGGATTAGAACCATATCACATCCACCATACATGATATGATTCCCCTTATCTAAAATGGTTGTAATTTTATTATTCTAGAAAAGTGATGATGATTATATAGGTTTTTTATCCCAATATTCTTTAATTTTAACCTTTTAATACAAAAATATTGTTTCTTTCAGCTTCTTGTTGTTTATATGGGTTTGCGAAACAAGATTTATG
Source organism: Viscum album (assembly GCA_963277665.1). Taxonomy (NCBI): domain Eukaryota; kingdom Viridiplantae; phylum Streptophyta; class Magnoliopsida; order Santalales; family Viscaceae; genus Viscum; species Viscum album. The sequence continues at coordinate 692,857,812 of OY728161.1, read as the reverse complement.
ACCCCTATAGTGACTTAGTTATTTTGTTATCACATGCTTTCATGTCATGTTTTCCATCTTAGTTTTTTGAAAAAAGTAATTTTCATAATTAATGAAACTTATTTGTGTGTGATTAAGTGTGGTTGAATAATTTTTTACATTGGATTAACCATTTATTATCTCTCATATAAAATCAAAATGTATCCCACATCTATAATGAGTCAAAGGATTTCTTTCCAAAGTCAGGAAATCATTTTGGGTTTCAAAACCAATGATTCTTTGGGGATCACATTGGTCGAGAGGATGGGATTTCAGGATCATCACACCCATTTGGGGGGAAATTATTTCCTATTCCTAGAATCTATAATAAATTTAAGATATGTTCATGAATCATTCCCAAATTATAATGTAGGACTGGTTACCCTAATAAAACAATTAAATTTTGAATCTCTTATGCATGTGAGAGTGTGTTTAACTAATAAAACTATCCATATATATTAGGGTTTCTCCATTTTTTCCAATTATTTCTTAATCATGTGTAACTACATGTTATTTGAATCCATATGACTTGTCACTCTAGAGTTTACCATCATTTATGGAGTAGATTGGTGTTCCAAGATTAGGATTGAATCTTTTATAGGCATCCAATATATCTTATGAGAATAGGAATCAAATCCCACATAGTTCTTTTATGACCAATCCATATAGTTCTAAAATAATGTGTAAAGGATTTATATGAGGAAATTTAGGCATTGGGTATTAAACTTGAGACTTAAGAAGGCATCCTATGTATCCTACTTATAAAAGGAATCAGATTCTTCATAGTTCAATTTGTCCTTAATCCACTAATGGTAGGGGATGGATAAATAATACTCATGTGGGTTATTTCCAAAAATTTTATCAATATGGGAATACCTTAGTGTATTAAAATAAGGTATATTCCCATGTTTGGAGGCATTTGTATCATGTTGTTGAATAGGGATTACACTCAATGGTTTCCATGATATTTGGGTGGGGATTACACATTAAGGTTTTCCTGATTTGAGGGATTTTTATGATTCTAGTAACATTATCATTTCAAATACCTAATCTCACATGACTCATGATTGGTGTGAGAAATAAGAGATATAAAGTGATAAGATGCGCTGTATATGGATGTGGGACTTATAAATTGAAGCATCCCTGATGGAGTGATTGATATGGAGTTTAATCCTTAGGAAGTAGTCCTATGTATCGTACTTATAATAGGAATTAGAGTCTTTGTAGTTCATCAAAGGACTTTTACATGATCGATCCAACATATCACAAAGCCTTTATGAGATCAAGCCAATATACTTGAGGTCCTTTGAGATATCAGTCCAACATGTTTGGGGGTCATTGCTAGATCAATACACATGTCAAAAGGTTGTCTTCTAGCCTTTTTCATGATTATACTGACAAGTCTGAGGATTTTCATCTGATCAAGGGATTTATCAAGTGAATTAAGTTACCCCACCATGTAAAACCCATCATAATTTTTTGTCACATAAGGATCCCTTCATTTTCAGCTTTTTTTGCATGATCCCTTTGGTATTTTTTCAAATGGATGTCCACTACTTTTCTACTAAGGCGTCACATGATCAGTTGACATGTATAAGGTATTTCACATGATGATACAGACATGTCTGAGGGATTTCACAAGATTAAACTAGCTCGTTATAGGGCCTTTACAATATCAGGCTGACTTGTCAAAGGGCCTTTTAAAGATCAAGAGGTCTTATTGGAGGGCCTTTGTAAGATCAAAAGAGATTTTATGGTAAGGATTCATGTGATCAGTTAATAGATCATTTTAAGTTCATAACCTCATCATGTGATGACTTTAATTTTATGTGATTACAAGTCTTATTGAAGGTCACATGATCCATGTGACCCCATAACTTAATCTCCATGTAGACATGCTTCTTCCTTATTTCCTATGTGGGGAAAATAAAACCTATGCTTTGAGTGTTTCTTAGACTATAAATTTTATGATTCTCATTTGGAAGGAATCAACAAATCCCCCCCCCCCCCATCAGGGGTGAATTCTGAGAGAACAAGGACTTCATTCTGAGGAATTAAATTCCCCCTAAGTTCCTTGGGCTTCCGCTGGTTAGTATTTCAAGTTTTTTTTGGTCTTCAATGATACCATTAGTATTCTGTAAGGTTCCATATAAATATATGAGAGAGAGGCCATTCATTTCACTTATTAATCAAACCTCTTTATCCCTCATAATTTATTTTCAAGACTGATTCACATAACTTTATCATGAGAACCATTAGCGAGACCTGATCGTGTGATCCAATCATGTGACCCCTCTATGTGAATAAATTTTCTTTACATCTCATGCAACCAACCCATAAACTAATCAATGGTAATTTATGGTCTATTCCATGTACCTTTGGTTGCATAATTACTTCATGTTCTTCATATGTCTCTTAGGTTTTTCTATATAATTTATTAATATTTATGTGATTCGCATGACCTTCACATGGTTATATGATTTATAGACTTAAAATAGATCATGAAATCATGAGGTGTTGCATAAGTCAGTAAATCATGAGATTTGTTATAGTTTATGCAATCGTGAGATTTGGAATAGTTCATGCAATCGCAAGCCATTATATGGGTCACATAATTTGTGTGATGCCTCCAAATCCATGAAAAAATATCCTATTTATTTTACTTGATTAACCCAATTGATTCATTCTTCAGTATTGAAACTCTTCTCATGTATGCTTCGTATTCTGCATAGATGAATTCTATTTTTCAAACATCTTCTAATGCAGTTGATTGAAGAGCCATGATTATCAGGAACCACAATGTTGATCCATAATACCAGCTATTTTATGATAATAAGGTTTTAAATGGGATTCATTTGACTGATATTCAAAACTATCCCCTATCACCCAGACTTCCTTTGTATATATTCAACCTTCTGGATGATTTCTTTATTCCTTATCCTAACTAAAATCTTCTATCTCACTGGTTTTCATTATCTCTTAATTGCATTTAAATGACCATTTTTAAGATATTTATCTAATTATGGCACTATTACAGGGACCATCCTATGAGTTGGATAACTCCTCTCTGGGTCTAGAAGTTCATGAACTCTCTCATCAATCGATTTCTCATATTTACTCAAATATACTCATCTCCTCTCTGGAAAACCCATGGAGTAACTATAGTTTAAAGTGGGATTTTCACCCTAGAGGAAATTTTTTTGATGAATGGGCATAGTCAATATAGGTTAGGTATATCTTTAAAAAAATTGGTCTACTATATATCATCTATCTCTATAAGGTGACATGGATTTCTACATTTATTTTATATCATCCATCAAAAACTCTTAGATAATTGATCGGCTATTGGTTCATTGGAACCAAATTTTTTCATATGACCCATGGTGAGGTAGGGATTAGCCTATGGGATATTTTTCATCTTGGGGGAATACATCCCCTTAGGGAAATTTATGATGAATTCCTTCCTACTAAGGATGTTTAAAATGACCCTAAATATACCCCAACCTTGGAATGAGATATTCTCACCATTGTGGAGGAGAAGTTAAAAAAGGAGACAAACTTATACTCGATAATTTCTTTTAAGTATTTTATTATATTCTTAATTTTTCGGAGTGGTGCTTGGTTAAATACTATAATTACTCATTTATTCCCTTCTCAATAAGTTCAGAATAGTGAAATCTCTTATTAGGCTATTTTGGAGGCTTGGTAATATGCTTCATAGGGCTATAATGTGAGACGGGAGGTATCTCCAAGCCTTCAGTTAGTGGTATTTTTGGCCATGTCTTAAAATGGATGGATTTTCCTAGCTAGGGACGCATGATTGGGCATTCAATTTGTAACATTTTTTATGGTAACCCAATTTAAATAAGGTAATATTCTTAACCTTTTTGTTCCAATCCTTTCTATTCTTTATCAAATCCTTGTCCATGTTCAACAGGGCAACATCCCTTACTGGATTAGTGGCCCTTTTCAATTTTTATTTGGATAGATAAGTGATCATTTCTAGTGTTACAAGTATCAAAATAATACCAAAGTTCCTCATTCCCAATTTCATCCCCAGATACTAAATGACTCTAGGGTTGAGTCTATGCCATTGGGTACTGATGATTTATTAATATAATGATCTAGTATAGTTGTTACAGTTTCATTTTTTACCTCGCACCTACCAGGATAATTATTGAAAATGGTAGCGGTTCCCCTAATGAGATGTCATATAAAGTTTCACTCTAATATGGGGTTCTTGTAGTTCATATATATTAGATAATCCTTAGTGAGTTTTACACCCCTCATTAGTTTTCTCGCCAGTTTCACTGCACTAAAAGAGTTTTTACTCTTCCCTTAGCTTACGTGTGGGGAGGAAGACATCCTGGGATCATTCTCTAGTTTCGGCATATACTAGTGTGTGATAATACAAATTCTAAAATCGTTCTTCTACCTAATGATTCCCCTATCTTCCTATCTCAAGACTATGCCCAAGATTCAGTGGAATAATTCCCAGATGGTATGCTAAGTTGATTAATTCATCAAGTAAACAAGATGTGTGCTCTATCAAGACCTTTGTTCATGGTCATGATGGAGTAGATTCAAGAATTGGGAGATCCCCCCTAGGAAACCCTCTCACCATAGAGACAAATATCTCATTATAAAGGTAGGGTTTTTGGGGGAATCCAACCCTTCAATGCTAATGGAAGATGACGCACCGGTTAGAGGGATAATACACAAGACTCCATCTTCCACTTCCTAATTATCTCAACTGATCCTACATTTAATGGTTTTGATACCTGAATATATCTCATATACCATTATTCCTTTCAATTCACTCCCTTAAACGGTTGTCAAGATCTAGGTATCATGAAGGTTATTTTGGAAGCAAATCTATGCCCAAATTACTAATACTCCCTTGGATGAGATCTATGACTAGGGGGAACACCTTTGTCAGCTCTTTTATGACTTGGGAGAAGGTGGATTCAACTATCAAAAATTATATGACATCATGATACATATTTTCTTGGCTCATCAACAACTATCCATTAATTAGAGAGACTTTCATAGCTTTGATGAGAGAATTTCTTTGGTCTAATAAATAAGGGAAGATTTTAAGGTACTAGAATAGATACATCATAAAGTCTCATAGTTATCTTCTCAAATGGATTATTTGACTTCACGGATAGAAAAACATGAAGTTCTCATAGCTCATATGAGTTATGATATTTTAAAATCATTATCTTTGTTGGAGACCACTCAAAAAGGGGTTGAAGAGTTTTCCTATTTTATTGAAACTCTTCATCCTTTGGTGATGGTGGAGTAAATGGAGCAGATGACACTTTATAATTCAATCAATTTCTCCCACCAAACTCTAGATAATTTAGAAAAGTTAGTTGATCATATTTTATTATGATCTGGCTATGTACATATACATTTTTTTCTCTTTGAAAAATCATGGGAGAGACTCTAGAATATGGATATTACTTCCTAACTTTATACTCTAACATTAATTAATAGATATATAAAACTTTATATGTTGTTTTCAAGCATCCTTTAATTCATTATGTGAATGGAATTTCATCATCTCAATATCATGAATAATTTCAAAGAAATCAATTCTTTTTATAATACCAAGAGAACCCAAATTTTTAACTCAAGTGATCAAATTATAATAGGAATTATGTGAGAATATATCATGAATAATCAATGGAATAAGCATCCTCACTAATGTATCAACTTTAGTCATTCCAATATCACCTACTTTAAAAGGTTAATTTGGGTAAATATATACCAAATGGAAAGTTCTCTAACATTTTTCTAAACCAAGGGCCTATCATGTATAGATTGATTTTTTATAGGAAAAAATAATGACCCCTAAATATTTGTATCTTTTTTTATATTTCTATAACCTTAGCCTAAGTTTCATATAGGGGGAGATTAATAGGTTTGGACTTGGATTTTTCTCAATCTTCCCTTTATGGGTTTTCATCCTGATAGGTTTTATGCCTTTTTATTAATTATAAGTTCCCAATGTTTTCCAGACCCTGTGGTGTGTATCCAAATATTACAAACTCAACTTTTTTCCAGAGTTCACTTTGTGGGTTTTCATCCTGATGAGCATTGTGTCCCTTTCAATTATAAATTTAAGGTCTTTAAATCCATAAAGATGAGGTTCTATAGTCTAATGTCTTTTAGATCATACCTATTGTTGATGTAGTTTAGTGTTTTTTATCTCAGACCTAACAATTAATTTAAATGTTGAATACATGGGGGTGTATATTCATGAAGAGTTATAACACATTTTATCCTAGTTTAGATAATGATGGGTAGGTATTCATGAAGGGTTCATACACCCTGCATCCTTACTTAGAACTATCTTAGTATATAGTGGCGTAATGTTAGGGATACCAAATCAATTTTCATAGTTGGAATATGGATGGTGTAAATAATATCCCAAAGAGTTTTAATAGGTGATGTTGAGATGGGTCATACATGTTGGGGATGATTGAAAAACACTCTAAGGTGTTGAGTTCCATTGTAATGTTACTAGAGATCATGAAGATTAGATTTCATTTCCTTTAAATAGAAGAAACCTCTAATTGATGGTCTAAGGTACCTTATTCCTGATCCAATATTGACTTACATGCATTATATGGAGGGTTCCCTTATCCTTTACAAGGGTTGTGGAAGATTTATGGAGATTAAAACATTTGGTTGATGAATTTGGATATGTTGAAAAGGCTATCCAAGTGGGATTCTGGTACCCTGGGGTATTTTGGTTTATGGTCATGGAGCCCAATCCCCATATCATGTGTTTTTGGGTCATGCGATGAGTACCATCATAAAGATTGAGAATGTAATATTACATTCCTTCCTTGAGAATGTGCACAATACATGATGATGTAACATCAAGGATGTCGAATCCACTTGAATAGTCTAGTTATGAGGATTGTAAATCATGGTATAGGAATATTTGAGTCAACTGAAAATGGGGGCTAGTGGTTATAGGTCATCGATTAGAAATAATGGAAACCATTTTTGTGTGTATCCAGAACAATAACTCATGGATTTAAGGGGGTCCTTTACTCTATGACCAAAACATCCACTAAGCATCAGCTCTAAGGTGTTAAGTTATTCCCCAATGAATCCTAGTGGGGTCCCTTCAGAGAAGTAGGTCCCTGTTACCAATACATTACATGGAATAACCAAGAGAAATGACTCAAGGCTATGGGGTTCCAAGAGAAGTGTATTAACTCAAGGAATTAGTGAGTGTTAGCTCAGACTTAAAATATAGGTGATTTGTGGAAAAACTAACATTCAAGAATGGTTTGGGTACCCTAAAATTTGTGCCACCAACTATTAAAGGTTATACATCTTTTTCCAAGGTGTGTGTGGTTTAATGTCTTGATAGACATTAACCTGGTATCAGGAGAGCGTTACATATTAGCCCGATTAGGATTCCCAAGGTTATGAGCACTCCAATTCCCTTCCGAGTGGAGGATGGAGGTGAGGTCAATAAGGGATCAAGGTTATAGAATCATGATTTGTGATATGGTACAGTCATACTAAGGATGATCACATATCACACTATGGTGATGAGTTCCACTACAATGATGTTAGGGATCAAAAGGATCAAAAGGTCCTTCTTATGAGGCCAAGATACCTCTAGTTGGAAGGTCTAAGGCCCCTATGTAGATCTATCTTGTACATGGTTAGAAAAATAGATATTATCTCCTTTCTAATTTTCATGAAAGGTTTTTGGAAACCCAAGACACTCAATACATGAAGTGTGGTTTATGGATTGAGGTTCTCATAAATATGATGGAATCACCCCAAAATATGGTTGTCTAAGGTCAATATTTTGTGGTCCTTTTATAAGGAGAGATGATGGAGGATGGTCTATATAATTTTAAAATCGTGCAGTGGAGATGTTTCTATCATGAAATTTAACAACATGAGATGAGGACATTATCATTTTAGTTTAAATTCATGCGGTAAGGATGTGAGAATTGATGTGAAATTGTGCAAGATATCCCTGGTCAAGGGAATTTAGAAGTAGGAGGAATCCTTTATACTTTCACAAACTCACTGATGGGTAATCATATGTTGGATCCCATTTTTCATAGATTTATCTCATGAGAAAGAAATTTATACATATATCTAATTCATACATAGGAGAAGCGAGTTAGTATGAATTGGACATCCTTAAAAAAATTATGGTCTTTCAATGTGGACCAAATCATAGGGGAATATTCAATTTATATGGTTGGTCTTCCCTGAGTTCTCCTTTGAATTTTTTAAGGGTTGAAATCATACCATGAACACTTTTCCCATATGGAACACCATAGGGATCAAACTCGCATGTATGGATGGGGCATATTCATCAAACCACACACAATATTTTTTAGGCTTCCTCTATATAGATTTATCCAATGTTCAGGAAATGGGGATTAAGTTTTAACCTTGAAAAGATCCATCAGGGAAGTGGGGTATCACTTCAAAGGTTTGAACACTTAGGTAGGAGGCGATATTATATATATATATATATATATATATATATTTTGAAATTTATGGTTGATTTCAGTCACAAGTGATTTGAGCATCACTGCATATCCTATAGAGATAGGAATAAAGTCATACATAGTTATGGAGAGACTAAATGGTCCAACTGCATGAATCTAACTCGTATGAAAGGGAAGATGTATTTAATGTTGGGCATAGGTTCATAGATGAGTATCAAAATCTCTTTCATAGATCTGGATCATATATAGGGTGGGGGAATTATCATTTTGATTATTGTAGTTGGGCCTATGTTTAGGAAATCTAAGCATTACTATATATCCTATGATGGAGGGAATCAAGAAACACATAGTTCTTATAGAGTCCCCCCCCCCCATATATATCTAAATATTATATAGGGATGGAGCATTTTTTGTCATCCTTTGATGATCCTTAACATCATAGTTGGTTGAAGGGTCCTTTATGTAGATCAATCTCATGCATTGGGAAAGAGAATTTCCATGTCCTGTTATGATATAGAGATGAAACACTCATCCCTAGCACATATTTACTGAAATGGTATACCAATATAAGAGGTTTTAAGTCATATAGGATAGAACATATGGTTTTTTTTAGAGGAATGATTAACTCGGGTAATTTGGGTCTTCACAAAAGAAGCATACCCCAGAATGAAGGGGTACAAAAATGTGATGTTATAATCTTTCTTTGAAAATGGGTATGATGGGAAGATTAGTGACATCAAGGGTATCTGAATCTATCAAAATAATTGGGAAGTTTAAATCATAACTCAAGAATATTTGAGTCAATATAAAATGAGGACTGGTGGGTAAAAGTCAACCATTCATAATGATGAAGCCCAAATTCCTTGTAGTTAGGACAATATCTACTTTATTTAAGGGGGGAATCTTCTCTAGGACCCAAAAATCATCTAGGTTCAAGCTCTGAAGTTTTGAATTATTTATCAGTGAATCTTATTGGGGTCCCTTTAGATTAATCAGTCCTTGTTACCAGTTATCTACAGGGGAGAACCAAGATTACATTGTATTATGGTCCATGGGATTCCAAGAGAAGTGTATAAACTCAAACAATTGGTTTTCATTCACTCGGATATCATAAATATGAAGTTAATTCATGGATAACGTAATATTCAAGAAGTATTTGAGCACCCTAAAAGTTACACCAACATGTATTGAACACATTTTCTGGGAGAATGGATAAAACATGCAATTATTGGTTACACAATCATTAGGGGGATTATCTATTTAGTATGAAGACCTAAATTTTTGTGGTTTAACATCATTCAACTAGGACATATTTCCCTATTTAGAGTTAAAATGAACCTTTATTTCATCTATCAAAGTGACTTACTCGGTTCCCTAAGCACACATAAGTCATTATTATCATGAGAAACAAGGGACAATTGAGCAATCGATTGATCCATGTGAGGATTCATAATAGCGAATATGTGGGGGAATCTATATTTTATATGAGAAATGATCCCCTCATGAATTTTGTTCTCATTAAGAAACATAGTTTAGGATGATGATAATATTTAGTTTAGCCTAAAATGAAAGATTCAGGAGCCACTATGTATCCTGTGGTAATAGTAATCAAGCCACACATAGTTCTTAGATGGAAAATTCCTTGTGTAGGTTTGACCCATATGTAGAGAGGTGAATTTTTTCCTTTTTATTGTGTTTGGACCTAGGATTTGAGATCTGGGCATCACTATATATTATATGGTAATATGGATCAATCCACGCGTAGTTCTTATATTGGCTCCCCGCATAGATCAAACTCATAATTGGGGATGGTCATTTTATGCTTGCATCAAAGATGGACTCAGGATTTGAGACCTAAGCATCACTATGTATCCTTTGGTAATATGAATCAATACATATATATTTTTTATATAGATTTTGTTTATTTTATAGTATTTTCAGTAAGACTTAATTATGAAGGCATAAACCACTGAGTCGTTCTTGATCCCTCTTGGATGTGGGGAAAATGAATGAAATGAATCATCTCTTTAGATTTATATATCAAGGATTAATGTTTAAAAATTGGTGGGGTTAACATCACACCATTATATAAATATTTCATGGAGTTAAGGGGGGTATTTCCTTTAGGACCAAAATATCCACTAGGTATAAGCTCTGAGGAGTTATGTTATTCACTGGTAAATCCTAGTGGGGTTCCCTTACGAAATAAAACATCCCTTAGGAACAAGATCTTGTTCATTGTGTTATTCACCGATGAATCCTAGTGGGGTCCTTTCAAATTAGTCAGTCCCTATTACTAATATTCCATAAGGGGGAACTTAGAGGGTGTGGACTCAAGGTCCATGAAATTCAAAGGTATTATACTCTCAAGGTATCTAGTGATTTAGATGGGGAATGGATTTTTTTAGTGGAAAATGCGGTGTCCCAAAAGATTTAGGAACTCATGGAATTTGGGTCTACATTGGTGATACATTCCTTGGAAAGAAAGGGCATAAGAATGTAATTTGATAATCTTTCTTTAGAAATCAGTATGATTCATAGGTGATTATAATTGAGGGTATCTGAATCTTCTTGAATAATTAGGTTATAGGAAGTGAAAATCATAACCCAAGAATGTCTAAGTCAGTGGAAGATGAGGACCAGTGGGTGTAGTTTGACCATTAATAATTAAAGAGATCTTGTATCCCACGCAGTTGGAAAAATAGATCCTAAATTTAAGGGGGAACTCTACTTTGGGACCAAAACATATACTAGGTGTAGGCTTAGAAAAAAAATTATTCACTAGAAAATATTGTCAAGATACCTTTGGATTAACCAGTACCTATTACTAATTCACTACAAGGGAGATATAAGAGTATGCAGGATCAAGGTCCATGTGATTCCAAAATAAGTGTATCAACCCAAGGAATTGGTTGTTATTGACTCAGATATCAAATATATAATGTTTTCCATGGAAAACATAATATTTAGGAAGTGTTAAAGAACCCAAAAGGATACACCAATGTGTATTGAAAACATTTTAAAGGAAAAGGAATAAAAATAAAATTCTTGATTACATGGTCATCAGGAGGAAGATATGTTCAACATGAAGACATCATGTCATATAGTTTTATATTTTGTGACAAGGATGTTTTCATGTAGTTTAACATCATGTGACTAGGACATGGTTCCTTATATTTTAATAGAACATACCTTGATCTCACTAGTCAAATAGGCTTTCCAGGTTCCCTAAACTCACATGATTTATGATTAGCCTGAGAAAAAAGAGACAATTGGGAAATAAATTGGTTTGTGTGAGGTTTAATGATAGGGTATATATAGGAATGTTCACATTTTAATGTGTAATGGAACCTTCACATAGTTCTGACTCTTATGGAAGTACATTTTTTAGAGTTATGAAAACTCATGGTTGGGCTTGGGATGTAGGATCCAGGCATCACTGTGTATCATACGATGATAGGAATAAAGCCACATGTAGTTCTTTTATAGATTCCCCTATACAGGTCTGGCCCATATATAGAGAGAGGTGAATTTATGTATCTCTCTTTATTTTATATTGTGGATGGACCTGGGATTTGAGGTCTGGGAATCACTACATATCTTGTGGTAATAGTAATTAATCCCAGCATAGTTCTTGCATGGAAAATTCCCTCTAATACTCGAGTTTGTGTACCAGGAGAGGGAATTTTATTATATTGTAGTTGGGCCCATGATTTGGGATCCAGTAATCACTACGTATCCTATGAGAATAGGAATCAATCCACATATAGTTCTTGAAAATTTTCCCTACACAGGTCTAGCTCGTATGAAGGGAGGGGGTATAGTTTTTTTCCTTTTATGTTGTGGCTAGACATAGGATTTGAGATCTGGGTTTCATTTTGTATCATGTGCTAACAGGAATCAAGGCATGCATAGTTCTTATAGGTAAAACACCCTATTCAATTTTGACCCATACATAAGAAGGATTTATTTTTTTTTTGTTTATATTGTAGTTGCACATATGATCTAAGATCTAGGCATCATTATATATACGATGATGATAGAAATCAAGCCACATGTAGTTCTTGAAAAGGCACCTAATACAGATCTGAATCACACATAGGGATGTAGGTACTTCATTTTTACCTTCACATAGATTTTTCTCATGTATATTGAATTTTTCATGAAGTAAATTACCAAATTAGAAAAGAAAGAAACGTTTCATGAATGAGGTTTCAGTGCTTAAAACCAAGAGGGGAAACTTTTCCCCTGTGTAATTTTGTTGGATGAAACATAGAATGATATGGTAGGACCCTACAATGGAAACCTTTTACATAGATCTAGATCATGTGTAAGAAGAGTAGGTAGGTCCCACAAGGTTACCTCGTTTCATGTAGCTTTAAATTCTTGCATTTGGAACCATGTTTTGTACATTTTCACATTATAGAGTGAGGACATCCTTTGTGCATTTTAATGTCATGTGGTAAGGAAGTATTCTATGAAATTTAACTCCATGTGGTAAGGATTTAAAATGATATAGAGTTTAAAATATTCCCACTATGAATTTCATTTCATTATGGTAGTTATGAAAAGTACTTCTTAAGAAACCTCACATTAGTGGGAGGGGCATAATTTGTTCCCCATTTATCATGATCAATGAATAAGCTCAATTATAATAGACATTATGTATGATTTAATGACATTCCCACTTGGGTTCCAACTTTGGAGGTTTATTCTTGGGTATCATTGGGTTACTAAGAACCAATTCCAATTCTCCTTGTAGGAATAAGTGGAGGTGAACCTTTTTATTAAAGGCCCATGTAATATAATTTTGAGGTTGTGAAGCATACGTGGTCTTTTCTCATCGAGACATTATAACTCATCTATCCGCTTTTTTTATTGTTCATAATCTTAGAGTTATCCACATATAGCTATTCAGAGTGAGGTAAACCACACTTCAATGGGAAACAATGCCTCTTTACAATAATCCAATGAATATAGGGTTGATTGGGTGGTAGGGCATGTGGTAGTATGGTAGGACCATAAAGCAAGAATAAGATTGTACATCCAATACTTCTTATCTTTTTCCAATATTTTATAGATTATATTTTACATAGTCTAATTTAAGGCCTCTATCTATCCATTTTTCATTGCATGATAGTGAGACGAATTGTTGGACTCGATGTTATACTTCTGATATAGTCTCTTCAACTCGAAATAATAGAAGTTAGTACCATTATCCATTAGTATCATGTGTGGGACACTGAATCTAGTGATGATATTGGACTTCACGACATTGATGATATTCTTTATTCTAACTTATTTTAGGGGTATGGACTTAACCCATTTGGAAAAGAAGTGGGTAGAGTTAAGTATGTACTTAAACTTTTTATCTATAGTTAGGGGATATGGCCCCACAACATCTATTCCCCATATAGAAAATGGATAGGAATACTTAGTTTTATGCAGAAACTCCAAGGTTTAATGGATGGATTTTTCATGGATTTGATATACATGACACTTCCTAGTGAATTCCATGTATTCTTGTATTATTTCTTGTCAGTGGTAACCAATAGTGGGAATCTCTCATTCTCCAATGCTTTTAAGAATTAATCCATAAAAGCCTTGTCTATAGAGATATTTTTTCTTGTTTGGCTCATCCTAAAGGGTGAATTTCACTGATCTGTGTCATATTTTTTTCCTTTTTTCTTGATTTGATGGGATGGTCCCATTTTGGAGGTAATATATTATGGGATCCATCCATATGGGGGTGGATATCATCTCATCATTCTCTAGGGTATCATTGACCTGATTGATTTCCTCCATGTCACAAATGTTGACTGGTAAGACCAAACTACAGTGTGTGGTGTATAAAATTACATATTACTTATCAGGATTAGCAAGGACTATGGCTGCATTATCCAATTCATTGGTATGATAATTTTATGATCGAGGGACATGATTCAATGTTGGTTCAAAAGGTAATTCTACCATCAATCCTCTAATGTAACCAATAAGGGGGGTCAATTCTTCCATCATGTCAGCATACTCATTGTTGATCTGTTTGATTACTATCATTGAGTCCCCTTTGATATTCAGGTAGGTTATCTATAGTTGTAAGTCTATCTCTAAGTTGGTGATAAAGGCATGTTATTTTACCTCATTATAAGTGCATATTTTAGACAGTGAGAATGAATAAGGAAAAATTACTTTTTTTGGGAAACAAATAGAATCCCTAGACTATCTCAGTTGAGATTTGGGTTTTCCATTATCTTTTTTCAATAGTACTTTAGGAGGAATCATCAAAATACATCTCCTACATTCAGGGGTATCATGGGTATATAAAACCTCTTCATTTTAAAGTTCGGTGTCCACTAGCATGTTTTATGGGGCGGGATGTGCTACAAGGAAATCAGATAGGGTCTTCACTTTAAATTCTTTCTGTGACACAAATTAGATTTCATATGATTCCAGGATAATTTCACATCATTCCAAATTCCCAATTAATATAGGGAGTCCAATACTTTAATTTAGATGGTCAACATGAGAGACCATGTGGACTTTATGATACTGCAAATAATGTTTCAAATTTTTCACTGTGAAAATGAGCATGAGGTAGTTCTTCTTAATACCAGAATATCAAGTTTCAATATTTATCATCTTTTGATTGAGATAGTAGATACTATTTTCATTCCCTTTATCATTTTTTTATGTGAGGATATCACTAAGTTATCATTCCATGGTGTCCACATATAGGATAAGTGGATTTTCTTCTACTGACAGCATCAAAACTAGTGGATAAAGCTGTTATTTCTTGAGATTCTTGAAATATTCTTAGAAACCATTTTCCCATTATTAGGAAACTCCCTTATTCATTAATTTATTAAAGGGGATGAAAGGTTCCCTTGTAACACCCACAGTTCTTTAAGATTTTTAGGGGGTGGAATTTCTAGTATTTCAATAGTATTTTCTGTATCAACCACAATTACATGGTGGCCTTCCATAAAGATAGGTATTTTCCCTAATGTTACTCCAAAATCACACTTCAGAGGATTCATCTTCAAACTATGCTACTATAATTTTCTAAAAATTTCTTGAATATCAGGGAGGTGATCAAAATGTTGACGAGATTTAACCACCAAGTCATCAACATAATATTCTGCAATTCAACTCAAGAAGGGTTTAAAGATATGATTAATGACACATTGATAATAGTGATAGTGTTCTTTAATCTAAAGGTCATGACTTGGTAGAAAAGGATCCCATAATGTACTCTGAAGGCAGTGGCTTCTTCGTCTTTAGGGGCCATATTTTTCTGATTATACCGTAAATACCCATCCATGATGGAAAGATCTTCGAATCCATTAGTTTCATTGATCAAAACTTATATGATCAGTAATGGTAAATCTTCCTTTGGGCTATGTCAATTAGGGTCTCTGGAATCAATGCAGGGCCTGATATGCCTGTTTTTTTTCTTGACAGAGATAATGTTGGCTAATAATTTTGGGTACTACACCTCTTGGACAATGATGGATTTGATCAATTTTTTAAATTTTGACTCAAAATTAGTATCATGAGAGTGGTTAATTCTCCATTAATACTACATAAAGCCTTGGTGGTTATTGAGAAATCCTAGATGGTGAGTTTCCACACTGGGGTTCAACCCATGAATCTTTGTATAATTATAAGAGAACTTGTATCGATGCCACTTCAGAAATGAAATGTATATATCCATCTCCTTGAGATGCATGTGGCACTAATCAACATAGTTCATGGTTCTTCTTTTTTCCATATTTACCTACCTAATATCATTGATGTTGGTGGATACGCCTTCCTCAAATGAAGGAGGATCATTCCTGAGGTCATCCTCTTCTTATTCCATTTCTATATCTATTGGAGAATCTTTATACATGGTGGATACTTCAAGGGTGTCTCTATATCTGTCAAGATAATAGAGGATGTGATAAGAGAAACTAACATCCTAGATTTCCAAAGTCATCACAAAGAGATTCTAGGGATGCATTCCTTCCTTTGTACTGGCACTAGGGGAAAGAGATGTATGGACATTATGAGTTGCAGGGAATGTCTTGGTGGTATTTTTAATTTCTTCCGATGGCATAAGTGAATTATTGGATCCTGATAGAGCATTAGTCAAACTTTCCTCTGATGAAACCACTTGGTATGGTGTGATTTATATCACATAGACATGGTCCAGTGAAGTTTGTGGTTCAAAAAAGCTTGTTGGGATTGAGTTTACTAACTCGATTGGGTTTATGGGAAGAACATAATTATTATTTATCATGGTCTAGGGAATATAAGGGGATGTTATCAAGCCATTGGGAGTGGAAACCTATATATTTCCATCCACCATTAGTTTTTTTCCTTCCCAATTTTATAAAATTTCCTAATCATATACAGATTTTCAAGACTCAAAGGGGGCATTATCACCATGTAGTATACTGACCTTTCTGTTAATGGGGTATTTTAAGCACTAGTGAAATGTTGAAGGTACCACCACATGTCTATGAATCCAAGGTCTTTTGATTAGTATATTTTATGCTATGTCTTTATAAATACCCATAAACTTATAATTAGATGTGAGATATCTAAAATAATCCCTAATCGTGATCTTTTTAAGGGAACTTTTATCACTCTTTTCATATCTTTGAATGTTTAGTTTTGTTGGAGATAAGTCCCCATCACTATATCCCAAACATCAGAGGGTATAGACTAGGATAAGTTTGATCTAGGAACCATTTTCAACTATATATCTTTGTATATCAACATTATTGATTTTTTCTGAAACATACAGGGGTCTAATATGTTCATGGATAACTTCTAACATTCTTCTGGTATAGTCTCTACTTAGTAAAATTCAGCCACAAAAACTTTTGTCTCAAAATCCTATGGAATTTGGAGGGCCTCAATGAGGGCCTCTATAAGTTCTTCTAAAATATGGAGAGAATTCAGGATTGATAATTTGGTTGGGATAGACATCAACTATTTTAGAATGTCATATTTCAGTGCTAGAGTTATGTGCTTCCCAAGGTGGGTTTGCTTCTTATCATTCATATTAGGGGCTGAGGTGTTCAAGGTACATGATCCTAGTGCTTGGGAATAGGTTAATGTAGAATATATTTTATGTGGTGTAAGTTATTTTATCCTACCTCTTTTTTTGGATTAGTCAGATAATTTTACTCCAACCAGTCATTCATTTAAAATGATTGGGTTGGTATGACTGCAAAAGGGATCTAAGGCATCTCCATACTTCTGTTGGGATTATTGAAGGAATTTCTGATGGGTATTTAGATTCATATATGATTTATGTATGTATATAAATATAATATTAGTTTTATACATGACTGCATCATCCCATATACCCTCACCTTCTGCAGCCTAGACCTCCAGCTCCTCAGTCAGGTATGAGGAGCACATATTCATGATCATATTCATCATCAAAGAAATGTACTTTCAAGTGAATAACATTACTAGAACCAAAAATGATCTCTTAATATAATGAATATTCTGTTTGTTGTGGCGGTGCCTGTTCTCTTGATTCTTAAGTAAAAAAATCCACAAGAGTCAAAGTTTGTATGGGAGTTGGATATGGATCTTTCTCTTGTATCACTTCATGTGTTAGATTATTATGTTCACTATTGGGAGGCATATTCAATAGTGTCTCCCTGTGTGATGATATTGTTACTGATTTATGAAGATTCTCTCTTAGGGTGGAATGAGTTTAGTTAGCTTTTTTTCAAGTCATCTAGTTACTGAACTTCTATTCACACCTAGCCAAAACTTTTTTCTAGTCACCCTCTTCTTTTAGTTAGTTTATGGTCACATAGGTTATTTGTGATGAGGCCTTTCCCAGTATCACATGTCCATAATCAACCATGCTCTATAGGATGTATTTAAATAAAAATCAATTTTATATGGTGTGACCTAGTCTCCTATGAAAAGGGCATTAGTTAGGGAGGTCACTAAAGTTGATTTCATTGGGTTTCTTAGGCTTGGAAGCTCAAAGGGATTATTTTCCATAGCTATGTAGAAATAACTAGGAACCTATTCATTTTATAAGGAATACAATTTGTTCATATGTTCCTCAAATCACAGGTAATCCTGATCTCTCTTTACCTTCGGTCAAGGATGGTTTTTCTAATGTCGCTCGGTGGGAGGTGTTAGGCAATTTGGGGCTTTCTTAGGTGTTCTGATAGTCACCATTACTAGTTTGAGTGTGACAGTAGTAGTCTCTTCTCTCCTAGGAATTTTCCCTATGTCGTGGGTGTGGGCTGAAATTTGGCCCAAGTTTTCCAAATGGAATATTTTTGGTTTTGTTCCATTTCTAAGAACTCATTAAATCCTCATAGATATTTCATTGGGATCAAAGGTTTTTACATCTCATCTCAAATATTCAAGGTAAAAAGTTCTAGTAATTTCTCTTATGATATTGGGATACTAATTGAATACATTAAACCTTTATATTTAGTTATAAAGTTAAAGAACCTCTCATTTTTTGAGTTATTTTCAATTTATAAGATCAAATATAGTTGTTTTCCTTAATGTGGAGATAAATTGATAGAGAAATTGATGATAAAGGTCTTCCCAACCCACAATGGATCCTATTGGAAGGTTGTTGTACCAAATGATGGTTTTCCCTACCAGAGTCTGTACAAAGCATCTTAGTTTTGTCACCTCCTTTTAGTTTCAAGGGCCCATCATTGGGACATGAAGTATGTTAGATTCTATTCTAAATATCATGTGT
The DNA here is from genome assembly GCA_963277665.1 of Viscum album. Classification (NCBI taxonomy): domain Eukaryota; kingdom Viridiplantae; phylum Streptophyta; class Magnoliopsida; order Santalales; family Viscaceae; genus Viscum; species Viscum album. The sequence continues at coordinate 692,838,546 of OY728161.1, read as the reverse complement.
TGTTGAAGTTTGAAAAATCAAGAAAACTGAAATGGGTAGGAGAAAATTTTCATCCACTCATTTTGGATACAACTTCTTTTCGGGTTGTATAGGGGAACACCGCCACTCCAGGGATTCCATTCAAGTAGTTATGGATTTGATGGTGTTGAGGAGTTATAGAGGTATTAATGTCTAAACCACCTCACCCTGATAGGGGATAGGTTTTCACCATAATGGGTTAAAATCTTGATCATACTCCACTTTATCATTTATATAAACGAGTTTCCTAGATCTATTGTTGGCCTGATGCTCAAATGATTCTCTTCTAGGAGTATTATCACTTTCATAATGTGTGTTATAATGAGTATACATTTCTTTTTGAAGGCGATACCCATTAATAATATTTCCCCAAAGTGGTTCCTCATTTAGTTGTTTGAGGTTTTGTATATCATTCTCATATTACGCTCATTTTTTTCTATAGAGGGGATTTCAGATCCTATAGGTGGTTATTGGGATATAGTCACACCTTTCCCTTTATACTTGATAGAGTTCCACCAAGGAGTTGACAACTCATCATTCATAGGTTCTAGGTTCTTTATCCTTCTCTGATTTTTCATATGTACAGCCGCAGTTTGTACATCTAGATCATATACCGCTTAAGGTACTATTTATATGTTTCACCCCTATGTTTTTGTGTCATATTCCATATCATTTTCTAGATTTATATTGATGACATTCACTAAGGTTTATTGGGAAATTTTAGTCACCCTATCATTAACCAAATAGTAGGGAAACTTCATACTACTTGTTTTCCCTTTAATAGTTTCATGGGGGGATTGCCTTTGGCCTTTTAACTTTATAGGTATTCTTAACTTATATCCTTTTTAGGGTTTGATTGTTTTTTCCAAACGTTCCCCCTCTCTTGGCCTATGAGCAATAACCTTGATGTAATCTTTAGTCATGCTCGCCAAATAATCCCCAAATGGAAGGGGTGTGTCTCGTAGTAGGAGGAACAATTAGGATTCCAACCATTGATATTTATTCCCTAACATATATAAGATTGATTCCCTTTGAGATAATGATAAAAATAACCCCATCCTTGTAGTATGTAGTTGATTTGAAGAAATATTTTTAACTCTATGATCCTATTTTTTGAGGATCTAAAGACTCTTAGGGTGGTGATTGAGATAAAAATCCCCTCATCCCTGTGGGTTGGGTTCGCTTTTGGAGGAAAATCATGGCGGTTTATATTATTATTTTCCTGATTTAGAACAATGTTATTAATTCATGGGATCAGTTTAATGACTACTTATTATGGGATTAACTTACTATGGAGATTTTTTAGGTAATCCACAACTTTAGCTTCCATGTTTTAGATGTGTTCCCATTTTTTTGAGAGGCCCAACTTTGGATTCTTCTCACAGCCCTATCTCTGTTCACAATGTCTTTGTGCCCTCAAAGTAGTGGAGATTTTTTGTATTGGATAACTCAACCAAATTTTACCCTGTCCCTTGATCTCTCCTATGGCTATGACATTATAGGATGCTAAATTTAGGGGGATTTTCTAGTCTAGGGACAAAGTGTATTACAATTCTCCATAATTTCTCCACCCTCAGATATGAATGCCTGATAAGGATTTGGAAATAATTCGTTGAAGAGGTGTCATATTTTGGAATCAAATATTCCATAGATTTTTTATGCTCTTCCAATCTTGGGTCCTAGACCATCAATAATGTAGCCATGTCCATCTGAAAATAGAGTGTATTTATGAATTGGTGGTGACCCTTATATTTGTTGATAAGTGAGGTGTCTAGAGTTCAATCATTGATAGGTTTTCCAAAAAATATGAAAACATTATGTCATTAAATCCTCCTATGAATCATAAGGGACCTTTTAGTCAGAAGTGGATGTGGTCCAAAACTTGTTCAGAAGGGTTTTTTTTCAACTCCTTACACATATATATGCTAACTTCTTCTTTATCAAAGTTGTATCCATCCACCTGAGAAGACCAAAAATATTTTTTGTCTAGGTTTCCTACTAACTGAGGTGAGTTGTTGGTGATATTTGATGTTGAAATATATATAGTTAACCTCAGTGTTTAGAGAACTTCTTTGTATAAATGTGTCTGGACAAGATGGTATTTCCTTGTTCAGTCAAGATATTACTATGGTGAGGTCATCCACAGAGGATGTTGGGCTAAAGTCACTATAATCAATCTATACACTACTGTTAGTAGGAATATTGAGGTATTTATAGCCTCCTTCTTCAAAAAAAAGTGTTTGATAACCCTTGAGTTATTGTAGATACACATTGTATAGCCTCGAGGACGCTAGCATTGAGAAGATTAGGAATATGAGCCTCATTCTCTATCATGTTTAGAATATATTGACCTTCCTTTTAGGGTTGATAAGGGATATGATCTTGTTTCATGATGATCATCAGAATATATTGATGATTATCTATTATTGTGGGAATATTATTCCACTACTAAGAATCCACTGGATCATGTTGGTGATCTTATGTATCATCAGTGAGGATATAAGTATTCCTTTGGGTGGTTATTGGAATATGCTGGTAAATCTTGGTTAAAGAAAGAGTATGAGCCTAGTTTAAATATAAATTCACCATCATAATATAATGATAGACCTCTGGACTGGGATAAGGGGTATGGGACTCCTTGTGTATAGCCTATGAAGGATACTGGTGTAGTATTTCATTGGTGGAAGTAGGGGTATGAGACTGGCTCCAGTAAACTATTGGAGTATGGTGACTAGCTTCAATGGTAAGGATAATAGTTTTCCCTAAGGTGATTACAAAATTATACTGATGGACCTTGGTTCGAGTGAGTATATATGCTCGGCCATGTGCCTTTGGTTTATGTCGTTGTCTTTCTTTTATAGGAGTGTGCACCTATCTTAAGGTGATTACCAAATTAGGTTGATGAGCCCTAGGAATAATGAGAATATGAGCCCATTCCTATGCCTCATCCTTTACCAAAATATATCGATAATACTATAGGACTAGAGTAAAAAAAATCTTTCTCTAAAGTATCCACTTGTTTATGTTGATCATGGTGATATTTTACTCTTCATATTGGGAGAAGAATATGTATGTGTCCCTATGTCTATATCAGTATTGGGATATGTCGACAAAGCTCTTTAACCATTTCCAAAATATAGTGGCACTTCAATAGAGTATGTATAGGAATATAGGCTTACACGTTCTCAGTATCCAAGATATATCGGCATATGTATTTGACTAAAGTAGGGATATAATCCCACTCATTTCTTCCTTGTGTCACTAGGATATACTAGTGGGTTTCATGTATGGGGGAGGGGATATGTTCCTCCCATGTGCCTGCTTTCAGAATATATGGGCAGTCTTGATATGGGTGATTTGGGATATGAGCATGCTCATTAACTATCACCAGAATATGTTGGTGGGATTCATTGATGGAAGAAGGGATATGGACCCACTCACTTTTATCTATTTCTTTATACACTCGATGAGATCTCCTTGGTACCCGGGTATGAGTTCCCAGGATGAAGACCTGTCGAGTAGTGCCCTCAGCAGGAAACTGGGGGTATTGGAAATATAACACTGATGATGGATATTAATATGATCCCTCCTAGGAATATCCTTAACTAATATGGAGCCACAATTTACCCCTTGATCCACTTACCTAAGGTAAGGAAGGTTCTAATTTTCATGCTCTGGGGACAGACTTTTGAAGCAGTTGGTAGTGACGACAAGAATTGTAAGTTTCACAGTCTTCCCTAAGTGAGGTGGACTTGCGAGCTTCATTTCTGGGAGACCTATAACCATGGCCTCATGTTTTGGGGCCATTCCATGTTATTGGTATTCCCAAACAATCATGTTTTCCACCTGATGTTGAAGGTGTCGAGTGGATGATGTTGCTTTGCAACCCACAGAGGTTTTTTCCATAATTGAGGTTCTAGAACATTTAATTGATGATGAAATGATCTCGGTTCAAGGTTATGTTTCTGAGAATAGTATATTTAGTCACAAAGACAAAAATAAATAGGGTCTCCAATCAGTTAATCATCACAAATATGAAACATTCTCAATTGTCTATATACAGGTAACATAATTGTTCATTCTTGTTGTCAGTTTCAGCCATTTTTCTTACATGGAATGTGAATGAATAAATGATTTATCAAAGGGAACCCCAATTAAATTTTATTATTGAAATATTTTTATTAGGTTCACCATTTTTGTTTCCATAGGACTCGTTTTAGCTATCCAAGTTTGGGAAACAAGATGTATGATGCCTATGGTGACTCAATTATTCTATTATCACATGATTTTAAGATAGTTTATCCATATTAGTTTCTCAAAAAAAGTAATGTGTATAATGATTGATGCTTATTTTTGGTTTATTGAGTATGTTTTCACAATTTTTTTCATCAATTTCACTATTTCTTTTCTCTCATGGAAACTCCCAATGGCTCTCACATATGTAATAAGTCACGGTCTTACTTTCCAAAGGTAGAAAATCATTTGGGGTTTAAAACCCAATGATGCTTAGGATCTCACATTGGTTGAGGGGATGGGAGGTCAGGATCATCACACCCATTTAGGGAGGGAGTTATTTCCTAATCTAGTAATCTTTTATAGATTTAAGATATGTTTGTGAATCTTTCCCAAATCCTGATGTGGGGATGGTTTACCTAATAAAACAATCAGATATTTAATACCTTGTACATGTGAGAGAGTGTTTTACTAATGACGCTATCCATATGTATCATAGGTTCCCCATATGTTTCCTATTATTTCTTAACCATGTGGGATTGTTTGTGCTTTGAAGGCATATTACTAGGCACTATAGAGTTTACCTCCATCCAAGAAAGTGATCGGTGTTCTAGGATTGGGGTTAAACCTTTGAGAGTAATCTTATGTATCCTATTATAATAGGAATAAAATCCTATTTATTTCATTTAGCATCAATCCATATAGTCTAACATCATGAAAAAAGAATGTATATGAGGGAATTTAGTCATTGGGTATTAATCTCATTCTTTGGGAAGGTGTCATATGTATCCTACTTATAACAGAAATCAGAGTCTTCATATTTTAGTTTTTTATCAACCTGCTTATGGGTGGAGGTGGATAATTAATAACCATGAGGTTTATTACCACAAATCTTATCAATATGGGAATACATTAGGGTCTTAAACTAAAGTGTATGCCCATGTATGGAGGAATTTTTATCATGTTTTTTAATGGGGCTTACACATTAAGGTTACCCTAATATTTGGGAAGAGCTTACACGCTGAGGTTTCCCTAATTTTGGGAATTTTTATGATGATAGTGACATGATCTTTGCAAATATCTAAGCTCGCATGATTCAGGACTGGTGTGAGAAATAAGAGATAATAAGTGATCAGACAAACTGCATATAGATGTGTGACTTATACATTGAATCATCCCTAGTGGATGAGAAATAATAGTATACCCACAAAGGGTGGTTCCTTTGAACTAGCATAAATGGAATATCAAGGGAATTATACTGAGGTGGATTCCCATGAGTAATATCCAACCCTTACCCTCTTATGAATAAATAGTGAATCCATGAGTGGTTTATTGAGCATGTTTGGATAACATGAGGATTCCATAAGGTTTCATGAGTTCATGAACCTAGTCTATTATGTAAAATTCCCATATGAAGGGTTAATTCTTGACCAAAGACTCGTGGTTGGGGGTTTACATGGTTTTATAGTATATAATTGAGTATTACTATAGGACAAGGCTGGAATGTTTGAGGATGTCTACCTGACATGTCTGGGGGTGTCTATAGATATCTTCCTGACATGTTTAAGGATGTTTTTCATACATGTCCAACGGCTTCACATGAACCAGATAACATTTCTAAGGACTTCTCATAAACCTGACAAACATGTCCAAGTTATGTCACATGATCAAAGCTGACATGTCTAGGGTGTCTTCACATAAACCAGCTAACATTTTAAAGGGTTGTCAAATCATCAAATCTGATAGGTTTAGGGGCTTTGATGAACCTGGATGGCTTGTCCAAGGTATATTGTGTGATCAAAGATGACATGTCTAGGGTATCTTCTTGTGAACCAACTGACATGTCCAAGGTATTTCATGTGATAAAAGATGACATGTCCATGGTGTCTTCACATAAACCAGTTGACATGTCTAAGGGATATCTATTGATAAAATTTAATAAGTCTAGGGCCTTCACATGAACCTGTATAACATGTCCAAGGTATGTCGTGTGATCAAAGTTGACATGTCCATGGTGTCTTTGCATGAACCGCTAACATGTCCAAGGTATGTATCTTGATCAAAGCTGATATGTCTAGGGTGTCTTCACATGAACCAACTAACATGCACAAGGTATGTATTCACATTATCAAGAAATTAATCACACGAAGTGTATAATTCCTTCACATGAAAAATAGTGTATCTTACTTTCCATAAAGCTTCCTTCATTTTCAGCCTTATTCATGAAAATATCCCATTATTTTTTTGGAATTTTCCTACTGAGGCATCACGTGATCAGGATAATATGTAGAAGGACCTTTGTGTGATCCAGATGACATGTTATAGATCCTCTATTTGATCATTTAAATGATCATTCAAAGTGTATACACATACCATGTAATCCCTTAAGTTACACACCATACTTTGTCAGGTAGAAGTCTCTTGATATCATGTGATCCTTCACTATGGGAAGTTCACTCTCACCTCTGCATGACTCCCTTCTATATGTTGAGGGGAGATTTTATAGGAATCACATCACTAAAAATATTTTTTCTATGGTGATTAAATCTCATATTTTTTCTTGAGTTGGCATAGATCCTAGAATGATTCGATGATATATTAGGTGCTCTTCCTGATTGAGTCGCATGACTTTGAACCTTTATCAATAAATAGTGATCATGTGATTACACTATCATTACCAAATTTCTTGTACCCATGGATTGTTGAAGGTATTACATGTGATCAATTTGAAATATCACAAAACCTTCATGAGACCAAGTCGATATACCTGAGGGCCCTCGTGATATTGGGATAACGTTTCTAGGGGTCATCACTTGATTAATATGCATGTCAAAAGGTTGTCCATTGGCCTACCATGTGATTAGGCTGATAGGTCTGAGGATTTTTCATGATCAAGGGAATGATCATGTGAACTTAATAACCCTATCACATGAAAAATAGTGTGTAACTTTCCATCACATAAGGATTCCTTCATTTCTATATTTTTTTCATGACTCCTTTGGTATTTTTTCAAATAGTTGTTTATCGGTTGTCCACCAAGGCATCACATGATCATATTGGCATGTTGGGGTCTTTTGCATGATGATATTGATAATTTTGAGGGATTTTGTAAGATCAAAATGTATTATCATAGGGACTTCGTAAGATCATGTCAGCTTATCTAAGGGCCTTCATAAGATCTAAATGGATTGTCGGAGGGCCTTCTGAAGATCAAAATAGAACCCAATGTATTTTCCCATGGGTTTCCTAAGGGTTACTATACTGAAATCTAGTACATAATAATCCATAAAGATATCAGTTAGATCAGACATATGCCAAACAATAATACCCTTGAAGCTTTGGGAAAAACACCTAGTAGCGACACCCAATATGGATTGTCTGATGGGGCTTTTCTTGATCAGTAAAAAGATCATGAAAAGCAGATAATCCTTTCATGTGATGTCCCAAATTTCTTCCGGTCATGATTCTAATTGAATTTCATGCGACCTATGTGACCTTGTCACTTGATATTTACATATCCATGCTTCTTCCTTCTTTCTTATATGAGGAAAATAAAGTTTATACTTTGGGTGTTTCTTCAACCTTAAACTTTATGATGCTCATTTGGAGGGCATAAACAAATATTAACAATGACTTGATAAATTATATAAACTTAAAAATCTTATCTAATATATTTATTTTTAATTATTATGTTTTTATAGTCATGAAATAACATTAAATTGTAACTAAAATTACATACTCCAATGTCTCGGGTGGGTTCTTTCACAAAACATTCATCATGTTTCTTAGAAAAATTAAGCCACATATTTGTTCATCCAAATGGGTGACCTAAATCATGACCCTTTATAAAAATATATATATAACTTTAGAAAAAAAAAACCTTTTGGTATAATAAAATAATATAAATAGTAATGAATAAAATTCAATCAAAATTTTTCTTTTTTTGGAAAAACCCTACGACCCAACTATATAAGGAATGACTTATTTTTCATGATTCATTGAATTGTTTAGATAATTCTTGGAAAAAATATAAACCTTAATAAAATTTATAATTTTATTATGTTTATATTGTTAAGTTACTATAAAATATGTAAATACCTCATGAGATACATACCTGTTAATATCAAAAAACAACTATAATTTCTAACAAGATACACCTTTAGGAACTTTCTCATACATTTGTTGAGTGCTCAAATAATTGTTATTAAAAAAATTTCATAATGTCTACTTAAAGTATATCAATTTATTTCCAAAAAAATCATGGTCCATGGTAGTAAAACAGAGTTAGGGACATCAAAATCAAAAAACAAAATCTATAAATAAAAAATATTACACTTTATAAGTATATTAATGATTTTACTCCCACCTTTTCAATTAGTCATCAATGAATATTAAATTAGTATTACATTTTTTTGGTTTTCAAGCACCTCATTATTCTAATTTATGAGAATATGCCTATGCTCTTTATAATTAATGGGAAGGATCACTATCTCACAAGAATTCTATTTCAGATTTTTTCCATATATTTCGATAACATCGCAAGTAAGTACCTAGACTCATCAAGTAGAATGTTAATTTAAAAAAAATATCCCATGAATCTTATGTATTAATATTTGTATCTATTATGTTTTTATTTTTATCTATTTGATAAATTCATTAAAAATTTAATAAAAATATATATTTTTTTATAATGACATATATATCAGTAGTTGTAACATGAAAATATCCCCTAGATGTAAGAGTAATCAACTATTCTACTACCATAGGTGAATTATATATTAGTCCACCACTATAATATAGGGAATATGGTAGCATGTTAAAATTCCCTGGAAAATCAAAATCACTCAGATCCACTGAAAATGAGAGTATAAGGGGTGTGCTCCAAGATAATGATCATCTAGGTTCTTGAATTTTTTTGTTCTTAACATTCCTACATTTTAAATGGGTTAAAATATATTTTATATAAAAATAATAATAAGTAAAATAATTATAAAATTCAAAAAAAATGTAACAATGTATATATATATGAAACACTTACAGATGTGAAATTGTAATATATTTTCATTTCCAATTTATACATTCAATTATCTTCACCTTCATTTTACTCATTGTAATAAACCTCCATTATAAAGAGTACTTAATAATTTTCACCCTCCCTTAAAAGTTTTATTATTTCAATATTGTCAGGAAAAAACTTTGAAATTTTCCACTCTTGATGACATTACCTATCATAAATTATTAATTGAGCTTCATCTCCCGTATCATGTAATTCTCTCTATTTTAAGTATACAAAAACACTCAAATCTTAACATACTTCCTCATAAACAAAATAAACCATATTTTATTATGAATCCAAGATAAATGGATCACTATCTTCATGCTCGTCAGTATAAATCATGTGAGATAATTTGATATAAGTAAAATGTAATGAATCTTTTGTTATACCCTTGTTAATATAAACCCACTTTAATTTTTAGAAGACAAATAAAAATTGACTATGACAGTTTAATTTGATGATATAAAACAAATTTACACAGTATCCCACATCTAAAAGTGTAAACGCACTATTTTTTTTATTTTATAATCATTATTTATAATTAATTATATGAAACTTGAAGCCATTAATATTGTGGGCATCAAATCTCTTATCCTTCCTTAGAAGAAATTAATCCAAAAACATCAAATCATTTGAAATTTTAGTTCAATTATAAACATTAATTATCTATGAAATAATATAGAAGTTGTTACTTTTAACATGGTCAAAATAACAACGTATCAATAATATGAATATGATTACATACTTAGACGATGGGAAAACCATTCGACAATTGCCTTATTAATATTTTTTGTTAATTTCATATCATTTTGTACTCATCCTATTAGTCATATTCTTGTTTACAATATCAATAATTTAAAAAATATATAATGAAATTGTTGATAAGTGAATATCTATGTTTCTTTAGTAATTCCAATTCAATCAATGTAAAATTTTATTTGTTTCCAACTGGTCGTCCTATAGGCAGAAATATCGATGACTATTTTTCATAATAAGAATTATTGAATATGTTTTTAACACATATAGCATGATTTAATTAGTGAAAACCATGGTAATATTAATAATAAATTAATATTATGATATATAAGTATTCATTTCATGGATTCATATTAATCATAGTTTTATAAATAATTTTATAAAAAAAATAGTTGAAAAATGAATAATTTTATTTAACTAAATTATTTTTCCATAAAATACATGGTTTATTTAAAAGAAAAATTTATCAATTTTAAAAATTTAATTTTATAAAATGGAATTAATTATTCATATAATTATATAAATTTTTTATTAAGGTTAAGTTTTTATATTTTTATGAAAAGATTGATTTTTGAGTGAATAGTGAAAATATTGTTTTTTGCAAAACCATCATTTCTTTTATTCAAATCAAGTAATTTAAAAGATTCTTTATATTTTGGATTTAGTTTTAAATTAATATAATATCCATTTTACTGAAAATAATATATCATATTAATCAATATTATATTTAATTTTGGTATAAGTTCATTTTAAAGTTTAAAAACACAATTATCTAAAAACAGTTTTCATTGCGTTTTTCACACTTATATTAATAGTAATTTCATCCAATTATAAAAATTGAAACTAGAAAAAAAAATTATTCCATATTTTGAATAATGAGGTTAAAATTTATTAATTATTTCAATTTCATTTTTGTTAATTATGAATAGTAGCTATGGTAAAAGTGTGTCACCATAGTAAAGGGTAAATCAGGTTAATTAAGATAAACACTTTGTGATGAGGTCACAAATTTTCATCTTAAATATTATTTAATGATGTTATTTAAACCCTTATCACATTATATTTGAAATTTTATATTTTTTTAACCAATTTACCATGAGTAAGACATTTATAATATTTAAAATTTAAGAAGAATTACAAGTGTGTCACTACCCTCACTTAGAAAAGGAAACCTCCTCTCTTCTATTACTCACACATTTTTAGAAACATATATAATATAATATATTCCTTAATATATCACCAACATAACTCCCCATGTCCTAAAGGTCATTTTATCACCAAAATACCAAACCTAAAAGTCTTAAGGTGTAAGCCAAAGTAGGGTTCCCAAAGAAAAGGTATAACTCTTAAACAAATGTTTCATGTTTATTTCTTCTTCAAACTCCTTCAAATATTATTTAAAAATACTTAAATAATAACATAATTATCTTACATATACTTAAATTTTATTATAATTATGTTATAACCCTTTTTTATCTTCTTTTCCATCCTATGGGAAATGAAAACATCGCTCGTGCATACTTGTAGACTACCACCTCCATGAAGCGGTGTGTTTCATTTTTCATCACCAGATTATATAGCTAGTTAAAAGTATGGATAAAATGAATATATATAATATTTATGAAATAATTTTAATTATTTAAAGATAATATATTAATTAACTTCTTACCCTTTTTTCCATTGTAAATTGATAATGTTCCTCATGCGTATGTGTGGAATACCATCTCCACAAAGCGATGGGATTAATTTTTCATTTAAAACATATAAATATTGTCATAATGATGAAACTAATGAATAAATATAACATATATAAAATATTTATTATTTGGTAAAAGTAAAATAAAAAATAATTTATTTAGTTTCCACTCAATAGAAAAATGAAAACATCGTTCATGTGTACCTAAGAACTATTGTCTCCATGAAACAACATGATTAATTTTTAATAACTACCTTACATGGTTAGTTGAAAATTGTATTTAATGTATAAATATGGTAATTATAACATATTTGGTATTTTTTAGCTAATTTAACTATAAACCCTTTGACCACAGTCAAAACACAGTTATTGTTTTGAGGCTATAAATTGAACGAACCCGAAACGTCCAACATGAACTTAACCATTTTGGTACCTAAATAAAACATGGTAATAAATGAAATAGAAGGAATAATAATAATGAAATGAATATAAAAAAATTATTAATAAAGTTCAAAAGTAATATAATTTTATTATTCTAGAGTTAGATAATTTAAGAAGATAAATGGGACTTAAGGTAAGGGTTTTTCCCTTAAAATGTTGTTTTAAATGTTTTTAACTCTTTCTCCTCTATATCCATGTTCTTAAAAATATTCCAAGAATTTTCTTATTTATACCTGAAATGTTTTTAAAAGTATTTTTCAATAAATTTTGACTTTATTTTTAAAGGTTTTAAAAGGGAATTTTTAAATATTTACTTTATGGTCTATTTTGACTTGTTTTACCCAAGTGAAAAATATTTTTTTAACATATATTACTTTTCCGCTTTTTATAGTCATCATAGTTTTTATTCATTATCATGATTAATCTAAAATTTAACATGGTTTTCAAATAATATATTATTCACTCTATTCTTGGAATTTTTCATTTTTAAGAGTTTTTTTTAATTAAGATACATTTCTCCCTATTTTTATGTGAAAATGGAAAGTGCTTTGTCTATGTGTTCAAATGAGTTTTTCAAGGGTTTTATGATAAAAAAGTGGAATATTAAAAAACTTTTGTTCATGATAAGGTACTTAAGAATTATAGATGATGATTAGTGATCCTAATATAGCTCATAGAAAAGGGTGATCCTGATATATCTCTCAAATGCATTAGATAATGATGTAGTCATCGAAGGTGAAAATGACAAACAAATTGGGTGGTTAATCCTAGGGAATTAACTAGGATTCAGTTGTTCTAACATTGGTTAAACATGAGTGATCATGCATTATGAATATGATACTCCAAGTTACCTATACTATTCTTTAAAAGGGGGTTTTTATAGAAATATTTTGATTTCATGAGGTAAGGAAATTTTAAAGGTGGAAGGTTTGTTTTTCAAAGGAATGTTTTCATAAGTTCTCATGTGACTTGGGATGCCTTCCTAGTTTTTCGTATGCTTTTTAATGGGTTATAAAGGATTTATTTGATCATATATTTATTTTCACTTATGTAAATATTTTATTTATGTGCTCAAAGTTTTATTGTGAAGAAGTTAAATGTTCTCATGGGTTTTCAGGTTTTTAACTGGACTAAGAAGATTGTTTTATTTTATATCCCTTACTAAGGTTTTTTTTTCTCATACCATATTTTTAAATGTTTTTTACAAAATATAAGGATGAGAATAAATGTTATCAAGTACAAGATTTATATTATGGTGACTAGTCTTAAATAAACCAAAAGTGTCTTGAATGAAAAAGGAGTGTAAACTTAAAGCTCTATTTTCTGTGTAAAAATGTACATTGTGTAAAATTTTCTACTTTTTTACATATTTTTTATCGAATTATCTAAAACTGTAAATCTAAAAGATCATGTGAATGTAATAAAGTGAAATACTTTTCATAAATCATGTAGTTATGGGTTGTTTATGATATGAGAAATTATAATTAGTATCAGATTAAATATTTAAATACCATTAGAGGTTAGGATAATTTTAAGGCACTTTAAAGATACTCTAATTTATGGTTATATTATAATGAGATAGATTTTGAATATTTTAATGTTGATTTATCAAAACCACGTCTTTTCATAATGGTTTTCTATATAGAAAATATGGTAGATAAAGTAGGAAGTCATAAAGAGGATAATAAACTTCTGAAGTAGTAACCTAAATGGTTGTAAAAGATAAGTTTTTGGAAGTGTTAACTCTATTGACTTAGTCTATTACTGGAAGAACCCATAAAATTTAGCGATCAAATTCTCTGTATAGGAACATATTTACAGTGGAGATTTTATAAAACATTACCCTCTGGCTTTTGGTGGATATTCAAACCTAGTGAAAAGTGGGATAGATAAATACACTATAGAATATATTTTAAGTTTTGGTATGTACAGAACATCAAAATTTAACTCATTCTATTTATCTTTTTGAAGGTGAAGTCAGCTGATGGTGGTTTCTAATTTAAAATACTAATAAAAGAGATGAGATTGATGTTGTGTAATAGACAAACTTCAAATATATTTTTATTGAGAATTATTTTCCTAATTTCATTCTTTTGAATATAGAAATAAATTCTTTTGAGTTGAATAAAAAGGAAGTAGACTTAGTGACCACTTACAAATAAAATTTTACTATATCTTCTAAGTATGTCCCAAATTTTATTTTAAACCATGAAAGTAAAATTTATAGATTTTACATATTTTTAAAACCAGTTTTACAAAGATGATTGGCCTATCATTAATTTAAAAGTTTTTTTACTAAAATTGTTGATATGGATTTTGTCGGCACTTATTTACTTTGTGAAAACAAGAGTAAGAAGTGGTCAAGGTGGAAATAAATAGAGAAGAAATCAACCAATAAATCTGAAGGTATACCCCCAAATGTTCCAATTGTGGTAAAATACATTTCAAATAATGTTGGGTCGAATTAGTAAAGTGTTTCTGATGTGGTAATCTTTATAATTTGTCTCATTACTATAAGTAAGAGAGTTCTAATCAGACCAGTAATAGGAAAATAGATATTCATCCAGTAGTGAGATGTTTTAATTTTAGCGAGTTTGGTCATTATGTTAATGCATGTTCAAATTCAGTTAATCAAGGTGGGAACCATCAAGTCTGAAATTAGAAAGGTGTGTAAAATAATTTTGTTTCTGCTACAGTAGTTGTTGGGATATAAAATGAAATGGACCTAGATCCAGGGAGATCTGTATTTTTCTAAGGTTGATCTTGAGTTCGGTTATCATCAGATGAAGGTTAATGAGGAAGACATTATAAAGACAACATTTCATAATAGGTATAGTCATTATGAGTTTTTGGTTATTCCTTTTAGGTCAAAGAATGAACCCATTATATTTATGGATCTGATGAATATAGGTTTCCATGAGTATTTGGATATATTTATGGTGCTTTTAATTTATGACATTCTATTTTATTATAAAATTTATTAGGAACATGAGAAACATATAAGGATGTTTTTAGATATTTTAAAATAAAATAAGTTGTATGGGAAATTTATTAAATGTGAATTTTGGTTAAAATATATTTCATTCCTTGGGTATATTTTCTCTAAATATGGTATAACTGTTGATCTTTCTAAAACCAAAGTGGTGTGATAATGTCTAAGACCCAAAAATATCACTCAAATTTAAAGTTTTCATAGATTAGTGGGTTATAACTTATAGTTTATTGAAAAATTTCTTGGTTATCTAGCCCACTAAGTAAACTTGAAAAGGAGTTAAATTCATCTAGATAAATGAATGTAAAGAATGCTTCCAAAAATTGAAAAGAGGATTTTTTAATGCTCTAGTGTTAGCCTTTATAATAATAAATAGTGTATTTTTTATTTATAATGATGCTTATTTGAAGGTTTTTGGTTGTTTCTTAATGCAAGATAATTGGGTAATTTTATATGATTTATATTAATTGAAAATATGTGAGTAGAATTAATTTGTGCATGATATTGAGATCACAGTAATGGTTTTTTATTTAAAAAAATAGAGGAATATTTTATATGGGGTAAAATGTAAAATATATACTGACCAATAAATTTTAATGAATATATTCACTCAAAATATTTGAACATGAGGTGGATAATATGGTTAGAACTTATAAATGATTATGACTGCATGATTCACTATCATCAAGGTAGAGAAAACAAGTTAGTTGATACCTTATGTTGAAAAGATAATGTGCCATCAATTATGCTACATTTGTAATATAATCCTTTGGTTAATGATTTAATGAATGTTGGCATGGAAATTATGTAAGAAAAACCCCTCTTATATTTTGGATTCGGTACCAGTGCAGTCATATTTAAAGAAATAATTAATGAGTCTCGGAAGGAAGATCTTGGTTTACAAGAAATAGTATGATCACTTAATAAGGGTAATTTTTTTGAGTTTAATGTTGATAAATAAGGTTTTTTAAGATTTGGAAAGATTTTATGTGCTCTGAGTAATTCCAAGTTAAAGAAGTAATTGTTAAGTGAACCACACAAATATTCATTTTCTTTCTATCTTGGTAGTACTAATATGTATAGAGACATTAGGTAATATTATTGGTGTGAAGGTATGAAGAAGGATATTACTGGTTTTATAATGAAATGATTTACTTTTCAATAGGTAAATATTGAGCAGGAACTACTGAAGGGGGATTTTCCACCTTTTCAAGTTTCTAGATGGAAATGGGATAATATATTAATGGATTTTGTGGTGATATTTTCAAAGAAATATCAAGGTGAGAATTTGATTTATAATATTATTTATTGTTTGACTAAATTGGATCATTTTCCTCCAATTCTAGATACTATTTCTTTAGATAAACTTTCTAGACATTATCTTAAAATGATAGTCAGATTACATGGGGCCACTCTCTCTATTGTATCCGATTGTGATCCCATATTTACCTTAAATTTTTGTAAAGGACTTTAAAATTTTATTGGGTACTAAAATAAATTTCAGTATAGTATTTCATCCTCAATCTATAGGATGGTCTTAAAAAATTAGAAAATTAGAAAATATACTCCAAGATTTCTCCTCATATTATTAGGGAAGTTGAAATAAATATCTTTCATTGGTGTAATTTTCTTATAATGACAGTTTTTATTCCAGTATACAGATGGCACCTTTTAAGGCATTATATAGAAAGTTGTTTCGAACTTTATCATATTGGAATGAAGTCATTGAAAGGATTTTTTTTGAATAAAAATTGGTATAGGAAATGGTTCAGAGTGTAAATATGATTCAGTGTCATGTGAGGGTAGCTCGAAGTAGACAGAAGAGTTATGCAGATGATAGGAGGAAAGACATTTCATTAGAGGTATTCGATCATATTTTTCTTAAAGTATATGTAATTCCCTAGGTTTTAGTATCCATTATTATTATTATTATTATTATTATTATTTATGTCTATAAATTTAAATAAAATTTCTCTATTCTTTCAAAAGTTTTGAAACATGATTTGAAAATACACTCTACAATATATGAACCAAACTAAAGATAATTTATTCATTCATAAGTGGAAAATTAAAAAAAATCACAAAACATTAAGTAATGGAAACTTCATATTATTATACACCATGGATAAAATGAATCTATTAGAAGTTCATAAATGAATAGGGGACAATAGATAGAAAAGAATAAAATATGCACTATGAAATATCATGGATCATCTTTAACCTTGGGGGTCACCAATATCTAAGAAAAACCTATAATGAGGAAGAGAACTATGGAAGTATAAAGCATTATAAAAAATATATAATATAAAATAAGAACTATGTCTTGCAAAGTGAGAGTGGAATGAATTAATTATGTATTAAGTCAATATATAGAAATTAAATTTGGTCGTTATAAATATAGTCATCAAAAATATAGTCATTGCAAAAATAGTTATTGAAAATATGGTCATTATACATATATCCAATAGGTATACTGAATTCATGTATTATTAAGTAGTAAATTTAAAATAATATAACTCATAATGAAATAAAAATATTATATTAAAATACTAATACATATTTATTTATTTATTTATTCATGAATTACGTATAAATATTAATATTAATATTATTAAAAAAATGATATGATGTATATATAAAGTTTAAATAAATATTTTAACATCAATTGAGTAGTAAAACTGAATTTTATAAATAATTAATTAATTTTAACGGCGTTTGTTAAAGCATATTTAGTATAAAATTAGTATTTTTTTCAAAGAACTATTTTGTTAAGTATTGTATTTTTTATCTTAATAGATTACGTTGAACACTTTTGAAATATTATTATATATGAACTAAGATATTAACATATTTTAAATTATAAATTGATATGAAATAATATTAGGAACACTTAATGTTGAAAAACATTATTTAAAAAAATAGTTTTCTATATATTTTTTATTTTAATTTAAAAAATAAAATTATAAATTTTAGAATATGAATTATATAAATATAACTTTATTTTTGGATTTAAAATGTTAAAAATTTCTTAGTATAATTTTTTTATGTTTTTTTGAAAAGATTGATTTTAGGTGAATAATGAAAAATACCATTTTTTTACAAATAACATGACTTTTATGAAATTATTAGTATATAACTATGAATTGGAAATTAATGAAACCTATTTATAAGACTAAATATGTATTTTATAATATATTTTATAATTTTTAAAAATGTTTTTTTTAATTTAAAAAAACATATTTGACATTTTAGAATTTAAATTATATTTTTCAAAAAAAATGTTTTTAAAACATTATACATTTAGAATTTTAAATTTAATTTATATCACTTTTAAAAGTTTAATAAAAAAGAATTCATTTTAAATTTGAAATCATTGGGTTCAAATTATATAATAATAACTATTTTATTTTTATAAATAAAAGATAAATTACCTTGGTAAAAAAAGTTATTGTGGAGAAAACCAAATGGTAAAAATGATTTACCTACGAGGTAAGGGTCCTAACATGTTTAAAGTGTGTTTTTAATTTTTATTTTGAGGTTTTTATCGACCTTATCTATTCTACACACTATTATTTCTCAATTTTGTATCCATTTTTCTTGGGAGTGACTTTCCATTATTAAATTTTTTTGGGTATTTACAAAAATACCATCCTTTTTCACTTATAAAAGGGGATCTTCTCTCTTCACTTACCCTCACACAACCCCCCCCCCCCAATATCATCCCAAACTATACCTAACCCTATATTAAACCCTCCTAGACATCTTAATGAGGTTTTTTATTCTCAAAATATTATCCCTTGAAGGTTTAACCCCCTTTGTAAAGGAGATAACCCAAGTGGTGAGGTATAGATTTCTAACTGCTTATTCCTACCACCGAATAGTTTGTGGCAATAGAAATTATTTTTCTATAGAGACCACAAACCATTTGGTGGTAGCCATCATCCATCCAATGGTAGTAGATAATATCCTTGTAGGATTTTGTAACCATTGGTTATCCAGTGATCCTAAGGCGACTAACTAATGTCACCCACCTGCTAGCCGGTGAGGCCTATTGGGGGGGGGTTAACTGAGGTATTCTTATCTTTCTGGTGTCAGTGATCTCAAGATTTAGCTGGGTAGGGGCTTGGGAATAGAATTTTCTTGTCTAATTTTCCCTCCCACTTTCTCTCCTTCACCCCCCCCCCCTCAATATAGGATGACCCTGAATATTTTTCAATGACGAATCAGTGTAAGATCATTTATTTTAGTTCTTTCTTGCCTCCCCATTCATTTCCCTCTATTTTCCTAAGGTTTTATCTAGGTTTTTTGTGTTGATTCTACTAGATCATGGTGTAATCAATTGAGGTTGATAGGTATTTCACTCTACTTATGAAGAGGTAATCCTAAGAAATTGTTTTCTTGTCGTTGGAAGCAGTTTTGACTAATATATGTTTTTTGTGATTTTAATTGATAAATTAAATTTAATTAAATTAAATTGACTTTGGATTTGTTCTAAGGTGATAGTTTTTCACCTAAATTGGTGTTTTGGGAGTGTAATAGACCTTTCATATGTAGTTGGTCAATATTTTGGCATGGTAATGGTGCAGGGTGAGTTTTCTGGTGATTATTCAACATTGTTTTAAATTAAATAATTAATTATAATTTCTTATAATTAATTATTTATGTTTTTAAGAGTGATTTAAGAGATCATGGTGTAGATACGGACTTAATTGATCAAGGTATAGGTTGTATGGCCTTAGATGGGTCTTGGTAGCTACTAATACCCCATAGAAATATTTGGAAAGCATCGAATAAATCTATGTGGTCTCGTATACTTTCCTTATGGATTTATGCTTTCATTTTAAGTGACATGAGTTGCGCAAGCTTTCCACTTTAGGTAAGGTCCTTTTTTCAATGGTTATTTAATTTAATTTTAATGTTCAAATTAAATAAAATGGTTATTTAAATTTAAATGGAATGTTTAAATTAAAAAATATCTAAGTGAAATGAATGAGTACCAAGTATCATGAACAATCCTTGTGTTCTAGCTTGTCTACTTGGTTGTGATGGTCAGGGTCGGGATTGTGAAACACTGAGTGGACTCCAAACCTCTTGAGAGGTGAGGTCGGACCAACTGATACCCTTTATCCCATGCATAATGGATTGTGACATCTCTAAGTTGGAGGCCAGGTTATACTGGAGATCTTAGATCATGTAAGCCTTATAGGGCCCTTTCTATTCTTCAATATACTTAGTCTTATCAAAATAATGGTAGGACAAGAGACCCTCTCTATCTGATATGACCAGGTCTAGGTGGATAGACCTTTGGAAAATTGGGATTGGTTTGAGTGAGTGGAATCACCTTGTATGACCTTGAAAACTGATATAGACCATGGGTTATTGCTTGATTTTTTCCCATGCAATGAGACCTCATGTAGATGGAAAGGTCATTCTATACTTTTGATGATATCATGAGATGAAAAATCCTGATGCCTTGGGTGTTGACCTAAGAATGTGACTGAGATTGAAGACCCATTTAAGGGTTCCTCTATTTAAGTGAGACCGATGGGGGTTGTCATGGATTTGGAGCTTGTATGATAGAACTATTATGGGATGGGTCCCCATGATCATTAGGGTTAACTAGGGATACCAAGGATGCAGAGCCTATATGTTACTTGGGAGGAATTTTCATCGTGATATTCTCAGAGACACCCTATCAGTGGTTGAATTAGGTGTGGTTGATTGGGGTCATGGACCTTAGGATCGAGAGTAATTTTATTTATTTTTAGTGGTTTTATTTTACTTCATACAAGAATATCACATGAAAATATCGCACATATAATAGTTAGTATGAGACTTTGTATGTGCTTCCCTACTGATTTATGTACTCATACCCTATTTAGGGTAGCCATTGCACATGGGTCCCAATAATACATTCACTTGATTGTAAGAATGGGTTTGGGTTGAGGCTCGAGATATGGTCGAGTAGAAATGTCTTGATTATGTCGGAGTTTGGGATGAGATTTGTAATAGTATCCTATGGTGGCTATATCTATTATTTTCTTTTATTATAGTATTTATATGTAACTATCCCAATGGGAAGTCAATATATGTATGGAATGTCTATTCGAGTTGTTACTTCATTTCATGTATTTTTTTAGATATTTATTCATTCTGCATACTCTGATTATTTATTGTTATGGGTGATTTTTGGTGATTTTCTATTATTATGTAATCTGATATGGGGGTATAGTCTGCCAACCATACCGTATTTGACCCCTGCTACTAGTCATCAACCTCTAGCATATGGGGAGGCATGTCTAAGGTCATGTGGTGAACCATTTTGGTTACTATTCATAAATTTTACCAGATCAGGACATTACAAAGTTGTATTAGAGAATGTTTTATTTTTTTATTACTATTTTTTGATTTGGTATAATTTACATATAGGAATGTTTCATAGCCTCTGATGGATATAGAGAAGGTGTGTTGATAACACTTGTTCCAGTAAGAAGTCTAAGTTACTTGGGATGGTATTATTGTCATGGTGTTTGACGTTACAGTTGTATATTATTTTCAATTTGATCAATGCACATGTGGATTGTATTTTATGATTTATTATGGACTTATAGATCTTTAACTATTTGAAAAAGGATAGTATTTGGATTTTGACTCTTGGCTCATAGAGACAAGAATCATCTCATGAATTAAATTAGTCACGTAGGATTCACATACTCATATAAAGTTTTCCCATTTAAGTACTTGGTGTCATTATACTTATCTGGGCCGATCAGTATATAGATTTCCTTCTAATGGAATATTGTGTGGATCTATGGTGAAATTTTAATTGATGATGAGGAAAACAACTCATACCTCAAGCACATAAAGTACAGTGACCCTATAGGGTTGGTATGGAACTTGATACCTACTATTTGGACACCTAATGGGTTGAGGTTATTTAGGCTCAATTATTTAAACTGGATAGTAAGGACATATATGGTGTTTTCTCGTATAGCATGGAATGAAGGTATACTTTACTAAATCATGTGTGTGTGTTTCCCTTGGTATTAATCACCTAGAACAATGTTGTGTATGTATGTGTGTGTCATTGATTGGTGAGACAAGATCCTATAGGGAGAAGTCTTATGTGTAGATTCTCATACAGGATAGACTCCCTATTTGTGGGTGGGTGGATTGGAAAGTTGACGTCATGAGACTTCTGAGGCGGGTGTGTTGATAACGCCCTATCGGTTGTGACCTTATTGAGATACCTAACTGGTAGTTCTATTTAGGAGACCTAAATTCCCTTGGTTTTGACTTAGACCATAGTGGGGTTGTGTTTAGTTTAATCTATAGAAACCTGTGATAGGGTTTGTTCTGGGTTTTGTGGTGCCTTTAGAGGTGGTGAGTGTGGTTGTACACTCATGATGATATTAGTACATGTGAGTTTTTTTCATGTATGTGAATAATAATTATGATGACTTTTTTTTACAAGGAAACATCTAGGGTGCTTAGGTATTGATACTAGATTCGATGAGCAGGATTGTTTGGGTGCCTGACCATGTTGGCCAATGGGTGTGATTTTAGTAGTATAGTGAGAGTGCAGCTGGATTCTTGTGACTAGAATGGAACTGGGTGGTGGATAAGAATATGGATGGTGTTGACACCGTTTATACTAAGGATGATCACCTATGGTGCTTTAGAAACACCTATTAGTGGGATGTAATTAAAATGATTATGTCATGATTGAGGTGCCTATTTTAAGAGAGGTGTTACCAGGGAGATAATGTCATATTGAGACTGGAATTCCATAGAGAATAGTTAACTTAAAATTGATGGTACATGATTCATAGGATCATGATTCAGGTTCTATTATTGGGTGGTATAGGAGTGTACGCCCATTAATTTTTGGAGCTAGTGGAAACACGTGTTGATTACATATAGTTCTGTTGAGGTGTGGAATCGATGACATCCATGAGCAGGTCAAAGTTCAATGGTAATTGATGATACACTTGTGGGAATGGTGAGTTAGTACTTCAGGTGAAATAAAATAAGTTCCCTAATGATAAGGGGTGTTCTGGAAACAAATTGGGTGTTGTGGAATGGTCAACCCAAGGTTTTACCTTGACACACATTGTCAGGGAGGAATGGTTTCATGGGTTAGTAGTAGGAAGGCGTGACTTGGGAGGAGCAACACACATGGTTAACTATGGAACTTGTGATGTGGCACTCAGGTATGAGCGGGTTTGGCCACTCCAGTTGTTATGTTCGATGAGGTAAGTGGTATAGTCCATGGTGATCAATAATTTTTTACAGCGATGTGATTATAAGGATGATCCTAAGGTGGGGATCAAGATTTCAATTACGAGCATGTGACTATCATGTAATAAGAGTCATGTGAGCATTGGACTGGTAGGTGGATGGTTTTTTTTTTGCAGTTAGATGTTGGTGGATAAATGGAAACAAGTATTACTATATTTATTAGTGAATTCCAAGTGTGTGTTCGAATAAAAAATTTAATGGAGTCAAAGTGTGGGTGTCAATATTAGGTCAGTTTGTGATGAAACATTTTCATGTAATCTCTCAAAAATATTTATAACTAATTGCAGCACAGGGGCTGGCCTAGGTTATTCTCTTGAGGAGATTTTGAAGTCAAACATTGACTACTTCTAATTCACTTTTTTATATTTTTTATTTATTAAATAAAACTATAAGAAATAGAGTTTTGAGAAATGAAAATGAAATACTAAAATTAAATATGTATATTCAATGAAAATATAGTTAATTCAAATAGAATGATGTTAGGAAGAAAGGTCACATTCCTGAGAGAATCACCCAGATTAAACCTCCATTGTCTTATTATTAGTTTTAAATTTACTTAATGAACAATCTACATTGTATGTGTGAACATCCTCATATTTATATGGTTGTGAATATATGGTACTCTCAATGATTTTTGAGAGACCACACATCCACCTCCTCAATCGAGGGAGAATATTGAAGAAGTGAAAGATAAACCCCGAGTGGCAAGTAGAGACATAAAGGTTCCTTGCCCACAAAGATCCCACTCAGAATAAATCTAAGAAAATAAGAAACATCAAGCATTAATGTTAAAATTATAAGTATAAAAACTATATTACTCCCATGGGAACTTCCTCAGGTTAGCTACCCATGATCATGATCATAAGAGTTCATAATGGAGAAGGTCAAGGTGGAAACAAAAAAGATAAAAAATATGATAGAATTAGAGGAAGACTAATAATAACATATAATAAAAATAAAAAAAATATATTACAAAAGAAATGAAACTAAAATAATCAATAAATGGCTAAAAAATTCTACCCCAAGTTTCCAAAAACATGAAATGAATAACAAACATTCTTTTATAGGGGGAGGAGGTGAAAATTTGTCTCTAAAAAATCATTTAATGTTTCCACGTGGATTCCCCATTAAATTTATAAATTTGGGAAATGTTAATTCTTTCAAGTTTTTCTCCCATATAATTTATATTTACACTTAAAACTTAAACTTCATTGCACACTTTTGGAGATAGATATAGCCACATTACTATGGGAATTTATTTTGTCTAGGATGACTGTTCATATTCCAATATAACGAGTTCCCATGACATTATGACCTTGATAAATTAGGAATAAGTCATGTACACCTTAATAAATGTTTTCCCAATTGATTTACTTTAGTTCCTTGTCTAATTTAATATCCTTTGGTTTATTAATTTAAGAGATATTGTCCCAATAATAAAATTTGTCAGATCTGTGCACAGTTTTTTAGGCCTAACTTGTAAGCTGATTTGGGCCATCAAATGGTGGATTGAGCTTAGGGTCAATAAGGATGAAATAAATCCCATAAAACATAAAAAAATATAAAATAAGAATTTTTCAATTTTTATCAATGTATAAAAAATCATGGCCAAAATACAAAATAAAAACAAAATAGTTAAAATTCAAAATGGGTTATTTTTGAAATTAAGCTCAAAATACTTCAAAAACTATAAAATGTGACAATTTAACTTAAAATAAAAATTTTGTGAGATTAAAAACATTTAAATTAAGAATAAAATATTTGAAAAATATTTTCTTTATCAATTCCCCCACACTTAAACATTTCACTCCTAAGTAATCATCTAAAACCATGGTCAAAACAAACTTCCCAAAGCATAAATGACAACACAACTCAATTGTCATATCAATGAAAATATCACACCAACTATATGGATAAAAATTTCCTAAATCATCACAAATAATAATAATTCATTCAATATCATGTTATTCCTCACATTCATTTCATACCTACCTTCCCGAAAAATATTTCTCTCTACACTCAATGATTTTTAATGTGGAGCTTTTCTCATTCTCAAAAACATGTGTGATCGCCATAGGATTTATATCCTATGAGTGTCTCAACTTCACATAGTAAAAAATGTTTCAATCATGAATTATTATTCATGGGTTTTTCTGAGGCTAAGGGTTAGTAGGTTATAAATGTAAAAACATCTGAGGAAGAATGGGGAGGGTTAACATATAAAGTGAAGTAAATGCATGAAAATTATTTTCCTTAAGAATGGAATGATCCTCAATAATATAAAAAATGAATCACCTCCAAACACATATTTCTTTGGGAAGTTCACAATTTGAATTTCATAATCAATGATAAATTTATTCCCTCTTTTCCCAAATTTGTATCATTGTCTCAGCTTGAATTTAGATCTGAAATTCTCTTCAGAATCATGTTTTTGAGGAAAAGAGAGGCAACTTTTGATCTTAAGATAATGGTGAATACCCATACCATATGTGTAATAATATTTTGATCCAACCATAAAAATTTACATCATGAAATTTATTCCACCAAATCATCACTAAATATAGAAAAACTTTAAATTCAACTCAAATAGATTCTTCAGGAAAGCACAACACAACTCATCTCCTCCCTCCCCCACACTTGAGTTCAACAATAATCATGCATTTAAATTCTAGAGAAGTTTGTAAAGGGATAAATTTATTTTAATGTGGTTGTCTAACAAGGTATTCTATGGAAAATAGGGTCCTATTAAAGGTCATATGAAAAGGTAGGCCAAAAATAGAGTTCAATGTAAAAAAGGGATTTCAAAGTGGTGCATCAATCATACTTAACACATTCCATGAACTCTAACAGCTTTTAAAAAGAGAAAAGCAGAAATTTATGGATTACAAAACATGTATTGAGACTCTCAATAAAAATATAAATATAAATAATATGTCAAAAAAATTATAAACCTCTCAATTTGGGAAAGATTTTTAATTTGGATAGTATTAGTGCACATGAGTTTCACAATCAATCAAATTTCATCAAATAAAAAGATTATAAATCAAGAAACAAAATTAATTCATCAATCATTTAAAATCTAAAATATTAAAATAAATAAATGTACCAAAAATACCAAGATAGTTTTAATATTCCAAAGTATTCGATTTATCTCAGGAATTCTAAAAACACACCAAAAATAAATAAAAGACAAAACATGAAAAATTAAAAAAAATGACATGAAAAATAAAATTAATTCACACAAAAAATTTCTAAAACCAATTTGGAATCCCTGCCCCACACTTATTCCATTTATTACCCTCATTTTATCTCAAATAATATTAAGAAAGTTTTACATACATAATTTAAATAGGGTAATAAATAAAATAAAGAAAAGGAAAGACACAACCTAATTTATTTTTTACTGGAAGTCTGGAATTAAGCTCCTAACTGCTGCCACTTTTAAAACTAAAAGAAAGAAATTAAAATACATAATAAAAATAAATAAAAATCAAGATAAAGGGGGTATAAAGGGGATAATTCTTGGTTTATACCCCCCCCCCCCAAGTTGGTTCTAGGTTTTTACTACCTATAGTCAGGCAGTTGCAGCAGATTATCCCCAATCAGATGGTGGATATGGTTTTTTGAGATGAACCACCACATGTGACTTTTCTCAGTGTCTATGAGTAAATAGAAAAAAAATATAGAACCCCAAATAATATAAGAAAATTCTCAACCCCCAAGAAAGAATAAAGATATAATTTTAGTTCTAGAGTGGGAGGGAAAATAAAATAGGGGTACTCCCTCTTAACTTCTGTGTTTTCCTCTTTTATATGGTATGCAGGTTGATCTAGAGGATATAGTCACACCACCACATACTCCTTCATCTCTTCTTCTTTGATCACCAAAACTTGTGTGGTATCTTCCTTAACATCTAATGCCTGCTCCATTTTTATTGTGTTAGAAATTTCAGAAAAAGGGAAGTCAGAAAACAATTCATATTGAATAATATTAAAACATGAAGAATCAAAAAATAAATCTTCCCTTTTAAGTAAGTCAACTTGGAAATTGATATCTTTAGGAAACACCATTGGAAACTCAATATTAGCCGGTGCATCTTCATAATAATCTTCTAAAACAAGAGAGAGGTAGATAGGTTCTAATGTTTCATTATTAAGAATGGGAAGATCATGTTTCAGGTCATCTTCAACAAAGCTATTCCAAGATTCTTCCAAAAAATGTTGATCTCCCATAAATAAATCATCTTGCATGTGTATTTTAGGGAACTCCTTGAGAAATGGTTAATTGTGGGATGATATAATTAATTAATTTATAATCTCATTCTCAACCACATATGGTTCTTTAATATAAAAAATTATTAGTGAAATCTCTTCCATTACTGGTTTT
The DNA here is from genome assembly GCA_963277665.1 of Viscum album. Classification (NCBI taxonomy): domain Eukaryota; kingdom Viridiplantae; phylum Streptophyta; class Magnoliopsida; order Santalales; family Viscaceae; genus Viscum; species Viscum album. The sequence continues at coordinate 692,810,667 of OY728161.1, read as the reverse complement.
GGTTCAAGTTCTGATTTTGGCTCAGGTTGCTGCAGTAGTGAATGAATATCTTCTTCAACCCTTTCAACTTTTCTCTTCAGTTTTTGTATGTCATATTTAAGTTCTTGCAACTGATCATTTTTAATTTATTTTATTTTCACCTAAGAATAGTTAGTCCTTGCATAATAATCACAATTTTAATACATCACGAACAAAATGAATTTTTTTTAGTTTTTTAAATTTATGATTTTTTTGTGCTTTTTTATGAAAAAAATGAAATTATTTAATAATTTTGAATAAAAATAGTGAGTGAATACCAATTATCTCTTAGAAAATGTCACCAATTTTATGAATTATTATCATGCATGCTCTTAAAAATATTTATAACTAACTACAGCATAGGGGCTAACCTAGGTCATTCTTTTGAAGAGCTTTTGTGGTCAAACACTGACTACTTATAATTCACTTTATTTGTATTATTTTATTTATAAAATAAAAATATAATAAAAGGATTTTTGGTAAATTATAATTAAATACTAAAATTAAACATGTATATGCAATGTAAACACAATGAATGCAAAGAGAATGATGTTAGGAAGAAAGGATACCTTCCTGATAGAATCGCCCAGATTGAACCTTCATTGTATTATTATTAGTTTTGAATTTAATTAATGAAAAAACTCTATAATATGTGTGAAAATACACATCTATATATGGTTTTGAATATACGGTGCTCTCAATTATTACTAAGATACCACAAATCCACCTCCTAGATTGAGGGAGAATATTGCAGAAGTGAAAGATAAACCATGGGTGGCAAGTAAAGACACAAAGGAAAATTTCCTACTAATATCCCTCTAGAAATAACTCTAATAAAATAAGAAACATTAATAATGAATGCTAAAATTCTCAAGATCAACACTGGAATACTCCCCCATGAACTTCCTCGGGTAAGCTACTCATGATCATGAGTATAAGAGTTTACAGTGGAGAAGATCAGTGTGAAAACACAAAAGATAAAAAATATGATTAATTGAGAGGAATAAGAAGAATAAAATATACTAAATATGAAGAATAATATTGTAATATAAATAAAACTAAAAAAATAAAGCAAATTTCCAATAAATGTTATCCCTAAGTTTCCAACAACTTGAAATGAATAAGAAAAATTATTTTATAGGGAGAAGAGGTGAAAATTTAGCTCCAAAAAATAAGTTGAATGTTTCTTCATAGATGTCCTATTAAATAACTGAATTTTTGAAATATTACTACTTTAATGTTATTTAAATATATCTTTTATGTCTACACACAAAATTTCATATTCATCAGACACGTGTTGAGAGAGATATAGTCATGTTAATTTGGGAATTTATTATTTCCAGGATGATTGTTCGTATTCCAATGCATTGGGTTCCCATGCCATTATGACCTTGATAATGTGGTAAATGGGCATTTTCACCTTAATAAATTTTATTTACCTTGATTTACTCTAGTTCCTTGTCTAATTTAATCTTCTTTGGTTCATCCATTTAATATATATGGTCCCAACAATAAAATTTTTCAGATCTTTGCACAATTTTTTAGGCCTCACTTGTGAGAATATTTGGGCCATCAAATGGTGGATTGAGCTTAGGTTCCAGAAATATTAAATTAATACCATATAACATGAAAATATATAAAAGAATAATTTTTCAATTTGGAATAGCGTATAAAAAGTTATTTCCAAAATACAGAATAAAAATAAAACAGTTAAAATCCAAAATATGATATTTTTGTAATTAATCTCAAAATACTTCAAAAACTATAAAATGTGACAATTTACCATAAAATAAAACATTTTTTAGATTAAAAAATTAAATTAATAATAAAATAATTGAAAATATTTACTCTATCATTTTGTAATAGTCCATATGTGTTAGATCGTAAATGCATCAGCCCTCGTGGAAATCACAGAACAAGATCAATTGACTTGTGATCTGAATGTAGAGTTATAGTGATAGTTAGATATGGAATTTTGTGAACATTTTAGAATTATCAAGGGGTATATCTTGGAGAAGGAGCATCAGTATTGGGTGTTTGGAAATGTATCAATGGGTGGAGGCAAGCATTTTGGGATGGGTCATCCATAGGAGGTCTTCCCATTGTTCTTATGTACAATTTGTAACGTCCCAGATCTAGAACCCACACCACGGGTGCCCTGAACCCAGTTGGTCACATGACCTCAAGAGCATTTCCCCAAATGCTAGAGGCTGCCAACTAACAGTGAGGGCCCAGGTCTAGTAGTGGGGAAACTATTCCCTCATTTGTCAAAGTGTAGCGCAGCGGAAAAGATATACAACATAAAATAGTGGAAGCAGTAAACAATATGAACTAGAAATGAAAAACTACAGTAAAAGATAACAAACAATTATATATAATGATGCAGCATGTCACTAGTTCTATGAAAGCAGTCTAAACAGGATACACTACAATACAGTACAATACAACTCAAAGTACAAGTACAGCAAAACAAAAAAGAACAGTGAAACAGAAACTCAGCAGCATCGCAAGCCTAAGCTCAGTCCCATGCTCTCCCACTCCTCTACAACAATCATGTACCTGTATGAGGACCATTTCCACTATCGACATATGCATCAATATATTATTTTTGTGATGAAGACATGACCCAAATAGGGTGTGAGAAATAAATCCCAGTAGGCAACCACCAAAGGCCCATGCCCAACTTTCAGTGAAAATGTGCAACAATAGTGTGCAATAATAAAATGCAGTAAACTAGTAAGTACTCAAAGTAACTATCACCACCAGTTACATTGCCATTTTAGTATTCTTTTAACAATTCAACATAATTTAATTCTAAGCTAATCAGAACCATGCCCTCAGGCTAATCAGAACCCTGCCCTCAGGCTAAATGTAACAATGCCCTCAGGCTAATATAGTCATGCCCTTAGGCTAAATATCACCATGACCTCAGGATAAATATCATCTTTCCATCAGTATAATATATCCATACCTTCAGGATAATATAACTACGCCCTCAGGCTAATATAACCATGCCCTGAGGCTAATATAACCATTCCCTCAGGCTAATCAGAACCATGCCCTCAGGTGTAAGTAACTGGGCCGATCCCAATGCATAACAAGAAATTTTATACCAAATTTCATCTCAAGAAAACTTTAAACAAGTAATAATCATGGTATACCCTCGGGTACCCAGGACAAATGGCTAAATAGAGGAATGCACCCTCGGGGTGGCCCTGGATCCAAGCAGTGATCCCAAACAGCAGTTTTAATTTATCATTAGATTATCTGTACAATTCTAGATATCTTATCATCAAAGGCCTCAGCCATAATATACCCCAAACATGGGTTCGTAGCACAACGGTACACAAAAATCAACCCAAAAGTTGGAATGAACACCAGACCACCTACCTTGATCGCCCCTGATCGATATACGTGAATGAAACCTCCCAAATTAGCCATGAACGACATAGATCTGGGATAAACATTCAAAAATTCAACCTCAAATAACTTTACTTCGGGAAATAATAGGTAATAAAGGCTCTAGGAGAAGGAAGATATTACCCGTGCGGTTCAAAGGAGATTGACGGCATAGGAATCGGGTTCCCGGTGTGTGGTCGGGAGATCTTCCAAGGTCTGGACGTCTCTCTCATGCTCCAAATGAACCCACTGCCTCTTCTTCCGCATGAGGAGGATACTGTCCATTTTAAGAGAAAAAAACAAACTACACGGCATATACTCTCAAGTACACGGTGTGTACTTTCCATTTTTTAAACTGTTCCTCTGGTGGCTTCTTTCCACCATGACACTGTTCATTCATCGACATTAGTACATGGCGTATATTACTAATTACACTGCGTGTACTGTCACTCCGCTGGCGGCTGCCTCCACTACCTTACTGTTCACCTTCCGACTGATTACACGGTGTTTAAATACTAAGTACACAGCATGTAGTTAGTTTTTACACCCTTTATCACCGACAGGCCTACATGCCTTGTGTACTCATCCCACAGGGCAAAAGTAAATGGCGTGTGGAAAAGTACATGGCGTGTACCCACAAAATTTGGTATTTTTCCCCATTTTCTTTATTTTCTCAAAAAAACTTAAGGGAAAGGGAAAAGAAAAAACCCTTACCTCAAAAATAAGAACCGGGTTCTTACAAACTTCCCCCCTTAAAGTAATTTGTCCCCAATTTTCCCTTCCAAGGGTGGTGAAGATACAGCTATGAACAACTCTGGACACTAAGTACGTACGTCAGTCTCCCACTCCCAGGTTTCATCCTTCACTCGGCCATGCTTCCATAACACCCGAACGAGAGGAACTGACCGGCCTCGAAGAACCTTTGTGCTCCTATCAACAATACGAATTGGATTCTCCTCAAAGGATGCATCAACCTGAAGCTCAACCTCTTCAGGATGAAAGACGTGAGATGGGTCTGAGTGATAACGGAATAGCTAAGATACATGGACAACATTGTGCATGGTCTGATACTTCTATGGTAACTGCAACTGGTAGGCAATCAACCTGACTCTCTCCAGAATCTCAAACAACCCCACATACCTCGGAGAAAGTTTACCCTGTCTCATGATCTTCTTGTGTCCCAACCTCGGCGAAACACGTAAGAAAACATGATCCCCGACCACAAACTCCAAGGGTCATCTGTGGTGATCAGCAAAAGATTTCTGACGAGACTGTGTAGTAGCCATCCATTTCTGAATCAACTAGACCTACTCATAAGTCTCCTGCATGAGATGTATTCCCAGTAAAGCTGTCTCACTTGCCTCTAACAAGCACAAGGGTGATCAGCATGGCCTACCATATAAATCCTCATAAGGTTCCATCTCAATAGTTTCCTAAAAACTATTATTATAGGAAAACTCGACCAGGGGTATATGCTTCTCCCAAGATCCCCCAAAGTCTAGAAATCATGCACGCAGCATGGCCTCTAGCACCTATATCATACGCTCTGATTGGCCATTGGTCTGAGGGTGGTAATCTGTGCTCAGAAGCACCTGTGTACCCAGTGCCCTCTGAAAACTCTGCCAGAAACAAGATGTAAAGTGGGTGTCCCTATCTGAAACGATAAAACGAGGGACCCTATGAAGGCATACTACATCTCGGATATACAAATTCATGAGCTCGTCAACACTAAAGGTCTCCTTGATCGGCAAAAAGTGAGATACCTTTGTAATTCTATCCAAAACAACCCACATTGCATTACTACCTCGAGGTGACCTCGGCAACCCAGTCATAAAGTCCATCGCGACATCATCCCATTTCCACTCCGGAATGGGTAACTATTGTAACAGTACGGCTGGCCTCTAATGCTCCTCCTTCACCTACTGATAGGTGGAACATCTTGTAACAAAACTAGCTACTTCCCTTTTCATACCAGGCCACCAATAATGACGTCTCAAGTCATGGTACATTTTTATAACTCTAGGATGCACTGCCCAAGTTGAAGCATAAAACTCCCGCATCAGCTCCTCGCGTATATCCCTTGGAACCCACATTCGTCCATGGATACATAGTACCTCATCATCACCTATAGTCCAACCAGGAGGAGGGTCCTCACTTGCCACCGACTCCTGTAGAACTAGGAATTTTGAGTCTGATAGTTGTCTCATACTCACTCTATCTAGAAGGGTAGAATTCACAGCTAAGGATGAAATATAGGTTTTCCCCTGACTATCATGAACCTCCAAATGCATATTAGAGAACAAGGCCATAAGATTCCACTCACCAATGGCCTCTTGCACAGTCTGTGTCTGAGTCTTTATGATCAGTGCATCAACTACAGCATTACCCTTACCAGGTGTATAGGCAAGCTCAAAGTCGAAGGACTGAAGGTATTCGATCCACCTTCACTGTCTCAGATTCAAGTCACGCTGAGTAAAGATGTATTTGAGACTTTTGTGGTTGGTAAAGACCACAAAGTGCTCTCCCAAGAGATAATGTCTCCAACAACATAACGCATAAACAACTGCAGCCAACTCGAGATCATACGTTGGGTAATTCCTCTCATGTGGCCTCAACTACCGAGACCCGTACGCAACAACTCGATCACCCTGCATCAACACTACTCCCAGCCCAATACCTGATGCATCATAGTAAACTGTATATCTCTTCCCCTACTCTGGAAGTATCAGGACTGGTGCTGATGTCAACCTTCCCTTCATCTCCTGAAAGGCTGTCTCACAAGCTTCTGACCAAACAAACTTCACACCCTTCTTAGTCAAACCCATCAATGGCACTGCTAAGCAGAATAAGTCCTGTATAAAATTCTTGTAGTAACTAGACATCCCCAAGAAACTCTGTATCTCAAACACATTATTAGGATTCTCCCAGGAAACTACTGCTCTCACCTTCTCTGGGTCTACCGCAACTCCTGCCTCTGAGATAATATGACCCAGGAAGTTAATCTAGTCCATCCAAAAGTGTCACTTTAAGAGCTTATCATATAGCTTATTCTCTCTCAGTGTACTCAGCACGATCTCAAGGTGGGTGGCATGGTCGTGTCGAGTGTGAGAGTACACCAAGATTTCATCCACGAAGACTACCACGAAAGAATCCAGATATGGGTGGAACACATGATTCATCAGAGCCATGAAAACTGCTGGTTCATTTGTGAGTCCAAATGGCATGACCAAGTACTCATAGAGACCATATCTGCTCCAAAAGGATATAAGTGGTATGTCCGATGGTCTCACGCACAACTGATGATATCCGGATCTTAATTCAATCTTTGAGAACACTCGTTATCCTCGAATTTGATCAAAAAGATCATCAATCCTCAGTAGAGGATATCTTTTCTTGACCTTCAACTAGTTCAGATTCCGATAGTCCACACAGATACGAAGGGTACCGTCTGCCTTCTTCGCAAAAAGGACCGGAGAACCCCAAGGAGAAGTATTGGTTCGGATGAAACCCTTTGACTAAAACTCCTCTAACTACCTTTTGAGCTCCTGTAACTCAGGTATAGTCATCCTATAAGGAGGAATGGACACTGGTGCCACTCCTGGAACAAGATCAATAGAGAAATTGACCTCACGCTCTAAAGGTAGACCTAAAAATTTGTCTGGAAAGACATCCCTGAAACAATCAAACACTAGAGGGAAATCCTTCTGACAAGTTACCTGATCATCCAGATATAAACTCGCAATATAGGTTGTGACTCCACCTCGCCCATGATGCTCTGGTCCATCTCGGCTCACTTGGACATCCCATTCTCCCTTGTATAGGAACTCTTCATCCTCTGGTGAAGTGCAACTCACCATACGAAGATAGAAGTCTACAAAGGCTCGAAAGGGAACCAACTAGTCCATCCCAAGAATGACATCATAAGTTTTCATCTCTAAGACATAGAGGTCCCATAGAAAGTGACACCCACCAACCTCAAGGGGGCACTCCTTGCACTGAAACACACCTACCATCCTCACTCCCAACAGTGTTTCTAGCATCATGATATCAGAAGAAGAAGAAACACAGATCCCAAGGCTCTCCACAACAGCCAAAGATATAAAACTATGTGTAGCACCAGTATTGAAAAGTGCAAAAGATAAAACAGAAGCAACTAGAATAGTACCCCTAACAGTGGAAGGTCCGGGATCCTACTCCTATTGGGTCTGTTGCACTGCATATTCCTGCCCAGTGTCATGGCCCTGCGACACAACCTGGCTACCCTGAGCTGACCTTCCCAGCTACTTCTAATATCCTGGTGTTTGGCTACCACGGCCAAGACCACCATCTCAGCCTGTACGCACTAATGCATTCTAATTGCCCTACTGGTAAGAATTTTTCGGTCCTTCTCCCGCACACGGAGTCTGCACGGAACCTCTCTCACTAGAAACTGGTAGAAATTCCCTACATAAATGTTGTAGATGACCCATCTTGCGGAAAGCTCGGCACTCCACTGGGTCACGAGGACACTGAGGTCTCTTGTGCCCCTCCTTACCACACTGGTAGCACATTATCGGGCCAACTAAAGAGTTACTATGTACTTCCACCGTGAGAGAAATATATCTGCCTCTTCCTCTTGCTAATGGAAATAGTACCAGAAACTGGTGTCGAACCGCCCTAGCCCACACCACTAGCTTCCCACAGGTTCCACTCAAAAATCAGTGTCTGGTTCACAATAGAATGTATTGTAAGCAACCTGAAAACGTTTACCTATGCTCGGATGTCATATCTAAGACCATCCTCAAATCTTCAAGCCCTAAATTCCTCATCTACCACCAGAATGAGTGCAAAATGAAGAAGCTCAGTGAAGCGGGAAGAATAATCCATCACTGACATGGCACCCTACTGCAGATTCATGAACTCTCAAGCTCGATCTGTCCTCAGTGTCTCCAGAAAGAAGAATTCATAGAAGGCTATCTGAAAATATTCCCACGCCATGTCTCAGTGATGGTAATACTGGGTGGTAATGTAACACCCGAGACTTTTATGTTATATAAATCATCAAAGGAATCTTTTTCTACACAACACTTTCTTGGCCTGCTTTACACGCAATCGCGACCTTCCTCGATAGCTTGCGTCGTACGCAATACCGAGTTTCACTAAACAACAATATGCTATTAAAACTAGCCGTTATGAATAGTAATAAACACTTTTTGAAATTTTATAAATTTTATTTTTCAAAATGGACTTCATTTTTGGACTCAGAATATCGAAATTAGCCTAGGGTGAAATTTTGGTATTTTTCTGAAAACTTTCAATTTTTGATGAATAGTGAAACCACTAAGTGGTAGGTTAAAAACTGAATTTTGCATAAAACTTAATTTTACCGCTTCTGTGAATGGAATTTCAAAAATCCGAGAGACACGGTTAATATCAAGGACTAAAATGTGGTTCAATGAGATGAAAATAATTTTTTGGTGAATAGTAACTTTTTACTATTTTTACCGCGGTTAATAGTAAATAGGGTAACTAAGGGTAAATATGATATTAATATTACCCTAACACATGTCCTAATTCTATTGGACAAGTGTAATTCGACCAAAAACAAACTTAGGAATAAAATATGACCATTTAGGCCCACTTGGATTAGATTAGGACATTTATTATTAATTTATTTAAAGAATGGTTAAAATAGTTAAAATCAAAGTTTAATAAGTAAATAATTTTTAATATGGGGTTATACATAAGATAAATTCGATTGTAAATATTCATTAGAAAGATAAAACGATTTCCTACATGATGGTATTTTATTTGTAATTTTTAGACATCAAATAATTTAATTTATTTATGACACAACGTAGATGCAGTAATTATCTTATTAATGAAATATTGACATAATTGATGTTATAAACACCAAAATAAATGTAATTTGAGATTTTTTATGAATTACAATAATTTTCTAGGTTACTATGATATATTAATGTTGATTTAATCAACTTGGTTCGAACATTTAATTCTGTTATGACTTTCACAAAAATCATATATCAAATAGTGTCAAAATTGACACAAAATAGTTTTTAAATCAAATATTATATTATTAATTGTTATTGTATTCCTATAAATCTAAGGTTCGTCCAAATGACTTAGATAAGGATATATATATTAATAATAAACAATTTGGGGTTCTTTTGGCATGTTATAGTAAGTTTATTAACCATATAGTGAAAGAAAACAAAAAGACATGGTAAAAGTTAAATTATTTAACTTAGAGTTAAATTTAATTGATAAGGTTAAAATAATATCCTAAACTTGTCTAAATTCTATTGGTTGATAGGATTTCGACCCATCTCCACTTTAGCTTCGAAATAAGACCCTTTGGAACCATTATAAACCGATTTTGACTTTAATATAAAATAATATTTTGAGATATTCCTAAGGTGCCCCTCTCCTCCCTTATAAAAGGGCACCTCCTCCCCCTCCTCCTCACACCAATTTGAGCACTCAAGCTCGGCCAACCCCTTCCATTTTCCCTTCTCCACTTCCCTAGAATAATCCTAGAGGTCCTGGTCTTCTCCAAAGACCAATCTTAGTTCCTTAAGTGGAGGATTCAAAAAGGCGTTCCAAAGAAGAGGTAATATCCATTACCGATCTTTTCAATTTCTTTCTTCTTCAACTTCTTCTTCTTTAGTTGTTTCATGATAAAGTAATAACATCAGTATTACTTACATACTGATATGTTATTATATATATGAAACAACCCTAATTCACCTTCTATCCATCCTACGGAAAAATGAAATCACCGCGCGTGCGTACGTACGGAATACCGTCTCCACGCCGTGGTGTAATCTATTTTCCACCATCACCTTACAAGGATGGGTATAATGGTGTAATCAGTAACTATATATGATTATTATTAAGTAATATTGATACTGAAATAATATATATATATACTCCAATACAATTCCACGATCATAGGAACGATATCATCACTCGTGCGTACGTACGGAATACCGTCTCCACGATGTGATGCGACTCGTTCTACATGATCTTCATTTCATAATGATTATATAAATGAATTGAATGAATTAATATGGTATATACTACACTAATACCATTCTGGAAATGAATTATCTATAACCTAAAGATAAGAATAAGAATTTATTCGACAAAACACGCATAAGAACAAAAAGTTATAAAGACCCGAGTAACAAGTAACAATGAAATATTACTAACAAGAAGCTAATAATATGACCATATATGATCTCATATCAATATGTATGATTCTGGAATAAGTCAATTACATTATTTAAACCATTATACAGGAGCTTCGGACACGAACAAAGCAAATCGGACCTAAGGTAAGGGAAATATCACAATCCCATTTTTATCCGAGATTGTTTATTCGTAAGTATTTACTGGGGTGTATTTTATCATCCACATCCATGTTCCCTCAATATGAAATATTTTTTCCATCCACTTGCAATAGTTTAAATCCAATTTTACCCTTAGGTGAGTTTTTAGTAAAGAATATGAAAGGAATCTTTTGTCGTTTTTCCGTACGAGGTACTTTTTGACTTTTCCGACAAAAGTACGAAGAATGTTTTTTTTAACTTATACGGCACGAACGGATTTCTACTTTTTTATAAAGCCTTATTTTCATGAAGCTTCCTCTAAAAGATTTCATGACTATTTTCAATAAAATCTCTTTCTTTTAAAATTTCATGATGTTTTGTGAAAAGAAATTGATTTCGAAGAAGAAAGGATATTTTCCTCAAGAATTCAATTCAAGTGTTTTATCAAAATTATTTTCCATATAAGACAATAAAGGGTTCTGTTTCTATCCATATTTTTACATTGATTTGACTATGTTGTGATGGAATTATGTTTATGAATTCCTTTATCTTATATGAATGGTTTTATGATGTCATGTTGTTTAAGAATCCCATTTTTTTACATGGGTTATGCAATGATGTATGATTTATGATTTTGTGGCACACATAAGAAAGGATTCATTAAGAGATGGGTGGGACCTATATCTCCCTCCAATGCATTGGGTAAAGATTTTATATCTCGTGAGATAGACATGGCTGGAATGGTAGGTTATACCGGTTCAGTGAAACAGGACTGAAACGAGGATTACTCGATTCAGAAAGGGACTTTGTCCACTAAGATAGTCTTGGAAATGAGTCTTGACTAACAAGAAATGATTCTCTATGATTATGTGTGTATGCCACAATGAGTAATGTTTTAAGTTATGATTTCATTTCACTACTATGATTTATCCCATGTTATGAAATTATGCTCTCTTTTGCAGGTTAAGATTTCCAAAAATGTTATGTTCTTATGAAAAATATGATATGATTGATATTTCTTTTGTTTACCCTTACTGAGCATTTGAGCTCACCCTTTTATGTTTTCTTTTCCCCAGGATATAAAGAAAGGTTTTAGGTAAAAAAAAGAAGATCTTTATGGGAGATGTTGAAGATCTTTCACCAGGATTAGAAGATTATATTCCGAGTTTCCAAAGACACTAAACTATTACGATCCTTGTGTGTGTGTTTTTGTTATGTACTAAGTATTCCGCAAAAGTAATGTAATGTCCATGTACGATAAGATACGGGTCTCTACAGTTGGTATCAGAGGAAAGGTATAGTCAACCTTTGGAAACTAGGATGTGAAAGCCTTAGTAAGAACCCTAAGGATAAGTCTAAGCATAGAACACAATCTTAGAAATGGCCATGAATTACCTAGGATAAGACCATAAGCATGAAAATTTTATTCTTGAATTATGTGGTTTCCTATTATAATTAGTGTTGCTCACACTATTCTTCTTGGTTTTAGTCAATGGCTGGAACCCGAAGGAACCGTGTTAATGCGGAATGCGATGGGCAATGCAATGATTGTCCCCCTGAGCAACCAAACGATATGGGAGCTGGAATGCAAAATCTTGTAGCCATGCTCACACAACTTTCTCAAGCTATGAATCATGCAGGATTTCCAAACGAACAAAGGAGGGAGCAACATTCTGTTGAATCCTTCATGAGGCAGCGTCCACCATCTTTCAGCGGGTCTACTGATCCATTAGTTGCTGAACAATGGATTAGTACTACTGAAAAGATATTTTCAGTTCTTCAATGTTCTGAGCATGATAAAGTCATCCTAGCAGTGTATCGTTTGGAAGGAGATGCTGATCAATGGTGGAATCTTGTTAAGAATACAAGGCAAAGGGATGAAATTGAGTCTATGGAATGGGATGAGTTCAAGAACTTATTTTTTAATAAGTACTTCCCTCGTATTCTCCGAACAAAGATGGAGAAAGAGTTCCTTGAACTGAAGCAAAGGGATGATGAATCTGTTGGTACCTATGAAGCAAATTTTACCAGACTTGCAAGGTACGCTTCTGGTATTATTATCCAACCTGAGAGTAAGATCGATCGATTCTTTAGTGGCTTAAAACCAAGTCTTCGAAGGGCGTTAGCCATAAGGGACTTCAATAGCTACGAGGAAATCGTTCGATGTGCTCTCAAAGTCGAGATGGAGATTGGAGTAACCCATCAGTCACATGGGTTTGATAAGAAGAGGAATATGGAATTAAAAGAAAAATATAAAGAGCACACGGAAAAGAAGATGAACTTTCCCTTATGCTCAAAGTGTGGAAAGAAACATGGAGGGAGTTGTCTTAAAGGGACAATTAAATGTTTTAAATGTGGAAAGGAAGGTCACCGGGCATTTGAATGCCGTGATAATGGGAAGAAGATGTCTAATGATGCAAACAAAGGAAGGGATACACAGAATGAACCTGCTACACTTCAATGTTTCAAGTGCAAGGAGATGGGGCATTATGCCAATCAATGCCCAAATCCAAGGGTTGATGATGATGGTCGACGTCAACAAACTCTTAAGGCTAAAGAAAAAGGAAAGTCACATGCAATTTCTATCAGCGATGTGGAGTACGATAACGATGTGGTGAAAGGTACACTTACCATCCACTCTAAAGTAGCAAATGTTTTATTTGATTCTGGATCCACCCACTCTTTTATTTCTGAAAAATTTTCTAAGGGTATCACCGTATTACCTCAACAATTAGATGTTGAGTTAGCTGTGACAACACCTAATGGCACATCAATCGCATCAGAAGTTTATAATTCTTCTCCGATCGAAGTTTGTGGGAAAGTTCTTCCTGCAAATCTTGTGATCCTTCCTTTAGTGGAATTTGATGTGATTCTTGGCATGGATTGGCTTTCTCTACATGGAGCTCATATCAATTGCCAAAGAAGGGAAGTCACATTTCATATTCCAGATCAACCTACGATCGTCTATCAATGCAAGGATGAACATAACCTTCCAGTGGAAATTTCTTCCATCTTATGGGTATTGATTCCACTAAATGAAGGTTATTTATCTCAAATAGTTGGTGAGAAACTCACGATTAAGAATATTCCCATTGTACGGGAGTTTGATGATGTCTTTCCGGAGGAATTACCGGGTCTTCCACCAAATCGTGAAGTTGATTTTTCAATAGAACTCGTACCGGGTGCTTTGCCTATTTCAAAGACACCTTATAGAATGGCCCCAATTGAGTTGCAGGAATTGAAGAAGAAACTCCAAGAGAATCTTGATAAGGGATTCATACGCCCTAGTGCGTCACCTTGGGGAGCACTTGTTCTATTTGTTAAGAAGAAAGATGGATCAATGAGACTCTGCATTGATTATCGAGAACTTAACAAGATCACTATCAAGAACAAATATCCTCTCCCACGCATTGATGACTTATTTGACCAACTACGCGGAGCTCAATACTTTTCCAAGATTGATCTTCGTTCAGGGTATCATCAATTAAGGGTCAAAAGGGAGGATATACCAAAGACGGCTTTCCGTACAAGGTATGGACACTATGAATTTATAGTGATGCCATTTGGTCTTACTAATGCCCCTGCTATCTTCATGGATCTAATGAATAGAGTCTTTAGAGACTATCTTGATCAATTTGTGGTAGTCTTTATAGACGATATTCTTGTCTATTCAAAGAGCAAGGAAGAGCATGAAGATCACTTGAGAATTATATTGAAGACCCTGAGAAAAGAGAAGCTTTATGCCAAATTTACCAAGTGTGAATTTTGGCTTCAAAAAGTTGCATTTTTGGGTCATATAATCTCAAAAGAGGGGATATCTGTGGATCCAGCAAAAACAGAGGTTATCGAAAGATGGTCAAGACCAACAACAGTAACTGAGATCCGAAGTTTTCTTGGTTTGGCTGGTTATTATCGACGTTTTGTAAAAGATTTTTCACGATTATCTAATCCACTCACCAAGTTGACTCGGAAAGGAGTTAAGTTTGTCTGGACAGAGGAATGTGAAGAGAATTTCAAGGAGTTGAAAAGAAGGTTATCCAGTGCACCTGTGCTCACACTGCCTTGTAGTGGAGAAAGGTTTGTGATCTATAGTGATGCATCCAAGAAGGGATTGGGGTGTGTTCTTATGCAAAATGATATGGTGATAGCTTATGCCTCACGACAGTTGAAAATCCATGAGCAAAATTACCCAACACATGATTTGGAGTTGGCTGCGGTAATCTTTGCATTAAAGATTTGGAGGCATTACCTTTATGGTGAAAGGTGTGATATTTATACTGATCATAAAAGTTTAAAGTATATTTTCACACAAAAGGAGCTGAATATGCGCCAAAGAATATGGTTGGAGCTGATTAAGGATTATGACTGCTCAATCCATTACCACTCTGGGAAAGCAAACAAGGTGGCAGATGCATTAAGTCGACAAGACCATGCTAGTTTATCCATGATGAGGATCACAAAAGATCCAATATTTATGGATTTACAAAGGATGGATCTTGGAATTATAATGGAAGGGGAAAAATCTTATCTTTCTCAAATGAATGTTCAACCATCTATACATGTGAAGATTAAAGAGGCACAGAAAGAAGATGTCGAGTTACAAAAGAAGGTGAGAAATGTTCCTGAATTCAACCTTGATTGTGATGGGATAATAAAGTTCAGGAATCGGGTTTGTGTTCCTCCCATCCCCGAATTAAAGAAAGAGCTGCTGGATGAGGCTCATAGTTCTTCATTCTCTATTCATCCTGGAAGCACGAAGATGTATAGGGACCTGAAAGAGTACTTCTGGTGGGATGGCATGAAAAGAGATGTTGCTGAATATGTCTCTCGATGCTTGGTTTGTCAACAAGTTAAAGCTGAGAGACAGAAGTCTAAGGGGATGTTACAACCATTACCCATACCCGAATGGAAATGGGAAAACATCACTATGGACTTTGTCACAGGACTTCCTAAAACATCCAAAGGCAATAATGCTATCTGGGTCATAGTTGATCGTCTTACAAAGTCTGCACACTTCATTGCTATTAAAGAGGATTTCTCTCTAGATCAGCTTGCCAGGATATATGTAAAGGAAGTGGTAAGATTGCATGGAGTACCACTTTCTATTATATCTGATCGAGATCCGAGATTTACCTCGAAGTTTTGGCGAAGTCTTCAGCATACTCTAGATACAGAGTTGAGTTTCAGCACTGCTTATCATCCTCAGACAGACGGTCAGTCTGAGAGAACAATTCAAACCCTAGAAGATATGTTGAGAGCTTGCTCTATGGATTTCAAAGGAGGTTGGGATCAACACCTACCTTTGGTGGAATTTTCTTATAATAATAGCTTTCACTCCAGTATTCAGATGGCTCCTTATGAAGCTCTCTATGGAAAGAAATGCAGGACTCCAACTTGCTGGGATGAAGTTGGGGAAAGAAAGCTATTAGGACCTGATCTCGTTGATGAAATGGCAGAAAAGGTCAGATCTATTCAACAACACATAAGAGCAGCTCAGAGTCGACAGAAAAGTTATGCCGACAACCGAAGAAAAGACCTAGAGTTTGAAGTGGGTGATAAAGTGTTCTTACGAATATCTCCCTGGAAGAGGGTTATGAGATTTGGAAAGAAGGGGAAGTTGAGCCCTAGATATATCGGTCCTTTTGAAATACTGGATCGTGTTGGGAAGGTAGCTTACCGATTGACGCTTCCACCGAATCTCTCTCAAGTTCACGATGTGTTCCATGTATCTCTCCTGAGAAAGTACATACCAGATCCTTCACATGTACTCAGCTCAGAAGTTGTACCGCTGGAGCAAGATCTTTCTTATGAAGAACAGCCGATAGAGATTCTGGATCGTAGCGAAAAAGTCCTACGAAACAAGACCACTCGCTTGGTGAAAGTTTTATGGAGAAACCACCAACTTGAAGAAGCTACATGGGAGCTTGAGGATATGATGAGAGAGAAGTATCCTCATTTGTTTGTTGCAAAGTGACGAATTTCGAGGGCGAAATTCTTTTTAAGGGGGGTAGAATGTAACACCCGAGACTTTTATGTTATATAAATCATCAAAGGAATCTTTTTCTACACAACACTTGCTTGGCTTGCTTTACACGCAATCGCGACCTTCCTCGATAGCTTGCGTCGTACGCAATACCGAGTTTCACTAAACAACAATATGCTATTAAAACTAGCCGTTATGAATAGTAATAAACACTTTTTGAAATTTTATAAATTTTATTTTTCAAAATGGACTTCATTTTTGGACTCAGAATATCGAAATTAGCCTAGGGTGAAATTTTGGTATTTTTCTAAAAACTTTCAATTTTTGATGAATAGTGAAACCACTAAGTGGTAGGTTAAAAACTGAATTTTGCATAAAACTTAATTTTACCACTTCTGTGAATGGAATTTCAAAAATCCGAGAGACACGGTTAATATCAAGGACTAAAATGTGGTTCAATGAGATGAAAATAATTTTTTGGTGAATAGTAACTTTTTACTATTTTTACCGCGGTTAATAGTAAATAGGGTAACTAAGGGTAAATATGATATTAATATTACCCTAAAACATGTCCTAATTCTATTGGACAAGTGTAATTCGACCAAAAACAAACTTAGGAATAAAATATGACCATTTAGGCCCACTTGGATTAGATTAGGACATTTATTATTAATTTATTTAAAGAAAGGTTAAAATAGTTAAAATCAAAGTTTAATAAGTAAATCATTTTTAATATGGGGTTATACATAAGATAAATTCGATTGTAAATATTCATTAGAAAGATAAAACGATTTCCTACATGATGGTATTTTATTTGTAATTTTTATACATCAAATAATTTAATTTATTTATGACACAACGTAGATGCAGTAATTATCTTATTAATGAAATATTGACATAATTGATGTTATAAACACCAAAATAAATGTAATTTGAGATTTTTTATGAATTCCAATAATTTTCTAGGTTACTATGATATATTAATGTTGATTTAATCAACTTGGTTCGAACATTTAATTCTGTTATGACTTTCACAAAAATCATATATCAAATAGTGTCAAAATTGACACAAAATAGTTTTTAAATAAAATATTATATTATTAATTGTTATTGTATTCCTAAAAATCTAAGGTTCGGCCAAATGACTTAGATAAGGATATATATATTAATAATAAACAATTTGGGGTTCTTTTGGCATGTTATAGTAAGTTTATTAACCATATAGTGAAAGAAAACAAAAAGACATGGTAAAAGTTAAATTATTTAACTTAGAGTTAAATTTAATTGATAAGGTTAAAATAATATCCTAAACTTGTCTAAATTCTATTGGTTGATAGGATTTCGACCCATCCCCACTTTAGCTTCGAAATAAGACCCTTTGGAACCATTATAAACCGATTTTGACTTTAATATAAAATAATATTTTGAGATATTCCTAAGGTGCCCCTCTCCTCCCTTATAAAAGGGCACCTCCTCCCCCTCCTCCTCACACCAATTTGAGCACTCAAGCTCGGCCAACCCCTGCCATTTTCCCTTCTCCACTTCCCTAGAATAATCCTAGAAGTCCTGGTCTTCTCCAAAGACCAATCTTAGTTCCTTAAGTGGAGGATTCAAAAAGGCGTTCCAAAGAAGAGGTAATATCCATTACCGATCTTTTCAATTTCTTTCTTCTTCAACTTCTTCTTCTTTAGTTGTTTCATGATAAAGTAATAACATCAGTATTACTTACATACTGATATGTCATTATAAATATGAAACAACCCTAATTCACCTTCTATCCATCCTACGGAAAAATGAAATCACCGCGCGTGCGTACGTACGGAATACCGTCTCCACGCCGTGGTGTAATCTATTTTCCACCATCACCTTACAAGGATGGGTATAATGGTGTAATCAGTAACTATATATGATTATTATTAAGTAATATTGATACTGAAATAATATATATATATACTCCAATACAATTCCACGATCATAGGAACGATATCATCACTCGTGCGTACGTACGGAATACCGTCTCCACGATGTGATGCGACTCGTTCTACATGATCTTCATTTCATAATGATTATATAAATGAATTGAATGAATTAATATGGTATATAATACACTAATACCATTCTGGAAATGAATTATCTATAACCTAAAGATAAGAATAAGAATTTATTCGACAAAACACGCATAAGAACAAAAAGTTATAAAGACCCGAGTAACAAGTAACAATGAAATATTACTAACAAGAAGCTAATAATATGACCATATATGATCTCATATCAATATGTATGATTCTGGAATAAGTAAATAACATTATTTAAACCATTATACAGGAGCTTCGGACACGAACAAAGCAAATCGGACCTAAGGTAAGGGAAATATCACAATCTCATTTTTATCCGAGATTGTTTATTCGTAAGTATTTACTGGGGTGTATTTTATCATCCACATCCATGTTCCCTCAATATGAAATATTGTTTCCATCCACTTGCAATAGTTTAAATCCAATTTTACCCTTAGGTGAGTTTTTAGTAAAGAATATGAAAGGAATCTTTTGTCGTTTTTCCGTACGAGGTACTTTTTGACTTTTCCGACAAAAGTACGAAGAATGTTTTTTTTAACTTATACGGCATGAACGGATTTCTACTGTTTTATAAAGCCTTATTTTCATGAAGCTTCCTCTAAAAGATTTCATGACTATTTTCAATAAAATCTCTTTCTTTTAAAATTGCATGATGTTTTGTGAAAAGAAATTGATTTCGAAGAAGAAAGGATATTTTCCTCAAGAATTCAATTCAAGTGTTTTATCAAAATTATTTTCCATATAAGACAATAAAGGGTTCTGTTTCTATCCATATTTTTACATTGATTTGACTATGTTGTGATGGAATTATGTTTATGAATTCCTTTATCTTATATGAATGGTTTTATGATGTCATGTTGTTTAAGAATCCCATTTTTTTACATGGGTTATGCAATGATGTATGATTTATGATTTTGTGGAACACATAAGAAAGGATTCATTAAGAGATGGGTGGGACCTATATCTCCCTCCAATGAATTGGGTAAAGATTTTATATCTCGTGAGATAGACATGGCTGGAATGGTAGGTTATACCGGTTCAGTGAAACAGGACTGAAACGAGGATTACTCGATTCAGAAAGGGACTTTGTCCACTAAGATAGTCTTGGCAATGAGTCTTGACTAAAAAGAAATGATTATCTATGATTATGTGTGTATGCCACAATGAGTAATGTTTTAAGTTATGATTTCATTTCACTACTATGATTTATCCCATGTTATGAAATTATGCTCTCTTTTGCAGGTTAAGATTTCCAAAAATGTTATGTTCTTATGAAAAATATGATATGATTGATATTTCTTTTGTTTACCCTTACTGAGCATTTGAGCTCACCCTTTTATGTTTTCTTTTCCCCAGGATATAAAGAAAGGTTTTAGGTAAAAAAAAAAGAAGATCTTTATGGGAGATGTTGAAGATCTTTCACCAGGATTAGAAGATTATATTCCGAGTTTCCAAAGACACTAAACTATTACGATCCTTGTGTGTGTGTTTTTGTTATGTACTAAGTATTCCGCAAAAGTAATGTAATGTCCATGTACGATAAGATACGGGTCTCTACAGGTAACATCCCACAACCTATTGGAGGAATCGCGTAGCATGTATGTAGCGAGCTTGACTCTCCTCCCAGGAGGTGTCTCTAGATGCTTGAAAAAAATCTGCATAGACCCCAGCCAAGACTCCGCAGCCTATGGTCCGTCATCCCCTGAAAATGTAGGTGGATTCTGTTGTTGAAATATACAAGTTAGCTCTACCATAGATGTGGTAGCCGGCGGTGCTCCCTAGAAGTTCTTCATAAACCGCATAAAGCCTTCACGGAACTGCGCATCTGCACCTACATCCGGTATAACATTTGGCGATGTATTTGACACTACTGTAGGATCCACTAGTAGCCCATGGCCTACTATCTCAGGAGTATAATCATTTCCACTCTCTTGGAGAACAACTGGTGGTCTTCTTGGTGGTATGAACCTACAAGGTCAAACACACACTTTATATTACTATTATCAAAGACTGCAAACTAGGAGACCAAGATGGGAACATGAGAAAGAAAGCATTCAAGATTTTCAGAACTTGACTGCACAGCATCTATAAATACTACACAGCGTGTTCTCACAATCCATCCACATGGGCGTGTAATCCATCTTAAACTAGTCTTGTAACACCCCAAATACACGGCGTGTATTTCTGACTACACGGCGTGTACTTGAATCCTTCTTCCCTATCTGATTCCTTATACATGGCTAGGTCACACGGCTCTCCTAAAACCAGCCTACACGGCATGTCCCACAGGTACATGGCATGTACCCTACAAGCTTTCACTAGCCCGTGTTGTTCGTGACACGGCTTGTGTACCCAGGTCACACTACACAGCGTGTTCCCATAAGACATGGCGTGTACAAAGAAGCCCCAAACCGACTCGTGTTTCTCGCTACACAGCCAGCTACACGACTGACACTACATGGCGTGTTTTAGGCAGACATGGCATGTACTAGGAAATATAACACCGACCCACATTTTTAGTGACACGGCCGAGTACCTGGGTCAGACTACACGACGTGTTCAAGGAATACATGGCGTGTATGGCTTAAGGTTTCACCATCCGTGTTGTTAGTTACACGGGCGGACACTGGGTCAACACTACACAGCGTGTACAACCCATACACGGCGTGTTCCCCGAAAACTTCCCTATCTCGTGTCTCTTCCCACACGGCCTATGACACGGTTAGAGACTACATGGCATGTACTTAGGGTACACAACGTGTACTTAAAAAATTTTCATTTCTTCCTGAACAGAAGAACACACGGCGTGTATCCATAGAACTACATGACGTGTATCCTGGGTTTTCCAGAAAGTAAGCCTCAGAAACTACTCTGGAACCCAAAAAAACGTGGAAACAAACACCTAAGTGCCAAATTCCGATCCGTGAGGGCCCATACTCCCTGTGAATCAAATCTTGGCATATTATACATGTTATAAAAAAGTAAACTCATTGATGATCCACCAAATTCCAGTTATTGAGGTCCCATACTCCCCAGAAACCAAAGTTTGGAATTCATTCTATCAAAATATCACACATACTTACCCTATCAGATAGCAGGTATTTATCAGAGCAGCTATCACAACGGCATGTTTTTCTAGCATAGCAACTATCACAACAACATGCAATTTCTAATGCACCTACATGGCATGGAAACTATACATGACATGTGATTTTTAGCATGTTCCTAAATGATTCATGAGATGGAATACCCTCATTTCATCGGGTTCCAACTAAATAGAACCCATGTATAAAATATAAACAACACGCGACAAGTGCGTCACCCAATGGTGAAAATAAAATCAACCGTAAAATTACAAAATTAGAAAAAATTGCAACACGAGGTAAATTGGATTTTTCCTATACACAGGTTAGCTACTCACGGGAACAGCTTATTACTAAGTACGTATTTCTGTCTTATCCCTGGATATAGGCTTTAAATAGTAAGTCAAGAGAAAATATTTCCTCTGATACAACTTTGTAACGTCCCAGATCTGGAACCCACACCACGGGTGCCCCGAACCTGGTTGATCACATGACCTCAAGAGAATTTCCCCAAATGCCAAAGGCTGCTGACTAGTAGCGAGGTCCCAGGTCTGATAGTGCGGAAACTATGCCCTCATTTGTTAAAGTGTAGCACAGCAGAAAAGATATAAAACATACAACAGCGGAAGTATTAAACAATATGAACTAGAAATGAATAACTGCAGTAAAAGATAACCAGCAGTTATATATAATGATGTAGCATGTCACTATTTCTATGAAGGTAGCCTAAACAGGATACATTGCAATACAGTAAAATACAACTCAATGTAAAAGTACAGCAAAACAAAATAGAACAGTGCAACAGGAACTCAGCAGCATCGCAAGCCTAATCTCGGTCACATGCTCTCCTACTCCTCTGCTACAATCATGTAACTGTATAGGAACCCTTGCCCCTATTGACACCTGCACCAATATAGTCTGTTTGGGCCAAAAACATGACCCAAATAAAGTGTGAGAAATAAATCCCAATAGGCAACCACCAACGGCTTGTGCCCAACTGTCAGTGAAAATGTGCAACAAAAGTGTGCAATAATAAAATGCAGTAAACTAGTTAGTACTCAAAGTAACTGTCACCACCAGTTACATTTCTATTTTAGTATTCTTTTAACAATTCAACAAAATTTAATTCTAAACTAATCAGAACCATTCCCTCAAGATAATCAGAACCCTACCCTCATGATAAATGTAACCATGCCCTCAGGCTAATATAGTCATGCCCTCAGGATAAATATCACCATGCCCCCAGGATAAATATCATCTTGCCCTCAGGCTAATATATCCACGCCCTCAGGCTAATATAACAATGCCCTCAAGCTAATATAACCACACCCTCAGGATAATATAACCATGCCCTTAGGACAATCAGAACCATGCCCTCAGGCGCAAGTAACTAGGTCGATCCCAATGCATAACAAGAAATTTTATACCAAATTTCCTCTCAAGAAAACTTTAAACAAGTAATAATCATGTTATACCCTTGGGTACCCAGGACAAAAAGCTAAACAGAGGAACGTACCCCCGTGGTGGCCCTAGATCCAAGCAGTGATCCCAAACAGCAATTTTAATTTATCATTAGATTATCTGTACAATTATAGATATCTTATCAGCAAAGGCCTCAGCCATACGATACCCCAAACATGGGTTCGTAGCACAACGATACACAAAAATCAACCCAACAGTTGGAATGAACACTGGACCACCTACCTCGATCACCCCTGATCGATATACGTGAACGACGCCTCCCGAATCGTTCATGAATGACGTAGATCTGGGATAAACATTCCAAAATTCAACCTCAAATAACTTTACTTCGGGAAATAATTGGTAATAAAGGCTCTAGGAGAAGGAAGATATTACCCGTGCGGTTCAGAGTAAATTGACGGCATAGGAATCAGGTTCTCGGTGTGCAGTCGGGAGATCTTCTAAGGTCTGGTCGTCTCTCCCGTGCTCCAAACGAACTCACTGCCTCCTCTGCCGCATGAGGATGATACTATCCATTTTAAGCGAAAAAAGCAAACTACACGGTGTGTACTTTCCATTTTTTAAACTACTCCTCCAACGGCTTCTTTCCACTGAGGCACTATTCATCCGTCGACATGAGTACACGGCGTGTATTCCTGATTACACGGTGTGTACTATCACTTCACTGGCGGCTGCCTCCACCGCCTTACTGTTCACCTTCCGACTGATTACACGGCGTTTAAATACTAATTTCATGGCGTGTAGTCAGTTTTTACACCCTTCATCGTCAACAGGCCTACATGCTCTGTGTACTCATCCCACATGGACAAAGTACACGGCGTGTGGAAAAGTACATGGCATGTACCCACAAAATTTGGGATTTTTCCCCATTTTCCTTATTTTATCAAAAACACTTAAGGGAAAGGGAAAAGAAGAAACCCGTACCACAAAAATAACAATCAGGTTCTTACATAATTAGATGGAACCAGTTAAGAACTGCATCAGGAACATCATTTTGGGGCACAATGGGTGTGTTTCAGGAGTTATCTGGGGCTTTCAAGGAAAATTCATCACAACTAGGACTTAAGATTGGTTTATTGAGACTCAACCATTTTAGATCAAAATAAAGAACTATTAGCGATGTTATTGTATGTGATTGGGTGTGGTGAGTTAGAAACCATGATGGATGCGCCATTGGAATATTGAAATTGTGTTTTGATATAAAATCACAATAGTGAAATCACCATGGTTTAGAATTTTCCTTCGTGGTCAAATCTAATTAGTGGAGAGAATTATAGTCTTGATGATGAATTGGGTAATGAATTGATTTTTTACTTGGTTAAACGGTCCCAAGTAAATAGTGCCTCAATGTTTTAGTGGTGTTCTTGAGCATTTTCTAGAGTTTTAATGGCTTGGGAACCTCAAGTTAGTGGTTGTTCCTTGGATGGGATTTAGGTGTTTGGGGATGGAACACATCTTTTTAATTTGGAATCGATGAGCGGGGTATATTTTTAAGTTCATTTGGATGTCCATCGAGACTTTTCAAGGACGATATGTAATAATGTAGGGAGTTTTTAAAACCTCATGTTTGCATGGTGTTCTAAATTCAAGGAGAACATTAATTTTGAATTAGTGGGTGGGTTGAATTTTGGGGGTTGGAATACCCTCAAAAGAATTTTTTTTGGATAAGAAATAAGGATTAAGAGGTTTCTCGGGGGCTTAGGAGCTTCTTAGGAGGGTTTGGGGAGGCTACTATAGGAAACAACAGCCAACCGATGTCATTATAAATCATTTTCTATAGATAACACTGGACATCTAGTAGAAGCCACTAGCCATTTGATAGCAGTAGAAAATAGCCTTATTGGAATTTATAACCATCAGTTTGTTGGTGATCCCAAGGTGGATAGCTGGTGGGGCTACCTACTAGTTAGTAGAACCCACCAGCTAACAGGTGAGGCCTGTTTTGGGGAATTTTTAATAGGGTATTCTCATCTTTTTAATGTTGGGGCTCTTGGGATTTAGCTAGTCAGGGGGCTTAATAATGGACATTTATTGGCCAATTTTCCCTCACCATTTTCTCCTTGATACACCTTTTATAGGGGATCACTCCAAGTGTTTTTTAATCATGAATCAAAGTAATATTATACGTTTTAGTTCATTCTTGGCTCCCCTTCTCTTCCATATACTTTCCTCCCATTTTATATAGGTTTTTGTTGTTGATTCCACTAGAGCATGGTGGAATCGATAGAGGGTGATTGGTATTTTACTCTGATTTTGAATAGGGAATCCCTAGTTATTTTCTATAATTCGTTTAAATCAATTTTAGTTGAGGTATGTTATTCAGTGATTTTAATTGAGAAATTCAATTTAATTAAATTAAATTAACTTTGGATTTGGTGTCAAGTGTCAGGTGATAGGGATTTCACTCAGATTAGTGTTGTGGGTCTGTGATGGACCTTCTATTAGACACCCTGAGATTTTAAAATAACATTATATTCAATATCATATACAACATACAAAACCAAGCTTAAACAACCCAAAAAAATATTATTATTTAAATATGACCGTTATAAAATTGCAATTGAATTGTAAAGTATGAATATGATTAACAAAATTATGAAATATATATATATATATATATAAATGAACTACTCAATTCCAATTTATTTATTAATTTATAGAAAATAAACATTCAATTTTTAGTAAAGTCATATTATGTTTCAAAAAAATATTTCCTTCAAAAATAATTTTATTGTTTATTATGACAAAATATTATATTCAATACTTTATAATTTTATAAAATTTATTTAAAAAAATAAATTCATTTTTAAATAATCATTTAAAAATTAGTTTAGATTGAATTTTTTAGAATTTTCTGAAAAGACTAATTTTATGATGAATAGTGAAAAATACAGATTTTTATTGAAAATAGTATTTTTGTTTCAAGATTTTATAAAGTTGGTTTTTCTTAAAAATTTGTTTAAAAGTAATTTTAGTTATATTGTTTTATTATTTATCTAATTAAGTTCATTGGAATCAATTTTATGGTTGAATTTGGTATAAAAACATTTTTTTCCTTAAAAATGCATTTTTCTGAAAAATTGTTTTTCATTACATTTTTAATTTTTATCTTAAATTAATTTATAAAATTTATAGAAATTGGATTTTATAAAATTTATTTCATATTTATAATTATAATGTTCAAAGTTGGTAAATAAGCCCTTTTTTTATTTTTTGACATTATGAATAGTAACCATGGTAAAATTTATCAACTTGGTAAAGGGTAAATCAAGTTAACCTATTTTAAAAATAACTATTAAGGTAATAATTTTTCATCTTAATTATTATTGGATGAATTTATATCAACCTTTATCACCTTAGGATCTAAATTTGATTATTAAACATTTTTTTCCTTAAAAATGCATTTTTCTGAGAAATTGTTTTTCATTACGTTTTGCATAAATTAATTTCTAAAATTTATAGGAATTGGATTTTATAAAATTTATTTTATATTTATAATTATAATGTTCAGATTTGGTAAATAATACCTTTTTTATTTTTTGGCATTATGAATAGTAACCACGGTAAAATTTATCAACTCAGTAAAGGGTAAATCGGGTTAACCTATGTTAAAACTAAGTATTAAGGTCATAATTTTTCATCTTAATTCTTATTGGATGAAGTTATATCAACCTTTATCACATTAGTCTCTAAATTTGATTATTTAAGGGACACTTTTTCATGAAAATGACCTATATAATATTTAAAGTAAAGAAAAATACAAAATGTCACTCTCTTACTTTTAAATATATATTATGTGTTCACATAGGGATAAAATAATGTATTGAATGAATATTAATGGTCATTATGAGAATAAAAAAATTATTTTTATGATGGTAATTAATTTATAGTTTTTAGTGACTAAATAATTACCTTAAATTATTACATAATGATGACTCGGTATTTTTTCAATTAATAGAAAAATAAAATAAATGATTTAAAAAATA
Organism: Viscum album; assembly: GCA_963277665.1. Classification (NCBI taxonomy): domain Eukaryota; kingdom Viridiplantae; phylum Streptophyta; class Magnoliopsida; order Santalales; family Viscaceae; genus Viscum; species Viscum album. The sequence goes on along the minus strand of OY728161.1, from coordinate 692,783,310 downwards.
TTAAAAGTAATATAATTTGAGTGATTAATAGTGTCAAGAAAATTATTTAGATAAATATGAAATATTAGATATGTTTTAATGGATTATATTTTAATTACATATTTTTCTTGGGGTCTTTAACTTGAAATTAAATGAATAGTTTCAAAAATGACATTAATGATATTTTATGAAAATAATATTTAATAAATTATATAAAAATAATAAAAATATTGAAATATAAAAATGGGGATATTATATGGTCTAAAATATCATGCATTGTCCATTTATGGGATAATTTTTTTCTCATAAGTAAAATTATAACCCTTTAAGAGTGAAAAATGTGTTACTGTGGTTAAGGTTAAAATAGGTTAACTGAGAGGTTAAACAAAAAAATAAGGTTTAAAATACCACTTAAACCTATAAAAAAAATTTATGATATTTAAAAAATATACTACCTTATATTTTAAACTTTATCTATTGGGAATCATTTTTCTTAAGAATGACTATTATATTTTAATCTTTTAAGAAATTCCTAAAGGGCCCCTCCCCCCACTTATAAAATGGTACCTCATCCTTTATCTTCATTTCACCACATGAGAGAAACCTAACTCATCCATGACCTGCCAATTTATCTTATAAAAATAATTATCCAAGTTTTATAGGTTTTTTTAGTCCTAAAATACCAGCCCTAGGTTCCTAAAGAAATTATCTAAAGAAGGTCTTTTGAAGAAGAGGTAATCGTCTTACCCAACCATTTTCAATTTATTTCTCCATCTATCACCTCTAAATAAATTATATTTATAATAAAATAATAATTTATTATAAAAAATATACATAAATATTATTATGATTATGAAACCACCATTATCCACCCTATTTTCCATCAAATGGGAAGCAAAAGTATCACTTGTGCGTACGTACATCTTACCGTCTCCACGTAGTGATACAATTCATTTTTCACCACCATTTATTATATATGGGTATTATGATGGGTTTAATGTTTATATATTATATTTATGATATAATTATGCTTCATGAATTATAATATCATATCTACTTTATTACCTTCCAATTCTTTGGAAAATTATAACGTCGCTCGTGCGCACATGTGGACTACCAGCTCCACAAAACGATGTGATTAATTTTTTATTGATTATTTAAATGTATGGTAATAAGGATTGATTTAATTAATATAAAAATGTTCCTAGAATGGTGAATTATTATTTACCTTTCTTTTATTCTATCTTCTGAAAAATGAAAACAGCGATCATGCGTTCGTACGGCCTACTGTCTCCATGAATGGTGTAATTAATTTTTCTATGTCTATATTTTATGTATATATATATATAATGAATAATTATGATATTTATATAATAATTAACATTATTTATATTATGTAACCATGATCAAAGTATAATTACAAAAACTACAAAACAAAAACATAAATGAAAAATGAAGCAGTTGTCACCCAGAATAGTGATTTTAATAAAGAATTATTAATAAATGCATAATAAACTATTATAATTAAATCAGATATGGTATGATATATATTATTATTATTATTATTATATAATATATTTATAATAATATATTTATTATAAATGAGGTTCTAATACATATGAAGGAATCCAGACCTGAGGTCAGGGTTTATTTCACAATCTCATCATTATTCAGAATTATTTATGTTAAAGTCTCCATTGGGGGGATTATTTAATATTTATATCATAAAATAAATATATTTTATTATCCAAATATTTTTTAAATTAAAATTTTTCTTTTCATTTTCCAGTCTAAGTACTCAAGATATCAAAATCATGTTTTTAAGTAAAATCGACTTTGTTTTTCTACTCGATCGGGGATATTTTTCTTCCATATCCATATTTTCCTTAAAATATTTTAAAGAATATTTTTTAGTATTTTCTAATAATTTATTAAATACATTTTTACCAATGTTTTACTTTTAAAAAATAGTATAAAAGGAATCTTATTATCATTTTCATATGAAGTGGTTTTTGAATTTTCTTACAAAAGTGTTAAAGGAATGTTTTTATTAAATTATATGACACGAATAGAATTTTCCACCAATATGACTACTCAATATTTTTAATATTAATTTAAAATTTTACAATTTTATTTTCAAATAAAAGTTTTTTCTTAATATTTGAGAAATTTTTAGATTTTAAATAGGTAATTTCAAAAGTGAAACGATGTATTTTCCTCAAGAAATTTTCTAGTGATATTTTTAAATTATTTTTATATATGTTAACATATTTTTTTAAATATTATGATTTAATAAGGATGTAATTCAAATATACCATCCACAATTTTTTATGGATGGTTTATGATCATTTTTACTGGGCAACATTTTGACATTCCATATTCCAGTTCTTCTAATACAAAGAATTTTTTGTTTTTAAGGCATATTGATTAAGTTGTATTGTTTATTCATATTATGAATGCATTGGACTTATTAAGTGATGGGTGGATCCCAAAATAACATATACCCTTGATTCATTGGTAGGTATCATGAGAAAAAATAGATTAGGTATTTGGCTAGGGACTTACCTATTTATGTAGATTTCTTGGCATAAGGCCTTGATGGTATTTTTAGATTTATTGGCATTAGTCCTTGAATATATTTTTATATGACTTACCAAAATCCCTTGATTATAAGTTTAAAATGTATGAGATTATGTATTTCATCATTATGAAATTAGTTATTGGTTTCTATTTGATTTTTTAAATAGTTATGTTATTCATGGATAAGTTTCAAGCTTATGTAATTATTTATATGAAATTATTTTATCTTCATTTATTCATGAAATATTAATATTATTATAAATTAATTGATTAAATGGCATGTGTTTTCAGTTATTTACCATTTCATATTGATTATTACTTATTTATTCTATGATAGTTTCCATTATACGTAACCCTTACTGATCATCTAAGATCACTCAATCTTTGTTTCATTTCTCCTAAATGTCAGGATGTGCACTATGATTATTGTCCAATGATATGCTAGAGATAATAATGATGTTCTCAAATAAAATAATTTATTGTTATTTTATGTTTTAAAATGTATGTGAGATTCAAATATGTATCTATTTTACCAAGACTACTAAACTATTTGGTCATTTGGAATGTGATTCCTTGTTTCTAATGTCAATGTAATAAAGTAACAACCGGATATAAGATGCTAAAGTCAGGGAACTTATGGTTGGAATTGGAGGAAGTTTAATAGAAACCTTGGGAACTAGATTTATGAAAACATAGATTATGTAATATATCCATATTATTGTATTTGAGGATAAGTATATTTATAAGATAACATCCTAAAGTTTTGGTAAGGTAGAGATTATAAGGTTTTTCTAAAAATAAATCCCTAAATGGATACTATAAGTGGACATGGTTTTGGCATATATTCATCTAGTATTAATAACATTGAAAATATTTGTATGAGTATATATAAACGATCATTTTTTCACAATTATTTTTCCCTTACAACGCACCTGGTTTTACACTCTTGGGGGATATGCTTAGGTTAATTCAAATTTTCTTTATGAACTATTATGAAGGATTTGAATAAATTATAATCAAGGATATAATAGGTTAAACCCAAGTTTTTATAGATTGAAAATAATGTTTCATGATTATACATCCTATGAATTATATTTCATGATTTCCCACTATGATTATTATTGCTCATACTGTGGTTTTTTTTCATTCAATGATTGAAACCAAAAGGAACCATGTTAATGTTGGATGTGGTGGACAATGTGGTGACTATGAGAAACCAAATGTGATGATGACTAGATTGAAAGATATTTTTATTATTCATAATCAGTTATCATGGTATATGATTAAAAACTTACACCTTAACCAAATCTCAGGCTCTCCAAAGAAGATATCGATATAGTTTGCTAATATCTCGAGTAGCGGAGACCATGGTGGAAAGAAGGATCAATTTCCTTCATGTCAGAAATGTGGAAAGATACACCCTAAGTAATGTATAAAAATAAGGAGAATATTTTTTCTATGTGGAAATTAAGGTCATAGAGTAATAAATTTCTAAGTATTTTAATGTCTTATGTGTGGGGAGCATGGACATTATCCAAGTCAATGCCTTAATCCAAGGGTTAACTCCTAGACCAATAAAGAACCTATGCCATGTAGATATTTTAAGTGGAATGATTTAAGTGTTTATGTATTAGGATTTTAGAATTATATTGTATAACAAAACTAGAAAATTGGCCTATTTCCATGGTTGAAAACCATGGTCGTAGTTTATGGGCATGGTTTTTTCCAACCGCGGGCGATATCGTTGTGGTAGTACGGTCAAACCTATTGCCACAATTTTAACTGTGGTAGTAGGTGGGCTATTGCCATGGTTTTGAAAACCGTGGATATAAGTCTCATTGTTGCCAACCGTGGTAGTTAACCTATATCCACATTTTGAACTATGGAAATAGACCACCTATTTCCACAGTTAAAATTGTGGCTATAGCCTTGAAAAATCATTGCAATAGCCCAAAAATAATTTTTTTCACCAGCCCAATTCGATCTATGTACCTCACCCCTAGTATACAAACACATAACCACTACACCACACCACACTTCGGATATATATATATATATATATATATATATTATTAAAATCCATGTAAGTAGCATACAAACTGTGGAAATAGGGCTCTCCGCTCTATTTTCTGCGGGAAACTTTTTCTCCTATGCAAGGGTGGGAGGACTTTAGCAACGATTTTAAAAACCATGGCTATAGCCTAACTATAGCCATGGTTTTAAAACCATGGATATAGGTCCATATCAATATCCCAATTTTCTACTTTTATAAGTTTTATATCCATGATATTTTGGTTATAAGAATCATGAAACATCTAAGGATTTTTCTGTAGTAGTTTTTCTTTAAGGATTTAAAAGAATATATTGAATAGTACTAATGACCTAGAAAAGTGATTTAATGGTAAGGTGATATTTTATATAAAAACACATGATTGAGGGAAAGATAACTCTTAATATATACCCAATGTTGAGACAATAATTTATAGTTAAGATAAAGATATGATTCATATTTAAAAATTAAATAGGATAATATTGGTGACCTTGGAACTGATTAGTGGTTTGATGGTATATTTTCTGAATTTTCCTCCATTTTTATGTTTATGGAATATATTAAATAATATGAGATTTTCTTTAAGGAATAAGAATAGAGTTAATTTTTAGAAGCATTCATGTTTTCATTAAGGTTTTCTAGTGATTTTGTTTATTACAATGTTTTAGAAGAATATATGATCAAGGTATTAGCATATTTGGTATGTGACATTAAGAGATACTTTATGTTGTTTGGGGAATTAATGTTAAGTTGATTTTGTAAATTTTGTGACCTTATTTATATATTTTTTGTGAATTTGGTCAGATATATTCTGAAAGTGTCTTAAGGTTAACTATTTATGGAATTAATTAAGTTGAACTTTGGGTGTTACTATTGAGAATTAGAGATTAATGTATTATATTGGATAACTTATGCTAACCATTTTGGTTCTGGTAAATATTTTGAGGTAGACAGAAATACTTTTCATTATTTTATGGATCTTATGATCCATTAAAAGTTAATTTTAGTACTTTAGTCATGAAAAATTTATCATGGATATTCATTTCTCTCTATAATAGATGAAGTGGAAATTGATCAAAGTACAACTAAATGGTGAAATTTTTATTATGAAATAGAATGATATCAAGTATGTATATTTTTTGGTGTTCTATATATTGATAATAAAATAATACCTCAACTTTAGAAAAAAATGATCTTGAAACAAAAATGTTATACTTTTACCTTCATTTATGATGAATCAATGGACTCTTCATCCATTATAGATTTATGGTTTTATGGTTGTTAACTTTATCCTCACCATGTTCTTTATCACTATTTAATAGCCCTTTGGTGTTATTTTTCTCTTCCAAGACCATATTTTTACTTCTCACTAATGTTATACTATTTTGAAACCTAATTTTTTATTATTCCAAATGAACTTTGTATTTCCCTTTCCCTATTTTTAAGAGGAAGTTTTATTAAACCTTTTTACGATGTGGGGTTTTAACCAAGGTGTTTTCAAATGTCAAATATTTTATTACTGAGCACAATTTAAAATTGTGAGTGAGAAATTTATTAAATGGGGTAGAATGTGACAACCTAATATTTTAAAAGATCACTATGTTCGATAGCATATACAACATGAAACACTGAACTTAAAAGAACCGCAAAATATTATTATTTAAATATAATTGTTATAACTAAGTTGCCGAATTGGTAGTTATGGATATGATTAACCATAATATAAAATATATAAATAAAGTACCTAATAAATACCAATTAATTTATCAATACTTAGGGAATAAACATTCAATTTTTAGTAAAGTCATATTGTTCTTTAAAAATATATTTTCTTCAAAAATGATTTTTATTTATTATTACAAGTAAATATTATATTTAATTTTTTCCACTTTTAGAAAACTTATTTGAAAAAATAAAATTATTTTTGAAATCATCATTTAAAAGTTATCTTAGAGTGAATTTTTAATAATTTTCTAAAAAAAATGAGTTATTTATGAATAGTGAAAAATACTGACTTTTATTGAAAACATTATTTGTTGTTTCAATTATTTAAAAAGTTCCATTTTGTTTTAAAATGATTTCAAAGTAAATTTAGTTATCTTATTTTATGATTAATCCAATTAAGTTATTTAGAATCAATTTTATGGTTGAATTTGGTACAAAAACATTTTTGTACTTAAAAAGGATTTTTTTCTAAAAAAACTATTTTTCTTTATATTTTTCATTTTTATGTTAAATTAATTTATTTAAAAAATAGGAATTGAATTTTATAAAATTAATTTCATATTTTTAATTAGGGTTCCAATTTTTATAAATAGATCCCTTTTATTTTTAGGCACTATGAATAGTAATTGTGGTAAAATTTATCACATCGATAAAGGGTAAGTCAGGTTACACTACAAAAAAATGTAATTTAGTAAATTTTTTTAGCGGGATTTTTTAAAAAAATCCCTAATTTTTAAATTTAGCAACATTTTGTGAAAAACATTTCTAATTTAACAACATTTCCTGAAAATGTTGTTAATTTAGGGATGTTTCGTGAAAAATGTTATTAATTTAGTGATGTTTCCTAAAAATGTCTCTAATTTAGTAACGTTTCATGAAAAAATGTCTCTAAATTAGTGAAGTTTCCTAAAAAATAGTGTTAATTTAATGATGTTTCCAAAAAAACATCGCTAATTTAGGGACATTTCCTGAAAAATATCGCTAATTTAGCCACATTTTTTCAGGAAACGTCGTTAAATTAGCAGCATTTTTCAAGAAACATCACTAAAAATATTTATATTTATATAGCTCATTTCCCCGCATCGATGTAAATATATATTTATATATATATATATTAATATATATAAACATAGTCACATATATATAAACATATATATAAATATATATATATATATATATAAACACACACACATATATAAATATATAAATATTTATTTATTTATTTATATATAAAAACACATATAAATATTTTAAATTTAGTCACGTTTTTAAGAAAAAGTGGGTATTTTAATGATATTTTTACCAGTGTTTTAAAACCTGGCTAATTATATATATATATATAATTATTATTATATATATGTATATATACACATATATATTTATACACACACACACACATATATATATACATGTATATATAAACATATATATATAAACATATATATATATAATATAAACACATATATATATAATATAAAAATATATATATGAATATAAACATATAATATATATATAATATAAACATATATATATAAACATAAAATATAAACATATATATAAACATAAAATATAAACATATATCTCTAATGTATATATAATATAAAATACAAACATATATGTAAAATATAAACATATATACATATAATATGATATAAACTTATATATATATAAACATAAAATATAAAATATAAATATAATATAATATATATATATATATATTGATATATAAAATTATATATATAATATGTTAATTTTTTAAATACTGACACATATATATAAACATATATAAACACAGACGCATATATTTAGATATATATATTTTTATATTATATATATATATATATATATTCATATATATAAACCCAGACACATATATATAAACATACATATAAATATATATATATATATATATATATAAACACACGCTCATATATATAAATATGTATATATATATGCATATATTTATATATAAAAACGCATATATATAATATAAACACACACGCACATATATATAATATAAAGATATAAATAAACATATATTTAATATAAATCATAAACATATATGTATAATATAAGCATATATTTACATATATATATATATATAAACATAAAATATAAACATATATATATAATATAAACATATATATTTATAATATATAAAATATAAACATGTATATATATATAATAAATATAAACACACACACACATATATATATATAAACATTAAATATAAAATACAAAATATAAACATATATATTAATATATTTATTATATATATAATATATTAATTTTTTAAATACTGAAATCTATTTAAATATATATATAAATATAAACAACACAATTATTAATTAAATAATTAAATAGGTGAGTTGGTAACCCGTTTCGGTTTGACGCAAGAGGTCTAGGGTTCAATTTCTAGTGAGGCTAATTTTAAAATTGGTGGGTGAGATGGCTAGTTTCTAGTTCGTGTAGGGGTGGGGGAGTACACAAGCAAGTAAGAGTAGAGTACGGGAGATCAGGAGAGTAGAAGAGTGGGTGGGGGTGGGAGTACTCGAGATTAGGGTGAGGGGAGAGGTTGTGTCATGCGGGCTAGTCGAACGGGAGTGGCCAGCGGGCGGGGGGTTGGGAGTGTACTAAAGAAAGAAGGCAGAGGACGGGAGTGGTGAGCGGGTGTGGAGTTGGGAGTACTGGAAAGAGTAGGAAGAGGGATGATGAGGATTAGGGGGGACATATTATGCTTATTATTATAAAAAATATAAAAAAATCAAAAAATATACTGATGTTTTTCACAAACATTGGTAAATGATATTATATTTTCTTATTTCAAAAAAATACAAATTTCAAAAAAAACTACAGACATTTTTTAGAAACATTGGTAAATGAGGTGTAATTTACCAATGTTTTTAAAGAATATCAGCAAATTAGGTGTAGCTAAATAGAGATGTTTATTTATCGACATTTCTCAAAAATTTCGGTAAATAAATTAGAGATGTTTTAAAATGTTGTTAATTAGCATTTTTTTTGTAGTGTTAACATAGGTTAAAAGTCAATGTTGAGGTCAAATGTTTTTATATTAATTATTATTGAATGAATTGTGTTCAACTCTTATAACCTTATGCTTGAAATTTAATTGTTTAATGGACATTTGTTCATGAAAATGACATATATAATATTTAAAGCAAAGAAAAATAAAAAATGTCACTCTCTTACATTTATATATATCTTATGTGTTCACATAGGGAAAAGGTAAAGTTGTTAATGAATATTAATTTTTATTTTGATAATAATTAATTTATTTTCATTATGGTAATCTATTTCTAATTTTTAGTGATTAAATAATTACCATTAATGATTATGCAATGCTGACATGGTATTTCTTCAATTAATATTAAAATGAAATAAATGGTTTTAAAAATATTAAATATAATATAATTTAATTGATTCATAGTTTTACACAAAATTTCTAGATAAATATGACATATTCGGTATGTTTTAAATGATTATATTAAAATTACATCTTTGTCTTGGTGTCTTTAATGACAAATTAAATGAATAGTGTCAAAAATGATATTAATGATATTTTATGAAAATATCCTTTTATTAAATTATTTAAAAATCATAAAAATATTTAAATAGGAAAATGGGGATATTATATGGTCTAAAATTTTATAACTTGTCCATTTATGGAAAAAAATTACCTTATAAGTAAAAATTATAACTCCTTAAGAGTGAAAAAAGGTGTTATCGTGTTTAAGGTTAAAATAGGTTAACTAAGGGGTTAAACCAAAAAAAGGTTTAAAATACAACTTAAACTTATCCAAATTTTATTTTTTGATGATATTTCAACTATATAAAACCTTATATTTGAATATTTGTCCATTTGGTAGCATTTTTCATGAGAATGAATTTATTATATTTTATACTTTTAAGAAATTATAAAAGTGCCCCCCCCCAACTTATAAAATGGTACCCCTCATTTCTATTATTTAAAACAAATTGAGTGACCTAAATAGACCAATCATTAAAAATTTATCTTCTAAAAATCTTTTTCCAAGTTCTGGAAGTGGTTTTCTTTCCAAAATATCAACCCTAGGTTCCTTAATAAAGAATTAATAGGAGGTCTCCTAAAGAAGGGGTAATTGTGTTACCCGACATCTTTCAATTTATTTCTTCTTCTACCTTCTAATAATATATTTTATTTATCATAAAATAATATCTTAAATATTATAAATATGATTAAATGATATAATTAATATTGAAACCACCATTATCTTCCTTATTTTCCATCAAATGGGAAATGAAAGTATCACTCGTACGTACGTACAACTTAGCGTCCCCATGTAGCAATGCAATTCATTTTTCATCACCATATTTTATGGATGGGTATTATGATAGGTTTAATATTTATATATGATAATTATTATATAATTATGCTTCTAGAATTATAATATCATATAAACCTTCTTACCTTTCAATTTTGTTGTAAAATGATAACATTGCTCATTCATACGTGTAGACAACCACCTCCATGAAGTGATGTGATTTGTTTTTCATTTCCTATAAGAATCGGACCCCAGTTACTCAGAGCCAGTGCCTTATTTGATTACATTGGTATATAAACAAGGAATAATCATCTCAAAGGACCGATAAATTTAGTAGTCTTGAAGAAACTAGATACATACATGGAACCCATTATATATTTTGAAATGAAACAAAAAATAATACATAACAAACGCTAATAAACTGCATCCTTGAAAACTCAACAAATGATCTCTTCTTCTTACCCTGGGGAAGGAAAAAAATGAAAGGGGTGAGATCAAACACTCAGTAAGGGTAATAAATATAGCAGAATATATCATAACATAAACATTAGGCATGTTTAATACATAAAAACATGTGCATTTAACAAAAACTTGAACACATTATGGAAAGAATAAGAGCTGAGTGAGCAATGCCATATTATTTTCATAATCGGTTCACTTATTCTTAAGTAATGGAGTTCATGTGGAATGGATGTAAATCTCGAGAATTAAATTCGCATATTATTTATGATCATATATAGGTGTTAGTGGTCATTTATATAATTTGGTTACATGGAATGGGGATGAATTATTATATAGAACTTTAATGATAACGGTTTTAGTTAATTTATGGGTTTTGATTACAACAAACTCATTTTTCTTTATAACTTAATACCATTTTTACAAAGGGATTAAAGAACCTTACATAGGGTATATTATATATATAATAATCTGGTTCAACCATAACAATAATAGTTTCATGAGCATAATTGAGAATGATAATAGAAATCGAAATCCCATCGTCCTTGAATGTGGTAAATTGACACATCTCGAATAGTGTTCTTGCTACTAGTATAAAAGAAGGTAAAAGGAAGAGATGATGATAGCTTATTAAACTATCATGACAAAATTATAGTACAAGTAAGGTACTGGATTCATCAAAACATTTGTATAAGGAGAGGTAATAATAGAAAAATAAAACAAATGAACTTGAAATGAAAGACAAAGCATTGAAAAGAGAAATTTACCTCTTGAACCAAACTTCCACTACTGGAAATTTAAGCTATATCCACGGACCTATAGCCACGGTTTTATAAGTCCGTGGTTATAGCTTGGTTATACCCATGGTTTAATTTCCATCTATAGCTACAGATTTGCGTTTCATTTTTTTTCTGATTCCTATCGGGCTCCTCCTTCCCCGATTTAAAACCCTCATCACAACACCCTCCTCCTCCCGATGACCGCTCCTCCTCCCGACGACCGATCCTCCTCCCGACGACCTCTCTCACCACACCCTCCTCTCTTACCTCGCAGCTTTCATCTCTTGCACTCTCTATTTTCCTCTCTCGTTGTCCTCACCAGCTTTGGTTCCTCCATCCCTCATCGCGGTTCATTCATCCACAGCACGGATTCTCCAATCGCGGCTCGGCTTCTCCATTCGGGGTTGATCCATCCCTCGCGTGATACTCCCCTCCTCCATACCCTTATTTGGGTGTTCCTCATCCATTCGGTGCAGCATCGGCCGAAGGGTTCCTCCCCTCCTCCACACCCTTTCGTTGCGTTTTCTATTTTGTGGCTCATGTTTTGTGGGTTCTTTGAATATTTTTTGCAGTATTTATTATGTTTAGGAGGTTTTCAGTTTGCAGGAGGAGTTCAAGGATGGGTTTATGTTTATTTCCTATTTTTTGGCTCTTGTGTGTTGATTGGTATTCTGTCGACTATTATTCACTGGTATTTCATGGTTTATATTTCATTCTAATTCACATAATTAATCTAGTATTCTAGTATTCATGGTTTAATCTATTTACTATTTTGTCATCTATTTACTATTCTAGAATTATTATGTTTCTATTTACTATTATCTAATTATTAATCTGTTTCTAAGTGTTTTGTGTAATAGACTTTGTATTTTTGAAATTTACAGAATTCAGAAGTTGGATATTTTAGTCATAAATTCCAAAAGTTAGGATTTTCACTATGTAAATAACCTTACTTATACAATTTTTACCTTTTTATATCAACCATATTCATATAATACCCTTGTATATGATTATGATCATGCTATAAAGGGTATGTTTATATTTTTCCTTTTTATTATATATTGTTAAGCATGTTTTCTGTCCATTTATGTATATGTAAATTACATGGGATATGATTCTGAGTTATAAATGAGTATACCCCTTTAATTATTCCATGGTATGGGATGAGGCCTCCACTTTGTATAATCCTTCCCCATTCCATGGGATGGGCTTAGGACCTGACTCCAGAAGTGCACCTGGGTGGGATGGCCTATAATATTTCCCTACACCAAACCTAGACAATATGTCTTACAATATTTCTATATCTCTAGATTGACATCGATAACGATCCCCATTAAAGAATATAAACTTAGGTAAGTTATAATATGAATTTTCCTAGTATAGAGAGTTACTTGATATAACTTTTATTTGTCTTTCAACTACCTATTTACAATTATTTTAATATTATTTTGGTTATTTTCCTAAAAATGTTTTTTATTTAAACATGCTAATTAGTATACATGTTCACACTTACACTTGGTTATTCACTTGTGATTTGAGGTATGTCATTGGTTCCCTATTGAGTATATAAATTCTTATACCCTACATTAACTCCTTACTGGGCATGAAACTTTATGCCTTATACTTCAAGTGCCTTTTTAACAATGGATGTTTTGGGAATTGACTAGTCTTGGGTTGATTGAAAGCTATACCCTCTTGGAGATTGGATATTTGGAGGAGTATTCTTTTAAGTACCAACACAAATACAAAAATAGGATTTCATATTTTCATTTAGATGATAGTTATTTTATAATCAACATAAAAAAAATTAATGATAGTTATTTAGATAATCAATGTTAAATGCATTTTACCAATGGGTTTTAATGATTCTTATCTACTCATTGCTCTTGCAAGAATGCCCAAGCTAAATTGTTCTATATCTACCATGTGAAGGTTCAAATCCAGTTATTCTACACTAGTAATAATTCTCAACAACTTTGATTGGTTTAATTATTCTATATTCATTATAATGAATTTACTTTGTGGTGTAAAGTTTTATCGAGTTGTAATCACTCAACTCACACATGGTTTTGCCTCCATCAAAAGGTAGTGTATTGGTTATGCTAACCTAGGAAAAAATTAGTTCATAGGTTCTACTTTATCCCTAAAAAATGTAGGTGTTTGGGTTGTGCCTTCAAGGGTGAAAAAGGTAAGTTGGTTTGTTTTGGTTGTTGGGTATGATAAAAGAAGATTATAAAGAGTTTTCAATCTCCTTCACCATGATGTGGTGTTATACTCCATGATTAAAAGTCAACAATGTAATGACGTCGCGTACTTACACTATGGTATATGATATGGTTTATATTTTCCATCATCTACCACTACTCAATGGGGTGCAGGGTAAGGCATAAAAGAAAACTGAGAAAATCACTAAAAAACTCAACCACACTAGAAATTCCCAAGGATTTTAGTATAATGACAACAATGTAGAGTAGGGTAGGATGAAAGTTAGAGTGGGGGACTATTGCAGTATACCGGTACACATAACATTGATATCACTTTACCACCCATCCATACAATAATTGAAATGGACCACTGGGGTGATGTGGGGATATTCATTCCTGTATTTTACCCAACAGTTCATAGATACGAGCAAGGGTGGGAACAACCAAGTTGATGGGATATCCCTTTTCTAAGGTGACCACCATCATTAAAGTATAGATTCAGACACTAGTTATTATTCTCATCTTCATACCATTTTAATTCTCAGCCAATTATTTAATATTAATGCTTGGTATATGATATGGTTTATATTTTCAAAATGTCTCTAAATTTCAAAAAATCTTTGTAGATTTAATACAAAACATCACAACTCGTTATGAATTAACCCAAACACTTTTGGGAATTGATTATTATTATCTATTAGATTTCATATAAACTCTTTTTACTATAATTAATCCTCATTCTTGGAAGTTATGTATGACTATTCGTGAATTTTTATAATTTAAAACATCTATGAATTCCTTAAACAATAATTTTAATATATTTGTTATGATTTTTTTTATTAACTTGTTATTGATTATTACTTAATATCTTATGAAATAATACATATAATGTTAATTCATTTTCTAGATTATTTATTTAATGTATGTTTATCTACCTCATAATGGATAGATACTGGATGTACAACATTGATCGGATCACTGATGGATTTCAGAAGGAGTTACAATATTTTTTGGACTTTGCATTCACTAATGATTCAGATTGCAGATTGATTCAATGCTCTTGTTTTGATTGTGTTGGAAGACCTTGGTTAACTCGTGAGGAAGTGAGTTACCATATCACTAAAAGTGGTTTCCAGAAAAATTATCATGTGTGGTATCACAATGGATAAAAAAATCAAGTGTTTAATGACATGGATTCGGCGGAAAAGATTGGTACGAAAAATCTGATTTATGATCAGTTTCCTTTTGTTTCTGAATCTAGCTCCTCATGTAGACCAGTGCAAGAGGAAATGAATACTGGAACACAGTTCTCATCTATTAATCAGGATGATGACGTTGAGAGTGTTAAAAAGCTGATGGAATATGCAAATACCCCAATATATCAAGCATGTGGAAAAATTAGAAAACTTGAGTTTTTAATGAGATTATTGAAACGCACGGCCGATTGTCGCCTATCGACCGGTCAAAGTTCTGGTGCTCTGCTAATGTGTATAGCAGCACTCGGGTCGAATCCTCGGCGATGGTACTTCGTAATAGTCGATTGTTTTTAGTTGATTGTATTTTGATTGGGGGGTTTGTTTGCAGAGCTTAATTGAAATGTTTAATGAATGATGTTTAATTTAACAAGTTGATAAAGATTGGGGTGAGTTCATCATTGGGGAGTTAAGCATGTGATATCCTTGAGCCTTACTTTGTATTGCATTAAATTAACACCCATGTCATAAGTTGACGTTGATTGGAATTCCTAAGTGTGAAGGCTTTAATCCAAGCCTTAACTTAACATAGGGTTCTAATCTAAATCAAAACTTATTTATGGTAGTGTATTTATGGTTCCAATAATCCATGGAAACCACTCGTTAAACAAAACATATCATTAATCCATGACATATTAAGTTTAACATACACAATATTAATTTAAAGAATACTCATCGAGAAAAACTCTCAATCACTTAACATCCCCGAATTATAACTCACCCCAATGAGAGATTTACTCAGCCATTTTAATGTTTAATATTCTGGTTAAAATAATTATGATGATAAATTAAGAATAGAAGAAAAAGAAAGGGATTAGAAAAGAGTGGTACGTTGACACACACACACAAATGATGATGATAATTAAAAACGGATTTTTGATTGAATGAGGAAGCAAAATAAGGGAAGGGGATTCAACTGAATTTAAACTATTTTAAGAACATAAATATTAAACTACATAAGGTGGATGAGAATAAGAGATATTGAAGAAGTAATTTGCATTAAAACAGAATTACAAAGAAAGAGAATTACAAGATTACAAAAATGAAGAACACAAAAGTAAGTGAAAACAAAGAGAGGAGGAAAGGTCTCTCAAGTAAAAACTTGAGTATGGAAGGTCCTCCAAAGCCTTTGTAAAAGCTTTTGTCGTGACAATATGATCTCCTCTCTTCTGAAATGCCAACCCCTCTCAAGGAGAGAAGGGGAGAGTATTTATAGCCCAAGGAGTGGACTGTTTGCATTCCCAATCTGTCCCTCCAATTTCATCGCCAATTTGGCAATTCAGACAGCCGAATCTCCAAATATCTCCTTCTTCAAAGTTGTAGATAATAAAGTTTTCCGACTACTTTAAAAATATGGAGGCATTTGGACAAGTTGATCCAAAGTTATGGCGGTTTTATTAAACAAAGGTAAACTGTCCATTTCTATCCATGCTTTTTCAATGTCCAAAATGTGAATGGATTTTTGAACAGGAAGATGCCTTCAAATCCGAATGAATTCTTCAACAAAGTAGGCCTCCTATATCTCATATTTCACACTGCAAAATCTCAGCTCTCTTGGATTCTTACATCAGGAGATATGTCATGCATACTATACTGATTTTAATTCTCGGCCAGAATGGTGGGCTGAACTTCAAAGATTTATTTGGGCCCCTTGTACTTGTATTTGGGCCTTGATATTTTTATCCAAGATGACATGTAGTGTCCCCCGAATTATGGTGGAGAGTAAATGTTTTTGGACTTCTGGATTGAGCCCAGTAAATCAATCTTCAAGGCTGGTCCAGTTTGTTCACAGATTCTTTGGTCTTGTTTGTGAGGACCATATGACCCTTCAAATAACAGAATTGGATCATGGTTCCTTCTAATGAAATGTTGTATATTGAAAGGACAATCCTAAAAAACAAGAAACACACAATTTGGATCATTATAGTGATAGTTATAATTAAAACATTAAACTGACACAATTTGACTACTTTTAAAAATGCTCAAATATTATACTTAATATTAAAACATTAATATTTCACACAAATTATGCACATTTCATATAAAATAAGTAAAGGGGGAATATAATAAGTCATGAAAATATTAATAACATCAACTCCCCCACACTTAGATTTGCGCGTGCCCTCATGTGCAACAAATATAAAAACATGACAAAATCATTTTCACTCACCAACAAATATTAAAATTTTGTTTTCTCCAATCAGGGGAGGTTTAGACTATTTCACTCATCCATATTGAATTCCATCACAAATTTGGTTCACAATAATGCATCAGAAACAATTAATTTTTTCATGTTCAAGGTTTGAATTGGAAAATGTAGGCACTCAAAACTTACTCCTCTCAAGATGATAAAAATGTATTTTAGGAGGTTCACTCATTCACCAACAAAAAGTGAAAATCAAGAGTTTGTAAGAGCTCTCAGCTTCCATTCCCAAATATAATGTGTACAAGAATCAAGAGGTCTTTCAAGGGGTTTTTCAGTGGCTATGGGATGGTAGGTATATAATGTCCAAAGGAAAAGAGGGGTTAAAAAACACCAACATGGAAAAATCAATGCACATTTTTTTTTGAAATTTGATTTGAAAGGAAATAGAAACACATATTTACAAGGGCATGAATGTGTGATGAATGAAAAGTGATGGAGATAGAAAATGGAATAGGGTGAGATGATGGAATATGTACAACATGGAAGACTTCCAATAATGACACAATACAAGATGATTCAAGTGTTCTTTTTTTTCTTTTTCTTTTTTCGAAAGTTGTGCTTGAAACAAGTCTCACAGTCATCTCCCAACCCATGCTTGATCTCCACATGGAACTAATTTATAACACGAACAAAGGTTGATGATGAATGATTTTTGACCCACCCAAGACACAACCCATTCCTTTTTTTTATTTTTTTCATTTTTTTTATATAATTTTTTTTCATTTTTTTGAACACTTTTCAATGACTTTTGTACAAATGACAATTACACATATACACCCCAAAGCTCACAGAATTACAACCTCTCCCCCACACTTGAATGGATGCTTGCCCTCAAGCATATGATGACACATTGTAAATAAATGAAAGTACGCCCAAAAATGAAGTCCATTCCCCCCACACTTAAATTTCAATAAATTGTACAATGAAAATCCATGAAGATGTTGGGTGGGACAAGGTATTAGGCTTGTAATGTGGCTATCAAAAGAAAGGTTTTCATAGGCTCAAAGGGGCTTTCCAAAGTAGGATCAATGTAAGGGTAACGGGAGGCTATTTGGCTATTCTGATTCTCATGTGGCTTAGAAAATTCCTCTGTCATATTAATGCACACAAAAGATGGAAATTCAACTCGAAGGTCTACAAACTCAAGACTCACAATCATTGGTGAAGACACACAATGAAAAATATGGCCATAGATGACCTTGGCATGAAGGCTAATGTTATTCCTCACGGTAGGGGAGAATAATTTTCCACCAAAAATTGTTCATTCAAAATGTTTGTTATTGACACAAAATTGTTTAACCAAGTTTGAGATAAAAATTCAATATATTTGAGTTTAAAACAAGCCTTTTGACTCCCCAAAATGGTTGGACAGAATTTCAATATTGGATGATGAGTAATTATGACACCCCTTTTGTTTTTTTAATTTTCATTTTTTTTTAATTAAATTTTTTTAAATTTTTTTATTTTTAATGACACATCCACACAAAAGAGAGAATAGAAAAAAAAAGTTGTGGAAGAATGTTGTAAAAAAAATGAGAGGTAGAGAGGAAGAAGAAGAAATAGAGAGAAGAAGATAGGTAAGAGAGATTGAGGAGAGAGGGAGTTAAAGGGAAAGAGGTGCCCCCTAGTTTGGATTTGGCGGGTCTCCATCCAGTGGTGGTTCTATTGAAGTGGTTGGGGTTTCGATGGAAGTCGACGTGGTTCCTGGATTGTGAGTCCTCTCATGGTGATGCTTTAACCGGTGCCCATTTACCGTGAATGTTCTTTTTGAAGAAGGGTCTTGGACTTGCACTGCACCAAATGGGTAAACATTAATTATAACAAAAGGACATTCCCAACGAGAATTAAGCTTACCTGGGTGAAGTCGAAATCGAGAATTTAAGAGCATTACCTTTTCACCTTCATGAAATACCTTTAGAAGAATGTTCTTGTCATGGAGTGACTTTGCCTTTTCTTTGTAGAGAATGGAGTTCTCATACGAATCAAGTCGAAGCTCCTCCAATTCAGTCAACAGCAACAATCTTTCTTCACCAGATTTTTCACAATCAAAATTACATGTTTTGACAGCCCAAAATGACTTATGTTGGATTTTAACTGGTAAATGACAGGCTTTACCAAAGACTAGCCTAAATGGAGACATCCCAATGGGTGTCTTATAGGCTGTTCGATAGGCCCAAAGTGCTTCACCAAGTCTATCGGGCCAGTCTTTTCTTGTGGGCTTAACAATTCTTTCAAGCACTCTTTTCACTTCTCTATTAGAAAGTTCAGCCATTCCATTTGTTTGAGGGTGATATGAAGTGGATGTTTTATGTACAACCCCATTCTTTTTCAAAAGTGACTCCATGGTTCTATTACAGAAATGAGTTCCTAAGTCACTTATCAAAGCACGTGGTGTTCCGAATCGATGGAAGATATGGGTTTTGAGGAACTCACTCACAGTTTGAGCATCATCTTTCCTAGTGGGTTTGGCCTCGACCCACCTAGAAACATAGTCAACAGCAAGGAGAATGTAGGATAATCCATTGGAAGGGGGAAAATGTCCCATGAAATCAATGCCCCAAACATCGAAAAGCTCACAGAAGATTAATGGCTTTTGAGGCATTTCGTTTCTTTTGGAAATTGTGCCAAACTTTTGGCAAGTGGGACATGATTGACAGAACTCGTGTGAGTCCTTGAAGAGTGAAGGCCAAAAGAATCTAGAATCTAGGACCTTTCGAGAAGTCCGTTGTGGTCCAAAGTGGCCACCTCCAGGCATTGAGTGGCAGAATTCCAAGATGGAGGATTGTTCAGTTTCATCAACACATCTCCTAATTACCATGTCAGCCCCAGTTTTCCAAAGTTTATTATCTTCCCAAAAATAATGCTTTGAATCACTTCTCATCTTTTCTTTTTGTTCTTTTGAAAAATATTTAGGGAAAACACCAGAAACCAAGTAATTGACAATTGGGACATACCATGGTAACTTTGGAGTGAGAGATGAGAGGTGTTCAGTTGGAAATTCAGGATCAATTATTTCAGAATGAGAAGAATTAGAAATTCTACTCAGGTGATCAGCTACAGGGTTTTCTTTTCCAGGTTTATCTTTTATCACAAGGTCAAACTCTTGGAGCATTAAAATCCATCTTATTAGCCTTGGTTTGGAATCACTTTTCTTAAGTAAGAACTTTAATGCTGAGTGGTCCGTGAAGATGATGATTTTGGCACCTAAGAGATAGGACCGGAATTTATCCAAGGCAAAAACCACAGCTAAAAGTTCTTTTTCAGTCACAGTGTAGTGTGATTGAGTTTCATCCAATGTTGTTGAGGCATAAAAGATGACATGAGGAATGTTTTCTCTTCTTTGACCAAGAACAGCCCCAATGGCCCTATCAGAAGCATCACACATCAATTCAAATGGTAAGGACCAATCTGGGGGTTGGATTATTGGAGCAGATGTGAGAGCAGATTTGAGTTCAATGAAGGCTCTCTTACAAGCCTCATCAAAATTGAATGTGACATCATTTTGAAGTAAACGAGTAAGTGGGAGGGAAATCTTGCTGAAGTTCTGAATGAATCGCCGATAGAAACCGGCATGACCAAGGAAGGACCGAATGTCTCGAACTGATTTGGGTTCAGGAAGTGATTGGATCACCTCAATTTTGGCTGGATCAACTTGGATACCCTCTTGAGAAATTATGTGCCCTAGAACAATCCCATTTGAAACCATGAAGTGACATTTTTCAAAATTCAGCACAAGGTTGCACTTGACACACTTTTGAAGGACCAAAGAGAGTGAATGTAAGCAAGATTCAAATGACTCGCCATAAATGGTAAAGTCATCCATGAATACCTCCATGCAATTCTCAATGAATTCAGAAAATATACTCATCATACACCGCTGGAATGTTGCAGGATTATTACAAAGGCCAAAAGGCATTCGCCTATAGGCATAGATTCCAAAGGGGCAAGTGAATGTGTTCTTTTCTTGGTCTTGAGGTGCGATTGGAATTTTGAAGTAGCCGGTGTAACCATCAAGAAAGCAATAGTGTGACTTTCCGGCCAATATCTCAAGAATTTGGTCAAGGAAAGGAAGTGGGTAGTGATCTTTTCGTGTTTCAGCATTCAATTTGCGATAATCGATGCACACACGCCATTTGTTTTTCACTCGAGTTGTGACCACTTCTCCATGTTCATTTGTGACAACTGTTATCCCGCCCTTCTTAGGAACGACTTGAATTGGACTAACCCATTCACTATCAGAAATTGGGTAGATAATACCAGCTTGAAGAAGCTTGGTAATCTCTTCCCTAACTACCTCAAGTATGAGTGGATTGAGTCTTCTTTGAGGTTGCCTAATTGGTTTGGATGATTCCTCTAGATGGATGTGATGCATGCAAAGGGCAGGGTTGATTCCTGGAATATCCTCTAGGGTCCAACCTAAGGCATTTTTGTTTTCCTCTAACACTTGAACAAGTTGGGACTCCTCAGTTTCAGAAAGTGAAGCAGAGATAATGACAGGGTAGGAGGGATCATGGAAAAGGAATGCATACTTGAGGTGTGAAGGAAGTGGTTTTAGATCAGTTTCAACCTTGATTTGAGAGCTAGACAAGTTAGGAGCAGGAGAAGGGATTCCAGATGGGTTTAGATCATTTTCCTCAACACTGTCCAAGGTGGAGCAGTAGAGATCAGAGTTGATGTGGGATTCAAGAGAGTTTTCAAGTTCCTCTAGATTGATGGAGTCTATGAATGAGAGGTCCACATCAACTTCACCATTTATGACTTTGTTAATCATGGTGCAGATTTCACAAGATCCTTTATCATTAGAACATGAAGAACATGGTGGATTGGGGTTCGATTGAATCTTAGAAGTGTCCTCAAAAGCATGGATTGAGAATGCAGAGTGGTCCTCAGATGGGTATCGCATGGCTTGAAAAATGTTGAACTTGACCAGTTGGTCACCGAATTCCATGGATAAGATGCCTGAATGGACATCAATCTTGGTTCTCGCAGTCATGAGGAATGGTCTTCCTAGAATTAGGGGAGATCGAGAAGAAGTCGTCTCACCTTCCATGTCAAGGACATAGAAATCAGCTGGGAAGATAAGATCATTGACCCGAACAAGAACATCCTCAATTATCCCCTCAGGACTGGTAGTGCTTCGATTAGCTAATTGAATGACAACACCCGTTGGGTTCAAGGGACCTAGACCAAGGTTGGAGAATATGGATTTGGGCATTACATTAATTGAGGCTCCTAGGTCTATGAGTACATCATCAAAGTTGGAACTTCCAATTTGGCATGGAACCGTGAAGGTCCCTGGATCTTTGCACTTCATGGGAATGGACTGTTGGGTTGAAACATTTTCAATGTTCCTAAGTTTCCTCTTATGGGTGCACAATTCCTTAAGAAACTTGTCATACTTAGGGATTTGTTTGATGGAATCTAAGAGGGGGATGTTCACTTCAACACGTCTAAACATGTCAAGCATTTCAGGATCAGGTTCAAAGGACTTCTTAGGCTTGGAGATGGCTTGAGGAAAAGGAATTGGGTTCCTTAGAGGAATGGAAGGAGGTGAAGGAGTGGATTCAAGTTCCTTTTCCAGCTTTTTGTTCTTTTCATTTTCTATATCAACATCGAAAGGGGAGGTATAGCAATCAACATGGGGCATAACAATTTGCTTTCCCGATCTAAGTGCAATTGCACTTACATTACCCTTAGGGTTGGGTAATGGTTGAGCTGGGAGTTGGGATGAATTGGATGGTTGTTGTTGGCTCAGGTGGGATGCAAGTTGACCTATTTGGGTTTCAATATTCTTGAGGCTAGAACGGGTGAAGGAATCAAGATCCTCTATAGCACTTTCCCATGGTTGTTTAGAAGAAGAGGCTTGTCCCAAATTGGGTTGGCCTTGATTTTGGTTCTTATAAAAGCGATTGTATTGGGTGGGGAATTGGGAAGGCTCGTTAGGATAGTGGAATCCAGGAGGAGGATTGTTCCTTTGGGGTTGAGGGACAAAAGGATAAGGTTGTTGGAAGTTCCCAACACCTTGACTATATTGAAACTGGTTTGGGTTTTGATGAGGGAACTGAGGAGGATGAGAAATGGGATTACCATACCTCAGAGGTGGGTTAAAGGTAGAAGAGAAGGGCTCAGAGTGGGGTTGGTTGAAGTTTCTAACAAACTGACCTGATTGTTGAGGGTTGAAGTTTCGCTGAGCATATGCCGCATTGAGCTCCATTGGACTAGATGAATTAGATGGATCATCTTGAAGTTGTGGACATGTGTCAGTCGGATGAGATGGAGAGTTGCAGATTCCACAATTCTTGATAGGTCCAGGGAATAGTGACTATGGAGAAGATGAGGTTGGGGCTTTGGTTGCCACCGCTAGTTGACGCACAATACCTGTAAGTTCACTCATCCACTCAGTCATCTTGTTGGGCTCTATGGATTGATTCTCTTGGGCTTGTTTCACTTGATCATGTGCTCGAGTATGGAATTGCTGCGTGTTTGCAGCCATGTTACTTATGAGATCTCTTGCAGCTGCAGGAGTTTTGTCAACAAGAGCACCGCCACTTGCGGCATCAATGAGAGTTCGCTCCATAGCCAATAACCCCTCATAGAAGTATTGGATCAGGAGTTGGTCAGGGATTTGATGGTGTGGACAAGTTGCCACAATCTTTTTGAACCTCTCCCAATACTCATGGAGTGATTCATTAGGGAATTGACGGATGCCGCTTATTTCCTTTCGGATAGAAGCTGTTCGGGAAGCGGGAAAGAACTTCTCAAGGAAAAGTCTCTTCATGTCAACCCATGAGTTTATGGAACCAGGTGGGAGGTAGTAGAGCCAAGACTTGGCAGAATCCTCTAGGGAAAAGGTGAAATCTCTAAGCTTTATTTGTTCTTCAGAAACCCCTTGAGGCTTCATGGTAGAGCATACTACTTGGAACTCTTTAAGGTGAAGATGTGGATCCTCACCGGCTAGCCCGTGAAAATGAGGGAGAAGATGAATCAAACCCGATTTGAGTTCGAAGTCAGCTTCAATGTTTGGATATTGAATACCAAGAGGTTGGTAATTCATATCAGGGGTAGCAAGTTCTTTTAGGGTTTGTTCCCTAGGATTGGCCATTTCAATTTCAACTGGTTGGATGAGGACTGGTTCTTGAATTATTTGAGTATCTCTTATGTTCCTCCTAAGTTGGCAAAGTGTTCGCTCAATTTCAGGGTCAAACAAATCCGAGGGATTGTTTGGAAGGCTACGGGGCATTCAGAGAGATTTTGGAAGAAATAGGAAGACGGGTTTTTCTTTGTATTTTTTCAGTTTATGATTTTTAAGAGGAAGACGGGTTTTTCTTTGTGTTTTTTTTCAAATTTTTTAAACTTTCGTATTTTTTTGGGTTTTTTTTACAATAACTAGAAACTAATAACTACTTAAAGCACCATCCCCGGCAACAGTGCCATTTGAAACGCACGGACGATTGTCGCCTATCGACCGGTCAAAGTTCTGGTGCTCTGCTAATGTGTATAGCAGCACTCGGGTCGAATCCTCGGCGATGGTACTTCGTAATAGTCGATTGTTTTTAGTTGATTGTATTTTGATTGGGGGGTTTGTTTGTAGAGATTAATTGAAATGTTTAATGAATGATGTTTAATTTAATAAGTTGATAAAGATTGGGGTGAGTTCATCATTGGGGAGTTAAGCATGTGATATCCTTGAGCCTTACTTTGTATTGCATTAAATTAACACCCATGTCATAAGTTGACGTTGATTGGAATTCCTAAGTGTGAAGGCTTTAATCCAAGCCTTAACTTAACATAGGGTTCTAATCTAAATCAAAACTTATTTATGGTAGTGTATTTATGGTTCCAATAATCCATGGAAACCACTCGTTAAACAAAACATATCATTAATCCATGACATATTAAGTTTAACATACACAATATTAATTTAAAGAATACTCATCGAGAAAAACTCTCAATCACTTAACATCCCCGAATTATAACTCACCCCAATGAGAGATTTACTCAGCCATTTGAATGTTTAATATTCTGGTTAAAATAATTATGATGATAAATTAAGAATAGAATAAAAAGAAAGGGATTAGAAAAGAGTGGTACGTTGACACACACACACGAATGATGATGATAATTAAAAACGGATTTTTGATTGAATGAGGAAGCAAAAGAAGGGAAGGGGATTCAACTGAATTTAAACTATTTTAAGAACATAAATATTAAACTACTGAAGGTGGATGAGAATAAGAGATATTGAAGAAGTAACTTGCATTAAAACAGAATTACAAAGAAAGAGAATTACAAGATTACAAAAATGAAGAACACAAAAGTAAGTGAAAACAAAGAGAGGAGGAAAGGTCTCTCAAGTAAAAACTTGAGTATTTCATGTCCTCCCAAGACTTTGGAAAAGCTTTGGTCATGCCAATATGATCTCCTCTCTTCTGAAATGCCAACCCCTCTCAAGGAGAGAAGGGGAGAGTATTTATAGCCCAAGGAGTGGACTGTTTGCATTCCCAATCTGTCCCTCCACTTGCATCGCCAATTTGGCAATTCATACAGCCGAATCTCCAAATATCTCCTTCTTCAAAGTTGTAGATAATAAAGTTTTTCGACTACTGTCAAAATATGGAGGCATTTGGACAAGTGGATCCAAAGTTATGGCGGTTGTATTAAACAAAGGTAAACTGTCCATTTCTATCCATGCTTTTTCAATGTCCAAAATGTGAATGGATTTTTGAACAGGAAGATACCTTAAAATACGAATGAATTATTCAAAAAAGTCGGCCTAATATATCTCCTCTTTCACACTGCAAAATCTCAGCTCTCTTGGATGCTTAAATCAGGAGATATGTCATGCATACTATACTGATTTTAATTCTCGGACAGAATGGTGGGCTGGAATTCAAAGATTTATTTGGACCCCTTGTACTTGTATTTGGGCCTTGATATTTTTATCCAAGATGACATGTAGTATCCCCAGAATTATGGTGGAGAGTTAATGTTTTTGGACTTCTGGATTGAGCCCAGTAAATCAATCTTCAAGGCTGGTCCAGTTTGTTCACAGATTCTTTGGTCTTGTTTGTGAGGACCATATGACCCTTCAAATAGCAGAATTGGATCATGGTTCCTTCTAATGAAATGTTGTATATTGAAAGGAGAATCCTAAAAAACAAGAACTACGCAATTTGGATCATTATAGTGATAGTTATAATTAAAACATTAAACTGACACAATTTGACTACTTCTAAAAATGCTCAAATATTATACTTAATATTAAAACATTAATATTTCACACAAATTATGCACATTTCATATAAAATAAGTAAAGGGGGAATATAATAAGTCATGAAAATATTAATAACATCAATTATATCATGGGAAAACAATGTATGTATTTATTAATACTGCGGTCGACTATCTCCTTACATTTATTAAGGATTTACTGCCTGATGATGCATGTATTCCAGAAAATGATTACATGGAATCAAAGTTGGTTGACAAATTTGGATTTTCATCTAGTAAGATTCATTCTTGTCTCAAAGACTGTTGTTTGTTCTGGAAGGAGAATTTAAAATGTTGTTCAAGCAGGAAATTAACAGGACTGAGAGATTCCAACATTTACCTATTTATAAATTTTAAAATATAATCATGCTAAGATAGATAAAGTAGTTTATGAATTCTATCCCTAATGATTTAAACACCTAGTATTTTCTTATCTACACCTAAGTCATTCATTTAAAACTTAATTTTCAATTGGGATTTAACAATAGAGATCATATTTATGTATTTTAAAATTATGAGCATGTCATCAATATACAATAGTAGGTAAATGATGTAGGTTTTAGTTGAGTTTAATTAAAAGAAGGCATTATAATGAATGCTAATGAACTTGTTACCTAGAAAAAATGAATCAAAATTGAAGCACCACTTCCATGAGGATTGTTTCAGTCTAGACCAAGATTTATTTAAATGGCATACTTTCTTTGGTTTGAACTCAGCGGGATAATCATCAAGAGGTATCATATAAATATTTTCATTCAAATCACCAAGCTGGAAATCAGTTTTAACAACTAACTGCTCTATATGAAGATGATGAAATTGGATCCTCCAATACAAGAACTAGTCCTGGTTATCCCCCAAAACTCTGAGTGTATGTATTCAAGTGGGCTGGCAGCATTGAAATAAGACCTATTTAAACTCACCCTCTTGGATTTTACCATCACACAATCTCTGGAAAATGAAAGATTTATAGTGGTGATGTTACTCAATATCCCTTGGTTGTTGTGTTCCTCTAAGACTTTGGAGCTGAAATTCCCTATCTTATATGCTATAGTGTATTATTGTTAGTGTCTGTATTGTAAACACTTCCCAATTTCCATAAATGGGTCTTCCCATTCAAAACATATAACCCATTGTTTATAGATCCTTTTATGATAATTATTGATCCTTTAGAGATCTTGAGATTTGGTCTAGAGGTAAATCCATTTTGATCTAGGACCGCCAAGGAGATTATGTTTCATTAAAGGATGGGGACCCGCCATACATTAAGTAAGGTGATGATGGATTGATTATCTAACTCTATAATAATGGATTTTTTCCTAAGAATACATATACTTCTCTCTTTTTGACCAACTCTAAAAATGACTCTCTCTATTGGAAAATATTAAAAGAACAACTAGAGTCTAGGACCCACTCTTGATTGAGTGTATAAATGGACACATTCAAGATTTAAACAAATGTCATAGCCTGAATCAACCAGAAAATACAGGTTAGTGGGTTGTTTGGATTCTAACTCGTGCATGAGTTTCCTACGCTCGGGCTTAATGTGCCCAGGTTTACCATAGTGAAAACATATTACTTTTCTATCCATAGAGCTTGTTCTAGATTTAGGTTATTTATTAATCTTATTTTTGTCCCTACTGAATTGTTTTTTCTTACATTTAGTTTAAGGTCTCCCCCTTGTGAAAAACTCTTATCCTCACCTTTTATTTTTGTTCTAGAATTCAATTCCTTAGACAGATGGGCTGATTTGATATCTTCTAATGTTAAATAGACTTAACCATACATCATGGTCGTAACAAGTGTTATATATCTATTTTCAAGAGTGATTAATATGATCATTTCTGGATCCTCATCATCTACATAAACATTAATATTTTCTAAATCTAACATGAATTTATTAACCACATCTAAATGGTTTTTTATAGATGTACTAGGATTCATTTTGAATGTCAATATATAGTTTTTCTTGTAAATTTTTCCTACAAATGAGGCAATCATGTATAATTTTTCATGTTTAAGCCAAACTCCCTCAGTGGTATAATCTTAAAAAACTTTTATAAGGGCCTTATCAACAACATAAAGTAATAAGCAGCAAGGTGGCATAACAAGTATACCTGGGGGAAATTCTTGGTATTCATCAATGGTCTGATCAGTTTCATTAATAGTCATAATGGGTTTTATAGGCCCATATAGGAAATCAATGAAACCTTGTTGTATTTGCAAGGATCTCATTTAGGGGGTGTGATGGGGCAGGGGGAGAGGGTGTGCAGGTGGGGGGCAGGGGAGGGGGTAGAGGAGGGGGCAGGGGAGTGTGCAGGTGGGGGCAGGGGGCGGGGAGTGGGGGCAGGGGGTGTGCAGGTGGGGGCAGGGGGGTGTGCTAGGGAAGGGGGAGGGGTGTGTGCAGGCAGTGGGGGGGCAGGGGGGGCAGGGGGGTGTGCAGGTGGGGGAATGGGGGTGTGAAGGTGGGGGCAGGGGGCAGGGAGAGGGGCAGGGGGTGTGCATGTGGGGGGCAGGGGGTGTGCTGGGGCAGGGGGAGGGGTGTGTGTAGGTGGGGGGAGGTGGGGGGTAGGGGGAGGGGGTGTGCAGGTGGGGCAGGGGAGGGGGCAGGGGGGGTGTAGGTGGGGGCAGGGGGCAGGGAGAGGGGGCAGGGGGTGTGCAGGTGGGGGGCAGGGGGCAGGGAGAGGGGGCAGGGGGTGTGAAGGTGGGGGGTAGGGGGCAGGGAGAAATTATCATTTTCTCCCTTATTTTTTTCTCCCAAATCAAATATAAACAATTGTTTTTTTCTTCGATCTTAATTATCACAGTCTGGAGTGGCTAAACCATTAAGGGGAAGGGTTGAGTGTATGAGTCTTATGATATTATTGAATTTCTAAATCAAAACCGTCTAACCCAAATGATAGTAATAATGTAAAATAAATTCTATGTATTAAATTATTTTATGAATCCTTTACCATATTATATTTATATTATTTAACTTGGCCTGATTAGAGTTGAGTTGGCTATGACTATTAACATTTTCCACTTTCTGCCATTACAACTAGGATTAAAGAATCATCATTTTTAGCTATATCAAAACTAAGGAATATTTAACTCTTATATAGATCTATTTTGGGTTTTCCAAGAAAAAATAGTGTTTTAAAATCCACTTCTAAGCCTAATCCCTAGGATTATTCCATGTTAGGACCAATGTTATCCTTTTTACCTCAATCCCGAAATAGACTGTGATCCCTATTTCTTACTAAATGTTAAACAAAACTCAATTGCATCAATCGTATCCCAAAACCAATACAAATTTTGAGGACTCCTAAAAAAATGTTTAGAGTCCAATTTTCTATTCTACCAAACATTCTCCATGGGTTCGATCCCACACTATCAATATACTACAAAATTATAGCATGTGTAGTTTGGGATAAAAGAATTATAATTTGACTGCAGCCCATGTAAAGTAAATAATAAATATGGGATCATCAAATTTTGATGATGATTACAGGAAATATGTTTATTATCCTTATGCATAGGGACCTTTAGCACAAACCTAGGATAACCTCACCCTCCCCATATTCTATTTTCAATCATTCCTTTTTATTTTGGAAGCCACTATGTCATTATTTTTAAAGCCTAGTTCATGTGTCATGACCCTCTAACATATTCAAATGGTCATGACACCCATTAAATGCTTACCTTCATGCCTAAAATTGCATGGTACCTTTCCAATTTCTTCCATTTATGTACGGAATACCACAAAAAACTAGTCAGTCCCAACCGACCCAACATTCGATATTTTCCAACAATACATCAAGGAGATCATCCTAATATGTAGGGGGGCTATTGTCCAGGGGGGCTGTTGTCCAGCAGGGGGGGCTGTCCAGGGGGGTCCAGTAGGGGAGGCTTCTGTCCAATAGGGGGGCCGTCCAGGGAGCGCCAGCAGGGGGGTCTGTCTAGGGGGGCTTCTGTCCAGGGGGGCCATCCGGGGGGGGCTGCTATTCAGGGGGG
Organism: Viscum album; assembly: GCA_963277665.1. Taxonomy (NCBI): domain Eukaryota; kingdom Viridiplantae; phylum Streptophyta; class Magnoliopsida; order Santalales; family Viscaceae; genus Viscum; species Viscum album. The sequence goes on along the minus strand of OY728161.1, from coordinate 692,752,490 downwards.
TCCAGTAGGGGGTGGGGGGGGCTGCTGTCCAGGGGGGTCCAACAGGGGGGGCTGCTGTCCAGCAGGGGGGCTGTCCAGGGGGGTCCAGCAGGGGGGGCTTTTGTAAATAATACTTTTAGAGTTATTTCATATTTTTATTTTCATTTATTGAGTCCACTTTTGTCTGTTCTTAATCTGTTATTTTAGAAGGTTCTTGTTCAATTGAATATTATTTTATAATGATTTGTTTCACATGTAGGGATCTCTCATACAACTCAATGATGGGGAACTTACCTCACAGTTTCGGGTCACTTTCAATCCTTGGGACACTGTAAGAAACTGAGACTTTAGTTAAGATAATTATCATTTTTTAATGTATTTATGGCTTTATTCAGGTATTTACATATCAATCAATTCACTGGTCTAATTGATGCCATTGCTGGTGTTCCCCTTGATGATTTGTAAGTTGATGGTATGTTTAAACAACACTTACTTGAATTGACATCTTTCTAGTTTACATAGTTTTTGTTACCATGTAATTAATCAGATTTCACTGCTTTAGTTTGTATGAATTCTAAGAATCCTTAGTGCAAAGTCTTTAATATTTTCTTGCTTTTACTGATGCTATCAGGAATGTTTCAAACAACCAATTTATTGGAGCTTATTTGTGTGTTGTTGTGACATTGTTATCACTTGGTGGACCACCCTTGTTATCTGTATATAGATTGTTACTATTTTATTTATTTTACTTTATATTCACTAACCCAACATATTATGGGATATATTAAAGTAATTAATATTATTGAACAACTTAATTTTATGCTCATTTCCCACACATGTATACAGATTGTTACTATTTTATTTATTTTACAGGTCTTGTGTTTTTTTACTTTATATTCACCTCCATTGGGGGGTGCTGGTGCAGGGTGGGGGCAGTCTAGGGGGAGGGGGTGTGCAGTGAGGAGGGGGCAGGGAGGTGGGGTGCAAGGTGCAGGGGGGTGGGGAAGTGGAGGTGTGCAAGAGCAGGGAGTTTAGAATTTTGGTTCATGTAAGATGCGGGATGAACGAATGGGCTTTGAAACTCTGGTACAAGGATATCCCAAACCAGATGATTTTTCTTGTTTGCTGAATGAGAAATAAAGTGCTTCCAATGGAGGAGAATATTTAGAATTAGGGGGTGGCTCTAGCCTCTGGATGTCACTGTTGTACAAAGGCCACACTATGAATCTTCTTGGAACTTATTTTTTCAGAGTGACTGGGTGAGGGGGATCTGGAGGTTTATGGGACAATTTCTGAATATCAATTGCAACGGGAAATCCATGTAAGAGATTATTGAGGCCTTGTTCTAAGGGGAGAGCCAGGGTTGGAGGTTATTATTCATTTATGTTTTGTCTTGGATGTGTGTGGGACTATTTGGGATGGTAGGAATAATGTAAGAGAAGGCAAGAGGAATTCCTCAATCTATTTTTAGGTTCAAGTGAAAATGATTGGGGCAGAGTTGGGAGTGATTATCAAGGGAGGAATTTTTTCTACTACCCTGATAAGATTTCATCCATGGATTTGTATGAATAGTGATTCTTTCCAAGGTAGTCAAGGAAAGGAGGCTTCAATGGAATCCTCCTGCTATGGGATTATAATTTAATGTGGATGGATCATGTATTGCCGGGGAGATAAGGGGGGGCGGGTTGGTTCAGAACAATAGGGGCTTAGCATTAAAATTGAATATGGATGGATCGTGTATTGCGGGGGAGATGATGGGAGGCAGGTTGGTTCAGAACAATAGGGGCTTGGTGATTCTGTGTTTCAATTCCTTTTACTGAATGGGTACCTCCATTGGGGAAGAGGTGAGTGCGATGAATACATGCCTTATGTTGTGTAATATTTTCATTAAGGAGATTGATGAAGTAGAATCCGACTCAATTGTGTTGGTTCGACTATTTTCGAAGAAGGTGGTGGTTCTATGGGATTTGGATTACCTTGTATGGGGGTGCTGGTGCAGGTTGGGGGCGGTCTAGGGGGAGGGGGGTGTGTAGTGAGGAGGGGGCAGGGGTGGGGTGCAAGGTGCAGGGGGGTGGGGGTGGGGTTGGGGCAGGGGAGGTGTGCATAAGCAGGGGGTGGGGGGTGCTGGGGGTGCTGGTGCAGTCCTCCCAACAGCCAGTACAGTTCACCGTGCTGGCCTTTTTTTATGCAGGCTATAGGGCTTTAGCCACGGTTCAGGTGGCCTTTATTGGCATCAATAGGGCTGACCCTATAGCCACGATTCCAACCGTGGCTATAGGATCTGACCTATAGCCACTCCAATACCATCCACGGTTCATGAAACCGTGGCTATAACCTATAGCCACGGTTTTTGGGCCTATAGCCACGGTTTAGAATCGTGGCTATAGCCTAAATTTCCAGTAGTGTTCCTTGAGAGCCTCTTTAGGGGAGAGGTTTTGGTCTTTTTATGAGACCAAGGCTTGATAAAAGTGGGAGAGGATGTTGGGAGGATATTTGTACATAATTTGGAGAAGGCACAAGGCTTGAGAGGAGTGAAGAGAAGAGGGAGTGATGGAGGGTTTTATAGTGGAGGGGAGAGGGGATTTCTCAATTTTATATTCATTAATTTATTATTTCTCCACAAGACAAGGAATAGTGAGTCATTCATGACCAAGAATAGTAATTTTATCATGTGAATCCGAATCAATTGGTCTTAAATTAGCATAACATCATACATGACTCTATAATTAGTGTATTTAGCTTATTTTGTAAATTATGGTATTTCACTACTCATAAAAAATTCAAGTATTTCAAAAAAATCCCAAAAATTCACCCCAACCATTCTTCGACGTGTAGAATCCAAAAATGAATTCCATTTTTTAAAAATAATTTTTTAAATATTATTAATTTAATATTTAATTAAAATCGTAATTTATTCTAAAAAAATAGTTATAAAACATGTATTTAATTATCCCAAAACATAGGTATATCATACTCCAACTTGAATAGTATTTATATATTATCATAGGTATAGTTACTATTCATTAGGTTATATCACTATTCATAAGGGTATGTTAATATTCATAAGGGTAGGATACTATTCACCAAAAATTATGTTTTTTATCAGACTCCAAATAACTTACTCATCGCAACCATGTATGTCAGATTTTCAAAATTCACATAACAAAAGTGATAAAATTATGTTTACTTGGATAGGTTATAACAAAGTGGTGTTTGTAGAGACTCAGTGATTCATACATTCTTTAATAAATCTATTTGTAAATTCTTGGGGTGTTACATTATCCCCTCCTTACAAAAATTTTGTCCTCAAAATTTGAAATTTAACTTCGAAAGTTAATGGTTGATACTTGAAAATTATCTTATGTAAACCCACATCAGAAATAGGTTTAAAAAAATATCCTCTTAAAAAGGTTAATAGAGATGAGGTGGTCACCCCAAAAATTATGCTTTCGAATGAGGTGACATTAGTTGGAAGAAAAAAAACTAGACATGGAAGAAAAATCTAACTATGAAGTTCTGATATAACATAATAAAGGACATGTTCAGATGAATGTTGATTACTACAAAACTATAAACTAAAAAAATAAATTCATCAATATTATCAATGATAATGATAATAGGAAAACATTTTATTTAAGACTATTTCCTTAAGTTGAGGAATTATTCCACTCTATAAGAGTATAAATATACATTTATACTTATAAACTCATGCTTTTATTTTAGTTTAACTATCTATACCTCATCACATATCATGGGTTAATCCATTTGGTGAAGAAATACATTAACCTCTAAAAGGTCATACAATGATCAACTTAAACCATTTCATAAATGGTTAAAAATTTCAAAATATAATGATTAAACACATTATAATGAAGTCCTCTAAATTTCCAAGATGAACTTATCATTAACCCTTAATAAACAATAAGTAACTCTAAAATTCACATTCCAAAATGTGAATAACTTAATCATGTATCCTCTTGAAATATCATAATAACTTTAATTACCGTAAAAACCATATTGGAAACATGAATTCTCCCATATTTCTTAAGTAAGATACATGTTATTAGATATATTCCTTAAATCCAAAAGTGTTACAAACATCATTGATGATGGCATAGACCACTTCTAGACAAGTCAATAATCAGTTCCAAGGTAGTAAATAATTATCTGAATCAATCATATCTTCATCATTATCTCAAAATCAGATATATATTAAGGGTTGTCTTTCCCTCAATCATGTTTTTTCTAAAAATTTTAACTTTCCACTAAATCACTTTTCATTTGAACCATTCTTCATATGACCTCAAATCCTTAATGAAATAGTACTACAATACAATCCTTATATATTTTATAATTCAAACAACATGTATATTACTGACAAAATATAAAAATGGCATGATTCTTGACTAGGAATATTAATCATTCTACTTCATCTGTGATAGCATTATAACTTTCTCATTATCCAAAATCATCATTTGGGGTATATTCCTTTGACGATTGGGACATTGATTCACATAATGTCCCATATTCTTGCAATTGAATCATTTTAAATTGGAAACTATTTTCTTACCCTTGCAATTATGAACTTGGTGTCCTTTTTCTCCACACTTGTAGCAAACACCCATTCCCTTCAAGAATTTACCAGGGTGATTCTTTCCATAGTTATCACATGTGGGAAAACACTTCTTTCCTTTCTTCCCTTTATCCCCGTATCTCTCTAGCATCCTATTATTCTTTTTCTTCCCTTCAAATCCATAGGACTTAGAGAAGACTTTACATACCTTGTTAACACATGATACTATTTCATCATATGATGAGGATACATGGGAGACAGTCTTCCTTTTAAAATAATGCTTAAGAACATTAGAGATATGATCCTTCTTACTATTTGCATCCCATGAATTGGTGAAGTTATCATTCCTTCTTCTAGGTTCCATATCTAATCAATTCTATATTATATATTAGCTCATAAAATCATGAATGCTCTATAACTCTAAACATGGTATAGCACATAGCATAAATTTATGCATCGTAAATCCTAGAACCATATACTTTGGTTACTTTGGGGACATAAATCCTTCACAATGGTGGATAAATAAAATGTGAATTATCATAAGCATATCCCCTAGTAGTATCAAACCAAGAGTGCATCAAGGCCCATTGTCATGTACCAGGATACCTCGGGTCAAGCTTGAAACTACTTGTCGTAGTTTTCACTGCTAGGTACATCTGTGCCAGAGCCATCTCTACTTGTTTGTATCCAGATAGGGATGTATTTTCTAGAAATATCCACATAATATATTACTTACTAAAATTCTAGTATGTTCTTGTTTGTTTATCCTCAAATACCATCTTAGGGCTTTGTTCCCTAACCTATATTTTCTAAATCTAGTTCCCAAGGTTTCTACTAAATTTCCTTTGATACCAACTGTAAGGACCTAACCCTAGTTGCCTGGAGTTGGTGACTTATTTGATTATATTGGTATATAAACAAGTAATAAGCATCTCGAAGTACTGATTAGTTTAGTAGTCTTAAAGAAACTAGATATATACATGGAACCCATTTTACATTTTTAAATGAAACAAAAAATGATACATAACAAAATCTAATAAACTGCATCCTTGAAAACTCAATAAATGATCTCTTCTTATTAACCTGTAGAAGGAAAAACAAATGAAAGGTGTGATCTCAAATGCTCAGTAAGGGTAATAAATACAGATGAAGATATCATAACATAAACATTAGGCATGTTGAATACATAAAAACATGTGCCTTTAACAAAAAATTGAACACATTATGGCAGGAATAAGAGATGAGTAAGTAATGTCATAAATAAACATAATCATGGGTATTATACTAGTAGAATAAACACATGAACCATAAATTCTCTTTTCATAATGAGGGAATGCATAATGCGGGACAACATAACCATGTCGTTAAGGCCTCGTGCCAAGACCATAAATAATCATTTTGTCAAGGCCTTGTGCCAAGACCGTAGTTTGTCTCATAAGACCTACCACTGCACATAGGGGTTGTAGCAGTCCCCACCCAACACTTAATATGTACAATAAATTACTCATATGAATGGGGATAAATACAATCATCATATACATTCATATTGAAACTAATATATGAAATGTAAATAACTTTCCCCTAACATTAATCATAAACACTAACCATTCGAAGTAAATTACTGAATGGTTTTAAGACAGCACATCCACATACAAAATACTCATAAACCATTAAATTAAATATGGTAGATTATAACATGAAATATTAATCCAAATAATACATAAGAATCAATAAGAGTGTTGAAATAGATGAAGATACTCTTGTAAAATCTTCGAGTAATTCTTGAGATAAATACCCTTTTACTTTGAAAAGAAGAGTTATTTTGGAAAAATATTTGTATAAAACTAGAAGTTAATTAAAGTATTATTTTCATAATAAAATTATTGATTTTATAAATATAATTTTTTCCAAAAATAGATTATAGGGTGCCCTTGAAAATGGGTATGAGTTTGAGAAATTCCCTTGAATCGGGCTTGTATTTTGGAAACAATTTTGAAAGTTTCCTTTTAAAATGTGTAACTATCCATAAAATCAGGAAAGGTTCTGGTTGGAAAATATATATATAATAATCAAACATAATTTATTATGAGTACATAATAATACATAATAATTTCATCGAGGTAATTAGAGAATCAATGTAACCTGAATGAAAATGGAAGTTTGGGTGAAAAAACCCTTACCACTTTGTAATCAATCGATTCGTATGCCCAAAAATTAATAATATTAAAATGATACATTAAATAACATGAAAATAAATATATTCATGATATGTTAAATCAATGGGAATTATACATACACCATACACAAGTATTAGTAGTGAATACGGGAAACCTCACAAAAATGGAAGTGAGATAAAGAAACCCCTTACCATGTGTTCCGATCTTGAACTTAAGGTCCTGGAATATGAAATTATACTTATTAATAACTTATTTAAGAGAATATTATACATGTATTTAGTTTATAATAATTCTGTTTAGATCATTTATTCCCTTCTTGATAAGTTATTATATTGAATTTTGTTGTTCCGTAGTGTTCATTTTCTTTATTTTTATAATTGGTTCACTTGTTCTTAACTAATGGGGTTCATGTGGAATGGATGTAAATATCCAGAATTGAATTCTCATATTATTTATGATTATCTATAGGTGTTAGTGGTCATTTATATAATTTGTTTGCATTGCATGAGGATGAATTATTATATAGAACTTTAATGATAACTGTTTCAGTTAATTTGTGGGTTTTGATTACAATGAACTCATTTTTCTTTATAACTTAATATCATTTGTACAAAGGGATTAAAGAACCTTAAAGAGGTTATATTACATATATGATAATCTGGTTCAACCATAACAATAATGGTTTCATGAACAGAATTGATAATGACAATAGAAATCGAAATCTCGTCGTCCTTGAATGTGGTAAATTGACACATCTCAAATGGTGTTCTTGCTACTAGTATAAAAGAAGGTAAAAGGAAGAGATGATGATAGCTTATTAAACTATCATGACAAAATTCCATTACATTTAATGTAGTGCATTCGTCACAACATTTGGATAAGGAGAGGTAATAATAGAAAAAGAAAACAAATGAACTTGAAATGAAAGACAAAGAATTAAAAAGAGGAATTTACCTCTTGAACCAAACTTCCTTGAGAGCCTCTTTAAGGGAGAGGTTTTGGTCTTTTTATGGGACCAAGGCTTGATGGACATGGGAGAGGATTTTGGTAGGATATTTGGACAGAATTTGGAGAAGGAAAAAGGCTTGAGAGGAGTGAAGAGAAGAGGGAGTGATGGGGGGTTTTATAGTGGAGGGGAGAGGGGATTTCTCAATTTTATATTCATTAATTTATTATTTCTCCACAAGACAAGGAATAGTGGGTCTTCCATGACCAAGTATAGTAATTTTATCATGTGAATCCGAATCAATTGGGATTACATCATCAGAACATCATACATGACTCTATAATTAGTGTATTTAGCTTATTTTGTAAATTATGGTATTTCACTATTCATAAAAAATTCAAGTATTTCAAAAAAATCCCAAAAATTCACCCCAACCATTTTTCAACGTGTAGAATCCAAAAACGAAGTACATTTTTCAAAAATAATTTTCTGAAATTTGATTAATTTAATATTTAATTAAAATCATAATTTATTCTAAAAAAATAGTTTTAAAACATGTATTTACTTATTCCAAAACATAGGTATATCGTACTCCAACTTGAATATTATTTATATACTATCATAGGTGTGGTTACTATTCATTAGGGTATACCACTGTTCATAAGGGTATGTTACTATTCATAAGGGTAGGTTACTATTCACCAAAAAATAAGTTTTCCATATCGGACTCCAAATAACTTACTCATCGCAACCGTGTATGTCAGATTTTTAAAATTCACATCACAGAAGTTACAAACTTATATTTACTTGGCTAGGTTATAACAAAGTGGTGTTTGTAGAGACTTAGTGATCCATGCATTCTATAATAAATCTATTTGTAAATTCTTGGGGTGTTACATTTTCTCTTTACATAGATAGAGATATGGATGGATTTAATAAATATATAAGATATATATGATATAAAAATGATCCTTTAAAGGTTAATTATTATTTATCTTTCTTTCTTTCCATCTGTCAAAAATTGAAAACAATATTCATGAGTACGTACGGACTACCATCTCAATGAACGGTGTAATTCATTTTTATATCTCTATATTATATATATATATATATATATATTATGTTATATTTATATTATTATTTAAAAAATTGAGATGATGTAACCCTGATTAGAGTACAAGGACCAAAACTACTGAACCAAAACATAAAATAAAAATGAAGCAAATATCACCTGAAACAGTTATTTTAATAAATAATTGTTAATAAATGGGAAATAAAGGTTATAAGTAAATAATATATAGTATAATATATATGATTATAGTTCTATAATAGATATATTATAATTATATAATTATTATACAAGAGGTTTGAACACTTATAAAGGAAGTCAGACCCTCAGTAAGGATTTATTTCATAATCTCATCATTATTTGGGATTGTTTATGTTAAAGTCTTCACTGGGGGAATTATTTTATATTTATATATTAAAAAAATAAATTTTATTATATTTTTATTTTGGTAAATTAAAATTTTCCTTTTATTTTCCACTCTTTAAGTACTCAAGATACCGAAATCATGTTTTAAGGAAAACTGACTTTGTTTTTCTACTCAATCAGGAATATTTTACTTTCATATCCATATTTTCCTTAAAAAATTTTAGATAATATTTTTACTATTATCCAATGATTTATTAAATAAATTTTTACCCATTTTTTACTTTTGAAAAATAGTTTAAAAGTAATCCTCTTGTTGTTTTCTGAATGAGGTGCTTTTTGACTTTTCTTACAAAAGTGTGAAATGAATTTTTTTTAACTTATATAGAATGGATGAAATTTACTTCTATCATTACCACTAAATGTTTTTAAGATTAATTTACAAGTTTACAATTTTATTTTAAAATAAAAAAAAATCTTAATATTTGGGAAATTCTTAGATTTTAAATAAGTGATTTCAAAGTGAAATAGGTATTTTTCTCAATAAATTTTTCAGTGATTTTTTTAAACTATTTTCATATATGTCAACATCCTTTATTGAATATTATGATTTAATGAGGATATACTCTAAAGATACCATCCACCATATTTTTATTTATGGTTTATGATCATTTTTACTAGGGGAAAGTATTGATATTTTGTATACAAGTACTTTTAATATTGACATTTATTTATTTTTAAGGAATATTGATTAAGTTGTATTATTTATTCATGTGATGAATGTATTGGACTTATTAATTGATAGTTAGGGAATGAAATTGCATAGCCCAAAAATGCATCAGTATATATCATGCGACAAAATAGATTGAATATTTGGTTAAGGTCTTACCTATCAATGTAGATGTTTTGGTATGAGGCCTTGATGGTATTTTTATATGTAACGTCCCCTACCCGGAAGACACTAAACTAGTGCTCCGAGCTGGGTTATCACATGACCTCAAGTCCACCTTCCCTTATGCCAGAGGTTTCCAACTAGTGGAAAGGGTCTAATAAGTCATGTGGGGAGACTATACCCTCTTTACCAGAGTGAGTCACAGCAGAACACAATGAATATAATGGAAGCAATATAAAACAACCTATAAACATGCATAACCAAACATTTCCCAAATGGGTACAACACAAATAAAAATAAAACAATGTCATGCCACACTAGTAGTGAAAGTGAATAAAACCCAAAAATAAAATAAACGGCCACAACTCCAAATGGGTCCCGACTCTAAGTCTGGATCCTTCTCTGTGTACATCCCAAGCCCAACTCAACATCTTAGTGTAGGGATATTCCCTTATCCTAACCTGCAATCAATATATCTTCTTAGGTACCCAATAGCGGATCGAGAAGGGTGTGAGTACAAAACTCAGTAGGCCACCACCAACGGTGTCTACAAAACATCCAGTCTAATAGATAGTGGATGAATGTACAAAAATAAATGGTAAGTAAACAAGGGACAGTTCAGGTGCCATAAGTTAACAAGTTCATTTAATTTATTCCTAAAATTTATCCCAATTACATTCCTTATACCATATTCATTACTCAATCTATTTGATCACATGTTCCTTGGGTTAGGCATAAATATCATATACACATGGGTCTAAGGAAATCAATCACAATGCATAGGGGAAAAAAATCAAGTCCCTATCTCACAAGGGATCCACATATCACATCAACACATTATCCTCACCTCGAAGCCTCAGTCTGGATGGAATGAAATTGTTAGGGGAATAGAGCCTCCATTCCCTTCCCTAACCCATGCATTTTTGGGTGGAGTTTAGAGCCTCAATCTAACTCAACCCAGGGGCATAGAACCTCAAGTCAATACCCCAATCTACCAATCCATGTGCACATTCTTATTTATCAGATCACCACAACCATACCATAACACAACCAAGCATATTAAATGCCATTGGTTATCACCATTCATAACAACAACATGGGAATTAATACTATTCCATAACCCATTAATACATTTACCATTTACAATTCATATCCATTTAGCCAAATTTCTATTCTCATGCCTTAACCCCTTAAGTTTATTCAACAACCCCTATGCCTTGTCCAAATTCATCATTGACCATTCATTAACCCATTTATCCCATTTATCATTTCCCAAGCATTTACTCACTTATGCATTTCAAGCACAATTCTCATATAACATTGCACAACCCCTTTATTACATTCAATCAATTAGTTGTACCACCTATTTCTCATGTATTAACCCATTACACAAATTGATCCATTCCCTTATTCCATCCCATTAACATATTCCCCATTTCCCATTCCATTACCCAATTACAAGTTCACCATTTAATATTCCATAATCCCTTGAGGCATTTCTAACCAAAATTCATGAAACAACCGACATAATATCTTTAAACTCAATTACCCATTTTCATGTCATTCCAATAACATATCATGACCTTATCACCCTAGTCATATTTATCATCATTCCATTTACAACCTAATCAACCATTGAACATGTTCTATTTGGGATTCACACTTTACTCGGAAATCCTTTACTTAACCCTACCACTCTCTAGGTTCGGAATTTCCGGTAAACCCCATGGGTAGACCTAAAATGGTCAATTCATCCTCAACACATCCCATGGGGATTGTTAGGGTTTCAATTGGTCCCTTAGATTCCCATTTTTATCACACACTTTAATGAAACCAACAACACAAAAAGGGGAAACAAGAACACCAACTTTCAGGCACAAATTCAAAATAAAACTATGGGATAATACTTTTATACCACTTACCTTGTATCTATTGATGAACACACTCTTAATCACAGCCTTAGATCCAAATTCAAGAACTCCTTGAAGCCTTTACCTAGATATTATCTGAAAATTATGGTATTAGGGTTTAGGATGGAGAAGAGAGGAAGATACAAACCCTAAACTAAAAAGAGAAGCAAGATGAGGATTGGGATTTCCCAGATCTTCAATCTGCACTTGACGACACTCAAAATGCCCAAGAATCGAAGTAGATCCATCCTTGAGAGCTCTTGTAAGCTTTGGTTCGTTCCTAGGGTTCCAAGGGAGAGGGAGGAGGAAAACCCCTAGTTTGGTTTCTGGGCCGCACGGTTTACTCGCACAGATGTCCAAACTGTGTGCAAACCATGCGACAGCTACTGTCCGCGAGAGGCCAGCCCACATGGTTTTTTGGGGATCCCGCATGGTTTTTCTCAACTGTGCGTAGACCGTGTGAAGGCTACTATCTGAGGATGGCTAGTCCTCATGGTTTACCTGCATGGTTTCCCCTAACCATGTTCAAATTGTGTGCCTTTCACTTCTTGGCCTGATTGCTCCTCTCTTCACGCCCTGAGCCCCCGGGGCACCCCTTAGCCCCCACCTGAACTTTGGGAAACACTTATTTATCCCAAAAAGGATAGGCCAAACCAAAACATAAACAAAAACATGCCTTAAGAAGATCCAGGATCTTACAACCTCCCCTCCTTATAATGGCTCGTCCTTAAGCCGCTCTTCTAAGCATCACCAAACTTCCGTAACAAGAGATCATGTCACATGGTCTGCCTATCCCTTCCCATCTTATATTTTTTGGGTGCACATCACAAGGTCCACCGAAAACGTATCAAGGGTAGAGACATATCCCACAAGTCCTCACCACAACAAGAACCAACAACTCCTCAAGAATGCTTCCTGTCCAACCACACCCAACCACTAGAACTTCACAGATAAAACTTAGACAATAGCTCCTAACTCCCTTTACATGGAAACATCACACAAAACATCACATCTTCATGAAGGAAACCAACCAGCACCTCATCAGCCTGATCCTCTCCACAACTCATGACCCAAATCACTTGGTGTCATTTTTCTATTCACCCAACTCTAACGGTGACAAACCCAATATCACCCGATGGAAAACACACAATCCTTCCAACCACATTTCCCGACGATTTCACTCCATAACTATACAGCCAAACTCTATCCAAAACTATTGGGTAATCATCCAACTAAACTCGTGTCAAGGATCTCTATCAGGGCTAACTTACCTGAACGATAACCACTCAAGTCCTCCCAACCTGAAACTCTGATCATGTCATCAACCAACCATTTATCTGGTATGGTTCTCTCCACTATTTTCGGTTACTTGGTACCTCCTCCATCGATGAAGGACCACCATATCTCAACCCAACCGTCCCATCACCTTGCATATTCCAAATCACCACACCCAGGAATCCATAGGGAATTACTCTACATTGGCATCCAGTCGCACCATCTAAACCATTTGAAAGGACAATTCTACACTATTCATTTGAGGACTAAGATCAACTTGACCTCATTCAGTTGCAACTTCGTTTTAGAAGGCGCTTTCTGCTACATCCTAAACCCGAAGGTGATTCACTCTCACCACACCCATTCAAGTTTACCATCTCAGGTCAGACCACCTTCGACTGGCTTTCCCTAGGAAACCCTCCTTTCACTGATGGTATGCTACCATTTTTCTCACCTTTCCAAGGTGATTACTAAATTTAGGTCTATCATTATCATCCCATGCACCCACTGAGTTCATTTTATGAATTCCAATAGAACTCCCTCATCACGGAACTACCAACCTCCAGACCATCATCGGGCTTCACCCTTGGCATGTCACCACATCCAAGTCCCACATTGCCTTTCTGAGGGACCTAATATACACCTTACAAGTTCCTTATTGGCATCCTAGTGCCACCACATCAACTCGATGTTCCCCTCTCCACATCTAGGACTGAATCATCACTCCCCACCTTAGGAGTGTTGTTACCACTGCTCTCAAGAGGGATTCCAACCACTGCATCTTATACCCGATCACAAACTGAACCCCAAACTTAGACATGGCCATCCATCTTTTTCCTAAAACAAGAAAAAAAAATTGTCATCCAATTCTCATTCATGGATTTTGTGAATGGCACCCATGAATTTTGTCGACATTATGTCCATCCTGAGGACCTCACCCAAAACTATAGTGGGTGTGAATTCCTTCATCTAGCTCCACATATACCATTTCCATGAGCGTAAACTCCATGATATCCCTCATGCAACCAAATGCCTCCATGTATCTTGGCATGAACCAGAGCTTCTCAACATACCTGGGACGATGTAAAGATGTTGGGAATGATCATCACTAGCTATGGTACACTAAGAAGTTGTCGAGGAACACCACCACCAACTTATCCATTTCTATTGTCAAATTATGGGACACCATGACCTACCAAGGATTTTAGGCCTCCCTATAAAATTTATTTCGTCAACACTTAACCACCACTACTTAGGTGTGAGTTCCAACCAAGTTCAACCATTGCTCCACAACCAAACCACTAAGTAGTCATAAACCAAAGTTTTATGTGGTACTACTTCTTCCTCACCGCTCAAATTCTTACGATGTGTCCCTGACAACCAACAATCATATCACATGGTATACCACACCATCCAAACCATCAGTCTCCCACAAAACAACCTTAACTTGCATATATCCCATCACCTTCTTACTTACCTAACCCCTTATCTTGGTTAGGCGGCCTCTGCATCTCACCCAAAAACCAAACCATTCATACAAAAAGTTTATCCATGTGACCACCCTCACCTTGGGTGTCACCATCAAGAAAAGGCATATAACCACACTCCATCCACTCTTGCATTTCTTCTCAGATAAAACCTCAAGACTCCCATTATTCATCATCCAAAAAGGGTGAGTCAGGAATCTATATGATACAACCCTTTAAAAAAAACTTTACATCCCATCACAAGCACTATAGTGCCCTTATGGAAGAACCAGACATACTTTACCATCCTCAAAACTTGCATTAACACCACCTCTACAGCTTCTCTCATGATTTATATTACAAGGCACCCACATCATTGGGCTATCCTCCCATGAAGTCACCCTTGATTTCAGAAAATATCAATGCGCGACCACCAATCGAGTCGCACCACCAACCATCAACCTTTTCACTTTTCCCCCCTTAGGTAAAACCCGCACCATGCAACACTATGCATCCCACTATCAAGGTTCCAAACATCTACATGTGTAGAACACACCCAAAATCACTAGAAACCCTTTCCAACATCTCTCATAGGTCACCCTAAAGGTTGAATGATACCAACTCCCTAGACTGGAGTCACAACCAAAAGAATACATTGGTCCTCTCTCCAAACCATATTTATCATGACACGAACAAAGAAATGCTCATGCATGACACTCTCACCCCAGTTCCGATGCGCACTGTGCCTAGTGCACCAAAAAACCATTTACTCTAGGTCACACACCAAAGGTGTACACATTAATCGGCACTACGAGCAAAACATCCTCTCTGGGATTTAAGACACAACTCGCAAGGTCTCAACTCATAAGGTCATCAAGACCCAAACACTATCCTTAGGGTTCAGCATGCACTCTGTACTATCATGAACCATGAGAGTTTTCCTCACCCACATTACTGAACAACGCCTCACAACCCCAAGGCCAAAAACCCGCCAAGGGTTCCCTAAACACACCACCTATGCCATATCACAACCGGAAAGGATTCACAATCCAAATATGAAGTCTCAACTAGTTCACTCTCACTACCCCAACCCACACATACAAGGGTCAAACTGACAACACAAAGGATACCCACCTTTGAACCCAAAAATTTTCATTTTAAACTTATCATTAACCCAACACTTCAAATAATGACAGACATAGTTTAACCAAAGATGGAAAAGATCTCATGCTACCAACCTTAAACAAAACATTCTTCATAATCTACCCCAATGGTCAACATCACACTTTGAACACTACCCTCTACCATACCTATCGTGGGTCATGGTCATCATGGGGGTAAAAAATTTACTTAATCACAAGTCTTTAGTCAACACCCATTCAACCCATTATTCTTTTACAACACGATTCTTTCCTCTTAGACACATTTCCCATTTCATAACTTGTTACAATCATCATTTTAACTCATTTACACCTTTTATTGGGCAAAATTCATTAACAATTTTATCATCATTATGCAACCATTTTTCTTTTAGACACCAAAAAAACCTTTAAAATTTATCACAACCCAAAATTCTAACCCGGTCACAAAATTTCTTTATACATGATATTCCATAACTATTCAGTTGCGTTCTTTTCATTCACCCACTTTCATTACCATTATTAGGAATCATTTTCTGCATATTTATCATGGGAGTAAAAATGAATTCCACTCTCTATTTCCCCACACACCCATCTCATGTGTGTGCCTATAATGATGCATGACACCTATATACTTAGGTATCTAAAATGATGCATGAATGCATAACCTCATGTCATTCCAAAAATGAGCAGAATATCATAAATCAGTCAAATCACACAGCATGTGCATCACCCAACGGTGAAATATCATTCAACCGTAACAACACACATCAAGAACAACAATTACCACCCAAGGTGACTTGGTTTTCCCCTCATACATGGGTTAGATACTTCCAATAAAGAGCTCATTACCAAGGCCCAACACATCATAATCTCATGTCTACCATCCATAAATAGTAATAAAGAGAAAATAACTCCTTTAATACCACTTTATAACTTCCCCAACCCAGAAGCCGCTAAACTGGTGCTCTGATCTGGGTCATCACATGACTTCAAGTGCGCCTCCCTATATGCCAGAGGTTTCCAGCTATTGGAGAGGGTCTAATAAGTCACATGGAAAGACTATACCCTCTTTAATAGAGTAAGTCACAGTAGAACACAAATAATATAATAGAAGAAATATAAAACAACCAATAAACATTCATAACCAAACATTTCCCAAAGTAGTATAACACAAATCAAAATAAAACAATGATATGCCACACAAGTAGTGAAAGTGAATAAAACCCAAAAATAAAACAAATGGAAACAACTCCAAAAGTGTCTCGACTCTAAGTATGGATCCTTCTCTATGTACATTCCAAGCCTAACTCAACATCTTAGTATCAGGCCCTTTCCCTCGTCCTGACCTGCAACCGAGAGATCTTCTTGGGTACCCAACAGTGGCCCGAGTAGGGTGTGAGTACAAAGCTCAATATTCCACCACCAATGGTGTCTATAAAACATCTAGTCTAATAGATAGTGTATACAAGTACAAAAATAAATGGTAATTAAATAAGGGACATTTTGGGTGCCATAAGTTAACAGGTTCATTTAATTTATTCCTAGCATTTATCCCAATTACATTACATATACCATCTTCATTACTCAATCAATTTAATCACATGTTCCCTGGGTTAGGCATAAATATCATCTAAACATGGGTCTAAGGTAATCAATCACAATGCATAGGGGAAAAAATCAAGTCCCTATCTCACTAGGGATCCACATATCACATCAAAACATTATCCTCACCTCGAAGCCTCAGTCCCAGTGTAATGCATCCACTAGAATAATAGAGCCTCCATCCCCTTCCCTAACCCATGCATTTTGGGGTGGATTTTAGAGCCTCAGTCTAACTCGACCCATGGTCATAGAACCTCAAGTCAACACCCCACTCTACCAAGCCATGTGCACATGCTTATTTATCAAATCACCATAACCATACCATAACACAACCAAACATATTCAATGTCATTGGTTGTCATAATTCATAAAAACAATATGATAATTAATACTATGCCATAACCCATTAATACATTAACCATTTACAATTCATATCCATTTATCCAAATTCCCATTCTCATTCCTTAACCCCTTAAGTTTATTCAACAACCCCTATGCCTTATCCAAATTCATCATTGACCATTCATTAACCCATTTATCCCATTTATCATTTCCCAATAATTTACCCACTTATGCATTTCAAGAACAATTCTCATATCACATAGCACAACCCCTTTATTACATTCAATCAATTAGGTGTACCACCTAATTATCATGTATTAACCCATTCCACAAATTCATCCATTCCCTTATTGCATCCCATTAACATATTCCCCATTCCTCATTACATTACTCAATTACAAGTTCACCATTTAATATCACATAATCCCCTTAGGCATTTCTAACCAAAATTCATGAAACAATTGACATAATCTCTTTAAACTCAATTACCCATTTTCATGTCATTATAACAACATCTTGTGCCCTTATCTCTCTAGGAATATTTATCATCATTCCATTTACAACCTAATCAACTATTGAACATGTTCTACATGGTCTTCACATTTTACTCAGTAATCCTTCACTTAACCCGACCACTCTCTAAGTTCAGAATTTCTGGCGCACCCCATGGGTGGCCTTAAAATGGTCAATTCATCCTCAACGCATCCCATGGGGATCATGAGGGTTTTAATTGGTCACTTAGACACCCATTTTTATCACACACTTCAATGTAACCAAGAACACAAAAAGGGGGAAACAAGAACACCAACTTCCATGCACAAATTCAAAATAAAACTATGGTATAATACTTGTAGACCACCTACATCATATCTGTTGATGAACACACTCTTAATCATGGATTTATATCTAGATTAAAGCACTCCGGGAATCCTCCACCTATATCTCATATGAAAATGAGGTTTTTGGGGTTTCATATGGAGAAGAGAGAAAGATACAAACCCTAAACTAAAAAGAGAAGCAAGAGGAGGATTAGGCTTACTTGGATCTTCAATATGCACTAGACAGAACTCAAAACTCCCAAGAATCAAAGGATATCCATCCTTGAGAGATCTTGGAAGCTTCGGTTCATTCTTAGGGTTCCAAGGGAGAGGGAGGAGTAAAAACCTGAGTTGAGTCTTAAAATCCCGAGGTGGAATTTTTGTAATTTTTCCCAACTTTTATGGGTTTCACGGTTTACCCACACGGTTTTCCAAACTATTCCTAAACTATTCGATAGCTACTATATGCAAGAGTCTGATCCACATAGTTTTCCCTAACCGTGTGTAGACTGTGTGAAGGATACTGTTCGAGGATGGCTGGTCCACACGGTTTCCCCTAACCATGTGAAAACCATGCACCTTGCACTTCTTGGCTTGATTTCTCCTCTCTTTTCTCCCTGAGCCCCCAGGGAACCCCCAATCCCCACCTAAACTTTGGGAAACACTTATTTAGCCCAAAAAGGAGAGGCTAAACCAAAACTTAAACAAAAACATACCTTAAGAAGATCTGGGAACTTACATTAGATGTCTTCATATAAGGTCTTAATGATATTTTAGATGTATTGGCATAGGTCCTTGATGATAAGTTTTATATGTTTGAAATTATGCATTCCATCATTATGAAATAATTTATTTATTTCCATGTGATTATTTTAATAGTTATGATATCCATGGATAAGTTTCAATCTCATGTGGTTATTTATATGTCATTATTTGATCATTATTTATTCTCTTCATATTACTATTATGATAAATTTATTGATTAAATGAAATTTTTTCAGTTATTTACTTTAACATATTGAATATTCCTTATTTTTTCTATGATAGTTTTTATTGTATTTAACCCTTACTAAGCATTTGATCTCACACTTTATTTCCTTTTCCCAGGATACTGGGAAGTGTATTATGATTGATATATGAGGATATGCTAGAGAGGATAACTATGTTCTCAAAGAAAATATTTTCTTATTTTTTATGTTTTCAAATGTATGTGTGATTCAAGTATGTAATTAGTTTACCAAGACTGATAAGAAAATTGGACCTATAGGATGTGATTCCTTGTATCTAGTGCCAATGTAATAAAGTAACCACTAGCTATGAACTACTAGGGTTGGGGTCTTTAGAGTTGGTATCATAGGAAGTTTAGTATAAATCTTGATAACTAGATTTAGGAAAACACATATTAGGTAATATAACTCTATGATTGACTTTGAGGATAATTTTAAGTATATTTCAACATCCTAAAGTTTTGGTAAGGTAGAGATTATATATTTTTACTATCAATAAATCCCTAAATGGATACTATATGTGGATGTGGTTTTGGAACAAATTCATCTTGAAGTTATAACCTCTAAAAGAGTTGGTTGAGTATATATCAACCATCATTATGGTTCATGGTGAGTGTTCCCTTATTATGCACCTAATTTGACACTCTTGGGGGTTATGATTGGGTTAATTCACATTTTATTTATGAATCATTATGAAGAATTTGAATTAATGATAACCTATGATAGTTGAGGTTAAACATAAGATTTCATGGAGTTGAAATAAGGTGTCATGATTTAGACATCCTATGAATGATATTTCATTGTTTCCCACTATGATTATTTCTTCTCATGCTATACTTTTTGGTTTCGTTCAATGGATGGAACTAGAAGGAATCTTGTTAGTGTTGATTGTGATGGAAATGTGGTAATTATGAGAAATCAAATGGGACAATGACTATAGTAAAATATTATGATCATTACTAATCAGTTATCACAATATCTGATTAAAAATTTTCACCTTAACCAAATATCAAACTCATCAAAGAATAGATGGGTTTAGTTTACTGAGATCATAGGTAGTAGAGACCATAGAAGAAAGAAGGATCGATTTCCTTCATGTTAGAAATGTGGAAAGAGATACCCAGATGAATGTATCAAAGGAAAGATAATATTTTTTATGTGTGTACATGAAGGTTATAGAGCAAAGGATTACTAATGAGTTTAATGAATTATGTGAGAAGAACATATGTGTTATCTAAGTTAATTCCCTTATCAAAGGGTTAACTCCTAGAACAAGGAAGGACATATTCCATTTAGATCGTTGAAGTGGAAGGATTTAAGTGTTTGTGTATTGGGATTTGAGAATTATATTGTAGAATTTTTATATCAATGATATTTTGGTTATAATAATCATGAAACATCTAAGGATTGATCTAAAATAGTTTTTATTTTAAGTATTTGAAAGCATATGTTTAATGATACTAATGACCTAGAAAAGCGATTTAATGGTAAGGTGATGTGTTATATAAAAACACATGATTGAGGAAAATATAACTGTTAATATGTGCCCCATGTTGATATAATAATGTGTAGCTGAGATAAAGAGATGATTGATATTTATAAAGTAAATAGGATAATATTGGTATTCTTGGAACTGATTAGTTATTTGATGGTGTCTTTACTAAAGATTACTGTATGTTTGGATTTATGGAATATATTCTATAATCTAATATTTTATTTAAGGAAAAATAAGAGTGTCAATTTTTGGAATCATGCATGTCTTCATTTAGGTTTTATGGTGATTCAAGTTAATATTATGTTTTAGGAGAATATATGATCAAGGTATTCACATATTTGGTATGGAACATTAATAGATATTTTATGTTGTTTGGGGAACTAATGTAAAGTTGATTTTGGAAATTTAGTGACCTTAATTCTATTCTTTGTATTTTGAATTTGTTCATACATATTTTGAAAGGGTATTAAGGTTAACTATTTATAGAATGGATTAAGTTGAACTTTGGGTGTTGCTGTTGAGGTTTTAGAGATTAATATATTATATTTAATAAATTTCACTAACTATTTTGATTTTGGTAAATATTTAGAGATGGATAGAAATAATTGAAATTATTTTATGGATCTTATGATCCATTAAAAGTGAATTTTGGTGCTTTAGGCATGAAAATTTCATCTTGAATGTTCATTTCTTAGAGTAATAGATAAAGTGAAAATTGATATAATCACAACTAAAGGATGAAATTATGCTTATGAAATAGAAATATATAAAGTAATTATATTTTATAGTGTTATATATCTTGATCATAAAATAATACCTTGACTTTAGGAAAATGATCATGAAATAAAAATGCTATACTTTTTCCTTTATTTCTGATGAATCAATGGTCTTTTCACCCATCATAGATTTATGGTTTTGTTTTTCTTAAATTTCTATTGTCCATATTCTATATCACTCTATAATAGTCCTTGGATGTTATTTTTCTCCTCCATTTACATATTTTCACTTCCCGATAATTTTATCCTATTTGGAAACCTATTTTTTATTATTCTAGATAACCTTCATATTTCACTTTCCCACTTTTTAATAGGAAGTTTTGTTAACCCTTTTTATGATGTGGGTTATCAACAAAAGTATTTTCAAATATCAAGCCCTTTATTATTGAGCATAAGTTCAAATTGTGAGGGGTAAATTTATTAATTGGGGGAGAATGTGACACCCTGATATTTTAAAATATCACTATGTTTGATAGCATATAAAACATGCAACACCAAATTTAAATGAACCATGAAATAGTACTATTTAAATTTTACCACTATAACTTACTCATTGAATTGGTGAGTATTGATAAGATTAGCTGAATTATTATTATTTTATACATATATATATATAAATTACATATTCAATAATAATGTATTTATTAATTCTTAAGAAATAAACATTCAATTTTTAGTAAAGTCGTTTTATGCTTCAAAAATACGTTTCCTTTTAATTAATTTTTATTTATTCTTGTGAGAAAATATTATATTTAATTTTTTTCAATTTAATAAAATTTATTTTAAAAAAATAAACTTCATTTTTTAAATCATCATTTAAAAATTACCTTATAGTGAATTTTTTATAAATTTCTAAAAATATCGATTTTTTTATAAATAGTGAAAATTTTGGTTTTATTTGAAAATTGTATTTTTGTTTCAAGAATTTACAAAGTTTAATTTTGTTTTAAAATAATTTCAAAAAAAATAGTTATATTATTTTATTACTAATAAAATTGAGTTAATTGGAATCAATTTTATGGTTGAATTTGGTATAAAAATATTTGTGTACTTAAAAAGGTACTTTTCAAAAAAACTATTTTTCGTTGCATTTTTTGTTTCTATATTAAATTAATTTATAACACTTATAGGAATTGAATTTTATAAAATTTATTTAATATTTTTAATTGGGAGTATCAAATTTTGTAACTATTCCACTTTTATTTTTAGGCATTATGAACAGTAACTGTTGTAAAATTTATCACCACGGTAAATGGTAAATTGGGTTATCCTAGGCTAAAACTAAGTGTTAAGGTCACCATTTTTCATATTAATTATTATTGGATAAATATAATTTTACCCTTATCACCTTATTCTTAAATTTTAATTTTTTTAAGGTACACTTGTCCATGAAAATGACATATATAATATTTAAAGTAAAAAAATACAAAATGTCACTCTCTTACTTTTAAATATCTCTTATGTGTTCACATAGAGATAAAATAAATTTTTTAATTAATATTAATGGTTATTTTGATAATAATTAAATTATTTTAATTATTTTAATTTAATTATAATTTTTATTGATTAAATAATTTCCATAAATGATTACGCAACATTAATATGGTAATTCTTCAATTAATAGAGAAATACAAAAAAATGATTTTAAAAAATATTAAAAGTGATATAATTTGAGTGATTTATAGTATTATATGAATTTTGAAGATAAATATGACATATTAGGTATGTTTTAAAGGATTATATTTGGATTAAATCTTTTTCTTAGTATCTTTAATGTTAAATTAAATGAATAGTGTCAAAAATGACATTAATGATATTTTATGAAAATAATATTTTATTAAATTATTTAAAAATACTAAAAATATTGAAATAGTAAAAAGGGATAATATATGGTATAAATATTCATAACTTTTCCATTTATGGGCTAATTTTTATCTTATAAGTAAAATTATAACCCTTTAAGAGCGAAAAATGTGCTATCGCGGTTAAGGTTAAATTATGTTAACTAAGGGGTTAAATAAAAAAACTAAGGTTTGAAATACCACTTAAACATATCCAAATTTTATTTTTTTGATGATATTTAAAACATATCCTACCATATATTTGAATATATGTCCATTTGGAAGCATTTTTATTGAGAATGTCTTTATTATATTTTAATCTTTTAAGAAATTCTTAGAGTGATCCTCCCCTCACTTATAAAAGGGGACCCCACCATTATATTCTTTACACCACATTGACCAACCTAAATCTACCAATACCTATAAATTTATATTTTAAACATTCTTATACAAGTTATTTAGGTACCTTTATCCTCAAAATACCAACCCTAGTTGAAAGTTTCTATCCTGGGCGCTCTCAAATGAAGTGTGATTTTTGGGTACTTAGGTACAACAGAGTGGCTGACCAAGGTCGTCTCTCAAAAGAGAAAGTAAATTTAACAAAATATTAAAGGTATTTTGAAAATAGAATTAAAGTAAATAATAACACTAATTAAAATGATGGTGGGTTTTCAGTTATAAATTTAGAATAATAATGATGTAATAAGATTATATTTTTTTTGTTTTTTGAATGAAATTTAATCAATAAAACACAACGAGAAGATGTTTTTTTAAGAAAATATTTTTAGAAGGTGTAATGGATATAACTCTACCTCTTTATTTAATTATTAATCATTATAATTTAAATTAATATCCACTTAATTTTTATCCCATAATTTATTAACCCCCTAACCATACGAGAATAAACTTTACCACAAAGATGAAGTGAATTAAACCATAGGCTAGCTTCAGAACATGCAATCATAGCACCCTGCTTTGATTGATTTTATAAGGATAGATTGTGTTCAGTGGTAAATTAAGGCACATATACATTCATTAAATTAGGACTAATTGATTTTATAGATTATATGTTAACTCTACAAATTGATCCTATGTGGTTTGGTATTACCGATTAAGATCGCACTCTCACAATTCACACAATTCTCAACCTCGCGTGTTTTGTGTTTATTCTTCAATTATTTGATTAGTTTAATTTAAATTAAAAAATAAATTAATATATCATATTAATTGAATTAAAATATCTCATTGATTCAAAATAAATTAATTAATAATGTTATAGGTAGATCAATTACTAAAAAGAACTACTCTTCTATGGGTGGTGTAGTCATCGTAGAAACGTTTTGCATGATCAAAGGTTTAGAAAGGGTATAACCCAATATCATTTATAATATTGATTCCAGAATAAATATTATGATTAAATAAGAATATAATTGAACAAAACATAATAAAATAGAATAAATAAAATAGGAACAAAGAATTTTATTATGAAAACACAAATATTACAACATGAGAAAGAGAGGGAGGCTTCGATGAAAGGATCCTTACATCAAGATATCTCCCTATGAGTATAGTGAGTTTCAGAACCTCCAAGGTGATGAGAGGACTCCTATGGAACTATAAATTTTCATCACTTCACTCCTTGGTTTAACTTGTATATGAGGTTCCCAATGTGTCAATTTATATCCAAAATGAAAAGTGTTTTGGGAACCCAGATTTCTAGATACCATTGTTGTCTCAGTTTTGGGTTGGTAAATGGACTGATGTCGACTTGGAAAAAATAGAAAATTTTTAGGTCAGAATATTGAATGTCTTAATGTCAAATTTTGAGGCCAATAGAGGATTACAGCGTGATATATGGCCAAAATAAAGAACCAAATCTTTGAATTCATGCATATTTTGTCCCTTGTACATATTGGTTCGAAATGGCCCCCTTAATGGATGAATTAGGTTTTGGTTTCTTGATATTAGTTGTATAAAATGAAGTTATGGAGTGTAATACAAAATTTCATCCCATTTGGAGTCACAGTTTTTTCTAAATATTCAAAACAGTGGACAAATATCCTTGGGCTTCCATGCAGTTTGGCCCATTTTCCTTTTGGATCATCTCCGACCCTCCAAATCACCTCCTCCTACAACAAAATCACCAAAACAAGAATAATTTCCCTTTTTAACAGTGATAAAAAAAATTAATAATTGAATCAAATGGGATTTGAAATTTGAGATAATATTTGTAATTTTAAATACAAAAAAAATTAAAACAGTGATATAAGGGTGAAATAAAGTAGTGAATTGTGATGCGATCACTAGGTTCCTTAAGAAATGATCTAAAGGAGGTCTCCCGAAGAAGAGGTAATTGTATTACCTGACCTATTTCAATTTATTTCTTCTTCTAACTCCTTTAAATCAGTGTTAATTATAATAAATTAATAAATTATGATACATAAGTATAATTAAATGTTATTACGATTATGAAACCACCATTATTCACCCTCTTTTCCATCAAATGTGAAGTGAACATATCGCTCGTGCATATGTACAGATTACCATCACCACGTAGCGATGTAATCAATTTCTCATCACCATATTTTATAGATGGGTATTATGATGGGTTTAATATTTATATATGATATTTATGACATGATTATACTTCGATAATTACAATATCATATCTAACTTCTTACATTCCAACCCGTTGAAAAAAGATAATGCCCCTCATGTGTACGTGTGGACTGTCGCCTCCATGAAGTGATGTCATTCATTTTTCATTTACTCTTTACATGGTTGATAATAATGATATATTTAATTAATATATAAGATATATATTATATAAAAATTATCATGAAAATAGTAATTTTTATTTACCTTTCTTTCGTTCCATTTTCCAAAAACTAAAAACAGCATTCATGCATACGTGCAACCTATTATCTCCATGAATGGTGTAATTCATGTTATATATCTATATTTTATGTATATATATATATATATAATATTTATATCATAATTAACATTATGGATATTTTGGTAAATTGATCAATGTACAATGACCAAAACTACCGAACCAAAACATACATGAAAAATGAAGCAGTTATCACCCAGAACAGTGATTTTGATAATGAATTATTAATAAATTGGTAATAAAAGGTTAAAAATAAATCATATAAGGTATGGTATATATTATTATGGTTTTGGAATAGATTTATAATTAACCTATATTTATTATACAAGAGGTTTGAACACATATGAAGGGATTTAGATCCAAGATAAAGGTTTATTTCACAATCTCAACATTATTTGGGATTGTGTATGTTAAAGCCTATATTGGGGGAATTAATTAATTTTTATATATTAAACCCAACATATTTTATTCTATGGTTATTTCTACAAATTAAAGGTTTCCATTTCATTTTCTACTCTTTCAGTACTAAAGATACTGGAATCGTATCTTTAAGGAAAACCGACTTTGTTTTTATAATCATTCAAGAATATTTTTATTTGATATTAATATTTTCATTAAAAATTTTAAATAATATTTTTATTATTCTATAATGATTTATTAAATGAATTTTTACCCATTTTTTAATTAAAAAAATTGTTTAAAATTAATTTTCTTATCATTTTATGAGTGAGGTGCTTTTTTACTTTCATACAAAAGTGTGGAAAGAAAATACTTTTAACATATACAGCATGAAATAAATTTCACAAAATTATGATTACTCAATCATTTGAAACTTACTTTAAAAGTTTAAAGTTTTCTTTTCCAAAAAAAATTCCTTAATATTTGGGAAATTTTTAGATTTTAAATAAGTGATTTCAAATTGAAATGGTGTATTTTCTTCAAGAAATTTTACAGTGATCTTTTTAAAGTTTTTTCATCTATATCAATATCCTTTGTTGAATCTTACAATTTACTAATTATATACTCTAAATATACCCTCCACCATATTTTTATAAATGTTTTATAATCAGTTTTACTGGGGAAATTATCTTCGTTTCGTATTCTAGTTCTTCCAATACATATAGTTATTGATTTTTAAGTCATATTGATTAAGTTGTATTGTTTATTCATATAATGAATGCATTGGAATTATTAAGTGATATGTGGGTCTTTAGATTACATATCCCTTCAATTAATTGGTAAGTCTCATGATAAAAAATAGAATGGGTATTTATTTGAGACCTTACCTATTTATGTAGATGTCTTGGAACGAGGCCTTGGAGGTGTTTAGAGATGTATTGGCATGAGGCCTTGATGGTATTTTTAGATGTATTGTAACAAGGCCTCGATGGTGAGTTTCATATTTCTAACATTATTCATTCCATAATTATGAAATTAGTTATTGATTTCCATGTGATTATTTGAGTAGTTATGATATCCAGGGATAAGTTTCAATCTCATGTGATTATTTATATGGAATTATTTTATCATCATTTATTTCTACCATATTACTATTATTGTCAAGTTATTGATTTAATGGAATATTTTTTCAGTTATTTACCTTTACATGTTGATTATTCCTTCTTTATTCTATGATAGTTACCTTTGTATGTAACCCTTACTGAGCATTTGAGCTCACTATTTTTTTGTTTCCTTTCCCTAGGATACCAAGAAGTGTACTATGATTTATTTAAAATGATATGATAGAGATAATAAGGATGTTTTCAAAGAAAATACTTTGTTATTCTTTTATGTTTTCAAATGTATGTGATATTTGATTATGTATCTAGTTTACAAATACTACTAAACTATTTGGTCCTTAGGGATGTGATTCCTTGTTTCTAGTTCCAATGTAATAAGGTAACCACTGGATTTATTCTATTAGGGTTGGGGTTTTTATATTTCATAAGTGTTTGGTCACAATTTCAGCATGATGGTGGTTCTTGGTGAGTTTTTTTGTGATTATAATGAGTTGGTTTAAATTATATAATTAATTATAATTGATTATAATTAATAATTTATATCTTTCGACATGTGTTAGGTGCTTAGGGTGAGGATATTGGCTCGGTTGATCAAGGTTGAGGCTGGATAATCTTGGACGGGCTTTGAAAGATGTTGTCAACCCTTTTAAATGTTTGGAAAGAATTGAATAAAGGTATGTGATCTCACATACTTTTCATATAGATTTATGCTTTCATTTTATGTGTTATGTGATACACGGGCTCACCACTTTAGGCAAGGCCCTTTTTGTTCAATGGTTATTTAATTTATGTTGAATGTTTAAATTAAATCAAATGGTTATTTAATTTAAATGGAAATTTTAAATTAAATAAAAATGTATAAGTGAAATGAATGAGAACCAAGGGTCATGAACAACCCTTATGTTCAGCTTATCACCTCAGTCGCCAATGGTTGAAGCTAGGATTGTGAAACACTGGGTGTCCTCCAAACACCCTAAGAGGTGAAGTTGGACCAACTGAAACCCTTTATCCCATATATAGGGGATTGTGGCACCTCTAGGTTGGAGGTGAGGGTCAACTATATATCCTAGGTTGTGTAGGACTTAGATGACCCTTTATGTGATTCGAGATGCTCGGGCTTATAGTGATAAGAACGGGATGAGTGATCCTCTTCCATTTGATGTGACTAGGTCTAGGTGAATAGAACTTTGAAAAAATGGTATTGGGTTAAATAAGAAAATTAAACTTGTGTGGACTTGAGAATCAAGATGGTCCATGGAATATATCTTGATTAGTTCCCATGTAGTGATACTATGTGAATTCAGAAAGTTTATGCTAGACTATTGATGATGTTGAGGGACACACTATATTGGGGCCTCAAGCATTGACCTGAGTTTGTGGCTATGAATAAAGACCTACGCAAGGGTGCCTTTATTTTAATAAGACCAAGGGGACCCACTAGTACCCTATTAATAGACTGACCCTGAGTGGGTGTATGTGAGAAGGTAGTGGGTGTCGTTATGGAACCTATACCAAATTGGTGAACCTAAGGGGATGTAGAAAGTGATGATGGGTGTGGGTGCTTTATCAACCCTTGTGTTTCTTATTTTATGGAATGAAACCTTGGAGAATATTTTATATAGTTGGGATACCATTATTGGGTCCAGTTTGTATGGGCTACCACATTTGGAGTTGGTTACAGATGGGATAATCCACAGATACGGAGTTCGGTGACTGAAGCTACCTTAGATTGGTATCTTTGTATATGATAGGGGGTGCCATGGATTTGGAGCTTGGATGATAGGTCTATCACAAGTCGCATCCCTAGAGTCATTAGGATATGATAGGATATTTCATTGATATGAAGTTTGTATGATAGATTTGATACATGCCTCATCCAAAAATTCATAAGGATATGATAAGGGCTTCCATGGATTTGGGTCCCATATGATAGTGTTGTCATAAGCCTCATCCCCAAATTTATGAGGATATGATAGGGGATTCCATGGATTTGGATCCCGGATGATAGGGTTATAATGGGCCTCATTCCGAGAGTCATGAGGATTTGATAGGAGATTCCATGGATTTGGAATCCAAAAGATAGAGCTTTCATGAGCCTCGTCCCCAGAGTCATGAGGATATGATAAGGGATTCCATGGATTTAGATCTCAGATTATAGGGTTTTCATGGGCTGTATCCTTAGAGTTGTGAGGATATGGTACGGGATTCCATAGATTTGGATCTCAAATGATAGGGTTTCCATGGGTTCCGTCCCTAAATTCGTGAGGATATGATAGGGGATTCCATGGATTTGGAGCCCAGATGTTAGGACTACTTTGGGATGGGTCCCTGGAGTCTTGATGATTGTGTGGGGATGCCATGGATGTGGATATTGCATGTCACTTGGGAGTCATGGTCATCGTGATGTTCTCAAAGACACCTCGACACTATCTAAAGCATGTATGGTCGATTGGGGTCATGGACTTAAGCCAAATCAAGTACATTTCTTCAAATAGACTTCCACTCAAATTTTATCCCAATTTTAAAGGTTTTTGTCTCAATCACACTTCATTGAGGCATGATTTAGTATTATGCACCAATATTTATTTTTATGGTGTAACTATTTCCCCATTTATTTATAATACCATAAATTACTATTGAAATTAGAAAATTTACTTCCATTAATGTTCGTCCTTGATGTGGGTTGTGATTGATATCTTCTATAAAATATAAGGGGTTTTCATAGCTCAATTTACTTCCTTGAGTTATAATGTTTCTCCCCAATCTTCATATTTCATTTATTATGGTATGACCTATTTATATCTTGGGAGATCAATTTTGAATCAAATCTTCCTTATTGATGATTTATCACCCTTCTTGAAAATTGAACTATGCTAAGAATAATTCTCATTCTCTTAAATGATGGTTTCCTCTCTTTGTTCATAATTTCCCTTCCCACCAATGTTCTCACTTTTAAATTGAAATCCTAATTATTTTTTATTTCATGTAATCATCATATTTCCCTTATCCTCTTTTCAAAAAAAGTTTTATCATCCTTTTTATGATGTGGGATTTCAATAAAGGTATATTTAAAACATAAAAAGAGAACCTTCTAATTTATTATTTCGGGACAAGTTTCACCTTTATAAAAAAAATTCTCCATGAATATATTTTAAAAACCCTCATTTATTTTATAGAAAACCATATTAGTTTAACTATGGTCTAAAGGTAAATAATAATCCTTTTTATTCCTTAAAATATCTTCATCTCATTATGAAAAGTGTCACCTATGCGGTTCATTTTTATGTCCCCTTAATCATTATCATGAATTTTCCTACATTGGAACCCAATGTGTAGGACCTATGTTTATTTATTAAAATATAAACATTCCAAAATTATTTAATTCCTTCTTCTATTGGTAATATTTATGATATGGTCTTCAATTGTGATTTTAGATAGGGTTATGAAAATCACTTCTTTCTTATGGGTTTTATCATGCTTATACTTTATGTATGGTTTCTTTTCCTCGTGTTTCAAATGTATGCATGTACATATTAACATTATGTGATGGGCAGGTATAAAATTATTTTCCCTACAATGCATTGTGTAAGAACCCAGATCTCTTTTCAGGTATGTTTTTCCTTTTTCTGGAGTTTTTGAGAAAAATGAATTTTCTGGAAATTTCAGAAGTACACGCCGTGTACTTTCTGAGTACACGTCGTGAACTCTTCTCGGCTCAAATCCGTGTGCTGGTCGTGCCTGGGCCACACACACGGTGTGTAAGGATGAGGTGGAGGCCGGTTTTTTGGAGTACGGAAAAAAATTGAAGTACACACCGTGTACTCTAGAAGTACACGCCGTGTACTTTCTTTTTTTTTCATTAAACGGACCGGGGTCGCGTCTAACCCCCATATTCATCTTCTTCTCCAGTTTTTGACCGTTCGAGAGAGACCATACGGACGGAGCTTCGACAGAGTCCTGCCTCGCCGTCCTTTCTCCGATTCGAGCATGGTCAGTTGCATTGGAATCGCAGCGGTGAGTTCTTCCTTCTGCTTTAGCCTTGTTTCTTGATTCCTCCTCATTTCCAAGTTATCGTGGGATGAACATTTTGTGTGTTTTCTCAGATCTACATTGTTATAAGAGGAATCTGTCGTCGAAGTTCACATATATCGATCTCCTAGGATCGAGGTAAGTGGTTTGTTCCTTTCTGTAGAAAGTTGATAAATATTTTGTGCAAATTCCACCAATACCCTTGAACGGGGTATTGTGTGTTTCCTGTTTTTCCCTGGTTACTTGCCTGTTTTGCTTGATTGCCTTATTAGAGGTTATTGCTTGTGATTAGAGTAATTTGTTTGTGCTCAGATTTCTTTTCCATGCTTGTTCTGCCTGTTTGGCATTTTTCCAGTTGTCATGCCTAGTTGTAGGATAGTGGAACTGTTGTTTTATCATTGCTATTGAACCTTAGTTGTTATCCAAGTAGTTCTTGAGGTTTACTTGGACGACACATGCGTGCTGAGCATGTTTAGTTATACTTAGGACTGTGAGAACCTAGAGTAGTAGACCAAAGGGAAAATTGACGGAAGTGCTTCTCCAAAGTGTCTTTTAATCACGATGCGAGACCAAAGGGAGAATTGATGGAAGGGCTTCTCCAGAGTGTCTTTTAATTATGATGCGGGCCACAGGGGGAATTGACGTTGAGTTCTTCCCCAGAGAGCCTTTAGCACGATACGAGACTATAGGGGGAATTGACGGTGAGTGCTTCCCCAGAGAGTCTGCTTAATTTACGTAGCTGAACCAGAGGGGTGAGACTGTGTGTGCCTCCCATAGGGTTTCTTGCACTTAGAGGTTGAACCATAGGGGTTAGACTAAGAGAGCTACCTAGAGGGTTGTCTGTTTTCTTCTTGTTGTTGACTGCTTACTTGTGTGCTTTACTTGTTAGAACTGTGGATTGTAGCTGCTTGTGTTTTCCTGTTTACTGCTTCTTGTTTATTTACTGTCATGTATTCATTGACTGTTAGGCACAAATCTTTGGGTGATTGCCTACTGGGATTGTATCTCACACCCTGTTTGGGCCATGATTTTGGGCCCAAGCAGACTATGTTGTTGCAGGTATAGATAAGTTCAATCGCCCTTCTACTTCAGGATCTTGATTGCACCAGGAGCTGGGGAGCATGGGACCGAGCCGTGGCTCGCGATGCTGAGGAGATTATTTTGTTTTTCTTTTGTACTTGGTTTCAGTTGTATTTCAGCACGTTGTAGTGTTTGAAGTTTTCCTTAGATAGTTGTACCTGGTGCATCAGTGTCATCATAGTTATATATATGCATTTCTTCCGTTGTTTGGTTTCTTTTGTTATGCATGTTGTTTACTGCTTCTGCTGTTTATTGTTGTCTTCTTACCTAGTATACCTTACCGAATGAGGGCATAGTTTCCCCACTGACTCACCAAGTCCCTCGCTACTAGTCGGCAGCCTCTGGAATTCGGGGAAACGCGCTTGAGGTCATGTGGAGAACCGGGTACGGGGCACCAGTAGAGGGGCTCCGGACTTGGGTCATTACAAAGTGGTATCATAGGAGTTCTTTTCTCTTGACTTACTATTTGGAGACTTTATCCAGGGATAGGACGGATTCAGTACTTGGTATTAAGCTGTGCCCGGGAATAGCTAACCTGTGTACAGGGAAAATCCATACTACCTCGTTAATTGTAGTTTCCTGGTTTGAGATTTTATAGTTGATCTGATTTCACCTGGAGTGATTCACATGAATTGTGCAGTTATTGTTTTGATATTTCGGTTCTATTTTTGTCGTAACCCAATTAGATGAGGGTATGCCATCTCATGCATCATATAGGAACTGGTAGAAATCACATGTCATGCATTCTTGTCATGCCATCTAGGGTGCATTAGCGATTGCATGTTGTTGTGATAGACTTTGTGTAGATTATGCATGTTATTTTGATAGTTTCTTGATAGATTCTCTGCTGCTATGTTAGAAAATTGCTGCTTTGTTCTTTGTTTAAAGTGAACACCAAAAATTTGGTTCTTGAGGTGTTATGGGCCCTCACAGATCGGATTTTGGCATCTTTTCTTCTTGTTTTTGTGTTCTGGAATTCTGTGCAGTTTCTGAGCTACTGCCCAGAAAAACCCAGAATACACGGCGTGTACTTTTTAGAACACACCGTGTAGTTTTCAGGCCATGTCACTGACCGTGTGAGCAGAACATGGTGTCATGGGAGTAACTTCGGGAACACGCCGTGTACTATTGGTACACGCCGTGTGAGTTCGGGGCCGTGTACCCGGCCGTGTCACTAACAACACAGGTTGGGGAATCTCGGGTGGAACACGTCGTGTCCATAGGGAACACGTCGTGTAGTCTTGTCCAGGTACCTGGCCGTGTCATGAACAACACGGGCCGGCGTTACCTTCCTTTACACACACCGTGTTTGTTCAGAGCACACCGTGTAAGGTCCAGCCGTGTAGACGGTCATGTTCTAAACAACACGGGTCATCGAAGCCTTGTCTAGTACACGACGTGTTTGTTTAGAACACGTCGTGTAGTCTCGGGTTAAGTCGGACCGTATGGGTTAGTCGTGTAAAGAGACTCGGGCAGAGGACTAGTTTTCAAGTACATACTGTGTGTGGGGGTCAACACGCCGTGTAGTTTGAAGTGTACATGACTTGTAGGGTGAGAGTACACGCCCATGTCAGTGTTTTAAAAAGATACGTCGTGTAGTTTTATACACGTCGTGTAGTCGTGTTTTACAATCTTGTGTGTTTTTCTTCACCTGTTCCCATTTTTTACTCTTGTTTTCTCTGTCCTTGTTTTCCTGATCTAAGGTTTGCTTTTGATCTTTCAGAGCTATTCCTCTGAGACGTCCTCTGGTCGTACGTCTATCGTCAGGCAGGGATCAGACACCAGACAGGGCTGATCAAGGACTTCCTGTCGATCCCCCAGTTGAGCCAGCCTTGGCACCGGTTTTCATACCAGTTGCAGGAGATGATGCGCATTTCAGGGAAAGATTCATGAGGATGATGCAGGCCTTCCAAGGAGCACCGCCTCCAGCCTCGTCTATGGCAGACTTGACGTGGGTCTTTCAGCAGCAGCATCCTCCCACGTTCTCGGGGGAGGGAGGACCTCAGGCTGCAGAGTCATGGCCGGAAGCCATGCTGACTATCTTTGAGCATCTGGAGATGCCTCTAGAGAGGCAGGTCAATCTCTCCACCTACATGCTCCGAGACTCCGCCAAGAGGTGGTGGGACGTGATCTCACAAGTGGGTCAACAGCAGGCTATGACTTGGGAGAAGTTCCAGCGCGTGTTCTACGACTAATTCTACCCGGAGACCCTGAGGGCCGATCGAGCCCGGGAGTTCATGATCTTAGAGCAGGGTACTCTATCTGTCATGGAGTATTCCTCTCATTTCACTGAGCTATAGCGTTTTACACCCCTTTGGGATGGGAGTGGGGTGTTCTTGGTGAGGAAGTTTGAGGATGGACTCAGGCAGGAGATCTGCTCGCAGGTGAATATCTTCCAGCTGACTTCCATTACTTCCATCGTCAATCAGGAATTGATTACAGAGCGCAATCTGAGAGACTCTAGAGCTACGAGCTAGGGCGGTTCTACTTCCAGAGTTAGCCACCCTCCAGATGAAAGCAAGAAGCGTCGTAGGGAGCCTACGCGCGGTGATTCGAGGAAGCGAGATGCATCATCAGGAAGCCAGGTGACATGCTATCAGTGTGGCCGAACAGGGCACACGTGGCCGCAGTGCCAGAGAGACCCCGTGGAGTGCCGATCATGCGGCAAGATGGGTCACCTTCAGCGTTTCTGCCAGGTTTTCTCACCAGCAGCAGGTGACCGGGGTTATTCCATGACTCCTCATTCAGGAGCAGCCCCTCCAGCTTCTCACCAGTCGGGGAACTGGATTTCTTCCGGCCATTCGGGCCGAGGTGGAGGTCGAGGCTATGGAGGTCAGCCACCAGTTCCTCAGCACCAACAGGGCGGTTCAGCTCAGAGTGGTCATCCAGGGGTGCAGGGTCGCGGCACGGGCCAGTCTTTCGCTGTGGAGCAGAATTATCAGGAGTAGGATCCCTGCCCTTCTACTGTTCGAGGTACGATTTTAGTAGCCTCAGTTTTATCTTCATCCCTTTTCAATACTGGTTCTACACATAGATTTATCTCCATTGCTGTTGTGGAGAGCCTTAGACTCTACATATTTTCTTCTGCCGACTCGTTTACACTAGACACACCTTTGGGGACGAGGACATCTAGTGTACGCCAGTGTAGAGAGTGCCCTCTCGAGGTTGCAGGGTATCGCTTCTTATGGGATCTCTATGTCCTAGATATGACAGGCTATGATGTCATCCTTGGCATGGATTGGTTGATTCCCTTCCAGGCAGTCGTTGACTGTTATCACCGCAGGGTCAGTTTCATTTCACCAGAGGGTGAATCTTTCCTTCATAGAGGCGAATGGGACGTTCGGGCGAGTCGGGCGGGACTCGAGCATCTTGGGCTAGGAGGGGTGACAGCCCAGATTTCTAGCCTTTACCTGGATGATCAGGGGACTCCACAGCTGGATTTTCCTCCAGTGGTGGATCGCTTCAGGGATGTCTTTCCAGAGGACTTTTCGGGTTTGCCTCCGGAGCGTGAGGTAGACTTCTCTATTGAGCTCGTTCCAGGAGCGGCACCAGTGTCCATTCCTCCATATAGGATGGCCACACCTGAGTTTCAGGATCTCAAGAAGCAGCTAGAGGAGCTACAGGCTAAGGGTTTCATCCGACCCAGTACTTCTCCTTGGGGTTCGCCGGTTCTATTTGCGAAGAAGGAAGACGGTACCCTTCGGATTTGTGTGGATTATCAGAAGATAAACCAGTTAACGGTCAAGAACCAATATCCCTTATCGCAGATTGAAGATCTTTTCGATCAGCTTCGAGGAGCCTGGGTGTTCTCGAAGATCTACTTGAGGTCCGGTTATCATCAGTTGTGCATTAGACCATCAGATATACCTCTGACAGCCTTCAGGAGCAGGTATGGTCTATACGAGTATACGGTCATGTCGTTCGGTCTCACGAACGCGCCGACAGTTTTCATGGCACTGATGAATCGAGTGTTCCATCCTTACTTGGATTCCTTCGTCGTGGTCTTCGTGGATGATATCTTGGTGTACTCTCACACTCGACACAACCATGCCACACATCTTGAGATCGTTCTGAGTACACTGAGAGAGCATCGGCTTTATGCTAAACTCTCGAAGTGCCACTTCTGGATGGATCAGATTCACTTCTTGGGTCACGTCATCTCAGAGGCAGGAGTATCTATGGACCCAGAGAAAGTGAGAGATGTAGTTTCCTGGGAGCAGCCAAAGAACGTTTTTGAGGTACGGAGCTTCCTAGGGCTAGATAGATACTACAGACTCTTCATTCAGGACTTTTCTCGTTTAGCAGCACCCTTGACAGGTCTGACCAAGAAGGGGGTGAAGTTCTCATGGTCAGATTCTTGTGAGTCAGCCTTTCAGTAGCTGAAAGGGAGGTTGACGTCAGCACCGATACTAGTCTTTCCAGATCCAGGCAAGAGCTACATTGTTTACTATGATGCTTCAGGTATCGGGCTGGGAGCAGTGCTTATGTAGGGAGATGGAGTCGTTGCGTACGGGTCTCGGCAGTTGAGGCCACATGAGAGTAACTACCCTACGCATGATCTGGATTTGGCAGCTGTTGTTCATGCCTTGCACTGTTGGAGACACTATCTTCTGGGAGAGCACTTTGTGGTCTTCACTGACCACAATAGTCTCAAGTATATCTTCACTTAGCGTGATCTGAATCTGAGGCAGCGTAGGTGGGTCGAGTATCTTCAGTCTTTTGATTTCGAGCTTGCCTATACGCCGGGAAAGGGAAACGTCGTGGCAGACGTGTTGAGCAAGAGAACTCAGATTCAGGAAGTTCAGAAGGCCAGTAGTGAGTGGCAACTGATGGCTCTGTTCTTTGAGATGCATCTGGAGGTGCACGACAGATGGGGACAGACTTTTCTATCTTCTTTAGCTGTTACCTCCACGCTACTTGATTGGATACGGATGAGGCAACTATCATACTCAGAAGGCTTAGTCCTACGGGAGAGTGTGTCATGAGAGGACCCTCTTCCTGGATGGACAGTGGGTGAGGATGAGATCTTGCATTTCCAGGGACGCGTATGGGTGCCAACAGACATACGTGAGGAGCTGATGCGGGATTTCCATTCCTCTGTTTGGGAAGTTCATCCGGGCATCACCAAGATGTATCAGGACCTTCATCGCCAATACTGGTGGCCATGTATGAAGAAGGATGTTGCTGGTTTTGTCTTGAGATGTTCTACTTGTCAGCAGGTGAAAGCATAGCATCAGCGACCAGTAGGCCTTTTACAGCAGTTACCCATTTCGGAGTGGAAGTGGAATAATGTTGCGATGGACTTCATGACCGAGTTTCTGAGATCACCTTGGGGAAACGATGTTGTCTGGGTTTTCGTCAATAGACTTACGAAGGTTGCTCACTTCTTTCCGATCAAGGAGACCTTTAGTGTCAATGATCTGGGACCACTTTACATCAGATAGATCATTCGTCTGCATGGAGTTTCGCACTCTATTATTTCAGAAAGAGATTCACGCTTTACCTCTCGGTTCTGGCAGGGACTTCAGAAGGCCTTGGGTACACAGGTACTTTTGAGTACAGCATATCATCCACAAACTGATGGCCAGTCCGAGCGCACGATCCAGGTGCTTGAGGATATGCTCCGAGCTTGCATCCTTGACTTTGGCGGTTCTTGGGAGAAGCATATTCCTCTGGTGGAGTTCTCCTACAACAACAGTTTCCAGGAAACCATTCAGATGGCGCCATACGAGGCTTTGTACGGTAGGCCATGCCGATCACCCTTATGTTGGGTGGAGGCAGGAGAGGCATCGTTGCTGGGACCTCGTCTCGTTCAGGAGACTTCAGAGCAGATAGAGCTGATTTGGAAGAGGATGGCTACAGCGCAGTCTCGACAGAAGTCTTATGCTAATCAGCGGAGACGACCTCTAGAGTTCGAGGTCGGTGATCAGGTTCTCCTACGTGTCGCACCAAGGTTGGGACACAAGAGGATTCAGAGACAGGGTAAGCTTTCACCGCGGTACGTCGGGCCGTTTGAGGTATTGGAGAGAGTGGGGCCGGTCGCCTATCGGTTGCAGCTACCTCAGAGGTATCGGGCCATGCATGACGTCTTCCACGTCTCTCAGCTCCGACGTTACTTTCCAGACCCGTCTCACGTCTTTCAGCCCGAGGAAGTCGAGCTTGAAGCGGATGCGTCATTCTAGGATAATCCTATCTAGATTGTCGATCGTGGTACGAGGGTTCTCCGCAGGTGGTATGTTCCTCTGGTACGAGTGTTGTGGCAGCACGGGCAAGTACAGGACGAGACCTGGGAGAGGGAGGCCGATGTTCAATCACAGTGGCCGGATCTGTTCGGGGTTTCTTCTTCTCCATCTCGTTAGGGAAATTCGGGGATGAATTTCTTTAAGGGGGAAGTTTGTAAGAACCTGGATCTCTTTTCAGGTATGTTTTTCCTTTTTTTGGAGTTTTTTGAGAAAAATGAATTTTCTGGAAATTTCAGAAGTACACGCCATGTACTTTCTGAGTACACGCCATGTACTCTTCCCGGCTCAAAGCCGTGTGTTGGTCATGCCCGGGCCACACACACGGTGTCTAAGGCTGAGGTAGAGGCCGGTTTTTCAGAGTATGGAAAAAAAATTGAAGTACACGCCATGTACTCTAGAAGTACACGTTGTGTACTTTCATTTTTTTCATTAAACAGACAGGGGTCACGTCTAACCCCCATATTCATCTTCTTCTCTAGTTTTTGACCATCCGAGAGAGACCGTACGGCCGGATCTTCGACGGAGTCCTGCCTCACCGTCCGTTCTCCGATTCGAGCACGGTCAGTAGTGTTGGAATCGCAGCGGTGAGTTATTCCTTCTGCTTTATCCTTGTTTCTTGATTCCTCCTCGTTTCCAATTTATCGTGGGATGAATGTTTTGTGTGTTTTCTCAGATCTATGTTGTTCTAAGAGGAATCTGTCGTCGAAGTTCACGTATATCAATCTCCTAGGATCGAGGTAGGTGTTTTGTGCCTTTCTATAGAAAGTTGATGAATATTTTGTGCAAATTCCACCAATACCCTTGAACGGGGTATTGCGTGTTTTCTGTTTTGCCCTTTTTACTTGCCTTCTTTGCTTGATTGCCTTAGTAGAGGTTATTGCTTGTGATTAGAGTAATTTTTTTGTGCTCA
Organism: Viscum album; assembly: GCA_963277665.1. Lineage (NCBI taxonomy): Eukaryota > Viridiplantae > Streptophyta > Magnoliopsida > Santalales > Viscaceae > Viscum > Viscum album. The sequence goes on along the minus strand of OY728161.1, from coordinate 692,712,140 downwards.
GATTGCTTTTCCATGCTTGTTCTGTCTATTTGGCGTTTTTCCAGTTGCCATGCCTAGTTGTAGGATAGTGGAATTGTTGTTTTATCATTGATGTTGAACCTTAGTTGTTAGCCAAGTAGTTCTTGAGGTTTACTTGGATGACACACGCGCGCTGAGTATGTTTAGTTATACTCAGGACTGTGAGAACCTAGAGTAGTAGACCAAAGGGAGAATTGACGGAAGGGCTTCTCGAGAGTGTCTTTTAATCACGACGCGAGACCAAAGGGAGAATTGACAGAAGGGCTTCTCCAGAGTTTCTTTTAATTACGACTCGGGCCACAGGGGGAATTGACGTTGAGTGATTCCCCAGAGAGCCTTTAGCACGATACGAGACTATAGGGGGAATTGACGGTGAGTGCTTCCCCAGAGAGTCTGCTTAATTTACATAGTTGAACCAGAGGGGTAAGACTGTGTGTGCCTCCCAGAGGGTTTCTAGTACTTAGAGGTTGAACCATAGGGGTTAGACTAAGAGAGCTACCCAGAGGGATACCTATTTTCTTCGTTTTGGTGACTGCTTACTTGTGTGCTTTACTTGTTAGAACTGTGGATTGTAGCTGCTTGTGTTTTCCTGTTTGCTGCTTCTTGTTTATTTACTATCATGTATTCATTGACTGTTAGGCACAAATATTTGGGTGATTTCCTACTAGGATTGTATCTCACACCCTTTTTGGGCCATGCTTTTGGGCCCAAGCAGACTATGTTGCTGTAGGTATAGATAAGGGCAAGCGCCCTTCTACTTCAGGATCTTGATTGCACCAGGAGCTGGGGAGCATGGGACCGAGCCGTGGCTCACGATGCTGAGGAGATTATTTTTTTTTCTTTTGTACTTGGTTTCAGTTGTATTTCAGCACATTGTAGTGTTTGCAGTTTTCCTTAGATAGTTGTACCTGCTGCATCAGTGTCATCATAGTTATATATATGCATTGCTTCCGTTGTTTGGTTTCTTTTGTTATGCATGTTGTTTACTGCTTCTGCTATTTATTGTTGTCTTCTTACCTTGTATACCTTACTGAATGAGGGCATATTTTCCCCACAGACTCACCAAGACCCTCACTGCTAGTCGGCAGCCTCTGGCGTTCGGGGAAACGCGCTTGAGGTCATGTGGCGAACCGGGTACGGGGCACCAGTGGAGGGGCTCCGGACTCGGGTCGTTACACATTGGGTAAAGATTTATATCTCATGAGATGTTATGTATGGGATTAGGGAGTGAACCTAATCCACCATGAGACATTTTCCTCATGTTTCAAATGTATGCATGTACATATTAAGATTATGATGATGGTATTGGGAGTGACCCTTGACTTATATTTATGATGTCATATATTATTTTATTGCCACATATTCCATTATTCTATGATCTTATGATTTGATTTTCTTTTTTCATGTTTCCATAATTATTATAATTCTATTTATGATATCATGTTATGAATCTTGAATCTCATGTTATGATATATTTCCATGTTTATTCCCTTACTGGTCTTTCTAGATCACCCTTTTCCTTATGTATTTTCCCCAACGTATCCTATGAAGTTTTAGAAGACCTATGGGAGTTAGGATCACTATGTAGAGTTTTAAATAAAGATGTTGTTTTTATATTTTAGATGTTGTATTTATGTATCTAATATTCCAAATACAATAGAAATATAGATACTCATTTTTTATTTGTTGGAAATCTATATGAAAATTTATGAAATTATGTGTCTTTAAGTATTGGGCCACTATAGTATCTCCTTGGAAAAGTTTTATGCATTTTTTTAAAAAGGGAAAACTAAGTTTGTGGTTCATTAGACCCTATAAAAGTTCAGAGAAAATGGGTTTGGTTTCTTATCAAGTAGACTTACCACCAATTTTATCTCATCTACATGATGGGTTTCATGTTTCTTTGCTAAAGAAGTATATACTTGGTGCATATCATGTTTTTATCCATGAAGTGGTACAATTAGAGGATAGTATATCTTATAAAAAATCCAATTAAGATTTTAGATCATAGTGAATAGGTACTAAAAAATAAGTTGATTCACCAGGTAAAGTTTTTATTAAAGAATCACATGATTGATGAAGTAACATGAGAATCATAAAATTCTATGAGGGAAAAATACCCTCACTTGTTTATGTAATGAATAAAATTGTGAGGACACAATTTATTAAAGTTGATATAATGTGGAAACCTAGGTAATTTTAATAATAAATAAATATTATTATTTATAAGTATTCATTGTTTGTGCATGTGCATGTTTTTCTTTTGTTTTATTACATGTGATTTTACATTTGTTTTTTAACCCTTTATGATTTTATTTGATTACATGTGATTTTATTTTAAATTAATTTATTTATTTTGATGATATATAAAACTAAAGTGTTTGTTTTTTTGTGATTATTATCATGTTGTATAGCTAAGAGATTTATTTAAACTTTATTAGTTTATAATGAAGTCTGAAGATGTTTTTTTGTACTCTAAAAATTCAACAAAGTTGTTGCTGTAGTTTTAGAAACTCTACAGTTTTCAATTTTGAAAAGTTTCTGTATTTATTTTAATGCAACTTCTATAGATATCATATTTGGTCAAAAAAAAATTATAGAAATCTAACTTTTTTATATTGATTTATTAGTTTTCATCAAAGTCTAAAAATTTCTTCTTGATGGTCATTTAATTATATGAAGTTCTGTAATGTTGTTTCACATCTGCAGTTTTCTAGAATTTTTTTGCTTCTATTTTTTTACGATATTTAGAGAATTAGATATCTATTTTATTTGATTCTTGATTATTTAGAAATTTAATAAGTGTTTCTACAAATAATTATTTTTTACCAAAGTTTAAATCGGTTATTTATAGCCCTTAAAATTCATTGAATTATGTTAAATTATGGTTAGGAAACCCTATGTTATTGTTTATTCCCTACGTTATATTACTGTTCATTTCTACAAAGTATGGTTAGGAAACCCTATGTTACTGTTTATTCCCTATGTTATGTTACTGCTCATTTCCTTAAAGTATAGTTTGGCAGCCCTATATTACTATTCATTCCCTACGTTACGTTACTTTTCAATTCTATGAAGTATAGTTGGGAAAACATATGTTACTGTTCATTCCCTATGCTATGTTATTGTTCATACCCTACATTGTATTACTATTCATACCCTACATTACTGTTCATTTTGTGATTTTATGTTGAAAATCGATTTTTAGCATATATATGGATTATTTTCAATGGTTTTTCTGCTGGTTAAATTCACATTAAATCTAAGGATTTTGATCGAAGAGTTTTTAATGTTTTTGATACATTATTTAAATAGAAAAATTAATAAAATTATTTCAACATATTTTTCCAATAAAATTGATGGTTTCAAGTTTATTTAAATTCAAATATTCGAATTTACTTTTGGCTTGTGTTGCTAGTGTTCTGGAACTATTTTGACTAAATTTAAATAGGATTCAATGGATTTAACGAGTGTTTTAAATCATTGAATGATGCTATTATTCTGTATATTTTATCAGAAGTCTTATTCAAATTATTTTTGAATGATTTTATTAGAGGCTTATTCTACAAGAATAAAGAGGCTATAGTGCTGTGATTTTTATGGAGATATTTATGAAAGCTCTTGACTCAATTTATTTTGAATTTCCAAAGGAAGATGAGTTATTTCAACTACTGGATATTTATTCTATATATATATATATATGAGAAATAGAAAAAAGATATATATATTGGCTAACATATTTGATGCTTTGTTTTTCAAAGAGAAAGTGTTATGAACTTTGAACCTGTTGTGCATTTTTTCAACATCCTGTGACACTCTGTTTCATCACCCAGACATTCTCTCAAGTGCTGGATTTTTTCTAATTTGACTAAAATTGACTTGACGAGATGATTAAATCTAATCCTCAACAACCAGTACCTGTGATTTCATTATTTATCTTATTCCATCTGGTTCTGAGTCTATAACACTTTTTCACATCTCTCACACACACTCTATTTTTTCTATTTATGCTTTTATACAAAAAATAATTATTTGTTATTATGTTTCTTTAGGTTGTGACTCCCAGATTATAAAGACAGGATCTAAGGGTTGTGACTCGCTGTATCTAAATTCTGGACTATTCAGGTCGTGACTCCCAATGTCTAAAGTCAGGTTTTAAGGTTTATGATTCCCCATAAAAAATTTAGTATTGTGGTTATCCCTTCACTAGAAAAGGATTATATAATTAGGTTATGATTCCCCCATAAAAATAATTTTTAGTACACATGTATCTCTCACCAAGTAGAGAGGTATAAGAGTAGATTAGGTCCACTTTGGACTGAACTACTATAAGAAAACATCCTTGCATTCTTTACTTTTTCCACTGCTAATTAACCTTTATAATTAACTTTGATAATTAATTGAATTAATAAATTTGATTATTTAATTTTTTTTAATCTAGTCTATTCACACCCCTCTAGACCATCTTCCATTACCTTATCTGACCTAAAAATTGGTATTAGAGGATAACCTTCTTAAGAATAGTTTATCTCTATCATTATCTTTCTCAATACCAAACTTTGGTATCATTGGTTGTTCCTTCTAGAATTTAGCCAACCCTTTTGCAGAGTCTACTTTAATATTTTAATTGTGCTAAACTATTATTAAACCTCACAGTCTAAGGATACATATATTATAAGATGGGAGGACTGAACCTGGATGATACTTGGATTCCTAAAAAGCCACCATACTTTGATGGAAATGATTATGGCTATTAGAGATATCGAATGGAGACTTACCTAAAATAGTTGAGCATTGAGAACTGGTCTATCATGTCAAAACAGTACACACTACCTAAAGCTAATCCATATACTCTTACTGGAATTTATGCTACTAGATATGTTTTAAATTACAAATTTGTTGATATTTTATATTGTGCTATTAACAAAAGTGTTTTTAGTCATGTGTCTACTTGTAAGACAGATCATGAAATATGGAAGATTCTACAAGTCACTCACCTTGGCTCTTACAAATTGATTCGAACAAAGATTATAATTCATCATGCTGAGTACCAAGACTTTAATATGGGTGAAGATGAAACAGTAAACCAAATGTTCCATAGATTCACAAGCATTATGAATGGAATGAATTCTCATAGAGAATCTATGGAAAACTCAATACTTTTTGAAAGAGTACTATGAGCCTTACCAAATAAATGGTGTGTAAAGAATATTTCCATTGATAAAATAAAGAATTTAAAGGAGTACAAACTTGATGAATTGATTGGATCACTACTCCAATATGAACTCAAACTGAAGAACATAGCTGATGAGAAGACAAAAAAAAGAAAAAAGTGTAGCTTTTAAATATGTGAATTTTGTTTCTACTAACTCTTCTGATTCTAATTTATAGGATTATGAAAAATAAGATATGGCTTAGATTGTGGCTGGAGTTTACAAAATAATAAAAAAGAAAGGATTCGAGAATCAGTTTAAAAGAAACCCTCAAAAAGAAAAATATAAGGGAGATAAGAAATATGGTACAAATTTCAATGCATTAAATGTAACCTATTATGAGTGTAGGAAGAAAGTTCATATCAATATAAATTATACAAAACTTAATAATAAATACAAATATAAAAAGAAGTATATAAATTTATTGACAACCAGTTGGAGTTGTACAGAAGAAACTGATTCTAGTGAGCAATCTGGATATGAAAAAGAATCTGCTAACTTGTGCTTCATGGAATCACTGAATAAGGTTAGTAATTATTTTTTTTTATGGATGTTCAGATTATGACTATGATTATGAAAATATGAATGTTTCGGAATTAAATAAATAAATTTAAAGTTTAAGAAAAATTATTTTCAAAACTTCTAATTTATATAATAAGCTTAAAGAAAAAAAATTAGAAAATTGTTTTTGAAAATAATTTTTTTTATTGCAGTAGAATGAAAAACTAAGTAACACTGCTTCTACTTCACATTCAAAAGTTTATGAAAAATTTAAATATGTTCAATATTTGAATGAAAATTTGAAAAAGGAAGTTGAATGTCTTAAACAAAGTTAATCTTTATTTATTCAAGGTCATGAAAAATATCACAAGATGATGTCTTTGACTAAAACTAATAAAAATAAATGTGGTTTTGTCTATGATAGAATATTATCCCAAATTTACAAAACTCATTTTGTTAAAAGTAAAAATAGTTGTACTTCAACTGTTACATGTTATGAATGTGGCATGAAAGTTCGCTATAAAAATGATTTCTCTTTAAGATCTAAACAATCATTAAGATTTACAAAAAATAATATTTTAAAATCTTTATTATCTAGAGTACCTTAAAATACATGTTTAAATTCTTTATGGATACCTAAAAATGTTATAACTAATCACATTGGACCTGAAGTAGCTTGGGTACCAAAATTTTCAAGTAATTGATTTTTGTATGAAAAAATCCTTGGATGAAAAATGACATATGGAATATGGAAAATGGATTATCTATACATATAACCAGAGACCCGTCAAAGTTTACCACTTACAACACATGTGATGGAGTCACTGTTACTTTTGGAGACAATTCCAAAGGCGAAGTAAAAGTTTTTGGTAAAGTTGATATTTCAATTTCTACTTTTATTTCTAAAGTTGTATATATTGAAGGTTTAAAACATAATTTAATTATTATATCACAACTATGTGATAATGGAATGGAAATTAAATTTTAAAATAATAAATGTTTAGTTTTTAAAGATAGTTCTTTATTATTTTATGCTAATCAAAAAAGATAATATTATACTATTAATTTTTCTAAATTAATTTTTCAACATGTAAAATGTTTGAATGTTGTACAGAATGAAAACATCCTTTGGAATTAACATTTAGTTCATGTTAATTTTAGAATGTTACATAAAATCTCAAAACATGAGAATGTGTTATAGTTTACATCCTTGAAGAAAGAACATCTTCATGTATGTGACACTTTCATGAAAGGGAAGCAACATAAAATTTTGTTTAGAATCATCAATCAGATAAGTACTAATAGACCTTTACAGTTAGTACATCTTAATTTATTTAGCCCCACTCAAATTTCCAGCCTTATTGGAAAGAAATATGCCTTATTTATTGTTGATGATTATAATATATTTACTTGGGTATACATTCTTTCTCATAAAAATGATACATTTTATAAATTTACTATTTTTTGTAAATTAGTTCAAAATCAAAAAGGTCGTATGATTATTTCTATTCGTAGTGATAAAGTATGTGAATTTCATAATTGATATTTTGAAAAAATTTAGGAAAATAATGGTTATTTTTATAATTTTTCTGCTCTTAAAACACCATAGAAAAATGGTGTTGTAGAACGGAAAAATATAACTCTTATTGAAATGACTCGAACTATGTTAAGTGAATATAATTTTTCTAGATATTTTTGGCTTGAGGATATTTTTAAAACTTGGTATATTTCAAATATAATACATATTATACCTTTGTTAAATAAAAATACTTATGAATTATTTAAAAATAAAAATCCTAAATTTGGTTACTTTAGAGTTTTTGATTGTAAAGTTTTTATTTTAAATTCAAAGGATAATTTAAATAAATTTGATAATAAGAGTGATGAAAGTATTTTTCTTGGTTATTATAATAATAGTAAATATTATAGAGTTTATAATAAAAGATCTATTATTATTGAAGAATCTTTTAATGTTATGTTTAATTAAAAAAATGTTAAATTAAATTATGATTCTAATGTTATTGATGATGAGTTTAGATATTTTAATTTTGGTGAAAAAAATCAAGATAATATTGAATCAATTGAGGGGGAGAATAATCCTTCTCAACCTGATCCAAAATATTTAAAGATTCACAAAGATCATTCTATTGAAAATATAATTGGCAATGTTGATTCTGGTGTTAAAACCAGAAATTCTTTTTTAAATTATTATGCCAATTCTGCTTTTATTTCTGATTTTGTTCTTATTAATGTTAATGATGTTTTAAAATATAAAAAATAGATTGTTGTTATGAAAGATGGATTAAATTAGTATGTTATAAATAATTTTTGGACTTTAGTACAATTGTATGAGGATAAGCTGGTAATTGGAACTAATTGGATCCTTAGAAACAAGCTGGATGAATCTGGATAAATTGTCAAAAATAAAGCAAGGTTTTATACTCAAGGAAACTCTCAAGAAGAAGGTATAGACTTTGAAGATTATTTTTCACCTCTTTCCAGGTTAGATGAAATTAGAATTTTATTTTCTTTTACTTGTTCTAAAGGTTTTAAATTATATCAAATGGATGTGAAAAGTGATTTCTTAAATGGTTTTATAACTAAATAAGTTTATGTTTCTCAACCCCTTGGTTATGAAAGTGAAAATTTTCTTAACCATGTTTTAAAACTATCTAAATATTTGTATGGTATTAAATAAGAACCTCATGATTGGTATGAAAAACTTTCTTTGTTTTTATTAAATAATGGTTTTAAGAAAGGCAATGTTGATCCTACTCTTTTTATTAAAATAATTTCAAATAATATTTTAATTGTTCAAATTTATTTTCATGATATACTTTTTGGATTATCTAGTGAAATTATCTATAATGAATTGTATACTTTGATGTCTTTTGAGTTTGACATGAGTTTAATGGGAGAATTAAAGTTCATTCTTGGTCTTCAAATTTTTCAAATAAAAGATGGAATTATTCTTAATCAATCCAAGTATGCTAAAGATTTGGTTAAAAGATTTGGTCTTTATTCTTATAAATATATGAAAACCCCTATGGGTACTAATTGTAAATTATATATTGATGCATCTAGTAAATCTGTTGATTTTAAAGTTTATAGAGGCATGATAGGTAGTTTGATATATTTAACTGCATCTAGACCCAACATCATTTTTAGTATTTTTTATGTGCTAGATTTCAAGAAGATCTTAAAGAAATTAATTTTAAAGATGTAAAAAGAATAATTATATATGTTAAAGGAACTATTTATTCTATTTTATTTTATCTAAAATATAACTATTTTGATTTAACATCTTATTCTGACTCTGATATTGGATGTTGTAGAATTGAACAAAAAACGCATTAGGTATGTTTCATTTTCTGGGAAAATTTTCAATTTCCTAGTCATCTAAGAAACAACTTTTTCTTTCTTTATCTACTGCAGAAGCTGAGTATATCTCTACTTCTATTAGTTGTGCTCAAATTTTATAGATTAAGAAAACATTATGTGATTTTGTTTTTTATCATGATAAATTCAATATTTATTGTGATAATACTTATATGATTTCTATTTCAAAAAAACCCATTATAGAATTCTAGAATAAATCATATTGATCTTATATTTCATTTTATTAAAGATCATGTGAAAAATGGTGATATTTTTTTAAAATTTATTCCTTCAAAAAATCAGCTAGCAGATTTTTTTACAAAGCCTTTAGATTCTGCTCAGTTTGAAAGAAATAAATTTGATCTTGGTATGTTGTAATTTTAAATTTTTATTACTAAATTTTTTTAGGGGGGGTTTGTTTTTACTTTTTGTTTATTTACAAAAAGGGGGAGAAATAAATTGGTTTTAAATGTTTCAAAACTTGGTTCTCAATGGTTTGAATGTTTTGTTTTTGTAATCAAACAAAAAGGGGGAGATTTTTTGTGTATTTTCATGTTTTTATTCTATTTGATTACATATGATTTTTCATTTTTTTAACCCTTTATGATTTTGTTTGATTACATGTGATTTTATTTTAAATTCATTTATGTATTTTGATGATATCTAAAACTACAGTGTTTGGTTTTTTGTTATTCTTATCACATTGGATAGAAAAGATATTTATCTAAATTTTATTTTTTTATAAGGAAGTCTGAAAATGATTTTCTTTTGTAGTATAAAAATTAAATGAAGTTTCTACTGCATTTTTAGAAACTCTACAGTTTCTAGTTTTGAAAAGTTTCTATATTTATTTTACTACAACTTCTATAGATATAGGATTTTCTCAAAAATTATTTTTATAAAATTTTAACTTGTTTATCTTGATTTTATTAGTTTTCATCGAAATCTAAAAATGTCTTTTTGATGGTCATTTTATTATTTGAATTTCTGCAATGTTGTTTCACAGCTGCAGTTTTCTAGAATGTTGTTGATTCTATTTTTTGATGATATTTAGAGAAGTAGATATCTGATTTATTTTACTCTTGATTCTTTGAAAATTTAATAATTTTTTATACAAATAATTATTTTTGACGAAATTATGAATTTTTTTTTGAGATCCTAAAAATTCATTTTTAAGTATGTTAAAGTATAGTTGGAAAACCCTATATTATTGTTTATTCCCTATGTTACGTTACTGTTTATTTCTGTAAAGTATGGATCGAAAACCCTACATTACTGTTCATTATCTACATTACATTACTATTCATTTCCGTAAAGTATGGTTTAGCAACCCTATATTATTGTTCATTCCCTACATTATGTTACTGTTCATTTCTGCAAAGTATAGTTGGATAACCCTACATTATTATTCATTCCCTGCACTACATTACTGTTCATACCCTACATTACGTTACTGTTCATTTCTACAAAGTATGGTTGGGAAACCCTACATTACTTTTCATACCCTATGTTATGCTACTTTTCATACCCTATATTATGTTACTGTTCATACCCTACATTACTATTCATTCTGTTCTTTTATGTTGAAAATCGATTTGCAGCATATATATGGATTATTTTCAATGGTTTTTCTGCTGGATAAATTCACATTAAATTTAAGGATTTTGATCGAAGAGTTATTAATGTTTTTGGTATATTATTTAAATATAAAATTAATAAAATTATTTCAACATCTTTTTTCATTAAAGTCGGTGGTTTTGAGTTTATTTAAATTCAAATATTCAAATTTATTTTTGGATTGTGCAGCTAGTTTTATGGAACTGTTTTAACTAAATTTAAATAGGCTTCAATGGATTTAAATAGGTTTTTTAAATAATTAAACGCTACTATTATTCTAGATATTTTATTGGAATTCTTATTCAAATTTTTTTAAATTCTTTTATTGGAGACTTATTCTATAGAAATAGAGGCAACGGTGCTGTGATTTTTATGGAGATATTTATGGTAACTCTTGACTCAATTTATTTTGAATTTCCAAATGAAGCGGAGCTGATGTAACCACTGAATATTTATTCTTTATATATATATATATACCTGACAAGAATAAAAAAAAGATATATATACTAGCTGACATATTTGATTCTTTTTTTTAAAGAAAAAGGTGTTGTGAACTTTGAACCTGTTATGCATTTTTGCAACATCCTACGACACTCTATTTCATCACCTAGAATTTCTCTTAAGTGCCGAATTATTTTTTATTCAAATACAATTTCCTTGATGATATAATCCAATCTAATCCTCAATAACCAGTACCTGTGATTTTATTTTTTATCTTCTTTAATCTAGTTCTTGAGTCTATAAAACTTTTTCTTATCTCTCACATGCACTCTATTTTTTCTATTTATGATTTTACACACAAAATAATTATTTTGTATTTTGTTTCTTTAGGTTGTGACTCATGGATTCTAAATTAAGGATCTAAGGGTTGGATAACGTGTCTTGAGTAATTAACTAGTGCATTCTTGACCTTATTTTTTATGTGGGGTTACATTTTAAGTGTTGCTATTAATATTTAAAATTTGGGTGCACACTATCTTAAATTTAAACCTATAAAGACTTATTTTACCTCAGGATTTTATGCAAAAAGAGGCTTGTATCTCACCCAGTTCGATCACGCTATGAGTTCCCTTTAACTAAAAAAAATCATATCTCTCTTATCCAGTGGACATTTTCTTCAATATAAAAAGAACTAGTTAAACTATAATCAAAATTCAATATCTCTCATAAATTTTATACATAATATAATCATCTAGACATACCAAATGTATTACTTTACTTAATTACCTAGGTAAATGGAAACATAAGAAGGGGTGAGCTCAAACACTCAGTAAGGGTAAGCATAAGAAATAACAATCAAAGATCATAAGTGAGTATAAGATGAACATATGGGCATGAGAATGTAAAAAAAGGAATAAGAATATGATATACATAATTCATTCCCAATAAAACATGGATCATAAGATAAGAATCATATCATGAGGCTTTAACATAAATAAACTTATATCAAAGGATATTGGCATATTAAGATTGTGTGCACAACATAATACATGACATCATTATCATAATTCAAGGTTTACTCCCAAGACCATCATCACATAGTATAAAAAGTACCATGGTGGGTTAGGTTAACTCCATAATACCATACATAATATCTTATGAGATATAAATCTTTACGCAATCCATTGGAAGGATATAAAATTCTAGGCTCACCAATCACATCATATTATGTACATGAATAAGTGTACCATATAGAAAAAAACATACATAATTTAATCAAAGAAATATTAACCTGAGAAAGAAATGAGTTTCGTGATTATTTACATAAAACATGATCATAAATCATCTAGATAAATAAAGTGGAAGGTTGTAAAATAACATATCCCCAGTTAACAAAATAATCTTATAATGATGCTGACATAAATGTAAAAACATCCTTGCAAACAAATGATTCAAATGGTACCACATAATAAGGGATAAATAATTAGATTTTTTAATACCATGAGTCCAATTCAACAAAGGATAAATATAAATATTAGGTAAATCATGAAACATGAATCCCAATAAGTTTAATACTTTTGAAAATGAAAATTTAAATGGAAGTGAAATTGTAAAAGATTTTTAGAAAAAAAATAACATTATCATAAAAGACAATATTATGGGTTGACTTTGAAAGTCCTTTAAAAAATATTGAATTGAAAACTTTGAGAACTTTTAATTTGAAAATAATATCAAATAATGGATCATTGAAAAAGATAATAATGTATCCAAGGGGAATATGGTCTGGAAGATAAAACATTTGATCATGGAAGGAAGAACCTTTTGATATTTTTAGAAATACATTGGTAGAAACTCACATCATAAAAAAGGTAATAAAACTTCATTTTAAAAATATTTAAAGAAAAATATGATATTCTCAAGTATTTATATGTAATAGAGTTTTAAAATATGAAAGGAGAACATTAGCAGGAAGAGGAAAACATGGGCATGGTTGATAAATTATCATTTAAGAGGATGGTAAATGTTCTTAACATTGTTTTATTTCAAGAAGGAAGATAACTCATAAATAATGATGATTTGAATAAAAATTTATCTCATAATATAGAAATAGGGTATACTATTTGAAATTAAAGATGAAGCTCAAGGAGAAACATTATAACTCAAGAAATCATATTGAGTTATGAAAAAACCCTTATGTTTTAGGGAAGATATAAATCATAGTCCAAATCAAGGAAGAGAATGAGTGGAAGTTGAGTTTACAAGATCAAAAATAATTTAATATATTAAAATTATAGGGTAAATAATTACACCATACAAAAGAATAATAGTGCATAATATCAAAACATTTCTCAATGGAGAGTGATAGTGATGGAAACCCTTACCTGTTATCTTGATTTCCTAGAATGAACTCAAACATCATATATAACAAACATAGATATATTAATTATTTATTTTATAACATTATTCATTAATATTACCATGTATACTCCTCATTTATAATAATTCTCTATTTATATATTAATTAGTTACTATCTTTTTTCAATATCGGGTGTAAGTAATCTTGATCATTTTGAACTAGATTTTTTATAAAATTATCGGTATTTATTCCTATACTAAAATTCATCATTATGAGATCATTAAATGTACTATAATTTATAATTTATAATTATTTGTAAATATATAATTTCATTATATGAGATTTTTTGTTACGATCCTTGAAGGTGATGAGCATGTTTTAGTGATTTTTAACAAACGAGCGGTGGAATCTTAGTGAATGAGATTGATTTTAGTATTACCATTATAGAACAAAAATGAAATATTTATTTTATTATTTATATCATATATTATTATTAAATAATTTCTCATAGTAATCCATGATATTATTTTATATCATTGTTCAAGTAGGTGGTTAGACCGACCTAAAGATGAACATACCGTAATTAATGGATGATTATGATTATGAAAGTGGTTTATTTTGGAATAATATAATTATTAAAGAATAATTATGATATTATATAGATATTTTTAAGGTTTTTTATTATATTTTAAGAGATTATAATAAATAATAAATAAATAATATGGAAAACAATATACATTACTTCGTGGAGGTGATAGTCAGCACAATGTGCAGTTAACGTTATCATTCCTCAAAGAATGATAGGGAATGAATGTGTATTATAATTTTTCACCTAATATAATTATATTATATATCTCACATTTATTCCTAAATTTTACCCTTATAATAATATAATATAGTTGATGGTGAAAAAATAGAATTCGTCGCTTCATGGACGTGGTAGTCCACACAACGCGTGAATGACAATTTTTTTCTTAATAGAAAAGGGGAAAGGTGGTTAATAGTTATTACAATAAAATAATAACATTCATTATAAAATCAGTCATTATGGAATTATATAGTATTTGTAAAATTAAAATTAAAAATTTAAGATAGAAATGAAAATGATTTAGGAAAATGAGTATTCACATTGAAATATTTGTGTTTTCCTTAAAGGATTCCCCGTAAATAGAGGTCTTAAGGAAATCTATATTTACCATAGGCTCATTGAAAAGGAATAGGATTATAGGAGAAGGAAAAATGATATATTTTCAATAGTAAACTAAATTATTTTAGTGGTCTTAAAGGGTCGGTGAGAGACCCCTTTATAAGTGGTGAGAATGGAATTTTTGTAATTATAATCACTTAATATAAAAAGAGAACATGTTGAATGTAATGTACCGATTCTGGAAGCTACCCAGAGGCACCCCGTACCCGGTTGGTCACATGGCCTCAAGCGCATTTCTCTGAACATCAAAGGATGCCGACTAGCAGTGAGGGCATTGGGTGTGACAATGGGGAAACTATGCTCTCATTGACAGAGTAACAGAGCGGAAGAGAAACAAATATACAATAGCGGAAGCAGTAAATATCCAACAACAGTAAACAGCAGAATACTGAGATAATAAAAAACTAGAGCACATATATATAAAATAATTCATGGTACATATGTCTAGAAAAACATCCAAACAAGTCACAATGCTAAATACAACCAGTACTAAACCAAAATACAAAAGAAACAGATAAACAGCTCCTCAGCATCGCAAGCCTAAGCTTGTTCCCATGCTCTCCAGCTCCACAACAAGTCAAGCACCTAAAGTAGAAGGGCGATTTCCCTTGTCTATACCTGTAACAATATAATATATTTGGGCCCAAAATCATGGCCCAAACAGGGTGTGAGACGAATCCCAGTAGGTAACCACCACAAGATCTGTGCCTAACAGACAATGAATATATGGCAGGTAAAAGTTCAGAAAGTAGTAAATAAGGAAGTAATCAACAGTAAAAATCCACAGTTTCAAATATCAAGAAACATCTAATCAAAGCATATAATCACAAATAGGTAACCCTTTGGGAAGTACTAATAGTCTATCTCCTCTATTCCTACCTAGAAGATACAAGAAACCCTCTGGGAAGCACACACAGTCTCACCCCTTTGGTTCAACTAAAGTATAGACTCTCTGAGGAAGTACTCACCGTCAATTCCCCCTACAGTCTCATATCGGTACTAAAGGCGCTCTGGGGAAGCAATCAACGTCTCATTCCCCATGTGTCCTATATCGAGGAACTACAGACTCTCTGAGGAAGCACTCAATGTCAATTCCCCATGTGGTATCACATCGTAAATTATAAAAGAAACTCTGGAGAAGCCCTTACGTCAATTCTCCCTATGGTCTACTACACTAGATTCTCGTGGCCCTGTGTAAATAAATAAGTATAGAATCGTGTAATGACTAAAGTAAACCTCAAGAACTACTTGGCTAGAATTCTACACCATAACAGCATAACAGAATGACAGTCACACCATCCTACAATACTAGGCATGGGAAAGTAAACAGCAGCCTAACAGGAGACTATACCAAAAGGTAAAAATAGGAAAAGAATTCATGGGAAACACATCCAAAGCACAATAAGTCACCCTATTCATAATCAAATATCATATAATCAAGCATACAAGCATAGAATACAAACAATAGGGATAAAATGGTAAATGTGCAATACCCCGTTCATGGGTATTGGGAAAATTTGCACATAAAACTCAAATACTTTCAACAAAAAGGAACAAACCACCTACCTCGGTGTTTGGAGATCAAGATACTTGAATCACGAGGCTTGAATCACCTTATAACGTCGTATATCTACGAAAACGTATAAAAAGTTCAACCCACGATAACTCATGAAAGAGGATAAATCAAGGGATTATGCTCTAGGAGAAGAGAGAACTCACCGATTCAATTCCAAAGCAACCGACGGAGTTCGATTTGGAGGACGTACGCTCGCTCGAGGGCTCCTCGAAGATCCATGGTCATAAGGAGCTCTCGGTCAAATAGAACCTAGAAGAAGCGAGTTTGAGCAATTAGACGTGACCCCAGTGTGTTTAATGAAAAAAATAAAATACACATCATGTACTTTTGAAGTACATGTCATGTACTTGCCTTTTCTGTACTCTGCTTTAGGCGGCCTCCACATCACCCCACACGACCATGTGTGTGTCCATGATATAGCCAGCACACGGCCTCCTGCGACAACACAGTACACGGCGTGTACTCACAAAGTACACGGCATGTACTTCAAAAAATTTCAGAAACTCCCCTTTTCTCAAGAACTCCAGAAAAAAGAAAAACATACCTGAAAAGAAGATTCAGGTTCTTAAAAACTTCCCCCCTTAAAGAAATTCATCCCCGAATTTCCCTAGAAAGGTGTCATAAAAGAAGAAACCCTGAACAGCTTCGGCCACTACGATCGTACATCAGCCTCCCTCTCCCAAGTCTCATCATGTACTCGCTCGTGCTGTCATAGCACCCGTACCAGAGGAACAGACCGGCCATAGAGAACCTTCATACTTTGATCGGAAATCCAGATAGGATGCTCCTCGAAAGATGCGTCCACTTCCAACTCAACCTCCCTTGGTTGGAAAACATGATATGGGTCTGAAAAGTAACATCGAAGCTGAGAAACATGGAACACGTCATGCATAGCCCGGTACCTCTGAGGTAACTGCAACCGATAAGACACTGGCCCAACTCTCTCCAACACCTCAAACGGCCCGATGTACCTTGGAGAAAGCTTACCTTGTCTCCTAATCCTCTTGTGTCTCAACCTCGGTGTGACACGTAGAAAAACCTGATTCCCGACACTGAACTCCAGAGGTCATCTCCGCTGATCAGCATAAGACTTCTGTCGAGACTGTGCAGTATCCATACTCTTCTGAATCAACTCTATTTGCTCTGTGGTCTCCTGAACAAGATAAGGTCCCATTATAGCTGCCTCTCCTACCTCCAGCCAACATAAGGGTGATCGGCATGGCCTACCGTACAAAGTCTCATAAGGTGTCATCTGAATAGTTGATTGAAAACTATTATTGTAGGAAAACTCCACAAGAGGTGTGTGCTTCTCCCAAGAACCTCCAAAATCAAAGATGCATGCTTGGAGCATGTCCTCAAGCACTTGAATTGTATGCTCAGACTAGACAACTTTCTAGGAGTGGTAAGCTATACTCAAAAGTACTTGTGTACCCAAATCCTTCTAGAGCCCCTACCAGACCCGAGAATTAAAACGAGCATATCTATCTGAAACAATGGAGTGTGGAACTCCATGTAAGTGCATAATCTCTTAGATAACTATCCCAGCTCATCAACACTGAAGGTCTCCTTGATCGGTAAGAAGTGAGTGGACTTTGTAGGTCTGTCAATGAAAATCCATACTGCATCATTCTCGTGAGGCGACCTTGGCAACCCTGTTATGAAATCCATAACGACGTCATTCCACTTCCAATCAAGAATGGGTAACTGATCTAGAAGCCTTGTTGGTCGTTGATGCTCCGCCTTAACCTGTTAATAAGTGGAACATCTCATGAAGAAACCAGCAACATCCCTCTTTATACTTGGCCACCAATACTAATAATGTAGATCACGATACATTTTGGTGACACCAGGATGAACTGCCCAAACTGAGGAATGAAAATCTCGTATCATCTCCTCACGTATATCTACTGGAACCCATACGCATCACTAGAAATGAAAGATCTCATCTTGGCCTATGGTCCATCCAGGAATAGGGTCCTCTCCTGACACACTTTTCTGTAGGACTAGGCCTTTAGAATTTGATAGTTGTCTCATTCGTACTTGATCAAGAAGGGTAGAGGTAACAGCTACAGAAGAAAGAAAGGTCTTCCCCTGTCTGTCGTGCACCTCCAAATGCATCTCTGAGAACAGAGCCATAAGCTTCCACTCACTACTGGCCTCCTGAACTGCTTGTATCTGAGTCCTCCTTCTCAACACATTTGTCACTGCATTGCCTTTCCCGGGCATGTAGTCAAGATCAAATTCAAAAGACTGAAGGTACTCAACCCACCTTCTCTATCTCAAATTCAGATCATGCTGAGTGAAGATGTACTTGATACTTTTATGGTCGGTAAAAACCAAAAAATGATCTCCCATAAGATAATGTCTCCAACAGCATACGGCATGAACAACTGCTGCCAGCTCAAGATCGTGTGTCGGGTAGTTCCTCTCATGTGGCCTTAACTGCTGAGACTCGTACACAACGACTCCTTCTCCCTGCATAAGCACAGCTCCTAGCCCAATACCTGAAGCATCACAATAAATAGTATAGCTCTTTCTTGACCCTGTAAATACTAGTATTGGTGATGAAGTCAACCTTCATTTAAACTCCTAAAAGGATAACTCACAAGAATCTGAACACATGAACTTCGCACCCTTCTTAGTCAGACCCGTCAGCGGTGCTGCTAAGCGCGAAAAGTCCTGAATGAAATGTCTCTAGTATCTAGCTAGCCCTAGAAAACTCTGCACCTCAAAGATGTTCTTCGGCTGCTCCCAAGAAACTACAACTCTCACCTTATCTGGGTCTACTGATACTCCTGTCTCTGAGATAACATAACCCAAGAAGTAAATCTGGTCCATCCAAAAGTGGCATTTTGAGAGCTTAGCATATAACTGATGCTCTCTCAATGTACTCAGAATGATCTTAAGGTGTGTATCATGGTCATGTTGAGACCGAACGACATAACCATGTACTTTTATAGACCATACCTACTCCGGAAAGCTGTAAGAGGTATATATGATGGTCTAACATGCAACTGATGATAACCAGACCTCAAGTCGATATTCAAGAACACCCGAGCTCCTCGAATCTGATCAAAGAGATCATAAATCCTCGGAAAGGGATATCAGTTCTTAATCGTCAACTGGTTCATCTTTCGATAATCCACACAAATCCTGAGGGTACCGTCTGCCTTATTCACAAACAGAATAGGAAAACCCCAATGATAAGTACTAGGTCAGATAAAACCCTTTGCCTACAACTCCTCCAACTGCTTCTTGAGCTCCTGCAACTCTGGTGTAGCCATCCTATAAGGAGGAATGGACACTGGTGCTGCTCCTAGAACAAGCTCAATCAAAAAGTCCACCTCGCACTTCAGAGGAAAACCAGAAAAGTCCTCTGGAAATACATCTCTAAAAAAATCCACCAATGGAAGAAAGTCTAATTCTGAAGTCCCTTGATCATCTAGATATAGGCTAGCAATATGGGTTGTAACTCCTCCCAACCCATGATGCTCTGGACTCGATCTGCTTGCTTGGACATCCCACTCACCCTTATGAAGAAAAATACACCCTCTGGTGATGTGAAACTCACCCTACAACGATAATAGTCGACGAATACCTGGAAAGGAACTAACCAGTCCATTTTGAGAATGAAATCATAGCCCGTCATCTCTAGGACATAGAGGTCCCATGGGAAGTGACACCCACCAACCTATAGAGGGAACTCCTTGCACTGTCGTACACTATCCATTCTAGTCCACAACAGAGTGTCTAGTGTCAAAATATCAGTAGAAGAATGGATACAGAGCCCAAGGCTCTCCACGATAGCAACAGATATAAAGCTATGGGAATCCCCTCTATCGAAAAGAGCTGAAGATAAAACTGAGTCAACTAGGATCGTACCTCGAACTGTAGAAGGTCTGGGATCCTGCTCCTATTGGGCCTACTCCACTGCAAAGGTCTGGCCTACTCCACAGCCCTGTGACCCTGTCTAACCACTCTGAGCTGATCCACTCTACTGTCGCTGAAAGACTGGCGACTGACCACCATGGCCACAACCTCCGCCTCGGCCTGAACGGTTGGAAGAACTCCAGTTCTGAGACTGGTGAGAAACTAGTGATGCTACTCCCGAACACGGAGTCATAGAAGAACTCTTGTCACCAGCTGCAGGTGAGGAGACCTGACAGAAATGCTGAAGGTGACCCATCTTGCCGCAAGATCGGTACTCCACTGGGTCTCTCTGGCATTGTGGCCTAGTATTCCCACTCTTCCCGCACTGGTAGAATACCACCTGGATACCAGAAGATGTGTCTCACCTCTTTGGATCACTGAGTGAAGACTCCCTACGGTGCTTCCTTCTGACAGTAGGAGGGATGCTAACTCCAGATACTGAGCCGCCCTGGATCATAACTCTGGAATCCCTTAGATTGCACTCTGAGATCAGCACATGGTTGATGATAGAAGTGATGGAAGTAAACCTGAAGATATTTTCCTAAGATCGGATGTCCTGTCTAAGGCCATCCTCAAACTTCCTTGCCAGAAATAACCCATATCCTCCTAGGAAGGGTGTAAAATGCTGAAACTCAGGGAAGCGAGAGGAGTACTCCATAACAGAAAGAATACTCTGCTCCAAACTCATGAACTCATGGGCTCGATTAGCCCTCAGGGTCTCTGGATAGAAGTAGTCATAGAAGATGTGTTGGAACTCTTCCCAAGCCATAACTTGTTGATGTATCGCCTATGAGATCACATCCCACCACCTCTTGGTGGAATCCTGTAGCATGTAAGTGGAAAGATTCACCCTCCTCTCTAGAGGCATATCCAGATTCTCAAAGATCATCAGCATGGTTTCTATCCATGACTCTACATCCTGAGGTCCTCCTTCCCCTGAGAAGGTGGGTGGATGCTGCTGCTAGAAAATCCGCATCAAATCTACCATTGATGGGGCAGGAGGTGGAGCTCCCTGGAAGGTCTGCATCATCCTCATGAAGCCTTCCATGAACTATTCATTAGTACCGGTAATAGGTATAACTGATGGTGGCAAGACTAGAATAACAGGAGGATCTGTGGGAAGTCCCTGATCAGCCATATCCGCAATCTTATCACTGCCCTGTAACTGGCGGACAACCGGAGGATGTCTCGGTGGCATGACTCTGCAAGGTCAAATGCACACATTAGATCAACATTATAAAAAACTGAAAACTAGAAGTTTAATAAGGGAAAAGGAGAAGGAAAGCATTCAAGTTTTACAAAACATGACTACATGGCGTGTATAAAGCCTACACGGCATGTTCCCTTGAGTCATTTACATGGGAGTGTACTCCTACCTAAACTGGTTGTGTAACACCCCAAACACACGGCGTGTTTCCCTAACACATGGCGTGTACTTGATTCCTATTTCCCTGCCCGAGTCCTTCTACACAATTAAGCCACACAGCTTTCCTAAGACAAGACTACACAACATGTTCTTTGGTAGACATGGCGTGTACTTGACAAGCTTCACCCAGCCTATGTTGTTAGTGACACGTCCTGACTCACAGCTCACACTACACGGCGTGTTCAAGGCGGACACAGCATGTATGTGAAAGGATAACATTGACTCGTGTTGTTAGTGACACGGTTGGGTACCTGGGTCAGACTACATGGCGTGTTCAAACCTGACACAGTGTGTATAAAAAGAGACTCCACCGACCCATGTTTCTAGCTACACGGCCAGGTTCCTAGGATTACACTACACGATGTGTTAAACTCATACACGGTGTGTTCCTGTAAGAAATTCCCCATCCCGTGTATCTTCCCAAATGGCCTATAACATGGTTAGAGACTACACGGAGTGTACATAAGGTACACGACGTGTACTTATGAAAAATAGTTTCTTCCCGAATAGAAGAACACATGGCATGTAGTCAAAACTACACGGTGTGTATTCTAGGTTTTTCCAGACAGTAAGCCTCAAAAACTACTCCAGAACCCAGAAAAACACTGCAACGAACCTTGAAGGTGCCAAATTCCAATCCGTGAGGGCCCATACTCCCCGCGAATCAAATCTTGGCATCTTATACATGTTACAAACAAGGTAAACAAGTTAATGATCCACCAAATTCTGGTTTATGAGGTCCCATAACACCTCAAGAACCAAAGTTTAGTGTTCATTTAGGTAAAATCTTACACAAATAATACCCTATCAAACAGCAGGTATTTTTTATTAAGGCATATATCACAACAACATGCATATTCTACATAACATCTATCACAACAACATGAAATCGCTAATGCATCCTAGATGGCATGGCAAGAATGCATGACATGTGATTTCTAGAAAGTGCCTACATGATGCATGAGATGGCACACCCTCATCTCATCGAGTTGCGACAGAAATAGAACCTCAATAAAATCAATGGTAACAACACAAAACATGTAAATCACCCAACGATGAAATCAAATCAACTGTAAAATTTCAAACCAGAAAAATTTCAATAAACGAGGTAGATTGGATTTTCCCTGTACACAGGTTAGCTACTCCCGGGCACAACTTATTACCAAGTACCCATTCCATCCTATCCTTGGCTAAAGGCTCCAAATAGTAAGTCAAGAGAAATGAATTCCTCTGATACCACTTTGTAACGTCCTGGTTCCGGAAGCCACCCAGAGGCACCCCGTACCCGGTTGGTCACATGGCCTCAAGTGCATTTCCCCAAACTCCAGAGGCTACCGACTATCAATGAGGTCCTTGGGTGTGACAGTGGGGAAACTATGCCCTCATTGGTAGAGTAACACATCAGAAGAGAAAAAAATATACAATAGTGGAAGCAGTAAATATCCAACAATAGTAAAAAGCAGAAGACTAAGATAATAAACAAGTGGAGCACATATATATAAAATGATGCATGGTACATATGTCTAGGAAAATAGAAAAACAATTGACAATGCTAAACAAAACTAGTAATAAACCAAAGTACAAAAGAAACAGATAAACATCTCCTCAGCATTGCAAGCCTAAGCTTGGTCTCATGCTCTCTAGATCCACAGCAAGTCAAGTACCTGAAGTAGAAGGGCGTTTTCCCTTGTTTATACCTGCAACAATATAATTTGTTTGGGCCCAAAAGCATGGCCAAAATAGGGTGTGAGACGAATCCCAGTAGGCAACCACTACAAGATCTGTTCCTAACAGTTAGTGAATATATGGCAGGTAAAAGTGCATAAAGTAGTAAACAAGGAAGTACTCAACATTAACAATCCACAGTTTCAAATATCAAGCAACAGTTAATCAAAGCAGATAATCACAAATAGGTAACCCTTTGGAAAGTACTCATAACCTATCCCCTCTGGTCCTACCTAGTAGAAAGAAGAAACCCTCTGGGAAGCACGCACAGTCTCACCCCTTTGGTTCAACTAAAGTATAGATCGTCTGAGGAAGCACTCACTGTCAATTCCCCCTATAGTCTCGTATCGGTACTAAAGGTGCTCTAGGGAAGCACTCAACATCTCATTCCCCTTGTAGCTCGTGTCGAGTAACTACAGACTCTTTGAGGAAGCACTCAACGTCAATTCCCCATGTAGTCTCACATCGTAAATTATAAAAGACACTCTGAATAATCCCTTACGTCAATTCTCCCTATAGTCAACTACGCTAGGTTCTCACGGCCCTGTGTAAATAAACAATTATAGCATTGCATAATGGCCAAATTAAACCTCAAGAACTAATTTTCTATCATTCTACAGTATAACATAATAGTATAACGACAGTCACACCATCCTACAATATTAGGCATGGGAAAGTAAACAGCAGCCTAACGGGCGACTAGACCCAAAGGTCAAAACAGGAAAAACATGCATGGGAAACACATCCAAAGCACAGAAATTCACCCTATTCACAATAAAATATCATCTAATCAAGAATAAAAGCATAGAAGAAAAACAATAGGTCTAAAACGCTAAACATGCAATATCCCTTTCATGAGTATTGGGAAAATTTGCACATAAAACTCAAAGACTTTCAACAGAAAGACACAAACCACCTACCTCGGTGTTGGGATATCAAGGTACTTAAACCGTGAGGATTTAATCACCTTATAATGTCATAGATCTATGAAAATGTATAAAACGTTCAACCCACGATAAATCACAAAATAGGAGAAATCAAGGTATGGTGCTCTAGGAGAAGAGAGAACTCACCGATGTGATTCCAACGCAACCGACGTAGTTCGATTCGAAGGACGGACGCTCGCTTGGGGATCATCAAATATCTGCAGCCGTATGGAGCTCTCGGTCAAACTAAACATAGAAGAAGTGAGTTATGGCGATTAGACATGACCCCGGTGTGTTTAATGAAAAAAAATAAGTACACGGCATGCACTTTTGAAGTACATGGCATGTGCTTG
Source organism: Viscum album (assembly GCA_963277665.1). Lineage (NCBI taxonomy): Eukaryota > Viridiplantae > Streptophyta > Magnoliopsida > Santalales > Viscaceae > Viscum > Viscum album. The sequence continues at coordinate 692,687,473 of OY728161.1, read as the reverse complement.
CCTTTTCCATACTCCGCTTTAGGCGGCCTCCACATCAACCCACACGACCGTGTGTGTGTCCATGACACGACCTCCTACGAAAATGTAGTACACGGTGTGTACTCACAAAGTATATGGCGTGTACTTCAAAAATTTCCAAAAACTCATATTTTCTCAAAAAATCCAGAAAAAAGAAAAACATACCTGAAAAGAAGATCTGGGTTCTTACATTAAACATGTTAAGTGGATCTAGATAATAATTTAGTATAGATGTTTTTTTCAATAAAAACCTCAACCAATCAATTAGAATCATATTTTTAATGTGATATTACCTTTACTCTTAAGGTTTCCCCTTTTTTCATTTTGGCTTTCTACTACAATAACTAGTTTTTTACCAAGGTAATTTATCCTTTATACCATAAAATAAAATGATTATTATTAAATTGTTTATAAATTATAATTTAATATATGAAATCCATTTTATTAGATAAAATTTCTCTATGTAATAAAAATCAATTTTATCATTAGCGCATGTAATGCGTAAAAACCCATTTTTAGAAAGTATATTTTTAAGCTTAAAAATTATGTGTAGGGTAAATTTTTCCATGTATTTGATTTACTTGATATAAATTTTTTTATTTTAAAACAAATATAATTTATTTTTCTTTAAAATAAATCCAAAACCAAATTTTTTCAAAATATTATTTAATTAAAGGAAAAGACCAAAAACAGTTTTTATTCAAAAATACTACTTAAGTTCCCAAATGTTAATCATAGGTTGTAAAAATTCAACATAGTATTTTTAAAATTTATATTTTTACTTCTTAAATACATATTTAACCTATTAAAAGGTTTTATACACTTATATCTCTTTCTTATAAATTTATAAAATTTATAGTTTTGGTAAAAACTATATTTTTCACTATTCACCTAAAAACTCAATTATATAATAAAATCACAAAAATTCATCCTAAGGTTATATCTACATGATTAATTTTAAAATTAATTTCATTTAATCAAATTAAAATTCTAAAATTTATAAATTTTTCTTTTAAATATGAAATATAATTAAAAACAATTTTTATAGAAAAATAAACTTTCTTTTTCTTTAAAAGTCAAAATGTGCAATTTGTAAAATATATATAATAAATAACTTATTACATTAATATTTACATGATGATATCATGTGAATTTATTGTTAAATATCCCCTCAATATCTCTGTGTAATTTCTAAGCATAAGGTATGCTTTGGTGGTAGTTGAGGGTGGTGATTCTGCTGGAAAAGATCTCATAGAAATTTCCATAGGCTTGAATTTCTCTCACATATTATTTATCTCACATTGTAATTGTTTGATTTAAACTTGGGATTGATATAGATAAAATCCTAGTAAATCTACCACCTTCTAAATATTGGATAAATGAGCTTCATAAGGGATACTTTCACTAATCAATGTTATTTTTTTCTTTATTGATTTCATAATATGGTTACTTCCTTTTATAGACGCTAAATTAATGCCTATATTATAAAAATAAAATTTTATTTTAACATATCACAATTTCATTTTAGTTTGGTATTTCATGTATAAAAAGTTATTAACATAATATTTTTTTAAGGAAAATACTTAGTGAAATTTTGAGTCATTACATTCTCTCTCCCCCTAAATAAATTGTGTCCTCAAAATTTTAATTAATACTCACTAATGAAAATAGATAAGGGTGTCTAAAAGACAGGAATGAATTAAGATTTTATTTTATATTTCATCCTTACTATCTTAAGTTCAACTAGTGATATCATCTTTTCCCTTATAATGGGAATATAACTAATGTTGATTTTTTCTCTAACCATTTATGCCAAATACCCCAATATAATGGGAGTATTTTTTTATAGGGAGTATATGATCAACATTGTACCAATATGTGATCATATATTGATTTAGGATTTAAATTTTTTTTCCTATCTTGTAAATTATCATTATCTCTATATAGAGAGATCTAATCTATTCCTAATAACATGTAAAATTTGACTAAAGGAAGAATAAAATTTTTTTATAGTAAGTACATTCCTATAAATATATATCAGAGAGGAGTTATATATATTGGATACAATAATAATACCATTAGAATTTTTTTTAATCCATAAACATCTGGTCATCAAGGTGATGATTTTATGTTCTTAGCAAACATTCTAGGTATAAATAAGTGGGTTAAATAACATACAAATACAACACTCGTGGTTCTTAAGAGGATGATCAGTGTTCCTCACTCCACATAATTTTCAAAATTTACTTAAGTAGTTTTGGTTGTATAGTATTTCCCTTATTACTTTATCCTTGGAAGTTTTAGATTCCTATCATTATTGTTAACCCTTGGATTAGGGAATTGTCTTGGATGATGAACAAGTTCCCCACATTTAAAATATCTAATTGTTAGTGGTACCTCAAGGTGAACTCTTTTTCCTTTAACTATGTCCACTAAGATCTTAATTTTTTCTCAACTATTAGTTTCTTATTCCCTCATTCACCATATATAAAATATCTTCCAATTTCTTTGAGAAATTCCCATGGGTTCCTCTTCCCACATTTTTGACATGAGGGAAATTCAAAATTCTTTCCTTCGTTATCTTTATCACTTGAATTCCCATGATAATATATCCTTCTATCCTTTGGTTTGTTTGGAATTTCAACTACATTCACATTTTTAATCATAATTATTTATCGAAGTTATTTCATGATTACAATATTTCTTGTAACATCCTGGTATTTTAAAATGAAGACTATGTTCAATAGCATACAAGATACACAACACTGTGCTTAAATGAACAAGGAAATATTATTTTTTAAATATGATTTTTATAACCTAATTGAAGAATTGGAGGGTGTGAATATGATTAACTATAGTGACCCTAATTTTCATTACATAACTATTACATTATTTTTAATATAAAAAACATAAAATCATTATAATCCAAGATCCAAATGTTTAGTGTCTTGGGAAAATTAGGATCATATATCACTTATACATAAAAAGATATAATAATTTATTTCAAGACTTATTATTTATGATTATAAAATATCAATTTATACTTAGTATATGTAGTCACCTAAGGATATACATTAAATAAAGGGGTGAGCTAAACGCCCGATAAGTGGAAGAATAAGGGACATGAATCAATATAACATGGGTGAGCATAATCAGCATCACCATATCATAAGAATGGTATCATCATAAACATCATGAGGTAAACATGTAATAAATTAATGGAATGTGTTAATGCATAAAAATGAAACATCATGTCATAGTGGTCAAATACTGCATGTAGTTGTGAACAAAACTAGCATCATGTTCACGCGTAACATATGTGAATAATCATAACATCATCATTGTGAACAAATCTAGAAAATTGTTCAAACATAATACACATTATATCATGAGATACATAACATTACCCAGTGCATTATAGGTTTATATAATTATGGTCTCACCCATCACATCATAATATTTACATAATCATGCATGCCACATAGAATGTATAACAATCATAGTTATGAAATAACCCATGGAAAAGAATGGGTTTCATAAGGATTTCACAAATAATACATTCATGAATAAACTTTGGGGTTCTCTAATGAAAAAATGGATATCATAATTTGTAATAAAATATCATTTTTCTTTGCATAAGAAACAACACGTGGGGAGTTGAATATTTGTTTTGGAAAGAATAGTCTTTTGGAAAATAATTGTATTTGGCTTGAAAATCAAGGTGGAAAGCATGTATATACTTGAAAGATAAGGGAAGAATAATTAAATTATATTTAAGCAACATTAAAGTAATATCCATAATAACATTTATTTTAAAGAGGGAAAACCTAATGAACGGGAGTTGGGTTTGATAATCCCCTTACCATAATTGCCCTTTATTTCGTCACTTTTGTGCCTCCTAGATAATAAATGTAGATTTATTAAAACATTAATCCAGAAGTGAATTATTGTAATTTTTACCACTATTTATCAATTATAATCATTTAATTATATTTATTAATTTCCTTGGTTATAGGGTGGTCATTTTTATATCATGTTTTACTTCAAAATTACCCGTTTTGCCTTGATTTTGCTATTTTGTTCAATTTAATTTATACATTAGTATAATTAATTCCAAAATCTTATAATAAATATAATTAAATGCTTATAAATTATATATAATTCATAATATCCATCCATGATGATGGTTATAACTATTGACATGGAAATTTCTTCATTGGTGGTTAATCGACCTTTGACGAGATATTTTCGGGGGAGTGGGAAAGGGAAGTTTTAAATTTATATATATATATATATATATATAGTAAATATGATACTTACAGTAGGTTAAAATCCCTAATATAATGTTAAATTACTAACTAGTTAATTATTATAAGGTTTTTTTGTGAAATGGATGTTGAAAAAAAGAAATAGAAGAAGAAGAAGAAATAAAAAAAGAAGAGTTGATCAAAACTTACTTAATCCTCGGTGTATATTCACTTGTATGACACTAAAAATACCTTTATGTATGGAGTAGTATTAATCTATAATGTATCTAGGTAGTCTAAGGGAATTGATAAAGAGGATTTTAGAAGATTATTGTATTTGTTAAGAGTGGCATGAGTGGTTTTCCAAGGGGAGGGTGGGGTTATTTACACTTGAAAGAGGGGTGTTTTTAGAATAAAATATAAAATAAAATAATATATCAAAGGTAAAACTTTTAATCATGAATTTTTTACAATATAAATCATATATAAATATAATATAATATTTTTAAGACATTAAACCTATTTATAATTTGAATTCATTGGTTATTAAAAAGAAAAGTGGAAAGAAAGAAAAATTGTTATTTTAAGGGATCAATTTTGACTTTTGGTTTTGGAAAGTACTTTTTAGGTTTGGAATTTAAGTTTATTTTATTTTAATGACTCATTTATGAAATGAAATATATCATGGTCGAATATAAAGTTCTATAAAGGATTAATTCATTATTACATCATGACTGATGTAATTTAAGATACGTCGGTTGTGTGAAAAAACTTTATTTTTATTATTCACCTGAAAATTGAAGTATTTTAGAAAATTACCAAAAAATCACCCTTGGAAAATTTATATGTGATAATTTCAACAATGATATTAATTTTATCAAAATAAGTTTCTATAATAGGTAATTTTAATTTTTAATATAAAAATTATGACTTTTATGAAATATTTTAAAATACAGTGCATGCATTTTCTTTGAGTTTTTTTAATCATGATATTTATTTTTTTAGCATTATAATATTTATATTTACTTAAAATAACAATGATAAACATTATTTATATCATAATTTATTATTTTGAGATAAAATTACTATTCTAACGATTAGGTTACTATTCCCAATGGTTATGTTACTATTCCCAATGGTTAGGTTACTATTCCAATGGTCACATTACTATTAAAATGGTCACATTACCTCCTATAAATACTTATAATTTCCTTGATTCATTATTCAAATCAATTCCTCTCAAGGTTCTATATTTCCATTTTCTATAATGTTGATTGATTTACTAATATATTTTTTCTTTTCTATAGTGTTGGCAGTGGGGGTGATGATTCTAGCAAATTGGAGCGATCCATATTTTCCCATTTTATCTTTTCTATTTTATATTTTTTTACTAATTTTAATGTTTAAAATTTTAATTGGTTTAATTTCTGATTAATGTAACATTATTTATTATTGAAATAATTTTTTTCAGTTTCTTTATATGTATAATAGTATATAGTATATTATAACACACATTTATTTCAAGAGATAAATATCATTTATAAACTCTATTTTGTTACATTCTTTCCCCCTTTAGAAACTTCAACCCCAAAATTTCAACTCACATTCTCAATTGAGAATAGGTGAGGGTACTTTTGTATCATTGTTTCATATGGTTCCTATGCTGAATCTTCATACTCATGGTTCTTCCACAACACTTTGACAAGGTGAGTTATCTTATTGCATAGAACTTTATCTCTGTAGTCCAAGATCTTCACTGGATGCTCTTCATGTGAGAGGTCATTCTCTAGTTGTACCACCTCTGGATTCAGTGCATGTGAGGGGTCATGTATTTACTTCCTCGGGAGAGATACATGGAACACTTCATGAAATTGATCCATATTTAGCGAAATTATAGGCCGATAGGCCACCACTTATATACAATCAAGGATCTAAAATGGGATAATGTACCTTGGCATAAGCTTAACTTTCTTTCCAAACTACATTACTCTCTTACATGGTGATATTTGAAGGAAATCTTTGTCTCCAACTTCAAACTGTAAGTCTCTTCAACAGTTGTCTTCATAGCTCTTCTACCAACTCTGAGCAGATTTTATATGTTGTTGGATGGCTTGAACCTTCTATGTCATCTCTTGAACAAGATCTGGTCTAAGTATGTTTTGTTGCCCAACTTCATCCTAACAAGTTAGAGTTCTAAATCGCTTCCCATATAAAGATTTATATGGATCCATTTGAATACTTGAGTGGAAGCTATTATTATATGAGAAATCAACCAATGGGAGATGTTGATCCCATCCACATTTGAATTACATTAAGTAGGATATTAGCATGTCCTTGAGCATCTGAATAATCCTTTCAGATTAGCCATCAATTTTGGGGTGATAGACTATACTAAAATTCAATTCAATAATCAAAGAATATTAAGGACTTCTCTAGAATTTAGATGTGAACCTTGGATCACAATTATAGATGATTGAAAGTGAAACCCCGTGAATCCTCACTAATTTTTTCATATATATCATTGCAAGTTGTTCAAGTAAGAAATCTTCCGAAATAGTGATAAATTGGACAGTCTTAGTGAGTTGTTCCACCATAACCCATATCTCATTATTTCCTTTGGATGTATTCAGGAGACCATTGAAAAATTACATGGTGAAATTCTACCATTTCCACCTGGGTATAGTCAATGGTTGCATCATCCCTTTAGACTTATGTCACTTTTCTTTAACTTGATAACATACCAAACACCATGAGATATACTATGCAATCTCTTTCATCATGTTGTACCATCAGAAGTTTTCATAAATATCATGATACATCTTGGTACTTCCAGGATGGTTAAGGAAAGGTGATCTATGTGAATTATCTAATAGATCCTTCTTTATCTCGGGTGATAAAGGCGCACAAATCCTTATTCCAAATCAAATCACACCATAATCATCAATGTGGAACTCATATAGCTTCCCTTCCTTCTCTACTTTCACCTTCTTTTATAGCTCTAGATCACCCAATTATGCCTACTTGATCTTCTCTTGGATAGATGGTTGAGAAATAATTTAGTAAAGGTAGGTTGTATTCTTTGTCATTATGATTTCCAAATGCATGCTTTGAATATCTATAAAGATAGGGTCCTTCTCAATTTGTATCATGGATAGAGTAGTAGGTTATTTTGTACTAAGAGTATCATCTACCCTATTCACCTTTTCGATATGGTAGTGAATAGAGAAATTGTAGTCCTTTATTAGCTCTAACTATATTATTTGGTGCATGTTGAGCTCCTTATGTGTGAATATATACTTTAGAATCTTGTGATCAATATATATATCACACTTTTCACCATAGAGGTAGTGTCTCCAAATATTCAGAGTGAAGATCATAGTTGCTAACTCTAGATCATGTGTTGGGTAGTTATTCTCATGGATATTTAACTATCATGAGGCATATGCTATCACTTTATCATTCTTTATAAGTATGCAACCCAAGCCTTTCTTCGAAGCATCACTATATGTCACAAAACCTTCTCCACTTATTGGTAGTGTTAGTAGAGGTGTAATGATTAGCCTCTTCTTTATCTTCTTAAATCTTTCCTCACATTCTTATATCTAGAAATAATTTACCACTTTCCATGTTAACTTAGTCATTGGGATAAAAAATCATGAGAAATTTATCACAAAATATCAGTAGTACCCGACTAATCTAAGAAAACTATAGATTTACATTACACTGGTTAGTCTAGGCTATTCCTCAATCACTTTTGTCTTTGAAGGGTCCACAGAAATTTCATCGCTTGTGATCATGTTCCTCAATAATGTGAATTGCTTCATTTAAAAGTCACACTTTCTAAACTTAGTGTAAATTTTCTCCTTACGTAATTCCTCCAGCACAATCCTCATATTCTCTTAATGTTCTTCCTTAATCCTATAATAAATAAGAATTTAATCAATAAACACTACCAAAAATTATTCTATGTGGTCTCTAAAGACTCTATACATCAAATCCATGAAGATTACAGGGGCATTGGTAAGTCTTAAGGTCATCACTATGAACTCATAGTGCCCATACCTTGTACTAAAAGTAGTATTTGGAATATATACCTTCTTCACATTTAGTTGATGATATCTAGAATGAATATCCACATTTTAGAAGTATTAAACTCCTCGTAGTTGATCAAACAAGTAATTAATCCTTTTTAGGGGATACTTATTTTGTATGGTATCTTTTTGAGCTCCCGATAATCGATACACAACCACATTGATCCATCTTTTTTCTTTAAAAAGAGAACCAGTGTACCCTAAGGTGATGCACTAGGGAATATGAACCTTTTTTCCAAATTCTCTTACAGCTGCTTCTTTAACTCTTTCAGTTCGATCAGGGCCATCTTTTAGGGTAATTTTGAGATAAGAGTGGCTCTATTTATGAGATCTATTGAGAACTCTACCTCGTGATTTGTGGGAATTCTAGGTAATTCTTCGAGAAATAAATCAGTGTATTCGCTAACAATGTGAATTTACTCCAGGTTGATACCTTCCTTTTACTCAACCATTTGTTCAACATATGCTTCTTCATAGGGTATCAACACCCACACTGTTGATATATTTTACAAAGGAGATTCATGATCTTCATTGCATTTGTATATGAGCATTGGATAGTTCAAAATATGAAAATAGATTTCATTTTCCTGATAGTTGATGTGTGCTCTATATAATGAGATCCAATCTATTTATAGTATAGAATTTAATTCCACCAAGGTAAGTATTATGAGATTCACTAGAAGAATCTTCCCACGTACTCTTATAGGAGAAGAGTCCAACACTTGGGTTTCAATGACTGCATCATTAGGTGTTTTTAAAAATATATCTACTTCAAGGTGTTAGAGATTCAATTCAGTTATTATAGAAAAATTTAAGGATATAAATTAATGTGTAGAACTAGAATAAAATAAAATAAAAAATCAATTTCTAAGTGAATGGGATGTATACCTTGTACGACTTCATTTTCATGCTCTACTTCAGTAGTAGTGATGGAATAAGATTTCCCTTGCTCCTTTGTCTTTTGTGGTTGTTGATGTTGATTACCCTCATGGACCCATGGTTTAGTGCACTAGATTGCATAGTTCCCTTTCTCCCTATAGTTGAAGTATTGAACCATAGGTGGTGCATTATGAGGTTCATTTCTTTCCTCCGTCGTGTTGTTAACTTCTTCATGTCTCTTCAATATTCATGATCTTGTTATCCTTCTCTCCCACACTTTAATCATTTCTCTATCCATTTGAGACAATTCCCATGATGATTCTTCCTGCATTTTTGAAATGTGGGTAGTTGGATCCTTATTCATCCTTTTTCATTTGACCCACTAGCTTGAAACTCCATTCTTATCTTCTTATATCCATAACCATGGGACCATTCTTTGAAATCTATCTCGACATTGAAATCACATCAAACCACTTCCTCATAACTCCCAAAGTCTTATATAGCTAGATAATTTTTAAGGTGTGGTTTTAAACCACTAAAGAATCTATATATTTTGCTATCATTATTAATAACAAAACCTGAGGTGAATATAGAAATCCTTGTGAATTTTGATTTGTAAGATGTTATAGATTCACCTTCCTTGTGTTTCATCCCTATGAATTATATCTACATCTTTATTCGAATATTTCTAGGGAAATATTTGGTAATAAATGTTTTCTTAAAGTCTTCCCACTCCATATCTTCCATTTCATCCTTCATCTTGGTGTTCTTTATCAACTCCCACCACTAATCAGCTTCTCCATCTAAAAAATAAACATATAGAGTCACCATATCCTTCTCATAACATTGGATCACAAAAAATATCTTCTCTATTGAGTTAACCCATTGTTCTGCAACAAGTGGATTGGAAGATCCACTAAATGTCGGTGGTCATTGCCACATAAAGGACTCAGTGGCTAATTGATCCTTCTTGGGTGATGGTGGGAATTACATATGATCTAAGTTATTATTCATAGCCTGATACAATAGGGAAAGCATTTTCTATAAAGTTTTGAACTCCACCTCCCATGGTATTGGGGATGTCGTTTGGGAAATCGTTGCATTGTCCCTCACATGGGTTGTTGGCCTAGTTTCTTCTAGTTCCCAAAATTTTATAAAATATAAAAGGTTTAAACAAGACCTAAGTCAACAAATCATGAATAAATAATTTATTATTATTTTTAATTAAATTTAAAATAATATCTTATGGGATCTCTATGTTTAGCCTTTTTCTAAAACAAAGTTTCTTTGGTGTTTACATATACATAGTCTTATCCTAAGGGTTTTCACTAATGTTTTCTGATACTAATTCCCCTATTAACTAAACTGTATGTATGATACTAACTATAGAAACCCTAATTTTCACTACATAACTATTACATCATTTTTAAGATAAAAAATACAAAAAACATTACAATCCACGATCCAAAGGTTTAGTGTATTTGGTCAAATTAGGATCATACATCACCTATGAATAATAAAACATAAACAATTATTTAAATAATTATTATTTATCCTTATAAAATCTCAAGTTCTATTTATTTCATGTAGTCACCTAAGGATATACATCAAATAAAGGGGTGAGTTAAAATCTCAGTAAGAGGAGGAATAAGGGACATGAATCAATATAACATGGGTGAACGTAATCATCATCATCATGTCATAAGCATATGATCATTATCATCATAATAAGGTAAATATTTGATAAAGGCATGGAATGTGGAAATGAATAAAAATGAAAAATCATGTCATAGTGGTCAAATACCACACATAATAGTGAACAAATATAGCATCATATTCATGCATAACATATGTGCATAATCATAATGTCATCTTTGTGAAAAAAACTAGTATAATGTTCATGCATAATACACATTATTTCATGAGATACATCATATTACCCAATGAATTATAGGGATATATAATTCCAATCACATCCATCACATCATAATATTTACATAATCATGCATGTCGCATAGAATGTATAACAATCATAGTTATGAAATAACCCATGGAAAGGAATGAGTTTCATAAGTATTTCAAAAGGCATACATTCATGAATAAACTTTGGGGTTTAATAATGAAAAAGGGAGATCATACTTTGGAATAAAATATCATTTTTCTTTGGATAAGAAATAAAACGTGAGGATTCAAATATTTTTTTCGAAAACAATAGTCTTTTTGGAAAATCATAGTATTTTGATTAGAAATCATGGTGGTAAACATGTATATCCCTGAAAAAAAAAGTGAAGAATAATGAAATTATATTTAAGGATCATTAAAGGAATATCCATACTGAAATTGATGTGAAATAGGTAAAACCCAATAATAGGGAGTTGGGTTCGAGAATCCCCTTGCCTTAATTCCCCTTTATTTTGTCACTTTTGCGCCTCCTGAATAATAAACATAAATTTATTAAAAAATTGATCCAAAAGTGAATTATTGTAATTTTTAACATTTATAAATTATAGTAATTTGATTATATTTCCTAATTTTCTTGGTTATAGTGTAATCATTTTGATATCATGTTTTAATTAAAAATTTCCTATTTTGCCTCGATTTCATTATTTTGTTCATTGTAATTTATAAATTAATATAATTAATTCCAGAAGCTTATCATAAATATAATTAAATTTTTATATTATATATATATATATATATAATATCCATCCATGATTATGGTTATAAGTGTTTTTGTGGAAATGTATATGTTGGTGGTTAACTGACCTTTGACGGGACATTATCGAGAAAGCGGGAAAGGGAAGTTTGAAATTTATATATATATTAAATATGATACTTAAAGTGGGTTAACATATTTAATATAATGTTAAATTACTACATAATTAATTATTATAAGGTTTTATTGTGAAAGGGGAGATAAAAAAAGAAATATAAGAAGAAGAAGAAATTAAAAAAAAAGAGTTGATCGAAACTTACTTAATCCTCAGAGTAGCTTCTCTTGTACGACATTAAAAATACCTTGATGTTTGGAGTTGGATTACTCCATAACATACATAGGTGTTCTAAGGGACTTTATAGGTAGTATTTTGGTAGTGTATTAGATTTGGTAAGAGAGGGATAAGTGGTTTTCCAAGGGGAGGGAGCGGGTTATTTATACTTGAGGAGAGGGGTATTTTTAGAATAAAATATTAAATAAAATAAAATATCAAAGGTAAAACTTTTAATAGTGAATTTTTTACAATATAATTTCATATATATATATAATATAATATTTTTTAATACTTTTAACCTCTTTATAATTTTAAATAATTATATTATTAAAATTTAAAGTGGAAATAAAGAAAAATTATTATTTTAAGGGATCACTGTTGACTTTAGGTTTTGGAAAGTGCTTTTTAGGTTTTTAATTTAAGTTTATTTTATTTTAATGATTAATTTATGAAATTAAATATATCATGTCTGAAACTAAAGTTTTATAAAGTATTAGTTCATTATTACATCATGAATTATTTAATGTAAGATACATTGGTTGTGTGAAAATTTGTATTTTTACTATTCACCCGAAAATTGAAGTATTTTAGAAAATTGCCAAAAAAACACCCCTAAAAATTTTGACATGATTATTTCAAATATGATATTAATTTTATCAAAATAAATTTCTAAAATAGGTCATTTTAATTTTTAATATAAAAATTATGAATTTTATGGAATACTTTAAAATACAGTGCATATATTTTCTTTGAGTTTTTTTAATCGTGATATGTATTTTATTGGAATTATAATATTTATATTTACTTAAATTAACCATGATAAATATTATTTATATCATAATTTATTATTTTGAGGTAAAAATAATATTCCAATAGTCAAATTACTCTTCCCAATGGTAAGGATACTATTCTCAACCATGATCTGGTCACATTATCTCCTATAAATACTTTTAATTTACTTTATTTGTTATTCAAATAAATTCCTATAAAGGTTATATATTTCTATTTTATATAATTTTGAATGGTTTACTAATATTTTATTTGTTCTATAGTGTTGGCAGTGGGGGAGATGATTCTAGCAGATTGGGGTGATCCGTATTTTCCCATTTTTGCTCTTATATTTTATATTTTTTTTAATTGTAATGTTTTTAATTTTAATTGGTTTCATTACTGATTAATGTAACAATATTTATTAATGAAATAATTTATTTTTTTAGTTTCTTTATGTGTATAATAGTATATAGTATATTATAACACTCATTTATTTCAAGAGATAAATATCATTTATAAACTCTGGGTTGTTATATTCTTCCCCCATTTAGAACTTTCATCCCTAAAACACTACTAGAAACTGGACCTATACCAATATTTCTATACGGACATTTTTCCAAACTGTTGGTATAGGTACCATAAAATAAACCTATACAGATGGTTTGGAGAAACTATTTTTATAGGTGATGGCTATACCAACATTTTTGCCAAAATCATTGGTATAACCTCTAATTAAGGATCCTATACCAATGGGTTTTCCAAAACCATTGGTATGATTATCTTTATAAAAAACCTATACCAACATTTTTTCAAAACCATTGGTATAGGTCCCAAAATTCCAGATAGATATACCAATAGTTCTACAAAAACATTGGTATAGGTCTATACCAATGGTTTTGAGAACCATTGGTATAGCTACCCGGATTTTTTATGAATTATTTTTTCAAATGTCATCAAATAAATCAATATATAAATTATTTATAAATATATATATATATATATATCCAATTATATTCACAAAGTTAATTGTATCATAGTGTTAGTTCTTTGACATATAATCGGGAGGTCTTGGGTTCAAATCTCAGCTGCATCTTTTATTTTACATTACATATCCCAATGGTTTTGGAAATATTGTTGGGATAGGTCTATACCGATTAAAAATAAACCAACGGCCCTCTAAATCATTTTTATAGGCTATACCAATGATTTGGGTACCCATACTAATAGTTCCAAACCATTGGTATAGGTTATTTTTCTAATAGTGAAATTTCAACTCATATTCTCAGTTGAGAATGGGTGAGGGTAATTTTGTTTCATTGTTTCATATAGTTCCCATGTCACCTATTCATACTTATGGTTCCTCTACAACACTTTGATAAGATGAGTTGTCTTATTTCATAGAACTTTGTCTCTATGTTCCAAGATCTTCACTGGATGCTCTTCATATGAGAGGTCATTCTCTAATGTACCTTAGGCTAAGCTTCCCTTTCTCTCCAACCCGCATGAATCTATTTCATGGTTATATTCGAAGAAAACTTTGTCTACAACTTCAAAATCCAATTCCCTTCAACGATTATCATCATAGATCTTCTAATGATTCTGAGTAGCTTTTATATGTTGTTGTATGGATTTAATCATTTTTTTCATCTCTTTCACAAGATTCAATCCAAGTATCTTTCATTCCCCAACTTAATCCCAACAAGTTGGAGTTCAACATCACTTCCCACACAGAGCTTCATATGGAGCCATTTGAATACTTTATTGGAAGATATTTTTATATAAGAACTCAACCAATGGGAGATATTGATCCCATCCACCTTTTAATTCCATTTAGAAAGCTCTATCATGTCCTCAAGCATCTAAATAGTCCTTTTAGATTGGACATCATTTTGGGGGTGATAGGCCATGCTGAAATTCAATTTAGTACTCAAATAATATTGAAGACTTCTCCAGAATTTAGATGTGAAACTTGGATCATAATCAAAGACGATCGAAAGTGGAAACCCTTGCAGCCTCACCACTTCCTTCAAATATATCTTAGCAAGTTGTTCAAGTGAGAAATCTTCCTGAATAGTGATAAAGTGGGTAGTCTTGGTGAGTCTATACACCATAACCCATATCACATTATTTACTTTGGATTCCTTTGGGAGACCAGTGAAAAATTCCATGATGACATTCTCCCATTTCTATATGGGTATAGGTAATGGTTGCATCATCCCTTTGGACTTCTATCTCTCTGCTTTAACTTACTGACATACCAAACACCTTGAGATATACTCTGCAATCTCTTTCTTCATTTTTTTCCACTATAAGTGTTCTCAAAGATCACAGAACATCTTGGTACTTACAGGATGGATAGATAAAGGTAAGCTATTTACATTATCCAATATCTCCTTCTTTATCTCAGGTGATACAAATTTATGGTTTCAGGCACAACGAGATCATACAGTAGTGGGTGATATATTAAAATTTCTTTTAACAATCATTTCCTGAAACCATGAGAAAGGATCTTACAGGACAAATTTATAATTAATTTATTCAATATCTGAAGAAATAAATACCTAACCCATGGTTCCAACATGGCCCTTAAATTGGATATGAATAAGGCATATGATCAAATGAAGTGGGGCTTTATTAATAGGGTATTAAAATGTATGGGTTTATCTACTTGGGCAATGAATATTGTGTTTAGATGTTTCAGCTCCTCATGGATGGTGGTCTCTTTTATGGGAAAAACTCATGGCTTTTTTAAAACCTACTGGGGGCTAAGACAAGGGGACCCTATATCTCCAACCCTCTTTATCCTTATGCAGGATCCTATTAGTGGGCTTATTAACAGAAAGATCTCCATGGGGTATTTGCTTCCTTATCGTAGGCCTATGAATCAACAAGCAGCCTCACACATTATGTTTGTGGATGACACTCTCATTTTTATGAATGGTAGTGGGCGACTAGTCAAAGTGCTTATTGACATATTGGATGAATATTTTTTATGGATTGGGCAGTCTATTAACAAATCTAAGATCGATTTTTATTTTTCAAATAAATGTGGGGCAAGACAATTGGAATCCCTATGTATAGAGTGGGTCATTTATGATGACTTATTCGGGGTCCCCTTTAGCTCGTAGTCGTATTCAGATTACTGATTTTGATGGTATTATGAATAAAATAGTCAGTTTTGTGCTTAATTGGAAAAATTATTTTCTATATTTTAGAGGTCGAATAACTTTAATTAATAGTGTTCTAAGGGACATCCCAATACATTCCCTTTCAGTTTGTAATGTGTAAAAGGGTGTTTTTGATTTTATTGATAAAGTTCTAGTCAGTTTTATCTAGGATGCTCAAAATGAGGGAAAACTTCATTGGTCTTCTTGGAACAAGTTGGCAAGATCTGTTTAGGAGGGTGGTATTAATGTGAGGAGTTTGGATGGAACTATTCATGGTATACATGAAAGACTTGCGTGGGAAGTAGTGGAGAAGAGTACTCTATGGGGGGAAGTTATGTATGGGAATTTTATTTCTCATGGGTCTGCGTTGTGGTATTTAATTCAGAACTTTATCTTGATCATAAAGTTGAATTCTCGATGGATTATTGGGGAAGGAAATATTTCTTTTTGGAATAATAACTGGGCAGGATCTTGTATTGGTCTTCCTGGATTCCATGCTCCTATAATATCCTTCAAGGAGGCTAGTGGATTCCCCAGCTTCATTAATGATGTCTTGAATAGGGATCAAAAGGATATTTTTGATCTCATTGACTTGAACTCAGAATCAGATAAATGTGTGTTTATTGCCTCTAATTCTGAGAATTTTTTGATGAAGTATTTTAGTCAGATTTCATCTCCTCAGGGTATGCAAGATGTTTGGAACAATATTGTATAGTGTAATAAGGTTCCTATCAAGTTTAATTTTCTCTTATGGAGTATTATGAATTTGGAAAATCCTACGGATGACAGTATTAAAAGGTTGAGTATTAACCTTGTTTCTAAATGTCATTGTTTCAGGGTTCATAAGGAGGAGACTTCTAATCATCTTTTTTTAAGGTGATTGGGCCTTGGGTGTTTGGGGTTATTTTGGTGTATTTTTTGGGTTTGTTTCTCCAGATCTCATGGGTGTTTCTTTTTTTGATAGATGGTTTCATGGTTTAAGTGGTTCTGGTCCAGAAATAATGGAAATAGCAATGATATTAAATACTGGGTGTTGGTGTATCTGGATTGCCAAAAACAGAGCAAGGTTTAAGGGGAAACTATCAATGTGGAATAATATTGTAATAAGGATTAAAATTATGCTTACAGACCCGGTTATTGGAATCAATAACTGGAGAAATTATCCCTCTCTTCACACTATACAATTGACTGCAATAGTGATGCAGCAAGAGTGTTCTATGGACAGAGGCAAGTGGGTCCTCTGGTTTCTGCCTGCTAGAGGTTTAAAAATGAATTTCAATGGATCTTGTGTTTTGGGTACTATGAAAGGAGGTGGAGTGATTCAAGATGGTGGGGGGAATTTAGTGTTTTCTTTTGCAGCCTACTTTGGGAGTGGAAGCTATATTAAAGATGAGGTGAGGGCGATGCTGGTTGGGCTTAGCTTGTGTGATCAAAGGAATATTGTTATAGATGAAGTTGAAATTGATTCCATGGTGATGCATGACTACATTCAGGGTAAAATATCCTCTACTTGTTCTATTGCTTACATTGTCAGGAGGTGTTGTGCCAAGCTCAAAAACAGGGGCATCATCATGGCTCATACATGGAGTGAGGGGAATAAGGTGGTTGATTACCTTGCTGGTATGGCGGAGGAGGCTCAAGGTACTAGTGTCAAGTGTTTTATGAATATTCAGAAAATGAAACCTGAGGGGTGTGATTAATTAGGGGATATCAACTTGGTCTTCACTATTTTATACCTCCTTGAGTTTTTGTGTCCTTCCCCATGGTCTTTTTGGTGGGTTTTTCTTCTAATAAAAATGCAATAGTTGGTGTGGATGTGCTGAAGAAATAAATACATGGGATTGGTAACTATCTTCATTGGTGATTGTTGATCATCCAAAAATACCCTTTAGGATTACCTTCATTGCACTATGAGGATCCAAGGATATAATCCATCTAGTAGTGATCCACATGTGCTCCAATGATCCTCAAGAAACATCGCTCGATCATCGGGTGCTAGCGCGGCAAATCAAATGTCTTGCATTTTTTGTTCTTTATTTCTCATTCTTTAGTCTTAAATAAATCTATCTTGTGATTATCGTTCTTAAGAGGGAGAGAGAATGAGGAGTTGATAGATAATTCATTGTGCGAAAAAATTCTCTATTCTCAATTTTGAATGCAATATACAATAGACATAACCATCTATTTATAGAGTTGGGGTTTAGGTTAAAATATTATTTAATTGCATCCTGGCCATTAAATAAAATTTAAAACTTTTAATAAACCCCATGCCACATAATAATAATATCATTTTTTTATTTTGTGTCATGCACCAACTTGCGCAATAAAAAATATTATGTAATGGTCTTGTTAATTAATATTAGTCATCAGACTCAGTCATGGTATGTTCAAACTCCTCTAAAATTTATTGAATAACCAAATAAATATTTTAGTCATTAATAATTATTTTATTCACAATATAGCATATAAATATTTATTAAAAGTTAAATAAATAAAATAAATATTTTGTTCATAATCTAGCAAATAAATATTTTATATATATTTACGTAATTAAATAAATTATTTATTAATAAGAAAATAATTATTTATTATCTTGTGAATATTAGCAATCAATAAAACTTGAATAAAATTATTCCTCATTCTTGAGAATAATATTTATTACAATAATTAAATTCAAATAGAATTTAATCAAGATCATCGAAAACACTTAGTGTGTGACCCTCTAGGATTCTTTCTCATTGGCATTAAGTAGGCTTTCTTAAAGTCCAAGATTACTATCCAACAACGGGTCAAGGCACCCAAGAGAAAGAAATTAATATCAAAATAATGATAACCACATATGAATGCTCATTGTGTAATATAATCCCTTTTTCTCAATATATCATCAAGAAATTTTCACATCTGTGTCACAAACCTATATGCTTGATACATCTTTCTTTGACTATCTGAAATAAACACTTCATTACACCATGGCCATGGAATTTAGAGAAATAGTTCTATTTCAATCAAAGGGATGAGATATCAACTTTTATAAAGATGAAAGGGACAAATCCTTCCTTGACTTATCCATTAATGACATGTCACTCATGACGCACCCAACATATCCAACTTCACCATGAAATATTATCACCATGGTTTATGAAATACATCTAAGTTTGTGAGTTGTAACATGCATTAATAATAATCTTAAGGTTTAAGGGTCATCACACACACTCGCATATTGGAATATTCAATGACCCCAAAACCTGTAGAATTCCTACTAGAGGGTATATTCTCATTATCTCCTATCATGAAGATTACCAAGTGTGAATTTCATGAGAAGAATCCTCATCATCTTATGAGTACTCTAACATGATATTTTATGTACTAGGTTTCTCATCATAGTACATTATTCAACCGCAGAACATTATTTAAGAATATCGTTATAGCACATCATGGTTCTCATCATAATGAGGAACTGTTATGACCCTATCAATGTGACGTATAATCTAGTAAATTATTAAATTAAAGTCATGCAAAACAAAAAACAATATGTAATAATAAATTTTATTAATATTTAATACATTGAATATACATGAAATCAAAGTACAACAGTTAGTCCTAGGACACTAACTCCAGAAAAAATCCCACTTGGACTAGATCCAACTACCTATGACCTTTAGTTCGATAGACCTCGCATGATATTCATGTTTCTACTATGTTAAGGATTTAGTCAAGGGGCACACCATGTTTTCTTCTATGGAAATACTACTCACTTCAACTTCACCTCTCTGAGAAAAATCCCTCAAGAGATGATACTTACTAAGTATGTGATTCATCTGATGATGTGACCTTTTCTCTTTTTCCAGAGTCACCACTTCAGTATTATCATAATAGAGTGTGATAAGATCTTTACTACTAGGTACCACATCAAGATCTTAGATGAAGTTATGCATCCATATTTCTTCTTTAACTTCCTCAGAAGACGCAATCTACTTAGACTCTACTATAGAATGTGTGACCACAGCCTTCTTTGAGCTCTTATAGCTCACAGAACCTCCATTAAAAGTGAAGATGTATCCTATTTATGACTGCATTTCATCTTGATTAGTTTGGAAACTATAATTTTCATATCCTCTAATGACTAGTTACTCATATCCTCCATAAACTAGGAACATATACTTAGTACTCCTCAAATACTTAAGGATGGTCTTGACTTCCATCCAATGGAGGTCACCTAGATTAATTTGATATCTTTCTACTGTAATTAATGTGTATGTTACATCTATCTTAGTACATATCATATCATACATGACTGACCCAATTGTTGATGTGTATGGAATCTTTATCATTCTATTTATTTACTTATGAGTCTAAGGAAAAATTTTCCTAGAAAGATGAATTTCATGTGACACTAGAAACAATCCCCCCATGGATTATTCTATATTAAATCTATTTACTATCTTGTTAATTTATATACTTTGACTTAGGTTGAGAAACCTCTTATATCTATCATGATGGATCTTGATCCTGATAATATATGTTTACTTGTGCAATTCCTTCATAGAGAATCATTTATTCAACCATTCCTTAATAGACTGTAATACTTGTATTTTTTTTCCAATGAGTAATATGTCATCAACATATACTATTAAGAAAACGACTACACTCCCACTAAACCGTTTATAGACACATGATTCACATTCATTATTTATGAAACTAAATTTCATTATAGACTCATCAAAATGAATGTTCCATGACCAAGATACTTTCTTTAATCCATAAATGGATCTTTGAAACTTTAATACCTTTTTAGAATACTTTGGAGTCACAAACACTTTGGGTTGTGTTATATAGAAATCTTCTTGAAGGTTCACATTAAGAAAGTTTTTTTGACATCCATTTTCCAAATCTCATAATCATGGAAAGTCGTGATGGAAAGTAGAATCTTGATGGTTTCCAACATTTCAACTGGTGAAAAGGTTTCATCGTAGTCAATGTCTTAATGTTGTTTAAACCCCTTTGCAACTAGTCATTCCTTATAGGTACTGACTTGTACTTCCATGTCCAGTTTCTTCTCGAATACCCATTTTTAACCAATAGGATTTACATCTACTAGAGTATCTACCAAAATTCATAATTGGTTTTGGTAAATGGAATCCATTTAAAAAATCATGGCCTCTTTCCACTTTGAAACATTTATACCACTTACTACTTCTTTGTATATTATAAGATCATTATTATCAACTAATAATGAGTCACTATCCTTAGTGACTAGAAAACCATACCGTTTTGGTTCTCTAACATCTCAAGTAATCCTACGTAGTAATTGTGTCTCTCGAATAATTTCTTCTTCCATAAGGATTTGTGGAATTTTTTATTATTCCTACTCTTGGGTATCTTGATTCTGGATTTCATCAAAGTCTATCTCACTCCCACTATCTCTTTTATAGATAAAATCCTTCTCAAGAAATGGGGGATGTCTATCAACCACAACCTTTCTGTCTAAAGGATTGTATAGGTTGTATCCCTTTGTTTCTTTGGGATATCCTATAAAGATGCACTTTGTGTATTGAGGTACAATATTTTTACTTGAATAGGCCTTAACAGATACTTTGAAAACCTGAACATGTATGTAATACAACATAGGTTTCTTTCTATTCCATAATTAGTACAATATACCATATGTTTCTTTAGTTGGCACTCGGCTTAGAATGTATGTTGTTGTTTGTAATATGTATCCTCAAAAGGATAATATAAGACTTGCATGACTCATCATTGATGTCACCATGACCAATAAGGTTTGGTTCCTCCTTTCTCTTACACCATTCCACTGAGGCATATAGGGAGGAGTGAGTTGAGATAATATCTTGAACTCCCATAAATAATCAATGGAGTCTTGATTAAGATATTCTCCATCATAGGCTGAATGGAGTTTCTTAATATTATTACCAAGATAGTTCTCAACATAATTCTTATATTCCTTGAATTTATCAAAATAATATGACTTATACCTCATTAAGTATACATATTCATATCTACTAAAATCATCAGTAAAAGTTATTAAGTATGAGTACCCACCCCTTACCTCAATAAGAAATGGTCTACAAACATCGGTATGAAATAATTCAAGAAGCTATTTAGACCTTTCACATTTACCAATAAATGAGGATTTAGTCATTTTTTCTTGTAAACATGCATGACATACACCAAATGGTTTTAGTTTAAAAGAATCTAAATATCCATATTGATGTAATTTAGTCAAGTGTTTTTCATTTACATGACCTAGTTGGTGATGCCAAAGTTGGGAGTGGTATGAGTCATGTGAATTGACTTAGAAATCGATTACCACCACTTGGTTTGTGTAACCCAACACATAAATACCGTTATTTAAATGTGTCTTACCATAAAAATGTTAGCTTTATAAAATAAGAAACATTTATTACCAAATTTGAAAATAAATCCATTTGTATCTAGTCTGAATAGAAAAAAAATGTTTTTGGTAACTAAAGGAACATAATAACAACCCTTTAAAACCAAAATCATTCAGGTCAGTAATGTGAGGTGGTAGTCTTCTATAGATACAACAGTAATTTTAGAAATTTTGGATACTCGTATATTTACCTCTCCTCAGTCAATTTTTCTAAATATACTTGGTTCTTGTATTTGAATATATATGTGACCACCACAAGTTATATTTAGTAACAAATTTAAATTTCACTTGATAAAAAATTCACGTGAAGCTTCCCCTTTTTTATTTGGTTGGGTGTAGTTTTTCTTCCAGAGGCCCTTCTTGCCCCATGAGAAATAGATAGAATTTTGTTCCCTTGATTTCTCTTTGATCTTATTCTTCTTGGAAGGGTGTGAAGAAGCTTTGTACTTATATCTCTTTGATTTAACTTTTTGTTTATTAAACATAAGTATAGAAGGAATTTCATGATTCATATCCTTATCTACTTGGCGAAGAATAGTGAGGAGATTTGGTATATACTTCTCAATGTTGTTCATATTAAAATTCAAAACAAAACTAGAGAAGATATGAGGAAGTGATTCTAGAATGAGATCAGTTCCCAATTCTTTGGGGAGTTTGAACCTTAGAAACTCTAAGTGATCAATGTAGCCAATGATATTGACTACATAAGGCCCATCTGGGGCACCCTCTCTAAGATTTTTCTGAAATAGAACCTTGGAAATTGCAAATCGTTTCTATCTATCTCTCTCCCGATAAAGACCATGGAGGTACTCAAGCATGCTATACACATCCATGTTTTCATGAGACTTCATTAGTTCACTAGACATCGATGAAAGCATCGAACATTGAACTTTTACCACATCACTAAAATGTTTTTCATAAATAAGAAACTCTTCATCACTTGTCTCTTTAGCAGGTGAATTAAGCATTGAGGATTCTAGTACATAAGATTTTCATTCATGGCATAGCACAACCCGATGGCGTCTAAACCACTCCTGGAAGTTACTGCCAGATAGGAGGTTAAATTTATCCAATATTTATCATAGGGATAGTGTAGATGAAAAGATTTACATTTTATTCTAAAATTAAAAGATCATATTATTAGTATATTTTCTTGATAACAAATTATGTGATAAATAATAAATTAATTAATTTTATTAAATATATCAGTATTTTATCAAGTCCCAATATCCCTCACCATTGAACTCAGAATATCTAGTTGCTATAAAATTCTAGTGTTAAGGACCCTCATTAATTTTCTTAATGATCCATACTTTCTCCATGAAAACCATAAGAAAGTAATTTAGGTAGGAATTCTTTCCAACTACAGGCCTATAACTCCTTGATTCGTTGAGTGGATACCCCTATCTTGAAATCCAAACTTGGATTTTCTCAACACTTTCCTCCAAATTTGTATTAAATAGAATTTGGTCATTAAACACAATACAATTTTGGTTAAGTCAGCTCAAAAATATCATGAGAACTCCCTGATAAAATTAAGTGACCAGACTTTTTCCATGTACTACACATGGTTCTATGGTTTCATTTACAATCAAGTAATGGAAGGTTTAGTCTAACTTGATATTAGGTTGAGGAATTTTAATTAATTTATGCATAAATTTTATCTTGTTTTATCCTATACATGTATTTTTAATATTAAGTGGATGTTACTTGATTAATTAACCATGTTGGATAAAAAATTACACATAATTCATTTATTTAATTTCTGTATTTTCATATTAATTCATCCATTTATGTGACTGTGGTCTTGCATACATAAAATAAATAATTCATAGACATAAATAAATAAATAAAGTAAATGACTTAATCATGATCTTATCTAACGTTTGATTTAATTAGAATACATTAAATCAACTTGTGACCTAAGGTAATAAATCCATTTGTTAGTCATGGAATGAGTTACAACATTCCACCTTTATATTTGTGCATCACTGAGTTGGAATCATCATGGTTTCATCTTGAACTGCCTCTACACACCTTGATATACTCCATTAATTACAGGTATTTATTACTCACACACAGGTTAGGGGAACCAAAGGATTGGTTAAAGGGGATTGCATAAATATCCTTAGACAATTAGGTCCTACATAATAATGGAGGGAGGGATAACTCGTAGGCTATCATTTAATTTAATATTAAATAATTTTAAACCCGTGCAATAAATTAAATTAAATAAATACCAACACATGCATAGGTCTTGGTCAAGATCATGATCGATCATACATGCAACTAATATGCAAAAGTAATTGGATAACATTCATTTCTTTATTTTTTCTTTATTATTAAGAAAAGTGTGCTTTAAATAATTAATTGATTGATTAATTAATTCCTTTTCATCTTAATGATCATCTAATCGTAATTGGAGATTCATAGAATTTATGGCATTCATGAAAAATAAACAATATAACCAATAATGACATATTAATTAAAATAAATTAATTGATCATTTAATATTCTTTAAAACCATTATTAAATTTTCAAACACACATTGGTGTGCCAATCAATAAAATAAGTTTTTAATGCTGAAATTTTCAATTTATTTTATTTTCTAATTATGTCCTTTCATGGGAGAATACACGGCATGTACAGTCCAGCTACACATCATGTACCACGATTGCCTTGTATCTAAGTCACATGCATGTGGCTTCATCATATAAACTCGGCTAGACTGCACATTGTGTACATGTTAGTTACACACCATATATATTCTTGTTGTGTGCTAGGTTATCCCACTCAACATGTGGTGTGCAATAAATACACCATGTGTAATTAATTGCTTGACGCATCTTGGTACAATGTGCATGGGTACACGGCGTGTACTCCGACTACACGTCATGTAACCCAGTTTTACCGGCCAAAGATTTGACACTTTCTGATGGAATATTTGGTCGTTCTTAATCTATTATTAAACCTTTAAGAAAATGAAACACTGAAAAAATATGGTTAATATATTGAATCATGTTAATTTAAATTGGATTAAAGAATGAATAATAAGAAATAAAATTTCAACCACGATTGCATATGGATCAACAATCAAATAAATAATTATAAATTTAAATGTGACCACTCTGATACCACTTGATTATTTTAGGCACAAAAAAAAGTGTGCGGGGGTGGTTGATATATTAAAATTTATTTCAATAATCATTTCCTAAAACCATGAGTGAGGATCTTGCATGTCAAATTTACAATTAATTTATTTAATATCTAAAGAAATAAATATTTGGGCTTAGGATCTATCTTCATTGATGATTGTTGATTGTCTGAAAAGAATATTTTGGATTGTATTTTTTGCACTATAAGGATCCAAGGGTGGAATCTCTCTGGTGGTGATCCATGCATTCTCTAATGATCTTTGAGCAACACCACTCGATCACCGGGTACTAGCACGATGAATTTAATGTCTTGTATTGTTTGTTCTTGATCGTTTATTCTTTGGTCTTGAAGAAATATCTCTTGTTCTTCTTGTTCTTGAGAGGGAGAGAGAATGAGGAGTCGAGAGAGAATTCGTTGTGCACAACAATTCTCTATTCTCAATTTTAGATGTAATATACAATATACATAACCATAAATTTATAGAGTTAGGTTTTAGGTTAAAATATTATTTAATTGCATTTAGAACATTAAATAACATTTAAAACCTTTAATAAACCCCATTCCACATAATAATAATATCATTATTATTATTTTGGGACATGTGCCAACTTCCGCGATAAAAAATATTGTGTAATGGTCTTTTTAATTAATATTTGTCACCAGACTCAGTCATGTTCTGTTCGAACTCCTCTAGATTTTATTGAATAACCAAATAAATATTTTATTCATTAATAATTATTTTATTCATAATCTATCATATAAATATTTATTAAAATGTTTAATAAATAAAACAAATATTTTATTCATAATCTATCAAATAAATATTTTATATATATTTACGTAATCAAATAAATTATTTATTAATAAACAAATAATTTTTTATTACCTTATGGATATTAGAAATAAATAAAACTTGAATAAAATTATTCCTTAGTCTTGAGAATAATATTTATTCCAATAGTTAAATTTATAAAGAATTTAATCAAGACCATCAGAAACACTTAGTGTG
Organism: Viscum album; assembly: GCA_963277665.1. Lineage (NCBI taxonomy): Eukaryota > Viridiplantae > Streptophyta > Magnoliopsida > Santalales > Viscaceae > Viscum > Viscum album. The sequence goes on along the minus strand of OY728161.1, from coordinate 692,660,733 downwards.
TGGACCTCTAGGATTCTTTCTTGTTGGCATTAGGCAGGCTTACAAGTCCAAGATTATTATCTAGTAATGGGTCAAGGAACCCAAGAGAAATAACTTAATATTTAAATAATGATAATCAAATATGAACAATCACTGTGTAATATAATCCTTTTATCTCAATATCTCATCAAGCAGGTTGTGCATCCATGTCACCAACCTATATGCTCAATACATCTTTCTTTAACTATCTGAAATAAACACTTCTTTACACCATGGACATGAAATTTAGGGTGAAAAATCTATTTCAATCAAAGGGATGAAATATCAACTTATATAAAGATGGAAGGGAAAAATCCTTCAACAACTTATCCATTAATGACATATCACTTGTGAAACACCCAATATATCCAACTTCTCCATGAACTGTTATCATCGTGGTTTATGAAATACATCTAAGTACGAGATTTGTAACATACATTAATGATAATCTTAAAGTTTAAGGACCATCACACACGCTCATGGATAGGAATATCTAATGACACCATAACATATGGAATTTCTACCGGTGGTTTTGTTCTCATAATCTTTCATCTTGGATATTACCAAGTGTGAACTTCTTAATAATAAGCCTCATTTGCTTATGAGTACTCACACATGACATTCTATGTACTATGTTTCTCATCATAGCATGTTATTCAATTACAGAACATTATTTAAGAATATCATAATAGCACGTCAAGGTTATCATTATAATAGGGAACTGTTATGAACTTATCAATTCAATGTATACTCTAGGACATTATTACATTAGAGTTATGCAGAACAATGAACAATATGTAATAAGAAATTTTATTAATATTCAAAAAATCAAATATACATGTAATCAAAGTAAAAAAAATTGGTCCTAGGACACCAAATCTAACAAAAATAACATGTTATAGAGGTTTGAATGGATTATATTTGAATTAATTTGTTTTCGTGTTGTTTTAAAATATAAATTAAATTAATAGTTTCAAAAATGATATTAATGTTATTTTATAATAAATAATATTTTATTAAGTGATTTAAAATTCATAAAAATATTATCTTCATCCAAATGATTGGAATATGGTTTAAAATATCAACCATGATCCATTAATAGTCCATTTTTCCTTTTATAGTAACTATCTTTACCCCTAAAGAGTAAAAATCTTGTTATCACGGTGATTGTCAAAAAGGGTTAACATGGGTTAAAAAAAGAGATGAGGGTAAAAAATTAATCTAAAATTCTCCAAATTTTATTTTATGATAGGATTTAGACCTCATCCTATATTTGAATTATATTAGTTTGGATCCCTTTTCCATGAAAATTAATTTATATTAATTTAATATTTTATGTAATTCCAAGAGTGTCTCTCCCCTCTCGTATAAAAGAGAACCTCATATCCTCTCTTCCTCACACCTTTTGAGAACTCTATCTCAGCCATTACCTACCCAAATAACTTCCTATAATCCATAAAATCATTCTTGATGTCTTTTTTTATACATAATATCAACCTTAGAGGGCTTAAGGAGTAAAGTAAAGGAGATTGTCTGAAGAATATGTATAACTTTTAATCGAATGTTTTAGTTTTATTTTTTCTTCCACCTCTTTGAAATATTCTTCAACCATGATGATATAATGATAACAGTATCTAAAATATACTTATATGTTATTATTTTAATTTCATAACCTATATCCATATCCTTCTTCCATCAAATAGGAAATGAAACCATCATTCATGTGTACGGAGGACTACCGCCTCACAAACCGATGTAATTCGTTTTTCATCACTACCTATTACCTATGGATATAATGATGGATTTAATGTATGTATATATATATATATATATTATATTCATGACATATTTATCATTCTTTAAAGATAATATATCATCTACTTTCTTACCTTTCCATCCAATTAAGAATGATAACGTTGCTCGTGCGTACGTGTAGATTACCACCTCCACGAAGCATCACCACGTCATATAGATGATATATATATAAGTTTATTTAAAGGTATAATATTATATTTATGATATAATTATCATTATACAAAGATAAAATAACAATTTACTTTTTCCATCATGATTGTTGAAAAATAGAAACATTAATTATGCGTACGTACGGTATACCGTCTCCATAATTGTAATTTAGTTTATTTCTCATAACCATCTTTCATGGTAGGTTTTTAAAGTATAATTAATGTATAAAAATGGTAATTATTTAATTATTATTATTATTTATATGGTGTAATAATGACCTATTTGATGATAGTCATCCCTACCAAAGTCATTTTGGACATATGAGTTGAATATCGTCGAAATATTCAACATGAACCTAATTGATTAAGTGATTGATTATAACATGGTAAAAGGAATAATAAACTTGAAAAGGGTTATTAATAAAGTAAATAATTAACCTAAGTTTATTATTCATAATGATAAGTAATGTATATGATGAGTCAAACTCTAGGTAAGGGACACTTTACTTTAAAAATCTCGTTTTAAATATTTTCAAGATTTATTTTATAAATATTTTCTTCTATGTATATATTCTTAAAATTATTTTATGAATGTATTTATATTTATATAAATGAATTATATATTAAATTTTATCACTATTGAAAAAATGACCTATACCCACAGTTCAAAATTGTGGGTATGGCCCCCAAAACCATGGGTATAGGCTATACCCACGGTTTTGGGAACTGTGGGAAACTGAGGCGTCGGTATAGCTCCGTGACCTATAACCATGGTTTTCCAAACCATGGGTATAGCTTTTTTTCATGTGTCATAGCCACCGTGTCATATCCACTTGCCACCTCATAGCCTTATAGCCACAGTTTTAAAATCGTGGGTATAAATAATAAAAAAATGGGGGTAGGGGGTTTCGAACACACAACCTGCTCATCTACCACGCAGCATCTCACCAACCTAGATTCTTAACTTATATATATATATATATATATATATATCTTTCTAAATATATTAATCTGAAGCATTTTTATATAAAAAATCCACTAGTGAGTTTTGAACCCACTACTTACACTTCAAACACACAACGCCTTACCACTCCAGCTACAGAACCTATGTTAATATATATCTATATTTACATTAATATATTAATATAAACCGTTTGTAAAATTTACCCTCAAGAGTTTTGAACCATCAACCTCTGCTCTAACGCCAAACTCTGCTACCACTAAACCAGCTGCACTTATGGTTATATATATATTATCTTATATATATAGTTATAAAACGTGGGTATAAAACGTTTTGTGTGGGTTTCAAACCCGTGCCGCTGCTCTGCCGCTAAACTCCCTTACCACTACACCAATTGAAATTATATTTATATACATATATATATTATCTTATATATCTATTTATAAAACATGGGTTATAAAATGTATTTTAGCAGAGTTTCGAACCTACGCCACTTCTACACCACTGAACTCCCTTACCACTACACCAACTGTAATTATGCTTATTTACACATATATTATCTTATATATATTTTTTCATACTCAAAACATAATGGACCCTATACCCACAGTTTTATTGAACTGTGGGTATAGGCTTATATACCGAAGGTTATACCCACGGTTGATGAAAACTGTGGGTATAAATGTCACTTATACCCACAGTTCAGTGTGAACTATGGGTATAGGTTTTCTTGCGGCATTACCACGCAATTTTTTGGATTCCCGCACTTATGTGGGGACCTTATACCTGTAGTTTAGCAAGAACCATGGGTATAGGTTAGAAAATGTCACCTATACTTATATTTCATGAAAACCATGGGTATAGGTGGGTCTATACCCCCGATTTTTAGGAAAACCGTGGGTATAGACCCATTTTCCAGTAGTGTATGTTACTTTTGACTTTATTTCAAAGGTTTTCAAAAAGGAATCTTTTTACATATTTTATACGGAACATTTTGAAAAAAATATAAAAGTAATGTTCTATTTTAACATATATGACATCAATGATTTTTCTCACTTCCATAACTATTATTGATTTTTGGATTTCTTTACAAGATTTAATATTTTATACAAAGAAAAAAACTTTCTTCCCTTTGTTCTAGGTATTTTCAAAAAATAGTTTTAAATGGAATGTATATTTCAATATCCAGAAGTATTTTCATATGGGTGAAAAAAATGTTTTCATGAGTATGAAATCTTTCATGTGATATGATTATGTTATGGTTCATAGTAATTATTTGTGATGATGGGTGGTTCCGTTATAAACCAAGGATGAGTGGTTCTGTTATAAACCGAGGATAGGTAGTTTCGTTATAAACCAAGGACAAGTGATTCCGTTATAAACTAAGGATGGGTGGTTACATTATAAACCAAGGATGGGTGGGTTTGTTATAGCCATTCAATGCATTAGGTAATGATCATGATGAAAGTTGACCATTTAGGTTATTCCATTTATAAGAGTGATATGAAAATCATGTCCCAAGGAACCTACATGACTTTTTTATACTTTTTAATGAGTTTCCATGAAAATCATTTGATTTCAAAAGATAAGTTAATAATATTTTTTTTAAGGAATGATTTTTTCCTTTTAGGGTAAAAAATGTATGTTTTTAAGAAAATGTTTTTCATGGGTTATAATGTTTTTTAAGGAACCCTCATAATTATGATTTTGCATTTTTTCTTTCTTATAAAGTGTTTTGTGAAAAACTTTGGGCAGTAAAATTGATATCATGAGTAAGTGAAAAATTATTTGAGCTCGAAATATTTATATTAAAGGAAAACTCTATTTTATGATCTCACAGTTTTAAAATGTACTGAAAAGTTTCTTCCTTCTTTTCTTATGTCCATTATTGATATTTTTGTGCTCATCCCACATTTAGAAAAAATATCACAGGGTTTTAAGGATGAGTAGGGACAAGGATGAGGTCAAGATGAATATTGTGAATATGTGTCATGAAAAAAACTTGTTATATCTTAAAAGTATTGTTTTTTATGGAAAATGGATACTAAGTGGAAGTGTCCAATTTGTGATGTAACATTTATTTATGTAAGGGTGATGGATTAATTCTCTAAAACTCTAAATCATAAAGATACTCAAAATGTAAGAAAATGAATTATTGACTTAAATATCAAGATTATGTAATGTTTATGGTTGGGTATTTATAGTTGGTATTAGAGGAAAAGTTTAGATAAATTTTTAGATTTATATGCTTTCCAGTGAGTTTAACTTAAGAGTTATGGATACCATCATGAGTTTATAAGTTTAAGTGTGATCATAAGTTTAATGGCTCAGATACCCCTTTGAGGTTATAAGTGGTGGGATTCTGAGGAGATTAATGATATTTTGGGAGAATTTTATTAGGTTGAGGTATATATAACCCTTAGTTTTAACATCAAGGATTGTTTCAAAAGAATGTTATTACATTTTCAGGGGTATAAGCTGAAAGTATGAGATAACCTTTGAGGTTAAAACATTATTTAATATTGAAGTTATTAAGGGTATTTTTTAGTATATCCATAATATTTTTGGGAATGTTATAGGAATTATATTAATATAGTTTAAGTAAAAAAGACAAATTATAGTCTGGGTAATAACTCATTGCATCTGGAAAGGCTATGGGGCTTAAACCCACAACTGAATGGTGACATGGGTTCAATGCCTACCACTGGACTACACGATGTCCTAGTTTGTATGAATTTTTTTTACATAAATGATTTTATATATAATGATTAATTTGACTTTGGGAACATATGTTTTATCATATAGATAATCATGGTATTGAAAATTAATTTTATGATTAAGTGAATCATGATATTTTGGAAGAATATCACTATAATTTTGGGGAATATTATATGATTAAGGTAAAAATAATATTAAGGGATTTTATTTGAGGAATAAAGGTTAAACAATCTTTTAGAAGAATATATATTTTTAATGTGGATTTATGGTGATTCAAGTTATTTATGTAAATAATTAGCATATCTTGGAGATTATATAACTATAGAATATACATTTTTTGTATGAGACTTTAAGATTGATTGATGTTATTTGGGAATAAATATTAAATTTACCTTAGAAGAATATGTGATCAAATCATTCTAATCTTTGGGTTTCAATCTTAGTTAGGAAAATTTTGGAGAATTTTAAGGATAGTTATCTATAGAATGATTTATTTTGAACTTTGGGTATTACCATTTAATTTTGGATATTAATGTGTTATTTCTTCATATAAAGGTTTATTCATTTTGGGAATTATCTTACCTCATGCTAACCATTTTGGTTTTGGTTAATGTTTAAAGATGGGAGGAATAGCTTATTATCCTTTTATGGAATTATTTGATCTGTTATAAGTTTATTTTAGTGCTTTATATATAAAAAAACATCTTGAATACTCATCATTTGGAGAAAAATATGAGATTATGGTGGAAATTGATTAAAGGATGAAATTATACTTTTTAAGTAAGTATATTTCCTTACATTCTTAGTCTATATGGTAAAGGAATTCTTCAACTTTAGGAAAAGGATCTTGATAAAAAAATATCTTATTACCTTTATTTCTGATGAATTGATGGTATTTTTCACACCTCTTTGGTTTATGATTTTTTTGTTGTTAACTTTCTCATGATCATTCACTTTCTTGTGATCAATGTTCTCTGTCACTCTCAATAATTATTTTAAACATCACTTTTCTCTCATGCCCATATTTACACTTTTCACTAATGTTCTATTTGGAAACCTATTATGTGTTGTTCCAGATAACCTTTTTACTTCCCTTTCTCTCTTTTCAAGAGAAAGTTTTATTAACCCTTTTTACAATGTGAGATTTAAAAAAATGTATTTTAAAATGTAAAACATTCGATTACCAAGATCAAGTTAAAATTTTGAGGATTAAATTTATTAAATGGGGGGATTTAATATCCCCAAATTTTAAAAGTAATACTATATTCAATAGCGTATAATATATGCAACACTAAGCTTAAACGAACCACAAAATATTATTATTTAAATATGACCATTGTAACCTAGTTGTTGAATTAGTGGGTATAGATATGATTAAACACATAATTATATATATATATATATATAATGGTCCTAATCAATATAAATGTATTTATTAATAAGTACTCAATTTTTAGTAAAGTCATTATATTCTTCAAAAATGGTTTTTATTGTTTTTTGTGAGAGAATATTATAATTAATTTATAGAAATTTTACGAATTTTATTTGAAAAAAATAATATTATTTTGGAATTCATCATTTCAAAATTATCTTAGGATGAATTTTTTAGAATTTTTTGAAAAGTTTGATTTTTCAATGAATAGTGAAAAATACTGATTTTTATCGAAAATTGTATTTTCTTTTAAAGTATTTACCAAGTCAAATTTTAATTTGGATTATTTTTAAAATTTAATTAATTATTTTTTATGAAACATAATCTAAATTTGATTTTTGGGATGAATTTTATACTTGAATTTGGTATAAAAACATTTTTATACTTAAAAAGACGTTTTTTTGAAAAACTATTTTTATCATGTTTTGTGGGTTTAATTTTTAATTAAATTATTCAAATTATGTGAATTGTATCTTGAAAAATGGATTCTATATTTTTAATTATTAGGTACATATTTATTAAATATTTCCCTTTTATTTTTTAAAATTATGAATAGTAATCATAGTAAATATTTATCAACTCAGTAAGGGTAAATTGAGTAATTAAGGTTAAAAAGTAATATGATAAGGACTAAAAATGACCCTAACACTTTAATTTATGCTATTTTATGAGTGTATTTATTCCATTTTCATGCAATTTTTGAAAATATGGCAACCTAGAGCCATATTTATTTGATTTTGACTTTTATAGTATTTAAGTGAAAGATAAAGTCAAAAATGTCACTTTATAGCTTTTAATATCTTTAATATTTTGTGATAGGTATAAAAAATATGTTCAGTTAAAAATTTTCATTTGAAAGATAAATTATTATTTTTATCATGGTAATTTATTTATAATTTTTTATTGATAAATAATTACTTTAAACGCTTACGCAGTGCCAACATAGTATTTATTCAATTAATAGAAAAATAAAATAAATGATTTCAAAAATATTTAAAGTAACCTAATTTGAATGAATTATTTTTTTCCATGAATTTTTTATATAAAAATAACATATTAGAGAGTTTTTAATGGATTATATTCTAATTTCATTGTTTTCATGTTTTTTTCAAAGTCAAATTAAATGAATAGTTTCAAAAATGACATTAATGTTGTTTTATAATAAATAATATTTTATTAAATGAATTAAAATTCCTAAAAATACTATATTCAGATAAGTTATTGGTATATAGTTGAAAATATAAACTATGGTCCATTTATGGTCCAATTATTTTTTTATATTAACTATCTTGACCCCTAATGAGTAAAAACTTCATTATCGTGGTAATTGTCAAAAAGGGTTAACACAAGTTTAAACAAAGAGATAAGGGTAAAAACATAATCTAAACTTATTAAAATTTTATTGGATGATATAATTTTGATCCATACTCATCATATATTTTAATTATATCATTTTGGATCATTTTTTCTAGGAAAATTAATTTATATTAATTAAATATTTTAACTAATTCTAAGAGTGCCCCCCTCTCTTATAAAAGGGCACATCCTCTCCTCTCTTCCTCAAACCTTTTGAGCACTATATATCATCCATTACCTATAAAATACCTTAATATAACCAATCCTTCCATTTTATGGGTCTTGTTTTAGGCATAATACCAACCTTGCTTAAGGTGTAAAATAAAGAATATTGTTCGAAGAATAGGTATAACTTTTAACCAAATATTTTAGTTTTATTTCTTCTTCTGCCTCCTTGAAGTCTTCTTAAACCATGATGATATAATAAAATTGGAATATACTGTATACATGGATGTTATTATGTTGATTTAATAACCTATATTCATATCCTTCTTCCATCAATTAGAAAATGAAACCATAGTTAGTATATACGACAGACCACTGCCTCATGAACCGATTTAATTCATTTTCTATTACCACCTCCCACAGTTGGATATAATGACGGATTTAATATATATATATATATAATATTCATGATATATTTATAATTCTTTAAATATAATTCATCATCTTCTTTCTTACATTTCCATCCATTGAAGAATGATAACATCGTTTGTGTGTACGTGTGGATTATCACCTCCATGAATCGATGTGATTTATTTTTTATCACCACAACATATAAATGATATATATAAGTTTATTTAAATATATAATATGATATTTATGATATAATTATCATTATATAAATATAAAATAACACATATCTTTTGTCCATCATGATCATTGAAAAATTGAAATGTTACTCATGCGTACATACACCCTACCATCTCCATGATTGTAACGTAGTTAATTTTTCATAACCATCTTTCATGGTTGGTTTTAAAATTTTAATTTATGTATTAAAATGGTAATTATGTCATTATTATTATTCTAGATATGGTTTAATAATGTTCTCTTTGACCATAGTCAACCTACAAAAGTCATTTTGGATATATGAGTCGAATATCATCGAAACATCTGATGTGAACTTAATTGATTAAGTAATTGATTATAACATGGTAAAATAAATAATAAACTTTAAAAAAGGTTCTTAAGTAAGTAATTAATTAACATAATTTTATTATTTAGTAATATAAGGAACATATGTGATGATTCAGACTCGAGGTAAGTGACGCGTTACTTTTAAAAACTCGTTTTAAATATTTTCATGATTTATTTTCTAAATCATTTTCTTCCATGTCCATATTCTTAAAATTATTTTATGGATATATTTATATGGACATAAATGAATTATATAGGAAATTTTATATCTCTTTTAACTTTCATTCAAAGGTTTTCAAAGAGAAATCTTTTTACATATTTTATATGGAACTTTTTGACAAAAAGACAAAAAGAATGTTATATTTTAATGTATACGGCGTCAACAATTTTTCCCACCGCTATAAACATTATTTGATTTTTGGATTCCTTTATAAGATTTCATGTTTTCTATAAAGAAAAAACCCTCCTTCCTTTTATTCTGGGTATTTTCAAAAAGGATTTTCAATGGAATGGATGTTTTAATGTCCAGAAATGTTTTCTTATGGGTGAAAAGAATATTTTTATGAGTATGCAAACTTTAATGTGTTATGATTTACGTTATGGTTCTTGGAAATTTTCTATGATGATGGGTGGTTCCGTTATAAACCAAATTTGGGTGGTTCCATTATAAATCAAGGACAGATGGTTCTGTTATAAACCAAGGATGGTTGGTTACATTATAAACTGAGGGCAGGTGGGTCCATTATAGACCTCTAATACACTAGGTAATGATCGTGATGGAATTTGACCGTGTATTTTATTCCATTTGTAAGAGTGATATGAAAATTATGTTTCAATGAACCTACATGAATTTTTTATATTTGCTAATGAGTTTTCATGGAAATCATTTGATTTCAGAATGTAAGTTGATGCTCTTTTGTTTTAAAGGAAGGATTTTTCCCTTTTAGGGTAATAATATATGTTTTTAAAAAAACATTTTGCATGGGTTCTCGTGTTTTCTAAGAAACCCTCGTAATTATTATTTTTTATTTTTGTTTTCTTATAAATTGTTTTATGAAAAACTTTGAGTAGTAAGGCTAATATCATGTGTAAGTGAATGATTATTTGAGATCGTAGTTTTTATATTGAAGGTAAACTCTCTTTTATGATCTCATAGTTTTAAAATGGACTAATGAGTTTTTACTTTCTTTTTATATGTCCCTTACTAATATTTTTGTGCTAATCCCACGTTTTAAAATGTTTTTCATAGAGTTTTAAGGATGAGTAAGGACAAGGGTGAGGTCAAGATGAAAATTATGAAGATGTGTCATGAAAATAAAACTTGTTATATCTTAAAATTTTTATTTTGTGGGGAAAATGGATACTAAGTGAAAATGCCCATGTTGTGATGTAACATTTATTTATGTAAGGGCGATGACCTAATTTTCTAAAACTCTAAAACATAAAGATCCTCAAATGTAAAAGAATGAATTCTTGACTTAAAACTCAATATTATGTAATGTTTAAGGTCGGGTTTTTATATTTCTCACTCCAACTCTTATCCCATTAGATTTTTCATGGGAACAGTATTCACATTGTCCATGGCATTCATTGTTAACTTGGTTCCTTCAGCCTTCATCAATTATTAAAATTGAAAGAGATTAATGTGAGTGGTGAATAATTAACATCATAATAGAATTGTTATAAATGATCTCATGAAAACTCAACCTTTAAATGTCTTAATCTTGAAAACCATTAGATTAGCTTCTGATTCAACCTATATCACTCTCTATTCAATCTAGATTTCGTTAGGTTGGGTTCTCTCATACTTCTTATCATAATTTATCAGCATGATAAATCCTTCAAAATGACTTGTAAAGAGAATGTGATTAACCAAAGCATATTCTTTGGGAGTGTCAGACCAGGTGTACAGTTCAGCCTAGTCTTGGTATAGAGAAAACCATAATGAAGCTACCTCCTTCCCAAACTCGGATAAATCAGCTTCATAAGAGAGACTTCTGCTACTCAATGTCATTTCTTTCCTTCGTAGATTTCGTAATATAGTTACTTCCTTTTATACTCGCCAAATTAACGACTATGTTATAACGAACAAGTTTTATTTTAACATATCATTATTTTGTTTTAGTTTGGTGTTTCATGTGGAACAAACTATTACCATAATATTTATTTTAGGAAAATACTTAGAGAAATCTTGAGTTGTTACGTTGGAAGAGATAGAAACTTGAGTTATGATGCTGCGATACAAATGGTAATATGTAAAGATCATTCAAAGTACATATATTCAAGAGTTACGGTATTTCGGAAGCAATATATATCTAAAGTACATAACAAAGGAAGAAGAAGGAGATGGCTTGAGGTGAAGTCAAATTGAAGTTCACACATGCATAAGTTAAAATGTATCAGAAGTAGAGGGTTAAGAAGCTTGAAAAGACAATATACAAATATGATGATGCTAATGTCAGCCTTTCAAGGATAAGAATATCACAATGACTATTGGTCATGATTTAAGCCATTGTGTTGGAGATAAATGAAGGAATGAGCGATTATGTAAACATCAATTGTGAAAGGATGAATCATCAATCCACACAAACATGATGTATGCAAACATCATTTTGGTAAACACGATGTGTGTAGACATCATTTGTGTAAACATGATGTGTATAAACATCATTTGCATAAACATTTGTTTGTGTAAAGATGATATGCATTGTGTGATTTCTAAATTGTGACGAAGGTGTCACACTATTGAGCAATGAAAAATAAAAGGAAGCACATGAAATTGAAGTTTTATAAAGAAAGGAAGTTGGATTTCGTGGAGAAAATTATTGTCACGTCCCCTCCTAGGTTTACTATGAACAGTAGCCAGGTCGAGTTACCACATAGCCTCAAGCGCGACCCCCCATACGCTGGAGACCGCCAACTAGCAATTAGAATCTGAGATGTAGTTGTGAGAAGACTATGCCCTTGATAGTTGGTTGAACCGCGAGAGATGCGGTCTGGTGTGCAATTTGCGCTCCTAATATTCGGCTCAACTTCATCCAAATGAATCGGACTACACCATTCTAACAGGGGCCGCTGTTAGGGGTTGGGGTCATGGGGAGAAGGGGGTCGTTTGAGGGGGGCGGGGGGCGGGAGGGGGGGGGGGTTGGGGGTTGAGGGTTGGGGTTTGGAGTTAATTAGGGTTTTTCTTTTTCAGAAATTTTGAAGCAACTTGTCTAAATCCACCGCTAAATATTAATATATTTATTTTATTTAAAATATAGCGGCGATTTGTCTAAAACTACCATTAAATACTAATAAATTTATTTTTACTTTAAATATCGTGATGATTATAATAAACCGCCACTAATACATCTTTTTCTTGTATTGCTTCCTTAACCGATATATATCATCATCAACATCGTCATCATCAAAACTATCATCGTCATCATTAAGTCTACAATAGGTCCAGAGATGCGGGTACGGGAGAAATTAAGATGCAAATGTGGAGGTTCAAAACAAATACATCCACAGCTCACGCCACAGGTACAACAAAGACGTAACTACTAAACTACGCCCCATGGGGCTCGTCATCAATAAAAGTACACCCAGTGTGTTGGTGCAAGTGGTTTGGGTGAGGTATGATTTGAGTGTATGTCTTGAGATCAAACCTTTCCTTGGGTGTAAATTCTTCATGTACGTGCGCCGTAAACCTACTTAGATTATTATAAAAGAATGCGATTGGGTGAGTGAGATTAATTCCATTTATAATATAAAAATTGAACGCAAGTTATTTTCCCATTTCATGTTTTATATTCTTATTAACAATTTTTATGTCATATCCTATATGTGATAATTTTAATTTTTTGATATAAACATTTCCAATTGATGAATAAACATAAAATGAATTGCATAATCTCAAAAGAACATTTTTTTTAAAAACAATTTTAAATATTTATTTTACAGGAATAGATTTTAAAAAACTATTTTTTTTTTATAAAAATCAAGAATTGTAAAATAAGTGTAAAATAATTAATAAAATTATTAATTATTTAAAGATGATAGATTAATTAGAAATACAGCTTATGATGAAGACTATTCCAAAGCCAAAGCCGAAGGACAGACGACGTTTGTCCATGTCGAGGTGCCTTTGGGGATTGGATGTTTGGCGACCACGGTCTTCTTTGATCCTCATTTTCGATTCACCCCCACCAACCCCAAAAGCCATGGCTCTCCGCCCGACGCCTCCCGCTCCCGCCGCCCATCGCCAACGCGTGGCCGTCATCGGCGCAGGCGCCGGTGGGTTGATCGCCGCGCGTGAACTCCGGCGAGAGGGCCTAGGGGTTGTCGTCTTCGAGCGGGAAAACCAGGTAGGGGGCACGTGGGTGTACGACCCGAACTCGGAATCTGATCCGCTGGGGCTCGACCCCCGCCGGGAGGTGGTCCACAGCAGCCTCTACGCTTCCCTCCGGACCAACCTTCCTCGAGAGTGCATGGGCTTCGGGGACTTCCCGTTCATTCCCCTCCGTGCCGCCGGCAGGGACCCGCGGAGGTTCCCTGGCCACGCCGAGGTGCTGCATTATCTGGAAGATTTTGCGAGGGAGTTCAGGCTTTACGATTTGATCAGATTCGAGACCGACGTTTTCTCGGTTGTGTCGACGGATTATGGGGCATGGAAGGTGGGCGCTCGGAGGAGGAACGATGGAAACGAGGAGGGTGGCATTTTCGATGCCGTGGTGGTGTCTTCTGGGCACTTCACGGAGCCCCGAATCGCTCAAATACCAGGTGATCGCTTGCCTTTTTTCACAAGAAATTTTCTTCTGGATATTGTGTGGGTTTGGAACTGAATTTGTTTGCTTGTACTCCTTGCGATCGGGTCTTCCTGTTTGCCTTGTTCTAACCTCTTTGTGGTGTTCAATCGAAATCGGTTTCCATAAAAACTTGTCTGCTGCGCTGCGTGGTGGCATTAGCATGGATCATGTTTACAATTCTTCAATGGTAACCTGATTCATATATGAAATGGCTGATCAAGACAAAGAAAAATATTCCTAAAAAATGGAAGCAAAAGAAATCTTATGGGTGAAAAACTGCTCATTATAGAGGTCATTTTTTAAATTTTAATTTTCAGGCATCCATGCTTGGCCTGGGAAGCAAATGCACAGCCACAATTACCGCATCCCCGAGCCCTTTTGCGATCAAGTATGAGTGAGGTTCTGGTTCAAATGTATATCTTATTATATTGCTGTGGAATTGATTTGACCCAAGCACATCAATGCTACTAGAGGGCATGCAATTTTCTGATGTTTTCATTCACTAATGAGTTTTATTTGCTGATCTCTTGAAATTGTTCAATCGGTTTCAGCTGCTTGCACCCATAAAACCAACTCCCCATCTCTCCACTATTAGCTGAGGTTGCTCTCTTCAGATTTCTTATTTTGATTCTGAAATATACAGCAACTGTCTTTATGCTTCTCTATACATGCGTGTGTGTGTTGATCACGTATGTTTCATTTATAACTTATCACATCATCCACCAGTCAATGCTGAGTCTTGTTGATTATGTTTTTTAGATGGGTGAAATTCATGCAATTGAGGACAGATTTTAAGTTAATGTATCGTTTTAAGGGTATGTAGACTCTCATATAAGTAGACCTTTTTTTTTGCAAGGACATATAAGTAGATATTCTATTGGAATGAATGAGGTTTTTGCTTACCTCCAGAAATCTAATAAAAGGGGTCCATATTTATCTTACTTTACCATCTCTAGTCTCCAACCTAGGCATTTGGACTGACCAAACAAAGATTAAAACTATGAAGGATCCCTCCCCACTTCATCTTTTATAGAGTTCTGAGAAGACTGTGCTGCAAAATGCACACGTCTCACACAATGCATTATCTTTTTTACACGATCTAAAATATTTCCCTTTTATCCATCTTGTTAGAGTCTGTATCCCACATCGGACTTGTGGTCCGATGTGGAGTTTATCAATCATTATAAAAGAACGCCTCCTCCTCACTTTGAGGTAAGGAGGCGAGGGGTTTCCCCATTCTACATGGTATCAGAGGGCTCCCTCCTGAATTTTTTCCCCCTTTAGGGTTTCCCCGTCCGGGGGGCGGCGACTCCAATCCAAATAGCCGCCGCCCCCCTCCCTCCGTTGCTCCTGGAAGCCCTCCCTCCCGGCGGCTCTCCTGCCTGGCGCGGCTCCCTGGCGGCCCTTCTGCCTGGCGCGGCTCCCGGCTCCCTGCTCCCCGGCGGCCCTCCATCCCGGCGTCTCCTCCCGGCTCCCGGCGTCGTCCCCGCGCCTCCTGGCTCCCGGCGTCGTCCCCCCGGCTCCCGGCGTCGTCCCCGCGCCTCCCGCTGCTCCCGGCGCCTCTCGCTGCTCCAGCGCCTCCCGCGCCTCCCGCTGTTCCCGCGCGCTCGCGGCTCCCGGCTTCCGGCGGATCTCCCTCCAGTCCGACGACCCCTCTCTCGGCGGCCCTCCCGTCCCGCGACGCTCCTCCCATCAAGCGGCCCTCCTCCCTCTCCCGTCGCCGGCCCTCCGCGCGCCCTCCTGGCCCTTCCTGGATTTTTCGGCCAGATCCGGCGCTTTCCAGCCAGATCCGGACAGCTCCGGCCGAATCCGGCCAGATCCGGTGATTTCCGGCCAGATCTGGACAGCTCCGGCCAGATCCGGTGATTTCCGGCCAGATCCGGACAGCTCCGGCCGGCTCCGGCCTGATCCAGGCTAATCTGGCCAGATCCGGCGATTTTCGGCCAGATCCGGCCAGATCCGGAAGATCCGGACTGTTCCGGCCAGGTCCGTCCCCGCGCATCTCCGCTGCAATCCCGCTGCAATGTCGCCTCCCTAATCTGCTGCTCATCTGCTTCCGCGGCATCTCCCGGCCTCCAGCAACCGGCCTCCACCCTCGCTGGCCTCCTCCTGCGGCATCCCCGCCTCGCCGGCATCTCCCGGCAACTCCCGACAGCTGCATCTCTATCCGCCGGCACGCCCATTCGCTGGCACAGTAGCTCGACCACCTAGGATTCGGGCCCCGTTGGCGCCGCCAGATCCCGCAACAATTCTGCGGAATCCCCGCCTCCCGTCGCCGGCCCCGCAAATGCGGTTTTCCCGGTGCTAGATTGGATTTCCCGGCGTTTCATCGTCCGACCCCACTAGTGCGGCATTCCTGGCGTTCCGTCAACCGGCCGGTCTGAGTGGTCATCTGCTGCGCCCGCAACATCATCCATCCATCATCCTGCGGGGGAGCTTTGATCGTGAGGGGGAGCAGCAGCAGCTTAATATTTTATTTCATCTTGTTTTGTCATCAAGCTGGGCATGTCCAGCTTGAGGGGGAGTGTTGGTCTCTGTTTTGTTGTTTTCTTTTCATTATGTGTCCAAGCTAGGTACACCTAGCTTGAGGGGGAGTGTTAGAGTCTGTATCCCACATCGGACTTGTGGTCCGATGTGGAGTTTATCAATCATTATAAAAGAACGCCTCCTCCTCACTTTGAGGTAAGGAGGCGAGGGGTTTCCCCATTCTACACATCTATAGATCACCACAAATTTAAATTTTAGTGCACCAGTAGAGTATAAGTGACATTATGCTCCCCCATACTCAATGCTCGTTGTTCCCCCGCCCTTTCGCCCACTGTTTTGTTGGGCTGCGGATCCACTTTTGAAAGATTGACGGTTGTTAGAATGAACTAACGATGCTTTGAATTGCGCGTCAAGGTCGAGAGGATGAGCGGCCGGGTCATCCTATGAAGGGTCTTATTTTCCGGTTTGAGTCTCTCTTATAGATTTAAGATATATTCGTGAAATCCTTCTCAGTAACAATACTAGTTATCCTTGTTGTGAAAGTGATCGATCGAAACCATACATCGATGTGAACATCTGCATGTATGAGAGGTTCTCCACTTCCCCCCCTCGCTGGTTGGTTACACTCTAGTTTAAACCCATACAACTAAGCACTCTGAAATTTATCTCCATCCAGGGAGGTGGTTGGTGCTGTGGAGTTTGAATTGCGCTCATGAGAAGGGCTACCTTCATATTCTCGTGAAGGGAATCAAAACCCACACTATTTAGTGTCATTTAATGAAACACGCCATACCTTTTATGGTCGTGTGATAAGGACCATTGCGGTATCTTTTAAGGTTGTGTAGCTAGGACCGTGGAAGTGCCTTTTAAGGTCGTGCGCTTAGGACCATTATGTCTTGTAGTTTAAGGTAGTATGACTAAGATCTGTTCCGAGCAATTTACGGTCATGCAGAATGGACTAATAGGTGAAGAGACGTAGCAATGGTTTTCGTGGGGCTTACGCATGAGCGACCCTTTTTGGGTTATTTTGGAAAATGAGCCAGATGAAAGTATTCTTAGAAAACCAAGAGGAGGATCTTGACTCGAAGCATTTTAAGGAAACTAAGAGGAGGATCTCGACTTAAGGGATTTGTGTGGGACTTATGCACGAGCTTTTTAGGAGCAAAGATATGTGTGGAGCTTACAACATGTCGGGGGTTGGAGGCCTGTTCATATTTAGGGCCGACTTAAGGGCAAACCCCGAAAGCCCCTGGGCTAGGGCAATATTTGGGGCAAAGGGCAACCACCTGCCACTCTCCCTTTCACATTTCGTCAGTTGTTGTTTGTTGCTCTGCCTCCTCGCCACGGTTCCGCCTCCTCATCCCGCTTCCTCCCTCTTCAGTCCAACTCAATGGCAAGTGGTGATTTGCAATTAATAGCGTCTCCTTCGTCAAATTCGACATGCCTTGAAGAGCTAGCATCTCCACAACTAGTTAGTGTTTGTAGTTGGGTGAGTCCTTCTCTTGAGCTTCTTTTTGCTTAAATCTTTGTCCGCGCAATTCTTTAATACCTGATTTTGATGTGTAGGATGGATGGTCGGAGGTCGGCATCGGGCGGCTGGCGCCTGCACAACCTTCACAACGCGATTTATAGTTTCCCTAGCCATACCCCACATCTCACCTCCCTCTTGCGGTTCCTGAATCACAAGCTGCTCCGCCTCACAATGATGTTGCCTCCCCACCTTGCCTTGTCATGCGCCTCTCTGCCCCCCCACCTACCCGCCTGACCTTGCTTCTCTCCTTATTAGATGCCATCGATGTCTCATCCTCTCCGGAGGTGCCTCCCACCCCCTGCTATGCCTTTCCCCGGTAAACTGAAACTCAATTTCAAGTTCATCTCTTTCAGAATTTCGCTTGATACCTCATTTTGGTAGCATTGATCTTGCAATTTGTTACAATCGTTGTTATTATTATTTTTAAATCAACATTTTTATGAATAATTTATTTTGTCTCATGTGTTTTATTTTCTAAGGATCATGTTTTTTTTACTAGATTTCTTGCGTTTAATGTGTTTTTGGCATATATAAAAGGGAAACATTTTGGATATTTGTCTTGGGCATTAATATTGTTGGGGTCGACCTTGTTCATATTCACGCGTCATTGATTGGACTGGGGAGGCTGGTTAAAGAGCCGCTCGGGCGCTTGGTGAACATAGTGCCGGTTCAGAACAACCAAGTCAGGTGACCCGTGAGGGTTAGGCTAGAGAAGCCTCCGTCGAAAAGTGAGAGTCCTCGTTATCACGGGAATACATGGTTAACTGGATCCCGGGGCTCTTATTAGTCGGGGAGGAAAATCGAGAGTTCTTTTATAGGATGCCGGGTTCTCATTATCAAAGGAATACATGATAAAAAAGGAGGCACACAGACATGCATTGTAACCTAGTCATGTAAGTTCGGTGGTCGCAGAGGAGGCCTTAATAGAGAAAGCTTTTTGGGGTTTTGACTTTTGCGAAAGGAGGCCAATAAGGTCGTTTGAGTCATTAGGAGGGTTTGAATATCTGTAGGAAGGATCACTTGCAAAGAGGATACCCTTGGGTTGAATTTTATGCGGGACCATGATGTTGGTAAGAGGGCAAAATGTACTCTAGGGAGCACCAAATTCACATAAGATTTGGGTTTTATGCGGAATGATGGGGACCATTGATAATGAGTTTAAATGCTGTTGACCGCATAAGATTTATGCGAGCATCTCTCCGTGAAGAAATCACACAGGTAAGCAAGGGGGTCTCGCGAAGCTCTTACGCGGTTCGGTCCATGAAGGTCTTATGCGGGTGGGGCCTTGTCATGAGAATCTTATGCAGGAGGCCACCTCCTTTAGACTCAAGTTGAAAGTTCACCCGAGGGAATTCTTCTTCAAAGATCTTCCCGTGAAGGATTTACTTGCAAACGATGTGATTTCTCGAACTTTGTGCTTCGGGAAACCCCCCTTCTCGAAATGCGTGTTGGGCGGTATTTATTGGCAAACTGCGTAACTGCTCGACCTAGGATCTGTGGAACCATCACCACATAAAAGATATGTGTTCACATAGTAGATCCGCCACGCCACCGCAAACGAGGGCCTCTCCGTAAGATTGTTGCATGACCACGAAGCGGCTCCGCCTCATCACCACAAACAACGATGACCCACAAACCACTCATGTGGTTGCCAAGGATGGTTCCAAATGATTCGGGCGATCGTAAAGGGGTTCCGCCACGCCGCCGCAAACGATGGGGGCTCGCAAACCACTCACGCGGCCGCCAAGGATGGCCACAAACGAATCACATGACTGCAAAGGGATTCTACCATGCCACCGCGAACGACTCCCTGTTGGCTGCTACAATGGATTGCTGCATACTCTTTATATGGGAGTGCCATTTTCTTTGTTGTGTAACCATTTTGCCTTTGCAAAATTGCGATTTTCCATTCTTTGCCTTTAGATTTTCTTCAAAGCGCGAATGGTTTTTTTGGGACGTCAACAAATGCCCCCTCTCGGGATTGGATTCGATTAGAACAAAAAGGATTGAATTTTGTGGCAAACAGGATGGTTTCACATAAGATTTATGCTGTTCGCGTAAGATTGGAAGACGAAGGGTCACCCTTCTCCGCTGGGTGGCATTTGTTACTTCGCGGTCGTGTTGAAGCTTCTCTCACCCGCATAACAAATTCTTTCGCGTGCTTGCATAGAACCCCTTTGCATAGAAACGTCACGGATCATCTACTCTCCAAGTAACCACATATGATTTATGCGAACGCATGCCATTCACAAACCATTTATGCGGTAATTATACGATTGCATACTTCTTATTCGAAAATGTTTACTTTGCCAATTTTTATGCATTCTTATTTTTTTTGATCCCTTCTTTTGAACGAACCCAATCTTCATGATTTGATATTTACTCATTACAAAATTGAACCTAGAACAAGCTCCTCAGATTGCCACTGCGAGGCGAATGAAGATGACCAACGACGTTGACGCCAACCAACGTCAATGCATCCCCCCGAGGCACGTGCTTCTCTCAGAGTTGATGAGAGCGGGTCTTTGAAACTACCCGACTTTAGAGAGGTTAACCTATTATGGATTTGGACTACTGAGTGATGCACCCATCCCTAAACTCCGGCCAGGCGAGAACTAACCAACACATTGGATTAATCATCACCGCGAGCTCGCCCACGCCAATGTTTCTGCGATAGGATGTTTCGTCAAGGAAGCCGACCGTTCATATAGGTATGTCCTCGGATACACCTTGTTAACCCTTGAAGATGGACGTCACATTCCAGAGCCAGAGGTTCGCAACTATGTGTCCATCCCTGAAGAGCCACACTTGACCAGAGATTGGGACGGAATACCAGCTGAGGCGGAGTTGTCTTCGACATGGACTAGAGCTTACCCTTCTGGGTGTGTCGAAGTTGCGCAAAGTTTGTAAAAGAGATGAAGGCGGTGAAACTTTATAAAGCAGTTTGGGTGTCACTATCTTTCTCCCACCACAACAAGAATATTGTTTCATACCTAATCAGTAGATAGAGCCCGTATACAGACACATTCCATTTGGCGCTCGAAGAGGTTGAGATAAGCCTCTGGGATGTGCACATGATCAACGGGGCTCTGATTTTAGGAGATATATGGCAAGTTTATTCTTCCAACCTCCGCATGGGATATCGTAGAGAGGACTCCTCCGCTTGCAGGAGAGCTACTGCGGTTGACAAGAAACGTCATGGAATAAGATCTTCGTCTCCCCGAGTTATCGTTTCTTTCGGCACATGGGCAGAATTTTTCATCATGCCAAACAGTTGGGGGGCAACGACAAGGAGGCCACAGAGCTGCCCAACCCGCAGGACCAATGGGGCTTTAGGTGCTTATTAGTCAACGTTGGAAGGTCGATATAATGAGTGGGGTTGGGAGGTCGTCCATAGGATCAACCCATGAGTCGGCTCGAGCGTTTATTAGTTTTGTCCTCAAGACTAAAGAAGAGATTAAATGATACATCAAGTCCGATGTGGGACTTGGCACAACCTAATCTCTAACACTCCTCAAGCCAGGTGTTCATAGCTTGGATACATAATAAAAAACAAAGTAGAACACTCCCCCTTAAGCTGAGACATATATATTTATCATGCCCGGCTTGTTACACAAAAATTAGACTTGTGGTTCAGACACTCCTTTTGTGAGAATATCGGCAAGTTGATCAGAGGTGTAAACGTGGCCGAAGACAATTTTTTTCTTTTCAAAGTTTTCTCGAATGAAATGACAATCAACTTCAATATGCTTTGTCCGCTTATGAAAGACTGGATTTGTGGCAATCTTGATAGCAACTTGATTGTCACACCAGATATGTGCTGGTTTCTTGGTCGTATACCCAATCTCGTGAAGAATTTGTTGTGCTCAAATAATCTCTGCAGTCACATATGCCATGACACAATATTATGACTCTGCACTTGAGCAGGAGATAATAGTTTGCTTTTTGCTTCGTCATGAGATCAAATTTCCTCCAACAAAAACTGTAAAACCAGACGTAGATCTCCTAGAAGAGTGACATCCAACATAATATGCATCACAAAAAGCCTCAATGTCTGTATGCCCATGATCAGAATATAGAAGACCTAAACCTGGTTCTTTTTTCACACACCTGACAATGCAAAGAACAGCCTCCCACTGCGGTTTTGTTGGAGATTCTATAAATTTACTCACTTTGCTAACTGCACAAGCAATATCGGGTCGAGTCATTGTTAAGTAATTGAGCTTTCCAACAAGTCATCTGTATCTGTTGGGTGATGAAAACATATCACTATCAAAATGTAGTGACCTTTCACCGGGTTCGAGGGGTGAGTCAACCGAGTCGGCTTGAGTCATTCCAGTCTCTTGCAGAAGATCAAGAACATACTTCCTTTGAGATAAAAAAATTCCTTTGGCACATTTGGAGACCTCAATCCCTAAGAAATATCGTAGTGAACCCAAATCCTTTGTATGAAAATGTTGATGAAGGATTTGAGTCGATCAATGCCGTCAGTATCACTTCTAGTAATGATAATGTCATCCACGTAGACAACCAAGAGAATGTTGTCTGTTGTAAACCAGTGATAGAAAATAGAGGAATCTTTTATGCTTTGACATATGCCAAAGCTAAGCACAGCGGTGCAGAAATGCTCGAACCAGGCCCAAGGTGATTGTTTGAGGCCATATCGACGAAGACGACAAACCTTGGAAGACTCCCCCTAAGCAACGAACCCTGGTGGTTGCTCCATATAAACTTCATCAAAAAAACCATGAAGAAATACATTTTTCACATCCAGCTGATGGAGAAGTCAGTGATAAGAAGTGGCAAGAGAGATAAATACGCGGATTGATGCCATTTTGGCCACTGGAGAGAAAGTGTCAAAATAATCATCGCCATACGCGCATAACCCTTGGCAACAAGCCGTGCTTTGAGACTTTTGAGAGAACCATCAGCATTGATGCACATGGTATAAATCCACTTGCACCA
Organism: Viscum album; assembly: GCA_963277665.1. Classification (NCBI taxonomy): domain Eukaryota; kingdom Viridiplantae; phylum Streptophyta; class Magnoliopsida; order Santalales; family Viscaceae; genus Viscum; species Viscum album. The sequence continues at coordinate 692,637,371 of OY728161.1, read as the reverse complement.
GAAAACCTATTTATCCGTAGGGAGAGGGACAAGATCCTAAGTGTGGTTGGTTTCCAAGGCCTGAAGTTCATCCTGCATAGCATGTAACCAACCGGGATGAGAGATGACCTCGACAACAATGCGTGGTGTTGAGTAATCAGACAGTGTCTCAATAAATCGGGTGGTAGCCGTGAATAATCCCTGATAAGACTGACACGAGCGTGAGCCTTTGCGGAGTGCAATAAACAACTCTGGTGATGAAGCATTAGGAGCAGATGAGTCGTCAGGTGTGGTAGCGACAAGAGGTGGCAGGGTGGCAGATGTGCGAGGTCAGCGAGTATATATCTGGTCAAATTGTGATCCAACAATATCACTATGAAGAGATAGGGGTGTGGGGGTGCATCGAGAAAATATGGCAAAATATTTTCGGAATCAGGTAGTGTAGATGGTTGTGGGAACTCGGGAATAGAAAGAACTGATGATCCGACAAAGGAAACATCAGCGGAGACAACACAACGACACAAATCTGGGGAGAAACATTGATATCCGCGCTGGGTGCGGGAATAGCCAAGAAAGATGCATTTGAGAGCACGTGCATCAAACTTGGTAACTGAGGGGCGAATATCTCGAACATAACACACAACCAAAAATGCGGAGGGGTAGGGAATGAGGGGGTGCGGTTGGAAATAATGAATGGAAGGGTGTCTCTCCCTGAAGAACATACAAGGGAAGTCTGTTGATAAGATAGGTGGCTATGAGAATGACATCGCCCCAAAAAGTGGTGAGAACTTTTTTTTGAAATAAAAGTGCCCGAGCAACTTCTAACAAATGACAGTTTTTTTCGTTCAGCAACACCATTTTGTTGAGGTGTGTTAGGACAAGATGTTTGATGGATAAAGCCATGGTTAGCAAGAAAAGATTGGAAGAGTCCAGATAGATATTCACGACCATTATCAGAACAAAAGCAGTTGAGTTTAGCGAAAAATTGAGTGGTGATTTCTTGATAATAAGAGCGGAATGCGATAAAGGTTTCAGAATGATTTTTCAACAAATAGACCGAAGTCATCTGTGAAAAATCGTCGATGAAAGTAACAAAATACCGATAACCCAGTTTAGATGGACTCGGACTAGATCTCCATATATCAGAGTGAACCAAATGAAAAGGGGTGGATGCACGGGGAACATAGGTGACCTGATGATGTTTTGCGTAGTGACATGAATCACATTCAAAAGGAAGAAGAGGGCCCAATCCTGAAAAAAGTTTTTGAAAAATTGGGGTAGGTGGATGACCAAAGCGACAGTGAAGTTGGAGGGCATGATCAGAGGTGGCAGGACAACCAAGAGTGGGGGCCAAGTCAAACACATACACACCACCCTGAAGTCGGCCACTACCAAGCACCTGAGTCGTCGAATGCTCCTGAAATATAACCAAAGCTGGTGATAAGATGACCTGACACTTAAGTCAGCTGTCAGTTTACTAATTGATAGTAAATTAAAGGGACAATGAGGAATACAGGCAACAATGGATAGTGTCAAGCCTGGCGTAATTGTACAACTTCCATAACCTGCAATCCGCATTGTCTGACCATCGACCACAATAATATTACCTCCAGACGAGGTCGCTCTATAGGACCGAAGAATACTTGCATCGCCAGTGATGTGCTCAGAGGCACCGGAGTCAACAATCCAGGAGGTGCAGCGTTGGGAGAGACATGCTGCTGGATTATTGATATGGGGAATAATGGTGCTTGATGATGCCATAGTGTGTTGACAATGCATGGGGTGAAGGTGCTGAAGGCGGCACACAATTAATAGATTATAGGTGCTGAAATTGCATGACTAGACCATCCATGTATGAATTAGGTTATTGAGGAAAGATCAACATGGATGGCGCCGGGGCATGGTTGCGTAATCTTGGGGGGGGGGGGCGTCGGGGCGTGGTTGCGTAATCTTGGGGGGGGGGCGTCGCGCGTAAGGGTTCCATTATAGCGGTGTAGGGATCGCTAGAGGCAGGGGGCCGTCGCGCGCACAGTGGGGGGGTCGCTGGTGGCCGTCGTGCGCATGAGGGGGGGGGCGGAGGTGGCCTTCGCGTGCACAGAGGGGGCTGTAGGTGGCCTTCGCGCCGCACAGGAGGTGCGCAGGGAGGGGCCGTCGCGCGTACAGGGGAGCCGTCACACAGAAGGGTTGCAGTAGGGAGGTCCGCCCGAGAGAGAAAGGGTGGGTTAGGGTTGAATAACCTCATCTGATACCATGTAGAAATGGAAGAGTGGACCGAATACCCAAAGTGTCTCACTAAGGGAGGCCTTGAGGTTATTTTATAATGATTAAAAGAGATTACATGATACGCCAAGTCCGACGTGAGACTTGCTTGACACAACCTAATCTCTAACGGTATTAATGGAAATTTGTCAGAACCAGAGATACAAAACGAAGAGGAAGGAGTATAAGAAAAAGAAGAATGGAGGAAGAGAGAATAAACTCGAGAGGCACCTTTGGCACTCTCCCACCCAAGCCCAGCGGCGGTCTCCCTCCTCTGAGCAAGTAGAAAAATATTCTCGTGTCCTTTATAACACCCTAGGTCCCATCCCTCGTGGCGAGCACTGCCCCTATCTAGAATATTCAGTTGTGGCCAGCTTTAGCCGACTGGCTTCCCAGGCTCTATGCCTTCCACCCCCTTCTAGAATCTGCTTTTCTAGGTAGAGCTGAGGTGGCCAGGTCTCTATCAAAAACTGATTTTCAATTTGGCGCGAGTGATAAAGCCCTCGACACCACAAGTACCACCTGAAAGAAATTTCTCAGGAGGGGAAATAGAGGAGCACGGTATAGCTGGAACAACCTTGAGGAATATTCTATAAAGGGTAGATGGGTCATTACAGGGGGAATACAACCTGGTAAATTAGGACAACTTGGTGGGTTCTTAGGGGTCCTACGGGAAGAATAAAGGGAGGCTGGGACTGGAGTGAGGGACACGAAGGAATCTGTTAGAGTAGTTTGGCCGTGAGGCTTGGGCGAGTGTGCAAGGTGCCTCTCAAGAATTTTACTTTTCTTCTCCCTCCTTTTCCATCCTTTTTCCTCCACCTCCTGTAACTCGAGTCCCTCATAGTTTCTACACATATGCAAAGCAGTGCGTTCCTGTTGGTTCGATATTACGAGGGGCTTATTAGAAACAAACATAAAAGTTATGTTCCCACCAAACAATGTCGTCATCGGGCTGTCGACTGAGTACACCGAGACTTAGATCCAGTCTCATCTTGGCGGCTAGCTGGAATACTTGGTGCCCCATATCAGGGTCCATCCACCATTGATGGTGAAGAAGAATCAGAGCAGCCGACAGAGGTGGGGAGACCTCGTAAGAGGCCTGTGCCAAGGAAGCCTCTGGTGGCTCAGTCGCCAGGGAAGCGGTTGAGGCATTTGGACCCTTCTCCTTCCACGGGCAGGGTGGTTCCTTTGCCTTTTATCCCTGCAAATGCCCAGTTTTCAGAAGCATGGGCCGAGTGAGACTCTTGGAGGAGCACTTTGTCAATCAAGGAAATCAGGGATGCCCTCTAGGTGGAAGTGATCGCCCCGAGAGAACTGGGTCAGGTCACCGCACCGTCTGAGATATCTTACGAGCGTCAACTCGACGTGTTGGAGGCTTATATTAGAGATTTTGAGGTTGTAGTTCACGCAATCGAGGGTCTAGCCTTTTATTCGGACGGGGCGCTTCGGCCGATGGAGATTGATTTTAAGGTTGGTGCCAGCCATGATGATGGAGATGATGGTGTTGACGATGAAGATAACGCCTTATAGGTGAGAGATACCATTGAGGAGGGAGAGACCGACTGGAGTTCCTCTTTAAAAGGGGCAATTATTAGACGCATTCAATTCTACATGGTGCTATTTTGACATTGTCGCTGACTTCGTCTTCCATTCTTTCTAGGAATATGGAGAGGTTTCCTCACCTGTTAGGTCCCTAAAATATTCACCAAGGGGGACGTTGCTTGGGCCGAGGGCTAACCTAAGCAACATATTTAAAGATCCTTCTCCTGCCGTATGGTGCAATTGAAGGCCACAGTCTCTGATCTTTTGGGGGTATTCTTGGTGTTGCCGTCGGTGATCCCTTCCACAAAGCTTTCTTCCGAGGAGCTCTACTGGTAGGAGCAGGCGAGGTCGTTAGAGTCCCCCCATGCGTTCGCGCCAGTGGACCCACTTTCCAAAGGTGAGCGGTCGTTAGAATGAACTAACGATGCTTTGAATTTCACGTCATGGTCGAGAGGATGAGAGGTCGAATCATCCCATAAAGGGTCTTATCACCTAGTCCAGTACTCTCTTATAGATTTAGGACATATTCATCAATCCAAAAGGCATAACAAGAAATTCATAATGCCCCTCATGTGTACGGAATGCAGTTTTGTGAACATCCCCTGTGCGAACTCTAATATGATGAAATCCGGACTTTAAATCCAACTTAGAGAAAAAATCGGCACCATGTAATTCATCTAGAAGTTTCTCTATGATGGGAATTAGAAACCCGTCCGGGATTGTAAGTTTATTAAGTGCCCGGTAATCGACACATAGCCGCCAACTTCCATCATTTTTCTTGACAAGTATAATAGGCCTAGCAAAAGGGCTATTACTATGCCAGATTATTCCTTGATCCATCATGGTATTAATTTGTTGCTCTACCTCATCCTTAAGGTAGTGAGCCAACTTGTATGGTCTAACACTCACTGGAATCGCCCCTGCCACAAGAGTAATTACATGGTCTGTTTCCCCGCGCGGAGGTAAACCTTGAGGTTTATCAAACATAAACTGATTTTTTTTCTCAAAATTTCCTCCCAACTGTTTTGTTTCTTCAGCAACACCAGTTCCATCCACCCTCATCGGAATTTGAAGCTGGGCCTGCCAATTCCATCCTTCTACAAGCAAGATCTTTGACTGAAAGGGATTCTGACACTGAAATAAAGTCCCCTTTCCAGCAGAATTTCCGTCAATTTAATCTCCTGCCCTTGCCAAATGAACTCCATGGTTTTATGTCCCCAATTAGTCAAAACACTACCTAAACTTATTAGCCACGACATTCCCAAAATCACATTTGGACCTCCAATATCAAAGACATAGGCATCAACTGAGATAACGAAATTTTCTAAGCTGAATTTTTAAAGTATTAGTCGGACTGACCACCACATTTGCTAGCTTGGCTAGATGTCCTGATATGAAGTTATGGCTTGCTCCACTATCCACTAGAATGAAAACTCGGACTCCCAAAAGTTGTCTAATGAGCACCATTGAATCAGTTCCAGCTTCACTCAAATTACAAAATTCGATAGATTCTCCTGCCATGACTGCCAGACTTCCAACTGGTTCTTCCCCCTCTGATTTCAAATGGCTATCTTGTACCTTGGCATTTTCTTCGCCTTCCGACGGTCCTTCGGGTTCTTCAATTTCCCAAACTAACATTCGAAGATTCTTATCGGGACATTTATGCATTGGATTGAACGACTGTCTGTAGCGGAAACATAGTCCTTTCAGCTTGTGGTCTTCCCGCTCCCGTCGACTTAATGCTCTTACCCCATTTCAGCGTTCCTCCCCAACATTCTTCTTTAATTCTTCTTCTCGACGATTAAGAACATATATAGGTTGATTTGCGGACAAATTTGTCGCCACTACTCCAGGACTCCGTGTCATAGGAAGTGACTCAGAACGTGAACAAATATTTCGAATCACTCCCTCACTGATTAGCTCTTTTTCAACCTTCTTTGCTAGAACCAACATCCGAACTTTATTGGCCGGCTCATGTGTATAAACTCGATTTTTTATCTTAGGCTGCAACCCTCCCATAAACATACTCATATACCATGTTTCTCGAAAGTCCATCAACCTCAGGGCAATCTGCTCAAATTTTTCAATTTATTCTTCCACCGAACCGGTCTACCTCAACTTTTTAAGATATTTCAAAGGATCTCCATCAATATTTCTCCCATATCGATCCATAAGCGTCGACTTGAACACACTCCAAGTTGATCTAGGCGTATCCCTGTGCCAAGAAAGAAACCAATACAATGCTGTTCCTTCCATGCATATCTGTGCATAGTGCAATTTCATATCCTCAAGAATCTTGTTAATCAAGAAATAGGTATCTGCCTTGGTAATCCATCCAAATGGATCATTTCTAGTAAACATAGGTAGTTCGACCCTCCGTGACAAATTGTGCATTCCATCAAGCAGCATAACTTCCTCAGCAGAACAATTCTCCACTGGACGCGTACCGAACTCCACTGTTTTCGACTCTCTTCCTTCGAAATTCTTAGGCACAACTTTTCTATGTTTCTTTTTAATCCTCATTCTACTAGCTTTTCCACACCTTTCAAGCGATCCAAAGTTTGTTCCTCCAAGTCGCGAACTCTCAGTGTCACTCGTTCCTCCATCCGTTGTGCCATATCCACAGCCACTCATTGGTTCTCATTCTGCCTTCACATAATTTTCTCCATGTTTCCCTGCATCGAGGTCATGGCTTGTTTTATACTTTCCATGGTCCCGATTCGACCAATCCTATCCGATTCTCCATTCTAGTTTGCATCAAAATCAGAACACTTCTTTTCCTGATCGAACGAAGAGAAAAGAGATAAAGTCGCTAACGTCTGCCACTACATAGCTTAGATTGCCCGTATGAAATCAACAAGACAAGCTACTCCGATTGCCAAGACGTCACTGCCTTCAATTCCCTAGCGGAGTCGCTAAACTTTCACGTTGGTGTGTGTGTGACGAGAGAAAGAAAGAATATAGCAGAAGTAGCGGAAGAATAGTCTGATATTACCAGTAGGTTTGTATTTACAGCTATACGAGTGCTACAAGAAGAAGAAAGAATGGAGAGTCCTCCTCCTGGGTCTTCCTTCTGCTGCTAGCGACACATGGTTGAGAAGCTGTTCATAGCTCCCTTTTCGGTTTTGTTCTAATAGACTCCGAATATCTCTTCTAACAGAATGTCCGACCAAATGACTACAACTGTCTTTATACCAAACTAACATACTAAAGGGCGTGGCTGATGGAAATGATGTGAGTGTTTGGAATGATTCATGACTAACAAAGGGCGTCAATCTTAAAGTGTACTCGATTGCTGCTCCAGGTTTCGAAAATGCTAGGGTGCGAGACCTGATCAATGAATCACTTGATGGCTGGGATAGGAGGAAGATTTCCAACTGGTTTAATGATGTCGATCATACTCTTATTCTGAGCATTCCTCTTACACCAGGTATGGGGAAGGATCAGATTTGCTGGACTGAGCAATCTTTCGGGAAGTTTTTAGTTCGCTCAGGCTACAAAATGCGGGTTTATGACTTGGCCCAGGTAGTCCTTGACAATCGCTGGAAGAGTCTCTGGGCGCTCTCCTCCCCTCCCAAGGTGAATTTTTTTTGGTGGCAGGCCTGCTCTGGTGTTCTGCTTACCCGTGACTTTTTGGTGAGACGACATCTTGTCGAGGACGACAGTTGTCCTTTGTGTCTCCAAGAGGTGTAATCTCCTTTGCATGCAATTCTTTTCTGTCATGGGGTGGAAGGGGTGTGGAAGGAATGAGAGCCAGATTTTAAAAAGTTCTTTGGTCCATCTATTGGGTTGATCCAAAACTTCATTAAATGGGCGTCGTCGTTAGAACCAAGGGTGATGGGGCTGATATGCACAATTGCTTGGCTGGTGTGGACTTGAAGAAATGAATACATTTTCCATAATAAGGTGACCCAATACCGTATTTGGGTAGAGAGGGTTTTGGAATGGATGAATTGTTGGACGGCGAATGAGGCGGTGGCCTCTGTGGGTAGTAATCAGCAGACACCCACCGTTGGTCTCCCCTTTCTGAGGGTTTTGTCAAAATTAATACGGATGTAGCCGTCTCTGCTAATTCCAGGGTTGATATTGGATTCATCGCTCATAACAATGATGGTCAGGTTGTGGAAGCTCATTGCAGGGTTGTTGATGCCTCATGGTGCCCTGCAGTAGCGGAGGCATCTGCCATTCTCCATGGGATTCTTCTCGCCTGCTCAAAAGGCTGGATCAAAGTTTTGGTGGAATTTGATTGCTTGGAAGTGATTAACGCCCTATCAAAGGAGGAGGAGGATTCCCAGACATTTGGTCTTATTTTGAGGAAGATTTGGTCTTTATCCGAAAGCTTCGTTGAATGCAATTTTTCTTTTATAAAGCGAGGGGCAATCGGGAGGCTCACCGTTTAGCTTATTTTGGGAAATAATAGGGTGACCATTGTTGGGTGGACTCTTTCCCCGAGTGGATTTGTAGGTTTGGTTTGCTTGATCAGTAATTCATTTATGTGTTTTGTTTTTGTTTAAAAAAACCACATTTCCTTTTCTACCCCTCCGTTGATATGTGTGAAGGATGGGGGGCGTGTATTAACTAATGGATCAGCCCCTAAGTACAAGTCCAGGCTACTAAGAATTACTAGGTGAAAAAGATCGAGCAATGGTTGTTGTGGGGCTTACGCATGAGCGGCCCTTTCTGGGTTATTTTGACAAATGTGCTCTCTGAAGCTTTTCTTGGGAAACCAATAGGAGGATCTCGACTCATGGCATTTGAGGAAACCAAGGGGAGGATCTTGACTCAAACCATTTGTGAAAACCAAGAGGAGGATCTCGACCTAAGGGATTTGTGTGGGACTTATGCATGGGCCCCGGAAGGAGCAAGGATATGTGTGGGGCTTACACCAGGTTGGGGGTTAAAGGCCCATTCATATTCACGACTCATTGATTGGACTGGGGAGGCTGATTAATGAGTCGACCGAGCGCCTGGTGGACACGTTGTCGGTTATGTAAGGGTTCGTATCCGTGTGGATCGACCCTTTGTGTGTTGCCGAGTCTGCGGAGCTCGGAGGAGGCTCAAAGGAAGTTCGGAGGGACTTGGGTGTTGAGAACTGGGAGCAGGGAACTTTCACGGCGTGAAAGTGGGTTTCACGCCATGTAGAAGAATTTCACAACGTGAAAGTGAGATTCACGTCGTGTAATATTTCGGGGTTTGAAAAACAAATAAATGCAAAAGGCGATGGTTTTTTTGGCAGAAAACTGACCTTGAGGAATTACACGACGTGAAAGGGGATTTACATCAATCCCCCGATGTTGTAATGTTTTAAAACATTTCAGCCGCTCGGGTTGTCAAACCCTACGGCTTCAGCTTCCCTCCCTCTCGTCCCAGGCGACCCAACAATCCCCTCTTCGGCGTTTTGGAGATTCCTTCGACGAGAATCGATCTCGGGCTTCCATCATCGATCCGTGGTGACCCGACTTGATCCAAGGTGTGTTATTCCTCCTTTTTCTAGTGGTTTCTCCTGATTTTGATCTCGTTTCCTCGTATCTTCTCGCCGAGCTATGGCGGTTGCTTACCCATGGTTTTAATGGGGTTTCTCTCGGTTGTTGTTGGTGCGGTGGTGCCGCGACGTCCTCGGTTGGATGCAGTTCTTGCGGGAGAGGTGATCGGAGATTTGTTGCGTGGTTCGTTCTCATGCGAAGAACGTCGACGACCTTTTGAGGCAGGGGAGCTTTTGAGGTAGGGGATTCGTTGCTTCTTCATTTCTTTACGTGCAATCGTAGAGTTAGCATGGTTTAGCCCCTTGGATCGCAATGAAATTGACCTAATTAAATACTTGAACCGGATTAAAAAATTAGTATCGATCGCATAACGATGTTGTTGCTTTGTATTGTGATAACGGTTTGCCTCTTAATTTGCTAGATAGTGTGATATTTATGCCTTGCTTGGTTTCAAATGTTGTTCTTGATGGAAATTGGTAAAGAATGTAAAGTCAGAATTAATTGATAATTAATTGGTTAAAAGATTAAAGAGACATGTTTAATGAATCCAGTTGTTGCAATTTGATGTTAATCAAATTGATAAGTATGTATGTTTAATTGAATTGGTTAATGAATCTGAAACATGTTGATGCTTGTTGATAAGGGAATCAAAGGCATGTTAAATTAATTGTTTAATTAATCTGTGATAGCTTGTGATAACTTGTTGCTTAGGTTTGCCCGTAGTTAGCACCTGTGAATAATGAATCGGTTAATTCAAGATGGAATAAGAATCGGTTGTGTGATAAAGATATTGCCTTTGTAGGGCGTGAGTTGCCCGCTTGATTGTAAAGGCCAAGCGCCTTATGCTTTGGAGTCGTGAGAGCTCGTTGTGTGTGAAGACTGAATGCCTTGCTTTAGGGCCAAGAGCTTGATTGCTATGTTTGTTTCCCGCTGCTTGTGATGTGACGTGAGCATGGGATGACTGAGCCTGGAGGGCTGCTGTGGTATGTGGGGCCGGGAGGCTCGGATGTGATGTGAGCCTGGGATGGCTGAGCTTGGAGGGCAGTTGTGGTATGAGGGGCAGGGAGGCCCGGTTGTTGTGGCAACAGTTGACGCCTGGAGTGGCGAGATGCATCGGTTTATGCATGTGGGTGTCGGAGAGGACACCAAAGGCGATGAAACGGGTTAAAGCTGAGCTTACTCGTTGTTATGAAAGTTGGATGCTTGTTGAATCTGTTGTTTGGCTGACAGTCAGGTTGTTGTTTATCTGCTTTCCTTTCTCACTGCTTGAGACAGACAAATGTGTTTGGTTACTCTCTTTCTATGGGAGGCGAAGACGCACGGGGTATGCCACGTGATTTTCGTGTTTAGCTCCCCGTGGTTGGATGAGTTTATTCTCCAGTTATAGATGGAAAATATTCGACGGGTAGTTTATCTACTCACCGTGTTGAGCCCCTTGTGTTTGGGGAGCTTCGAATGTTTTCTTAGAGCACCTGGTGATGTGGAAGTAATGTTGTTAAATAAATAAATAAATGTTTAACCCATAGGGTTGGAGCATGTTGGGATGCAATGCTGAGGTTGAAATTCTGAGAAATCGTGGACTCAGTTTGCTTATGCCTGGAGGGGATGGATCTTTGTTGAAATGATAATGTGATGTAATGTGGAAATGATAATGATTAATTAATGGTTAAGAATTAATTAACGTAAAGTGTAACTGATGAAAATGAATAAAATAATTTAATGTAGCTCTTTAAATGGTTGTGTGCTTATAGGATGTCTTGGCAGTGATAGCCAAGAGTCCGAGAGATTTTAGCTGCAGTTGTGTCTGAGACCAGGATATGCCCTTAGTGTGGTTGTGAGCTATATTACATCCTGTATTTTTTTTGTTTCTATATGCTACTTTACCCAGTCGGTTAGGGCAACTGACACCCCAAAGATTTTGAGCTCTGGGGGGTGTTTTCCCTAACATCTTGGTGGGAGGATGGATGGTTGACTACCCCCTTTGGCCCTGCTCTCTTCTCTTGGTAGTTACTTGTGCTGGTATGCACGGTGGTTAGTTTTCCCCATATATGTGTGTAGAAGGCTGTAATGGCTTGTGGTTATTTCACACACATGTATTCTGGATATAGTTTTCTAAGGACTACTATAGGTATAACGTAGTTTTCTAAGGACTACTATAGGTATAATGTATATAGGTTGAGATGGTTTGAGGATCTTTACTCGGTGTATGAGCTGTGATGGCTTGAGGTATAATGCCTGATGTGTGATACACGTTATGCGAGTTGTGGTGGCTCTCGGAAACTACCTGGTTAATTTAGGTTATGTGGACGTGGTGGCGTGTTGCATGAGGTGCATGTTGTGGTGCTTCGCCTAGGTGTCTACGGGCTAGCCTTTTTGGAGAGAGATGCTCAGGACGTGCGACGTTGGGGCAGAGCGACAAACCAGTGGGGAAGCGGGGTACCCTTGATATTCTTTATTACATTATATGCTCTTGTATGCGATACTTGGTGAAAGTAGCCATGGTGAGGTTGAGAACTTAGTATATCTGTTTAGGTGACGAGTTAGTTTCATTTGTTGTTCACTGTGATTTAGCATGCTTTCTTTACTTTTGCACGAGAGGCTTCAGGGAGGATTCTACCGAGTATACTGTTATACTCACCTTACGTATATATAAACTGTTTTTCAGGTCAGTTGGGGCAGGTTGGAGATTAGGATGGTTACTACTAGCTTGGGGTTTTGCAGGAGTTGTTTGGGTTTCGCGGTCGCTGTCGTCTTTACTCTCTTTTAGTACTTGCAGTTTTCCTTTTCAGTTGTAGTAGTTATTGCATGACATTACATTTGTGTACCTTGAGTTTCTTTATATCATTGTCTGAGCAGAAGTTGGTTAGTGTTTGTCTTATCTCTCTCTTTCGTATGTGTTTCTCTTAGAAGGTAATGCTTCCCATCTGCATGTTTATTATACTCTCAGTGCTAGTTGCCAACTCGAAGCCTACTGGAGGCGGGACTCGGGGGTCACGATCTCTTTTCTCCCATTGCCGGCCCAGGAGGGGTATACTTTGTGGGGAGGGGGGTCGTGACAGGTTCAGAATAGCCAAGTCTAGTGAACCGAGAGGGTTGGGCCAGATAAGCCTCCATCAATCCTTCAAAAGAGAGTCATTATTATCAAGAGAATACATGATTGACCGTATCCGAGGCTCTTATTGGTCAGGGAGGAAAATTGGGAGAGATCTCTTATAGGATGCTCAATTTCCATTATCAAAGGAATACATGATGGAAAAGGGGGTCCGCATAAGTGCATAGTAACCTGGTCATGTAAGTTTGGTGGTCGTGGATGAGGTCTTGATAGAACAAGCTTTTCAGGGTTTTGACCTTGGCGAAAGGAGGCCAATAAGGTCATTTGGGTCATTAGGAGGGTTTGGATATCTATAGGAAAGATCTCTTGTGAAGATGATACCCTTTTGTTGAATTTTATACTGGACCACACCATTGGAAAGAGGGCAAAAGGTACTCTAGGGGGCACCAAATTCGCATAAGATTTGGGTTTTATGCGGAATAGTGGGGGCCATATATAATGAGAAATTTAAAGGTTGCTGACTGCATAAAATTTATGCGAGCTGCCCTCCGCAAAGAATTCACGTGGGCAAGCAAGGGGGGTCTCGCGAAAGTCTTATGTGGTTTGATCCGTGAAAATCTTACACTGGCGGGGCTTCATTGTGAGAATCTCATGCGGGAGGTCACCTCCTTTAGACTCAAGTTTGAAGTCTGGAATTTTTCTTTAAAGATCTTCTCGCGAAGGATTTACTTGCAAACTATGCGATTTGTTGAACATTGTGCTTTGAGAAAACTCTCCCTCCTTGAAATGTGTGTCGAGGCGGTATTTATAGGCAAACCGCACAACCATTTGGCCCAGGATCTGCGTAACCATCGCCGCATAAAAGATACACGATTGCATAAGAGGTCCACCACATCACTGCAAACACGGACCTCTCTGCAATACTGTCACGTGGCAGCGAAGGGGCTTCGTCTCATTGCCGCAAACAACGGCGGCTTGCAAATTACTCATGCAGCCACCAAGGATGGCCGCAAATGATTCCTGTGGCTGCTAAGGGGTTCCGCCACGCTGCTGCAAACGACAGCGGCCCGCAAACCACTCACGCGGCCCCCAAGGATGGCTGCAAATGATTCACGCAGCCGCAAAGGGGCTTCGCCATGTCACTTCAAACGACTCCCCGTTTGCGATCGTAAAGGATCACCACATACTCTTTATGCAGCAGTGCCGTTTTCTTCGCGGTGAAACCCTTTCACCTTTGCTAAATTGTGATTTTCCATTCTTCGCCTTTGGAATTTCTTCAAAGTGCGGATCACCTTTTTGAGACGTCAACATTGGCTAAGATAAAGCCATGACTTGTGGCGCCCTGTAAATACCATGGAATGTATTTAGCAAGGCAAGAAGGCGTGTATGTACTTTTGGAGCCACATTAAAATTTAGTGGAATTATATTCTAATTTGTCACTATAAGTCATATGCATACAGCAATTGGCATTATAATGATCAAGCTAAAATGAAGGCAGATCAATGGAATGAAACACAGACCGAGTGCTAACATTGTGGGAGCATTTTTAAAATATTAAAAGCAGATCTTCAAATAGGCTCTGCCTTGGCTTACTCTGGAACTTTTTCTTCATAAAAAGGGATAGAATTGAAATTAGCACAAAACAGACGAGGGATGAAACACTGTTATAGTTCTCTGCAAGAAGATTCGCTCCGGGTGGAGTTGCTTATCCTGAAACTTTTTGAAGACCCAATATAGTTATAGCTATATGGATGGCTGGAAAGTGACCCTCTGATGATGTGCTCAAAAGCTATGGAAAACCTTATTGTGTATACATCAATTGAACTTTTCTCTTGGAACATGTCCAAATATAAGCTTTTCTCTTGGAACATGTCCAAATACATCAATTGAACTTTTCTCTTGGAACATGTCCAAATATAAGCTTTCTCAAATGGGTCGTGAATTTGAATGGAACAAAAAATGATGCGTTTGGCTTGATAGTTTGCTGACCACATGACAGGTCGTGATCATAATAGGGAGTTCTTCAAGTGCTGCTGATATCTCCAGTGAGGTTGCTGAAGTGGCTAAAGAAGTCCACATTTCATCACGATCGGATGGGATAATGGCAACAGAGCCTTGCAATGATAATGTGTGGTTTCACTCCATGGTAAGGAAGCGTGATGCGGTAATTCTTTTGATCCTCCTGATTGGATATGTGAAAAATTAATACAAGGAACTTAAATAATGCACAGATAAAATCCACCTGCAAGGATGGTGCTGTGTTCTTCGAGGATGGGAGTGTCATTGCTGCCGATGCCATTTTACATTGCACAGGGCATGCCCCATTTCATTTGGCAATTGCTGATTTCATTATATGCAGAATTACTGACAGGGTGTTCAATTCTATTTCAGGTACAAATATCATTTCCCTTTCCTTGATACTAATGGTGCTGTTACGGTGGATGATAACCGTGTCGGGCCATTGTACAAGCATGTTTTCCCACCTGCTCTGGCCCCAGGCCTTTCCTTCATTGGGTTGCCATGGAAGGTTGGTCTCACACATAACACAAAAAGTTTGTAATAGTTTTCCTTTTAAAATAAATCTTTACAGCTGGTTGGCGCTAGGTTATCCCATTTCCATTAGTTGAGATGCAAAGTAAATGGATTGCTGGCATTTTGTCGGGACGGGTTGCTCTTCCGTCCGAAGACGCGATGATGAAAGATGTTGAATCATTTTACAGAGAACTCGAAGCTTCTGGCATTCCCAAACGATACACTCATAATATAGCCGATTATCAGGTAAAACTTTCTTCTCTTTCATGAGCTCAAATGCTCGAATCATTTTCATGTTTAGGTGTTTGATTTTTGCAGAATGAGTACAATGACTGGCTTGCTGCGCAGTGTGGGTGTGCGCCCACAGAAGAGTGGAGGAAGGCCATGTACGTGGATTCTGCTAAGAATCGACGTGACCGGCCGACCACATACCGAGATGAATGGGATGATGAGCATTCAGTAGCAGAAGCGTATCGAGATTTTACAAGGTACACCTCTCATCGACATGACAAGGCTCCATAATGAATGATCTTGTCTTCTGCTGTAAAGGGATCTAAAAATAAAGGCCCGGGTGCAGTATAAGCAAATGGTGAAATGTGATTGCAGCAGTTTCACCATTGATTTTTTTTTGAAAATAGAATCATATTGGTTTTACATTTTTAAGGGAAATCTTGGAAAGGGGTGTTTATCATTTAGTCCCTGTTGAGAATCATCATGGAAGTAAGAATTGTAATGCAAAATTAATGTGATCATGACTTGTATATGATGATAATGGAAGAAACTCTTTTCATTAATTAAGTAAACAAGCCTTTTCATTAAGAAATAATTCCGTAATACAATCATAATCGCTCTGTCATTACATTATTGGTTTTTAAGACACAATTTCCAACGTTCGATTTCAGTTCTCAAACCTATCACTATTGATGTTAAAACTTTTTCATATAATAACGCCACTGTCCAAGTTTAACACAGGCCTAAATTTCTATTTAAAATCATGACTACCACTTTGTATTGTTGTATCACACTACTAGAAAACAAGCCTATAGTCATGGGCTTATAGGCGGTTCAGGTAAAACCGTGGCTATAGGTTTTCAGTCTAGACTATACATCTGTGGCTATAGGCTTTCTGCGCAACTGTGGGAAAAATATTTTCCAGCGGGGAATACACGGGAAGACCTGTAACCATGGTTTTCTGCATATTGCCACGGTTTCTCAGTATATATACATATGTATATATATATTGAAAACATATATATTAATATTGAAAATGCTTTGTAGGGTGGTGGTTAAGTGTTTGGTGTTTGAAAGTGGAAGTTGGGGTTCAAATCTTACTCTTCAAATTTTATTTGGAGTTTAGCCACGGTTTGAAACCGAACCTCTATATCCTACAAACCTTGACAACATTCGTGGGATTGACAAAACCCATTAGTTAAACACAATTGATTAAGTTCTTGTTATGGAATATTGTTTTGTCATCCATTTGATATATCTCATAATCTTAAAATATTACAATTACTAGGATGATCCTTAAGTATTGCAATGAGTGATATGGTTTCTTTATAATTGATCTCATGAATTTCTTGAAACTTTTCACAACCAATTACACCTTAAAGTTTAACAATTTACCCTCCACGTTACTCTTCCTCACTCTTCCTCTTAAAGACTGATAAACCAAATTCCAAATTTGGTTAATGTGCATGGATTCCATACAATCCTTTATATCTCTAATCAATCCCTTGAAATCCGAATAAAGAATTGAAGGTGGTAGAAGCATCATTGATGACAATATCTGCATCATCATTTTCCATGATAATTTCATACTGTTAAGACTTTTTATAAGACAACTTAAAATTGATGGATATGTATACACAAGAAGCCCATTTAACTAAGTCTCGTCAATTGATCCGTCTTATGAGACTACCAATGCATCAAGAAGCTACTATAACTGGGTCCCACTCATATCTGCATGCCCAACACATTTCTCATACATCGAATGATCAATTTAATTCATGAACAATATGCCCCATCAACAAATTTTCATGTCGAGTAAGAATTACGAATTAACAATAATTTCCTCAATTAATCATATAACTTTCAATGTAAAATACCGTATGTAGGAATGATATACGGTTTAAGTAATAAGTAAATCCACGATAAATAATATGGATATTTAGGAGAAATGTAATGTCCAATGGTGACAAGAAAGTGAACATTTCAAAGAAAAGTTAATAACTACAAAAATGAATGTCAATACTTTTCTTGGTAAAAATGATCATAAACCATCCATAGAAAGAATAAGGATGATATCAATACAAAATATCTCTAGTGGAGTATAAATAAAATAAAGGGTTATTGTAATGGCCCAGACCTCTCCGGTCCATTCCTTTACGAGAATATGGTTTTGAGGTGTTCTGGGAGACCAAAATGGCTCTTTTCAACACTTTGCAAAATTCCCAGTTTTCCAAGTTTTCTAACGGTGTCTCATGCCAACGGTGTCACCCTGGTGGCGTCACCCTGGCGGTCGCTTGCTGGTGGCGGCTCACACTGGCGGTGCCGCACCGAACAACGACTCGCCGAACGGTGGCTCGCCTAACGGTGTATCGTGAACGGTGCCTCGCCGAACAATGCCTCGCCTAACGGTGCCTCGTCAAACGGTGCCTCATCCAGCGGTGTCTCGTGAACAGTGTTTCAAGTTCTAGTTTTGCCCATTTTGACGTCTCCTTTGACATAAAATGACTTTAATATCAGATTTGAAAGGCTTTGAGATCGATTCAAAGCCCATAAATCTCATCTTGAATTCCTTACGTGTTTGGGGGATTTTACTTGGTCAAAACACGTATCTTGACCAGATCCGCCTTTAATGGCTAATCAAAGACGTCTCTAAACCGCTACTCCGTTTAGATTTACCAAAGGTCGAGATATCTTCGGCCCTTGTTCTTACTTCTTGTTTTTCCCTGATACGAGACGCCCTGAACCTTTCTTTCCTGAGAAGTCGTGCGTTTATGCGGTATCTTTTGATCATGTTTTCATTGGAGGCTTTTCCTACTACATGCGTGCCCCCTGTTTTGGCGCAATGAGAATTTGTTGATAGTCTCTTTTTCCAAGTAGGTTTTCCTTCATCTCTCTCAATCGTGTATCATGCAGGATAGGTGTATGAATGTTTTGCCTTGGGAAGATGGTTGAATACCAATTAATAAAAATAATTGAATCTGCTTAGGATTAATATACGAGGGGTTGGGGAAAGGTGATGCATGTTCTTGCTGTTCGTCATTCCCTTTTGATATTTTGATCTGTATGAGCCAACTACCCACTGAAAATCATGGTTGTTGGGGGGTTTTGTTTGTGCACCTGTGATGGCTTGTGAATGCTTGTTGTTGGTTTTCTGGTGAATGACTCTTTATATGAAATTGATTAACTACGTATATTCAGTTAATTAAACGGACGCCCCAGGATCTTATGGCTTCTGTGATCACACCACCAAATTTAAGAAGTGGAATTTGAATAATAGCCCCTTTGTTAAAACTAAATAAGTTATGTTATGGTTGTGATGTGTGGTTTGTCATGAGTTTTGTGTGTAGGGAAGTGGATGGATGTGGTTGTACGGTGGGGCTGTGATGGGTGTGGTGTGGTTGTGCAGTAAGGCTGTCGAAAATGGTTGTAATGAGATGTGTTGCTGGGTGCGCCTATGAGGTAGGGGTTTGCTCTATTGAGAGGAAGGATTGTGCAGGATGACTTTGAAGAATGATGATGGTAGTGATTGGTATGGGTGCTTTGCCATTAATAACATACAAAAGGCTTCACCCCGTGTCTCGAGACCGGTATATGTTATGTCATGAATGAGTGTTAAACGGAGAGAGAATGTGAAGTGAGTTAATTTACCATGGTTCTTCTTCATCTGTGTGACTTGCTGTGCTGATCTGTGTTGCTTAGTTTCCTGGGTAATGATGGAATAGATGAATGCTTAATAATATTGAGATGACATTTGTTGGTTTGGTTAATGGGATGAGGTTTGTCAATGAAAAGTTAAACGATGGGTTGCACGATTAACTATGGTTAAAGCTAAATAATGAAATGAATGGGTGTTAAGTGAAGGAGCTTGTGAAGCCTATTTAATTTATCAACTTCCGAAGTGACTGTTGCTGATACTAATAAATGCATATAGAGGTAGTAACAAAGTTGGTTTTTTGTGAGTTGACTAGTTCTTGTTATGAATCCCATAGGTTGGGTTTGAGTGTTTGATACTATATATACATACACTGTTTGTTCTTGTAATTTATATACTCACCCCACCCTAGTTGAGCATTATGTGCCGAACATCCCCATTGTCATGGGGGAGGGTGTCTTTCTCAAACACCCCGGTGGGAGGATGAATGACTCACCACATGCTCTTCCATGCTCCTTCTAGGCGGTGGTAGCCCAAGAATCTTTAGGCAGGTTATGGTTTGCGTTACCCACGTGTGTGCGAGCGAGTTGTGTCTTCCCAAGTGTCTTTATGATGAGATGAGTTGTGTTTTCCCAAGGGTCTTCGGGATGAGATGAGTTTTGCTTTCCCATGTGTTTTTAGGATGGGATGTGATGTGGTATGTGGCCCAGTTGTCTGCGGGCGGGATGTGACATGGTATGTGACCCAAGTGTCTGCGGGCAGGATGTGACGTGGTACGTGGCTCAGGTGTCTGCGGGCGGGATGTGGTTATGAGGCCCAGGTGTGTGCAGGCGGTTTGTGATGTGGTATGTTCAGAAGAGGTGGGAGCGTGGGGACATTTTCCGTTAGGGTGTGAGAGCGGCTAATCTGTGGGAAACTGGTGCGGGGTACCCTATCATCAATGTGAATTATATTACTTTTAGTTGATTTGCATTATTTGATGAGTGTGCTTTGGTGAGGTTGGGGTGGTTAATTTACCTACTTAGGTGATGTTTTGGCTCTATTGTTTTTTCACAGAAGCATTAGTATGCTTCCTTCACATGTGCACGAGAGACCTTGGTTTTCCTACTGAGTATACCTGTATGCTCAATCTACATATATAAAACTGTTTTCAGGTTTTCAGGAGGACTACGCGGACCGTGCTAGACCCTACTAGCTCGGACCTTGAAAGTTTCCGTGTCACTGTTTAGCTTTACTTTTGGTACTTTACTTTAGAGACTTTTAGTATTTGTATCAGTTATATTTTAAACATGCATGTGGGATGGTTTTGGATTTCTTTATATATATGTCTTGAAATTGTTTTGTGGATGATCTATCATATCTACCGATCTTTTTTCAACAGAAAGAGTAATGCCTCCCATATTGTGAGATTTGTATACCCTTGGTGCTAGTCGCCAACCCAAGGCCTACTGGAGGCATGACTTAGTGGTCATCATTTCCCTTTCTTCATTGCCAGCCCAAGAGGGACATCTTTTGAGGGAGGGGGTTATGAAAAAATGGTATCAGAGCAGATGATTGAGAGATAATATGAAGTCCGGAGTTAGGCACAATGATGATTTCATGGGTTGGTAGGGCAATAGTGTCAGACAATCTTGGTGCGTGACATAGGTCAGTGAAGACCGGCTAGGAAACAAGATTTTAGGGGCCCCCCGTGATCCGATGCAAGGAATCTAATCCTACCAAATGACCAAGTGAGGCTACACCAGTTGCAGGGTAGAAACCCTAGGAAAGGTACATGCATCATAATAACTTAAGTTCTTGTCTGAATTTGGTGTTTTGGGAAATTGGGAATGAATGACAAGAAATGAGTTAAAATGAGTTAAAATGAATCTTAAGTAAAATTCCATACTACTCAGGATTAGGAACTCCTTGTTTACTTTTCAACTATGGCTCCTGGACATCGTCTGCATGTGGCTCAGGTAGTGGAGGTTCAGCAGGCTGATCCGGTTGATCGCTGTAGGGTTGGTTCAATTGAGGAGGACGACCGGTGGCAGAAGTCGTTGCATGCTTTCCAGCGGCAGGCTTTGGGAAAGTACAAGGGTAGTGTTTCAGACATGGAAATAGAAAGATGGATCGAGGAGCTTGAGATCACTTTCAGTTTGATCTGGCCCCCTACAGAGTACCAGGTTCCCTTGGCGGTTAGCCAGATGCGGGGTACTGTGCATCAGTGGTGGACGCTTTATCTAGGGAAAGGAATGAAGCAAACGTTTTGTGGATCGACTTTGAGAAGGAATTCCGAGTGGAGTTCCTTTCGTCGATTATGAAGTTTGAGAAGAGGCATGAGCTACTCTCCCTCTAGCAAGGGAGTATGTCAGTACAAGAGTTGGAGATCAAGTTTAAGGATCTCCTTCGTTTTGTCCCAGATTTCTTTCCGGATGAGGAGTCTCGTGCGAGGCGTCTAAAGGAGACACTCCATCCTTCGATCCAGTATGCTGTTACTCACTTTATGTTGCCAACGTATTTGGAGGTCCATAAAAAGGTGGAGGTGATTGAGTGGATGAAATCATGAGGAGGTTTACCACGAGAGGGGATCCAACAGAGTTCTTTGAGAGGCAGAGTTATTAGCGGCAGGTCTTAGGCGCTAGGGCCTTCGAGGTTTCGACTGGCAGGGAGACAACCTTAGCAGGTTCCTTTCCAGTCTTCTGGTGCCAGCAATCCCTGTGCCTTTCCCATGGGCCTGTGGATGATATGTTTCTTATGTGGGATTCACAACCATCTTCAAATTTAGTGCCCATTGGCTACCCAATCCTAGTTTGGTGAAGGTAGACAGGCTCAACGTCATCCTCAATAGCAGTTGTCGGGGAGACAGTTTCAACAGCAGGGACAACAAGATTTTTCTCCACTGAGGGGAGATGAAGCAGGTAGAGGCCAACCTTAGGATGTCCCTCATGCTCAGGTACCATGACCCGAGCGTGGTTGTGGAGGTGTTCGTCATCAGAGAGTCAGAGGAGCTGGGTGTGGTCAGTTGCACACCGCAGGGGCAGCGGTCCTAGCAGGGCCATAGATTGTCAGAGGTACGATTAGTTTATTCAGTACCCTTTCTTGTGCTTTTTTTTTGATTCAGGAGTTTCGCAATCCTTTGTTGCACCCGCTCTAGCCCATGTTATGGGACTAGACATAGAGAGGCTTCCCGTTCCCCTGGTGTTGAGTACGCCATTCAAAGGCCATACAAACTTGTTTGATGTGTGCCAGGGGTGTAGACTGATGATGGGACCACATCAGTCCCGTGTGGATATCTTCTTGTTACAGATGCAGCCATATGATGTCATCCTCGACATGAACTGGTTGTATTCTGTACGTTCCATTATCGGCTTCTTTCAGAGGAGAGCCGCGTTTTGAGATGTGGATGACCAACGTGTGGTTTTTGTTGGCAAGCGGGGTTGTTAGGTGGGTAGTTTGCGTGTGTAGCCCCTTCTTTCCTTGTTAGATGAGCTGTCAGTAGAATCAGTGGATGCTGAGATGATAGAGGTTCCCAGAGTCGTTGGGGAGTTCCTGAATGTTTTTCCCAAGGTGGTTGTGATGCTACCCCCTCGATGTGATGTTGATTTCGGGATAGACTTACATCCCGATGCTTCTCCGATTTTGATGAATCCTTATCGGATGACACCTTATGAGTTGTGAGAGTTTATAATTAAGATAGATTATCTGATAAAAAAGGGATTTATTCGGCCCAATGTGTCATCATGGGGTGCTCTAGTGTTGTTTTCAAAGAAGGCGGATGGTGGTCTGAGGTTGTGCATAGACTACCAGAGGTTGAATCAGGTGATAATCAAGAACTGTTACCCTCTCTCGAGGATAGATGATTTTTTCGACCAGCTGAGAGGGGCAAGTTGGTTTTTTATGATCGATCTGTAGTCTGGATATCACCAATTAGGGGTGAAGGAGGACGATATCCTAAAGACTGCTTTCAGATGCAGGTATGGGCACTTCGAGTTCGTAGTCATGCCTTTTGGTGTTATGAACACACCAACTGTGTTCATGGGACTTATGAACTCTGTTTTTCCATGAGTTCCAAGATCGGTTCATCTTCTATTTATCGATGATATCTTAATCTACTTGAAGTCAGAGGAGGAACCTACCGAGCATCTCGAGACTGTCTTGCAGGTTATTCGACGCCACCAGCTCTATGGAAAGTTATCCAAGTGTAAGTTATGGACATGAGATATGAATTTCCTCAGGCATGAGGTGTCACAACAGGGCGTGGCAGTGGACCCGTCGAAGGTTGAAGCAATTTTTTCTTGGGCAACACCCAAGAATGTGGTGGAAGTTCACAGTTTTCTTGGTCTCACAGGCTATTATCGGAGGTTTTTACCCCATTTCTCTCGAGTTGTAGCTCCATTGATAGCATAAACCATGAAGGACCAAGATTTTTCATGGAGTGATCAGTTCTAGGTAGCATTCAACTATATGAATGGGAAGCTGGTTAGTGCTCTAGTGCTCCAGTTGCCTGGTGAAGGAGTGATGTTTGAAGTGTTTTGTGATGCTTCTCGTATAGGCTCGGGATGCATCTTGATACAATGAGTAGTGATCTCTTATGGGTCCACATAGTTACATCCCCATGAGCATAACTATGCCACCAACGATATGGAGTTGGAAGCAGTTGTGTTCGCTCTGAAGTTTTGGCGACATTACCTCATCAGGGAGCGCTTTGTGGTCTTTACAGATCACAAGAGTTTGAGGTATATCTTTTCCAAGTGAGATCTGAACTTATAGAAGTGAAGGTGGATGGAGTTTATTCAGGACTATTATTTTGAGATCTCCTACACTCCAGGAAAGGGAAATGTCATGGCCGATGCTTTGAGCAGGAATTCATAGAAGGAGGTTGTTCGGGAGTATATAGATGCTTGGAAGGCGATGGAGGATTTGGAAGTCTTTCACTTAGATGCAAGAGTGGAAGGTGGTAGAGGATGTTTATTTCAGATGACAGTGCAATATTCTCTGGTGAAATAGGTGGATAAGGCTTAGTGGGGTGACTCAGAGGCATAGGTGTTGTGCAATCGTGTTGGCCATGGTGATGCTCCAAAGGGATGATCGAAGGATGGTCAGAATCAAATGTTGTTTTGCGGCTGGTTGTTTGTTTTGGTAGCGGTGCACGATAGGGTCCTTCGTGAGTTTTATTGCTCACCTTTAGCGGTACACCCAGGAGTTTCTAAGATGTACCGTGGCTTGAGGATGCATTTTTGGTGGCCCAGGATGAAATGAGCAGTGACTGAGTTTGTGGCAAAGTGCTTAGTTTGCTAGTAGGTGAAGGCTGAGCACCATGTTTTCAGTTGTTTGTTGTAGCTCTTGGATGTCCTTGAGTGGAAGTAATATGACATCTCGATGGATTTCTTCAAAGGGTTACCTAGAGCTTAGGGAGGCTACGATGCTATCTGGGTGATAGTGGATCGATTGAAGAAATCAGACCACTTCTTAACGGTTAAGGAGTCAGGCGCATTGGATGCCTTAGCTAGGAGGTATGTGGATGAAGTGGTGCAGTTACATGGAGTTTCAAGGACCAGTGTCTCAAATTGGGACGTGCAGTTTACCTCACGAGTCTGGAGGGGATTACAACATACTTTTGACACCCAATTACGTCTCAACACTACTTTCCACCGTCAGACAGATGGGCTAACAGAGCGGACTATCCAGACGCTGGAAGATATACTACGAGCATGTGTCTTGGACTTTGGTGGATCTTGGGTATGACACTTACCCCTGGTCGAGTTTTCTTATAATAAAAGGTATCACTCTTCCATCGACATGAATTTGTTTGAATTTTTGTATGGAAGACCGTGTCATTCACCCTTGTGTTGGACATAGGTTGGAAAGATGACTATTCTTGGTTTCGAGGTAGTGCAGGGCATGAACGAGAAGGTACAACTTGTTAGAGAAAAGATGAAAGTAGCATAGGACCAGCATAAGTCTTATGCTGACTGCAGGAGGAGGTCCTTGGAGTTCGAGGTTGGGGACCACGTGTTCTTGAAGGTTTCCACTCGATGTGGGCAGCGGAGGTATGGCAGAGGGAGTAAGCTTTCTTCTAGGTTTTTTGGGCCCTTTGAGGTGTTAGGGCGAGTTGGTGAGGTGACATATTAGTTGGCGTTGCCACTGTAGTTAGAGAGGATCCACGACGTCTTCCACATCTCTCAAGCTTCGTTGGTATCTTCATGATGAATCCCATGTTATTGATTGGGGAGAGTTGGATGTCGAGGATGACACAATGTTTGTGGAGCGACTAGTGGAGATCCAGGATCATCAAGAGAGGGTGTTGCGTAGACAAACCATTCCTTTGGTTTGTGTGTTGTGGAGACATGGTGGCTTGGAGGAGAGTAATTGGGAGCGAGAAGCGCAGATGCGTGCCCAATACCCAAGGTTGTTTTGAGTTTTGGTATATTTTGTTTTGTTTTATGATGTAATGCTTGAACCTTGTTTTATATGAGATGAGTTTTTTTCCTTTGATAGTGTTATGTGCGGTGTGTTGTGTGATAAAGTCCTGATGTGTGGGAAGGGGAGGACCTGATTTATAATCAAGATTCATTAATTTTGATGTGGTTAAATCTGTGCGGGTGAGTTAGTGCCGCCCAGAGTGGATAATATCTTGACATGGAGGACAAAATTCCATAGTCTGCGTGTTCGGACAATGTGGTTATTATGCTTGTGTGGTGTAACCTATGGTCGTTTAGGTTAACATATGTCGGAGGAGGTGTTCTTGGATGTGGAGGTTTCCACTCCAACTTTCGAACAACACAGGGTGGTTTATCATTGGATGATAATGTGTTTGGTTGTTAGCAGTGTTTCAAGTGTAGCGAGACCCTTGAGAGGTATCTCACAGGGTGGTTGTTCAGACCCCTCTTTCTTCTGGGCTTGATTTTGAATTCTTGAGGGTGAGAATATTTTGAGAGGTATCTGATGTAATGACCTGAACCTCTCTGGTCCATTCCTTTGTTAGAATATGGTGTTTGAGGCGTTCTGGGAGACCAAGGTGGATCTTTTCAACACTTTTTTTTTCAAAATTCCCAGTTTTCCAAGTTTTCCAACGGTGCCTCATGCTAATGGTGTCACCCTGGTGGTGTCACCCTGGCAGTCACTTGCTGGCGGCGGCTCACTGGTGGTCACTCACCGAGTGGTGCCTCGCCGAACGGTGACTCGTCTAACAGTGCCTCACTAGCGGTGCCTCGTTGAATGGTGCCTCATCCAAAGGTGTCTCATGAATAGTGTTTCCAGTTCTATTTTTCCCCTTTTGACGTCTCCTTTGATGTAAAATGACATTAATACCATATTTGAAAGGATTTGAGGCCGATTCAAATCCCACAAATCTTATCTTGAATTTCTTAAGTGTACGAGGGATTTTACTTAGTCAAAATGCGTATCTTGACCAGATCCTCCTTTAATGGAAAATCAAATATGTATCTAAATCGCTGCTCTGTTTAGATTTACCAAAGGCTGAGATATCTTCCGCCCTTGTTATTCCTTCTCGTTTTTCCCTGGTACGAGACAACCTGAACCTTTCTTCCTTGAGGAGTCATGCGTTTGTGCTGTATCTTTTGATCGTGTTTTCCTTAGAGGTTTTTCTTGCTACATGCGCCCCCTATTTTGGTGCAATAATAAAGTGTTGATCGCCTCTTCTTCTTAGTAGGTTTTCCTTCGTCTCTCTCAATCGTTTATCATGCAAGTTGGGATGCAGGTTAGGTGTATGAATGTTTTCCCTTGGGGAAGATGGTTGAATAACAATTAATAAAGATAATTGAAAATACTTAGGATTAATATATGAGGGGATGGGGAAAGGTGATGCATGTTCTTATTGTTCGTTGTTCCCTTTTGATATTTTGATCTGTATGGGCTAACTACCCATTGAAAATCATGGTCATTGGGGGTCTTTGTTTGTGCACCTGTGATGGATTGTGAATTATTTTTGTTGGTTTTCTATTGAACGACTCTTTATATGAAATTGATTAACCATGTATATTCGGTTAATTAAATGGATGTCCCAAGATCTAATGGCTTCTGTGATCACACCCCCAAATATAAGAAGTGGAATTTGAATAATAACCCCTTTGTTAAAACTAAATAAGTTATGTTATGGTTGTAATGTGTGGTTTTCCATGGGTTTTGTGTACGGGAAAGTGGATGGATGTGTTTGTATGATGGGGCTGTGATGGGTGTGGTGTGGTTGTGCAACAGGGTTGCCGAAAATGGTTGTAATGAGATGTGTTTCTGGGTGCAACTGTGAGGTGGGGGTTTTCTCTATTGAGAGGAAGGATTTGGCATGATGTCTTTGAAGAATGATTACAGTAGTGGTTGGTATGAGTGCTTAGCCATTAATAACATGTAGAAGGCTTCACCCCGTGTCTCAGGATTGATATATGTTATGTTATAAATGTGTGTTAAACAGAGAGGGAATGAAAAGTTGGTTAATTTACCATGGTTCTTCTTCCTCTGTGTGACCTGCTGTGTTGATCTGTATTGCTTAGTTTTCTGGGAAGTGATGGAATAAATGAATGCTTAATAATGATGAGATGAAATTTGTTGGTTTGGTTAATGGGATGGAGTTTATTAATGAAAATTTAAACGATGGGTTGTGCGGTTAACTATGGTTAAAGTTAAATAATGAAATGAATGGGTGTTAAGAGAAGGAGCTTTGTGAAGACGATTTAATTTATCAACTTCCAAAGTGTCTGTTGCTGATACTAATAAATGCATATAGAGGTAGTAACAAAGTTGGGTTTTTGTGAGTTGGCTAGTTCTTGTTCTGGATCCCATAGTTTGGGCTTGAGTTCCTGATACTATATATACATACACTGTATGTTCTTGTGATTTCTACACGCAACCCATCCTAGTTGAGCATTATATGTCAAACACCCCCATTTTCAGAAGGGAGGGTGTCTTTCCCAAACATCCCGGTGGGAGGATGAATGACTGGCCACCCGCTCTTCCCTGCTCCCTCTTCCAGGCGGTGGTAGCCCAAGAATCTTCAGGCAGGTTATGGTTTGTGAGGCCTAGGTGTATGAAGGCAAGTTGTGTCTTCCCAGGTGTCTTCAGGATGAGATGAGTTGTGCTTTCCCAAGGGTCTTTGGGATTAGATGAGTTGTGCTTTCTGAGGTGTCTTCAGGATGAGATGTGATGTGGTGTGTGATCCAGGTGTATGCAGGTGGGATGTGACATTGTATGTGGCCCAGATGTATGTGGGAGGGATGTGATGTGGTATGTGGCTCAGGTGTCTGTGGGAAAGATGTGGTTGTGAGGCACAAGTGTGTACGGGCGGGTTGTGATGTGGTATGTTCAGAAGAGGTGGGAGTGCCAGGAAATTTTTTGTTAGGGTTTGAGAGCAGCTAATCAGTGGGAAAGTGGTGTGGGGTACCCTATCATCGATGTACATTATATTACTTTTAGTTAACTTGCGTTATTTGGTGAGCATGCTTTGGTGAGGTTGGGGTGATTAGTTTACCTGCTTAGGTGCTGTTTTGGCTCTACTGTTTTCTCACAGGAGCATTAATATGCTTCCTTCACATGTGTACGAGAGATCTTGGTTTTCCTACTGAGTATACCTATATTCTCACCCTACGTATATAAACTATTTTTAGGTTTCTAGGAGGACTACACAGATCATGTTAGACCCTACTAGCTCAAACCTTGATAGTCGTTGTGTCGTTGTTTAGCTTTACCTTTGGCACTTTACTTTGAGGACTTTTGGTATTTGCATCAGTTATATTTTAAACATGCATGTGATATGGTTTTTACTTTATATATATATATATATATATATATATATGTCTTGGAGTTGTTTTTTGGATGATCCATCACATCTCTCGATCTTGTTTCAACAAAAAGGGTAATTCCTCCCATATTGTGAGATTTGTATACCCTTGGTGCTAGTCGCCAAACTGGGGCCTATTGGAGGTGAGACTCGAGGGTCGTTATATCTCTTTATACATTTATAGCTCAGGAGGGGTATCTTTGGAGGAGGGGGTCGTGACAGTTATTGTCATTGATGAATAAAAATACCATAAAATGATATTTAAAAACATTCTTGAGGAAAATATCCTTTTAACTTTGAAAATATTTTTAAAACTAAAAGTTCATAAAACATTTTGAAAATAATTTTCCTTGAAAATAACCTTTGAAACTTATAAAAAGTATTTAAAACATCGAGTGGTCATGATGATGGGAAATTTCGTACATATTGTACACGTTAAAATAAAGATTCTTTTCACCTTTTCGATAAAATCCAAACAAGCCTTATTTGGAAAATGATATGAAGATTCATTTCAAAACATTTTGTAAAAAGTCAAAATGCATAAAAATGTCTTTAATAAATCATTTGGTGAATGTTAAAACATTTTTGAAAACATTTTTAGAAAACATGGTTTTAGAAGAAAAATTATTTTTGACCGAAGAGAGAAATGAAGTCAGATTTTTAAAATATTTTCTCAATCATTTTAAGTACCAAATTGTGAAAAATGGTACTATTACTTGAAAAATTCATAAATAACTATAGGAGAAAAAAATTAAATTGGTTTATTAGCCAATGATCAAAAAATTTCCATCAATGGAAATTCAAGCATAAACAATCTCAATGAGATTGTGAAATAAACCCTTAAGATGATCATACTGTTGAAGCGAGAATTAACCAATGAATCAATTATTTGTATCAAATGTAAATCCACATAAAACAAGTATAAATAAAACATAATACAGTCAAAATTCATTACACACGTGATCTTAGAATATCAAAGACAATGAAAAAGTAATATAATCCAATGAAAAGAAACCGACTCATGAAATTCATTTCCACTTGGTAACTTTTAAGTCAAATACCCTTAAATAATTCAAATTGAAACTTAAAATTCCATTAATTATTAAGTAATAATGATATTACATGTCAAAGGAACAGTATATACACCTTATAAAAAAAATTAGGTGCATAACATTACAATATGTCTTAATGAAGGAGAATTGAGATGAAGTCCCTTATAACGATCATAACATTAAAGTTAAAATCAATCAATGAATCAATTATGTGTATCAAATTTAAATTCACATAAAACAAGTGGAAATACAACATAATATAATCAAAAGTTAATGATATTTCATTATTTTCATTGTTTCAGATGTTAATTGCCTTGTTTTCTCATGCATGTTTTGTCATAAAAGTTTGCATATTATATAGTTTAATCATATTTAGAATGATATTACAATTATAAATATCATTTTTTTCATTATATACAATTTTAGAATAATTAATGAAATTTTAACATGGAGAATAGATCATATCGTTTCGTGGAGATGATAGACCGTACGTGCACATGAGCGATGTTATCATTTCATTAACGGGTGAATGAGTAAGGAAGTAGGTTATATATTAATTTTCCAGAATCAATATCATGTCATATATATCAAATATATTCATTAAATTTATCCTTATTACATTCCATGTAAAGTGTAAGTGAAAAATGAACCACATCGCTTCATGAGTCGGTAGTCCGCCATACACACGTGCAACGTTATCATAATTTAAACATCATAGAAACTAAGAAGGTATATGTGATATTATATTTAAAAAAGTATAATAAAATCATAAATATTATATACATATACACATTAAATCAACCATTATATATAATCATGAGATGCGTTGATGGAAAATGAGCTATATCGATTCGTGAGACGGTAGTCCACCGTACACACGATTGATGGTTTTGTTTCCCATTTGATGGTATATGAGATGAATATATGTCATTACCTTAAGATAATAAAATATCAGCACATTAAATATATTTCTATTATTATATAATCATGGTTTAAAAATATTTGAAGGGGGTGGAAGAAAAAACAAAATAAAAATGCTCATTTTAGAACGTTATCTCTTCTTCAGACAACTTCTTTAGGCTTACACCAAAAGATTTTCTTGATTAGATTTCTGATCAAACCAAGGGCTCTAGGATGTTGGTATGGGAGTAAGGAAGTTATTTGTATAGGGATTTACCAAACCATATGGATTTGGAAGTGTGAAGAGAGGAGAGGGGGTGACCTTTTATATGCGGGGGAGAGAATACACATGGATTTTTTTTTGTAAAGATTCAATTATACCCATGTTTTTCATGCCACAAGCCTAAAAAATGGGTCATTTTTGAACCTTAGAGGTGATAATGTTGAAATATGTCCAACAAATGGGTGTTTCACAAGTTGTTATGTCATTTTAACCCTTATCTTTTTAGTTTAACCCTCAGTAAACTTGTTTTTACCTTAACCGCAGTAATTAATTTTTGCTGTTTTTACTATTTATAATGGTAAAAAATTAAGTTGAAATTATTAGATAATATAAATTATTATGATTCCAAATATGGAATCCATTTTTCCAAATTCAATTCATAGAAGTGGTAGAATCAAATTTAAAATTATACCCACAGATGCGACAAAAATTAAGGTTTCCAAAAAGAAAATTCTCATAAGTATAAAAGGTTTTAATATCAAAATATAACATGAAATTGATTCCAATGAACTAAATTAGTTAAATTTTAATATAATTGAACTAATATTACTTTAAATCCAATTTAAAATATAATTTAACACTATAAACTATTTAAATAAAAATGCAGTTTTCAATAAAAATTAATATTTTTCACTATTCATCAAAAAACATTTCAGAAAAATCTCATAAATTCAATCTGAGATAATTTTGACATGTTTATTTCAAAAATTAATTTCATTTTTTAAAATTAATTTTATATAATTGGTAAAAATTAATTTTAAATTATGTGTGTAAAGCGCGACTAAACCACCTTTTTGAAAAAATACAGTTTTTTAGAAAAATATTTCATTTTCTTTCAAATGATTTATATTTATATTTATAATCAATAGATAACCAATGAACATGTGTAAACCATATGTTTTCATATATTATTTAGTTTTATTCATACCTGCTAACTTAACGACTAGGTTATATTGGTCACATTTTAAATAATAATATTTTAATAGAGTATTGTGTTTTGTGTAAACCCGGTGTTATGTGCATCACAAAATATTAAAGAAATTGAATTTATTTAAAAATAAATATATCATAAAATCTCAAAGTATTAAATTCTCATCTAAGATCGGTGTCGCATGTTATATACTCTATCGAACCCAACTTTCTTGTTTTAAAATCTCAGGGTGTTACATTCTACCCCCTTAAATAAATTGCATCCTCACAATTTAATCTTGATCTCGGTAATCAATGGTTTGAAATTTAAAAATACATTTTTTGTAAACACACATCATAAAAAGGGTTAATAAAACATCCTCTTAATAATAGATAATGAGAAGTATAAAGGTTATCTAGAATAAAACATACTAGGTTTCCAAATAGGAGAACATTGGTGGGAAGTGAAGATATGGACATGGAAGAAAATCATAAATAATTATAGATATTGATAGAGATCATTGATCATAAGAAAGTGAATGATAAATGAAAAGTTAAGGACCAAAAAACCATAAATCTTTTATTAGTTAAATGACCATTGGTTCATCTGATACGAAGGTAATAGGATAAATTTTTGGTTTCAAGAGCTTTTTCCTAAAGTTGAGTGATTCTTTTACTATCTAAGAATATAAGGAAATATACTTACTTTATATCATTCTATTTAATAAACATAATTTCATCCTTTGGTTTTTCTTTAATCAATTTACACTTTATCTCTTACTTTAAGAAATGAATATCCAAAAATTAATTTTGTATTCCCCAAGCACTAAAATTAACTTTTAATGGATTATAAAATCCATAAAATAGTGATAAGTACTTTTGTATGTCTCTAAATATTTTCTAAAACTGATATGGTTAGCACTAGTTATCCAATATAATACATCAATATCAAAACCTCAATAGTAACACCATTGGTTCAACATTAATATTAATCTGTCAATTTTTTTAAGTAAAAACATTGATATATTAACTATACCATCACATAGGCCAGTGGTAGGCATAACACCCTTGTTGACCTTAGATTATAGGTTCAAGCCCCATGACCTTGTCAGATGTGATGGGTTGTCACCCTACACATAGGTTGTACATTTTCTAAAACCATATTAATATAATTACTATAACATTCCTAAAATGTAATAACCCATAATTACCTCAACATCAAAGATAAGATAAACCCTAAAGGATACCAATACCTTTAAACTTATGACCAGAAAAAGTAAGGGAATTATTCCTTAAATAACTTTTTCACTAAAACATATACTAAACCAATGGGTTGTATTGTCATAAATATCTCCAAATATTTTATTAATATTAGTAGACTCTCATCACATCCATCCAATGGCCTTCAGGACTTCATCTTTTATTGATTTTTGATAATCCACCTTTCAAGGGGTGAGGTGGAACCCTTACAATGCCCGTAAGAGTAAGTATTACATGGCCCTGTAGGCCTTAGAGAAATTCATTTCCCATAGGCTTCAAACATTACATACAACCCGAACTAACTATGGGTGTTTAAGACTTTGAACTTATGATCAATCTTAAACTCATAAACCCTTGATGGTATCCATAAATCTTAAGTTAATGAGGACATATATGCTTCTAAAATTTAACAAAATCTTTAGATATTTCATGATTCTTATAACCAAAATACTATTAGTAAAAAATACTTCTACAATATATTTCTAGAATCCCAATACATAAATACTTCAACCATTTTATTTAAACACAGGTCCTTACTTGGTTTAGGGGATAACCTTTAGAAGAGGGAATTGACTCAGATAATGCCCAGTTTCCCCAAATTTAAGACAATGAATGATAAATGTATCCCTAGGATGAAATTTATTTCCTTACATCATTCCTCCATGGTATCCACTAATTGAGCTCTTATTGAACACCATCCTTGTTTTCTTTGGTGATCCTGAGAGTTGGTTAAGGTATAAATTGTTAATCATATTTTGGGATAAACGATTAGGCATAATCATAATATATTTTTCTCTAGTAATCATTCCATTTGGTTTCTCATAGTTGCCACATTTTACTTCATATTCAATGTTAACACTATTCCTTTAGGCTGCAGCCATTAAATAAAACAAAAAATCATAATATGAGAAAAAATAATAATAGTGGAAAACCACATAATCACGAAGAATCATTTATAGAATTTCTAAATTATGACAAATTATTTTTAATCTATGAAACCTTAGGTTTAACTTAGGTAATTAATTATAATCATATATTCAAATCCTTTATAATAGTTTGTAATGAAAATATGAATTATCCAAAGCATATTCACCAAGAGTATCAAACCAGGTGTACAGTAATATCCGTTGTTGTGTATGTAATGCTCGAGTCAAGCCCGATGTGCCTTTTTCAGAGTTATTACCCCTATGTACATTTGTGCCAGAACTATGTCCACTTGTAGTATCTAAACAGGGATGTATTGGAAGGAAAACCACACAATATCCACCTTTCTAAAAATTTAGGATGTTCTTCTATACTTATCCTCAAATTTCATCATAGGGTTATGTTCCCTAATATATGTTTTCCTAAATCTAGTTCCTATGGTTTCTAATAAACTTTATTTAATATCAAATTTAACGATCCTGACCCCAGTAACCTATAGCTAGTGGTTACTTTACTACTTTGGTATAAGATATAAGGAATCATATCCCAAAAGGCCAAATAGTTTAGTAGTCTTGGTAAACTAGATACATACTTTAGTCTTGCATTAAATTTGAACACACAAATTACAACATATTTTTTTCAAGAATATCATTATTCTCTCTAGAATATCCTTGAATATCATTCATAATACACTTTCTGGATTCTTGGAAAGGAAACAAAATAAGGATAAACTTAGATTCTTAATAAGAGTTACGTAAAGCAGAAGCTATCACGAATCAATAAGCATAATCAACATGGTAAGGTAAATAACTAAACAAACATGCCATTTAAATAATTTGACTATCATGATTAGATAAGTCTTAATCAAAATTTCAAGGTAAATACCTGAACACACATTCCATTTAATCAATAATTTTATAATCTTGATGAGATAAAACATAATCAATATGGAAAATTGGAAGGGGTTTTTTCTCAAGAGGACATGGACGATGCTTTGGATACCATTGAGTCTAAGGAACTGGAAATTGCGGAGGAATATCTTAGATCCTCTTTGCGGAAGGGAAATAACATTATTGTGGATTCTAATGGATTCATTACGAAAAATGGGAGGGCACAACCTAGGAGGGATTACTCCAACCTACTTAGTCCTCCTGTCACTAGATTTAAAAGCAAGGGTAAGATTCTCCCAAAGGCTCCTACAAATGCAGGCATCATTCCCTCAAGAAAGTGCAATGGTGACAAGAACAAGGTGGCTGGCACCTCCATCGACCCCGTGCCCATAAAATGCAAGGCTATTAGTCCATTCATCCCCTTATGTGATAAGGTGATGGTGGATTCAGGACTGCAATGTCAGACATGCCCCAATGAAGAAACGATTGATGAATCTATGGACATTATGGCGTTGAAGAATATGGAGGAGGTCTTGTTCGAGGAGACATGAGAAATTATCATCCATTCCAAGGAAGAGATGTTGGAGAAATTGATTCCATTCAACACCTCAAAAGAGGATCGGGTTAAGATGTCTAAGAGAGATCTTGAAGTGGAAACTAGAATAATGCAGACAGAGTGGATTGAAAAACAAGATTGTATTTTGGAAAGAGGGTTTAATGTAGGGAAGCTAAGCATGGAAGAGTTCATACAAATGTGGGACAAGTTAGCTATTTGGTTTGAGGACCTCATCAAAGATGATACAAAGTTAGAGGTAAATGGAATTCTCTGGAAACTACTTAGGAATAATGCATCTAATAGGCTTAAACTCGATTTCAATAGTTTGTCTGTCTCCTTCTCTGTTTGATGCTATGGTTTTCTGTATGGACTTGGGTTATCACTTTCCCTTAAAAGTGTTATAAATAAAAAATAAATCAATGTGGAAAAGTAAATATTTGAACATAGATTCCATTTAATCAATAAAATGAGAATGAAATGTATCCAGAGATAATATCAACGTGAATAAACCATGTATAATAATAATTGAATTCTTAATTAAATAAATACTTAATTATTGGATGTCATGATCTCAGGTATCATGATACCTATACTATTAAGAACTTTCATAAGACAGTTTAAAACTGATGGGTAGGTATACACCATAAACCCATTTAACTAAGGCTAGCCAACTGATTCATCTCATGAGAATACTGATGCATCAAGGGGCTATCTATAACTGGGATCCACCCATATTTACATGTCCAATGCATTCCTCATATATAAAATGATCAATTTAATTCATGAACAATACGCCTTATCAAAAAATTTCTGTATCAAGTAAGGAATACATGTTAACAATAATTTCCCCAGTCAATCATATAACTTTCAAGTAAAATACCATATGTAGAAATGATATATGGTTTAAGTAATAAGTATATCTATGATAAATAATATGGATATTTAGGGGAAATGTAATGTCCAATAGTGATAAGAAAGTGAACATTTCAAGGGAAAGTAAATGACTACAAAAATAAATCAAGAAAGTGAATGTTAATACTTTCCTTGGTCAAAATGATTATAAACCATCCATATAAAGAATAATGATGGTATAAATACAACATATCCATAGTATAACATAATTAAAATAACGATTTGTTGTCATTGATGAATAAAAATACCATAAAAAGATATTTAAAACCATTATTGAGGAAAATATCCTTTTAACTTTTATTTTATTAAAATTAAAAGTTAATATAACATTTTGAAAATAATTTTCTTTGAAAATAACCTTTAAAACTTATAAATTAAGTTTTAAAACATTTAGTGTTCATGACGATGAGAAATTTCATACATTCCATGCATGTTAAAATAAATATTTTTTTTCACATTTCCAGTAAAATACAAATGGTAATGTTTTGGAAAATGAAATGAATATTAATTTTTTTTATAAAAAGTCAAAATGGGTAAGAATTTATTTAATAAATCATTTGTAGAATGTTAATTTTTTTGAAAACATTTTTAGAAAACATGGTTTTGAAAGAAAAATATTTTTGACCGAAGAGAGAAATAGAGTAAGATTTTAAAAACATTTTCTCAATCATTTTAAGTGCCAAAGAGTTGAAAAATAGTAATATTACTTGAAAAATTCATGAATAACCAGAGGATAAGAAACTTAAAGGGTTTTATTATCTAATGATCATATAATTTCCTCCAATAGAAATTCAAGCATAAACAATCCTGATGAGATTATGAAAAAAACCCTTACAATGATCATAACATTGAAGTGAAAATTAACTAATGAATAGATTATGTGCATAAAATGTAGATCCAAATAAAACAAGTTAAAATAAAACATAATATAGTCAAAAGTCATTACACACATAATCTTAGAATATTAAAGATAATAAAGAAGTAATATAACCTAATGAAAAGAAATTCAATTATGAAATTCTTTACCACATTGTAACTTTTAAGTCAAATCCCATCAGATAATTCATAATGAAACTTAATATACAATTAATTGTTATGGGATCATGATATTACATGTCATAGGGGCAGTATATAGACCATATAAAAGAAATTAGGTACATAACATCACAATATGCCTCAATGAGAGGAAATTGAGATGAAGTCCCTTATAATGATCATAACGTTGAAGTGATAATTATTCAATGAACTGATTTTGTGTATCAAATGTAAATACACATAAAAAAGTGTAAATACAACATAATATAATTAAAAGTCATTACACACATAATCTAAGAACATCAAATACAACAAATAAGTAATATAACCCAATGAAAATAAATTGAGTTATGGAATTCTTTACCGCTTAGTAAATTTCAAGTCAAATCCACTTGGATGAAATAATTCAAATTTAAATTTAAAATACCATGAATTATTAATTACTCATGATATTATATGTAAAAGGGTCAGTATATACATCATATAAAAAAAATTAGGTGCATAACATTACAATATGCCTCAATGAAAGGATATTGAGACAAAATCTCTTACCCCATACTTCCTTTTGGTTGAACATGCTTTAATATTTGTATAATGGTTTTAAGTATGTTATTAATTTATAATAGAACCATATTAATATTTATAATATCACATATTATCCTATTATAACATATTATCACTCGTTTGTTAACAATATTTCATTATTTTCATTGTTTTAGGCGTTAATGACCTTGTTTTCTCATACATGGTTTGTCATGAAAGTTCCAGTTCTTTCCCATATTATATAGTTACATAATATTCAGAATTATATTAATAATATAAATATCATATTTTTCATTATATACAATTTTATAATCATTATTGAAATTTGAACATGGAGAATGAATCACATCTCTTTGTGGAGATGGTTGGCCATACACACACACGAGCGATGTTATCATTTCATTAACGGGTGAAAGGGAAAGGATGTAGGTGATATATTAATTTTATAGAATAAATATAATTTCATATAAATCAAACATATTCATTAAATTTATCCTTATTACATTACATATAAATATTAAGTGAAAAATGAATCATATTGTTTCATGAGGCGATAGTTTGCCGTACACATGAGGGACATTATCATAATTTAAATGGCATGGAAAGTAAGAAGGTATATGTGATATTATAATTCCATAAGTATAATAATATCATAATTAATATATATATATATATATATATATATTAAATAAATCATTATATACAATCATGATATGTGTTGATGGAAAACAAGTTACATCGGTTCGCATGGCGGTAGTCAACCATACACATGATCAATGATTTTGTTTCCCATTTGATGGAAGAGGAGATGGATATAGGTCACACCCTTAACATAATAACATACCATTATATGAAATATACCTATTTTGTTATATTATAATGGTTTAAAAATATTTTAAGGGGGCTGAAGAAGAAACAAAATAAAAATTCTCATTTTAGAATGTTACCTATTCTTTAGATAACTTTTTTATGTTTGCAACAAAATTCCTTATAAGTAGGATTTATGATCAAACCAAGAGACATATAATGTTGTTATGGTATTAAGGAAGTTATTTGGGTAGGTATTGGCTAAACCAAATGACTCTAGAAGTGTGAATAGGGGAGGAGAGAGGGAGACCTTTTATAAGTGGGGGAGAGGATACATATGAAATTTTTGAAAAGATTCAATTTCAACCACATTTTTATCAAGACACAAGCCTAAAAAATGGGTCATTCTCAAACCTTAGATGTTATAAGATCAAAATATATAAATTTAATGGGTTTTGTAAAATTTGGTAGGTCATTTTAACCCTTATCATTTTAATTTAACCCCTTAGTAAACATATTTTTACCTTAACTAAGGTAATTAATTTTTACTGCTTTTACTATTCATAATGGTAAAGAATGAAGTTGACTATAAGATAAAGGAATTATAATGAGGTATTTTATTATTTAAATTTTTGTTTAAATCCATTTAATATGATTAATTAAATGTTTCTTGAGTTTATGAGGCTACTCGGGGGTGTTCCAAGGGTTCAAGACATGAAATAGGGGAAAACAGGGCCATCTAGTGCATGTTGCATGGTTAATAGTAATCATGAAAATTAACCATGCTTGTTTGGATAGGTGGAGTATGGTTGGTGTAACTATCAATGGGGAGTATCCAAACCATGCAAGCTTGGACAGAGCCACCCCACACAGTTACCACAAGGTTTGTCAAACCGTGTAGGATCCCCAAGAATCTGTTCGGATTGGACCCCTCTTGGATAGAGGGTGGCACATGGTTTGGCCAACCACGTGGTCAAACCATGAACATAATTAAAGTGGAGGAAATTTACCATTTCCCCCGTTGGGATTTAAGAAACATCACCCAGATTTCTTACTCCATCTTCCACCAACAACAAGAGTGATGAACCAAATCCTACCAAACTTCCCAAGGATTGATCTCCCTAATTTCTAAGCTGTTTAGAGTGCTGTTGGGTGAAGATCAAATATATGGGTGATTATAACACTACTATTCCTTAATTTTTCTAGATCAGGTCTTTTGGAATCATTTTTCTTCTTCTGAAGCTCTAAAAACCTCTTTTTTCCAGTGAATTCTAGGATGGGGATTTAAAGGTGGTTCATTTATGAATCAAAGGCTAAGGTTAAGCGAGTGTTCATCTTCTGAATTTAAGTAGGTGTTCTAGAAGTTATATCCCATAGTCTAGTTGATTTTCTTATGTATATATGGTTTTGAATTTGTGCCATTTTTCTATCCATATGGTTTTACTTGGTATAAATGATGAATATATTGGATAAACGATGAATTGAACCTCTCATGATCTGCATGGGATGAATTGAGGTTTATTAGACTAGATTAAGGGCCACCCATGGGGTTCTCCGCTTCTTGTACATGAAATTGAGATTTTAAGTGAATAATTGAATTGTTATGAGATAGAGCCCATGGAAATTATGTTGGAATGTTAACAAGTGTTGTGAAATGGGACTAATGATAATTGTGTTTAGATGTTAACATGGAATAAGGGGGTGTTTGGTATAATGAGAATAGGTTACATAAAATATGGGAAGGTGTTAATGGGATAAGGCATGTAAATAATAAATGTGTGAATGTGTTAAAGTATGAAATGTAAAATGTGTTAATGGGATAAGGAATATAGATGGATAATGTGGTAATGGGTTAAGGTATGAAGATGCTATATGTGTTGAATAAACCATGGTTGTAAATGATGAATTTGTTAATGAGTTATGGTTTGAA
Source organism: Viscum album (assembly GCA_963277665.1). Taxonomy (NCBI): domain Eukaryota; kingdom Viridiplantae; phylum Streptophyta; class Magnoliopsida; order Santalales; family Viscaceae; genus Viscum; species Viscum album. The sequence continues at coordinate 692,596,868 of OY728161.1, read as the reverse complement.
AATGGTGTATGTGTTAAATAGTTAAAGAAGTATGTGAACATGGCTTGGTGGTTTATGGGTTATGATTGAGGATTTAGGCTAGTGGGTTGGGTTAGACTGATGCTCTAAACCCACCCCTATCATGCACGGGTTGGAGATTTGGACTGATGCTCTATGACCCCAACAAATGCATGGGACATGATTACCTGTACCGAGGCTCCAAAGTAAGTGTTATATAATGCATGGGTTGGGGAGTCAGACTGATGATCTATTCCCCCAAAAGATGCATGGGATATGATTAAATATACCAAGGATTCAGGTAAGTGTCATGTAATGATAGTGTAATGTTTTCACCAATGATGCAGGGAACCTTATTCCATCCCCTTATTCATAATTTATATGATCGACATAGTTTGAAGTGTAATTGATGAAAATGGTCAACCCTTAGAACAAATGATAAAAGTGGCTAAAGTGAACCCTGTTAATTAGTGTCACCCTAGTTGTATTATATTTATTTTTTATTCTTTATGCACATGCATACACTATCTATTTAAAATGGATATTTTGTAGAAACTGTTGGTGGTGGACTAATGAGTTGTAATCACACCCCGCTCGGGCCGCCATTGGGTACCCAAGCAGACTTCTTGGTTTCGGGTCAGGAAAAGGGAAAGGGCCCTATGTTAGACGGTTTATTTGGGCATGGGATGTGAATGTATGAGGGATCCAGACTTGGAGGCAGGACCCATTTTGGGGATTCTTTAGTTTGTCTTTATTTTGGGTTTTCCTTACACTTGTAACTGTATGACATGACATAACATATTCACTATTTAGTTGTGGGATTATACTTAGTTTTGGGAAATGTTTGGCAATGCATGCTCATGATTTATTTGTTTCCTTTATTTCATATTTTATCTATTGTGGCTTACTATGATAAAGAGTGTATAGATTCCCTACATGCTATATTAGACCATTTCTTCTATTCGAAAGCCTCTGGAGTGCTGGGATTCATGCTTGAGTTCATGTGGCAACTCCACTTAGAGCACTAAATATAGTGGCTACCGAGCTAGGGATGTTACAAAATGTCATTAGAGTGGTTTTTATTTTCTGTTATATTACTATCTGGGGATGGTAGATAGAATACTAGGATATTCCAGGCCTTGGTAATGATCTCATGCATGGGAGTAGCTAGCCCATGTATGGGGGAAAACCCATGTACATAGGGTGGTATTGTTGTTCTTGATGTTGTTGTTGCAGTTGGATCCTATTTCACCTTGGGTGATGGAATTGTTACGTGGTGTGATTATTTTATAGTATTTTTATCAAGGATGAAATGACACAAGGTTGTGCATACATGCATAATTTAGGCACCTAGGGATATAAGTGAAATTCATCATGGTAGATACACATGGTAAAAGACATGTGGGATGTGAGGGATAGAATGATTTTCTTTTTTCCTTAAAATTTGAAAGAAATTGTGTCTAATAAAGATGATTCAAATGGGTAAATGAAAAGAATGTAAAATAATGGTTAAAGAATAATTCCTAAAAAAGAATCCTGAATAGTTATATTTTTTTTGTAATGATTTTTAAAGGTAAAAAGGTGCCTAAATGGGATAGATTTACATTGTGAAGGTAAACTGGTTAAAAATGGTTTCAAATGAAATACTTGTGACTGTGTAAGTTGGTTTACCCCATATTGACCATGTCCCTTGATAGGGATGGTTTAGGGTAGTGTTAGAAATGTTACTACATCCATAGGGATAGTTTATGAGAAATGGGTTTTTTATGGCTAGTGGAGAGCCTTCGTTTGTGAAAACTATGGAAGTTTTATGTTATGTGTTTTGAGATGTTTATTTGGAATTATAAAGAGATGTAATCACGACAAATTGTGTTGGTCGGGTGATAAGAGGATATCATGGAGAAAACTCCTCTAGTAGAAGATCAGAAAACCCCATTGATCTTGAGTAATAGAGGGGAGGGGTAGTTCCATGAGAACTTTGTTCATTTTATGAAGATGATGGAATGAGACATAGGGTGGGTTGTGCTGAGTATGTTTGACTTGACTAAAGAGTTACAGTTGAAGTACCCTCCGATGTTTACTAGAGAGGGTGGACCTAAGGGAGTCGAGTTTTGGATAGATTCCATCCAGATGATTCTATATCACTTGGAGACTCTTCCTGAGAAGAGATTCAAGTTGGCAGATTATATGTTATGGGGACCAGAAAAGCGTTGGTGGGATGTTATGGTTCATAATGAGTAGAAAGAAGGTATGTTATGGAAAGGTTTCCATGAAAAGTTTTTGGAACATTTCTATCTAGGGTCCTTGAAGTAGTAGAAGGACATCAAGTTTATGAGTTTAACCCAGGGGACTATGATATTGATGGATTATAATGGCTTCTTCACTGACTTGAAACAAATTGTTCCAGCGTTGGCAGGGGATGAGGCAAATATGATGAGAAATTTTTAGGATGAACTTAGACATGTGATCAAGTATCAGGTGAATATATTTCATTTAAAGAGGTTTTCTGAGGTGGTGGATTGAGATCTTATTTTATAAGGGAAACTTAATGAGGCTTCTCATGGTGAACATGTGGTTCTAGTTGGGCGATCTAGTGGTCTGTCTTCCAATAGTAGGATGTGCCGTTTTAAGGGTTTTTCACCAGGGTGGTGGTAGGAAGAGTACCTAGGGAAGAGGTTTGACCTCTTAGGGTGGTGACCAGGTTCTACGTTATTAGTGTGGTAGGATGATATACATGTGTGGTTAATGTCCCTAACCACTAGTTGAGTGCTGAGCTTGTGGCAGGATAGGGTATGTATAAAGGTTCTGTAAGAAACCACGATAGGTGGGTAGTGATGGAGGATCGAGGATGGTATAGAGTGCAGCCAGGGGGTTGTATACCCATATCGGGAAGTAATTTTGAGTTATATAAGAATAATTCCTTGAACTATCAATGGTCCAGCCTCACCATTTATTGGTGCAGGCTGAACTACATGGAGCTGACCTATCCATATGACACACCGATTCTGATCCTAACCGATCCAGGTAAGGAGTATACCTTGTTTTGTGCTGCGTATGGTGTTGGTCTTGGGACAGTGTTGATGAATAATGATCGGTTTTTGACTTATGGGTCATGAAATTTTAGGCATCATGAACGAAATTACCCTATGCATGATCTTGAGTTGTCTGCGGTAATTTACGATTTAAAGTATTGGAGACATTATTTGTTGGGAGAGAGGTTTACTGTGTATACCAATCATAAGAGCCTTAAATACATATTATCATAGAATTATTTGAATCTTTGAGAGTGAAGATGGGTGGAGTATATGTAGTCCTTCGATTTTTATCTGTTCTACATTCTGGGAAGGGAAATAACGTGGAATAGGATTTGATCCGGAAGACTCAAAATCAGGTGGTTTAAGAATCTAGTTGTAAGTGGAGGATGATGGAGTTGTTTACTGAGATGTATCTAGAGGTTTAATATGAGAAAGATAAAATGACCCTTTCATCCTTGGTAGTTGAGTAAACTCTTCTGATCCGAATCAAAGAGAATCTATGTGAAGATCCATAGTGTTTGGACATGAGGGAAAGTCTTGAAGGTGGGGAGGCACCTTTTGATTTGACTGTTGATGATGATGAGATCATTTATTTTTGTGGTCATATTGTTGTGCCTACTTGTATGTGGGAAGATTTGATGTGTGCATTTCGTGCTTCAAAGTGGGAAGTGCATCTTGGTTTGAAAAAAATTCATCGCTATCTTCATAGACAGTATTGGTGTCCAGGGATGAAGAAATGGGTTGTATGTTTTGTGATGTGATTCTACACCTATCAAAAAGTGAAGGATGAGCATCATTGACTAGGTGGTTTGTTTTATCCATTTCCCATTATGGAATGGAAATGGGATGACATCACAATGGATTTTTTTTGTTAATTATTCCAAGGACACCTTGGAAGAATGATGAGATATGGGTAGCTGTGGATCAGTTGTCCAAGGTGGCACATTTCTTGCCGATACGAGAGACCTTGAACATTGACCAGTTGGGTGAGTTGTATGTTTGTGAGATAGTACAACTGTATGGGGTGTCATGGACTATAGTTTCATATTGTGTTTTGAGTTTTACTTCATGCTTATGAAAGGGGTCATATAAGGTGCTTGGTACCCATGTGTTTTTGAGTATGTATTTTCACCCATAAATAGATGGGAAGTTGGAGCATACTATTCAGGTGGTAGATGAAATGTTGAGAGAATGTGTCCTAGAATTTGGCGGATCTTGGGAGAAGCACTTGCTTCTTGTTGATTTCACCTATAAAAACAGTTACCAGAATATGATTCATATGGAACCATATAAGGCACTCTATGGTAGTACATATAGATCTCCTTTATGTTGGATGGAGGATGGGGAATCCGAGTTGTTGGGACCGAGTCTCATGTAGGAGAATTCACAACAGGTTTAGTTTATTTGAAACATATGGTTATGGATTAGAGTAGGTAGAATTGTATGAAGATCAATGTTGTTGACCTATTGAGTTTATAGTGGGGGATCACATGTTACTTCAGGTATCATGAGGGTTGGGTCACCATCAGATTTAGAAATAGGGTAAGTTAGGACCCAGGTATGTGAGGTTGTTTGAGATTGTGGATAGGATCAGACCGGTGGTGTGCTAATTGGCTCTTACACACCAGTATGGTGGCATGCATGATTTTTTCACGTGTCAAATCTATGGAAGTATCACCCCGACCCATATCTTGTGATAGATATTTATGATGCTGTGCTTGAGGCTGATGCATCCTTTGAGGAGAATCCAGTTCATATTATGGATTATAGTGAGAAAGACTTGTGAGAAAAGACCATGCATTTGGTTCAAGTGTTATGGCAGCATGGTAACGTTTAGGAAGAGACTTGGGATATAGAGATGGAGATGGATATGTGGTCACAATGTCCTTATCTTTTTACCTTGTAGACTCAGTGATGCTTGGGAGTTTGGCTCAAGGATGAACCATTATAAAGTGGGGAGGTTCTAAGATCCTAAACTTCTAATGATGTATGTTCTTATTTAAAGTTTGGTTTAAATCCCTTTAAGTTGGTTAATTAAATGCTTCCTGTGTTTATGAGGAAACTTAGAGGTGTTATGGGGGTTCGAGACATAAAATAGGGGAAAATAGGGCCATACAATGAAATTTTCACAGTCGACATACTATTAATAGTAACCGTGCACCTTAACTATGCTTGCACAGAGAGGTGGATAACGGTTGGTGGAAGTGTGCATGGGGAGGATCCAAACTATGATGGAATATACAGAGCCATCCTGTATAGTTACCACACAATTTTTCGAACTGTATGGGCTCCCTAGGAAGCCATGTGACTTGGCCCCCTCTTGGACAGAGGGTGATGCATGGTTGGAATACGATTTTGCCAACCGTGTAGTAAAATTGTGTAGATCATTAAAGTAGGGTAAATTTACCATTTTCCCTCTTAGGCTTTAAAAAACTCACCCAAATTTCTTCCTCCTTCCTCCAATAGAAAGAGTTACAAACTAAATACTACCAAACTTCCCAAGGATCGTTCTCCCTCATTTCTATGCCATTTGGAGAACCGTTGGGTGCAGATCAAAGTCTCGGGTGAGTCTTACACTGCTCTTCCTTTTTTCTGATTAGGGATTTTAGAATCTCTCTTATTCTTCCAAAGCACTAAAACCCTCTTATTTTATTATATTTCATTTCGGGGCTTTAAAGGTGGTTTGTTTCCAAATAAAAGGCTAAGTTTGAGCAAGCATTCATCTTTGGAATCAAGGTAGGTGGTCTATAAGTTATATCCTATAGTCTCATTGATTTTCTTATGTTTATGTGGTTGTGTATTTGTGTCGTTATGATATCCGTTTGGTTTTCCTTGGTAGAAATGATGAATTGGTTGTCTCAATGATTAATTGAACCTCTCATGATCCCCATGGGATGTATTTAGGTTGATTAGACTAGTTTAAGGTCCACCCATGGGGCGAGTCACTTCTTGAACATGAAATTGAGATGTTAAGTGCATAATTAACGTATTATGAGATAGATCCCATGGAAATTATGTTTTCATATTAATAAGTGTTTTGAAATTGGATTAATGATAATTTTTTTAGATGTTAACATGGAATAAGGGGGTGTTTTGTATAATGTGAATGGGTTACATAAAATATGAGAAGGTGTTAATGGGATATGGAATGTAAATGGTAAATGTGTGAATGGGTTAAAGTATGACATGGAAAATGTGTTAATGAGGTAAGGAATGTAGATGGATAATATGGTAATGGGTTAAGGTATGGATATGGTATATGTGTTGAATGAACCATGGTTGTAAATGATGAATGTGTTAGCGAGTTATGGTTTGCAAATGGTGTATGTGGTAAATGGTTAAAGAATCACGTGCACATGGAATGGTGGTTTGTGGGGTATGAATGAGGCTCTACACCCATGGGTGGGGTTAGACTGATGCTCCAAAACCACCCCTATCATGCATGGGTTGGGGAGTCAGAATGATGCTCCATGCCCCCAACAGATTCATGGGATGTGATTACCTGAAATGAGGTTCCAAGGTAAGTTTATATAATGCATGAGTTGGGGAGTCAGACTGATGCTCTATTCCCCCAATATATGTATGAGATATGATTACCTAGACTGAGATTTCAGGTAATTGTCATGTAATGATTGTGTAATGTTTTTTTCTAGTGATGTAGTAAACCTTATTCCTTCCTCTTATTCATAGTTTATATGAACAAAATAGGATGAAGTGTAATTGATGAAAATTGTCAACCCTTGGAACTAATGATAAAAGTGGATAAAATGAACCTTATTTACTAATGGAACCTTGGTTGTATTCTATTTATTTTGTTATTAATTATGCACATGCATACACTATCTGTTTAGAATGAATATTTTGAAGACACCATTGGTGGTGACCTACTGAGTTGTACTCACACCCTGGTCGGGTCTCCATTGGGTACCCGAGTAGACTTCATGGCTGTAGGTCATGATTAGGGCAAGGGACCTGTACTAAACAGTTGATATGGGCATGAGATGTGCAAGGATGAGGGATACAGACTTGGAGTTAGGACCCATTTTTATTATTCTTCATCTTGTCTTTATTTTGGGGTTTCTTTACACTTGGAACTATATGACATGACATAACATATTTGCTACTTGGTTTTGGGCTTGTACCCAGTTTTGGGAAATGTTTCGTAATGCATTTTCATGGTTCAATTGTTTCCTTTATTTCATATTTTATATACTATGGATTACTCTAATAAAGTGGGTATAGTCTCTCCATGTGATCTATTAGACCCTCACTGCTATTCGGCAGCCTCTAGTTTATGAAGAGGTGCACCTAAGGTCATGTGGTGACTCGACTTTGAGCACCGAATATAGTGGCTACCAGGTTGGGGATGTTACATCAACCTTATTATATAATATAAATTATTATAATTCAAAATAGGGAATTCATTTTTCAAAATTTAATTCATAGAAGTGGTATAATCTAATTTAAAATTATACTCACAGACATGATGAAAAAGTAAGTTTCCAAAGAGAAAATTCTCTTAAGTATATAAGGTTTTAATATCAAAATTTAATATGAAATTGATTCCAATTACCTAAATTAGTTAAATTGTAATATAATTTAACTAATTTTACTTTAAATCCAATTTAAAATATAATTTAACCTTGTAAATTATTTAAATGAAAATGCAATTTTCAATAAAAATCAGTATTTTTCACTATTCATCAAGAATTAAACATTTCAGGAAAATCCCAAAAATTCACCCTCATTTAATTTTTATATAATGATTTCAAAAATTAAGTTCATTTTGTAAAATAAATTTTATAAAGGTGGTAAAAATAAATTTTGAATTATGTTCTCAAAGCGTGGCTAAACCGCCTTTTAGAAAAAATACAAATTTTCAGAAAACATTTCTCTTTCTTTTGAATGGTTTTTATTTTTATTTATAATAAATAGATAACCAATGAAAATATGTAAAACATATATTTTCATAAATTAGTTAGTCCTATTCATACATTACAACTTAATGGATAGGTTATAACGATCACATTTTAAATAATAATATTTTAATAGAGTATTGTGTTTCGTTTAAACCGGGTGTTGCATACATCACAAGCTATCAAAGTGATTAAATTTATTTAAAAAGTAATATATCATAATATCTCAAGGTGTTACATTCTCGTCTAATCTCGGTGTCATGTGTCATATACTCTATTAAATCCAATTATCTTCTTTTAAAATCTCAGGTCGTTAGAGCGCAAGTCGCTACTTATGATATTTGGTATATCGTCAATTATGACTTAATTGATTATTTATTTATTTTTGATTTATTTATCTTTTAAATAAATATATAATTCATGAAATAATAATAATTTATATAAAATGATATTTTTAGACATTTATTTAATTTATAATATGTTTATAAATTAATTATTTATTACAAAATGTTTATAATTAATTATAAAATGTTTATGAAATATTTATAAATAAATATATTTAATATTAAAATTGATAATAAAATGAATATTTTACATGGTATGAAATTATTACTTTAATATTTTTTTCATTAAAATTATAATGTAATCTATAATGTGTTTATAAATTATAAAATAAGGATAAATATAAATGTGTTTATATTAATTTATGAAATTGTCATAAATAATGATATAAAATGTTCTTTTTAAATGATATTATTTCAAAATTTATTTCATCTATGTAAAAAATGAGTTTTTTTGGATTCATTGAAGGTTTAAATAAAATAATATATGTGATATTATGTAATTTTTTTATATTAAACACAAATTATTCCTATGAAATATAAAAAGGTTTATATTTTAGAAATGTCATATATTTGAAATATGAAGGCGTTCATGTTGAATACCATTTAAAATGATAGTATGAAAGTGTTCATATTGAAATACACGTGAAATGTCCATGTTTATTTATGTAAGGAATGTCTATAAAGCTTGTATAATTATAGTTTTTATAATTTTTTATTTATGAAATGTTCATAAATATATATCTCATGTCTATATTTATGAATTGCTCATTTAATTAGTTTATTCATTACTTTATTTAATTCATGAATATAAAGTTTTTATATTATGAATGAATATATATTTTAGTTTAAATTGATTAAGTCGCTTATAATAAATGCCATACCATGCATATAAGGAGTTACATTCTTGGAATGACGTAAGATTTAGTTGGATTCAACCAAATAAATGATTTGTTTTTGGGTTATGAACTCGATAATAATGGTTGGTTATGATTTATTCATATTAAGTATTGAGATTTAATTGGAATTAAGGTTACTTATGAGTGTTGATCTATAGATAGTGTAACTTTGGGTTAGACTTATCACTAATATGGGAGTTTAGGCTATGTTTTAAAAAGTAGGGTTTGGCTACCCATCACATCATATTTTCTCTTATAGAGATTTTGGTTTTATAAGATTATAAAACTTTACATGAAATAGTTTAATGCACCTTATGCATGGGATGCATTTGGATATGTGTAGATTTATTTAACTTTTATTTTTGGGTAAGTAACACAAATCATGAGTTGTATAATGTTTTTACATATGAATATGTTTTGAAAATATGAATTTGGTTAAAGGTATATGATACAAAACTAAATAGTTAGAAGAATGCATACATGAAGGAAATACATGAGGTAAGATAGTGAGATATTAAACCCCCTTAAAATATCAAGTGCTATATTCATTCCAAAGAAACACTCATCAATACTTCAATCATAAAAACTGGTTGGTTATTCAAAAAAAGGGTTCCTATAGGTTATCTTGTGTAAGGAAAGAAAAATATGGGTAACCTTAATAGGATTGGGTGCATGTTTTTGACATGATATTTGAGTTAAACTTAGTAGAGAAAACTTAAAAGTTAGGATGTTATAGGAATATAGTAGAGATAATATATATTATAGATTTGTTAAAAGAGTCATCCACTAAACTTTTTAAGAGTTATATATGATATTTTTTATATTATAGTCTACCTAAATAGTTAAGGGATGAGAGAACCACAAAAAAAACTCAAATTATCAATGAAATACAGATCTTGTATCATTAATAATTTATGATGAAAATTTAAAAGTGACCATAATTTTAGTAGGAACACATTTAATAAAAGTTCTTATTAAATTATTGTAAAATATTATACTCATATGATAAACACTTACCTTATAGATAAAATGTGGTAATCATCATTAAACTTAACATTGAGATCAATTATAAGAAAGGATATTCTTAATGGAAGAAACTTATTGAATTGGTACAAAAACATAAGAATACTTCTTTAGTAATAAGAAAAGAGTTATAAGTTAGAGAAACCCCTTACCAACTAGTCAACTGGTGAAGTTGTTCAATAGGAAGATATATATGCTTACTTGAAGAATAATAGGATCATGAATCCTAATCTCACTATTATTCAAACAATCTTTCTTCATATATGTTAACCTATTAAAGGATTTTAGTGAAAGTATTTTATGAAATGGTCACATAGAGATGTGGTAGGAATTACACAATGATGTAATGAGTTAAAAAGACCCTTAAAAATACAGTAATAATAAGGTCTATCTAGTGTTTTATCACATGTAATATGATTAGACCAACACTTATGTATGGTTTTGTTAGTATATTCTTAAGTAAGTTTAAGGATATATGAATGTATCATGTTATATAAAAATAAATCTATGCTTTATCATTATAAATTGACTAAGTGGATTAATGGATCTAATGTTGTATTTTTCATCAATGGGTTGTCAATACAGTTATGAAGGAAAGTAAATATGTGTTATAGTGTTGGGTGATGGAGGAAGTATCCACCCAATAAAAAAAATAAGGATGCTACCCATACCTTGGTGGGTAAAGAATAAGTAGAGTTGATATCTTTGAATACTTGGAAAGGAAGATTCAATATAATTACATTTATATCTGATGATTGGAATGTTGTTACTCATTTCAAAGACTAGTATTGAAGATGTGGTACTATATAAAATAGTTGTTAATAATCGAAAAATATAGCTACTGTTGTACAACTTATGAAGAGTTGTAATTAATAGAGAAAAACTGGCCAGAGTTTATGGTGAACCATCCAAGGTGTTCCATACAAGAATATTGTTGAAATAAATGATAAATATCTCTTGACTGAAGGTCTGGTGAAGCTAATATGAAGTTAAAATTAAAAGTGTAGTGTAAATTCATGGGAACACTCAAAGAGGATTAAATTTTCTACTGAAGACTTTGGAATAATTATTGAAGTAATTTTGAAATATTTTGATATTTTCTAAAGTCATTTAAAGTCATTTGAGTTGATTTGAAGTGATTTAAAAGGACTTAATAAGTTTTGGAGGTTTTTTGAATGCATTTGAAGAATTATGGTTTATTTAGGTTTCAATTATTTTAATAAAGTCTTGAAACCTACATTTATTTTCATTTGGATCACTAGAACTTTATAAGGTTGAATGCTGATCATCATAAGGTTGATCCAGTCTTCTTAAAGTTCCCTTGGGTTTGTAAGGCTCATATTTAGAACTTCATAAATTTTCTGAAATTCGTAATATTGATCCATATAAATTGATAATGTTTGTGGTTTGTAAGGTTTAAAAAGTTTTTAATGTTTAGAATAATACTTTTTAAGGTACAATTGAACTTTATAAGGTTGATATGAAGCATATTTTTTGATTTTGAAAAAGTCTAGAACCCCATGGTGGGACTTTACAAGGTTTATCTATAGGAACTCACAAGAATTAGGAACTTTATAAGGTTCCCCAATATTTTTAAGGTTCAAATTGTTAAGTTTCATATCTTTATAAGGTTCAATAATTTGTGGAATTTTGAGGTGATGAAATCTGAGAAAATCTAGAATAATATATTTTAAGTAAAATTAAATGAGGTGATGCTTGAACTATTTTTCATTGATATTAAACATCACAAACACTAAAAATACATTCAATTCAAGTTAAATTATTAATGATAAATTGATCATCATACTTTTTAAAATAAGGTCAAATACGGATGAAATTATGAGAAACAAGATGAATCATAAATAGAGAAATTCTAGAATAAGTAATTCTAGAAAATAAAACTTATGATGCCGATATTGATCCTCATTGTTCTAAAAATCAAAACTAAGTTGTGATTCAAGTTAAAGATCTGAGTAGGAGAATATTTAGATGATATGAATTATGATATTTTTAAGATTAATTATAAAACTTATATAGGTATTCTAGAATCACTAATTTCATGAAAAAAAGTGCCACTGCACAATATGTTTGTATTGTATAGAAATGGTGATTGTTTTATTTGCGGTTATCTATGGTATATTTTATGAAGAGGTGTCTTAAACTTGATGATAGAAATAAATGGAAAATTTATTCATCTAATATAAATTTATAATAAAATAGAAAGAGTATTCATAGAATTACCCTCAAGATATATAGTTATGAAAAAAATAATATCCTATGATCATTGAAGAACACCCATGTAAAAAGTTGAGGAAATGTAATTGAGATTACAGAAATAAGCCCACATATTTTGATTGAAGGAAGTGACCGGAGGATCACCATACTTATTTTTTTATGTTTTTCAATATCAAATATATAGAAAATATTTTAGGTGTCCATGAATATAAAAAGTTAGTGAGGAATAAAGAGTGTGTGTGATGTTTGTGTGATCTTATCTCTATGTGAAGAAAATAGGAAGAGATACCAGGAGAGAAGAGAAGATAAATTGATAATGTAATAAAGAAGAATAATATTATGGGTATCAAAGAATAATAAGAAACTAAATATAATGTTTTGATCAGATTCATCAGTAAAAGGAGAAGAAGAAGGATACCTGCAATACTATTTATTGCACAAGTTTGAAACAGTGTGAGAGAAAGAAGGAAAATAAGAGTTGAGAAAGGTATATGTGCATGAAGAATTTCTGTTTACTCATTAGAAATCAAGATACTTGAAGATTGAGTAATATAATATTACAAATAGATTCTGAACTAGATCTGGGAGTAATTATATGAATAGAGACTGAGTTGCATGCTTCTATTCTTGAAGAATCAAAGGTAGTCAAAGAATATATGTTGAAGAAGAAGATATGAACAATAGATGTAGTGAAACCTTGATTAGTTTGAATATATACTTCAAAATATAAAAGTAAGTTGTAATACCATTCAAGAGATAGAGTATTGTGGTATGCAGTATAAAAATATCTTCACTTGTGTAATATAGTGAATACTCACCCATGTAATATGGTGAAAATGGTTTCTATATGATCTATAGATAAACCACTAATAATTGATGATAAAATTATTAGTGTCAAATATGTAACTTATATAATATTGATCTCATCAAGGATTAGGTTTCCACATTGGGATTGAACCTTTTAAAAACACTATGTGCTACTCTTTCTTTATATTTCATACCACATGTTTTGTGTGTGATTGGGTAAAAAATAAAATATCCACTCTTATCTTAACTGATGATAGAGGTTCAAATACCAAAGGGAGTAAAAATATTAAAATATAAATTATAATTTAGTAAAATATTAGCCACATAAAATTCACTCCCCATCATATGTGTTTGTTTATGGATATTATGAGAATAAAAATTGGTATCAGAGCTAACTAGTTTCCCTATGAACTATACAAAAATGTTCCATTAGTAGTGGTTTGAACCACTGTTAAATTATTATGATTAATTGAGGGTGGTTTAAATCGACGCTAGTTATTAAAATACAAAAAAAAAGATTTCATCCCTCATCACAACTAAAAAATGTTATAGTGAACAAAACATCAATAAATATAAATTAAACTAGTAAAAAAAACCACTATCAATTCATTTACATGTTTTCAATCCATATAAAACTCAAACTGACCTATCCCCACATATTTCATGATTTTTTTTCAAGTATCACTCCTTTAAAACAAATAAATTTCAACTTAAATTCCATATTATAAACAATGGAAATATTTATCATAATTCATTCACATTTAAAAATATTTAAACCACCCTTAAATATTTCTTCATAAAACTTAAGAATTTAAAAATGAGTATAACAGTTTAAAATAATGAAATTTCAAAATCAAAGTGCCATGAAAACATACCTTTTGGAAATGAAGTCACCTAAAAAATTCCACACACCTCATAGACATCATACTTTCATCATAAAACAATTTATTTTATATCATACCAATGAGTGATGAGTTTATATTGATTACACAATAAGTTACAAGTACCAAGTTTAGTTATACAACATCATAAATATGGAGTTCAAAGTTAATTCTCATGACTACCTCCTAACGAGTGACAATAATCTCCATCTCCATCTCCATCTCCACTCCCTTCTTCCAGAACCTATATTATAATTTATTTTAAAATTAAACTATGATATATATTTATATTTCAACATGAAATTAATAAAACCTTTTGTTCTTAATGAATATGAAATCATGAAATTTACCTACGGACACTATCCAACCATCAATGCAATCTTAATGGGAAGGGTCACTGGATCACAATCCAACTAGCCCAATATCTAACTGAGTAATACCACAATATCATTCATTAGGACCCCAAAAATATCAAATGGTATAACTATATTTATTCAATTCATATTCCACACTTATAAACTATCAATGTTTGTCTCTCTAACATTATTATTATTTTTATCTGTTATGAAAAATATATTATTATAAAAAAACTAAATAAGTTTTTTCATATTATATTTTGTACCCATAACCATGACCCTACAATATCCTCATGAGGTAGCTGGAGTGACCACATACTCACTTGATGCTTGAACATTGCCCACACTGAATCATTTTTCTATCGACATTCATGTCATTTAAAAAAGTAAAAATAGTTTGAGAACATGTATTTTAAAACAAGTATAACAGCTATTTTTTCAAAATTAAACATTTATTGAATAAAAATAAATATAAATAGAATAATAGATGCACATTACTGAAAATAAATAATATAATAAATAGAATGTTGATAAGTTAATGAATGACTAAACATACAATCATGTTCTCCTTCAATCATATCATTATCATTATCTATAGTTAGTTATTCTACTTTATCTACCCTTTCAAGATAAATATTCTCAATACCATCATGGAAACATAAATCAATTTATTTCTGTTGATGAGATTAAATGTCATAGTTTATTATTCCACTTCAACACCCATATCATACAAATATTTTTGTTTCATGTTTACAACTATACTTATCCATTTATTTACTACATATTCCACATAATATAACATTTTCAATTGTTATGAAAGATATATGAATCATTTTCTTCATGTACACCAAAATCTATCAATATAGATAAGTTAAAAATAGTAAAATTTAAGGAATATCTTTTAATTCCCCTGGTAATATTGACCATCTTGCATTTGAATAAAACAACTGAAAAATGAGTGTGATAGTTTAATTCAATAATATCAGTCAACATTATCTAGTATCCCAATTCGAAAACTATAAATATACTTCTATTTTGTGTTCTTAAACCCTTTTATTAATAAAATTTATGAAGCTTTAATCCATTCACATTGTAAGAGTTGAATTTCCTAGCTTGCTTTAGAGGATCCCGAGCCAAAAAATTCAAATCTTTTAACAATTTAGCTTGGATATTTATATACATGATCTATAAAAATTAACATAGATTATCAAATTTACAGAATATATATGTCAACCTAATATATATATATATATATATATATATAAATTTTAGTATTTGTGAACTTACATGATGTACACAACATTTTACCAACTCTTTATTAACAACTTTTGTTATATTTGTCTCATTCCATGTTTGACTTATCATGAATCTATTTGTTTATATCCTAATATCTTTAATGAATGGATATAAAATTTTACTATTTAGTAGAACATGTCTATGTGCTTGTAATGATTTCAACTGTGTAAGTGTAATATTTGAGGTCCTCCCAACCGGTCAACCTATAATAGGAAAGATTGTTGATTTATTGTCTGGTTGAGATTGAGTTGAGATATCATCAAAATGTATAGATCGATTGAATATTGTATCAATATAATCTAAGTATCTAGAATAAAAGTTAATATAATCCTATGTTAGGTAACATTTATAAATAAATATTTATTTGGGATTTATTTTTCATATATGATTTCAAAGGACCGAGGTATTTGTAAAACTAAATGAATGAAAAATAATTTTATATGTATGTAATGAATTATAAAGAATGTTTTAATTAATAATAATATATAAATAAATAACCTATCAATTGTATACATCGACTAATAATGTAAGAGACCTCCTAATTTAGTTTCTATGATCAAATTCATAGTTAAATGCATCATAGAAATAAAAAATGATGGGAGAAAGATCATCTCCATTACACAAAGTGTCAAAACAATTATTTCTTAAATATTTTAAATCTAAATTGGTTTTATAATTTTCTCATATAATTTTATAAATAATTATCATAACTATAGTATAACTATATTTACCTTTTTAGGTAAAAATGTATGTAATTTGAAAAAGTAGTAACCAATCTAGAAAAACATGTGAATTGTGACTTTTCAATCCATGTAACCTATGACGATTTAAGTGAAAACATATTTAAATGTTACTTGAATACCAATAAGTTACTTTCACATGTTTTAATATTAAAATAAATATATATTTATTCTTATTTTTCAATGTAAAAACCATATCATCATAATTTCTATTTTCAACTATTCATAGATCATGATTTATATTCATTGTTTTTAATTCATTCTAAGCATTATGATATTCCTTAAATTTATATGATAATTAACTAATGTGAACATTAAATGTTCACAAACCTTCTTTCAATATACATAACATCAAGATTATGATGCAACAAATTAAATTTAAAATATGGAAGTTTGAAAAAAATACTTTTTTTCTTCAATTTTTGTGTTCCAATTTCAATCGATGATGTACTTCAAACTCATTTCCCACTATAATTCAAATTATTGACCTTTCCAAACTCTCCTTCAACATTCCATAGTCTCACCAATATTTCTAAAACTATTAGTAACTTTAGAGGTGGTCCCTGATCAATGATTCCATTGAATTTTGACTTGTTCAACTAAAATATACAAGATTCATAGAGAAATATATGATGACATAAGAAGAACCTTTTTTTTACTTTAATATAGTCATTTAGGTTCAAAATCAATGTTACAAACTGGACAATAAAAACTAGTGTGAGCATTCCAAACAGATAAGTTCCCAAGTCTAGGAAGTCACTAATGGTATACATTAGTGCATCATGAATTTTGAACATTGTTGCAGTAGATGAATCATATGTATCAACACCTATGTTCTATAACTCGGGAAATTTTTTAATTTGAGGTTGATAACATGCATCAATGTCATTATGAGGTAGTTTTTTTCAAAGAATAATCATAAAAATGATGAAGGATTTTTTTTCATATACAAGCACAAAGGTATATTGTATGGGATAACAACTGACCAAATTCTATAACTAGTAATCAAAGTCCCAGAGGGGTTGGATCCATTGGTAGAAAACCCCAATCACACATTCCTAGAACCATATGATAAATTTTGATGTAATGAATGAATTTTTTTCCATGATTTTGAATCTCTTAGATGCCGAATCAACCCATCATTATCATTTTTCATAGCATGACACTTCACGTTCCCATTGGTTTTAAATGGCATGAATAATATTTTCAATTAAGGTTTTAAAGGGTTGTAATGATAAACCTTTATAAGAGAATTCTTTTTCTGCTTCTTTATAGTAGTATGTTAATTCAAACTTTCAACATTACTCATTTAATTACATCTAGAAGCCGAACATTTTTTCACTCCTATTTACTCGAATCCTTTCCCCAATATATCATACAATCATCAGGACATGCATGCTTTTTTTATAATTATGCCCAATCATGTTAAGATATTTCTTTATATCATAAAAGACTCAAGGATCTTAGCTTTAGGAAATTAATCATGAAACAATTCCAATATCATGGGCATTTATTTATTTGTAATTTCACATAGGCACTTAATATAACAAAATTCCAATAGAAAATAAAGTTTTGAATACCCGATACATCCTCCATATAACTCATGGTTTACATATTAAACTAAAACATGAAACACATTTGATTTATCAATAAATTTTTCTTTTACACCAGTCTTCTCAATATTAAAAAGAGGATCCACTGATATGTTACAATGTTGATTTGGTTGTACCGAGGTTCTAAAAACATCATTTTTAAGTTAATATCTAAAACAACCTATACTAGTTATACTAATATCTTTTTATGTTAAAGATTTTAGACTACAATTATAAAATCAAAATTTATCAGGTTATGAATTTATTTATCCACTTTCGAGGAAGTGATGTGCTCATTCTATTGATTGACATTAGTGCTCAAACTTTCTATAAAGTTTGATTCTTGATTCCAAATCCAATGAACCTATTGAGAAAGTATTTTCTTCAATATAAAGTGTTCATAAACTTCACATATCTTCAACCATATTCTAAATTAATATTGGAGACAAGGGAATTTAATTCTTCCATTAATGGGTCAATCGATAATTGGAAAATCTAAAAACTCCTCCAAACCCTTAGCATACCGAGCTGTGTTCCTAGGTAACATGATCAAAATTTTATCCATATACCACCAAATTCATATACTACTAGAAGAAAAATATAATTAAATAATAACTCCCCTAAACTATTAGGTTTCAATCAATGTTTGAAATAAATTTTTGAAATTAAATTTCAATTTTAAAATTCTAATTTATAGTAAAATTCATAAAAGTATGAGAATGAGACCAACTTGAAAACTAAAAAACCTTTCATACATCATCATTCAAAGAAAGTTTTTTTTAAAATACCTTGTATTGAATTAAAACCTTACAATAATAATGTTGGACTAAAATAAAACAATTAACTACTCATAATTCATAAACCAAACTTGTAGTGTAAAATTCAAATAAAATCACACAATAAATACCAAAGTGTATTAGAGGTTGCCTACCTCACATTAAGTGAACTATAAATACCAATAGATAAGGATTTATTCCTTCAATATCACATGAAATTCATAATTTATATAATAACCTAGAAGGCATTTAAAATCAAGGTACTACATAATCACATTACAAGTCCCATTTAGGATCAATTAATTAATTAGATTGTGAAACATGTTTTCAATCATGAACTTTATTATTTAACATAAGGAAGTTAAGGACATATATTACTAACATGAATCATTTATAAGAAATTTAAATATATTATAGATGATATTAACATCAATAGGTGTCAAACTATACCTAGTTCACAATTTAAGATAAGTCAATTATTCTCGAACCACTTAAATAAGAATTTAATATCCAAATAATCTAATTCATATTTTTTCCTTGGCATGTAAAATATTTTTCAAATAAAATTTACCTAAAAACTAACCAAATATTTCACTAAAATTCCATTTCTTCATACTTTTAAAAAGTGATTTTTTCACCTTTTCTTTTAATTAAAACCGTGGTAGGTAAATCCAAGGAAGCTCTAAGGAATTTTTATGGTTTGGAACCACAAAAATTATTATTAGAACTTGTGATACTTCTCATATAATACCTTAAAACCATATCTATAACCATCCATAAATAATTACCCATGAAAACAAAATCATCATATTGAAAACCTAAATGAAACCTTGCTTGAACTTAGGAAGAATACTTACATTATTATTCTAGCTATAAATTTATAGAAATAACCAATAAAATAAACCTAATACACATTAAATAAAATCCTTGATTAAATAAAACCCTATTATAATCACCAGACAAAGAAATCCAGGCAGAGCAATGAGAAAAATAAAATTAAAAATCCTTCAATTAGGTATTTTAAAATCCAAAAAATAAGGTGCATGATCATTTTAAGTAGGAATAACATTTACTAAGTAATATTTAAGTATTTGGATTATACTTTTTTAACTCTTAAAGAAATAACATGAAAATTAGGTACATATCTATGAAAATGGATTATAACTTTAACCTACACAGGGATATCACATATCTGGGAACCTCTATCATCATTAGAATAATAACACATTGTTGGAGGGCTCACACATCACCAAGTAATCCACACCTCTTTAAAGATCTCGAATATCACTAGGGGAAAGGGAAGGCTCAAGCTTTGTGGGAAAGGGAGGGCTCGATGGATGGGGGAAATGGAGGGCTATCTCATTGGTGTCACAACTCACAATAGAGATCACATGATGCTTGGGAATGAGAGGTCTTGGGGTGAAAGGGTAAAAATAAGTCTTCGGGGGGGGGGGGAAGTCTTAGGGGGAGGGGGATCCGAGGGTAAAGATAATTTTTTTAATTTTTTTAGTGTTTTTTTAAAAAACACTATGAAAAATGTAAAATAAATTTAGCAGTAGTTTTACCAACCACCACTAAAAAAACACCTATATTGACCCACTCTATTTTAGTGCTGGTTGGATCTATTTTTAAGTCATATTAATTTTGACCTGAATATATGAAGTAAAAATTTGAAGAGTTTTTAGAAGAACCTCAGATTGGAAATTATGTTTTTATTATTGTTGCTATAAATGAGGATGTTTTATCCAAGAATATAAAAAATAAGAAAAATAAAGAGGAAAAGAATTTGAGGAATAATTCAAAAGTAAAAGAGGAATCACCACTAAATGAAAGTAATAATAGTAGTAAATGTGTTTATAGATGTATTGATAATTTTTTTTTCAAATGTCTCCTCTGATGAATCAAGTTCAAATTGAAAAGAATATATAGATTTCGTTCAGGATGAATCAATTAGTGATTTTAATTATTAATTCAATGATTATATTGAAATTATCTCTATTTAATTTTTCACATATATACTTTCACTATTAAGGGACTAAAATATGAAAAATAATAGTTAAAATAGGAAAATTATTCAATAAAAGATGTATTAGTTAAAAGGTGAGTAGTTGTAACACTCTCAAAAAACTAGTTAAATATAAGGGAGAATATATTTTACTTTTGAAATGAAATAGTTTCATTGATGGATAAAGAGTTAAAAATATATTTTTGTGAGATAGTTGTGTTGGAGAATGTTATTAAAGAAGTGATCCATGCATCAAAAAAGTTACATCAAGTCTCTATGAATGCCAAGGATGCTCAGTTGGAAGTTGAAAATAGGAAAATAAAAGAGATGGATTATTCTCTACTAGAGAAAATTTAGATGAATGATGATCAGATAAATATGATTAAAATATAGTGTGAAGATAGGGTGAAATCACTTTAATAATTGAATTACATTCTTAATATGAAATTCCTTGAGTTGGATATGAAACTAAAAAAAATGAAAAACACCCATGCTGAATCTTCATAATTCATTAAATAAAGATGTCATACTAAAAAAGTTTAAGAAAGGAGTCTTGATTATGAAGAGACTCAAAATGGTGTAAATAAGAGCTTGATATATTATTTTGATCCATATACTACAATATCTTAAAATAAGGTATCCTATAACCTAGATGAATTTGTTTTTATTGATTCTATTTTAACTACTAGTGTAGGATTTAAGTCTAAATCTTAGAAAATGTGGATGAATAAAAATACTATTAAACACACAAATGTTTCAAGGGTGGAGTTCATCATGTACAAGAATATAAAATCACCATATGGTGCTCAGAATATGGGTGTTCCATTCCTAAAACATCAAGGAACTAAATTTGGTTAAACCAAGCTCAAAAGTAAAAGAACGATATTTTTAGGATACTGATGGAATTGATATAGGTTTGGATGAATGAAAATTTATTATTGTAATTTCACATCAACTTATTAAGATTATAATGGGTATAAACTATAGGGGATAAGATCTAAAGTAATGAAGAAATATGTTGAATTGAAACAAACTTCATAGAATGAGAGAAATCTATCTATCAAGAATAAATTTAAATGATTTAAAATTTTTTGTGAGTATTGAAACATAAGTGGTCCAATTATGAATAGTTTTTTATTTACCATCTCATAATAACCCATATAATGATGTGAATATAAATACCCAAAATACAAATAAGTAGGTTATAAAATAAGATAAGTCATCCTAGTTGAGAAAAGAAAATAATACTGTTGATCTAATTACTCTCAAGAATACAAGGAAAAAGGTTTAATAAGATATATAAATAAAGAATAAATTCTTATATTATGGTTATAAAGCCCATATCATGGTCCATTTCAAGTTATCTATGAATACTAAAGTTTAAGGAATCAATATAGAATCAATAAAAAGAGGATAGGGCTTCCCATGGTGGCATAGTGATGGTCTAGTGGCTGAGATCCAGCTTCTGTGGTCTGAGGATGACACTTCCTCTCTAGTTTTGTGCATTGGGTGGTTATTTGTGATCTCTTTAGGTGACTTGGATGGCAGTGATGCGATTTGGGTTTGGATTGCAGTGTGGTTTTCTTCTAGTGTGTTGGTGGTGGTTTTTTGTTCATTGATTTTTTGCATTTGTTTTTTGGTTTTGGATGAAATTATTTTGTTTATGATTATGAGTTTGCAAATTGGTTTGTTCTACTCCAGTGTGTTTTGGTTCGGTGGTGTTGTCGGTTTACGATGAAGGCATGGACATGATGCAACAAGAACGTCTTCTTCCTCATGAGATCGATGAAGTTTTTGTGCATGATTCCATTTTTGTGGTGATAATTTTGTGGTGATATGTGTGATTCAGTTTTTTGGCACGTGATTGTAGTTTGATGGATTGAATTTGGTGGAGGAGATGGTGATGGATATCCTGACCTCCGATGATTTTGTTGGTGTTGACTATTTGAATTTGTGGTTTTTTATGGCTCTTTGGTATGTGGATTATGGCCAAAGCAACCAGTTCATCTTCAAGGGATTTCTCCAAAAGTGGTCAGATCATGAAGTTTCATCCATTTCATCACTATCTAGAATTGGACATTTGAGAGGGTATGGCGATCGCTATCGGTACCAGGCCCGTGCACTCATACACATGATAGCTAGCCAAACAATGTTGATATGGTGGAAGCTGATCTAAATTTTTTATGCTGGGGAGGGGATTATATTTGTAGTCTTTAATTTGGTCTTTTTTGGACTTGGGCCTTTGGTTTGTGGGGCATAATTGTTGTTTTAAGTCCTTGATGTCATTTTGGGTTTCCCCTCGGCCCTTAAAAGGGGTATTCATTAATAAAAAATTAATATTCAGTCATAATCAATCTAAGAAATGGATAACAAGATTAGTTTAGTAGTTCATATCCTTGTTAAATAATTAGAAAGGTTTTATTGAAATGTTAATCTAATGGCTAGTGAAGATTTTCATGGAAGGTGAAAGTTGTATAGACATACAACCAATAAGTGTATGACTCCTATGCCTAAAAAAGTGAAGTTGTTAAAGAAAAAAGTCAGAGAACTAGTGGCTTCAAGTTCTAAAAGTTTTTTTATAAAAGAGTCTACACTCAAGAAGAAGGATGATCATAATCCTAAATAATTATTAACTATATGTCCAACCCAATTGGAAATGACTACGAAGTTGGAGTAATTTGAAAAGATTAAAAGCGATTTTCTTGATAAAGTGAAGAAGTCTATTTTAGCTAAGAAGAAAAGTGAAAAAGAAAAAATATCCATTCTTCCCAAATATCTATAGATTTAAAAATTCAAGGGTGAATATATCATGATGAAATATCTTTATTTTATATCTACAAATAAAGAAGTTTTTGGGCTGAGAAACAAGTCTTAGCTATATTGATCACATTAAAGAGACAATAGAGACTCACTTTATTCTTATTCTTGTCTATTTATACTACTTTATACTAGTAATTGAAGGTTAATAATGAAAAGGGAGAACTAATTGAGAACTATAATCATTATAAAAATAGGATATTAATCCACAATGAAATACATCAATTATTATCAAGTTGTCTCATTAAAAAAAATCACTTAATATATCACAATTGGTATCATAAATTCTTAGATCCTATTTCATGAAGATAAAACTGGCCATGTGGAATATTCTTGAAGATCATCCATTATGGGGGAGTTTATAAGTGAAAAATTCTAGAGTCTTATCATTTTATGATTAATTTGGAATTTTGGATAGACTTGAAGAAATTGAAGGATGAGGTATGATGATCACTTTTCCCATCCTATTATATCTTATATTTATTTTGATTATCAAGAGGTAGTGATTGTTGAAAAAATTGGGGGAGAAAAATCAACTTGTACTTGATTTTTTTGATGTGTTTTTTGAATTTGAGTATGGGTTCATAAAATTTCATGAAAACCTATTTGTATAGCCTCTATATATAGTATAATTTTTGGTATCATGTTGGATTATATATAGAATTTTTTTTTGTATAAATTGACTACTCTTGTTTTCTACACCAATTAAACCTACATAGACTTAGAGTTGATTAGTTGATGGCACATTACTAAGTAAAAATGTTATTCCACCTTTATATCATGTGTACTTGACTAATTCTATCAACAAAGGGGGAGAATGAACAAATGAATAACCAAAGGGTAGAATATGTTTCTTTGAAATAAATATGAGAATAATATTTCCCATACAACCACCTTTTCATTTATTTTCAATAACGGGGAGAATAATGAAATTGACTTTAGAAGTATTTTGGATTGAATTGAGTATTGAAAACAAATCAAAAGAGGGAGATTAAAGTGCATAACTAGATTAATGGAGAAAACAGTTTATTTATTTTTTATGTGTTGTAAATATAGTTGTGAATTAAATTTGGTGTATATTAGAGTGATGGGGGATGGAGTAAGTATCCACCTAATAATGAAAATGAAGATGTTGATCATATCTTTAATTGAAAATAAGTGGATATGTAATCCTTGAATACCTAGCTAGAAAGATTCTACATAATAATATTTATATATTATGATTTGTGATCTATTCCTCATATAAAATACTAGGGCTAAAGCTATAGTACTATCTATAAAAATTTTTAGGAATTAAAAAATTTGGATATTTCTGTACAACTTATAAAGAGTTGTAATTAATAGAGAAAAGCTAGATGAAGGTTGTGGAGGAACATACAAGGTATACCATGCTTGTAGATTGTTGATATCTATGGTAAATATATCTTGATGAAGGTTTAGACAAGCATATTTAAAATTGAAATTATAAGTACGATGTAACTTCATGGAAATAGTCAAAGAGGAGTACATTTTCTATAAATAAATTTGGAATGATCATTGATGTAATCTATAAATATTACAATTTTTGAAAAATTAATTTAAAATCATTTGAGTTGATTTATAGTGATTTAAAAGACCCTAAGAAGTTTTGAAAGTGTTTTTTAATTTATTTAAAGACTTTTAGTTTATTTAGATCTCAATTATTTTAATAAAATCCTAAACCCTATGTTTGTAATGACCCACATCCTTATGGGTTGTGAATTTCAGAGGATACTTGAACTTTTGATTTGGTGGATGACTAGTTTGGAGAACCAGGTGATGAACCAAGGTGTGGCCTATTTTAACATCCTAAACAAATGTTTTTGGAATTGAACAGAATCTTAGAGGGAAACTCAAGGATTGATTTCTCAATAGAGGAGGCTTAGGTCTTGTGGGGATATTGTAGTATCCATTGGTTAGCCGGTGGGGTGGGATGAAGCCCTGCTAGCCAATAGAACTCACCCGCTAGGCAATGAGGCTAGAAGTAGGCATGCTTCCCAACAGGGATCACCGATGAGCCAGTGAGATGTCATCAGGTGGTCAGTGGGCCACCGGCTAGCTGGTGGACCCTGATTAATGAGATAGTGTGGTATTCCAGGTGGATATAAATTGAGATCCTTTTGGTATTTTTATCCACTGAGGCTCTCTTAGGTTTTAACCCTTAGGATCAAAATTTTGTGATCTATTTGGAAATATTCTCCTCTATTCATAATTTAAAGATATTCCCTTGATCCAAGGTGGATTTACATGAAAATCATAGGTGAATCTAGGTGATATCCTTCGTTCTTCTTCAGTATTGATTTCCTTCTTCCTTGTGTATTAGGGGATCACAATGTTGTTCGTCATGGATGAATTATCTTGGTAAGTTGTATCCTTTGAGATTATTTGATATCTTAATTATCTTTGAATCCTATTATATTTGGTTTTCTTGATCATTTATTGATCATTTGATAGATCTCTATTAGATAATCAAATGAAAATTACATTGGATATTGATGGAATTTTCTGAGAATGATAGATATTTGGATTGACATGGATAGATGATATACTGTAACATTGAATGTGTTTCATTTTGGGGAATTTCATTGAAGGTATTACCCATGTTGATTACTTCTTAGGTTTTGGTTAAATTGAGTTTAATTTTCCATTATATCATGGAATTATTTTGGGGATTTTGTTTGACTTAGAAATGAGAGAGTTCCAGGAGTGACCAAAATCTATTGGATGATGTTGAGGCTAAGATAAATTGATTAGTAGTTTTAATCAAAAGGTTAAAATTTAATTATATTAAATTATCCTTTATATTTTTTCTACGTGATATGGATTTTTCACGAGATGAAGTCAGAAGCATGTTATGGATCTTCCATGGATGGTTGGTCATAGTTTCGGTTAGGTGGTGATATCTGGTAAGGATTTTGGAAAGTTTCACTTTTTTTCCTTTTAATGTGAGGTTCCTTGTAATAATTTAATTAATTATAATTTAGTTATAATTAATTATTTTACAATGATTGGGAATAAGTAGAACCTCATGTCAATTGATGGAGGCCGGATAGACTTGGATGACTCAAACAAAGCTACTGGGATTTTATTGGTTTGGAGTTAAACTATTTTTGAGGTAGGTTGTATTATATACTCTACCATATGATATTATGTATGTTTATTGGAATGTTTTATGAGGTTTTCCACCTTGGGTGAAAAAACATTAATTTATATTGTGTCATGAATATGAAGAAATACCTAATTAATTAATGATCCCCAATCTTCATTATTTAAATTAACCATGCCTAATATAAAATGAGAGACCTAGTTCCATGCTTAATTAGTTAATTAATTCCATTTATTAACTAATTAAATTAATATTCCTAAATAACTGACAATGTTCCAAGGGCTACATTGGACCTTGTGTGTTGTCTTGTTGCATATGGATGATGTTTTATTGGTAATGTAAGCCTTATATTTTATAGAAACTTACATGTGTTTATCTTATGAGGCCATGTTTGATGCTTTGATCACAAGTGTGTGTTGATCCAACGGGACCATTTTTGATGCCTTGATCACATGTGTGTGTGTAGCCAGTGAGACCTATGTTTGATGTCTGATCACATGAGGTGTGTATCAGTATCCCAAGAGACCTAAGATTGATTTTTTCTAACATGTGGATTGTATTGGATATGAATATTTCATGATATGAAATGATGTTTGATCTATCATCTAGTATATATATACTTAATGCGTTGTTCCTCTATCTTTTTTAGTTTGGTGTATAGGTTGATCCATATAGACTATCCCCCAAAGGGGGACATGTCAGATGTATGGTCGACATGTGCATGGACTATCCCCTCAAGGGGAATGTGTAAGATATGTTTTTGGACTATAATATCTAGGGGGATGTGTTAAACATTAATGATTGATATTATTTCATCATGAAGCTGAAGCAGGTATGACTAGGGTTCACAGTGGCTTGGTAAGCGCATAACCACTCAGAACACGAATGTTAGTTGATTTTGTGCATTGATGATTATATTATATATTTTCAAAGTTATGTATTATATAATAATCTTATCACATGCACATACACTGAATTTACCAATGGGGTACTGGGATACATTGGTGGTGTCCTACTGAGCTGTAATCACACCTTACTTGGGCGACCATAGAACTTTGGTACCCGAGCATCCCTCAATTATTGCAGGTGAAAGTTGGGATGAGGCCCAGGTTTGATCATCTATTGAGATATATCACTATGAGTCTAGTGATCAGGATAATGTGTGGCTTGGAGTTGGGTGTAGAGCCTCTTATTCTTGTTCTTTTCTTTTTATACATGCAATCTACCTGATGAGAAATCAATCTCCTATGATTATTTATGGTTGTTTATTATATTTTTTCAGTATTAATTCATTACTGATGGTATGTTTATTGGTTCCATGTACTCTGATTTTATATGTTTACATGTTTTGTAATTTATTTTTTAATGCTTATATGATTGAGGGTATAGTCACCCCATGATTTTACCTTATACCCTTGTTGTTAGTTGGTAGCCTCTAGCATACAGGGAGGTGCGCCTAAGGTCATGAAACATTCTGGCTCGAACTCGATGATTCAGTTCAGGATTGACAAGAAAGATCGTATATTGATTAGAGGCTTAAATATGGATAATATTAGTAAATAAGAATATATGAAAGCTTGGGATTATCTATAAATAAGCTATGAAGAAAACATAGAGGAAGATCCAGACTTCCAGGTAAGTTCCCTCTCCTGGAAACTATTGAGGGAAGGAGATTCCAACCACCTTAGACTTGTGTTTAATAAGTTAATAGTTTCCTTTGATGTATGACCTTCTTTTCTGTGAGGGTTCTCACTACCCCCTTAAAAGTGTTTGAAAATAAAAGAAGTTAAGTTGGATAAGGTTCAACAGAACTTTATAAGGTTGGATACAGATTATCATAAGGATGATTCAGTCTTTATAAGATTCTCTAGAGTTTGTAAGGTTTATATTTAGAACTTTTTAAGGCTGATAAGATTCATAATTTTTAACAATATAACTTTGTAAGGTTAAAATTTCATAAGGTCCATGAGGTTTGTAAGTTTTAGAATAGTACTTTTTAAGGTACAGTTAAACTTCATAAGGTTAATGTGAAGCAAAGTTTATGATTATGAAAAAGTATTTAACCCCACATGAGGACTAATTAAAGTTTATATATATGAAATTGTTAAGTTGAGGAAATTAATAAGGTTCCTTAGTCTTCATATGGTTCAACTTCATAAGGTTTATATCTTCGTAAGTTTCAACACTTTATGAAATTTTGAGGTAATGAGTTCTAAAAAATTATAGAATAATATATTATATGGGAAATTAAACTAGGAGATGATTAAACTATTTTTTAGTGATATTAAACACCACAAAAAATCAAAGTGTTTGTGATTAAATATGAAATATTAATAAGAAACTAATAATAAGACTGTGAAAAAAGATCAAATCTGGATGAAATTATGAGAAAAAAATGAATCAGAAATAGAGAAGTTCTAGAATAAGTAATTATAGAAAATAAAACCGATGATGCTAATACTTATCCTCATTATTATAAACATCACAAATGATTTATGATTCAAGATGAAGATACGAGTATGATAAGATTAATATGAGATATAATCTGAGATTTTAAGGATTAAATATGAATATGATATAGGTATTTCATAAGCACTAATGTTGTATAGGAAATTTCTAACCCACAATATGTTTGTGATGTATGATTTTCACACAGTAATGGTGATTATTTTATTTGTGATTATATATGGTATATTTTGAGAAGAATAATGTCAAAAATAATGGTAGAAATAATGAAATATTTATTTGGTTGAGATAAATTGAGAATAAAAGAGAAAGGTTCTTCCTAGAATTATGCTAGAGATATATAATTATGAAAAGATAATATCCCATGATAGTGGGAGCACACCTATGTAAAAATTTGAGGAAAATAAATTGATTTCATTGAAACACACCCACATAGTTCAATATAATTAAATGATAGGATTAAAATACAAAATATTTAAATATTTTCTATATCAAATATATAAAAAAATATTCTAGGTGACCTACTATATAAAAATATAGTGATATATAAAGAGATAGTGTGTAAAGTTTTTGTGACCTTGTTTCTATGTGAAGAAGATAGGAAGAAATATTATGAGAGAAGAGAAGATGACCTACTACTATGTTGAACAATAATAATCTTCTAGGTATCAAAGAAGAAGAATAATTCGACCAGAATGTGTTGATTACATCTATCTATTTGAAGTAAAAGAAGAAGAAGAAGGATACTTATGATATTCTGTATTGCAGAAGTTTGAAACATTGAGAGAGAAATAATAAAAAAAAGACATGAGGAAGGATGATGTGCATGAAGCATTTATATTTATTCATTAATATTAAATATCCTTGAAAACTAAGTAAGAGAATATTACAAATAGATTCTTAATAATATTTGAGAGTACGTATGTGAACATAGACTGAGTTTCATGGTTCTATTATTAAACACTCAAATTCAGTCAAAGTTTATGTATTAAGGAATCATATTTAAATAGTATATTCAGTTTCATCTCAAGAATATTAAATATCCATTTTAAAAGGTGGAATAAAGTTTTTATACCACCCAGGAAACTGAATATTTTGATATGTATTATAAATATGTCTTCATTTGTGTAATATAGTGAAGAATCACTTGTGTGATATGATGAAAATGGTTTCAAGATAATACCTAGAAAACACACTTGTAATTGATGATAATATTATTAGTGGTAAATATGTGACTCTTATGATATAAACTACAACAAGGAGTAAGTTTCACACATCAGGGTCAAACCTTGTAAAAAAACTATATGGAGATCTTTCTTTATATTCTGCATTGCATGCTATGTGTGTGTGATTGAGTAAAAAAGAAAAGATCCACTTTTATCTTAATTGATAAAAATGGTTAAAATACTAAAATGGGTGAAAAGTTTGAAAGAGAAATTGGGTAAAATATTAGCCACACCTGATTCACCTCCCCCTCAAGTTTCTATGCAGAAATCTTATAGGCACAACACATTCTTTCATATTGGATACATATATCACATGAAGTGAAATAATAACTAACCTTATAAAGTATGGATTTGATTTATCCCTAATCAATGGTTATCTTATAGATGTATAGGTTATAATGAAATATGAAGATTAACATGAGTTGGGTTTTATATACAGATAAAAAATTTCCTCACAAGGCTCAAAATGATTTTTTATACTATATTATCCACCAAGTATACCACATGAAGTGTCATATACTATGTATTTGATATACTAAGGGTGCATGTTTCATATTTAATTATTATAACCTGAGGTTGAAAAGATATAAAACATGATGATATTCATACTTTTATATCATTCTTATGCCGTCCCTAAGGATAAGATAATCCAGAGGTATTTGGATATGTTGTTGATCATGTCATTTTATAAGGTTTAACTAAAATGGGATTTTTCCTCTTATATGATGAGTATGAAATCTAAGATCTTAATTTAGTTAGACTAAGGAAGTGTATGGACATATATAGATAAATTAAATGTTATTTTATTTTCCATTTAGATGAGGGGTATTCGACGTGCTCATCCATATGAATAAATAACATGTGATGTGTTCATCAGTGTGGCTAGTATATAATTAAATAATCAAGAACATATGAGTTGTAAATGTGAAATTGACTTACTATGTGTCTCATGACCACTTGATGTATTAAAAAAATAAATATATGATTATGAATATTGTATATTATACATCTAGTGGACACATGTATAAATATACATGTGTTTGATGAAGATCACACCATATCCTTTTTTTACATCAAATAAAATTGGTGTTTTCCCAAAAACCACTATTTGTGATAAAAATATGAACTAAATATAAAACTAAAATGTTTTAGTGTTAATTATTTCATGGATTGTGTTGATTAAAACCATGTTTTAGTTAGGGACACAACTTTTTTAGTTTAGTGCATAACAGTTCATGAGTTATGAGATAATGATTGATATGTATGGTTCTTCCATGTGATATATCATAATAATTTTTAAATGTTATATGATGATATTTAAAGGAGTTTAAACATCCTAATAAATTACTTAAATATTAAATAATTAAACACAATGATGACTTGAATGTTATAAAAAATTGTAATGGTATAAAATATTTATGAAATATTTCATTCCTAGATAAAGTTTTATGAAACATTTAGGGTTATAATTAGTTTCCTTGGATGACTATATAAACAAGTTCATATCTTTTGAAATTGATGTATCTAAAACTATGATTTAATCACAGTGAAAATTCTTAGAAGTCTAAGCTCTCACTATTTATTTATCTTTAACTAAGATTTTAAAAGACTACGAGGAAGAGGAGTTATTATGGAACATTGAGAGATTCAAAAAATTTTGTGGATACCCTAGGTGGAAGGATTTATTTAGTTGATTCTATGATGTTCATCAACCATAGTGAAGAAGAATAATACCATGTCATTATAGAAAAAAAATAATTTCTTCATTTATGTTTATTCAATTTAAATGTATATTGTGGAAAACAAGTTTTTATGGTTTTTTGTGTTATATTTTGAAAAGAGTTTCACCCACCAAAACTCAACACTTTCCATACAATTATGTATTAGAAAATTCATAGTTATTTTCAATGCTAAAAATTCCCATGGGGTCACACATAATTGTTTAGTGAATGAAGATTATGTTTTTATAAAACTTATCGATCTATTTCATAAGTTTCTTTAGAGGATAATTAAAAGTATTTTTTGATAAAATTTTAAAAATTGTTACATATAGAGTAAAATATGATGAAAATGTATACTAACTTCTCCAAAAGGTGTTTTTGATATGATTTCATGATTTAGTTCATATGATATATGAAATAATGTAAAATTGAACCTAATTCTATAAGGATTTAGTGTAAGTGAGATATTGATGAAGATATTACCTAAATATATGATATCATAAGGTATTATATATTCATATTATGTTCATTATGAAAAGTAACCCTGGTGTAAAAAAGTGTTTAGTGTTAGTATTTTCATTTTTTTTGATCAGATTATTTTTATAACACTAGATCTGATTTATGTGCATCCATAATTTCCCATGGATATCATAAAATAAAATTCAAAAATAAATAAAAATAAAAAGACATTTCTACCACTCATTATGATTTGATCATTCCCCACTCATCATCATCTTATTGTAGCTTGAAGGATCTAACTGAATACCCCTCTATATCATCCACACACACTCCACAAGATATAAGAAGTCAATATTAGATCTTATTATGATAGAATAAAGGATCATAGTTCTTTAAAATAACTTTATTATAGCCAAAATAATACAAACATGACCTATGGAGGAAGGATCGATTCATAGGGACTCTCTCCCGCTCTGTCTCTGACTCTATTGCTATCTTTCTTGCATTATATCTATCTAAACCTTGAGAGGATAAAGGGGGGGGGGGATTAAAATTAATATATATAGTAGGATTGATTCATTTGGAATCATAAAATAATTTTTATACTCTAACACCCTAATATTTTTAATGAAGTACATTATGTTCGATAGAGTGTACGACATGCTACACCAAACTTAAATGAACTAAAAAATATTATTATATAAATGTGACCATTATAATCTATCCATTGAATTGGAGGGTATGGATAAGATTAATTACAATATGAAATATAAATATAAAGTTCCTAGTCAATAAAAATGTATTTATAAATTCATAGGGAATAATCATTTAATTTTTAGTACATTCATTATATGCTTCAAAAATACGTCTTCTTTAAAAAAGGATTTAATTATTTTTTTGATAAAATATTATAATTAATTTATGTAAATTTTATAAATTTTATTTGATAAAATGGATATAATTTTTGAAATAATTATTTTAAAATTATCTTGTGTTGAAATGTTTAGATTTTTATGAAAGGATTGATTTTTTAATGAATAATAAAAAATACTAATTTTTATTGAAAAGTGTATTTTATTTTAAAGTATTTATAAATTAAAATTATATTTTGGATTAGATTTAAAATTTAATTAATTAATTTTTATTAAAAAATAAATCCGTTCATATTTCTTTTAATTATTTATATATTTTATTTTGGTATAAAAACATTTTTTATACAAAAAAATGCATTTTTTTGAAAATCCTTTTTTCGTCATGTTTTGTGGGTTTAATTTTAAATTAGATTATTGAAATTTTAGATTTTTAATTTTAAAAAATTGATTAAATATTTTGAATCAGTGGGTATAAATTTGGAAAATAGGCCCCTTTTATTTTTAGACATTATAAATAGTAACCTTATTATTTTTTGTTACCCCAGTAATGGGTAAATCGGGTAATTAGGGTTAAAAATAAAATAATAAGGACTAAAAAAAGGACTCTAACAATTTAATTATTTTAATTTTATGAGGATATATCATAAATAATCATATAAAACTTGAATATATGACCTTTTATTTATATTTCTCCATGATTTTTACCTTTATATCATTTTATATAAAGACAAGACAAAAATGTCATTATCTTTGTTTTATTATCTTTAAATTTTTGACATAGGGATAAAAGAAGGATATATTAATTATGAATTTTATTTTGAAATATAAATTATTTTTTAATCATGTTAATTATTTCTAATTTTAAGGTATAAAATAATTACCTTAAAAGCTTACATATTGCTGACACAATAATTATTCAATTAATAGAAAAATAAATAAATGATATTAAAAATATTAAAAGTAATATAATTCAAAAGAATTTTTGTGATACATAATTTTTTTAGATAAATATAAAATTTTATAGAAGTTTTAATTTATTAGATTCTAATTCATTTGATATCCTGATGTTATTAATGTCAAAGTAAATGAATAGTTCTAAAATTGACATTAATGATATTTTAAAATAAATAATATTTTATTAAATGATTAAAATTTATCAAAATTATATATTTGTTCAATTTATTAATAAATGTTTTAAAATATCAACCATATTCCATTTATGGTTTGTTTTTCCATTTATAGTAACTATCTTGACTCTCATAAAGTAAAAAAACTTGTTATCATGGTAAATGTGAAAAAGGTTAACATGGGGTTAAAACCAAAAGATATGGGTAAAAAAATAGTAAAAAATTTCCAAATTTTATTATGTGAGAGTATTTATACTCATAATAATATTATATTCAAATCCTATCAATTTGGATCCTTTTGAACCTGAAAATTAATTTATATTAATTTAATATTTTAAGAAATTCCAAGAGTGCCCCTCTCCTCACTTATAAAAGGTCACCTCCTATTATCTTTTACTCACACTTAAAAATAATTTTTATTAATCTAATAATCCTTAAAATACCTTCCTTACTTATGTACCCACTTCGTAGAATCATTTTTTTGATTATAAAACCATTTTAGGGAATCTTTTGGTGTAAACCTTAAATGGTTGTGAGGAGAATATATATAGTTCTTAACCAAGTGTTTTTTGTTTTATTTATTCTTCTACATCCTTAAAATATTATTCAACCATGATAAAATAAAAAAACCTTATATTATCTATATTAATATGTTATTATGTTAATTACCTAACTTATATCAACTTCTCTTATATTAAATGAGAAATAAAACCACAGTTCATGTGTATGACAGACTATCGCCTCGCGAACCTATGTAATTAAATTTCCATAACCACCTCTTAAGGATGGTTTTAATGATGTACTTAATGTATATATATTATATTAATTACCTATTTATCATTATTAAAAGATAATATATCATATAATTTATTACATTTCCATCCATTGAATGATGATAACATCATTCATGTGTATGTGTGGACTACCACCTCCATAAAATGATGTGATTCATTTTTTATCACCGCATCACATAGATGATATTTAAGTGTATTTAAATAAGTAATATTTTATTTATTATATAATTTTTATTATTCAATGATAAAATAATACTTACCTTAATTTTATAATGATCGTTTAAAAATGGAAATGTTACTCATACGTACGTACGACCAACTATCTCCATGATTGTAACGTAGTTCATTTTTCATAACCATATTTCATGGATGGTTTTAAAATTATAATTGATGTATAAAAATTATAATTATTCATGATTATTATTCTGAAGATTATGGAATAACGACCTTCTTGACCATAGTTGACCTACCGAAGTCAGTTTAGACATATTAGCTGAATATCATCAAAACATCTGATATGAACTTAATTGATTAAGTAACTTTATATAAAATTATATTAAATAAAATAAAAGAAATAATGAACTTAAAAAAGTTTATTAAGTAAGTAAATAATTAATATTTTTTTTTATTTAGTAAGATAAATAACATACATGACAAGTCAAACTCAAGGTAAGAGACTTTCTTTAAAAATTCATCTTTTAAAGTTTTCATTACAAATATTTTTCTTCCTTGTCCATGTTTTTGAAATTATTTTTTGGATGTATTTATATGGAAATAAATAAATTATAAATTAAATTTTATTTCTCTTTTTTTCTTTATTTCAATGGTTTTGAAAAGGACTATTTTTACATATTTTATATGGAACATTTTCATTTTCTTTACAAAAGAAAAAAAGAATGTTCTATTTTAAGGTATATGGTGACATCTAATTTTCCCTCCTTTTTAAATGTTATTTTATACTTTAATTCCTTTATAATATTCCATTTTTTATTAAAATAAAAACCTTATTTTATTATGTTCTAGTTATTTTAAAAAATGTTTTTAAAATAGAATCGATATATAAATATATGGAAATGTTTTATTGTTGGTGAAAAGAATATTTTGATAACTAAAATATTTTATGTGTTATGATTATGTTATGGTTATTAGGTTTTTTTTGTGATTATTGGTGGTTTTTTTATAAACCTAGTATGGGTGGGTCTATGATATACCTCCAATTCATTGGGTAAGATTTCTGTTTGGAAGTTGATCATGAGGGTTATTTGAAGTATAAACATGATGGTTATTTCAAGTGTATCTGTGATGGTTACTCCAAGTATAAATATGATGGTTATTCAATGTGAATCATGAAGGTTATTCAATTTATAACCATGGTGGTTATTCAATATTAAATAATTATAAAAAAATGATACCTCAAGTTACCTATATGATTTATTTATGATTTCTATTATTTTTTATGGAAATATTAGAATTTCAAAAAGGTAAGTAATGAGTTTATTTTTTTAAAAAGGGAAAGTATATGCTACTTATTAAAGGTTAATTGTGTGGTTTTTGGAAAAAAATTTCATTTGTTTTTAATGATTTTAAAAAAACCTTTATGAGTTTTATTCATCCTTTAATATTTTTTATGAAATGTTTTATGAAAATAGTTTTGTAATAAAGTTGATTTATTAGGTAAGAAAATGTTTATTTTGAACCCAAAGTTTATTTTTTTTATAAGTATTCATGGAATAACAATTTATTACTTCATTTTTATGTATTTTATTGAGTTTTTTGTTCTCATACCACATTTTAAAATTTTTTTCAAAGGGTTTTAAGGATGAGTAGGGACAAGGATGAAGAAAATATCAAAATTGTGAAGCTATGATATGAAAAGAAAAATTTTTATATCTGAAAAGTTTTTTTGTGGAAAAAATTGATACTAAGTGGGAGTATCAACTTTGTGATGTTAAGTCTATTTTGTACAAGGATGATGACCTAATTCACTAAAAATATAAACCTAAAATATCTTTGGAAATGAAAGAAAATGAATTATTGTCTGAAGATACTAGAATATTTATTAAGGCTGGGTCTTATAGTTGGTATTAGAGGAAAGGTTTAGATAATTTAGAGGGTATGATTTCATTGGATAAAAAGTTAAAAGTCCTCTATAACCACAATGGTCATTATGTTAGGTATAATTATAATTATTTTTGATAAATAAAAAGGTTCAAATATAACATGGTTAAAGATATCTTAGTGTTTATACTCCTCATAAGGTGTTTTATTATGATTTTATTAATTTGATAATTCTAACTATTTTTATTTTAGTAAATGGATGGATCTAGTATACACCCAATTAAAAAATTAAATAAAGTAAAATGTGGTGTTTTTTTGAATGAACAATTGAAAAAATGGGATAAATAGTGAAAAATCATGTGGTTATTCTTAACTGGATACCAAGAGTTCTGATTAACAACATGAGCCTAGGTGAGTTTACAAAGGCATAAAATATGATATAAATAAAGATCCATGTAAGTACATGTGATAAAGGTCATACATGTAAAAATATTCAATGACCTATGTGTTAAGAAAGTGGGAAGAAGCACCTAAGAAAATGTCTTAAAAGAATAGGAAGATGTTTTATATATGGTAAAGGAGAGAATAAATCAATAATATTCAAAGAAAAATAAAGCATTCATTTTAATTCATAAATAGGAATAAAATTCTTCCCAAAGAATCAATTTAATGTTTTAAATGTGGGTAGTTTTGGAATTATGAAAATCGATGTACTAGGGGGAAAGATTGAGAACAAGACCAACAAGACCATACATTTTAATGTTTAGAAATGCCTAATGCCATTATCGTTGAGGATTTGGAAACTAAAAATGACACATGAAATTTATGGATTATATCTTTAATTATGTTTTTATATTGTTGAATCTTAGGACATGATTCATATTTTTTTGTAAGAAGGAAGTATTAAGGAATAAGATGAAATATCATAGTTAATAGATTATGAATAATGTTGAATGATTAAAGTGTCTACATATAGGGATTCAAGAGTTATTATATAGTGGTATATTTATGGTTTATCATAAGTTAAAAGTCTTACAAAACCCTTTTTAGTCTTTATGTGATGATAATACTTTGGGAGACATGTTTTGGTAGATGTTTAATGTATATGTAACCCTAAAGTTTAACATGTGAAAAAGTTATTTGAGGAAGAATGATATTTTCATTTTTTGGACATGATTTTAATGGTATTGATAAACTTCAGGGTTTATATGATGATTAAGGTTATTTTTAAGGATTTTTATCATATTTTTTTGGAATTTTATAGGAATTATATTGATATAATTTCATTAAAAAATACAATTTAGCGAAGTTGTGGGGTTTGAACCCACTACCGAAGAGTGACAAGGGTCAAACTCCAACCAATATCCCATGTAATGTCTTGGTTAGTGTGAAATTTAATTTTTAAAATGATATGATATATAAAGATTAAATTGATTTTCCAAAGTTATGTTTTATCATAGAGATAACCATGAGATTGAAAAGTGATTTGGTTATTAAGAAATTAATTTTATTTTGGAAGAGTATCACTATAATTTTGTGGAACATTATATTATATTTTGGGATTTTATTTGAGTATTAAAGGTTGAATTATCTTTTAGAGGTATATATGATTTTAATTTTTATTTATGGTGATTTAGATCATTTATATAAATGACTTGCATATCTTGGAGATTATATAACTATTGCATATACATTTTTGGTATGATAATTTAAGAGTGATTGATGTTATTTGGAGAGAAATGTTAAATTTATCTTAGTAGAATATATGGTGAAAAAATTATAATCTTTAGGTTTCAATCTTAGTAAGGTATATATTGAATAATTTTAATAATATTTATTTACAGAATTTAGTTTGAACTTTTTGTATTACTGTTAAATTTTGGAAATTAATGTATTATTTATTCATATAAAGGTTTATTAATTTTTAGAATTATCTTACCTTGTGATAACCATTTGGGTTTTGGAAAATGTATGTATATAGTATAAATATCTTGTTATCATTTTTTAGAAGTTTATGATATGATAGATCTTTATTTTAGTGCTTCAGGCATAAAAAATTCATCTCGAATACTCATAATTTGGAGTAAAATATGATATTGTGGTTGAAATTGATTAAAGGATGAAATTCTACTTGTCAAGTAAGTATATTTCCTTATTTTATTATTCTAGATGGTAATGAAATTTCTCAAAACTAGTAAAAGGATCTTGAAAAAAATATTATCATTCAACCTTCATTTTTAATAAATCAATAGTCTTTTTCACTCCTCTTTGGTTTATGGTTTTGTAGTTGTTGACTTTATCATGATCATTCAATTTCTTGTGATCAATGATCTTTGTCACTCTCCATAATTATTTGGACATTATAATTTTCTTTCATGTCCATATTTTCACTTCCCACTAATGTTTTATTATTTTTAAACTTAGTTATGTGTTATTCTATATGAACTTCATGTTTCCATTTCCCTCTTTTCAATAGGAATTTTTATTAACCCTTTTTTATGATGTGAGATTTTAATAAAGGTATTTTCTGATGGGAAACCTTAATTATCATTTTAAAGTTCAAATTGAGAGGAAATAATTTATTTGGTGGGTGGGGGGGAGAATGTAACACATTGATATTTTTAAATAAGGACATTATGTTCGATACCATGAACGACAGGAAACATCGAGCTTAAATTAACCATGAAATATTATTATATAAATGTGACCATTATAACCTATCTATTGAATTGGAGAGTATGAATAAGATTAATCACTTTGTAAAAAAAATATATAAATATCATAATAAATATAAATTTATGAATTAATTATAAGGGAATAATCACTTAATTTTCAGTAAAGTCATTTTATGCTTAAAAAATACATTTTCTTTAAAAATGGGTTTTATTGATTTTTATGAGAAAATATTGTAATTAATTTATGGAAATTAAATAAATTTTATTTTATTAAAATTATATCATTTCTTAAATCATCATATAAAAATTATATTTTGGTTAAATTTTTAATTTTTTCTGAAAAGATTTTTTTAAAATGAATAGTGAAAAATATTGATTTTTATTGAAAACTACATTTTATTTTAAAGTATTTATAAAGTCAAAATATATTTTGGATTAGTTTTAAAATTTAATTATTTACTTTTTTTTCAAAATAATCCAATTATAGTCATTGGAATTATTTTTATACTTTATTTTTGTATAAACACATTTATTTATACTAAAAAAGGCATTTTTCTAAAAAAAACTGTTTTTATCACTCTTTTGAGGGTTTAATTTTAAATAAAAATTTTCCACTTCTTTGAATTGAATTTTAAAAAATAGATTCAATATTTTGAATCATTGAGTCTAAATTTTGTACATAGTTCCCCTTTATTTTTTGACATTATGAATAATAACCTTTATAATTTTTATTATCGCAGTATAGGGTCAATCAGGTAATTAAGGTTTAAAAATAAAATTATAAGGACTAAAAAATTACCCTAACAATTGAATTAATTTAATTGGATGATTATATCCAATACATAATCATCCAAAAGTCTAATATATGTTCTTTTATTTCTATTTGACCATGATTTTGACTTTATATTATTTTATATAAAGAAAAGTAAAAAATGTCATTCTCTTTGTTTTATTATCTATATTTTTTTAATATAGGGATAAATAGAGGCTATATTTAGTTATAAATGTTTACTTTAAATATTTTTTTTTTCATCTTGTTAATTTATTTCTAATTTTTATAGATTAAATAATTATGTTAAAATCTTATATAACATTACCACAATATTTTTTCAATTAATAGAAAAATAAAATAAATTATATTAAAAATATTAAAAGTAATATAATTTGAAATAATTATAGTGATAAATGATTTTTTGGTTAAATATTAAATTCTAGAACTTTATTAATTTATTAAATTTTAATTTCTTTTTTTTCTTGATGTTATTAAATTCAAAGTAAATTAATAATTCTAAAATTGATGTTAATGCTATTTTATAATAAAAATATTTTTTAAATGATTTAAAATTCATTAAAATTTTATATTCAACCATGTTATTGGTATATGGTTTAAAATATCAACCATGGTTTATTTATGGGATTTTTTTTCCATTTATAGTAACTATCTTGACCCTCAAAGGGTAAAAAACCTTGTTATCGTGGTAAGTGTGAAAAGGGTTAGCAGGAGGTTAAAACTAAAAGATAAAGGTAAAAAATCATAAAAACTTATTAAAATCTTATTGGATTATATTATTTCAACTAATAATCATATTATATTTTAATATTATCAAGTTTTATCCTTTTGAACATGAAAATTAATTTATATTAATTTAATATTTTAATAAATTCTAAGAGTGACCGTCTCCCCACTTATAAAAGGGAACCTTCTCTCCTATTTTATTCACATTTAAAATGCCTTAAAGTTTGGAAAAAACCTATCCAAATCCCTTACTTACATCCTTACCCACATCATATAATAATTTGTTTGATAAAAAAACCATCCTATGGAATCTTTTGGTGTAAACCTAAATAGGTTTTCCAAATAAGAGATATAGTTCTTAATTAAGAGTTTTTATTTTATTTCTTATTATACCTCCTTAAAATATACTTAAAAAATTATAAAATAATAAAATCAGTATCTTCCATATATTGAGATGTTATTATGTTAATGGAAAAACCTATATCCATCTCCTATTTTATAAAATTGGGAAAAAATCATTGTTCGTGTGTATGACGGACTATTACCTCACAAACCTATGTAATTAATTTTCCATCACCTCATATTACTACCATTTTTAATGATGGATTTGATGTATACATATGATATTCATGAAATATTTATAATTTTAAAAATATAATATATATTTTACTTTCTTACCTTTCTATCCATTGAAGAATGATAATGTCATTCGTGCATACATGTGGACTACCACCTCCACAAAGCGATGTGATTCATTTTTCATCACCGCATCTCATGGATTGTAATGAACCATCCTGGGTCATCTAAACCATCCACCTAATCTAGTCATCACATGGTGATTCATAACAAATAAAATCTAAATAATTCTTCAATATAACCAAAACAATACATACAACCATAATTTAGTGTTAAAGAAAGAGATAAAAAAAGATCCATACAACCCAATACAAATAGGATAAACTGGAAAAGTACGATAAGACAAGACCAAAAAGTCTCCATGTAACAAACTGTCACCTCTAAACCATCCTTCTACAAAGAAAACATATGAAAATAGAACCTAACATGCTATATAATTCCCTTCCATTTCCCTGAGTCCTACAAAAAAGGTCTAAAACCATCCAATGGAAAAAGAAGGGTGTAAGAACATAGCCCAATAAGATACCACCAAAAAAATATGAGTTATAATACTAAGATTAAATAAGTTCTAGATTTAAAAAAAATCTATTTTATAAATCATTTTCATAAAGGAAACCATTTTTAAACATTTCTTTTGCTTTCCATAAATTCATAACATATTCAAAAAATACAAGAATATAATATGTATTAAAGAAAATAAGGTAAATTAAACATGTGAGAAAATATCAATGAAATAAATCATCATGTGATAAAATGGTAAAAGAAAAAGAACACCATTTGAGCTCTAGAATATAAGAATATGTACTAGACATAAAATAATCCTAAACTAGTCATAAGTTGCTTACAAATGATATCAAGTCCTACCACAGTCTATTGATATCACAAAATCAATCCCTAGTGGTTCCACACACACTAGGGTCACCTATTTTCGTTTCCCAATTTACCCAAGGTTCTAAATGTGCCAAGTTTATTCAAAACCATTTCTAAAACCATGGTAATATTTAATTGAAATCCATTTTCACCAAATAAAATCCATTACAATGAACAACCGAATGGAATCAACAAGAATATATAGTAATTCAATAATTAGCAACACTTTCATAGATCCACCTACCTCAAGAACAAAAGAAACCTATCTTCCTTTGACAACAGAGATAAAAAAACATGTATCAACCTTCAAAAGACAAGGATAAATAAAAACTATAAATTATTGATAGAAAAAACCAATCAATCATGAATATGAAACAAAAATGCATCCAAAACCACCACCACAACCAAAGGAAATGAAGAAGAAAAAAGGAAAATTACCAGGGATATGCGGTGCGACCAACACAATAATTAAATTCTAAACAAAGAAATCTGGAAAGAGGGAGATAACCCAAAATCACACAAACTACCATAGTTTTTAAGAGGGAATCATGAACACTAAATGATAAAAGAATTAGTTGTGTAGAGTATTTAAAACTATTGGATGTGATGAATTCATGTCATGAATCCCTTTCATGGTGTGAAATCACATGTATTAAAGATATACTAAAAAAAGAGTCACCTTAGATTAAATTAAATCCCAATAAAAGTTTTCATGATATGTAAATATTTCACCATCTATAAAAGTTTCATGCCCTGCATGAGATTCATGACATCTTCCCCATAACATATTTATTCCGTGTAACCCATTCACAACATAAATATGTCTAGCATGTAGTGCTCAGCCCAATTTTATATAGAAAACCTTCAAACCAAAACTTAAGGCTCTATGATCCAAAATAGAACCCTCTAAATCCATTTAAACACTTATACCTAGTATCTATTAATTTAAATAAACACACATCCCCAAAATTTAGTTCATTTTCCCCAAAAAAGTTTCTCTATTCCCAAGAAGCCCATAATGCACCCAAACAAAAAGGGAAAAAATAAATGAAAGATAAATAATACCTGAAGGAATGTAATGAGCTTTTACAATCTCCCCACCATAAACTCTTTCTGTACCAAAAAAATCCTCAAAATCA
Source organism: Viscum album (assembly GCA_963277665.1). Classification (NCBI taxonomy): domain Eukaryota; kingdom Viridiplantae; phylum Streptophyta; class Magnoliopsida; order Santalales; family Viscaceae; genus Viscum; species Viscum album. The sequence continues at coordinate 692,552,469 of OY728161.1, read as the reverse complement.
TAGAATCACAAAAAGTGAAGGCCACTACTACCTCATCAATAATTTCTACTCCCACATCTTGTGGCTATCCCATCCGCACATCTATTGTACACATACTAGAGGAATCATTTTACCATACAACACCTTCTCTCGACAATCCACAATCTTAACTTGTTTCTCAACCATAATGATGTTAGTATCAAGATCGATATCCTCCTATTCAATCACATGGGAAAGATCTAGTCGATACCTCCTCAGATGGGAAATATGAAACTTATAGTGGATGGAAATAAAATAAGATAGTAAGTACAAACAATATGACACCTTTCTTAGTCATCTAATGATCTCAAAGGGTCCCACAAACCTTGGTGCTAAATTAACCTACTTACCCAACCGATGATGTCCCAAGCGAGGTGAAACTCTAAGAAAGACCCGATCACCAACCTCAAACTCCAGCAGCCAACAAAGATGGTATGCATAAGATTTATAAAAATTCTGTGCTATAATCAATCTCTTCTGGATCAACTACACCTTTTTCATCATCTCCTGAATAAGACTCATCCCAACCAAGGACCACTATCCAAAATCTACCCAAAAAAAGGGAGATCAAAATGTCCACCCATAAAAATCCTTAAAGGGTTCCATTTTGATAAATTCTTAATAACTATTATTATAGGAAAACTCGACTAAAGAAAATATTTTTTCCAAGAACCACTAAAATCAAGCACACAATCTCGAAGCATATCCTCAAGAACCTTGATAGATCTCTATATTTGTCCATCTATATATGGATGACATGCTATGCATAATTTCAATTGGGAACCCATTATCTCCTACAAACCTTTACAAAACTTGGATGTTAACCTCAGGTCCCAATCAGTAACAACTACAATGGTAACCCCATAAAGTCACAAAATATCCTAGACATACAATTACTTAATCTATTACAACTTTATTGTCTCATTTTTAGGGAGGAAATGTACTGATTTCATGATTCAATCAATGATAACCCAAATCTAATCCCCCCTATAATTCCATGGTAAACTAATGACAAAATACATGGAAATTTCATCCCATTTTATTACCAAAATGGGTATGGGATGCAAAAAAATAGTGGTATCTGGTGTTCTGCCTTAATTTTTTGATAAGTAATACACCAAGATACAAAAAATGCAATCTACTATCTTATCCTTGATCCCAAATATTGAAATAAAAAATCATGGTACATCTTGGTATTACCTAGGTGTACAAACCAACAAGATTAGTGTCTACTATCCATCAACTACCACCTCAAGAAAAAATGAATATCTAACCTGTTTCAAAAACCCTAAGCACCAATGGAAGACTAAGAACACTCACTAGAGGTCTCCCAACCATAAAGTATTTTACTAAATATTTGGAACTTGGGGTCAGACATCTTCTCAAGATGAACCGACTCATCAAATGATGAGTCATCCTTTATCAAATCTAGACATACACAACCACCAAATTATTCTATTCCAAAGATTATATTAGAAAAAAAAAACTCACCAAAGACCACTCTTACACTAATTACTTCAGTGATTGTGTTTGTAATTTCTTTCTTAGCACATCAGCAACCACATTCCCTTTTCCAAGAGTAAAATAAATATCAAAATCACAATTCTGGAGATACTGCACTCAACATCTTTGTCGCAAGTTCAGATCTCTCTGAGTGAAAATATACCTCATTATGTTATGATCAGAATATACCATAAACCATTCCCCAAAGAGGTAGTTATGACACATTTTGAGTGTATTCATAACTACATACAACTCAATATCATGGTTAGAGTAGGATAGTTTTTTTCATGAGGGTGTAATTTTTGAGAGCCATAGGCTACCACCTGTCTCCCTTGAACCAAGACACACCCCAAACCCATGCCCGAACCATTGAATAAAAAACCATAACCCAAAATTAGTTTTAGAATAATTAATATTGGAGTTGAAGTCAATTTCACCTTCATTTCCTCAAAATATCTCTAACACCTGTCATTCCACTTAAAATTTACACCCTTATAGGTTAAATATATCATCAGATATGAAATATTGAAGAAGTAAAAAAAAACACCTATAATAACTAGACAAACCCAAGAATATTTAGATCTAAAAATAATTTCTTAGCTTCTCCCAAGAAATAACTACCTATACCATTTCAAGATCCACTAATATTCCCCTATTAGATATAACATTCCCCATAAACTTTACTTATTGAATCTAAAACTCACATTTGTAAAAATTACCATACAAATGACGATCCCTCAAAGTTCCAATACTAATATCTGAATGGTACATGTGATAATACTCTAAATTTGAGTAAACCAAAATATTATCCATAAACAAGATAAAAAAAGAGTCTTAGAATCGATGAAATATCCGGTTCATCAATTCCATAAACATTGCAAGAGCGTTACTTAGTCAGAATGGCATAACCAGAAACTAGAAATGACCATACCAGCTCCTAAATTATACATTAGGTATATCATGTTCTCATATTATCAATTGGTGGTACCCTATACATAGGTAAATTTTTGAAAACTAACGAGCCCCTATAAGATGATCAAAGAGATCATCAATCCTAGGAAAGGGATATTTGTTCTTTATGGTCATCTGATTTAACTTTTGATAATAAATACAAATTCCGAGACTCACATATTCATTATTAGAAAAGAGGGAAGGAAAATTCCATAGAATCACACTAAGATAAATAAATCCATTAGCCTCAATATATGAAATCTATACCTTAATTTCTACCAACTCAGTAGGGGCCATATGGTAAGATGGAATAGAAATGTGAATCATAACAGAGAGTATTTAAATATAAAAATCAACATATATCTTAAGAGGTAAACGAAAAAATCATATGAAAAGACCTTGGGATATGCACAAACCACCATAGATAGCAGAATTCCCAAAAAAGGGTCAATACCATCAATTCTTTTCTTCTGAAAACTGGTATGATATTACCCCATCATAAGGAACAACATGACCCGCCCTTCCTGATCTAGAGTCCCACTCACCCTAAAAAACACAAGTAACCCCATGGGCAGTTAAGAACTAAACTTTAAAACAATAAAAATCTATCTGGGACTTAAAAATAATAATCCAATCCATGCCTATAATGAATTCAAAGGTGTTAAGATTAAGAACTAAGAATTCACACTCCACATCACGGTCTTCTATCATCACCCAACATACTAGGCACTTGAAACCTTGTTCATACATCTTTCTAAAAGGTGTGTAAAGATAAAACAATAACAACATAATATCCAAACAAAATCACAACATTTTAACTAGCTTTGATGATATTAAAGAATTATTAACACCTATATTAACAAAATATAGCACCATAGATGAAAAATAAATAGTGTACCTCTAACTATGGCTGGACCTACTTTATATTCCTCTAGTGTATACCCCACCATATAAAGTTATCCGATATAAGCTCACACCTAAGCTTTATTAACAAAAAAGACATCCCTCTTAGCCTAAGGATAAGACCCCACACCCTTGGAAGCATAAATACAAACATGTGATCCCTTTTTGAATGTGGATCCATCCTTACTAACTTGGGACATCCTATCACAAAAATGTTTTAGATGAAAAAATTGTCCATAATAATGAAAATTCTTAGGAACCTCCATAAAATTAGTCTTGGTATGACCAGGTTAACAACACTGATAGAAAATGACCTATTTTTGTTCAGATGAATCCCCCAAAACTGGTCCTAAAGAAAATTGGCTACCTTTACACTTCCTTTTCTGGAGAGAAGATACACCTTGGATGATGATAGTACCAAATAAAGCTCATCATAAACTGATTTTTATATCTATTTCAGCATCTACCAAATATACATTATCAACTACCTTCGCGAAGGTTGGAAGACACATGAGAATCAATATCGACCAAATATCATCCTTAAACCCCAACTAAAACCTCCAATCCTTTAGGTAATCATTGGTGACTAGATCCAATTCCAACTACACCAAATAATAAAAATGGATGGAATACTCTAAAATAATACACTCTCCTTACTCTAAGGTAAAATACTCCTAGGTCTTTTCCCCTTGTAATTTCTCAGGTTAAAACTGCCAGTTTATGATTTTATTCGAATAATCCTATGTAATATCCTCATGCAACTTAGCTTTCACAATAGAGTCCCACTATCTTCTTCCTATTCCTTCAGGAATATACATGGAAAACCCACATTAGAGTCCACAAGAGTCTTCAAGAAGTTGAAAAATACTCTCAATACGCTCAATAAATTATTTAAATTCTTGTGGTTCTTTATCAATATGGAAGGCAAGTGGATACTGATTTGTAAACTCTAAGACATGATACACTACTCATTCTGGGTTCCAAAAACCTACTTGACACAGAGTCTGAATAATGTGTATAACAACTTCTTCCAAGGGAGTGTACATTAGAATATTTTCTTACAGAACATGTATAAAAAATTCCTCTCTCATATTTGGAAGATATATTTTAGGAGTAATTTTCTAATAATCACAAGAAAAAAATGAATCAGTCATGAGAAGATTCCAAAATCATAGGATAAAATTTAGGTATTGAGATCAAATATTTAAAATGATGAGAATTTAATGAATTCATGAATTATTCAAACAAAATATAACTCCTTAAGAAAAGAATAGATCCATTTAAATAAACTTCTCATAAAACTCATTCAAATGACCTCAAACACCAAGTCTCAAACCTAGTAAAATTTTTACGACCACCCATGGTAACTTGAGTTCAAACACAAAAGCGAGCTAGCCATGACCCTTCCCAAACTTACTACCCAAAATCTAACAATCCCAACTCTTGTCTTCTAAATACATAGAACCAAAATCAGTTAGTGTTAAAACACTTCATACTGAGCACCCCTATAATACTAATTTGTAACAAACCAACCCAGTTTAGCTAAACCATCCACTCGAGCTATCCATCACATAGTGAGGTATAACAAAGAAAACAAAACAAGTGTTGAATATCACAAAAACAAGACATAAAACCAGAGTGAAATTTGGAATAAAGTGATAAAAAAATATCCATATAACCTAATAAAAATAGGATAAACTAGAAAATAATGATAAGACAAGACAAATAAGTCTCTATGTGACCTACCATTACCCCAAAACCATCCCTCTGTATAGGAAAAAGATGATGAGAGAACATGACATGCTACATGATTCCCGTCCCTTTTCCCGATTCTTGAAAAACAAGTTCTAAAACCTCGCAAAGGTAAAATTAGGGTGTGAGAATAGAGTTTGGTTGGATACCACCAGAAAAATCTATATGAGTTCTAATATCAAGAATTCACAAGTTCTAGATTTAAAAAAATCTAGTTTATAAAGCATTTTCATAAATAAAACCATTTGTAAACATTTCATTTTTTTTCAAAAATTCATACCATATTCACCAAATATAAGAATATAAAAATTATAAAGGAAAAATAGGTAAATTAAACATGTGAGAAAATATCCATGAAATAAACCATTATGTGATAAATCAGGTATAAAAGAAAAATCACACCATTTGGGATCTACCATATGGGAATATGTATAATACATAAATGAAGACTAAACTAGGAAAATGTTTGTTACAACTAATATCAACTCCTATCACAATCTATCGATATTGAAAATGAAACCCTAGTGGTTACACACACACTAGGGTCACCTATGTCCATTTCCTGATGCACCCAAGGTTTCCAATGTGCCATGTTTTCTCAAAACCATTTCCAAAACCATGATTAAATTTAATTAAAACAAATTTTCACTAAATAAAATCCATTATAATGAAAAAAATAAATAAATCAACAATAATATATAGAAAATCAAGAATTATCAACACTTTCATAGATCCACTTACCTCAAGAATGATGAAAGCCTATCTGCCTTTGATAATGGAGATCTAAAAACCACAGATCATACTTTGAAAGAGAAGGCATGATAAGAAACTAAAATGTATAGATATAAAACACCAATAGATAAAAAAATACACCCAACACTACCATCAAGACTAAAGGAAATAAAGAAGAAAAAATACTACTTACCAGGGATATACTATGCAACCACCATAGGAATAAAATACTAAACGAAGCGATCTTGAAGGAGGGAGATCACCCAAAATCTCCCAAAAAAATACAGGGTTTTATAGGAAATCATGCACATAGAATGATAAAATAATTAGGTGTGTAGCGCATCTAAAACCACTAGATGCAAGGAATTCATGTCGTGAATCCCTTTAATGGCGTGAAATCCCACGTTTTAAAGATATGGTTAAAAAGGAATCCCCTCATATTAAATTAAATCCTGATTAATATTTTCAAGACATGTAAAGATTTAATGGACTATAAAATTTTCATTACCAATAAGAGATTAAAAGAATATTTCCCGCAATATATTCACATATTGTAATCCATTCTCGATGTGAATGTGTCAATCATAAAGTTCTTAAACCATTTTTTCACAAAAAAACTACGAACCAAAACTTAAGTCTCTTTGGTCCTAAGGATAACCATATAAATCCATTCAAACACTTATACCTAGTCTCCATTAATTAAAAAAAACATATATCCCTAAAATTTAGGACATTTTTCCCAGTAAAGGCTCTCTATTCCTAAGAATCACACAATGCACCCCAACAAAAAGGGAAACCATAAACAAAAGACAAGGAATACCTGAAGGAAGGTAATGAGGTGTAAAATGGATGATATATATAAGTTTATTTAAATAAATAATATGGTATTTATTATATAATGGTCATTATTAAGGATAAAATAATACCCACCTTATTTCTATAATGATATTTGAAAAATGGAAACGCTACTCATGCGTATATACGACCTACCATCTCCATGATTGTAACATTGTTCATTTTTCATAACTGTATTTCATGGTTGGTTTTAAAATTATAATTGATATATAAAAATTATTACCATTTAATGATTATGATTCTATGGATGATGGAATAATGACCACTTTGACCATAGTCAACCTACCAAAGTCAGTATGGACATATGATCCAAATATCATCAAAAAATCCAATGTGAACTTAATTGATTAAGTAATTGTATATAACATGGTATTAAATAGAATAAAAGGAATAATGAACTTTAAAAAGGTTCTTAATAAAGTAAATAATTAACATAATATTGTTATTTAGGAAGATAAATAATGTATATGACAATTTAGACTCAAGGTAAGGGAATTTATTTTAAAAATATTCTTTTAAAGTTTCCTTTCCAACTCTTTCCTCATATGCCTATTTTTTTAAAATTATTTTATAGATGAATTTATATGAAAATAAATGAATTATAAAGGAAATTTTATGACCCATTTTACTTTATTTATATTTTTTTAAAAGGAATTTTTTTTCATATTTTATACGGAATGTTTTTAATTTATTTTAAAAAGACTAAAGGAATGTTCTATTTTAACGTATACGATGACAAAAAATTTTCTCACCTCTATAACCATTATTTGATATTTAAATTCATTTATAAGATTCCATGTTTTATTCATAGAAAAAAACTCATTTCCTATGTTCTGGTTATTTTAAAAAGAGTTTTAAAATGGAATGAATATATCAATATCTAGAAATGTTTTCTTATGAGTGTAAAGAATATTTTGAAAACCATAATTTTTTATGTGTTATTATTATGTTATGGTTCTTGGGAATTATTTATTATAATGGGTAGTTTTGTTATATACCAATGATGGGTGGGTATTTGATATCCCTATAATTAATTGGATAAAATTTATTTTTGGAAGTTGAACATGAGGGTTATTCTAAGTATAACTGTGATGGTTATTTTAAGTGTAACTGTGATTGTTACTCTATGTATAACCATGATGGTTATTCCATGTGAAATGTGAAGGTTATTATATTTATAATAGTTTTCGTTATTCCATATGTATGAGTGATATGAAAATGATTCCTTAAGTTACATATATGATTTATCTATGATTTCTATGAGTTTTAATGGAAATATTAGTATTTAAAAAAAATAAACGAGATTATTTTATTAAAAAGGAAAAGTATATGTTAGTACATAAGGGTGAATAGTATGGTTTTTTGAAAAAAATTTCATCCGCTTTTCACGATTTCAAAGAAACCTTTATGAGTTTTATTTTTCCTTGAAGGTTTTTATGAAATGTTTTGTGAAAATATTTGGGCAGTTAATTTCATTTTTGGGGTAAGAAAAATTTTATTTTGAACCCAAATTTTATTTTAAAAAAGGAAATTTTTTATAAATATTCATGGAATAATGGTTTCTTTCTTTATTTTATGCCCCTTACTAAGATTTTTTGTTCTCATCCTATGTTTTAAAATATTTTTCATAGGTTTTTAAGGATGAGTAGAGGCAATAATGAGGTCAAGATCAAAATTGTGAAATTATTTGATGAAAACAAAACTTGTTATATCTTAAAAGTTTTTTATGAAAAAATGGATACTAAGTGGGAGTTTCCACTTTGTGATGTAAAATTTATTTTTTTAAGGGTGATGGAATAATTATCTAAAACTCTAAACCTAAATGATATTTGAGAATGATAGAAAATGAATTATTGCATAAGGATACTAAAATATTTATTGTTTAAGGCTAGGTACTTAAATATACCTTCATTAATGTTTTTTAAATTTTAGTTAGGTCCTTTATGAAACATAAACTATAAAATTTAATCTTAAATCCTTTAAGAATTATTGAAATTATCTTAAATGTTATTGAAACTCTATTAATCACTTTTAACAATTAAACTTTTCAAATAATGAAATATGAACCATTAACTCAACTTGTATTGAAACATCCTCCAATCTGGAACTCTATCATATGGCTGAAAAGGGTGGGTTATGAGAACTAAAGTGCACTTTCCCATACGTCATAGGCTACCGAATAGTAGTGGGGGTGTGAAATGTATAGTGGGGAGACTATACACCCTGATATTAAGTGTCATAACATCAGAAACAATTCATGATAAAATTGAAATAATCAAAGTAAAGACATAGCGAAAGACCACAATAAAAACCAACTAAAAAATACAATAAATAAATAAAGAATAATGTAATGATATGTTGTAATATAACTAAATTTCATGCTAGAATAATAAAAGAAAAAGAATAATAGAATCAAATAAAATAATCAAGTACCGAGTCTCTAACCCCACATCGGTCCCAACTCCAAACTCTATCCCATCCACAAAAAAACACTCAAAAGCAAGGTCCCCTGCCCTTGTCCAAACCTGCATCCATGAAATCTTCTTAGGTACCAAAATACGTCCCAAATAGGGTGTGATTATAACTCAATAGGTCGACACCACCATTTCTAAACATAACCAGTCTGATAATAAGTGTATTTAATAAATTGATAACCTATTTTATTAATTAATTTTACAATTAATAAAATAAAACAACAACCTGATTTTAATCCATACCATAATATCTATAAGCATGTATTATAACCATGACAACCACAACCATATAACCAAGGTAAAATAACCTAATTCAGTGCCATGCCAGAATATCTTTGGTCATGTCTTATGAACATTCAAACCACAACCATATGACTATGGTATAATAACAAAAATCTGGGTTAAATCCCTATAAGACTTAAAACATCCTTGAAAAATCCCTATAAGCATTACAACATGGGATTGGGAATAACCCACTCTCTATAAGCATTACAACATAGAATTAGGCTGATACTACTCAATATCATTATTACAACATATAAGTGTGTAAGTTCCAGGGACGATCCTAATATATAAGTATTACAACATGGAACACAATCCCTATAATACAACATGAATTTCATAGTATCACATCACAATTATCAATCATTAATTATGAGAATTTTTATTCTTCTTTCATATGCCACTTGAAATTTAACTCACATTTTATTAAAAATTATATCAATAATAAATAAGACAAAATTTATGGATTCTATGATAAGAAATTACTCTAGGTAACATATCGTGCTAAACATACTTTAATCCATTTTACAATTCAATTATGATCATGGTTCACTCACCCCATGGGTAGCCATAAGCTAGTTAAAAATCCATTTGAAACCAAAGGACTTAAAGGAATAATTCAGTTTGTTTATTTAATTAATTTGGGCTCAAAAAATGATGGTGAAATCTCAATATTACATAAAATTGGAAATTATCAAACCATAGGGTTAAAATTTAGACCCCTACCATTAACTGATGATCCAAAAACACTTATAATGGAAAACACCCATGAGGAAAAAGGTGAAGATAATTTTAAATAGGTTCTTAGATCAAAACTGATCAATATCAAAACCAAAAATGAAGTTGGTCAAATAATTTCACCAAAACGGTTGGATAAGAAGGAAGATAAATAAGACACATAATTGAAAAGACTTACCAGGGATTGCTCACAAAAATAGAACATCCAAAAGGGAAGTTGGCACCCAAAATCACACAAAGAAATCCCTAGGGTCAAGAGAAGAAGATCTGCAGCCAAAATAATAATAATTCATCCGCATTTCATGTTTAAAATAGTTGGTTAGGAATTTACATGTCATGTAATGTGATCACACATCGTACAAATGTTTTTAATGGAATACATTAGAAATAAAATCACCTTAGATTTATTTTTTAAAACCCTAAAAAAATTACATGACGTGTAATCCCTTTACACAACATGTAAATTTTATGTAGTTTATTTTTCATACCATTTTTATTTTAAACAATCCAAAACTATTTTAAATTTTCTCATCTCACTAAGAACCCATGAAAAATTTAACCATATATACCCATACTCCCTTAATTCAAAGAAGCATACATCCCCAAAATTTATGTCATTTTCTCTAATAAAGAACTCATCACAAATGCTCTCTGGTCTTTAACAAGTTTCCTTTCACCACAAGACTAATTCTATTCAAATAACATACCCTCATGATGAAAACACAACTGAAAGAGAAGATTAATGAAAAACTCAGAGAGAGACATACCTGAAAAAAGTCAGGATCTTGCAACCTCCCCACCTTATAACAGCTCGTCCTTGAGCTACCTCAAGAGTCACTGTGAGGTCTCAAAAAAAGTCTGGACACTATGTTCACATATCATACTCCCTATCCTAGGTATCTTCCTAAACTCTCCCATGACGATACTCCACTCAAACCAACAGTATAGTCCCACCCCAAAGATATTTCTCACTATGATCCAAAACCCATATCAGATTCTCCTTAAAGGACGCATCAACACAAAGCTCAATGTCTGCAACATATATCAATTGGGAATTTTATAGGTGATATATTTATTGTTTATAAACATTGAATACGTCATTAATGTCATTGTATCACCATGGAATGGATAAATGGTACACCACTAGACCAACCCTTGCCGCTATTTCAAACAGCTTGAAAAACCTAGGCACTAACTTTCCCTATTTCCTGATGCGGTGCCAATCCAACCTAGGTGAAACTTGAAATAAAACATGATGACCAACCTTAAATTCTAGAGGTCATCTCTATTGGTCAATATATGATTTTTTCCTACTCTATGTGGTCACCAACCACTGTCTAATTAGTTGAACCCGTTTAGATGTCTCCTGCACAAGACTAGACCCAACAAGTACTGAATCACATGACTTCAACCAACAAAGAGGATAATGACATGGCCTACCATACAAATACTCAAAAGGTTCCATTTATATCGATTCTTGGAATCTATTATTATATGAAAACTCCACGAGTTCTATATATTGCTCCCATGGACCACCAAAAATAAAAAACATAGGCTCATAACATATACTCTATATCCTGAATAGTCCATTCAGATTGACCATCAGTTTATGGATGATTGGATATTCTTGAAAGAAATCATGATCTCAATTCTTTCTAAAGAACCTACTAGAAAAATGATGTTAAATGAGGATATTTATATGAAACAATACTCATTGAAACACCGTGCAACCAAACCACCTCGCACACATAAATATTACCCAAATCATCAACTTTGAAGGTTTTTCTAATAGGTAAGAAGTGGGTTAACTTAGTCATTCAATCCACAAAAACCCATTAAATATCATTCTTATGGGTTATCCTTGGTAGTAATATGTCAAAATCCATTACAACATCATCCTATTTCCACTCAGGAATGGGTAGAGGATGAAAAATCCTAGTCAGCCTCTAATTCTTTTCTTTCACCTACTGAAAAGTGAAGCATATAGGCATGAATTTTTCTAACTACTTCTTCATTAATAACAACTAGTACTATCTATAGATAAAATGATACATCTTTGTTAAACCAAGATGCACCTCCCATCTAGAAGCATGAAACTCTCTCATTAGCTCATCACAAAATCCCATAGAAACCCATACTCAGTTATGGAAAATAAGAGAATTTTCACAACCAAGAGACCATCCTGATGGCATCACCCCACCATATATTTTGTCTCTTAGAAATATTCCCTCCAGATTAGACAACTGCTCGATCTTAATCTGGTCCAAAATCATGGGTATAACAGATGTTGAAATCATAGCTACTCACCCCTAAGATCCCTGAACATCCAAATGCATGTTTGAAAAGAAGGAAATTATCCACCACTTGTCATAAGACTCCTATAATTACTATTTTTGTGTCTTTTGGATAAAAGCATCGTCAATGATGTTTCCATTTTCTGATGTATATTCCAATTCAAAATTGAAAGACTATAGATACTCAACCCACCTCTTTTGTCAAAGGTTCAGGTCTATCTGAGAAAATATTTACTTGAGGCTCTTGTGATTAATGTATACCACCAAAGTCTCACCCATGAGATAATTTCTACAACATCTCAGGGAATGTAACACTACACTAACTCTAGATCTTGATAAGGGTAATTCCTCTCATGCAGTCACAACTGCATGAATCCATAAGCAACCACATGATCCTCCTGTATTAGAACTACTCTGAGTCTGACTCTGTATGTGTCACAATACATGAAATATGATTTACTCTACATAGGTAAAGTGAGGATAGGATTTGAGTTATCACTGATGAAAGATACCATAAGCTGATCTAGAAAGGGGTGAAAGATCCTATTCATTAAGTCCATGAATACCATAGATGCATTAGTCAACCCAAAAGACATCATTATGAATTCATACCATCCATATCTACTCCTAAAAGAAGTTTGAGGTATGTCTGATAGTCTCACCCATAACTTATGATATCCTGATCTCAATTCAATCTTGGAGAATATCTTATGAATGTCAATATATCCCTATGTTCCTATTATGATGCATGTATTTTCATATCACTCTATACCGGGCCACGAGTACAAATCTTAAGAAACAATAAAAATCATAAAATAATAACCACACACAACATGTGAATCACCCAAGGTGAAATAACATCAATTTTAATAAGCACACAAACAATAGTAATCCCATACCTATACAATTGGATTTTCCACTATACATGGGTTAGTTGTTCCCATGAAAAAGGTAATTACCAAGTCCCAACACATCCTAGTCCTCTTTACACCTTTACCAAATAGTAAAGTAGAAAAAATGAAAACCTGCTCCTTTGATAACACTTTGTAATATTCCCGAATATGGCGCTCTCTCATGTGGATGGAAATGGTTGGTTATGAGACCTCAAGAGTGCCTCCCCATATTCCAGAGGATACTGACTAGTAGTGGGGGGTGTAAAATGTATTGTGGGAAGATTATACCCCCTGGTATGATGTTTCATAGTAGTAGAAACAACTCATAATAAAATGGAAATAATCAAAGTAAATACATAGTGAAAGAAAATAATAAAATGCAACTGAATAATCCACTAAATAAATAAGGAATAATGTAATGAAGCGCTGAAATGCAAATAAATTCCCTGATAGGAAAATAAAATAAAAATACTAGCAGATTCAAATAAAATACTCAAGTCCTAGGTCCTAAAACCCACATCAATCCCAACTCCAGACTCCAACCCATCCGCAAACAAACACTCAACCATAAGGCCCCTTAGACTTGTCCAAACCTGCATCCACAAAATATTATTTGGTTCCAAACGGAGGCCTGAATAAGGTGTGAGTATAACTTATTAGGTCAACACCACCATGTATTAAAAAAAACAGTATGATAAGAAGTGTATTCATTAAAGAGATAATTAGGTGTATTAGTTAATTTAACAATTAATAAAATACAACAACAAAATGATTCGACTTAATGATGGAATATCTCTGAGCATGTATTATTACAATTATAACCACAACCATATAACCAAGGTAAAATAACTTTCTTTGGAACCATGCCAAAATATCTCTGAGCATTTCTTATGACCATGCCAACCTCAACTATATGACCATGGTATAATCACAAAAATCCAGGTCAAATACCTATAAGCATTACAAAATCTAGGATAAATCCCCATAAGCATTACAACATGTGACTGGGTATATCTTTCTCTCTATAAGCATTATAACATGTGACTAGGACAAACCCGCTCAATATCAACATTACAACATATAAGTGTAAAAGTTCTAGGGTCGATCCTAATATATAAGCATTACAACATGGAATATAATCCCTATCACACAACATGGATATCACAATATCATATCACAATTATCAATGTTTAATTATGATAATTATCATTATTTTTTCATATTACACAAGAAATTTAATCCATATTTGATTAAAAATTATATCAATAAGAAATAATCCATAATTTAGGGATTCTATAACAAGAAATCACTCTAGGTCACATGTCATGTTAAACATACTTTAATCCATTTTCCAAATCAATTATAATAATGGTTTTCTCACCCCATGGGAAGCCATAATCCAGTTAAAAATAAATTTGAAACAAAAATACTTCAATGAATAATTCCATTTGTTTATTTAATTAATTTGGGCATACACAATGATGGAACAATCACAATATTGCATAAACTTGGAAATTATCAAACCATAGAATTAATATTTAGACCCCTTACCATTAACTGATGATACAAAAATGATTCCAATGACAAAGGTCCGTAAGAAAGAAGGTGTAGATGATTGTAAAGAGGTTCCTAGATAAAAATTGATCAATATAAAAACCAACAATGCAATTGGCCAAAGGACTTCACCATAATAGTTGGAGAAGAAGGAAGAGAAGGAAGAAACCTAACTGAAAAGACTTACTAGGGATCAATCACACAAACGAATATCCATAAGGAAAGTTAGCACCCCAAAATCACATAGAGAAATACCTATGGTTGATAGTAGAATAGGTATAGAAGAAACAATGAGAATTCAGTCACATATCATGTTTAAAATAATAGTTTGGGCATTTACATGTCGTGTAATGTGATTACATGTCGTGTAAATGTTTTTAATGGAATATGAAAAAACCCATTTCCTTGGATTTATTTATATAAACTCGTGAAAAATTATACGACATGCAATCCCTTAACATGACATGTAAATGTTCTACAGTTTATTTTCAGCCCATTTTCCTTTTAAAAAATATGAACATCTTTTAAAGTTTATTATCTCACCAAGAACCCATGAAACACTTAACCCATTTATACCCTGATTCCCTTAATTCAAACAAGAATACATCTATGAACTTTAGGTCATTTTCTAAAATAAATCTCTCCTCAAAAATACTATCCGGTCTTTCTCAAGTTTCCTTTCACCTTAATACTGTGTTTATTCAAACTACAGACTCTCATGATGAAAACACAACCGAAAGAGAAGATTAATGAAAAAATTAGAGAGATATGTACCTGAAAAAAGACAAGATCTTACACGTATCCTCCCATAATTATTTATATAACCTTGTAAATGTAAAGTTCATTCAACAAATAATTTATCCTATTAATTTTTATACTTAAATAAAATTTGAATACCTTTATAAATAAATTAAATCCAAATTATTCATTTAATTTATTTATTTTACGTGTGATAATTTTTGATCCCACATAAGGAAGATACCTTGGGGGGGGGGGTAATCAAGTTATATTAGTTTCAATATACCCTTCCAATGATCTTGTTCCATGATTAGTCATGACACTGTTCTCTCTCTCATAATAAATTATAAAAGTGGTGAAGAAAATAAATAAAGACATAAGTATTTTTACTTGGTTCACATGTGATGGGATATATTTAAGTATCATACAATGATGGTGTGTTAATGTACCATATTCACTAAGTGTAATACTTGTTTGCTAAAAATTAAAGACGGTATAACTGATCCTCTTGGTTTAAAACCCTCATAATGGTTGGGAAATAACTTATCTTCTCACTTAGAATGAATACACTACTCCTTAAAGTGTTTCCTTGATCTTCCAAAAACCAAGAATGTAAGCTACAATAAGAAAAATGTAGAAATATCCTCCTCCTTAATCAACATGAAAAAAATACACAAACTTCTAGTGATATGTACTCCTATATAACCATTTTTTATAGAAATATATGAAATTCAATTTCTCTATTACCTTTATCAAATCCAATTTTCTTTCATCCTTTTAAATAGGAATATTTATCCAATCTTTAAAGAGAACCACCATCATTACTTTATTTAGGATCTTTAATTTTACTTGATTATGATGAGAAAATTCATCCAAAATAATTCTTTAAAACTAAGTTAAACTTATTTAATTTTAATCTCTTAAAAATCCATAAAATGTTATATCATTGGAATCTAGGAAATATGCTTAACTCGACACTATCATGGAATAACCATCAGCATCACAACAAAACAATCCCTTCCTCCAAGTTTCATAGCTCAGAATTTTAAATTTATGACATGTTGATTCTTTAGAAAATATCTTTTACTTAAATGTATTGAAAAAAATAAATGTATCATAACACAACTAAATATTTCAAGAAAATCACTAAATTTTGTTGGAATCCATGTTTCAGCATGAATATTTTACTTTTACTCTTATGTAACTCCCTTATGGTGTGACCTTCATCCTTGTAGTGTGATTCCTCCACGTGCTTTATTCCTCTACATGATTATTGTAGCATGAAGTTTTTTAATAGAGTAATCACTCTTCTAGATCTAGAAAGTTTGATAAAAAAATTTCATAGGGTGCATATTACGGTGTGCGCTCTAACTTTATAGTGTAGTAGACATTACTATGGCATGAAATATATCCTCCAAGATAGAACACCTCCAAAATTACTCTAAAATCCACCAAAACCAATGAAACCAACTCACTATGATTCTTTGAGTCCTTTTTTAATATTCTTCTCCTTTTTTAAGAAAAAAAATAAAAAATAAAACCTTTTATTTTTGATAATAATCTCCCCCTTTGGGTTTATTGAAAACACGCCATCCTATCTTAAACCAACAAAAACCTTCTGCCTAAAACATAATTTTTACTTGGAACAACTTGTATCTTTAGATAATGTAGCTAATGATTCACTAATATTCTAATTCAACATCATATAATTCATGATCTACATGATAAATAAGGTCCAAATGAATTTTCCCCATAAAACACTTCATTTATCTTCATGCTTGAAACAACTTGTTTCCATGACTAGTAAATTAGTCTCTTTGACATTAATTTTCACCACTTATTGACTATACATATGAATATAAACCAATTTCAATGATCACTACTTGAATAATCCTTTAATTTATCTCCCCTAATGTCTTCAAAATAAATTATTCTTTATTTCTATCTCTTTATTAACATGGATATCTCCCCATTTATTAATAAGAAAAGAGAAAAAATTTCTTAGGAAATATCCTCCTTTTGAAGGAAAAATAGGCTTATATATCCTATCTATCAATAAACCCAAAGAGTAATTCTATGAAATTTCATAATATAGAATTAAAACATCATTCAATTAATCCATGATGAATATTATACATTCTCATGAACCACTTATTTAAGATATCACTTACTGGGATTATGAGTGGAACAATAAACACTTTAAGAGAGTGGGGGTCCATTCTATAAATGATCTAGATAGATAGTGATAGCCATATTCTAAGAGTCAACTAATACTTCTCAAATACCTCTTTAGGTAATTACTTCATCATGATATTCAAAACCTAGATTTGTATAGACATATACTCTAACTTTACCATCCCTTGCTCAAATTTCTCCTTAGTGAAGTGATATTTGATCTCAATTTTCTTTTTTACTTGAATTATAGATATGTATTTTACTATGATAAATAGTACTTGAGTTATCACACCTTATTTAAATAGTGAATTCCACTTCAAATCTGATATCCTCAAGTTATTTCTTCATCTATAGAAATTAGGTATTCACTTGAGTTGTCACAATGTATTTAGCTTCCATAGTTCTCAAAGAGATGAAAATTTTCTTCTTTTTTAACCAATAAATACTAAAATCTATATAAAAAAATATGCCACCTAATTTTGACTTTTGATCATCCAATGAACCAATTAAATCGATATCTATAAATCCCAATAAATTCAATTATGGTGTTTCTTTCTAATACAATATAAAATCCACCACACCTTTAGTATAATATAATATCCTTTTTTACTACTTATAAGTGGTTTTATTTAGGATAACTTTAGTAATATATGTAATAACAAGTAGAAAATATAATTTTAGGTCTTATCATTAGTAAGTATAGTAGGATTCCAATTATTTTCCCATAATCCATCACATTAATACCTTTTCCATCATTATCCCTTAACATCTTCATCCAGGTATCAAATAATGTTTTCATTAATTTGGAATCCTCCATTCCAAATATATTCTACACCTCTAGAACATTTTAATTGAGAAATAAATTTTTCATACCTTCCTTGTATCACATGTAAATTAAGGACAATGTCAACTCACCAATCATCAACATTTCAAACTCACACATCATTAATTACTTAATCTAATTAAATTTTTATTCATTTAATCCTCCAAATAATATGCCTTAAATATATAAAAAAACTAACACCATTTGATTACTCTCCATTTTATAATAGGGATCATGATTAACTCCACCATGTTGGAATCTATGTTTTATTAGGTGTTGATAAAGTCTAGAATACCAAGATCTTAGTTATTGGTTTATCCCATAGAAAAACTTACTTAATTTCTATACTTTTATTTCATATTTATGAATAATAAAACCATTAATTTGTTTAATGTACACTTCTTCCTTATGTAATACATTAAGTAATGATGACTTGACTTCCATTTAAAATACCTTGAATCTACTTTACACTGTTATAATTGAGAATATTCAAATCATTTCCAACCTATCCATGGGAGAAAATGACTCATTCAAATCAATTCATTCAATATATAAATAACATTTACACATAAGTAATTCCTTGTTTTGAGTCACTTTTCCTTATTCATTAAGTTTTTTTTATGGAAAACCCATTTGGTTCTAATTATATTCTTATCATTCAGCCTCAAAAAAAATTTCCATTATAATTATTCTTGATTTGGTCATGCTCTTCATACATTTCCATAACCCAATTCCTATCCTTAGTATCCTACTAAAAACTCTTAGTCTCTACTTGAGATAAAATATAAGTTTGTTGTAGAGACTTCATTATCCTTGTTTTCACTGGAGTCATCCAGTCATTGATGATATTCTACTCATCGATTTTATCACTGATTATTTTATTTATTATAGTGGATGTACTTGATTTATGAATCTCATCATATATGTCTTCTTTGGAATAATTATTAACCCCTATGCTCCCCTTGATCTTACCAACTCTGCACCACCTTCCTATAGAATTGTCTCACTAGTTTATTGTAAATTTTGGTCATTTTCCATGATATTAATATCTTTTATTTTAATAATATTTCCAATCCTTTTATTAAAACATTTTCATTACTTACTCTTGGATGTGTATACAAGAAATATTTCTTTTTTTATATGAGATTTGAACTTCATTTGGATCTTCTCCTTGTTGATAATGAATCATATAATTCTAAATATTTTAAAGTATTTCAAATTTTGATACTTCCCATACCACATCTCATTTAGAGTGTTTTCTTCACACTAAAAAAACAAAGATTTACTTGTGATGTTTACTGATGTCAATACTACATTCTTTCAATACCTAATTGGAAAGTATTTATTAATTATCATCATTTATTCCATATTATATATATTATTATCTCTCCCTTGAAATACACTTTTTTTGATGAGTTATTAACATTGAAACTTGGTTCCTCATTCCATGCTCCTTGAGATGAAATTCCACTTGGATCCTAGTAAAATCCATGTCATTATTGGTATAAAATTTCAATATTTTAATCACCATCAATTTCTACACCAATCTTGGATATTTTTTAATGCAATTGAGAATTTTAAACTTTTTAGTTATCATCATAAACTATACCATCCCATTGAAATAATAAATCAATATACCACAATATTTTTTTCTATCATTGAAATTATATGATATTGGCCCACACACATTAACATGAACCAACTCAAGTAACCTCATAAATATTTTATCATTCAGTTTCTAACTATTTAGTATGATATTCCTCTTTTGGAAAGTATCGTACATATGAGTACAATCACATGAAAATATAGAGATATTACGAGCTCCATAATTATTCATCTCTTCCAAGTATTTTCAGATAAAGTAACCAATACTTTTGTTCCACAATATGTTTTCATCTTCCTTAGACTAAAATAACAAGTATTATTCTTCAATAATGAGGTAGATATTCCCCTTTGTGTGCTTACCTTGCATTAAAATTTCTCCATAGCATTTTTTGATGGTATAATTATTCCTGGGGAAATTAATTGCATTCCCAAAGTCACAAAATTAGACTACACTTATAAAATTTTGACCAATACCTTCCACTACCAATAAATTCATTCACCTCATGTATTTTCCTCTAATTTTAGCTTTCTCAAAGACAATAATCTTCAAGCCTTCATCATTTCTGAATCTTATGACACCATGTTTTTTATACTTTATCTCCATGATAAGATCCTTATTTCCATTTATATGATAAGTGTAACCACTTTCAATAATCTATAATCTATATTGATCCATTTCTTTTAAATAAATAACCACAACCTTCACCTTTTACACAATTTTATTTTTTTATCCATGTCTATTTATTCACATATTTTGGTGTGAGTGTGATTTCTCCTCCTCTGAGTAATTACGGATCAACCTCATATCACAAGTCTGTAAATTTAATTTTCATTTTCATCCTACGTGATAATGATTTAGCTACTTATATTTTCCTTTAACAAAATTCTTTATATCCTTTATGAGAAATAAATTTATTTGTGTCCATATCCTCCACACTAAAAAAATATCCAATGAAAACATATCACGTATATGAATTTCTTCCCATCAGTCTCCATTGATCTCATTTTTTGAGACACCTTTTAGACATGGAATAAACATATTTCATATGCCTCATATTTATAAAACAATAAAACCTAGTTTGTTGTGTATTATTTTGTGTATTAATTTATACCCTGATACTCTTTTAGTTATTTTGAGTTTCACCCAAATAAATCTTACTCTATGAAATGGGTTCTTGTATCTTCACCTCAACCATGATCTCCTTTCATTTATGATCAATCCCCACAACTGATTTATTTTTTGATAAGTCTATTTTTGATGAAGGAAATCCTATAAATTCACCATTATATCTATATACTTATACTTCCCCTTCTCAGTAGTCTATAAAATTCATTTTTTAATTTCATATTGGGAGTCAAGGGCCTCTCATAATATTCACTATTTCACTATAGAATGAAAATTTATCCTTTTATCCCCTCAATCCATTTGACTCAATCTTTCAATGTGATATACAAGCTATTGATATTTTGGATCTTCTATTAAATTTTGATTTTTCACTCTACTACCTTTTTCTAGATTTCTAGATTTCCAGATTTAAGACTTTGAATTTATACCTTCAATTAATATTTCTACTCATATGGATACTATATTTAGATTTTAGAATCATGAATAAATCCATTATATTTCTTTGTTTTGGACCTCCAAATAACTATTTCATAAAATTTAGCCTTTAGATTTACTTTGGGACCAAATCTACCCACAAATTATCCATGCTAACCATCACTGGAATCTTGAATTTCTGGTTTGTCTATAATAGTCACAAGAACATATTCATTAAGGTATTTTTAGTCTTCAATTTATTCCACTGAAATTTCTTTTTAAGATAACATATTATTTTAAAATAAAGTTCTTTTTTGAGGAATTTATATTGTGATTTCATTTCAACTTTTAAAATTTTGAAGAATTATTCATGGTTTTATCATATTCTTCATCTTCTCAAAATTTCATGGAACACTTACTGGTGAGGTTTCTAACTTTTCCACACATGGTGTGTGAGGATTTACATGATATAACTATAAAGTAGGCTGTGCTGGACAAAAATCCTCATAACACATTGACCCCTTTTATGCCGACATATAATTATTTACGATCACTTTATGATAGATCTATAATTTCCATGTTGACCATATTTTTATGGATGATATCCACATATACATCCATGTCTAATGATTAGAAATAATGTTGCTTCCAGTTCTTCAAAAGTTGAAATTTTTTTCCATCAAAGACCATAATCCCATTGAGATTGATGAATAATTCCATTGATTCCTAGAGACATAAATTCAAGGTTGAAACTTATGTTATGACACCACTTAGTGGTCACACACAAGAATGATACTCTTGGGGGGGGGGTTGAATAAGGGTATAACAATTTTGAATGACCCTTCCAATGATCTTGTTTCATGATTATTCAAAACACTATTATCTCCTTCGCAATGAATATGGAAGCAATGAAGTGAATAAAGAGATACATAAGATATTTTTACATGGTTTAACCAAAATATGCTATGTCCAAGAAGCATACAATGATAATGTTCCAGTGAAACAAATTCACTAAGTGAATTACTTGTTTTCTATAAATTTAGAGTGGCATCACTGACCCCGCAACACCTAAATATTTTATAATATATTTCTCTTTAAATCGATTAAAAATATGAAATGAAACTTAAATACATAGTTTGAACCTATTAAATTATACTTTAAAACCATTGATATATGTTGAATTCACAATTTTCTTATACATGACTATTATTTTTGTTGTGGCATGGTATTTTTAATAGCCCTGGTTTAAACCGTGGCTATATACTGTTTACAACAGTAGTTTAAACTGTGGTATGATTAGTGTATATTGACAATTATAACCATGTAAATTAGGATTTATATCCATTTTTAAAACCAAGGAAACATACAATCTTATATTATAAACTAGATTCGCCAGAATGAATTTCACCATTCAATGATTTTCACCAAAATCCAAATAAAAAACAAACAAAAAAAAGTCACACGTAATAAATTATTATTTTATATTCAATAAAAACAAACATAAGGATAGATATAAAAAAAATATACTTTCAATAATTCCACTCAATAATGGCATCATTTAAATCCTCATCAACAACATCACCATTGATTCTAATATCAACAATATTACCATTGACATCAGTATGTGTGACCCCAACACCACCATCATCACCACCAACATCCTCACCATAATCACCATAATCTTCACTAGAATCATAAAAAATAACTAAAAAATGATCTCCATCCTCATAATTTAACAAAAGATTTGATAGAAAACCATCCACTACTGCTGCACCCTCTATCAGAATTGAAGAGCATATAACTGAGATCACTTTAAATAACTGACAATTTTTATTCCATCAAGACTCTTTTTAAACTTGTTATTTTGATGTATTTATGGTGATATTTAACTATTATTGAGAAACCATACCTACATTTTTTATAAGATTAAATACTTGAAGACCAATATCTAGATGGTATGATTTTCTTTCTAGGTTTACAATAAAATATTTCACTGTGCTCATCACCTAGGACCGATGTAACTAATCATTTTTTCCAAATATGTCTGGTTCCTTATCAAATGAAACTTATAGAACATCCAATAAAAGAGTGTTACAATTTTATAAAATAATCAAAAAGATAAATAATATAAAACATGAATATAACTTTGAAAATATAAACAAACTAAAAACTTAAAAATAATATTACAATTTTATCTTATGTTTACTTAGTCAAGGTGATTCCATCTTTATTTTTTATATTGGTGTAAAATAATGTTTATAAAGGAACACATCCATTGATATTAAATTCTTATTTATGCATGAAAATTCATAATAAATCAATGAATAAATAAATAAATATTCAATGTTAAATGGTATATTACCCATGAAATTTTATGATCTAGCATGAAGTGCACCCCAAAGTATGAATATATTTCATTTAACTCTTATTTTTTGTGTTCCTTTCAGATGAATCCTATTAGTAAACAAAAATATACTAGAATTTTAATAAGTTTAAATGGATAAAACATCACCATTTCAACTAAATTACACAAATAACTAGGTTTTGAAAATTTTATAAAACCAAACACACTCATAATCACTAAATTTAAATTCAATTAACAAACCAACTAATTAATTCTAATCTACTATGAAATTAACATCTTAGATTATAATCAACCAAAAAATTTAGTACCAACTAATGAAAAAATGAACAATAAAAATCTATTTTTTATACCATAAT
Source organism: Viscum album (assembly GCA_963277665.1). Lineage (NCBI taxonomy): Eukaryota > Viridiplantae > Streptophyta > Magnoliopsida > Santalales > Viscaceae > Viscum > Viscum album. The sequence goes on along the minus strand of OY728161.1, from coordinate 692,527,918 downwards.
TAAACATTAATTTAATAGATATAATAAATCTATTTTAAAAATAAAAGTTAACAAGTGAACTCTATATAGAGACATTTGATACATTTAAATTTTGTTCAATAAAATTATATTTGTTTCAGTTTTATTAAGTACCTATTCTATTTGGTTTTATTTTAATAAGGGAGATGATATTTTGAGTTTCATGTATTATAATATATTCCATTTGTTTTCAATAAAGTATATATATTTTTTTTTGAGGAAGGATAATTTATATGTATGAGTGTTTATTTTATATTTTCACATAACATAAGCATATCTTCTTTATTATTTTAATTTGTTAAATTATTCTTAGTATCTACTTTAATTTATTGTTTAATATAGGAGGTTATATTCAATATACCGATATACATTTTATTTAAACATAACATTTAAATTCTACTTTATTTATTATAACTAAATTTAGATATATTTTTAATAAAAAACATACTATTTTTACTATATGTTTATATCTTTGGGAAAGTATCACACATGTATCATGGTGCATGCATAATTTACCTATCTTATGATACTAATTAACTGATCTTGGTAAAGGTATCATACTCTAGTTTTGATCTTATTCCATGAAAGGGACATGAATTTCTCTATATGAAATAGATTTAAGTGGAGAAAATGTTAACAATTTTGATTTTTTTTGATTCCAAGTGTTAGAGTGAGGAGTTGGATACGAGGTGTATTGTGATGCATTATATTTCAAGATGAGAAGTGTATTTACAATTAATGTAAAATTCATATTATAGAGGTCAAGATATTTGAGTCCACATGATAAGATTTTTCCTACTCATAACTTTTATGCGGTGGTAGTAATAATTTCTATCAAGAGTTGGATGCAACAACTTTTCACCAAATATGGCTATGTACTGAGATAATAAGTAGTAAAAATATATCTCCACATAATGTAATAATAATTTTATAGGAAATTTATTGGTTAAATATGGCCTATATTTTTATTTTTAACTTTTATACAAACTGGGGAAGGAGTAACCTCACTTTTGGTTTAAGAAATAGACTTTAAGGACAAGCTATGAAGAAAGATCATAGGCAACTGTTATTGATGATATTGCTAGATAAGATTCACATGGAATTTAAAGAGTCACATGGTTTTGTGATTCATTCTATACACAATGCAATGTATGATCTAGTGGAGTGGGTAAAAGATTGGAAATTATCTAATGCAGACTACTGTAGGATAATAGACAACCATGAGGGTTGGAAGATAGTAAAATAATAGTATATTTCTATGGATTAAGTCCTTTATTTCAGAGGATCTATGGTGTTGAAGAAAGAACCCATAGATGATGTATTAACGACTCACTATCATTCTAGTTTGGTGGTATATATAGGGGATACCCAAATATATCTTGACATTAATCCTCTATTCTGTTGGTCTTGTATGAAGATAGATTTATGTAAGTTTTTTTAAAAACATTTTTATGTAAGGAGTTAAAGGCATAACATAAATTACTAGTGAGTTTATTTTCACTTTTACTAGAAGCATCCTTTAATTGGAATGATATCTCAATAGAAATCATGGTTGTATTTTTGAAAATTTCATGAAAGTATGATATCATAAGGATGGTTGAGATTCAACTTAAAAAATTAATGAATTTATTTCCAATATATGAGATTTTATTAGTTAAACTTCATAGAAGGTATTTTTCTTGATAGACAATTGGATTTTTTAGGGTGGAAAAGACCATTATGTCTCATAAAGAGCTTTGATTCACTTCTATTTTCTAGATATTATTTTAAAAATCCCTTGGAACCCAGTTGAGGATGAGAACAACATACCATCCATAAATGGATAGGTCATTGGAACATGTTAACAAAATATTGGAGAATATTCCATAGGAATGTGTGATTGTTTTTTGAAAATTATTGGATGATTATATGTAGTTAGTAGGGTTTATTTATAATAAAAATATTTATATTTTGATCCATATGAAACCATTTTAGGCATTTTATATCCGACTATATCAGTTACCTTTTTTGTTTGGATAAAGTAGGTGAGAGTACTCTTAAGTGGTCCAGATTTTTGTCAAGATTGATAGTGTTAAATATTTTGATCAAGAAGCATATGAAATAGACACAGTACCAACTAAAGTATTTTTTATATTATAGGTAATAATTATTGAGGTTTAAATCTAGGTATTGAATAATATTGAAATTATATTTTAGGATAATATATAAGTGGCTTGAAATTTGAGGGATGTAAATTCCTTATTTTATGTGTTCCTTTAAAATTATAGAGTAGACAATGATGGTGGAATATTATTAGTCTTAGATTGAATATTATGTCTCGATTAATATAGTATTTCATGTCTCTATGTTAAATAAGTATATGCTAGATCCTAATCATGTTCTTATTTGGGATGTAGTAGAGTCAGACCCAGATTCCTATTATGAAGAGAAACTAGTTCAGATTATAGATTCCATGGGCATGAATATTATATTATATAGAGTCTGGTGGGAAAATGGGATGTTTAAAGAGGATTACTAGAAATGGTAATATTAATTATAATAGGTGTCACTATATTTTTTTATTAGATAGGAGACACATTAACAACTTTATAATTAAAACTCTGATGTTAGAGAGAAATATAACATCATGTTTATGAGGTTGAATGTTGGAAAAATTTTATTCCAATGTTTTAGTGTGAATCACATTATTTAAGAATGATTAATGTTTAATCAATGTGCCTATTTAGTGTTTTTCAAGTTATATGGTGTCCATGTATTTTTGGTCCCGATGGAGGATATTTAGGGGATTCATTGAGGCATGTAGTAAACATTTTCCATGAAAAAGGGGTTTAAACTACAACTTATGAGGTTGAGACCTTGTATTAATTATTTTAAATGGATCATTATATAATAAAATGGGTTAAATTTGGAATAATTATTGGGTTTTTTGAGGGATAAATATGGAAAGGTAGCTACCAGATGAAGGGAAGTATTATAGTATATTTGATAGTGTTGTACCATGAACTTATCCCCATGTTTTTTGGTTCATTTATGAAATAAATTAGAGGAATCATTTCACCAAAATCCCTTGGTTTACATTAGGGTATTACCTTCCCTAAAGATTTATTTTTAATAAGGTTGAAAATAGGAATTGATCATCAAAAACTTTTCAGTGTGGCATACCTAAAGGGAATCTTATACTTCTCTTATTTTATAGTCAATGTTTTTTATCTCCAAAAATTATCATATGAATTTTAGTAAAGCTAATAAGGATAGATCAAATTTTATGAATTTTATATATGAGTCTCATCTTGTAATTCTAGATATGGATATATATATTAAGGAAAAATTAATATATTTATTTTACCACCTTCCTGATTTTTTCAAGAAAATCATCAATGAATATAAATTTGATCCTAATGAGGGAATACTTGATTAAAAGGTAGTGAAAAATAGAATTTTTAATATAAATCTATACATATTTTTATTAATTTAATTACCTATAAATCTACACAACATATATGTATTTTTATAGGAAAATATCTAAGAGAATATTCTCTCTATATTAATCCTAAATTCAATATTTAAAGAACTGAGAAAGGAGATATATTGAATCATTAATCTCTTAGGAGAAACATTGTTTACAAACTAAGAGTGATTTATGATGTTTTACTATATATTACCATATATAACAACTAAGGAACACAACAAAAATGTATTTTTCTATCTAATAACACAACATACATGTATTTTTTCATTAATTTATATATATTCTAGTTAAGAAAAAATCTATATATTGTTTATTAGATAAAAATGTAAAAATGCCTATAATTAGTTATACAAAATCTATAGTTTCCATACAAACAACATATTATATTTTATAAATAGTTAATGAATAATTATAGAAAAAATTAAATTAAATGTAAAATTTAGAAAATTACCTTAAAATAATAATTGCACCAATATGAAAGTAGGTCTTTGTATTGTGTAAGTGAAAATTCATTGAAGATTTGTACATTTTAATGATTGGTATCTCTTATATTTTCCACCTAATATACAAGTTATTCTTTAAGGTCCACCAAATATCTTTTATTTCCATTAACCCATCTGTCTTTGATTATAGGCCATCACAGAAGTTATATCAAAGTTTAATATTAAAGAAAAATTGTCAATAATACTTTATAAATAAATATCATATTAATTTCAAAAAAATACCCATATTTTATCCCAAGCATTTCATTTTATTTCTCTTCCTAATTTTCTCTACTATATTTCTTGAACTAGAATAATATTACTGTGTTTGTTGAGTTTCCCCATGAAACTTTGTAATTATTTACCATTTTTTATAATTATTTTCATTTTATTATTATAATTAACCATGAATTTTACATGCCTATTCCAAATCATATACATTATTTTATGACCACATATTTTATTATAAGTTGTTCATGAATAAATAAATAAATATTTAATAAACATATATAACTGGAATTTAACAAAAAATTATCTACTTAATTACTTTTTAAACATTTACTAGAAGCACTGTTTTTGTCACTATATCTCGTACACTATGTTGGGGTGATAATTGGAGGGTCAACCTATATAGTAGACTATGGATGTTGAAGTTGGGTAGGAGGGTATGTGAATACATGCAACATAAATAGTGGATAAGTACCCTGTAGAGATGAAAGTGGATAAGGGAAAAAAGTTTAAGGGATGGTGGGTGTGGGACTATTCTACATGGTATTAGTAAGAAGTGGATAAAATGAATGACCAATCATGTATGGGTAAGGTATATAAGGAATAGTCATGATGGGAGAAAAATTTCCCAGTGACTATAGATCCATGGGTTATGAGGCACTGTATGTAGTGGCACTGTATATAGGGGCACTACATGTTGTGGTGGTCTTATACAATGGACTTCCAGAATTATCCTTGGTGAATGGAAGTTACTCCCTTGATGATTCCTATTAATATTAAATATGATTTGTTTAAATTTCATACATAATAAATAAATAAATAAGTTACTCACTGGAACAATCATATTTATCAACCCCATTTTCTAAATCAATGATTTTTTTCTCCATTTGTTTTCTACAGACCTCTTCATAGGACATAATAACATGAAAATTTTAGAAGTGATATGAAAAATTTGAAAATATAACAAAAAATTAAATAATTATAAAAATTACAATAAAACTCATATTATTTTTCAAAACATTACCTCTTCCATTATTAAAGTATAAATCACCAAATAATTGACACTTGTAGAAAAAATTTTAGAAATACGACCCTATAATAAATATCTCCTAACAAATAGTTTGATAATTGAAATATTTAACAACCATATATAAAACATAAAAATAACATGAAACTAGATAATTAGTATAATATACTTAACAAAATTAATTATGTACCATGTATAAAAGTTCTAAAAAACATATACCACAACAGAATAATATAAACTAAATACTTCTAAGCATATCAATGCTATGAATGCTCTATTGCAATTTATAGTTCACAATCCATTCTAATAATTGAATCACCCATGTCATAAAATGAAAAAAATTGAGTGAATACAAAAAGGTTCATCCAAAACATCACTATCATCCATTCCTTCATCAAAAATATATCTTGGAATAACATTAACAATAACATCAAATTATGGTTTTAAAGAGTAATTTACATAAAACTTTTATCTAGCTTACGATGTAAAAATGTAAGGCTCATTTGTATGAAGCTATAATTTCATATCAATAACTATAAATACACAAATATATATATATATATATAATCCTTTTCATTCCTTTGAATCAAACCACTTGAATTTCATTATTATAACACAAACATGTGCCTAGTAATCTAATAAAAATATTCTCTCAACAACCTCATAATAAAAAATATATTCTATCTAATGAACTAGTATAAAAATAAAATGTTACGCTTTTCAAGACACCATCATTCTATGTTTCCATGTTTTTTTCATAACCATTTATAATGAATTTAAATCCTTTAATAACTATTAATTTAAAATAACATGCCACATTGTTTAGACCAAATTAAAACACCCTTATTTTAGATGATAAATAATTCATTGGTAAAATTTGAACCTAAAATATATCAACATAAAATATTTAAAAGTACCCATGATTTGGTCTTGTAGAAAAAGAAATTAATTACCTTTTACTTCCACCAAGAAAGGAATTATTTACAGTGTAATTGCTCTCTCCTATCAATAGATAAATAATGATGTGTTGTTTTTTATAATTTCACTAAGTTATCTAAAAATATGATTTTTTTCATTAGAAGCTATGAAAAAATAAAAAATAATTTTTTTTCTAATTTTACTTAATGTAATTTTCAACCACGTCATAATTGAATAATAATATACGATGATCCATTTTATACTCATCCCTATTCAAATTACACAGTTTGTATGATCTAGATATCCCCCTGTTTGGGTTAGTGATGGACATGTAGGCTCAATGGGATTATATTGCTTATATTTATTTCTCATTGGCCAATTAGATCTTGTAGTGACATTAACCAAGTTTATTGACCATAAATCCATGCATTCTTATGCTAAATAAAATTTCAAAATATACCCTTCAGGATGATTATTATTTATAACATAAGATTTCAATATAAAGAACATTATTTATATTGGATACATCCAGTTACTAGATTCAAGACCACCAAAAAGAACTTATGTTGGAAGATTCATAGTAAGATGTAATATACATGTGAAAAAATGATAGAGGTATTTTTCCAAGTCATAATGAATGATCAATGCATATTTATATAGTTTTTTAATAACACTTATGTTAAATATTTTAGCATAAATGTCTCAATAAAAGGGACATAATCTAATCACAATGACCTTGTAATTACATGATAGTAAAATTTAAATGGAAATAAGAATTAACTCATGTAACATGACATGGTATTCATGGATTTTAAGGGATTTTAGTTTCACATCTTGTGTATTTACCCATTTCAAAATGTTAATTGAGTAACCATATGGTACCTTTAAACTTTCAAAGATTTTATGAAATTGTTGTTTCTCAACATTTTTCATTGAATAACAAGAAAAAGGAAATTTCCACTAATTCCAACTAATTAACTCAAAAAAGTCTTGGTTTTATACCTTAATCCATTAAATCATGACGTAGATGAAAATCATCTTTTTTTCTTTTCCTTTACATTTAAAAGAATTGAGAGTAGCATTTCACACATATATTTCTCAATATTCATTACATCCAATAAATGACGCAACAAATTTGATGACAAATATAGAAGCTAAAATAATATACTTTTCATTCTCTAATTATTATTGGAATTCGAAGGAACATTATATTAATTTCCATAATTTGATTGACCCTTTCCAAGAACATAATTTAAATAGTCAAGTTATTTAAGGATATCACCCCAATATTCATTGATGTAATTATTCTATCTCTATGTAATTATCAAACTATCTTTGAATTTTCCAGTATGTATGATCCTTTTGTAGAAATTTATGATTCCCTATAAATATGAAATTTAACTAGAAATTTAATCTCCCAAAATGTGTATTTTTCATAAAAATGGGGTAGGATAATCTCCCCTTTATACTCAAGATATAAATCATTATTTAAGCAGAGAAATCATTTATTATCCATAACAATACTACACGACATGTAAAGTTATCCTTTCTAAATGTATCATACATCTATACTTCGATGGTCTAAAGCTCCTTCAACTCATCCATTAATGGTTGAAATTATAATTAAATATAATTTCTAGGGTTATTGGGTCCATAAATAAATATAATAATTATATTAAATAGATTTTTCAAAACATATCCATGGTATAAAATTATAAATATGAATTAAAATAGGCTAAGTACTATGTATAGTATAAATCTAGTGAAATGGGTTGTAACCATCACATGATAATCCCAATATAACATTATATGGTTCAGTTGAAAATTCAAGATATAACCTATTAAAATTTTACCATGATAACTCATATGAAGGATGAACTATATCATTATTATGCTTTTTTATTTCATCATCATTCCATCTCATATTAGGTTTCATTTATTTTGATATAAAATTTTATGAAGTATAGGAATCAAAAGAAAGCGCCACATCATTTTCTATAGTATATTTTATTGAGTTCTAAATTTATTAGTATTCAATATCAATGTTCCAATTTTCTTTCAATCATTTAAATATGTATTCTCTTTCTAGAACACATAAAAATATTTAGAGAAGACATGAATCTTAGTACTTGAAAATCCAAATTTTTCAACCAACTTTGATGCCATGTAATCATTTTTAGGAATACAAGCATAATCAGGTAATAAGTCCTAAAAAGTTAAGGAAATATTCAATCATAGTATTAATAAATACATACATTGTTTTACCATGATACAGTCACATTAAAAACTCATGTTTGGTCATTTTTCCACATGAATGGTATACTAGGGTATTCATATATTCAATAAGATTTCTAACATGATCAACACTATCATTCTAATCTTTATATGAAAACTATGTTTTATATTCATTTTCTTTTACAATGATATATATGAAGTGTTTCCTTGATAAAAAAATAGAAACTAATTATAAATAAAATTTTCTATTTCTATCCTTTAGATAAACCAATGTCATTCTCTACTTGAACTTTTTCTCCATCATGATGAAAAACATGGTATTCTTTTGAATTTTTTTAGTGATATGGTAAATAACTTCTTCATGTGTTAACCATGGTCTTACAAAGTAATCAAAATATGGGAATCAAATCAGTCCACCATCAAAACAATTATTTAATGAAAAATAAAAAAAATCTAACTCCTTATGAAACTCATCAATAATCTGATTAATGTTGTGTATCCAACTAATATTCATTCTAATATGAATAAAATTTTTTTAGTAAAATTATTGATTGTTAATAACAACATTTCAAGTCATTAGTTCTTAAGAAAATCACTATATAGACCCATTAATTTATTATCCTAATTATTAATGAATTTATAAGTATAACACATTTATTACAGAATAAATAAAATTATTTTCATTTTAAGATTTAAAAATTTATAGTACTTATAATTCATTATAATATTAAAACAATACATATAAAAACCTAAATTTTTTCAACCAGTTAAATTAAATATCTATTCTTCTATTCTACAAGAACACTTTTAAATCATCTCATATAAATGACACCAATATAATGGGTTTTACCAATACCATCAGCATTATCTTTTCCTTTATAAAAAAAATACCATTAAAAATAAAATTCTAAAATTATCCTATTTAAATGAATTAATTTACCCCAAAAAGGTAACAAAAGAAATTCAAACCAAAAACACTTATATTTTCCTCTTTAAAAAAATTATATAAAAAAAATATTTAAAAAAACCTTTTTTCTCTCTCGAAATTATGTTAATAAAAACTTCACAAATAATAAAAAACTAGAATAAACACACTACCAATAAAGTAGATTAATAATGATAAAATAAAAAAATGGTGTTTAAGACACCACAAGATAGTATAGTGGCATGTAATACCATGTATTAGTCATTGATTAGATAACAATACTTGGTTCAATTATATCTATACAAAAAAATATTCAACAATCACATGGATAATAACTAATGTTTAATAAAGTAATATAGGTAAATATTATTTATGGCATTGTTCATAACCAATTAATACTTTACATAATAAAAATATAGACTAATATATAACATAAAGATAATTAAAACAAAAAGTTTAAATTAATTATTATCTATAAATATGTTTCTCATATCCACATTGTTATTTATGGAAAACACCCATTTAGAAAAAACTGTTCATTATTATGGAATGTTTTTAATTTAACTCCTTTACTATATAAAAATTATTATAGTTGGTTTACATTGAAACTGATACATTGATTAAATATAGTAAATTCTAGTAGGATTCCTTATAATAGAGTCAATCATGTCAAACATGCTATATACACATCCTCCATTTTTGAATTTTTGAACTATTAGAGGGTATGACACCATTGTTCCGATACCTTTCTTGATGGATTAACCCCCATATTTCAATGCATCTAGACCAACTTATGCCTTAAAAAACAACACACACTTAAAACAAACTCTCTACCAATAAACATTGTGATTTTTTGAATAACTAATCATAAAAATTAATAAAAACATAATATAATTTTTTTAATAAACAACACAAGAGAAATATTCAAATAACTAATATTTTTTAATAAAATATGAAAACTAAGATTTAATATCCAACACAATAGTGGATTAAACAATCAATTTATTTAGAGATATATAAATTTGAATTGGGGATTGTAGTGAAATAATTGTGATTATCTATAGGGAAATGTGAATAAATCAGTTGATTTTATTTGTGAAGATCCTATATAGAAAATAGAGGTGTCATGAGGGAAGATTTCTAGTACACCATAAAAGTCAATTCATAGATCCATCAGTTTAGACGATCATACCATGAGGGGAAGAGAGGGGAAACTTGAAATGGGGAGGAGTGGGGGTTGGTTGATCATGAGTGGAATAACCAAGTGAGATGATTTATAAATACACCAAGTTGGTTGATCACATGAAGAAGGGAAGTGTTGGGGAGTGTATTTTTAGAGGCTAGAGTAGGTAGATCACACAAGGGGAATGAATCGACTAGGAAATGAAGGAAATATGAGGAACTATATTTATATGGTCAGTAATGACCATAAATTTAGATAACCCATTTCTACTATTTTAATAAGTTGTGTAAAAAATGGTATGGAAATAGGGAATTTCTATAGTTGTGATGGTAAGTGTTATATGGATTTATTGTAAAGAAATATTGAGATTAAAATAAACTATAGTATATTATAACCTAGATGTTAAATTGATTATATGAATAAGAATAAAAAAATTATAAAAGATATACATAAAGATTTTAAATAATTCAAATGTATTGATTAATTAATAATATATAAGTGAGTATATAATAACCCCCACTCATTGGAAGGGGTTGGGAGGTTCCAAAAGTGTGGAAGAACCCCTGCTCATCGATGGGGGTCAAGCAGCGACATTATGGCCGACATGTGCATGGGTAGAAGTGATGTCATGGTCAATATGATTGGGGTCATCATATTCATATTTGGATGGTTCCTTCTCTTTCACCATAAATTATATATATTTTTTACTGGTGTATTTGGTGTGTTGTAAGGTTGACTGGCTTGAGAGAGGATGACCATTCTTTGGTGAAGGCTGGACAGTGCTGCTACAATTCTCATGGAGGTATGATGTTTATTTGGCGGTGAGGACTACTTGGCAGACCCTTCTTTTCCAAGTGTTTTTATAGGCTTCCAAATCACACTTTATTTGGGTCATTTAGTCCTCTAGGCTATGAATTTTCATTGGGTCTATGGTTCGTGTATTTGACTTAGTGTCAATGGGCTTACATTCCATTTACTTAGTTTGGTTTTTTTCTAGGAATTTGGGACATATATTATTTTATATTTGAATTGTAATGGGTTCCATCATTTCCCAGTAAAAATGAAGTTTTTTTTTCTTTTCAATAAAGGGGTTTACCCCAAATCATTTCATTAATAAATAATTACTCAATTTTTAGTAAATTCATTTTATGTTTCAAAAAATAGGTTTTCTTCAAATATGGTTTTATTGATTTTTTTGTGCATATATTATAATTAATTTATACCATTGTTATAAATTTAATTTTAATAAATTATTATAAATTTTTAATTCATCATTTCAATATTAAATTAGTTTGATTTTATAGGATTTTTCTAAAAAGTTTAAATTTTCAGTGAATAGAGAAAAATACTGATTTTTGTTGAATTATCGTTTTTTGAAATAAAGTAATTTAAAAGTACCATTATGTTTTATATTTAGTTTTAAATTAATATTAGATATTTTTTATTAAAAATAATCTAAATATCTCAATAGTAATCTAAATTATATTTTATTTTGGTATAAGTTCATTTTTATGTTTAAAAACACAATTTTCTAAAAATTGATTTGCATTAAGTTTTACACATTTGTATTAAAAATTATTAATTAAAATTCTAAAAATTGAATCCCCAAAAATAGATTCCATATTTTGAATCATGAGGTTCAAATTTGGTAAATAATTACCTTTTATTTTTATGTAATTTTTAATAGTAACCATGGTAAAATTTATCACCTCAGTAAATAGTAAAATGAGATAACCAAGGATAAAATTATAGAATAAGGCTTAAAAATCATCAAAACACTTGAATATATTTAATTTTATGATTTTAATTTTACCAACCTTTAATATATTTTAAAATATGTCATTTTGGTTTCATTTTTCTTTGATAAAATCCTTTATATTATTTTAAGCAAAAGAAAATTCCAAAAAGTCACTCTCTTGATTTTAATTTCCATTATATTTTAACATAGGTATAAGAATATGTTATTAATGAAAATATAATTTTATTTTTAACATAATTAATTTATTTTTATATAGATATTTTTTTTAATTTTTAGTGATGGTATAATTACCTTAAATACTTACACAACGCTGGCACACTGCTTGTGCAAGTAGTAGAAAAATCAAAGTAAATGAATTTAAATACACCAAAATTAATATTTTTTGGATGAATTATTATGTAACACGAATTTAATACTTAAAATATTGTATAATGTTTTTAAAGATTTTATATTCTAATTGAAAACCTATCTATATGTTTTAAAAGTAAAAATATGTGAATGGTTCTTAAAATAACTTTAATAGTAATTTATCTTAAATAATATATTATTAAATGATTTAAAAATCATATAAATATTTAACTTGGACGATGGTTATGAGATATGGTATATAATTACATACATTGACCATTTTTAAACCAATTATTACCTTATAAGTAAATTCATAACTCTTGATTTTTGAAAATGTTGTTACTAAGATTATGGTTAAAATTGGTTAACGAAGGGGTTAAACCAAAAGATAAGCTTTGAAATTTTACATAAACCTATAAAAATATTATTTTTAAGGTATTTAAACCTTAAAATATATTATATTATAAATTTTTTCCACTTGGTTCCACTTTCACATGAAAAATAATATATTATATTTAAATCTTTTAAGTAATTCCAAAGTGTGTCTTTTCCTTAACTATAAAAGGACACCACCTCTCCTCTATTATACACACTTAAATATCCTATTATCTTGACCAATACCTACCAAAATATTTTTCTAAAATCCCTACCCACTTACTATAGGTACTTTTTTTTTACTAAAATACCTTCCCTTCAAGGCTTAAGGTGTAAGCCAAAGGAGGTTTATTAACAAAGAGGTATAACTATTAACCAAGTAATTTCAATTTTATTTCTTATTAAAACATATATAAACATTTTATATCCATAAGAAAATGATTAATTATGTATACTAAATATATTTATATGTTATTATTTTGATTTAATAACCTTTATCTACCTCCCTTTCATCATGTGGCAAATGAAAGTATCCCTTGTGCATATGTGCAGATTACTGCCTGCACGAAGTGATATAATCCATTTTTCATCACCATTATTTATGGTGGGTTATTATGATGGATTTAATGTTTATATATCATATTTATAAAATAATTATTCATCTATAATTATAATATATTATATACATTATTACATTTTCATCTGTTGGAAAATGATAACGTCGATCATGTGTACGTCTGAATGACCACACCCATGAAGCTATGTGATTCATTTTTCATTTATACTTTACATGAATATTAATAATGATAGATTTAATTAATATATATTATATTTATTATATAATAATTATTCTTTAAAGTTGATTTATTATTTACCTTTCATTCCATTCATTAGAAAGTGAAAGCATCACTCATGCGTATGTATAGACCATTGTATCAATGAAGTGATGTAATTAATTTTTCATCACCACTTTATATAAATGGTTATAAAAGTGTATATAATGATTAAATATTATAATTATGAAATGATTAAAATTTTTTATATCATGGAACCATGATCAAATTACAAGGACCATAACTATTGAATCGAAACATGCTTGAAAAAAAAACAATTATCACATGGAAAAGTGATTTTATTAAAAAATTATTAATAAATGGTTGATAACATATTATAAATAAATATTATATGGTATGATATGTATTAATACAATTCATTAATATATGTATAATAAATCTATATTTATTATATAGGAGTTTTTAAAGTGTTTGAAGGAAGTTGAGACTTAAGGTAAGGGTTTCTCATCTCACTTTTGTTTCTGTGAGACATATGACATATTCACCATGTGACACATACCGGGTCACTAATACATATATTTTTGAGATTTATTTTTATTTAGTTTCATTCTTGGGTTTCCTTGGAGTTCGGGTTGAAATTTTAGTTTTTAGGGGAAACAAACCAAGGCACACGGTTGGTGCATGGTTAGTCTAACCATGAGGATAAATGTGAAAGGGGTGTTGGGTTTGAAAAAATGTAATTTTACATGGGTTGAGAATAGTTTTTCAAACCATGAAAAGCCTAGGATGAATCATTTGGCATATTTTTGGGGAGGTAGTAACTCCCTCATGGTTTTCCTAACCACGTGGCCAAACCGTGTAGTTTTTCCAACACATTAAAGATGTATTTTTTTTTTCAACAAAATTCCCATATATATTTTTATAATACCTAGCCTCATTTCTTATCCATTGTGTGCATAGTTCCACTCATTATCTTGGAATATTCTCTCCTCTCCATTTTGGTGGAATATCCTTGTAGTCTTAGTGGTTTGGCTTGAGGTAAGTAAAAATCTTCATGTTTTCTTCATCCTTCCCCCTTCTCTTTCTTGTTCTACCATTTCTATGGAATATAGAAACCTTGGAGGTGTTTTTGGACAAACCTAGGATTTTAATGGGAGGTTTGGTTTGTTTTCTTATGTATTAGGTTTCTAAGGCCTTCTCATTCCTTTTACGAGTGGTTCTCATTGAAGGCGATGAGGTTGGAACCATTTCAAGGTAGGTGTCTCTATTTAAGGTCATTTTACATGGATTATATTTAAAATATAAATCACATTTGGTTTATTTTTGTTAATTTCCAGTTAAATTATTTTTTATTGATGTGTAAAATATATTTGGCATGATTCATGATTTGATTTTTCAATTGAGTGTTTAAAAGATTTTTTTCAAATGGAGTGGCTTGAGTGCACTACAAGTATTTGATAAAATTCCTCAAGGTGGTTTTGTGGTTTTAAATGGGTTTTAAAGAGATTTTAGAAATGGTTTTACCTTTTGGAATTTTTTTTATATATTGGTCATGTTTTTTTCATGATATGATTTTTTTTGATATGGGACTTGTGATGTGATTGTGATTAACATTGAGAAGAACATGGGAATACCTAGGGTGTGAGTGGGGGTTGTTAAAGGGACCATAAGTGCCTTTGGTAGGAAGTTCAAGGGAGATTCCAGTTTTTTATAAGGGACCATGAGAGCCTTTGGGTAGGAAGACACTAAGAGTTTCCACTTATTTGGACAAGAGACTATAAGAACTCATGGAGATGGGTCCAGGAAATACTATTAGAGATTCCACTTATTAGCTAAATTACAAACCTTATTTTAGTCTCACTCACATTATATCCTTATGTTTAGATCCATAGGTTCACATTACTCATTCCTAGTTGATTCATGTGATTTTATTCATTTTATAGTTCCATGTTTGATGTGATCTCTTGGGTTATTCTGATTTCCATTTATATGGTTATATTATGATTATGTTTATGATTAAAATTATTATGAATTGTTGGGTTTATTGAGTATGTTGTGTTTTATGACCTTTTTTCCTTCTTTGATCCATGTTTGGAATTTTTTGGAAAACTAGTTTGTTTTAAATAAAACCAAATGTATTTTAAGGGACTCTTTTAAAGATTAAAATTTTCAAAGTAGTTAGTTTTTAAAATGATATTTCAAACTATTTTATTGGTTTTTATGATTTTAAATCCTAAAATAGATTGACGATGGTATCCTATTGGGATTTGTTCCCCAGACCCTATATAATACTTTGAGAGTACGTAGACTTTGTTTTGAATGACATAGGTAAAGGTAAGAGCACTCTGTACATTGGTGGCTCTTCTTGATTATTATCACCCATTGTTTTGTGGAGAATAAATGGTCTAATATATTTGGATCATGTGGAGTAATTATGATATTTTGTTTCCATTAGGATGTATATATAGTACATGTTTTTTCTTGTTCTCATTATTTTGAGTTTTGATCTTTGACTTGAGATACCATGTATATTCCCTACCATGGAATGTTTTTTTGATGTATATTGTTGTTTATAGTATATATTTAGTATTTGTTACATTTTTATGGATATTTATTTATTATTATATTGAATCTAATGATATTGGTGTGTCCATCCCATTCCATGGATGGTTCATGATGGTTTACCATGGGAGAAACCACTCCCAAGGGGATATTCATTGTTCCCGGTGCTTGTCGCTGACCTATGGAAATCAATAATGTGTTTAGGGCCTTTTATTGTTCCATATCAAGTGTGGGTCAGGTCAAACCAGGTTTTCTCATAAAAAATGGCATGATAGGATGTTTTTATTTGGGGGTCAATGGTGGACTAGAGCTAGGACCATTGGGACTCAAGAGGTTGGTGTGGGGGAGTTCCTAAAAAACTCTTCTTTATATCAAAACTCAATTTTATATAGGTTTCCTAGGACTATGTTTATGTGTTGAGCCCGATTATGGGTTGATTTGACAATACTTTGATGAATTTCCTTGTTGATGTTAATTCCCAGGGAAAACCTGGGGTCTATTTTGAGTTTTAAAGTGAAACATGAAGGTCTTAAGGTGGTGAATGATCAAGGAACACAACTATTAGTAACCATGCACATACCATGTGGCCTTTACTTCCTTCTCTAGTGACACCCACATGGTTGGTGTACCATTTTCATAACAATGTATCCAAACTATGCATAGTGGGGAATAATGAAATTTTTGATGTTTTTTATCCTTTTTCATTTGTATTTTCTTTTGATGTTGATTTTTTTGTTGACACCCATGATGAGGGTTTATTTTAGTTTTCTTGATGTGGTTTGAAATTTAATTGTGTATTTATGGAGATTTCTTTTGTGTATTATAGACAATTCCTCCCAAAAATACCTTTTCCAGGTGTAGATAGGGTGCTGTGGAGAATACCCTGTAGGAAACCCATCCTCTTAATCCAGATTTAGTGGAGTGGGTGACTCATACAACCCAATCCTTAGGTTATGTGGGTGGCTGAAAGATGACACATACAATGGACCTTTATTATAAGTTTATGAGGCATAAATCACTGATGTTCCACGATGATAATGAACCTAATTCACCCGAGTAGTGTTTGGGTGATATCGAGTTGGTCTTTGAGTTCACGAGGAACCTTAATACCTCTAAGGTGGTAATATATACTGGAAGGGTCGAGTAGGAAGTGGTGGGAGTCAACAGTGCAAGTTAGAAGACCTGAGAATCTCACATGGAAAAATTTTAAGGTGGATTTTAATTGGAAATTATACTTAGAGAACTTGAGAGTAACAAAGGGCTATGAATTATTGAAGTTGGATTAATGATATTGTTCGATGATGGAGTATGACACTCAGTTTACCAAGTTAGTTCATGTTTCTTTGGATCTCCTTGTGAATGACTATCTCAAGGCTCAACATTTTGAGGTGGTCTTGAAGCTGAAGATCTGGTCCCTGCTTATTCTTCTATGTTTACTGACTTAATAAGAGGTGGTTGAAGAAGAGGATAAAGAGGAGGTTGATTGGATTATAAAGACAAGTCTTAGTGGTGTTCCTTCAGTGTGTGGTTGAAAAAGTTATTCTTTGGGCCAGAAGAGGAAGTGGGAATAGCCTCATCGGGGTAATTAAAAGAGTGATCATCCCTTATCAGGTAAAAAACTAGTGGATTCATCAGGGATTAAGTAATCTATATACTATCAGTGTGGGAATAGGGGTCACACTAGGATGAACAACCCAGATACTTCGAGGGTGTGCCACAAGTGTGGACTTCTGGGCCATCTTCAATAATTTTATCATCATTTTATGTGTTGGAGTAGGGTAGGAACTATGTTCTCAAAGGGTTATTAGGTGCAGTCTGATGCTACCGAGGGTAGAGGATATCACTATTAGGGAAAGGGGGATTATTACTAAGTGAATAAGGCTTAGTTAAATCTATAGTATGTTTGTCTTCATGTAGTAGACATAATTCCAGTGGTATCAGATTTTGAGATAGCTACTATAAAAGGTATGGTGTTTATTTATTCTTCCATGGCATCTATTCTTTTTGATTCAATAATATCACATTCTTTTATCTCACTGAAATAGTTTTATTATTTGGGTATAAAGGTGTAGTTTATACCTTTTGTTATGGACTTTCTTACCCCATTGGGTAGAAATAAGAAGCAAGGTTTTAAGTTCCTGGAACACAATGTTTTGGTTAAAGACATGGAATTGATTTTGGATTTACTCTTTTTAGAAATGTATTTTTTTAACCTAATCATCAGGATGGATTTATTAAATCAAATTCAAGGTGCATATTGACTTCTATCACTGCAGGGTCTAGTTCCTTACTCCTGATGGGAGCACCCACATCTTTTAGGGGGAGTGGGATCCTCAATCACGGAGAGTAAGACTGGTTTATTCTAATTTTGTTATGATATCATGCTAGTTATTATAGTTGTTTATTGATGACTCTAATTAGAGTTATATGGGTGGAATTATAATGGTCATGGATATGTACCCTAAAATTATTCTAGAGTATTTTTAGGGGTTTACACCCTAGTGATTGGTTGATTTTATCATTGATCTTCTCCCTAGGATGAGACTCATATCCCTACCATCTTACTGGATTTATCTAGAAGAGTTGAAGGAGTTGAAATTTATACAATAGGATCTCAATATAAAATGATTTATCCATCACAACATGTCACCATGGAATTTTCTAGTTCTATTTGAAAAGAAGGTAGACAAAAGACTCTAAATTTTCATAGACTATCATAAGCTTAATCAAGAAACCATGAATAATAAATACCCATTTCCCAAAAATTAATGATATATTTGATCAGCTCAGAGGGGATCAATGGTTTTCAAAGATCGACCTAAGATCTGGGTACCAATAGATGAGGGTATGGGAATATGATGTCATAAAGACCACATTTCGAAGATGGTACACATATTTTTAGTATTTGGTTATTCCATTTGGGATTTCCAATACTCCTATAATATTCATGGCATTAATGAAATAGATCTTCCAATAATTTTTTGATTCCTTCATGTTCATAATTATTTATGATATATTGGTGTGTCCAAGATAGAGGAGGATCATGCTGACCATATGAATATTTTTGGGAGTTTTGAGGGATCACCATATATATTCCATGATTTACTAATGTCATTTTTAGATTTAGTAAGTGAGGTTATTGGGTCATGTGATTTCTAAAAAAGGAGTTTCAGTGGATCCCAATATGGTTTTAGTAGTCATGTATTGGGAGAAACCCAATAATGTGTTCAAGATTAAAATATTTTTGGGATTGGGTATGTTTATACACATTTCATCCATAAATTAACCATGCTGGATTCTCCTTTGATGGATTTGACTATAAAGGGATGAAGATTGAGTGGGATTAGAAGTTCCATTGCTCTTTTGAGAAGTTGTAGGTCTGTTTGACATCCACTATAGTTTTTATTCTTCTCAATCCTGAAAAAGATTATGATATGTATTCTAATACTTATGGTGTGGGTTTAGGATGTGTGATAATATATGATAACCATGTGGTGGATTATGGATCACATCATCTATGCCCAAATGAATAAAATTATTCTACCCATGACCTAGAATTGGAAGACATGATGCATACATTAAAGACATGGAAACATTACCTATTTAAGGGTCATTTTATAGTTTACTAAAATCATAAAATCCAGAAGTGAATTTTTATACAGAGGGAATTGAACCTCATACAAGGAAACTAGGTAGAATATCTTCAGAAATTTTATTTTGATATTTATTATATGTTGGGGAAGGGAAATGCAGTTTTCAATGCCTTGATTAGAAATTTTCTAGTGCAGGATATTCAGGAGTCAGTAGAGGAGTTGGGTCTGATGAGTTTATTTGATAATCTATGTTTGTTGGTGTATGAGGATGGAGAGTAGGTTATATTAACTAGTGTATAGGTCACACCTTCTCTCATCTATAGGGTTAGGATTTATTAGGTATTCAACCTTGAGTTTTAGTAGTTTAGTAGTGTTTTAAATGGTGGGGAAAACTTAGTTGATTGGTATATGTCTCCTAATGGATATATTATTTTTAGGAAGTGGTTGGTGATTAATTTGATCTTGAGGTAGGAGTTGATACCAGAGGTGAATAATTATAGTTATTCCATGCACCTCAGGGATACCAAGTTGTTTTATACCTTGATGGGTTAGTATTGGTGGCCCGAGATGAGACACGAAACAACATAATTTGTTTCCCATTGTTTGTACTACCAGAGAATAAAAGTGGAACACCAAAGACCAGATAGGTTGTTGCATCCACTTCCCATTACAATGCAGAAATATGATGATATCCTTATAGATTTTATGATCAAACTAACTCATACTCCAAGTGGAAGGATTCCATATGGAAGATTATTATAAAGGTAAATAAACTTATATTCCTGTATGTTAGAGAGGTTTTTAGGCTCCATAGAGTGACCTCAATGATAGTTTTAGACTAGGATTACCACTTTACTTCTTGGTTTTGGAAGGGACTTGAGGGGGCCTTGGGAACCATACTGAGGTTGAGCACCATGTATCAACCATAGATGGATGGTTAATTTGATCAGACTATCCAAATTCTAGAGAATATGTTGCAAGAATGTGTGATTGATTTTAGAGGTTCATGGGAAAAGAACATGTCACTATACATGTTTTCATACAATAATAGTTATCCAGCCTCCATCAAGATGGCCTTGTTTAAGGCATTTTATGGGAGTTTATTCCAATCCTTACTATATTGGGATGAGCTATTTGAACGATCCTTAGTAGGAGAAAGTATCATATAGGATAAGTAAATGATAGTATGGATGATTAAAAAATGGTTATTGATGGATTAGAGTTTTCATAAGTCATATTCAAATCAAATTTATTTCCTGTTAGAGTTTCAAGTGGGTGATCAAGTGTTTCTTTGGGTATCTATTTGACTGGGAAACCATCTATTGGTACAATAGAAAATGTTCACTCCATGTTATGTCAATCCATTTTGAGTTGTGAAATGTCTTGGGAAGGTAGAATATATATATTAGATTTTATACCATGGATGATCTTGATCCACACTATCTTTCATGTCTCCTAGTTGAAGAAATAGAATCTGGACCCTTTTCATGTGTCAGAGTGGGAAGATTTAGAGGTTGGGTCTGATGCCACCATTGTGGAGTAAATTGTTCATATATAGGATTATGAAAATAAGTTTTTTCATGGAAAATATATCTTTTTGATCTATGAGATATGGAATTATGGTGGTGATATACATGCGACATTACTGAAGGATCAATGACCACACCTGTTTTCTTCTGAGGATCACTAAGGACTTTCTGGGGCCATAAAGTGGCATGGTGGGAAGTTTGTGACACCTTAATGCTCACTGTAATGTCTATTTTTGAGATTTGTTTTTTATTTTGTTTCAATCTTGGGTTTCCCAAGAGTCAAGGGTCAAAATTTGAGTTTTTTTGGGACACTGAAGATGGTGCATGGTTGGTGCACAGTTAGTCTAACCATGTTGTTAACCATGTAAGGGGTGCTGGGTTTAGGATAATTTTATTTTTTATGGATTAAACATGGTTTTTAAATCCATGTAATTCCTAGAAGAAACTGTGCGTCTTGTTTTTATGGATTTAGTATCCCCCACATGATTGCCACACGATTTTACAAACAGTACGGACAAACCATGCAAATAAACTGTGCAGTTTGTCTAGTATATTAAAAATGTATTTTTTTATTAAAATTACCCTATTTATTTTTATACCCATTGGACTCATTTCTTCTCCCTTGTGCATTAATCCCCTATCCTTGGATTTTATGCTTATTCCCTCTCTATTTTTTAGGAATATTCTTGGTTTCTTGGTGGTTTGACTTGAGGTAAGTCTAAATCATCATGATTTCTTCATCCTTCCCCCTTATCCTAATTTTTATTCCATTTATATGGAATATGGAAACCCAATAAGTAGTTTTGGATGAACCAAGGGTTTATTGGGGGTATTTTGGTTTTTTTCTTATGAATTAGGTTTTTGAGTCATTTTACATCTTTTTTAGGGTGGTTTTCATCGAAAACGATGAGGCTAGGATCATTTTCGAGGTAGGTGTTTCTATTTAAGGGTGTTTTCCATGTATTAAATTTAAATTCTTAATTTAATATAGTTTATTTTTGTTTAATTTCCATTTAAATGATTTTTTATTGATGTGTAAACTATTTTTGGTGTGATTTATGGTTTGATTTAGCAATTGGGTGTTTAAAATTAGTTTTCCAAATGAGGGTGACTTGAGTGCACTCCAAGTATTTGATAAAATGGATCAAGGTGGATTTATGATTCAAAATGGATTTATAAATAGATTTAAAAAATGGTTTTACTTTGCATAAAGTATTTTTATAAAATTGGAATGTTTTTTTTCATGAGATGGTTTTGTTTGATATGGAACTTTTGATGTGATTGTGATTGGCATTGAGTAGAACATGGAATTACCTAGGGTGTGAGAGAGAGTTGTCCAAGGGACCATGAGATACTTTTATTGGAATAATGAGATAGATTCCAGTTGTTTTACAAGGGACCATGAGAGTCTTTGGGTAGTAAGACCTTGATAGATTCCATTTGTTTTTCTAGTATACTATGAGAGCTCTTAGATTTAAGACCGGGGAAGATTGTGAAAGATTCCACTTGTTAGCTGGCTAAAAAACCTTATTTTAATCACACTCACATTAAACCATTATGGTTAGAGACCTAGGTGAACATTACTCATGCTAGGTTGATTTATATGATTTTATGAATTTTATTAGTTTCATTTTTGATGTTATCTCTTGTGTTATGTCCATTTACATTTATATGGTTATATAATGATGATTTTTATGCTTACCCTTATTATCCATTATTGGGTTTATTATGAATGTTGTTACATATGACCTTGTTTTCCTTATTTTATCCATGTTGGAAATCATTTTTTGGTAAAATAATTTGTTTTAAATAAAACAAAGGGATTTTAAGGGCTTGTTTTAAAGCCTAATGTTTTCAAATTGTTTAGTTTTTAAAATGATATTTCAGACTAATTTATTGGGTTTTTAGGTTTAAAATCTTTAAATAGATCCATGGAAGAATACTACTGGGATTTTTTACTCACACCCTACACATGCCTTTAGTCATATGTAGATTTTTTTAGGACACATGTAAAGGAAAAATCACTATGTATATTGGTGGATCTTCTTCATTACTATCATCCATTGTTTTGTGGAGGAGATATGGTCTCACTGAGTTGGATCATGTGGAGTCATTATAGAATTTTATTTTCATTGATATGTATATGTAAGACTTATTTGGTCTTATTAACATTATTTTAAGTTTTGATATTTGACTTGAAATATCATTTATATACCCTATTATGGAATGTTTTGTTTTTGATGTATATTTTTTCTTATAGTATTTATTTAGTATTTGTTACATTGCTCTGGATGTTTATTTTTTATTATATTAACTCTAATGATATTAGTGTTTCCATCCCATTCCATGGATGGGTTATGTTAGTTTACTATAGGAGAAACCATTCCAAAGTAGATTTTAATTATTCCCAGTGATTATCGCTAGACTATGGTGATCTGGGATGGACTTTGGGCCTTGTGGTATGTTGTTTTAGGTGATAGGTCGGGTCAACTTGGTTCAGTTCATTACAAACCACTTGTTTCTTTTTGTGTGTTTTATATACTTACCATGAATGTATTTTATGAATCTTATCATTAAAATTATGGGTATTTAAAAATCCATCTAAGGTTCCCACCATCATGAGGTTTTTATTTGGAGATTAACCAAGAGGTTAGGGTTTATTTTACAATCTCATTTTTTAGGATTGTCTATGCTAAATTTACGTTGATGTAAATTTTATGGATATTTTCCTTTAAACCCCATATATTTTATTATACTTTGGTTATTCCAGGAATTTTAAAGTATTAATACCATTTTTCTCTCTATGGTACTTAAAATGATTGATAAAATGTTTTCAAATAAAAGTCAACCTTAGTTTCTCTTTCACTGACAAAAATTTTCATCCATGTCCTTAATCTATAAAATTATTTTATGATAGTTCTTAACTATACATGAAATGTTTTAAAAATTCAATTTTACTACCTTTTTCTTAATTTAAAAATGTTTAAAAGTATTTTTTTAAGAAACATTTTCTAGAAAATTTATTTTTAACTTTTTGTAAAAGTGTGAAAATATTGTTCTATTTTAACGAATACGATTTGAATGGATTTTTCCTTTTTTATGATTGTTATTTGTTTTGAATATTAATTTAAAATTTTCCTTTTATATTTTTAATGAAAATAATTTTCTCAATGTTTTGGGAATTTTCAGTTAAAATTTTATAAAAATAAATGGATATTTTTCTCATGTTTTCAAAGAAAGGTTCAATAGTTATTTTAAAGGTATTTTTCATCTATGTAAACCTACTTTAAGGTTTTTTATTCTTTACATGGGATTTGATATTATTCTACCATCCAATTTATTTCTCTATATTTCTTATGATGATGATTATTTAAGGATGATTCAATGAAACCCATTTCTTTCCCACATATTAATTAATTTATGATGAACCATTTATGAGACCAATTTCATTTCTATGAGTTATTTTATGATGAAATGATAAAATATTTATAAAACCTTGTTTATTTCCATGGG
Organism: Viscum album; assembly: GCA_963277665.1. NCBI lineage: Eukaryota > Viridiplantae > Streptophyta > Magnoliopsida > Santalales > Viscaceae > Viscum > Viscum album. Next base: position 692,502,960 of record OY728161.1, on the reverse strand, counting down.
TTATGATATGATAAAATGATTAATGTTTTATGATATTTTGTAACTCATATATATGGATTATGATTATGGGATGGGTGATCCCAATATAGCTCATGATATGGGTGGATCTGTTATAGCCATCTAATGAATTGGGTAATGATGGAAGAGTTGATAAAATATTAAGAGACTTTGGAGTTAATAAACTCATAAGAGATGAAGAATTTAATTAGATGGAAGTTACTCTTAAGTAAATGTTGGAAATAACCAGGTAGACATTTCCATTATTGGACTTTGTCCATAATGATAGTATTGGGAGTGAACCTTGACTAAGGAAGTAATTTTATAAACTTATGTGTATTACAAAAACTTTTTTCTTATACTTAAGATATTTTATCATGGATCATGGTTGATTATTTATGATTACACACACTTACAACTTTTTTATTTTGTTATGAAAAAGATATATGGAATGATTTATGATTAATGATCTTTGATTTATTGGGTATAATTATTGTAAGTTTTGATCATGTTATGATATCCTTATGCTTATATTATGCTCATTTATTACTATATATTGATATCTCTTTTGTTTAAACATACCGAGCATCTGAGATCACCCTTTATTATGTTCCCTTTCTCTATGTTAGCCCGAATGGCCCGAATGCCTTCATTTTTATTGATTTTTGATAACCCCATTTCAAGGGATGATAGGGAACCCTTACAAGGCCCGTAGGATTAGAGATTACATGGCCCATAGGATTAGGAGATTACAAGACCCAAAGGTCTTAAGGAATTCAACCAAACTATCTACAAGGAACTGCCCCTCCCCAACATCTGTATTGTGATAGTAGCTCTCCACCTTCGTATGGCTGTCTAGCTAGGCTTCCTGTGAAAAAAAAGGCAGGTCCCGATGTCATAGCCATACCCTATAATTCTGAAAAATCTATTTGGCTCTACTCTGGTGAGTGCACCTGCTCTAAATCCTCTTCTAGGGCTGCTTCTTTTTTGTAGAGTCTGTCTGGGGTAACTGTATGTGGCCCGAAGGGCTTGAGGTGGCCCTAAGACCTTAAAGGTAGCCCGAAATCCCTACTGACCCGAAGGACTGGGTGGCCCGAAAGCCTTAAGGACTCCAAGCCCAAACCAGTGGCCTAAGGTTAATAGTTCTAGCTACTATAGCACTGAACAATACCTACTACAGTAACTACTACATTGCCTGCTACAGTACCCGCATAGTGTACATTTCTGCTACAACACCGCATAGTGTACAGTCTGCTACAGTACCCGCACAGTGTTTAGTTCTACTACAGTACCAGCATAATGTACAGTGCTACTACAGTACTACTATAGTTCCTGATATAGTTCCTGATATAGTATTGTTATAGTACCAGCTACAGTACTGCAACCGTACCTCGGAAATATGCCTCTACCTGGTTTTGAACTTGGGTCTCGTGGATGAACTTAAGGATACCTCAACAACTGGGCTGAGGCTCATGTGAATTCCCTTTCTCTATGTTATGAAGAAAGTTTTTAAGTAGGGAATGTTTAAGTAGGGTATAATGATAGAATAAGTTTGTGAGAGATGTTGAAGACCTTTTCTGAAATATGTTATTTATGCATCTAGTCTCCAAAGTCACTAAACTTTTATAATTCTAGGGAGTTTATAATTATGATATATATTTAATATTCATCTAAAATGATGTAATATTATGTATGTTATGGTAAGTTTACCTCATTTGGTATCAGATCAAGGTTTAGTTATTTTTGGAGATTATGATTAGAAAACATTCGTGAAAACCCTAGGGACATGTTTAAGTAGAGGATAACATCCTAAAGATTTGGTAAAGTAGATATTGTGTGGTTTTACTTGAAAATAAATCCCTATATAGATACTGGAAATTGGATGTGGTTGTGGTATAGATGCACCATGGGGTAACCACTCAAAAAGGGGTGGATTGAGTATTAACTGGATGATGTGAGATGAAAATCTCAACATTTTTTTCTATTATTCATTAAAAATTCCCTTAATTTTATTCAATTATTTGGGTAAATTTATGGTATTTATGACCCTTTGAGAATTTAAAATTTATTTGAAAATGGAATAAGTTGAGTATTTTATTTATTTATTCATTTTTGGAATCATTTTTTTGATTTTGGTCAAAATTTTGATCAATTTATTCTAGAAATGATATTATTAAATATATTTTTTATGTTTGAATTATTTTCAACATTTTTTTAAAATTAAATGGAATCCATTCATTAAATTTGAAATTTAAATTGAAATTGTTTGATTATATCTTGAACTGAATTCTTTTAATGGATTTACTTTTGAGTTTAAATGATTTATTAATTTTTGAATTAAAAAAAACCTTACATTGAAATTGTTTTAAAAAGAATTGTGAATTTTAATTTTCAACTTGGATTAGAAAATATTTTTTAAATGATAGTAATTTTGTGTTTTGAAAATCTAATCAGAAAATTTTATTGAATTTAAAATTATTTTGAAATCAATTTGTTTGAAGGTATTAAATTATGATTCAATTTTTTATTATCATTTTACTAAAATTTAATTTGGAAATTTTTTTTCACAAAAAAAAGTTGTTTAAGTGAAGGTTAGAATTGTGGAAAAATAAAGTGATAGTGTGATTTTTTTTGGAAAATACAACTGACTGTATGAAGTCTCCATGGTTTGTATAATGACCATGAACTCAATGCAAGTGACTGTAAGTGAGAAATTTCAAGTGAAAGTGCCATCGAAAGTTACCATGCTTGAATAAAAAAAATATTAAATAAAGAGACCATGGGTTAAAAATTAAGTGACTGGAAATTCACCATCACTTCAAAAGGGACCGCAAATTCAAACTCAACCTATCATGACTCTGCCCATTCTGCAATTGAAAGTCCCATGTACACTGTCTTTCTTCCATTCTGCAATTGATAATATGAAGTTTGTTCTTCACAAATTGGACATGCTTTATGTCCCTTAACACTATATCCAGATAAGTTTCCATACGCAGGAAAGTCGTTTATAGTGAACATTATCATAGCACGCAAAAGAAAATACTCTTTCTTGTATGCATCGAAAACTGTAACACCTTTCTCCCATAGCAGTTTTAAATCCTCAATCAATGGTGTAAGATACACATCAATATCATTTCCTGGTTGTTTTGGTCCAGAAATCATCAAGCTCATCATAACATATTTTTTCTTCATACATAGATGTGGGGACAAGTTGTAAAGTACCAGCAAAACAGGCCATGAACTATGTTGGCTACTGAGGCTCCGATATGGATTCATTCCATCAGTACACAATCCCATTCTGAGATTTCTAACTTCACTTCCAAAATCATGAAATTTTTTATCAAAACTCTTCCACTGTGGTGAATCGGCAGGGTGACGTAAGTTACCATCAGAAATGCGCTCATCTGAATGCCATCTTAACCTTTTTGCATCATTTGAATTTGCAAATAGACGCTTCAAACGAGGAATAATTGGAAGGTACCAAAATGCTTTAGATGGAGTTTTGATTTTGGTACCTAAAAATAAACCAGAATTGAATTATCAGAATTGTTTGAAAAAAATATTGGATGATATCATTGGAAAGTAAAAAAATTGATTTTTCATAAAGTTACATGACATCACCTGAAAATGAATCTGAGTTGACTTTCTCATCCATCTTATAGCGCGATGTTCCACATGTAGGACAACTTGATAAATGTTCATTTTCTTTCCTATACAGTACACAATCATTGGGGCAAGCATGTATCTTTTTATACCCCAATCCCATTGGGCATAATATTTTCTTCGCCTCATAATTGGAATCTGGAAGCCCATTGCCTTCTGGAAGAAGCTCTTTTAAAAGCTCAAGTAAACTGGAGAAACTTTTATCACTCCACCCATTTTTTGCTTTTAAGTTAACTAATCTCAAAACTGCTGATAACACTGTATATTTACTGCAACCTGGGAATAATGGTTTCTCAGAATCTCCATACAATCGTTCAACAGTTGGTGTTTTTTCGATGGTTTCAACACCTAAATCATGAATTAATTCTTCAATACGATCCTCTGCCTCATTATGAATATCGTCATCAACATTGGATGTTGAATTTTCAGTTCTTTCACCATGCAAGATCCAACATGTATAATTAAGGCTAAAACCATAACAAATGAGATGATCTTTGATTTCTCTGAAGTTTAACTTTCTCATATTTACACACTTCACACATGGACAGAAAATCAAATCAATATTTTGATTATGCCGTTTAGCAAATTCCAAAAAATTGTCAACTCCTCTTTCATATTCACTAGTAGTTCTTCGTAGATAAATCCAATTATGATCCATATTAATACCTGATATCACAATATAATTGATGAATATATTAAAACATAAAAACATTTAAATATCTATCAGATAAATTGTAAACAAAAACATATTCCATAAAAACTATTGATAATCAGATAAAAGACATCAGATATGAAACACATTTACAAATATAGTAAACAGTTAATTTTAATATTATATACATGTGTGTTATATTGAAATACAAGGACAAAATGGTTAAATCAAAGGTTTCATTTTTTGAAAATAAAGTTTCATGATATAAATATTATATGAATGACATACAAGATAATATGATTTCTCACTATGACTACTATTGATCACACTATATTTATTTTTTTATTCATTTGATGTAACATGAATGAATCATGGAAAAATTAATGTGAAAAATAGTGCAATAACTATCCTTATTTAAAAAAATGTGTATTAAAACACACATGTGGAACTCGATTAACAAAACTACTTGTGGGATTTGAAGAGTCATTAAAACTATTCAAAAGGGCTCCATATGGTTGGCCTAACTATGGGGGATAGACCTATAGCTACAAATCTTCATCCACCATCACCCCAATATTAAGTGAACCCCCAAATAGATTACACATCATTGGTAATTCAATCATCATTTTTATATCAAACACATAAAACCAATCAAAATCAATATCAAAATCCAACAATAAATCCTAGAATTACATAAACACTCAAGGATTCAAATGGAAAAGATATTATGACACTTTTCCCAATGTGTAGCACTAGATTTTTTATAACCTATATCCATAATAACATTATAATGCCGAATAACAAAGGGAACTTGGAAACCCAAACCCTCTGAAAAATCTTGGTTTTGATACCATTTTCATGAACCAACCCAAGATATCTATCCATTAAACACCTAAACTAGACCATGACATACTTGAGGGGAGTACCTAATCCTCATAGACTAACAATAAGCATTATAGGCATCTAAAACAATCACTAGGTATGATTTCACCCATTAATCATAGTGTAATTAACATCATATTTCTATCAGAAATCTGAAATGACCCATCCATAGGTTATACATCAACACAAAATTTGAATCAGTAGAAATAATATAAAGAATAACTATAAATAGATATAAACTAATCCCTTATTTCACCTTCTAAACCCCCTCACCTAGCCAACTCCCTCTACTCACCCACAAATTCCCTCAATACACTTCATCTCCTAAATCACCTAGTCCTCACAAAAGTAATTCAATACACTTTTAACCATAATTTTAAGTAGTAAAAACATCATTTAAATGGAAAAAATTTACACATATTCTATTTAAATAAATCCGTAAAAAACCTATAATAGGCACACTTGGGATAATTTGATAAGTAAAACAATAACTGAGCTCAAGTCCCCACTAATCACTAACCCAAACTGAAACAGAATGCATCCTAAGAGGGAAAAAGAACTGGATAAGATCCTAAAACTGAAATGTAGATAAACATGAGTATACAAATACTAATTAGGCCACTACTCACCTTACAAAATTTCTAACTTTTAATTAAAGCCCCTTTTAATCTAGTTTGAAATAAAATAAAATAAAATCTTACATAATTATTTAAAATCCAACATAATATAAAATCTTACATAATTATTCAACCCGAATTGAGATGTTAAATCCAAACTGCGACCGGTATAATTACTTCCAAAAACAAACAATATCAAATCTACACCAACAATGATAATACAAACAAAAAATAATGATAAATTACAACTAAAATCTAACCAATAATCCAAATCACGCAAAATAGGGTTATTGATAAAGAAATAAACAATGGGATATGAAACAAGAGATAAATAGGAAGAACACATACCCAAAATCGTGCAGACGACAAAAAACCTTCAACAATGGCCGTTCAAGATCGCAAATCAAGTTCGAAGGTCGTCGGGAGTCCGAAGCGCCACAGCGGAACTCGATTTCGACGGACGAACAAAATGAGGGTTTCTGACCGTGAATATTTTTAAAAGACTTTTCGCGTCGGTTTTCATTAAAACCGACGCGAAATATATTTTTTTTTATGAGTTTCGGCGTCGGTTTTCATGAAAACCGACGCGGAAAATATAGTCGAAGAGGTTTTCCGCGTCGGTTTTTCTAAAAACCGACGCGGAAAACCGATTAAAAAAGGATTTTCCGCGTCGGTTTTTCCGCGTCGGTTTTTCTAAAAACCGACGCGGAAAACCTATTCGACCGGATTTTCCGCGTCGGTTTTTCTAAAAACCGACGCGGAAAACCGATTATAACAGGATTTTCCGCGTCGGTTCTGAGAAAAACCGACGCGAAAAATAAAAACATAATTATTTTTGGCGTCGGTTTTGTGTAAAACCGACGCCAAAAATTCCCCGCATATACTATTCACGTCGGTTTTTAAAAAACCGACGTTATTACGACGACGTTAAAGCCCGTATTTCCACTAGTGCATGAACCTCAATCACAGTAACTTGCAAACTGATCATGCAACCACTCACTTCCACCCACTAACCTACTATGAGGTCATGGTCACTTGAAAGACTTATCATACCAACATCTTCTACCTACCATGATCCACTCATTTCAACCTACCATGAGATCATTCATGGTCAATTTTTATAATGGATATGCATGTCCAATCACCACCAATCCAACCTATTTTTTCACTATGATTTCTAAGATGCTCCACCGAGAAGAGGTCGTGCCTCCATTGAAGACCCTCGACCATGATAACCACTATCGAGAAAGAAGATGAACATCGATGTTGGATCCTAGAAGAAGACAACCCCTATAGAAATCAAATATTCCATTTGAAACAATTGATACATGCATATTATATGTACATTTCATGCCACTGAGGAGACGAACTAAAACCATTGATCACCCAATTGATGCTTTCTTCCACATATGATTGAGTTGAAACCAAAGCCCATTGAAGAACTGACACCGGTTTAAACCCAAGCTTACCGAGTTGAATCTCCTATGAAGTCAAAATAATGAGATATACTATTAGAGTTGATTTTTAAAGCCTATTTATCACACACCTATTAAGATCCACCTTGATCTCACCAATTCCATTGAGGTTTCCTATATTGTTGAGGCCAATGGTTGAAGTTGTGATTTGAGGTGATGACCTGATGTTGTACTATCGAGCACTAACCGTACTGGAGAACTATCACAAATTAAATTGAACCTATACCTCACCACAAGATGAATATACACCATTCTGATAAAGTTATCCAAGGACTAAATAACCCCGACATGAGGCCACCTTATCTAACCCGTACCATAATTTGGAAGAAATGCCACAAAACCCTAATTGTACCTAAATCCAAACTAAAATTTGTTTAATTTTATTATTTTAATGGATATTGATTTTTCCCTTTAATAGTATCTTTAAGAATATTAATACCTCCTTTATTCCTAATTATGTGGTTGTAGCTTTTTGAAAAAGTCACACTTAAATTAATTACTAAAATACCTCAATGAAACACCATCCAAGATCCTCTTTGGAACATCACCAATTCCCACCAAGAAAGCGAAAACATATAGACTTACTCTAAGACTAATTTATAAGGCCTATAATCCAATTAAAAGTTCAAGGCACCCATCATCTTCATCTAAATAGAATTATATGTCTACTCGTTCTGCAAAGAAAAAAAAATCTCTAATTGTTCTCAAACCTGTGCATGCACGATCATGAGAAAAATATATTCCTAACCAAATTCATCTTGACTATAATCCATGACACATGGAACCCATCCAAATTGGAAGAAAATATCACTAAGACTTGGTGATGCATAGAAAATTGAGGAATAATATGTTGTTTCCTATAAATAATTCTTCCCCTCACCCAGTAGAAAGATTCAATATCTTTAAATCATAGCTAGGCTTCCCTTGCAATTACTTTGCATTAATTTTTTTTATTTTAATTCCAATTCTAATCATTTTTTTAATTAGTTCATCATGTAGTTGTCTTCTCCATAATTTATTCATATTTCTCTCCCCTTTGAATTCATAGTTACCCCGATATCCATGATTATAGAGAGATAACTCCCTCAATTGGTTGTCTGAGGGGAATTATAGTAGTGCATATGAATTTATGTGATTCAATTTATTAATCTATTTTCTTTGATTCTAGTGTGACAATAATATGGTGTGTAGAGGAAGCGATCATCACTCTATATTCCATTAACGCTGCTTATAAGGATCCAACCTTATTACATACATAATCTTGAATTTAGTCAAGAAAACACTTCCTTTTACATTAAAGATATTTTCAAGTTTATAACTTTAGATAATTGGGACAAAATACATTCATAACATTAGACACTATTACAAAGTGGGTACCATAAAAACAGTTTCCATTTTTTTCAAAATTTAAAACATTAAAACTTAAAACACGATTCTTTGAAAATTATTCAAAATTTAAAATGGATTCCTTATTTTTCTTACACATACATTAACCTGTGAAAATCATTTAAAACTTGGGATGAGCACAAAAACTCAGTAACGAATATAAAAATAAGGAAATAACACATTAGTCCATGAATACTTGTAATGTATGAAATCACTTTCAAAAGACATACTTATCACCTGTATATATATACTTACTTTGTGAAACATGAGATTTAAACAATACATAAGAACATAAGTAGAACCATAAAGGTATCTTGGGGAATTACTTACATAATCTTGTAACCCTCTCAGCTACCTTATAATTTGTAACCCTCACAACTACCTTACTATTTCTATAACCACCGCAGTTACACTTGGAGTAACCATATGGCCAACCTCCAACTTACACATACCAAATGCATTAGAGGGAGATATAGGTCCCACCCTTCATAAAAAACAATGCCCAAGAACCATAACATAAACATTCAACATTAATAATAGCATAAAAACATTTCTTTTGAATTTTGTAAAACATAATTTTAAAAGAGGATTTTGAAAGAAAATCCCCTTATAAATATCATAAAATTAAATATAGACTTAATAGAGTGGATGGAATATGCATATACACTATAATTAGACATAATTAAACATAATATAATAAAAAAACATTACACAATCAATTTTAATACCACATAAATAATGAAGTAGAAGGTTAACCCAAAGAATGGAAATCGAGTTAAGAATTCCCTTACCTCAGGCTTGTATTACTTAAAACTTGTTTAAACTTACTATATAAGGGTTAAAAGAGTTTTATTAGTATTTTATAGAAACATTTTAATGTTTATAAATTCTTATATGGTCATTTCATAACCTCATTTCACCCTTTAATTATTAGTATTTTGTTCCTTGCACTGTTTTGGGTGAATTGTTTACATGATTTTCATAATCGGTTCATGATGGCTGTTCTTGTCGATTGGAAGTGAAACTACAAAATTGGAATGGAAAGGTATTTAAATATTTCTTGTTCCACAATTTATAACATTTATAATTTTGATGTTTTATATGAGGATGATTCATAAGTTAAAACATTAATGATGTTCGTTTAGATCATTTTAGTGGTTCTTTGACAATAACAAACTTATTTTGTTTTATAAATTAAAACCATGAGTAAAAAAAGAATTCCAGAACCATGGATGAGACAAAATACATATATTATAACTTGGTTCAACCATAAAAATGGTTTCATGACCATACTTTAAAGATTTAATGAAAATTGAAATCACATCGTCCACGATGTCAGTAATTCGACACATCACGGATAATGTTTTTATTCCTTGAATAAGTGGGAGAAGAGAAGAATAATGATGATTAATTTTACATGAACATGAGAAAATACAAAATATAAATGATTTATAGATATTTAATTCCTATTTGGTAAGAATATATGAAGAAATAATAAGAAAATAAAGGAACTCAAAATAAAAGAATAATTGAGAAATCCCTTAAAAAAATTCGGCAGCCTAACGGCTATGCAACATGGTTTTAAAAAATATTAAAAAGAGAGGTGAAATGGGTCACCCATCCAGAAATGAATCATAATGAAGAATAGATAAAGAATATGAAGGAAAATAAGAACATGGTATGGAAACTTGAAATTTATACCACATAAAAGAGAACTTGAATGAAAAAAAGAAAAAAATTGAGAATTTTCTTACATTGTAGAGTAACTCCTAGAATTTGAAGGTTGGGACCTTGGGGGATTGATGAAACCTTGGGAGGGATACTAGGGAGGTAAGTAGGATAGATATTCATTGATGAGGAATTTGTAATGAAGTTAATTAAGGAATGGGTTGGTATTTATAGAAAAACGAGGGGTTATTTTAATAATTTCCAAGGGACACCTCATTAGTGGTATTTGAAAAACCATGGGCTTGCCCATGGTATAAGACACTTGCGACACCTCATAAATTATTTTACTACACAAAAGTCGACCAGATTTATTACATCATTGTTACATCATTAATGATGTCATTAATGCACCAAAACTCAAAACTGTATTTTTTTCTATTCACTAAAAAATAAACTGTTTCAAAAAAATTCCCAAAATTCACCCTAACCATTTATCAACGTTTAGAATTCAAAAATGAAGTCTATTTTTTGAAAATAATTTTCTAAATATTTTTAATTTAATTTTTAAATAAAATCATGTTTAATTCAAAAATTAATAATTTAAAAACTATAACTGCTTTTATATCACATTTAAAAATTAATCAAGATGTCATTATCTTAAATACTTAAGAAAATAAAATAATAATACAATTTACTATTCATTAGGGTCATATTACTATTCATAAGGGTATGTTACTATTCATAAAAAAAAGTTGGTTCCAATAGACTCCAAATAACATACTGAACTCAATTTTAGAAGAATATTTTTTGAAATTCGAAACATAGAAGCAGTAAAATTATGTTTAAAGGCTACTTATAAATATCTACATTAAACAAAATTTCAAGCATTTCAACTTATTTTTGGAAAACCTTGGGGTGTTACATTATCCCCACCTTATGGAAATTGCGTCGTCACAATTTTATTTACTTATTAAAAAAGTGAGGGTACCTTTAACTCATAGCATTTTCAGACTCCCATGTTGCTTCTTCAACCATGTGGTTTCTCCACAAAACCTTTACCTAGTGTATTACTTTATTCCGCAATACCTATTCCCTTCGATCAAAAATATGAACTGGTTTCTCTTAATAAGAAAGGTTCTCTTCCAGCTGAACTGCTTCTGGGCTCAAGACATGTGATGAATCTGGCACATACTTTCTCAACATCAAAACATGAAAAACATTGTGTACCTGAGACAAACTTGGAGGTAGATCTACTCGGTATGCAACTAGTCCATCTTTTCCAAGATTTCAAAAGGACCTATAAATCGTGGACTTAGCTTTCCTTTCTTACCAAAACTCATCACACTCTTCTAAGGAGAGATTTTAAGGAAAATATGGTCACCTACCTCAAAAGAGAAGTCTTTCCTTCTGTCATCTGCATAACTTTTCTGCCTGCTCTAAGCTGTCCTCATGTGATGCTGGACAATCTTCACTTTCTCAGCCATTTCTTCTACTAATTCTGGCCCCATCAACTTTGTTTCACCGGCTTCATCCCAAAACATTGGAGTCCGACACCGCTTACCATACAAATCCTCAAAAGGAGCCATCAGAATACTGGAATGAAAACTGTTATTATAAGAAATATCAATTAAAGAAAGACGTTGATCCCAACTTCCCTGGTAGTCCATTGAACAAGATCGAAGCATATCCTCCAATGTCTGAATCATTCATTTTATTTTCCCATCTGATTGAGGATGAAAAGATGTACTGAAATTTAATTCTGTGCCCAATGACTTCTGAAGAACCTTCCAAAAGTTAGAAGTGAACCTGAGATCTTGGTCAGATACAATGGAAAAAATAACTCCATGTAACCTGACAATCTTCTTGAGGTATAATCAAGAAAACTGATCTAAATACATTGTATCTCAAATAGAAAGAAAATGTATAGATTTTTTCATCTGATCAACAATAACCCAAATCACATTGTTACCTCTAAAATTCTTTGGTAGTCCCACCACAAATTCCATGGATACATTATCCCATTTCCACTCTGGCACTAGAAAAGGCTGAAGCATCCCCTTCAGTAACTACTGTTCTGCTTTAACCTACTGACATGTCAAATATTTCATGTTAAAATAAGCAACATCCCTTTTCATTCCATCCCACCAGTAATACTTCTGAAAATATCTATACATATTAGTACTTCCAGTATGAACCAAAAATAGAGAACTATGAGCTTCACACAACAAATCTTTCTTAAACTGAGAATCATAGGGCACACACAACCTTTTTTTAAATCATAAAACACAAACTTTATCAAGGTTAAATTCTGGAAGCTTACCCATGTTAACCAATTCTACCTTTTTCTATAGCTCACAATCTTCCTTCTGTGCTCTCTTAATTCTGTCTGACGATGAAGACTGCACTGAAACCTAAAACAAAACAGATGTATTCCCTTCACCAACAACTTATAAGAAAAAATTCATCAAATCATTAATCAAGGGATCATGTTCCAAATGGAACATGGTTAATGATACATGATGTTTTTGACTCAAGGCATCCACCAATTTGTTTGCTTTTCCAGGATGGTAATTGATCATGCAATCATAATCCTTTATCAGTTCAAGCCATATTCTCTTCCTCATGTTTAATTCCTTCAGAGTGAATATATACTTCAGACTTTTATGGTCATCATATAATTGACATTTGGCTCTGTATAAATGATGCCTCCAAATTTTCAAATTAAAAACCACAGCTTAAAATTCCAAATCATGTGTGGGATAATTTAACTCATGAGGTTTTAGTTGTCTTGAAGCATAAGCAATTACCTAATCATTTTTCATCAAAACACAACAAAGTACCTTCAACAAAGCATCACTGTAGATGAAGAAATCACCATTTCGGGAAGGCAATGCCAAAACTAGAGCATTTAATAATCTCTTCTTCAGTTCCTAAAAACAAACATCAAATTATTATGTCTAAACAAATTTAACCCCTTTCTATGTTAACTTAGTTATCAGGCTAGATAACCATGAAAATTTATTAAAAAACCATCTGTAATAACCCACTAATCCAAGAAAAATATGGATCTATATAACATTTGTGGGTCTTGGCCATTCATCAACCACTTTTGTTTTGGCAGGATCAACTTTTATTCCATCATTATTTACAATTTTCCCAAGAAAAGAAATCCATTGCAACCAAAAATCAAAATTTCTGAATTTTCCATACAATTTCTTTTCTTTTAAGGCTTGTAAAACAACCCTTATATATTTTTCATGCTCCTCTTTATTTTTAGAAAATACTAGAATTTCATCAATAAATACAACCACAAACTTATCCAAGAACTCATGAAATACTCTATTCATAAGATTCATGAATACAGTAGGTGTATTAGTTAACCAAAAGGGCATAACAACAAATTAATAATGCCCATATCTAGTATGAAAGGATGTTTTTGGGATGTCATCCTCCTTCACCTTCAACTAATGGTATACGAATCTTAATTCAATATTGTAAAAGTATTGAGCTCCCTAAAAATAATCAAATAAGTCATCGATATAAGGAAAAGGATACTTGTTTTTAATAGTGATTTTATTCAAAGATCTATAATCAATGCAAAGTCTCATGGAACCATATTTATTTTTAACAAACAAAATAGGAGCTCCCCATGGTGAAGTGCTAGGACTAATGAAGCCTTTATAGAGAAAATCCTACAACTGATTTTTCAATTCAAGAAGTTCTATTTGAGCCATATGATATGGGGGTTTTGAAATTGGATTAGCATCAGGAACTAAGTCAATTGGGAATTAGACTTCCTGATTAGGTATGACACTGGGTAACTCATCCAGAAAAACATCATGGTATTCATTTACCATAGGCACATCATCAATCTGAACAGTTCCCTTGTTTTCAACAATATGATCAAGATAACTTTCATTTCCATCTTTCAACAGTTTCTTAGCTTCCTGATATGTTATCAATCATATGGGTTCATTCTTGTATAAAAACTGAAATTATTTCTAAAAAAAACTTCTTTATCTCTACAGTCAATCTTAGCATGATAAATAGAAATCCAATCCACTCCCAGAATAACATCAAACTCAACTAAGGGTAAAATAACAAGGTTTCCCGGTAAAGACTTTCCACAGACCACAATAGAAAGATTATTATAATTCCTATTTACTATAATATTTCCCCCTTGGTGTTTTAACAATAAGTTCAGGTCTCATTTTTTGAGGTGATATTTTCAATTTACCTGAAAATTTCTCAGAGATTAAGGAATGTGTAGACCCTGTATCATACAAAACTTTAGCAAAATCTGAGTGAACAAAAAAAGTACCTAATAAAACTTCATTGGATGGCCCGACATCTGCTGATGTAGTTTCAAAGGATCTCACTACACCCTTTTGCTTATAGTTTGGCTTCTTTGTATCATTCAGATCTCTCTTTGGGCAGACATTTACATAATGAACCATCTCAGCACATTTAAAACACTTTACAGTTTGCTTATCAGGATTAGTCTTAGGATCATTTTCATTGAAATCTCGGGCTATATGTCCAAACTTACCACATTTAAAACACTTCCCAGTTTTTCTAAGACATTCCCTAGGGTGTTTCTTGCCACACATTTCACAAACTGGAAACTGTATTTTCTTACCATCAGATTTCTTTGGTTGATTCTTACCCATCGATTTCCACCTGGACCTCTTCTTCTCCTTGTTTCCAAAATGCACATGATCATCAGAAAACTCCATCTCTACCCTCTCAGCACATCAAACAAGTTTCTCATAAATTTTTAATTCACAGGAGGCCAACTCCCTTCAATACCTTGGCTTCAGTTATGAGTAAAAGCAGTTGATTTTTCTATCAAGATCCAGAATAAGATTTGGAGCATACCTCGCCAGTCGAGTGAAGTTCACTTCATACACATCCACTGAATCCTCCCCCCTTTTCTTTAATTCAAGGAATTTCTTCTCCATCCTAAGTCGCACCACATTAGGAAAATATTTTTCAAGGAAAATACTTTTAAATTCATCCCACTCTAAGGTATCAAAATCCTCTCTAACCCTGATATTCCTTACCATTGACCACCACTAACTAGCTTCACCTTCAAAATGATAAATGAAAAGGATTAACTTTTTATTTTCTGAACATCCCATAACATATAATATCTTTTCAAGGGATTTGATTCATCCTTTAGCTGCTATTGGGTTAGAAGATCAATTGAAGGAAGGAGGGTGTTGTCTCATAAAATGTTCCACTACTGTCATGTTCTGTTGTGTTACCTCTATTTGTTCTCTTTTATGGATTCCACCACCATTTATTTCCTGTGTTAGTAGAGCCATTACTATCACAAACTGCTTGGTTCTAATCCCTACCATTCCAGGATTTAGATCAGGAAGGATATCATTCTGTCGGTGCCTCTCCTCTTTATCATCCCTGTTCCTTCTGCAGACAACCATTCTAAACAAACATATCTTAGATGAAGCAACATGGTAATCTTTAAATTCTATAAAATTTCAAATTAATGATAGAGTAAAAATCATTTATGGTATTCTTTTAATATCACCCTAACCCCTAAAGTTATCTAAACCATCCTCTAATACCAACTATAAGGACCTGACCTTATTACATACATAATCTTGAATTTAGTCAAGAAAACACTTCATTTTAAATTGAGGATCTTTTCATGTTTAGATATTTAGATAATTGGGACATAATACATTCATAACATTACGCATTGTTACAGAGTGGGTACCATAAAAATAGTTTCCATTTTTTTCAAAATTTAAAACATTAAAAATTAAAACATGATTCCTTGACAATTATTCAACATTTAACATGGATTACTTCTCAGTCTTACACATACATTAACCTGTAAAACTCATTTAAAACTTGGGATGAGCACAAAAACTTAGTAAGGGATATAAAAATAAGGAAATAACACATTAGTCCATGAAAACTTGTAACGTTTGAAATCACTTTCAAAAGGCATACTTATCACCTGTATATATATAATTAATTTGTAAAACATGAGATTTTTACAATAAATAAGAACATAAGTATAACCATAAAGGTATCTTGGGGCATTACTTACATAATCTTGTAACCCTCTCGGCTACCTTAAAATTTTTAACCCTCACAGCTACCTTACTATTTGTGTAACCATTGCAGTTACACTTAGAGTAACCATATGGCCGACCACCAACTTACACATACCCAATGCATTGGAGGGAGATATAGGTCCCAAAATTCATCATAAACAATTCCCAAGAACAATAACATAAACATACAACATGAATAATATCATAAAAACATTGCTTTTTAATTTTTTAAAACATAATTTTAAAAGAGGATTTTAAAAGAAAAGCCCATTATAAATATCATACAATTGAAGAGAGACTTAATACAGTGGATGGAATATGTATATACAATTTAATTATAAATAATTCAACATAATATAATCAAAAACCATCACACATTCAATTTTAATACCACATAAATAACGAAGTAGAAGGTTAACCCAAAGAATGGAAATCAGGTTAAGAATTCCCTTACCTCAGGCTTGTCTTAATTCAAACTTGTTTAAACTTCTTGTATAATGATTAAAAAAGTGTTATTAGTATTTTACAAAAACATGTTAATGTTTATAAAATCTTATATGATCATTTCATAACCTCATTTCACCCTTTAATTGTTAGTATTTTGTTCCTTGCACTATTTTGGGTGAGTTCTTTACATGATTTTCATGATCGGTTCATGATGGATGTTCTTGTCGATTGGAAGTGAAACTACAGAATTGTAATGGAAATGTATTTACATATTTCCAGTACCATAATTTATATCATTTATCATTTTAATGTTTTATATGAGGATGATTCATAAGTTAAAACATTAATGATGTTCGTTTAGATCATTTATTGGTTCTTTGATAATAACATTCTTATTTTGTTTTATAAATTAAAACCATGAGTAAAAAAAGAATTATAGAACCATGGATGAGAAATAATAAATATATTATAACTTGTTTCAACCATAAAAATGGTTTCATGACCAGACTTGAAAGAGTTAATGAAAATTGAAATCATATCGTCCATGATGTCGGTAATTCAACACATCATGTACAATGTTTTTATTCCTTGAATAAGTGTGAGAAGAGAAGAAGAATGATGATGAATTTTCCATGAACATGAGAAAATCCATAATATACATTATTTTTTGGGATTTCATGCCTTTTGGGTAAGAATATACGAAGAAAGAATAAGAAAAGAAAGGAACTCAAAATGAAGAAATAAATGAGAAATCACTTACAAAAACTCGGCAGCCTAACGACTATACAACATGGTTTTATAAAATATTAAAAAGAGAGGGGACATGGGTCAACCATCCATAAATGAATCATAATAAATAATAGATCAGGAATATGAAGGAAAATAAGAACATGGTATGAAAGCTTGAAAGTTATACCACATAAAAGATAACTTGAATGAAAAAAAAGAAAGAAATTGAGAATTTTCTTACCTTGTAGAGTAACTCCTAGTACTTGAAGGTTGGGACCTTGGGGGTTTGAGGAAACCTTGTGAGGGATACTAGGGAGGTAATGATGCCAGAGCTTAATTGATGAGTAATTTGGAATGAAGTTAATAAAGGAATGGGTTGGTATTTATAGCAAAAGTGAGGGGTTATTTTAATAATTTCCTAGCAACACCTCATTAATGGTATTTGCAAAACTATTGGCTTGACCATGGTATTTTCCCATAGTATAAGCCACTTGGGACACCTCATAACTTATTTTACTGTACACAAGTTTACCAGGTTTATTACATCATCATTACATCATTAATGATGTCATTAACACACCAAAACTCAAAACTGTATTTTTTTACTATTCACTGAAAAAGCAAATGTTTCATAAAAATCCCCAAAATTTACCCAAACTATTTATCAACGTGTAGAATTAAAAAATGAATTCCATTTTTTGAAAATAAATTTCGAAATATTTTTAATTTAATTTTTAAATAAAATCATGCTGAATTCAAAAATTAATAATTTAAAAACTATAACTACTTTTATATCGTATTTAAAAATTAATCAAGATGCCATTATCTTAAAAACTTAAGAAAACAAAATAATAATACAATTTACTGTTCATTAGGGTCATATTACTATTCATATTACTATTCATAAGGCTATGTTATTATTCACCAAAAAACAAGTTGGTTCCAATAGAATCCAAATAACATACTGAACACAATTGTAGATGACTATTTTTTGAAATTCAAAACAAAGAAGCAGTAAAATTATATTCAAAGACTACTTATATATATCTAAATTAAAAAAAAAATTCAAGCATTTCAACTTATTTTTAGAAAACCTTGGGGTGTTACCCCGTTGAACTCCTCTACTTATTTCACTTCAATATATGCCTCCATTCAGATCACAATTTATACTAGTGGAGTCATGTGATTTGAATGAATGTTTGGTATGTGATTACTATCTAGAAAGTGAGTAAGTCCATTAACTCAATTGAGGAGTGTAATTACATATTCATTAAGAATAATTAATGATATTTTTGATCCTTTTCATGGATCCTTGAATAGATTGGTGGTTTTATACTAAAGTAAAAACAGTTGAGGGTGTATGGATAAATGATATTGAGACTATGTATTGAGTTATAAATTTTAGAATAATTAAAAATAATAATATAACCCACTATAATTCACCCTTGGACTACCTACATTCCTCGCTAACATGTGATTTTTTGTTTCCATTTTATATTTAATTCACAAATCAAAAACTAAAAAAAACAACACTCATCATTTCGGGATGTTTTTGAAAATTAAGAAAGAATTATATTAATAAGTATGAGAATAGTGATAATTCAACCCACACATGCTCCTTAGGAAATGAGATTATTTAACCCTGTGGTGGATTATAAGCTTCCAATAAAATAATTTTTTTTAACCAAGGACCGTAACAGCCACATGATCAATATAGTGTTATTTCCAGGGAGTAAGTTTAGAGAATCTTTTTTATTTTTCACTTTTTAAATAATAATATTATTTTTAAAATTTAAAACCAAAAAATGGATCATCAATTATTTTCAAATAATATGGAATAACTTCTTGATATACTCAAACAAAAAGATAAAAAAGTTTAAATAAACCATTTTAATGAAATGATGGAAGTATATAATTTTTTATTAGATTTTTAAAGATATAATACAAAAACAGGAGTACCAGTAGATCATGAAAAAATAATAAATTAATATATTAAATCCAAGAGGTGAAATTTATAAAGGATCCTTCTTTCCCACATAATTCTGATATGACACCCGAGGCACTATAAGAGCAATAAGAGATGTCAGCTGCATAATTTGAGGGGGACGGAAAAAATACAGACTATCTTATTTTTTATTCTTCTCAAATTAAAATGGAACCTAACCCTCTTAGGTTTTATGATACATATTTTTAAATTTTTGAGTATGCTTTCGAGGGTGATAAACTTGATTCTTAATTTTTATCTTAATTTCATGCAAGTTGAACACTCTTTTGGAATGATGTGTCTTAATCTTACAGATTCAACTATATTAATTAAGAACCTCATTTTTGAAGAGGAATAGAACACTAGAGAATAAATATAACATATAATGGAGGGATAAAAACTAGAATAATCCCCAGTGGCATATCATGTAAATATATAATCACAAATTATTGAATATGAGGGAGTAAACTTTGATCTAAACTCAACTTGATTTGATATTGTTAAATTTAAAATATTTAAAAACTCTCTATTTGAATATTATGAAGTAGAATTAATTTATATACCACTGTATGAGGAAGAGACCACTGATTTGGCTATAGAATAATAAGAGGCCCCATTTATCATTCTTCCAGCTTCATATTTTGAGTTGTTTTACACTGAAAGGGGATATAAATATAGAACTTCTTTCAAGGATACCTCTAATAAGTAGAGTTTAATAGATATGTAAGAACAATTATATGGTGGTTATTACTATATAAACTCAACCCCCTATAGATTGGGGATGATCACCAGACTTTCTAGTCATGGAATGTTTAAATAAAACCCCTCTTGGTAGGGATAACCCAAGACCCTTTTCCTTTCTCTTTATTTTTCATTTTTTTACTTTACTTTAAAATTAAATTTATAATCTTCTAAATTATATTTGTATATAGGTTTTTTCCTCAGTGGAAGACACCCAAGAGACTAGCTCAAGGATATCTACAACACCCATGGGAGATATTACCTTGAGTCTACTTAATAAATAAACACCATGTTGTATCTACCCATTTACAATATTTAATCACTAATTTTTTATACATGTCTACTAAAAGATAAATTTAAAATGATGAAAAAGTTTGGGGGAGGTAATTTAAACTTAGTTAGAGTAGTTTTAAATTTTTTTAGTTAATGTTTTGGAATCTTCATATAAATAAACAAATTTAAAAACATATAATAAAAAAGAAAAAAAATGAGACTATTTTTTTTATGTTTATAAATACTATACATAATTTTTTTTTATTGTTTATATTTTTATTTCTCAAAATTATATTAAAATTAAGAAATTATATTCATAGTGAAAATTTCATGCTAAATCAAGGAATTAACTAGTCTTAAAAGTGTAAGAGATAAATGATTGTTGAGTAAAATCTATCTCCATTTTCATAGAAATTTGATTTTAGAACTTGGAAAGGGAGTGTGAGTGAAAATATTTTTGTGGAATTAGAGTTATAACATGAGGTCACTAGGATTTTGAACTCAATATGAGGTAATTGAACTATGTAAGAAATAACACCTTAGGGATCCAAATCAAAAGAAGTTGATATAAGTCCTTTGAAAATAGATTAAAATGGGTAATTAGGATCCCACAAAGAATATCAAAGACAATAGAACTTGGTGTGTGATTATCCCTATGTAAATATTCAAATAAGTTCTTTTCACAGTGCTCTGCATATACGTGGCTAGGAAAAATTAAAAATTTAGAAAAAATAATAAAGTTCCTAAGTAAAAAATGAATTCATTTAGATGAGGTAAATATTGAACCCATGAAGGGGACAATTGAATTATAAAAAATTCATTTTATTCATATAAATGAAGTTAAAATTAAACTTTTGTTTGAGAAAATTAGGAAAAAGGGATGAATGGAAGTGGATCTTTTTAAACCTTTGATTCCACTTAAATCGAATTCTATCTACTCTTGGACTTAGAAATTTGATGGGATTGAAGTGAGACATTTAATTTAAATCGTATAATATTAATGATAATTTGTACACTAGATGAATCTATGTTTTCTTTCAATTTATACTTGTAAATTTAGATGTTGGAAGGATGAATTTCATTTTTTTATTTATTTTTTGAATAAATGGAATTAAATGATAGAATTTTCGATGAGTCAATTTTTTTATGTGTGGGGGGTGATGTGAGATGATTATTTAAATTTTTCTTTTCTATCATTCATTGAAAATTACCTTAATTTTATACAATTCTTAGGTAAATCTATGGTTTTTGTGATTCTATGAGAATCTCCACTTTATTTGTAAATGGATTCAAATGAGGATTTTATTGATTTATACAATTCTCAAGTAAATTTATGGTTTTTTTGACTCTTTGAGAATATAAAATTTATTTATAAATGTATTAATATGAGTTTTTTATTGATTTATTCATTTTTAGTAGCCAAATTTTGTTTTTCAATTAAATTTTTGATTAATTATTCTAGAATTTATATTCTTAAATGGATTAATTTTTTATTTTTAATTATATTATACCATTTTTAAATTAAATAGAATCCATGCATAAACATTGGAATTATAATTGAAATTGTGTGATTTGATCTCAAACTAAAATTATTTGATGGATTTATTTCCGAGTTTAACTGATTTTTTAATTTTTGAATTTAATGAAAATCTATAAATTGAATTTTTTTTAAAAATAATTGTGAATTTTAATTTTCAACCATGAATGTAACGCCCCGACCCCAGTTACCCAGAGTCGGTGCATTATTACATAACATTGGCATGATCATAAGGAAATCATGTCTCAAAAGATCGATCATTTTAGTATTATTGGAAACAAGATTCATACATAAGTTTAACTTTACAGCTTGAAAAGAAATACAACACAAATATATTTCATTAAAAACATCTAAGCCTCCTAGATTATGCCTGCTGTTCACTCATAACTAACTTCTTCATATCCTGGGAAAATGAAACATAAGAAAGGGGTGAGATCAAACGCTCAGTAAGGGTAAGTAATACAACAGAAAATGCCATAAATATTAAGCATGGTAAATAATTGAAACCACATGCCTTTACCAATAATAAACATGAATAATTTTATGGCAAGAATATGAGATGAGTAAATAATGCCATAATAAAACATAATCATGGGTATTCTACTAGTCGAATGACCACATGAACCATCAATATTATTTCCATAATGAGGGAATGTATAATGCCGGATATTCTGAATTTTTTTTTCAAGGCCTCGGCCAAGACGTCTAAAAATGATTAAGGCCTTGGCCAAAACCATAAATCAAATTGGGAAAGGGACTCGGCCAATTCAAGGTATAGTTGTCTCATGAGACCTATCGATGCATCGAGGAGCTATAGCGGGCTCCACCCATCACTTATTAAGTCCAATACATTCCTCATATGAAAAGGTTTAAACATATCATAAACATTCGTATTAAAACTAGCATAAGAAATGTCAATAATTTAACCATAAATCATGAATGGTATAAAAATATCACATCCACAGTCAAACATATCACAAAACCTTCAATACAATATTGAATTTTTGTATCATAATAAATCAACTCCAAATAAACTTAAAATCCATCAAAGGATGTTGACATAGATGAAATCAAAACTCTTTTTAGAGAAATATCTCTTTCTATTTTGAAATCATTTAAGAGTCACATAATTATAAAGTAAAACATTTACTTTGAAAATATTCTTATAATCTTGTAAGGGAAGCTTCAATGAGTTTATAATGGTAGAAAATAGCCGCACCATCGTATAAGTTAAAAAGAGACATTCTTACCTTAATTTTGTCAAAAAAGGTTAAAAAGGACCTTGTTTGAAAAACGACAGAAAGATTCATTTATAAACATCTTTTAAAAGTCAAAAAAGGGTATAAATGAATTTAACCCATATTCTGTAAAATAGTAAGAATTATTTGAAATAAATTTTTAAGAAACATGGATGTGGATGATAAAGAGGTCCCAGTAGATAATTACGTATAAACAACCTCGGATAATGAAGAGATTGTGAAATAAACCCTTAAATTGTACTTTTCCTTGGTTGAGGGTAGGTTAACCTCCTGTATAATGGTGAAATAATTATTATTAAATTATACAATAATCATATATATTAATATGATATCATATATGCTCTTTTAACATTGATTTGTTAATAATATCTTAGTATTATCATCGTTTCAGGTGTTAACTTACTCATTTTCTTTTATATATTTTGTTAAATAAGTTGTGTTTGTTATGGATAGGTTTTATATTATTCATATACATAATGATATCAAGTCCTTAAAAATTATTTTTAATCATCAAATGATAATTATAATTGCATGGATACGATGTGAAATGAATCTCATCGCGTTCGTGGAGACGGTAGTCCGTACGTACGCACAAGCGACAATGCCATTATTTTGATATTAAAATAATATATAATTGGATGGTATATCATATATACATAATAATTATCATTTTATATTTATTATTTACATCAATTACATATCATTATCATACCCATCCAAATAATAATGTTTTTGAATAACAATTACACCACGACGTGGAGACAGTAAGCCGTACGTACGCACGTATGGTGACATGTCATTCAAAAGATGGATAGAATACTGAATATGGTTGTAACATATTTATAATAACATCATTGTATATAGAATATACTAGAGTTATTATTTTATAAAGGAAATAACAAAGAGAGAAGAAGTTTAAGAAGAAAGCAACTTGAAAAAAGGGTGGTGAAAACATTACCTCTTCTTCGGGTTATTCCTTTTGATTTGATCAAAAGGGCTCCTTAGGTTGGCTTTATGATCAAAATAAGGCCTCTAGGTTTAAGTAAGTATAGTTGAGAGGGTATTTGTGTAGAGTTTGGACGAACCAAAAGGCTTTTAATGTGTGAATAATTGGTTAGAAGTGGTGTCCTTTTATAAGGGGGAGGAGGGGCTCTTTAGGAAAAACTTAAAGTATTATTTTATAATAAATTCATATTCAGTTTAAAATGGATCCAAAGTAGATTATTAAAAGTCTAAGGTGGGTGTGGGTCTAAATACTTTCAACCAATAGATCTTAGACAGGTTTGAGTTATTATATTAACCATATCTTTTAGTTTTAACTCTTAGTTAATTAGTTTGACATTTACCATGTCACTTTGTATTTTTATATTATATAGTTAATAAACTTACTATATACATCTAAGTGACCCCAGAGGGTCAATTAATGATACACATATCATGATATAAGTCTTTTTGCTGAACCTTAGATTTTTAGGAATAAAATATCAATTAATAATATAATATTTGTTTTAAAAACTCTTTTATGTCAATTTTGACACTATTTAATAATTTTTTTTAAAGTCTTAACAACATTATTAATTAAAAAAAATTCATTTAAGAAATTATAAAATGTTATATTAATCAATAAAATTAGTGTATGGCATCAAAAATTTCAAATTATATTTATTTTAATATTTATAATACCAATTATTTGATTCTTCCATTAATAAGGAAAATACTGCATCATTATTGTGTCATAAATAAATTTAATTATTCAATGTCTAAAAATTATAAATAAAATACTATTATTTAGGAAATATTTTTATCTTTATAATTAATATTTATAGTTGAAAATATAATATATATAACCCTATGTAAAAATTGTTTTGCTAAAAGATATATGCTTATGTCATTTTTGTATTTACTTTAACTTAATTAATATAAAGTGTCATTATCACTTACAAGTGGATCCATGGGGTCCCAAAATCGACCCAAATATGCCCATGGTCAGACATGTATCAAAAAATAGGGTTAGGACATGTTTTAGGGTAAATTAATATTATTATAATATTATTTTTTACCCTTATTTAACGGAGTTACCCTTTAACCATGGTAAATAAAATATTTACCGAAGTAATTATTCAAAATGTATAAAAATAAAAGTTACCTATTTACACAATTTGGACATCCTGATTCCAAATATGGAATCTATTTTTCTAAATTCAAAACACAGAAGTGTCAGAAATTAATTTAAAATTAATTCCCGTTGTAAAAACAAAAAGCGTGTTTTTAAGAGATAATAACTATCAAAAGATTGACACTTGTTTATGTCCGGTTTAATTGTGAAATTATGTCCAATGACTAAAATTGTATTAAATGGTAAAAATATATTCTAAATATACTTTAAAACCACTCAAATTCATAATTTATCTCTATTAATTATTTCGATTAAAAAAGTTGTTTTTAATTAAAATTTAGTAATTTTCACTATTCATCAAAATATAAAATTTATCCGAAAAGTACCAAAATTTTACCCTAGGCTAATTTCGATATTCCGAATCCAAAAATGAAGTCCATTTTGAGAGATAAAATTTATAAAATTTCAAAAAGTGGGTATTACTATTTATAATGGCTATTTTGATTGGTCGCGGTGTGTTAGAATCTCGAAGTTGCGTACAACACACACTACTGTATTATTCAAAGAGAAGCGTACCATGGATGCTTGGGGTATTACAATGAATACAATTTTATTTTTAAGTGATGGAAATTTCATGTTTTGAAAATATAATTGGTTGATTTTATTGAATTGGAATTATTTTGGAATCAATTTTTTTAAGGAATTAAATACGATTCAATTTTTTTTATCATTTTATTAAAATTTAATTGGGAAAAAATTCTTCACTAAAAAAATGTTTTTGAAATAAAGGTTGGAAGTGTGAAAAAATGAAGTGATAGTGCACATAAAATTATGGAAAAGAAAAATGACTGTATGAAGTATCCACAACTAGTATACTGATTAGGAATTCAATGAAAGTGACTACAAGTGATAAATTTCAAGTGACTACTACACCCAAAGTTACCATTCTTGAAGAAAAAATATTAACTAAATTGGTCATGCATAAAAAAAATAAGTGATTGTAAATTCATGGCCACTTCAGAAGAGACCAAAAATTTAAACTCTACCTACCATGGCTCTACCTCTCTGAAGATACTATAAAACTCATTTACAATCACTTACAAACCGACCATGTGACCACTAACTTCCACCCACTAACTTACTATGAGGTCATGGTACTTTACAGAAAATACCACACCAGCAACTTTTACCTATCAAAATCCACCCATTTCAACCTACCATGTGATCATTCATGGTCTCTTTTCCATACTATGTATATCCACCCATGGCCACTTCAACCTACCACTCCAATGCACCATGAGATATTCTATGCCGAGAAGAGGCCGGACTACCATTGAAGACCCTCGATCGAGCTCTCCACTATCAAGGAAGAAGACGACCGCTAATGATGATCCCAAAATAGTATGAACCCTATAGAACATGAATATTCAATTATAATACACTACCACATTCCCATGATATGTACACCGTGTGCCGTTAATGAGACAAACCAAAACTACAGACCACACTCTCGATGCATGTTACTATACCTAACTAAGCCAAAACTAAAGGTTGTTGAAGAGCTGATAGTGGTTGAAACCCAATATCACCAAGTTTAATCCCTATAAAGGTTGGAATAATGATTCACACTACCAAAAATTGTTATCGAAATTGATTAACCACATTCCTATTGAGATCCACCCCAAGATCACCACTACCATAGAGGTTTCCAGAACTACTGAGGATGATGGTCACAACCAAGATTTGACACCACCCTTTCTAGAGAACCATCGTGCAATAAAGAGAACCTATGACTTTACATGTGATGAATATGAGCCATACTGATGAATACATCCCATGACCAAATAATACTCATGCAAGGCCACCTTGTCTAACCCATGCCACAATTTAGAAGAAATTCCACCGAATCCAAACCGTGCTTAAAGTAAAATTGATTTTTTTTAATTTAATTATTTTACTGGCTATTGTTTTTTTTTCATTTTATGGTGTTTTTAATATTTGTGAGACCCCATTTATTCCTAATGATGTGGCTACAACTTTTAAAAAAATGCACCTGAATTACTCACTTAAATTCCTCAATGAAGAAATCATCCAAAATTCTCTTTGTAAAATCACCAACTCCCACAAAGAAAATAGGTGACATCCATACTCAATTTAGTCACACTTTCTAAGTCTCATAATCTAATTATAAGTCCAATTCATCCATTATATTCTGCTGAAAAGAATTTTAAGTCCACTAGATCCATGAAGAACAAAAACAAATTCTTCTCCAACTGTTCTTGAACCTATGCATGCATGATCATGGAAAAAATATACTCCTAATAAAATTCATCTCAAATATCAGCTATTACATGTATAACCCATCCAAATTGGAAGAAAATCTCAATTAGAATCGACTCTACATGAAAAAGTGAGGAATAAGATGTCGTTGTCTACAAATAATTCTTCCCTTCGCCCTGTAGAAGGATTCAGTATATGCTTATCCTATCTTGGTTTCCCTTGTAATTCCTCTACATTTTAATTAAAATTCTAATTTTTTATTGTTTATTAATCATGATGTTCTCTTATCCCTCATTTATTCATGTTTCTCACCCCTATAATGTCCAATTGTTCCCAAATTCCATGATCATGGTGAGCTAACCCCCTCAATGGGTAGTCTAAGGGGAATCACAGTGTTGTGTGTAAATTTATGTGCTTTACTTTATCAATATATTTTCTATGATTATGGTGTGACAGTGAAGATGGTGTGTAGAGGATGTGATCTTCACTCTACATTCTATTATCACTTCTATACACCTCTACTTTTTTCACTTCAACCTCTATCTCTATTCTGATCACACTTCATACCAGTAGAGTCATGTGATTTGAATGAAAGAATGTTATGTGATTACTGTTGGGTGTGAGAGTAATTCCATTCACTCAATTGAAGAGTTTTCTTACCCATTCATCGAGGAGAACTTATGAGATTCCTAGTCTGTTTGAGGAATCCATCGAGTTAGAAAATTTAGAATAATTGTAAACGATGATCTAACCCACTAGAATTCACACTAGGACTACCCACACATTCTCCTTGGGAAACAACCTTGTTCAACCCTATGATACATTCTAAGATTTTAATAAAATAAAAATTCTATTTGAGCATGACCCATGATAACCACATGATCACTCTATCATCACTAGTTCTTGATGAGTGAGACCAAGACTACATAGCTAGCAAGACACTTATAAGGGACATGCTTGGGTTAATTCACATCTTATTTATGAACCATTATGAAAGATTTTACTAGATGATGACTATGGATGACCTTGGTTAAAACTAATGTGTCATAAATTGAAAATAAGGTGTCATTATTTGGACATACAATAAAATATTTTTCATGATTATATGGTTTATCACTATGATTATTATTTCTCACACTATGTTTTTTGGTTTTAGTAAAGGTATAGAATCCCAAATAACCATGTTAATACTGAATGTGAAAAATAATGAAATTATTTTCTTTATGAGAAACCAAATAAAATGGGAGATGGAATGAAAAATCTTATGATTATTCCTAACCATATATCTTGATATATGATTAAAAAAATGAACATAGGTGTGTTTACAAATGAACTAAATAAGAGAAAAATGGAGTTTCTTGAATAACATGGAGGAAAAATATTCATTTTCCTACATGTAGATAATGTGGGAAGAAGAACCAAGGGAAACATCTTAAATGAATGAGAGGATGTTTTAGGTGCAGAATATAAGGACATAGATCATGAAATTTCATAGGAGAAATGAAAATTTCAATATAAGGAAATAAATTGCATCTTAAGGTACCATTCTTAGTTCAATGTATTATATGTGGGGAACTTGGGAATTATCCAATTTAATTACCTAATCCAATGGATAACTCCTAGGCCAAGGAAGGGCCTATGCTATGAAAATCATTGAAGTGGAATGATTGAAGTGTTTATGTAGTGGTATTAAATAATTATATTATAAAAGTGTTTTATTAATTATATTATAGTTATAAGAATCATGAAACATCTAAGGATTATTCCTTGGTAGTTTTTATTTAATTATTTACAAACATATGTCAAACAATACCGATAAAAAAGAAAAGTGATTTATTGGTAAGGTGAAATTTTTGGAAAACACATGATTAAGGGATAGATAACACTTAATATGTTCTTGATGTTGAGATAATAATGTTTAGATGAGATAAATAGATGATTGATATTAATAAATTAAATTTGGATGGTTTTTTTAGAGTTAATTTTTGGAAGCATATATGATTTTATTATGTCTTTATGGTGATTCAAGATATTTATGAAAATAATTTTATATTTTGGGGATTTTATGACTAGGATATATGAATTTTTTGTATATGAAATTTTGAGTGATTGATATTATTTGAAGATAATTGTTAAGTTGATCATATAAGAATATGTGATCAAATCATTCAAATATTTGGGTTTCAATTTTTCTTTGGTATATTGTGAATAATTTTAAGGTTATTTATTTATGGAATTATTTAAGTTGAAATTTGGATATTATTATGGAAAATTTATAGATTGGTGTATGAATATTTATTCATATTGGATAATTTTTTATAACCATTTTGGTTTTAGAAAATATTTAGAGATAAGAGGAATATATTTTCATTCTTTTATAGAACTTATGATCTGTTAAAAGTTAATTTTAGTGATTCAAACATGAAAAAAATTCATCATAATTATTTATCATATGGAATATGAGATGAGGTAGGGATAGAAAACTATTCAAAGCACAATTAAAGGATGAAAGTATTCTTATGGTATGAAAATAAATCAAGTAATTATATTATATCGTATTATCCATCTTGATGGTAAATGATTTCCTCAAATTAAGTAAGATGAAGATAAATTTGTTGTGTCTTATGGAAAATGTATTAGTCAACTATCATGGTATGTTTTTGGAAACTCATGAGTTTGATAAATGATACATACTTGGTTTTATAAATACTTCATTAGGAAATAATATATTTCCTAGTAGTAGTATAAAAATTATTTATCATGATAGAATATCCATAATATTTTATTAGTATATCATGATACACATATTATAGTAAATGGTAATTAAAATTTCAAGGGAAAAATTTATTTAAGTGGTTAGAATATAACACAATCATATCTTATAATATATTTCTCTATAAATAAATTAGAATTTTTCAATAGATCGCCTGAAAAGAAACATTGAGCATAAAATGAACCAAGATATATTATAACCTTGATATTAAATTGATAATACGAATAGGAATAACCACATTATAAAAAATATGTATAAATGTTTTAAATAATGTAAATTTATTGATTAATTCATAATAAATAAGTACTAAATTTTCAGTAATATCATTTTATGCTTCAAAAATATGT
The DNA here is from genome assembly GCA_963277665.1 of Viscum album. NCBI lineage: Eukaryota > Viridiplantae > Streptophyta > Magnoliopsida > Santalales > Viscaceae > Viscum > Viscum album. The sequence goes on along the minus strand of OY728161.1, from coordinate 692,472,048 downwards.
TTTCTTCAAAATTGGTTTTATTGCATTTTATATATAGAAATTATAATTAATTTATAACATTTTTAGAAATATTATTTTATAAAATTAATAAAATTTTATAAATCATCATTATAATATTATATTAGGGTTAACTTTTGGTATTTTTCTAAAAAATTTAATTTTTTAGTGAATAGTGAAAAATATCAATTTTGGTAAAACTGTCATTTTTCTAAATCAAGTAATTTAAAAGTAACATTTCGTTTTATATTTGGTATTAAAATAACATAAAATCCATTTTATTAAAAATAATCTAAATAATTCCATTTTGATCAACATTATATATTTTTTGGTATAAGTTCATTTTTATTTTTCAAAAACATAATTTTCTAAAAATTGATTTCTATTGCGTTCTATGCATTTGTACTAAAATTGATTTTTTCAACTTATAGAAATTGAATTCTGAAAAATATATTCCATATTTTTAATATAATGGTTCATATTTGGTAAATATTTTACTTTTATTTTTAGGCATTAGGAATAGTAACTGTGGTAAAATTTATCACCTTGGTAAAAGGTAAAATGAGATAAATAGGGTTAACAATTTAGAATAAGCCTTCAAAATCATCCATAAACTTGAATATATTTTATTGTATGAGTTTAATTATAAAATATTCTTAATTTATTATAAAATATGTCATTTTAGTTCCATTTTTATTTGATAAATACCTTTATATTATTTTAAGTAAAGGAAAATTCCTAAATGCCACTATCTTGATTTTAATTTATATTATATGTTAACATAGGTATTAGAAGATGTTATGAATGAATAAAAAAGTTTATTTAGAAATTAATTAATTAATTTTTATTATTATTTATTTTTAATTTTTTGTGATGGTATAATTACATTAAATGCTTACACAACATTGAGACATTGCTTATGAGAGAAATAGAAAAATCAAAGTAAATGATTCTAAAAGAATAAAAAGTATTTTTTTGGATTAATTATGGTGTAAAAATAATTTTATGGTTAATAATAATGTATAATTTATGGTTTAGGAGTTTATATTATAATTCCATACCTTCCTTGGTGTCTTTAAAGTCAAAATATGTGAATAGTTCTTAAAATGACTTTAGTGGAATTTTATGTAAAATAATATATTATTAAATGATTTAAAAATCATAAAAATATTTAAAGAGGATAGTTGGGATGTTATATTTTATAAAATTTAATCCCTTGAACATTTATGTGCTAATTTTTACCTTATAAGTAAATTTATAACCCTTTATCATTGAAAAAGTTGTTATCACAGTTAAGGTTAAAATTGGTTAATGAAGGGGTTAAACCAAAAGATAAGATTTAAAATCCCACATAAAACTATAAAATATTATTTTTAATGGATTTAAAAATTAACCTATCTTAAATTCAAAATTTTATCCACTTTGTTCCACTTTCACATGAAAAATACAATATTTTATTTAAATATTTTAAATAATTCCAAGTGTGCCCTTTCATTCACTATAAATGGGAACCATTTATCCTCTATTATACACAATTAATGAGCCTATTATCATGGAAAATACATATCCAAATACTTTAATAATATCCCTAAACACATCATAGAGGTATTTTTTATTATTATAATACTATCCTTTCAAGGCTTAAGGTGCAAGCCAAATGAGGTTTCTCAATGAAAAGGTATGACTTTTAAATGAGCGCTTTCAATTTTATTTATTCTTATGCTAATAAAAATGTTATATATACCATAAAATGATTAATATAGTATCATAAATAACATTATATGTTATTATGATGATTTCATAACCTTTATCCATATTCTTTTTATCAAGTGGAAAGTGAAAGTATTACTTGTGCATACGTGCAGACTACCACATCCACAAAGTGATATGATACCTTTTACATAACCATCTTTAATGGTTGGTTATTATGGTGGATTTAATATTTATACATTATATTTATGAATTTATTATTATTATTCATTAATTATAATATATTATTCAACTTATTACATTTCTATCCATTGGAAAATGATAACATCGTTTGTGTGGGCTACCACCTCCATGAAGTGATTTGATTCATTTTTCATTTATTCTTTACATGGATGATAATAAGGATATATTTAATGAATATATATGATATATATTATATATTAATGATTATATAAATTTTAATTATTATTTTAATCTCTTTCATTCTATCCATTGAAAAGGGGAAACATCACTCATGTGTACGTACAAACTACCATCTCCACGAAGTGATGTAATTTATTTTTTATCACCGCTTTATATTAATGGTTATAAAAACATATATAATTATTAAATGTGATAGTTATGATATGGTAAAAATTCTATATATTATATAACTATGATCAAATTATAAGGACCAAAACTACTAAATCTAAATATGCATGAAAAATGAAACAGTTATCACTCAAAACAATGATTTTAATTAAGAATTGTTAATAAACAGAAGATAAGATATTATAAGTAAATAATATATGGTTTTAAATTTATTAATATGGTATTTTAATATATTTATAATAAATATATAATTATTATACATGATTTTTGAATGTTTAGGAATAATAAGAGAGTTGAGGTATGAGTTTTTCTTCTCCTTTTGTTTCTATGATACACATGTCATATTCACCGCTTGTTTTTTTTGTGTATTGTGTATACTAACCAATAATGTATTTTATTATTCTTCTCATGAAAATTATATGGATTGAAAAATCCATCTATATATTTTATCTTTCATGTGATTTTATTTCATATATTACAATAGCGGTATGAGTTTATGTTACAATCTCATTTATTTTCAGGATTGTATATGCTAAATTTTCATTGAGAAAAATTTCATGGATGTTTTTGTTTAAAACCAATATATTTTTCCTCTATAGGTATTCCTATAAGTAATAAAAACCATTTTATTATATTTTTTACTTAAAATTATTGATAATTTTTTTTCAAATAAAAGCTGACCTTATTTCCTCTTTATTCGACAAACATTTTCTTCGATGTACATGATCCATAAAAGTTTTTTATATAAGTTCTTAACTATACTTGATATTTTTTAAAATGGTAATTTTAACTACCTTTGAATTTATATAGAAATGTTTAAAAGGAATTTATTTAATTTTTTTTCTAAATAAGCCTTTTTTGAATTTTTTCAAAATTTTAAAAAGAATGTTCTATTTTAACATATATGGTATGAAAATATATTATTGTCCTTATAAAGGTTATTTTCTTTAAAGAATAATTTAAAATTTTAAAATTTTATTTTCAAAGAAATTTTTTTTCACAATATTCTGAGAATTTTTAATTAAAATACTATCAAATAAAAGGATATTTTTCTCATATTATCAAAGAAAGGCTCAAAAGTTCTTTTAAAGGTATTTTTCATCTATATCAATATTCTATAAGTGTTGTTATGATTCAATGGGGACTTTATTATATGACACTGTCAAATTTATTTCACTAGAAAGATCATGATGATAATGATTTAATGATGATTCTATGAAACCCGTTTCTTTCCCATGGGTTAACTAATCTATGATGAAAACTTTATGAAACCTATTTCTTTTCCATGGGTTATACTATGATAAAATTATGATTTTTTATAAAAACCATTTTATTTCAATGGGTTATGATATTGAAAAACCTTTTTTAAATGAGTATGTTAATTTATGTTTTGACATGTCTTACATGATGTTTTGAGCCTTATGGTGGTTAAATATTGGGAATGGTTCATGTTGGAGGATGTTGGAAACTTAAAATTTGGGTTTAGAGGTTTTTAGGCCGAAAAAGGGAAACAACAAAACTATGGTTTATTCCATGGAGGTCCCTTGTAAGAAAATGAAAAAAATTAAAAGTGTTGGTTGTGGGTGTGTCCATTGGAATGGGGCACTGGGTATGGACATTTGGGCCATGACTTGGTGACATAAACACATATAATTTAGAGATTGTGGTGAGGGAAAATTTTCTAGGGTAGTGTAACATGTTGTAGGGATGGCTGTGTTACTTGGTGCGTTCAAGAAAACCATGATCATAGTATAAACCATGGTGGATGGCATGAAGATGTTGGTCTGGTTTCAAAATGGTTGAAATCATTGGACTCCGTATTGGATATCATCTATTTAAAAAGTGAAATGTGTGGATCTTGAATGAGGGGATGATTAATTCCTTCCTCACTCATTTTATTCTGATTAAACTGATTAGTTCTCCTCCCCTCACAAAGACTGGCAGTTTTAGGAGCATTAATAAAAGAATTCCAATTAGACCTATGACCATCATTCAAGATCTAGCTTCTTATTTGTTTGGATTGATCTTGAATTTACTTGTGTTGATCTAAGTGATCCTTTCATTGGTCATTATTTGTGCTTCTGGATTGGGGTGATCCCCTGGAGAACTCCAATGATTCATTCTTATTCATTAAAAATTCTTATATCCTTCTTGAACAATCATGGAACGAGTCTATTAGGGCTGACTATGGTTCATTTTGTAGTCTAGTGAGGTGTTTCCCAACACTAGTGTAACAAAACCCTTTCTTGAAGATTGTTGTAATTCTATGATGTATTAGTGGTGATTTTCTTAGTAAATATTATTTGGAGAGCCTCTTGAATTCTATCCTTGATTATCCTTTCTTATAATCACCATTCTTGAACTCACATGAAATTGGAGATGGTTATTAGGATCTTTGGGTGTGAGATTGTTTTAGGTGATTACCTTCTTAGAGAACCTTGATGTTGACATCCAAAATCTTGGGGTAGGAATTTCTTTACCATGAAGAGGCTATGTATATATTTTTTGGCTTGATATGATGTTGTGTAATCTATGAGACCATGTTTTATGTTTTATTGCATGTATGTTTGTGTGTATACCATGAGACCATGTTTGATGTTTGATCACATGTGTGTGCACGTGTATCCTGTGAAACCATGTTTGATATTGATAACATGTGTGTGTATATGGATATATATAACCATTATTAATATGTTATATTTTTCCTTTCTATGTTATGACTTATATGTTGTTTTTTCATATATGGTGGAATCTATGTTTCAATGTCCAAGTTAAAAATGGACTTGAAAGACATAGTTAACTCCTTAGAGGGGAATCGTAGAAGACATGATTCATTAGTGATGGCTTGCATAAGATGGTATGTTCCTTTTCTTGGTGTGAATTTGGGAACAACTTATCACCTTTTAAAGAGTTCTCATTTATGAAGGTGTTATCTATCGATGGGAAAGACCTTGTGTATGAGAGGGTGTACATTATACTAGGGTACCATGTGTGCAGACCATCATAGGTAAGTAGGTAACCATGAGTTATGGGTAATTATTGTCCTTAAAGGCATATGTGGGATTGTTCCTCAAATGTGTAACATGATTATACTTAAATGTGGATAGTTTTTACCTTAAATGAGGGTGTGTGGTTTTTCCTTAAAGTTGTTAAGAGTTACTTAGCATGATCTAAGTCATTTGATACTACTATGATACTCTTATATCATCAAATTGAATTAGGTACGATCGAAGTTCATGGTGTCTTAGTTGGCACACATTCTCTTGATGTATATTTGGTTTTATTCATACATTCACACTTACTTTTTTTGTCATATAATTTTATATACTTTATGACCTTCCATGTTGGGGGTATGTTGATTATTTATGTATGATTTAGCATGAAAACTGTTATAGAATTTATTTATACTATTCTTATAATGTTTTATTTGTTTTTCTCATGGTTATTTTGTATTGACTAGTGATGGATATCATATCAAATAGTGACATAAATTTTACATCATAGTTTTGGAAAGGCTTGTAGAAGTATATGGGAAATCAGTTGAAGCTAAGTGCAGTATATCATCTATAGACCGATAATCTAAGAGTATGATTATATCCTTGAGGATATGCTTTGGGAATGCATCCTAAACTTCTGTGGACCATGTTATGAGAACATATACATGATGTAATTCACTTAAAATAATATTTTCCAGGATTCTATTCATATAGAACCATTTTAGGCTCTCTATGGATGGTCATGCCACTCACTGTTGTGTTAGAATAAGGTGAGTAAGGTAGTAGTTATTGGGCCAAGTATAGTATAGTATACCTCATAAAGAGTATAGTTGATAATGAAGTAGTTGGTTACTACTCAGAGTATCCAATGATCATATTTTTACCAGAGGATATGAACTTTTTAGTTCACTATTAGAGATTGGCTTGTCTTGTGGGTTTCACCTCGGCTGGGGCATTACCATTTGAAAAATCATGTAAATATAGTGCCATGGTTTGTGAAACCATTTGAGATTACTTAATGTATCAAAGAAGTGGATTAACAACTGGACCTTCATCCATAATATCAACGCTTGCATGATTTTTCCATGTTTTTAAGATTTTAAGGTTCATGGTTGATCATATGAATGTGATCAACTATGAGGACATTGAGTTTTAACTGGATGTATATTTTGTGGAGCACCTAGTGTGGATCACTGAATGGTGAAAGAAAGTGTTATAAGGGAAGATAGTGCCACCTATCTGAGTATTATGGAAGTATGTAATGATTTAATAGTAGATTTGGTAATGGGAGTCGAATTCTTGATCTCAATGGCCTGATGTTTTTTAGTAAGACCACTAAGGATACTTCTTAGGGATGAGAAGATGTGAGAGGGGTATAATTTTAACACCCTTGTTTTCAATGGGTATGTTAATATAAGTTTTGAAATGTCTTAAGTGATGTTTTAAGACTTGCGGTAGTCAAATATTAGGTTCGGTTTTTGTTGGAGGTTGTTGGAAGATAAATTTTTTATTTTAGTGGATTATATGCTAAAATAGTAAATACCACAACTGTGGTGCAGTTCATGCTAGTCCCTCATGAAAAATGAGAAAATATAAATGATTGAGCATATTCATGGCTATAAGAATGGAGTGATGGAGAAAAACTTGTGGTCCATGGATTGGGTGACCTCACCACACGTTTTTTGGAGGCCATAGTGAGAGAAAACAACTTATGGTACAGTGACTTACCATAGGGCTAAATTTGTTTCTCAGAACCATAGTATAGTTTGTGGGGGAGTGAGTGGTGTCATTAGAATGGTTTTGAAATAGCTAAAACCACTGGCCTTATTCTTTTATATCATCCATTTCAAATGGAAAACACATGGATCTTGAATGAGGAGATGTTTAATTTCTTCCTCACTCATTTTATTTTGATTAAACCACTTAATTCTCCTTTGCTCTTAGAGATTTAATATTATTGGAGAAATATTTATAGAAGTAAAATTTGTACTATGAAGTTCATTTGAGATATGTTTTTTCCCTTGTTTGGTTTGATCTTTCCCCTTGGTTTGATCTAAGTTCTCCTTTCATTAACCAATGTTGGTGCTTTTGGTTTAGGGTGAATCGGTGGAGAAATATGGTGATTAATTCTTGTTTGAGATGAATTATTCTATCCTTTTTAAATGATCAAAAAATGAGGTTGTTATGGATTGGACTATGGTGTATTTTATAGTTTAGCGAGGTGTTTCCCAACACTGGTGTAACAATAGCCTTTCTTGAGGACTGTTGGCCTTCTACAACATCTTAGTGGTGATTCACTTGGTGAATCTTATTTGGTTAGCCTCTTGAATTATTTCCTTGATGATCCTAGATTATAATATCCATTCTTGAAATCTCATGTGACATTAGAGATGGTTCTTAAGGAATTGGGGTCAGAGCTTGTTTCAGGTGACTAAATTCTTGGTGAACCTTGACGTTGATGTCTATTATCTTCAGGTAGAAAGTCACTTATGATTTATTGGTCATGTGTATTTTTTGTTGGATTGATATGATTTTGTGTATCCCATGAGACCTATTTGTTTTTTGATTACATGTTTATGCGTTTGTAGCCTGTGAGACTATATTTTATGTTTAAAAACATGTGTGTGCATGTGTATCCCATGAAACCATGTTTGATTTTAGTCACATGTGTATGTATATGGATACTGATACTAATTATTGATACGTTACATTTCTCATTTCTATGTAATTCCTTATATGTGGTTTTTACATAGCTAATGAAATTTATGTTTTAGTGTTCAGGTTGATAGTGGCCCTAACAGACTTAGTTAACTCCTTAGAGGTGGAGTGTGGAAGACATGACTCATTAGTTATGGCTTATGTAGGATAGTTAACACCATACATTTTCATGCACAGGGGGATTACATATCGACTTTAGAAGAGTGTTAATTTATTATGGTGTGGTCTACCATTTATTACTACATTACATATGAGATAGTGTCCATTATATGGGTGTTAAAAGCATTTATACCATCATAGGTAAGCAGGTTACCATGATTCATTGGCAATGCTTATCCTTAAAGGCATATATGGGATTGTTTCTTAAAGGTGGAATTTTATTGCCCTTAAATATAAATGGTTTTTACCTTAAAGGTGGGTGAAGGGTGTTTCTTTAAAGGAAGAAAAAGTTACTTATCATGATCTAAATCATGTTGTTCTGTTATGATACTCTTCCAGCATGGCATTAAAGAAGGTACAATTGAGGTTCATGTCAACTTGTTCAGTACATGTTCTCTTAGTGTATGTTTGGTTATATTCTTGTGTGCAAATTTACTTTTCTAGTATGGAATGAGATTATATATATATGTTCAATTATGATAAGGACACATTGTTGGTGTCCTATTTGGTTTATAATCATACCTTTCATGGGTATCTTGGTGTGTGTACAAACTTCATGACCAGGGATTCAGTAAAGGGAAAGGTCCCTATGATAGGTTGTTGAGGGGAAAAGAGATGGGAGATGGATGAAGTACCGGAAGACTCCAGATAGGTTTTTTACTATTTTTATTTCTTTATATGTAATTTCCAATTGTTATCCTATACTTGATGACCTAACACTATGGGAGTCTATTGATTATTTAGGTATGACTTAGTGTGACATATTTTATAGCATTTATTTATGTTATTATTCTATTGTGATATTTTTTGGCTTATGGTTATGTTATACTAACTAGTAATGGATATTATTATTAAGGGTATAGTATCTCCATGATACTTTAGACCCCTGTTTCTAGTATTAAACCTCTTGCATATGGGGAGGCATGCATGAGGATATGTGGAAATTTAGCTCAGACTTGGAGGCTCAAGTTGGGGTTTTACAGCTATAATGAAATACTAAATGTTTTATGATCTTGTGACACTAATATGTATGGATTATGGTTATGTTATAGGTGAGATCGATATAGCTCATGTTGATGGGTGGTTATTCTATATCCCTCCATTACATTGGTTAATAATTATGGAGTTAGAAAATCCTAGGAGATGATGAAGTTAATAAACTACTAAGAGATATTGGAGTTAACTAGATGAAAGATACTCCTAATATAATGGTAGAAATGACTGGGTATGCATTTTTATTATGGTAATTTTTCCATAATGATATTTTTATGAAAAAAACTTGACTGAGGAATTGATTTTCTATACTTATGTGTATCCCAAAAACTTATGTATTATGCTTATGATATGTTCTCATAGGTCATGGTTGATTATTAACGATTCCACACACATATTCCCTATGTATTTTGTTATAAAAAAGCCTTATTCCTTGATTTATGATTAATGATATTTGATTGACTAGGTATGTTTATTGTAAGTTATGATCATGTTCTTATACTCATATACTTATCTTATTCTCATTTATGGCCATATATTGATATCTATAATGTTTACCCACACCAAGCATCTAAGACCACCCTTTGTTATGTTTCCTTTCCTCAGTTTATGAAGAAAAGTTTTAAGTAGGGAATATCTAACAAGAGTATAATTATAGAAGAATTTTATTGGATATATTAAAAATATATTTCATGAAATAAGTTGTTTATGTATATAGTCTCTAAAGACACTAAACCTTTATGTTTCTGAGGTGTATATAATTATGATATTCATTGAATATTCATCTAAAATAATGTAATATTTATGCATGTTATGGTAGGTTCAACTCAGACCCTCTATGTTCACAACCCTCAAAATAAAAGAGAACTCACTTTTATCCTCACTTGGAATGAAAAATTTAACGAAATAACCCTGGTCAACTTGATACATCACCCAAGAAGTCACACCACAAGGACTGAAGTACATTTTCAATCACCGCCGACTAGTGAAAGGCACCTGGATATCAATATACAAAAAATAGGAATGATTTCACCTTAAAAAACAACACAACCACCATAAAAAAACAAGAATTCAGTGATGTTTTCAAAAAACATCACTAAATTAGCGACGTTTCTCAGAAAAAATCATTAAAAGTATACATATTTATATAGTCTATTTCCCCACATTGATGTAAATATATATTTAGATATATATATATATATATATATTAATATGTATAAACACAAACACATATAAAAACACACACACACACAAATAAATAAATAAATATATATACATAAATAAATAAATATATATATATATATTTATATATAAAAACATATACATATTTTAAATTTGGTCACATTTTAAGAAAACATGGCTATTTTAGTGACATTTTTACTAGTATTTTAAAATGTAGCTAATTATATATATATATATATATAATTATATATATGTATACATACACATATATATTTACACACACACACACATAAACATATATATAAACACACACACACTGTAATGTTCCGTGTTTTGAACCAGATGAAAAGCACAAGATTTTTTTTCCGTTAACTGGGTAGGTCAGTTTTAAAACTAAGTGTCAAAACTTTTTATTTCTAATAGTTGACACTACGACGTGTCTTTTAAATAAATTTTATTAAATTAATTAGATTAAAATAAAAATTAAAACTAATTAAAAGAAGGGTAAAAGCATTATTAAAACTTCAGAATATTCTATATAATATTCTTAGAGTTAAACAATGAGTCATCATGGGGTTCTGAGACCCATAAACTCTCAACGTTGATAGAATAAAAATATTAAATTTATTTTATTCATACATGTGTAAGTTTTCTTTTAAAAAAATGAAATAACTCTCAAAAGGTGTGCCGTATGAGAAATATGAGATCACCATTAGGTCCAGAATAATGGGTTTACCCTAGACAGGGTATAACTTTGATTCGTATCAGGTGTTTGGAAACCTCGCATGTCATAATACCCTTCTAAATTTTAATTAATTTATTATTCCGATTTTTTAATAATAAATAATTAATTTCATTCAAACGGTTCACCTTATTAGAAATATGTGACTACCAATAGTTCTGAGATGTGAGGTTTACACTAGGCATGGTATAAATTTTGCAAGGATCAGACGTTTTGTGAGATCACACCCGAAACTAATTTATTTTGGGTTATAAATATTTTTGTTGGACAGTTAGAAATAATAATAATAATTTTATTATTAATATTATTATTTGCATTGATGATAAAAAAATAAAAATGCGATTTCAAAGTTAATAAATTGGGTCGTGGTGTAAATAATAACTGAACAATGTAATAAATGTGATAATATTAAGTGTTCTAATTAAATACAAATGTGCAATCAATATTAATTTAATAGGTGCTATCGGTTTTTAAATAGTTGTTTTAAATTATTAATGATTTCATTAATGAGTTATATTAATTAATAATAATTTTAATAATTTTAATGTCTCAACTTAAATCAAGGTGCATACCATTTAAGTTTTGTTGTATAAATTCTTAATGCGACCCAGGGCTCGTGCTTGCGCACCCTGTTGTGGGTCCCAAGAAGCTACTAAATTAATTAAATAATTGCTTGGGTTTTATGTAAAAATTTTACATCGCGCCCTAGCATTATGTTCAGGCTAAATATAATTTAAAAGAGTTTAAAGAGAATAAAAATAGTTTAAAATAAATTAATGGAATTTAAAGAGGGATAAAAATAAATAATAAAATAGACATGGTTGGAGAGAAATTAAAAATAATTAAAATGGCATAAACCCATTTTAATTATTTATTTCATTTCTTCCACCATATTATTTTTATTATTTTATTTAATTTATTTTTATTTATTTTTCCTTTTTATTTTATTTTCTTTATTTTTTTATTTTCTTTCTTTCCTCTTATCCTCTCCTCATCCTCTCCAGTGCATGGTGCACCCCTCCTCCCTAAGTAGTGCACACCACCTCCTTCTCTTTTCAGAAGATCACCGTACCTCCATTCGTTGTCCGTTTTCATCACTGCCAGGTGTGCTATAAACCTCTCGATAAGGCTTATCCCACGTACCATGAATCGTGCGATCTCCTTCTTTATCCTTTGCATAGTTCGCCACAAAAGGAATTTACCATATTTTGGGTTTTTTTTAAATCATATGTTTTCTGCTGTTTTAGGTCAAATCAAAGGTTGTCGCGGATCATAGGATTATCTGTGAAAATAAGGTAAGGAGTCTACTCTCTTTCCCTCTATTTCATTGTGATTTATAAAAACACACGGTTGTGCCGTTCGTCAGTGCCTACCGATGTTGTGAAAATTCACCAAATTCTTTTCAATTTAATTTTTCTGCCCTAATTATCATAAATTAAATTGTATAAATTGTTTTAATGTGGTCGGACACCTCATTGGGTGTGCCGATGTGGTCGGTATAAATTTTGTTAGCCCGGTCATTTAATTTATTTATATGCATGTGTTGCGCAACCCATTTTTGTTGTATTTCATTCAAATAATTAGTTTAGATTAATTAAGAACATTTAATTGTTAATCTTTGGTAATTGTTTGTGCTGATTTATTTATTATTAAAAAGTGACATTTTCTACATGTGTTGGGCAACCTATTTTTGTTGTGTTTAATTTAAATAATTAATTTAGATTAATTATGAACTTTGAATTGTTGGATCTTTGGTAGTTGTTTGTGCTGAATTATTTATTTATTAAAAGTTTATTTATCTGCTTATGTTGATGCAGTATCTTACCTTATTAAGATTTTTTTCTGTAATATTTAATTTATACCTTGTGATGAACGGGTGTATCAGTTTAGTTTTCAAGATGAAATTTCATATGCTTTTTATGTCATATCTGCTGCTGTGAAAACTTTAATTAAATTTAGGGTGGAGAAAGAAGGTGATTCTGGTATTAAGGGTCATTCTTAGACCCTCTATTCCTAATTGGTTACCACTACGCTCTGGGGGGGGGGGGGGGGGTCTTTGGCTTTTACAAACCGAGACTTCCCCAGGCTTTCTAATACTTATGAGTGATACCGATTCCAAAAGGGCCCATCTGGGATGGATCCGTTGGAAATGTGGATAAGGCATCCTTAGATGGTGGTTGACCCCTTTTTGCGAGATCAGGACAGACTCAGGGTAAAGCCATGCCTCGAGCGATACTTGGTCTTTTGAATGATTTCCTTGGACGGGCTCAGTGGTATTGGATAAATTTAAGGATGTTCTGTAGCAATACCTTCGGGACGTGCTCAGACTCCAACTCCCAACTTGAACATTAATAATGATGCATTGAAGGTTTATGTTAATGTATCTTTGAGTATCTGGAAAATTGTGATATTTTTTTGGTATGTTTAAGCACACTTGGTTGACACATGATTTAGACCCCAAGTTAAAGAAAAATCTTGGGGGTATACCTCTTCCTTGTTTACCTTGCTTTTCCAGGATTATATATATACATATGTGTATTCTTCTTATTACATATACTCTCTTAGGACTTCCTGCTTAGGCTGAAGTAGGTGATTAGGGATGGGTACCGTTGGGAACCCAGACCGAGTTATTTATTTCATTGAACTTAATTAATTATCTGTATTTGTGATATAATGGAACACTAGATTTTATTACTGGAAAAAATGGAAAGGTTTAGAAACCGTGGGTGTAGGCCTACTTGGATTTTATCTCACACCCTACTCAGGCGTCATTGACACCCGAGTAGATTATATGCTTGCAGGTATTGAAATAGAGAAGCATGATGCTTCTGATGCTTGATTGTTTCTTGTTGCTTAGGATGAATAATGGGGGCAGAGGACTGAGCCTTGATCATAATGCAATTTTCACACTTTGTGTCTTTCCATTTCAGTTGATAGCATGCTTGAGTTTCTATTTTCCATGCTTTCAGTTTAGATATACATCATGGCATGACATTGTTTTGTGAGCTTACACACTTGATTATTATTCTGTTGGATTATTCATATTTTTTCTTCTGTAGTTTATTCGTTTATATACTTTTGATCTTTATTATTTAATTGATGTTACTTCCGCTGTGATATTACATATTACCTGTGAGGGAATAGTCTCCCCCATAGACTCGAAAAAGGCCCTCACTGCAATTCGTCAGCCTCTGGCGTTCGGAGAGAAGTGCTTAAGGTCATGTATCCCACCGGTCCAGCCACCGTCTTAGAGGTGAGCCGGGTCAGGACGTTTCAAAGTGGCATCAGAGGTGGTTTTTTTCCTTTGTCTTACTTAATGGGGTTGGTAGATAGGGAACTAGGAATGTGTCGGTGTTTGGTTAATAGTCATTCTTGGGACTGATTAGACCACGTACAAGAAATGACCAAGTGACCAGTGTTGGGATTGTTGTTCATGCTTTTCGATGTTACAATTGATACGATTTCATCTTGAGTGATTGTTGTAATTTCTGCTATTTATGAATTTATAGAATTTATGATATTTTACCCTTGGCCTGTTTAGGAAAGGTTAAAGCATTTCATGCATCATAATAGGCACACAGAAATTCACATTCCATGCATAGTGCCGTGCCATGTAGTTTTATTTTAGGCTGCCTATTGATTCAATTTTTTTTCCTTGAATGTATACCATGTATTGTAGTAATTTAGAATGCTTTTTAGATACCATGTTTCAGTGATATATTCAGCATGCTAGCTTGTTTCCATGCTACCTATTTAACACCATATTTTCCTTATATCATGCTTCTGTTCTTATTAGCATGTCTCTGTGATTAAAATGTTATGATTCTATGATTACAACATGTCTCTCTATGTTAGCATTTTGTAGTTACCTATTAGCTTGTTTTTTTATATAATTGGTTGCTTTTCAAAAAATTATTGGTTGCCTTTGAATGGGGGACAAATGAAAAAACTATAAAGTGTATAGTCTCTTTATGGATTGATAGCCACCCATATATCTAGGTTGATATGTGTTTGAGAATGTTATAATTTCAAATAAAATTTCTAACTACTTAAAGGAACAACTAGGACCAAGTAGGATAGTTGGTGCATGTTCCTTATAAGACAACCTGGTATGGGTGTTGTGACTCTTAATAATTAAACACCTGTTTTTGGGTTGCATTCTAATGAACCTAGGTTGGCTTAGTGGGACCCTTGTAGGTATCCTTATCTTATTAAAAGGATTTTATGTGATAGATTTCCTAATTAATGATGGGATTCCAATTATTATAAAATGTTTTAAAATAGAGTTTTATAAAACATGTATGTTTTACCTTGAGGCATTGTATAAGATCAAGCACCTTGTGTTTTGTTTTTAAAAATGGTACTTGATATTTTGATTAAATATTTTGATATTTAAAAATTAAATGTGATTAAATATAAATGGATTGGATATGGAACCTTTAGAGATGTCCTCTGTTTAAGACCCTAGTATAAGGGTAGTTTGAGTTTCTCTAGAATTGAACCATTTTCATGTCGTTGTCCCTAGTCAGACCCCCTTTATTAAAATGACACCCTTTTTCAGACGAGTGGTCATGTTTTCTTTGACTTTTGTTTTGGGAATGAGCATATATTAATGCTCATACCCATCCGGTTAAGCATTCCTTAGGAGTGGTTTGTTGCTTCATAGGTCATTCAAATATCTCTTCTTCATAGTGATGGATGAATCAGTACGTCATCATCCGAGTTAAAAGTCATATTGCTTCTATATCACCTCGGGGTAGTATGCGTTCACGTACGCGGTGCTGTCGAGTGCTTAACGTTGCGACGACCCAGTTGAGTTCAGTGTAATCATCAAGTCTTGCACTGTTAAATACATTTTGGTTCATCTCCGTAGTAAAATAACTTCTGTGTTAATGGAATCAATTTTGTCCCAATTCTCAGGATGACTTCCAGAGACTCTGGTGTTTTGACACACCAGTCAGTTTGGTTGGGTTTTCATGTCTTTTTTTAATTGTTTTCCTTCTAGTAATCTTATAATCCTCTTAGTGTACTCTTCCTTAAGTGACGAGCATGTCCCCTATCTTGCCTTCATCATTGATGCACTAAGAGATCATCGGTCTTATGCCATGATAAAACTTTAAAAGTTGTTGGGCTTGTTTAAGGTGGTTTTCTCAATATTGTACACTACCACATTATTCTTTTTGATGCTTTGTTTAGTCTTGAGTGACCCTCATATTTTCGTGTAGGAATTATTTGGACAAACTCTTGTACATGTGACGTTTCTTCTAACGTGACCACTAGGTGGATTCCACTCTAGGCTCGGTCAATGTTTTGGTAAGGCCATATTGTCCTTGTACCGACATCTCACTCGTAAACATGGAGTATAGACTACCTTGTGTTAGTTACTCTCACTCTTGTTGTTCCAATCCAAGGTTACCCTAGACTTGTTGTCGGGCTCGGTTATTCCTAAATCAAGGAACATCACTAGAGGTCAGGTATGAACTTCGGTGGAAATGTTTGTGGAAAATGTGAGATACCTTTGAAGAAGAAATCACAGTTCAGTTTGTAAAACACCTAACATCTAAGCCGAGAATCTTCTGAAATCGTCGGTTAGAGTGACTCGACTAGTTATCTATCTTGTTCAATGAAGAGGTTAGTGAAATACCTTTTTGGCACATCGTCAGGTGGGAGGAGTTTAGTTTGGGTTGGCCAGGGCTTTTTATGAAAAGCTAACTTGACATGGGCTTTTAGGTAAATGAGAATCGACCATTTTACCTGTTTCATAAATCATGCAAGAAGCATCACTAGAATGCTTAAGGGCATGTATTATAGGAAATTCCGATGGAGGAAGGTTTCATGACTCAGAATTTACCTCTTTTTAACTTTAAAACCTAAGGTGGGAAGTAACTTTGGCCATAAGTTAATGAGACAACGACATGGTCGTGTCTCTATCTAAACGTGTTTGGGTAGGTACTGTCTTGGAGTTTCAGTTGGAAAATGAGCATTGAATTAGATCTTAATGGCTTTTGTTCCATTTTCCTAACCAATGTTTCAACGTGCGTTGGGTGTTTAGAGATGCAACACAAACTTTTGTGTGAGACTTCATGACCCTGTAGACTGAGTGAGAGATATGTTGTTCCTAAAGGCTTCTTGGGGACAAGAAGTTCTAAGGTGGAAAGTTTGTAATTTTCCATGTTTTGAACCAGTTGAAAAGAAAAAGATTTTTTTCCATTAACTGGGTAGGTTGGTTTTAAAACCGAGTGTCAAAACTTTTTATTTCCGATATTTAACACTACGATGTGTCTTTTAAATAAATTTTATTAAATTAATTAGATTAAAATAAAAATGGAAAGTAATTAAATGAAGGGTAAAAGCATTATTAAAACTTTGGAATATTATATATAATATTTTCAGAGTTAAAAAATAAGTCACCACGGGTTTCCGAGACCCGCAGACTCTCGACATTGATAGAATAAAAATATTAAATTTATTTTATTCATACGCATGTGTGTTTTCTTTCAAAAAAAATAAGATAACTCTCAAACGATGTTTCATATATAAAATATGAGACCACAATTAGGTCCGGAACGACGGGTTTACCCTTGGAAGGGTATAACTTTTAATCTCATAGGGTGTTTGGAAACCTCACATGTGATAATACCCTCCTTAATTTTAATTAATTTATTATTTAATTTTTTTAATAATAAATAATTAATTTATCTCAAATGGTGCATCGTATCAGAAATATGAGACCACCAATAGTTTTGGGATGTGGGGTTTACCTTAGACAGGGTATAACTTTTTCAAGGATCAGAAGTTTTGTCAGATCACACCCGAAACTAATTTATTTTGGGTTATAAATATTTTTGTTGGATAGTTAGAAATAATAATAATAATTTTATTATTAATATTTTTTTTGATGATAAAAAAATAAAAATTTGATTTCACAATTAATAAATTATGTCGTGGTGTAACTAATAACTAAGAAATGTAATAAATGTGATAATATTAATTGGTCTAATTAAATACAAATGTGCAATCAATATTAATTTAATAGGTGTTATCAGTTTTTAAATAGTTATTGTTTTTAAATTATTAATGTTGTCATTAATAATTTATATTAAATAATAATAATTTTAATAATTTTAACGTCTTAACTTAAATCAATGTGCAAACCATTTAAGTTTTTTTGTCTAAATTCTTAATGTGACCCAGGGCGTGTGCTTGCGCACCCTGTTGTAGGTCCCAGGAAGTTATTAAATTAATTAAATAATTGCTTGGGTTTTATGTAAAAAACTTACATCAATCCCTAACACTATGTTCGGGCTAAATATAATTTAAAAGAGTTGAAAGAGAATAAAAAGAGTTTAAAGGAAATTAATGGAATTTA
This sequence comes from Viscum album, assembly GCA_963277665.1. Lineage (NCBI taxonomy): Eukaryota > Viridiplantae > Streptophyta > Magnoliopsida > Santalales > Viscaceae > Viscum > Viscum album. The sequence goes on along the minus strand of OY728161.1, from coordinate 692,453,591 downwards.
AAGAGAGATAAAAATAAATAATAAAATAGATACGGTTGGAGAGAAATTAAAAATAATTAAAATGGGGTAAACCTATTTTAATTATTTATTTCATTTCTTCCACCATTTTATTTTTATTATTTTCTTTATTTCCTTTTTTATTTATTTTTCCTTTTTTCTTTTCTTTCCTCTCCTCCTCTCCTCCTCCTCTCCTATGCATGACGCACCCCTCTTCCCAAGGTGGTGCACACCAACTCTTTCTCTCTTCGGAAGATTGTCATGACTCCATTCGCCGTCTATTTTCATCACCATTAGGTGTGCTGTAAACCTATCGGTAAGACTTATTCGACGCACCAAGAATAATGTGATCTCTATCTCTATCTTTTGCGCAGTTCACCGCGGATGGAATTTACCCTATTTTGGGGTTTTTCTAAAATCATATGTTTTCTTCTGTTTTAGGTCAAATAAAAACCTACCACATATAATAGGATCATCTGAGACCATAAGTTAGAGCGTCTACTCTCTTTCCATCCGTTTCGTTGTGATTTATAAAAACGCATGATTGTACCGTTCGTTGGTGCCTACCGAAGTTGTGCAAATTCACCCAAATCTTTTCAATTTAATTGTTCTACTTAATTGTTGTAGCCCAAATTATCATAAATTAAATTTTATAAATTGTTTCAATGTGGTCAAACTTCCTATTGGGTGTGCCTATGTGGTCGGTATAAATTCTGTTAGCCCTGACATTTAATTTATTTATCTGTAAGTGTTGTGAAACCCATTTTTGTTGTATTTAATTTAAATAATCATTTTAGATTAATTATGAAACTTGAATTATTTATCTTTGGTAGTTGTTTGTGCTGATTTATTTATTATTAAAAAGTGTCTTTATCTGCATGTGTTGCGCATCCAATTTTTGTTCTGTTTAATTTAAATAATTAATTTAGATTAATTATGAACTTTGAATTGTTGGATCTTTGGTAGTTGTTTGTGCTGAATTATTTATTTATTAAAAGTGCATTTATCTACTTATGTTGATGCAGTATCTTACCTTGTTAATATTATTGTGATGTAATATTTAATTTATACGTTGTGATGAACGAGTGTATCTATTTAGTTTTTAAGATACAATTTCATATGCTTATTATATCATATCTGTTGCTATGAAAACATTAATTAAATTCAGGGTGGGGAAAAAAGGTGGGTCCCGTATTAAGGGTCACGCTTAGACCCTCCATTCCTGACTGGTTACCACTACACGCTGGGGGGTGGTGTCTTTGGATTTACCAGACCGAGATTTCCCCAGGCTTTCTAATACTTATAAGTGATACCAGTTCCAAAAGGGCCCATTGGGGACAGATCTGTTGGAAATGTGGCTAAGCTAGCCTTAGATGATTCTCAACCCTTTTTTGTGAGATCAGGATGGACTCAAGGTAAAGCCATATCTTGAGCGATACTTGGTCTTTCGAAAGATTAGCTTGGACGGGCTCAGTGGTATTGGATAAATTGAAGGATGTTCCATAGCGATACCTTCAAGATGGACTTAGACTCCAACTCTCAACTTGAACATTAATAATGATGCATTGAAGGTTTATGTTAATGCAACTTTGAGTCTCTTGAAAATTGTGATATTTTTCTGGTATGTTTATTCACACCTGGTTGACACATGATTTAGACCCCATTTTAAATCACATGCTTGTGGGTATATCTCTTCCTTGTTTACCTTGATTTTCTAGGCTTATATATATGCATATGTGTATTCATATTATTACAAACACTCCTTTCCGACTTCTATATTAGGCCGAAGTAGGTGATTAGGGATGAGTACCGTTGGTAACCCGAACCGATTTATTTATTTTATTGCACTTAATTAATTATCTTCATTTGTTATATAATGGCACACTGCATTTTATTACTGCAAGAAATTGAAAGGTTTAGACACCGTGGGTGTCGACCTACTGTGATTTTATCTCACACCCTGCTCGGGTGTCGTTGATACCCGAGTAGATTATATGTTTACAGGTATTAAAAAAGGGAAGTATGCTGCTTCCAGTGCTTGATTGTTTCTTATTGCTTAGGATGGAAACTGGGGGTAGAGGATCGAGTCTTTCTCATGATGCAATTTTCACACTTTGTGTCTTTTCATTTTAGTTTATAGCATGCTTGAGTTTTTGTTTTCCATGCTTTCAGTTTAGACAGACATCATAGCATGACATTGTTTTGTGAGATTTTGCACTTGGTTATTATCCAGTTGGATTATTCATATTGCTTATGCAGTAGTTTATTCATTTATATAATTCTACTATTTATTATTTAATTTATGTTACTTCCGCTGTGATATTACATTTTACCTATGAGGGAATAGTCTCCCCCACGGACACGAAAAAGACCCTCTCTGTTAGTCAGCAGGCTTTGGTATTCGGGGAGATGTGCATGAGGTCATATAACCCACCGGTCCGGCCTCCGTCTTAGAGGTGAGCCGGGTCGGGACGTTACACACTCACACATATATATAATATAAAGATATATATATATATATAAATAATATTAACACACACAAAAATATATATATATATATATATATAATATAAACATATATATATATATATATAATATAAACATATAAATAAACATAAAATATAAGCACATATATATATAACATATATAAACACAAAATATAAACACACACACACACACACACACATATATAATATAATATAAAATATAAACATGTATGTGAAATATAAACACACACACACACACACACACACATATAAACACACACACACACACATATATATATGTAAACATACATATATAAATATGTAAACATACATATATAAATATGTAAACATACATATATAAATATGTAAACATACATATATAAATATGTAAACATAAAATATAAAATACAAAATATAAACACACACATAGATATATATATATGTATTAATATATATAAACGCAAACACACACACACATGCATATAAACACACACACACAAATATATATAAGTATATTTATATATATGCACACACACACATATAAATATTAAAATATTTAAATATAAATATAAATATATATACATATATTTATATTTAAAAACACACATATATTTCAAATTTAGTCACGTTTTTAAGAAAACGTGACTATTTTAGGAATTTTTTTACCAGTGTTTAAAAACAAGGCTAATTATATATATATATATTTATAATTATAATTATGTATATTTATACATATACATATATATTTACACACACACACACACATAATATAAAATATAAACATATATGTAAAATATAAACATATATATATATATATAATATAAACATGTATATATATATATAATATAAACTTGTATATATATAAACAAAAAATATAAAATATAAAATATAAAGAAACACATATATATTAATATATATATATATATATAATATTAATTTTTTAAATACCGAATCTATTTATATATATAAATATAACATAGTATAATTATCAAATAAAAAATTAAATAGGTGAGTTGGTTAGATTTGGGTGTGACACTGAAGAGGTGCGATGTTCGAGTTCTTTTGGAGGGTGATTTTTGGGGCATGGGGGAAGGCTGTTACTATGGCATATGGGGATGGGGCATATGTGTGAGAGGTGTGGGTAGGGGAAGAGTGGGTTTCATACAAGGGTGAGTGGTGGTCTCACCCAGGTAGGGTGTGTATGGGTGAGGGTTGTGGGTGGGGTAGAGGGTGTAAGAAGTATATTTTTTACTGAAAAAAAAACAGTGGAAAGAAAATAATTATTTTTTTTAAAAAATTACTCATGTTTTTAGAAACATCGGTAAATGCTGTGTGATTTATCGACGTTTGTAAAAAAATAATTTACCAATGTTTTTAAAAAAATTCAATAAATTAGGTGTCTCTAATTAGCGGTGTTTATAAACATCATTAATTTTGTGACGTTTATAAATGTCGCTAAATTAGTGACACCTCATTTATTGATGTTTTTCAAAAACATCGATAAATTAATTAGAAACTTTTTAAAATGTCATGAATGCTAAAAAAACATTGCTAATTTATGTTTTTATAGTGAAAATGTCTCATGTATAATAAGATAAAGAGAAAAAACCATAGTACAATGAGGAATAAAAGGGTATAAAATAAGTCCAAGGCCAAATCCATAAGAATATTGAAATAAACATGTCACGAACCAGCCTGAGTACCTTGGTAACCTAATAACCAAGCTAGCCCTAACATACCCTAAAGGGTGTTCCCAATCCTCACAGGTCGATGACTAGCACCTATCATCATACAACATGCAAGTGGGAAGGAATTTTCTATGAAACATAGCAGAAGAAGGATAAACAAGTCAATATGCATACAAAAGAAACTCCACTGGAAGTAATGTACCAGAAGTCAACAAGGCATTAAATCCTAAAGGTAGTACTACCCAAACCAAAATAGGGAAACACAACCCAAGTACCTATGGACACAACTCACCATGTACAAGGTTCAACAGCTAGATCCACCTCTAAAAAATCCTTCCCCCTTGCTCTAACCTAGAAGGGGATAATCTAGAAACACCCGAAGGCACAAGTAGGGTGTGAGATAAACAGCTTAGTAGGGTCTCACCAAGGATTACATATCAGATTCCAATAATATATTGAGCAAAGTAATGCTTTAAATTTTAGAATAAACTAGTTTTACATTTTAATGTATATTTAAACAAATCATTCTATACAATTCAAATGATGGAAAAATACTTTAATAAAATACTTTACAAGTGATGGAATATTTCTAAAACAATGGGATTAAATAAAATAGTTACATAAAATAATTTATGTAAATTCAAAAGTCATGTAAATCATTTCAAACAACATCAATATACATTTATATATCAAATATAAATAAAAAGTGAGCAACATGGTCATCTTCCAATTAGGTAAAAAAATTCCAGGCTATAGGACTCTGCACTCTTTAAGTGATCACGATAATATGTGTATAAACATGTCCCTATGAAATTGTCCAAAGGAAAATTTTCACCATCCCATATGGGATGTGACCTACTAAATTTATGTTTTAGAACATTGTAGTAGCCTCGAGTGTGTCCAAATAACTCACTAGCTACCTAAGTATTTCATGTGATCTTACATAATAAATGATAAAGAATTTATTTTGAGACTGCTTTGTAGAAACCCATGTTTTGGTCTGGGTGATTTTTTATAAGGGTTTTTGAACTTTTAGCAATTATTGAACATGCCAAATTTAAAACTGAGTGATGGATTTGTTTCTGGGAGTTGACATTGTGATGTGGCTTTTAAAGAAATTGAATTAAATTAATTATATTGAAATAAAAATAAAAATAAAAATAAATTAAATGAAGGGTAAATGGGAAATTATAATAATAATTAAATATTTTTATAATAATAACATCATCATTATTATTTTTTTATAATAATAATAATAATAATAATAATTATAACAATTATTATTATAAGTTTTAATTTAGGTTAAAGAAAAATTAAAGGGGAGCTTCTCCATTCCCCCCCTCCAGGTCACAGGACCCTCTCCCCCTCTCATTGTAGTGTCGTACACCAGCACATCCTCCTCCCATGTAGCGTACGATGAACCCCCTTGAGGCCTCCCTTTGGCATGCCGATTTCTTCCAATTTCTTTATGAGTTCCCTTTGATTCTTCAAGGTATGGATCTCTGGTCCTTTCTCCTCCTTCACATCGGTCAAATTCAGTTCCCCAGTTCCCTACCCATTCAGCTGAAACCCTATATTAGGGTTTGATTTTGTTTTTCACATTTCTTTTGATTTTAGGGTAAGCAAGGGGTCTCTTGGTACCCGTTGGTCCGTGTTTTGGAAACCACCTCTAAAGGCGAGGCGGTTTAGGTCGATTCACTCCACTGCCATCTATTTAGGGTAAGTTTATAAACCCGTGAATTGTTTTACACCCTTAAATTGAGAGTGTTAAGGTGGTTATGGGTACTAGGGTTTTATTTTTAGGATGATTTAATCTGTTTTGGTGGTCCGAATGCATATTACTAGGTATGGATATATATATATAAATAAATATATATATATATATCTTCCGTGTGCATGTTCCCTCATGGTACAAGGAACACATGAATTAGTTTAAGGATATATATATATATATATATATAGAAGTGTGTGCGTGTGAGAGGGATGATGCTTGAGTTATAAATCATTGACTTAGACATCCTTTGAGGTAGGATCCTCAATGTTGCCTTTAATTTAAAAATGAAGTAGTTATTTATTTACTACCTTTGATAAATTAGACTTAAATTCAAGAATGAACTTCCTATTTGTGATAAATTATTGTTAGAGTACAAAATCATGTTTTTTTAATAAAACCCCTCCATCAGAGGTGCACTTACTTGAAGATAAAAACATAGTGAGTAGACTATTCTGTTTTCTTGTCTTGATGATATGTGGTTTTCCTATTCTTTCCTAGTTAGATAAAGTTTTTTTAAATTAAAAGAATGTGGTCTGCTTAGTTAAGATATGTTTTTTCTCCCTTTCATGTTGAATCTCTTGGGTTAAATGGTTCTACTGAACTTAGATGTGATTTATGGGTGGGTATACCCATATGAAATAAATAAAAGTGAACAGTAATAAATGGGTGGGTATACCCATGCGATACGATTTAAATATAGGTGGTCTAATATTCAATTCCCATATTCGTGATTTTGATTATGTATATGCAATATAGAATTACTATATTTGTTTATAAATTGGATTTCCAAATAGAAATAATTAATTTGATGAATTAATTAATGATGGATCATTATGTCATTATGGGACTTTGGAACCATTGAACAAGATAATTAATTTGAGAATTAATTATGGTATTTTGAGAATTAATGATTTGGGAATTAATTGATGAATTGATTATTAAGGATTTAATTAGGGAAATATGGTTGTGATTGACTTTTGAGAATTAGAATTTAAGATAATTACTTGACATATTAATTATCAAAATATAAATTTCAAATTGGAAATAAGTAATTGGTAGATTAATTATTACATGTTAATTATGTGAATGGTTAATCAATTGATGAATTGGTTAAAAGTGGTGTGATTAATTAATTAATTGTTAAATTAATTATTGGGATTGGATTAATTAATTTTTGAATTATTTAATGGTTTTGATGGATTGGGTGCTAGACACAAAATTATTGGAATGTGATGATATACATACATGGTTTAATGAGGGATAGACATGAATTTATATGTCAGTGATAGATCTATTGGGTTTTTGGCGTGTTAGAAATGATGTTCTACATTAGTAACTACGTGAAATTTTTTTTGGGGTGTTAGACACGACATTCTACACTGGTGACTACGTGTTCACAAATGTGACTGTGTGTACACAAATGATTTTTGGGTGTTATACATGGCATTCTACACTAGATGTATGTATACACTAGTGACTGTGTGTGCACAAATGACTTTTGGGGTGATAGAAATGATGTTATAAAACCATGATATGTATGTAAGATTGATTTTCAAGGGACTGTGTGGGTCTTTTGAATTTATACACCACTGAGTACTCCAATATATGACATCACATGAGAATATTTTGAACTCCGACATGAGTTAAATCAGGCGCTGATATATCATATAACCTTTGAATACTTTAGGCTCTGAAACAAGTTAAAACAGGTATTAAGATATGATATTACCTAGGGTACACTTCAGGTTTCGGTATGAGAAGAAGTTAGTATTGAGGTATGGGTGTCCATGAGAACCCTTTAGTTAAGAAATGATTAAATAAAGAATAAATGAAAATGTGATAATAGTTATTTATGAATTATAGATATGTATATATATAGTTCCTATTCAGACTCTTATTCTAGCTATGATCTGAAGAAGATATCCCCATCAGGTTTCCCTTAGGAACCCGATAGGTTGTTTATTTATTCAATTATGTTATTACTTTGCTATACCTACACACTGCTTAATTATTGTTCACTGCCTAGTTGGTCTAGACACTTGTGGGTTCTGGCCTACTAAGATTTTATCTAACACCCTGCTCGCGTACCCTTGGTATCCGAGTAGACCATATATTTATAGGATCTAGGTTGATTGTTATATTATCTTATACCAGGGAGTTAGGATCAATAGGCTGAGCTGGAGCTCAGGATTCTCATGGAGATCAACCATAGGGATTTTTTATCTTTTATTATTTTTTACAGTGTATTGTAAATAATGTTTTTTTTATTTCATGTATCACCATATGGAATGAATTCATTATAAAAACTGGAATTGGTGCTTTTCTATATTTATTTGTTATTACAATTTTCCTCCACTTATTTAGTTATTTCTTTACACTACTTTCAAAGATTTTTGAGTTTTACTATCCATTTATTGTTGTTCATTTTAAGATTGAGGGTATAGTCTCTCCACTAAACTTTATTTACACCCTATCTTCTATTCTACAACGTCTGGTGTACAGGGAGATGTGTTTGAGGTCATATGGTGACCAGTTTGACTATCGGTTCGATGGTAAGTCGGGTCGGGATGTTACAAAGTGGCATAAGAGGGTAATTTTTCCTTTGTTTTTTCTATTTTAGGTTGCTAGATAGGAGACTAGTATTGTTTTAGCACTTGGTTAATAACTATTCCTAGTACTGATCACCCCACGTACAAGAAATTACCAAGTGGCCAGAGTTGGGAATTGTTTTTTATACCGTTCTATGTTACAGTTGATATGATTTCACCTTGGGCGATTGGTGTATTTTCCACTTCTTATTGGTTATTTTTTTTTAAATTTTCCCTTAGTATGGTATGGAAGAGATGGAGAATTATATGCATCATATTAGACACTTAGAAATTCACATTATATGCATATGAAATTCCATGTAGTTTAATTAGTAGCATGCCTACTAATTTTGATTGTGTGCCTTGGGTGTAATGCCATGTTTTTTATTTTCATTAGCATTTCTACTTGCGTAACATGTTTAAACGATTATATTCCATGATTCTATGTTATAACATGTTTCTGTGTTACTGCTTATGATAATTTATAGAGATGTTTTGACATGTAAATGGATGAATGGGTGGAAATTGATTGGTTTCATTTATTATGGGAGCCAGTTTTTGTTGTAAGGTGTATGTGCACCTTATAACTAAGAAAAGGGTAAACTTAGTAGTCAAACCATTGAAAAAGGTATATTAAAGTTAAAATGTTAAAAAGGAATTGATTTGATTAAATGGGATCCAAATTCCACCTATAAAGTGTATGGGATCTTTATGGATTGGTAGATGGCCACTCATATCACTGAACTGTTAAGTATATGAGCATGTTTTATGGAATAAACCTTTGAGGGTGTTTTAATGATTTTATAGTTTAACAACTGCTAGTGGGGTTGTTTTTTTGAAGGACCAGGGATGAATTAATGGGACCCTCAGAGGTATCATTTTTGGCTAAAAAGGATTTTAGATGCTAAATTTACTATTTATAATGGCATGTCATTGAATGTTAAATGTTTAAAGATGAAGCTTGATATATATTTCCTATTTCTCCCATGGGGAATTGATTAAAAACCAAGTGCCTTGTTGTGAAGTGGTACTTTTGGGTTGTCAAAATTCTTTGAAATGTTTAAAGGTTGAAATGAATTAATTAAATGGCTTAAAATTGGAACCTAAAGTGGTTTCCTTTGATTAAAATCTCATGGAAGGGTAATTTTAAATGTTTTTTATAGCATTCCTTGTAATGGAGATGTGAGTGTTTATCCATAGTCTGTTTCTTTTAGCAATGGATTAAATGAAAAAGGGTCTCTTGAGCCTAGTGAATCTGTTTTTCATGACCTAGTGATAGGTTTGATGCGTATGATTCATAAGGGGATAACCCATGGTGGTTAGCACCTTTAGAGCTTGATACACCTTGGTTCTGCTATGATCTTTTTGACATTGGCTCCATTTGGTACCATTTTCCCTAGTAGGAATTTTGGGTTTTAAAAAGATACCCTTGTTCGTATGGGTGGTCATTGTATCTTGAACCTTTATATGGGAATAAGCATTAAGGAATGCTTTGTTCAGAAGGTTAGACATTCCTTAGTCATGGTAATCTATTTAGGAGGTCATGTGAACCTCTTTTTTCTTTAGTGATGGATGAATCAGTGCATTGTCATCCGAGTTAATAGTTGTAGGAGGTGATGTGTCATTCACTTTTGTGAACTTGGGGTTGTATGTGTTGACATATTCAGTACTCGTTGAGTGTTTAGTGATGTAATGAAATAGTTCAGTTTGGTGTGATCATTGATATTTGTGATGTTGAGGGCGTTCTTGGGTCAACTCTAGAGTGGAGTGACTGGGAAGTTAAGGTAAGTCCGTCCCACTACTCGAGAGGACTTTTCTGGACTCAGGTGTTTTATACACTAGTCAATTTAAATTTTTGATTTCATTCCAGATGTTTTGATGTGTTTATTATGGTTCATGGAATATAATGCATGTGTTTAAGGTTTTTCTGAAATAGTGCGCTTGAGAGCGGATAGTCTTTCCTTTTGATGTCACAGACACCCCTAAGGTTGGGAGCATCACATTGATTCTGGTATACTTTTTGGTGCATTCTTGGAAACATGAATTTGATGAGGTTGGTGGTATGTACAACCCTTTAGAAACTCCATTAGTTTGGGAAGAGGTTCTATGGTAAGGTTTTAAAGATCATGATTGCCTCAGGTGGTATAGGCATTGGGATTTAGTTGATAATGCGTCGACAGGTGAAGCTGAAATTTTTATAAAGAGTCGACTAGAGATAGTTTGAATGATCTTCTTAGTGATATTTGGTTTACTCTTAGTATTATCTTTTAAATGTGATGAGCATATCCCCTATCTTTAAATCATCTTTGATACACTAATAGAGCGTCGGTACTACGTTGTGATAATGTTTTAATATCCATTGGGCTTGATGCACATTTCTTTGGGTTATGCCTTTATTCATGCTGAGGCATGATAGTTTTTTAGAAATAGCCCAGTGATTTCTTGACCTGGGAATGTAACCAGAAGTCAGGTAAGAAAATTCGTGTATGTGCTTGTGTTAGTTGATGAATTCCTTGGGGAGGAAGGCTTTGTGGTTTTGTTTGGGATGTATTTCCCGTCTAATCCGGGCATCTTTGATAATGGTTAGCCTAACATGGTTTAGTTAATTTCCATTTTTTCTTATGTTATACAGTTGGTGATGGAATATTTTTAAAGGTATGTTGCTAGTTTAAGGGCGAGTGTGGTTTCTGGGTCAATGATGTCTATCAAGGAAAGCATGCACGATGAGTTTTAGTTTTCCATTTGATATTTGACCTTTCTTTCGATGTGGTCCCTATTATGGCCTTGGATGTAATCAGGTTCTCTAGTTAAATAAGTCACGTGAGAAACATCTCTAGGACACTTATAATATTCCCTATTTGGAAATTCTAACTGTGGAAGAACCGTGGTTTGGAATTGTCTGTTAAATACTAATACCCTTGGTGGAAAGCACCTATGGGTTGATGGTTAATGAGATGATTATGGGATTGTGTCTCTAGTTGTGTGGGATCAGTTAACCACTGTTTCAATGATTTGGGTTTAAATTTGGGCTTTAGATTAGGTTTTATAGACTTAAGCGCATTGGGCTTGTGAGATGGTCAAGGGTTCCTTTGGCATTTGGAAATGCAACTGTAACACCCGAGACTTTTATGTTATATAAATCATCAAAGGAATCTTTTTCTACACAACACTTGCTTGGCTTGCTTTACACGCAATCGCGACCTTCCTCGATAGCTTGCGTCGTACGCAATACCGAGTTTCACTAAACAATAATATGCTATTAAAACTAGCCGTTATGAATAGTAATAACCACTTTTTGAAATTTTATAAATTTTATTTTTCAAAATGGACTTCATTTTTGGACTCAGAATATCGAAATTAGTCTAGGGTGAAATTTTGGTATTTTTCTGAAAACTTTCAATTTTTGATGAATAGTGAAACCACTAAGTGGTAGGTTAAAAACTGAATTTTGCATAAAACTTAATTTTACCGCTTCTGTGATTGGAATTTCGAAAATCCGAGAGACACGGTTAATATCAAGGACTAAAATGTGGTTCAATGAGATGAAAATAATTTTTTGGTGAATAGTAACTTTTTACTTTTTTTACCGCGGTTAATAGTAAATAGGGTAACTAAGGGTAAATATGATATTAATATTACCCTAACACATGTCCTAATTCTATTGGATAAGTGTAATTCGACCAAAAACAAACTTAGGAATAAAATATGACCATTTAGGCCCACTTGGATTAGATTAGGACATTTATTATTAATTTATTTAAAGAAGGGTTAAAATAGTTAAAATCAAAGTTTAATAAGTAAATCATTTTTAATATGGGTTATACATAAGATAAATTCAATTGAAAATATTCATTAGAAAGCTAAAAAGATTTCCTACATGATGATATTTTATTTGTAATTTTTAGACATCAAATAATGTAATTTATTTATGACACAATGATGATGCAGTAATTATCTTATTAATGAAATATTGACATAATTGATGTTATAAACACCAAAATAAATGTAATTTGAGACTTTTTATGAATTCAACTAATTTTATAGGTTATTATGATATATTAATGTTGATTTAATCAACTTGGTTCGAACATATAATTCTTTTATGACTTTCACAAAAATCATATATCAAATAGTGTCAAAATTGACACAAAATAGTTTTTAAATCAAATATTATATTATTAATTGTTATTTTATTCCTAAAAATCTAAGGTTCGGCCAAATGACTTAGATAAGGATATATATTTTAATAATAAACAATTTGGGGTTAGTTTGGCATGTTATAGTAAGTGTATTAACCATATAGTGAAAGAAAACAAAAAGACATGGTAAAAGTTAAATTATTTAACTTAGAGTTAAATCTAATTGATAAGGTTAAAATAATACCCTAAACTTGTCTAAATCCTATTGGTTGATAGGATTTCGACCCTTCCCCACTTTATCTTCTAAATAAGACCCTTTGGAACCATTATAAACCGATTTTGACTTTAATATAAAATAATATTTTGAGATATTCCTAAGGTGCCCCTCTCCTCCCTTATAAAAGGGCACCTCCTCCCCCTCCTCCTCACACCAAATTGAGCACTCAAGCTCGGCCAACCCCTGCCATTTTCTCCTCTCCACTTCCCTAGAATAATCCTAGAGGTCCTGGTCTTCTCCAAAGACCAATCTTAGTTCCTTAAGTGGAGGATTCAAAGAGGCGTTCCAAAGAAGAGGTAATATCCATTACCGATCTTTTCAATTTCTTTCTTCTTCAACTTCTTCTTCTTTAGTTGTTTCATGATAAAGTAATAACATAAGTATTACTTACATACTGATATGTTATTATAAATATGAAACAACCCTATTTCACCTTCTATCCATCCTACGGAAAAATGAAATCACCACGTGTGCGTACGTACGGAATACCGTCTCCACGCCGTGGTGTAATCTATTTTCCACCATCACCTTACAAGGATGGTTATAATGGTGTAATGAGTAACTAAATATGATTATTATGAAGTAATATTGATACTGAAATAATATATATATACTCCAATACAATTCCACTATCATAGGAATGATATCATCACTCGTGCGTACGTACGGAATACCGTGTCCACGATGTGATGCGACTCGTTCTACATGATCTTCATTTCATAATGATTATATAAATGAATTGAATGAATGAATATGGTATATAATACACTAATACCATTCTGGAAATGAATTATCTATAACCTAAAGATAAGAATAAGAATTTATTCGACAAAACACGCATAAGAACAAAAAGTTATAAAGACCCGAGTAACAAGTAACAATGAAATATTACTAACAAGAAGCTAATAATATGACCATATATGATATCATATAAATATGTATGATTCTGGAATAAGTCAATAACATTATTTAAACCATTATACAGGAGCTTCGGACACGTACAAAGCTAATCGGACCTAAGGTAAGGGAAATATCACAATCTCATTTTTATCCGAGATTGTTTATTCGTAAGTATTTACTGGGGTGTATTTTATCATCCACATCCATGTTCCCTCAATATGAAATATTGTTTCCATCCACTTGCAATAGTTTAAATCCAATTTTACCCTTAGGTTAGTTTTTAGTAAAGAATATGAAAGGAATCTTTTGTCGTTTTTCCGTACGAGGTACTTTTTGACTTTTCCGAAAAAAGTACGAAGAATGTTTTTTTTAACTTATACGGCATGAATGGATTTTTAAAACATTGTTTCCAAGAAGATTCCTTTACAAGTTTTCAAGTTTATTTTTAATCAACTTTTTTATTTTAAAGTTGTATGACATGTTATGAAAGGAAAAATGTTTTTGAAGAAGAAAGGATATTTTCCTCAAGAATGGAGTTCAAGTGATTTTCAAAATTATTTTCCATCTAAGATAATAAAGGGTTCTGTTTTTATCCCTATTATTACATTGATTTGATCATGTTGTGATGGAATTATTTTTATGAATTCCTTTATCTTATATGAATTGATTTATGATGTCATGATGTTTCAAGAATCCCATTTTTGTTTCATGTGTTATGCGATGATGTATGTTTTATGATTATGTGGCACACATAAGAAAGGATTCATTATAAGATGGGTGGGACCTATATCTCCCTCCAATGCATTGGGTAAAGATTTTATATCTCATGAGATAGACATGGCTGGAACGGAAGGTTATTTCGGTTCAGTGATATAGGACTGAAACGAGGAGTGAACTCGGTTCAGAAAGGGACTTTGTCCACTAAGATAGTCTTGGAGATGAGTCATGACTAACAAGAAATGATTTTCCATGATTATGTGTGCATGACACAAAGTTTCAAGTTTTATGTTATGATTATCTGGATCTCATTTTCACTCCTATGATTTGTTCCATGTTAAGATATTATGATCTCTTTTGCAGGTTATGATTTTCAAAAAGATATGATATGATTTTTATTTCCTTTATTTGCCTTGCTGAGCATTTGAGCTCACCCTTTTATGTTTTCTTTTCCCCAGGTCAGGAAGATGGATATTAAGTAGAATATGCTAAAAGGGACCCAAGATATGATGAAATAAATGGGAGACACTGTAGAAGATTTATGAACCAGTTGTTTATGTTTCCCAGTTTCTAAAGGCACTATACCTATACGGTCCTTTGTAGTTTTATAATATGTTGTAATAAGTGTGCTTCAATTTTTGAAGTATTAAAAATGTATGTAAATTATGGGTCGTTATAGTTGGTATCAAAGGAAAGGTATAGTCAACCTTTGGAAACTAGGATGTGAAAGCCTTAGTAAGAACCCTAAGGATAAGTCTAAGCATAGTACACAATCTTAGTGTTTTAGAAATGGCCTTGAATAACCTAGGATAAGACCATAAGCATGAAAATTTTATTCTTGAATTATGTGGTTTCCTATTATAATTAGTGTTGCTCACACTATTCTTCTTGGTTTTAGTCAATGGCTGGAACCCGAAGGAACCGTGTTAATGCGGAATGCGATGGGCAATGCAATGATTGTCCCCCTGAGCAACCAAACGATATGGGAGCTGGAATGCAAAATCTTGTAGCCATGCTCACACAACTTTCTCAAGCTATGAATCATGCAGGATTTCCAAACGAGCAAAGGAGGGAGCAACATTCTGTTGAATCCTTCATGAGGCAGCGTCCACCTTCTTTCAGCGGGTCTACTGATCCATTAGTTGCTGAACAATGGATTAGTACTACTGAAAAGATATTTTCAGTTCTTCAATGTTCTGAACATGATAAAGTCATCCTAGCAGTGTATCGTTTGGAAGGAGATGCTGATCAATGGTGGAATCTTGTTAAGAATACGAGGCAAAGGGATGAAATTGAGTCTATGGAATGGGACGAGTTCAAGAACATATTTTTCAATAAGTACTTCCCTCGTATTCTCCGAACAAAGATGGAGAAAGAGTTTCTTGAACTGAAGCAAAGGGATGATGAATCTGTTGGTACCTATGAAGCAAATTTTACAAGACTTGCAAGGTACGCTTCTGGTATTATTATCCAACCTGAGAGTAAGATCGATCGATTCTTTATTGGCTTAAAACCAAGTCTTCGAAGGGCGTTAGCCATAAGGGACTTCAATAGCTACGAGGAAATCGTTCGATGTGCTCTCAAAGTCGAGATGGAGATTGGAGTAACCCATCAGTCACATGGGTTTGATAAGAAGAGGAAGATGGAATTCAAAGGAAACTCTAAAGAACACACTGAAAAGAAGATGGACTTTCCATTATGCTCAAAGTGTGGAAAGAAACATGGAGGGAGTTGTCTTAAAGGGACAAGTAAATGTTTTAAATGTGGAAAGGAAGGTCATCGGGCATTTGAATGTCGTGATAATGGGAAGAAGATGTCTAATGACGCAAACAAAGGAAGGGATACACAGAATGAACCTACAACACTTCAATGTTTCAAGTGCAAGGAGATGGGGCATTATGCCAATCAATGCCCAAATCCAAGGGTTGGTGATGATGGTCGACGTCAACAAACTCTTAAAGCTAAAGACAAAGGAAAGTCACATGCAATTTCTATCAGCGATGTGGAGTACGATAACGATGTGGTGAAAGGTACACTTACCATCCACTCTAAAGTAGAAAATGTTTTATTTGATTCTGGATCCACCCACTCTTTTATTTCTGAAGACTTTTCTAAGGGTATCACCGTACTACCTCAACAATTAGATGTTGAGTTAGCTGTGACAACACCTAATGGCACATCAATCGCATCAAAAGTTTATAATTCTTCTCCGATCGAAGTTTGTGGGAAAGTGCTTCCTGCAAATCTTGTGATCCTTTAGTGGAATTTGATGTGATTCTTGGCATGGATTGGCTTTCTCTACATGGAGCTCATATCAATTGCCAAAGAAGGGAAGTCACATTTCATACTCCAGATCAATCTACGATCGTATACCAATGCAAGGATGAACATAACCTTCCAGTGGAAATTTCTTCCATCTTATGGGTATTGATCCCACTAAATGAAGGTTATTTATCTCAAATGGTTGGTGAGAAACTCACGATTAAGAATATGCCCATTGTAAGGGAGTTTGATGATGTCTTTTCGGAGGAATTACCGGGTCTTCCACCAAATCGTGAAGTTGAGTTTTCAATAGAACTCGTACCGGGTGCTTTGCCTATTTCAAAGACACCTTATAGAATGGCCCCAA
Source organism: Viscum album (assembly GCA_963277665.1). NCBI lineage: Eukaryota > Viridiplantae > Streptophyta > Magnoliopsida > Santalales > Viscaceae > Viscum > Viscum album. The sequence continues at coordinate 692,436,396 of OY728161.1, read as the reverse complement.
TTGAGTTGCAGGAATTGAAGAAGCAACTCCAAGAGAATCTTGATAAGGGATTCATACGCCCTAGTGCGTCACCTTGGGGAGTACCTGTTCTATTTGTTAAGAAGAAAGATGGATCAATGAGACTCTGCATTGATTATCGAGAACTTAACAAGATCACTATCAAGAACAAATATCCTCTCCCACGCATTGATGACTTATTTGACCAACTACGCGGAGCTCAATACTTTTCCAAGATTGATCTTCGTTCAGGGTATCATCAATTAAGGGTCAAAAGGGAGGATATACCAAAGACGGCTTTCCGTACAAGGTATGGACACTATGAATTTATAGTGATGCCATTTGGTCTTACTAATGCCCCTGCTATCTTCATGGATCTAATGAATAGAGTCTTTAGAGACTATCTTGATCAATTTGTGGTAGTCTTTATAGACGATATTCTTGTCTATTCAAAGAGAAAGGAAGAACATGAAGATCACTTGAGAATTATATTGGAGACCCTGAGAAAGGAGAAGCTTTATGCCAAATTTACCAAGTGTGAATTTTGGCTTCAAAAAGTTGCATTTTTGGGTCACATAATCTCAAAAGAGGGGATATCTGTGGATCCAGCAAAAACAGAGGTTATCGAAAGATGGTCGAGACCAACAACAGTAACTGAGATCCGAATTTTTCTTGGTTTGGCTGGATATTATCGACGTTTTGTAAAAGATTTTTCACGATTATCTAATCCACTCACCAAGTTGACTCGGAAAGGAGTTAAGTTTGTCTGGACAGAGGAATGTGAAGAGAATTTCAAGGAGTTGAAAAGAAGGTTATCCAGTGCACCTGTGCTCACACTGCCTTGTAGTGGAGAAAGGTTTGTGATCTACAGTGATGCATCCAAGAAGGGATTGGGGTGTGTTCTTATGCAAAATGATATGGTGATAGCTTATGCCTCACGACAGTTGAAAATCCATGAACAAAATTACCCAACACATGATTTGGAGTTGGCTGCGGTAATCTTTGCATTAAAGATTTGGAGGCATTACCTTTATGGTGAAAGGTGTGATATTTATACTGATCATAAAAGTTTAAAGTATATTTTCACACAAAAGGAGTTGAATATGCGTCAAAGAAGATGGTTGGAGCTGATTAAGGATTATGACTGCTCAATCCATTACCACCCTGGGAAAGCAAACAAGGTGGCAGATGCATTAAGTCGACAAGACCATGCTAGTTTATCCATGATGAGGATCACAAAAGATCCAATATTTATGGATTTACAAAGGATGGATCTTGGAATTATAATGGAAGGGGAAAAATCTTATCTTTCTCAAATGAATGTTCAACCATCTATACATGTGAAGATTAAAGAGGCACAGAAAGAAGATGTCGAGTTACAAAAGAAGGTGAGAAATGTTCCTGAATTCAACCTTGATTGTGATGGGATAATAAAGTTCAGGAATCGGGTTTGTGTTCCTCCCATCCCCGAATTAAAGAAAGAGCTGCTGGATGAGGCTCATAGTTCTTCATTCTCTATTCATCCTGGAAGCACGAAGATGTATAGGGACCTGAAAGAGTACTTCTGGTGGGATGGCATGAAAAGAGATGTTGCTGAATATGTCTCTCGATGCTTGGTTTGTCAACAAGTTAAAGCTGAGAGACAGAAGTCTAAGGGGATGTTACAACCATTACCCATACCCGAATGGAAATGGGAAAACATCACTATGGACTTTGTCACAGGACTTCCTAAAACATCCAAAGGCAATAATGCTATCTGGGTCATAGTTGATCGTCTCACAAAGTCTGCACACTTCATTCCTATTAGAGAGGATTTCTCTCTAGATCAGCTTGCCAGGATATATGTAAAGGAAGTGGTAAGATTGCATGGAGTACCACTTTCTATTATATATGATCGAGATCCGAGATTTACCTCGAAGTTCTGGCGAAGTCTTCAGCATACTCTGGATACAGAGTTGAGTTTCAGCACTGCTTATCATCCCCAGACAGACGGTCAGTCTGAGAGAACAATTCAAACCCTAGAAGATATGTTGAGAGCTTGCTCTATGGATTTCAAAGGAGGTTGGGATCAACACCTACCTTTGGTGGAATTTTCTTATAATAATAGCTTTCACTCCAGTATTCAAATGGCTCCTTATGAAGCTCTCTATGGAAAGAAATGCAGGACTCCAACTTGCTGGGATGAAGTTGGGGAAAGAAAGCTATTAGGACCTGATCTCGTTGATGAAATGGCATAAAAGGTCAGATCTATTCAACAACACATAAGAGCAGCTCAGAGTCGACAGAAAAGCTATGCCGACAACCAAAGAAAAGACCTAGAGTTTGAAGTGGGTGATAAAGTGTTCTTACGAACATCTCCCTGGAAGAGGGTTATGAGATTTGGAAAGAAGGGGAAGTTGAGCCCTAGATATATCGGTCCTTTCGAAATATTGGATCGTGTTGGGAAGGTAGCTTACCGATTGGCACTTCCACCGAATCTCTCTCAAGTTCACGATGTGTTCCATGTATCTCTCCTGAGAAAGTACATACCAGATCCTTCACATGTACTCAGCTCAGAAGTTGTACCGCTGGAGCAAGATCTTTCTTATGAAGAACAGCCGATAGAGATTCTGGATCGTAGCGAAAAAGTCCTACGAAACAAGACCACTCGCTTGGTGAAAGTTTTATGGAGGAACCACCAACTTGAAGAAGCTACATGGGAGCTTGAGGATATGATGAGGGAGAAGTATCCTCATCTGTTTGTTGCAAAGTGACGAATTTCGAGGGCGAAATTCTTTTTAAGGGGGGTAGAATGTAACACCCGAGACTTTTATGTTATATAAATCATCAAAGGAATCTTTTTCTACACAACACTTGCTTGGCTTGCTTTACACGCAATCGCGACCTTCCTCGATAGCTTGCGTCGTACGCAATACCGAGTTTCACTAAACAACAATATGCTATTAAAACTAGCCGTTATGAATAGTAATAACCACTTTTTGAAATTTTATAAATTTTATTTTTCAAAATGGACTTCATTTTTGGACTCAGAATATCGAAATTAGCCTAGGGTGAAATTTTGGTATTTTTCTGAAAACTTTCAATTTTTGATGAATAGTGAAACCACTAAGTGGTAGGTTAAAAACTGAATTTTGCATAAAACTTAATTTTACCGCTTCTGTGATTGGAATTTCGAAAATCCGAGAGACACGGTTAATATCAAGGACTAAAATGTGGTTCAATGAGATGAAAATAATTTTTTGGTGAATAGTAACTTTTTACTTTTTTTACCGCGGTTAATAGTAAATAGGGTAACTAAGGGTAAATATGATATTAATATTACCCTAACACATGTCCTAATTCTATTGGACAAGTGTAATTCGACCAAAAACAAACTTAGGAATAAAATATGACCATTTAGGCCCACTTGGATTAGATTAGGACATTTATTATTAATTTATTTAAAGAAGGGTTAAAATAGTTAAAATCAAAGTTTAATAAGTAAATCATTTTTAATATGGGTTATACATAAGATAAATTCAATTGTAAATATTCATTAGAAAGCTAAAAAGATTTCCTACATGATGATATTTTATTTGTAATTTTTAGACATCAAATAATGTAATTTATTTATGACACAATGATGATGCAGTAATTATCTTATTAATGAAATATTGACATAATTGATGTTATAAACACCAAAATAAATTTAATTTGAGACTTTTTATGAATTCAACTAATTTTATAGGTTACTATGATATATTAATGTTGATTTAATCAACTTGGTTCGAACATATAATTCTTTTATGACTTTCACAAAAATCATATATCAAATAGTGTCAAAATTGACACAAAATAGTTTTTAAATCAAATATTATATTATTAATTGTTATTTTATTCCTAAAAATCTAAGGTTCGGCCAAATGACTTAGATAAGGATATATATTTTAATAATAAACAATTTGGGGTTCGTTTGGCATGTTATAGTAAGTGTATTAACCATATAGTGAAAGAAAACAAAAAGACATGGTAAAAGTTAAATTATTTAACTTAGAGTTAAATCTAATTGATAAGGTTAAAATAATACCCTAAACTTGTCTAAATCCTATTGGTTGATAGTATTTAGACCCTTCCCCACTTTATCTTCGAAATAAGACCCTTTGGAACCATTATAAACCGATTTTGACTTTAATATAAAATAATATTTTGAGATATTCCTAAGGTGCCCCTCTCCTCCCTTATAAAAGGGCACCTCCTCCCCCTCCTCCTCACACCAAATTGAGCACTCAAGCTCGGCCAACCCCTGCCATTTTCTCCTCTCCACTTCCCTAGAATAATCCTAGAGGTCCTGGTCTTCTCCAAAGACCAATCTTAGTTCCTTAAGTGGAGGATTCAAAGAGGCATTCCAAAGAAGAGGTAATATCCATTACCGATCTTTTCAATTTCTTTCTTCTTCAACTTCTTCTTCTTTAGTTGTTTCATGATAAAGTAATAACATCAGTATTACTTACATACTGATATGTTATTATAAATATGAAACAACCCTATTTCACCTTCTATCCATCCTACGGAAAAATGAAATCACCATGCGTGCGTACGTACGGAATATCGTCTCCACGCCGTGGTGTAATCTATTTTCCACCATCACCTTACAAGGATGGTTATAATGGTGTAATGAGTAACTAAATATTATTACTATGAAGTAATATTGATACTGAAATAATATATATATACTCCAATACAATTCCACGATCATAGGAATGATATCATCACTCGTGCGTACGTACGGAATACCGTCTCCACGATGTGATGCGACTCGTTCTACATGATCTTCATTTCATAATGATTATATAAATGAATTGAATGAATGAATATGGTATATAATACACTAATACCATTCTGGAAATGAATTATCTATAACCTAAAGATAAGAATAAGAATTTATTCGACAAAACACGCATAAGAACAAAAAGTTATAAAGACCCGAGTAACAAGTAACAATGAAATATTACTAACAAGAAGCTAATAATATGACCATATATGATATCATATAAATATGTATGATTCTGGAATAAGTCAATAACATTATTTAAACCATTATACAGGAGCTTAGGACACGTACAAAGCTAATCGGACCTAAGGTAAGGGAAATATCACAATCTCATTTTTATCCGAGATTGTTTATTCGTAAGTATTTACTGGGGTGTATTTTATCATCCACATCCATGTTCCCTCAATATGAAATATTGTTTCCATCCACTTGCAATAGTTTAAATCCAATTTTACCCTTAGGTGAGTTTTTAGTAAAGAATATGAAAGGAATCTTTTGTCGTTTTTCCGTACGAGGTACTTTTTGACTTTTCCGACAAAAGTACGAAGAATGTTTTTTTTAAATTATACGGCATGAATGGATTTTTAAAACATTGTTTCCAAGAAGCTTCCTTTACAAGTTTTCAAGTTTATTTTTAATCAACTTTTTTATTTTAAAGTTGTATGACATGTTATGAAAGGAAAAATGTTTTTGAAGAAGAAAGGATATTTTCCTCAAGAATGGAGTTCAAGTGATTTTCAAAATTATTTTCCATCTAAGATAATAAAGGGTTCTGTTTTTATCCCTATTATTACATTGATTTGATCATGTTGTGATGGAATTATTTTTATGAATTCCTTTATCTTATATGAATTGATTTATGATGTCATGATGTTTCAAGAATCCCATTTTTGTTTCATGTGTTATGCGATGATGTATGTTTTATGATTATGTGGCACACATAAGAAAGGATTCATTATAAGATGGGCGGGACCTATATCTCCCTCCAATGCATTGGGTAAAGATTTTATATCTCATGAGATAGACATGGCTGGAACGGAAGGTTATTTCGGTTCAGTGATACAGGACTGAAACGAGGAGTGAACTCGGTTCAGAAAGGGACTTTGTCCACTAAGATAGTCTTGGCGATGAGTCATGACTAACAAGAAATGATTTTCCATGATTATGTGTGCATGACACAAAGTTTCAAGTTTTATGTTATGATTATGGGGATCTCATTTTCACTCCTATGATTTGTTCCATGTTAAGATATTTTGATCTCTTTTGCAGGTTATGATTTTCAAAAAGATATGATATGATTTTTATTTCCTTTATTTGCCTTGCTGAGCATTTGAGCTCACCCTTTTATGTTTTCTTTTCCCCAGGTCAGGAAGATGGATATTAAGTAGAATATGCTAAAAGGGACCCTAGATATGATGAAATAAATGGGAGACACTGTAGAAGATTTATGAACCAGTTGTTTATGTTTCCCAGTTTCTAAAGGCACTATACCTATACGGTCCTTTGTAGTTTTATCATATGTTGTAATAAGTGTGCTTCAATTTTTGAAGTATTAAAAATGTATGTAAAGTATGGTTCGTTATAGCAACACAATCATTCAAATGTAACTTCATGACCTTTGGAGATTAGATGATTTTTTCAAAGTTCTAAAAGGCTTATCGGGGATGAGAAGTTTTAATGTGGGTAGATTGTATAATCCCATGTTTCGGGGCGAGTGATTTTTTTACGAGGGGTTTTGAACTTTTAGTAATTACTGAATGGGTCTAATTTAAAACCAAGTGATGAAATATTTTTTATGAGAGTTGACACTGAGACGTGTCTTTTAAAGAAATTTAATTAAATTAACTATATTAAAATTAAAATTAAATTAAATTAAATGAAGGGTAAATGGAAAATAATAATAATAAAGAAATTATTATAATAATACTAATACTAATAATAATAATAATAATATTTTTGTTGTTATTATTATTATTATTATAAGTTTTAATTTAGTTTAATGAAAAACTAAATGGGAGATTCTCCTTTTCCCCCCTCTAGGTCACATGAACCTCTCCCCCTCTCCTTGTAGTGTTACACACCAGCACCCCCTCCTCCCATGTAGTGCATGATGAACCCCCTCACAGCCTCCCTTTCGCACGCCGATTTCTTCCAGTTTCTTCACAAGTCCCATTTGATTATTCGAGGTATAGATCTATAGTCCCTTATCCTCCTTTTCATCGGCTGATTTCAATATCCCTGGTTCCCTACCCATTCAGACAAAACCCTAGATTAGGGTTTGATTTGGTTTTTCATGTTTCGTCAGATTTTAGGGTAAGCAAGGGGCCTCTCGGGACCCTTTGCTCCGTGTTCCGGAAACCACCACTGAAGGTGAGGTGGTTTAGATCGATTCACTCGACTACCATCTATTTGGGGTAAGTTTCTAAACCCATTAATTGTTTCTCACCCCTAATTTGAGAGTGTTAAGGTAGTTATGGGGGCCGAGGTTTTATTTGTAGGATTTTGTAATCTGTTTTGGTGTTGCGAACACATATTCCAAGGTATGAATATATATATATATATATATATATATATCCTTAAACCATTTCACCTGTTCCCTGTGCCATGAAGGAAAACACACATGGAATATATATATATATATATATATATATATATATATATATAGAAGTATGTGTGTACGAGAGGGCTGCTGCTTGAGTTTGAAAGCATTGACTTGGCCATCCTTTGAGGTAGGGTCCTCAACCATGTCTTTAATTTAAAAATGTAGTATTTGTTTATTTACTACCTTTGATAAATTAGACTACAATTATAGAATGAACTACCTATTTGTGTTAAATGATTATTAGAGTAAAAAATCATGTTTTTGTAATAAAACCCCTCCATCGGAGGTACGATGCCTTCAAGCTGAAATCGTAGTGAGTAGATTGTTTTTTTTCTTAGCTTGATGATATTTGGATTTCTTATGCTTTCCTAGTAAGAGGAAGTTGTTTTAAATAAAGGAATATGTCTTGCTTAGTTAAGAGATGTTTTTCCTCCCTTTCATGTCGATTCTCTTGGGTTAAATGGTTCTATTGAACTTAGATGGGATTAATGGGTGGGTATACCCATTTAAAATAAATAAAAGTGAATGGAAATAAATGGGTGGGTATACCCATGTGATAAGATTTAAATATAGGTGGTCTAAAATTCAATTACCATAGTCATGATTTTGATTATCTATATGAAATATAGAATTGCTAGATTTGTTTAGCAATTGGATTTCCAAATAGAATTAATTAATTTGAGGAATTAATTAATGGTGGATCATTATGAAATTGTATTACTTTGAAACCAATTAACAAGATAATTAATTTTAGAATTAATTATTAGATTTTGGGAAATGATGATTTGGGAATTAATTGATAAATTTATTATCAAGTCTTGATAAATTTATTATGTGAATGGTTAATAAATTACAGAATTGGTTAAAAGTGATGTGATTAATTAATTAATCATTAAATTAATTATTGGGATTGGATTAATTTATTTATGAATTAATTAATGATTGTGATGGATTGTTGCTTGACATGCCGTTCTAGGTTAGTAATGATATACATAAATTGTTGAATGAGGGATAAATATGACGTTCTATGCCAGAGATAGATCTATCGGGTTTTTAGTGTGTTATACATGACATTCTGCATTAGTGACTATGTATGCACAAATGTGACTACATGGGCAGGAAATATTTTTGGGTGTTAGACATGACGTTCTACACTGGTGACTACATGTGCTAAAATGTGACAACATGTGCACAAATAATGTTTGGGAGTTAGACATGGCATTCTATATAAGATGTATGTATACACTAGTGACTGCGTGTGCACAAATGGATTTTGGTGTGATAGACATGACATTCTACACCCATGATATGCATGTAATATTGATTTATGAGGGACCGTGTGGGACTTATGATGTTCTATTCCATAGAGTACTCCAAGATATGTCCTCACATGAGAATAATTTCAATCTCCATCATGAGTCGAATCAGGTGTTGAGATATCATATCAACTTTGAATACTTTGAAATCTGACATGAGTTGAAGCAGGTATTAATATATGATATTAAATAGGGAATTCATTAGGATCCGATACGATAAGAAGTTAGTATTGAGGTATGGGTGTCCACGGGAACCCTAGAGTTAAGAAATGATTAAATAAAGAATAAATGAAAATTTGATAACATTATTTATGAAATATATATATGTATATATATAGTTCATATTCAAACTCTTATTCTGGCTACGAGCTGAAGCAGGTATCACCGTCGGGTGTACCTTAGAAACCTAGATGGGTTTTTGTTCATTTATTCAATTCTGTTATTAATTCACTACACCTACACACTGCTTAATTATTGTTCACTGCTTAGTTGGGCTAGACACCGGTGGGTTTCGACCTATTGAGATTTTATATCACACCCTGCTTGGGTACCCTAGTACCCGAGTAGACCATATATTTGCAGGATCTAGGTTGATTACTGTATTATCTTATATCGGGGAGTTAGAAGCAAGGGACTGAGCTAGAGCTCGGGGTGCTCATAGAGATTGACCATGGGGATTTTATGTCTTTTATTATTTTTGTATTATATTGTAAAGCATGTTGTTTGTTTACTGCTTTTATATATGTATCACCATATGGCATGCATGCATTGTAAAAACTGGCATTGGACTTTTTCTATATTTAGTTGTTATTACAATTGTCCTCTACTTCTTTAGTTATTGATTTACATTGCTTCCACATATTTCTGAGTTTTACTATCTGTTTACCACTATGAAATTTGTGAATGATGGTATAGTCTCTCCACTGAACTACCTTTACACCCTCGCTGCTAGTCAGTAGCCTCTGGCATATGGGGATACGTGTTTGAGGTCATGTGGAAACCAGTCTGGCTACTGGTTTGATGGTAATCTAGGTCGAGATTTTACATGCTTAAAATAAAATTAATTCCCATTATTCCATTTCAATTACAATTTTCCATTTAAAACCAAAACATTTTTCAATAAAAAACATGTCTTTTTAAACAAGATAAAACCACTGGGTTTCTATCAAAACTCTTTAAGCCATTTACAAAAGTTTTAAATCAATTCAAAACCAATTCCATCAATTTTTAAAAATTAATATCCAAAACTAAATTCAAAAATTTAATTGAAATAATTTCCATAAAATCCACAATTTAAATCAACTAATTTCTTTAAACAAATCTCAATTCAATGGAATTTGGGGTTTTTTTGAATTTTCATGCCAGAACCATTTCAAATCTTCTAATTCACTAGAATTGAGTTCAAATAATCAATTTAAATCAAATTTAAGAAATTTAATTTAAATAAAAAATTGAAATAAATCAAGAAATTTGAGGTTAATAAATTTGGTAAAATAGGATGAAATCACATACCTTTTTGTCAAAACTCAATAGTCACAACGACACCCGTCAATGAGAACAAAGGTGTAGAAAACCTTGAAAAAAAACCTAAAGATGAGATCCAATATCACGAGGTATATATCCATCAATTATAGGATGATATATTTAAATCACAAAGGAGTAGAAAGAGAGAGATAAAGAATGAGGGAGAACGCTTACCCGAGAATCCACACTGTCAGCGCATTGAAGATCGAATGCTGAATAAAGGAACCCAAAAGGGTTGGAGGGCTCCAAGATCTCATACAAAATTATTTGGGTCAAGATAAAAAAATCTATAGAGGAGGGGAAAATAATATCTCAACTGTTTTTCCCATTTAAAAACCACAGTCGGGGTATTACAGGATGTGTAATCCCACTACAGGTCGTAAAATAGTTAATTTTCATAATCACCAAAAAATGCATCAGTTTAAATTGAAAATCATTCATTAAATAATCAATGATGTGTAAAGTCTAGTCAAGAAATTTAACCTTTCATGGTGTGAATCTTCTCATGACATTAACCTTCTCATGATATGAACCTAGAAATAATTACACCTCCTGTAACCAAGTTATAGGTGTGTGACCCTCTGGAAGCCTGCAGAAAAGGTTGGTTAAAGATGAGAGTCCAAAAAATCTCTAAATTAACCATTATAGGTATCCTAACAATTTATTCTCAACCCTACCCAGTCAAATAAAAAGGAAAAACTAAGAAAATGTTAAATACGTACCTATCAGATCGGTAATATAATGTTACAAAACATGAATGGTAAAATAGAGGGAAGTAATAAAATGACATCTATATCTAAAAAGGAAAAAATGCGAGCCGTAAAGAATGATGCATTAATGAAACCAATAATAAAGTAAAAATGAGCTCTAGATTACGGGAATACATAATTAAGGCATAAAATGAATAATAAGTCAATATAAAGTGAATCCTAACAGTATCGAGTCATGCTACAATCTATTTGTATCACCACCATAACCCTTAGTTATAATGAACCAGGATTCTCATACATGGATATTACATTTTTTATATGAATATTCATTAAATTACATAAACACATGCCTAAGGAACATAATATTTTGGTGTCTTTAGAAACTTGTAACACAATCTTTTAATCTAGTGAACAATCTTTAATGTTTTCCACAAAGATCTTCCCATTTAGTACTCTTAAAATACATAATATACATAAAAAATTTATTCATATCATGGGGAAAGGAAAAATAATAAATTGCAAGTTCAGATGATCAGTAAGGGTAAATATAATAGATATCAATCTATGATCATATTAAAGCATAAGATAAGAATAAGGGTATGTGATAATTAACATAACTTGTGAAGTTCATACCCAACCTATCATAGATCATAAACATGAGACATGGAATAAATATTAGCAATTCAATAGACATGAATCATAAGATAATCAAATAACATGATCCATGAGATCATAACATTAGCATAATACATGGAATTTGTGGCATACACATAAGCATAAAAAATAATTTTCGTATCAGTCAAGTCTCACTGCTAAGACCATCATAGTGGATAAAGTCCTTTACTGATCTGAGTTCACTCTATATTCTATCCCTGTATTATAGAACTAGGTTCACTCCCCATTCTAGCCCTATATTACTAAACTGGGTTCACTTCCCATTCCAACCCTATCTTACTGAACTAGGTTCATTCCCTATTCTATCCCTGTCTTACTGAACCGGGTTCACTTCCTATTCCAATACTGGCTAATTGAATTGGGTTCACTCCCCATTCTAGCCCTGTCTTAATGAACTAGGTTCACTTTCTGTTTCAGTTATCTCTATCTCATGAGATATACATATTTACCCAATGCATTGGAGGAAAATATAGGTCTCACCTATCACATAATGAAAACCATATTTATGTGTTCCACAAGATCATAAACATTCATCATATCACAACCCATGAAATGAAATGGTTATCATAAACATTTCATCACATCGTATCATGTCAAAAAGTGATAGTTTTCATAATCATTTAATAATAGAATAACATATTAAAAGAAGTGGGTTTTAAAAGCATTTCCTCATAGTATAACCCATGGAAGAGAAATAGGTTTCATAAAAATCATACCATCAAAACATTGAGAGAAATAATATTAATGTTATTCTTAGATCATATCCCCAATAAGGCATAAGTAACCTCAATGGATTTCATCTTAGATGGAAAATAATTTTAAAATATCATTTAAAACATTTTTTTTTTGAGGAAAATAATTTTCTTATTTGAAAAATGATTTTTTAAAACATAAAACATTTTGAAATCCTTTTTATTTGAAAATAATCTTGAAAACTTATAAAGGAATATTCTAAGTAGTGATTCTTTATGATGTCAGATTCATTTATGCCGTACACATTAAAACAAAGGTTCCTTCCACATTTTTAGTAAATTCAAAATATGAATTATTTAGAAAATGACATGAAGATTCCTGTCAAAATAGTTTTTCTAAAATCAAAAAATGGGTAAAAATGACTTAAAAATAATAAGAGAGTGATAAAACATTTTTAAAAACATTTTTAGGAAGCGTAGTTTTGTAAGAAAACAAATTTTGACCGAAGATTCATCTTTATGAAAAAAATTACTTTTGAACTCTTAAGTATATAAAGAGAGGAAAATGAAGGAAAAAATGTATTATCATGAAATGTATATAGTATGGGAAAATTAATGATTTTATTGAGATATATATCATAAGATCTCAACATTTTAAAGCATAGTCATAAGCAGTCCTGATAAATGATGAGATTGTAACATAAAACTATTCCCACTTTAGTAACATTGAATCATAATCCCCAAGAAATAATAACATTAAATTAAACTTATAATATAATTAAAATATTTATATTATTGATATAACACATCAAGGGGTGTAATATACAACTAATAGAATAATATAGGTGCATAGTATAATTTATGTCCCAAAGAAGGAAAATTGAGACAAAAATCCATTACCAATTTGTTAACTCATGAACCATAAACCCCATGAAATATTGATCATAAAATGGATGTATAAATCACCATAATTTTTATGTTAGTAATCATAAAATACATTCATGGGTAGTATATACTCTATATAAAATATAAATGTGGTGAACATGAATTTGTCTCACAGAAAATAAAAGTGAGACAGAAATCCCTTACCTTAAGTCTTGATTTCCGTCATAATCATCAAAAACTAATGTATAATAAATATATGTTTATTATAAATATATTAAAAAACAATAATAATATATATATAATACAATATATGATTTTATTATGAACTTTTATTATCATTTTATTTACAATTCCATGTCAAAGTTACGTTTCGGGTAATAACCACTCTGTTTTTCATATATGTTTTGATTTTTTATTTTTGGTCATCTTATTTTGATCATGATTTAATAATATAATGAATTATAAACATTATATAAACATAATATATATACATAATATATTTATTTATAGTAATCCATAAAATTTTGTGATAGGAAATGAAATACACTGTCATGAAGACGGTAGGTCATACGTACACATAAACACTGTTATTTCATTTTCTTATTAAGTTGAAAGAAATAAAATTAAATGAAATATATTATAATTATAGAATAATTTTTATATAATATATCATAAATTTTTATTAAACCCATCCTTAATACATTCCATGTAAAATTTTAATGAATCACACCGCTTCGCAAAGTGGTAGTCCACCGTACACGTGAACGACATTATTGTATTCTCACAAAATGGAAAGCATGAAGTTATGAATTATATAATAATTAAATAATCATTATAAATCCATAAATAATATATATATCATATATAAACAATAATTTCATCATTATGACCATACACAATACGTGGTAATGGAAAAACTAATGACATTGGTTTGTGAGGCGGTAGTTCACCATACACACGAATGCTGATCTCGTAACCCATTTGAATTAAGTGGATATGGTTGTAGGTCATTAAATTAGCATAGTAAAATATAAGTATATTTTTTATACTTATATTATTATATAATCATGATGTAAAAATAATTTAAGTGGGTGGAGGAAGAAATAAAACAAAAATGCTCATTGATGAATGTTACCTCATCTTCTAGTATCCTTATTAGGTTTACACTAAAATCCTTTCTAGGTCAAATTTATATACAAAATAATGATTCTAAGATGAGGGTATTGAATTTGGGAAGTGATTTGGGTAGGTATTGTCTAAGTAAAATATAAGAACCCGGTTCTTATTTTTGAGGTATGGGTTTATTCTTTCCCATTTTTCTTAAGTGTTTTTGAGAAAATAAGGAAAATGCAGAAAAATACCACATTTTGTAGGTACATGCCATGTACTTTTCCACAAACCATGTAATTTGGCCATATGGGATGAGTACACAGGGCGTGTAGGCCTGTCGGCGATAAAGGGTGTAAAAACTGACTACACGTCGTGTACTTAGTATTTACACGGTGTGTAATCAGTCGGCAAGTGAACAGTAAGGTGGTGGAGGCAGCCACTGGCGGAGCGATAGTACATGCCGTGTAATCAATAATATACACCGTGTACTCATGTCGATGGATGAATAGTGCCGCGGTAGAAAGAAGTCGCCATAGGAAAAGTTTTAAAAAAATGAAAAGTACACGCCGTGTACTTGAGAGTACACGCCGTGTAGTTTGTTTTTTCACTTAAAATGAGAAGTATCCTCCTCATTTGGCATAGGAGGCTTTGAGTTTGTTTTGGAGCCAGAATAGGAGACTGGAGCTTCAGAGATCTCCTGACTACACACTGGGAATCCAAATCCTTCTCTGACGGTCTCGATTGAACCGCGCGGGTGAGTTCTTCCCTCTACTTGTGTGTTTCTTACCAATTGTTTCCTGAGGTAAAGTTATTTGAGTTTTAATGAGTGAATGTTTATCCCAGATCTAAATCATTCTTGGATGATTCAGGAGGAATCTTTCATGTATACCAATCTGAGATGATAAAGGTAGGTGGTCTGATGTTTATTTTCAACTGTTGTGTTGAAATTGTGTACCATTGTGATACGCGCCCATGGTTGGGGTGTCGTATAACTGAGGACTTTGCTGAAAAGATATCTAAAATTGTGTAGATAATCTAATGATAAGTTTAAACTACTATTTGGGATCATTTCTTGGATCCAGGACCACCCTGGGGGTGCGTTCCTCTGTTTAGCCGTTTGGCCAGGATACCCGAGGGTATGCCATGATTATATTGTGCATTGCATTTTCATGAGAGAAAGTTTATATAAATTGTTGTTTATGCTTTGGGCTCAGCCTGGTTCCTTTAGCCTGAGGGAAGTGTTCTATTAGCCTGTCGGTAGTGTTTTACTTAGCCTGTGGGTAGTGTTTGGTTAGCCTGAGTGTAACCTTTGTTTATGCCTGTGGGTAGTAGTCTTTGTGCCTGAGGGAAATATCACGTATGCCTGAGGGCAATGATAATTATTCCTGAGGGTAATCACCTGCTAGTATTTGATTCTGTTACCTGAGGGTAAGGATAGTATGTCTAAGGACACGACTATTTAGAATATTCACTGTGGTGATTTTCTATGTTGTGCCTGCCAATACAAAGCAAAAACTTGGAGGTGATAAGTTATAATTAAAATGGCAATGAAACTGGTAGTGATGGTTACTTTTGAGTACTCACTAGTTTACTGTATTTACTTTTTCACACTACTGTTGCACATTTTCACTGAGAGTTGGGCACGTGCCTTTGGTGGGTGCCTACTGGGATTTATTTCTCACACCCTATTTGGGTCATGTATTCGGCCCAAATAGACCATATTGCTGCAGGTGTCGATAAGGGCAAGGGTCCCTATACAGGTACATGATTGTATCGTAGGAGTAGGAGAGCATGAGACCAAGCTTAGGCTTGCGATGGTGCTGCATTCTGTTCACTCTATTTTGTTCTGTTTATTGTACCCTGTACTTTGAGTTGTATTGTATTGTATTGCAGTGTATCATGTTTTGGATGCTTTCATAGAAATAGTGACATGCTGCATTTTTATATATAACTATTGGTTATCTTTTACTGAAGTTGTTCATTTCTAGTTCATATTGTTTACTACTTCCTCTTTTGTATGTTATTTTCTTTTCTATTGTGCTATACTTTGACAAACGAGGGCGTAGTTTCCCTACTATCAGACCTGGGCCCTCGCTGCTAGTCAGAAACCTCTGGCATTTGGGGAAATGTGTTTGAGGTCATGTGACCAACCAGGTTTGGGGCACCTGTTGTGTGGCTTCTAGATCCGGGACGTTACAAAGTGGTATCAGAGGAGTTATTTTCTTTGACTTACTGTTTGGAGCCTTAGTCAGGGATAGGACGGACATGGTAGTTGGTAATAAGTTGTGCCCAGGAGTAGCTAACCCGTGTATAGGGAAACCCACTCTACCTCGCTTATTACAATTTTTCTGATTTTTCAAATTTGACAGTTGACTTGATTTTCACCGTTTGATGACGCACTTGCAGTGTGCTGTTTATATTTCATACATGGGTTCAATTTAGTTGCAACCCTATGAGATGAGGGTATTCCATCTCATTCATCATTTAGGCACATTCTAGAAATCACATGTCTTGCATTCTTTCCATGCCATGTTGGTGCATTAGAAATTGCATGTTGTTGTGATAGTTGTTGTTCTAGAAAAGCATGTTGTTTTGATAATGGATTTGATAAATACCTACTCTTTGATAGGGTATTGTTGTGTGATATTGTTGATAGGATGAACTCCAAACTTTAGTGTTTGGGGAGTATGGGACCTCAATAACCAGAATTTAGTGGATCATTGATGAGTTTACTTTGTTATAACATGTATAAGATGCCAAGGTTTGATTTGTGGGGAGTATGGGACCTCAAAGATCAGAATTTGGCACTTAGGAGTTGTTCAGTGTTTTTTTTTCTGGGTTCCAGAGTAGTTTCTGAGGCTTACTGTATGGAAAACCCAGCATACACGCTGTGTAGTTCTATGGACACACACCATGTGTTCTTCTGTTCAGAAAGAAAGGGAAAATCTTTAAGTACACACCGTGTACCCTAAGTACACACCATGTAGTCTCTTACCATGTCATAGACCGTGTGGTCAGATACAAGAGATAGGGAAGTTTTGGGGGGGAACACGCCGTGTACCGGTTGTAGACGCCGTGTAGTGTTGACCCAACATTCGCCCGTGTAACTAACAACATGGACATAGGAAACCTTAAGACATACACGCCGTGTCTACCTTGAACACACTGTGTAGTCTGACCTAGGTACCCGACCGTATCACTAACAACACGGGTCGGTGTTATCTTTCCAAGTACATGCCATGTGACTATGGGACATGCCGTGTAGTTTTGTTTTAGGAGAGCCATGTGGCTTAGCCATGTATAAGGACTTGGGAAGGGAAGGAGGGTTCACGTACACACCATGTATTCAGAAGACACACCATGTGTTTGGGGTGTTACACAACCGGTTCTAGCTGGAGTACACACCCATGTATATGGCCTATGAGAACATGCTGTGTAGTCAAGTTTTGTAAATCTTGAATGCTTTCTTTCTCCTGTTCCCTTCTTGGTCTCCTTGTTTTCAGTCTTTGATAAATATAGATATAAGGTGTGTGGTTGAATTTTTAGAGTCATGCCACTGAGACGACCACCAATTGTTCTCCAAGCGAGCGGTGATGATTTTACTCCAGAGGCAGTAGGCCATGAGCTACCGATGGAACCTCCAGCAGTGCCAGATGCGGCGCTAGCCATTATACCGGACACATGTTCAGATTCACAGTTCTGTGAAGGCTTCATGCAGTTCATGTAGACCTTCTAGGGAGCACCGTCGGTTTCCACATCTATTGAAAAGCTCACTCGTATCTTCCAACAGCAGCATCTGCCTACGTTTTTAGGGGATGGTGGACCGCATGCTAAGGAGTCATGGCTGGATTCGATGTAGATGATATTTGAGCATCTAGATAAGCCTCCTGGGTGGAGGGTCAAGCTCGCTACATACATGCTGTGTGATTCTGCTAAGAGGTGGTGGGATGTTACCACCCAGTTTGAGCATCACCAAGACATGGCATAGGAAGATTTTCAGGCAGCCTTCTATGACTTCTTCTTCCCGAATACGTTGAGGGAATATTGAGCTCAAGAGTTCATGAATCTGCAGCAGGGCGCTATGTCAGTGATGGATTATTCTTCTCACTTCATCGAGATTTAGTGTTTTTCACCTGTTCTGGTGGGTGATGAAGTGTTGAGGGCTAGAAGATTTGAGGATGGTTTTCAGTGTGACATCCAAACACTGGTGAATGTTTTCAGGTTGCCTACCGTGCATGATATTGTGAACCAGGAACTGATTATAAAGTGGAACCTATGGGAGTGGTGTGGTAAAGGCCGGTTCGACACCAGTTTTGGGTGCTATTTCTATTGGTAAGAGGAAGAGACAAATGGACTTCTCTCATGGTGGTAGTAACAGTCAGAAGAATACTTCAGCTGGCTAGGTCATGTGCTACCAGTGTGGTAGAGAGGGGAACAAGAGACCTCTGTGTCTATGTGACCCAGTGGAGTACCGAGCTTGCGGCAAGATGGGTCATCTCCAGCATTTTTGCAGGGCGTTTCCACCAGTGGATAGTGAGAGGGGTTCTGTGTAGACTTCGCATGCGGGATCAGGACCAACAACTTCTTACCAGTTGGGAAATTGGGGTACGTCATGGCGTTCAGGAAGAGATGGTGGTCATGGCTGTGGTAGCCAGACACCAGGATCTAAGAGGCAGCAAGGCGGGCCAGCTCAGGGTAGCCAAGTTGTGTCGTAGGGCCGCGACACTGGGCATGCATATGCAGTGCAATAGACCCAACATGAGCAAGATCCCAGACCTTCCACTGTCAGAGGTACTATTCTAGTTGCTTCTGTTTTATCTTCTATACTTTTTGATACTGGTGCTACACATATTTTTATATATGTGGCTATTGTGGAGATCCTTGGGCTCTGTATTTCATCTTCTTCTGATACCATGATGATAGAAACTCCGTTGGGAGTGAGGACGACATGTGTGCATCAGTTCAAGGAGTGCCCCCTTGAGGTTGGTGGGTGTCACTTCCTATTGGACCTCTGTGTCTTAGAGATGACAGCTTATGATGTCATTCTCGGGATGGACTGGTTGGTACCCTTTTGCACCTTTTTGGATTTCTATCATTGCAGGGTGATTTTCACGTCACCAAAGGTTAGAGAGTTTCTATACAAGGGCGAGTGGGATGTACAGGCGATCCAAGCTAGACCAGAGCATCATGGGTGAGGTGGAGTCACAGCCCAGATTGAAAGTTTATATCTGGATGGTCAGAGAAATTGTCAGAAGGATTTCCCTCCAGTGGTTGATCATTTCAGGGATGTCTTCCCAGACAACTTTTCAGGTCCACCTCTAGAGCATGAGGTGGATTTATCTATTGATCTTATTCTAGGAGCAGAACCAGTGTCCATTCATCATTATAGGATGTCCAAACCTAAGTTGGAGGAGCTCAAGAGGCAGTTATAGGATTTTTAGGCAAAGGGTTTTATCCGACCCAATACTTCTCCTTGGGGTTCACCAGTCCTTTTTGCTAAGAAGGCGGATGATACCCTCAGACTCTGTGTGGACTATCGGAAACTAAACCAGCTAACGGTTAAGAACCGATATCCCATACCAAGGATTGATGATCTTTTTGACCAAATTTTAGGAGCACGAGTGTTCTCGAAGATTTACTTGAGATTCAGATATCATCAGTTGCGCATGATACCATCGGAAATACCGCTTATATCCTTTTAGAGAAGATATGGTTTATATGAGTACTTGGTCATGCCGTTTGGACTCACAAAAGCGCCATCAGTTTTCATGGCTCTGATGAATCGTGTGTTTCACCCCTATCTAGATTCTTTTGTGGTAGTCTTCGTGGATGACATCTTGGTGTACTCTCACACTCAACACGAACATGATACCCATCTTGAGATCATATTGAGTACACTGAGAGAGCATCAATTATATACTAAGCTCTAAAAGTTCCATTTTGGATGGACCAGATTCACTTCCTGGGTCATATTATTTTAGAGGCAGGAGTTTCAGTAGACCAAGAGAAGGTGAGAGTAGTAGTTTCTTGGGAGCATCCTAAGAACGTGTTTGAGATACAAAGTTTCTTGGGGTTGGATGGTTAATAAAGAAGTTTTATACAGGAATTCTCCCACTTAGCAGCACCGTTGATGGGTTTGACTAAGAAGGGTGTGAAGTTCCTTTGGTCAGAAGCTTGTGAGACAACCTTTCAGGAGATGAAGGGTAGGTTGACATCAGCACCAATCCTGATACTTCCAAAGCAAGGAAAAAACTGTACAATCTACTATGATGCATCAGGTATTGGGTTGGGTGCAGTGTTGATGCAGGGCGATCGAGTTGTTGAGTACGGGTCTCAGCAGTTGAGGCCACATGAAAGGAATTACCCAACGCATGAACTCAAGTTGGCTATAGTTGTTCATACGTTGTTCTATTGGAGACATTATCTCTTTGGAGAGAATTTTGTGGTTTTTACCAACCACAAAAGTCTCAAATACATCTTTACTCAGTGTGAATTAAACCTGAGATAGCGAAGGTGGGTCGAATACCTTCAGTCCTTGAACATTGAGCTTGCCTATACACCTGGTAAGGGTAATGAAGTAGCTGATGCACTGAGTAGGAAGACTCAGACATAGGCATTTTAGGAGGCCAAAGGTGAGTGACAGCTTATGGCTTTGTTCTCTGAGATGCATTTGGAGGTGAATGATAGTTAGGGGAAAACCTATCTTTCTTCCTTAGTTGTGACTTCTAACCTCCTGGATAGAGTGAGGATGAGACAACTATCTAATTCAGAAGGCCTAGTTCTATAGGATTAGGTGTCAAGTGAGGACCCTCCTCCTGGATGGATGATAGGTGATGATGAGGTACTGTGTGTCCATGAATGAGTGTGGGTTCTAGGGGGCATACGCGAGGCGTTGATGCAGGAGTTTCATGATTCAGCTTGGGCAGTGCATCCCAGGGTTACCAAAATGTACCATGACTTGAGACATCACTATTGGTGGCCGGGTATGAAGAGGGAAGTAGCTGGTTTTGTTATGAGATGTTACACCTATCACCAGGTGAAGGCGGAGTATCAAAGGACAACTGAATTGTTACAAAACTTACCCGTTCCAGAGTGAAAATGGGATGATGTCGCGATGGACTTCGTGACTGGGTTTCCGAGGTCACCTTGAGGTAGTGATACTGTGTGGGTTGTTGTGGACAGACTTACAAAGGCATCTCACCTTTTTCCGATCAAGTATACCTTCAGTGTTGATGAACTTGGAAAGTTGTATATTCGAGAGGTAGTACGTCTTCATGGGGTCCCTCGTTCTATTATATCTGATAGGGATGCCCACTTTACGTCTTGTTTCTAGCAAAGTTTTCAGAGTGCACTGGGTATACAAGTGCTTCTGAGCATAGCTTACCACCCTTAGACCGATGGCCAGTCAGAGCATACGATATAGGTGCTAGAGGACATGATGCGTGCATGCATCCTAGACTTTGGGGGCTCTTGGTAGAAGCATATACCCCTAGTTGAGTTTTCCTACAATAATAGTTTTCAGGAAACTATTGAGAAGGAACCTTACGAGGCTTTATATGGTAGGCCATTCCGATCACCCTTGTGCTGGTTAGAGGTAGGTGAGGCAGCTTTACTGGGACTACATCTCGTGCAGGAGACTTCTGAGTAGGTCCAATTGATTTAGAAGTGGATGGCTACTGCACAGTCTCGTCAGAAATCTTATGCTGATCACTACAGACGACTCTTGGAGTTCATGGTCGGGGATCAGGTTTTCTTGCGTGTTTCACCGAGGTTGGGGCACAGGCAGATTAGGGGATAACGTAAACATTCACCGAGGTATGTGGGGCTGTTTGAGATCCTAAAGAGAGTCAGGTCAGTTTCCTACCAGTTGTAGTTACCACAATGTTACCGGGCCATGAATGACGTCTTCCATGTATCTTAGCTGCGCCGCTATCATTCATACTAGTCTCACGTTTTTCAGCTTGAGGAGGTTGAGATTTAGGTCGATGCATCCTTTGAGGAGCATTCGATTCATATTATTGATAGGTGCATGAAGGTTCTCCGAGGCTGGTCAGTTCCTCTCGTTTGGGTGCTATGGTAGCATGGATGAATGCAGGATGAAACCTGGGAGAAGGAGACCGACGTACGTGCTCAGTGGCCAGATTTGTTCACAATTATATCTTCACCACCCTTAGAAGGGAAACTCAGGGACGAATTGCTTTAAGGGGGGAAGTTTGTAAGAACCAAGTTCTTATTTTTGAGGTACGAGTTTCTTCTTTCCCCTTTTTCTTAAGTGTTTTTGAGAAAATAAGGAAAATGGGGAAAAATCCCACATTTTTTGGGTACATGTTGTGTACTTTTCCACACACCATGTACTTTGGCCATGTGGTATGAGTACACAGGGCGTGTAGGCCTGTCAGTGACAAAGGGTGTAAAAAACAACTACACGACGTGTACTTAGTATTTACACGCTATGTAATCAGTCAATAGGTGAACAGTAAGGCAGTCGAGGCAGCCACCAGTGGAGCAATATTACACACCGTATAATCAGGAATACATGCCGTATACTCATGTCGATGGATGAACAGTGCCGTAGTGGAAAGAAGCCGCCAGAGGAATAGTTTAAAAAAATGAATAGTACATGCCGTGTACGTGAGAGTACATGCCGTGTAGTTTGTTTTTTTCAATTAAAATGGGAAATCGCCTCCTCATTCAGCAGAAGAGGCTTTGAGTTTGTTTTGGAGCCAGAAGAGGAGGCTGGAGCTTCAGAGATCTCCTGACCGCACACTGGGAATCCGAATCCTTCTCTGACGGTCTCGATTGAACCGCATGGGTGAGTTCTTCCCTCTCCTTGTGTGTTTCTTACCAATTCTTTCCTAAGGGAAAGTTATTTTAGTTTGAATGAGTGAACTTTTATCCCAAATCTAAGTCGTTCTTGGATGATTCGAGAGGCGTCGTTCATGTATACCGATCTGAGACAATCGAGGTAGGTGGTCTGATGTTTATTTTCAACTGTTGTGTTGAAATTGTGTACCGTTGTGCTACGCGCCCATGGTTGGGGTGTCGTACGGTTGAGGCCTTTGCTGAAAATATATCTAAAATTGCATAGATAATCTAATGATAAGTTTAAACTTCTGTTTGGGATCATTACTTGGATCCAAGACCACCCCGGGGGTGCGTTCCTCTGTTTAGCTGTTTGTCCAGGATACCTGAGGGTATTCCATGATTATATTGTGTATTTATTTTTCTTGAGAGAAAGTTTATATAAATTGTTGTTTATTCTTTGGGCTCAGCCCAGTTCCTTTATCCTGAGGGTAGTGTTCTATTAGCCTGTGGGCAATGTTTTACATAGGTTGTGGGCAGTGTTTTGTTAGCCTGAGGGTAACATTTGTTTATTCCTGTGGGCAGTAGTCTCTGTGCCTAAGGGAAATATCATGCATGCCTGAGGGAAATGATCGTTATGCCTAAGGGCAATTATGACAACCCTGATTTTATTACAAACTTAAACCTAATTTATTACATAAAACCTTCACTTGATACAACATGGAAGATTGAGAGGTCTAGTGTATTTGGGGATTAGGAACATTACATAACAACTTAAAGAATGAAATAAAACATCTTTATTGAAAACTTTCTTTACATGACCACTACATTCCCTCGTACTTATCATTGCATGGGATAACCTGAGGACATGCATAAGAAAAGGGTGAGCTATAAAGCCCAGTAAGGGAATAATCATGGAATAACATGAGGAATACAATACATGTTAGAAAATAGGCATATCAATAGAGAAAAATAGGAGGATAAACATAAAGACATGATAAAGCATGATAATCATAATATGGAAATGTGGAAACAACATTTAACATGGAATTAACATGAGCCAAGGCTCATTGCACATGAAGCATGAGTAAATCCTCACTGCACATGAAGCACTAGTAAAAACTCACTGCACTTGAATTAGCATGAGTCAACACCCATTTCACATGATGTATCATGATACTATACTTTACCCAATGCATTGGAGCGCTATAAGGGCGCACCCTTCTTAAACATTTCATTTCATGCATAAGTGTGCCACATGGATCATATAACATGGATTCATAAAACACAATAATTTATTCCATAGAAAAGGAATGTGTAATTAAAATATGAAAATTTATAATCAATAAGTAAATGTGAATAAAGGTGAATACCCTTTATAGAGAAATGAGCATGGTATTCACTACACAATGACATTTTCTTGGAAAATCGGTATAATTTCGGCAGCGTAACAGCATGACGTAAAAATTCATAAAAAATGGTTAATGAGAGAGAAATGGGTGTCTCATCATATGTACATGAAATGGATAGTAAGGGGGTCATACAGATACATGTTACAATAATTGTAATGGAATTTAGAGTCATGATACAAAAGAATTTCTTGAATGTAAAAGAGGAGAGAGAAATTTCTTTCGATATTTCAGCATAGTAACGGGTGTATATAGGAGACATTTAATGAGAGAGAAAGGGGTATCCCATCATTCAAACATAAATAGGGAATTATGGGGGAGGTGAGAAACCATACCCCCACATTTTTAATTGAAATTAAAAGGGCATAACAACATTAAGAAAATTGGACAAAATGAGAAAGGAAGAAAAAACCCATACTTGGAAGTGTGCTTCCAAAGGCTTGAGAGAGGCTTGATAGAGGATTCTTGGGATCTTGGGGAACCTTGGGAGGATTCTAGGGAGAGTATACCATAGGTTGGATGAACTACAAATGCTTTGAGTGAGAATAAAGTGGGATCTTTGGTGGGTTTATATAGGAAAGGTGAGGGAGATCTTTATTATTTAGGGTTGGGACACCTCACATTAAACTAATTCAAACCACAAACCAGCCCATGGTTTTTTCCCATGGTTTTTGCCAAAGGGGAGTGGAAAAAAATATTTTATAATTCCAAAGTCCGAACTTCTTAAAATAATTGGGTTGCTTATGTGGAGGTGAGTCACACTCCCAAGGAAAACAATTTAAAAAGACAAGATGTTTAATAAGCCTTGAAGGGTCCATTAATGCTTTGTAAAATAAGTCAAACAAACCCAAAATCACATTATTTTAATGGTAAAACATATATTGGCCGAACATAAGCCTTATAGTATTTTATTACATCACTATTGGGTCATTATGATGTCATAAAACACATTTTATATTTAAACGATATTTAATTTTTACCCAAAAATTTGACTGTCTCAGAAAATTAGGAAAAATTTACCGTTGGATAATTTCAACATCCTGATTCCAAAAACAATATTTATTTTATCTAAATAATTTTCTAAATATGTTAATTTTCACTTTTTAAAATATAAACTGACATTTATCGAAAATTCATGGGTTTTGACAAAAATGGATTTCAAACCTTAATAAAATTACAATTGCATTCATAAAATTATACAATCATTTATATTTAATAAAAATTAATTTAATAATAATAATAATATTTTATTAAAATATTATTTAATTCAAAAATCCATTAATTCATCAAAATAGATTTCTTAGTTGAATATTAACTGAAAATACTATTTGTACTTTCAAAACTATTTACAAGGTAACAAAAATAACATGAAAATATATTCATTATTATATAAAAAAATAATGTACATAACCATAGTGCTAAGGTCTTGTTATATAACCCCTTATAACACCCGCATAAGACCGAAGGGTAAGGTGTGTGATGGTGGCCTACTCTTGGGGTGGCTCAGATAACATTGCTCGGGTGGTAATCTCTATCAACATCCACTTCTCTCGTAGGCAGTCTCGCTCGAGCTTAACCTGTTAAAGCTCATCTTGGTCTTGGTCAAGAGAAAAGACCAATGACGCCACCTATTTTTTGAGTTCCGACAAATGGGATTTTTATGGGGAACGTCTATTGGATGAGGTCATCGCTTCCTTTGTCTGAGTAAATTGGATTCGTTAAAGCCCTATATTTATACTAATCATGTGATCACTGTTCAAAGACTATATTAGCAACAGTCACATTTTTTAACATAAAACCAAATAATTTTAAATTTTATATAAACATTTTATATAAAGGGACATTTAATTAGATCAAGAGGTATTTCCATTAATGAATGTTTGGGTCGTTACAATCTTCCCCCTTTAAGAAATTTCACCCTCAAAATTTTCTTTTCCCACAGTAAAACAAATGTGGGTAACTCTGCTTCATCACTTCCTCCAATTCCCACGTTACTTCTTCAAACTTGTGGTTTCACCACAACACCTTTACAAGGGGCATTGTCTTATTTCGTAGAACTTTTTCTCTACGATCTAAGATCTTCACTGGTTTCTCCTCATAAGAAAGATCATCCTCTAACTGTACCACCTCTAAAGAGAGTACATGTGAAGGGTCTGGTATATACTTCCTTAAGAGGGATACATGAAAGACATCATGCACTTTGTCCATGGTAGGTGGAAGTGATAGTTGATATCCCACAGCCCTGAAACGATCAAGAATATCAAAGGGGGAGATTTACCTTGGACTTAACTTTCCTTTATTTCCAAACCTCATGACCTTCTTCCATGGAGATTTGCGTAGAAATACCATGTCTCCAACTTTAAACTCAAGGTCTTGTCAATGGTTATCTGCATAACTCTTCTGTTGACTCTGGGTTGTCTTGATATGAAGCTGAATGGTTTTCACATTCTCCACCATTTCTTTGACCATTTCCGGTACAATAAGCTTACGCTCACCAACCTCATCCCAACATGCCGGTGTTCTGCACCTTTTCCCATAAAGGCCTTCATATGGTGCCATTTGGATGCTTGAGTGGAAACTGTTATTATAAGAGAACTCAACCTGAGGAAGATGTTGATCCCATCCTCCTTTGAAGTCCATTGATAATGCTCTCAACATTTCCTCAAGTGTTTGGATAGTCTTCTCAGATTGGCCATTATTTTGAGGGTGATAATCTGTACTGAAGTTCAGTTCAGTATTCAGAGTATGTTGAAGACTCTTCCAAAACTTAGAGGTGAATCTTGGATCTCGATCGGACACAATAGAAAGTGGATCTCCATTTAGCCTTACCACTTCCCTGATATATATCCATTCCAGTTGATCCAATGAGAAATCCTCTTGAATAGTAATGAAGTGTGCAGACGTTCTAAGATGATCCACAAAAACCCATATTCCATTGTTACCTTTGGATGTCTTCAGAAGTCCGACAACAAAATCTATAGTGATGTCCTCCCATTTCCATTCTGGTATGGGCAATGGTTGCATCATCCCCTTAGACTTCTGCCTCTCTGCCTTCACTTGCTGAAACACCAGGCACTTTGATATATATTCATCGATCACATTCTTCATATTATCCCACCAATAATTCTCTCAGATATCTCGATACATCTTTGTGTTTCTTGGGTGAATTGAAAAAATTTGAACTATGTGCATCATCCAAAAGTTCCTTCTTCAGATCCGGACTTGATGGAACACATAGTCTTTTCCCAAATCTCACAATTCCTTCTTCATTAACATTTAACTCTGAGGATTTCCCTTTTCCGATAGCTTCCACTTTTTCCTGAATTCCCACATCATCTTTTTGAGCATCCTTTAACATTTCCAAAATTGATGGTTGAGAAATCATTTGTAAAAGGATTGATGATGTTCCCTTATTTATGATTCCCATGTCCATACTTATCAAATCTAATAAGATCGAATCCTTTTCAATTCTCATAAATGATAGAATTGATGGGTCCTTTATACTTAGATTATTTGCCTCCTTGTTCTCTTTCCCAGGGTAGTAATGGATTGAGAATTCATAGTATTTGATTAGCTCTAACCATCTTCATTGGTACATATTCAACTCTTTCTGTGTGAATATATACTTGAGGATTTTGTGATCCGTATATATTTTGCACTTCTCCCCAAAAAGATATTGCCACCAAATTTTCAAAGAGAAGATCACTGCATCCAGCTCGAGGTCATGTGTTGGATAGTTCTGTTCATGAGCTTTCAATTGCCTTGAAGTATAGGCAATGACTTTGTCATTTTGCATCAACACACATCCCAAGACCTTCCTTGAAGCATCACTGAATACCATGAAAAGTTCTCAACTTTTGAAGTGAGCACGAGCACAGTGATAAGCCTTCTTTTCAACTCCTTGAAACTTTCTTTGCATTCATCACTCCAAGGAAACTTTACTCCCTTCCAAGTTAGCTTGGTAAGAGGGTTGGAGAATCGTGAGAAATTTCTCACAAATCATCGATAATATCCAGAAAACCCCAAGAAGATACAGATATATGTTACCGATGTTGGCCTCGGCCATCCCTCAATTGCATCTGTTTTGGAGGGATCCATAGATATCCCATTACTTGTGATGATATGACCCAAGAATGATACCTACTTTAACCAGAACTCACCCTTGCTGTACTTGGAATAGAGCTTCTCCTTCTGCAAGGTCTCTAGTATAGTTCTTAGATGCTCCTCATGATCCTCCTTGGTTTTGGAGTATATCAGAATATCATCTATAAATACTACCAAAAATTTGTCGAGGTAATCCTTAAAGAATCTATTCACCAAGTCCATGAATATTGATGGAGCATTAGTGAGTCTGAAAGGAATTACTATGAATTCATAGTGCCCGTATCTTGTACAAAAAGCAGTCTTGGGGATATCTTCCTTCTTCACCCTTACTTGATAATATCCCAACCGCAAATCCACATTGGAGAAGTATTGTGATCCACACAGATTATTGAATAAGTCATCAATTCATGGAAGAGGATACTTGTTCTTTATCGTGATTTTTTTGAGCTCACGATAATTGATGAAAAGGCGCATTGAACCATCCTTCTTCTTGACTAAGAGGACTCGTGCACCCCATGGTGAAGCACTTGGGTGTATAAACCCTTTATCCAGATTCTCCTGTAGTTGTTTATTCATCTCTTCAAGCTCCACAACATCCATTCTATATAGAGTTTTGGATATTGGCAATTCCCATGATATAAGTTCAATTGAGAATTCAACATCTCTTCTAAGAGGAAGACCAGGAAATTCCTTGGGAAATACTTCAGCGAATTCCCTCACAATAGGAATGTATTCAAGGATGGTTGCTTCCTTGGACTCAATCATCTGAGCTAGATACGTGTGCTCATAGGGCAGTAATATCTACACTTGAGATGATGGAACTAAAGAAGATTCATCTTCCTCCTTGCACTTGTAAATAATCGGGGGTCGATTCTCCACATGGAGAGTGATTTCCCTCTCACGGAAATTTATGTTGGATCTATATAAGGAAAGCTAATCCATGCCAAGAATTGCATAAAATTCCACCAGAGGGAGTATGAAGAGGTTCTCCGGGAAATTAAATCTATAGATTATGATAGGGGAGTAGTTATATTCATGGGATGGAATAATCGCCCCATTTTCCGTACTCACTGACATCTTCACTTCCATGTTTTGTGGTGGTGATGGTATTGTTCTACTAAACTTTAGAGATATAAAGGAATGCATAGAATCTGAATTAAAAAGTACGTTCGCTATTCTTGAATGAATAACTAGCGTACCTGTCTCCACTTCATTGTCGGGGTTCACTTCGGAAGTAGTGATGGAAACATCTCACCCTTGCTACCTTGGAGGTTATTGGTTTCCTCCAAAAACCCTTACATTAGGGTACTGATTTGTAATATGCCCTAGTTCTTTGCAGTTGTAGCAATGAACTACGCGTTGAGGTTCTAACAGAGTGTTCCTCTCCTCTATCGCAACCACGGGTCTTTCTTGCCAACAATTAATAGCCAGATTCCCTTCTCTTCCACACCTAAAGAATTTTCTTGTACCCTTCAGGCAATTTATGAGGTGATTCTTTCCGCGCATTTGGAAAGTTGGGTGATGGATCTTCTTAGAACCATTGGATTTATCCATCGGACCACCAGCATTGAAGTCCACCTTACGCTTCTTATCCCCATGATACCTTTGAGATTCTATGATCTCCATTTTGACCTTGAGGGCACATCGGACAATTTCCTCATAGCTGTCGAAGTCACAGATTTCCAGTGCTTTCCGCAGGCTAGGTTTTAGCCCATCAAAGAAGTAGTTAACCTTGCATTTGGGGGTAACGACAAAGCCAGAAGTGTATTGTGCAAGCTGTGTGAAGTTTTCCTCGTACGTTCCAACAGATTCGTCATCCTTTTTCTTGAGGGCAAGGAACCATCTTAAGCTAGAGGGTGCATGGAAAATATTTATCGAAAAACATTATCCATAAATCCTTCCATTCCAATGCCTCGATCTCCTCCTCAGGCTTCGTATTTTTTTATCAACGTCCACCATTGATTAGATTCACCCTCCATAATATATGAATCCAAAAGAACCTTCTCTTGTTCTGAACATTGAAGGATGGATAAGATATTTTGAATGGAGTTGATCCATTGTTCATCGATTAAGGGATCAAACGATCCATTAAAAGTAGGAGGCCTTTGTCTCATGAAGCTATCGATAACGATTTGTTATTTCTTGGGGGGGGGGGGATTGAACGTTCCTATTGACCCATGTTTCTATTAAAATCTTGATTTATCTAAGAGAGAAGTGTGACAAAGTTCGCGATTCCTGATCCCATTGGATTGGGAATCTCATTAGTACA
The DNA here is from genome assembly GCA_963277665.1 of Viscum album. NCBI lineage: Eukaryota > Viridiplantae > Streptophyta > Magnoliopsida > Santalales > Viscaceae > Viscum > Viscum album. The sequence continues at coordinate 692,405,491 of OY728161.1, read as the reverse complement.
GTCATCACATTGATCTTCACATCAGTTGTTATCCCGATTCCTCCTATTACCGGCCATTAGCTAGAATAAAAAGAAATTTAGGTGTAACAAATAAAGGGTAATACAAGGACAAAACTGATGACTTATAAATAACTCTTATTTCCTTAACATATGAATCTATTGTCTTCAGTTTATGTTATCCATGATCTACTTTCTAACATATATTCTTAGGGGATTTTTTGTCCCTTAATAATGGTTCATAATAAGCTTGTGAATTTACCAAAGCATATCCCACATGAGTGTTGTAACCAAGAGTGCAGCAAGGCCCATTTTCGTGCACCAGTTCCCTTTTAAGTCTCGCTCAAAGTGGTGTTTTCGGGTTTTACCCCAAGGATACATCTGTGCCAGAGTCGCCTCTACCTGCTCGTATCCAGACAGGGGTGTATTTGATTGATAAAACACTTATTTAATACCCACAAAAACTTATGGATGTTTTTATTATACATAGTCTTGTCTCTAAGGATTTACTAGGGTTTTCTAATCATAATCCCAAAAAATAACTAAACCTATCCTTTGATACCAACTTTGACAACCCTGCTTTTATTACAAACTTAAACCTGATTTATTACATAAAACCTTCACTTGATACAACATGGAAGATAGAGAGGTCTAGTGTCTTTAGGGATTAGTAACATTACATAAAAACATAAAGCATGAAATACAACATCTTTATTGAAAACTTCCATTATATGACCACTACATTCCCTCATACTTATCATTACAATGGATAACCTGAGGACATGCATAAGAAAAGGGTGAGCTATAAAGCCCAGTAAGGGAATAATCATGGAATAACATGAGGAATAAAATAAATTTTAGACAATAGGCATATCAATAGAGAACAAGAGGAGGATAAACATAAAGGCATGATAAAGCATGATAATCATAACATGGAAATGTGGCAACAACACTTAACATGGAATTAGCATGATCCAAGGCTCATTGAACATGGAGCATGAGCAAATCCTCATTGCACATAAAACACGAGTAAAACCTCATTGCACTTGAATTATAATGAGTCATCACCCATTCCACATGACGTATCATGATACTATACTTTACCCAATGCATTGGAGAGTTATAAGGGCGCACCCTTCTTAAACATTTCATTTCATGCATAAGTGTGCCAAATGGATCATATAACATAGATTCATAAAACATAATCATTTATTCCAAGAAAAAGGAATGTGGAATTAAAACATAAAACTTTATAATCAATAAGTAAATGTGCATAAAGGTGAATACCCTTGATAGAGAAATGGGCATGTTATTCACGACATGATGACATTTGCTTGGAAAATCAGTACAACTTCGGCAGCGTAACAGCGTGACGTAAGAATTCATAAAAAATGGTTGATGAGAGATAAATGGGTGTCTCATCCTATATACATGAAATGGATAGTAAGGGGGTCATATATATACATGTCCCAACAATTGTAATGTAATTTAGAGTCATGATATAAAAGAATTTCTTGAATGTAAAAGAGGAGAGAGAAATTCCTTTCAGAATTTCGGCATTGTAACGGGTGTACATGGGAGAAATTTAATGAGAGAGAAAGGGGTCTTCAATCATTAAAAAATAAATAGGGAAGTATGGGGTAGGTGAGAAACTATACCCCAACATTTATAATTTAAATTAAAAGGGAATAACAATATTAAGAAAATTGGACAAAATGAGAAAGGAAGAAAAAACCCTTACTTGAAAGTGTGCTTCTGAAGGCCCGAGAGAGGCCCGAGAGAGGCTTCTTGGGAGTTTGGGGCACCTTGGGAGGATTATAGGGAGAGTATTTCAGAGTTTGGACGAACTCCAAAGGCTTTCAGTGAGGATAAAGTGGGAGATTGGGTGGGTTTATATAGGAAAGGTGAGGGAATTCTTTATTATTTAGGGTTGGGACACCTCACATTAAACTAATTCAAACCACAAACCAGCCCATGGTTTTTGCCCATGGTTTTTTCCAAATGGGATTGGAAAACAATATTTTATAAGGGAAAAGTCCTAATTTCTTAAAATAATGGTGTTTCTTATGTGGAGGTGAGTCACACTCCCAAGGAAAACAATTTAAAAAGACAAGATGTTTAATAAGCCTTGAAGGGTCCATTAATACTTTGTAAAAAAAGTTAAACAAACCAAAAATCAAATTATTTTAATGATAAAAAATATATTGGCCGAACATAAGGATTATAGTATTTTATTACATCACTATTGGGTCATTATGATGTCATAAAACACATTATATATTTAAACAGTATTTAAATTTTACCCAAAAATTTGACTGTCTCGGAAAATTATGAAAAATTCACCATTGGATAATTTCAACATCCTGATTCCAGAAATAATATTTATTTTATCTAAATAATTTTCTAAATATGTTAATTTTCAATTTTTAAAATAGAAACCAATATTTATCGAAAATTCATGGGTTTTGATAAAATGGATTTCAAACCTTAATAAAAATTACGATTGCATTCTTAAAATTATACAATAATTTATATTTAATAAAAATTAATTGAATAATGATAATAATAATATTTTATTAAAATATAATTTAATTAAAAAATCCATTAATTCATCAAAATAAATTTCTTAGTTGAATATTAACTAAAAAAACTATTTGTGCTTTAAAAACTATTTACAAGGTAACAAAAATAACATGAAAATATATTCATTATTATATACAAAACTAATGTACATAACCATAGTGATAAAGTTTTGTTACATAACCCCTTATAACACCCACATAAGACTGAAGGGTAAGGTGTGCGATGGTGACCGACTCTTGGGGTGGCTCGTATAACATTGCTCGGGTGGTAATCTCTATCAATATCTACATCTCTCATAGGCAGTCCTGCTCGAGCTTAACCTGTTGAAGCTCGACTTGGGCTTGGTCAAGAGAGAATCCCAATGATTCCACCTCTTTTCTGAGTTACAACAAATGGGCTTCGTATGGGGAATGTCTACTGGATGACGTCGTCGTTTCCTTTGTCTGGGTAAATTGGATTCGTTAAAGCCCTATACTTTTACTAATCATGTGATCACTGTTCAACGACTATATTATTAACAGTCACAATTCTTAACATAAAACCAAAGAAGTTGACATTTTATATAAACATTTTATATAAAGATACATTTAATTAGATCAAGAGGGATTTCCATTAATGATTTTTTGGGTTGTTACAGCAATCACCTGTGGGTATTTGATTCTGCTACCCGAGGGTAAGGATAGTATGTGTAAGGACACAACTATTTAGAATATTCACTGTGGTTATTTTATATGTTGTGCCTGCCAAGCCGAAGCACAAACTAGGAGGTGATAAGTAATAAATAAAATGTAAATGAAACCGGTAGTGATGGTTACTTTTGAGTACTTACTAGTTTATTTCATTTACTTTTGCACACTGCTGTTGCACATTTTCACTGATAGTTGGGCACGGGCCTTTGGTGGGTGCCTACTGGGATTTATTTCTCACACCCTGTTTGGGTCATGTCTTCGGCCCAAAAATACTATATTACTACAGGTGTTGATAGGGGCAAGGGTCCCTATACAGGTACATGATTATAGTAGAGGAGTAGGAGATTATGAGACCGAGCTTAGGCTTGCGATGCTACTGCGTTCTGTTCACTCTATTTTGTTCTGTTTGTTATACCCTGTACTTTGAGTTGTATTGTATTGTATTGCAGTGTATCTTGTTTTGGATACTTTCATAGAAATAGTGAAATGAGGCATTTTTATATATAACTGTTGGTTATATTTTACTACAGTTGTTCATTTCTAGTTCATATTATTTACTGCTTCCGTTGTTGTATGTTATTTTCTTTTCTACTACACTATACTTTGACAAATGAGGGAATTGTTCCACACTATCAGACCTAGGCCCTCGCTGCTAGTCGGCAGCCTCTGGTGTTTGGGGAAATGTTCTTGAGGTCATGTGACCAACCAGGTTCAGGGCACCCATTGTGTGGCTTCTGGATCCGGGAGGTTACATAAAATAGGTGTTAAGGTGTTAATAATGGAGAATATTGAGTTCCCTTTTATAGATGATGAGGAGTGGAATTCTTATAAATACTGAAAAGTATTCACCATTGGGAGGTCAATATTACCTAAAGTGGATCCAAAATTGATTATCAATGGTTTTTAGGGATTATTTGGTTGATAAAAATATCCAAAATAAAATAAAACACATGATTTAAACATGTTGTTCCTTAACTTATAAGTTTCTTTATTTTTACCATTTTGTTTTTTTCACTATGGTAACTGGTTTTCTAACATAGGTAATTTATCCATTAAGACTAAATTAAAGTAATAATTATTAGGTAATTTAGAACCAATTATTATAAATATTAAATCTAATATATCAAATAAAAATCCTATGTGTGATGAAAATTAATTTTAACACAAGCACCTGTAACACGTAAAAACGTCGCTTTAAACTTAACCATGCTAACAAAAATTTTACTATTTAAGGGTCAATATATTCGTTATAAAAGATCAATTGGTCCATTAACTTACCATATTTTATTTATTTATTAACATTTAAAAATAACTTTTAAAAATATAGGATTTTTATTAATTTTAAATCATTTAATAAAATATCATTTATAATCAAATAACATTAATATCAATTTTTGCATTATTTATTTAATTAAAATTTTAAAAATATAAAGAAAATGATGAAATTATTATCTATTATGTTTAAACTTTGTTAATATGATATATTTATTTATAAAATCAATGGAACATAATAATTTATTCAATTTAATTCACTTTTATTATTGTCAGTATCAATTATTTCATTTTTTATTAAGTAAATAATTACTGCATTGGCATTTCTTAAGCATTTTAATTAACTATTTCATCTCTAAAAATAAAAGATAAATTATTATGACAAAAAACTCATTTATATTTAAAAATACTACTTATAACTGAACATATTTTGTTATTTACCATATCCCAAATCTTTATTGATATTAAAAGTAAGAGTAATACCTTTTTTGTCTTTTTCTTTACTGAAATTGTTATATGGGTCATACTCAAATTCAAGTGGAAATAATTTTCCATATTTTAGATACATTGATGAAAAATATATAAATAAACTCATTAAATAAAATTAATTTAATATTTTAGGTCATTTTCATTCTTATCATTTTATTTTAAATATTAGTAAATCCATTTTTACCTTAACCATGACAATTAATTTTTACTACATTCACTATTCATTTTGGTCAAAAATTATATTGAACATATTAGATATTATAAATTATTATGATTCAAAATATGGAATAAATTTTTTCAAATTTAATCCATCGAACTAGAAAAAAGTAATTTAAAATTAATCCCATAGACGTGATGAGAAAGTGAGTATTTAAAATGAAAATGTTCAAAAGTTTTCAAATTTTTTACATCTAAATTCAATATAAAAATAATTAAAATGAACTAAATTTGATTAAATGATATAAAATTGATCTAATTTCAGTTTAAAACTAACTTAAAATATAATTTACTATTATAAATAATTAAAAAAGGTAGTTTTCAATTAAAATTCAGTATTTTTCACTATTCACTGAAAAATAAAACATTTCTAAAAAACTGAAAAATTCACCATAATATAATTTTTTTATTAAAATCTAATAAATTAAGTTTATTTTTTTCGAATAAATTTTCCAAAATTGGTAAAAATTAGTTTTAAACTATGTGTAAAAAGAATGACTAATCCATCTTTTAAAAAAAATTGGTTTTTAGAAAACATTTCTTTTAGATAATTATTATTTTATTTATAATCAATAGAAAAAAATTAACATGTTTAAAGTATATATTTTCATAATTTATTTAATACTATTTATAACTTCTATACTAATGACTAATTGATATATTAAATCATAATGTTTTAATAGTATAACACATTTCATTTAAACTCATCATTGTGCATACTGCAAGCTAAGCTCAGTATTGCATGTAATGAAAGATAAAACCAGTTTTGAGTTTAATGAAAGATAAAATTTTATATTTTTTCTGAAAGAAATATTGAAAAAGATTAAATTAATTTGAATAAAAATTCACCAAATCAAGGGGTGTTACATTCTACCTTCGTTAAAATGAATTTCACCCTCAAAACTCATCTTGATCATTAAAGGGTTAAGAGTTGAAAAATTCCTTCATAAAAACCCATATGGTACAAATGAATAATAAAAATTCACATAAAAAGGTAAATTTAGAGACATAATGGTTACCTAAAGTAACTCATAACTAGGTTTCCACATAGGAGAACATAGGCGAGAACTGAATATTTGGACATGGAAGAAAAACATAAATAATTATAGAGAGTGATAGAGATCACTGATCAAAAGAAAGTGGGTGATCTAGTGAAAGTTAACAAATAAAAAATGATTAACCAAAGAGTCATGAAAAATTTCATTAATATCATCAAAGATAATGATAATAGGATAACATTTTATTCCATGATCCTTTTCCTCAAGTTGAAGAATTTTCATGAGAATATATACTTACTTGATTTCATTATATTTCATAAGCACAATATCACCCTTGGATTGTGCCTTGATAAATTTTAACTTCATCTCTTGCTCCAAGAAATGAAGGTGAATTGGTTATTTATAAATCATTAAAAAATCATGAGATCCATAAATAGAATGACAATTCACTCCATCTATATTTATTTATCAACACAACAAAATGGTTGGAACAAGTTAACCATAAATCATCATATGGTTAAATAATAAATTAATCTCTAAATCCCCATAAAAAGGTCAAATTAAACCATTTAATAAATGGTTATACTTATTACCCTTCCAAAATATTAAAATCTGAAACCTTAGAAAGAAATTCACTAAAATTCTAGAATAAAATTATCATTAATCCTAAAAAAACATGAAATTGTTCTTAATTGTCACATACAAAACATGTGAATACCTTTATCATGTATTCTATTGAAACCAAAATTACAATAGAACCATAATGAAAACATTCATTCTTTCTTATTACTTGAATAAAACCATAGATTATTGAATATATTCCATAGATACAATAATGTTGTAAACTCCATAAATGATAACATAAATCACTTTGTCAAAAAATACTTTATTAGTTATGAGGTCATCAGTACTATCCGGTTCACTTTATCCATATCAGTAATCTCTTTATACAAACTAAATGCCATTTTCTCAACATCCGGAACATATTAAGGGTTACCTTACCATAATCAAAATATCACCTTGACATTGAATCACTCTTCTAATCCATAAGCATCATTCAATATATTTTTTAAAATCATTAATTAAAAACTTATACTAAACAATACTTATATATTTCATGATTTAAAATATTTGAATTCCAATACATAAATAATTAATTCACCCAAATTCCTTATCAAACCATTAACTATGCTTAATAATCTTATTCCTTAATACCTCTTCCTTTCATATTTAATCTTTAGTATTTTCACCATTAGAAATATAACCATCTCTCAAATAACCTTTCTGATTTTATTCACAATATTTCCCCTTAGAAAACGATTTTTAGAATACCCATACTTTCCACATTTAAAGCATTCAATAATCGATGATATATTAGGGATACCAATATTAACATCCATTATGTTAACTAGACTTTTCATTTTCCCTTTCAATTACTTTCTTTGTGTCATTCTTTCCCACAGTCAAAAAATCTTCTCGTTCCTCTAATACATTCAATTGTGTTATTATTTCCACATTATCTACATATAGGAAAATGAATCTTCTTTTCACCATCATTAGTATCACCTTAAACCTTAGTGTACTATTTGATTCTCTTATTTGGTGAGTCTTAGAGTTAGTTAAGGTACACATTATTAATCATGTTCTATGAAAAATGATTAGGCATAATAACAACTTCCTTTACTCCACTCATCATCCCATTTTCATTCTTATTAATAAATTTTACATTATATTCAATGTTAACCCAGTTACTTCTGGTTCTCTCTATTTAATAAAACACAAAAGTATAGTGTGAGTAACACTAATCACAATGGGAAACCAAATAATCCTGAAAATCACTTATAGGATTTCAAAATGATGGCACAATATTTTTAATCTATGACACCTTATGTTTATCCTAGGTAATTCATAGTTATATTTTATTTAAATCCTTCATGATGGTTTATAAAGAGTTTTTAAATTCCCAAATCATATCCCCTAGGAGAATCAAACTAGGTGTGTAGTAAGGACCATTGTTGTGCATTGATTCCCAATCGATTCTAGATCAATACAGTGCTTATGGGGTTGTTACCCCTTGGTATATCTGTTCTAGATCCATATCCACTTGTAATATCCATTAAGGGATGTAATTTCTTGTAAAATTATCACTTTATCCTTTACCAGAGCTCTAGGTTATTTTCCAATACTTTAACTCATACTTATACTTATACTTAGAGGCATCCCTATATATATCCTTATAAATATCCCTAGGGATCTCACTAAATTTTTTTTATCCTATTTTCCAATGGTCGGATAAATCTATCCTATGATACCAACTATAGTTACCCAAGATTCTCATACATGGATATTAAATCTCTTTATATGAATATTGACTAATTTACACAATCACATAATAGATTACCATAATAGTTTAGTGAGTTTGTAAACTTGGATCACAATCTTATAATCTTGTGAATGAGCTTCAATGTTTCCCACAAAAATCTTCACATTTAGTAATCTTTATTGAAATACCATACATAAAACCTTTCTTTATAACCCAGGGAAAGGGAACATAAGAAAGAATGATCCTAGATGCTCAGTAAGGGTAAACATAAAAGATATCAATCTATGATCATATGAAATAATAAGATAAGTATAAGGGTACGTGATAATGAACATAAATTACAAGGTGAATAACCAACCTATCATAGACCATAAAAATGAAATGTGGCATAAAGATTGACAGTTCATAAGATGCAAATCATAATATAATCAAATAACTGGGGCCATGAGAGAATAATATTGGCATAGTAAATGGAATTTATAGCATACACATAAGTATAAAAAATCATTTATATGTTTTTAAATGCTCACTAGAAAGACCATCATTATAGAAAAAGTCTTTTACTGAATTGGGTTCACTCCCCTTTCCAGCCTTGTTGTACTAAAATAGGTTCACTCCCTATTTCATCCCTATCTTACTGAATGGGGCTCACTTCTCATTCCACCATTGTCTTACTGAACTCGGTTCACTCTCCATTTTAGTCCTATATTACTAAATCAAGTTCACTTTCAATTCCATCTCTGTCTTACTGAACTAGGTTCACTCCCCATTCCAAACTTGTCTTACTAAACCAGGTTCACTTCCTATTCCAGTCATATCTATCTCATGATATATAAATATTTACCCAATTCATTATAGGGAGATATAGGTCCCATCCATCACATAATAAAAAAAAGTTTATGTATTCCATAAGATCATAAAACTTCATCATATCATAACCCATGAAATGTAATGGGAATCATAAAAATTTAATCATATCATAACCTATGTAAAATAGATAGGTTTCATAATCATTTCATCATAGAATAACCAATTAAAGTAAGTGGATTTCATAAGAATTTTTTATGGTATAACCCATGGAATAGAAACAATTTTCATAAAAATCATGCCATAAAAACATAAATCATCAAAAGAAATAACATGAATAGTATACTTGTATCATATCCATAGTAAAGAATATGTAACACTAATGAATGTCATCTTATATGGAAAATAATTTTGAAAGATAATTTAAAACATTTCTTGAGGAAAATATACTCTCCACTATGAAAAAAGAATTATAAAACATAATTTTTTTTGAAAAAATTTTCCGTTTAAAATAATCTTGAATTTTTTTAAATTAATCTTTAAAGAAGTAATTTTCCATGACATCATACAATTATGTTCATTTCGTACACATTAAATGAATGTTACTTTCACATTTTTTGTAAAAGCGAAATAGAAATTGTTTATAAAAAGACATGAAGATTCATTTATAATTTTTTTAAAAGTTAAAAATGGGTAAAATTTTCTTTTAAAAATCATAAAATTATAATAAAAAATTTTTGAGAGCATTTTTAGAAAACATGGTTTTGGAAGAAAATAGATTTCGACTAAAGATTCGATTTTTGTTAAAAACATTCCTTTTGAACTGTTGAGTACATAAAGAGAGGAAAATAATGGGAATAAATACATTCTCATGATGTAACCAGAGGAAAATAAAATTCATGATTTTTTTGAGAGACAGATCATAAGATTTCGTCATTCTAAAGCATAATCATAGACAATCTTGATAAATGATGAGATTGAAACATAAAACTACTTCCATTTTGGTAACATTGAATCATAATACCTAAGAAATAATAAAATTAAATGAAACTTATAATATAATGAAAATATTTATATTCATTATATAATATTTCAAGGGGAGTTATATACACCCTATAGAATAATATAGGTGCATAGCATAACTTATATGTCAAAGAAGGAAAATTGAAACAAAAATCCCTTACTTATTTGTTAACTTTTGAATCGTAAAACCCATGAAAGAGAGATACTAAAATTTATGTATAAATAATATAATTTTAAGGGTAATAATCATAAAATAAATTCATGGGAAGTATATACACCATATAAAAGAGACAAGTGGTGAACATGGTATTTGACCCATAAAAAATAAAAGTGAGACAAAAATCCCTTTCCTTAATTCTTGACGTCCATCGTACTCATTAAAAACTCATGTATAATAAATATAAGTTTATTATAAATATATTAAATAACCATATTCCTATATATCATACCATATATTATTTTATTATGACATTTTATTACCCATTTATTAACAATTCCATGTTTAATTTAAGTTTTAGGTAATAATCGCTTTATTTTTTTATATGTTTTGATTTGTTATTTTTGATCCTATTAGTTTGATCACGATTTAATAATATCCATAATTATAAAAATTATATAAAAATAATATATATTCATTATATATTTATTTATATTAATCCATAAAATTTAGTGATAGGAAATGAAATACATCGTTCATGGAGATGGTAGGTCATACGTACGCATGAACTTTGTTCTTTAATTTTCTTGTTGGGTTGAAAGAAATAAAAGTAAATGATTTATATTATAATTAGATAATAATGTTTATGTAATATATATCAAATTTTTTTATTCAAACCATCCTTAATACTTTCCAAGTTAATCATGAATGAATCACATAGCTTTGAGAGGCAGTAGTCCTCTGTAAACACGAATGACATTATCGTATTCCCAAAAAATAGAAAGAATGAATTTATGTGTGATATAAAAATTATAGAATAATAATAACATAATAAATATAATATATATAATATAAAAACAATAAATACATCATTATGACCATCTTTGATAGGTGGTAATAGAAAAATGAATGACATTGGTTTGCGAGGTGGTAGTCCGCGATACACACAAATGATGATTTCATAACACATTTGACGGAAGTGGATATGGTTTTAGGTTATAAATTAACATAAAAATATTATTTTATGGAATATAATTATTTTATTATATGAACATGATATAAAATTAATTTAAGGGGGTGGATTAATAAAAAAAACCAAAACGGTTATTGATGAACATTGCCTATTCTTCGGGTATCCTCCTTAGATTTTAACTAAAATCCTTCCTAGATTGGATTTATTTACAAAATAAGTATTATAGTATGAGGGTAGTGAATTTTAGAATTGATTTGGGTTGGTATTGGTCAAACCAAATAGATGTGAAGGTGTGAAGAAGGGAGGAGATTGAGTGCCCTTTTATAGATGAAAAGGAGTGGCATTCTTGTAAATACTCAAAAGTATTCACTATTGGGAAGTCAAAGTTACCTAAAGTGGCTAAAAAATTGATTATTAATGGGTTGGAGATTTTATTTAGTAAAAAAAAACCTCTAAAAAAACACATGTTTTAAACATGTTTTCTTGAACTTCTATGTTTCCATATTTTTACCATTTTAGTTTTTTCACTACGGTAAATAATTTTCTAACCTAGGTAATTTATACATTAAGACTAAATTAAAGTGAGAATTATTAAGTAATTTTGAAAAATAATTATAAATATTTAATAATATTTATAAAATAAAAATACTATGTGTGTTTGAAATTAATTTTAACATAAACACATGTAATGTGTAGAAACCAAGATTTAAACTTAACCATGCTAATAGAGTTTTTATAATTTAAATGTCAATATATTCATTATAAAATATAAATTGGTCCATTAATGGAACATAATTTGTATTTATTAACATAGAAAAATCAATTTTCATAAGATATGAGTTTCATTAATTTTAAATCATTTAATAAAATATCATTTATTATAAAATAACATTAATGTCAATTTTGATACTATTCATTTAATTTAAATTTAAAAAATATCAATAAAATGATGTAATTAGAATATATTTTGTTAATAAATATGTATAATGATATATTTATCTAAAAAATTAATTAAACACAATATGTTATTCAATTTAATTCACTTTTATTAATTTTTTTATATCAGTTATTTCATTTTTTATTTATTAAATAATTAATGCGTTGGAATTTCTTAAGAATTTTAAGTAACTATTTCATCTCTAAAAATTATAGATAAATTATTATGAAAAAATAATTTTTATTTCAAAATAATACTTATAACCAAACATATTTTATTTTTTACCCTATCCAAAATCTTTATAGATATTACAAGTAAGAAAAGAATTTTTTTTGTCTTTTTCTTTACTTAACTTATTATGTGGGTCATATTCAAAGAAAAGTGTCAATTAATTTACATATTTAATATAATTTTATTAAAAATATATAAATAAACTCATTAAATAAAAGTAATATAATATTTTTGGTCATTTTCACTCTTATCATTCTAGTTTAACCCCTCGTAAATCCATTTTTACCTTAATCATGACAATTAATTTTTACTGTATTCACTATTAATTTAGGTCAAAAATTAATTTAAACTTATTAGAAATTATAAATTACTCTGATTTCAAATATTTAATCCATTTTTCTAATTTTAATTCATATAAGTGAAAAAATTAACTTAAAATTAATCCCACAGATGTGAAGAGAAAACCGGTTTTTAATGTGAAAATGTTCAAAAGTTTACAAAGTTTTTATATCTAAATTAAATATTAAAATTATTACAGTAAAATAAATTGTATTAATTGATATAAAATTTATCTAATTTTACTTTAAAACCAATTGAAAATACAATTTAACATTATAAATAATTTAAACAAAAAGGCAGTTTTCAATTAATATTTTCTATTTTTCACTATACATCAAAAAATGAAACATTTCAAAAAAATACCAAAATTCAACCTATGTTAATGTTGTTATTTTAATTTAAAAAACAAAGTTTTTTATCAAATAAATTTTATAAAAGTGGTAAAAAGTAGTTTAAAATTTTGTGTGCAAAGCGCGACTAATCCACCTTTTTCAAAAATACTATTTTTTAGAAAATATTTATTTTCCATTTAAATGATTCTTATTTTATTTATAATAAATAGATAAATAATAACATGTGTAAACTATATATTTTCATAATTTAGTTAATCCTATTCATACCCACCATTCTAATGGCTAGGTGATATATTAAATAATAATATTTTAATAGTATGGCACATTTAATTTAAAATCAGTGTTACTTTTACCGAAAGCTAAGCTCGATATTGTGTGTAATGAAAGATAAACCTAGTGTTTCATGCAACACAATATAAAATCAATATTTCATATAAAAAAAATATAAAAAAATATTAAATTCATTTAAAAAATAATAATTTTAAAAAATCTCGGGGTGTTACAACAATGGTGTCGTACTCACTAAGGTTTTCATATATCCATAGCCTAAAGAACCCAAGGTACCAATGTGCAATTTTTTTTTTAAAATCCAAGTAAATCATGCTCAAAATTTTATAAAACATTTCTATAAAAGAATAAATACCACTCACATTATTAAAAAACCACTTTAGAGTCAAAAACCATATTTGATGCATTTCATCAAACACATAAAGTGTGTAGCATGAATTTAAAAGAAAAACCCATTTGAAAATCAATTCCCATGCCAAAAAAAATACATTTAAATAAATTATCTCTCATATATATCAAATGGATCATTTTTATAATAAAAACCAAAGAAAATACATGAAAAAATGTACTTCATGAAAAATAACCATTGTATAGAGACACCTAACTCATGAACAAAGGAAACTTAGTTGCCTTTGAAAATAGTAAAATGAAACAAATAGATCTGGTTCTCATAAGCATAGATCAATAATAAGAATTTTCAATTCCATCCCAACACACTGTATATAGTCATTACAACCCATTATGGTTTCAATGAATCAAGGGGAAGAGAGATCAGTAAAAGATCAATAGAAAAGAGGAGGAATCAAGAGGAGATTAACACATACCATGAAGAGATCCACCCATATCAATAAATAATTTCTAAGAGACCAAGGAGAGAATCTCCTATAATTTCAAGGAAGGGATGGGTTGATATAATGAGATATTAGGGTGAGATTTGGGATAAAAAAAATGTTATCAAAGTAAATTTCCATTTTTGAGAAATCTATATAGGCTACATAGTTAGAAAAAACTTTCAATAACCATGCTGTCCCTACTACCACTTGAAAACCAAAGCACATAACTACCTATTAATAGTCACATAGTTAGAAAAACCATGGGAAATCCATGTTTTTAGGACCAATATGATGATGAAGGTAATGGTTTTAATGTGTTGTCTTTTTTCGCCTAAGAATATTTGAAGAAAGGAAATCACCTCTCTTTGTTTTGTAAAGAATCGTAATGAGGTTTGGTTTCCAAATGAATCGGAGCCTATTTTTTTATTGAATCAGAACCTGTTTCATGAAGGAATCATGACCCGTTTTTTGATGGAATCAGAACCTATTTCTTGAAGGAATCAAAAGTTGTTTTTTATAGAATCAGAACCCATTTTTCAAAGGAATCAGAGACTAATTTTCAGAAGAATCAAATCCTTCTTTTTGAGTGAATCATAATGGAAGTCTTGGTTGTTGTGATAGATAATCAGAGTACTATGACTACAATGTTATCAATGTGATGATGATTTCATGATGCATATTTATTATAGATCATGAGTTAAAGTGAGAACTCATGATGCATTCTAAATTCCAAGGAAAAGTGATGTCGATGATAGTTGAAAAAGTAGTACCGATGGGCATTGAAAATGTGGTGCTGATGGCCAATGAAAAAGTGATGCTAATGAAAGTGGTGCTGAGTGAGAGAAATGAAAGTAAGAAAGTGTGGTGCCTAGGGAAAAGTGGTGATGATGGGAAATCGGTACAAAGAATAGATAATGCTAATTTGAAAGCGGTGCCGAGAAGAGTGAAGCCGATGGAAGAAAGATACCTATGATGAAGAAGATGTTGATAATGAAAGGTGGCACCGATGGTGGAAGGAAATTAAAATGAAGAAAAGTGATGATGAAGAATATACTGATGGAAAGTGATGCTGAGTGAAAGGTTTTCCGACATCAATATGATTGTAATCAGAAATAATCATACCCAATATGATCAGAATCAGAGTTGATCATATCCTAAAAGACTCTTGATCTGTCCAGTATTTAAATTTTTTCATCTAGTGGGTCAAGAGAAGTGAAGAAGTATTTAGTTCATCAAGTGGTTTAAGAGAAGTTAATAAGAAGTGTGTTGTATGAAGTTGGTTAATAGAGAAGAAAAATAGATGGAGATTACTGAATTCTTTGTCAAGGGGGATCTGAACCTTCAAATACAAGATTTTGATTGAAAATGGTTCTAAATAATCAAATTGAGAAATCAGTATGGGAGAATCAGAATCTGATGTTCAAACCCTTGTTTTCCTGATGATCATAACCAGTCTCAGTAATTGATTTCAGAAGAAGGGATGAAGGTTGAAGAAACTTTGAGAAGAATCAAGAAGAGTTGATAAAGTCAGAATTGCTTTGAGATTTCAGGGGAAATAAATATTTGAGTGAATTTAGGTGAACAAGAAATCATTTTTGGGATTCCCACCTAAACCCATTTTGGGGAACCTATAAAAGACGAGAAAGTACATTGTACTTTGGGGGTGGTCTGACAGTAGAGTATTGTTCATCATGAAAGAGAGATAAGTTTCAAAGGTTCAGAGAGAGAAAGTGATACCATTTGTCATGTATTGAATATATTTTAGAGTAATATTGATGTGTTTGGATGACTGTGGTACTATACTGATCTAATTAAAACATGGTTTTTGTACCAAGGTGAACTAATTGGAATTTGATTTCTGTACTAGGTATCACCATACTGGGTTTCTCATACTAACGAACAATTAGAATGGGTTTTTTCATATTGGGTTTTACTGTAATGAAGATTTATGGGATAAGGAAAAATTGTATTGAGTTTCAGTGTACTCAGGGATTGAAGTGGTGTTGATTTAGTTATATCAGGGAGGATCAGATTCAGAAAATCAAACTGGGAAATCAGACTCTAAGTTTCTTAACATAAGTCCAGGAAGTTCTTACCTTTCTTCTGGGTAAGGAATTGAAGAATTTTGTTACACATATATACACTTGTTGGATTGAAAATAAGTGTAGGTAACATGATTTGTTACAAAATAAGTTGAATTACCCTATTGTGATAATAGGGTGCACACACACTAGTGGGATTGTTTTATAATTCTACACAAGTGTAAGGTTACATCCTAATCGTTTTAATCAAAGGATTATTTTCTAGTTGATTGTATGGTATTGTATTATTTCCAACCCTACCAAGGACATAGATATTCTTATTAAATATTTAACCTTGAAAATACTTGTACTTTTATGGATGTGTGTTTGTGTTTTTTTCATTAGGTAATTGAATCTTTAACAGGAGGTGAAGGTTGTTTCAACTGAAAGGGAGATTAAAAGAAAAAGAGTATCATTGATTCACCCCTCCCCCTCTTAGTGATACATCACATTGACTGGGAACTTTCAAGTGGAATCATAGATAGGTTTCCTTTGCTATTATTTGCTAATAGAGAACTTGAACTATGTGAATAGTAAATGTATTCTAGTCTTTGATGGAAAGAATTATAATATCTGAAAATATAGAATTCGTTCACCTATTGATGCATCAGTTGGGTTTCCTCCCATTGATGATAAAGCTCCACTTACACCTATTTACAAGAGGTTTCTTGAGAATGATGGAAGGTACAAGAATGATATATTATCATCACTTCATGAAAGTGAATTATTGAGAGTGAAATGTGTTTCCACAACCAAAGGTATATGGAAAAAACTGAAAAACAGATATAAAGGTAATACAAAAGACAACAAGGACAAACTTTAAATCTAGAGGTTAATGTATGAAGACTTAAAAATGGGTGAACATGAATCTGTTGGGGAATTATTTACCAGGGTGAATGATATTATAAGTACTATTAGATGCCTTGGTGAAAAGCTGGATGACTCTATAGTTTTTGAAAAGATCTTGAGAATCCTACCTAAAAAATTAGATGCAAAAGTTTCTTCATTAGAAGATAGAGATCCTGAGACATTATCTCTTGATGACTTTCATAACACTCTTATTACTTATGAGATAATAAGAGATATATCTATGAAGAGGAAGAAAATATTTTAGAGATAAATGTCTTTCAAAGAAATAAAGAAGGAGAATTCTAAGAAAATTCTTATCAAAGAAGAATATTTCGATTCTGATTCTAAAAATGATGTCTGAAAAAATCTTAATGATATTTTATCTTTGTTTTTTAAGAATGTGAAAATAGGTATAGGGAAATAAAAAGGGAAACTTACCATAAAGTGTTTTTAATGTGGAGGAATTGCTTACATTGCGGCTAATTTTCCTAAAAAATGAATAGGTTAGTGATGAAGAAGAAATAAAGGCAAGAAAATTGTGGAAGAAACAAGGTCATAAAGGAAATTCAGGGAAATAAAAGAAAATATTCAAGTATATAAGAAGAAGTTTCCAATCCAAAAAATAAAGAATAATATGGAAGTGATGCTGAATCCAAAAAGTTAGTTGAGTATGGTAATGAAAATACTATCATTACAACACTGAATGATGAAGAATACAGAAGCATCAGTTTTGATGGTGAACAAGAAACTCAACTTGAAATGCATTTGAAAGAAGAGTTGAAGGAATGTTTAAGAAATATTAGAAGGATTGAAAAGAAAAACAAAAAATTAGAAGATGATTGTTCTTTAGTGTGAAATTAAGAAGGTTTTAAAGAAAAATTAGTTAAATAGATTGATTATTTTAAGAAGTCTCTTAAAGATGAGAAGAATCGTAATGATCATCTAGAAGTGAAGTTGAAGGAAAAATAAGAAGAGTTGGGACTTATTTAACAAAAACTCTCAGAAGATGTGTTGAGAAATAAAAGTTTCCAAAACTCTATCATCGAGGCTAGTGAATGTTCTCAATAAGAGAATCAATATAAGGTTCAACAAAATTTACCCTCAAAGGGTTATAAGAATAATGAAGTTGTTTCTATAAATAATAATGCTAGGAATTTTTTTTATGTGTCCAAGACCAACAATGATGGAAATTCTAAAGTCTTAAGGAAACCTAAGTCCAAAAATGTTTTGAAATAATCTAAATTTGGGAACGGTTCATATAATTCTGAATCCAATAAAGAAGAAAAGAAGAAAAATAAAATTTTTAATAACAAAAAGGTTGCTATCTCATGAAATAAAATGGCTATGAAACATATTCATGATTCTGATTAGTATAGAAGTTTCATAAGAAAATAAGATTTCTATGGGTATTTCTGGTATTGTTGTGGATTTAGGAATACAATAAGTATGTTTTGGTTCAAACAACAACATTACTATTATCCCATAGGTTATGAAAGGTATATATTGAGGGGGATTCAAACTACTCAAAGAAATAACAATGAGAAGGTTGTTGAAAATAAGATTGAAAAAAATGAAATGTAGATTGAAAATAGGTTTCAAACCCTGGAAACTATTTGTAAGTGATGCAGAAAACCTAGAAATCTTGAAAAATGATGTATTGTTTTGTTGTCAGCTCAACAAAATATTCTTAATTCTCAGAAGCTGAAGGTGAATAAAGAAATGAAAGAAGAAAAATCTATTGTTTTTGAAACTGCATTGAAATCCACAAAAGGAGAACGACCTTAGATACTTTTTAGTGGGTGATCCTCACATATTAAAATAAACATGATGTTGTTGAAGGATGTGAATGATCTTAAAGAAGGAACTATGACATTTGGAAATGATGAATCATTGAAAATAAAAGGTGTTGGGTCATCCATCATTGAGAAATATAAGACTAAATCTAAGAAAAAATTGTATGTTGATGGACTGAAGCATAATTTTCTAAGTGTTTTGAAATTGTGTGATGATGGTAAAAAATTTATCTTCCAGAAAGATGTATTTTTTGTGAAAAGTGAAGAAGATGGGAAGATTGTTACAAGAGACCAACATACAAAATGAAATTTGTTTTAGGTTGGAGATACACAAAACTATTGTTACATGAGCATAGTGGAAGAGAATCAATCATGGCATAAAATGTAATGCCCTGACCCTAGAAGCCCAGAGCCAGTGCATTATTTTAATGAATTGGCATGATTACAAGGAATCAAGTCCTAAAGGACTGATCAGTTTAGCAGTATTGGAAAATAGATTACATACATTAACTTTACATTACAATCTCAAACATACAACACAAAAAAATTACTTTAAGAATGCCGTTTCTCCCTTAGCTTAACCCTGCATCTCAAACATAAAACACTTCTTGGGATCCTGGGAAAATAAAACATAAGAAAGGGGTGAGCTCAGATACTCAGTAAGGGTAAATAATTTAGCAAAAGCTATAAACTTTTAAGGCAAGATTTATAATAAAAACAATAGCCTTTTTAAACATAATCTTGAACATAATATTGAAAAAATAAATCAAACATCACCATATAAACAAGTACATGGATATTATACTAGTCTAATAATCACATGTAATAACTAATTTCATAATGAGGGAATTCCTAATGCCGAACATCATTACCACATAGTCAAGGCCTTGTTCCAGGACTAAAAATAAAATTTTCATCAAGGCCTTATGCTAAGACACTAGTTTGTCTCATGAGACCTACCGATGCATCGAGGAACTATAGTAGGCTCCACTCTTCACTTACTAAGTCCACTGCATTCCTCATATGAAAAATTTGAAACATAACATAAACATTCGTATTAAAACCAGAATACAAAATGTCAATATATTAACCATAAACCATGAATGGTATAAAAATAGAACATTCACAGTCAAACATATCACAACTCATTCAATACAATATGGAAGATTGTTTTATAATAAATCAACCTCAATAAAAAATAATATATAGTAAAGGATGCTGACATAGTTGAAAATGATGAGTAAAACTTTTTGAGAGAAATATCCTTTTTGTAAAATCATTTAAAAGTCACAAATTTATAAAGGAAGTAATTTAAAAGAGATTTTTGAATCAAAGTGTCTCATACCAATTTGAAACTTTTGAAAAGAATTATCATTTCAAAATTTTCATGTCCATATAAATAAATCCTTAAAATCATTTTGAAAAAATGGACATTAATTAAAAATATTTAGAAAGATAAATATTTAAAACATTTAAAATTCTGATCTTGATAAAGAGTACCTTTCACAAATCTTTAAAATATTCAAATTGAAATCATTTTTCTGAAATAAGGACATGGATGATAAAAATGTCCCAGTAAACACTTACACATAAACAATCACGGATAATAATTAGATTGAGGAATTAACCCTTACCTTGCACTTTCCTTTAGTCGAGGGTACATTTAACCTCCTATATGAAGATCATAGTATGTTATTAAATTATAAAATAACCATATTAATATTTATGATATCATACATGATTAATTTTTGACTTTATACTACCCATTTAATAATAATTTCCATTTTAAATTAACATTTCGGGTAATAATCGCTTTCTTTATCGTACGTGTTTTAAATTGTTACTCTTGATTGTATCACTTAGATCAAGATTTAAATACTTCCAAAATATAAAACATGATTTATATATCATATATATTTAGAATATAAATATGTATAATAGATATATATATGAAATGAAAAACACTGTTTATGGAGACGGTAGTCCGTACGTACGCATAAACGCTGTTTCTGTTTTCATATCGTATTGAACGGAACTAAGTGAATAAGATATATGTAAGTACACACACACACACACAGATATATATATATATATATATATATATATCTCCATTAGAATTATTATGTCATATATTACATACTTATTAGTAATATATATTTGTATAATCGTCGATGAATGGTGAACGTGGAAATGAATCTCATCGCATCATGGAGACGGTAATCCGTACACACGCACGAGCGAAAATATCATTTCCTTAAATTTGTGTAATTGGATGGTATATTAATTTTACATAGACATTATCATGTTATTTTAATTATTTATATATATATTAATCATCATTATATCGATCCAAATAACATAGTGTTGAATAACAAATTACACCACGATGTGGAGACGCTAAGTCGTACGTACGCACGCATGGTGACATTATCATTCATAAGATGGATAGAATAATGAATATAGTTATTCCATATTTATAATAACATCATAGTATATAGAAGATAATGGAGTTATTATTTTATAATGGAAACAACAAAGAAAGAGTAAGTGGAAGAATAAGAGAACTTGAAAGAGGGTGGTGAAATCATTACCTCTTCTCCGGGTTCTTCCTTTTGATTTGATCAAAAGGGCTTATCAGGTTGGTTTTATGACCAAAGGAATCCCTCTAGGATGAATTTAGGATATTTGGGAGGATATTCGGGTAGAGGTTGGCTGAAAAAAATGGCTTTGAAAGTGTGAAATTAAGAGAAGGGGAAGTGCCCTTTTATAAGAGGGGTGAGGGGCACCTTAGGAAAAACTTAAAATATTATTTTATAATAAATTATTTTTCGGTTTATAATGGATACAAAATGAATTATTTAAAATATAAGGTGGGTATGGGTCAAAAAAACCCAACAAATATGTTTTAGATAGGTTTAGGTTACCATATTAACCCTAACTTTTAGATTTAACTCTTAGTTAAATAATTTTATATTTACCATGTCTCTTTGAATTTTTATATTATATGGTTAATAAAATTAATATAAAATGAAAATATAACCGAAATTGGTTCAGTAATTTCATATATATTATTATCAAAGTCTTTTAACCAAACCATAGATTTTTAGGACTATTTTATCAATTAATAATATAATATTTGTTTTAAAAACTATTTTATGTCAATTTTGACACTCTTTGCTATTTGTTTTTTAATAAAATAATAAAAACATTATTACTTAAAAAAAATACATTGAATCAATCCTAACATGTCATATTCACCTAGAAAATTCTTGGATGTCATAAAAACTTTGAAATTATATTTAATTTAATATTTATAATACTATTTATTTGATTCTTTCATTAATAAGGTAATTAGTGCATCATCATTGTGTCATTAATAAATTTAATTATTTAATATATAAAAATTATAAATAAAATACCATTATGTAGTAAATATTTTTAGATTTCTAATGAATATTTATAGTTGAATTTATCTTATGTATAACCCTATATTAAAAATGTTTTAGTTATTAAACTTTGATTTTAACTCTTTTATCTCTTCTTTAAATAAAATAATAATAAATGTCTTAATCTAATCCAAGTGAAACTAAAGGGTCATATTTTATTCCTAAGGTTATTTTTGGTCTAATTACACTTATCCAATATAATTAGGACATGTGTTAGGGTAATAATAATATCATTTTTACCCTTGATTATTCTATTTCTTTTTAACCGTGGTAAATAAAAGTAAAAAGTTACTATTCATCAAAAATTATTTTTATCTTATTGAACCACATTTTACTTCTTGATATTAACCTTTTCTCTCATATTTTTGAAATTCAACTCACAGAAGCGGTAAAATTAAGTTTTATGTGAATTTGTAAATTCTCCTAGGAGGTGGGTAAAAGAGGGTGAAAAGTTTAATAAAATTTTTATATATCTAAAATTATTATAAACTGACTCCAATGAATTAAATTGAACTTATATAGGTATTATGTATTTATTTTGACCTAAAATAAATTTAAATAAAATTAATAATTCTTTAAATAAAATTTCGATTTTAAACTATAACTCAGTGTTTTTCACTATTCATCAAAAATTGAAAGTTTTCAGAAAAATACCAAAAAAATTCACCCTAAGATAATTTTGATATTCCAAATCCAAAAATGAAGTCAATTTTACCAAATTCAAAACATAAAAGTTTCATTTATTAATTTAAAATTAATTCTTGTTGTCAAAACCAAAAGGCGTATTTTTAAGAAACAATATCTATCAAAAGATCGACACTTGTTTATGTCCAATCTCAAAGTGAAATTACTTAAAATGACCATAATTGGATTAAATGGAAAAAATATAATCTATTTATACTTCCAAACCATTAAAATGTATAATTTAACACTATGAATTATTTTGATTAAAAAAGTTTTTTCCAGTTAAAATATAGCATTTTTCACTATTCACCCAAATATGAAAGTTATCAGAAAAATACCAAAAATTTATTAAAACTAAATTATTATGTCCCAATTCTAAAAAAGAAGTTTATTTTTCAAATTGAATATATAAAATTTTCAAATATTGGATTTAAAAAGGGTTCACCATTAAAAGGCAGTAAAATTGCATTTTTTTAAAAATACTTCTTTTATCTAAAAAAATGTATTTGTTCTTACATTATGTATAAGAAACTCATAATATGGATTCTAAAATTATAAGGATTATATAAAGTTCAAAATTCAGTTAATACTATTCATAACGGCTTTTGAACGGCTAGTTTGGTAAGTCGTGATGCGCTTGAACTCAGTGTTGCGTGTAGTGCAAGTTATTAAATTAATTTGAAGAAATAATGTACTATGAAATATTGGGGTGTTACATAAAAGGCTTGGACACATGTATTAGAGAAACATGAGAAAGCTATCTAAAAGCGACAGTGTTCGAGATATCCCAGATTTTCCAAGAATAAGAGATTGGTGTTTCACTATCTATCATAAAAGAAAGATTACGAATGTTGTGCATAAAAAAGTTGATATTTGTTCAAAGAAACCCCTCGAGATGACACATTATGATATATGTGGGCTAATGAGAAAATAATCAATAAATAGAGAAAAGTACTTCATCAGTTTCATTTATGATTTTACTCGCATTACCTATTTCATGTATATGAAACAAAAATTAGATGCTTTGAAAATGTTTAAAAGTTTCAGAAGAAAAGCAGAGAAAGAATGTGAGTATCCTATGAATAAGTTGAGAACTAGTAATAGTGGTGAGTATAAAAGAGAATATTTTAAAGATTATATTGAGAAGCATAGAATTCAGCATAAATATAGTTCCCCATACACCCCCCCAAAAAAATGGAAGTACTCATCGTCAATTACTCCTATAGAAGCACTCAACGTCTCATCCCCCCTGTGGCTCGCATCGAGGAACTACAAACTCTCTAAGGAAGTACTCATTGTCAATTACCCATGTGGTCTCGCATCATATTAAAAGACACTCTGGAGAATACCTTACGTCTATTCTCCCTATGTTCTACTACACTAGGTTCTCGCAGTCCTGTGTGAAAATAATATGCTCAGCGTACGTGTATCGTCCAAGTAAACCTCATAACTACTTGGCTATCATTCTAAGGTTCGACAACATAACAAAGCAACTGTTTCAATATCCTACAACTAGGCATGGAAACTGGAAAACGCCAAAAAAGCAAAACAAGCATGGAAACAACCAGAGTACAACAAAGACTACTCCATTCACAAAGGTAAACCTCTACTATTGCAATCAAGAAAGAAGACAATCAATTAGGGGAAAACAGGGAAAACACACAATTCCCGTTCAAGGGAATTGGCGTAATTGCACAAAATACTCAAAGACTTTCTAAATAAAGGCACAAACCACCTACCTCGGTCCTAGGAGATCGATATACTTGAACCACGACAACTGATTCTTCCCCGAACGTCGTAGATTTGAGAAAACACCCAAAACGTTCAACCAACAATATCTTGAGAAGGATGAGGAATTGTAAAACATGGATCAAGAATAAGGAATAACTCACCGCTGTGATTCCAATGCAACCGACCATGCTTGAATCAGAGAACAGACGGAGAGGTGAGAGCTCATCGAAGATTCACGGATCCTCACCACTCTCAGACGAACAGAACCTATAAAAAGACGTTTTTGTGTGTCAGGCGCGACCCCGATCTGTTTAATGAAAAAAATAAAGTACATAACATGTACTTTTAGAGTACACGATGTGTACTGGGTCTTTCCGTACTCTGCCAAAATCGGCCTCCATGTCACCCCTACACACTGTGTGTGTGGCCCGGACACGGCCAGTACACGACTTCGAGTGGGAAAAGAGTACACGGCGTGTACTCAGAAAGTACACAATGTGTACTTCAAAAATTTTCAGAAACTTTATTTTTCTCAAAAACTCCAGAAAAAGGAAAGGCGTACCTGAAACGGAGATCTGGTTTCTTACAAACTTCCCCCCTTAAATAAATTCGTCCCTAAATTTCCCTAGCGAGGCGTAGAAGAAGAATCCCCGAACAGCTCCAGCCACTGTGATCGAACCTCGGCCTCCCTCTCCCAGGTCTCATCCTATAATCTTTCGTGCTGCCATAGCACCCATACCAGAGGAACAGACCGGCCTCAAAAAACCTTCGCACTACGATCGAAAATCTGGATAGGATGCTATTCAAACAATGCATCCACATCGAGATCAACCTCCTCAGGCTAAAAGACATGAGATGGGTCTGAAAAGTAACTTCAGAGCTGAGAGACGTGGAAGACGTCATGCATGGCCTGATACCTCTGGGGTAACTGTAACCGATAGGTGACCGGCCCAACTCTCTCCAAAACCTCAAACGGCCTGACGTACCACGGTGAAAGCTTACCCTATCTCTGAATCCTTTTGTGTCCCAACCTCGATGCGACACACAAGAAAACCTGATCCCTGACCTCGAACTTCATAGGTCATCTCCACTGATCAGTATAAGACTTCTTCCAAGACTGTGCTATATCCATCCTCTTCCGAATCAGCTCTATCTGCTCTGAAGTCTCCTAAACAAGACGAGGTACCAGCAAAGCTACCTCTCCTGCCTCCAGCCAGTATAAGGGTGATCGGCATGGCCTACCATACAAAGCCTCATAAGGTTCCATCTGAATAGTTTCCTGAAAACTGTTGTTGTAGGAGAATTCCACCAGAGGGATATGCTTCTCCCAAGAATCACCAAAGTCTAGAATGCAAGCTTGGATAATATCCTCAAGCACCTGGATCGTACGCTCGGACTTGCCATTTGTCTAGGGATAGTATTCTATACTCAAAAGTAACTGTGTACCCAAGGCCTTCTGAAGTCCCTGCCAGAACCGAGAGGTAAAGCGTGCATCCCTGTCTAAAACAATGGAGTGTGGAACTCCGTGTAGACGAACGATCTCTCAAATGTACAATCGTCCCAGATCATCAACACCGAAGGTATCCTTGATCTGTAAGAAGTGTGAAACCTTCGTAATCCTATCGACGACAACCCAAATAGCATCGTTACCTCAGGGAGACCTTGGAAACCCTGTCACGAAGTACATCGTGACATCGTTCCACTTCCACTCCGGAATGGGTAACTGTTGTAAAAGGACTACTGGTCGTTGATGCTCCGCCTTCCCCTGTTGACAAGTAGAACATCTCATAACGCAACCAGCAACGTCTCTCTTCATACCTGGCCAACAATACTGGCGATGAAGATCCTGAATGAAGCATCTGTAGTATCCAACCATCCCTAGGAAACTCCATACCTCAAAAACGTTCTTCGACTGCTCCCAGGAGACTATAACTCTCACTTTCTCTGAGTCTATAGATACTCCTACCTCTGTGATGATGTGACCCAAGAAGTGAATCTGTTACATCCAAAAATGGAACTTCGAGAGTTTAGCATAGAGCCGATGCTCTCTCACTGTACTCAGAACAATATCAAGATGGGTAGCATGGTCGTGTTGAGTGTGCGAGTACACCAAGATATCGTCCACAAAGACCATGATGAAGGAATCCAAGTAAGGATGGAACACTCGGTTCATCAGTGTCATGAAAACTGTTGGCGCATTCGTGAGACCGAACGGCATGACGATATACTCTTATATACCATACCTGCCCCTGAAGGCTGTCAGAGGTATATCTGATAGTCTAATGCGCAACTGATGATAACCGGACCACAAGTAGATCTTTGAGAACACTCGGGCTCCTCAAAGCTGATCAAATAGGTCATCGATCCTCAGTAAGGGATATCGGTTCTTGACCGTCAATTGGTTCAGATTCCGATAATCCACACAAAGCCGAAGGGTACCGTCTGCCTTCTTCGCAAACAGGACAGGCGAACCCCAAGGAGAAGTACTGGGTTGGATGAAACCCTTTGCCTGCAACTCCTCCAACTGCATCTTGAGCTCCTGCAACTCAGGTGTAGCCATCCCATAAGGAGGAATGGACACCGGTGTTGCTCTTGGAACGAGCTCAATAGAAAATTCTACCTCAAACTCCAGAGGAAAACCCAAAAATTCCTCTGGAAAGACATCCCTGAAACGATCCACCACTGGATGAAAGTCCAATTGTGAAGTCCCCTGATCATCCAGATAAAGAATGGCAATCTGGGCTGTCACCCTTCCTAGCCCATGATGCTCGAGTCCTGCTCGACTCGCCTGTACATCCCATTCACCTCTATGAAGAAAAGATTCACCCTCAGGTGAAACAAAACTCACTCTGTGGTGATAACAGTCAACGACTGCCTGGAAGGGAACCAACTAGTCCATCCCAAGAATGACATCATATCCTGTCATCCCTAGGACGTAGAGATCCCATAAGAAACGGTACCCTTAAACCTCTAGAGGGAACTCTCTACACTGACGTATACTAGATGTCCTCATCCCCAAAGGTGTGTCTAGTGTAAATGAGTCGGTAGAAGAAAAGATGCAGAGCCCAAGGATCTCCATGACAACAACAAATATAAAGCTATGCGTAGAACTAGTATCGAAAAGAGTTGAAGATAAAACTGAGGCTACTAAAATCGTACCTCGAACTGTAGAAGGGCTGGGATTCTGCTCCTGATAGGTATTCTCCACGGTGAAAGACTGGCCTGTACCGTGGCCTTACGCCCTTGGCTGACCACTCTGAGTTGATCCACCTTGCTGGTGCTGAGGGAATGGTGGCTGACCGCCACGACCTAGACCTCCACCTCGGCCTAAACGGCTGGAAGAACTCCAGTTCCCCGACTGGTGAGAAACTGGTGGTGTTGCTCCTGAACGAGGAGTCATGGAAGAACCCCAGTCACCAGTTGCTGGTGAGAAAACCTGGAAGAAATGCTGAAGGTGACCCATATTGCCGCAAGATCAGCACTCCACAGGGTCCCTCTAGCATTGCAACCTTGTGTGCCCTGACCGAACACACTGGTAGCATACCACATGGCTGCCTGACGATGCATCTCGCTTCCTCGGATCACTGTGCGTAGACTCCCTACAGTGCTTCTTGCTGTCATCTGGAGGAAAACTAGCTCTGGAAACAGAACCGCCCTGGATCGTAGCTCCAGAGTCTCTCAGATTTCACTCCGCAATCAGTGCCTGGTTGACGATGGAAGTGATAGAAGTCAACTGGAAGATATTCACCTACGAATAGATCTCTCGCCTAAGACCATCCTCTAAATTCCTTGCTAAGAACACCCCACTCCCATTCTGGAGGGGTGTGAAACACTACAGCTTGGTGAAATGAGAGGAATACTCCATGATAGAAAAAAGAGTACCCTGCTCTAAGCTCATGAACTCCCGGGCTCGGTCGGCCCTCAGGGTCTCCAGGTAGAAGTAGTCATAAAAGACGCGCTGAAACTCCTCCCAAGACATAACCTGCTAATGACCCGCCTATGAGATCACATCCCAACACCTCTTGGTGGAGTCTCATAGCATATATGTAGCGATCTTGACCCGCCTCTCTGGAGGCATCTCCAGATTCTCAAAGATGGTCAACATGGCTTCCAGCCATGACTCTGTAGCTTGAGGTCCTCCTTCCCCCGAGAAAGTGGGAGGAAGCTACTGCTGAAAAATCTGCGTCAAGTAGGCCATAGTCAAGGCAGGGGAAGGTGCTCCCTAAAAGGTCTGCATCATCCTCATAAAACCTTCCCTGAACTATGCATCAGCGCCTGCAACTGGTATGACTGCCGGTGCCAAGGCTGGCCCGACTGGAGGATCGGTAGGAAGTCCCTGATCAGCCATATCTGGCATCTAATCATTGCCTGATGATAGACGTACAACCGGAGGACATCTCAGAGGGATAGCTCTGAAAGATCAAAATCACACCTTAGGTTAGAAAAACAAGGACAGAGAACACAAGAGTGAAAAACGGGAACAGGGAAAGGAAAACACACAAGTTTACAAAACACGACTACATGGCATGTATAAAAACTACACGGAATGTCTTCTTAAACCACTGAAATGGGTGTGTACCCCTGACCTATAGGCCATGTAACACCTCAAACTACATGGCGTGTTGACCCCATACACAGCATGTACTTGAAAACTACTCCCCTGCCCGAGTACCTTTACACGGCTGACCCACATGGTCCAACTTAACCCGAGACTACACGGCATGTTCTAAACACATGCAGCGTGTACTAGACAAGGCTCCAGTGGCCTGTGTTGTTAAATACACGGCTGTCTACACGGCTGAACCTTACACGACATGTTTCGAACAAACACGGCGTGTATAGGTGAAGGTGACACCATCCTGTGTTGTTCATGACACGGCCGGGTACCTGAACAAGACTACACGACGTGTTCCAAAACATCATGACGCATCTAAGAGAAGGTAACGCCGACCCGTGTTGTTCGTGACACGACCGGGTACCTGGACGAGACTACACAACGTGTTCCTTTACAACACGACATGTTCTAATCAAGCTTCCCCGACCCGTGTTGTTAGTGACAAGGCCGAGTACACGGCTTCGAACTACACGGTGTGTACAAACCATACACGGCGTGTTCCTGAAGTTACTTCCACAACAGCGTGTGCCTGCTCACACGGTCAGTGACACGGTCTAAAAACTACATGACATGTAGTCAAAAGTACACACCATGTATTCTGGGTTTTTCTGGGCAGTAGCTCAGAAACTGTACAGAAGCCCAGAAAACACAGAAAACAAGTCAAGAAGGTGCCAAATTCCAATTCGTGAGGGCCCACACTCCCCACGAATCAAAAATTGGTGTTCATTTAAACAAAGTAGAATACAAAAAATCCTCTATCAAGGCAGAAGAGATTCTATCAAGAATCTATCATGACAGCATTCATAATATACACAAGGTCTATCACAACAGCATGCAATTGCTAATGCACCCTAGATGGCATGGAAAGAGTGCATGACATGTGATTTCTACAAGTGCCTATATGATGCATGAGATGGCATACCCTCATCTCATCGGGTTGCGACAGAAATAGAACCGTGATAGAAAACAACAACAACATAGGACATATGAATCACTCTAGGTGAAATTGTATCAACCGTAAATCTCAAAACCAGAAAACTGCAATAAACGAGGTAGTATGGCTTTTCCCTGTACACGAGTTAGCTACTCCTGGGCACAACTTAATACCAAGTACCGAATCTGTCCAATCCCTGTATAAAGGCTCCAAACAATAAATAAAGTGAAAGGAAACTCAGCTGATACCACTTTGTAACATCCCGAATCTAGATCCCCTCCACTGGTGCCCTGTACCCGATTCGCCACATGACCTCAAGCGCATTTCCCCAAATGCCAGAGGCTGCCGACTAGCAGCGAGGACCTTAGTAAGTTATTGGGGTAACTATGCCCTCATTTGGTAAGGTATAAAAGGTAAGGAAAACAACATTAAACATCGAAAGCAGTAAACAATACGCAACAACTGAAACTAAATAGTGGAAGCAATGAATATATAGTAATGATGATAAAGATGCAGTAGGTACAAGTTTCTAAGGAAAAGAAGCAAACATAACAACGTGCTAAAATACAAGTAAAATAAAGTACTAAAATAATAGCAACTCTTGTATCATCATAAGTCTAAGCTTGGTCCCCTGATCCCCATCTCCAAGTAGTCAAGTACCGGAAGTCGAAGGGCGCTTTCCCTTATCTATGCCTGCAACAACAAAGTCTACTTGGGCCCCAAAGCATGGACCAAACAGGGTGTGAGATACAATACCAGTAGGAAATCACCCAAAAATCTTTGACTAACAGTAAATGAATACAAGGAAAGTAAAAGTGCGGGAAACAGTAAGCAGAAAATCACACAACATCTACAATACACAATTCTAGCATATAAAGTAAACCAGTAAACAACCAGCAACAAGTAGAAAATAGGTAACCCTCTGGGTAGCTCTCACGACCTATCCTCTATGGTTCAACCTACAAGTACTAGCAACCATCTAGGAGGCACGCACAATCTCACCCATCTGGTTCAGAAAAGAGTAGACTTTCTAAGGAAGTACTCACTGTTAATTCCCCCTATAGTCTCGTATCGTGCTAAAGGCTCTCTAGGGAAGCACTCAACGTCTCATTCCCCCTATGGCCCTTGTCGAGGAACTACAGACTCTCTAAGGAAGCGCTCATCGTCAATTCCCCCTGTGCTCTCTCATCGTATTAAAAGACACTATGAAGAAGCCCTTACGTCCATTCTCCCTATGGTCTACTACACTAGGTTCTCACAGTGCTGTGTGAAAATAATATGCTCAACGCGTGTGTATCATACAAGAAAACCTCATAACTACTTGGCTACCATTCTAAGGCTCAACAACATAACAAAGAAACCATTCTAATATCCTAAAACTATGCATGGCAACTGGAAAATTCCAAACAAGAAAAACAAGCATGGAAACAACCAAAGTACAACAAAAACTACTCCATTCACAAAGGTAAACCTATACTATAGCAATCAAGAAAGCAAAAAATCAATCAGGGAAAAATAGGGAAAACGCACAATTCCCGTTCAAGGGAATTGGTGTAATTTCACAAAATACTCAAAGACTTTCTACAGAAAGGCACAAACCATCTACCCCGATCATAGGAGATCGATATACTTGAACCACGACGACTGATTCTTCCCTGAACATCGTAGATCTGAGAAAACACCCAAAACATTCAACCCACGATATCATGATAAGGAAGAGGAAATGGAAAACAAGTCTCAAGAAGTAGGAAGAACTCACTTCTGCAATTCCAACGCAACCGACCATGCTCGAATCGGAGAACAGACGGAGAGCCGGGAGCTCGTCGAAGATTCGTGGATCCTCGGCACTCTCGGACGAACGGAACCTAGAAGAAGATGTTTATGTGCAACATGCACAACCCCGGTCCGTTTAATGAAAAAAAAAGAAAGTACATGACATGTACTTTTAGAGTACACGACATATACTAGGTCTTTCCGTACTCCGCCAAAATCGGCCTCCACATCACCCCTACACACCGTGTGTGGTGCCCGGACACAGCCAGTACACAGCTTCGAGCGGGAAAAGAGTACACGACGTGTACTCAGAAATTACACGGCGTGTACTTCAAAAATTTCTAGAAACTTTATTTTTCTCAAAAACTCCAAAAAAGGAAATGCGTACCTGAAATGAAGATCTGAGTTTTTACAAAATTATCTAATGGTGAATTTTTCATAATTTTATGAGATAGTCGAATTTTTGGGTAAAAATTAAATACCAATTAATTATATAATGTGTTTTATGACATAATAATTGCAAAATAGTAATGAAATAAAATACTATAAATGTGTTTTCAGACAATATATGATTTAACTTTAAAATAATGTGATTTTATATTTGTTTGATTAATTTTATGGTGCCTCAGTGGACCCTCCAAGACTTATAAAACATTTTTAATTTTAAAATGATTTCCTTGAGAGTGTGACTCACCTCTACATAATAAACCCTAATATCTTTATAATTTCCGCAATTGGACTAATAAAATAATGTTTTCCATTCCCCTTTTTCAAAAACCATGGGCAAAAACCATGGTTTGGTTTGTGGTTTTTATTAGTTTAATGTGTGGTGTCTGAAACCTAAATAATAAAGAATTCCCTCTATTTTCCTATATAAACCCATCCAAGCTCCCACTTCTATTCACTAAAAACCCTTACACCATGTTCTTAACCTGAACTAATCTCTCTAAAATCCTCCCAAGGTGCCCCAAGCTCCCTATAATCCTCTCTCAAGCCCCTCCCAATCCTTTGGGATCACACTTCCAAGTAAGGGATTTCTTCCTTTTTCAATTTTGTCCAAATTTCTTTATATTGTTATACCCTTTTATTTTCAATATAAAATGTTAGGTTATGGTTTCTCAAATCCCCTATACATCCCTTCTTACTTTTAATGATGATAGACTCTTTTTCTCTCTCATTAATTCCTCCCATGTACACCCATTACCATGCCGAAATTCCTTAAGGTATTTCTTCCTTTCTCATTTTTGGCCAAATTTATTTTTGTTGTTATACTCTTTTATTTTCAATTAAAAATGTTGGGGTATGATTTCAGACCTCCCCCATAATTCACTCCTTATTTTTAATGATTATATATCTCTTTATCTCTTATTAATTCCTCTCATGTACACCCATTACCATACCGGAATTCCGTAAGGAATTTCTCTCTTCTCATTTACATTCAACCAATTATTTTATATTATGAATATAAATTCCATAAATATGTTGGTAAATGTATCTATATGACCCCCTTACTATCCATATCATTTAAATATGATGATATACCCATTTTCTATCTCATCAACCATTTTTATGAATTATTATGTCACGCCATTATGCTGCTGAAATTGCACCGCAATTTTCCAAGCCAAAGTCATTATGTAGTGAATACCATGACCATTTCTCTATCAAGGGTATTCAACATTATGAAAATTTACTTATTGATTATATAGTTTCATTTATTAACTACACATTCCTTTATCTTGGAATAAATGAGGATATTTAATGACTCCATGTTGTATGATCTATGTGACACACTTCTGAATGAAATGAAATGATTAAGAAGGGTGCGCCCTGATAGCGCTCCAATGCATTGGGTAAAGTTTAGTGTCATGATAATTCAAGTGAAATTAGGGTTTACTCATTCTAATTAAAGTTAAATTAGGGTTTAATCATGATCCATGTGTAATGGGCCTTAGCTCATGCGAATATCATGTTAAATGTTGTTTCCACATTTTCATGTTATGATAATCATGCTATATCATGCCTTTATGTTCATGTTTCTATTATGCTCCATTGATAGTCCTATTGCTTAAAATGTACTGTATTATTCATGTTATGCCTTTTTTACTCCCTTACTGGGCTTTATATCTCACCATTTTCTTATGCATGTCCTCAGGTCATCCCATGCAATGCTAAGTACAAAGGAATGTGTGTGGTCATGTAAAATAAGTTTTCAATAAAGAATCGTATTTCATGTTTTTAGTAGTTATGTAATTTTCCTAATCCCCAAAGTCACTAGACCTATTAAACTTCTATGTTGTATCAAGTGAAGGTTTTATGTAGTAAAATATGTTTAAGTGTTAAATAAAAATAAGTTTTTTTATAGTTGGTATCAGAGGATATGTTTAGTTATTTTTGGGATTAGGATTGTAAAACCCTAGAGAAAGCCTTAGGGATAAGAATAAGTATAATAAAAACATCCCTAAATTTTTGTGAGTAATGATAAAGTGGTTTATAAAGAAAATACATCCCTGTAGGGATACGAGTAGGTAGAGGTGGCTCTAGAATACATGTATCTAGGGCTAAAACCCGAAAACACCACTTTGAGATAGACTCGAATAGGAACTGGTGCATGAAAACGGGCCTTGATTCAATCCTATTTATGGAACTCCTAGGGGATATTATTTGGAAAATTCACAAGCTTAGTATAAACCATTGTTAAGGGAATAAAAAAAGACCCGAAGAAT
The DNA here is from genome assembly GCA_963277665.1 of Viscum album. Classification (NCBI taxonomy): domain Eukaryota; kingdom Viridiplantae; phylum Streptophyta; class Magnoliopsida; order Santalales; family Viscaceae; genus Viscum; species Viscum album. The sequence continues at coordinate 692,370,351 of OY728161.1, read as the reverse complement.
ATATGTTGGGAAGTATATCAGAGATAACATAGATTGAAGTCTATAAATTCAAAAGTTAAGAAAATGAAAGTAATTTATAAGTCATCCATTTTTGTATTTGGATTACCCTTTATGTGTTACCCATAAATTTCCTTTTATTCCAGCCAATGGATGGTAATAGGAGGACTCGAGCTAACCACCGATATGAAGATCAATGTGAGGACTATTCTAATGAGATGCCCAATCTGATGGGAGTGGGAATCACAAACTTTGTCATGATACTCTCTTAGTTAACTCAAGTTTTTAATAGAAACATGGGTCAAGAGTAACATTCAACCCCCCCAAGAAACAATAAGTCGTAATCGAGATCTTCATGAGACAAAGGCCTCATACTTTTAATAGATCATCTGATCCCTAAATTGCCCAACAATGGATCAACTCCATTGAAAAGATCTTCTCCATCCTTCAATGTTCCGAACAAGAGAAGGTTCTTCTATATGCTTATTGTATGGAAGTTGAAGCTGATCAATGGTGGAAATTGATCAAAAACATGAAGCCTGAGGAGGATATTGAGGCATTGGAATGGAAGTATTTTTGGAAAATGTTTTTCAATAAATATTTTTCTCATACCATCTGAATTAATATGGAAAGGGACTTCATTTCCCTCAATGAAAAAGACAAAGAATCCATCAGAGCATATGAGGAAAACTTCACAAGGCTTTCATGATACACCTTCATCTTTGTCGTTACCCCTGAATTCAAGGTTGACCACTTCTTTGGTGGGCTAAAACCTAGCCTACATAAATCCTTAAAGATCCGTGACTTCGAGAGCTATGAGGAAATTGTTCTATGTTCCCTCAAGGTAAAAATAGAGATTAGAGAATATCAGGGGTATCATGGGGATAAGAAGCGTAAGGTGGAATTTAATTCTGGCAGTCCGATGGATAAATTCAATAGTGCTAAGAAAATCCAGCACCCCACTTTCCAAAGGTGTAGAAAGAAGCACCCCAAAAATTTCTTGAAAGAGATGAGGAAATGCTTTAGGTGTGAAAGATAAGGGCACCTGACCATTAACTACCGATAAGAAAAACCCACGGCTGCAGTAGAGGAGAGGAACACTCCATTAGCCCTAAATGCATTGTTTATTTCTTCAACTACAAAGAACTAAGGAACATTGAAAACCAGTGCCCTAATCCAAGGGTTTTCGGAGGCAACCAACAACCTCTAAGGTAGTAAGGGAAATCTTTTTCCATCACTACCACCGAAGTGAACCTCAATAATGAAGTGGTGAAAGATACACTAGTTATTCATTCAATAATAGTGAATTTACTTTTTGATTCTGGTTCTGCATATTCTTTTATATCCTAAAAGTTTATTAGAATAATCCCAACACCACCACAAATCATGGAAGTAAAGATGCCAGTGAGAACGAAAAATGGGGAAATCATTACATCCCATGAATATAACTCCCCTATCATAATTTGTGGATTGAACTTCCCAGAGAACCTCATCATACTTCCTATGGTGGAATTTGATGCAATTCTTGGCATGGAATGGCTTTCCTTATATAGATCCAACATAAATTACTGTGAGAGGGAAATTACTCTTCATATGGTGAATCGACCCCAGATTCTGTACAAGTGAAAGTAGAAGGATGAATCTTCTTTAGCACCATCATATCAAGAATGGATATTAGTGCCCTATGAGCTGGAGTATCTTTCTCAGATGATTGATTCTAAGGAAGCAGCCATCCTTGAAGACATGCTTATTGTGAGGGAATTCGCTGAAGTGTTTCTTGAGGAATTTTCTAGTCTTCCTCCTAGAAGAGATGTTGAATTATTAATTGATCTTATACTTGGGGAATTTACAATATCCATGAATACATATAGAATAGATATTTTGGAGCTTGAGAAAATGAAGAAACAACTATAGGAGAATCAATATAAAGGGTTTATATTCCCAAGTGCTTCATCATGGGGTGCACCAGTCCTCTTCATCAAGAAGAAGGATGGGTCAATGCACATTTGCATTGATTATCATGAGCTCAAAAAAATCACGATAAAGAACAAGTATCCTCTACCCAGAATTGATGAATTGTTCAATAAGATACATAGAGCATAATAATTCTCCAAGGTGTATTTATAGTCGGGATATTATCAAGTAAGAGTGAAGAAGGAGGATATCCCCAAGACTGATTTTCGTACAAGGTACGTGCACTATAAATTTATAGTGATTCCCTTTGGACTCACTAATGCTCTAGAAATATTCATGGAATTTATGAATAGAGACTTTAGAGATTACCTAAACAAATTTGTTGTAGTCTTTGTAGATGATATTCTAATATAATCCAAAACCAAGGAGGCGCATGAGGAGCATCTAAGAACTATACCGGAGACCTTGAGAAAGGAGAAGCTCTATGAAAAGTTGATCCAGTGTGAGTTTCGATTGAAGGAGGTCTCATTATTGGGTAATATCATCACAAGAAATGGGATATCTATGGTTCCCTCTAAGATAGATGCAATTGAGGGATAACCAAGTCCAACATCAGTAATGGATATCCGTAGCTTCCTAGGGTTAGCTGGATATTATCACTGATTTGTGAGAAATTTCTCACGATTGTCCAACCCTATTACCAAGCTAAATCAGAAGGGAGTAAAGTTTGCTTGGAGTGATGAATGCAAAGAGAGCTTGAAGGAGTTGAAAAGGAGGCTTATCACTTCACTCATTCTCACACTACCCACAAATGGAGAACTTTTTTGTGGTATTTAGTGATTCTTAGAAGAAGAGACTAGGTTGTGTGTTGATGAAAAATGACAAAGTCATTGCCTATGCTTCAAGGCAATTGAAAGTTCATGAGAAAAACTACCCAACACATAATCTAGAGTTGGATACTGTAATCTTCGCTTTGAAAATTTGGCGATATTAACTCTTTTTAGAGAAGTGTGAAATATATACGGACCACAAAAGCCTCAAGTATATATTCACAAAGAAAGAGTTGAACATGCCCTAATGAAGATGGTTAGATCTGATAAAAGACTATGACTTCTCAATCCATTACCACCCTGGTAAAGTGAACAAGGTGGAAGACACTCTAAGTAGAAAGGACCCAATGATTCTATCATTTATGAGAATTGAAAAGGATCCAATCTTCTTAGATTTTATGAAGATGGAAATGGGAATCATAAAGAAGGGAATATCACCAATCCTTTCACAAATGATTTCTCAACCATCTCTTTTGGAAAGGTTAAAGGATGATAAAAAGGATGATGTGGGAATTTAGAAGAAAGTGAAAACTATCAAAAAATGGAAATCCTCAAAGTTCAATGTTAATGAATAAAGAATTGTGAGATTTGGGACAATACTATGTGTTCCATCAAATCCAGAGTTAAAGAATGAAATTTTTGACAATGAAAATAGCTTGAATTTATACATTCACCCAGGGAACACAAAGATGTATCAAGATATACAAGAGTATTATTGGTGGGTTAACATGAAGAAGGAGATCACTAAGTATACATCAAAGTGCCTGGTATGTTAGTAAGTGAAGGTTGAGAGGATGAAGTCTAAGGAGATGATGCAACCATTACCCATACCATCATGGAAATGGGAGAAAATCACTATGGAATTTTTCACCAGAAATCTGAAGACATCCAAAGGAAACAATTCTATCTGTGTTGTTGTGGATCATCTTACAAAGTCTGCACACTTCATTGCAATTTGAGAGGATTTCTCATTAGATGAATAACACAAATATATATCAGAGAAGTGGTAAGGCTTTATGTAGCACCACTATCAATTGTATCCGATAGAGATCCAAGATTAACCTCTAAGTTTTGGAAGAGTCTTCAACATGATTTGAATACTGAGCTGAACTTAAGTATGACCTATCATCCTCATACTGATGGCCAATCTGAGCAGACTTTCCAAACACTCAAGGACATGTTGAGAGAATTCTCAATAGACTTAAAAGAAGGATGGGATCAACATCCTCATTTGGTTGAGTTCCCTTACAATAACAGTTTCCACTCAATCATCCAAATGGATCTTGTATGGGAAGAGGTAAAGAACAAAATCATGTTGGGATGAAGTTGTGGAGAAAAAACTCTTAGGTCCATAAATGGCTAAAGAAATACTGGAGAAGGTTAAGACCATCCAGCAACCCATTAAAGCTACTCAGAGCCGACAAAAGAGCTATGTTGATAATTGTCGATGAGACCTAGAGTTTGATGTCGAGACATGGTATTCCTTTGAATATCATTGTGGAATAGAGTTATGAGATTTGGGAAGAAGGTAAAGCTTATTCCAAGGTACATCGACCCTTTTGAGATCCATTATCACATTGGAGCAGTGGACTATCGGCTAGCACTCCCACTGAACCTATCTCATGTAAATGATGTATTCCATGTATCACTCTTGAGAAAGTACATACCTGACCCATCACATGTACTCAATCTAGAGGTGGTACCATTAGAGAATGACCTCTCCTATGAATACAATCTGGTGAAGATATTAGATCATAGATAAAAAGTTCTAAGAAATAAGATAATGCCCCTAGTCAAGGTGTTGTGGTGATACCACAAGTTTGAAGAGGCAATGTGGGAATTGGAGGAAGTGATAAAGTAGAGTTACCCACATATTTTTATTATGGGAAAAGGGATCTTCGAGGGAGAAATTTCTTAATGAGGGAAGATTGTAACGACCCAAACTTTTATTAATGAAAATTCCTCTTGATCTAATTAAATGTATTATTATATAAAATGGTTATATAACATATGAACTTATTTGGTTTTATGTTTTTGGATTTTAAAATACCATTAATAATTGTGATCGTTACTAATATATCCATTGAATAGTGATCACATGATTAGTATAAATTTAGGGCTTTAACAAATCCAATTTACTTAGAAAAAGGAAGCAATGGCCTCATCCAATAGAATTTATCCATACAAAACCCATTTTTCAGAGATCAAAAAGGAGGTGGTGTCACTAGTCTTTTCTCTTGACCAAGACCAAGCTGATCTTCAACACGTTAATCTTAAGCGGAACCGCCTAAGAGAGAAGTGTAAGTTAATAGAGACTACCACCAGAGCGATGTTATCTGAGCCTCCCCAAGAGCCTGTCACCATCAAAAACCTTACCCCTAGGTCTTATGCTGGTGTTATAAGTGGTTATGTAACAAGAAACTAGCACTATGATTATGTACATTATTTTTTTATATAGAATATACATTCATTTTATTATTGTTACTTTATAAATATTTTTTAAAGAAAAATAGTATTTTTAGTTAATATTCAATTAAGAAATCTATTTTTATGAACTAATGAATTTTTTTAATTAAAAAATATTTTAAGGAAATATTATTACTAAATTAATTTTTATTAAATATAAATGATCATATAATTTTTTTTAATACAATTGTAATTTTTATTAAGGCTTGAAAGCTATTTTTGTCAAAATCCATGAATTTTTTATAAATGTCAGTTTTTATTTTAAAATTAAAAATACACATATTTAGAAAATTATTTAGAAAAAATGAATATAATTTTTGGATTCAGGACATTGAAATTATCTAACGGTGAATTTTTCATAATTTTTTAAGACAGTCAAATTTTTGGGTAAAAAATAAATATCGTTTAATTATATAATGCATTTTATGATATCATAATGACCCAATAGTGATTTAATAAAATAATATAAAAGGTATTTTCAGGAAATATATGATTTACCTTTAAAATAATGGTATTTTATATTTGTTTTATTAATTTTATGGTGCCTTAGTGGACCCTCCAAGACTTATAAAACATTTTAACTTTTAAATTGATTTCCTTGAGAGCGTGACTCACCTCCACATAAAAAATCATAATATTTTAATAATTTCTCCCATTGGACTTATAAAATATTGTTTTACACTCCCCTTTGGAAAAAAATGGGCAAAAACCATGGGTTAGTTTTTGGTTTTTATTAGTTTAATGTGTGGTGTCCAAAACCTAAATAATAAAGAATTCTCTCTCTTTTCCTATATAAATCCACACAAGCTTCCACTTCTATTCACTAAAAACCCTTTTAACACATCCCTACCCTGCCCTAATCTCTCTAAAATCCTCCCAATGTGCCTCAATCTCCCAATAAGCCTCTCTCAAGCCCCTCCCAAGCCTTTGGGGTCACACTTCCAAGTAATGGATTTCTTCCTTTATCAAATTTTTCCAAATTTTTTTATATTGTTATAACCTTTTATTTTCAATTAAAAATGTTGGGGTATTATTTAGAACCTAATATAAATTTTCATCCTTATGTTTTAATGATGATATATCCATTTTATCTCTCATTAATTCCTCCCATGTACACCTGTTACCATACCGAAATTCCGTAAGAGATTTCTTCCTTTCTCATTTTTGTCCAAATTTCTTTATGTTGTTATACCCATTTATTTTAAATTAAAAATGTTTGGGTATGATTTCAAAACTCCCTCATAAAACCCTACTTATGTTTTAATGATGATAGACCTCTTTCTCTCTCATTAATTCCTCCCAATTACACTCGTTACCATGCCAAAAATCTGTAAGGAATTTCTCTCTTCTCATTTACATTTAAGAAATTATTTTATATTATGAATATAAATTCCATTATATATGTTGGGGAATGTATAAATATGACCCTATTACTTTCCATTTAATTTAAATATTATTAATACCCCTTTTCTCTCTCATCAACCATTTTTATGAATTCTTATGTCACACCGTTATGCTGCCGAAATTGCACTACGATTTTCCAAGACAAAGTCATTGTGTAGTGAATACCATGACCATTTATCTATCAAGGGTATTAAACTTTATGCACATTTACTTATTGATTATATATTTTAATGTATGAATTCCACATTCCTTTATCATGGAATAAATTATTATGTTTAATGACTCCATGTTGTATGATCTATGTGGAAAACATATGCATGAAATGAAATGATTAAGATGCCCGCACCCTAATAGCGCTATAATGAATTGGGTAAAGATTAGTATCATGGTACATCAAATGAAATGAGGGTTTACTCATGATAATTAAAGTTAAATGAGGTTTTACTCATTCTCCATGTGCAATGAGCCTTTACTCATGCTAATATCATGTTAAATGTTGTTGCCACGTTTCCATGTTATAATAATCATGCTATCTCATGCCTCTATGTTCATGTTTCTATTATGATCCATTGATATGAATATTGTATAGCATGTAAGTTAGTCTTCATTTTATTCCTTGTATACTCCTTTACTGGTATTTATAACTCACCCTTTTCTTATTTATGTTCTCAGGTTATCCCGTGCAATGTTAAGTACAAAGGAATGTGTGTGGTCATGTAAAATAAGTTTTCAATAAAGATGTGTATTTCATATTTTAAGTTGTTATGTAATGTTCCTAATCCCCAAATACACTATACCTCTTGATATTATATGTTGTATCAAGTGAAGGTTTTATGTAATAAAATATGTTTAAGTGTGAAATATATAGTAGGGTTGTAGTAGATCATATACGAATAGTAAAAAAGGGATAAAATACACTGAATCTAATTTCAGATCCCCAAAGGGTATTGAGTATTTCCTGGTTCCATTGTCCAACTCTAACATATGAATCCAAAAAACATGAAACAATATCGGGCCTTGGCCTAAACCTAGATCTGAGAACAATAATAGTGTTTTATCATGTAAGAAAGTTCCATGGTGGTCTGAGAAATGTGTGAGTATAACTTAGTAGGCCACCACCAATGTCATCCCTAAAATTTCTAGTCTAATAATAGTTTCATGAAAGTTCTATAGTTAAATAATTTAATTAATTTTATAGTTTTAAAGGAACTTACATAAAAAGAAAAAACAACCACCGATTCCATAGGTTCATGATGATACATGAGGTTGAATATTCCATTTTCAATCTATAGGTCCATGTCCTCGATCATCCATAACTTCTTTAACCAGTGCTGGGGTGTCTCTGAGAACATATCAATGACCATGCCAAACATAAATAATCATATAAAATCTAATATGTCATCTTATAATTTCATAGTATCATAAAATTTTAGATGATATCTGAACACTTCTTATGAAATTCCCCAATCATCGATCATCACAATAAATGAATATTCTCATCCTAGAATTATTATAGAATCTAAGCACTCATATCAGTATTCCCCATAGTTTGTAATCACATGGAATCTCAATGCTTATCATGAAATTATAATGGAATTCAAGTGATTTTACCAACATTACCAATCATAAAGTATAACATGGGTCTAAGTGCACTTCCTAGCCTTTCGGAGTCATTATTGATTACAAAGAATCCAGGCACTCATCCTGGATTTCCCAAGGTGTATTTTCTATACAAAATCTAGGAAATCATCTAGACATTACCAAACATTAGGCATCATTTTTGGTTATTTTATTAACCAAACTTCTATTTTATTTAATTTATCATTAGGCCCAAGGCTATAAATTTATCATTTTCCCAAGTCTTAGATTAAATACACATAGCACCATTTATCATTATCAAGGTTCATATCAGATTATAATTTGATATTTACCATTTTACTTTACCAATAACCATACAATAATAAGATCCACCCTTTATAATATCAGAATTCCCATGATGTTAGGTCCATTTAAATTTTAAGTTCAAACCCTTTTACAATTATTGATAGTTGTGAAATTCCATTTCACAGCCATCGATCGAAAAAAAATTTCCCTCCTTAACCAAATAAAACTAGATTAATCATTTAATAACAACAAATAATTTCAATGTTATTTCCCCCATTAGGAATTTCACTGAAAACTACCATTCTCTGGAGTCCAAGACATGTTGTGTGGGACAATTAACTATGGTAAAGTCAAACTCAAACACTTAATTTAAAAATTTATCAAAGCATGGTGGAGCCAACCTAACCAAACCATACATTAACTCATAAATAAGGTGATAATACGAGTTAAATTAAAGGTACTGGATACCTTATACTCATAAGAGTCTACACATCCGATCCCGGTGCTTAGTTTGAGCTAAAATTAAAAAAAGAACTAGAAAAATGACCTAAAAATAGGACATAACCCACATAAATGATGGAATATATTTAGACGATAAGAGAAAACAAAAATGAATGGTATAGGAGGGTCATAATCACCATGAGATTTCTAACACACCTGACAATAAGCTAAATGGCCAATAATAGGGAATATGCCATGGCCAAGGGAGAGGGGAAGAGGGAACCACCACTATTAGAAATGGATCTAAAGTTTTCCATTTTTTGAGTTAATAAGAAAGTGGGGTGTGGGCGTTAAATAAAACTTTTTCCACCTTAATAAAAAAAAAAGAAAACTAGGCCCACCGACTGGCTGGTAAGCCCAGGTAGAACTCCTGCCTCACTGGAAGTCCACTGGGTAGCAGGTGGAATTTCATCACCTTGGATGCATGCCTAAACCTCTTCCAATGATTCCTGAAAACACATGAGACCCAAAAACCTCGTTGGAAAACTTCATTACAGTTTCAAAATAAATATTTTGAGAGGTTTTAACCATCATAATATGAATATAAATACTGATTGAAAAATTATGACCCCTTCACTAATTCAAAATTTTAAAATTAATCTTGAATTCCAAACACACAAATGGTCATAGGGCTTTACAAACTCCCCACCATAACACTTGTCATCCCTGAGAATTATTGGTGGATATATATTCATACCTTATGACCTACAACAATCAACCATTCAAATCCGTATATACTCATTCTATTTAGAACACATGAAACAACTTCAAGGCATAACCATCAACTGAAGGAACTCAAATTAACAAAACTTGTGCCAATGTCATTCATAAAAACTGAAACATCGATATAGTACTTATCCAAGTGCATCTGTCCTGAAATACCAATGATGTTACCATCTTATTGCCCATATAAACTATGGTTATCCCCACTATGAAATTTAACTTATAAACAAAAAATTCTAATTCTTTGATGCCTCTTCCATTAGAATTTATTATTGAAACATCACTCCTGAATTCTAATGGCATGTCAATCATAGTTTCAAACTCAATACATAAATTCATATTCAAACTCAAGTTGAATCATCCTCAGCTAAGTTGTCTTCAAAATGCTCAACTCCAACTTCCATTACATTATCAATCAATCCAATAATGCCTAGGGGACTCCGATGATCACCCAAACACACTCATTAGAGTCAATAAACAACTCATGAAAAGATTATTTAGTTAGATCCTCAATAACATAGAACCATTATCACTCATCACACACAATGATGAACCTAAAATCTAAGTACCCTAGAATCAATTTAATTCCATCTCGATCCTAAAGCCAACGCTCAGTATTGATCCACTATTACAAAAAAATTTCTATTTTCAATTACCTAATGAATCCAAGTATTCATATCATTTATTTATCACTAGAATATTGATGTTAGCATGACCACTCCATAGTTGGATCCATATCCCCATGAACATACCAGATCAAGAGTTGTATACATTTGACTAATATGACACTCCTGTCACTATCATCATTTTACTTAAGTAACTTCTAACCACCAGAACCCAAATTCCATACATCACTAACTTAAATATTAGGTGTGTCCATCCCACTATCATCTGAGTGATAATACCAACATTATCTACCACCCATTCCCAGCTTCTAAGAATGTCACCCACAACATTCACTAATATCTGTCCCATAACAAGGACCTCTCTCTTGATGACTGAGGGTTCACTTCCCACAATACGACTTCTATTATACCACTCCTCGAGCGAAACCTAAAATGATAAATTATAAAACAAAATCCTCAGGCCTTCCTTCTCCCAATAACCACAACCACTCTTAGTCACCTTATATATAGAGGGAATTTTTGAATAAAACTTTATATGGATTCATGACACTATAAAAAGTAGTTGTGGACTAACTTTATCGGAGGCACTACCACCAGGACACCACTTGATCTCCAATAAGAACTTTAATTATCCTTATTAGAACAATATGCGACCTATTTTACCAATAAAAAACTCAATAGACCCTATGCATAACCATTAAGTACCACCTTGTTCTCATAGAAATAAATGGATGCTTACTCATGAGTCACCTAATCACATAATCCAAATGAAAACATATACCTATTATATGTTCTATCCATCTCAATTACATATACCTTAGGGATACATGTTCCCATATGACCACTTTACAACCTTACTCAAGATACCATGATTTTTTCATTACCAGAACTAGGTTCAATCACCCTCCCAAGAATCTAACCATGCCTCTTTGTCCATAAGTCACATAAAACTAAAGTCATCCTAGGTATTTCAACCCACAGGCCTGGCATTTCTTGCAAGTCAAGCCTAACCTCACCACCACACATAATATTGGGTTTCATTAAAAGATCATAAGACTTCACCATGCTCTATCAACCCTATACTCATCCACCCAAGTTCAACATCGTTCACCATGTCAAGATAGTGTCAGAACAATAGTTTCATACATCAAAACAATTCCACACCCTTTAAAACTATCTTTAAAACCATAAAAAATCACATAATGTGCTTCCCTCAGAAGATCTAAGGAATATATAAGACTTTAATAAAACTCACTATCACTATTCGTGCATTGATTATAGATATAAAATCATCTATCTACTCCTCGTATGTCCAAAACATCCAAAACACCGGGGTAACCCCTATCATGGTCACCCTCAAAATCCACCCATGATAACTTGAAAATAGTCCAAGACACATCCAAAATATCACCATGACCTCACAACTAGCCTTGTAGGTCAGGTCTCACACAATCCACTACTCATGAGTGAAACTCTAACCCAAATTACAAACATATGATGTCTAGAACTCCAAGTCCAACAATTTACTCTAGGTCCCACACACCCTTAGACACACACCCACTACATAGACACTATAAACCAATATACCCACTCTAGGATCCTACATAACCCGAAATGGTTACAAAACCATAAGGGTCAAATTAATCCATGATAAAAGGTGATATCACATTTCCCCCAAGTCACATCCTAACTGAAGGCTAAATACGATACACCCTATTATCTAGCACACCCAGACATATCAATACTTTAGAACCCAAAACCAAGGTTATCACCACCTAAGCTATCTATTTATCCCAAAACTACCCATACATAGGGTTAGGTCAAAAACATAAATAATACTCATAAACATGCTCTATAAAGGCTATATAATTTCTTAATTTACTTTATTTAACCTCATAACTTAAAACCCAAGGATTCACATTTTAAAACTTTTCATCACTAATTTTTTAAAACATCAAAGATTTATTAGATTTCTCATTCTATGGTCCGACCAGATAAAATTCCATTCACAAGTTAAAAATATGAAAACTTTATAAGTTTCTTATTGAAACTTTATTTAACCAAAACCATTATTTTAATAATTCATTTATACCTTTCTATTATACCAAAATCACCTGAGGAGTTGGTCAAGTAGAATTCCACCGTTCAATTATATATAAACCATATAAATGGATGCATATGATTTAAATAAAAAACCCCTATCAATTATTTAAAACCATAGGAAAATATAAATTACCAATAGACGTAATCCATAGAAAATGAATAAAACACTAGTACATGTGAATACTAGGAAACTATAAATCATAGGAAACATGTGGATGACATATCAATACTATGTGCTTAATATGATGCATGAATTCACCCACCATATTATCATAATGGACAAGAGTATAAATTCCATAAATAAATAACATTAGAACCATGTGTTCATCTCAAGGTAGAAATCAATCAACTATAAAATCGAAAAGTAAGAACAAAAATTACAATCCCAAAAAACTTAGACCCCCCCATATATGGGGCTATAGGCACACAAAAACAAACTCATTACCATACTCTAGTTATATCATAATCTATATATAACATTCTAAAATAGTAATATAAAAGGAGAAATAGCTATTATACCACTTTATAACATCCCATCTTGGAGGCCACTCGACCAGTTCCCCAAGTTAGTGGACCACATGACCTCAAGTGTGCCTCCACATACATCAGAGGCCTTCAACTAGTGGTGAAGGACCATGAGGTCATTATGGGGGGAATATGACCTCATATCTGAGTATAATAGTAGTTTAATTAAAATAAATAAATAATATCAAGATAAACCACCAAGTATGGAAAGTTTTGACAGAATAATACAATCACCCAATGAAATAATAAATTAACATGTCATACATACCAAACTGGATCCATTATGAGAGGATAATACATATAAAATAAAAAAGTGATAAAATACATATATGATAATAATGAATCCCCAAATGGTTCTAATTCCTGCCTAGTCCCATTATCCAACTCAAACCTAGTTAGCCAAACAATATATAACAACATCAGGCCTTACCCTAGACCTGAAACTTTGAATAAGAATATTGTCTACTCAGGTACCCAAGTTCCATGGAGGCCTGACTAGGCTATGAGAATAACTCAGCAGGACACCACTAATAGTTTTCCTAAAATAAATAGTTTGATAAGAAGTACCAACAAAAGTTTTATATTTAAAAAATTTAAATAATTTATTAGTTATAAAGGAATTTACATAAAAATAAACAAGAAACACTAATTCCATAGGTTCATAATGACACATGAGGTTGGCTATACCATTTTTGATCCCTAGTCATGTTACCCTGATTGACCATACCTGATTTCGCAAGTTTAGGGGTGTCTCTGAGCATGTATAAATGATTGTTCCAACTATAAATAATCACATGAAATCTAGGAGGTTATCTTGGAAATCCTTAGTATCATGAAGTTTTAGATTGAATATGAGAGCTCATCCCAACATTACTTGACCATCAATCATTATATAGAATCCATATGCTCATCTAGGTATTATCATGAAATTCATGCTCTCATCCCAACACATCCAATCACCAATCATCACATAGAATTTAACCACTCATCCTAGAATTCCAATGGAATCCCAAAAATCATTCTACATTCCCAATCATCAAGTATCACATGGGTCTAAGAATACCTCTTAGACTTTATAAGTAGTTATTTTTGATAGAAAATCTTGACACTTATCTCAATATTACCATCCATCGTGTATCATCTAGAATCTAGGCACTCATACCAACATTCCCAAGTAGAATATATCATATTAAATCTAGGTTCTCATCCTATAATTACCATGAATCATGCATCATATTTTTAGTCATTTTATTAACCAACCATCAATTTTATTTAATTTATCATCAGGAAGAAGGCCATAAATTTATCATTTTCTGAAGGATTAGATTAAATAAACATAAAAACATTTATCATTACCAAAGTTAACCTTATTTTATACTTAGGTATTTACCATTTTTCTTTACCAATAACCATACCAACACACAATCCACCCTTTATAATATCAAAATCTTCATTATGTTAGGTCTATTTTAATTTTAAGGTCAAACCCATTTATAATTATCGATGATTGAAAAATTCCATTTCACTACCATTGATCCAAAAAAATACCTATTTAACCATATCGAAAATGATTAATCATTTAATAACATAAACACATTTCGAGTTTATTTCCCCTATAAATCATTTCACTTGAAATTACAATTCTCCAGGGTTTGAGACTTGTTAAGTGGGAAACATAACTAGGTAAAACTAAAACTAAAACTAAAACATTTAATTTAAAAAGGGATCAAATCATGATGGAGTTGGATTGAACACAACATACATGAACTTGGAAATTAATATATTCTATGGGTTAAATTAAATAGACCATCAACCTTATCCTCAAAAGAGTCTATAGGTCTAGTACCATTCCTCCGTTCAATCTAAAATAGTATAAAATGAAGAACTTTAAAAAACCATAAATTTTTGAATAACTCACATAAATTATAGAACACATTTATATGATAAGAGAAAATAAAAAAGAGGGATAGTGTGGGGTTAGAATCCCCAATAGATTTCCAACATGCCCAATGTTATCCCAACTAGGTTAAATACCCTGGGGGGTGAATCAGGGTATGACAGATTAAAACAAAGTCCCCTTAAGATCTTGTATTATCATTAGAAAAAACCCTATTCTATCCCTTTCCCATAGAAATGTTTGAAAAAAATGAAATTTTGCATAATACACAACAATTTTACTCAGTTTACCCTCATTGGGATATATCCAAGGAGCATACAATGAAAATGTGCTGATGTACCAAATCCACTAAGGCTCACTACCAAATTATGTTTAAGCTAGATCAATTCTATGCCCAAGATCATTGCATTTACAATTTTTAGTGATAACTCACTATGTCCCAATGGTTACTCCCTCAATCTCTCCTTCACTGGTTCACTACTAGTAGAAAGGATCACCTTCTTCCTTTTCCTTTGCTCACTACTCTAGAAAGAATCCAAACACAGTTTATGGTCATGTAGGTCCCTTCATTATCAATAATTAATGTGTCCTAAATTGTAGATATATTGTTTATTGATGTTATATTTTCATACACTTGATGAATACCAATTTACTACAGATTTACTAGGCAATCCCTTCTGGTTCACACACCTTTGTATTTTATGAAACCTTATGACTCCTTTCATGAAACTTTACCACCTTACGCACAACATTTAAATTTTTTCACAAAACTCTCAACTTCTACACAACTTTTAATTTTCCACGGAACTTCTTGCATGAAACTCATACACTATGTGCATAACTCCCTTGACCATTTATGAAATAAGTTATTTTCTTCACGCAATAAACATTTGATTCATTTATTTTCACAACTCTTATTGTGTGCAACTTTTATGATTTGTGCAAAACTATTACATGATTCAGATCCCTAATATTCAATAGGGGTTAATCTACTCAAAATAGAGGGGTAACCACTTATTTATAGACCTGATAGACTCTGCGTACAAGTTCCTTGCATGCCTTCCTCAAGGTGAACAAGAAATGCATTTTGTTATAGAACACCTACCTTGAGCACAAATTCCTTTGAGTGTTAAAATTTATAATTTGACATATTATTTGGATCATAAGTGTGTTGCATGTGTAATATTTCACGCAACTCCTATGTCCTAAAAACCCAATATCTACCACAAATTTTAAATCTTACATGAAACTATTTTCTTCACTGTATTTTGATACTGTGATCCCAAATATTTACTTGTGTGCAAATTTGAGAATAAACATAAAACTTGTAATCACATTTTTACTTTTACATGAAAACACTTTTTTTTCTACAAAAAAAACTTTTTCCATCCTCTAGATTTTGGACACCAAAAATATGACAAACACTGGGAAAAACATCACCTTGTATATGCATCATTTTGTATAAACTCCAGAGCATTAAATCCTTTTTATTGGATCTTTGTTAATATCCCATGTAAAAAATATCTCTAGAAATCCACAACATACCATGGATACCTTCTTTATCAACAAAAATGATCAACCCAAAAATATTACTATGATACCTTGAGGTATTTTTTTTCCAAAACCCAACAACAAGTTAAATGACCAAGAACGAGGAGAGATCCTCCATGGACAAGGGATAGAGGAAGAGGGAAGCACCATTGATGGAAATATCCCTAAATATTTCCATTTTGGAGTTAAAAATAAAGGTGTTCTAGGGGGTTGAATGAAACTTTTCATTCCATTAAAATAAAATTAAAACTAGGACCATCAGCTTAATGGTGGGACTAAGTAGAACCCTTAACTCAGTGGAAGGCCATCGACTTATTGATGTCCTATGACCGAAAAGCTGATGGTATTACAACCCCTTGGCTACATGCCTTGACCTCCTCCCAATCTTGATGAACACACTCGAGATCACATTCTCCCCTAGAGAAGTTTATTACATTTCTAAAATACCTCTTTATAGGGTTTCCAACCCTTAGAATCCAAATATGAATATTGGTTGAAAAAATATGACCCCTTCACTAATTCAAAAGTTCAAAATTCCTCTTGAATTACGAACACCCAAATTAAAATTAGGCCTTTCAATTTCATTTGAGATGAGTTATCATAAAATATAATTTGGTTTTATATTTAAAAAATTTATATTAAAATACAAAAAGATATAGAAATAAAAAATAATGATAACATTGAGGTGAACAATCAAAAGGAATCTATATCTCAAAATTTAAACAGTGAGAAACAAAGAAAGATTCTTGAATGAAACCAGACATAAATAAAAAATTAGCTCTAGTGTGTAGTAATATGTAACTAAGAAACACAAGGAACCATAAGTTAGAATAATGTGAATCCTAATGATGGTGTCTCATACCATAGTCTATTGGTATCATAACCATAACCCCCAGTTGCACCAGACTCACTAAGGTTTGCATATGTACTTAACCCAACATAACCAAGGTCCCCATGTGATATGTTTTCTCAAAATATTCATGTAAATCATGCTCAAAATTTTATAAAAAATTTATACAAGTGAATAATCATCACTCCAATGCTTGAAAAACTATTTTCATGTCGAAAACCATCTTTGAGGAATTTAATTGAACAAATAAAATTGCATAAAAATGATTTTAAATAAAACCCATTTCAAAATTATTTACCTTGAAAAAAAAGTTCCATTTACACAAATTATCCCTCATAGATATAATCAATCATTTTTAAAAGCCAAACCAAATGAAAATATATTAATGATAAGGTTTTCTATGAGAAAGAACCATTATTTAGAGACACCTACCACACCAACATAGGAAACCTATTCTCCTTAGAAAATAATTAAATGAAATGAAGAGATTTAGTCCTCAAAAGAATATATACACAAGAAACATCATCAATTCCCACAAAAAATTATATATCTGGTTATTACACCCCATTAGGGTTCCCACGAGTCAAGGGGAAGCAAGAATAATAGAAGATCTTGAGAAAAGAAGAGGAAACGAAAAGATATTCACACATACCTTGAAGTGATACACCCAAATTGATTGAAAATTTCTATGAAACTAAGGGTAGAACCACATAGAATTCCAAGGAAGGGCTGGGTTGATATAATTAGATATTAGTTTGAGATTCAGGTCAACAGAAACCAAGGGTATTTGGGAAAATTTCCATTTTTAAGAAAGTTTTAAGGGTCACATGATTAGACCACATGATTAGACAAACCGTGTGCTAACCATATAGCCCTTAATTACCCTTGAAAGTAAAGTGAAAGATAATCTGGTAATATCCACCTGGTTTTAAAACCTTGTACAAGCTGCGCAACCACCTCTGGACCAAAACCCAACATCACCCATGATTTTCTTAGGAATATCACATAGTTTTAAAAATCATTCCCAAACCTTGAAAAACACCACTAGAGTTAATTTATTTATATTATAAGGTCACTACATGGTTTCTACCAACCATGCACATATTGTGCACCTATCCCATTCCTCCCAAATTTCTAAAATCCATAACCCTAACTCACAAAATCCTTTATAACCTTAAGATATAAAAAAGAATCCTAAAATAACACATACCTATGACTCAAATTGCATAAAAAACACACTTCCCCTTCAAGTTTTTCATGATCTTTCATAAACCAAGAATGTGAGTTAAACCAAGGATGGTGTAGCAATCTGCTTTTACTTCACCATTACAATGAAACTCTATAAAAATTTAGTGAGATGAACTCCTATATCTCCTTATTTTATTTCTATAAATATCTAGAATTACCTTTTTATCTATGAACTTTTTTAATACTAAACCTCTTTCCTCTTTTTGAATATTAATATTTCTTTAACCTTAAAAAATAATCACCCTTTTTCATTATTTAATATCTTATATTTTCCTTGCTTATGATTGATAAATTCAACAAAATTCTTCCTTTAAAATCAATTGAAACTTATTAAATTTACATCTCTTAAAAATCCTAAAAATATTTTAACTTTGAAATCTAGGTAATCTGTCTGACTTGATACCATCATGTTTTGGCCATTATAATACTAAAATAATACTCCATGATAGCCTACAAGGATTAATTAATTTCCTATTGGACCACACAAATTTAATAATTTATTATACTCAAACAACCTAACTAAAAATGTAGTACTTGTAAATCTTGAGTGTCAAAACCACAAGGACTATATATATGCTCTAAATTGATTAAATAAATTGAAATTGATATTGTATGATTGATTTTGAATAAAGATAAGTTTAAATAAGGATTGGGTTTTAATATCAATATAGAGACATTCCAGGTTCAGTGATTCTAATTTCGTGTTCTAGGGATTCAATTGATAAAATATTTATTTAGGTTTGGTGTTAGAATTGGGTCAGAAAGGATCCTTGGTCTGGGTATCCAACACTAATCCTATGATTGCACTATTTAAATGATCATCTAATAAATGTAATCACAAAACTGGGAAACCCAAAACCTTGTTTAAACAAAACTATCCTAGATTTTATAATGGTTATACACAAAACAAGCCAATTAAATGATGTAATAAAATGGTAAACCTAAGAACACAACAATGGTCATGAAATATGAAAATAAGGTGAATTGGAATTGATAATATGAATTAAAGAAATCCAAAACATTAATAATAAATAGAAAAAATACCTAATGAAACATACCCCTATAATCACTTCACCTAACACAAAGAAAAATACTCGATCATGATAGGCACGATGAGAACAACAAGCATGGATACCCAAGGAAGAATGGTGGTGAATAATGGTGGTGAAGAAGGGATTTAGATCGTCACTCTGTCATTTTGTGGTCATCCATAAGTATAACGTTACTCTCTCTAGTCCCTAAGAAATTCCAAGGTGTGACAGAGGCATGAATATAAAGGATTGTTTATCTAACCCTCAACCTCTAGGTGTTTATTTTTCTATTTCCGGATGACATCACAACATGTAATTTTTTACACATCATGTAATCTATTGATTTTAATTACATGAGAAGGCATCATGAATTTCTAATTAAGTCTATCTTGATGAAATTCACATCATGTAATTGAAATACACGACATGTAAATGTTTTGCTTTTAGTTTTCTAGCTTTTCTGCATGCTCAAAAATATTTAGCTCTAAAATTTACCAATTTTCATTCCCTTTAAAAATATTTATTGTTTTATACCATAAAAGATAAAAAAAGTTAAACATATCAAATATTTTAAAGATTAATAAGTTAAATACACAAATTAATATCTTAAAATATAACAAAATATATACATGAATTACTGATATCACTCCCTTTCTCTATGATTCATGCTGTAGGATTTGATATTTAGAGTGTATTAATTATTCAATAAATCTATTTAACTAACATATCATGGTGTAATCTGTGTATCATGACATAAATACTTATTTCTAGTGAAGCAATGAATTTTCATGCCCTGCATGTTGTAGCATGAATCCTTAGATTTTAATCCTACATAAGTTTATTATGGTGTATCCTTCATCCTTTCAGTGTAATTATTCCAAAACTAGTCTTACATAGAAAAGTTTTATTTATATGAATAAATATTATGTCCCAAGATTCTTATTAATGAAACAATCACTTATCTAGTTTTAAATAGTTATATACCAAATTTTTATGGGGTTCTTCTTGCACTATGAGATTCTCTTATATGAAAAAATATTCATTATTGTGGAATTATTTTTATCCTCTAATAGAAAACCTCCAATATTAATCTAAATTTCACCAAACCCCATGAAACGACATCACCGTGATTCTTTGAGTAATTTTAAATTATTTTTACCTAATTTTTTCAATAAATACAAACAAAAAATACAACCTTGTATTTTTAATAATAATCATTAAAACTCATATGATCACCAAGCCATGGATATTTGAGTCACACCATCCCAAACCCGAATTAAAATAAATAAGTTTATATTATGGATGCAAAATGTCTATGGACCTCTGGGATATTATCTTGATAGAATTGAGTTCAAATAATAGTCCAATACTGGTATCTAGAAACACATCAAGAACCTTAAAGAAATAAGTATAGTTTATAAAAAGAACAAACTTATTACAAACATGAATTGTGGTATATAATCTTTTTTTCAACCAAAATCTCCTCAAGAAAGAATTATTCTTGTGTTATCATCTTTATACACTAGATATGTCTTTCTTTGACTATCTTGGATTAACTTTCCTATAACTTCTAAAACCATGGATTTCAAGAAAGAACTACTATTCAAGTCAAATGACCAGAGATATATTTTCCCAATACTTATAAGGGACATAGTACATGATTAATGATACATATTAATAATGATTTCAAGTTGAGAGACCAATACATATTCTCATATATATGAATGACTGATGACACTCAACATATCTATTGTTCCCATTGGTGGCCTAATCCTTGTTTTCCACTATAATTAGAGATAATAAAGTACAAAATTTATGAGAAGAAGTAAAAATTCTTATGATCCCCCAAAAATGGTATTTTTAAACATAATTTGCGTCTTTTCACAATTATGTATCAACATAAATAGACATATATAAAAAATTTCTATCATGGTATCTCATAGTTCTCATTATAATAAGGAATTATTATAAACTTTTGATATAAAAAACAATCTAAGGATATCACCATATATAGTACATGAATAAGTAATGATAATATTATGGTAAAAAAATACATGTTTATATTTAACTATATATATGGAATGGTAATATAAAAGTATATAATCGAGTTGGGTCTAGGGAACCCACTCTATTAAACTCCCACTTGCACTCGATCCAACTACTCCAAACTCCCAAATGGATAACGCTAATATAAGTATCCTTATTTCACTGAGATATAGATGTAGTTAGTAAGTCTAACACATTATTATCTTTAAATACTATACTAATTTGGATTTCACTTCATTGAGTAAAATCTCTCCATAGGTGAAATTTTCAAAGTATATGATTTTGTTATTTAGTGCAGCCTAATATCCTTTTAAAGAAACATTAGTGTCAAATTGTAAAAATAAATTATGGTTGGCTCTATGATGCTAGGTACAACACCAATATCTGAGACAAATATTCATATCCATACCACTTCTTTAACTGTATAAAATTTTACAATATACTCATTATCTAATATAGAATCAATGACCATGATCTTCTTTAAGCTTATTCAAATCACTATAACACTATTTAGGTAAAAAAATAACATGAATATAAAATTAGATCATCATGATCTATCTAGAATCTAGAATAAGTGAATACCCTTATTAATAGTTCCATATCTCCTATATAAACAAGGAATATATCCTTTATACATATCAAGTACTTTAAGATAGTTTTAATTAATGGAAATTATATCTCTCAAATATTTTCTTAATATCATCCCACCATGTTCAAGGAATTGGTGACATAAATCCTATTATATATCATGGTATACATGAGATACCATACTGCCATGGAATAATGGATTTTATTCATTCAATATATATATTCCTATGTATATGGAAACATTTTCTTGGACTGAAATACAAAATTTTACATTTATAACAATCATATTTTAGATTATTTTTTTATATTTTGATTACTTTTCTAATGTATGTACTTTGACTTATCCCATGTATAATTTTGGATATATATTAATATTTATTTATCCCTACAATGTAGTTTGCTTCACCCAAGTCATTCACAGAGAAACATAATTTTAAACAAGTCTTAATTAACTTTAGGAATTAAAATTTGTTTCCCATTAATAATATATCATCGATATATAATAATAAGAATATGATAAAACTCCCACTAACCATATAATAGAAACATGAATCAATTCCATTTTTAATGAAACCAAATTATCTTTTAGTTTTATCAAAATAAAAAATCCATGATTATGATAACTACTATAATTTATAAATGGTTATTTATAGATTGTATACCTTATTGGCATCCTTTTTGTGCCATAAACCCATTTGGTTGTGTCATATAGATAACTTTAACTGATTTACCTGTTAGGATGGAAGTTTTAATATCCATATGTTTAATCTCATAATCATGTAAAGGTTCTATGGAAAGAATAATTATATTAGTTTTTAACATTATTAATAGTAAAAAAATTTAAAAATAGTTAACGCCTTAAAGTTGTATGAAACCTTTAACAATCGATTATTATTTATAGGTATATAATTTACCATCTATTCACAGTTTATTTTTGAATACCCATTTACAACCAATGAATTTACATCGGCTAGATGGTCTAACAAAGTCCAAACTTGATTTTGGTACATGGAACCCATTTTATAATTCTTAGCCTCTTTCTACTTGATAGATTATTTGTAATCTACTTCTTCCTTATAGGTAAGAGGTTAATTATCCTCAAGGAATAAGGTATCACCTAACTCATTGACAAGAAAAACACATATCCCTAGTTCTCTAACCTCTATAGTATACCTATAAAGTACTTGTGTCTTGGGAACTTCTTAAATTACTTATTATAGAGTTTATTTACATGACAAATCCTATGTATCTTGATCATAAAATTTATCAAAGTCTAAATTTATATCACTATTTAACTTGGAAATGTATTCCCTATCTATAAATATAGATTTTATTCACACAATTACTTTTATCCTAGTGGTTATAATTGTAATATCCTTTGGTTTTCTTATGATATCCTATAAAGATACAGTTTGTGACTTGTGATACAATCTTATCACTAAAAGTAGTTTTTAAAACTTATTCACATTATGATAAAAGTATATATGTCAAACTAGGTTAACTCATATGGAATCCCATCTATTTATTTATCTAGAAATATGATAAGTGTATATACTACGGTTTTCAATGAATATTTCTAAAAGAAAAAGGAAAGAGTTTATTGACTCATAATTGATCACACCATGTATAGAAATGTCCAATTCCTCCTTTCAAAAACACCATTCCATTATGGTGTATATATAAGAGTGAGTTATTAAAAAATTCAACCCTTCAAATGATTGATGAATTCTTGGTTAAGGTATTCCCCATATCGGTCTAAACAAAGTTTCTTTATCTTATTACCATGCATATTTTATACTAAAATTTTAAATTAATTAAATATATTTAAAGAATCATACATAAAACTTATTAATTAGATAAAACATATCAAATAAATTCATTGGTAAATTTAATGAAGTATGAGAATTCACCCCTTGCTTCTATTATAAATGATCCACAAAAATTAGTGTGGATTAATTTTAGAATATCTATATCTTTTTTTACTTCCCCTAGAAGGTGATTTGATCATTTTACATTATAAACAAGAATAATATGATTCAAAAAGTTTTAACTTGAATGATTATAAATAAAATTATTGGTGTAATTTAGTCAATCAATTTTCATTTATGTGACCAAGACTAAAGTTCCATATATGGGGGTTATATGAGTCATGTACATTGGATTTATTCTTGATTCATAAAAATGTATTTTTAAGTTCAAGTATATATAAAAAATCATTTGGATGTTCTGTACCAAAATAAATGTCATTTATATTACAAACATGAAAGAAAATACATTTATGTATGAAATTGACACAAATATTATTTTTTTGGTATTATATGGTATACAATAATAATTATCAATTATAAGAACCAATTAACTAGGTATATTAAGACGATATTCTATTATTTCCAATAATACATTTCTTTCCCCATTATCTATTAAGATATCCAATTCAACCTTTAATATCTTCTTTAATATACTTGATTACTATATTTGAGTATAAATATTTGAGATACAAGCTATATCCAATACCTAATTTGTGGAAACAAAAATATTGCATTTAATAAAAAAATATACCAGAATCCAAGAATTCCACAATATTCTTATTCCCAACCTCTTTATTCATATTTCAATGTAATTTCTTATAATATGTAAAGAATAAAACTTTATACACATTTATCTATATTTTTATCTTTGGATTCTTTGAGGGATGGTGAAATAGTTCCTTTATATTTATTTTATCTATTAAAATACAAGCATTTCCTTTCTTATTCACCATAAGGATAAAATTAATTTATAGGTGAATCATAGTCAAAAGATCTAAAACTAACATATATATAATATTTATGTTTTAATTGATAATTAAAACTTATAATTTGGGTGGTAAGTAGAATAATATGTTATTAATGTATAACTATTCATCTAGATCAAACCCTAAACTTTCCAATCACTTAATACACATTATTATTTTGAGTACTTGGGGATAATTTAGAGTTACTTATACCAATATGCATGTGAAAATTGAACTATAGATCTCATATATTTATTACTTAAACCACTTCTAGTACAACTCCTGGATATGAGACAACATCTTATATACATATTTTTTCTCATACATTTTTTTCAATCAACTAAACATAGATGATAACATGATGCACTGTACATCAAATTACTCATCAAAGTGTCTTCTATTGGCGTGATTTTCATTTTAATATCTCTATAAGGATGCTCAATAGTAGTAAGTGATATAACACATAAAATTTTCTTTCTTATCATAGTATGACACATAAGAATTTTTACCATGTTTTTGTATAAAAACCCCACTCAACTCACATAGTTCATGTTATTCCTAGTATATCCTTCCCTCCCACCAAATTAGGTACTTAATTATGATTCATGAATATGCCCTATGATCTAAGTGGTAAAACTATCCCACAATACTGACTAGTACCATATAAATCCTTAAATCACCATTTTGTAAAATTATGATGTTGAATCACAACCATGGGAATTGAATTCTTGGTTATTTGAAATGATCATTTGAACATAACTATATGAAAAACCCCAGAGGTGATAAAATTTGGTGCATCCAAAGTTTTGGTTAAAATATACAATATAAGTCTCACAAAGAGGACATTTAAGTTGTAATTACTATACATATATCTGATGCTAATTGAACTCAAATTTGGAACCTTAGGCATTACAAGGAATACATTTACCATTAAACATGCCTTCATGTTTCTTTTACCACTATGATAAATTGTTATCATTTAAAGGATTTTTTATCCCAGATAACTCACAATTAAGGTGAGTTTTTGGTGTTTATTTTCATTTTATATACAAAAAATAAAAATTTATCTGATTAGTAATTTTGTATTGATTATAGGTTAACCATGCATTATAAATTTATTATTCATTAATGTTGATAACCTAAACATTAAATACACTTTTTATCATGATTTATGTTTTTAATTAGATTAAATACATCCTAATTCATATTTTATTTGATATTTTTTTGATTGAGTGATAAAATTTGGGGAAATTGGGGATCATTGAAATATATTTTTTATATTTTTAAAGAAAAAATCATTCCACAATTCAATGAATAACAAAATGGTTATTTAAGGGACAATAAAATTTAGCATTTTTGAAATAATCATGGTGTATCCCTTAATCCACACCATAATTTTCATGGATGATTACAATTTTTGGAAGATTTGATGAATTATAAATTTTATTGTGATATAGAATTGTTACAACAAGGATTTATCCTCTAATTGAGAGTAAAGAAATTATTGAAGTATAGATTTTAGCTTGCTGAATTTGATCATGCTGCAACTAAGAGGGAAGAATGGGCAGAGTTGTACCGATTTTATTTCACTATAAAATAATTACCATTAAAACACAATGGTTTTGATATGGATATTTTAAATTAAAATAAAGGTTGAAAATATAAAAGGATTGCATCTTAATTTTTGGATATTTGATGAAAAAAAGAAGTGATACGAATATTATGGTGAAATATTTCATTTTGTTTTAATACCCAAAGAAATATTGTTCAAATTAAGATATAAAAGAATATGGTGGAATAAAGATAATGAGATAATTATTGAACCATCCATTATGGAATAACAACTAAAATTTGACAATATTTTCTAAAATATATATATTTTTATATTTTAAAATTAAATAACTACTATAGTGACTTTTTACAGTTTTTCTATTCTAGAGAGAGAAAGGATATTTGTAACTTGGTTATGAAAGACTCAAATAAAAGATTTATAATAGTTGAATTTATTCAATTTATTTCAATATTTTCTTGGATATTTTATTCTACTAATATATATTCTTCATCCATTGATATGAATGATTCATTTTTGATTGATTCCCTATCATCCACAAGGGAGTATTTTTACAAGTTATGGAAAATTAATTGTATAAGGATGGTTATTTTTTAATGATTAAAATTCTCTTTTGAATAATTAGTTTTGATTTAGTATTATACTATGATTAATTATCTATATTATTCTTTTTTTATTCTTTTATAAAATTAATAAATAGTAAAGGTAAAATAATGTGATAGAGATGGATTTTGATCATGAGAACAACCTTGAAACTTATTATTCCTTTGATATAAGAACTTAAAACATCTTAGTTTAAGTAAGTTATATTTTTTGTAAATTATTGACTGAATTAGGATAATATTGAACCAAATTTAACTAATGGTAGTTGTTTAACTTAAAAATATAATAACTAATCAACTCAATTATATCCAGATGTGAATGAAATCTAATTTTTTAAAACTATCATTTGAAATTAATTTACTCTATTTTATTTTTATAGATATTAATATTTATTAACTAAGTTTTGATTCAATTTTAATTCTAAAACTGATGATCTAACAAATGATAATTTTTATAGTATGGGCTTTCTGAATGTTCTATGTTTTTTAGTGTTTTAACCTTATAATCTCATCTATACCAAATTTTAGTTATTTTAGTATGGGTATAAGACATATAAGAATTCTAAACTTTTATATCCATAAAAAAGAGTTAACAATTCTCAAGAGTGGGTTGTGTTTTTATTTCCATTATTGGGGGTAATAAACAGAAAAAAGAAACAAAAAACCTAGAAATATATTTCTCAATTTATTTAATTATTTTCTTATCTATTTATGTTTATATTTTAAAATTATTTTTATATGAAAGAGTTTTCTTTTTTATCTCAAATAATCAAGGATTTTTGATACCTTTTAAATTTTTTATTAAAATATTTATATTTTTATGTGCTTATTAATTCATTGATGATCAATAATAATAAATCAAGTTTGCCTTGGTGTGAATGAGGAAGAAATTGAATAACTAATCCTATATTTTAAAATAATATATAATGTAATAAGCATAATTGACTATATTTTTTTAATTATGTACTTTATCCCATCATTATTCACTACTACAAAAACGAGAAAGGGATGCGCCACCTTTTATCAGTGCTAGGAAAAAAGAATTGATAAAGGAACCCTTTATAAGCACTACAATTTTAGCACTGATAAAGAAATTATTTATCAGCGCTAAAGTTTTAACGCTTATAAATAGTACGCTTTATAAGTGCTAAAAAAGCGCTGATAAAACCATAGTCCCATATTTTATAAAATCGGGTGCCCAATATCCTCTATTTATTGCACCCTCAAGCCCTCATGGTGTTTTACCCTTGTGATAACTCCCATACCCCTATATATTCTCTTTACTGAACCTCCACTGCTATCACTACTCCTTATCCTCCCTCTCAAACCCCTTCCATGGATCCTCCTCCCCGCAAACCCTACTAATCCTCCCCTCCACTGGACCCTACTCCCCACGAACCCTACTCCTCCATTTCTCAACTGTGGTGGATCCTCCCATGCACCTCCCCCTCTGGTGGTCGTGCCTTCCCCTCCTGACGTAGCACAGAAGGCTCCTTGACAACTCGACACTGCTTCTCTCCCTCCATCACAGGTGCGATCTACTCTAGGTAAGTCTCCCACTTCTCCTTTTAGGTTTATTTCTGGTGGATATATTTTGTGAGAGTACTTTTCATTAGGGTTATGTTTGGATTCTTTCCCATGATCACCACCCTTGGATTAGATGCTAACTAACATATATTTTTAACAATCTATGTCATGAAATAACACACATAATGGATTCTTATACTTAGTTAGCATATGATTTGAACTAAAGTATGACTTTTTTATGATTCCCCACAGGTCCTTATGATGTTTGGAACTACAATTTATTTTTCACCAAGTGTCATATGTATGAGGGTTTGATATTCTCGTGCGACCTCAAGCTAGATCTTGTTATACATGAATATTCTATTAACATTGAGTGTTTTTTCCTCATCCTTCTGGTGGAGTGGGTTTATCTATAACGGGGAAAGTGGTATTTTTGTAAACCCCTTCATGAAAAAGAAGAGTTTTGATAGTACCCGCCTCATTATTAATTGGTTGCACTTTGTGGGTGTCATTATGTGCTGGTGATTATGTTTATGGGGAAGGTTCTATTTATGATAGTGATTAGGAACCCTCAAATATAGAAAGTGTATCCAACCCTGTGGATGTTAAGTTATATTTCCCTTAATTGGTGAGCATGGTTTTATGTGATGTGTGCAAGAAGAATACTTTTCTTTCCTATAAATTTCAAGGAATTCTAGAATTCTTCATAAGTAAGACTTATGGTTGGTATGAATATAGTGTATGCATCAACCCATATACCAGAGATAATGCGTGTCTTTGTGAAGTTATAGTGTTCTAAATTGAATATCTCCTTGAGATGGTTCATAGTGGAGCCTATAAGCCATTTAGGTTCATTTATTATTAAACCAAGATTCATGGAGTGGTCTCCAGTCTTCATGCACTAGGGCCACATAAGATGAGGAGATCAGAGTAGCGCATCCATGGATAGGTGAATGGTATTCTTTAGGAAAGGACTTTGGGTTTAGATAGTGGTATGAACATGTTATTAGTTGTATTTGGGTGGTTAATTATTTTTAGGATTGTAGGATGTTTCTTGACTTCGATCAATGGTAAATTCCACACATCTTTCTTTTATGTCAAGGATAATTTAAGGGCTGTTTCAACTTAGTGAACCTCTATGAACAGTTGTTCCTAGGTGCTAGTATAGAAGGTTTTTTCTTGAAAATGGGGAGACACCATGCACTTTATTGGTTAGATAGTGATTCTTCCCTGATACCTATCATGGGTATCAAGATTGTTATTTTTAATGGAGATTTATCTAGTAAAGAACCACCATTGGTGTGTCAGGCCAAGTGATTTTGGTTAAGTACACCTACACTATGGAGAACCCGATTACATGATGGGGGATGAATTTATTCTCAGGATATTGTAAATGTCTTTCACTTGGTTGGATTGTATTTGATCTCTTTTTATTAAATCTATTAATTTATGTTGATCAATTCATAGAATGACCTCTAGTGGTTTGGGGGAATTCAACATGTAATATTATGCTTTGGATAGCTATATTAGTGTTCTATGATTATGCCTATGGTTTGAGTTGATATCATAATCTTTTAAGGCAGTGATATTCTGGGATGTAGGGTTAGAAGCACCCACCCACAGTAGGTGTGTGATGAAAGTCTCATCTCAGGAGGCACTGTCAATCAAAGGTACCTCAAGGATAGCCCATTACTCCAAGGAATATAATCTGATTGTGATGGGTATAGACATATCACATTCCATTTTCTTACCATTCATGCTACAGTCATAGAGGCAGTCGACAAATAGCCCAGGCAGAGGAAGGAACTGGAGAAAGGAGGTCTGTACAGCACTAAAGTGATGGAGGAGATCGGGGAGAAGCATGAGGTGGATGGAACTTTGGTTTTATTCTAATAATACTACCCCTAAGTAGACCACTCCTCTATTGGGAAGTTAGTGGTTAGAATCTCATATAGTTGTAGTCACTAGATTCTTTTTACCAGGAGGCTCCAGGAGTGTTTGGAGGTATAATCTATGTTCGTTATACTTTTCTTGTAGTACTATTAGAAATAGGTACAAGAAACTATTTTTCCTAATTTTTTAAATTATTTTCTAGGTATATGGTAGGTGTTGGTAGAGCCCCATGTTAGTGAGGGAGAGTTATTGCATACTCTTTAGATGTCCATGATAGAATTTATGTTCACTAACCTTAATTTTATATTTCTTATGTAAATTTTGGTAACAAAACCTATGATATTCCATAGTAATTTTGGATAAAACTAGGTTATTTGTTTCTGCCACGAACCCCTTTGTGTTTGGAAATGTATCCACTACATTAGTTTTCTCATCAAAATTGTATCCTTGTTTTCATTTTATTTGAGTTTGGTCACTAGTTTTGGGCTATTTAATGTGATTATTTTATTGTGAATGAGGTGCCTGATAGGGGTGGTTAAAAGGATGTTTAATGTTTTTCTGCAAGGGTGGTGGGTTCTAGAACTATTGGTAAGGGGGTTTGAAAGTGTGTTGATTTTGATGGCGGGTCTATCCTGGTTCTGTTGATTTCCAAATCTTAATTAGAAACAATTAGGCTCTATTAATCTCTATTTTTTATAAGGAAGTGGTTCTGTTATACTGTATTTGGTAGTCTTGTTTTGTGTATTTGAATCATAAAAACTAATATTTGATATTAAAATAGGATAGATATGAATACAGATTGGATGGATGCTAATCGTTTGACAATAGAGTATGAGAACAGAGTGAAAGAGTTCATCAAGTTTGTAAGGGATCACGCAAAGGATTCTTCTCAAATCCTTTATCTGTGTTTACATTGTTGTTATTCTAGAATAATTACTCTAGAGAAGTTGGAAGAAAATTTGATATGTCACGGAATAGATCAGAGTTATAAATGGTGGAATAAACATGGAGAAAAAGAAAATGTAGCTACTGGTTGGGATAAAACTGCATTTTATGAATCATCAGATATGAATACAAATATGGATAATGAAGATGACTGTATGGAGGATGTGATTACAGATGTCAATGATGATGAAGACCGTATTCAAGAAATGACAAGGACTATTGAAGATGAACTCCGTGATTTCCCAAAATTGTTTGAGAAGTTAAAGAGTTGTGAAAAGACGCCATTGTGTGCTGGTTGCACTAAATATAAATCATTGTTAGCCGTACTGAAGTTTTATAAATTGAAAGTAGGTAATATATGGAGTGATGTCAGTTTTATGGAACTACTTTCTCTATTGAATTACATGCTCCTAGAGGATAATGAGATCCCAAACCGGACATATGAAGCTAAATGAATGCTACGCTAAATGGGTATGATTTCTAAAATAATACGTGCATGCCCAAAAGACTGTATACTGTTTCAAAAAGAGAACAAATCACTTATAGAATGACTAAAGTGTGGTGCTTCTTGATACAAGAAAGATGAATGCAGTCCAATGAAAGTTTTATGGTACTTTCCAATCATTACAAGGTTTAAGCATCTATATAGAAGTGAAGAAATTGCAAGATAATTGTCATGACATGCAAATAAAAGAAATAAAGATGGGAAATTACGTCACCTGGCCGAATCTCCTCAATAGAAGATAATTGATCATGAGTATCCTGAATATGGAAAAGAGCCGAGAAACCTTCATCTTGCGTTATCTACAGATGGAGTGAATCCTTTTGGTTTTCAAACTAGCACTCATAGTACATGGCCTGTTATGTTGGTAAATTATAACTTGCCACCCTGGTTATGCATGAAGAAAAAATTCATCATGTTATCTATGCTTATATCAGGAACAAAACAACTAGGTAACGATATTGATGTTTATTTGTCTCCTTTGATTGAGGATTCGAATTTATTGTGGGATTCAAGTGTTATGTTGTATGATGCTTATAAAAGTGAATACTTCATGTTGAGAACAATGTTGTATGAAACGATAAATGATTTCCCTGCTTATGGAAATTTGTCAGGCTATAGAATTAAAGGAACTCAAGGGTGTCCCATGTGAGAAGAAGATACATAATCAATTATGTTGAAACATTTATCAAAATCTGTGTTTCTAGGACATCGTAGATTTTTACCTCATCAGCATAAGTACTGATCTTGGATGACATCATTCAATGGAAGTTTAGAACAATGCACGACACCATCTCCACTAATAGGTGATCAGCTATTTGAGAAAGTAAAAATGTGAACACTATTTTTGGTAAACCATTTTAAAAAAACCATACGAAAATCAGTTGGAAAAAGTGATCATTTTTTTTGAATTACCATACTGGAATTATTTGTACGTCATACATTTTCTTGATGTGATGCATGTGGAAAAAAATGTATGTGACAGTGTTATCAGAACATTGCTAAATGCCCCTGGAAAAACAAAGGATGGAATTAAAGCAATTTTAGATATGGTTGACATGGGAATACGAGAAGTGTTGGCTCCCGTGAAGGGTGAAAATCAAATGTTTCTTCCTCCAGCTACTTACACTCTTTCCAGGGAGAAGAGATATCAGTTTTGCAACT
Organism: Viscum album; assembly: GCA_963277665.1. Lineage (NCBI taxonomy): Eukaryota > Viridiplantae > Streptophyta > Magnoliopsida > Santalales > Viscaceae > Viscum > Viscum album. The sequence continues at coordinate 692,337,191 of OY728161.1, read as the reverse complement.
TCTTCAATGATGTAAAGGTTCCAGAGGGGTATTAATAAAATATCAAGAAAATTGTTTCAATGAATAACTGGAAGTTAAAAGGTTTTAAATAAAATTACTTCCATGTTTTGATGCAAGATTTAATTCCTATATCTTTACATTACATTTTTCCCAAGAATGTTCATCATACGTTAACCAAAATTTGTTTCTTTTTCAAAGCTATATATAGCAAAGTTTTTGACCTGGTGAAATTTCTAACTATGGAAAGAGAAATTTTCATCATATTATGTAAATTAGTAATAGTCTTCCCACCAATATTATCTGATATAATGGTTCATTTTATGCTTCACTTAGTGAGAGAGATTCAACTTTGTGGTCCTGTGCACTATAGATGGATGTACCCCATTGAATGGTATATGAATATTTTGAAAGGGAATATCAAAAATCGAAGTTGGCCAGAGGGTTGTATAGTGGAGTGATATATTGTTGAGGAATCCATTTAATTCTATACCAAATACCTATCTGATGTGTAAAGCATTAGTCTCCCAAAATCTCGTCACAATGGGTGCATTGAGGGTGAGGGAATTTCTAGAAGAGATATTGTGACAATCAATATTGCAGATTAGGAGCAGTCCCACATTTATGTTTTTCATAACAGTTGGGAGATTTCTCTATATATTGAAACCCAAAAATAAATTATTAGGAATTTGAATCCATCAAGGGATGAAAAATGGATATCAAATACACATAATCACCACTTTATAGGATGGTTTTAAGACCATAATTTTAATGAGTTAGATGAAAATCCAAATTCAATTTCAGAACAACTTTGATGGCTAGCCGCCAGACCAAGTGTGTATGTATTATCTTACAATGGTTATGTAATTAATGGTTATACATTCTATACAGATTAACATGATGAAGACAGTACCATGAAAAATAATGGAGTTACACTTGTGGCTGAAGCGATGCATGTTTCTGGTAGTAAGGACATAAATCCAATTTATGCAAATATGTCATACTTTGGAATTATCAAACAAATATGAGAGTTGGATTATACGACATTCTAATTGACGATTTTTCAATGAAAATGGGTTGATAACAATAGTGGTGTTAAAATATATGAATTGGGATTTGTGAAAGTTGATTTTAGTAAAGAAGGGTACAAAGACGAACAATTTATAATGACATCACAAGAGGTACAAGTATTTTATGTTCCAGATCCCACAAACCGAAAGTGGTCAATTGTTCTTTTGTCATTCAAAACTACTGAAGGGTCTGATGAAAATTCAGTTGAGGATGATCCTTTCAGTGGTACATTGCAATCATTTCACAACGGTCCCAATGTAGATGATGTTTTATATGTTAGAGGATACCACAATGAAGAGATTTGGATAATCGATAGAGGTGTCAAATCCCTTCAGCCTTTGAAAAAAAAGAGAGTTCAATAAACAAGTCATATTTTGTTTGTAATATAGATCTTGTTATCTCATGTTATTATCTTGTCATTAACAAATTTATGTAATCTAAATTAACTGTTCAACCAATTTTGTAGATAATGAATTATGCACGTTTTAGTGATCCTAACCTTGAGGCTGAACAAGTTTCTCAAGATGTTGCTGCTACTGTTGCTGTTACTGCTGCTGTGGCTAATCACAGTGCAGAGCAACAAAAAGTTTCTAAACCTGTTGATGCTTCTGGTGTTGTGGTCCAACAACCATCATCACATGTCGTTGCTATCATTATAGATGAACATATAGATGATGTTGATATCGATGAAATGGTCAGGGATGAAGGACCGACGTCACAGAAAACACAGGTGCATCATTGTTTGATGGTGTTAGCCAAAGTTCTTAAGGAGAAAAGCAAAGACATAAAATTTGATGTCGGATGGAATTCACGAGGACAACATGTGAATGCCAACAAGGCTATGTTTAGTAGTTACATTGGAATTTTGACTCGGAAACGCATGCTGATTGACGTAGATTCATGGCACCATGTTGTGTTTGAGCTAAAGTCTGTGATCTAGGAAGAAATTAAGGTAAAATTATGATATTATCTCTTTAATTTACTAGAAAATAAAATAATGAAACAATGTATTACTCTTCTAAATCTCTTGCAGAGTACATTTATAGTAGATGATTCACACAATAATTATATACTAAGGCTTGTAGGAAGGATTCATCGTGGTTTTCACACTATTTTAACAAAATGTCACCTGAAAGATTCCAAAGGTAAACTAAACCCACACCCACCCCTTGTCTACGCTCACCTGATATCCCAAGAAGCATGTGATTCATTTATTGGACGCCGTGGGGATGAGAAGTTTTAGGTACATTGTGGATGATAATACATTGTTTGAGGATACATATATTCATCACTTTGATTGTTAATATTTTATTTATGAAACAGAAACTCAGTATTGAAAATAAGGAATGTGCATCAAAAACCAACATACCCCTATCTTAAAGCAAGGATGGGGTACGCTTCACTAGAAAATAAAATGGTACATATATTAAATTTATTGTAATATTGTTTGGTGCCAAGAAAAAACATCATAATTATCTTTCTATATTTATATGTAGATTGATGAGTCTAAAACCAAAGACACTTCCACCCCGTGTCATGTGCTATGGAAGGAGGAATGTGTGAATAAGGAAGGGAAGCTAGTAGATGAAAACACACAAAAAGTGTGGGAAATATGTGTAAGTATGATACGATAAAAAGATTTGTTTTAAATTGCTATTACATAAAAATAATTAGTTATTTTCCTATATCCGATAGTCATAGGAATCAGCTACTCCTATAGCATATGCATACCAATTATCAACAGATTTGAAGCGGAAAGAACAATACGGTCGTGTCAAAGGTGTAGGGTTCGGGGTGACACCCCGAGTATATTATAATAAAAAACAAACAGATGATAGAGATGAAAAAATGAAACAAATGAGTGAAAGACCAGAAAATATTAAAGAATGATTTCAATGTCAGGGAGAGTTGATAGAAACTTTTATGGGTGGGAATAAAGGAGAAGACACAACTCAGGAACAACCAGCGTGTGAAGATCCCACCCTACCCCCACCAGCTTTGAGGTGATCCATTCCCCTCAAAGAACTATCTTAGTTGTGATAATCAATATTCTAATAATTGTTTCCATGAAATGTGAATCAGAAAAACACTGATACTTTTCCTGTAATGATATTATACAGGGTGATAATGACTGTGATTTATATCTGTCAACACCCACCTATCACCTTGTAGTGAGGGCTATGGTGTTCAACATCTCAGAGGACAAGCTGCATAATAAACCACTTTCGAATGATCATCTGAAAGTGACAATTATTGTAGATCTTGATCCAAATGAAGAGCTACCTATTCCACTTGATAACAATGATATTCATATGTTTGAAAAGGCTATTGGGATATTCATTGCTTGGTCGTTACAACTTGTAAGAGTACATGTGGACAAGGAGGTATTTATTTCCATTTTTTTCAAGATAAACATTTAACAATTAATGAAAAAGGGTCTGAACCAATAAATGTTATTATAGAAGGAGAAAGGGAAGGGGGAGACAAGAAACATCGACTCAAAAGCATCTAAAGGATCGACCAACTGATCCCAAAGAGCTACTGAAAGCACAATAACACCACCTGTTCTCTATCCACATTTACTAGCATTGAAGACTCATGTAGATACGAAGATAAGAGATGGTGGTAGTCATATAGTGGTTTTTAAAAATAATATATACATAGAGGAAATTCAAGATTTCGTTACTGCTGAAAATGTAAATGAGATCCTTGAATACGGTTGGCTAGGCGTCATAGTTGTAAATTTATATATGAGGTATGTTTTTAGGAATTGATTTTCAAAAAGATGATGTAATGTGAAAATTATGACTAAATGCATTTTATATTATTGATAGATGTATATATTAAAAACAGTTGAAGGAATTTTTCCATGAGCCAAAATTCGGACTCGTTAGTCCTCATACCACATCAACACAACTAAATAAATTAAAGCCATCAAAAAAGGATGAAATAGTGAACGGCTTGCTGAAAACATTTGAAAGCTAGATTACGAATGACAGAATCTTCCTAATACCAACCATGTAGGGGTAAAACTATACAATTAAAGCATATCAATTATATTTTCACTTATTTTATTACTTATTCCTTTTGGTATTTTTAGGCAACATTGGCTGCTAATTATGGTGAACTTGGATAGTCCAATGATTTATTTTCTGGATTCAGTGCAAGGATATCCAAAAAACCGACCACACATGATGGAGTTTGTGAATCTGTAAGACACTACATCATAATTTTTTGGTATAAACATCATGTAATATAATTTATATTATCTTTTACTGATTATTATATTATTATAGGGTGTTTTATCATTATCGTCTAAAAAAAGGAATGAGGACAGAGTCTAAGCATAAGGAGGCGAGCAAGTACTACGTATGAACAAATATGAGGGTATATATAATAAAATTTCACTATCCAAACACATATCAACATAAGTTACTTATTTTCCTAATGATCAAATTTTTTATAGTGTCCAAAACAAACAAATGATAATGATTAAGGTTATTATGTTTGTAAATTTATGAAAGCGATCATTTTTCAACAACAAACTAGCATCCCTAAAGAGTTATTTTAAAAAACAACTACTATTTAATTTAAATTATTTATTAATTATTTATTTATATATTTTTCAGTACTACTATGACTGTATAAAATAACCATACACATAAGATGATATAGATTTGTTCAGAAATGAGTCGACTACATACCTAATGGAAGATTGTACACAAATAGCATGAAGATCTGACTTGGAGATGTGTACAATTGGCGGTCATTTTTTAGAGGGGTTAAGTGGATCAAAAGATGAAACATTGTTGAATGTAAATATTTGTAGGAAAATTGTAATTATTATTAAATAAAACATCCTTTCTCCAATGATTCATTTTCTCATTTTAATATATGAAATGCACCAGCAACATGCAAGAATGAGGGACCACTTTTCTTTGTGCTTTAGATAAGAAAAACAAGTAAAATCTTCAAAATACCATCATATCTGACAAAACACATTAATATTGTGTTGATACTTTAGGAGAATGATCCATGGGTCATTTGTGATGTGTATGAATCAACCCCTCCTCAGTCTGAGGCATGGTGTGGCCGGTATCACTCAAATTATCTCTCTTTTGTTTAAAATGGACAGAATTTTAAGTGAAAACCACAACTGACATATGAAAATCCAACCAAATTCATTTGGATTGTGTTGATAATTTAGGGGAATGATATATGGGTAATTTTGGATGTGTAAAAGTCAACCCCGACTCAATCCGAGGCACAGTGTGGCCGACATTGTAACGCCCCAACCCCAGTTACCCAAAGTCGGTGCATTATTTTAATACATTGGCATGATTACAAGGAATCAAGTCCCGAAGGACCGATAAGTTTAGTAGTCTTGGAAAAATAGATCACATACAAGAATGTTACATTTTCACTTTAAGATGTATAAAACAACATAAATAATCTTTATGAACGCCATTATTCCCTTGGCTTAACCCTGCATATCAATCACATTACACTTCTTGGAATCCTGGGAAAAATAAAACATAGAAAGGGGTGAGCTCAAATGCTCAATAAGGGTAAGCAATACAGCGGAAACTTTCAAAAATAAGCATAAACATTTAAGGAAATGTATAAAACTAAAACAAAATCCTTTTAAACTTGAACTTCAGCATAATATGGCAGAAATAAAATAAAATAATTCCATTTACTTATTCACGTGGATATTCTACTAATCGAATAATCACATGCAATATCACTAACCACTTTAATAATGATGGAATGAAAAATGCCAGACTATCATAACCACATAGCCAAGGCCTCGTGTCAAGACTACAAATAAGATTTTGTCAAGGCCTTGTTCCAAGACACTAGTTTGTCTCATGAGACCTACCGATGCAATTTTTTTAGAAGATAATTACATTTAAAATTTCTTAAATATACTCCAGTGTTTTTCTGAAAACATTATGCAAGCTTATGAAAACAAAATAACTAATTCTGAGACTGCTCGACTAATTACAGGCCATGATGGGTCCACGCCCAATCCCTTCCTGTCTACCACACTCAAGATTCAGGTTTTCTAAAAACACTTTTAAGCTTGCGTTAAATACGTATACATTTGCATTGGATTTTCATATATTTGAGAGAAATATATCTTTTTTGAAATCATTAAAAAATCACATAATTATAAAAGAAAACATTTATTTTGAAAATATACTTATAAGTGTGTAATGAAAGCTTCAAAGATTTTATAATGGCAGAAAATAGCCGCACCCACCATATAAGTTAAAAAAAGACATTATTACCTTAATTTTGTCAAAAATGTTAAAAAGCACCATGTTTGGAAAACGACGGAAAGATTCCTTTATAAACCTCTTATTAAAAATCAAACAAGGGTATAAATGACTTTAACCCATATTCTTGTAAATAGTATTTTTTTTTGAAATACATTTTTAAGAAACATGGATGTGGATGATAAATAAATCCCAGTAGATTATTACGTATAAACAACCTCGATAATGAAGAGATTGCGAAATAAACTCTTACCAATTTGGTAACTTACGAAACATACAACCCATGAAAGAGGTATCATACAATGAATATGTAAATACACATAAATTAAAGTGTATTACACAAATAATACAATTATGGGCAGTACATACACCACACAAAAGGTAATAGTGGCAATATGGCATGAATCTCACGGGAATAAGGAGTGAGATGAAAACCCCTTACCTTGCACTTTCCTTTAGTTGAGGGTACGTTTAACCTCATGTACGAAGATCATAGTATGTTATTAAATTATACCAGAACCATATTAATATTTATGATATCATACATGATTCATTTATGAATTTATATTACCCATTTAATAATAATTTCCATGTTAAGTTAACATTTTGAGTAATAATCACTTTCTTTATCATACGTGTTTTAACTTGTCAGTCTTGGTTGTATCACTTAGATCATGATTTTAATACTTCAAGAATATAAAACATGATAAATATATCATATTTATTTAGAATATAAATATGTATAATAGACATATTTATGAAATGGAAAACACCATTTATGGAGACGGTAGTCCGTACGTACGCATAAACACTGTTTCTGTTTTCATATAGTATTGAACGGAAGTAAGTGAATAAGATATATGTAAGTACATAAATCCTTATATATATACATATATATCTCCAGTAGAATTATTATTTCATATATTACATACTTATTAGTGATATATATTTTTATAATCGTCGATGAATGGTGAACTTGGAAATTAATCTCATCGCGTCGTGGAGACGGTAATCCGTACGTACGCACGAGCGAAAATATCATTCTTTTGATATTAAAATAATATATAATTGGATGGTATATCATATATAAAGAATCATTATCATGTTATATTTATTATTTACATGAATTAAAAATCATTATTATACCCATCCAAATAATAATATATTGAATAATAATTACACCACGACGTGGAGACGGTAAGCCGTACGTACGCACATATGGTGACATGTCATTCAAAGGATGGATAGAATAATGAATATGGTTGTACCATTTTTATAATAATATTACAATATATAGGAGATACTGGATTCATTATTTTATAATGGTAATAACAAAGAAAGATGAAGTGGAAGAAGAAAGGAACTTGAAAAAGGGTGGTGAAATCATTACCTCTTCTTCAGGTTCTTCCTTTTGATTTGATCAAAAGGGATCCTTAGGATGGATTTCTGAATAAAGGAAGGCCTCTAGGATTAATTGAGGGAAGTTGAGAGAGTATTTTGGTAGGGGTTGGTCGAACCAAAAGGCTTTGAATGTGTGAATTAATGAGAAGGGGGAGTGTCCTTTTATAAGAGGGGTGAGGGGCACCTTTGGAAAAGCTAGAAATATTATTTTATAATAAATTCATATTTGGTTTATAATGGCTCCAAAGTGGATTATTTAAAGTTTAAGGTGGGGATGGGTCGAAAACCACTCAACCAATATAATTTAGACAGGTTTGAGTCATTATATTAACCTTATCTTTTAGTTTTAACTCTTAGTTAATTAGTTTGACACTTACCATGTCACTTTGTATTTTTATATTATATAGTTAATAAACTTACTATATACATCCAAGCAACCCCCAAGTGGTCCATTAATGATACAAATATCATTATATAAGTCTCTTGGCCGATCCTTAGATTTTTAGGAATTTAATATCAATTAATAATATAATATTTTTTTTAAAAACTCTTTTATGTCAATTTTGACACTATTCAATAATTGAATTTTGTAAAAATTATAACAGAATGATTACTTAGAAAAAAGTTAATTAAATCAATCCTAATATGTCATATTATCCTAGAAAATTAGTTTAATTCATTATAAGTCTCAAATTATATTTATTTGGGTATTTATAATATAAATTATTTTAATTTTTCACTATTATGGTAATTACTACATCATCATTGTGTCATAAATAAATTAAATTATTTAATGTCTAAAAATTATAAATAAAATATAAATATGTATGAAATATTTTAATCTTTCTAATTAATATTTATAGTCAAAAATACAACATATATAACCCTATGTAAAAATTGTTTTTCTAAAGGATATTTGCTTATGTTATTTTTGTATTTATTTTAACTTAATTAAAATAAAGTGTCCCTATCACCTACAAGTATCTCCATGGGGTTCCAAAATAGACCCAAAGATGCCCATGGTCGGACATGTATCTACCAATAAGGTTAGGACACGTTTTAGGGTAATTTAGTATTATTATAATATTATTTTTAACCCTTATTTACCAGATTTACCCTTTAACCATGGTAAATAAAATATTTACCGAAGTAATTATTCAAAATGTCTAAAAATAAAAGTTACCTATTTACACAATTTGTACATCCTGATTCCAAATATGGAATCCATTTTTCCAAATTCAAAACACAGAAGTGGCAGAAATTAATTTAAAACTAATTCCCGCTGTCAAAACAAAAAGCGTGTTTTTAAAATATAATAAATATCAAAAGATTGATACTTGTTTATGTCCGGTTTAATTGTGAAATTATGTCCAATGACCAAAATTGTATTAAATGGTAAAAATATATTCTAAATATACTTTAAAACCACTCAAATTAATAATTTATCACTATTAATTATTTTTATTAAAAAAGTTTTTTTAATTAAAATTTAGTAATTTTCACTATTCATCAAAATATTAAAGTTATCTGAAAAGTACCAAAATTTCACCTTAGGCTAAATTTGATACTCCAAATCCAAAAAATGAAGTCCATTTTGAGAGATAAAATTTCTAAAATTTTAAAAAGTAGGTATTACTATTCATAATGGCTACTTTGATTGGCCGTGGTGTGTGTTAGAACTCGAAGTTGTGTACAACACACACTACTATATTATTCAAAGAGAAGCATACCGTGGAAGCTTGGGGTGTTACAGACATCACTCAAAGTGTCTCTTTTTTTTTAAAATGGACAGAATTTTAAGTGAAAACAACAAATGACGTATAGAAATCTAACCAAACGCATTCATATTGTGTTGATACTTTAGGGGAATGATCTATGGGTAATTTGTGACACTGTAAGAGTCAAACCCACCTTAATCCGAGGCATAGTGTGTCCGGTATCACTCAAAGTGCCCCTCCTTTGTTTAAAATGGACAGAATTGTAAGTGAAAACGACAATTGATGTACATAAATCTGACCAAACGCATTCGGATTGTGTTGATACTTCAGGGGAACGATCCATGGGTAATTATTGACATGTAAGATTCAACCCTGCCTCAATCTAAGTCACAGTGTGTCCGGTATCACTCAAAGTGTCTCTATTTTGTTTAAAATAAACAAAATTTTAAGTGAAAACAACAACTGACGTACGAAAATCCGACCAAACACATTTGGATTGTGTTGATACTTTTGGGGAATAATACATGGGTAGTTTTTGATGTGTAAAAGTAAACTCTAGCTTAATCCGAGGCACAGTGTGGCCGGTATCACTCAAAGTGTCTCTCTTTTGTTTAAAATTGACATAATTTTAAGTGAAAACAACAACTGACATAAAAAACTCCAACCAAAATCATTTGGATTGTGTTGATACTTTAGGGGAATTATCCATGGGGAATTTTTAATGTGTACGTGTCAACCCCACCTCAATCCGAGGCATGGTGTGGCAAGTATCACTCAAAGTGTCTCTCTTTTGTTTAAAATGGATAGAATTTTAAGTGAAAAAACAACTAATGTATGGAAGTCTGAAGAAATGCATTAAAATAATGTTGAATGATAAATGGGTCATTTGTAACATGTACAAGTCAATCCCACCTCAATTCGAGGAACGGTGTGGCAGGTATCACTCAAAGTGTCTCAGTTTTGTTTAAAATGGACAAAATTTTAAGTGAAAACAACAACTAATGTACAAAAATCCAACCAAACGCATTCAGATTGTGTTGATACTTTAGAAGAATGATCTTGTGGTCATTTGTGATATGTACGAGTCAACCCCACCTCAATCCGAGGCACGGTGTGTCCGATACCACTCAAATTGTCTCTCTTTTATTTAAAATGGACAAAATTTTAAGTGAAAACAACAACTGATATACAGAAATCTGAAAAAACACATTCGGATTGTGTTGATACTTTATAAGAACGATCCATGGATCATTTGTGACTTGTAAAAGTCAACCCCCCTGAACACCACCCCACCCCCTGGACACCCCCATGGACAACCCCCCCCCCCCCACCACCCTGGACAACCCCCACCCCCCTGGACACCCACCAACCCCCTGGACGACACCCCCACCCCTCCTAGACACCACCCCGCCACCTAGACACCCCCACCCCTGGACACCCCCACCCACATAGAAAGCCACCCCCACCCCCTTGGACACCACCCCACCCCCCATTGTGCAACCCCACTAACCCCCTGGAAACCACCCTACCCCCCTTGGACAACCCCACCAACCCCCTGGACCACCCTCCCACCCCCTGGACACCACCCCACACCTTGGACACCCCCATCCCTCTAGACACCCCCACCACCTAGACACCCCCACCCCCTAGAAAGCCCCCCCCAACCCCTTTGACACCACCCCACCCCCTGGACACCCCCATGGACACCCCCAACCACACTGGATAGCCCCCACCCCATGGACACCCCAACCCCCTAGACGCCCCACCCCTCCTAGACACCACCCACCACCTAGACACCCCCACCCCCTGAACACCCCAACCCCCATGGACAACCACCCCACCCTGGACACCCCCACCCCTCTGGACATCCCCACCCCTGGAAATCCCCCCAACCCCTGGACACCCCCACCCCCTGGACACCCCATGGATAGCCCCCCCCCCCCCCACCCTGGACAAACCCCCTCCCTCCCTGGAGATCCCCACCCCCTAGACACCCACCAACCCACTAGACGACACCCCCACCCCTCCTAGACACCACCCCACCACCTGGACACCCCCACCCCCTAGACACCCCCACCCCCTGGACACCCCTATGCACATCCCCCCCACCACCACCCCGGACAACCCCACCCCTGGACACCCCACCACCCCCCTGGACGACCCCACCCCCTAGACGCCCCACCGCTCCTTGACACCACCCTACCACTTGGACACCCCCACCCCTAGACAACCCCACCCCCATGGACAGACCCACCACCCTCTAGACACCACCCCACCTCCCTTGGACAACCCCAACCTCCTGGACCGCCCCCACCCCCTGGACACCCCTATCCTCCCAGACACCCCCACCTGCCGGACACCCCCACCCCCCTAGACACACCCTACCCCCCTTGGACAGCCACCACAAACCCCTGAACATCCCCCAACCCCTTGAATTTGGAATTGAATTTTTTATGTACTTAATTAACTTATGAATTATGTATTAATGGTGTATGGGTATATTTGTTTTATGGGTATACTTGCTATAATTACCTTATAAATTATGTGTTAATTTTGTATGGGTATACTTGTTGATATGCAGATTTTTTTGCAGGTCTTGTTTGGGAGTGCTACTGCAGAATTTTATGATATAGTAGGAAGGGAATTTATCAACACTTTTTTTAGCACTGATAAAGGGAGCCTTTATCAGTTCTAAAAAGGCATTGATAAAGAATACATTTATTAGCGCTTTTTTAGCGTTGATAAAGGTATCCTTTTTCAGTTCTCTTTTAGCACTGATAAAGGATACCTTTATCAGTGTTTTTTTATCACTAATAAAGTCTAACTTTATCAGCATTGAGCTTTTCAACACTTTTTTAGCACTTTTAAAGCCTGTTTTGAGTGATGATAAACCTGTTTTTGTAGTAGTGATTATACTAATAATCCTATAGAAAAAATTTAAGCTAAAACCTATCTTTTTATAGATGATACAAAACATTGGATAATTTGGTGGTATAAAAAGTTAAAATTTTCATGGTAACCTATCCATTTTTAGAGATATAAAACAAATTTACAAATAATGGTATGTACGATGATATTAAAAGGTTGACGAACATTCAATTTTCACTAAATTATAGGTCCAAGTATTATTTGAAAAGACTACCATCATGTTTAATCACCACATGGTACAATACTATAATGAAATTTCTAATGAAATATTTCCATCCCCAAAAAATAGTAGAAATATGGAATGGAATCTTGAATTTTATACAAAAAATAGAGAATATATCTTTGAGGGATGGGAATGATTTAAGAAGACACTAAGGTAGTACCAACATAATGAGGTAAACTTCTGGATATGCTTTCATATATTTAACATTGGTTAGAAACCTAATTCTAAAGTAATTATCAATATAACAATAAGAGGTAGCCTCATAAAAAAGAAAAAAATCATTAAAAAATAATTATCATATGAATTTCCAATTTTCTTTTTAGTAGCAAGGTGAGATATTTCCTTTAAGAAGATGTGTTCATAAGTGGAGAAAATTATTATGTTTTTATACCAATAAGAAACATTTTTTTAATAATTTTTAGTTTTAATCTCTATTAAAGTAATAAAGCACCATTTGAGCCATAAAAAAACTATTTCATGTGATATGTATGGAAAAAAACACATATTTCATGAATTTTAAGACATGAATGAGGGAAAAAGGGAGAATTGGGTTTTTGGGGGTATAATCTACCTAAAACTTATCTTTAAAATCAGGTTGTATAGAAATTTTGGGTGATAAACCAAATCCAAGGGTGGAAGAAACATGGAGAAAAACAAAAAATTAATTATTTCCAAGGTTCCCCATGGTTTCCCAAAATATGAATAGTATCAAAACTAATTGGAAAAAATACCAATCCCTAAAATAATAAATGAATCAATAATCATAGTCACAAACTAAAAAGTTTCAATAATATCCCAAGATCCATTTCCATATTTTGAGGCATTAGTGACACATTACATAAACGTATTATTAGTGCATTTTTTAATTTCAGTCAATATTATAGAACAATGAGAATTTTTTGAAAAATCAGTAATAATCTCTTCAATATATTGAGCATCACTTGGGAAAACTCTCCCAAATTATTTTTTAGAGACCATCTGGTATATAATTGGGTAATATCAAAGTTCCAAGAGAGGAGGAAAAGGATATAATGTTGAGGATTGGAAAGGATCTAAAGGAAAATGGAACCGCTATGTGAGTTAGTTTTAAAATTAAAGGTATTAAACATCATTGGTCGACCTTTCTTAGCCATAGGGATAACTCTAATTGATGTAAATCAAGGATAAATATTTTTATATGTTGGATAGAAGAATGTTACATTTCATTTAATGAAAAAGTGAATATAGATATGAAATTTAATATTTACATGAAATAATAACTATCTAAGAGAATTATGGAATGATATAGATGTATTTAGAATAAGATAAAGATATAATGGATCTTATTGATAAGGAATTGGAGAGAAAATAAGAGGATAACTAGTGAATCAATTGAATAGGAAATTGATGTCACTATAATAGAGAACCTATAAAAAAGGAATTTTTTAAATGAATTAGTTACATTAATTATATAATTACCCTATCTAGTTCTTAAGAACACCCTAGTAATTTAAGATACTCATTATTAGGATAAGGATACAAACTACTGGTGATTTAAAGTTTTAAACTTTCAAAGGAACAATAAAAAAAATTGGTTGAAATATTAATGAAAATGAAGAAGTTTATTACATGGATTATTACTAAAATAAAAGGTATAATCCCATTTATTTTTACTTGTCATGCCCTAACCTGGGATACAATAAACCGACACTTTAAGGTAGTGTTCCATAAGGCCTCTAGTGTGCCTCCTCATATTCCAAAGGTTGTTGACTAGCAATAAGAGTCTATGGGTGATATAGAGGGAAGACTAACCCTCTTTACTAGAGTGAAATAAACATAAGTAAATAACATAAAAAATATAAACATCACATCCATAAAAAATAAAAATGTACTAAAAATACTATGTCTCATCCCATGTTATAACATAATGATGTTATACCCAAAACAGGCTAGGAAGTACATAGTGATCTATAATTATAATTGCCCCAAAAATAAATGTAAGAAGAATAAACAAAAATAGAATCACCCTAGGAGATCCTAAGATCTAGATTGGATCCCAAATTCAAATCATGTCCAAATCGTACAAGAAATCATCACATCACACTACTAGAAAAATTGATATTTATGACGGTATATTTACGACAGGTTCCCATCGTAAATGGCCCATTACGGAAAAGGGCGTCACAAATATTACATTTTGTGATAGACTGTCCCAAAAAGTCATTATTTGTGATGGGCAGTGGAACCATCACAAATAGGTTCAGTGAGTTATTTTAAAAAGCCTATTACGACGGGATGACTACTCATCACAAAAACTTTTCCCAACTTTTTTTAAAACCTTTTTGTGAAAGACCGTTGCAATTAGTATTTACAACAGGCCCATCATAAATAATTGAAAAAAAACAAAAAAATATTAATAATAATATAATAATAATATAAATGAAATAATATTATCAATATTAGTACAATAAAATTATTTATAAAATAATATTAATAATATTAATAATATAATATTAATATAAATGAAATAATAATATTAATATTAGTAAAATAAAATTAATTATAAAATAATTAAATAATAATATAATAATAATATTATTAATATTAATATCAGTAATTATTCATAATTATTCTTAATTATTCCTAATTATTGCTAATTATTACTAATTATTACTATTTATTTATAATTATTACTATTTATTACTAATTAGTAGTATTTATTAGTATTTATTACTAATTATTACTAATTATTACTAATTATTCCTAATTATTACTAAATATTCTTAATTATTACTAATTAATCCTATTTATTACTTTTTATTCTTAATTATTACTATTTATTACTAATTATTAGTATTTATTAGTATTTATTACTAATTATTACTATTTATTACTAATTATTCCTAATTATTACTAAATATTCCAAATTATTACTAATTAATCCTATTTATTACAAATTAATCCTAATTATTACTAATTAAACCTAATTATTACCAATTAATCCTAATTATTACTAATTAATCCTAATTATTACTAATTATTACTAATTATAACTAATTAATCTTAATTATTACTAAATATTATTAATTACTACAAATTAATCCTACTTATTACTAATTATTACCATTTAGTAGTAATTAATCTTAATTATTACCAATTAATATAACTATTACTAATTAATCCCCATTATTACAAATTAATCCTAATTATTACAAATTAATCCTAATTATTACCAATTAATCCTAATTATTACTAATTATTTTTTAATTATTACTAATTAATCCTAATTATTACGAATTTATCCTAATTATTATAATTTATTTATAATTATTACAATTTATTAAAAATTATTAAAAATTATTACTAATTATTACAATTTATTTCTAATTATTACAATTTATTACTAATTATTACAATTTATTACTAATCATTACAATTTATTACTAATTCTTACTAATTATTTATAATTATTACTAATTATTTATAATTATTACTAATTATTTATAATTATTACTAATTATTTCAAATTAACACTCACACACAATTATTCATAAAAATAAATACTTAAAAAACAAATATCTAATTCTAATTTAATTTAATTGCATATCATTAACAAAAATTATAAATAATTCAAAATAAAATAAATTAACTAAACAATAAAAAATTAGATAAATACCTTAAAACTGAAGCTTTCAGAGTATAAAATCCACGAATTATGCTCCAATTTAAAATATTAAAATATGAAAATTTTTTGAAGATTTTTTTTAGTTTAAATAGAGAGAGAAGTTGAGAAAGGAGTAGAATGAGAGGAAAAATAGATGGGGGGTATATATAGGTTATCTTATTTGGGACGAGGTTATTTGTGACGGGACCCATTGCAATTGACCATTGCCTGCATTAATTATGGTCGGTCAATAAAAAGTTTTTTGTGATGGGCACCGTCGCAAATGGTTACCTGCCAACATACTATTTGTGACGAGAAACGTATCCCGTCCCAAATACTAAAAACTGCTGCCGAGAATTTGCGACGGGAATTGGGCACCCAACGCAAATGCCCTTCCCACAATTTGGCACGCATTTCATGCCAAACCTTTTGCGACAAGTCCTTACTCACCCGTCACAAATATCTATTATTTGCGATGGGCTGATTGTCCCGTTGTAAATAACCCCTTTCGATAGGTTATTTGTGTCGGTCCCCTGACCCATCGCAAATGACCATTTTTCCCATAGTGTCGGTCCATGACCCGAACCTGTAACATATGAACAAGTAACATCTACTCAGGTACCCAAACGCCATGGATACCCAAGTAGGGTGTAATTAAAACTTATTTGGCCACCACCAATGGTTTCTAATGAAAAATTAGTCTATACATATAAATCATAATGCTGTGCAACATGTAAATAAAGTAGTAAAATAGTAATGGGCAATAGAAACAAAAGGAACTGAGTTAAGCATTGGGTCTCATAAAGGAAACCCAAGCGAACTCTACATGACTCATCCATCACTAATAACTATGATCACAGTGGAAGCATCATTTCATAATCTTGTTCCAAGGTGCACTACCAAGGAAACCATGATTGAGTGACCTAAGAAGAATCCATGTGGCACAAATGGGCATTCCCTCTTTTCCATTCTCATGAATAAATATCTAACTAGTTCAAACTCAAGGGATCACTATTGATATTTAAAAGCATGAATCCATTGGAATCTTGTATATCACCCAAGGTATTACTTACAAATACTAATTGAACCAAATCCAGGGAGATCATCCCATTACATTCAACAAGGCATGCCCTTGAGAATTTGTGATATTAATCCATATAATTCAAAAAGTATATACATTACCCAAATCCATGGGGAATCCACCCCATGGAATTCAATGTAATTAATCTATATAAAATTCACTTGCTTGTTCAAGGAATTCTATACAATTGGAACATATTGAATCTAAAGGTGTATTTACACCATGGCATTCACATGTTTCCACTAATGGAATCCTATCCTCATCCATGGCCTTACACTCTAATACCAACCACGAGGATTCCAAGGAGGTCCTATAAGGAATTCCTTACTCATATAAATTACCAAATATATCGATTATGTCATTATTTCACAATATAATTAATAAAAAATTCTTTAAAAACATAATTTAATCCAAAATTATCCATTTAGGTTCAAATTGAATTTCCTTTTAAGTATTTTATATCCATAAGCATAAAGTGGTCAAAAAAAGTCATCCTTGTCATCCTAATTTCCTTTTTAAAACATTATAACACTAAGGGTATCCCTAGACTACCCCTTTAGCTCACCTAAAAACATGAAAAAAGAAATAGTCATATCATTAAATAGTTCAAATATGAATACCTCAAATCAATCCATTTACCTAATTCCAAAGGGGATCTATATCATCATTAAAGTAGTTAAACCACTAAATTTTATTTATTTGGGTCAATCACTAAAGGTTCGACATGACCACACTTGATAAAGATGAGATATAAGGGCTAAACTTTAGGGGAAATCATTTAGACCATGTAAAATTAATGACACCTTATCCTTTTATTCAAAGGGACAAAAACTTTACCAAGGCCAATTAACCATGTGTTATCGACTAAGAACCTAACTAAAGTCACAACACCACAAAAATTAATTATAATCAATAGTTATATTTAATTAATCAAGTAAAAAGGAATAATGGTGAAACACCCATTTAAAGCTCTAACCGCACCGAAACCATATCCAAACAGTCCTCATCATCCTTTGAAGTAACCTCAACCACGTACTGAACCAAATCCCCAAGAGGAAATTACAATATGAGCACCAATTAATTTCAATACTGAAGAAAAACCATAATTAAATAGTTAGTGCCACTCAACTTCATCGATAACTTGTGCAATGTCATGCAGAAGTCATCTTAGGATTGCCACCACACAATCCAACCAGAATCCCCAAAATAAATAATTGATTCCACCATGATCTAGTGAAATTTCAACCAAAAAACAAAACCAGAAAATAAAAACGAGGATGAAAAATAGGAGGAGACCAAAGGAGAGATGACAGGTGAGACATAACATTAACTGCAAAAAAAAAATGCCAAAACACACCCTAAATCAAGGGTTTTTTAAGGTAGGAATGGAGGGAGTCAATAGAGGACCTACACACAAAAACATATGGGAAGAGAGGGCATGTCCCCTAAAAAATCCATGGGATAAATCTCACAATTTCCACATTAAAAATACCACCAGTGAGCTAGCAGAATCCACTAGCTAGCCTATTGATACAAGTAGTGGCTACTTCCACTTAAAGGCACCACTGACTAGTTGGCGATCTATTAAAACTTATAGTTGTAAAGACCCGGAAATTTCAAGGGAAATTTTTTCTTAATTTTCTTTGGAATTTTACAAGAACGCAGTTTCTGACAGCGCCTGATTCTGAGGCACGGTGTGCCCAGAATTAATTTCCAAAGATTGGATCGGGTACGTTTAGTGAACGAGTGAGCGGGAATTTCTAACTTTTGAACCGGTGCTCGGAATAGAATTCTGAGGGCACCAATAAACTCGCAACGCCGGTAATCGCTTAAGGGGACCTTTACCGTAGTTGCGTTTGTGCGGGTGAAGAAGTTAATTTTTGAGGTTTATTTAAAAAAGTAAATAAAATTGTTGAATCAATTTTATTTCATGTCATGTGGTTAACTTCTCCCATGGGAAGTTGTTGGTGGGCCCACATCCACCCAACTTCCCATGTGTGGATATTTGAAAGGGTGGGGCCCACACGAACCACCCACCTTTTCAAATTCCTTAAACTCCCTAACCCTCTTAACCCCTCACTTTCCTAACTCCCCATTAACTCACTTCATTAATTTTTGACAACTTGTTATAATTAATTAAGTGAGTTACTTAATTTCAAACTCTTGAAATTCAAATGGTTAGGTTGTGTTAATAAAATAAGACTTAGTCTTATTTTATTATTGTTAGATTTTTGCAACCTTGAGAGGATTGGGGAAGCGGTCTTTTTCTTCTTCAACCTCGACGAAGAACGCGAAAAACACCGTTCTTCAATGAAGAACTTCTCCGCCGAAGAACACGGTTCTTCCGTGATGCCGTATCCACAATGCGACGTTATTCTTCCGCATTTTCTCTTCCATGACGGTTTTCCACGACGAAATCACCGTCAACGACTTCGAATCCTCGCTTCGCGACGTCGACGTTCTTTTCCCGCGACGCCCGACCTCCGCGACGCTCGTCTTCTGCGGCTCGTTGACGAACACCGTTCCTGAACCGAGGTAGGGGATTATTTTATTTAATTATTTTCCGTTCATGAATCTAGCTTATCGATTATCATGGATTTTCGACTGGATGATATTGTTTAATGAGAGGGGGGTCGGACCGCACAAACACGGCCGAACCCCCCCTCCTATGTTCATGTTTGATTCTTTATAGATGGAATGGAATGGAGAGGTGTCGTCGCACCACGCAGGAATCACACGACAAGTATTACGCGACGCCATCGCGCCACGCCGTGGAAGGAAGTTTAAGAATGCGACGCCGTCGCGCCGCGTCGAAGAAAACCAAAGAACCGCGGTCGGAGTCGGGCCGCGACGAAGGGGCGTGACGCCATCGGGTCGTGCTGGAAAACTACAAAGACGACGCTATTCGTTTTGACATCCGGATTGACGGGCGACGAAGAAGCAGGCCGTTTTGGCGTTTTAATCCCTTAGCATTGAAGGTGGGGTCCCGGGGGGACCATAGGCGAAGACGACAGGAGGAACGGACCACCGGAGCGCGTTCGGTGGTCCGCGGAAGGTGGCGGCGGCGCGCCGCCGGAGGGTTGGCGGCCGGCGGATCCGCCGCCGGCCTCAATTAGCGGCAGGCAGGGGATTCGCGCACCCCGCTCCGTGGTTCGGCTCGGCCACGTTGGCTGAGCTGCGGCCGGCCGGTCGGGCCGGACCGAGCCGGGCCGGGCCGGGCCGGGCCCATACCCCCATTTTCGGGCCACTTTCGGTCAAATGCCCATATCATGAGCTGTAGACCTCCGTTTGACGCGCCGTTAGCGGAAACACGATCCTTGGATCGAGACGGTCGTTTCGGTATATTACACTTAAGGTTGTGGAGAACTTTGGGTTCGGCCGGGTTGGTTCGTACACGAAACCAACCGGGCGCTCGGAGCGGAAACGCTCGTAACATGAGTTCCGGACGTCCGAATGACGTGCCTTCGACTTTGTTGAATTCCTCTAAGTGAGACAGATCTTTTGGCTTCCTCCGCTCGAGGTTTGGATGCCGTCGGAGTGCAGTCGGGTTGGTTCTCTCACGAAACCAACCGGGCCCCTGGAACAAAAAAGCCAATAACTCACAGACCGAACGTCCGATTGATGCACCGTCTGTCTCGTTGATTTCCTCTTGATGAGACGGAACTTTTGGCATACTTCGCCCGAGTTTTGGATACATTTGGATAGTGGCCGGGTTGGATCGCACCCGAAATCCAACCGGGCCCCTGGAACGGAAAAACTGATATCTTTCAGACAGGACGTCCGTTTGACGAACCGTCAGCGGCATTGTTGATCACGTTGAGAAACGGTCCCTATGAGTATACCCTATGAGTATACCCTATGAGAGTTCGGGGTACAATTGAGTTATGGCTGGGATTGGTTCGCTCACGAAACCAACCGGGCCCCTGGGACGAAAAGGCTAGTAACTCACAGACCAGGCGTCCGATTGACGCGCCGTCTGTTGTGTTGAGACCCCTATGACGAGGCGGTCCTTGAGATACTTCTTATTTGGACTTTGAGATACTTGGAGTATCGACTAGTAGCTCGTGGAGCGGACCCTCCCAGAGACAAGCGTGCGGAGTACGGAGACCGTGTAGCCGATTGAGACCTGACGACTGCTTGACCGACTCGACTTGGAGTGAGTCGACTAGCCCAGTGGAAGGAGCAATACTTTGTGAGGTGCAGACCCATGGCGGATAGAGCACTACCTGTGTGACAGTGCATACCCGCAGTACTCGTCCGGAGAGTACCTCAGCAGGCTACTAGGGGGTGTGCACTACTGTGTTTGGGTGACATACCTCGGCGGGAAGCACTACTGTGTCTGGGTGGCTGACCCGCGGTACTTGACAGGAGGAGTACCTCAGCAGTATTAGGTTAGTGACCAGTACCTTAGAGTCATGATAGGACCACTGTACACTCCAGAGACGGAGCTCTTCAGTAGTTACGGTTTCGATAATGAAAATCCTGGTTTGAGATGAGACTTTTGACCTTTGTGTTTACCTCATGATTGAGATGGGTCACTTGATAACTTAGGTATATTTATGGGCATATACCTGGGTAGTGGTTATCCGTTGATTTCATAATCTTTGCGTTACCTCATGATTGAGATGGGTTACTTGATAACTTAGGTATATGTATTGGAATATACCTAAGTAGAGGTTATCTGTTGAGATCTTCTTTGTGGTTATCCTTGTTGGTTTTAGTGATACCTTGAGGGTCTCGGGGTCCCTAATGAGTATCGTTATACTCACCCCTGCACGGGATATGCCCGCACCTCGTTGTGTTGGTTGCAGACGACGGGCAGTGCTGACAGAGGCCGAGTGTTCGAGGACTGGATGGTACCCGGAGGTGGACTACACGACGAGTCAGTACCCGGAGGTGGACTACATGACGAGACAGTATCTGGAGGGGGACTTCACGGCCAGATGACACACGGAGGAGGTTGATGGGTGAGAGCGTTGAGGAGGCTATCTGTACCTACCCTTCAGGTAGGATCCATGGCGGACGATCCAGGAGCTGCGCTATCTGTACCTACCCTTCAGGTAGGATCCGAGGAGGACGACCCAGGAGCTGCTTCCTTCTTTCAGCTGTTTGCCATTTTCTGTTGTTTTTTTCGTTTAGTTGTAGATGCACTTTCAGTTGGGTTTGTATTCTAGCCCATTTACTTTTCAACACTTTATTTTGTACTGAGTGTTTTGCTTCCGCTTGTACTCTGTGGTGTTTTGTTTACTTTTATAAAGGAAATGCCTTCCCAGTTATCAGAATTTATGCCTTTGGTGCTAGTCGCCAGCCCCTGGCCTATGGAAGGTGGGCTTGGGGTAGTCACGGCACGGGCCCCGAGGACGGGTCGTGACAAATTGGTATCAGAGGAGTCGGTTCTACCGCAGAACTTATAACTCTGATATTTTATTTCTGTGAAGCAATAGTGTTAAGGGTACCGAGTGTGGTATTCAGTTCAGGGAGTCCAGTGTTGGTGAGGGCAGCCGACGTATCCATACACCAGGACCCTGACAACTGATTTCCGACTTTGTGCACGAATACACTGATTGCGTGTGTGTTTTCAAAGGTTTTACCTTAAAACAGCTCAAACCAGGTCAGCTCACCAGGTATAATCGTTTGACCGTGTTACGTTGTTTCTTTCAGGATGCCTTTTCTTGGACGACCAGCTAGTGCCTAGAGGGATGTGCGTACTGACAGCCTGTCGAGCGACAAGGCTTCGGTACAGGTCCCTCTTGCAGTTGAGGCACCAGCGGAGGCACCCGCGGTACTACCATACGTTGGGCCACCAATGCCACCAGCCCCAGCTTTAGGCGATGTACGCCACTTGAGCGCGCTGCACGAGTTCCAGCGCCAGAGGCCACCCAGGTTCCAGGGAGGGACGGACCCGCAGGCGGCTGAGGATTGGCTGGAGGCTGTGGTGAGAGCCTTCAGGCTAGTGGGGACGCCGGCAGACCTCATGGTGATCTTTGCTGCCAGCATTCCTCAGGCAGTAGCAGGCAGGTGGTGGAGCCACTTGTTTCAGTTTTGCGACGGGATGACCTTCGCATGGGAAGACTTCGAGACCTTCTTCAGGGTGGAGTTTGTGCCAGTAGCTCTACACCCCGAGCGTGTACAGGAGCTTCTGCCTTTTCCGCATGTTTTTCAATCAGTAGCCGAGTTATCTGTGGGCAGTAGACAAATGATGCAGAGGTCTAGGAGGACCAGACTAGCGGTTGGACGATCTCGGGTTTTAGGACCAGTGGTGCGGGGCACCCGAGGTGGGGTCAGAGCCAGGCGTGCTAGAAACGGACAATGTTACTCCTACGGCGGGAAGGGTCACCTGGCACGTGACTATTCGACTCCTCATACAGTTGATCCACAGGCGTTGGAGGAGCCACCAAGCCAGAAGCAGCGACGAGTGCTTGAGCAACAGCCGAGCAGTGGACAAGGCAGTAGAGCTCCGGGAGCAAGTGGACAGGAGCGGAACTAGTGGATATGTCCCTTGTACTTCTAGTTCCATGTTGCTGTTATATTTGTGTCTTTGTAGTATGAGCTGCAATAATAAAAAGTCACTTATCTTTGTTTTCTATCCTTTCCTTTTGTTTAGTTGATACTGAGTGGTCCCGGTTAAAACTGTTGACTTGACCCTCACTTTCGAGATTTCTACTGGAGGAGACCCAGTGACCTCACACTGATGCTGACAGTGTGACTCGACCCTTGGAGGCGAGAGTGACAGTTGGATCTCTTAGTAGTTACGTCGAGGCCTTACGACGTCATCCATGGCATGAATGTGTCATTCATGTCAGGATTGACTGTATTAGGAAATGGGTGTGGTTCATCCAGGGGATGAGACCGAGTTTCTCTTTTCAGCAAAAGATAAATTTTAGCAGCTCTTTCAGATCATAGGAAAAGCAGGTGCAGATCATCCAGGAGTGGATGAAGACTACACAGTGCAGTAAGAAACAGGAAACCAGCTCCAGTCTTAGAGACTCAAGCATGTTAAATGTTAAAGAAGAGGAAGCTTAAAGGAGAGATGAGTCTACAAAGCAGCAGACGTGGAGGTAGATCTAGGAGAGCAGCATGAGGTGGTGTACATCTTAACATGGTACAACCACCCGCCTTAGTTATTCCCGCCAGGATCAGGGAGCTGGAGGGCGGAGGAAGAGTGCGGCTGTATGCGGTCAAGGAGTGTGACCCAATGGCTCTAGAAATGAATCAAGGGACAGTCTGTGTCCACTACTAGCTGCTGTAGTAACGGATTTCGATATGAATCATTCCTTGCTTTCACAAATTTTGTTCCAGACCTAGAGTTTCCAATAAGCCGTGGACTTGACCCTCACGTCTGGAGATACCTTGGGAGGAGACTCAATAATCACACTTATGCCGACGGTGTGGTCAGACCCTCGAGGCAAGAGTTCCGGTTGGAATCTCTTGGTGGCAGCGTCGAGGCCTTATGACTTTAGTTTGAGTATGGAATGAGCAATAACTATTCATACTCAAATTGACGGTTTTAGGCAAACGTCGGGATGGGTTTTCCTTGGTCGGCGAAAAGGAAACCCCAGGCAGCATGGGATAAACTCTTTCACAGGAGGGTGCGACCGATCACTCTTGAGTCGGTCAACCTTACCCTCGTAGCGGCAGTCGTTTCGAGTTCCAGTTCTAACAGGAATTGGTGACCTATAGAGTTTGAGGATGACGATCACGTCCTTATACGGGTCTCACCTCGACGAAGTTTACGGAGTTGTGGCCAAGGTGGAAAGTAAACTCTGAGGTTCAACGAACCTTTCTAGGTCCATAGCTGGGTAGGCGAAGTGGTTTACCTCTTGACCCATCCACCTCAGTTGCACCAGGTGCACGACGAATTCCACGTATCTCAACTGAAGAGATACGTGCTCTACCCTTCGCATATCATCGACCATGAGGAGTTGGACGATGACGATGAGGTGTTTTTCACGGAGGTTCCAGTGGGGATCGAGGATCAACAAGAGTGGATCCTACGAGGACGATCGATTCCTCGGGTGAACTTTCTTTGGCAGTACGAAACCTCCAGGTAAGCACATGGGAGCGGAAGGCTCAGATGCGTGCTCTGTACCGTTTTGTGACCCTAGTTTGTGTTGAAGCTTTACGGGGACGTAAAGCCCTAAGGTGGGAGTAATGTAAAGACCTGGAAATTTCAAGGAAATTTTTTTCTTAATTTTCTTTGGAATTTTACAAGAACGCAGTTTCTGACGGCGCCTGATTCCAAGGCCCGGTGTGCCTGGAATTAATTTCCGATGTTTGGCTCGGGTACGTTCAGTGAACGAGCAAGCGAGAATTTCTAACTTTTGAACCGGTGCTCGGAATCGAATTCCGAGGGCACCGATGAACTTGCAACACCAGTAATCTCTTAAGGGGACCTTTACCATAGTTGCGTTTGTGCGGGTGAAGAAGTTAATTTTTGGGGTTTATTTAAAAAAGTAAATAAAATTGTTGAATCAATTTTATTTCATGTCATGTGGTTAACTTCTCCCATGGGAAGTTGGTGGTGGGCCCACATCCACCCAACTTCCCATGTGTGGATATTTGAAAGGTTGGGGCCCACACAAACCACCCACCTTTTCAAATTCCTTAAACTCCCTAACCCTCTTAACCCCTCACTTTCCTAACTCCCCATTAACTCACTTCATTAATTTTTGACAACTTGTTATAATTAATTAAGTGAGTTACTTAATTTCAAACTCTTGAAATTCAAATGGTTAGGTTGTGTTAATAAAATAAGACTTAGTCTTATTTTATTATTGTTAGAGTTTTTCAACCTTGAGAGGATTGGGGAAGTGGTCTTCTTCTTCTTCAACCTCGACGAAGAACGCGAAGAACACTGTTCTTTAACGAAGAACTTCTCCGCCGAAGAACACGGTTCTTCCGCGACACCGTATCTGCGACACAACGTTCTTCTTCCACGTCGTCTCTTCCGCGACAGTTTTCCACAACGAAATCACCATCAACGACTTCGAATCCTCGCTTCGCGACGTCGACGTTCTTTTCCCGCGACGCCCGACCTCCGCGACGCTCGTCTTCCGCGGCTCGTTGACGAACACCGTTCCTGAACCGAGGTAGGGGATTATTTTATTTAATTATTTTCCGTTCATGAATCTAGCTTATTGATTATCATGGATTTTTGACTGGATGATATTGTTTAACGAGAGGGGGGCCGGACCGCACAAACACGGCCGAACCCCCCTCCTATGTTCATGTTTGATTCTTTGTGGATGGAACGGAATGGTGAGGTGTCGTCGCACCACGCGGGAATCACACGGAAAGTATTACGCGACGCCGTCATGCTGCGCCGTGGAAGGAAGTTTAAGAATGCGACGTCGTCGCGCCGCGTCAAAGAAAACCAAAGAACCGCGGTCAGAGTCGGGCCGCGACGAAGGGGCGCGACGTCATCGGGTCGTGCTGGAAAACTGCAAAGACGACGCTATTCGTTTTGACATGTGGATTGACGGGCAACGACGAAGTAGGCCATTTTGGCGTTTGAATCCCTTCGCAGTGAAGGTGGGGTCCCGGGGGGACCATAGGTGAAGACGGCAGGAGGAACAGACCACCGGAGCGCGTTCGGTGGTCCGCGGAAGGTGGCAGCGGCGCGCCACGCCGGCGCGGCAGCGCCGGCGACTGGAGGGTTGGCGGCCGGCGGATCTGCTGCCGGCCTCAATTAGCGGCTAGTGAGGGAGTCGCGCACCCCGCTCCGCGGTTCGGCTCGTCCACGTTGGCTGAGCCGCGGCCGGCCGGTCGGGCCGGACCGAGTCGGGCCGGACCGAGCCGGGCCGGGCCCAGACCCCCGTTTTCGGGCCACTTTCGGTCAAATGCCCATATCTTGAGTTGTAGACCTCCGTTTGACGCACCTTCAGCAGAAACGCGATCCTTGGATCGAGACGGTCATTTCAGTATATTACACTCAAGGTTTCGGAGAACTTTGGGTTCAGCCGGGTTGGTTCGTACACGAAACCAACCGGGCGCTCGGAGCGGAAATGCTCGTAACTTGAGTTCCGGACGTCCGAATGACGTGCCGTTGACTTTGTTGAATTCCTCTAACTGAGACGGATCTTTTGGCTTACTCCGCTCGAGGTTTGGATGTCGTCGAAGTGCGGTCGGGTTGGTTCGCTCACGAAACCAACCGGGCCCCTGGAACAAAAAGGCCAATAACTCACAGACCGGGCGTCCGATTGACGCACCGTCTGTCTCGTTGATTTCCTCTTGATGAGACGGAACTTTTGGCATATTTTTCCCGAGTTTTGGATACAGTTGGATAGTGGCCGGGTTGGATCGCACCCGAAATCCAACCGGGCGCCTGGAACGGAAAAACTGATATCTTTCAGACAGGACGTCCGTTTGACGAACCGTCAGCGGCGTTGTTGATCACGTTGAGAAACGGTCCCTATGAGTATACCCTATGAGAGTTCGGGGTACAGTTGAGTTACGGCCGGGATTGGTTCGCTCACGAAACCAACCGGGCCCCTGGGACGAAAAGGCTAGTAACTCACAGACCGGGCGTTCGATTGACGCGCCGTCTGTTGTGTTGGGACCCCTATGACAAGGCAGTCCTTGAGATACTTCTTCGTCGGACTTTGAGATACTTGGAGTATCGACTAGTAGCTCGTGGAGAGGACCCTCCCAGAGATGAGCGTGCGGAGTACGGAGACCGTGTAGCCGACTGAGACTTGGCGACTGCTTGACCGACTCGACTTGGAGTGAGTCGACTAGCCCAGTGGACGGAGCACTACTTTGTGAGGTGAAGACCCATGGAGGACGGAGCACTACCTGTGTGACATTGCATACCCGCGGTACTCGTCCGGAGAGTACCTCAGCAGGCTACTAGGGGGTGTGCACTACTGTGTTTGGGTGACATACCTCGGCGGGAAGCACTACTGTGTCTGGGTGGCTGACCCGCGGTACTCGACATGAGGAGTACCTTAGCAGTCTTAGGTTAGGGAGCAGTACCTCAGAGTCGTGACAGAACCACTATACACTCCAGAGACGGAGCTCTTCATCATTTACGGTTTCGATAATGAAAATCCTGGTTTGAGCTGAGACTTTTGACCTTTGTGTTTACCTCATGATTGAGATGGGTCACTTGATAACTTAGGTATATGTATGGGAATATACCTGGGTAGTGGTTATCCGTTGATTTCATAATCTTTGCGTTACCTCATGATTGAGATGGGTTACTTGATAACTTAGGTATATGTATGGGCATATACCTAAGTAGAGGTTATCTGTTGAGATCTTCTTTGTGGTTATCCTTGTTGGTTTTAGTGAGACCTTGAGGGTCTCGGGGTCCCTACTGAGTATCGTTATACTCATCCCTTCACGGGCTATGCCCGCACCTCGTTGTGTTGGTTGTAGACGACGGGCAGTGCTGACAGAGGCCGAGTGTTCAAGGACTGGACGATACCCGGAGGTGGACTCCACGACGAGTCAGTACCCGGAGGTGGACTACATGACGAGACAGTATCTGGAGGGGTACTTCACGGCCAGACGACACACGGAGGAGGTTGACGGGCGAGAGCGTTGAGGAGGCTATCTGTACCTACCCTTCAGGTAGGATCCGTGGCAGACGATCCAGGAGCTGCGCTATCTGTACCTACCCTTCAGGTAGGATCCGAGGAGGAAGACCCAGGAGCTGCTTCCTTCTTTCAGCTGTTTTCCATTTTTTGTTGTTTTTTTCGTTTAGTTGTAGCTGCACTTTCAGTTGGGTTTGTATTCTGGCCCATTTACTTTTCAGCACTTTCTTTTGTACTTAGTGTTTTGATTCTGCTTGTACTCTGTGGTGTTTTGTTTACTTTTATAAAGGCAATGCCTTCCCAGTTATCGGGATTTATGTCTTTGGTGCTAGTCGCTAGCCCCTGGCCTATGGAAGGCGGGCTTGGGGTAGTCACGGCACGGGCCCCGAGGACGGGTCGTGACAATAGTAGCCACCCCAACCACTCCTCTATGATCTATCAAGCTCTTTGATACCACCTCATACCTATTCTAATTCCAAAACACCTCTATCAAGGTTTTGAAACTCTCAGAATTCCATTTTGAGGCCTTACTCAAAGTCCCAACCATCCACTATTTGAAAATATCAAAAAATCTATTGAAAAAAATGGATAAAGGAATGTGTGGAATTACAAAATCCCCACCATAATACTTCTCATCCTCAATAATTCCCAATGGTCCTCCATCTGCCTCCCCTAACCCACACTAGTCGCCAATTCAAGGTTGATTGGCGTTGTTCCGTTTCTAAGCACCCAAAGCACCACCATGGCACGACCTTTAGTTTACGGCATTCCAACCACCAAGACATGAGCCAATTTTTATTGTCAACATATAAACAACAATATGAAACTTTCACTCGATCCCATCAATCCCTAGTATAAATTTTGTTTCCATACAAACACCCATAAGGACTATGAATCCCCCCATAATCTTTATCCTATAACCAAAAAAATTGGATACCTTAGAACCACACCTTTATAATTTATTAAGGAAACTTGAACCCACACTCTAATAACATGATAGATGTGGATTCAAACTCACTGCACCTGAAAAGATCCTAAAACATCTGTTAAAAAATTATCACCCATACTCTTTTATAAAAATCAATAGAAGATGGACGCATAACCTCTATCCATGAAAAAACTAGAAAGATACAAAAATTTCCTTGAAGAACCTAGTTTTATTCCCAAAATTCATCCCTTAACCCTAGAATGAAATTATAGATGAGCATCACAAAATTTCACTTCCAAAACAATATACAAACCCAAGTTAAACCATTCATAGCTGACTTTTCATAAAAATACTCAACCCTGACTACCAATGTGTCAAAAATTGACATGATTACAATGCCTTCATACTCAAAGGCTTATTGAGTTCACCCAAACAAGATTTTCAGACTCCATACCCAACTTATAGTCAGTTTCCATGGTTAGACCTATAACTACTGAAACCATCATCATGCCCTACCTCACATACCCACATACCTCCACCCTAATCACCTTTGGATCACTTTAAAAAAATTCCAAGACTAAATATAATACTTAGTTTTAACCCACCACCACTACTTGTTTTATATTTGAAATTCCCTATAGAATCTAGGTAAACACCTTACTGTATCCTCACCAGCATCCCGATGCCACCTCGACCATGCAACAGTTAGTTCCACACTCCTGTGACCCTTCCAACACAAGGGTCATGAGACCCAAATGAAACATCAATCCCCACTACAAGAGTTTTATTTTCATTACTTCTCTTGATAAAAACAAAAAATCTATGAAATACACTCAATTTATCACCAATCTCAAGGTCAAATTTGGTCATCCCATTCTCACAAGAGTGGAAACATAAATCATCAACTACCACAAGTTTATAGCTTCTGAGAATGGAACCCATGAAATTTTATAACATGCGGTCCATAATTAGGGACATCCTTCTAATAGCCTATGGATAACTCCACACCATATAGACCTACTTATACCAATCCTCAATCATAACATCCATGATCACAACTTTAAACTAACACATTACCCTCACTCGCTCCATGATTAATAGACTCAAACAAAACCCAAAAATTCCAATTACTTGAAACCTTATCATATATGAAACTATACTCCAATCCATTTTTGATGCCAACCTCCATTGCAGGGACATGTCAAACCACATTTAGAGAACCCATGAAACCCTACCCACAACCATGAAATCCAACCATTATTACCCCACTCCAAGAAAAAATTATCAACTGAAATCTACCATGGTCCCACAACTCCCTTACAAGTAGCTGTGAGATAACATCTACCAAGTAACTACCACTACTGCACCACTCAAGATTCTCAAATATTTGAAAAATTCCCAATGAAATGAAAATGATCCGCTTTAACCAACTCAAAATTAGCAGTTCCCATGCTTAGCTTGCATGTGCCACCTTGTTTCCATAAAAAATAAAAAATCAATTACTCTCCAACAACTATTCACATAAACCCAATGACATCATGAATCTTTGATATATTCCTACCTCCTCAACCTCAAAAAACCTCAGGGTCTCACACTACCTTGTAACAATTTCCCAACCTAAATCAAATTCCCAAGAGTCATGGATCACTAGAACAAGTTTCAAATTCCCTCTTAAAATATCTGTCCATGACCCCTATACCATTAGACTCATCGGGCTTGATTAATCCTAAACGCTTCCATATAATTGGATATACATCACTCTTGAGTCAAGACTACATCCATGAATACCTCAATACCACCCATTATCTAGAATTATTTTTTTCCCAGAGTGTCTAACCACCATTTCCTTACATTTTCACAAAATGAGAAACCATTGGGATAGGAATCAAACAGATCTGTCCCTCATATATAGCCAATAAATCCAAATAAGTAGCACTCAGGGCTCCATAAACAACAAAATACTAGGTTACTCACAAGATTTTGTTGACCACTCTAAGGGTATAATTACACACAAGGCACCACACACCCCAAACCAAAATACCTTACTAGAACTATCTTACATGAGATGAGAATTCTCAAGAAATCTATTTGACTAAACTACATGTCTCTAAGAAATTCCCATTCCTTAGATCCGTCCCATAGAATTTCACCATGCTTCATTAATACTATGATTCCTCACCCCAAATCACTGATGAATACACCATTGAAAGAAAACTAGTGAATGGTATATTTAGGCATCCAAGTAATCCCACCCTCTAAAAAATAACCTTAAACTAAAGCACTAGAACACAAGTTATTAACTAGGGAAATAGGGGAATTTAACATGCCTAAGATACACCCTCTATATATCCACCTACATACTGATTCTATTAATCTAGGTAATATACCCATGCATCATGAATCTAAATAATACAAAGACCAGATCAACCCCTCACACAACTACCTATAAAAAAATAAAAACCTAACAAACAAACCTTTATTCAAATTTGAAAACAAAAGGTTCTACCACCTAACTAAGGGTCATAAATCACATCAATATAGGGTAAAAAAACACCCTATCTCTCATATCAAGGTCACACAACAAATAGAATTCCATCACCAACCGCCCATCCTAAAGGCCAACACGACCAACCAGGGTCAGAACTCTAACTTGGTTCACAAAATATAATAGAACTTCCGCTAACTAAAACAATATCCATAACCATGGTCTCACCAACCAGGATCTAAATCTAGAATAAAAACTCAAAAATAAGATCACAACCCAAGATCTACACCCGAACAAGACTACTCTTAATGGTCCACCTCCAATATAAGGGTTAAAACATGGTTTCTCCTTTGATCCCCATCTACCCACTACTAAACTTTAAACATTTTCCTCATAAAATCAAAATCTCTAAATCTTGGATAGATAAGGTTTCATTAACAAGATATTTGGGAAAATTTTGTCTAGATTTCTTAATGAAACTTTATTTAACCAATATCATCATTTATTTTATCTATATCTCAAGTGTCACACATATTTTAGGTCTTTTTAATTTTCCAAGACCATCACCCTAGACTATTATATGAAGTGTGAAATAGAAGTTATAGAGGAAAATGATCTTTTATTTTTAATTTTCACCCCTTTAACTAACAGAGATATCAATAAAAACCAAGGAGTTAAATACCATCATTATTAAGGTTTCACATTTAAGCCTCTTTATAGCACATTAATATTCCATGTTAATCATTCATAATTTATTTAGATATCAAAACATGGTTTGGTTTGATAATATTACATCCACAAGTTATAGAGAAAAAATTTATAATTTTCTTATTGGAACCATATTTAACCTAAACTATTACATTAATAACCCATTTATATATTCCCATAATTTTATAAGGGGTCAAACTAGGAGGTGACCATGTAGAGTGAAACCATAGACTTATATTTAAGAAACACCATATAATGGTTATAGACACTTTAAAAAACAAACCCATATTAGTCATTTAAATCTATAAGAAGATATAATTTACTAAAAAATATAATCCATAATAGTAAGTAAAACACCAAAATTATAATAATACTAGGAAATAATCAATCATAAGAAATATATATCTAATATATAAATGTTATTTTCCTAGAATGATGAATGAATAGACACACCTCTTATTTCCATACTAGTCTAAGAGATAAAAATCACATAAATAAATAACATCACACCCAAGTGTTCCACTCAAGGTGGAAATAAATCAATTGTAAAAGAACAACTAAATAATAATAATTCCCATCCCTAAAAAGTTATATTTCCTCCATAAATGGGTTTAAAAATACCTGGAATGATCTCATAAAATGATCGAAAACATCATAGTGTCCTGTCTACCACACATAAATGTTAAGATACACCTTTGATTCTATTTTTTCCCATCCTGACTCAGGAGTCACTAAACGAGTGCCCCGAATCAGTGAGACACATGACCTCAAGCATGACTCCATATATACCAAAGGATACTGACTAGTAGTGAGGGTCTATGGGTGATATAGTGGGAGAGAATATACCCTCTTTATGAGATTTCACAACATATAAGTAAATAAGGGAATCTATATAAACAACACATCCAAAATAAATAAACAATTACTAAAAATACCAACTATTATCCCATGCTATAACCTAATGATAGTATTTCAAAAATAGATAGGGAAGTATATAATAATTAATAATTATAATATCCCCCCAAAAAATAAAGGAAAAAATCCTAAAGATAGAATCACCCTAGGAGGTCCTATGCTCTTGCTCGAATCCCAACTCACAACTCCATTCAGACCATATAAGCAAGCATTACATCAAGCCATGTCCTGAACCTATAAACTATGAAAAAGTAACATTTTATCAAGTACCCAAGTTCCATGGAGGTTTGAGTAGAATGTGAGTAAAAATAATTTGGCCACCATCAATAATGTATAATGAAAATCCGGTCTCTACATTTATATCATAATTTTGTGTGACATATAGATAATGAAGTAAAATAATACTGGACTGAAGAAACAAAAAGAACTAAGTTGAACCTCATGTCATTGGAAAAAAATCCAAGAAAAAACTACATTCTTAATCTATAATTAATAACTCTGATCTTAGTGGAATCATAATTTCATAATTTGGTTCCAAGGAACACTACCAAGGAAACCATGATCAAGTGGCTTGAGAGGAATCCATGTGACTCAAACTAGCATTATATCCTAGCCATTATTGAGAATAAACCTCTGAATAGTTTGAACTGATGGGATCCACCTTGAAATTTAGAATCATGTCTCGATTGGAATCCCAACTCATGATTATGGAATTAAAAACCAATATTAATTGATCCAAATCTAGGTATATCATCCTGTGACATTCAATAAGGGACAACTTTAAGACTCTACAACATTAATCCATGGAATTAGAAAAGTATATAAATTACCTAAATCCAATGGAAATCCACCCCATGACATTCATATTAATAAATCTGTGTAGAATCCACTCTATCAAGGAATTCCATAACATTATACCCCATTGAATCCAGAGGTTCCTTCACACCCTGATGTTTTCATCTTCTCCCTAATGTAATCTTATGATCATCCATGGAATTCCACTCTAATACCAACCATGAATAATCAAAGGAGATCCTCCAAGTAATTCCTTAATCAAATTCATTATCAATGATCTCAATCATGTCATTATTTCACAATTTAAATAATAAACAATTCTTCAAAAATAAAATTTAAGTCAAAATTCACCATTCAGGTTCAAATCACATTTCTATTTAATTATTCAAGGGATGTAAGAATAAAAGGATCCTATAGGTCATCTTAGTCATCCCACTTTCCCCATTAAACTATTATTACATTAAGGTTAGCCCTATAATACTCCTTTTTTTCTCACTCAAAACATGGAAAAAGCAACACTCAACTCTTTAAAAAGTTTAACTCAGTCTACCATAAATCAACCTATTTCCCCAAGCCCAAAGGGGTTATATGTCATAAATAAGGTAAATTAACCAATAAATATAATTTATTTACTTAAATCACCAAAGTTTTGGAATGACCACACATATAAAATATGAAATAAAATGGAAATAATTTAATATTAATCAATTAGAACACCTACCTTTAATGATGGTTTCCACTTTTATTCTAAGGATTGAAAATTTTCTAAGGCCCTATGAGACCGTTTCATCAACCAAGAACCTAACTCAAGCCATGAAACCACAGTAATTAATTATAATAAACAATTATAATTAATTAAAAAATTAACCAAAAAGGTATAATTATGAAAAACCCACCAGAAGTTATCACTGCACTAGAACCATAGTCAAACACTCATCACTAACCTATGACATACCATGAATAAATACCGAGAAAAATAACTAAGTGGAAATTCTATGTCGATCACCAATTATGTTTTAAATTAATTAAAAATATTAATAAAAATGGAGACACTGCATACCTTCATAAAAAAGATGTGAGATGATGTGAAAAAGTCATATTGGGATCTCCTTTATGCATGACAACTAAAATCCCATAAAATAAATGGGTGATTCCACTATGGTCTAGTGAAAATATATCCAAAATACTAAACCAAAAAATAAAAATTAGAAAGAACAAGATAGGAAGACCAAATGAGAAAGGTAAAGGGTGAGACTAACCTTAAACCACTGATGAATTAACCCAAAACACACCACAAATCAAGGGTTATTAAAGGGAGGAAGAGAGTGAGTCATTGGAGGATGCACTCATAAAAACACAGGGGAAGAGTGGGGATGCCCCCTCAAAAACCATAGGGGATAATTTCATACCCCCCATAAAAATCACACCGAATAGCTAGTGTCTATAGGAAATAGATACTGCCACTGCCAGACACCACCAATGAGCCGATGATACCAGCTGGCTAGATAATGGTCTATTTAAACTTATAAAAACCACCTCATCCACTCCCAAACACACCCATGGGATCCCATCTACCAAAAAATCCCCATTCCAAATCCAAATAACCTATCTTGATGTCTTTAAAATATTGTAATTTTGTTTTGAGGTTCGGTTCAAATTTTATCCCATCCACCATTTGAAAAGTTCAAACACCCTATTAAATACCAAATGTCTGAATGAATTCATGATTCTACATTACTCATAAAGTATCAGCCAAGGATAGATGTAAGTGAGGGTGGAAACTATAAATGGGATTTACACCTCCCATTAATTAAGTAGTAAAAATGATATCTTGAAGAATTTGGTACAAATATCATATACCCTATTTTTAATAGTGAATGGGTGATCCCACTGTAAATTGATCCTTAGAAGGAATGAATATTAGAAAAAATTAAAATGAGTTAATCTATAATAAAATTGTGTTATTCTAGAGAGTTTTTATTAATTTTAATAAGCTAAATGATATAATTAGGTAGGATTAACTTACCATTATGTTCATTTATCAAATTATATACTGGTTATCCAAAAATAAGTACTATTTATTTCTTGATGGATACTCTAGTTACAATCAAATTACATGGAATAATAGGATCAGAGAAAAACCACTTTCACCTATCTTTATGGGATGTTTTCATACCAATGAATGCTATTTGGAATATGTAATATACCCACAAAATTTCAATGTTGTATGAAACACATATTTCATTGAATATTGGGATAATTTCTTGAAGTTTTTATGGATGATTTCTCTATTTATGGGAATTTTTTCAAAGTATGTCTTATGAATCTTGAATTGATTTTGAAACGATGTAAAGATATGTACATTATTCTAAAATAAGATAAGTTCCATTTTATAGTGATAAATATGATGATGCTTAAAACAAAAAATTTAAGCGTTAGAATAGAGATTGATACCCCCAAGATCAAGGTTATAAAAAAATTGTTAGAACCCTTTATGGCAAGGGAGATATGAATATTTTTTAGAGATTTTTTTTATCATAATTTTATTAAGTATTTCACCCAAAATTAGCATCCCCTCACCCATATCTTAGAAAAATAAGTAATTTTATGATTCAGTCAATGTTGAAAAAATAATTTAAGGAGATAAAGGAAAGATTAATCACTACTCCAATCATGTAACCCTTAAATTAGGAGGAACCATTGGAACTCAGATGTGATACAAGTGATTATTATATGGGGGAAGTGATTTCACAAATGATAGATATATATATTTTTGGTTAATATACTATGAAATCAGAAGTCTTATGAATAATCAAATCAACTAAACCACAATGGATTATTAATTACTTTTAGTGGTATTTTATTTTGAAAAGTTTATCCTATATATTTTAATCTCTAAATTGGTGGTGTACTACAATCATGTAATTCTTAAATATACATTAAACAAGAAGGATGAAAAAACATTCTTCATTAGGTGGAACTTGTTACTCTAGGAGTTTGACATTGATATCAAGAATAAGAGTGTTTTAGAGAAATTAGTAGCTAATCATATCTCAAGGATAGAATACTAGGAAGTGGATATCGAAGATGAATTTTTAGATGAAAATTTGTTTGAAAAAAGTTGATAGAGAAAACATGGTTCACAAACATCAATAATTATTTGGTGGATGGTACAATATTCCCATAATTCGTATATCAACATAGGAATAAATAGTGTCTTTTATCCTTAAAAGTCGATTATTTTGACTAAAATTACACTAAGATGTAAGAATCTATATGGCAGCTTGTGATCATTATAGAAGAACAAGAAATATTATGAAAAGGGATGAGATATTGAATTAATCCATCATGGATGTTGAGGTGTTTAATGTTTAGGGAATTAACTTCTTGGGTATCTTTACCAATTATTATAACCACATAGAAATATTAGTGTGTGTTGATTATATTTCAAAATGGGTTGTAGTTGAAGCCACCTAAACTAACATAATAAAGGTGGTAACCAAATTTTTAAAGAAGAATTTTTTTCTAGGTTTAATGATCTTAACAAATTAATCAGTGATCAAGGAGAACACTTTGATATTAATTTTTTGAGGTTATTTAATGATTTTATGGAGATCACAATAATATAATCACTTCATGGCACTTTTAAATGAGTAGATAAGGTAATCCATAAAACCATGTGATGGAATAAACTCCAGAGAAGATAATCAATGCAAGTAGAAAATATTAGTCTATGAAACATAATAATAATTTTTTGTCCTATAGAATAATATAGAAGACATTTTTTTGGGTATGTATCTATTCCTATGGGTGTATATAAAACCATAAAAATTTAACTATTCCTTTCCCATAAGTATTATTGTTTTTTCAAAGCTTTGAATTAGGTAGAAGATGATGCTCTAATGTAGTAATTTATGGATCAAGATGAGTTGGAATATATCAGTAGAGAAACTTATAAAAACACAACCATTTATAATTATAAAACAAAGAAGTGGAATGATTGAAATATTCATATAAATAAGAAACATTTTTATGATAAGTTATTACTTTTTAACTCATTTTTATGGTTTTTTATAAGGAATATCATGTCAAGATAGTCAAATTCCTTCATGGTTGTGAATTATTTTCCATATGGAGAAGTGTAGATTCAAAGGAATGAAGACTACCAATTTAATTTGATTGAAAATTACCTAAAACACTAAATTGAACATTCATAAGTAGGTTTCATCCTTTACTAATTATTTTCTTAAATAAATCCTATTTATGTTGATTTTTTTTAATTTAAATAAATCCTTTATTGGGAGGCAATAAAGGTATATTTTATTTCATTATTACATTTTATCTTTCATTTCAAGAAATATGTTATGAAATTTATTATATATGCATAGTGCCCTCAAATACATACTACTAGATCTAGTTCTAAGAAAACATAACTTAAAACATTATCTTTGATACACTTCTAGTATTATAATATATTTCCAAAATTTAAAATTCAAGGATCTTTTAGTTTATAGTTTTAGTGAATTAGGAAAAATATCTAACTAATAAAACCCATGTATCTCTCATCCAATGTGAATTTTTAAACTATATAATAATATATTAAATAAATAATGCGTCTTAAATAT
This sequence comes from Viscum album, assembly GCA_963277665.1. NCBI lineage: Eukaryota > Viridiplantae > Streptophyta > Magnoliopsida > Santalales > Viscaceae > Viscum > Viscum album. The sequence continues at coordinate 692,297,854 of OY728161.1, read as the reverse complement.
TTACAATAAATTCTCCATATAATATACTCTTCTACGATTAGAATACCAGAGAGGCTCAGCCAAAGGATAACCCCCTGACCGTTTATTAAAATAAAAGAAAAGGACAGTAAACAAGCAGCAGAATTCAAAAGAAAGAGTTACATGTCATAAGAACCATACCCATCCCCACATCCCTGGTAGCAAGCTTCATCCGCAGTAGCCGATTTCCATTCCGATCTATAATAATGCTTCAGAACCTTAGCATATTTCCTTCACAGATTCATCCGTTCCAAGTATACGAGCTCAGTGTGACCACCAGAAGACCTAGTGGCCAACGACTTTGGCAGGGAGGAGTAGTCTTTCTTTGACCAGTGTCGCGGGGGGGGGGGGGGGGGTTGTGAAAAACTTCTTGGGTCTAAATCATCTTCGTCCTCCAACCTTGGACCACATCACTAAATGAAGGCTTGATCATACCACCATAGTTCTATTTGTCACTCTCAAAGCAGTCTCCCCATTTCCCTTTGATGATCACATTCTGGATATTATCCTCCACTCTTTTACCCTGCTGGAACTAGCCATTGGTGTCAACAGTGAGGCACCTTGGATATTCCATATTATCATAAATAATCAAAGACCCCTACTACACAGCATTGGATCCATTTCCACCCTCCTGAGAAGAAGAACCATTCTGCATTTTCTTCGATGAGATGTCTTCCTCCACATTCGCCTGCTCCAACACCTGAAAGCGGCTTCCAGTAGCAGCAGTGAAACCCACACCTTCATTATGCACAGACCTCCCTTGTGCTCCATTAGCAACATCCAACACTTCCACAGGATCACTAACATATCAAAAAACATCCAACATACTTGCATCCACATTCACTGCTCCCTTACACCAATTACCCACCCTTTCATCAGATAAATTGACACACGTGACATGTTGTAAATCCTGCTCAGCAACAACAACACCTGTGAGACAACCCATTGCAGCAGATCCAGAAGCACCCTTTGTATTAGCTTGTTTTACCCCAGCACCCAACTGTAGATCATGGTGAAGTCTACTGAAAACTACAGCCACATCTGGATTTTTAGGTCCCTCAACATATTTCCTCAAGGGCACTGCTGCCTAGTTCTCCACACTATCAGCAATACCAGAAGCCATCTGCCCAGATAACATCAGCCTCAGCCCATGAGGATTTACTTCCCTCTCCCTTGGGTTAGAAATTCTTCTGTTAAATACCTCAAAATGAAACGTTGAGGCCGTATGCCCCAATCGGCAATAGGCGTTGCAGTAATCTGCCCACGATTCAAAGACCACAGACTGTCTCCATCGGAACTCTTCTCCCACGGTAAGTCATATCCAGTTGACGGAAGGCCTTGCAACGTCCACCTCCACACAAATGTGAGGATTAACTTGGTAACTTATAGTGGATGTCCGAACATTCGAACAAAGATACCACCCCACCATATTACCAATCATACGAATTATAGCATGATTTTGGAAAGGAAGAGGGAGTTGAGGGAGACTAACCCATGCCGCAATAAGTCAATGATCATAACATAAGAGCATGGAATCATAGAAATGTAATGAAAAAATAAACATGAAATCAAAAGCATAAGTCAATGTTTTTTATATTGTTAACATAACATAGTTTTCTAGGTTAACCCCCCACTCCCATAGTTGTCTAGGATTACTTACCATGCACCATGATATATTATGAGATAGAAACATTACCCAATAAATTGGAGGGCTATATAATTATGGGACCACCCATAAAATAACATGTACATAAATTTATTTCACATGAAAATAAATAAATGTATCATAAATAATCCAAGTAAATAAATTGGGTTACATATATTTAAAATGGAATCATATAAAGAAAGTATTCATAATTCCATCAATATTCATAACAGGATAAACCATGAAAAATAAATGGGTATCCAATGAATTTAGGAAATATTATAGGTAAATACCACTTATTAATGATGATTAATCATATGGTATTTACACCATATAGGAATATGATATATGGTTTAGATAATAATTTTCCATTTAATCAATGTATTAGGTATCTGAGTGAATACTCTTCAGTCAAAATAATAGAACATATGTCATTCACAAAGGAAGACATTATAATAAAATCATGCATATAAAAGTGTATGATTTGGAAATACAAAATCAATGATGGATCAAACCATAGATATAAAATTTTATATCATAATCCATCAAGATAAAGAAGGTGTATGATATCATTTTAAGAATACCCTTGATAAAGGATACCACATAAACAAAGAACACTATTATAAGCATTATGAAAATTAGTTTGAAATTAAGAATTTACATTTTAATTTTAATTTTTTAAAAGGATTATTTTATTAAACCATGAGAATAAGAAAAACTTTTAAAAGAAATTGAAATCTAAGAGGGGAAGTCTCTTATAAAATGAAATAGGTGGTGGAAAGATAAGTTCACATGAAAATATGTAAAAGAGATTCCATCTGTTGAAAACAACCCATTTAGAAAATATCAAAAATATTTTATTTCAAATAATTTTTTAAGAGTGTAAATGTAGCTTAAAATAACCTTAAAATAATTTGGAAATTAGGCTTTGGAACATTTTAAAACAATAATCTAGAAGAAATGTTTTTTAGAATACAAATAAAGAATTTTTTTAAAGTCTATTAAACCTTTTAGTGAAACCCACATCATAAAAAGTATTATAAAACCATTCATTGACATTTTTTGAAGATAATTTTAATTGGTAATTGAAACATTATATAAAATACTTTTATTTGGTAAAACATGGATTTTAAAGAAAAATAATTGTGTGCTTAGGTTATGGATTACTCCTTTCATTGATGCATTTTAAAAGAGAATGTGATACCAAAAAAAGAAAATTTTAAATTAAATGGTTTAATTTACTCAAATAAGAAGAAAATAAATCAAATTTAAAAGTAAATTTTAGGAGAAATAATAATTTTAATATTAATTTCAAGAATAATATTAACGACTCAAGGGAAAAGAACAAGAGTCGAGACTTGAGTAACTTTTTAGCCAAAAACCATTTAAATATTAAGAGATTGAACATGAACCTAAAATACCATGAATAAAGTACATTTCATCATATAAAAACGTTTTGAAATAATATACACCATATAAAAGTAAATTGGTGCATAAAATGAAATATGTCTCAATGAAGGGAGTTTAAGACAAAAACCCTCTACCTTATTTATCTTCATAGTTGATTACACTCTAATATTATGTAAAAAAACCATAACTATATTAATAATCTACTTTTTAAGATTTTTAATTTCTATAATCCTTTTATACACTTAACTTATAATTATTTACTAAGAATATAAGGATTCATTATATCATATTTTTAACATTGGGTTTTAGCACTTTTGATTATCTTTCACATGATTTGTAATGTTAATTTTTATTCTTGATATTTTATACCAAGTTAATAATTATTAGATTAAATATGGTTATTTAAAATATATCCCATTATTATTTATAATTTCCCACTTCCATCCCATTATATTTTTAATTACAACTCATGAAGATGATGTTATTGATGAACTTATTTTGGTAGTTTTTATTGAACGAAGATGATATAATATCAAAATTCATAGATATTAATATTATAAATACATAAAGTTTAAAAAATATTAAAGAAAATATTATCCCATGTATTAAAATTATATAAAATTCTTTAATCATTCACTATATAATCATTATAACATCACTCAAGTAGGTGGTAAACCAACCAAAACAAAAGCATATTGTGATGATTTAATGAGTAAGAAAGTGATATTATATAGTGTTAATATAAAATTTAAATAAGATTATATATGTAATATATACCATATATATCCATAAAATCCATTATTATAACTATTAATTGTGTGTAGTGTTGGAAAATGAAATTCATCATTCGTGGAGGTGGTATTCCACACGTATGCAAGATTAAAAAACCCATTTCCCAATGAATAAATAGAGTGATAGTATATGGAAAATTATCATTTTAGAATTACAATAATGTTTTAAAAATCATATTATTTCACTAATTACTCTTTTAGGTCTATACATGTTAGGTATTTAAGAGAAATGAGGTAGGTCGTTCATTGAGGCAGTAGTCCACACTTATGCATGATTTATGATCTTATCACTTAACAAATGGATAGAATGTAGGTAAATATAGAGGTGATAATTTATGATCTTTAAAAGTGAAATAAAAAATATAACTATTCATGAAACCCATACTTGATACTATCCTTAATATGTGGTGATGAAAAACGAACCACATCATGTTGTGGAGGCGGAAGTCCTCACGTATGCACAATCAATGCATTTGTTTTTCTTAGAAGATGCTATGGAATTAATGAATAATTGATGTTACATTAATATAGTGAAATTTATATACATAAATTATTCTTAATTAATTATATTTACAATGTTATATAATATTGGGAAGAGGGTAATTAAAAAGAAATACTGAGTGGAGAATAATACTCACGCTGAGAACTTTGATTTTCTTTGAAAATAAAGGGATTAGGTTAATTAATGGTGAAAAAATATATGGTTTTTAATATAGAGTTTTATAATTAAAAATGTGAATATTTTCATAAATGAATTATAATTTATGGTTGTCTAAATAAGGTCTTTAAGTGTGTCCTTTTATAAGTGAAGGGAGGGGTAGTTTTGGAATTACCTTAACTTATTAAATCCTTCCCTAGAATTAATCAAGTTAAAAAGCTCCCATATTTGGTGGATATGTAGTATGGGAAATTATATGGTTGAAAAAACTCCCATAAACTCTATTAAAAGTCACATTTTTGCAATTTTGGGGTTTCTACTTTCACTTTTGTCTTTTACCCAAAATTACTTTTCTAAGGTAACTTTTACTTTCACACGTGTTAATTAATTAAAATTATAATAATTATATTTTATCATATCACCAAACATGATTTTTATAATACTATAGATGATATTAATTTTATCAATTAAAATTTATATGATTAAGAAAAGTTAATTTTGAAATAAACAAACTTAACACTTAAAAATAGTTTTTTAGATAATGGTAATTTTAAGCATAAAAATTATGTGTGAGTTAAAATTATTAATTTTAATTTTTTTTGGAAATAAATTTATTTATTATAAAAAAATTAAGGTCATTTGAAATTAAAATCAATATATCATTAAATTTTACAAAAATATTAATTACTTGAAATAAAATACATTAAACAGGTTTCTTTATTAAAGTAACCTTTTACTTTAGTTCTAAAATTATTGTCCATGGGGTTTTCAATGGTCAAAAAATATTTTAAATTACATAATATTATTTCTTAATTTTTTATTTGATCAATAAAATAGATTTGTGCCCTTCTAGGTCATTATTATATATTGATAAAGTCTTAAAAATTATAATTTTTTTAAAACCACATTTCAACTAAAAATTGATATTTTCTAAAAATGTGCAAAAAATTAAAAAATCATAACTTTTTATATGAAAAAATAAAGTTAATTTATCTAATTATATTTCTAAGAATTATATATTTAAATTTTAATAGAAAAGAGTAAAATAAAATTATGAACTTATTTTATTTTAAAAGTCATTGTTAAACATGAAGCGTTTCTAACATTATTTTATAATAATTTTACAATTTAAAAGATTTTAATATTTTATATCATATATATATATATTATAGGTTATCATAATGATTATTTAAATATGATTAATTTGATTTACTAGTGTTTCATGAACTTTGTTTTAGTGTGTGTGAAGAAAAATATTGATCTTAGTATTATTTCAAGGAAAATATATATACTAAACTCCTGGGATGTTACATTCGTCCCTTATTAAAAAAATTATATCCTTATATTTTTTTAGTAAAAAATTATTTATGTACGTTGAAAAATGATAGACATGAATTAAGATAAAATATAAATTTAAATCTCTACATTAATATCTTAGTTAAAACTATAGTATAAATCTTCTTCCTCTATCAAGTTAATTGAATGATTCATTTTCTTCATAATATAGATTCTTTAGGCCCACATTTTCCACACATAAAACTACATCTAGTTCCTTTAATATATTCCTTAGTGTGTTTCTTCCAAATTTTTGGACATGAATTAAAATTTACCCTTTTTTCATTCACTATATTCATCACTCAAATTTTCATGAGACTCCATCATTATCTTATTTGATGTGATAGAGAATTCAACTATGTTAAATTTTTTAATTATAATTTGTGATAATGTATTTTTCATAGAAATAATATTTCTAATACCATTTGTTGTCCCAATAGATTTTAGGTTAGGGTAATCACCACATTTTTTTATATCCATTGTTAGTCTTGTTCCTTCTTACTCCCGCCATTACTTTTAAAAAAAGTATAGTGTTGGGCAAAAATCCCTCAAGGTATCATTGAATCATTTTTGAGGTGATTGTGTTTGTTGACAAAGTGGACATCTGCGTGGTGATTGTTGACAAAGCATAACTATGACATACAAATTTGTTGACAAAGAGGATTTCATGGTGGAATGTCAAGTTCAAGAGCTGAGGTCAACGATCCATGTTTGTTTCAAGAACATCGATAACAGTAATGGATGATCTGGAGGTGGTACAAAAGAACAGATATAAGGTGGCGCCGTTTTCCAGTGTTTGCCAAATTTTTGGGCCTGAAAATCGGCAAATGAAGAAAAGTGTTTTTGGCAAAGGGACTTGCGCGCCGTGGACTTGGAGTATAGGAAACTTGCATGCCATATGTTTTTCAAGATCAGAAGATCAAAATATGGCTAAGGAAATAGGTTTGCGCAAGTTTGGGAGTTGGTCGCGCAAGTGTCTAAAAGGAGAGAAGACTTGCGCGCCGAGATTGGGTCGCGCAGGTGACTTGCGCGCCGTCGTGCAGGGTGGTCAGATTGACTATAAATACTGGACCACCCCTCCTCATTTTCCACCGGAGTTCAACTCAGAGCTCCCGTCACGCAGGTGTGGTGGTCGCGCAAGTGGTGTGTGCGGTCGCGCAGGTGGGACTTGCGCGCCAGTGGTTGAAGTTGTGCGCCGGTGTTAGAAGTTGTGCGCCGGTTGGCAGTTGCGCGCCAATATTGGTTTGGGCGTAAAAGGAAGAGAGTTGCGCAAGTTTGGAGTTGAGGAAGCTTGTGTCATGCAAGTGTCAGAGGAGGACTTGCGCGCCCGTTGTGACTTGCGCGCCGATACTTGCGCACCGTGATTGACTTGCGCGCCAAGTAAGGTTTGTTCCAGCAGTGTTTTTTTTGGCTGCGTGGAAGCTGGAAGTTTTCCCGATACCTTCGGTGCAAAGAGATATTCATCTATGGGTGAAAGTTGTACTTCAAAAGAGCATCTACACACAGAGAAAGATGCATTCATTCATGCAAATGAAGAGGCCTAAAGGTCTATAAACTGTGAGTGGATTCCTTCCAGAGCAGTGAGCTTAGGAAGAGGAAGAAGGTGATCCTCTCCACCGGCAGTGATCCAGAGAGAGAGAAACAGGGAGTGACCCTTGGGAAAGCAGTGAGCTGACCCTAAACATTGTAAAGGCAGTGAGCCTGGGCATAGAAGTGATCTAGCCCAAACCTTGTAATCCACATCTAGTGAAGATTAGTGGAATTTGGTACGAACCGGCAACTTGTCGGCGTATGCTCCTTGGACGTAGCCCTTAGCGGTGAACCAAGTAAAAATCTATGTGTCTACCTGCTTACTTCCCTGCATTGCATTCAAAGCATCATTATCAGGTAAAGGATACAAGTGATCACAGTAACCACACAAGTGCAAACAAAGTGACCCTTGTAACAAAGAGGTCAAGATCCAGTGGGGCAGAAAGAACTTTGAAAAAGAATATCCATACCCTAATTCACCCCCCCTCTCAGGGTATATAGGCCCCTATTGGTCCTAACAATTGGTATCAGAGGCAGGTTGTGGTTATCAGATTTGTTTGCTCCAAATTGGTGTAGTCGATCTGTGTGGATAAAGAATCAGTCTGCTCTTATCTCAATCTACCATGGCAAAGGGAAAAACATCCAAGAATAAGCAGAAGTCCGGTGGTACTCCTCAGTGTGGAAGTGTATATAGAAAATGTGTGATTCAACTAAAGGAATCAAACAGCTTGCTGAAGGAAGGCTTGGATGAATCGGAAAGGGAAAAGATTGATTCACTCAATCATGATGTTGGAATGAGTAAAGTACATGAGCATCAGAGTGATACTGAAACAGAAGAAGAAATTGAAGGAAGAATAGATATGCCAACTGAGTTAGAGGCTGCTCTTGAAGAGATAGATGTTTGGAGAGCCAAAACCAAGAATGCTAACAAAGTTTTTCGCGATGCAAAACTCTATATGCAGCAGCAGGAAGAAGAGAAGTCTGAGTTGATAAATAAAATTGAGAAACTCAAGTTATTAGCACCAGAGAACTTAGAATCAGTTAGTGAGTATAAGCTTAAGATTGAAGAACAGAAAATGGAGATCGATGGCTTGAATAGAAAAGTGAAAGATCAATTCAAGAGCATCAAAGAACCTAATATTCCAAGTGACGTTGGAAACACTGAAGAAGCCAAATCTAAAGATATCCAGATCAATGCATTGGAGATTGAGGTCAACAAGCTAAAAGGCTTAAATCAAAGGCTTATTGATATAGTTACTGACCTAACAGAGAAGAATGACTCTCATGTCGAAGAACTACAAAAGATGGCTAAAATGAAAGGAAAACAAAATGCTGATGATTATGAAGAGAATCAAAATTCAGTTAATGTTCAGAATCTGAAAGCTAGAAATGATGATCTAGTAGCACAATTTTCTGAAGAAATTCAGAAGAATCGAAGCCTACAACAAGATAATGAATCTGTCTCTAAATCTGTTTCTGAGGAAAAATTGAAAGTAGTGAAACAATGTGCAATGGTGGAAAAGCTGACACGTGAATTGGAAGATGAGATGAGAAGAGGGAAGCTTCTCAAGAGAGAACTTGATGTCCAACTTGAATCAAGGGAGACAGAGATTCAAAAGTTGGAAGAAGAGATAGAATCAGTTAAGAAGGAATTAGAGAGTTCCAATGATAGAGGAAAGCCTAAAATGAAGGATGCCTTGCATTTACTATTTGATCATCCTTCAACAAGTGATGATGAAATGAAGATCAGATATGCTGTTTCGGAAGAGAAACAACAGAATATTTTCTCAGCTCAAAGACCAGCAAGTTTTGGAAAAGCTGGTATTGGATTTGATGAATCACCTCCCATGCATGATAAGAAGAGAGCCGTGAACAACTCCAGAAATGGAGAAAATCATGTTGGTGCGGGAGATAGGCCTAAGAGGATAGCTACAAGAAGAAGTGATGACATGTGCTATTTCTGCGGGATTCAGGGCCACACGTCAAGCTTCTGTCTAGAGGCACAAGAATACATCTCAGGCTGTGAAAATAGAAACATTACTAGATCTGAGAAGAAGAAGCATCATGAGAAATTAGAGAAGAGAGTATCTCCGAGGAAAACATTCATCAGATGCTATTTCTGTGGAATAAAGGGACACACAATGAGTATGTGTCAGGAAGCACCGGAGCCCAATATCAGAAGAGGATCTCAAGGTGCGTCAACATCTCGATAGAGAAGTGATGAAATGAGGTATGCCTTTAATGGGAAATGTTTTATATGTTCTGATTATGGGCATTTGGCAAGACATTGCTACAAGAAGAAAGCAGGAAAGGGAAAGGAACATGAAAGGAGATTCCCGACACCAGTGGTGTATAATGAGAAATCGTACACTGGGAGACAAAGTGGAAAGTTGGAGAACAGGTTTAGAGCCTCAGGGGAATCACATGGAGCTGAACGAAAGGTGTATCAGTCACCATCTCTGTCACACACACAACCGCTCTCTAAGAAAGAACATGACCATATCTGGAAGAAAAAGAGAGGAAACACTACAGCTGTGAGTAAGGAGAAAGTACATTCAGTGGAGGACCCACCGCTAATGAAAAATAGGGTGGCGACTCATAAATCTGATAAAAGTCAGATAAACAAAGAATGAATTGAAAAATTTGCAAGTCGTGTGCCACAACAAGCAGTGGAGAAAAGAGGAAGACCCTTGCAATGGTGGAAGAAGCAAGGGAAGATCGAAAGAAAAGAGATTCCTTCTCATAGAAATAATCAAGGAAAATGGAATTTTGGTATAACCTCAAAGAAGGAAATGTGTACTAGCGGGTTTATACCCCAAGCGGTGAGAAAGGCCAAGCCTACCAAATCTACATATCAGAAAAAGGCTCAGAATGCAGGCAATGAATGCCTAGTCATATGGCCAGAACAGTTGAAGTTGGCTAGGCAGCTGGAGGAAGCAAGAAAGGAGTGTGATGCCCTCCAAGAAAAAATCAAAGGATTGACCCGTCAGGATCAACCACTATCCTCGTTTTGAGGATTCGGAAGAATACACTCTCCCTATGTATATAAATGCTATTAACTGATGATTGATGTGTTTCAGGTTTTAGGGAGATACGATCCAAGGGGAAGGGGCATCTAAGGATGCGAAGTGGAGATCTGATATTCTCTACAGGTTCAATTGATTCAAATCAGGAACCAGGGATGAAGAAGAAAAGATGCAACTGAGCACAATTAAAAGTGATTGTGTTATTAGCTTTATCTCTTGTTTCCTACACCGAGTTCCAACTCAGTAGGCTTAGAGATTTTGTTAATGGCTCAATGAGGAGTGCCAGATTAGTATAAATGTTGCACATAGACAAGAATGGTTATGGGTCTCTACCATTGGGCCGAACAGATAGAAGTGTTGTGTAACACAGGGGGAGCATTCAACAACAAAATCAGATGCCAGATTCATCAAGGAAATAATTGGATGACCCAGCTCAAGTGTTGTCTATCGAGAGAAGACATACTATGAGAGAAGCAGCAGTGATCAAGAATTTCATGCTTATTTATTTTGATCTAACATTGTGGTATCAGCTGACTGTTTTCAGGATACCAAGAAGCTGTGAGAAGAAGTTGAAAGGACTGATTTCATTGAACAATGACACAGAGAAAAGTAGCTGAAAGAAATGAAGCCACTGAAAAATGAGTCAGAGAGAAATTTCCTGACGAAAGTGTTGAAGAAGAAAGCAACACAGGGGGAGAAGAAGTGGCTGAGGGTGACTCAGAAGAAGATACTGATGATGAGTACAAGGAAGTAAAATCCTTATCTGCACAAAAGACAAAGAATCGAGTTGAAATTGACAGGCAGAATATCATCAGTGATCAGTGAGCTCCAGTTCAGACAAGCAGAATGAAATCACTACAACAGACATCATTACTATCACAGGTTGAGTCAAAATGATTTGATGATGCAACTGATAAAGATAACTGGGTTCAGTCCATGAATGAAGAGCTAAATCAGATTGAGAAGAACCAGACATGGGAGATTGTTTCGAGGCCAGTAGACAAAAATGTCATCGGGACTAAATGGGTCTATCGCAACAAGAATATAACTGAATATGGAACATTGATTCGGAACAAAGCACAGCTAGTGTGCAAACGATACTCCCAGAAAGAAGCTATTGAAGTTTATGAGACATTTGCATTGGTTGCAATGCTAGATACAATCAAATTATTCCTAGCTGTTGTAGTACAATTGGTCTACAGGTGACACAGGGAAAGAATGGAACATTCATTTCTCAATCCGAATATGTGAATAGAGGTTTGGAATGGATAATTCCAAGGAGATGAAGACTCCGGTTGCTACCCGAATGAGATTATCAAAAGATGAGGATGTCAAGGCAGTTAATATCACAGAATATAGGCAAATTATCGGAAGTCTGTTGTACTTGACCGCGACAAGGCCTGATATTGTTTTCGCCACATGCCAAGAAGTGAGATATCAAAGTAATCCCAAGGAAAGTCACATGCTTGCAGTAAAAAAGAATACTTCGGTATATCAAGGGCACAGTGGACTTCGGGATGACATATAACGACAAGTCTCCGACAGAATTATTGGGATACACTGATGCAGACTGGGCCGGTTCAGCAGATGACAGGAGATCAACATCTGGAGGTGCATTCTATCTTGGTGGACTATGTATTTCTTGGCTAAGCAAGAAGAAAGATTGCATTTCATTGAGCACCGTAGAAGCTGAGTATATTGCGGCCACTCAAGCGTGCACACAATTATTGTGGATGAAGCAGCAGCTTGAAGATATGGGAGTTGAAGTGAAGTCTCCGATCGGAATCCAGTGTGACAACTCAAGTGCTATAAATCTTAGCAAAAATCCTGTCCATCATTCCTGGACAAAGCACATTTAGATCAAGTATCATTTTATCAAGGAGAAGGTTGAGCAAGGAATCGTGAAGTTGGAGTACGTGCCTACAGAGCTACAGGTTGCAGACATTCTGACAAAGGCCTTACCCAAGGAAGCTTTTGAGAGGCATCGACTGGCTCTGGGCGTTCAGTCGATTCCCCGCACTTGAAATAGTGTGGATGTGGGACCCCCACCCCCTCTCCCCGAGATATGATGTCTTTTTCCCTAATATGTTGATTTGTGTTCTCTACTCTGTTACAGACTACAAGGGAGTGACCTTTGGGTTCGTCGACAAAGGGGGAGAAAATAGTGTTTGTTAAAGGGGGAGAAAATAGTGATTGGGAGACAGTGTGGCTATTTGAGAAATCATGACAGATATGGGGAGAAGCTGAAAGGTGGAGCAGCCGAAAAGGAGGAGCAATGAGAAAGGGGGAGTGTATTAAATCTGACGATGCTAGCACTGATCGATCAAAGAATAGATATCACGACAGCTGAGGATTGTGATAAAAGTAGAAGAGTGGTGTTGGACAGTGGTATGAATATTTCCAAACCAAACATTGGTCTTCCAACAAGTCCATCAACAATTGGTATCAGTTTGGTGTCAACAGTGGATGTCATAGATAAAGTGATTCATTGATGAACTTTTCATTTACTCTTGTTTCTCACGCCGAGCATTGCTCATGTGGGCTTAGAGTATGTGTTGAATAAATCCTTGATCGCTATCAGAATCGCAATGAGGTGAATGGAGACTGAAGAATCAACAACGTATCTTTGTTTTGGAAGAGTTGTCAACAAACCCAAAGGGGGATATTGTTGGGCAAAAATCCCTCAAGGTATCATTGAATCATTTTTGAGGTGATTGTGTTTGTTGACAAAGTGGACATCTGCGTGGTGATTGTTGACAAAGCATAACTATGACATACAAATTTGTTGACAAAGAGGATTTCATGGTGGAATGTCAAGTTCAAGAGATGAGGTCAACGATCCATGTTTGTTTCAAGAACATCGATAACAGGAATGAATGATCTGGAGGTGGTACAAAAGAACAGATATAAGGTGGCGCGTTTTCCAGTGTTTGCCAAATTTTTGGGCCTGAAAATCGGCAAATGAAGAAAAGTGTTTTTGGCAAAGGGACTTGCGCGCCGTGGACTTGGAGTATAGGAAACTTGCGCACCATATGTTTTTCAAGATCAGAAGATCAAAATATGGCTAAGGAAATAGGTTTGCGCAAGTTTGGGAGTTGGTCGCGCAAGTGTCTAAAAGGAGAGAAGACTTGCGCGCCGAGATTGGGTCGCGCATGTGACTTGTGCGCCGTCGCGCAGGGTGGTCAGATTGCCTATAAATACTGGACCACCCCTCCTCATTTTCCACCGGAGTTCAACTCAGAGCTCCCGTCGCGCAGGTGTGGTGGTCGCGCAAGTGGTGTGTGTGGTCGCGCAGGTGGGACTTGCGCGCCAGTGGTTGAAGTTGTGCGCCAGTGTTAGAAGTTGCGCGCCGGTTGGCAGTTGCGTGCCAATATTGGTTTGGGCGTAAAAGGAAGAGAGTCGCGTAAGTTTGGAGTTGAGGAAGCTTGTGTCACGCAAGTGCCAGAGGAGGACTTGTGCGCCCGTTTTGACTTGCGCGCCGATACTTGCGCGCCGTGATTGACTTGCGCGCCAAGTAAGGTTTGTTCCAGCAGTGTTTTTTTTGGCTGCGTGGAAGCTGGAAGTTTGCCCGATACCTTCGGTGCAAAGAGATATTCATCTACGGGTGAAAATTGTACTTCAAAAGAGCATCTACACACAGAGAAAGATGCATTCATTCATGCAAATGAAGAGACCTACAGGTCTATAAACTGTGAGTGGATTCCTTCCAGAGCAGTGAGCTTAGGAAGAGGAAGAAGGTGATCCTCTCCACCGGCAGTGAGCCAGAGAGAGAGAAACAGGGAGTGACCCTTGGGAAAGCAGCGAGCTGACCCTAAACATTGTAAAGGCAGTGAGCCTGGGCATAGAAGTGATCTAGCCCAAACCTTGTAATCCACAGCTAGTGAAGATTAGTGGAATTTGGTACGAACCGGCAACTTGTCGGCGTATGCTCCTTGGACGTAGCCCATAGCGGTGAACCAAGTAAAAATCTATGTGTCTACCTGCTTACTTCCCTGCATTGCATTCAAAGCATCATTATCAGGTAAAGGATACAAGTGATCACAGTAACCACACAAGTGCAAACAAAGTGACCCTTGTAACAAAGAGGTCAAGATCCAGTGGGGCAGAAAGAACTTTGAAAAAGAATATCCATACCCTAATTCACCCCCCCTCTCAGGGTATATAGGCCCCTATTGGTCCTAACATATAGGGATGATAATACTTAAATTATTAAATGTACAAAGGGAAAACTATGATCTTATAAGGTATAATTCCTAAATTATGTTTATACTATAAGTTATGATTCTTTACATTTAATATAGGTTATTCACGGTTATTTTACTATTAGGTTCTATAGCTTAGATGAATTATATAAAATCATATATTCAATTATGTCATAATGGTTTGTAAAGAGAATATGAATTAACCCAAGAATATCCCCTAGGAGTATTTTTCTAGGTTTTTAGTTGTAGACCATTCACTATTTGCTATGATGGTGACTAATATATAGCTAACCAACTCTTTTCAGGGTTTTTACCCCTAGATGTATCTATTTCAAAACTGTGTCCACTTTTCAGTGTCCAGAAAGGGATGTAATTTTGTGGAAAACACAACAATCTCTACTTTATAAAACTTTTAGGATGTTCTCTTATAATTAGGATTATACCTAGAGTTTCCACTAATTTTCTATTATATTAATCCATAAAAAACATAAAATATTCAAAACATACAATCTAAAGGTTTATTTATACCATTAAAACCAAGATCATCCTTAACTCATCAAACCATAATTTCATTACTAAATATAAAATAATCCTCCACCAAAAAATCCTAACCTCAAATGTTATATAAAAACTACTCTAATACCAACTATAATGAACTCTAGACCATCTCTCATAGATTCAGTGAAAAAAACACCTAAATGACAACATTGGATTTTATAAACATATAAAATTACAATATATTTCACAAATTTACAATCCAAGGACCATTTATCTTAGAGTTTTATAGAATTAGGAAAAACACTAATTAATAAAATCCATATATTTCTTATCGAATAAATTTTTTTCAACTATATAAGAAGATATTAAATCCATAACGAGTCTTCAAAATTTCCCAAAAAGTATCCACACTAGATACTCTTATAGTCTTATCAGACTTAATACTTTATTTCATAACCTAGGGAAATGGAAACATAAGGAAGGGGGGGATTCAAACACTCAATAAGTGTAAACATAATTATAAATCATAAAATTAGAGAAAAGATTCATAAAATAATATCATAATGAGAATGATCATAATATTTAGTGTGCATAATAAAGAGATGATATGATATGTACATAGATTAAACAATGATTATAACAAAAGAGCATCAAGTCATAGAAATCTGGTTAAAACATAAACATGGGATCATAAACATAATTTAGGGATCCCTTAATTTTTAACATAACATATTTTTCTAGGATAATAACCCAAATCTATAGTTGGATAGTGTCACGACCCGCCTTCACCAAAAGGAGGGAAGGGTCAGCAGATTGCCAGGCCCTTCCTTCTTTAAGTTGAAGGAGGGAGAATGACCCCCGAGACCCGCCTTCAATAGGTCCCAGAGTGGTGAATAACACCAAGGGTATAGAAATTTATCACAAATGGAAGGCATTACCCCTTTTTGTTTTATAAGATCTAGAGATAAGATAATGAAACTCAACAACACCAAGGTAAAAGAAAATTAAAGCCAAAAGTAAACCATTCCCACATGCATGTTCCAAAACTAAAGCCACAAAGTACAAAAGGTGACTACAAGGTAAGTACCAAAGAAGAAAAGCAGCAACTGCAACTGCCCCAAAGGTCTGAGCTAGTATGGTCCTACGTGATCCCCAAAGTCCTCCTGGAAATCTGAGAGCAGTTTTATATATGTAGGGTGAGCATACAAGCACACTCAGCAGGGAAAACCAAAAACTCTCGTGCACAAGTAGGGGAACGTACTAAAGTCCTGTGAGAAAAGGAGTAAACCAAACACCTATCAAGGTAAACTATCCACCCAAGCCTCACCAAGGCACACTCCCCAAATAACTCAAGTCAAGTAATATATATAATAAGATCACATCGATGTTTGGGTACCCCGCACCACATTCCCACTAGTTATTGAGACATCCTACGCATCAGACCAATCCCGCCATTCTCACTGTAGTCCCACTGCCACACCCGCCCGCACACACCTGGGCCACAACCACACTCAGTCCCACTGCCGAATCCTGCCTGTAAACACCTGGGCCACAACTATAACATGTAACCATGCCTGCAAACACCTAGGCTGGAACAACCACCACAACGCCCGAAGACACCTGGGCCTCATCTCGAAGACACTTGGGAAACTGCCTACCGCACACACCTGGCCAACCACCACACTACCCCGCCCAAAGGTTCTTGGGATAATAATGGACCTCAGGCCATCACATCCTTCCTGAAGATACTTGGGCTATCCGGGAAAGGGAGCAGAAAAGGAGCTAATAACCAGCCACTAAGAATAGTGTTGGGAAATACACCCTCCCCTATGAAATGGGGGTGTTCGGCACTAAGTGCTCAACTTGGGTGGGGCGCGAATAAGAAACACAAAGCTATAAGTATATATATAGGTAACAACCACTCACCCAAGGCTAGGTTTTTCTTCAGACAACCTACAGATCACAACAACACTCAAGTCCAAGTCACAACTCTTGCCAATAAAGCCCATTTTCCTCATTCTTGTTTTCATGTTCAGAAATAATGTTCAATTAAGTTTATGCACTACTGGGAAACTAACACCATAAGCATAACCAAGGAAAAGAAACCATCCAAACATCAATTTAAGTATCCACACCCGGTTCTCTTGTAAATTCACAACAACAAGGGGATAAGTGAGATCCCTCGAAGTACTGGAACCAAAGAAAAACCCTCGAGACACTACCCCGTGTCCCCCGAAATGGTTTCTCATCAATAGAGGATCCCACCCCAATTCGTGATATAAAAAAATACCCACCCGGTCTTAAATCTCACAACCACCGAATCCATACCAACAGGGGATCCCATCCCCAATTTCACACAACCACCGAGAGTATAAAAAAACAGGGGATCCCATCCCCTCCCACATTTCCACCAATCAGCCGTGAAAGAAAACAACCAAACCGCTATCACCAACACTAAGCAGGGCCATCCCTTTATTTTCAGATTTATAAGATTTAACACACTCCATGATTTCAATTCCATGTTTTGACCGGGGTTAGCACAGAAGGGATTTATCCTGGTGCTTTCAATTTATTCAGCCAGGTATACATGATGAACCAATTTACTTTTCACAGTAAGAGTTTACAATTAGGAACAAGCCATTTAAAACACCACGAGGGGTTCATTAGTGCACAAACAATGACCAACAATGGCTTCGATTTTTAGAAGGCGTAAGCCAGCACAACTCAGAAAGATGATCATAATATAAACAACATCAACGATCACAACCCCCCCTTCATTCTTATATAGGATTCGTTCATTATCTTTATTTAGGTCTGGTTTATCCAATTCTACAGAAACAAAATCACGCCCACCCCGCATGATACACAAAAGAGATAGGTGAAGGAGAAATTCCCTACCTGCTGATCGACGATCGACGCTTAAGCCGGGGGCGGAACTTCACGGATAACGGTGCGGCTCACCCGATGCACCAGAAGCTGTTTGTGAAAAGCCGCGATCGAGGAAAGATGAAACCATGACTAACCCTTAGTTTATAAGAGCCGCAGATGGTTGAGATGAGAATGCCAAACTGCGTAAGGAGTGGGGGTCATGGGTTGACCATGCGGTTGAGCAGTTACACACGGAGGTCTCACGAGATTTTTAGGAATTAATTATGGGCTTTAAATGGTTTTAAAAGGAGTCAAAGAATTAATTTACATCAAAACTTACGTTGAGGGAGCGGAAAAGTCAGGTACTCGGCGAGGGGACGCGGTGCCACCGTCACGGTGTCACCCTCATGGTCTCACCCTCATGGTGACACTGACCTAAACCGTCGTTGAAGTCGGTCAAAGTTTAAAATTTGTATTCCTAATAACTACTGTATATGTGGCAAGCAGGGTCGAACCCACAGGGATGGTAAAATTGGCCACTACTAAACTAAAAACTTGGAAAGCTCCACTATTGTCAGCAGTGGAGTGTTTTTCTTTTCTAATTTTCACTTTTTAAATTTTTATATCTTTTAATTTCCTTATGATTTTATGTACTGTGAAACTTCACTTTTATAGTAAAATTGTTTGAACAATACTAAAACAAAGTACAGCTGGGAGAAAGGTGCAACAACAGAGATAAAATGATGATAAAAGACAACAGTAAAGAATGCTCGGGTTCATTCTAGTCTACTGGTTTGAATTTATTTTCCTTTTCATGTAAAGTACTGCTTCATACCACTGGATTAAAGAGACGACTTACTTCCCTCGTCTGGAGTTAAGTCGTGGATATTGTACAATTAGAGTTCGCCACTCCGAGAAGTACAATACCAGAAAGATTGTCTTAAAAGATCAACAACACAAACTCGCCATAAGTGTTGAAGTTTCCGTTACAGTTGATTATTAAAAAGATGATTCCATAATCAAACTCGCCGAATGATTATAGAGTTTAGACAATTTCAGTGCTTGTGGTACGAAGCAGATAAATGAAATTAGATTTGATCTCGCCGATCAATTCTAATTACAGAAGAATGATAAGTGAAAAGGATGAAAAAGATACCAGTAGAGCTAGAACTCTTCCCGAACTAAAAGACTTAGCTAACTATACTATTCATTATAACAGCAGTAATAGGAAACATTACAGAAACAGAGTACAAAAGTTTAGATCGTGAGGGAGAAGAAACTCCCTAAGAATGCTCTGCTCCTGAGTCCCTGGACTGCACTGCTTAGCATCGTCCCCGCTGCTCTCGATCGTCTATCCAGGTAAGTGTATGAATACCCCCCCTCATATGAATGAATGCCTCTCTCTGCTTTAATACCTTGCTGTCATCTACTGCTTGTCACTGCTTGATCTCCACCAACTTCAAAGTCTCTTCACCCACGCACTACAAAATGTGCGTTTTTTCGCGACCGGCATGTCGCACTATCTTTTCCCTTATAACTAACTCCCACTGAGTTAGTTGCATGAACCTAGACGTTAAACCACTTCCCATATGAACCTGCACAAGAAAAACATAGAAAAAAAACGAGATGGAAATAAATTAATAACTAAGGTCATTAGTAAATTAGATATGTTAAAATATTTATAAAGTTGTTAATTCTTATTAATTAAAGTTATAAAAGTTAATTTAAAAGTTTATTATTATTTATGAATTAAATTATTTACTAATTTATGTTAATTAGATTAGTTTATTAAAGTTTGAAATAAATTATTATAAGTTAATTAATTTTGTTAACCACAAACTACTTAGTATGTCTTTATTAAGTTAAATTTAATTTGGATATTAGTTTAATTTAAAGTTTAATTTAAGTTAAATAATTTATTAATTCTGTTTTATAAGTAAATTATACTAAATTGATTATTTAATTATAATTAAAAATTGTTTTACATTTTAATTTAAGTATTTTTTTTTTTAAATTTAGGATTTTAATCAAGTTTTTCTTAAGTTAGTTTTTAGTTTGTTTTTTTTAATTCCCACCCCCATTATCAGCGCAACCCTAAGGCGGGGGGTGTTTCTTCTCCAAACAGAGCCTGGCGCGGCGGCGGCTTCCTTCGGCTCCAGCGCGGCACGACTACTCCTGCGGCAACCTAGCTTCATCCTCCAGCGATGAAGTGCTTCCAGCGGAAAAAGCGACCTCCTCACACAGCGGCGCAGCAGTGATTCTTCCCGGTGGATTCAATAAGTGCGTCATTGGCCTTGGATTGGCAGGCCTGGTAAGGCTTCGACTCCTCTTCACAGGTGGCGCGTCATCTCAGATTTAGTCTCCTCCTCCATCAGCGCGACACAACAGAACAGATCATCCTAGGTTAAGTGACGAATCGAGGTAGCTCCAGATCTACTTCCCCTTTAGCGAACCCGCGACATGCGGCTTGACTCCTCCTCCTTAAAGAAACGGTGGTGGCTTCTTATAAAAGGTGCATCATCCTGGATTCTTCCTCTGCCACGGTATGGTTCGACCTCCTCCGGTTCAGAAGTCGCAGCCATGACATGCTCTTCTTCACACTGCGCCTCATCCCGATGGTCAACCTTCGATTCGTGAATTACAAAATCTGGCCAAGTTTCTTAGGGTTTGATTTCAATTTGTGTGAAAACTGCATTGAATTTGGGTTGATTTCACTATTTAGTCTTAGTGAAAGTGAATCTTCTAGTTTGAGTCAATTCGAAAAGTTGGCTGAAACTCTCTTTGCGGTGATGCGTGGATGAAGAAGCGGAAAGAATCATCAATGTGTCGTGATCCATCGAAGATAGAAGAAATAAATCAGAAGCATGGAATCTCTGGCAACAGATGGTGTGAAGACACCGACAATGTTTCGATGTGAAGCTGTGAAACTGAAAGAAGAATTGAACGGTGAGTATGACTCACCGATAGAAGGATTGAAGCAGGGGATCAGTGAGACATCGAGATACCGAAGTGAAATTAAATTGGTGTTATGTGAACGAGATCAAAAGGGTTTTGGGGGATCGGTGAGACCGATAGTGTAAAAAAATGGTGTATCCGTAGTAGCGGAACAAAAAACTAACGGTGTGTGGAAAGGTTGAATAAAAGAAAAGGATCGGTGAGTCGCTAACTCACCGAAAATTAAAATAAACGAGAGACCAAAAGATAAAATAATAAACTAACGGTGAGTGCGTGTAAAGAAGGGGGAAAAACAACTACCGGTAGAACCTAAATAAATTAACTATCGGTGAGAGAGGGAAAGGAGCACTATCGGTAGCAGGAGAAATGAGAGAGACCGGTGAGGATTGGATCGGTGACTGGGAACAAAGCTGTGAGACCGATAGAGGAAATTTCAATCGGTGAGTCCCGAATCACTGAAAATAAGACACCGATAAATATAAAATTGAAGAGCAAACAGTGCGACGGGAAACCAATGATGATTTTGGATCAGTGAGTCGATGACTCACCGATAGTTCAAAATAAATGAGAAACTGATAGATAAAATATAAAGTAATCGGTATGAAGTGAAACCGATGGAAGGATAATGGATCGGTGAGTCATTGACTCACCGGTAGTTTAAAAAGAGAGACTGATGGTGTTACAAAGTGATCGGTGCGTGACGACTCACCGATAGTTATAAAAATTTCTAGTGTGACATAGCATCGGTGCGACACTCACTGACAGTTAGAAATTAAAAATGATAACAACAAAAAATTAATTTACAAACTACAATTAATTAACTGCAAACATATAATTAAAATAATTAGAATTAACTAGAGTTATTAAACGAAAAAATTAATTAAATAGATGACAAGATGAAACTATAACATTAAAAACAAATTATTTAATTAAACTTTAACTTAAACCTATACACAACTTAAATTATTAATTAGATAAAACTTAAATGAAAAACTAATTAAATAATAGAATACAATTATAAAATACTCAAATTATAATTACTTAAAGAAAAATTACAAGGAAGCAGCAGGTGAAAAAGAGAAGCAACAGTGACTCTTTATTTCACCGAAAGCTATTATCTACCTCACCAGTAGACTAAAATAAAATAAAAATGATTTAATAACCAATCTTCATACATACAATAATATAATTAATGTTTAAAAACTATTGATTAATGAATTAATTAACTATTTGAACTAATAAAATTAACAGAGAACAATTTAACTAAATTAAAAACACATATTATATACTTAAATAGTTGGCAGGATGACTAAATAAATTAATTAACAAAGTTAATCTATTTTAATGTAACTAAATTAACAGATTAGATATTAAAATAAGGTCTAAGTTAATTAAATTGAATTACATAGATTAAATAATTGTTTATAATAAATATTAACTATTAAAAAGTTAAGCAGATTTAAATTAACCAAAATAAATAAGACATAATTAAAGTTGAATAGTTTAGTAAGATTAAAATTATTAATTTAAAGACTAAAAACGCATAATTACTTATAAAAAATGATTAATTAACATATTTAGTGATAAAATTACAAAAGTGCCAATATTAATTAAAAAGTGTCCAAATAATTAATTAAATTGATAAAAATTAAATAAAAGATGTGGAAAAACTATGTTAAAATAGAGCCACATCAGCCACCGTCACGAATCCACTGTCACGGTGTCACCATCACGGTTCCACCGTGACCGGTGTCACCCTCACGGTGCCACCACCACGGTGCCACTGTTTTGGTGGAGCCTCACTTTTGGTAAAGTAATGGGCCAGGAGGGTCCGGGACATT
Source organism: Viscum album (assembly GCA_963277665.1). NCBI lineage: Eukaryota > Viridiplantae > Streptophyta > Magnoliopsida > Santalales > Viscaceae > Viscum > Viscum album. Next base: position 692,275,077 of record OY728161.1, on the reverse strand, counting down.
ACATTAGATACCTCTTAAACGATTCTCATCCTCGATAATCAAAACAAACCAAGAAGGAAAGAGAGGGTCCGAACAACCACCTCGAAAGATACCTCTTAGAAGTGAACCCATGCTAACTAAAAACACTTCCATATCAAGAACCAAGCAACATACCATGCCAAACTGCCCAGGCATGTGGGTTGGGGAGTCTCCTCCCCCACGTCAAGATATTATCCGCTTTGGGCGGCACTGACTCGACCGCACGAGTTTAATCGCATCCACCTTAATGCGTCTTGATTAGGGGTCGGGTCCTCTTCTTCTCCATAGCCAGGGCTTTTCACACACATCTAGAGGAAATAAAACCAGTAAATTCCATATCCAAAAAGACAAAATGTTCTACCACAATAGGTACAACAAGGAAAAAAATTCAAAACAATATGGGGTACTGGGTACGCATCTGTGCTTCCCTCTCCCACATACTCTCCTCAAGCCCACCATGTCTCCACAACACACGAACCAAGGGAATGGTTCTCCCACGAAGCACCTTCTCCTTGCGATCCTCGATCATCATTGGTCTCTCCACAAAGGTCACGTCGTCCTCGATGTCCAGATCACCCCAATCAAGGACGTGTGAATCGTCGTGCAGATACCGACGGAGCTGGGAAACATGAAAGACATCATGTATCCTCAGTAGCGGCGGTGTTAATGCTAGCTGATAATCCACTTAGCCGACCCGCCGCAACACTTCTAAGGGTCCGATGAACCTGGGAGAAAGCTTACTCCCCTTGCCGAACCTCCGCTGCCCACACCGAGGGGAGACCTTCAAGAACACGTGGTCTCTAACCTCAAACTCCAAGGGCCTCCTCCTGGTATCTGCATACGCCTTTTGTCAGTCTTGGGCCGCCTTCATCCTTTCCCGTATGAGCTGAACCTTCTCTATCGTGCTCTGCACCACCTCCGGGCCAAGGATGCCTGCCTCTCCCACTTCGGCCCAATACATAGGTGAATGTCATGGCCTCCCATACAAGGCTTCAAACGAGGCCATACCGATGGTAGAGTGATAGCTATTATTGTAGGCGAACTCTACCAGGGGAAAGTGTCGCACCCATGATCCTCCTGAGTCCAGAACACATGCCCACAACATATCCTCCAAGGTCTGGATGGTGCGCTCTGTTTGTCCATCTGTCTGGGGATGGAAAGCAGTGCTAAGGCGTAACTGTGTGCCAAAGTCATGCTGCAATCCTCTCCAGACTCACGAGGTAAACCGTGCATCCCTATCCGAGACTATAGACCTCGGAACTCCATGCAACCGCACCACCTCATCCACGTACTTTCATGCCAAAGCATCCACAGTACTCGACTCCCTGATCGCCAGAAAGTGGGCCGATTTTGTTAACCGGTCCACTACCATCTAGATGGCGTCGTATCCCCCTTGGAACTTGGGTAGTCCCGTGACAAAATCCATCGAGATGTCATCCCACTTCCACTCGGGGACAACTAGAGGCTGCAGCAGGCCGCTTGGAACTCCGTGTTCAGCCTTCACTTGCTGGCACACTAAGCACTTGGCCACAAATTTTGCCACTGCTCGCTTCACTCCGGGCAACCAAAACTGTCTCTTCTGTCCCTGGTACATCTTGGAAACTCTTAGGTGTACCGCCAGGGTCGAGTTGTGGAACTCATTGAGAACCTTGCCGCGCATCGCCTCCGGAATGAACAACCTTCCCTAGAAAAGCATTCGGTTCTGACCATCCTCTGTCCATCCTTCCGGAGCATTGCCCTGGTCGACTCGATCACGCATTACTTCGCACTCTGGGTCTCCCCACTGAGACTCCTCCACTTGCTGAAACAGAGATGACTGCACTGTCATATGATATAGACAACCTCTACCGCTATCCATCTTCGCATCCAGGTGTAAGGCAGCCAACTCCTCCATTGCCTTCCAGGCATCCGTTGACTCTCGGACCGCATCTTTCTGCATCCTCCTGCTCAAGGCATCGGCCACCACATTGCCCTTTCCCTCAGTATAAGAGATCTCGAAGTCGTAATCCTGGAGGAACTCCACCCATCTCTGCTGTCACAATTTTAAGTCCCGCTGGGAGAAGATATACCTCAAGCTTTTTTGATCCGTGAAGACCATAAAGCGTTCTCCGATGAGGTAGTGCCGCCATAACTTTAGCGCAAAAATGACCGCTTGAAGCTCCAGGTCGTGGGTGGCGTAATTACGCTCATGAGGGCGTAGCTGCCTGGACCCATAAGAGATCACCCCTTGTCGCTGCATCAACACACATCCCAGGCCCTGTCCGGAAGCATCACAGAACACCTCATAAGCTACCCCTTCTTCTGGTAATCTCAACACTGGGGCACTAACCAACTTCTCTTTCAGATAGCTGAAGGCTGACTCGCACTGATCACTCCACCCGAAAACCTGGTCTTTCTTGGTAAGGTTTGTCAAAGGGGCTGCTACTCGGGGGAAGTTGGGTACGAACCTCCGATAGTAACCTGCCAGCCCAAAGAAACTATGGACCTCTGCCACATTCTTGGGTGCTTCCCAAGAAACAACCACCTCAACTTTTGATGGGTCGACCGCTACCCCTTGCTCGGACACCACATGCCCGAGGAAGTGCACTTCTCGTGTCCAGAACTTGCATTTCAACAACTTCCCATAGAGATGATGATGTCGAAGGACCTCCAAAACTGTCCTCAGGTGCTCTACATGGTCCTCTTCTGACCTTGAATAGATCAGGATATCGTCGATGAACACAACCACGAACCGATCCAAGTATTCCCAGAAGATGGAGTTCATAAGCCCCATGAACACAGCTGGGGCGTTCGTAACACTGAAGGGCATTAATACGAACTCGAAGTGTCCATATCTTCACCTGAAGGCCATCTTCGGGATGTCTCTCTCCTTCACTCTCAACTGGTGGTACCCAAACCGCAGGTCGATCTTCGAGAACCATCCTGCTCCTTTTAGCTGGTCGAAAAGATCGTCTATCCTCGGAAGAGGGTAGCGATTATTGATCGTCACCTGATTCAGCCTCCTGTAGTCTATGCACAACCTGAGACCACCATCTTCCTTCTTTGCGAACAAGACTGGAGCGCCCCACGGCGACGCAATCGGGTAAACATAACCCCTCTTCATCAGATCGTCAATCTGGATCCGCAACTCCCGTAGCTCTGAAGGTGCCATCCGGTAAGGAGCCATCGAGATTGGACGAGCTCCGGGCTGCAGGTCTATCCCGAACTCGATATCATGTCGAGGAGGTAGAGTCGTCACCTCCTTAGGAAAGATGTCCATAAACTCACGGACAACCTCTGGCACCCCCACCATTTTGACATCTACTGACTTTACTGACAGCTCAGCCAACAATGAGAGGAGGGGTTCCTCTTGCCTCCCGCCCTTCTGACTACTCCGTTCGCCGGTGAAGGTAACACGCCGACCGCCCAAGTTCGAGAACACAACCCTTCTTCGAAAACAGTCGATGACGTCACACACAGAAAATAGCCAGTCGATGCCTAGGATGACATCGTATGGCTGAATCTGTAGCAGGAGAAGATCCATAACCGACTGATGTGGCCCTATCATCAGTCTACATCCTCAAAAAACAAACAACAAGTCGGTATGACCTCCGATTTGTGTTCTCAACACCAAGGGCACTAGAAGTCTCTCGGAATCTAGACCCAAGGCATGGGCTAGACTGGGTGCAACAAAGGAGTGCAAAGCTCCGGTATCGAACAAGGCATAAGCAAGAGTGCTAAACAAACTGATCGTACCTCGAACAACCTCTGGCCCTACTGGAACTGCTACCTCTACGGAGTGCAACTGTCCACACCCAGCTCCTCTGCCCCTCGGCTGCCGGCCACCTCCCTGACCACGCCCCGGTAGAGGTCCCTGAGGAGAGCCCTGGGGTTGGCCCCCTCCTCCTACGTCTTCCCTCGTAGGAGCGGGAGCTCGCTGTCCCTACTGCTGCTGCTGCTGGAAGGGCCGGGCTGGAAGCTGCTGCTGGGGCGGGCGCTGGGGATGTACGCCACCGCCATACTGTACCCGGTCTGGGCACTGACTCCGGAGATGTCCAGGGCTTCCACAGACGAAGCACCGCGGTCCCGGGCCGGAAGGAAAAGGGCGAGGACTAGGGGATCGAAACAGAAACTGTTGCGGCCTGCTCCCTGCCGGTCGGAACCTGGAGGGTCCTAATGCTGGAGGTCTGGTGCTGACGACCTTCCCCTTCGATGGTCCCAACTGGATCCCCTCTCGTGACACACCTCCTAGAGCGTGCATTCTCTCCACCACTTCGGCCTTCTTCTGGACCTCCAAGTACGTCGGCAGGGTAAAGGGGGTAACAACATACTAGAGGGAGGGTCGGAGTGCCTCCTCTAAACGTCTTGCCCAAGACTCCTCGTCGGGAAAGAGGTCCGGAGAAAAATGTAGGAGGTCCTTGAACTTGATCCCTAGCTCCCTCACAGACATACTCCCCTATTGGAGGGAGAGTATGTCTTGTCTCTTTTTCGCCTTCATCGTCGAAGAGAGGAATTCCGCCCGGAACTCCCTCTTGAAATCCGCCCAAGCCACCTCAGCCTCTCTCCTCTCCCCCAGGTAAAGCGTCCACCACTGACGCGCCGCTCCCTACATCTGGCTGACGGCCAGAGGAACCCAGTACTGAGTTGGGGCCCGAATCAGGCCGAAGGATATCACTAGCTCCTCTATCCAACCTTCCGTCTTCATGTCAGAGGTGCTTCCCTCATACTTCTTGAGGGTCTATCACTGGAAGGCCCGAAGAGTCTTCTGCCACTGGTCATCCTCTTCTTCTCGATCAGCTCTATGCCGATTGGCCAAAGTAGTCTCCAAGGCCTCGATCGCTGGTACCACACGTGGTCGCATTCCAGGTGCCATAACTACAAGGTAAACAAGGAATGCCTAAGCCTAAGTAGTGCAGAATATTATCTTTAAAACTTCTTAAACTTTTCGTTTATTCTTAATTCCCAAAACACCTCAGAAACACGAGAACACTAGTCATTATGATGCATGTACCTTTCCTAGGGTCTCTACCCTGCAATCAGCGTGGCCTCACTTGGTCATTCGGTAGGTCCAGAGTCCTTGCATCGGATCACGGGGGGCCCTAAAATCCCGTGTCCTAGCAGGTCTTCCCTCGCCTAATTCACGCACCGAGGTCACCCGACACTGTTGCCCTACCATCCCATGAAATCCTCACTGTTCCTAACTCCAGACTCCATCCTATCTCTCAACCTCCTCTGATACCATTCTGTCACAACCCGCCTTCACCAAAAGGAGGGAAGGGTCAGCAGATTGCCAGGCCATTCCTTCTTTAAGTTGAAGGAGGGAGAATGACCCCCGAGACCCGCCTTCAATAGGTCCCGGAGTGGCGACTAGCACCAAGGGTATAGAAATTTCTCACAAATGGAAGGAATTACCCCTTTTTGTTTTATAAGATCGAGAGATAAGATAATGAAACTCAACAACACCAAGGTAAAAGAAAAGTAAATCCAAAAGTAAACCATTCCCACATGCATGTTTCAAAAGTAAAGCCACAAAGTACCAAATGTGACTACAAGGTAAGTACCAAAGAAGAAAAGCAGCAACTGCAACTGCCCAAAAGGTCTGAGCTAGTATGGTCCTGCGTGATCCTCGAAGTCCTCCTGGAAACCTAAAAGCAGTTTTATATATGTAGGGTGAGCATACAAGTACACTAAGTAGGGAAAACCAAAGACTCTCGTGCACAAGTGGGGGAACGTACTAAAGTCCCATGAGAAAAGGAGTAAACCAAACACCTATCAAGGTAAACTATCCACCCAAGCCTCATCAATGCACACTCCCCAAATAACGCAAGTCAAGTAATATATATAATAAGATCACATCGATGTTTGGGTACCCCGCGCCACTTTCCCACTAGTTATTGAGACATCCTACGCATCAGACCAATCCCGCCATTCTCACCGTAGTCCCACTCCCACACCCGCCCGCACACACCTGGGCCACAACCACACGTTGTCCCACTGCCGAATCCCGCCCGTAAACACCTGGTCCACAACTATCACATGTAACCACGCCTGTAAACACCTAGGCCAGAACAACCACCACCACGCCCGAAGACACCTGGGCCTCATCCCGAAGACACTTGGGAAACCGCCTGCCACACACACCTGGACAACCACCACACTACCCCGCCCGAGGGTTCTTGGGCTAATAATGGACCTCAGGCCATCACATCCTGCCTGAAGATACTTGGGCTATCCGGGAAAGGGAGAAAAAAAGGAGCTAATAACCATCCACTAAGAATAGTGTTGGAAAATACACCCTCCCCCATGAAATGGGGGTGTTCGGCACTAAGTGCTCAACTAGGGTGGGGTGCGAATAAGAAACACAAAGCTACAAGTATATATAGGTAACAACCACTCACCCAAGGCTAGGTTTTTCTTCATACAACCTACAGATCACAACAACACTCAAGTCCAAGTCACAAATCTTGCCAATAAAACCCATTTTCCGCATTCTTATTTTCATGTTCATAAATAATGTTCAATTAAGTTTATGCACAACTAGGCAACTAACACCATAAGCATAACCAAGGAAAAGAAACCAACCAAACGTCAATTTAAGTATCCACACCTGGTTCTCTTGTAAAGCCACAACAACAAGTGGATAAGTGAGATCCCTCGAAGTACTGGAACCAAAGAAAAACCTTCAAGACACTACCCCGTGTCCCCCAAAATGGTTTTTCATCAACAGAGGATCCCACCCCAATTCGTGATATAAACAAGTACCCACCTGGTCTTAGAGCTCACAACCACCGAATCCATACCAACAGGGGATCCCATCCCCAATTTCACACAACCACCGAGAGTATAAAAAAACAGGGGATTCCATCCCCTCCCACATTTCCACCAATCAGCCACGAAAGAAAACAACCAAACCGCTGCCACCAACACTAAGCAGGGCCATGCCTGTATTTTCAGATTTATAAGATTTAACACACTCCATGATTTCAATTCCGTGTTTTGACCGGGGTTAGCACAGAAGGGATTTATCATGGTGCTTTCAATTTATTCAGCAGGGTATACGTGATTAACCAATTTACTTTTCACAGCAGGAGTTTACAATTAGGAACAAGCCATTTAAAACACAACGAGGGGTTCATTAGTGCACAAACAACGACCACCAACAACCTTGATTTTCAGAAGGCATAATCCAGCACAACTCAGAAAGATGATCATAATATAAACAACATCAACGATCACAACCCCCCCTTCATTCTTTATAGGATCCATTCATTATCTTTATTTAGGTCTAGTTTATCCAATTCTACAGAAACAAAAGCACTCCCACCCCACATGATACATAAAAGAGAGAGGCGAAGGAGAAATTCCCTACCTGCTGATCGACGATCGACACTTAGGCCAGGGGAGGAACTTCACGAATAATGATGCCGCTCACCCGATGCACCAGAATCTATTTGTGAAAAGCCACGATCGAGGAAAGAAGAAACCATGACTAACCCTTAGTTTATAAGAGCCGCAGACGGTTGAGATGAGAATGCCAAACTGCGTAAGGAGCGGGGGTCGTGGGTTGACCACGGGGTTGAGCAGTTACACACGGAGGTGTCTCAGGATTTTTAGGAATTAATTATGGGCTTTGAATGGTTTTAAAAGGAGTCAAATAATTAATTTATGTCAAAACTTATGTTGTGGGAGCGGAAAAGTCAGGTACTCAGTGAGGGGACATGGTGCCACCATCACGGTGTCACCCTCACGGTGCCACCGTCATGGTTCCACCGTCACGGTGTCACCCTCATGGTGCCACCGTCCCGGTTCCACCGTCACGGTGTCACCGTCCCGGTTCCACCGTCACGGTGTCACCGTCACGGTTCCACCGTGACCGGTGTCACCCTCATGGTGCCACCGCCATGGTGCAACTGTTTTGGTGGAGCTTCACTTTTGGCAAAGTAATGGGCCAGGAGGGTCTGGGCCATTACAGATAGGATTAGTTTCCATGCACATTGATATATCACGAGACTTAAACTTTACCCAATTCATTGGAGGGATATATAATTTTAGGATCACCCCTCACATACAAGTACATACATATATGGGAAACTTGATAATAAATCACCGTATCATAAATAACCCATGAAAATAAAATGATTCACATTTATTTCAAATGAAATCTCATAAACAAAGCATTCATAATCCCATAAATAATCACAACATTATATCCCAGGGAAAATCAATGGGTATCCATTCAATTTTGGCATCATTCTAGTTAAATATAACTTAGTAAATATGATTAAGCATGTGGAATTTACACCATATATGAATAGGATACCCGGTTTTGAAAGTAATTTTCCCAATTAATCGATGTATTAGTCATCTAGTTGAACACCCTTAAATCAAAGTAGTGGAACATTGGAATCTCATAGAAGAAGGCATTGGATAAAAATAATTCCAATTAATATGTTTGATTAGGTAAGGAAAAATTAGTGATGCATCACCCTATTGACATAAAATATAATTTCATAATCCATCTAGATAAATAAAGCATATGGTATCATTTAAAGAATACAATTGTTAAATAATACCACATAGATCAAGAACACTCTAAAATTATTAGAAAAATTTAATTGAAAATAAGAATTTTCATTATCCTTTAAAAACATTACAAAATTAATATTCTATTAAAACATGAGAATAAAAATATCCTTTCTTGAAAATTTGAGGAATATAGAGGAAGTCTCTTAGAAAATGAGAAAGGTGATTGAAATATACATTAACATGGGAATTTTTAAAATAGATTCCTTCCATAAAAAATGACCATGTGGAAAATGAAAAAAAATATTTTCTTTTAAATAATTTTTAAAGTGTGTCAATATATTTGAAAATAACCTTATTTTTTTTTATAAATTAGGCACTTTGTAACATTCTAAAACCTTACTCTAGAAGAAAACATTTTTATAAAAATAATCATGAAAAAATGTTTAATATTCATTTAAACCTTTTAATGAAGCCTGGATATTAAAATGGTTGATAAAACCATTCATTTATAAGAGGTAAAGAGGATTATTAACATCACTTTCAACATTAATGAAAATAATTTTGTTAGAAAAAACATGGATATGAAAGAAAAAGAGTTATGTGATTAGGTTAGGGATCATTCATTTAAATGAAACATTTTTAAAGAGAACATGATCCCCTAAAGATAATAATTTTAATAAAATGGGATAATTTTCGTAACTATAATTAAAATATATCATATTTTAAAGGAAATGGTTGGATAAAGGAGATCTGTAAGATTAATATTGAGAATAAAATTCACGAATCATGGAAAAAGAACTTGAGTTGAGACCTTAGTAACTTTTTAACTAAAACCATTAAAGAAAAAAGATATTTAAAATGAAAATAAAATAATATGGATAAAATATATTTCATGATAAAATAACAATTGGGTATTATATAACCTATATAAAAGTAAATTGGTGCATAAAGTAAAACATGTCTTAATGCAGGGATTTTGAGATAAAAATCTCATGCCTTATTTTCCTTCCCAACTGATCAAAACATATCTTCTTGAAAAACAACCATAAATATATTAGTAATATATTTACTAAAATTTTTCATATGTATAACCCTTTTATATACTTTATTTACAATTATTTACTATGAATATAGTGGTTCATGTAGAATATTTTTATCATTGGGTGTTAACACTTAATTTTCTTGTACTTGATTTATAATGTCAATATTGATCCTTTATATTTGATACCAATTTAAGAATTACTAGATTAAATATGGTTATGTAATATATATCCCATTATTATTTAAATTATTCCACTTTCACCCCATGATAGTTTTAATTATGACTAGTGAAGATGGTGTTTGATACAAAATTATTTCATCATTTTTTAATGAACATAGATGATATACTATTAACATGTTTATATATTAATATTATAACTATAGAACCTTAGAAAAATATATAACACATTATTATTACATGTAATTAATAATATATAAAATTCCTTAATCATTCACTATATAATCATTACAACATCCCTCAATCAGGTGGTAAACCAACCAAAATAAAAACATATTGCGTTGATCAAATGAGTAATAAAGTGCTATTACATTGTGTTAATATAAAATTTATATATTTTTATACATATAATATATAATATATATATCCATAAAATCAATTCTCAGAACAATTAATTATGGATGGTGTTCATAAATGAAATTCATCATTTTTGGTGGTGATAGTCGACACAAACACACAATTAACAAAACCATTTCCTAAAGAATGAATAGAGTGATGGTATATTTAAAATTATAATTTAAAAATTATAATAATGTTTTAAAAATAATATTATTTTACCAATTACAATTTCAGATTCATCCATATTAGGTGGTTAAGATAAATGATACATGTCGATCCTAGAGGTGGTAGTTTGCAGTTACACATGATTATCCATCTCATCCCTTATAGAGTAGATGAAATGAATGTAAATATAAAATTTGATCATTTAAAATTTTTATAAATTAAATAAAAACATAATTATTCATAAAACCCATCTTTTATACCATCTCTAAGAGGAAGTGGGTAAAAACAAACCATATCATTTCGTTGAGGCGACAGTCTACACATACGCACGATCAATGCAATTATTTTTTCTATAAGATGCTACAGAGTGAATGAATAATTTATGTTAAATTAATATAATGAAATTTAAGTATATGTATGATAATTAATTTGTTATATTGATAATTTCAAAGAATATTAGGAAGAATAAAATTAAAAACAAAGACTAAAGGTGAGTAATACTCATGTTGGGAACTTTAATTTTTCTTGGTATTATCCTTATAAATGAAGGGATTTGGTTAATTAAAGGTGAAAAAGGGTATTGTTTTTATAAGAGGGTTATTTTAGGAACAAATCAGTAGAGTTTCACCAAGTAATTTTAATGGATGTGTGTATAAATAAGGGTTTTAATTATGTATTTTTATATGTGAAGGGAAAGGTAATTTTGGAATTACCTTAATTATTAAATAATTTTCCAACATCATTCATTGTCAAAATATCCCTTATTTAGTAAATATGGATTATGGGCTATTATATAACTTAAAATCCTCCAATAAACTCCATTTGAGACCCCTTTGAGTGATTTAAGGTTTTTACCGTCACTTTAGTCTTTTACCCAAAAGTAATTTTCCTAGGTAAATTTTTATTTACCCCATGTTAATTATTTAAAATTATCATAATTAAATTTGATCATATCAAAAAATTTGACTATTATAATAATATTTATGATATTAATTCTAACTTATAAAAATACTATGATTATGAAAATCTAATTTTAATATAAACACACTTAACACTTAAGAATTATTAAGATAATCATATTTTAAGCGTAACATTTATGTGTTAGTTAAAATTATTAATATAAATATTTATTATTACTTAAATTGATTTATTATAAATAAAATTAAAGTTTTATGTAATTAAAATCAAAACAAAAAATAATTTTTCAAAAATATTAATTTTTTTAAATAAAATATATAAAATAATTTTTTATTAATGTAACCATTTACTTTAGTTCTAAAAATATTGGACATGGGTTTTCAAATTTAAAATAAAAATTAAAAATGTATAATTTTATTCCTTAATTTCATATTTGATAACTTAAATGTTTTTTTATCTTTTAGGTCATTCTTATTTATTGATAAATTCATACAAATTATAATTTTTATAAAACTATATTTTTGACAAAAAATTGATATTTTCAAAAAAGATCAAAAATAAAAAATCAATAAGTTTTTATATTAAAAGATAAAGTTAAATAGATCTAATTATATTTATAAAAATTATCTATTTATCTTTTAATAGAAAATACTATAATGACGAACTACTTTTATTTAATAGTTATTCTTAAACATTAATTGTTTATAATATTATTTCACTCCAATTTTATAATTTAAATAATTATAATATTTTATACCATATATAGATATCTTATATGTTAGAATAATGATATTTTAAAGATTATTAAATTAATTTACTTGTGTATCATGAACTTATTTTTAGTGCATGTTAAGAAAGATATCAAACTCAATATTATTTAAAGGAAAATATATATATTGAAATCCTGGGATGTTACAAGATGTGTATTTTTTGTGACTACGGAGAATATGCCTTGAAATTTCTATAAAATCCCTACAAAACTACCTTATGTTGAATATAAAGGTATAAGATAATTATTATAATAGTTTTAATTCATTTTCCAATAGGAAATAAATGTTTTTTATTGGTTTTAGAAATCATGGTGAAATTCCATTGATTATGCTACAATTCCATTTTATTTATGTTTTTTCAATTTATTATTCATAACCTTGATGACTGTACTATTATATAGCTAGTTGAGAATAATGATTACTTGAACATGAAAACATTTATGGAATCTGTTTACACCATAAAGTGACTTGAGAATGGAGTAAAAGAATTTATGTGGTAGTCATTCCAAGAAACAATGGCATGATCGGTAGGTTATAAGGGAAAGCCCCAAACAAAAATTTATATGGGGTTCCTATCATTCCATAAATCCATCTATAAAATAAAATGGGAATTTCATGATGAAACCATTATTTTTCCAAGTATGTAATGTCTATAATCTACTAGAATAGAGTGAAATGTAGTTAAAAAAACAAAATTAACAATTTTACAATCCTCAGGTTTTAAGTTGATTAGATTTATGAATTAACAATCAATCAAAATAATAAAGTGTATGTAGTGGAAATATAGACTGTAAAAATTACAGTAAGTAGAATAGAAATATGGTTGTGAGGTGATTATGAAAATCTAAAAAAATTAATCTAAGTTGTGTGAATAGAAAAGTTAAATCAGTAGTAATTAAGAAATTAAATAAAATATAATTTTAAAAACAATCAATAGAGTGTCCATTATTAAACCAAATACTCCTTTAAAAGGATATTATAAATACTAAAATTTAAACAAAAGTATAAGGTGAATATTTTGAACATATCCATGGAATCCATAACTTGTCCTGTTGTAAGGTATCCATGATTTTATACATCTTAGAAAGTATATCTTACTATCCCTAGAATCCCTTGACTAAACCTATTGGTAGGTGAAGTGTTCTAACTCTGGAAACATATATTTCTTATCCTCATAATACCTTGATGACACAAGATTAAAAAAACCATTTTCCTCTATTGATAATTTCCATTGATCTCATATGAATAGTAAAATAATAATTATAAGATAAATACTAAGATCTATATAAGTAAGGATTACAATACACTTCTATTATTAGGAAGTTAGAATATATAAAAATTAAAATTATTATATGTTAATAATTTATAAAATAATTTAAGTAATTGTATTCTTTCTCAAGATCTTAACATATTATTCTATATTGAATTTTATTCTTACAACACTTGAGGTGAGGTTTTATTTATAATAATTATTATAACAAACATGGATATAAAGTTTTTGTAAATGTTAGAGTCACTTTTAACTAAATCAATAATATATTATCTATCTAATGATGATCTTAGTTTTTTACTTCATCCATTGATGATTTTTTTCTAGAATCATTATGGTTCTAATTAATCCAATGGATGTAATATGGTATAAGTGTTTAGATTACCATATTTTTTCAATCCCTGTAAAGTTTACCAATATTTAGGTTATCATAACTTTGTTTATCGAGTGGATGTACTCTTTTAGAATCATCATGTTATCTGGATTTCTAGTTATCGAATATCTATTTTTCACAAAAAAAAGATACTAAAGTGAAACAAAAGTTAAATAAATTTCCTATGAAGTGTATTTTTTAAAAAAAAAGAGAATATTTAAGTAATTGACTAAAAAATATTCACCTTTTTATAAAGAACAAAGCATTTATAAAAAATTGAAAAAAATAAATGAATTTTTAATAGAACTGCCTAAAAATATTAATTTATTGTACTTTATTAATAGAGTGAACTTATCTAACTTTTGTATATATCACTTTATAATAAAATAATTATTTATAAAAAAGATATAGGAATTTTAGAAAACATTAAAACTCTTACTGCTTGTATATGTTTCTACACATTTAATTGAAACTTTAACAACTTTCCCAAATTTTCATAAATTTATGCCCTTTATGATTTATAAAAATAAAATGTAATGGTGAGTAGAGTAAGATAAATATAATCAGAAATGAAAAAAATTGTAAATAAGAAAAATATAATCATAAATTAGAAATTTAATTCTCTTAGGAATTTCCTGATCATATGTTTTAGTTACTTCTAATAATTCTTTAGTTCTAGATATTTATGAAAAATAATTTAAACATAGTCTATGTAATAAAATATTTCTACATCAATTACACTTTTACCATGATTTCCTATTTGAAAAAATATTATACGACAAGTTCAAACATTGAAATTCATCTTCTTTAATAGTCATTACGATCTTACCAATAATATCATTATAATGGTAGAAAAATTTCTTTATTATCAAGCTCTGAACTTAAACCTCTTCACCATTAATCCATGAGAATTATATAACTAGATTTTATGATATGACTACTTTTTAAAAAGAAACATTGACCTCTGAGATTTCATTTTGGGATTCTTTTTATAATCTCCATCAAAGATACTTTTGGTGAAACACATTTCAACATTTATCAGGGAAGAAAAAGACAGGAAATTGTGTGTGGCTATAGGCCTTTATATTTTAGTCCTTATATAATAATTTTATATTTTTACCATCCAAACAATTGTATTTGGTTTGTATGAATAGTCCAGAGTGGTTCTAGTAAAAATATGTGGCCAAGACACAATTCAGATGGGTTATTTTAATAATTAAATTTATAATTTATTCATATGAAAACATTGGTTACCTTTAGATATAATTTAAATAAAAAAATAAATAATAATGATTACTCCCCCTATAAAAATCAATTAAAGCAGATAATAATTATTTATTAAATATTACCATATAGAAGTTTTAAACATCTCATACTTTGATAAAATATAAAATCATGGTAAAAAATAAGAAAAATACATGTTTATAATGGTTAAATATTCATGAAGCTATATTGAAATAGCAATAGAGGATCTTAATCTTTTGATGATGGTTCATGAAATGTTTATCCAGAATTGTTGATATTTCATAGAAATTTGAAATGCGACCGATAGAGTATTTATGCAATGAAAAATAAAAAATGTAAATCAAATGAGAATATGGAGAGTGAAACTGATGAAATAAAAAATTTATGAAATAAAAAACTTATTAAATAGAAAACCAATTAAATGAAAAGCTAGTGAAATGAAAAACTGATTAAATGAAAAACTTATGAAATTAAAAACAGATGAAATAATAAAATGACCCCCTCACTCAAGGAGTTTTTCAATGTTAGGAGATTAGTTGAACAAAAAGTTCATTGAATATAAGTTTAGGTTAATCATCCCCAAATTCTCTTTAATGATTTTAAATATTTTAGAATTTTAATGTTTTGTAAAAATACCAACAAGCTGATTTTACATTCCAATAAAGTCAAGAATTATGTCTCATTTTTGTGTTTAATCCCTCATAAAATACTATTTATTACCATGTTTTTTACTGATGAGTGATGTTCTAGGTTTTTAGACAAATATTTAACACTAATTTTATCAAAAATTATTATAGTTTGAGTAAAAATCAAATAAAAATCCATGAGTGTTTTTTTCATCCACAACACTTGAGTGAAAAAAATTCTTACTTTAGCAGTGAAAAGTGATAAAACAAATTGTTTCTTACTGGACCAAAAAACCAAATATTATTCTAGGAACTAACATATTCCTGAAGTACTTTTTCAATCTAATCTAAATACTCAAAATCTATAATTGAGTAACATTTTATAATAAAATCATTTCTATAAGAATAATACAAACCACGTTATGAAGTACCTTTTATGTAATGAAAAATACATTTTAATGATTTTAAATGTGATCCATTAATATTTTATTGAAATATATCACATAAACATACTAAAAAGACAATTTCCAGTTGACTTTCTGAATGATATAATAAAATCCAAATCATAATGATATAAAATTTCTGAACAATCGATTTACTCGATTCATTAAGATCATGTTTGATAGAAGTTTCTACCAATGTAATTATACTCAATGGATTTTAAAAACTAGAAAATTTCAATTATTATTTTATATTTTTATATTAAGTTAAATATTTACTTCTGGTTTTTGAAAAATTTTACAGCCAAATAAAAGTTTTAGTTCACCCATAATGCTCAACCCAAAATCATTTTTCATAAGTTTAGAAAAACTACCAAAACATTATTGTTGAGTTAAACCAAAAATAATATCATTAACATAAACTTGAAAAATGATGATGTATATAAAAATTTTATTTATAAAAAAGTGTTGGATCAACACTTAGTTTTAAAAAATATATTTAAAATAAATATCTTGTATGTCAATCATATCAAACTCATGGGTCTTGTTTGAGTCTATAGTTTAATACATTTTACAAAAATTTAGTTTCTTCAAAACCAATAGGTTTTTCAATATAAACATACTCTTGAAAAAAATCATTAAGAATTTTTTTTAAGAATCTATTTAAAATAAAGTAAAATTCAGATGTGATGGCAAGGATAATAATATTCAAATATATTTTAATATTTCCAATGGTGAAAATTTTTCACCGTAGTCTTTGCATTCCCCTTAAAAATAACCCTTAGCAACAAATATTAATTTATTTCTAATAAAAGTTACATTTTCCTCATATTTGTTTCTAAAAACCCATTTAACCCATTTTACCAATATATCTTTGGGTTATTCAAATAAGTTCTAAACTTGATTCCTTTAAAATTGATTGTGATGTTCTTACAAATTCCTTATCCAACTTTCATAACAGAAGGCATCATCATCCATTTTAAGATCAAACTGTGTTAAGAATTCATGATGATCACATTAATTTTTTAATTCACTTCTAGTTCTAATCAATTAACTTACGTCACCAATAATATTATCAGTAGGATGAATTCATAAAATCGACCATTTTTAGTTAAAGTGGAAGTTATATCTTTAATTAAAAATTGTAAGTATTCCATTAAAGTTAATACTGGGTAATGAGAATATTATGGTTTAAATTTTATAGGGCTTAATATCAATAGTTTTGAATAAAATTTTGGTTAATTAATATAAGTATTTAAAAAAAATAATCAATAGAGTATATATATGGAGGTTTTTTAAAAATAAAAATATTATATTCATAAAAATTTACATGAAATGTTTCTTCAATAACTTTTTTTTTATTTTCTTAAAAACTCTACATGAATTAATTGTTGTAGAATAACCAATAAAAATACCTTCATCGACTTTAGGGTTAAATTTATATAATTGATCTTTAGTATTTAGGATGAATACTTTACAAACAAAGTATTTAAAGTAATAAATTTATATTTTTCCTATTCCAAAACTCATGAGGTGTTTTATTAAGAAATGTTCTAAGTAATAATCAGTTTTTAGTTTATAAATAAATACTCATAGCCTTGAACAAAACATTTATAGCAATATAATGCTCAATTTCATAGTTTGAGTAATTTATTATATAATTTTATTTCTTCATTGAAATAAACTATTTTTTTGGTGTTCTAGGAGCTAAATTGTTTTGAGAAATACAATTTTTACTATAAAATGTTTATAAATTTATGTTTAAAAACTCACCACTATGATAACTTTAGATAATAACCCGAGGTAATATTTTCTCAATGTTTAAGAGGATCATGAAAAATATTAAAATGACTAAGGGCTTCAAATTTTTATGTGAGAAAATAAACCCATGTATATTTAGGGTAATCATTAAACAATACATACACATAGTGTTTCCCCCCAATAATTCCAATTTTTGTAGGAAAAAAATAAATCATTGTGAACTAACTAGAAATATTTGTATGTTGATACTTTTCTTTTAGATATAAAATTAGACTTATGTTACTCACTAGATGGAAAAGGATAAAAAAACCTAGTTGAATTACACTAATGTTCTAGTATACCCATAACATGCCATTTCCTATAAAGTTTGTATAAAATCGTAAAGTTATAGAGTCTTAATATTCTATAACACAACCAAGGTAAATCAGCTGTTTCACTTAAACAAGGTAAATTATGATGAATCAAGGCTTTTAAGTCAAGTGTGTATAAATTATATTTTCTACTAACAAATAGAATAAAGGTACCTTCCAAACACTAAAAAAATACATTTATCATAACTAAATTTTATAAGATAATACTTATCACATAATTGACTGATAATGATATGTTTGTTTTTAAGACCTAAAACATATAAAATTTGTGAAATTAAAGTTTTTTTTGAGAAAATAAACCTCATCGATTATAATGATTTTACCTTGTGAGTTGTATACAAAAGTGATTCATCCTCTGTTCAACTTTTTAAAATAATATAATTTTTACTTATTTCCTATCATATGTTGAGAAATACCACCATCCATATACCATTTTATTCATTTACTAGTACTCATCCTTGTTTCCTAAAAAAGTTGAAACAAAGTTCTTGGTCCTCAAACTTACATGGGCCTGGTTATGTTAGAAAATAAGATTTTAGGAAACCTTATCTTCCAACTTATCTATGTTGAAAATATTATAGTTCATTAAAAAAATGATTTATATAAAATAAAACATTGAACTTATTTTAAGGAGTAATATTTATTCCAGTGACTTACCCATTGACATTTAGTGAAAAAATGGTTCACTTTTAGGTACAAGGTATTTGATTAGAAATGAGGTTTATCAGAATTAAAACCAATTACATTTTAAGTTGTTGATGATCTTATTTATTTAAACATTTTATTAAAATTTTCTTTCCTAGAATTAAATTTCAATTAAAGATCTTTTAGGCTACTAAATTTTTATTTATATTGAAAAACTAAGTTTTGTATAAAATATAGTTTATGTAAAGTGTATTTTGATTTCAAAAAACAACGATAATAATTATGTCATTGAATAAAAAATCTCCCTTATTTTTTAAATTACAATTTTTCAATATAAAATTGAAAAGATTAATTGAATTTTAAAGATATATCCCTATGAATATTAATAGAGTAAAACTTATTAGTATACTAAAATTTCTTTTATTTGTTTAGATAACTTTATAATAAACTAATAATTAATGAAAAAGTTATATGAAGTATATGAAACCTTAAAACTCTTTCCACTTGCATAAATTTATCCCCCTTTAATAGAAACTTTAACAAATTTCTCAATTTTTCATAAATTTATCCCTTTTTGATATACAAAAAGAAATAATAAAAGAAATTTGGTAAAGGTAAATCAAATTAGAAATAAGAAAACTAAAATAAAAGATATAATTAGTAATATGAAAAAAATCATTTTAAATTACAAATTTAGTTCTCTTAGGAAATGTATGATTATTATTTTTTGTTTCTTATGACAATTTTTTAGTTTTATATCTCTAAGAAAAATAATTTAAACATGAGTGATGTAATAAAATTCAAGTACATCAATTCCCTTCAGACCATATATTCCTAAGATCTTTTATAATGAGTTAATACATTAAACTTTATCTTCTCCTGTGGTACTTAAGATCTTATTAGGAATCTATATACAATGGTTGAAAACTTTATGCAATATCAATCATTAAACTTCACCTTCTTCACCATTAATCAATTAGAGTGATTTATCTAGATTTTGTTTTGAAAACTTTAGAAATGAAACATTGAGCTTCATAAATGAACTTTTATTCTTCTTCAAATAACATATCTTAGAAATAATTCTGATGAAAAGAAATTCAATATTAAACAAGTAATAAAAATATATAAAATTGAGTGTGACTAAGAGCCTTGCTATTCCAATCATTATATAATAATTTGAGGTTGCTACCATCCAAACAATTGTTCTGTATTGTACAAATGGACCAGAGTGATTCCCACTAAATTATGTGGCCAAAAAATATCATATATATATATATATATATTAAATTAAATTTATAATTTCTTCATATAAAAATATCAGTTACCTTATAATAAAATTTTAATTATATAGGAATAATATTGTTTTCTCAAACTATAAAAAATAATCAGATTAAATAAAAATAATATGGGAAATACTACCTTCTATAAGTTTCAAACATCTTCCCCTTTGACAAACTATAAAAGAAAGGGATGAAAAAATCAGAAAAAGATGTGGGCATAGAGTTTAAATATCCCCAAAGTTATCTTCCAATAGAAATGGATGATCTTACACTTTTGAGGATGGTTTTGGAAATGTTTATCTAGCATTGTTAATATTTCAAAAAAATGTAAAATAACACTGATAGAATATTTATGTGAATATAAATAAACAATATAAAAATATAATGATAATAGGAATGGAAAAAACTGATGAAATGAAAACCAATGAAATGAAAAACTAATTAAATGAAAAACCAAAGAAATTAAAAAATCCCCCCTCACTCAAGGAGTTTTAAAATGTTAATCGATTGATTGAATTTTTTTAATTGAATATCACTTCAAGTTAATCATTCCAAAAATCTTATTTAATGAAACAAAATCTTTCCGAATTTAAAGGTATTGTAAAAGTATTATAAAGTTTATTTTATTTTATGATAAACTCAATAATTATATCTTCTTTTTCTGCACGATCCCTAATAAAATAGTGTCTCATATCTAGGTATTTTTATCATGAGTGATGGGATAGGTTCTTAGAAAAAGAGATAAAAATAGTATTTCCACAAAGTATTATAGTTTTATAAAATCTCAAACAAAAATCAGTGAGTGTTTTTTTCATCCACAACACTTGACTAAAACAACTTCCAGAATCTATATATTTAACTTCAATAGTGGAAATATATGAAAAATGTTTCTACTTACTATACCATGAAACTCAATATTCTCCTCATAAATTTCATGGTCTGAACGTATTTTTTATCTAATATACTACCACAAAATTCATCATACAAGTAACTTTTAAGATCAAAATCACTTCTAGAGAAATAAAACATAACATGTCCTTAAGTACCTTTAAGGTAAAGAAAAATATATATTACTTCAAATTTTCCTAAAATATCACACTTAAACGTATCAAAAACATAATCTTAGAATAAATTGATATAAGATATATTAACATTAAAATAATACTTCTATAATATTTTTGATCTATAGATTTACTGGATTCAGTAAGAAAAATTTTGATAAAAGTTTCTACTAGAGTACATATAATTAAATAATTATTAAAAAAAAATGTTTGAGTAAGTATTTGATAAAAATTTGTTGGGTTAAAATATTTTATTTTATTTTTCAAGAAATTTGAAAACCAAATAAAAAGTTGAGTTCACTCATAATGATAATTTCAAAATCATTTTTTTATATGTCTAAAAGAACCATTATGATTTTTTTTTGAGTTGAAACAAAAATAATGCATGTAAAACCAATATCCAAAATTAGTTCTAGAAAATTAGGGCAACCACCAATCAACCACATAAATTTAAAAGTAGATCCAATGTAAAAAATTTATGTATATTTTATACTTAAAAAGAGTCTCCCAAATAAAACAACAAATAATATCCTATGAAAACAACTCT
The DNA here is from genome assembly GCA_963277665.1 of Viscum album. NCBI lineage: Eukaryota > Viridiplantae > Streptophyta > Magnoliopsida > Santalales > Viscaceae > Viscum > Viscum album. The sequence continues at coordinate 692,253,464 of OY728161.1, read as the reverse complement.
AACATAGTAACTCTATGAGATGATCCACCAATTCCCATCCCAATCACCACTAAATATTTTGAAACCTAAAAATGGATATTTATAGACATGGGATTGAATACAAGTATACTTACTAGGATCATCCCTGAAATCTATCATGAAAATGTGTAAGAGACATTCCAATTCCCCAATGAATAAACAGCTAAACCGATACATTATCTATACCATTTAAATTAGCATAAATCCTTACAAATTATTACTTTAAAAATATTTATACATTATAGTAATATAATTATTAAAAGAATATTGGTAAAAAGTCTCCCTATACCTGCTTCCCTACTAATCTAGTCACTCTCACACCCTAATAAATTATATCCTATTATTTAATCCCATCCATAAGTACATAACCATAAAACCATAAAACCATAAAACCAAGTTCCACAAATCCATATAACCACAACCATAACTATATAACTATATAACAATAACCTCTCTATAGTAAGGTATATAATCACGAAGGATATCTACCTCATTCCCTCTTCCTTTTAATTGACCCCCACCATCAACCAAACTACAAAACCACGTGAGTTGGTATATATATACTATAAAATGAATTTATTACAACTAATATACATGTAACAAAATATTAATCCATTATAGAATATACTTCATCTGAAGGAAGAGCCAGGAAAATGGGATAGTCATCCATTAGTTATCTCTATAACTTTCTTATTAGGAATACACCCAGAAACCAAAAAAGACGTGAATTGGTAAGGTTACTTTGATCAATTTATGGTGTATAAGAAATTAAAATAAAATACAATGGTAAAGAATATAACCCAACCAATCTTAGAGGTCCAAAATTAAAACCAAGAAGCACTATTAAAACCCTCATTTGAAAATTCGAAATCATAACCTCTCACTAATGACAACATCCATCAATAAAACACCATTGTCACTATAAAATGTGTTCCACACACTTTTTCATGGAATCCATGATAAATTTCTCACTTATATGATAGAAGTCAAGTGTAGATAGAATAATATATTTCTATATGAAGTTAATGAAATGGGATATCCATGTTCTTTATGATTTTTCACAAACAAAGGGATAAATATTCATCAAAACATTACCCAGTCTGGTGACATGGTGGTTAAAAACTCACATTAGGAGTAGGCCATGAATTATACATATCATTGATGAAATGGGTTTTCGAAACCATAAAACTCATTTTAGGGTATTTTGAGAACTTTTATTCCTTATAAAACACTCTATATTATAAAAATCTACTGATAGTGGAATACTTAATTTATTAGGATTAAATTTGACCACTTTTAGATCCCAAAAAGACACCCAAATCGAAAGTCATGGTCATTTGATGTTATAATAATCCTTATAAATTCCTAGTTTTATGCCAAGGTGAACTCCACATAAGTATGCCTTATTCTTTCACTCCTAGTTCCATTCACATAGACCTCAGCTCATGTGCACACCTCTCTTCCTAACCCTAATCTCTAATTGCAAGCCTGGATTGCATGAACACCTCAATATCTCTCAAACCAGTTGCATGCCTGAATCATACTCACAAATCCCCTTTACAAAAACTATTTACATGCCCATATGGTGTACCTAGGCCTCCTTTAGATGAATCATTTATAAAACTAGCTTCCATACCCTGGTGCCTGCGAACACCACCGTATATACCCAACCATCATATTAACTTCTCTATATATTTTCCTATAAATTGACCTAAGGGGTCCTTATTTTGAATTAAACAGGGGAAGATAAAGTGACATTAACTTGAGATAGATGACAAAAACACACCCATGTCTCAAACCCTTTTCATGTAGCTTATTAATTTGAAACCTAAGGGAGTTAAATTGAAAATAAGAGTAATTGTGTTATCTAAAAAATTTATCACATTAAACTTTATGAAATACCTATTATAATAGGATCCTTAAAAACTAGGGAAAAATACCCCAACCTATAAAATCCTTATTTAAGTGACACTATACCCTAACCTATACTAGGACGAGGTTTTTCCTAAGACTCTATACCAGGGCAAGACATCACCCTATCATATTATTAAGGTTCCATATTTTCCCTACCCTATATATAGGTTAAAACACCACTCTCCACTATATATCAATGTGAGAATTATCCCAAGTACCAAAATATGGGGAAAATTCACCCATGTACCCCACTAGGTCACTAATTCACATAGGTACCCCACTGGGGTTGCAATTCACCCAAGTATCTGACTAGGGAACCAATTCACTCATGAAGTGTCATATGAAATTTTTTAAGAAGTCTAATTTTTGTAAATTTTTTTTATAGGCTAATAATAATGTTAGAGATTATATTTGAGGTACTTTTGAGATTCTCAGAAATGGATAGGGATGAATTTCAATGGGTTTTGTGATTGTTTATAGTAATCTATAATTCTATACAGAAGTTAAAAAATGGATAAGTTTTTTTTCATATAATAAATTTAGAGAGACCCATTAAACTACATATGTGTGAGGAGTTATGAATCAGTGTATGATTCATTCACTAATATAGTAACATTACTGACTAAAATGAAGTTAAGTCTTCAGCAATGTAAAATTGAATCAGAGTCTCTTTATAAGTCATTAAGATCATAATATATGTTATATGAACTTGTATATGAGTCACTATCACAACATATGAGTCATTGGAATTATATATGTGTCATACCCAATACTTTGTATGAATCATTTGGAGGATCATACTTATTAAAATATGAATTCCTTCTGAAAGCTAAAAATATGATGATTTATAGAATTGATTATTTTGATGAGAATAAAATTAGAATTTTATTTTTTGTACTTCAATTCTTAAATATTATGGAAATAGTCAAATATATGATCCTATATTTATTTTTTATAGATTTAAATATGGTTAAATTAGGATAATATTAAGTGAAATTATTGAAGTAATTATAATTTTAATTCAAATTCATTATGTATGATAAAACTAGGATGATTGAAATTCATATTTCTAATTCAAACTTCTATTTTTCAAAGGGGGATTTTCTATAAATGAACTTCATGGGATTTTCTATAATAATTATGGAAATATTATTCACAATTTTTTAAGGATATAAAATAAGATAAATGATGAAGATGAGGGTGTTTAATAATTTTTGAACACAAGAAGATTATATTATGCTACCAAGAAGATCATCTATATTGAGAGGAGAGAAGGGATAATTGATATAGAACTATGATAAATATGTGATATATTAAGATCTTGAGGAAATATTTTTCTATTTCCAATCATATAGGATTATACTATCGAGGGATAAAAAGATCATATCATGCATGAATACTCTCATCCATGAGAATGTTTTTATGATGAACCAATAAAAGAATTCACCTGGAATGATCTAGTTCTGAAGCCATTATGGTAGTCAAATTCTTCTCTGATAAGTATCTACTATTTTTATGAGACATCCCATGGATGATAGGAGCTCATATTTAATAAAAAGCATTGTTAATTTTACTATGTATATTCAAGGATGTTCTTCACCCTTAACTTTTAAAAGATACAGACAACCTAGTGAGAGTTAGGGATGTACCCTAACCCTCTATTATAATAACAAATATATTGTTGATAATCTTGGTCTTAGATTTTGAGACAAACTTAGAAAGTTATAGGCTATCATATTGAGGGAGAACATTGTAATATACTTGTGTGTTGTGAATTCATTACTTTACAATCAAACTCAAGGTGAGGGAGAGTTTATTCTAATAGTATTAATACATTAATCAGCTACAATAGTTTAATTTGAAAGAATTTATAAAAACATATACAACTTATTCACCCTCCTCTTAGTGGCATTCCAACTTACCTAGGCATTTCAAGTGGTGTCATAGAAAACTATGACTCCCTATAAGATCCTACCTTCAGAAAGAATAAAGAGTATGAATTTATTTAATAGTATACGAGTCTTTATATTATATGGGTTTAAATTAAATAGTTGGAAGAAAAAAATGATTATTATTTTTTATTTCATATTGATTAGAGTTAAGTGATTCTATTTGTGATGTCCTGGACCTAGATTCCATTAAAAATGTACCCCAAGCCTAGTAGGCCACATGGCCTCAATTGCATCTCCCAAAATGATAGAGGCTACTAGCTAGCAATGAGGGCCAGGGGTTTGTTTGTGGGGGGACTATACCCTCATTACAAGAGTGTAGAATAAAAGATAAATATAAATGGAGGTAAATAGAAGAAGCTATATAAGTAAACAGAAGACACATCAGAAATAGACAAAGATGAAACTAATTGAAATAAATGGATAACATACAATAATTTATGATAATATTTTATATATCTAATAGGCTGGAAAACCTGAATACAAGGTAGCAGATATACATGAAAATCCCCATGTAGAAAAAGAAATTACATATACTCTTATAAGTATCCTAAGCCTCTTCTCGGCCATCTACTACCAGCTCCATCCTATCACAATAAGAAATCAAGTTTCTGATGCATTACAATTCCCTTTATCAACACCTGCACACTTGTAATCTATCTCTGGTACCAAATGACACCTTAAGAGGGTGTGAGATAAATCTCAGTGGGCCACCACCAATGATTTCTATAACATCTGACCCGTGTAATGAGAATATAACTATCTGAAAGCATGAATATGTAAAGTAAATAAGTACAATGTAACTAAATACCCAAGTAACTAATTCAAACCTCAGCTGGGGTATGAAAATGTAACCAATTCATTATTTCATTATTACTAGTTTATAAATAGGTCACATGTTAGCAATAGTGAAGGTTCTAAGATGTAAATGGGAAACCTATAATGATATTTAATATTGATGTTCCAAGGTAATAACCAAGGAAACATAGACCTCAAGGGTCTCTAACTCAGTAACGACTATAGCCTGTAAAGACCCGCAAATTTCAAGGAAATTTTTTTCTTAATTTTCTTTGGAATTTTACAAGAACGCAGCTTCAGACGGCACCTGATTCCGAGGCCCGGTGTGCCCGGAATCAATTTCCGAAGTTTGGCTCGGGTACGTTCAGTGAACGGACGAGCGGGTTTTTCTATCTTTTGAACCGGTGCCCGGAATCGAATTCTGAGGGCACCGATGAAATCGCAGCGCCGGTATTTGCTTAGAAACGCCTCTTCCGGAGTTGCGTTTGCTCAGACGTGGTTTTTAAATTTTACGGCTTTAAGTCAGAAATAAAATAAAGTTCGTGCGACAACTTTATTTTATTTCACTTAAGCTGCTTGGAAGCCACTTGAAGTCACTTAAAGACGGCTTGAACTGAGTTGAACTGGATAGGATGCTATCCAGAAATATCCTACCCCTTGGTAGGATATTTGTGCGGTGGGACCCGCACGAGCCCCGCCGTTTCATTCGCTAAGTAACGCACCTGCGAAAACCCGTCAAAGTAACTGAAAAGTCAACCGACGCGTTTTCTTTAATTCTTAACAGACCATTTAATTGGGCGGTTTATTTCGTGAATTAAATGGACTGTTTCTTCGTGAATTAAATGGGTCGTTTCTTTCGTTGAATTAATTCAACGAATTGATGGATCGTTTCTTAACCGGTTTCGTGTTGGCATGTTTATAAAATAAGACCAACATAAAAATCCTTGGAAAGGATTTGAGAGAATCTTCGTTCATCCACCCTCTCCGCGAAGAACGCGAAGAACGCGAAGAACGCGAAGAACGCGAAGAACTCCGGCGAACGGAATTCGACGACGCACACCAAGATCTGCGACGTCGACGAGATCTACCCGCGACGTTCTTCGGCGATGTCTTTCTTCCGCGGCCGATCCTCGTTCGGCAACAAAGGTGAGAATCGGATCTTTTCTTCTCCCTTTTTAATTTCAATATCAACGGATTTAAACTAATTAAATCCGTTGATCTTGATCCGGAGATTGGCGACGCGACGAGCGATTCCGCGACGACGCGGCGATCTCCATCTTCCGCGACGAGCAAATCCCGCGACGATCCCCCGTTCGGCAACGACAAGGTAAGGGATGTTGGAATTCTTTTTAAAATCCCGTGTTTATTCTTTTGAAATATAGAACCCGATCACGAAACAATTTTAATTTATTTAAAATTGTTGATTGGTTTCTTTCCTGTTTCTCCCGTTGATTATGACTAACGCGGAGGGTGCGGGTCTAACGAACAAGACCCGGCAACCCTCCGTCGATCTTCCTTTGTGTGCGGATTTGGCGAGCGACGGCAAAAGCGCGACGCAAGGGCCATATGTTGATTCCGCAGTGGAGGACGCATCCCGGGAGGAACAACGGCGCAGACGGGAGGCAAATCGGGCCACCGGAGCATCTCCGGCGGCCCGCGGAAGGAGGCGGCGGCGCGGGTCGCCGGCGCGGCGGCGCCGGCGACCGGGGGCGGCGGCGCCCGGCGCGCCGCCGGAGGAGTCCGCCGCGGCCGAGCCGCGGCGGCGGCGAGCCGCCGGACCGCGTCCGCGGTCCGGCCTTCCAGCACGCGGCCCGCGCGGGCCGCGTTTTCTCCAAAGCCGCGGGTTTGACCCGCGGCGGCAGCGCTTCGGCCGCTCGGCCGAAGCCGAGCCGGTCCGGTCGGCCGGGCCGCGCCCAGGCCGGACCGGACCCGGCCGAGCCGGTTCGGGCCGGGTCGGGCCGACCCGGTTCGGGCCGACCCGGTTCGGCCGACCCCAGGGGGGGGTTCGGGCCGGGTCGCCCCGGGCCCAGTACCCCCGTTTCGGGCCCTCTACGGTCTTTCGCCCATATCTTGGGCCTGGGACCTCCGATTGACGAACCGTCAGCGGCTACGCGATCCTTGGATCGAGACGGTCGTTTCGGTATATTATACTCAAGGTTTCGGAAGACTTTGGGTTCGGCCGGGTTGGTTCGTACACGAAGCCAACCGGGCCCTCGGAGCGGAAACGCTCATAACTTGAGCTACGGACGTCCGATCGACGTACCGTCAGCTGTGGTAGTTTCCTCTAAGTGAGACGGAACTTTTGGCATACTCCGCCCGAGGATCGGATACAGGCGGAGTACGGTCGGGTTGGTTTTGCCCTAAAAACCAACCGGGCCCCTGGGACGAAAATGCCAATAACTCTCAGACCGGGCGTCCGATTGACGCGCCGTCTGTCGCGTTGAGATCCTGTTGTCGATACGGAACTTTTGGATACATCAACTTCGGACTACGTGTCAGTTGATGTATCAGCCCCTCGGCTCGTGGAGCGGACCCTCCTAAACGAGCTCGCTACGTGCGGGAACCCTAGCGCTGGCTGTGACCTCGACGGCAGAGCAGAGATCCTCCGTGGACTGCGACGACGGCAGAGCAGAGATCCTCCGTGGACTGCGACGACGGCAGAGCAGAGATCCTTCGTGGACTGCGGCGACGACTGTGCAGAGATCCTCAGTGGACTGCGTCGACTACTGCACTCAGCGATCCCACGTGGATCAGTGCTTCAGGTTCTGTGTGAGCCCGATCCTCCGTGGGTCCTTACTACCGGTTCTGTGTGAGCCACTGCCTACAGGTTCTGTGTGAGCCCGATCCTACGTGGGTCTTTTTGCGGGGGTTAGTACCTATCGATCCTTCGTGGGTCCGACGACTGAGACGGATCAGTGATCGTCTTTGACGTCATCTGAAAAAGTATACCTGGTTGAGCTGAATCTTATGTTACTCTCCTTTGTGGATTGTGTTGAACCATCCTTTGTGGATTTACTGTTTACTCTCCTTTGTGGATTTGGGTCTTGCTTTCCTTTGTGGATTGAGTTGTTCTTGAGCTCGTGAGCAGAGCTAGAATTGGGGACTTAGGTATATGTATGGGCATATACCTAAGTCGAGTCAGATGTTACTTCGTGATTGCATCTTTCTTTTGTGCTATATCCTTTGTGGATTTCGAGAGACCTTCGGGGGTCTCGGGGTCCTTACTGAGTAGTTGTACTCACCCCTGCACGGGCTATGCCCGCACCTTGTTGTGTTGGTTGCAGACGACGGACAGCGCTGATCACGGTTGGGGCGTGGAGCAGGACGGTACCTGGAGGTGGACCACTGGGCGGGACGTGCTCGGAGCGGACGTGGGACCCGAGGAGCCTGGAGGCTATCTGTACCCACCCTTCAGGTGGGATTGCCAGTGGACGACACGAGGCCGCCGTCTTTTCTTCAGTTGCTGTTCTTTTTCTTTTCAGTTGTACTTTACAGTTGGGCTTGTATTTCCGGCCCCTTTACTTTTCTGCACTTTACTTTCCGCTTGCTGACTCTGTGTGGTTGTTACTTATAAAGGCAATGCCTTCCCTGTTTACTGGGATTTTACGCCTTGGTGCTAGTCGCCAGCCCCTGGCCTATGGAAGGCGGGCTTGGGGTAGTCACGGCACGGGCCCCGAGGACGGGTCGTGACAAATTGGTATCAGAGGCGGTCGGTTCTACCGCAGACTCTGATCGTCCTTTCTTTCTATGTGAAGCAATAGTGTTTAGTGTATTGAGTGTGGTTATCAGTTCAGGGAGCCCAGTGTTGGTGCGGCGGCCGACGTATCCGTACACCAGGACCCTGACTCCTGATTTCCGACTTAATGCATGAAAACATTGATTGCGTGTGTGTTTCAAGTTTTCTTTGTGATTACTTATGTCAGCTCACCGGGTATACTGATCTGCTTTATGAAAGTCTCAAGTTTTCCTTGTGATTACTTGTGCCAGCTCACCAGGTATACTGTTCTGACTGTGGTGCTCTTGTTCTCCTTTTCAGGATGGCCCCGCGACGACTGCCAGCTAGGGTTCCGAGTGTAGGGCGCGACGGCAGCCCACCGAGCGACGAGGCCTCGGTGCAGGGCCCTTTGCCAGCCGTGGCACCGGCGGTAGCCTTACCCGCCGAGCCACCGATGCTTCCAGTACCAGACGCCGACGATGCACGTCGCCTCAGGGCACTGCACGAGTTTCAGAGCCAGCGACCGCCCAGGTTTCGCGGTGAGGCGGACCCCCAGGCCGCCGAGGACTGGCTAGAGGCGGTGGTACGGATCTTCAGGCTAGTGAGGACACCAGCGGATCTCATGGTGATCCTCGCAGCGAGCCTCCTGCAGGCGGCGGCAGGACGATGGTGGAGCCTGATGCTCCAGGTTCACGATGAGGCATCCCTGCTCTGGACGGACTTCGAGAGCCTCTTCCGCTCTGAGTTCGTCCCGGCCACCCTCCGAGCGGTGCGCATCCAGGAGCTTCTCCAGCTGCGCCAGGGCAGCATGACGGTCGCTCAGTATGCGGCGAGGTTCACGGACCTATCTCGCTACTCGACCGACATGGTACGGGACCCCTTCTTCCGGGCCCGGACCTTCGAGCAGGGCTTGCGACAGGAGATTCGTGCGTCGCTGATCTCCCTCAGCATTCCGACCCAGGCAGGAGTGCTGGAGCGAGCCCTCCTGATCGAGAGCTTCCTGGCAGAGCCTTCTTCAGCGGCGAGACCTAGCGCAGGGCGGCAGGTAGCTGAGTCTTCGGCAGCAGGTAGCCGACGGATGACTCACGGGTCCAGGCAGACCAGACCCCCACGCAGACGGCCTCAGGACACCGGCTCAGCAGTACGAGGCACACAGCGGAGTGCCAGCCTTTCGAGAGGCAGGCTGTGCTACTCTTGCGGCGGGCAGGGTCACATGGCTCGTGACTGCCCGACTCGCCGATCAGAGGAGCAGCAGACGGTGGAGGGGCCACCCAGGCAGAGGCAGAGGGTCGACCGTGGCGGTCCGCAGGGAGGAGGCGGACGAGGCCGAGGAGCTGGCCGAGCAGCGGGTGGTGGGCGACGCTTTCAGGCTCTACCCCCACCACCACCAGGAGGGCCACCTCGACCACAGGGAGCCGGCGGGCAGGGACAGGCCCAGCTCCAGGCAGTGGAGGCCTACGACCCCGACATGCCAGAGATGATTCGAGGTACGATCTGTGTCTATTCCACCCTTGCTGCAGTACTTATAGACACAGGAGCGAGTCACTCTTTCATAGCCTCTGCCCTTGTTCGGAGCTCGGAGATTCCGACTGAGCCGTTGGCTCGATCCTTACGGCTAGAGACTCCTACGGGAGCAGACTCGACGATTACGCACTGGTGCCGGCAGTGTGAGCTTACTCTAGGAGGCGAGAGCTTCGGCTGGGATCTCCTTGTAGCGGCGTCGAGGCCTTACGACGTCATCTTGGGCATGGATTGGCTATCCACGGTTCATGCCCAGATCGACTGTTTTAGGCGCAAGGTACGATGTGTTCGTACCGACGGGAGCAGGTTTACCTTCACCGGCGAGAAGGGAACCTTTGCAGCACAGGATGGACTTCCGCGGAGGAGAGTGCAGCCCATCTCACATCAGTTGGCTAGCCTCATCCTAGGAGCAGTGGACGTGCGGAGTCCGGCTTTTCCTGCAGTGGTGGACCAGTACGTGGACGTCTTTCCGCGACGACGTTCCAGGGCTACCTCCTCGTAGAGAGGTAGACTTTTACATCGACTTGTACCCCGGGACAGCCCCGATATCTACTCCAGCATATCGGATGGGCCCCCCGCCGAGCTTCGGGAGCTGCGGGTACAGTTGGAGGACTTGCAGAGCAAGGGGTTTATCCGACCCAGTGTTTCACCCTGGGCTTCCCCGATTTTGTTCGCCAAAAAGGCGGACGGGAACTTGCGACTTTGTGTCGACTATCGTCGCCTGAACCAGGTGACAGTGAGGAACAAGTATCCGCTGCCACGGATTGATGACCTCTTCGATCAGCTCAAGGGAGCGCGGTGGTTCTCGAAGATAGACCTCCGGTCAGGCTATCATCAGCTCAGAGTTCGAGACGAGGACGTGCAGAAGACGGCCTTCAGGTGTCGGTATGGCCATTATGAGTGTCTTGGTTATGCCGTTCGGCGTAACCAATGCTCCAGCGGTGTTCATGAGCCTCATGAACAGGATCTTCCAGCCATACCTCGACCGATTTGTCGTTGTCTTCATTGACGACATTTTGGTATACTCGACGACTGAGGAGGAGCATGCCTACCACCTGCGAGTTGTTCTAGACACGCTCCGAGAGCACCAGCTTTATGGCAAGCTCTCAAAGTGCCAGTTCTGGTTACGTGAGGTCCATTCTTGGGGCACGTCATTTCTGAGGCGGGAGTTGCAGTGGATCCCGCGAAGATCGAGGCAGTGCTAGCTTGGGGAGCCACCCAAGAGCGTGACAGAGGTGCGGAGCTTCTTGGGCCTAGCGGGATACTATCGGAGATTCGTGCCAGACTTCTCCAGAGTTGCAGCACCACTCTCAGCCTTGACGAAGAAGGGGAAACCCTTCGTGTGGTCAGACAGATGTCAGCAGAGCTTCCAGGAGCTGAGACAGAGATTGACCAGCGCACCTATCTTGAGGTTGCCTGAGGAGGGAGTTGGGTACGTAGTTTACTGCGATGCATCAGGGACTGGGACTCGGATGCGTCCTGATGCAGGAGCGGGCCGTGATCGCCTACGGATCACGTCAGTTGAGGCCGCATGAGCAGAACTACGCCACTCATGACCTGGAGTTAGCAGCAGTGGTCTTCGCTCTGAAGACTTGGCGGCACTATCTGATGGGCGAGCGCTTCACAGTCTTTTCTGACCACCAGAGTCTTAGGTATATCTTCTCTCAGAAGGACCTGAACCTGAGACAGCGGAGATGGCTTGAGTTCCTCCAGGACTATGACTTTGAGATAGTCTATACTCCTGGGAAGGGGAACGTGGTAGCCGATGCCCTCAGCAGGAGGACGGGCATTCAGCTGCTTGAGGAGGCGACGGAGCAGCTAGCCTCCTTGCAGATATCCTTCGTGGATAGAGACGGAACAGCCTTTCTTCAGTCTCTCACAGTCTCTCCTCCACTTCTACAGCGGGTCAGAGAGGCTCAGCGTGGGGACGCTGACTGTGAGACCCGGCGTGCACTGATATCCTCAGGTCAGGCGCCTGATGGTTTCTCCCTTGGAGCAGAGCACGACATCCTTTTCAGAGGACGTACCTTCGTACCAGTCGCTTTACGAGAGGAGGTGCTGAGAGAGTTTCACACTTCTCCCTTGGCGGTACATCCCGGAGTGGCGAAGATGTACCAGGATCTCAGGCGACAGCACTGGTGGCCGGGTATGAAGAAAGCTGTGGCAGAGTTCGTTTCACGATGCCTCACCTGCCAGCAGGTGAAGGCAGAGCACCAGGTACCAGCAGGTTTGGTACAGCCCTTGGAGGTCCCGGAGTGGAAGTGGGACGGCATATCTATGGACTTCGTGACTGGACTTCCACGCACTTCCAGAGGTCACGACTCCATTTGGGTGATTGTCGACCGACTCACCAAGTCGGCACACTTCTTACCCATCAGAGAGCAGGGCTCAGTAGAGAGCTTGGGACGTCTTTACGTCCAGGAGATCGTACGGCTTCACGGTGTGCCATCGTCTATCGTCTCCGATCGAGATGCTCGTTTCACTTCCAGGCTTTGGAAGGGGTTGCAGGAGGCGTTCGGGACGCGGCTCCATCTGAGCACAGCCTTCCACCCTCAGACGGATGGACAGACGGAGAGGACCATACAGACACTCGAGGACATGCTCCGTGCATGTGTTCTCGACTTTGGTCGCAGCTGGGAGGACCACCTACCCTTGGTGGAGTTTGCGTACAACAACAGCTACCACTCCACCATCGGGATGGCACCATACGAGGCGTTGTACGGCAGACCCTGCAGATCACCGTTGTGCTGGACAGACCCTGGGGAGTCAGCACTCGTGGGACCAGAGATGGTCCGAGCCACGACAGAGAAGGTCCAAATCATCCAGGAGAGGATGAGGACAGCTCAGAGCCGGCAGAAGTCATATGCTGACAGGAGGCGGAGGCCACTAGAGTTCGAGGATGGCGACCACGTCTTTTTGCGTGTCTCACCTCGACGTGGTTTACGGAGATTTGGCCGAGGCGGCAAGCTGTCTCCCCGCTTCATCGGGCCTTTCCAGGTCCTCAGCAGGATAGGAGAGGTGGCTTATCGCCTGGCTCTACCACCTCAGTTGCACCGGGTGCACGACGTCTTCCACGTGTCTCAGCTGAGGAGATACGTGCACGACCCGACGCACATCATCGACTTTGGGGAGCTGGACGTGGACGATGGGGCGACTTTTGCGGAGGTTCCAGTGGAGATCGAGGATCGACAGGAGCGGGTCCTACGTGGGCGGTCGATTCCTCTTGTGCGCGTCAGATGGCAGCACGGGAACCTCCAGGAGAGCACTTGGGAGCGGGAGGCTCAGATGCGTGCTCAGTACCCCCATTTGTTCCCCTAGTTTTGATGTATCTTTACGGGGACGTAAAGCCCTGAGGTGGGAGTAATGTAAAGACCCGCAAATTTCAAGGAAATTTTGTTTCTTAATTTTCTTTGGAATTTTACAAGAACTCAGACGGCACCTGATTCCGAGGCCCGGTGTGCCCGGAATCAATTTCCGAAGTTTGGCTCGGGTACGTTCAGTGAACGGACGAGCGGGTTTTTCTATCTTTTGAACCGGTGCCCGGAATCGAATTCTGAGGGCACCGATGAAATCGCAGCGCCGGTATTTGCTTAGAAACGCCTCTTCCGGAGTTGCGTTTGCTCAGACGTGGTTTTTAAATTTTACGGCTTTAAGTCAGAAATAAAATAAAGTTCGTGCGACAACTTTATTTTATTTCACTTAAGCTGCTTGGAAGCCACTTGAAGTCACTTAAAGACGGCTTGAACTGAGTTGAACTGGATAGGATGCTATCCAGAAATATCCTACCCCTTGGTAGGATATTTGTGCGGTGGGACCCGCACGAGCCCCGCCGTTTCATTCGCTAAGTAACGCACCCGCGAAAACCCGTCAAAGTAACTGAAAAGTCAACCGACGCGTTTTCTTTAATTCTTAACAGACCATTTAATTGGGCGGTTTATTTCGTGAATTAAATGGACTGTTTCTTCGTGAATTAAATGGGTCGTTTCTTTCGTTGAATTAATTCAACGAATTGATGGATCGTTTCTTAACCGGTTTCGTGTTGGCATGTTTATAAAATAAGACCAACATAAAAATCCTTGGAAAGGATTTGAGAGAATCTTCGTTCATCCACCCTCTCCGCGAAGAACGCGAAGAACGCGAAGAACGCGAAGAACGCGAAGAACTCCGGCGAACGGAATTCGACGACGCACACCAAGATCTGCGACGTCGACGAGATCTACCCGCGACGTTCTTCGGCGACGTCTTTCTTCCGCGGCCGATCCTCGTTCGGCAACAAAGGTGAGAATCGGATCTTTTCTTCTCCCTTTTTAATTTCAATATCAACGGATTTAAACTAATTAAATCCGTTGATCTTGATCCGGAGATTGGCGACGCGACGAGCGATTCCGCGACGACGCGGCGATCTCCATCTTCCGCGACGAGCAAATCCCGCGACGATCCCCCGTTCGGCAACGACAAGGTAAGGGATGTTGGAATTCTTTTTAAAATCCCGTGTTTATTCTTTTGAAATATAGAACCCGATCACGAAACAATTTTAATTTATTTAAAATTGTTGATTGGTTTCTTTCCTGTTTCTCCCGTTGATTATGACTAACGCGGAGGGTGCGGGTCTAACGAACAAGACCCGGCAACCCTCCGTCGATCTTCCTTTGTGTGCGGATTTGGCGAGCGACGGCAAAAGCGCGACGCAAGGGCCATATGTTGATTCCGCAGTGGAGGACGCATCCCGGGAGGAACAACGGCGCAGACGGGAGGCAAATCGGGCCACCGGAGCATCTCCGGCGGCCCGCGGAAGGAGGCGGCGGCGCGGGTCGCCGGCGCGGCGGCGCCGGCGACCGGGGGCGGCGGCGCCCGGCGCGCCGCCGGAGGAGTCCGCCGCGGCCGAGCCGCGGCGGCGGCGAGCCGCCGGACCGCGTCCGCGGTCCGGCCTTCCAGCACGCGGCCCGCGCGGGCCGCGTTTTCTCCAAAGCCGCGGGTTTGACCCGCGGCGGCAGCGCTTCGGCCGCTCGGCCGAAGCCGAGCCGGTCCGGTCGGCCGGGCCGCGCCCAGGCCGGACCGGACCCGGCCGAGCCGGTTCGGGCCGGGTCGGGCCGACCCGGTTCGGGCCGACCCGGTTCGGCCGACCCCAGGGGGGGGTTCGGGCCGGGTCGCCCCGGGCCCAGTACCCCCGTTTCGGGCCCTCTACGGTCTTTCGCCCATATCTTGGGCCTGGGACCTCCGATTGACGAACCGTCAGCGGCTACGCGATCCTTGGATCGAGACGGTCGTTTCGGTATATTATACTCAAGGTTTCGGAAGACTTTGGGTTCGGCCGGGTTGGTTCGTACACGAAGCCAACCGGGCCCTCGGAGCGGAAACGCTCATAACTTGAGCTACGGACGTCCGATCGACGTACCGTCAGCTGTGGTAGTTTCCTCTAAGTGAGACGGAACTTTTGGCATACTCCGCCCGAGGATCGGATACAGGCGGAGTACGGTCGGGTTGGTTTTGCCCTAAAAACCAACCGGGCCCCTGGGACGAAAATGCCAATAACTCTCAGACCGGGCGTCCGATTGACGCGCCGTCTGTCGCGTTGAGATCCTGTTGTCGATACGGAACTTTTGGATACATCAACTTCGGACTACGTGTCAGTTGATGTATCAGCCCCTCGGCTCGTGGAGCGGACCCTCCTAAACGAGCTCGCTACGTGCGGGAACCCTAGCGCTGGCTGTGACCTCGACGGCAGAGCAGAGATCCTCCGTGGACTGCGACGACGGCAGAGCAGAGATCCTCCGTGGACTGCGACGACGGCAGAGCAGAGATCCTTCGTGGACTGCGGCGACGACTGTGCAGAGATCCTCAGTGGACTGCGTCGACTACTGCACTCAGCGATCCCACGTGGATCAGTGCTTCAGGTTCTGTGTGAGCCCGATCCTCCGTGGGTCCTTACTACCGGTTCTGTGTGAGCCACTGCCTACAGGTTCTGTGTGAGCCCGATCCTACGTGGGTCTTTTTGCGGGGGTTAGTACCTATCGATCCTTCGTGGGTCCGACGACTGAGACGGATCAGTGATCGTCTTTGACGTCATCTGAAAAAGTATACCTGGTTGAGCTGAATCTTATGTTACTCTCCTTTGTGGATTGTGTTGAACCATCCTTTGTGGATTTACTGTTTACTCTCCTTTGTGGATTTGGGTCTTGCTTTCCTTTGTGGATTGAGTTGTTCTTGAGCTCGTGAGCAGAGCTAGAATTGGGGACTTAGGTATATGTATGGGCATATACCTAAGTCGAGTCAGATGTTACTTCGTGATTGCATCTTTCTTTTGTGCTATATCCTTTGTGGATTTCGAGAGACCTTCGGGGGTCTCGGGGTCCTTACTGAGTAGTTGTACTCACCCCTGCACGGGCTATGCCCGCACCTTGTTGTGTTGGTTGCAGACGACGGACAGCGCTGATCACGGTTGGGGCGTGGAGCAGGACGGTACCTGGAGGTGGACCACTGGGCGGGACGTGCTCGGAGCGGACGTGGGACCCGAGGAGCCTGGAGGCTATCTGTACCCACCCTTCAGGTGGGATTGCCAGTGGACGACACGAGGCCGCCGTCTTTTCTTCAGTTGCTGTTCTTTTTCTTTTCAGTTGTACTTTACAGTTGGGCTTGTATTTCCGGCCCCTTTACTTTTCTGCACTTTACTTTCCGCTTGCTGACTCTGTGTGGTTGTTACTTATAAAGGCAATGCCTTCCCTGTTTACTGGGATTTTACGCCTTGGTGCTAGTCGCCAGCCCCTGGCCTATGGAAGGCGGGCTTGGGGTAGTCACGGCACGGGCCCCGAGGACGGGTCGTGACATAGCCCGACTAAGGGTATGAGTGTAATAAAAGGACCATAGTCCAATCCATTCTATAATAGGTTTCCTAGTGAGTTCAAGGAGTTCATCCAAGTTAAAATGGGGCTAAGTAATGACTGGGCCCGATAGGATTTAACCATGGAACCTACATGTCAATGTTGGATCAAAGGAGTGTATCCAGGGCATTATGTAATAATATTGAAGGGATCCTATAGTGTCATACTGAGTATTTAAATTTAGAAAAGGATTGGGATCCAGGTGGGTCTCAACCAAACAAAGCCACATCCTTGAATCAGAATGGGGTTTCTAAGTGCTCGAGGAATTCCCTATGTTATCCAAGGTGATCTCAAGTAAGGCCACTCTTATTTGATAATGAAGCCTTATAATATTCCATTTATTTTAATTCTTTTCTTTCATTGGTGTGATAAGTACACGTAGCATGTAACCCTTTAATCAAGTTATAATTAATCGATAATCCATTTGGTTGAAGCCTTGAATTTCATTAGTGTGACAATACCAAGTAGCATGCAACAGTTTATTTAATCCATTTACAGAATTTTAAAAAAATCAAGGTCCACTCCGCCACCTTCCATTAACATGGTAAGGGGTGCTACAAACATGAAACCTATTTTTCAATTATACTTAATAACATCAAGTCATATACTTAGTATACTTTCCAATTTCCATTTCACATTTAATTATAAAATTGTATCACTTACCTTAGCTGGGTCAAGTGGGGAGAATAAATTTTAATTTCTAGTATTCAATTCATAATTTAAACAAATCCATATAATATAGAAAATATTACCCTTATAAAGTACATGTCAAGGCACACCCAAACGATGCCTCAAACATGTCAAAACGCTAGAGCGGAAATTATGTAAAAACATCAAACATGGGATAAAATGAGTTGTGAGCATAACTACTAACAACTAATCATATATTTTGAAATAGCATAACCATATAGTTCTAATGGTTATAAGCATGGTATATAAATTCAATAAACGGAAACTGATGAAATCAGCGAGCCCCACATAACAATTCTAAAATCAACAAATTCGTGGAAAGAGTTATAGTACACCCACCATAGGTTTTTATAGCTCTTATCATCTATTGTTAGACTCTAATTTTCCTTAGAATGAAGTAGATCTAAGAAAAATTTAAAAACACTTATGCCTTGATAACAAAATTCTGAGAAATAGAGACATATAATGACTCAAATGGACTCAAGTTCTTACTATTGTGCATCCAACATGATTAATAAAAGCTCAAATGGATCTCGGATTAAGGGGTTATCTTGATAACTTGGTTAGGCCTTAAAAATATCCAAAATGGGAGAAAATGGAGGTTAAAACTATTGGAAATTGTATTGAAAAAGTAGGAAGACTTAATTAGATCATTGAGGGTAAAAATGTAAAATTACCCAAAATTTAGCCTATGCATAGTTTGTCTGCAAGAGTTTCCAAACTGTGTGAAAACCATAAATGAGTACCTGGAGAAAAGGGGGAACTCACACAGTTAGGATGGACAGTTAGGGAAACCGTGTGCCAACCGTAAGGTAAGGCTCTGTCCAAAAAAGTATGCCACCCACATGGTTTTCTCTAACTATGTAGTCTCCCTACATGGTTTACTGCAAAACTTGCGCTAGGACTAGTTATCAAAAAAAGATGGGTTTTAGGCTCCTAATAAGCCCAATAAACCCTTAAGACCTTTTATAAATCATTAAGAACCATATTAGCTCCAAAATAAAAAACTAGACCAAAATTTAAATGATCCACACCTGAGTGAAAAATCGAGTTCTTACAGCCTTACCCCTTAAAATAACTTATCCGCGAGTTCACCTTCCATGGGTGGTGAGACATTTTATGAGAAAAACTGTAGCTACTGGGCACATACATTAGCCTCCCACTCTCAATTCTTATCTCGCACACGACTGTGCTACCCTTGTACCCATACTAGAGGGATAGAATGACCTCATAGAGACTTCTTTATCTAGTCAGTGATGCATACTGAATACTACTCAAAGGTAGCATTGACATATAAATCAAATTCCTTGGGATCAAAGGTATGAGATAGGTCGATATGATATTGGTGAAGTTGTACACAAGGAAGACATTGTTCATGGAACTATACATATGAGGTGGTAGAAACTGATTGTATACCAAACCGACTCTATAGAATCTAAAATGGACCAACATAATGAGGTAACAACTTTGATTTTTTATAACCATCTATTCCCTAGACTGAGCGATACCCGAAGGAAAACACAATCCCCAACCTCAAACTCTATAGTCGATCAGTGGTGATTCCCATAAGATTTATGTCTAAACTGATTAATATTAATAGTCTTCCAGATTAGATGAACCTACTCCAACATATCTTGTATGATACATGGACCTAGTAGGGCTACCTTGCCTGCCTCTAGCTAGCACAGGGGTGAAATAAATGACCTACCATACAAGGAATCAAAAGAAACCATCTAAATTGTTTTCTGAAAGATATTATTATATGTGAACTTAATGAGAGGGATATGCTTCTCCCAAGAACCCCCTAAATCAAATACACATGCTTAGATCATGTGCTATAAAAACAATATTGTTTGTTCTTATTTTCCATCAGTTTGAAGGTGAAAAGATGTGCTTAGAAGAACCTGTGTACCCATATATTTTTGCAAACCCTTCCAGAACTGTGATGTGAAATGAGTTTCCCTACCTGAAATGATAGTAATAGGGGCCCCATGTAGTCATATTATTTCACAGACATACAGTCTTCCCAACTCATCAAATAATAAAGTCCTTAGAATAGGAATAAAGTGGGATACTTTTGTTAGTCGGTCAACAACTACACATACAACTTCGCTACCCCTCGGTGACCTAGGTAACCTGAATACAAAGTCTATAGAAACATATACCCATTTACATTTTGATATTAGAAGAGGATATAACAAGAATCTAGGTCTCTGGCGCACCTCCTTCACCTGCTAATAGGTGGAACACCTAGTGATAAAGCCTAATATTTTACATTTCATCCCAGGCCACCAATACTGGCATCATATATCTCAATACATTTTTTAGATACTAGGATGAAATTTCCACTAAGAAGCATGGGAATCTTGCATAAACTCCTCTATCATATTTTTAAGAACCCAGAAAAACCCATTAATATGAATAATGTTGTCTTTGTCCACAGACAAATCCAGAGGTGGGTTATCTCCTCATATAATCTTGTGGAGAACCAAGCCTTCAGGATCTGAAAATTTTCTGCTCTTCACCTTCTCAAGAAGGGAAGAGGTAACTATAAAGTATGATAGGTAAGCCTACTCGTGACTATCATGAAACTCTATATGAATCTAAGAGAAGAGGGATATTAATTTCCATTCATCACCGGCTTCCTGTACGACATGTGCTTGAGTTTTCTGACTCAGTGCATCAACGACTACATTTCCCTTCCCAGGCATATAGGTAGTCTCAAAATTGAAGGACTGTATATATTCAACCCATCTACATTATCTGAGGTTCAATTCATGCTGTGTATTGATATATTTGAGGCTCTTGTGATCCTTATACACCACAAATTGCTCACCTAATAGATAATGTCTCCTCCAATGCAAGGCATGGACAACTACTACTAGCTCAAGGTCATGCGTCGGGTAATTTCTCTCATGACCCATCAACTATTGAGGTCTATATAAAATGACTCTATCCTCCTGGATCATCACTACTACTTGTTTGATACTTGATGCATCACAGAAGATGATATAACATCTTCCACGATTTGGAAGGATAAGAATCAGTGCTAAGACAAGCATCCCTTCCATCTCTTGAAAGGTTTTCACGCATTCCTATAACTACAAGAACTTAATTCCCTTATTTGTAAGGCCAATAAGATGTGAAGAAAGGTAAGAAAAGTACTATATAAAATGGATACAATATCCAGAAGACCCCAAAAAACCCTGTATATCAAACATGTTCTTGGGTTTATCCCAATAAACCACTGCAATCACCTTCTCTGGGTCAATAGATACTCTTGATTTTGATATGATATGACCCAAGAAGTGAACTTTGTCAATCTAGAAGTTTAACTTAGCAATATTAGCTTAAATATAATGCTCTATTAGTGTAATTAGAATGATATCAAGGTGTTTATTATGGTCACTATGAGTATGAGAATACACCAAGATTCTGTACACAAATACCACAACAAAATAATCCAAACAGGGATGGAAAACCGTATTCATTAGATACATGAAAATGGAATGTGAATTTTTAAGACCGAATGACATAACAAGGTACTCATACAGACCATACCTGTTATGAAAGGTCATAAGAGGAATGTCTGATAGCCTTACTCATACTTGGTGAAATCCTGACCTCAGGTCAATCTTAGGGA
The DNA here is from genome assembly GCA_963277665.1 of Viscum album. Classification (NCBI taxonomy): domain Eukaryota; kingdom Viridiplantae; phylum Streptophyta; class Magnoliopsida; order Santalales; family Viscaceae; genus Viscum; species Viscum album. The sequence goes on along the minus strand of OY728161.1, from coordinate 692,232,338 downwards.
GGACCCTAGCTCCTTGGAGCTGGTCGAAGAGATCATCTATTTGAGGAATAGGATATCAGTTCTTCACTATAAGTTGGTTCAACATTCTATAATATAACACCCCGAACATTTTATGGTATGTTTCTCTTAAATACATTATATTCATCAGATAGACTATATTTAAAAAATCACTGAGTTTCTTTGAAACAACACTTGGTTATTTTGGATATAGTCATAACCTAGACATTAAACATAAATTTTCCACTTCTATGGTTTGAATTAAAAAATGGATATATATGGTTGCAATTAGGGTGATATTTGGGGTTTGATAGAATCAATTTAATTTTTAGTGAATAGTAACATACCCTTATGAATAGTACGATACCATTATGAATAGTAACCTACCCTTATGAGTATTAATATGACCCATATGAATGGTAACCTTACTCATGAATTTATGAATAAAATTTAGGCACATTAAGAATGAAGATGAATATTTTAAGTGTTGGTACTTTTTAATTAAATAATTATTTTAATTAAAAATTAAATTTATCATATTTAGAAATTTATTTTTGATAAATTGAGTTCATTTTTGGATTATACACATTGAAAAATGGTTAGGGTGAATTTTTGGTATTTTTCTAAAATTCTTGAATTTTTGATGAATATTAAGATATGATAAATTACGATAAATGCTAAATACTTGATTTACTAAATCATAGATGATGTAAGGATGATGTAAGCCCACTTGGTTTGAACTCACATAACATTATTACTATTTGGGATCACATTAATCAATAATATCCATAGTCTTGAGAAAAAATATTAAAATTATGATTAAAATAATGTAAAATCCCTCCTCCCCTCCACCATATAAACCACCCCTCACCCCCTCTTCCTCCCACACCACTAAAGCTTCAATACTTGCCTAAATTATAATAAAATATCTCCCTAATATCCTCCACCACGTCCAACACCTTCTGGTCTCACCAAAAGGCCAAAAACAAAGGCCTTAAAGAGATTCTCAAGGAGGAGTACTCAGAAGGTGATCCTCACTTCCCTTTTCTTTCGAATTATCTACAAGTTTTATTATTTTGTTTCTCTCTCCTAACCTCCATACATACAAATGATATGATAAATATAGTACCTAAAATGGTCTGGAATTTTATTTTTCTAATGGAATATTTCATCATCATCTCTATTTCTCCCACCCCTTATACTAAAAATGAAAATACCATCCGAGGTGTGTTAATTTATCACACTCACGGACAATGAGTTTTCAATTTCTATTACTATCTTAAATACTGGACATGAAACATTTTTAATGGTTTACCGGTTCATAATATATATATTTTACCTTATTCAATGTTTTATAATCCTTACAAACTCATAATAAAAAATAATAATAAAAAATCAATTCATTATGCACAAAACCGCTTAGTTAATCCATGCATTAATCAATAACTTTTAACATATGAGTCATCCTAAATATATATAACCCAAAATCATTATAAGATAATTTATAATGAAACTAATAATATTTATTTACAACTTTGTATGTTTAACCACATTTCAAACTAACTTCCAATCATGAATACAAGTAAACCGATCATGAAAACCAAGGAAGAAAATGCTTCCAAAACAATAAAATTGAATCTATTAACCCATAAAAAAGAGAATGAATGAACCTAACAAGGTTATAAAAAATCAATTAGATGGTTATGAGGTTATATAATTATTAATTAATGAAGCTAAATTTTATTATTTAGGTCATTAAGATCAATCGAGAACACCTTCATGCATAAGGTAAGGAATATCTAAACTCAATTTCCATTCATTCAGTTAAAATCAATGTCATTGGTTTTGTCTTCCCTAGAATATGTGTAAATTACCTATGATTATTTTATTATGCATATACGATTTTATTTTTTTGGTTTATTTTTTTCACACATAATAATTTCATTGATTTGTTCTCAATCTAATGACACGATCATTGTATGGGATCCTCTCTCTCACTTTTATTCAAGAATCCCCCCATATGTTGTGTCCTTTTATTTTTAATTCCTAATTATGGGGTATTTTTTAACACCTTACCCATACTACCCTTATGATATATAAATTATGGGATACCCCTTTACTTCTCATTAATCCTTCACAAGAACACTCGTTACCATGGAGAAATGTTTGTAAGGGGTTTCTCATCTCACTTTAAATTACGTGGGATTACCATTGTTCGCCACTTATTTCTTGTATGTGGTAAATGTGTACTTCCATTTGATGTATAATATAATGATTTTATTTATATTCATGGTATTCTGTGATTCATTTGGTGATTAATGATTTTAGGTCATACGATTCAATTGATTACAATGTGGTATGTGATTTTTCCTGAATTTCCATTTCATTGAGACCTACATGGTATTATGCACATAATATTTGTTTTATGTGGTGTATCTACTACCCATTTGAGATAATTTTTCCTTTGAAATTATAATTCTAGTAAATATCCATTTTCTTGTAGCATAGATGTGATTATTTCCTTAAGTTTCATACCATTTCACATATGATGTTAATTTGGAAAGTTGATTTAATTATAGAAATAATGATGAATCTATATTCTATACTCTATATTGATATTGGGAAGGAATATATTACATGTATTAAATATATGTATAAATAATTATTTGGAATTGCAGTGACAGGAAGGGCCCTCTATAGCCCCTCGATGCATCGATTGGTCCCATGAGACAAATTAGTTGGCGATAAACCCTTAATGTTTTTTCCAAAAACCAGATGCATTTCTACCCAAAGAAATAAACTATTTTAAGGGTATTATGGTATCATGTGATAGATATATGATGTATAATTAATAATCATTCTATTTATTCATTTTTATTTATTACTATCCATGAGGTTTTCATTATGACAAAATATATGGATGCCGGATCTTCCTCAGTTTATTAATGGTGTGTGTTTTTCATTTATTCACCATACCATATTTATTTATGATTCAGTTACTATTGATTCATGATTATGCTATTTTTAACCCTTGTTGACTATTTTAGCTCACCCCTTTCATTTTTTTTACCTTCAATTGGTTATGAGGAGGAGACCATTTATTGAGTTCTCGTGGATGAAAATTTTTAGTTGTTATTATGTATTGTATTTTTGTTACCTTTACTGATGTAATTTGAGTTACATCTTTGTATATAGTTTATACAAGACTACTGAACTAATCATTCATTTTGTATTTCATTACTTTTAATCATTCCAATGTAATAAGTAATGCACTGACTCCTGTCTAGAGGGGTCGGGGCATTACAGTTGGTATCAGAGGAAGTTTAATAGAAAACTTGGAAACTAGACTAGAAAATGTAGATTAGGGAACAAATACCTATGGTATTATTTGAGGATAAGCTTACAAGAGTGTTCTAGAATTTTGTTAAGGAATTGATTATATGGATATTTCTAGAAAATACACCCCTTTTTGGATATTAACAGGTAGAGGTGGCTCTAGCACAAATGTACCTTAGATTGAACACTCTGATAAGGAGTTTCGAGCTTGACCCAGGGTATCTTGCTACATGACAATGGGCCTTTCTGCACTCTTGGTTTGACACTCCTGAGGGATATACTTTGGATAATTCACATTTTCATTACAATCCATTATGAAGTATTTTAATGTAAATTTTTCCTCAGAGAAACCTTATCTATGAGATTATCTATGAATATGATTTAAATTTATGCTAAGTACTTTTCTGGTCGAGATTATAAATTATGATTCATAACCTAATCTAGTGTATGCCATTATTTATAAATGGATCTTAATGGAGGAAGGGTAATCAATACTTGTGGACAATGTAGGGATTTCTCTACTAATAAAGTCAATACAGTAAATGTTGGATCATATCAGATAATGACCATATTGGGAAAAATTACTCAGGTTGTGATGAATAAACATGCTACACTTGTGTTGGATCATTTAATATGGTAGAAGCCCCCATATTTTAGTGGGACTACTAATCCAGTGGAAGTTGAGCAGTGGATCAAGTCCCTTGAAAAGATATTCATGGAATTAATATGAAATGAAAATGAAAAGGTAGTGCTGGCAGTGTATTGTCTCAAGGGTGATGCTAATCAATGGTTTTTCTTGATTTAGAATACCATAGAGGAAGAAGAGATAGAAGATATGGAATGGTGGACTTTTAATATAATATTCATTGAAAAGTATTTCCCTCGTGATCAACGAAACAAAATGAAGAGAAAATTACTTGGGTAAAAGAAAAGGGAAGAAGATAGTATTACAGAGTATGAGGTTACCTTCAAAAGACTAGATAGGTATTCTATAGATTACATACATTACTTGGAAGACAAGATTGATAATTTATTTGAAGGTATTAACCCATGTATTTAAAGGGAACTGGATTCACAAACATTTTCATCATATGATGAAATTGTATTAAGTTCCATCAAAACAGAGAGGGATTTTTCTAGATCAATTTTTTTCAAGGGAAACCAAGATAAGAAGTCGTACTCTGATAACCATTGAAAAGTTGAAGCACTAAATAAGAACAAGGGAATGAAGCAATTCCCATTATGCAAGAACTGTGGAAATAATCATCCTGGGAAATTTTTGAAAGTCATGGGAGTCTACAATAAGTGTGGAGAAAAGGGTCATAGATCCAATGAATGAAAGGGAAAGAAACAATTCAATGATGTTCAATGCTACAATTATATAGAGATGAGACACTATGAAAATGAGTGTCCTAAGTACCAAAGAAACATGCCTCAAAAATGGCCACGAGATCAATAGAAAGCTTATGCAATTACAATCTTGGAGGTTGAAGTTCCTAATGATGTGGTGGAAGGTAATTTAATTGTTTCCTAAAACATATCTAATGCATTATTTGATTCTAAATCATCACATTAATTTACATCTGCCCAGTTTTCTACGAAAATTAGACATGTAAAATTTGATTTAATAAAGTAGTTTTCAGTCAAAACTCATAGGGGATGTATAATTGAAAAAAAGGAATGTCGATCAGTCCCCCTCATGACACATAAATGTGGTTTAGTTGCTGACCTTATCATCATACTAATGATTGAATTTGATATAATTTTCGGTTTGAATTGGTTGTCAAATTATGATATGAATATATATTTTAAGAAGAAGGAACATAAAATCTTTGAAAATGGTGTAGAATCCCTTATTTTTAGAGTAGAAACCTCTCTATATGATTCTTTTCTAGATCCACCCCCAATAGCTCTGCTGAATTCAATTATGGGAAAGTAATAGAACCCAATATCTATGGGTGAGTAAAGAAATATTCAAATTTAAGATGTATATATAGTGAAATAATACATTGATGCATTTCTAGAGGATTTACCTGGACATCCTCCAAAGCATAATGTTGAGTTATCTATTGATTTAATTCCTGGTGCAAGACCTATATCAAATACTCCCAATATAATGGCCACTATGAAATTAGTGGAGATAAAGAAAAAATTATAGGAATTGAGTGGCAAAGGATTTATTCAACCAAGTGTTTCTCCATGAGGATCCCATTTCATCTTTGTTAAGAAGAAATATGGATCTATGAGGCTATGAATTGATTAAAAGGAAATAAATGCTATTAAAATAACGAATAAGTTTCCTCTACCTCAAATTGATGATTTATTTGATCAACTTCATGAAGAAAAATATTTTTCAAAGATTGACCATCGATTTGGATATCACCAGCCATGTGCGAGAAATGAAGATATTCTAAAGATGACATTTCAAATCAGGTATGGGAAATACAAGTTTACAGTGATTCCTTTTGGATTGGTTAATTCACCCTCTATTTTCATGGATTTAATGAATTTATTTTTCAAGGAATATCTTGATAAATTTTTTGTCGTATTTATTTATGATATTCTTCTATATTCTAAAATCTATGAAGACCATGAGAATCACTTGTGAAATATTATGAAAACTATTAGAAGAAATGAATTTTATGATAACTTTAGCAAGTGTGAATTTTTGCTTCAATTAGTTTCTTTTATAGGATATATTTTCTCTCAGTATGGAATCCTAGTTGATCCTATGAAGACAAAGGCAATCCAAGAATTGTCCACGCCAACAAACATAACCTAGGTATGCTGTTTTATTGGATTAACATGGTACTATCAATGTTTTGTTTAAAATTTTTCCTGACTGGATAACCCTCTAACCAAGCTCACACGTAAAGGGGTTATGTTTGTATGGATGAAAGAATGTACAAAATAATTTGAAGAATTGAAAAGAAGATTGTTCAATACTCTAATTTGGACTCTTCCATCTGGAAATGATGGATTTGTGATATATAGTGATGCATAAAAGGATGATCTGGGTTGCGTCCTTATTAAAAATTATAAAGTTATTGATTATGAATCAATGGATTTGAAGAATCATGAGAAAAATTACCCAAATCCTGATATTGAGTTAGTATCCGTAATCTTTTCTCTGAAAATATAGAGACATTATCTCTATAGTGAAAGATGTGAGATATATATAGATCACAATAGTTTGAAATAAATTTTCACATAGAAAAAACTCAACATGTGGAAAAGGAGATGGCTCGAGTTACTCAAAGATTATAATTGTTCAATACACTACCACCCGGGAAAGGAAAATAATGTGGCATATGTATTAAGCAGGAATGATCATGGGATTTTGACCCAAATGAGGATTGCAAGAGATCCTATATTTATGGATCTACTAAATATGGATATGGGAATTGTTAAGAAAGGGGAAACATCTTTCCTCTTTCGAATTAATTCTAAAACATATTTACTAGAGAAGATAAAAATCTCTCAACATGATGATGAGAATCTATATAAGAAAATTAATGCTGTTATGGATGGGAGATTAAAAGACTTCGTGTGTGAGGAAGGAGTTCTGAAATTTGGGAAGAGACTATGCATTCCATCAGTACCTGAGCTAAAAAGGGAACTATTAGATGATTCTCATATCTCAAATTTCTCCATACACCATGGTATCATAGATATGTATAGATATCTGAAGTATCATTTTTGGTGGGATAATATGAATCGATAAATTGATGACTACGTGTCAAGGTGTCTAGTTTTTTAATAAGTGAAGGTAGAGAGACAACATCCTAGATGGGTGATGCAACCTCTACCTATTCCAATGTGGAAGTGGGATAAAATTACAATGGATTTTTTCATAGGACTACTGGGGAAACCTAGAAGGAATGATGCAATATGGGTAATTATTGATCATCTCTCAAAATCAACACATTTTATTACTATAAGAGAGGATTTAACACTTGAGAGCCTGGAAAGACTTTATATTAATGAAGTTGTAAGACATGATGGTTGCTACTCTATGGATTGTGGCTGATCGAGATCCCCGGTTTACATCAAAATTCTAGAAAAGTCTCCAGAAGGCTTTGGATACTGAGATTTTTATGAGTACTACTTATCACCCCAAATCGACAGACAGTTTGAAAGTACTATTCAAACACTGGAAGATATGTTGAGATCATGGCCTCTTGACTTTCAATGTATGTGTGATCAATACTTTCCTTTGGTGTAGTTTTCCTATAATAATAACTTCCATTCTAGCATTAAAATGGCGCCATATGAAACATTATATGGTAAGAGGTTTCAAAGTCCGACTTGTTGGGATGAAGTTGGCGAGAGGAATCTTTTAGGCTCAGAACTTATCGAAGAGACCAATACAAAGGTAAATAAAATTTAGGACCATATTAATGCAACCCAATGTATAAAAAGAGTTATGCTGATAACCATAGAAAGGATTTGTAATTTCAAGTAGGGTATCATGTCATTCTAAAATTATCTTCGTGGAAGTGTGTCTTATGGTTCGGTAAGAAAGGAAAACCGAGCCTCAGGTACATCCGACTATTTGAAATTATGGAAAGGATCGGAGCTGTAGCTTATCATTTAACAATGCCACCCAGTCTCTCCAAAGTTCATAATTTGTTCCACATTTCATTTTTAAAGAAATACAAGCTAGACCTAATAAATGTACTCACATATGAAAAAATATAACTAGAACCTGATTTGTCATACTGTGAAGAGCCTATCGAGATTCTTGACACAGCGGAGCAGGTATTGAGAAATCAGAAAAATCGTCTAGTAAAGGTTATTTAAAGAAACCATAATATGGAGGAAGAAATGTGGGAACCTAAGGGTGTTATTAAGAATAACAACACACATCTTTTTAGAGGCCCATATACATGAAAAATTTCGAGGATGAAATTTACAAAGGTGGGAATAGGATTACACCCCAAACATTTTATGGTATGTTTCACTTAAATATATTCTATTCATTAGATAGACTATATTTCATAAATCATTGAGTTTATTTGAAAAAAAACTTGGTTATTTAGGAGATAGTCATAACCTGGCCATTAAACATAAATTTTCTACTTTTATGTTTTGAATTTTGAAAAATAGACATACATAGTTGCAATCGGGGTGATATTTGGGGTCTGATAGAATCAAGTTATTTTTTTTTGAATAATAACATAAACTTATGAATAGTAACATACACTTATGAATATAAACCTATCCTTATTAATAGTAATATTACACTTATGAATGGCAACCTTACTCATGAATTTATAAATAAAATTTAGGCACCTTAAAAATGAAGATGAATATTTTAAGTGTTGGTATTTTTCAATTAAATAATGTTTTTAATTAAAAATTACATTTATCATATTTAGAAAATTATTTTCAAAAAATGGATTTCATTTTCGGATTCTACATGTCGAAAAATGGTTAGGGTGAATTTTTGGGATTTTTATGAAATTCTTGAATTTTTGATAAATTGTAAAATATGATAAATTACGATAAATGATAAATACTTGATTTACTACATCATAGGTGATGCAATGCTTATGTAAGACCACTTGGTTCAAAATAACATGCCATTATTACAATTTGAGATCACATGAATCAATACTATTTATATTCTTGATCAAAAATATTAAAATAATGATTAAAATAATGTAAAATCCCTCCTCCCCTCCACTATATAAACCACACTCACCCCCTCTTCCTCCCACACCACTCAAGCATTTATACTTTCCTAAATTCTGCTCAAATATCTCCCTAATCTTCTCCCTTATATATTAAGACCTACTGGTCTCACCAAAAGGCCAAAAAAAGTCCTTAACTCAAGGAGGAGTACTCAAAAGGTGAACCTCTCTTCCCTTTTCTTTCAAATTATTTTACAAGTTTTATTATTTTGTTGTTGTCTCCTAACCTCCCTACATACAAATTCTATGAAAATTCTATTACCTTACATATACTGGAATTTTATTACTCTAATGTAATATTTCATCGTCATCTCCATTTTCCCTACCTCTTACACTAAAAATGAAAATACAATCTGAGGTGTGTTAATTTATCACACACAAGGACGATGTATTTTCAATTTCTATTACTATCTTCTTGACTAGTCATGAAACCTTTTTAATGGTTGAAATAGATCATAATATATTTATTTTACCGTATTCAATATTTTGGAACCCTTACACACTCATAATACAAAATAATAATACAAAAAAAGTTCATTATGCAAAAAACAACTTAATAAATCCAAGCATGTATCAATAACTTTTAACTAATGATTCATACTCAAGGTCTATAACCAAAAATAATTATAATATCAATTATAATGACACAAATAATATATATTTACAATTATGTATGTTTAACCACATTTCAAATGAACTTCCATTCATGAATACAAGTAAGCCAGTCCTGAAAACCAAGGAAGAAAATGCATCCAAAACAATAAAGATTAATCTCTAAAACCTATAAAAAGGTCATAAATGAACCTAATAAGGTTATAATAAATAAATTAAATGTTTATAAGGTTCTAGAATTATAAATTAATGAAGCTAATTTTGATTATTTAGGTCGTTAAGATCAATCGACAACACCTTCAAGAATAAGGTAAGGGATATCTTAACTCAATTTACATTCATTGAGTTAAACATCAATGTCATTGGTTTTGTATTTACCAGAATATATGTGAATGAACTATGATTGTTTTATGATGTATATAAACTTTTATTATTTGTGTTTATGTTTTTCACACATAATAATTTCATTTATTTTTCCTCAATCTAATGATACAATCATTGTAAGGAATCCTCCCTATCACTTTTATTTAACAATACCCACTTTGTTGTGTCCTTTTATTTTTAATTCCTAATTATGGGGAATGTTTTTTCACCATCCCCATGCTGAATATATGATATATAAATGATTTTATACCCCTTTACCTCTCATTAATCCCTCACAAGAACACTCGTTACCATGTTGAAATGTTTGTAATGGGTTTCTGATCTCACTTTCAATTCAGTGGGATTACCATTGTTCGCCACTTATTTATTTCATGTGGTATATGTGTACTTCCATTTGATGTATAATATAATTATTCTATTTATATTCATGGTATTTTTTGATTTATTTAGTGATTAATGATTTTTGTTCATACGATTCAATTGATTACAATGTGGTAAGTGACTTTGTCTCAATTTCCATTTCATTGAGACCTACTTGGTATTGTGAATCAAATCTTTCTTATGTGGTGTATCTACTGCCCATTTGAGAAAATTTTTAATTTTTAATTATAATTTTGGTAAATATCCATTTTCTTATAGCATGGATATGATTATTTCCTTAATCTATATACCATTTCACATACGGTTTTAATTTTGAAATTTGTTTTAACTATGGAAATATTGATGAATAAATATTCTCTAATCTATAAATATATTGAGAAGGAATATTTTACTCATATTAAATATATTTATAAAGAATTATTTGGACTTGGAGTGATGTGAGGGGCCCACTGTAGCCTCTTGATGCATCAACAGGTCTAATGAGACAAATCAGTTGGTGACAAACCCTTCGAGTTTGTTTCCAAAAATCAGATTGGCTTATACCCACAGAACTAAACCGTTTTAATAATATTATGGTATGATGTGCTAGATACATGATGTAAAATTAATAATAATTCTCTTTATTTATTTTAATTTATTACTATCCCAAAGGTTTTCAGTATGACAAAATCTATGGATGAAAGTTCTTTATCAGTTTATTAATGGCGTGTGTTTTTTATTTATTCACCATGACATATTTAATTATGGTTCAGTAATTATTGATTCATGATTTTACTATTTTATGCCTTATTTTTCATTTGAGATCACCCTTTTAATTTTTTTACCTTCAACAAGTTATGAGGAGGAGACCATTTATTGAGTTCTCTTGGATGCAGTTTTTTAGTTGTTGTTATGCATTGTATTTTTTGTTACCATTCCCAATGTAATTTGAGTTAAATCTATGTATTTAGTTTCTTCAAGACTACTAAACTGATCGTTAGTTCAGGATTTCACTACTTTTAACCATGCTAATGTAATAAGTAACGCACCGACTCCGGTCTAGAGGGGTTGTGGAATTACATGTAATCCTTGCATAGACGTAAGGTTCCTGCCGTCTTCTTGGAGAAAATCATGGATGAACCCCAAGAGGCTGTACTGAGATATGTAAAACCTTTGGAATATAAATCCCTTAACTTCTTATTGACCTCCTGAATCTTTGTAGGTGCCATCCTATATGGAGGAATGAACATTATAGATTCTACTGGAACAAGCTCAATCGTAAAATCTAACTATCTCTATGGTGGTAATCCAAAAAATTCATCAGAAAAAACATCCATAAAATGATCTACTACTAGAGGGAATTCATCTTGGCCTAAGCCTTGATCCTCCATGAATATATTTTCAATCTAGGCAGTTACTCCACCTATCCCAAGATGCTCTGGTCCTGGTCTACAATCCTAGACATCCCATTCACCCTTATGTAGATAACATCTGCACTATGGTGATGTAAAATATACTCTATGGTGAAAGTAGTCTAAAAAATCATGATACTGAACTAACCAATACATCCCTAGAATGACATCAAAGCCTTTCATATCTAGAATGAAGAGGTTATATAAGATAGGGTAATTAGCTACCTCAAGGGGATAATCCCCACATTGGTGTATGCCCTCTGACCTCACTCTTAACAGTGTATCAAGGGTTATTACACCACAGTAATACTATATCTCTAGTCCAATAAATTCCATGATATATATAGAGAGAATAGATTTCAAAGCAACTATATAAAATAAAGTAGATACTAGAGTATATTCTACTAGAATAGTACCTCATACCATAGATATTCCTCATGTATCGACTATAGTGCATGCAATTGGCTTGATCCATGACCCTATGAAACGGCTTGACTACCATGATCATAACTAATATTTTTGTGCTTCTGGTGATCATGGGTCTAGTTACCATGACCATGAACTCCTCCTTATCTAGTATTTCTGGCGCTATTCCAAATCCCCACCTAATGTGAAAAAAAGAACCCACTCTTGAAGGTGGAGCTGGTGCTAATCCTTTTCCACTCAAAGATAGTTGAATGGTCCACCAAAATCTCTAAAGATGACACATATGGATGAAAGTTTGATAGTACATTGTGGATTTATCATAATGAGGCTTCAGGTTCCCCTATAATCCACACTGATAAAACACGATGGAGCTATCAAAATGGGTACTATGGTTGTCACTTCCCTGACGAGAAACCTTGAGGGAATGTTTTCTACCACGGGGAGAACTACTGGCCTTACATGACACTGATCCTCTATGCCTAGTGCTATTACTATCCCTTAGGTTGTGCTCAGTGATAAGATCCTAATGTGCTATTTCCAAGAAATTAGGTAGGAAAAAAACATTCACCTAATTATGGATGGAATACTTGAACCCATCCTCAAAGAATCTAGCATGCAAAATCTCATCACCAAAAAGAAGCATTGAAAATCACTGAAACTCCATGAAAAACATTGAATAATCCATAACTAAAATAAAACCCTGATCGAGGTGCATGAATGCTCTGGATCTATTAGCTCTCAGTGTTCGAGGAAATAACTTATCATAGAAGGTAGTCATGAAATAAACCCATAACATGCCCAGATGATGACCAGCCTGGGTAATCACATTCCACCAGTGCTTGGACGAATCACACAACCTGTAAGTATCAAGTTTGACCCTCCAATATGGAGGTGTCTCAGGATGATCAAATATATACAAGGTTTCCTCTAGCTAAGACTTAGTAGCTTGCAGACCGCCATCCCCCGAAAAGGTGTAAGGATGCTGCAATTGGAACTTATGAGTTAGATCAACCATCGTAGGTGCATATCATAGAGAACCATGAATGCACTATATTAGACTTAAGAAACTGTCACAGACTTGGGAATCAGTGCTTAGATTAGGTTCAGTAGGTGGTGCCTCGAGTGGCACTCTTGGTGGTATGAATAGAGGCTCAATGCCCACCATGTATAGAGTATGGTCGTCTCCAGCTTCCTAGAGTGTGACACGAGGAAATATGTAACACCCCAACCCTAGATTCCCAAATTCGGTGCATTATTTTAATACATTGGCATGGTTACAAGGAATCAAGTCCCGAAAGACCGATCAGTTTAGTAGCCTTGGAAAAAAGATTGCATACATGAACATTACATTACACTTTCTAACATACAATAAAAAAAAATATTTCTTTGAGAACTCTATTATTCCCTTTATCTTGACCCTTCATATCAATCATAATAGACTTCTTGGAATCCTGGGAAAATATAACATAAGAAAGGGGCGATCTCAGATGCCCAGTAAGGGTAAATAATTTAGCGGAAACTATAAACTTTTAAGTCAAGATGTGTGATAAAAATAACATCCTTTTTAAACATAAACGTGAAAATAATATGAAAAAAATAAATCAAACATTACCATATAAACATGCACATGGATATTCGACTAGTCAAATAATCACATGTAATAACTAATTTCATAATGAGGGAACGCCTAACGCTGGACATCATTACCACATAGTCAAGTCCTTATTCCAAGACTACAAATAAAATTTTAGTCAAGTCCTTGTGCCAAGACACTAGTTTATCTCATGAGACCTACCGATGCATCGAGGAGCTATAGCGGGCTCCACCCGTCACTTACTATGTCCACTGCATTCCTCATATGCAAAAGTTGAAACATAACATAAGCATTCGTATTAAAACTAGCATACGAAATTTGATTACATTAACCATAAACCATGAATGGTATAAAAATAGAACATCCACAGTAAAAAATATCATAACATATTCAATACAACATGGAATATTGTATTATAATAAATCAACCTCAATCAAAAATAATATCTAGTAAAGGATGCTGACATAGTTGAAAATGATGAGTAAAACTTTTTGATAGAAATACCCTTTTTGTAAAATCATTTAATAGTCACACATTTATAAAGGAAGTAATTTAAAAGAGATTTTTGAATCAAAGTATCCCATACCAATTTGAAACTTTTGAAAAGACTTATCATTTAAAAACATTCATGTCCATTTAAATAAATCCATAAAATCATTTTGAAAATATGGACATTAATTAAAAAGATTTAGAAAGATAAATCTTTAAAAAATTTAAAATTCTAATATTGATAAATAGTACCTTTCACAAATCCTTAAAATATTTATTTTGAAATCATTTTTATGAAAAATGGACATGGATGATAAAATTTTCCCAGTAAATACTTACACATAAACAATCTCGGATAATAATGAGATTGAGGAATTAACCCTTACCTTGCACTTTAATTTAGTCGAGGGTACGTTTAAACTCCTCTATGAAGATCTTAGTATGTTATTAAATTATAACAGAACCGTATTAATATTTATGATATCATACATGATTCATTTATGATGTTATACTACCCATTTAATAATAATTTCCATGTTAAATTAACATTTCAGGTAATAATTGTTTTCTTTATCGTACATGTTTTAACTTGTTAATCTTGATTGTATCATTTAGATCAAGATTTAAATACTTCCAGAATATAAATCATGATTTATATATCACATATATTTAGAATATAAATTTGTATAATAGACATATATATGAAATAAAAAACACCGTTTAAGGAGACGGTAGTCCGTACATACGCATAAACGCCGTTTCCGTCTTCATATCATATTGAATAGAACTTATTGAATAAGATATATGTAAATATATATATATATCTTTATTAGAATTATTATGTCATATGTTACATAGTTATTAGTAATATATATTTTAATAATCATCGATGAATGGTGAACGTGGAAATGAATCTCATCGCGTCGTGGAGACAGTAATCCGTACGTACGCACGAGCGACAATATCATTTCCCTAAAGGTGTTGAATTGGATGGTATATTAATTTTACAGAGACATTAGCATGCTATTTTTATTATTTATATACATATTAATCATCATTATATCCATCCAAATAATATAGTGTTGAATAACAAATTACACCACGACGTGGCGACGGTAAGCCGTACGTACGCACGCATGGTGACATTATCTTTAATAAGATTGATAGAATAATTAATACAGTTGTGACATATTTATAATAACATCACATTATATAGAAGATACTAGAGTTATTATTTTAAAATGGAAATGATAAAGAAAGATTAAGTGGAAGAATAAGAGAACTTGAAAGAGGGTGGTGAATTCATTACCTCTTTTTCGGGTTCTTTCTTTTGATTTGATCAAAAGGTCTCCTTAGGTTGGATCTATGACCAAAGGAAGTCCTCTAGGTTGAATTTAGGATAGTTGGGAGGATATTTGGGCAGGGTTTGGAAGAGACAAATGGATTTTGAGGAGTGAATTTGAGAGAAGGGGAAGTGCCCTTTTATAAGAGGGGTGAGGGTCACTTTAGGAAAAGATTAAAGTATTAATTTATTATACAATCATATTCAATTTATAATGGTTCTAAATGAATTTATTTCGAGCCTTAGGTGGCTATTGGTCGCAATCCTCTCAACCAATTGGTTTTAGACAAGTTTAGGTTACCATTTTAACCTTATCTTTTAGATTTAACTTTTAGTTAAATAGTTTAACTTTTACCGTGTCATTATGTATTTTTACTCTATATGGTTAACAAAATTACTCTAAAATTCCAGGAGAACCTAAAGTGGATCATTAATGACATATATAATTTATTACTTAATCCCTTTTTCCAAACCTTACATTTTTAGGAATATTATATCAACCAATAATATAGTATCTGTTTTAAATAATAATTTATGTCAATTTTGACACTATTTGGTATTTTGTTTTTGTGGAAGTCATAAAAACTTTATTACTTCAAACAAGATACATTGAATCAGACCCTACATGTCATATTCACCTAGAAAATTTGTGTATTTCATAAAAACTTTGAAATTATATTTATTTTAATATTTATAATACCATTTATTTGATTCTTTCATTAATAAGGTAATTACTGCATCATCATTGTGTCATAAATAAATTTAATTATTTAATGTCTAAATTTTATAAATAAAATATCATTATTTATTAAATCTTTTTATATTTATAATGAATATTTATAATCGAATTTATCTTATGTATAACCCTATATTAAAAATGGTTTAGTTATTAAACATTGATTTCAACTCCTTTAACTCTCCTTTAAATTAAATAATAATAAATGTCTTAATCTAATCCAAGTGGACCTAAAGGGTCACATTTTATTCCTAAGGTTTTTTCTGGTCGAATTTAACTTATCTAATAGAATTAGGATATGTGTTAGGGTAATAATGATATCATTTTTATCCTTAATTACCCAATATACTTTTAACCGTGGTAAATAAAAGTAAAAAGTTACTATTCACCAAAAATTATTTTTATCTTTTTAAACCACATTTTACTCCTTGATATAAACCATGTCTCCTGGATTTTCTAAATTCAACTCATATAAGCGGTAAAATTAAGTTTTATGTGAATTTACAAATTCTCCCTGGAGGTGGGTAAAAGACGGTGAAAAGTTCAATAAAATTTTAATCTATCTAAAATTATTATAAACTAACTACAATTAATTAAATTGAACTTATATAGGTATTATGTATCTATTTTGATGTAAAATAAATTTAAATAAAATAAATAATTATTTAAATAAAAATTCAGTTTTAAAATATAACTCAGTGTTTTTCAGTTTTCATCAAAAATAAAAAGTTTCAGAAAAATACCAAAATTTCACCCTAAGATAATTTTGATATTCTGAATTAAATAATGAAGTCTATTTTACCAAATTCAAAACATAGAAGTTGCATTTATTAATTTAAAATTAATTTCTGCTGTCAAAACCAAAAGGCGTATTTTTAAGAAATAATAACTATCAAAAGTTTGACACTTGTTTATGTCCAATTTCAAAGTGAAATTACTTACAATGACCAACATTGGATTAAATGGTAAAAATATAATCTATTTATACTTCCAAACCAGTAAAATGTATAATTTAACACTATAAATTATTTTGATTAAAAAAGTTGTTTTTAGTTAAAATATAGTATTTTTACTATTCACCAAAATATGAAAGTTATCCGAAAAACACCCAAAATTTATTGAAACTCGATTATTATGTCTTGATTTTAAAGAAAAATTTTCTTTTGTCAAATTAAATATATAAAAGTTTCAAATATTGGGTTTAAAAAGGGTTCACCATTAAAATGCAGTAAAAGTACATTTTTTGAAAAATACTTCTTTTATCTAAAAAATGAATTAGTTCTTACCTTTTGTCTAAGAAACTCATAATATAGATTCTAAAATTATAAGGATTATATATAGTTCAAAATTCAGTTAATACTATTCATAAATGCTTTTGAACGACTAGTTTAGTAAGTTGTGGTGCGTTTAAACTCGATGTTGCGTGTAATGTAAGTTATTGAATTACTTTGAAGAACTAACGTAATATGAAATCTTGGGGTGTTACATTCTTCCCTCCTTCAATAAATTGTGTCCTCACAATTTGAAATTTTTCTTTGAAAATAAAAGGTTGAAAATAGAAAATACATTTATGGGAAAACCGACATCAGAAATTGGGTTAATAAAATTTAGTCTTAATAAGAGGAAAAAATTATATATATATATATATATATATATATATATATATATATACTTGACAAGTAGATTTTCATCCGTTAACTAATTCCTACCACAAACTCATCTTTCGCTCCAAAAATATTTCAAAAAAAAAATTATTTATCCTAATCGTATTGGGTTCCAAAAATAATTAATTTAGAATTCATTTATCAGACAATTTAAAAAAAATCTAAATAATACAAACCAGTACATCACATAGTCCAGTCGTAGGTGATGCACACTTGTCACTCTTTGGTTGTGGGTTTAAGTCTCGCGGCCTTGCCGGGCATGACTAGTAGTCGCTCGACCTCTAGGTTGTCCTTTTTATAACAATCCAAAAATTACCTTAACAATAGCATCCAATTTCAAACTTAATCCATTCCAACCTTTAGACTTATCCAAAATACTTATATCCAAACTCTCAGTCCAAAATTTATAAGGAAGTTAAGCACAATGAAGATCCTTTTTTCCACATAATAACATGTGAACACCTTCATCATGTATTATTTTCAAACATGGTAACACCCTGAATTACATAAAACCTTATTTATTATATTCATGCTCCCTTACCCTTTATATAATACTAGATATATTCTTTATATCAAATTTTTTTGAATATTCCAACAATGATGAAAAAAAAATTAATCTATTCCAAGGAAGTCAAGAATATCCAACATAATTTATCCAAATCAACCATCTCTTATTACAAAATCACAACCTAATTATCCGGACCATATTAAGGATTACCTTTCCTTCAACCATGAATTTTCCAAAAAGTGTACCATACTATTAAGTCACTTTTCTTAGACCATATAATCTCAAATCCTCAATAAAATAGTACTGTAGTATAATCCTTATTTTTATATCCATAATTCATATAACCAGTAAATTATTGATACAACACTAAAATGAAATAATTATATATTAACAACATAAGAACACTAGTAATTCCTCTTCACATGAGGTTGTATGGTATACTCTGATGACTGATACATTGATTCGCCTAGTGTCTCAATGCCTTGTAGATGAAGCATTGTACATTTGAAAATTTTTCCTACCCTTTCAATCATGTACTTGGTGTTCTTTTTATCCAAACTTATAACAAACTCCCATTCCCTTAAAGCATTTACCATGGTGATTCCTTCCACAGTTATCACATATGGGAAAATCCTTCTTTTCCCTCTTCCCCTTTTCCATCTTTCTCTATTCCATCCTTTTCTTGTCTTGCTTCCCTTACAAGCCATAGGAATCAGAGAATTCTTTACTAATCTTATTAACACATGATACTATTTATTCATATGTTGAGAATACATGGGAGACTATTTCCCTTCTAAATGTTGGATTAATACTATTAAATATATGATCCTTCTTACTCTTTGGATCATATGTATTGATGGAATTCACATTCCTTCTATTGAGTACCATTTCTATACAATGGCATACACTATGTCAGTTTATGAATCACAATTCATAATTCCAAACTTGTAAAATATGTAACATAAATTGAAAAGATTTTGCATATAATCTATATTCATACAATTTATTCTTTGAGAAATTATTTACTCTTAAATCCTTCATAATGGCTTGTAATGAAAATGTGAATTATTCTAAGCATATCCACTGGGAGTTTCGTAACCAAGAGTGAAACAAGGATCATTGTCATGCACCAGTTCCTGTTCAAGTCTAGATCAAAGCGGTGTTTTCAGGGTTTACCCCTAGGTACATCTGTGCCAGAGTCGCCTCTACCTTCTCGTATCCATACAGGGATGTATTGCTCGGAAAATTCACAGGATCTATACAGTACCAAAATTCTAGGAAGTTCTTCTATACTAATCCTCAAAGTCTATCTTAAGGTAATGTTCTCTAATTATAGTTTAACTAAATCTATTTCCATGTATGTTGATAAAATTCCTCTGATAGCAACTGTAACACCCGGACCATAGATTCCTAAGGCCGATGCATTATTTTAATACATTGGAATGATTACAAGGAATCAAGTCCTGAAAGACCGATCGGTTTAGCAGTCTTGGAAAATAGATTGCATACATGAACATTAAATTACAATTTATAACATACAATACAAAAAAAAATAGTTCTTTTAGAACGCCATTATTCCATTTATCTTAACCCTACATATCAATCATAATACACTTCTTGTAATCTTGGTAAAATAAAACATAATAAAGTGGTGAGCTCAGATGCCCAGTAAGGGTAAATAATTTAGCAGAAGCTATAAACTTTTAAAGAAAGATGTGTGATAAAAACAACAGCCTTTTTAAACATAAACTTGAATATAATATGAAAAAAATAAATCAAACATTACCATATAAACATGCACATGGATATTCTACTAGTTTAATAATCACATGTAATAACTAATTTCATAATGAGGGAATACCTAACACCGGACATCATTACCACATAGTCAAGGCCTTGTGCCAAGACTATAAATAAGTTTTTTGTCAGGGCCTTATTCCAAGACACTAGTTTGTCTCATGAGACCTACCGATGCATCGAGGGGCTATAGCGGGCTCCACCCGTCACTTACTAAGTCCACTGCATTCCTTATATGAAAAAGTTGAAAATAACATAAGCATTCGTATTAAAACTAGCATACGAAATGTCATTACATTAACCATAAACCATGAATGGTATAAAAATAGAACATTTATAGTCAGACATATCATAACTCATTCAACACAATATGAAAGATTTTATTATAATAAATCAACCTCAATAAAAAATAATATCCATTAAAGGATGCTGACATAGTTGAAAATGATGAGTAAAACTTTTTGAGATCAATACCCTTTTTGTAAAATCATTTAAAAGTCACAAATTTATAAAAGAAGTAATTTATGAGATATTTTTGAATCAAAGTGTCCCATACCACTTTGAAATTTTTTAAAGTAATTATCATTTCAAAACATCCATGTCCATATAAAAAAAAATCCTTAAAATCATTTTGAAAATATGGACATTAATTAAAAAGATTTAGAAATATAAATCTTTAAAACATTTAAAATTATGATCTTGATAAAGAGTACCTTTCACAAATCCTTAAAATATTCATTTTAAAATCATTTTTATGTAAAATGGACATGGATGATAAAAATTTCCCAGTAAATACTTACACATAAACAATCTCAGATAAAAATGAGATTGAGGAATTAACCCTTACCTTGCACTTTACTTTAGTTGAGGGTACGTTTAACCTCCTGTATGAAGATCGTAGTATGTTATTAAATTATACCAGAACCATATTAATATTTATGATTTCATACAGGATTCATTTATGAATTTATACTACCCATTTAATAATAATTTCCATGTTAAATTAACATTTCAGGTAATAATCATTTTCTTTATCATACATGTTTTAACTTGTTACTCTTGATTGTATCACTTAGATCAAGATTTAAATACTTCCAGAATATAAAACATGATTTATATATCATATATATTTAGAATATAAATATGTATAATAGACATATATATCAAATGAAAAACACCGTTTATGGAGACGGTAGTCCGTACGTACGCATAAACGTTGTTTCCGTTTTCATATAGTATTGAACGGAACTAAGTGAATAAGATATATGTAAGTACACACACATACACACAAATATATATATCTCCAGTAGAATTATTATGTCATATATTACATACTTATTAATAATATATATTTTAATAATCATCGATGAATGGTGAACGTGGAAGTGAATCTCATCGCGTCGTGGAGGCAGTAATCCGTACGTACGCACGAGCGACAATATCATTTCTTTAAAGGTGTGTAATTGGATGGTATATTAATTTTACAGAGACATTATCATGTCATTTTAATTATTTATATACATATTACTCATCATTATATCCATCCAAATAACATAGTGTTGAGTAACAAATTACACCACGACGTGGAGGCAGTAAGCCGTACGTACGCACGCATGGTGACATTATCATACATAAGATGGATAGAATAATGAATATAGTTGTGAAATATTTATCATAACATCACATTATATAGAAGATATTGTAATTATTATTTTATAATAGAAACAACAAAGAAAGAGTAAGTGGAAGAATAAGATAACTTGAAAGAGGGTGGTGAAATCATTACCCCTTCTTCAGGTTCTTCCTTTTCATATGATCAAAAGGGATCCTTAGGTTGGATTTATGACCAAAGGAATGCCTCTAGGATGAAGGTAGGATAGTTGGGAGGAAATTTGGGTAGGGTTTGGCTGATCCAAATGGCTTTGGAGGTGCGAATTTGAGAGAAGGGAGAGTGCTCTTTTATAAGAGGGGTGAGGGTCACTTTAGGAAAAGATTAAAGTATTAATTTATTATACAATCATATTCGGTTTATAATGGTTATAAATGAATTTATTTCGATACTTCGGTGTTTATGGGTCTCAATAATCACAAGAAATAGGTTTTAGACAAGTTTAGGTTACCATTTTAACCTTATCTTTTAGATTTAACTCTTAGTTAAATAGTTTAACTTTTACTTTGTCTTCATGTATTCTTACTCTATATGGTTAATAAACTCACTATAAACTTCCAAGAGAACCTAAAGTGGATTATTAATGACATATATAATATTATTTAAGATCTTCATATGAACCTTAAATTTTTAGGAATATTATATCAACTAATAATATAGTATTTTTTTAAATATTAATTTATGTCAATTTTGACACTATTTGGTATTTTGTTTTTATGAAAGTTATAACAACTAGATTAATTCAAAAAAGATACATTGAATTAGACCTTACATGTCATATTCACCTAAAAAATTCGTGGATGTCATAAAAACATTGAAATTATATTTATTTTTATATTTATAATACCATTTATTAGATTCTTTAATTAATAAGGTAATTACAACATCATCATTGTGTCATAAATAAATTTAATTATTTAATGTCTAAAAATTATAAATAAAATACCATTATGTAGGAAATAATTTTATTTTTCTAATTAATATTTATTTTCTAATTTATCTTATGTATAACCCTATATTAAATTTTTTTAGTTGTTAAACTTAGATTTCAACTCTTTCAACTCTTCTTTAAATTAAATAATAATAAATGTCTAAATCTAATACAAGTGGACCTAAAGGGTCATATTTTATTCCTAAGGTTGTTTTTGTTAGAATTTAACTTATCCAATAGATTTAGGACATGTGTTAGGATAATAATAATATCATTTTTACCCTTAATTACCCTATTTACTTTTAACCGTGGAAAATAAAAGTTAAAAGTTACTATTCACCAAAGTTATTTTTCTGTTATTGAACCAAATTTTACTACTTGATATTAACCGTGTCTCTCGGATTTTCAAAATTCAATTCACAGAAGTAGTAAAATTAAGTTTTATGTGAATTTACAAATTCTCCTAGGAGGTGGGTAAAAGACGGTGAACAGTTCAATAAAATTTGTATATATCTAAAATTATTATAAATTGAATCCAATGAATTATATTGAACTTATATAGGTATTATGTATATATTTTTACCTAAAATAAATTTAAATAAAATAAATAATTATTTAAAAAAAAATTCAGTTTTAAACTATAACTCAGTGTTTTTCACTTTTCATCAAAAAATAATTTTTTCAAAAAAATACCAAAAATTCATTTTAAGCTAATATTGATATTATGAATTCAATAATGAAGTCTATTTTACCAAATTAAAAACATAGAAGTTTCATTTATTAATTTAAAATTAATTCCCGTTGTCAAAACCAAAAGGCGTATTTTTAAGAAATAATAACTATCAAAAGTTTGACACTTGTTTATGTCCAATTTCAAAGTGAAATTACTTACAACGAATAGCATTGGGTTAAATGGTTAAAATATAATCTATTTATACTTACAAACCATTAAAATGCATAATTTAACACTATAAATTATTTTTATTAAAAAATTTGTTTTCAGTTGAAATATAGTATTTTTCACTATTCACCCAAATATGCAAGTTATCAGAAAAAGCCCAAAACTTTATTGAAACTAAATTATTATGTCCTGATTTTAAATAAGAAGTTTATTTTTTCAAATTGAATATATAAAAGTTTTAAATATTAGATTTAAAAAGGGTTCACCATTAAAAGGCGACAAAAGTATATTTTTTGAAAAATACTTCTTTTATCTGAAAAAAATGAATTAGTTCTTACATTATGTCTAAGAAACTCATAATATGGATTCTAAAATTATAAGGATTATATATAGTTCAAAATTCAGTTAATACTATTCATAACCACTTTTGAACAACTAGTTTGGTAAGTCGTGGTGCGCTTGAACTCGATGTTGCGTGTAATGTAAGTTATTGAATTACTTTAAAGAACTAACGTAATATAAAATCTTGGGGTGTAACAAAATCCTGGTGGAATTATTCTACAAATTCCAAGTACAAACCTTATAAAAAACATAGAAGTATAAATTTAAAATTACTAATAGAAGATGAATGTAAGAAAACTCACAACCCAAGGCATACTACCCCAACTACTTTCTTAGACAACTAAGTATCAGTAAGTGATCATGTATAAGTTTCATTTAATTTTAAATTTAATTGCAATGTTCACTCCTTTACCTTTCATAAACATGAAAAGGTTTGATAAGGATGTGAAACCATTTCATTTATGATATAATGTTTACTTTATAATGGATATCCATTCCCATTTAATCAGTGCCCATACACCTTAAACCTAAAAATGACACCCATTTATTTATAGCATCATGGATCAACTTAGTAAATTACTCATTCCAACCCATGAGGGACCATACATATCATGAATTGAGATAGGAAATCACTCAATCATAACCAAGGAATATCACAAGCATAATTTAACTATCACAACATTACTTAACAATCACAAGAATATAAAGCAATGAAAGTAGTGAAATGGACATATATGGCCTTGAAATATGCATAAAATGTGAATTCTAGGTTCCCATAATGATGCATGAACTATGCCCCTTTCCCTCATATCATCGGGCCAAGGATGAAATAAATCCTCAGCCGGAGTAATAATAAAAAAACCACAAAACATCTATGTCACCCAATAGTGAAATGATATAAATTGTAATAGGAAAAAACATAACAAAAATTATATTTTTGGTAACTTGGATTTTACCCCAAACCTGGGTTCATGACACCCAAGCACGACTTATGACCAAGTGCCATATCATTCTTAATTTGAAATATATTATCTCTAAATAGTAAGGTAAGAAAAGAAAAACCCCTTAATACCATTTTGTGATGTCCCATACCCAAATGTCACTTAATAGGAGTCCCGAGCCTGGTGGGCCACATGGCCTCAAACACATCTCCCCAAACATTAGAGGCTACAATCCATCTACGAGGGAATATGGGGTGTCTATGGGGAAACAATTTCTCATTACCAGAGTTTAGCACAACATATAAATATAAATAGAGGTAAATAGTAGAAGAAATATTAGTAAATAAAAGGCACAATGGAAATAGACAAAGATAAAAATAAATAAAATATCTAGATAACATACAACAACTGATGATGATATGTAATGTATATAATAATATAGAAATAATGGATATAAGGTTGCACATATACATTAAAATCCCAATGTATCAAAAGAAAATACATAAACTATCCCAAGAATCACAAGCCTTAGCTCGGTCATCTACTACCATCTCCATCCTAGAACATCAAGAAATCAAGTGTCCAAATCATTACAATTCCCTTTATCAAAATCTGTATACACATAATCTACCCCGATTAACAAAAAAAATCTCAAATAGAAAGTGAGATAAATCCTAGTGGTCCACCACCAATGATTTATATAACATCCATCCCGTGTAATAGAAATGTAACAGTGTGCAAGAATGAATATGTAATGTAAATCAGTATAATGTAACTAATTACCCAAGTACATGCTTCACCCCTCATCTGGTATCTAAACATGTAACTAGTTCATTATTTTATTGTTACTAGTTTATAAATATGTCACATGTTATCAATAGTGAAGGTTTCAATATGTAACTAGGAAACCTTTAATGATATTTAATAGTGAAGTTACAAGGTAATAACCAAGGCAATTTAGACCTCAAGAGTCACCAAACTAGTAATGAATGTAACCTGGCTAAGTGGAATAATGTAATACAAGGATCATATTCTTTGTCATTCCATAATATAATGACTACCAAGTCCAAGGAGTTCATCCAAGGTAAAAAAGGGCTAAGAAATGACTAGGACCAATGGGCTTTAACCGTGACACCTACTTGTCAATGATGGATCCAAGGAGTATATCCACGAAATCCTGTAATAATACTGAAGGGATTATATATTGTCATATGAGGCATCCAAAGTTTGTCAAGTATCAAGATCCTAGTGGGTCTCAACTAAAGCCAGCCACATCCTTCAATCGGAATGGGGTATCTGAGTGCTCAAGGAATTCCCTATGGAATCCAAGGAGATATCAAGTTAGGAAACTTCTATTTGATAATGAAGTTATATAATATTCCATTTTTTTAACTCTTTCCTTTCATTAGCTTGATAAGGCCAAGTATCTTGAAAACCTTTAATCAATTCATAATTAATATATAATCTATTTGGTTCAAGCCTCGCCTTTCATTAGTACGACAAGTCCAAGTAGCATGAAACCATTTATTTAATCCATTTAAGGTGTTTTCAAAAAATCAAGGTCCAATCCGCTACCTTCCATTAAAATTATAAGGGGTGTTATGAACATGAAACCTATTATTCAATTATATTTAATAAGGGCAAGCCATATACATAGTATACTTTCCAATTTTAATTTCACATTTAATTATCAAATTGAAGCACTTACCTTAGACAGGTCAATGGGTGAGCATACATGATACTTTACACTATGAAATTCTCAATTTAAATCAAGTCATTTAATATAGAAAATATTACCCTTAGAAAGGTCAAGTCAAGGCACAACCGAATAATGACTCAAACCCGCCAAGACCCTAAAGAGACAATTATAGAAAAATAACATACATGGAATGGATGAAGTTGTGGGAGTAACCACTAACTAATAATTACATATTTTGGAAAGATCATAAACAAATGGTTCTAATTATTATAATCATGGAATATAAATTCAATAAATGATACCCAATGAAATCGGCAGGGCCTACATGACAATTCCAAAATCAACGAACTTGAGGGTTGAGTTATAGACCAACCAACTTAGGATTGAATGGTTGTCCTCTTCCAGTATTATCCTATAATTTATCTTGCAATGGAGTATATATGAGAAGAAGGTAAAAATGCTTACACCGCGATAAATATGTCAAGAGTAAGAGGGATGAAAAATGACTCAAATGGACTTGAGTATATACCGTTGCACATTCAATGTGATTAAAATATGTTTGAATGGATCCCAGATGGATAATATCTCTTGATCCCTATTTTAGGAATTCAAAAAATATAATATAGGAGAAAATAGATGTTAAAACTACATGAAATCATATTAGGGAAGAAGGAAGGATTAATTAGATTGTTAATGGTAAAAATGTAAAATTGCCAAAAATTTAGCCTGTGTATAGTTTTTCCACACAGTTTTTCAAAACATACGAAAAATATACATGGGTACCTAGAGAAAAGGGGGAACTCGCATGGTTGGTCCACATGGTTAGGGAAACTATGGACCTACCGTGCGGCCTCCCCACATGGTTTACTATAAAACCATGCACCATGATTAGTTCTCCAAAAAAATATGTGTTTTGGGCTCCAAAAAATTCCCAAACTTACTTGAGAATTTTAATCACTCATTAAGAATCCATATTAAGTCCAATATAAATAATTGGACCAAAATTTAGAGGATCTATACCTAAGTGAACAACTCTGTTCTTACATTGTTACTATGGGGTTTCCATCTCTTACATGAG
The DNA here is from genome assembly GCA_963277665.1 of Viscum album. Classification (NCBI taxonomy): domain Eukaryota; kingdom Viridiplantae; phylum Streptophyta; class Magnoliopsida; order Santalales; family Viscaceae; genus Viscum; species Viscum album. The sequence goes on along the minus strand of OY728161.1, from coordinate 692,204,424 downwards.
ATACTTCGTTGAATTTTTCTAATCAGATAAATATTATGGTACATAGGAAGGCTATAAAAGATATAATATCATCCTTATTGAAAAAAGTATATAAAAAATTAAAGGAATCATATAAATCAATTACAAGACAAACTTAAAAAGATGAACTTTTGAAATGTTAAGATCAAATAATCTAAGCTATAGATTTAGAGGAAAAAATATTAACACATTATAATGGTTGAAGATGATGAGTTTTTTTAACTATTTCACCAGTTTTAATGAAATAGTTAGTAATAATAGTGTATATTGAGAGAAGTTATAAGATTATATAGTAGTTAAGAAATTAACGAGAAATGTTCTTAATAGATATGATTCAAAGGTTTTATCTATTAAGGACAAGGAAGATATTTCCTTGTACAAGATACAAAATATTATTCTTAATTATAAAATCATAAAAGAATAAATACTTAATAATATGGATAAACAATGGATATAATTCATGGTTATGAAAAAATTAATGATCAAGGAGGAAGAAGTTGATCCATATAGTGATTTAAAAGAAGATTATGAGAGTGATTAAAATAAAAAAAGGTTATGGAAATTATTTATAAAAATATTCAAAGAGGTAAGGGAAAGTACATGGGAAAACTCCCACTAAAATTATTGAGGTATGGAGGAGTTGGGAACTTTTTATCTAACTTACCAAGGAGAAGAAGAGTGTGATGTATGATAAAGGATAATATAGTGATAAGAACCTTGGAAAAATAAAATAGGATTATGAAAAACATATCTAAGTGAAGGTCGAATAATCTAAATATATTGAAAATATTTATACCCATATTTAGGTAAAATATATTCTAGTCAATAGTGAAATTTCTAAAGGTATAACTTGGAAAACCAAGGTTAAGAAAGCCCCTCAAAAGATGACTTCTATAACTAAGGAAATCGATAACAGTTAGAAGAATTGAAATTATTAAATACCCAAAAGGGTTGAATTTTTTATAGATAGTATGAATAATTTTAGAAAAAAAACTAGCAGTTTCATGGAAGAACTGAATTCAAAGGCTAATGTTGGTGTTGTGGTATTTACAGACACAAAGTACATGTTTTTTTAGTATAATATGTATCTTTCTTAGAACAGAATAAGGTTTGAATTAATATGGATACACTTCAAAATAGAATAAATAAATCTATAAGGATATTTAATGTGAATAAAAAACTATATATGGAACCTATAATGAACATATTTTATGGTATTGAGGAAATATGTGTAAGATGTTACTAGAAAGGTTCAAGGATTAGGACTTAACAATACATATTCTAGTATATACCTCAAATGTTTTTCATATGTTTTTAGAGTGTTATAAGGTTATAAATCTCACTCAAAACAAATTTTAGATCAAAAGTTGAAAATACCACTTAGTTTCTATTTTTCCCATAAAAAACACTTCTAAGATATAATATGTTTTATTTTCATGACAAAAATTCACAATTTTGATCATCACATCATACTTATCCCTAATTAACCATAAAAACATATGAAAAACATTTGAAAATATGGGATGAGAACAAAAATAAAATAAAGGGAAATAAATGGAAATAAATAAACCAATATTCTCTGAATATTTATAAATTTTTTTCTATTTTCAAAATAAACTTTAGGTTTAAAATAAACATTTTCAAACCCAATAATTCCAATTCACTTCCCAAAGTTTTTCATAAAAAAAATTCAAAAAAAATATTAAAGCCAAATTAAAATAAATAATGTTTTATTTTAAATTATTAAACCACATGAAAACTTCTTCAAAGAGCCATACAATTTATCTTTAATAAGAATAATTCGATATCCATTCTTTTAAAAATAATCTCATTTCTTACCATTTTTAAATCCTAATATTTCTATGAAAACTCAAATAAATAATAGATAAATCATATAGGTAACTCATGGAATCATTTTTATATCAATATTACATATGGAATAATTATCATGGTTTATATGGAATTAAAATCATGGTTATAATTGGAGTAATCATCACAGTTACACTTGAAATAACCATCATGGTTATACTTGGAATAACCCGCATGGTCAACATCCAAACATAAATCCTAACCAATGAATTGGAGGTATATCATGGACCCAAAAATAATTGGTTTATAACTAAACCAAATATCATTAAAAATAATGACCAAGAACCATAACACAATCATTATATAGAAAAGCTTATAGTTTTCAAAATATTATTTGCATCCATAAGAAAACATTTATAGATATTGATGTATCCATTCCATTAGAAAATCCATTTTGAAAATAACTAAAACAAATTAAAGTTGGGTTTTTATTTGAAAAAAAATGTAATTTTATTATGTAATAAAAATATAAAATAATGGTTATAGTGACAGGGAAAGTTATTGTCACCATATACATTAAAATAGAACACTCATTTTTTCTTTTGTAAATAAATTCATAGAATTCCGTATAAAACACATAAAAATATTCTTTTTGAAAACATTTTAAATAATTTAAAAAGAGATATAAATTTACTTTATAAATAATTTATTTCCATTTAAATACATCCATAAAATAAATTAAAAAATGGATATGTAAGAAAAAAAGTTGTAAGGGAAAATTTAAAAGAATATTTTTAAAACAAAGCCCCTTACCTTAAGTCTAAATCATCACGTATGTTCATTATATTCCTAAAAATATAATTATATTAATTATTTAATTTATTAATATCCTTTATCAAGTAAATTATTACTTTTATTTTATATAATACCATGTTATATATAATTTCTTAATCAATTAAGTTCACGTTGGTTGTTTTGATGATATTTAACTCATATGTCCAAACTGACTTCAATATGTTGACTATGGTCAAAGGTGTCATTATTCCATCATATATAGAATAATAATAATGAAATAATTATCATTTTTATATATCAATTATACTTATAAAACAAATTATGAAATATTGTTATGAAAAATAAACTACGTTACAATCATGGAGACATTAATTCGTATGTACCCATGTGTAACGTTTCCATTTTTCAATGATCAATATAGAAAAAAATTTAAGTATTATTTTATTGTTATATAATGATAAATATATAATAAATACCATATTATTTATTTAAATACACTTATATATATCATCCATGTAATGCTGTGATGAAAAATGAATCACATCACTTCATGGAAGTGGTAGTCAACACGTACGCATAAACGAAGTTACCATTTTTCAATGGATGGAAAGGTAGGGAATTATATGATATATTATATATTAATAATGATAAATATTTCATTAATATAATATATATACAATCAATACATTATAAAAACTATCCATAATAGAAGGTGATGTAAAACGAATTGTATTGGTTCACGAGGTGGTAGTCCACTATACACACAAATGATGGTTTCATTATCCATTTGATGGACGAGGAGATGGATATAGATTACTAAATTAAAACAATAAAATATTATTATATGGAATATAATGGGGTTATTATTTTATCACAGTTGAATAAGATTTGAAGGAGGTATAAAAATAAATAAACCAAAAATTATTGTTTAATAACTATACCTTTTATTCGGACATCCACATAATGTTAAAAAAATATTCCCTAGGATGGATTTATTAAGAAAATGATTCTAGGAAATTTAGAGGGATGTAAAGAAGGGATTTTTATAGGTATTTTTTGAACCAAAACTCTTTTTAAGAGTGACAAAAAGAGGAGAGGAGGTGACCTTTTATAAGTTAGAAGACGTGAAATCTTGGAATTTCTTAAAATATTAAATTAATATAAATTAATTTTAATTTAAAAAAAACTAAAAATTGATATTATTATAATATAAGATGATAAATATTCAAAAAAATTAATCTAATAAAAGTTTTTCAAGTTTATATTATGTGTATACCCATATATTTTGGTTTTAATCCCTCGTTAACCCTTTTCACACTTACCATGATAATAAGGATTATTATACTTTGAGGGTCAAGATATTTACTATAAATGAAAAAAGGTCCATAAATGGACCATGGTTGATATGTCAAAACATTTCACAATCACATTTCCTTTTATAGTATTTTTAGTAATTTTAAGTCATTTAATAATAATATTATTTATTATAAAATATTTTTAACATCAATTTTAAAACTATTCATTTACTTTGACTTTAATAATATCATGAAAACAAAGGGACTTTAATATAATCAATTAAAACATGCCTAAAATGTTAAATTTATCCCAATTTTTTTATAACAAAAATTATTTCAAATTATATTACTTTTAATATTTTTAATATCATTTATTTTATTTTTCTATTAATTGAGTAATTATTGCATCAACATTGTGTAAGATTTTAAGGCAATTATTTAAACCCTAAAATATAGAAATAAATTAAAATGATGACAAAATAATTTATATTTGAAATCAACATTTACAACTGAGAATATTCTATATTTATACCTATGTAAAAAATTTGTAGATAATAAAACAAAGAGATTTACATTTTTAAATTTTCTTTATATTAAATAATATAATGGTCACATTCATGAAAAAATGGAAATAAGAGTATATATATTAAACTATTTGATGATTATTATTGATATATAATCATCAAATTAAATTAACGGAAGTGATAAGATCAATTTATTAGTCCTTATTATTTTATTTTTAACCCCAATTACCTGATTTACCCTTTACCACGGTAACAAAAATTACTAAGGTTACTATTCCTAATTTCTAAAAATAAAATGTACCTATTTACCAAATTTAGTAACAATTATTCCAAAAAATATATACATTTTTCAAAACTCAATTCACCAAATCAGTACAAATTAATTTAAAATTAAACCAAAAATGGGATCAAAACAATTTTTTTTTCAAAAAAATGCCTTTTTAGTATAAAAATGTTTTTATACCAAAATCAAGTACAAAAAATGATTAAAAAAACTATAATTGTATTATTTTTGATGAAAAAGAACTAATGAAATTTTATAACTAATCCAAAACATACTTTTACATTATAAATACTATAAACGAAAATATAATTTTCTTTAAAAATTAGTATTTTCATTATTCATTGAAAAATCAATCTTTTCAGAAAAATATAAAATTTCTCTCTTATATAATTTTGATATAATTATTTCAAAAGTTATACATAAATTATAAAATATAATTTATAAAATTTCTAGAAATTAATTATAATATTTTCTTGCAAATTTCAATAAAAGCCACTTTTGAAGAAAGTATATTTTTGAAGAATAAAATGACTTTACTAAAAATTGAGTGATTATTACCCAATAACCAGTCACTAAATTTGTATTTATTAAGATATATACACATATATATCTAATAATACAGTTAATCATATTCATACTTACCAATTGAACAACTAGGTTATAATGGACACATATATATAATAATATTTTGTAGTTCATTTAGGTTTGGTGTTGCATGTTGTACATGCTATTGAACTTAATGTACTTATTTATAATTCATGGGGTCTTATAATATCCCCCATTTAGTAAATTTAATCCTCATAATTTGAACTCGAACTTGTTAATAAAATATTTTTCACCTGAAAATACCTTTATTTAAATCCCACATCATAAAAAAGGGTTAATAAAAATTCCTCTTGAAAACAAGGAAAGAGAAATTTAAAGGTTGACTAGAAGAAAAAATAACCGGGTTTCTAAATAGGAAAAAAATAGTGAGAATTGAAAATATGGAAATTGAATAAAAACATAATTTTTAAATAATGATGGAGAGTGATAGAGATCATTGATCACAAGAAAGTGAATGATCATGAGAATGTTGAGGTCCACAAAACAATAAACGAAAGAGGTGTAAAAAATAATGTTGATTCATTATAAATGAAGGTAATAAGATAAATTTATTATTTCAAGAAACTTTTAATTGGGATGTGGAATTTCATTACATTTTAGACTACTAACATAAGAAAATATACTTACTTGAAAATTATAATTTCATTGTTTAATCAATTTATACCATAATATCATATTTTTTCTCTAAAGGATGAGTACTCAAGTTGAATTTTTTATACCCGAAGTAATAAAATCATCTTGAATTAGATCATATTCAACCAAAAAATGATAAAAATATATTTAAACTATATTTATAAATTAACAAAAACTAAAATGGTTAGAGAAAGTTATGATAATTTTCAAAATAATTAAAGATTTAAACAAAGAAATAATACAAGAATCTCCAAAATTAAACAGTAATAATGGAAGTTAAAAAAATTATTCTATAAATAGCTATCCTTAAAATTATTCAATATATTTTTAAATAATATTGAATCCCAAATATTATAATTATTTGATCATATATTTTACCAAGATAAATTTAACATTTATCTTTAAATAAAATCAATCAATCTTAAATCCTCATACAAAAAATGTATATGTATTGGATATATTTTCTTTAAGATATGATAATAATTTCTATAAATGAATTAAATTAACAAGAAAAATTAAAATAATATATAACTCCAAAAGATAATTCAACCTTTAATCCTCAAATAAAATATCATAATACCATATAATGTTCCCCAAAATTGTAGTGGTATTCTTGAAAAATAATATTAATCACTTAATCAGAAATTCAATTACCATTACCATTATTATATATATGATAAAATATTTGTTCCTAAAATAAACATAATCTTTATCTATAAAATAATTTTAAAAAGGAAAAGTCATACTACCCAATATATCACCTTGGGTAATGGTTGGCAGTTCACCCTTGTCTCTATTCAGTTGTTAGTTCCTGCCCCATGACCTTTCATATTGCCTTTTTTATTTAAATTAAATCAATATAATTCCTATAACATTCCCAAAAATAAGATGAAGATCCTAAAAAATAACCTTAATCATTATATAAACTCTGAATGTTGTCAATACATTTAATGTCATGTAGATAAAATTAAAAGAGCATTCTTCATCAAATAACTTTTTCATATGTTAAAATTATGGGTTACATTTCACTCAAACATGTTCCAAAGCTCAACAAATGTATCCCAAAGTATTCCCATCACATAAAAATTCAAAAATAGATTTGTAATATTTTGAATTTATGGTCAAACTTAAATAAAAAACAACTTTATAACTCTTTAATCACTATATTTAGACACCTTAATCATTTAATGTTCTTCATAATCCATTAACCATGATTTTCTATATTATTCCTTAATAAATCCTACCTACAACCAAAAATATGTATCATGTCCTAAGTTTCCTAAATATCAAAACACAATCCAATATTAAATCCATACCTTTCATATGTCATTTTTAGTTTCATCATATTTAATAATTATGGCATTAGGTATTGCTAAATATTCATATGTATAGTCTTTATAATCTTGTTCTTGAGATTTCCCCCTAGGACATCAATTTTTATAATTCCAATATTCCACACATTTTAAAAATTAAAATGATTCCTTAGTTAGAATTTTATTCCTCTTCATGGAATAAAATAAATTCTTCCTTTGTTACTGGAATATTATTTCTTTATGTCCTCCTTTACCATCACTTTTAAACTTTAAATAGCAATCACAGTTATACTTGGAATAACCCTCATGATCAACTTCCAGAAATAAATATTACCAAATTTATTAGAGTTATATCATGGAACAAACCATCGTTGGATTATAAAATAACCACCCATTATCATAAATAAATCACAAGAACCATATCATAATCATTACATATAAAATTTCTCAATTTTTTAAATATTATTTACATCCATAAGAAAACATCCCTAGATATTGATATATCTATTGAATTTAATTTTTTTTGAAAATAACTAGAATATAAGAAAGGAGTTATTTTGTATGAATAAAAAAATTAATATTATAAAGTAATTCAGATATAAAATAATGGTTATGGTGGCAGGAAAAGTCTTTGTCACCATATATGTTAAAATATAATATTCATTTTTTTCTTTTACAAATAAATCCATAAAGTTACGTATAAAATACATAATTTTTTTAAAAAAATTGAAATAAATAAAAAAGGGAGATAAAATTTATATTATAATTAATTTATGTATATATAGATATATCTATAAAATAATTAAAAAATATGGATATTGAAGAAAAAGAGTTGGAAGAGAAGCTTTAAAAGAGAATTTTTAAAATAAAGTCTCTTATCTTGAGTCCGACTCTTCATGTATGTTATTTATCTTCCTGAATAAAAATATTATGTTAGTTATTACTTGATTAATAACCTTTTAAAGTTCATTATTCCTTTTTATATTATTTAATACCATGTTATATTCAATTATCTAATCAATTAAATTCCTATTAGATGTTTTGATGATATTTGACTTATAGTTCAAAATTGACTTTGGTAGGTTGAATATGGTCAAATAGGTCATTATTAAATAATATATATAATAATAATCATGAAATATTTATTAGTGTTATACATCAATTATACTTTTAAAAACCAAATATGTTGGTTCTGGAAAATGAACAACATTGCAATCATAGAGATAATAGGCCGCACTTACACATGAGTTCAAAGATCATTATGTAAAGAAGATAAGTATTATTTTATATTTATATAATGAAAATTTTACCATAAATACCATATTATTTATTTAAATACACTTATATATATCATCCATGATATGCAGTGATGAAAAATCAATCACATCGCTTCGTAGAGGTGGTAGTCTGCATGTTTGCATGAATGATGTTGTCATTCTTCAATGGATGGAAAGGTAAGAAATTATATGATATATTATCTTTTTAGAATTATAAATATTTAATTAATATCATATATATGCTTTAATCCATCATTATAAATGACCATAAGAGGAGGTGATGAAAAATTAATTACCTCAGTTCGGGAGGAAGTGGTCCGCCGTACACATGGGTGATGGTTTCATTTACCATTTGATGGATGTTGGGATATGTAAAGGTTATGAAATTAACATAGTAATATATAATTATATGTAATATAATAGTATTATTATTTTATTATGGTTGAGGAATATTTTAATGAGTTATAATAATAAATAAAACAAAAACTCTTTGTTAAGAACTATACATCTTCTTTGGACAACCTCTTAATGTTTAAACCAAGAGATTACCTAGGACAATTTTAAGATCAAACCAATGATTCTTAGATATATGGAGGAATTTAAGGACGGAATTTTTATAGGTATTTTCCAACCAAAAAGATTTTTAAGTGTGAGTTAGAGAGGGGTGTAAGATCTCTTTTATAAGTGAGGAGAGGAGTGCTTTTCAAATTTCTTAAAATATTAAATTTATCTAAATTAATTTTCATTTTCAAGAAGATTAAAATTAATATTATTCAAATATATTATCATTATGGTTGAAATAATCACATAAAATAAAATCTTTACATGTTTAGACTATGTTTTAACCTTTTATTTTGATTTGAACCCACCATTAACCCTTTTCATACTTACCACAATAACAAAGTTTTTTACTTTTCGAGGTAGAAGATATTAACTATAAATGAAAAAACGTCCCATAAATGGACCATGGTTGATATTTTAAAATATATAACAATAATTTGAACTAATATTGGTTTTTTATTAATTTTAAATTATTTAATAAAATATTATTTATTGTAAAATATCATTAATGTCAAATTTAGAACTATTAATTTACTTTGAAATTAATAGCATGAAGAAAAAAAATGAACTTAAATATAATAAATTTAAACCTCCCTAAAATGTTATATATATATATATATCCACAAAATTCATATATCACAACAATTCATTAAAATTATACTAATTTTTTTAATATTTTTTTTATTAATTGAATAATTATTGTGTGAGTGTTGCATAAGATTTTAAGGTAATTTTTTCTTCCCTAAAAATTTTAAGTAAATTAAAATGATGAAAAAAATAATTTATATTTTAAATGAACATTTAGAATAATTTTATTTTGTTTCTCCCTACGTAAAAAATTTAGATATAATAAAATAAAGAGAATGATTTTTTACTATTATTTATATAAAATAATATAAGGGTAAAATACAAGTCCAATGATAATAAAATGTAAAGACCCCAACCCTAGGTTCACATATTTAGTGGTTAAATACATGTTATCATACATTTAGGCTCATGATATGCTTATATATGATCATTGATTGATATATCTCATGTTTAACCTTATGAAGCATCTTTGTAGACCCATTATTATGTTTTCCTTCCCCAAGTTTTGATGAAAGGTTTTATGAATTATATTTAGAGAAGGGAAATAATGTAAAGAACATTGTAAGAGATATTGAAGATCCTTTATAAAATAAGCTATTTTTTGTGTCTAGTCTCCAAATACACTAAACTCTTATGGTATCATGGTTGGTATAATTGTGTTATGTATTTAATATTCATATAAAATGATTTAATATTTATGTATGTTATGCATAGTTAACTATAAAAAAAACTTTATGGGATATTAAATTTAAAATCCTATTACTATGCTTACATAATATTCTCAAATCCCAAATCATCACGAGCTTCCAAATTAGAAAACGAGAGAACAATGTATTATTGAGTCCTTAATGAGGAAATATCCACCTTCTTTTTGTGGGTATACTAATCCAATAATTTCTGAGCAATGGATCAGTTCAAATGAAAAGATATTTTTTTATTCTCCAATATTTATAAAATAAAATGGTTATTTTAGCTGTTTATAATTTGGAAGCATATATGAATCAATTGGATACTCTTTTCAAGAATACGAGACAATGTGAAGAAATTGCAACTGTGGAGTGTGATGTTATTAAGTGATTATTTTTTCAAGAAGTACTTTACCTATGTTACTCACATAAAAATTTAGAAGAAATTACTTTAAAAAATGATAATGATTATGAATCCATTAGTACCGATAAAGAAATTTTTTCAAGAATTACAAGGTATGCCTCTAGTATTATCATTCAATGTACTATAAATTTTGGAAATAAATATTTATTTCATCCATAAATCTCATAATTTTGATGAGATAAAAAATATATAATTCAATTAAAATTGTGATGTCTCGACTAGGGATCCACTAAAACCGTACTACAAACTGGTTGGTCACATAACCCCAAGTGAACTACCTCATATTCTAAAGGATGCTGACTAGAAATGTGGGTCTAATTATGGTATGGTGGGCATAAAATAACCTCATAATCAAATTATCACAATGATATATAATAGATAAATCAATAGTGGAAGCATTATGAAATAAAGATAACAGAAATAAATCATAAATGGAAAAATTTCCAATGCTAAATATACAATCATGCATGTCCATGTTAAGATATGAAGTGAAAAAAGTGAACATACAACCAGAATACATGGATGTAGGCATACATTACCATATATGCATAAAAAATGAAAAAATACAAAAGGTATTTCTCTATGAGAATCTGAAGATTTAACTGAGTCTTATTCTACTAACTCCCATATCTAAGAATAACAACAAGAAAGCCGAATCTAGGACGGGATCATGTAACCATGTGGTCTATTTGGGAACCCCAATGCAATGGTGACCTGAACTGTGTGTAAGATATACTCAATAGGCCACCCCCAATGGTGACTAATTTTATCCAATCTGTGAATATAAATACCATATTTTACAAGTATAATAAATAATTCATTGAAAAAATAAATGTAAATAAATTGAACTGAAGTTTCTTAAGGACACCTGGATGACCATAACTACTTCAGCCTAAGCTAGAATATCTCTGAACATACCAACATGTAAATATCTGCATATATGGGAACATATATTTTCAAATATATACATGCATCAACAAGGACCCAAATTATAAGACTAATACATCCACATAAGGGTAAAGGTGATGGTAACAAGGTAGACATAGAACTCATGTCTACAAAACCTAAAAAAAATAAATGAGTGTCTCCAAACCACATATCAATTTTGGATTGGGTAGTCATATGCATCTAATTATAAGACCATTATCTGGTCGAGGACCCGAGGTACATATCCAAGTCTTCCTAGTAAATAAATCATCATTTATAGATACCACTAGTTGTATATAGTAATAAATAGGCATGATATAATTTGTTTGTCCTATGATCTCATTCAAGGAGTTACATAATGAGAAAATTAGGTATTACCCATGGAGTAAAGTAATTATATATATTCTATGATCCCATCCATGGGGTTCTATAATGTGGAAACCCAAGTATCCCTCATAACATCCAATTTACCTATGAGCAAATCCAAGGAATTATATAAAAAGAAAACCTATTTATCAATTAAAGAGTGAGGAAAAATCATATAACCTATGATCCCATTGAATTAATTCTATGAAAAAGAAACCCAAGTATTTCTCAAGGCATAATATAATTCAAGTAACCTATGTTTATATCCATAGTATTTAATAATGAGGAAACTATTATCGTTTATGGATCATATAATCTAAAAAAACCTATGTGTCTATCCTAGGTGTTATATAATAAAGAACCCAAGCATCAATCAAGGTGTGCATAATTAATTCAAACTATAGGACCATACAAGGAATTCCATAAAAGGAACCCAAGTATCTATCGATTTATAATAAAATTCATTTAACCAGTTAAAATTAATTAAAAAGAATTCAACATTAGTAAGCATTTCATTTCACAATTAATGTATTATTAAGAAAGAGTCCAGGCCCATAAACAGGTCATATCTCAATTCAATTATAACTATTAATGGGATTCCATGAAAACATTCTTGCGACCATTAATTTATTATGAGGGACGAGTCAATAAATTCATTGAACAAAAAGGTAAATTTTATTTAGGGATGGTTCTAGAATTTAATAATTAATTATCAAAATATCAGTGGGTTATACACACAAATCATGGTTCATTTAATTCAATTTAACCATTTCATTCAATGTAAGTAAAGTTAACATGCCTTAAATATGATTTTAATTCTAAGACTAAGCATAAAGATCAAGGCATAAGAGCGACGCACTTAAATGGGTGGTTTAAGTTAAGATATACATCCTATAATGGTGAATTTTTAAAGAACAATAGAAATAAAAATTTAGTCATAATAATTAAAATTTTAAATTTCTCATTTAGGTGGTGATTTAAAGGAAGTCAAGATCACATTACAATGACATATTTTATAAACATTCTTGAAATTAAGGGAAAATCACGATACCACCTACCTTATAACAAGGGAGTTCGAATCATATATTATTGTACTTTAAATTGATTTGAATTGGGAGAAATCATAATATTTAAATAATTCCCTGAAAATAGGGGAAAATAACCATCATGGATTTATCTTACCGTATATTTAAGGAAAACATAAATAAGAATCAAGAGGAATTGAGAGCTTACCGAAAGCTATCCAACACAATTGATGATGATGGAATTGGAAAATAGATGAATGAGGAGCATCAAATACTAAGTGAAACTAAGGGGTGATCTTAATAACTAGGAAAAGGTGTTTCTTAAGTGTGTATGATAAAATAGTATGGAAGATTAATTGAAAACTAGGGTAGAAAGATAATTTCATATCGTTAAATGAGGTGCACGGTTTGGACGCATAATTTTCCAAACCATGCGCCAACCACATAAAAAGTAGTTAAGTGAAATTAATCTTATATCTAGGAAGACAATTTTAGAAAATTGTGTTCATATTTTTCATATATTATATAATTTATATCATAAATATCCCATGTCCATGTTGTTTAGGGTGCACAGTTCTAACAAACCATGTGCCACCCCCTAAGGAAAACATGGTTTTCTTGGGGATCCTCTAATGATTTATCTAACCTTGTATCCATATAAAACAAGACACTTGGTTGTTCCACCTAGTTTATACTAACCATGTATCCACTGTGCACCCAAGGCTGTGCTTCCTAGTATTTAGCTTTCAAGGTTCGATGCACCCTAAACTCATCCATTCAGTGGAGACACCTCTTAGGCATTAAACCTTGTCCAAACATAAAACATTTAAGTGTTACAACACTCAAAATATTGTTCCAAATACTAGATTAATATTTTCCCTTCCGCTAAATAAAATATTTCAAATTAAATTATAAAATTCATTCGATTCAAAACACAAGATCTTATAGTCTCCCCACCTTAAAACTTATCATCCCCAAGATGCCAGGAGGGATAATGAAACATCACCCAACCTACTAGGGTTGAGAAATTTCTATTGTAATTGTCTTATTCCATTTTAATCTTCCAACACACATATAACATGACTTCAAACATATGGTACTCAATCCATAGAAATTCGAGTCAACACTAAAATTCAAAACTAAAACATTGGGATGATTCTTACCCAGTCCCGTCAATCTCAAGACATGACCACATCATCATCTCTTTCATTAAATATTCTATGGTGCCTCCAACTATAGTTTCTAGATTTATTATCCAATTCCAATCCATGGTACTGTATTATAATAATTTACTAAACATGCATTCCCTTGGAATTATAATGACGTACATTGGAACTTTTCTAAACATGATCGAACCTTTGACTTCGATTCGAACTCATTTTCCTAATAAAGCTGAATTTTTAGGAAAGTCTCATTTGACATTGAACTATAGTCACCTCATCATAACAATTTTCTTAATTATTTTACTCATTGAACACTTTCATTTAAAATAAATAGTGATTAGATCCACTCTTGAATGACTATTTTAGAAAATGTTTGGATTTAGTAGCTGATGCATCCAAAACAAGACTATGATGCCTTTAATCTGGTGAATATCAAGTTCATTCATAGTAGTCACACTGAATCCCATAACCAGATTATAGTGAGGTGTCTTTCCAAATTGATCTCTTATGTTTTTATGCCTTAGCTTGAACATAGTTCTATTCCCAATCCAACACCCTTGAATCACCTCACTCTAAAAATAACAACTAACCCTGACTGAATGTATGAGGTAACCTCATAATCAACTACTAGAGTCCATGGAGATCATAAAATGTAGTCCATACTTTTTTTTATAGATGAGATGTTGGTATATAGAATAAATTTCCACATATCAAAATAATGATTGATCCTAAAAGTGGTATCTAGTATGAAATTTGAGTTTGTGAGCTGGATAGCATTCCTAAGTTAATGCGAGGCCTTTCTATAAGGGAAACCCTATATAACTCAATAAAAACACACCTATATAAACAACCATCATACTATAATGAAACTCTCATGGTGTTTATTTATTGACCCATTAAGGTATTTAATTTCTCACTTTAGCTTGGCATATAACAGACACTCTATTAGTGGACCTTGGATGATGTCAAGATAAGGGGCTTGATCATCACTAAGTCAAGGGTAAAAAAATTAGATAACACAATTTATAAAGAGACCTGAAACATGTTTTCTATATCTAAGATTAAGTGCCCACCATGGTTCCCAACCAAACCTATGAAGAATAGTTGAACCACTACTAGCCGACTTCTTTTGAAAAAGTTGAGTCATACCTTCTGATGCATCATCACTACTCGATCACGATACTTTTACCTCCTGATAATCCCATGAATATTCAAGAACCCCACCATTTTCTAACCTCAAATAATATGGTCTTAAAAGGTTTCATACACATCCAACTATTTATTCATTATGATTTCTTTCAAGAACTAACACATTTCCAAACATATCATCCATAAGGGAATTCAAAAGTAGCGATGACCATTTCGAATGTGTCCTATAGTATTTCAATCCATTTATATTGAAGGAAATGTTTACCATGATTTACATGATTCTCCCCACCTTATGAGTTTCTTAGTCATCATTTACTGAGTTATGTAACTCATTCCACAACACGTGCTCTATAAATCACTAACCATGGGTCTTGGATGTGGAAAACATGCTTTAAAAAGTGTTAACATGAAAGGAAAGAGAAACCATCCTACCACATACACTCTAGAATAGATTCAAATTTCCTTTGCACGTGATACCCTCTCTGATCCATGTGCATGTATGTCATTAATAGGGCATGAAAAAAAAACTAACCAACATGTAACAATACTCGATCCTATTTTGAATTTTATCTTAATAACTAGGATAATTATGATTCCTTTTAATTCCAAAGTCACACCATATCTATAAATTTCCTATGAATAGAGAATAATAGGTCAAGGTTTTAACAATTTACCCTAAAACTCATTTTTTTCATTGCACTATATAATTTACCCAATGGGAACCAAGGAAATCAATATGTACTACCCTAAGAATTTATCCACAAAAAAATGCATCATTTGACACTATCTATAGGCCTATAATCCCTATTCATCCTAGTATCTAATAGATCATAGAAAATATTTATCCTAGATTCATATTATTATGTATGATTGTTAATTCATTTGATGACCTCATTAGTTGTATATCACTGAATAAGAAGGGCCACACAACCAACTAAGAATCCAAACAATCCCTAGGTAGTTCTTACCCTCTAAAAATGAGAATTACATGATGATATTACCCTTGAAAAGGTGTTATATTACCACATGAACACCTATCCAATCTGAGAGTCATTTTTGAAACAAAGTGTCCTATATAGGAAAAATGAAACCTGTAAAATACCACACATTAGAAACCTATCATAATATTTAAGTGTTGCTTTATGTTATGAGGGTGGTACCTCTTCTAAGATATCCACATACAACACCAGAAATCATAGACCTTATATCTAGGTCACACCGAAAAAGGATACTAGGCTTAATTTCCTCCTATAAGATCAATGTAAAATAAAAGTTTAATTGGGACCTATTTAAATCATACATGTTACCACTCAAGGAAACTATTAAAATACCCTTACAAAAGGTTCAAAGATAAAAAACAATTTTAAGGTTCTATTTAATCGATTACACAAATACACATTTTAATTTTTAAACATTTCAAAGTCTTTTTTAAGAAAATCATGTACCATCTACAAGGGAAAAGTGTTTGGTACTTTATTTAGGTAATACCCCTAGTCAAACAAGAAAGTTATATAAAACCCTCCTCAACCATTATTTATTTAGCTAAAATCTAGTCATAATTAGAAAATTTATCTAATAAAATCCTTTTATGTATTTTAATTATCTATATGGATTCTCAAATCCATGTTATGTTAAATAAAATGTAAATTCTAAGATATAGAGGGAAACACACATTAGTTTGTAATTAGAATTTTAATTAATGAAGCTGTCACGACCCAGACCAACAGGTCCTGGACTACAACTACCCCAAGCCCCCCCTACAATAGGCCAGTGGCTGGAATCCAATGTCCAGTAGGCATATCACACACATGATAGACATTAGCTTAATTTACATATACACATGATCACATCTAAAAGACCATTAAATGTTGAAATTTAAAACAACTAATACCAATGCATGCATACATATGAGATCCCACAATCAGAGTATGAAATTAAATTACTAAAAATGATAAAGAGGGACAAATTCAAGCCCAATAAAAAACTACAAAGATTCAAACCTTATCCAAGCATGAGGACTCTGAGAAAATGAAACCACCCAAAAAACACTATCCTTTATACTCAATCTATGCTCCACCATCTCTATGTCCTCTCATAACACCGTCAAATGGGTCATCATCTTCATAAGACACGACATGTGCATGTAGATCCCATGCATGAGTGAGTATAACAATAGCCAGTTGGACACCCTGAAAATACTAAACATGAATCATAAATAATATTAATCTCACGACAATGATATAAAAATTAATTCATAATAAGAAAACACATATATAATAAGAAAGGACACTGTGCCTCCTGGAGGTCACCAGAAAACTTCCAGCCATATGATTTTGCTCGATGTAATTATAATTTTGGGAGAATACACTATTTGATACATGCCATAATCATATACAATCATCCAATATTTCCTGATCATTGGGACCAATCTAAGAAATATCTTTGGTCTTACAAGACTCGATACTCAGATAATGGAGAGACCCGGGGCTATTGGGGGACACCACATACACAATTTAGATTAATATTCCATGTAGGGAATTGTACTCCAATGATACCGTGAACCCTATTGAAATGGACTGATATATGGAGGATAACCCCCCTACTCAAGGAGGTCATACCAATTCCAAAAAAACCTACATAGGGTATTACATGATAGATGATCACACTCCATTCTTACTGAGGGACACCACAAACTATATCCGAGACTCATTCTCTAGTGGGGATCACAATCCAAATATTTGGATAGAATTAAACACTATAACCTGAAGGGGATGGACCAAGTGAACAAAATAAACTAATAATAGTCTATAATGAATAAAAAAGGGATCTAAACACCCTTAAAGGTGGTATACAATGTGTTCTTGAGGGTACACAACATGTCCAAGCAACCCTTCATCTTACCGTGTGGTGATACCTCACTGTCATGTAAATATATATATATATATATACATCATTTAGGAAGATTAAATGGAATGTAGAGATCACCTGAATAAATACACATGCTATCTAGATGTTCCCATATACATCGGACCATGTCCATATACTCTGGTTGTGTCTGTGTACTTCAGCCTACACATGCATGTGTAACCCCCCGAGTTACATGCTGATCTGTCGAGAATGAATCACATAGCATGGTTCGGGGTCAATTGGTATGCGATATTTAACTCTCTATGGAAACCCTAGAACTACATCTAGGGGTGGGGGTTGGGGGGGGGGGTCCTACATGATGTGTAGCATTGAATTACACATCATGTAACCCAGGATTTTTCAAATCCACTGGTTTCCTCTTCCATGATTCCATATCGGTGTCCATCACTACCTTAATCAATAGTAAATGTATATTTGGGGTTGTATAACCTTAAAATCATTGGATATTGGGATTTTGAGATTCAAATCCACTCTGAAAATGAACACACACGATGTCTATATCAACACCATTGAAACCAAGATGAAAGGGAATCACCAATCTATTCCAATCTACCTTTGATCATCCTCCATTTTCTTCGCACCTTGATCTCACCTTCAATCATGAAGATCAAACATGGTAATGATCTATTTCATCTAATAATGACCTCATACTGATCAATTACTAGGTAATCATAAAACTATAGGACAAAGAAAATTCTCCTGATGAAAGTGAAAAGAAACAGGGGGAGAAAACCATAAGCCACAAGATGTGAGGAATGAACCTGAACCGATTTTTATTCAACATCAATACATTGTCATATATTTAGATTAATGATGAGGAAATAAACAATGAAAAAGATAAATTCATCACAAAATCAATCAAAATTTGATGTGAAAATCTATTCTTATTCCTGAAATTTATTCTGATTTTACATGGTATAAAAAAGGGATGAAAGTCACAAATCAAATATCCTCCCTAGAGTTTTGATCGATCATTAAAAATAATGGTTCTACATTGCCACCATTATCGATATCCATGAAATATATTGGCATACTATCCTCGATCCGATGTGATCCGAAATTTTCTTCCAACAACCGTCCATAGGATCCTGTCTAATGGTTCCTATCAATCATAGGTTATATGTCTATCCCTCGGGTTGATGAATGACCATGTTTAAATAGGATATTTGGAAGCTGTGTCAATGAAAAAAATATATTTTATTTTATTAATTTTGTGCCTATGGAAACTTTTTTACAAATTCCAAACATTGGAAAATGATATATTATATATAGCTTAAAACCCATTTTCTGAACACAAAGCACCATCATATTTATTTTATGGGCTCCCACTTGGGAGTTATTCAACCTTTTTTAGGAAAACCACATGTGCATGATTTTAATATATTTAGTATATTCCAAAAATTTATTTTGGGAACACTGAGCCTTGAAATCTCACGCTGACTCAATGACTAGTTCCAAAAATAATCCATATAATATCCAAAAGTAAGAGTAAAAAAATATTCATTACATTTTCCCCAACTTAGGGATTTTCATATGAAAAAGAGAAAAACCTACTAAAAAAGATAAGGGTAATATGCTCACAACTGGGTCTCCCGCACTGCCACTAGACATGCTCTCAGGTAATCGATCACCCATAAAGGATCATATCTTGCTGATCCTCAATATCCACTAGGTATTCATTAAATGTAGCTCCACAATCGATGTACATCTCTCCCCATTCAATAAAATGAAATGGGCCATGCATGTATATAATTAGTTGTGACACATGGAAGACATCATGTACCCAGTCGAACCACAACAGTGGATCTAAAAGGTATTCCACCTCTCCAAATATAGGTATTATCTATGAAGGTTTATTGAATCTTAGATACAACTTGTTTCCTCAACCAAATACCTGTAATCCATGTCAAGGTGAGAACCTTAGGAACACATGGTCTCCCTCCTCAAACTCTAAAGGTATCTATCATCTATCTGCATATGAGTTATGGTAGTTTTGTGCATTCCTCATCCACTTTTTGATGGTCTTAAACTTCTCTATATTTGTTCACAACAACTATATTTTCCTGACTACTAACTCACCTGGATTAGTCTAATAGAGTGGTGACCTATAAGGTCTCCCACACAAGGACTTGAATAGTTCTATACCAATGGTGGAATGGTTGATATTTTTATATGGAATCTATACCAATGGTGAGTGATCCTCCAAAATATAACTTAAATCTAACATGAAATCTTGAAATATGTTCTCTAAGATATGAATGGTCCGCTTAGTATAGCCATCAGTACAGGGGTGAAATGTTGTGCTTAAATGAAACTGAGTCCCAAAGGACTCCTGAAATTCTCTCCATAATCGCAACATGAAGATATAATCATGGAATGAAATGATCATTGAGGTAACTCCATAGAGCTGGAATATATCCTACATGTTCAAGTGTCCCAAGTACTCTACTAAACTTTGATCTTGAATGGATATGAAGTTGGATGACTTGGTGAGTCATACTATGATCACCTAGATAGCATCATGTCCCATAGTTGTTTGTGTTAACCCCATACCAAATTTTATGGATATCTAATCCCACTTCCACTATGGAACCTCTAGGGTTTGAGATAAACCTTCTGGAAACTGGTGGTCATCCTTCACTTGTTAACAAGTGAGGCATCGAGAGACAAACTCTACAACACAACACTTTATGAATGACCACCAAAACTAACATTAGTGGTCCTCATACATACTTTACACAACTAGATGTACTTCCAAAGGAGTTGTATGAAACTCTCACATCACCACCTCCCAAAAAATCAATGATACCATCATCTTTGCTCTAAAAAATATAATGTGCTCCCCACCATTAGAATATCCCTTAAGAGAATGTCTAGTGGATATATGAGTATGTAAGATCTCACAATCAGTATATCCATAATGAGAATCCATGAAACTCAATAAAATTGGTGGGGTAGCAACCATCAACTAAATATTTGATCCACCATCCTTGTATACTAAGGAAAATTTCAACATGGGAACCTACTATGACGCCTTGACTAACAACTGATAATAATATATCTGGATGATATTTTCTTCCACCACATTCTACTACACTGGAGTATAGTCAATCTCAAATTCATAGTCCTAGAGTAACTCTAGATATCATCGCTATATCATGTTAAGATCCTTCCGAGATAATATATACTTGAGACTCTTCTGGTTAGTGTAGATGATAAACTTCTCCCCCATCAGGTAGTTTCTCTACATCTTTAGTGGAAAGACTACTGCTGCTAACTCAAGATCAACGATCATGTAGATATTCTCATGTGGTATCAACTAACATGAACCATAGGAAATAACTACCTACTTATGCATTATAAAAAAATCAAGGCTAGTCCCAAATGTATCCTAGAACACTACATACTTGACACCATCCTTTGGAAATATCAATATGGGATTTCTCCTCAATCTCTATATCAACTTCGAAAATAACTGATGGAAACTTTAATTCCACATTAAAGGATAACCCATTTGGTTAAAATACATAAATATTGCTTCCACTCCAGATAAATTAGTTGAAAACTTCCAATAGCACCCTTCCAACCCAATGAAACTATTCACCTCAACAACACTGTTTGGTGGTTCCCAAGCTATCAGTTCCATAACCTTTTTCATGTCTACTTCCACTCCTGCCTTTGAAATTTTGATTCCCTATAAGTGGACCTCTCAAATCCAGAACTAACACTTTGGGATCTTCCTATAATGAAGGTTCTCTCAAAGTGTGTCTAGAACCATCCTCAAGTGCTTCACGTTCTCCTCAAATGTAGAGTACACAAGGATTTTGTCAATGAATACCACCACAAATCAATATAAAAAAGGATAAAAGATCCTGTTAATGAGTCCCATGAACATAGTTGGGGTTTTTTTCACACCAAAGGGTGTCACCAAGTACTCATATTTACCATAGTGACATATGAATTTTGTCTTTAGTATATCCTAGTTATGTACTCACGGTTGGTGATAACATGATCTAAGGTCAATCTTCAAGAACCATCATTACCATATCAATTGATCTAATATTTCATCAATGATCAATAGTGGTTACTTAATATTCATGATCAACTAGTTCAAGAATCAGTAATCTTCACATAACCTCAGGCTCTTGTCCACCTTCTTAGTGAATAACACTGGGAATTCCTAGGGGGAAATGAATGGTCTCACAAAGCCTTTCTATTGAAAGTCCTCAAACTGAACCCTCAGCTCCCAAAATCTCTACAGAATCCATCTGATATGATGGTATAGAAATAGAGACCATCCTAGGGTGTATGTCAATGAAAAATTTTATCTCTATATGGGGAGGTAAGCCTAGAATTTCCTTAGTAAATACATACACATACTCAACAATCACCACAGGGAACTGGTATCCCATAACACCCACTACACCAAGAGTAATTCTATAAATCTATTGATTAATTAGCGGCACTCTCATATTACTAAGCCTTTCCTGCTCTTCCAACTTTTTCTTTTCACCCAAAAAGGAAAACTACATCCCATCATGGTGAAAACCCCGCATCTTCCACCTAAAATAGCCAATATGGGCATGAACAATGAAAAAATAGTTCATACCCAAGATAAAGTAATAAGTCCACATCACTACTACAATGAGATAAAAAACTCTTTCCATAAAGTGTCACATAACACTATCATCAGAAGTGTGAAATCACTGAGTCACCTCCTGTCAAAGTCTTCAAGGGAAAGGGTCAATATAAAATCTTGAATAGAATTTATAAGTATCGAACAAAATAAGTGGAATTAAAGGAATTAATCACACAAGCCTCTATAAATACTCTATCTAAGAAAAAAAAGACATAGATCATATGTTGTATCATCCATGTAGCCTTGGTTTCATAGGCCTCCATAACATGAAGTTTTCTTCATCCCTGACCACAATCTCCCTGAACCTACCATGGACCTTCTTGGGGTGGTGGTGGTAATAATTCAAACTCTGAACCACCTCTTGCTTCTCTACCACCCCCTCTTCTATTTTCACTACCCTACATACCACTATACTTTTACCTCTACCTTTTCCTTGGTGGTTCCTCAAACACCTCTCAATTAGATATATGAAAGTGCATAAAATCACATTCCATATGTCCCTAACAATCATAGGAGAAACACTTCCTCCCCATAAGCCAATTAAAGCCCTAATAATAGCCATTTATCACTGATCCTCTCTTATGGGATCGTCTCCTAAAGTGTTTGGCATGCCTATATCACCGCCACCACAGTCATCTACCTTCTTATAAGGTCTCAGCTCCTAAGTTCCCACTACCAGCACACACTAGCAGTTCCTGCTCTACCAAGAATATTTCCACCCCCAAGGCCCTCTCAAGAACCCCAAAGTAGGTGGGAATGTAAACTGATATCATTGAATCCCTAATATTATGGCCTAAGACCTTATCAAAGGTCAATTATCTAAAGAACAGATCCTACATCATATCTATAGTGTATAATAGGAGATCATTAAACCTCAAAAAATACTCTACCATAGTCATACTTCCTTGATCAACATGGAGAATCTCCTAGACGTGCAGTAATCACAACCGAGCCATATAAACTTACTCCCTGAAGAGACTCTCAAAGTCTGGCCAGGAGAGAGTTGTCTCATCATGCCACTTAGTCACTAAACACCACCATCGGCCAATAAAGACCTAATTAAGACTTACTACATGGGCCAAAATATGATATGTAGGAGTACTGAAAATGTGGAAAACATGAGTGACTGACTCTAGATAGTCCTCACCCACCTGGGGGTCTAGCTAGCCCTGAAACCTAGAAGGTCACTGCCTCTAGAACACATGCAGCGCACTCATCCTATATTCAAACATAACTAGAATTTTTAGTTCTAGATGCTACTAAATGGGTGGTGGTGACATGATAATATTGTGGGGTGTGACAAAAACAAATATTACCTAAGTTAAAATGTAGTAAAGTGGTTAACCTAGATTTTTTCTATATAAGAGTGCACAAAAATTACCTTTTTCACTTAATTAGATGAAAAAATGGGTGGTTTCTGAGATTTAACTAGTTTGGGAAAGAAAATTAAAAATGGAATGAAACAAATTAACATAAGAAAATATTGAAAACTATGATATGAGAAGGGTTATTAGGTTGGGGTCAATTTTCTAATTGTAATGCTATCCTTGTCTTATTTTATTCTAACCTCTTCTCCTATGTTGTTTAATGTGAGATTCCACGATTGTTTCCTCTAACTCCTTCAAAAAAATGGTGATGGTGAGAGAATTACTTACCAAGATAGAAGTTTGGTGTACTCTCCTTCCTTGTGCATGCGAGTTGTAGTAAATATCCTTAATTTACTTAGTCAATACCTGATCGGGTCTAGTTTATCCCAAGAAATCAAAATCATTCACCACGACTTTCACACGTACTGACGATCACCAAGTACTTGATCACTAAGTATTGGTCTATTACATCATATATAAACCAAAAAATAATGGAGGTAGATAATTATAATTTACCAAAGAAAAAATCAATAATGGAATAAAAAATCAAATACGATCTCACTTGATAATAAAACCCGCTTTATGAAATTGAAAACAACATTGCAGAAAAGAGATAGAATTTTTATTCAATAAAGTACATGAACTAAACAATTAAAAAATAGAAAAACTACCCTTCCCCAACCACTCATATTTTTAACCCACCATGGTAAGGGTAATCGAGATTAATGGGGAAGGAGAAGGCATTACAAAACTATGGAAAAGAAAATAAAGAAAGAGAAAAGAAGAAAATTGTCCAGCCGATTCTGTCCTCAGAAAGTTTGCTTATGGTTGACACCCATCCTTCTTGAATCACCCAGAGGTCCCTTCTTATATAATTATCCAAATCAAATTTAATTTATGTCCTCCAAATATAAAATTAATTGGATGGTTATAGAAAAAGATATGTAATATTTAATGAGGATGACTTTTTCTCAGTGAGATTTCCAAAAATCATCCTTCAATGTTTTCCATCCAGTACCCAACTTAATGAATCTCAATCTCCATGACATTCAACAGAGATATGAATATCTGACTTGGTTGACCATTACAATTGTAATCACTTTAATTCGATCTATTATGACCGATTTATGAAGGAGTAACTGATGTGGGGTCCACATGGTCATCCGAAATCTTTCTCCACAATAATTGAATTTTTTAGGGTCCCTTGATGGCCAAATTATATCATAACCTAGAAGACAAAGATATAGCCAGAAAATACAGGTTTCCTACAAAAAAATAATCACATAAATTTGGATTATATTATAAAAGATATGGTCTAATTACCAAAACTTATAAAATCTATTAAATTCGGAAAATTAGGAAACTTTCCAATTTTAACACAAAACATAACATAAATATAAAATTGATGAAATTAAACATAAATTGATGAAATTTTCGGGGGGGGGGGGGTGTAAATATTTTAAGTACATATAAAGAATGTATAAATTATTAACTCTATCAATTCCCCCACACTTAGCACTTGGACTCCCGGACAAGTAAACATCAGAATCAAATCAAATCAAATTTTAAACACAAAGCCATGAGATCCACCAAATCCACACCATGAAACGAAAAGATATCATGCATCATAATAAAATTTATTTCAAGTTCTACATTAATATAATTTATTATATTTACACTTCATTCCTCATCCCACGCACACAAGACACCTACCTCACATGAATTTTCTCTCATCTCTCAAATATCACTTTTTAACAATGTTTTTCTCATCCAAACCAATACAAGGGTCACCATAGGTTTTAAAAACTCCTACTTCTCCACTCGACGTGAGTCAAGGACATGTGTTTTCTCATGAGGAATTTTTAGGGTTGTTTGGTGGCTTCCGGTTGGTAGGATTTAGATGATAAAAAAATTGGAGGCTGAAAAAGGAGTGCTTGGCTCTTTTTGAAGCAAAATTGCAAGATTCTAATTTTCACTCAAGTATGGTCTCCTTATCTTTCCCTTTGTAGAAACTCAGCTCCATCATCATGGTAACTCAAGGAAAGTTCACGCCATTTAGCATTTCAATAGTAAACATTTCATTCTTCTCAATCATGATTTTTCTTGAAAGCTCCAGAAAAGGCACAACTTTATTCCTCTATTAGATGCTCCAAACAAGGCACAACTTCTCTTATCATGAAATCTCCAGAAAAGGAAAAAATTTCAACAGAATGAATTTTCAGTAGCATGCACATCTATTCAAAAATTGATTTTCCACCCAAAGATTCACCAAATGAGGTAGCACAACACAAGATAGCTTCCCCCACACTTATGTTCAACTAGATCGTGCAATTTTACTTCAAGAGCAGATTGGATAGGAAAAATTGGCTTGTAATGTGGCTAAATTAATAGGTAGTTCATGGCTTCTATGGGATATAAGGATTAAATTTACAAGGTAGGCCAGAATGAAAGGGATTATCTTGAAAAGGGGCTTAAAAACAAATAAATGCCTCAATCATTTAAAACACAAGTACCTCAAACCCTCATGTTTTGAATGGAATAAATCAAATTCTGGTTCTAAAAAGCATGGTATGGTTATTTTTAGAAGTGAGGTGAATGAAAAAAAATATGAAAAAAGTGGTTCAGAAGCCTCATGTGAAAGTGATTTCAAATATATAAACAATGAAATGTGGCATGAGATTCAAAAATCAGAGTAATTTTCATGAAATTACCAAAGAATTGAACTTGAAACAAAATCATTTTCAACATTCATTTAAGCTCAGTTTCATGGAATAAATTGGTTCACTCAATGGAATGGGTTTCATGAATTGAAATGATAATCATTTCAGCTCAAAACTTAAACAAAAAACAAAAATCTGAAAAATAAACACACAAAAATTAAAAAACAAGCATTAAAAAAACCAAAAACCAAATGAAAATCCTAAACTATCAAGGTTCCCTCCCCCAAACTTAAATGATTCAGTGTCCTCAATGCATTCAATTGGATTTAACATTTAAGCATATTTTAAAATGAAACACAGCATCAAGAAAGTGTAAAGGAGAGGTACAACCTGACATATTGGTAGTGAAACATTGAGTTAATCTCCTAAGCGTTTCACACTGAAAACCTGGAAGAAAAAAAACATAAGAAAACTTAAGAAATTTATTGAAAGAAATGAAAATATAAATAAGATGAGAAAATAAGGATAGATATTGGTTTAATCCCCCAAGTGGGCCCTAGGTTTTGACTGCCTCCAGATGGGCAGTTTCAGTTGGTTATCCCCAATCTGATGGTGGGTGGAGTTTCTTTATGATGAACCAACAAAAATTATTCTTCACATCCTGTGCCTCATTCTTTTTGTTGAGGACACCATGAGTATAGTACACCAAATCCACCACTAGGACAATAAGATACAACTTTCTTGGTGGGGGTAGGAAAAAGAATGAGTCCTTATCTTTCTTGGTTTCCAATTTCACAACTTCTTTTTCATTGTCTAGTGATTTCTCAAGGTATGCTGTATCAATTGAATAATCAAAGGGAGTATTAGTGTATAATTCTATTTGAAAAATGTTAAAGAATGAAGTTTCGATATCAAATTCTTCCATTTCAAAGAAAGCATACTGTGTCTCTCTTTCCTTAGGAAAATACTTTTGGATCTCCTATTGAACTTCCTCTAATAAATAATCAATATGTTCGGAGTGCTCCATATGTTTCTCTTTAAGAACATCTTCCTTTTCTTCCTCATCTGTTAAGACAGTACATGAGTTGTCTGAATCTGAAAATTTAAAGAAAGGGAAGGTGACACTCAATTCAGTTTCAATAAAATTAGAAGACGATGAGTTCATGAAAAGATCATCTCCCTGATTTTTCTTGGCATCAATTGGTTCTTCAATGGGAAGAGCCTCTTGGAGTATTGTGGTAGAAGATGGGGGAGGGTAGTCAGCCTTGTCAACATTATCTTAAAATTATACAACATTGGTGGTGCCTTCCTTCAATGATGTTTGATCTTATACATTATGAGGAACATGGGGATCAAGTAGTTCCTCAAACTCCTTCCAAAAATCATCCAGATCTTGCTGATCTTTCGTACTTACTTCATAAGGCACATCTTCTTCATCAATCTTCTTCAACAATGGTTGAGAAGAGCCAAATGGAACTTCTTTTAATTACATCATGGTCTCACCTGGTTCTTCAACATCAAGGATGAGTGGGAAATCCACTTCCACTAATGGCTCAAGTTCAAGTTCAAGTTTCTCTTGGGATGCGTGGACATATTCAATTATCCATTCCATTTTTATTTCAAGTTTCTGTATTTCTTCTCGAAGTCCTTGTAAATGATATTTTTTTCGAACTTCCTCTTCTTGTTTCACCTCGACCATTTCATGAAAAAATTCTGAAAAATACTCTTAGATTTCAACTAATTCTCTTGACAATCCCTCCAATACTGAGTATTCAAGGTTTTCTTTAAGGTCTTGAATGAGATCCTTGAATTCATCCTCCATGTTGATTTGGATTCAAGCTCCCATGATCTGTTTAACAAAGAGAGAAACACTATCCTCTTTAGACCAAGGTGAGGAAATAATTTTTTCATTAACTCGTGGTTAATTGTTCCATGAATTAAATAAAAAATCAGTTGAGAACAACATGGTAGAAAATTTGTTGTGTTTTTTTTAATTTTAATAAAATTCAAGTATTTACAAATGGATTGTTCGCACAACCTCCCCAGAAACGGCACTATGTTTTGACATGAGCCTTTCGTGGGGTGTGACAAAACCAAATATTACCTAAGTAAAAATGTAGTAAAGTGGTTATCCTAGATTGTATCTAGAGAGGAGTTCACAACAATTATTTTTGTCACTTAATAAGAGGAAAAAATGGGTGTTTTCTGATGTTTAACTAGTTTTGGAAAGAAAATTGAAAATGGAATGAAACAAATTAACATAGAAAAAGACTAAAAACTATGATATGAGAAGGGTGATTAGGTTGGGGTTAGTTTTCTAATTGTAATACTGTCCTTGTTTTATTTTATTCTAACCTCTTCTGCTATATTTTTTAAAGTGAGATTCCGCGATCGTTTCATCTCACTCCTTTGGTCGAATGGTGATGTAAGAGAATTCATTACCAGGATAACAGTTTGGTCTACTCTCCTTCCATGTAGATGAGAGTTTTAGTAAATATCCTCAATTGACTTAGGCAATACCCGATCAGGTCTTGTTTATCCCAAGCAATCAAAAACAGTCACCACCACTTTCACATGTACTAACGATTTCCGAGTACTTCACCACTAATTACTGGTATATTCCATCATATATAAACCAAAAAATAGTGGACGGAGATAATGATCATTTACCAAAGAAAAAAAATCAATAACGGAATCAAAAATCAAATATGATCACACTTGATAATAAAACCCGCTATATGAAAGTGAAAACAACATTGCAGAAAAGAGATATAATTTTTATTCAATAAAGTACATGAACTCAAGCATTAAAAAAAAAACCTACCCTTCCCCAACGACTCAAATTTTTACCCCAGCAGGGTAATGGTAATTGAGATTAACGGGGAAGGGGAAGGCATTACAAAACTATGGAAAAGAAAAGAAAGAAAGAGAAAAGAAGAAAAACTATCCAGCCAATTCTGTCCTCTAAAAGTTTGCTCCTAGTTGGAACCCCTCCTTCTTGAATCACCAAGACTTCCCTTCTTATATAATTCTACAAATCAAATTTCCTTCATTCTTCCAAATCTCAAACTAATTGTACGGTTATAGAAAAATATATGAAATATTTACTGAGGATGACTTTTTCTCAGTGATATTTCCAAAAATATTCCTTCAATATTTTCCATCCAATACCTGACTTAATGAATCTCAATATCCATGATATTCAACAAAGATAAGAATATCTGAATTTTTTGACCATTCAGTTGGAATCACCTTAATTGGAGCTATTATGACCGATTTATGATGGATTAACTGATGTGGGGTCCACATGGTCGTCCAGAATATTTGTCCACATTAATTGAATTTTTAGGGTCCCTTGATGGCCGAATTATATAATACCCCAAAATAAAAAGATGTATCCCAAAAATATAGGTTTCCTAAAAAATTAATCACATAAATTGGGATTATATTATAAAAGATATGGTCTAATTACCAAAACATATAAAATCTGTTAAATTCCCAAAATTAGGAAACTTTCCAATTTTAACACAAAACATACCATAAATCCAAAAATGATATAATTAAACATAAATTGATGAATTTGTGGGGTGTAAATATTTAAAGTACATATAAAAAATGTATAAAATATTAACTCTATCAAGTGGTATAGCTGGTAAACCACCCCAAGGTTATATATCTAATACATGACCCTATACTGAAGCCTCCTCAATTAAAAAATCATCCTCACAATTACATGATGGAACCATGGTTGACTGCCTTCATGGAGTCATACTGAAATAAAAAAGATATGCCATAATTAAATAGTATATTTATGGATCTGAATCAAGAAGGATATAGAATCAAAAAACCATTCATATATAATTCTTGTACCAATGTTTTACATACATCCACAGTCTACATGAACCAAGTTGAAAAGTAGGTGATTCGAGTCCATATGCATGGATACTTTAGACACCACACCAATATTGGAATCCCTGTCTTGAAATACAAACATGAAAAAATTAGCACTTTTTCCCCAAACCTATCTCATATACTTCTTTAATAAGGTATAACTGAATCCTCTGATAACACTGTATCACGACCTGACCCAATGGGGTCCAAACTACAACTACCCCAAGCTCACCTCCAATAGGGAAGACGATGATGACCAATGTTGAGAAGGCATATCACATAAATGGGAGCTATTATCCTAATTTACTTGTAAACATACACACATATCCAAGCCTATAAAATAATTAAATGTAAAAAAATTTATACTAATTTATATATACATCTATGATCCCACAATCAGAGTATTTCAGGAAAGTACTAAAAGTGATAAAGGATAAATATATGCCCAATGAAAGATTGTAGAGAGAGCAACCTTCTCTAAGTGAAGGGAATAAAAGAAAATGAAACCACCAGAAAATTCATCATTATTTAAATATCATTCTATTCTCCACTGACTCCCTATTCTCCCAAGACACTATCAAATGGTCTGTTGTCTGCATAAGACACAACACATGTGGGCATATCCCATACATGGGTAAGGATAAAAATACCTAGTATGAAACCCTGGAAACACTAAACACAAAGCATACAAAATTTTATTCTCATAAAAATGATATAGAAATCAATTCATAATAAGAAAACACAAATATATCTATAAAGGACACCGTGCCTCCAAGCAGTCACAAACAACAACCAACGATAAGATTTTTGTTGAAGCGATGAACATTTTAGGAGAATCCACTCTAAAAGACATTCCATCATCAGAGACACTCATCCAAGAGTTCATGATCATTGGGCCCCACCTAATGGGTCTAACTAGTCTAAGAATACTTGATACATAGATAGGGGATCATACCTAGGAACATTAGGGGACACCATGAACCCAATATGGATCAACTTTCTATATAGGGGATCATAATCAAACAACAACACAAACCCTAATGAAAATTACTTCTAGATGGAGGATCAATGCCTTAGTCACAAAGGCCATTTTGATTCAAAAAACCCAACCTATGGTATAAAATGATAGAGGATCACACTTTGGTCTTATGGCGGGACACCACAAACTCTATATGAGACTCTTCAAACAGAGGGAATCACAATCCAGAGAGGTGGATGTAATTCCACACTGTACCCTTGAGGGGAAGGAAAAAGGGAACATAATATTCTAATATTGGTCTATATTAAAAAAAATAATGGTCTCCAAACACTCTCAAAGGGGTTACATGGTGTGTATGTGATGGTACTGTAACACCCCGAGATTTTATGAAAAATATTCTTTTTAATTTTATTGATGTATTGTGTTGTACGCTACAACAAAGGAGTATTCCACAACATGTAACCCTAAATTGGCTGCATTACACGCAATCACGACATTCCTCGATAGCGTGTGTTGTACGCAATACCGAGTTTCACTAAACAACGATATGCTATTAAAATATTATTAAAACTAGCCATTATGAATAGTAATAACCACTTTTTGAAATTTTTTAAATTTCATCTTTCAAAATGGACTTCATTTTTGGATTCGGAATATCGAAATTATCCTAGGGTGAAATTTTGGTATTTTTCAGAAAACTTTCAATTTTTGATGAATAGTGAGAACACTAGGTTACTATTTAAAAACCGACTTTTTATTTAAATAATTATTTATTTAATATAAATTTATTTTAGGTCAAAATTGATACATAATACCTATATAAGTTCAATATAATTCATTGGAGTCATTTTTTAATAATTTTAGATATACAAAAATTTTATTGAACTTTTGACCGTGTTTTACCCACCTCCTAGGAGAATTTGCAAATTTACATAAAACATAATTTTACCGCTTTTGTGAATGGAATTTCAAAAATCCAAGAGACACGGTTGATGTTAGTAAGTAAAATGTGGTTCAATGAGATGAAAATAATTTTTGGTGAATAATAACTTTTTACTTTTATTTACCACGATTAAAAGTAAATAGGGTAATTAAGGGTAAAAATGATATTATTATTACCATAACACATTTAATAATTCTATTGGATAAGTTTAATTCGACAAAAAACAACCTTAAGAATAAAATATGACCATTTAGGCCCTCTTGGATTTGATTAGGACATTTATTATTAATTTATTTAAAGACGGGTTAAAATAGTTAAAATCAAAGTTTAATAAGTAAATAATTTTTAATATAGAGTTATACATAAGATAAATTATACTATAAATATTAATTAGAAAGATAAAAATAGTTCCTACATAATGATATTTTATTTGTAATTTTTAGACTTTAAATAATTTAATTTATTTATGACACAATGATGATACAACAATTATCTTATTAATGAAATATTGACATAATTGATGTTATAAATACCCAAATAAATGTAATTTGAGACTTTTTATGAATTAAAATAATTTTCTATGTTAATATGACATGTTAGTGTTGATTTAATTAACTTTTTTCGAACTAATCATTCTGTTATGATTTTTGAAAAAATCAATTACCAAATAGTGTCAAAATTGACATAAAATAGTTTTTAAAAAAATATTATATTATTAATTGTTATTATATTTCTAAAAATCTAAGGTTCGGCCAAATTACTTAGATAAGGTTATATATATTAATAAAAAACAACTTGGGGTTCTTTTGGCTTGTTACAGTATGTTTATTAACCTTATAGTGTAAGAACACAAAAAGACACGGTAAAAGTAAAATTATCTAACTTAAAGTTAAAACTAAATGATAAGGTTAAAAAAGGAACCTAAACTTGTCTAAATTCTATTGAATGAGATTATTTAGACCCATACGCACCTTATCTTCGAAATAACTCAATTTGGAGCTATTAAAAAATGAATATGACTTTATAATAAAATAATATTTTTAGTTATTCCAAAGGTGCCCCTCTCCTCCCTTATAAAAGGGCACATCCTCCCTCTCTTCCTCACACCACTTTGAGCCTTAAAGCTCGGCCAAAACCTGACAATTTCTCTTCTACACTTCCCTAGAAACATTCTAGAGGTTTTTTCTTCTTCAAAGACCAATATTAGTGCCCTAAGAGGAGGTTTCAAAAAGGCGCTTCAAAGAAGAGGTAATGCCCATTACCGATTCTTTTAACTTTATTTCTTCTTCCACTTCTTCTTCTTTAGTTGTTTAATTATGAGGTAATAAAATAATTATCACTAATATACT
The DNA here is from genome assembly GCA_963277665.1 of Viscum album. Classification (NCBI taxonomy): domain Eukaryota; kingdom Viridiplantae; phylum Streptophyta; class Magnoliopsida; order Santalales; family Viscaceae; genus Viscum; species Viscum album. Next base: position 692,170,226 of record OY728161.1, on the reverse strand, counting down.
TATATGTTATTATAATTATTAAACAACCCTATTTCACCATCTATCCATCCTATAGAAAATGAAATCACCACGCGTGCGTACGTACGGAATACCGTCTCCATGCCGTGGTGTAATCTATTTTTCCACCACCACCTTACATGGATGGGTATAATGGTGTTAATAAATGATTATTGTAAAGTGATATTTATTCTTAAATAGTATACATACACTCCAATACAATTCCACAATCATGGGAATGATATCATCGCTCGTGCGTACATACGGACTACCGTCTCCACGAACGCGATGAGATTCATTTTCCATGATTAACCATTCAAGAATGATTATAAAGTATATATAATGAATAATAATGAAATATATGACATAATAATGCTACTGGATTTATGTATATATATATATATATGTATTTCATATACTCAATTCCATTCAATTCAATAAGGAAACGAAAACAGTGTTCATGCGTACGTACGACCTACCGTCTCCATGAATGGTGTATTTCATTCCATTTATCGGTCTATAATATATATGTATATAATGAATATATATTATATATAAATCATGTTTTACATTCTGGAATTATGAAAATCAGGATATAAGTAATAATATCAAGAACGACGAGTCGAAACACATACGATAAATGAAACGATTTTACCCAAAACGCTCTTTAACATGGAATTTACAAAAGAACGGGTAATATAAAGTCATAAGTGAACCATATATGATATCATAACAATGAATATGATCCTGTAATAAGTAAATGACATTATTTAAATTATTATACAGGAGGTTTGAATACATACGAAGCATATTGGACATAAGGTAAGGGATAATTTTGAAAATCTCATTTTTTTATCCGAGATTGCTTATACGTAAGTATTTACTGGGGTTATTGTTCTCATCCATGTCAATGTTTCCTAAAAATGGTTTCATGTATGTTTAATTTCCTTTTTACCCATTTTTTACTTTTACTACATGGTATGTATGGAATCTTTCTTTTACGAGGTACTTTTTGACTTTTCCGACAAAAGTACGAGAAGAATGTTTTTTTTAACTTATACGGCACGACCATATTTTTTATGGTTTTATAAAGCCTTATTTTCATAAAGCTTCCTCAAAAATATTTCATGACTATTTTCAACAAAATATTTTTCTTTTAAAATTTCATGACATTTTGTGAAAAGAGAATAATTTTGAAGAAGAAAGGATATTTTCCTCAAGAATTTATTTCAAGTGTTTTATCAAAACCATTTTTCATCTAAGATGACATTATTTCATATGTGTATGTTTCAAGTATCGCGTCTCTATGATTTACATGGTTTCAATTTTCTTATTATGAAATGATTTCCATTTCTTTTATATGTATTATGTGATGATGGGATGATTTTTATAAAACCCATTTTATTTATTGGGTTATTATGAATGATGTATGTTTATTTTGTGGCACAAGTAAGAATGATTTCATTATGAGATGGGTGAGACCTATATCTCCCTCAAATGCATTGGGTAAAGATTTATATCTCATGAGATAGACATGGCTGAAATGGTAAGTTAATTCGGTTCAGTGTTACAGGACTGAAACGAGGAGTGAACTCGATTCAGGAAGGGACTTTGTCCACTAAGATGGTCTTGAAAGAAATGCCTTGGCTACTATGGAAATCATGACATGTGCTGAATGGTTTCCACAATTACATGTTTTATTCCCATTTTAGCATGGTTGATGTTTTATTATGATATATGCTTTACGTACTTCCACGATTTATGTCTTTGGTCAAGATTTTGATGTTTAAATTTCATGTTCAAGTTTTTGCTTCCAAATGTTTATGGATTGATTTATGTTATCTATGTTTTCCCTTACTGAGCATTTGAGCTCACCCTTTTTATGTTTTATTTTCCCCAGGAAGTAAAGAAAGGTTTTAGGTAAGGGAAAAAAGGGGAAGATCATTATGGGAGTTGTTGAAGATCTTTCACCATGATTAGAAGATTTTATTCCGAGTTTCCAAAGACAATAAACTATTACGATCCTTGTGTGTCTGTTTTTGTTATGTATTAAGTATTCCACAAAAGTAATGTATTGTCCATGTACGTCAAGATTTGGGTCTCTACAGTTGGTATCAGAGGAAAGGTTTAGTCAACATTTGGAAACTAGGATGCGAAAACGTTAGTGAGATCCCTAGAGATATTTCTAAGGTATGTCTAGGTATGTTCCTAAGGATAAGTATACGTATAAGATATTGTCCTAGAACTACGGTAACGATCTTAGAATTTAACCTAAGATGTTAGATATTTAAGGTACCCCCCCTTTATTGTGTTGTTTTCCCTAGCATGAGTTTTGCCTCTCACACTATTCTTTTTGAGTTTTAGACGTTGGATGGAACCCAAAGAAACCGTGTTGATCAATGTAATGGACAATGCAAGGATTGTCCTCCTGAACAAAAAAATGTTATGGGAGATGGAGTGAAAAATATTATTGCTATACTTACACAAGCTATGAATCATTCTGGACTTCCAAATGAGAAGATAAGGGAACAATATTCTATTGAGTCCTTCATGAGGCAACGTCCACCTTCTTTCAGTGGGTCTTCTGATCCACTTGTTGATGAACAATGGATCAGTACCACTGAAAAGATATTTTCAGTTCTTCAATGTTCTGAACATGATAAAGTCATCTTAGCAGTATATTGTTTGGAAGGTGAAGCTGATCGATGGTGGAATCTTATCAAGAATACGAGGCCAAGAGATGAAATTGAGTCCATGGAATGGGACAAGTTCAAGAACTTATTTTTCAATAAGTACTTCCCTCATATTCTTCAAACAAAGATGGAGAAGGAGTTTCTTGAACTAAATCAAAAGGATGATGAATCTGTTGGTATATACGAAGCGAATTTTACAAGGCTTGCAAGGTATGCATCTGGCTTTATCATCCAACCTGAAAGTAAAATTGATCGATTCTTCAGTGGCTTAAAACCAAATCTTCGAAGGGCATTAGCTATAAGAGACTTCAGTAGCTATGAAGAAATTGTGTGTTGTGCTATCAAGGTAGGAATGGAAGTTGGTGTTACATATCCATCTCATGGTTTTGACAAGAAACGAAAGATGGAGTTCAAGGATAAATCTCAGAATAATGGTGAAAAGAATATGAATGTTTCCTTATGCTCAAAGTGTGGAAAGAAGCATGGTGGATATTATCTTAAAGGGACTAGAAAATGTTTTAAGTGTGGAAAAGAAGGTCATCAAGCAGCTGAGTTTCGAAGTAATGGAAAAGGGTTGCTAATGGTGTGAATAAAGAAAAGACTGCAGAGAACGCACCAACAAAACATCAATGCTTCAAGTGCAATAAAATGGGGCAGTATGCTAATCAATGCCCTAATCCAAGGGTTAATGATGATCGACATGAGAAACCACTTAAGGCAAAGGACAAAGGGAATTCACATGCGATCACTATTGGCGATGTTGAATATGAAAACGATGTGGTGGAATGATTAAGTGTTTATGTAATGGGATTCCAAAATAATGTTGTATATAGTATCATGGAATATTGGAATATTTATGTATTGGTCAATTGTGGTTTTCAATAATTTTATGGTACCGGTAACCATGGAAAGTGATTGAGAAATTTTGGTAAGCAGATGATATGCGCATAATGAAGGGATAAGAAGATAATGAGATGTTTGATTGTATTCATGAGCTCATGATTGATATAAGGACTATGTGATATCATGGTTTGAGTATAAAGAATTTTAAGGATTTTGGTATGTGGAAAGTGTTAACTTTTAACTGCATTCATGTTTTCACTAAGGTTCAATGGGTAATCATTCTTCAAGAGAATACACGATTAAGGTATTCACATGTTTGTAATTTGACCAACAAGATATATCTTATGATATATAGGGGATAAATGATGGCATTCACGTGATTGTTATGTGACATTTCAAGTAATCATTTTATTTATACTATGAGCTTGGACCAAAGTATTTTAGATAAGACTAAAGATTGGAATGAATTATGTTGGACATAAGTTAGTATTTTTTAAGGATAAAACTTTTTTCGATATTATTGATGGGATGTTATAGTAATATAGTTTTAGAAAAAGGACAACCTGCAGAACGGGCGACAACCCATCGCGTCGGACAAGGATGTGGGAATCGAACCCACAACCGAAGTGTGACTGACCTTTATCTCCTACCACTGACCTACAGGAAGTCCCTGGTTAGTAGAAACTAGTTTATTACACGGTATGATATATGAGTTATATGTTCATTTTTGGAATCATATACGATTAACCTCACCATAGATGGACTTATGTATATTTGATAACTTTGGATAACCTTTTGTTTAAAACATATGGAATGACCCATCATTCTATCACATGATCTGTTAACACTTCACGAATAACAAATTCAACTTCATTTCTTTAATAGATGAAGTGGAAATTGTTCAAAGCACAAACAATAGTGAGATTGTACCAAAATAAAGTAAGTATTTATTCTAATTCAAATTATTCAACTTCAGGGAAACGATCTTGAAAACCAAAAATGTTGTCCTAGTTCCCTTATATCCAATGAATCAGATGGTAACTTATATCATCACAAATATATGGATTTGTGATTGTTGGCTTTTTCATAGCCATGTTCTCTACCACTCTCCATCAGAACATGATGGTTAGGTTTCTCTTCTTTATCCATATTTTCACCTATGTTCTCCTATGTGGAAACCCAGTAATTAGTTAATTTGGGTAACCGTTATGTTTCATAATTTTGTTTTTAAAGATTGGTTTTGGTATTCCTTTTTATGATGTGGGTTTCTATTAAAGAAACTTTTGAGTAGTAAACCATTTATAACCCCGACGAATTTCGAGGGCGAAATTCCTTTTAAGGGGGGTAGAATGTAACACCCTGAGATTTTATGAAAAATATTCTTTTTAATTTTATTGATGTCTTGTGTTGTACGCTACAACAAAGGAGTATTTCACAACACGCAACCCTAACTTGGCTGCATTACATGCAATCACGACCTTCCTCGATAGCGTGTGTTGTACGCAATATCGAGTTTCACTAAACAACAATATGCTATTAAAATATTATTAAAACTAGCCGTTATGAATAGAAATAACCACATTTTGAAATTTTGTAAATTTCCTCTTTCAAAATGGACTTCATTTTTGGATTCGGAATATCGAAATTAGCCTAGGGTGAAATTTTGGTATTTTTCTGAAAACTTTCAATTTTTGATGAATAGTGAAAACACTGGGTTACTATTTAAAAACTGACTTTTTATTTAAATAATTATTTATTTCATTTAAATTTAATTTAGGTCAAAATTGATACATAATACCTATATAAGTTCAATGTAATTCATTGGAGTAATTTTTTAATAATTTTAGATATATAAAAATTTTATTGAACTTTTGACCGTCTTTTACCCACCTCCTAGGAGAATTTGCAAATTTACATAAAACTTAATTTTACCGCTTTTGTGAATGTAATTTCAAAAATCCGAGAGACATGGTAGATGTCAGTTAGTAAAATGTGGTTCAATGAGATGAAAATAATTTTTGGTGAATAGTAACTTTTTACTTTTATTTACCATGGTTAAAAGTAAATAGGGTAATTAAGGGTAAAAATGATATTATTATTACCCTAACACATGTCCTAATTATATTGGATAAGTGTAATTCGACCAAAAACAACCTTAGGAATAAAATAGGACAATTTAGGCCCACTCGGATTTGATTAGGACATTTATTATTAATTTATTTAAAGAAGGGTTAAAATAGTTAAAATCAAAGTTTAATAAGTAAATAATTTTTAATATATGGTTATACATAATATAAATTAGAATATAAATATTAATTAGAAAGATAAAAAGATTTAATACATAATTATATTTTATTTGTAATTTTTAAACTTTAAATAATTTAATTTATATATGACACAATGATTATGCAGTAATTATCTTATTAATGAAATATTGACATAATTGATGTTATAAATACCCAAATAAATGTAATTTGAGACTTTTTATGAATTAAAATAATTTTATATGTTAATATGACATGTTAGTGTTGATTTAATTAACTTTTTTCGAACTAATCATTCTGTTATGATTTTTGAAAAAATCAATTACCAAATAGTGTCAAAATTGACATAAAATAGTTTTTAAAACAAATATTATATTATTAATTGTTATTATATTCCTAAAAATATAAGGTTCGGTGAAATGACTTAGATAAGGTTATATATATTAATAACAAACAACTTGGGGTTCGTTTGGCTTGTTATTGTAAGTTTATTAACCTTACAGTGTAAGAACACAAAAATACACGGTAAAAGTAAAATTATCTAACTTAAAGTTAAATCTAAATGACAAGGTTAAAATAGAAACCTAAACATGTATAAATTCTATTTTATGAGAGGATTTAGACCCATCCCCACCTTAGCTTCGAAATAACTTAATTTGGATCTATTAAAAACTGAATATGACTTTATAATAAAATAATATTTTTAGTTATGCCAAAGGTGCCCCTCTCCTCCCTTATAAAAGGGCACCTCCTCCCTCTCTTCCTCACACCACTTTGAGCATTAAATCACGGCCAACCCCTGCTTATTTAGCTTCTACACTTGCCTAGAAACATCATAGAGGTTATGTTCTTCTTCAAAGACCAATATTAGTGCCCTAAGAGGAGGTTTCAAAGAGGCGCTTCAAAGAAGAGGTAATGCCCATTACCGATTCTTTCAACTTTATTTCTTCTTTCACTTATTCTTATTTAGTTGTTTAATTATGATGTAATAACATTAGTATCACTCATATAATTATATGTTATTATAATTATGAAACAACCCTATTTCACCATCTATCCATCCTACGGAAAATGAAATCACCACGCGTGCGTACGTACGGAATACCGCCTCCACGCCGTGGTGTAATCTGTTTTTCCACCACCACCTTACATGTATGGGTATAATGGTGTAAATAAATTATTATTGTAAAGTGATATTTATTATGAAATAGTATACATACACTCCAATACAATTCCACAATCATGGGAATGATATCATCGCTCGTGCGTACGTACGGACTACCGTCTCCACGAACGCGATGAGATTCATTTTCCATGATTAACCATTCAAGAATGATTATAAAGTATATATAATGAATAATAATGAAATATATGACATAATAATTCTACTGGATTTATGTATATATATATATATGTATGTCATATACTAAATTCCATTCAATTCAATAAGGAAACGAAAACATCGTTCATGCGTACGTACGGCCTACCGTCTCCATGAATGATGTATTTCATTCCTTTTATTGATCTATAATATATATGTATATAATGAATATATATTATATATAAATCATGTTTTATATTCTGGAATTATGTAAATCAGGATATAAGTAATAATATCAAGAACGACGAGTCGAAACACATACGATAAATGAAACGATTTTACCCAAAATGCTCTTTAACATGGAATTTACAAAAGAACGGGTAATATAAAGTCATAAGGGAACCATATATGATATCATAACAATGAATATGATTCTCTAATAAGTCAATGACATTATTTAAATCATTATATAGGAGGTTCAGATACATACGAAGAATATCGTACATAAGGTAAGGGATACTTTTGCAAATCTCATTTTTTTATCCGAGATTGCTTATACGTAAGTATTTACTGGGGTTATTATTCTCATCCATGTCCATGTTTCCTAAAAATGGTTTCATGTATGTTTAATGTCTTTTTACCCATTTTTGACTTTTACTACATGGTATGTATTGAATATTTCTTTTACGAGGTACTTTTTGACTTTTCCGACAAAAGTACGAGAAGAATGTTTCTTTAACTTATACGGCACGAACAGATTTTTTTACGGTTTTATAAATAATTATTTTCATAAAGCTTCCTCCAAAAGATTTCATGACTATTTTCAACAAAATCCTTTTCTTTTAAAATTTCATGACATTTTGTGAAAAGAGAATAATTTTGAAGAAGAAAGGATATTTTCCTCAAGAATTCATTTCAAGTGTTTTATCAAAACCATTTTTCATCTAAGATGAAATTATTTCATATGTGTATGTTTCAAGTATCATGTCTCTATGATTTACATGGTTTCACTTTTCTTATTATGAAATGATGTCCATTTATTTTATATGTATTATGTGATGATGGGATGATTTTTATGAAACCCTTTTTATTTATTGGGTTATTATGAATGATGTATGTTTATTTTGTGGAACAAGTAAGAATGATTTCATTATGAGATGGGTGGGACCTATATCTCTCTCCAATTCATTGGGAAAAGATTTATATATCATGATATAGACATGGCTGGAATGGTAAGTTAATCCGATTCAGTGTTACAGGACTGAAACGAGGAGTGAACTCGATTCAGACAGGGACTTTGTCCACTAATATGGTCTTGGCAGCAATGCCTTGGCTACTATAGAAATCATGACATGTGATGAATGGTTGCCACAATTACATGTTTAATTCCCATTTTATCATGGTTGATGTTCTATTATGATATATGCCTTACGTACTTCCACGATTTATGTCTTTGCTCAATATTTTGATGTTTAAATTTCATGTTCAAGTTTTTGCTTCCAAATGTTTATGGATTGTTTTATGTTATCTATGTTTTCCGTTACTGAGCATTTGAGATCACCCTTTTTATGTTTTATTTTCCCAAGGAAGTAAAGAAAGGTTTTAGGTATGGAAACAAAAAGGGGAAGATCGTTATGGGAGTTGTTGAAGATCTTTCACCACGATTAGAAGATTTTATTCCAAGTTTCCAAAGACACTAAACTATTACGGTCCTTGTGTGTCTGTTTTTGTTATGTATTAAGTATTCCTCAAAAGTAATGTATTGTCCATGTACATGAAGCTTCGGGTCTCTACAGGTACACAACTCATACATCCAGCCCCTTATCTTCCCAGGTGATGATTACTTAAACAACATGTAAATATCCATACACATGGAATGTATGAATATTAAACAACATTTAGAGATAACATAACACTATACCCATGCCGTATAGCTATGTTATTGTACACTAGACCATGTGCACATACTTTGGTAGTGTCCATGTACTTCAACCTACTCGTGCCCGAGTAACCCCAATGTTACATGATGATCCACTGAGCACATTTCACATGTCATGTGATAGGGCCACACTATGTGTGATTATTTAACTCTCCACAGAAACCCTATAACAATATCCAGGGTGTCCTACATGGATTATAATGTCATATTACATGTTTTATAACTAAAAAGTTTCCGAGTTTCCTCTAAAACTCCATCCTCTAGGTCACCGTCACCACCTAACTCACTAAAAAACATAGATCTGAGGTCATAGGACATTTCCATCATTGGAGATCTGGATTATGGGCTTCAAATATTCTTTGAAAATTCCCATAAGTCCCGTCTATAGTGGAACCATTGAAATTTGTATGAACATGAATCACTACTCTATTCCGAAATACCTTCAATCATCCTCCTTCATCATCAAACCTCGATTGCACCTTCAATCTTGAACCAAAACCATAGTATTGATCTATTGTGCCAAATAACAGTCTTGAAATGATCAATTACTAAGTAATCATCAAACCATGGACCAAAGATAATTCCTGCGATGATCATGTGAATAAACAGGGGGAGGAAACCATAAGACATATTATGTGGGGAACGAACCCCAACCAGTTTTTACTTATCCTCAATTCGTTGTCATACATTTGGACGTATAAAGAGTAAATAAACAAATAAAAAGATAAATAAATCACCAAATAAATCAACCATTGATGTGTGAAGCAATTATTATTCATGGAATTTATCAGTTTTCAATATGGGGTAAATTATGGGATGGAAATCAAAAATCAACCGTCCCACCAAAAGTTTGGAATGGTTTCCGATTAAGAATGGTTCTGCATTTCCATCATTCTTGAGATCAATGAAATCTTTTGGAACATGATTCTTGATTTGATGTGATCTAACATCGACTATAAGTAATCCTACATAGGATCCTCCATAATGGTTCTTATCAATCCTAGGTTAGGTGGCTAACCCAAGGGTTAATGCATAATTGTGTTTAAATAGGAGAGCTGGTTGCTGAATCCATGAAAATTAAAATAAAATAAATAAATTTATTTATTTAATAAATTCCATGCTTGTGAAAACTTTTCAAAAATTCCTCATTCTAAAAAATGTTATGTAGTGCCTAGGGTAAAATCCTTATTCTGAACCCAACAATGCCCTCAAATTTATAATTCGGGGCGTTGATCGATAATAATTCTACTTTTTCATGAAAAATTCATGCACATGATTTTAATATATTTAATATATTTGAAAAATTAATTCAGAGAACATCAGGCCATGGAATATCATGCCGTCTTAGAACCTATATTTGAAAATAGTTTATATAATATCCAAAAGTAATACATAGAAAAATCATAGTCTTTATATAAAGCTTCATAATAATAAATTGCACAAGTAGATAAAAGGTAATTTTTTATTTATAGAAAATAGGTTCAATAAGATTTTACCGTACATTAATACGTAACTGGTATAATGGGATATTGACATATTAAATAACTGTACCTTTATTTTGTGAGTATACCCACATGGGTTAAGCACTAAGGGATACAAAAGATAAAGGTGACTTATGAGGGTCCTATCATATCAACCTATGTCTATTTAAATGAAACCTAGTAGTAGTCAATTAATTAATAATTTAATAAACCCACTATGGGTTCATCGGATAAGAATAAATAACTTGAACTAACCTACTTGGGTCCATTCAAGTCTATCTCATAGCTATAATAGGCTAAGACCGACCTACTTGGGTCAAATCAAGAATATAACCCATATGTAATTGCATCATTTAATAGTCAGAAATTAACAACATTTATACTTATTTAATGATCTAGTTATATGAATCACTATTCCCAAATTATAATGTTACATGCCTTTATAAGTTACAATTGAATTCATGTAACTGTAACCCATCATTTATAATGGTTCAATTATATGGATTTCCAATCCCAATTTATAATGATCCCATATACTTTATAAATTAAAAAATTGACACCTGTTTAATTGTAACCATTCACATTTTAGTCCATGTGACTAATGATCCATGAGCCAAACATTTCATAATCATATAGTAAAATAGAATTCCCCTATGAAGCTATACTATAAAACACCATATACGTTGATGTAGAAATTTTATTTAACCAAAATTAAATATCATAACTATCTCAAGGCATGGTATCTCAGAGAAATAATTACATGTAAACATGTAAATTTATCACAGATCATGGTATATAAGAATTCATTCCAAATAATCACTTAAACATGGTATAATGGTAAGAAAAATTAAAAATCACATAATCATGTTATACACTCAAGGTACACATCACAAATATCAGAAAGTCTAGGAATGGAACCTACATTTAATGGAATATTCATAGGATGTGAATATCTATAGGATTATAATGATACATGAATGATAATTCCTTTCCATATCAGGCCAAGGATAAAATGATATAATCTCATAAATTAGTAAGTAGTTTTAATTACACCAATCACTAAAGGTGAAATAATAATCAATTGTAATATCAAACAACAAGAACAATAGTACACCCCTAGGAAACATAGTCTTTTTCATGTGTCTGGGTTGATCACTCACAAACATAGATATTTACTAAGTATCAATATATTCCTAGTATTATATATAATAGTTCCCAAATTTTTAAAATCAAGGGAAAAAGAAACCTTTGATATAACTTTTTGATGTCCCGACTTGGGATCCACTACAACAGTGCCCCAGACCAGTTTGTCACATGGCCTCATGCGCACCTCCCTATATGTCAAAGGATGCTGACAAGCAGAGTTGGTATAATGACAACACAATGGGGAGACTATACCCTCATGACCATAGTAGCATAATTATATGAAATAGATAAATAAAAAATGAAAGTATTATAAAATAAAGACAATAAAAATAAACCATAATAGGTAAAATAGAAAATGAAAAATATTCAATCATGAATGTCCATGTGAAGCTACAAAGCTCTAGTAGAAAATATACAATAGGAATACAAGTAAGAAGTCATACAATACAATACATTTATAACATAAATGAAAAAAATATCTAAGGGATGTATCCATGTGAATCCTTATCTCTAGATCAATACCACACACATAAATCTCATATCCAAGAATAATAGCAAGCCAGCCAAATCCAGGACCTATTCTTATAATCATGAGGTCTGTTCGAGTACCCTATTGCAATAATAACATAAATATTTTGTGATGTATACTCTATTTTCCACCACCAACGTTGTATATTTCTATCTATTATGTGAATATAAATACAACAGTTATTAGGAATAACAAATAATATAGTGAATAAATAAATGGAAACAAGTCGAGATCAAGTTCCTTTAGGTCACCTGGATGACTATACCTACTTCTACCTAAGAAATAATATCTTTGACCATTCCAGTAAGTATATTTGTTAATATATGTTAACAAATATATACAAAGATATACATGCACTGGTGAGGAACCAAATCATAAGACAAATACATCTACATAATAGTAAAGGTGATTATAAAAAGGTAGTCCTAGGACCCATGGCTATAAACCCTATCATCCATAAATTAGTGTCTCTAAACCCCATAGAAATTCATAGTAGTCACATACATCTAAACATTAGACTATTAGCTGGTTGAGGACTTTAAGTGCATATAAAATGTGTCCTAGTAAATTAATAATCATAATAAGATACCACTTTTCATATGTAAAATTAATAATCATGATATAATTTGTTTATTTTGTGAGCTTTTCTAAGGAATTTTGTCATGAGGAACCTAGGTATCACCTAAAGAGAAGAATAATTCTCTTTATTCTATGGTCCTATCCATGGTGTTCCGTAATGTGTAATCTCAAGTATCGTTTTTAAATTCCAATTCCCCTATGAACCCATCCAAGGAGTTATATAAAAAAGAAACCCAAGTATCACTCAGAGCATGAGGAAAAATAATCCAGCCTATGAGATACTCCAAGGCATTCTGTAACAAGTAATCCCATGTACCACTCAAGGTGTAATATAATTAAAGTAACCTATGATCCCATCCATGGTATTATATAATTAGAAAACGAGAATCTATCATGGTACATATAATATTAAATAGCCTACGAGCTCATCCTAAGGGTATTTTAATAAGGAACATGCATGTCAATCAAGGAATAAAATATCATTCAAACTTTGGGACCGTCGAAGGCATTATGTATTAAGAACCCAAGTATCACTCAAGGTATAATAAAATTCAATTAACAATTTAAAATTATGTGAAAATATGAGAATGATAGTAATAATTTCCTTTCACAATTAATTTATTCTTAAAGAAGAGTTCATTTCCATAAGCATTCCATATATCGATTCAATTTTAACAATTAATGGGAGTCTACAAAAACATGCATGCCACCATCAATTTATCATGAGTGTTGAGTCATACGTTTCATTTTACAATGAGGTCCATTGTACTTAGGGATATATATATATCATTAAATAATTAATGTTCAAAAGATAAGTGGGTCATCCTCACCACTCATAGTTCACTTACTTCGATTTTACTATTTCATTTAATGGAAGGTAAGTTAACATGCCTCAAAGATGATTTTAATTCCAAGATTAAGAATAAGGATTAAATAATTAGCATGACACACCCAAAGGGGTTTTTCTATTCAAGATACAATTCATATAATGGTTTAATTTAAAATAAAAATGGTAATGTGAACTTATACATAAGCATTTACAGGTTAAATTTTAAATTTATTAGGTGATTCATGCGAATTACGGGGCACGACATAATGATGTATTTTACAAACATTCTATACTTTAAGGGTAAAGAATGAGACCACCTACCTTATTCCAAGGGAGTTCCACTTATCCATTATTGGCATTTAACTCAACCCAAATAGAGAGAAATCAAAACTTTTAATAAATAACATGAAAACATTGAAAAGTAACAGTAAGGACTTAGAATTCCATAAGGAAACGTAAAAAAGAAATAAGGAGGAATCGAGAACATACTGAGGAATATCCAGTATAATCTGCAAAACTTAAATTGGACACCAAATGAAGGAGGATCATAAAATCCTAGGAGAGGACAAGAAAGAGATCTCCTTGGATTGGAGAAGGCATTTCATGAGTTAGGAAGAGAAAAGAGGGTGGAAGATTGAAATATATTAGGGGAAAAAGGGTAATTTCACTTCTTTAAATGAGTCACATAGTTTGGCCACACAGTTTCCCAAAATCCATTCCAACCATGTGCACCAATTGGTTAAGAGACACTAAGTGTGTAGTTAGGGGAATAGTTTTTTTCAAATAGTGTGCAACCCATATGACTCTTATATAGTTTTATAAAGAGCTCTCACACATCCATGAAAATCATGGTGCATGGTTCTAATAGACAATGTTCCACCCCTAAGGACCACATTATTTTCTAGGACCTTAATGTATAGTTTATATAATAGTGTTACCATATAGAACAAGCCACACAGTTGTGATTCATGGTTTTTAATAATTGTGCACCAACCGTGCACCTCAGTCTATCCTTCCCAGTATTGATATTTCATGGCCCGATACACCATAAAATCATCTGGACACCTAAGACACCACTCAATATTTAAAATTTTTCCAAATAAAAACATTTATTTGTTCCAACAATGATAATTACATTCCAAATCCTCGATTTAGAATTTTCCTATTAATCAAATCGAAAATTTCACATTACTTTAAAAAATTTGTATAGTTTAAAACATGGGATCTTATAAAAATTATAAAAAAACTATAGCATGCATGAGATGAGTCTTCCTTCTTTCCAGAATTGTGGATATAAACATGGAAAAAAATTCCTTAATGGGACTATTAAATGTTTTTTGTATAGAATGGAAGGTCATAAAGAAATATAACATCGAAGTAATGGGAAGATTCCAGGTATTGATGAGAATAAAGATAAATATATCCAAAATCCGCCACTCAAACTCCGATTATTCAAACACCAGGATTATGTTCATTATACTAATTGGTGCTCAAATATGAGGGTTAATGAATACAATCGATGCCAACAGCCTATTGATTATAAACACAAGGGGAAATATAACGAGATAACTATTAACGATGTGGGGTATAGTAATAAAATGTGAATGGTAAACATGCCATCCACTCTATAACTGCTAATGTCTTATTTGACTCCATATCAACACACACTTTTATATCTAAATAATTTTCTAAAATAATCACATTACAATCTCAATGATTAGATGGTAAATTAGCAGTAAAAAATTTTAATAGCGTGATGATCACATCTCATGTCTATTATTCTTATCGAATTTATGTTTGTGGGAATGTGCATATATAAATTTTTGTTATTCTACATGAATTTGAATTTAATGTGATTTTTTGGAATGAAATTGATCTCATTATATAAATCCCATGTCAATTGTTGAGGAAGTTATGTAACATTCAATATTTTTAACAAAACTACGGTTGTTTATTGGTGTAATAAAAAATATGATCCTCCAATAAAAATTAAATCCATTGAATGGAATTAGTTTATATTAAAAGGTGGGTTTTTTTTATCTTTAATGGTTGGAGAGAAACTGAATATCATATATATGCCTATTATACATGAATTTTTTATGTCTTTTTAGATGAGTTTTCTAGTGTTCCTCCAAATCATGATGTTTTATTTTCAATAGAACTCATACCTAATGATACACCCATTTAAAAGGCTCCATAGAGAATGGATTATATTGAGTTGAAATAATTGAAGAAGAAACTCCAATATAATCTTGATAAGGGATTAATTTGACCAAGTGCATTACCTTGGGGTGCACTGTTCATTTTTTTATAAGGAATGATGATTCAATGAAACTCTGTATGGATTATCAGGATCATAACAAGATTAAAATGAAAAATAAGTATCATCTCCCCTATATTGAGGATTTTTTTTCAATAAATTATAATGATATTAGTATTTTTCCATTTTTGATCTTTGATCTAGAAACTATCAGTTGAGAGTTAAAAGTTATTACAAACACAAACAACCTTCTATTTGAGGTATTGACACTATGAATTTATAGTGATTTCATTGGGTTATAATAATTACCTCGTTACCCTCATGATTTTAATGGATATAGTCTGTATAGATTATATTTACTAGTTTTTGAGCATGACTATCTCACTCCATAACATAAAACCATGTGAGATGGGACAATTTCACTCTAATTTTTGCATGGTTAGTGTAACAAACAAATAATTTATAAATAAAATTACCTTTATTTTAACATATTATAGAAAACACATGAACTTTTATTATTATTATTATTGGGTTTAAATGACCATTAAGTATCATTACAGATGATAATATAGCTACTGAGCAGTGATCACACGATTGATATAAATTTAAGGTTTTTAAAAAGAATCCTTTCGACATAGAAAAAGGAGAGGATGACTTCATCCAGTAGAATCGTGCCATTCGAAGCTCCTTTTTTTGGATCTTAGAAAGGAGGTAGAGTACTGGGATTTGGTCTTGACCAAACCCAAGCTGAGATTCAACACATTAAGCTTGAAAGGAATCGCCTACGTGAGAAGTTCAAGTTAAAATAGATTACCACCAAGGCAATGTTATCCGAGCCTCCCCAAGAGTCTGTCACCATCACATACCTTACCCATAGGTCTTAAATGGTTGTGATAAAGTGTTATATAATAAGGTATTAGTTACTTATTGTGTAATCTATTTTTATAAATAAAAGTCTAATTCCATTAATTCTATTATGAAAATATTCTTTCTTAAAAAGTGACGAATTTGATAAATTGTCTTTTCAGGTAAAAATGGTAATTTTGAGAAATATATACATTATTATATTAAAATGAATTTTTTATTAAAAATATTATAAAAATAAATCTTATAAATGATGATAATATACATTCCTTATCTGTAAATTATTATGTAATCAGAATGATAAAGAGTTATATTTTTTTAACGATAAAACAAAAAGTGCATTTTTAAAGAATTTATTTCAAGAAATTAATGAATTTTTGATATAAATAATATTTTAATAAAATATTATTATCAAATTAATTTTTTGAATAATAAATGTTTATATAAATTTTATGAAGTCAAATGTAAATTTTATCAAGGTTTGAAAATTGTTTTTTTCAAAACCGGTGAATTTTAAATAAATATTAGTTTCTGTTTTAAAAGTGAAAATTCATATATTTATAAAATTATTTAGATAAAATGAATATTAATTTTGTAATCCAGATGTCAAAATTATCCAATGATTAATTTTTCATAATTTCTTAAGACAGTCAAATCTTTTGGTAAAAATTAAATCCCATATAAATAAAATATGTGTTTTATGACATCATAATGACACAAAAATGGTGTAATAAATACAATAATGGGTATTATAGGCCCAATATATGTTATCCCATTAAAATAATGTGATTTTATATTTGTTTGAGTAATTTTATAAATCCTTAGTGAATCCTCCAAAATGTGTAATATATTTTGTGATTTTAAATTCATTTCCTTGAGAGTGTGACTCACATCCACATAAGTAAGGGAAATGTTTTAATATTTAAATCCATTTTAATTATAAAATAATTCTTTATACTCCTATTTGGAAACAAACATGGGAAAAAACCATGGTAAGGTTTGTGGTTTTGAATATTTAATTATATAGATTCCAAAACCTAAGTTTGTGGAATATTAAAGAATTCCCCTCTCATTTCCTCTATAAACCCACCTAATATCCTACTTTTCTTAACTAAAAATAATTTTATAACGTAACTACTTCTCCCTAATATCTATATAATCCTCCCAATGCACCCCAAGCTCTCAATAATCTCCTCTTTAAGCTATTGAGTTCACACACTCAATTAAGGGGCTCCTTCCTTTCTCATTTTTATCCAAGTTTCTTTATGTTGTAATAACCTTTTAATTTAAATTAAAAATGATGTGGTATGATTTATCACCTACCCCATACTTCCATAAATAATTTTTAATGATTATATACCACTTTATCTCTCATTAGTTCCTTTCATGTACACCCATTATCATGCTAAAATTCTATAAGGGATTTCTCTCTTCTTATTTCAATTCAGGTATTTATCCAATATTATGCATCTAAATTCCATTTTATTTGTTGGGATATTATGTTACATGATTCCCTTACTTTATATTTCATGTATAAATTATGAGGGACCCATTTATCTCTCATAAAATCAACTTATGAATTTCTATATGACGATGTTATGCTCCCAAAATTGCTCCTCAATTTTCCAAGCCAAAATCATCCTATAGTAAATACCATACACATTAATCTATCAAGGGTATTAAAATTTATGAACTTATACTTATTTAATGGTACTTATTTTTATTTATTCCACATTCCTTAATTGTGTAATAACTTATGATGTTGAATGATTCTATGTTATATTATCCATGTGACATACTTAGACATTAAATGAAATGTTTATGAAGGGTGGTCCCTGATAGCACTCCAATACATTAAGTAATGTTTAGTATCACGATACACCATGTGAAATTAGGGTTTAATCATGCTAATACATGAGAAATGAGGGTTTACTCAGGATAATTCAGGTTCAATGAGGGTTTACTCAAGGTAATCCATGAGCAATGAGCCTTGGCTCATGCCAATATCATGTTGTATGTTGTTGCCACATTTCCATGTTATGATAATCATGTTATATCATGCCTTTATGTTAATTTTTATCTTATTATCCATTGAGATTAATATTTCCTAATATGTATTTTATTCTTCATGTTATTTCTTGTTTACTCCCTTACTGGTCTTTATAGCTCACCCCTTTCTTATGCATGTCCTCAGGTTATCCCATGCAGTGTTAAGTATGAATAAATGTATTGTTCATGTCAAAGAAGTTTGAAATAAAGATATTGTATTTCATATTTTAAGTTGTTATGTAATGTTACTAATTTACTAAGACACTATAACTCTATATCCTTGGATTTTTCTTAAGTACAAGTTTATGTAATAAATCATGTTTAATTGTGTAATAAATATTAGGGTTGTTATAGGTGGTATCATAGGATAGGTTTAGTTTTTTTTGGGATTAGGGTTATAAAACTCTAGTGAAAGACATAGGGATAAGATTGAGTATAAGAAAATAATCCCTAAAATTTGGTGAGTATAGAGTAAGTGGTTTATCACGAAAATACATCACAGTCTGGATATGAACAAATAGAGGTGGATCTAGCACAAATGTATCTAGGGGTAAAACCTGAAAACACTGCTTTGAGCTAGACTCGAATGGGAAATGGTGCACAACAATGAACCATGCTGCACTCTTGGTTCAAAACTTCTTAGGTATATTCTTTAGTAAATTCACAATCTTAGTATGAACCATTATTAAGGTAATAAAAATACCCCTAAGAATATATGCTGGGAAGTAGATCATGCATAATGTAGATTGAATCTTATAAGTTCATATGTTATGGAAATCAATGTAATTTATAAGTTATCCCTTTTTTTCATTAGATTCCACATTATGTGTTTAACAGACATACCCCTAACTTTTCTTTTATTCTATCCAATGGCTAGTAATAGGAGGACTCATGCTAAAAACCAATTTGACGTCAATGTGATGACTGTTCTAATGAGATGCCTGATCTAATGGGAGTGGGAATCACAAATTTGTTATGATACTCTCCCAGTTAACTCACATTTTGAATAGAAACATGTTTTGAGAGGAACTTTCATCCCGCCAAGAAAGAACATTCCATTATCGAGATCTAAATGAGAAAAGGCCTCCTACTTTCAATGGATCATCTGATCCCTCAATCGCGAAAAAATGGATCAACTCAATTGAGAAGATCTTATCCATCATTCAATATTCCGAAAAAGAGAAAAGTTTTTGGCTGCTTATCGTATGGAGGGTGAAGATGATCAATGGTGGAAATTGATCAAAAATACAAAGCCTGAGGAATAGATTGAGGCGTTGGAATGGAAGGATTTCCAAAAAATTGTTTTTGATAAATATTTTCCTCACACCCTCCGAATTAATATGGAAAAAGACTTCCTTACCCTCAAATTAAAAGTTGAAAAATCCATTGGAGCGTACATGGAAAACATCACATGGCTAGCATGATAAGCCTCTGTCTTTATCATTACCCCCCCAATGCAAGGTTTACTGCTTCTTTGGTGGGCTAAAACCTAGTCTACAGAAATTCCTAGAGATCCTTGACTTTGATAGCTATGAGGAAATTGTTCAATGTTCCATCAAAGTTGAAATGGAGATCATAAAATCTCAAGGGTATCATGGGGATAAGACGTAAAATTTGGACTTTAATTCTGGCGGTCTGAAGCATAAATCCAACGGTGCTAAGAAATTTCATCACCCCACTTGTTAAAGGTACGGAAAGAAGCACCCCATAAATTTCTTGAAGGGGACGAGGAAATGATTAAGGTGTGGAAGATAAGGGAACCTAGCCATTAATTTCTAACAAGAAAAAACCCGTTGTTGTGGTAGACGATAGGAATGCTTTGTTCAACCCTAAATGCATTGTTCATTACTACAACTACAAAGAACTATTTCACTTTTCAAACAAGTTCCTTAATCCAAGGGGTTTTAGAGGCATCCAAAAACCTCCAAGGAAGCAAGGGAGAGGTTTTGACATCACTATCCCCAAATAGAATCCCGAAAACAAAGTGGTGACAAGTACAGTAGTTATTAATTCATTAATAGTGAACATACTTTTTCATTTTGGATCTACACATTATTTTATATCCCAAAAGTTTAGTAGAATAGTCTAAACACAACAAAGAATCATGGAAGTTGTGATTTCAGTGAGAACACCAAATGGGGAAATTATTGGATCCCATAAATATAACTCCCCCCTGTCACAATTTGTGGATTGAAATTCTTGTAAAACCTCATCATACTCTCTCTAGTAAAATTTGATGCAATTCTGAGCATAAATAGAAACTCTATATATAGATCCAATATAAATTTCTAGGAGAGGGAAATAACTCTTGATATGGAGAATCAAGCCCCAATTATGTACAAGTGAATGATGTAGGATGAATCTTATTTAGAATCATCATCTCAATTATAGATATTACTACCCTATGAGCATGAATATCTTGATCAGATGATTTAGTCCAAGGAAGGAACCATCCTCTAAGACATTCCTATTATGAGGGAATTCACTGACTTGTTTCCTAAGGAATTTTCTGTTCTTCCTCCTATAATAGATGTTGAATTCCTTACTGATCTTATACCTAGGTCATTACCAATATCCAAGACTCTTTATAGAATGGATGTTGTGGAGCTTGAGGAGCTAAAGAAACAACTACAAGAGAATCTGGATAAATTGTATATACACCCAAGTGATTCACCATGGGGTGCACCGGTTATCCTTTTCAGAAAGAAGGCTAGGTCAATGTTCCTTTTCATTGATTATCGTGATCTCAAAAAAATCATGATAAAGAACAAGTATCTTTTTCCAAGAATTGATGACTTTTTAGATCATCTACATGGAGCACAATAATTTTTCAATGTGGATAAGTGGTTTGGATATTACCAGGTGAGGGTGAATAAGGATCATATCCCCAAGACTTCTTTTCGTACAAGGTATGAGCACTATGAATTCATAGTAATTCCTTTTAATATCACTAATTCTATAGAAATCTTCATGTAATTGATGAATAGAGTCTTTATAGATTACCTTGAAAATTTTGTGGTCGTATTTATAGAATATATTCTATTATACTACAAATACAAGGAGGAGCATGAGGAGAATTTAAGCACTGTACTGGTAACCTTGCGAAAGGAGAATCTCTATGAAAAGTACAAGACGTGTGAGTTCTGGTTGAAGGAAGTTTCATTCTTAGTGAATATCATCACAAGCAATGGAATATCTATGGATCCATCGAAGAAAAATCCAATTGAGGGATGGATGATGCGAACATCTGTGATGGACATTTGTTGCTTTGTTGGGTTAGTTGGATATTATCATTGATTTGTGAGAAATTTCTCATGATTTTCAAACCCTCTTACCAAGATAACTCAGAAGGAATTAAAGTTTTCTTGGAGTGATGAATGCAAAGAGAGCTTCAAGGAGTTGAAAAATGTTGCTTATCACTACACCCATGATCACACCACCCATAGGTGGAGAACTTTTCATTGTATTTAATGGTGCTTTGAAGAAGGTCCTGGGCTATGTGTTGATGAAAAATTACAAATTCATTGCCTATGATTCACGGAAATTGAAATTTCATGAGAAAACCTTTCAGAAACATGATCTAGAGTTGGCTGTAGTAATCTTCGCTTTGAAAATTTGGTGACATTACCTCTTTGGGGAAATGTGTAAAATATATACAAATCACAAAAGCCTTTACTATATATTCACATATAAAGAGATGAATATTCACCAATAAATATGGTTAGAGATGATCAAAGACTATGACAACTCAATTCACTACCATCTGGGGAAAACAAATAAAGTGGAAGATGCTCTAATTATAAAGGATCCAACAACTCTTTCATTGATGAGAATTAAAAAGGGTCCAATCTTCTTAGATTTGATAACGATGGACATGGGAATCAAAAATAAGGGAAAATCACCAATCCTTTCCCAAATTATTTCTCAAACATCTCTTCTGTAAAGGTTAAAGAACTATCAAAAGGATGATGTGGGATTTTAGAATAAAGTGGAAACTATCAGAAAAGGGAAATCCGAAGTTTTCAATGTTAATGAAGAAGGAATTGAGAGATTAGGGTTAAGACTATGTGTTCCATAAAATTTAGATTTAAAGAATGAACTTTTGGATGATTCACGTAGTTCAAATTTATCCATTCACCCAGGAAACACAAAGATTTATTGATATCTCTGAGAGAATTATTGGTGGGATAACATGAAAAAGGAGATTACTAAGTATACATCAAATTACCTGGTATTTCAGCAAGTGATTGCTAAGAGGCAGAAGTCTAAGGGGATGATGCAACCATTACCCATACCAACATGGAAATGGGATAACATTACCATGGAATTTTTCACCAAACTTCCAAAGACATCAAAATGAAAATTTTTTTTCTGGGTTGTTATGGATTGTCTTACAAATACTACACCCTTCATTTCAATTCAATAGTATTTATCATTGGATCAATTGAAATGAATATACATTAGAGAAGAGGTATTGATGTATGCTGTACCACTATCAATTATATCTCATGAAGATACAAGATTCACCTATAAGTTCTAGGAGAGTATCCAACATGCAATAAATACTAAGCAGAATTTCAGTACAGATTATCATCCTCAAACTGATGGCCAATCTGAGAAGAGTATCCAAACACTAAAGGACATGTTGAGAGCATGCTTAATGGTCTTTAAAGGAGGATATGATCAATATATTCTTCTGGTTATGTTCTATTACAATAGAAATTTCCACTCAAGAATCCAAATGGATCCTTATGAAGACCTTTATAGGAAGATTTGTGGAACAAAAACATGTTGGAAAAAATTTGGAGAGAGAAAAATTCTAGGTCCAAAAATGGTCGATGAAATGGTGGAGAAGGTTAAGACCATCTAGCAGCACATTAAAGATGCTCAGAGTCGACAAAAGATCTTTGCTGACAATCATCAATGATACCTAGAATTTGATTTTAGAGACATGGTATTCCTCCACATATCACCATGTAATAGAGGTATGAGATTTGAGAAGAAGGGACACTTAGTCCAAGATACATTAACCCTTTTGAGATCCTTGATCACATTGGAGCTGTGGCCTATCGACTAAAACTACCACCGAGACTGTGTCAAGTACATGATGTATTCCATGTATCACTTTTGAGGAAGTACATACCTAACCCATGACATGTACTCAATCCATAGGTGGTACCATTGGAGAATGACCTCTCCAATGAAGAGAAATTTATGAAGATCTTAGATTATAAGGAAAAATTCCTACGAAATAAGACAATTCCCCTTGTCAAAGTGTTGTAGGGAAACCAAAAGTTTGAAGAAGAAATGTGGGAACTAGAAGAAGTGATGAGACAGAGTTACCCTCATCTGTTTTAGTGTGGGAAAAGGAAATTTTGAGGGAGAAATTTCTTAAGGGGGTAATGTTGTAATGACTTGATCATTCATGAATAAAATTACTTTTCATTTAAATCTTATAGAAAACACTTGCACTCTTTTTTTATTATTGGGTTTAAATGACCGTTAAGTATCATTACAGTTGGAAATATATCCATTGAACAGTGATCACATGAATGATATAAATTTAAGGTTTTTAAAAATAATCCTTTCGAGACAAAAGAAGGAGAGGATGGCCTCATCCAGTAGACTGGGGATGTACGATGCTCATTTGTCAGAGCTAAAAAAGGAGGCAACTTTACTAGGATTCAATCTTGACCAATCCTAATTCGATCTTCAACATGTTAAGCTTGAATAGAATCACCTACGAGAGAAGTTCAAGTTAATAGATATTACCACTTGGGCGATGATATCCGACCCGCCCCAAGAGTCTGTCACCATCAAACACCTTACCATTAGGTGTTATGAAGGGTGTGATAAGGGGTTATGTAATATGGTATTAGTTGATTATAGAGTAATCCCTTTTTATAAATAAATTTCCTATTCCATTAATTACATTATGAAAATAGTCTTTCTTTAAAAATGATGAATTTGATAAATTGTCTTTTCAAGTAAAAATGTAACTTTTTGAGAAATATATACATTATTATATTAAAATGAGGTTTTTATTAATAATATTATATAAAAAAATTACTATAAATAATGATTATATAGGTTCCTTTTCTATAAATGATTAGGTATTTAGTTTGATAAGAGTTATATTTTTTTAACGATAAAACAGAAAGTGTATTTTTTTAAGAATTTATTTAAAAGAATTAGTGCTTTTTTGAAATAAATAATATTTTAAGAAATTATTATTATCAAATTAATTTTATGAATAATAAATGAGTATATAAATTTTATGAAGTGAAATGTAAATTTTATCAAGGTTTGAAAACTGTTTCGGTCAAAACATGTGAATTTTAAATAAATGTCGATTTCATTTTAAAAATGAAAATTCACATATTTTGAAAATTATTTAGATAAAATTAATATTATTTTGGGAATCATGATTTTGAAATTATCTAGCATTTAATTTTACATAATTTTCCCAGAAAATTGACTTTTTCGGTAAAAATTAAATACTGTATAAATAATATATGTGTATAATGACATCATAATGACCCCAAAATGATGTAATAAATACAAAAATGGATATTATAGGCCCAATATATGTTTTATAAATAAAATAATGTTATTTTATATTTTTTTTACTAATTTTATAAAGCCTTAGTGAATCCTTCAAAATGTATAATATATTTTATGATTTTAAATTCATTTCCTTGAGAGTGCGACTCACCTCCGCATAATAAAGAGAAATATTTTAATATTTTATGCCATTTTACTTATAAAATAATTTTTTATTCTCCTATTTGGAAAAAAACATGGACAAAAACCATGTTAAGGTTTGTTTTTTTGAATATTTAATTATATAGATTCCAAAACCTAAGTTTGTGGAATATTAAAGAATTTCACCTCTCATTTCCTATATAAACCCACCCAATATCCCACTTCCCTTCACTAAAAATAATTTTATCACGTACCTAATCTTCCCTCCTCTCTCTATAATCCTCCCAAGTTGCCCCACACTCTCCATAATCTCCTCTTCAATATCTTGAAGTCACACACTCAAGTAAGGGATTCCGTCCTTTCTCATTTTTATTCAAGTTTATTTATGTTGTAATACCCTTTTACATTCAATTAAAAATGTTGTTGTATGATTGTTAAACTCCCCTATAATATCCTCCTTATGTTTTAATGATGATATACCACTTTATCTATCATTAATTCCCTCCATGTACACCTGTTAGCATGCTGAAATTCTGTAATAGATTTATCTCTTATTATTTCCATTCAAGTATTTCTCCTATATTATGAATATAAATTCAATTTCATATGTTGGTATATTATGTTCAATTATATAATTACTTTATATTTAATGTATAAATGATGAGGTACCCATTTATCTCTCATCAATCCAACTTATTAATTTTTATATGACGACGTTATGCTGCCGAAATTGCACTGAGATTTTCCAAGTCCAAATCATCATGTAGTGAATACCATATCCATTTCTCTATAAAGGGTATTCAACTTTATGAATATATAATTATTTAATGTTAATAATTTATATTTATTCCAATTTACTTAATAATGGAATAAATTATAATATTTAATGATTCCATTTTATAGGATCTATGTGGCACACTTATGCATGAAATGAAATGTTTATGAAGGGTGCGCCCTGATAGCGCTCCAATGTATTAGGTAATATTTAGTATCATGATACACCATGTGCAATAAGGGTTCAATCATGATAATCCATGTGTAATGAGGGTTTAATCATGATAATTCATGTGTAATGAGTATTTAATCATGCTAATCCATGTACAATGAGCCTTCGCTCATGCCAATACCATGTTGTATGTTGTTTCCACATTTCCATGTTATGATAATCATGCTATATGATTCCTTTATGTTCATGTTTATATTATGATCAATTGATATTCCTATTTCCTAAAATGTATTATATTCTTCATGTTATTCCTTTTTTACTCCATTACTGGGATTTATTGCTCACCCCTTTCTTATGTACGTCCTCAGGTTATCCCATGCACTATTAAGTATGAAGGAATGTGTTGGTAATGTCAAAGAAGTTTGAAATAAAGATGTTATATTTTATGTTTTAAGTAGTTATTTAATGTTACTAATTTTCAAATACATTAGACCTTTATATCCTCATAGTTGTATTAAGTACAATTTTATATAATAAATCATGTTTATGTATGTAATAAACTGTAGGGTAGTTATAGTTAGATGTACAGTTTCTGAAATTTTGTGACCCAAAATATTTGACCTATTCTAGTGGATCTAATAACACTCTAAATTTTTTTAAAATAGTTTGGCCTACCCAGTTTTTTATGTTTTTGAATTTCCTAAACTACCTCTCCAAAATTTAACCCCATTTCACCCCTTATTTTTCTCACTATCAACCCTTTCCTTCCTAGACTCACATATCCTCTCCATTAATCCCATATTATCTTAATGTTTTGGTGGGTTTGACTTGTATTATTCATGTAAGATTCATGTATGTGTTGTATCTTCTGTTATCTTGGTATCTCCACTCTTTTGACATGATTTTACTTCTACTCGGTGGTTTGAATGGCCTAGATCTTCTGCAATCCGAACATTATAGAACCAGTTTTGATGTTTATGTTTTATTTATACTTATAGAGTATCTCATATCCAACTGGATTTCATTTCCTAACCATTTCTTATTTGTTTCAAGAAAAAATGTAGGTGGTTTCTTATTATGAAATTATTTGAAAAGTTAATTATTTTTCTTCAAAATATAATCATATCCTAAATTGTGATGTGTTTGAATTGGTGATTCCAAAAATGTTTTGGTGTGGGTGTTAATATTTAAAATTGGTTCCCCTTTTTATGTTGATTCATAATGTTATTCTAAGCATGTGGTGATATGGTAAATGTTAAATATTGTTTCCTTAGTGATAAAATGGGAAAAAACACATGGGATTAACATATACCTAGGAGGGAATACTCATTCTAGTACACTAGCTGTGTCAGCAAGGCCTCAGTCTAGTATCCCTGGTATGATTACACTACAACTCCAATTAAACTACATGATGATATGGGTTAACCAGACTATAAAATTGGCTTTATTCTCTCTAGTGGCACATTCATGGTTTGAGATACATGCATGTGGTTCATTCAATGAGAGTACTAGGATCATAAGAACCCATTTACCCTAACTATATAGGGATTTTCCATGATTATTATATTCTATTTTAGCTACGTACCATTTTATCTGTATTCTTAAATTGGTTATTAATGAAAAAAGTAGTTTTTAACTTAATTTTTTCAACTAATTGAAAAAAAACATTTTTATTTGTCTTATAGTGTCAATTTATAGAATAGTTGGTGGGATACAACTAGTCATTTTCACTCACATCGTATATACACTCATTGGGTGTAAGTTGAACTTATTCTATTTGACCTAGGTAAAGGAAAATCTTTATATGGAGGTAGTGGGTAATCTTTTTAGTGGTTTCATTTGGGATAGGTGTTAAAGGTGTGATATTAGATGATGTGCCTTATTCCATGAGGATACTTTTTGGTTATTTTTGGGACAAATCCACTATTTGTTAATTTTAGTTTTGTTTATGGATGTAAAATTTAAACTTGTAAAAAGTTTTTTATTATTATTAGGATTTTTTTTATATTTATCATGTATATGTTGTATATATTTTCTTATTAGGTTAAAATAATTCATAAAGTATTTATTCAATTCCAAGGAACTAGGTTACAGCCTCTGGGGACCAGGAATGACCTTTTTTCCTTTCCCTAGGTTGGTTTGGGTGTCGGTACAGATGAATACCTTGTATTTTTTATGAAAAAAAATATTATTATAGGGTTTTTACTATCCATTGGGTCCTTTTATTTTGGAAATGTCTAGATATATTGGATCAAGGAATGTCGGGGCATGCAGATTTGGTTACGAGCAGGGTTTCTAGACAACACACCTCATGAAGGTCCTCATGTTTCCATGGGATGGGGAAAATATATTTTTACTCCTCCCTAGGTAATAATGAACATGATATAGGCCAGGCATGGGAACCAATGTGGGGTGGAGTGGATTGGGTTTTTTGGTCTTAATGTGATTTATGTGACTGTTTATTCATGATTTTTATTTAATTCTACATGGTTTGATGAAATTATGATTTATTTTTTTAAGTAATGTAGTATCATTCCTCTATATAGACCTTATTTATAGCCACGTGATTATGTTGGAGATAATTATTCACCATTTGATCAGAGATTTATAGAGGGAGTGGTTTGGGATATCAGAGCCATGGAGTTGGTAGAGGGATTATGTCCTTCTCAAGTTAGGGAAGAAGATTCCGGACCAGAAAAGGACAAATACCACAATTTTATCAAGAATAATACCTATTTATTCTATGGATGTATTTATCCCCAAGAATTATAAGATTGGATATATATAATTTAGATTATATTTTAGTTCTTATGGATTCATGATGAAGTCAAAGTGATATGTGATTTGTTTATGTTAGAAGACCCTAGTCATATGTGCTTGGAGAGCCTGGTTCATTCTAGACTATTTGTGATTATGGGTTGGATGAAATTTAAATCCATATTCATTGAGTAGTTATTCCTTGATACAATAACCCTTTGTATGTTTTAGTAGTTCTTGGACCTTTATCTAGGGGATTATTTTTTGTTGGAATATTCTAATCACTTTTTAGAACAATTTAAATTTTCTATCAAGCTGGTTACTAATGAAAATATGAGATCCCATCAGTTTAAAATAGAACTATATCCAGCTATCCAATTCAAGGTATTCTTGTTTAAATTGAAGAATTATAATGAGGTGGTTGATCAGGATTTGATGGGGGAGATCAATAAAGCAGGTATATAATGTTTGATTGGGATACTTCTAGCTCCAGGATAGAGTTGGGTGGGATTATCTAAAATGAAGAGAAAGTGAGGGGAGATAGGGAATAATTGTGGTGGTCTCTATAGATATACACATCAACCACCTTCATCAGCAGTAGTATGTGTTGGAAATATTGTGTTTCATCAATGAGGAAGGCTTGAGTGCATGTTGTCTTCATTTCTAGTTCTACCCAAGGTGTTCCATATTTTTGGATGTATAATACATATATAAAGGTATTATATGAGTGTCCTTAATTATCATAGTGGTGTAGGTTCTATAGATCCTTGAGGATCTAAAACTCTTTCAAATGCTTTAAGGACTATAGGATCTCATTTTAGTGAATTTTATGGTAGGTAAAGATCCTATTATTAGAATATTTACCTTAAAGTATAGCCACTAGTTAACAGTTAACCCGAGGATTAGATAGAGATGAATTATATGCATGCTACGAATTAGGAACCCGTGGAATCTCATGCGGTCCCAAAGATAATTAGAGGTACTATTCTTGTTTCATCGTCCTTGGTAACTACTTTTTTTTGATATTGTTACTCTACACTCATTTATTTATGCTCACATTATCAACTTACTTAAACTCCTAACTAAACATATCGTGTATTCTATGGAGTTGGTCACATGTCCAAGAAAGAGAAAGGAGAAGGGTTTTAAATTCTTATCTTGTTTTGTCTCCTTATCAAAAGTTGAGCTGATGTGGGACATATTTTTCTTAGATATGGACCTATTTGAAAAAATATTATGGATGGATTTGATGAAGTTCTTCAAGGCTCAAATCTATTGCTACCATCAGAAGGTGAATTTGAATTTCCCTAATGGGGGTAGTTGGGGGTTTCAAGGAAAATAGAATAAAAAAATCTAGATTATAAGACCTCCACTTCTAAAATTAGTTGGGATTGTATTTTAGGTATCTTCCATCTTATTAGAAGATGATGAGAAAGTCTTATAGAGTGGGTTTTCTTCTATGGTTAGTCAATTCCCAAAATAATTACTAAAGAATTTTTCCATATTACCTCCTAAATAGGATATATATTTCACCATTAATTTTGCGTTGATATCTATTCCTTTTGTATCTCATGTACCCCACCAAATTTAGGGAGTTAAAGCTTATGTTTGATAATTTGGAATCCAAAGGTTTTACACATCTGGGTGTGTCTCCATGGGATATTCTACTACTCATTTCTAATATTGTTTATGGGTCCCTTTATTTATGAATCTATTATCATAAGATAAACATGGTAATGATTATGAATAAATACCTTGTTACCTAAATTACTAACATCCTTGACCAGCTTAAAGGTGAAATATGGTTTTTAAAAACTAAACATCATTTAGGGTATCACTAGTTTAGGGTAATATAACTCGATGTTTCAGGGATTTATTTCCGAAGATGGTATGGACATTTTAAATACTTGGTAATGTTATTCATATTTACTAATGTTTCTATTGGTTTTATAAACCATATGAACCAGGTCTTTGATATATACATTTACTATTTTATCATGGTGTTTTTTATGACATCCGAGTTTACTCAAAATCATAAGGGTGTAATAAAAACACTTGAGAATAATCCTAGGAATACTGTGAGACCATTTATTTTATTCTATGTTGTATAAATATAGATTATAGATTAAGGAAGATATTTTTTGGGTTATGTGATGCTGGAATGGGGGGATTTAGTTAATCCAGATAAAATTTGATTAGTGATTTCATAAGAAGTGTTGAGGAATCTTTTCAAAATATGAAACTTATTTGGGCCTAGAAGGGTACTATAGATAGTATATTAAAGAATTTTCCCAACCCTCCTCACCTATGAAGACTCTCACCTAGAAATGGGGAAAGTTTCTATAGAGAATAGAATGTCAAGAGTCTTTTGTGGATCTTAATACTTGGTTGGAATCCAATACTATATTAATGTTACATGAGGAAGGTTAGAGTTATGTGGTATATTGTGATTATTCTAGCAAAATATTAAGCTGAATTCTTATACCGGGTGACTGGGTGGTGGTGTATGGATCCCAACAACATTGTCCACATGAGAAGAATTACCCGACCCATGACCTTGATCTTGTGGTTTTGATGTATTCCCCCAAGTTCCAGCATGAAAATATTTTTTGGTGAAAATTTTAGGGCATTCCCAAAACATAAAATATTGAGCTAAATCTTCTCCAAAAAGGAATTTATACTGAGGAAGATATAGTGGATATAATTTTTCCACAAGTTTGAAATCTACATCATTTACACTCTAGGTACATTGAATTTAGTTTTTGATTCCTTGAGCATGAAATTTCTAACACAAGAAATGAAGAATTATAGTAGTGAGTGGATACCTATAGAAATGTTTCCCAGATGTATCTTGAAGCCAAAAAAAGAGAGGTGGTATGATTTTTGGCAAGTATAAAAGGGATTCCTTCTCATCTAGAGATGATTCTGGGAGAGAAAAAATGATGATTTGTTTTCGTGATCTTGACAACCACTAAATGGTGGGGAGGTACCCCCTGAGTGGTCCTTGTCTCCTAATGTAATTATTTTTTGAGAGATCATATGGTCACTAAAATCTATTTGAGGATAATGGGGGTGTATGAATATCATCATTTATAGTGGTATGTCCATCATGGTGCCAAAAGGATTCTTTGTGATGTGTGAGGTTGGTTCTAGTGTCTAAGAATATTGTGTGACATTACTGACCTTATTTCTCGATGTTATACTTACCAATAAGTCAAATCTCAGCACCAAAATCCCTTAGGCTTACATAAGCCTTTCCTCATACCAAATTGGAATTGGGATGATTTATCCATGGATTTTATCATTGGGTTACCATCAGAACCCAGAGGAAGGAATTTTATATGGTTGTTCATTGATCATTTGACTAAATCCTCCCATTTAATCAAAATCATGGAAACCACCATAGTGGAGGAGCTTTGTTAATTGTATGGTATAAAGATCATGAGGATTTATGGTGTTCCATATTTTATAGTTTATGATAATAAACCATGTTTCACATATTATTTTTGGAAATAAATCTATAAGGTAATGGGTTAATCAATCAATCTTAACATGGAATACAATCCACAAATGTATATATAAATGGGTGGGATAAACTTGATCATGGATGAAATGCTTCCCACCTGAGTGTTGGAATTTAGAGGATCATGGGATAATCATCTAGGGTTGGTATATTTTTCATAAAACAATAGTTATACATAATCAAATAGGATAAACCCCTTTGAAGCTCTATAGGTTTGTCCATGCGGGTTTCCTCTATACTGGATGAAAGTTAGGGAAAAATTTTTAGTGGGGGAAAATATCATAAATGAAATGAATGGAAATATTTTGAAGATCAGACAAGGGTTGATGATATCTCAGATCCATTACAAATCATATTCTAATCAATGATTCTATGATTTGAAATTCTCATTGGTTGATTAGGTGTTTCTAAAGGTGAAACCTTGTTTAGAACATCAACATATTGGAAAGAAGGGGAAGCTTACTTTAAGGCATGTTAGACCTTTATAGATTTTCAATAGAATCAGTAAGGTAGCATATTTATTATCATTTCCTTCTCAGTTAAAATTGATCAATGATGTTTTGCACATCTCTTAGTTTAAAAAGTATAATACGGACCCCTCTCATGTGTTGAGTTGGGAATGGCTTTATTTAGAACATGATTTATTAATGAACGAGCATCCGATTTGGATTTTTTATAACTATGTGAAGTTACTATGAAGGAAATCTATTCTAATGATTTATTTCCTATTGAAAAAAAAGAATGAAAATCATGATACATGGGAATAGAAGTCTTGAGTGGAATGAAAATGGACTAACTTATTCACTAACTATTATACAGATTGACCTTTCAAGGTTGGAAAGTGACATAGTGGGGAGAATGTTCACATTCACGGTTCCATTTTTAGGTATTTTTTATTTATTTATTTTATTTTTAAATGTGAATTTTTTGGACATTTTTTCTTAAAAAATTATGTTTTTTAGGAGAGGTAGGTGAATGGTTGGCACATTATTAGGTGAAACCGTGCACCAACCCCATAATATCATGTAAGTTGGGATAGTGGGCCTAGAGTGACTACATGGTTAGGTGCATGTCTTGTTAAACTAGACGTCCCAAAACATATGGCCTCTATTAGTGGAACCATAATCACTATCATGGTTGGAACATGTTTGGGAAAGCCACGTGGCTAAACTATGTTAAATACATAGTTTTTAATGTTTTTAATTTTTCAAAACTCCCATCACTTATTTAACCCCCATTCACCCCTTATTTCTCCCACTCTTGACACATTCCTTCCTATTTATTCCATTCCTCTCCATTACTCCTCTCATGGATCAATTTTTGGGATGTTTTTCCTTGTATTATTCAAGGAGGCTTCATGTAAGAGTCTTACCATCCCTTCTCTTAGACTCTATTATCTTCATTACTATATTTTCTTATACCCAGTGGTCAAATAGAATAGGGTTAGTCTAATATGAATTGTATGCAATGTGTATTGATTTTTATGGTTTTTTCATTTCTCTATAATATCTCATATCATTTTGCATTGTGATTCTAAATAGATTATTAGTGGTTTCAAAGAAAAAGGTTGGTGAATTCTTGTTGTTCCATTACATGACATGTTATCATCCATTATTAAGAATTTAATCATCTCTAAAATTGAGTTGTGTGCGAATCGATTGTTACAAGGATGTTTTAGTGTGGGTTTTAATCTTTAAAATTGATTTATCATTTTTTATTAATTCATAATGTGATTCTTGGCATGTGGTGATTTGGTAAATGTGAAGTATGGTTTCCTTATTTGATGAAAATGTGAAAAGGGAATGTGAATCATGGGAACCTAGGAGGGATGACTTGGTCTAGTATGATAGGTGAGTGGGAAGAACCTCTGTTTTTACCCCTATTATAATTACACGAAATCATTAACTAAAATAAATGATGATATTGTTTACCACCACTATAATATTGGATTTATCTTCTATAAAAGCTCATTCATGGGGAGATATATTTGTATGTGGCTAAATCAATTAGAGTAGAAGAATTCTAGGACCCCATTTATCCTAGATACAAAATAATATCCCATGGTGATTATATTCTATTTTTACTTACATACCAATTATTTTTGTTTTCTTCAATTCAAATTCAAAGTTAAAAAAATGTGTTAACATAATTATTTCATTTATTTTCAAAAACTAGAATCCTTATTTTTATTATAAGGGTTATGTATAGAACCCTAGGTGTGATCCTACTAGTCATGTGTGAGGACACCCTACATACACTTAATGGGTTTATATAGACCTTGTTTTCTCTAACCCAAGTAAATTAAAGGCTTCATATGGATATGATGTATACTATTTTTAGTGGTTTCTTTTGAGATAGGTGTTGTAGGTGACATAGAAGATGATTTCCCTTATTTCATGAAGATAATTTTTGGTTATTTTATTAGCCCCTACCTATTTTATAAATTTTGGTTTTGGAAATGGATGTAGACTTTAAACTTGTAAATAGTTAATTTTATTGCTTTTCTGATGGATGATTGTTATATCGTTCATATGGATGATTGATACTACTCTTATCAAGGGATAATCATTACTTAAGGAGTTCTTCGATGTAAATACACTAATTTCAATCCTGTGGGGATTGGGAATAGTTTTGGGCCTTTACAAAGGTTGATTTGGTTTTCAATATAGATGGAATCCTATACCGGTTCATTACAATGAAGATCACTTGAATATTGTACTAAATACCCTATGGAAGGATAATTTTTATGGATTTTTTTTCAAGTGTGAATTTTAACTAAAAATGTTTCATATTTGGTTAATATAATATGAAGTGAGGGTATATCAGTGTATCCGTCAAATATGTAACTTATTTAACATTGGACTAGCCAGACCAAAATGACTGAAATCAAATATTTTCTTAGATTGGATGCATATTATTGATTCATTTGAAGTATTTATCACGTCAATCTATTACATTCATTGAGTTTACTTTTAACGTAGTTATGATCCATTGGACTGATTAATTTTAATAAAATTTCAAGGAAATTAAGTAAAGATAGTTAAGGAACTAATGCTCACACTACCTTATAATGGATAAGTGTTTATGATTTATAGTAATACATTAATGAAATTATAGAGATTCATTCTTAATAAAAATGATATATTGATAGATTATAACTCATTTTAATTGAAGGTTTATAAGGAAAATTTATTGACTCATTATATGGAGTTAAAAATAGTAATCATTACATTAATTATATGGATGAATTATATTTATGAATATTAGTGTGATATATAGACCAATTATAAATTTAATAATATAATATCCCTGTAGGAGTTGAGTATGTTCTAAAGAAGACGGTTAGAGTTGATTAATGATTATGATTTCCCAATACATTATCAATATAGGAAAGAGAACATGGTGGTATATGTATTGAGTCTAAATGATCATGCTATATTATTTATGATGAGGATAAAAAGATGCAATAGTTATGGATTTTCAATTGATGTACCTATAAATATTGAAGAATGGGGAGAAATATTTTTCTACTAAAATGAGTTTTAAACCATCTATAAATGTGATAATTAAAGTGGTGTATAATTAAGATGTAGATTTTAAAAATATTTCGATAATCATTCTTGAGTTAGACATTGATGGTGATGAAATGAAAAAGTTCACAAACTGAGTATATATCCCATTAATACTAGACTTGGAGAAAGATCTATTTGATGAAGTTCATAGATTATGATTCTCTATTAATCCTAGAATTATGAATATATATAGAGATATAAAATATATTTTATGTGGGAATAAATAAATTGAGATATTATAGAACATTTTTCTTGGTTCTTACTATGTTATCAAGTTAAGTATGAGAGACAGAATTATATGGTGATATTAAAACAATTACCTAAACTAGAATGGAAATGGGAAACAACACCATGTATTTTGTTGTTATAATATCGAAGATATCTAAATTCAATAATGTTATTTGGGTTTTAGGAGTTTTTCTCAGGATGTCTTCACACTTAATTTTTATTAGAGAATGGTTCACATTTGGAAAACTTGAAAGGTTATATATTGTGGAAATGATATATTTAATGTGATCGATATTTGTGGTTTTACTAATGGTTACAGAGAAGACTTAATAAATCTAAATATATTGGGATGTGTTTTAGAACTTGTAACAACCTAAGATATTAGAAAAGAAAACTATGTTCAATAGCATACTATACAATCAACACTGATCTTAAACAACCTGTGATGTATATAACAGTTATAACCTAGCCATTAAATTGGTGGGTATGAATAATAATAAATTATTTGAAAACAAATATATATAAATATATATATATTTTATACTAAATATAAACTTTTTTTTAAATGTTTATTAAATAATATATCAATTTTTAGTAATGTAATTTTATTCTTTTAAAATACGTTTTCTTCAAAAATGTTTTTATTGATTTTCATGAAAAAATATTACAATTAATATTTATAACTTTTATAAAATTTAATTGATAAAAATAACTTAATTTTTTAAATATTCAAATCATAATTTACTTTGGATAATTTTTTATATTTTTTATAAAATATTGATTTTTCAGTGAATAGTGAAAATAACGTTTTTTGTACAAAAGTCATTTCTTTTCAAGAAATTATTAAAATTAAAAGATATATTATGTTTTGAATATGTTTTAAAGGAACATAAGTTTTATTTTTTTATATTTAATGCACTGAATTTCTTTTTAATCAACCTAATATTGGTTTTTAGTATAATTTTTTCATTGGGTTTGAAAACAGGATTTTTCTAAAAACTGTATTTAAGTGCATAATGATTCTATTTTTTAATTAATTAAAAACCCCTTAATGAGTAATTATGTAAAATAAATATATATATTATATATTAATAAATATTAATTTACATTAAAACAATAATTATTATTATTCATAGAGTTTAAATA
This sequence comes from Viscum album, assembly GCA_963277665.1. Classification (NCBI taxonomy): domain Eukaryota; kingdom Viridiplantae; phylum Streptophyta; class Magnoliopsida; order Santalales; family Viscaceae; genus Viscum; species Viscum album. The sequence continues at coordinate 692,132,555 of OY728161.1, read as the reverse complement.
AAATCATTGTTTCCTTGAAAGGTTCATTTCATGAAACCCTCTTTTTCCTCGCACCTGTGAGTTTGATTTTATATTAAATTTTGAAAATTATGTGAATTAAATTTTGAAAAATAGATTCCATATTTTTAATTAGAATAATTTATATTATATAATAATTTAAACTTAATTTTTACCCTAATTAATATTGAAAACAATAGAAATAAATTCTCATGGTTAAGATGAAAATGGGTTTACTGATGAGTTAAACTCAAACTATAAGGGTCAAAATGGACTAAAAAATTGTATATAAACTATTTTATTACTATTTTAGGAACTTATACTGTATAATTATTGATAATTATCAATTTTTGATCCTTTTTCCATATAAAAAACATAAGTATACCTTTTTATTTTTAAAAACAATAATTGTTCCATTCACCTCACTTATAAAAGGCCACCCCTAAAATCTATTCATCACATATTCAAAATATTTTTTTTCTAATAATAAATTTAAAAATATCTTCCTAAATTCCATACCCTCATCCTATAATATTTTTTGTTGATAAATCCATTCTAGTAATACTTTAGTTATAATCCAAATGAGGCGGTCCGAGAAGAGGTGAAATTCCAAAATATGTGTTTTTATTTATTTCTTCTTATACATAATTAAAATATTATGAACATATTCTCACATGATAAAAAATATATACTATATATTGATATGTTATTATAGTAATTTCATAAACTAAATCCATCTACTATTCCATCAAATGGGATATGAAATCATCATTCATCCGTACGATGAACTACCGCCTCATTAACTGATGTCATTTAATTTCAATTATAACCTATCGTATCCTGTTAAAATGATGGGTTTAAAGTATATATATATATATATTATATTTTTAAGAAATTTATACTTATGTATTTATTATAATACATATACCTCTTTACTTTCTATTCCATGGTTGATACAATGATATAACTCATGTGTACCGTGGACTCCCGCCTCACGTTGTAATGTGATTCATTTTTCACTAACACTTTACATGGATGGTAATAAGGATAATTATAATGAATTTTTATTATTTAAATGCTATAATAATAATACTCTTGAAATATTTATCATTTTGAAAATATAATATACCATTTTCGTTCTTACACTGAAAAAATTATAACGTTTTTTCATGTACCTGTGGACTACCGGCTCCATGAAGTGATGTGATTATTTTCTCATCACCACATCACAAGAATGATATATATAAAAATATTTTCAGAAATAATATGGTATTTATGATGTTATTTTCATTATTTAAAGATAAAATAATACATAACTTCTATCCATAATGATCATTGAAAAATGAAAATATTACTCATGCATACGTACAACCTACCGTCTCTATGATCGTAACGTAATTTGTATGAACCTAAGTTTTCGTACAAGTTAAAAAAAATTATTTTGATTTTAATGTTTTAATATGTCCTAATGTGAGTACCAAATTTAATCATGGGTGTTTTAGGGGTGTCTTGGGCTTTTTCGGAGCTTGGGACCCTAGCTTTTAGGGTAAAAAATACATGGTGCACGGTTAGTGAAAAATGTGTGGTGAAGGACACATGGTTTAACAAACCATGTGAGTTGTGGGAGGAGAGTAGGGGAAGGCTACACAGTTAGGAAAAACTGTGCAATTTGGGCCGCACTGTAATGCGACAACCTCTATAATTTTGATAGTGTATTTTTTAATTGTTTCCACGTAGTTAGTCAAGCCATGAGAGGAAACCATGCGGGTGACCCTTTCCTACAGCTATCTGTGCACCTAATCCATGAAATACTGGTATTTTTGGGTAAAATGACCATTTTACTTACTAAATTTTTAATCCTAAATCTATTTTCTACCTATTATTCATACGCATAGCAGCCCCTCCCCTTTGAGAGCTCTCTTGGTCGACTATTCTTGGATATCATGCGGGATCTCTGTTCGATCTATAATTCAAGTGCCGATCATGTTATTAGATCTCCATTAGTGACCAATTTATTTATTTTTAGCCATTATTCATTCTTACGGATATCAGTTGCGTTATTTATTATTAATATAATCTTCCATATTTATAGGTTCTTCATCTGTTCTTCAAATTTCTCACGATTTGAGTTAATTAAATTCCATGATACTTTTTGGAGGATATTTCTCCAACCTATGGACACCCATGGGGTGTTCCTTGTATTTTACTTGTATTTTCCATTTGTTGAACCACCCAAGCGGTGTGTTCTTGAGCTTTAATAGTAATAGGAAACCTCTATATAAATGAAATTAATTAAATGGATTATTGGAATATTTTTTATTTTACCTTTCATGTGATCCTTGATTTAATGGTTTATATTAAAATAGAAATGCTTAAATGTTTTATTTAGAAAATATGCAAATGAGTGGGTAAACTCATAGGATATGTTAAAATTTAAATTGCGAACAATGAGTGTGTAAACTCATTGGTTTGATCTGATTTTGAATTATGATTTATGAGTGGGTATAATCATGAGATGAAATGGAATGTGAATGGCTATACTAGTGGGTAGACATATATGACATGAAATGGTGAATGATTCCTTAGATTAATTATAGGATTCTCTTTGGATATTGAATGCGGTAGTGGATTCCTTGGATATAGTATGTTTCTTGGGTATTGATTCCATGGGATGGGTTGGGCCTTCCAACTCTTTATATCCAGATTGATTGTACTCTTATAGGAAATATTCGACTCACATGCTCCTAAGAGTCCAACTAGGGCCTAATTGAGTTTCCATCAAGATTATCCTGGAACTTGTTGAGTATGACTTGGTCTTCTATAGCTTTGATCTGGATCTTTGTGGTCTGACGCTTTAATTATATGGCAAGGCCATGAGAAATATGAAATTATTGGTTGAATGTATTATCCATGGATGTTTTGATGCTTATGGTGGTATGGAATGGTGATGGGTGATATGGTTCAATGGTTCCTTGAAGAGACTATGGTGTTTATGTTTTTTTACTTGTAGATTCCTTGGTATAGAATCTGAAACTTGTTTTGTAGGGATCCTATTGAGGCTTTGTGGTATCATTTTTAGCAGTTACATGATAGGGGAATATTTAAATTTATTTATTGATTACCAGTTTACTTGAACACTATTGTCTTGTTATATCACTTAGCCTAGAATTGTACAGACCTTTGGGTGGTTAACTACCAGGATTGTATCTCACACCCTATTTAGGACTCATTTGGGTACCCAAACAGACTATTTTGATGTAGATAGGGATCATAATTTTTTTCCAAAGTTTCAAGGTTGATCTTATTCCATGATTTGGAGAAGGGGAACATGTGATCAAGCTGAGGCTCATGATGATATCTAGTGATAGAACTATTGGTCTTTTTGGTATTTTGGATACATGTATTATTATGTACTACTTTTTTTATTTTTTTTATTTTCTTAGACACATAACATGTATCATCATTTTGTATATGAAATGACTTCTGGAATTGTTTTTATATCAATATTCCACTATTTACATTTTTTTGGTTTTTATACTACATCCGTTACTTACATGTTATTCTTTCCATTGTGTTATACTCTTGTAATGAGGGCATAGTCTTCCCATGAACACACCTATTCCCTCACTTCTAATCAACAACCTCTTTCATTTTGGGAGATGCGGTTGAGGCTATATAGCCAACCAGATTAAGGGCACTATTGAGTGGAATCTAGGTCCAAGATGTTACAAATTGGTATCATAGAATTATTTTCTTGTTTTCTTTATTATTTGGAATACATAGGAAGGAATACAAAGAAATAGGAGTTTTCAAATTATCTATGACTGAGAGTAGCTACCCAACATACACGAAAAAGCTAAATTTCCTCAAAAGAATTTTTTTTCTGGATTTTTCCAATTATAGTTGATTTGATTCTACTGTTTGGTGATTCACTTGAATTGTGATGTTATTATTGATATGATTATGGTTTCTATTTTGTTTTAACCTGATTATATGGGGTATTCCATCTCATACATCATATAGGCTCTTTACATGAATCAAATGCCTTGAATTATACCATGCCATATAGCATGCATTTTCTATTTGTTTGCTACTGTGATAGGTTCTAAGATATATGTACCTTCTATTGTGATTGGTTTTTGTGTAGTGGATAGAGAAAGAGACTCTATTTCAGTTTATAAAGAGTATGGTTCCATATGGATAGGAAAGTGACACACCATTTTATTCAATATTTTTATTAGAATTTGATATGGTATGGATTATATGGGAACCATATTTTAGTTCATGAGGAGTTATGGGTCCTCATGGATTGGAACTTGGTGAACCATTGGTTAAAACATTTCAACAAATGAATGATGGAAATTAAAGTTAAAATGAGTTTTAATTGAAATGGAAACATGAAACTATAAAAAAATACGTGATCAAGACCCGACTTTTGAGTGGGAAATAGACTCATTCTCTAGTGGTTTTTGGGGACTATTTTTGTTACACTCATAGTTTTAGGAGCAGGCATTGCAGTATAACCTTGTTCTAGGAGGGGTTTTGACCTATACTATGTTTTTTATCTATGAAAATTGATGATTTTCAATTCCAAGGTTTGTGTTAGAAATTTTAGAGGCATGCTGCTATGATGACCTACGACCATATTCTAAGAGGGTGGAAAAGACAAAGCTCTAGATGGGGTGGAATAGGGGATACCAATGGATCCTCCTTTAGTGATAGTTGTGGAACCAACTATTATTCTAAATATAGGTTCAAAGGAACTGTCTAACAAGGGGTTTATCACTTCATGAAGATGTTTAAGGGATCCATGAAACCTTATTTATGTATGGATGAGATGATGCTTGTGTTCTTGTAATATCATCCTCCCATGTTTTTGAGAGACTGTAGTCCACTGATTGCAAAGTTGCAGCTTTAGACTACACTATAACTAGATTAGAATTCTGAGCCACCTCCTGAGAGGAGTGTAAATCTCATGACTTACATGCTCTGTGGGGTAAAAAATCATTGGTGGGATGTGCTGAACTAGGCTGATATGCTACGAGACATGGTTTGGGATAATTTACAAACCAGGTTCTATGATTACTTTTCTTGATACCCTGAGAGCTTAAAGGGATATCAAGTTTATATGTCTAGAGTAGGATACAATGACTGTAATGGGTTTCCTTTTAGTGAACCTAGTTTATGTTATGGGGTATTTTTCGGTCATCTTCCCTTCTTATAGGATTTAGAGCTTAACCCCATGAGGGTTTTTACATGTTAAATGGGATGGCACAATTTTCCTTATAACTGGTACTTGATATTTCCCATTTTAGATTTGGTTTATGCTGTGATAAGTGATCATTGTTCTATACACTTAAATTTAACATAAAGAGGTGTTATAGCTTGAATGCTTGATTAAGGGTTAGGTTCTTCTATTGTTTAAAAATATTTGAGAGGGATCATTAGCATTTTCATGATCTTTAGTTAGTTTCTCTTCTTAGGTTAGGTTGGATCTAGTGGATGGGTGGTAAGGATTTATGACCTTGAAAATAGACTAGACGAGGGGAGTTAACACCCTTATAACTCAAAGTTGTGACAAATGATCATGATGTTTTTTCTAAAAGGAAATACCATTCGAGTACCGATTGTCCCTTATAGGAAATATGACCCTGAAATAACACCCATGCTAATGGTTGGATGTCTGGTTCTTGGAGTTCAAGGGGTTTTATTTTCTATAGGTGGATACCCAGTGAGTGTCATCTATATTATTTTTCATTAGTGTGACAATCCTTCAGAGATCACACCCCTTCATATATGCTAAGAGTGATCAGGGCCATATAGATGACGTTTGAAGGTGATTCCATTATGCCTTAAATGATAGAATCTTACCCTGGTAGGTTGAGGTTCCATGTTCATTTCAGTTTATCCTCCTTTCGAAGAGTTTTTCAGGAACCTTGGATTGCATGTAATATAATCCCTTATGTGGGTTTCAGTTCTCATGTGAGGAACCATAGAGAAATGTGCTCAAACCTAGTGGATCGTATATTATACATTTTTCCTTGGGCGAAGTTGTATACCTGGATGTCCCAATCCTGACTTAGACCATATTAGGTTAGTTATGATTAGTTTAGTAAGTAAAACCTATGTGAGAAGTAGGATCGAGGTATATGATTTCCTTAATGGTAGTGATCTTGGTTTATGATTGTTATTGACTAATTCTCAGGTCCTTCATTTTTGGAATGGTGATGCCTTTTCCTTCTGGATGTACCATGGGTAATCATTTATCACAACTAGATCAATGGGTGGGATTGTTTATGTTATTCACCCATTCTATTGGTGGTGGCTTCATTCTTGACCCTTCTAAAATGACACCATGAGTTAGATGGTCATTCGATGGTTTGAAGAAGTTGTGGATTAAAATATTCAAATGAGTTCGAAGGAAGAACTTGTCTTGATGAAACAGACATGTGAAGTAGCATAATCAGCTTTTTCTTGATGTTGAACACCCCATAAGAGTGTGAATCTGATCTATAAGATAGGGGTACGTGAGTGTACACCCACTCATTATGAAAAACTTGGTGCCCATTGGTTGTATTGGGTACCATTTTGATATAAAGTTAATGAGTGGATGAGTGCAAGAAAAGGTCCAACAGTTTCTTATTGAATCTTTAAGGATTCACGATCTAGAGATTGAGTGAATTAAAGATGGTGCGGTGATGAGATCTAACCTGAAATCAAATTGGGTACAATAATATTGTTAACCCATATTTTATTCCAAGATACTCTCAATCAGGAGGTGTAGTGTTAGGTGCTGGTTAAGGATTTTGTAGCAACTTTTCAATGAGAACAATGGGAGGAGTGATACACATATAGAGATAAAAATCTTGATGTACTCCTTAATTAGTGGTGAGCACAAACCCTATCCTGATGATGTCTGGAGTACACCAAGAGGGAATTGGTTATAAGCCGAGCTAATGTAATCAAATGACCATTTTTACTTGTTAAATGAAATACATGGATGTATTATCTAGGAGTGGTTTAATGTGATAATTATGGCATGGATACTGCCCCCATCCATTAGTTTACCCTCATGAGAAAAGGATTGAGTCTAGTTGACACTGGTTTTTGGACAACTGTCTTGGAATGCATATAACATTTAATAATAGGATACGAGAGTGGTTCAATAATGAGATGTCCTATAGGTTGGGTATGGGACTTAGAGTAAATGCTCTAGTTTTACATATGGTGTCAAGGGGGAAGGCTCTAGACATCTATTTGAGGTAGGCAGGCCGTCTAAGCCCAATTTTTTTGAGAATAGTCGGTAGGAGGAAGTTTGACTTGTTTCTTTTCAAAATGAGTTATGAAATGGTTTTGATACCATTTAATGCACTTTTTTTGTAGAAACAAGTGCTATGTAAGGGTTTTGTGGTCATTTAAAGTGAATCTAGTGTGACCAGTTCTTTCAAGTCAATTTTAATTGATGTGAAAACCTAAGGTGGGAAGTGCCTTAGGAATTTCGGTAAAATAGAAGATGATGTGATTGTGTCTTGGGTTTGACATGCTCTCTAAGTTTGTTCATTTCTTTTTAATTAGAGAGACCTTCAGTGTGGATGATCATGGAAGGTTATAAATTTGTGAGATATAATGACTCCATGAGGTCCTACGAACTATCATTTTAGATAGGGATGCCATATTTATTTCTTGTTTATAGTAGGTTCTATAGATGAAATTGGATAAACAAGTTCTTTTGAGAATAGTATACCATCCTCAAACTTATGGCCAGTAAGAGTGCATGATATAGGTTCTCAAGGACATGCTACGAGTATTCATACTAGTTTTGAGGGCTATTAGAAGAGGCATATACCCCTAGTTTATTTCACCTATAAAAATATCATTCAAAAAAATTAGATAGCTCATTATGATGCTTTGTACATTAGGACATCCCGATCTACCCTGTGTTGGTTAGAGGTAGGCAAGGAAGCTTTACATGGACCATGTCTCATGTAGGAGACTATTGACAAGGTCCCATTGATTCAGTAGTGGATGGATATAGAAAATTATAGTTAGAAATAACATGCTGATGAATGTATATGATATCTAGAGTTAGAGGTTGTGAATTTTGTTTACTTACGTGTTTCACCAAGGTTCAGACGTAGAAGGATCGAGAGACAAGGTAAGCTTTCACCATGATATCTCGGTTCGTTGAAGATTCTGAGTAGAGTCAGGCCAATAGCCTATTGGTTTCAGTTACCACAGAGGTACTGAGCCATGCATGATTTCTTCCATGGATATGAGCTGTACCACTATCACTCAGACCCATATCATTTTTTTCATCCAGAGTAGTGTGAACTTTAGTTTTACTCTTCCTTTTAGGAGAATACAATTCATATTATTTATAGGAGCAAGAATGTTATTTGAGTATGATCAATTACTCTAGTAAAAGTTATATGGTAGCATGACCATTTATAGGATGAGACTGGGTTCAGGAGGCTTATGTACTTTCTTAGTGGCCAGATCTATTCTCAGATGAATCTTGAACACCCTTGAGAGGGAAATTTGGGGATGAATTTCTTTAATGGGGAAATATTTTAATAATCCTGGTTTTCATTTGAAGTAAAAATCCATTAATTTTGATTTAAATATTTAAATATGGCCAAATGTGAGTACCCAATCTGATTACAGGTGTTTGGGGGGGGGTGTTCTAGGCTTATTTGGTTCTTATAAAACAATATTTTGGGGTGAAAAATGCCTGGAGCACAGTCAGTGAAAACCATGTGGGGAAGGCTGCATGGTTTAACAAATAGTATGATTTGTGGGCAGAGAGTAGGGGAAGACCGCATGGTTAGGCAAAACTGTGTGATTCGGGCCACACAATTGTGTGTCAAAATCTACAATTTTGATAGTGGATTTTTTCACAGGTTCCACCTAGTTAGTAAAACCATTCAACGAAACTTTGTGGGTTCCCCTTTCCTATATCCAAACATGTTCCTAAACTAAACAGCTCAGATATTTTTGGAAAAAAAATTTATTTTTCCCTTACTAAATGTATAAACCTGAATATTTTTTCCCTATTATTCATATGCATAGTAACCCCTCCCATTTGAGATCCCTCTTGGTCGAATCTTCTTGGATTTTATATAGACTCTCCATATGATCTCCGATTCAAGAACTGCTTATCTTGTTGAATCCACATCGATGAGTACTCAATTCCATTTTTGATGTTCTTCATTCTTATGGATATCAGCAACACTGTTTAGGTGCAATCTAATTTTCCATATTTATAGTTTATGCATACTTTCTTTAAATTTCTTCCAATATGAGTCAAATCAGGATTTTATAATAGACAAGAAATCTACTACTGAGATATAGCAGATAGACTATACTTTTCCCATTGGTTTTGGTACATTATAGGCCTAACTTCCATTGTTCTACCCTTCAAAATTTCCTACATGGCTCTAAAATTAAAATGATTAATTGAATAAATTCGATTATAACTTTTTAGGGATTCTATTTAGCTTCCATGAAAATTTTTGCAGGTTTTTCCCCAACCAAATGCCACCCATGGGGTGTGACATGTATTCTCCATGTATTTTCCCTTTGTTGAACCACCAAAGGTGTGTGTTCTTGAGATTTCTTTGTAAGAGGAAGCCCATATATAAATGAAATTAATAAAATACCTAGCTGGGATATGTTTTTACTTCCCTTTCATGTGATGCTTGATTTAATGGTTTATATTGAACTTGAAATGATTAAATGGTTTATTGGAAAATGTGGAAATGAGTGGGTAAACTCATATGATATGTTAAAATTTAAATTGTGAAAAATTAGTGGGTATACTCATTGGTTTCCTTTAATTTTAAATTTTTATTTATGAGTTGGTATAATTATGAGATGAAATGGAATGTGAATGGTCATACGAGTGGGTAGAATCTTATGGTATGAAATGGTAACTTATTCTTCAGATGCCTTAGATGATGCTCATTGGATGTTTAACGTAGTAGTGGAATCCTTGGATAGAGTATGCTACTTGAGTATTTATTTCTTGGGATGTATTAGGCCTTTATAACCCTTGGATCCAGCATGATTAGACTCATGTAATACATGTATGGTTCACATGATTTAATGAATCCAACCAGTTCCCACCTGTGTTTCCATTGAGAAACTCCTAGGACTCGATGAGGATGTATTGGTCTTCCATATCTTGGATTTAGATCTTCATGGTCTAACACTATGATTATATGGAATAACTGTGAGAAATAAGAAATGAATGGTTGAATGGCTCAACCATTTATGTTCAAACACTTCAGGGTATATGAAAAAATCCGTGTTTGATATGGTTCTATGGTTGTACGATGAGGTAGTGGTGTTTACATCTTTTTACTTATAGTTGAATTGGTATAAGAGCTGACACTTCTTTTGTAGGGATCCTCTTTAGGATTTTTAGTATCAATTTTATTATTTTCATTCCATGGGAATATTTATATTTATTTATTTCTTACCAATTTAACCACACACCATTATCTTATTATATTGCACAACTAAGACTTGTATAGACCTTTGGGTGGTTACCTACTGGGATTGTATCTCATACCCTATTCAGGCCGTTTTTGGGTACTCAAACAGACTATTTTGATATGGGTAGGGACTGGGGAAATCACCCATAGTTTTAGGGTTGATTTTGTGACATTTTTAGGAGTAGTGGAGCATAAGACTATGTTGAGGCTCATGATGTTATTCGTTGATAGTTGTCACTAACCAACTCATGTACCCTGGTAACCCAATAACCGAGACGACCATAACATAGCCCTAAGGGATTTCCTGATCCATATGGGTTGGAGACTAGCACCTGGAATCATAAAACATGCAAGTGGGAATGACTTTTCTACAAAAAATATCGGAAGTTAGACAAGTAAGTCAATATGCATTCAAAAGAAACTCCACTAGGAGTAATATACCAGAAGTCAACAATGCATTAAATCCCAATGTACTACAACACAAGTACTAAAATAGGTAAAAACAACCCAAATTCCCTTTAGAAACAACTCACCATATCCAAGGTTCAATTGATGAATACACCTCCAAGATATCCTTTCCCCTTGCTCGAACCTGGAAGGAGATATTCTAAAAACACCCAAAGGAACAAGTAGGGTGTGAGGTAAAAATCCTAGTAGGGTCTAACCAAGGATTCCAAGTTAGATGTCAATAATAGATTAACCAAAGGAAATATTTAAATTTTAAACTAAACAGGTTTGTCATTTCAGGGAATATTTAATCAAATCATGTTATATAATTCAAATGATGGAAAAAATACTTTATGAAAAGGTTTTACAAGTGATGAAATATTTCTAAAACAATTTCTAAAAAAATAGTTACATAAAAAACTTTTTTGTAAATTCAGAAGACATGTAAAGAATATTTCTAACATTGGTAGGCATTTATATCTCAAATATAAATAACAAGAGGGAAACATGGTCATCTTATAAATAAGTATGAATATTCCAGGATATAGGAATATTCACTCTCTAATTGATCACAGAAATATGTGTATACACACACCCATATGATACTGGCCAAAGGTGACTTGTCTCCATCCCATCAAGGATGTGACCTGCAACATTTATGTTTTAGAAAATTATATAAGTGTATAGTGTGTCCAAATAACTCACAAACTACCAATGTATTTCATGTGATCTTACACAATCAATGATGGGAAATTTATTTTAAGACTGATTAAAATAAAATTAAATCCCATTCCTCCCATTTCAAATACCAATTTTCTATTAAATAACCAAAATAAGTTTCTTATAAAAAACATGAATCTTAAGAAAGATTAAATAACTGAGTTTCTATCAAATTTTTTTTATCCATTTTAATAGGTTTGAAATAAATTCAGAACTAATTCCATCAATTTCACAATCCATTTCCAAAATTAAATTCAACAATTTAATTAAAATAGGTTCCATCAGATTTATAATTTAAATTAAACAAGTTAAATCAACCAATTTCAAGAAACACTCACTAATTTAATGGAATTGGTGGTTTTTCCAATTTTCATTACAAAACCATTTCAAGTATCCCAATTCACTAGAATTGAGTTTTATCAAAAAAATTGAAAGAAAATATGAGAAATTGAATTTAAATCAAAATTTGAAATAAATCAATTAATTCAAGGTTAGTCAATTTGGACAAACAAGATGGAACCTCCTACATTTTCCCAAGAACTAACACTCTCAATGACACCTTTCAATGTGAGGGAAGGTAGAGAATACCTCAAAACACCTCATAGAGAGGAGATACAACATTATAGAGCATAGATATATCAATTATAGGATGATTTATTAAAATCAAAAAAGAGGAGAAAAAGAGAAAGAAAAAGAATGAGTCAAAAAGCTTACTTAGGAAACACACTGCCAACACAATAATGGTAAAATTACAAGTAAAGGGGTTTAAAAAGGTTGGAGAGCTTTAATATCACCTGAGGAAGGCTTAGGGTAAAGAGAAATGAAACTAGAGGGGATCCAAAAGGGAGAAATCTATTTCTCTTCCTATTTTAAAATAGTAGTCTGGGTATTACATGACATGTAATCTCAATACATGCCGTGAAACAAATAAATTCCACAACCACTAAAAAATGAATCTCCTTGAATTAAAAACCAACACTCCTAATTAAAAACTGATATTTGATTCACTCACACTGTGTAAACTTCACAATGTGAATCCTTTCATGACTTACATTCAACACCTATTACACGTCATGTAACCTAGTTAAATGTCATGTAACCCCCCTACAACCTACATAAAGGTATGGTAAATTATGAGAGTCCAAAAAATATAGGACTTTACCATTATAGGTATCCTTCCAATTCATTATCAACCTTACCTAGTCAAATAAAGGGAAAACCATGATAAGGTTAAAGTGGTACCTATCATATCTGTAATGGGATGTTACAACCTCCCCATCATCAAAAACTTCTATCCCTAGAAATCATATTTAGAAGCTTCCATTCCAAAATGATGAGGCCTCTACTCTCTCATCATGGAATTTCATTCCTAGGTATCATGATTATCAGAACTTTTCTCCAATAGCACATGAATCGAAGGAATATTCCTCCCACGAAGTACCTTGGTCTTAGAATTGACTATCCTGGCTGGCCGATCAATCAAAGATAAATCATGTTCAATATCATGATCATTGCAGCCCAAAAAATGTGACGGATCAAATAAACACATTCTCAGCTGTGATAAATTGAATATGTTATGTACTGATGTTAGCTATGGTGGACTTTATAAATGGTATGAAACTTCCCCCCATTTTAACAACTTCTAAAGGTCCCATAAAATGAGGAGAAATCTTTTGTTTCCTCCAATGCTATCAATGACCCATCCCTGGTGAAAATTTTCAGAAAACTTGATAAATAACTGAAAAATCCAAAGGTCTACAATGATGATCAATATAGTACTTATATTGGATCCGGGCTATTAAAATCCTATGATGGAACATGTGAATATTTATTGTTATTTCATGCACCAAACTTGGTCCAACCAAGGAACTTCCACCAATATCAAACCACAAAAAATAATAGTTACATGTTTATCCATAAAAGGCCTCAAAAGGAGCCATTTTGATCATGCACTAGTAACTATTGTGATAAGAAAACTCAATCCACCCAAAATGATCATCCCAAGCCTCAAAAAATTTGAAAACATAAGTGCAAAGTATGTCGTCAAGAATCTGTATAGATCTCTCTACCTGGACATCTGAATGGAGATGGTAGGCCATGCTCAAATGGAACTGATATCGTAGTGCCTCGTGAAGCCCTCCCCAAAATATTAAAGTGAATTGAGGATCCTTATCAAAAACTATAATAGATTGGACTCCATGAAAGTAGAAAATCTCTTTTACATTGAGACTTCCCAACTCCTCAACATTGGATGTATCATGAATGTGTATGAAGGTAGCCGACTTGTTCAGACTGTCTATCACAGCCCATTTCACATTATTCTTTCTCTAGGTATGAGGAAAAAAATCCACAAAGTCTATAGAGATTTCATCCCACTTCCATGTAGGGACTGTAAGTGGATGAAGTAAACCTAAAGGTTTTTGATGCTTGGACTAAACCTGATGGCATGTTTAATAGCGGGAAACAAACTCAGAATGCCCCATTTCATACCTAGCCACCAGAAGATTGGCCACATGTCATAGAACGTATTAGTGGTTCCTGGGTTCATAGACTTGGGAATTATGAAAGTCCCCCTTCACAACCTTCCTCACCGCTAATAAAAATATGTTGCGATTTCAATAACATAGAACACCCTTTTTAGAGAACGAACACTGGGAAACTATCTCCCCACCAAAAAAAATAGTCTCTAATTCTACTTAATTCATCATAAAGCTCTTGATCTTGAAGAATCATTTCGATAAGAGTGGAATTTAACTAAATGCTTGATAAAGAAGCTTCACCCCTTTCCTTTTGAACTCCAATATGCAACTACGAAAAGAGAGTTATAAAATTCCACTCTTCTAAAGATTATTTCACTTCCTGGGTTGGAAGTTTTCTGCTCAAAGCATCTATGAAGATTTTCCCTTTACCCAGGGTATATCAAATGTCGAAGTCAAAATATTGTAGGCACTCCACCCAATGTCTCTAGTTGAGATTCAAATATTTTTTAGAGAAGATAAAACTATAGATTTTGTGGTTTGAATACAAAGTGAACCTTTCTTCAAAAAGGTAGTGTCATCAACTCTTATGTGTGTGAATCAAAACTACAAGTTCAAGGTTATGTGTAGGATAATTCTTCTCATTTGGGATAATATGATGAGATCCATAAGTAATTACATGATTTACCTGCATATGAATGTAGCCCAAGCCTGAACCTAATACATCAAAGAAGACCATGTATCTCTAATCCACCTTTGGAAGAGTCAACACTAGTTTAGTTTTCAAAAGAAATTTCATATAAACAAAAGAAATTTTACTTTTATCATTCCAAAAAAAAATCTACTAACTTTAGAGTTATATTTGTCATTAGTGAATCTGACTTTGATATGTCCTTCATGAACCAAATATAATATCTTTCTACACCCAAGAAGCTTCGAATATTGAAAACATTGTGTGGTTTCTCCCAAGTCACAACAGCCTTCACCTTTTTAAGATCAACTAACATTCCTTTTTCTTACACCACACATCCCAATAATTTCACTTACTAAATCTACAAATCACACTTTGAAAGCTTGGTCTAAGTTAAATGATTTCTCATCACACTAAAAATTGTTCTCAGATGAGACAGACGATCCTCCTCATATTTAGAGTAAATGAGGATGTCGTCCATAACTAATTCCACAAAGGTATCCATATACTCATTGAAAAATCAGTTCATCAAAGTCATGAAAACTATTGGAGAATTTGTTAGACCAAAGGGCATAATAAGGTACTCATAATGAACATACCTGCTATAAATGTCAATCTTATAAATGTCAAATTATTTTATTTTTAACTGATGGTAATCAGATCGAAGGTTGACCTTTGAAAACTAGTTCTCCACTTTCAACTAATCAAATAAATCATCAATATGGGGAAATAG
Organism: Viscum album; assembly: GCA_963277665.1. NCBI lineage: Eukaryota > Viridiplantae > Streptophyta > Magnoliopsida > Santalales > Viscaceae > Viscum > Viscum album. Next base: position 692,116,994 of record OY728161.1, on the reverse strand, counting down.
ATACTTGTTCTTTACAATAAATCGATTTTGCTTTCAGTAATCAACAAATAAGTGAAGAGAACCATCATCCTTCTTAGTGAAGAGAACCAATGTCGCCCATGGTGACACACTTGGGCTTATAAAGCCTTTCCCAAGAAGATCATCCCACTGGGAAATCAGCTCTTTCATTTATTCTTGATCCATATGTTAAGAGGGAATTGAAACCGGTTGAGTACCATGCATTAAGTCAATAGAAAACTCAACCTCCCTTACCGAGGGAAAACTAAAGAAGTCGGAAAGAAACATGTAGGTAAACTCTGTGAAAACTCTAGGGATATCTCCACTAAAAGATTCCCACTACAGATAAAAAAACACTAATATTACTTTTTAGATCTTTAGATAAGAAGGTCCGAACCTTCTCAACCTTGGGTCCCATTCCCCTTGAAAGATTAGAGACACACCACTGGGTGTAGCAAGGTTGACCCAATAATAATACCAATCAATCTTGGAATTATTAGCAGTGAGCTAATCCATTAAAAAAATGATGTCAAGAGGATTCATGTCAAGGACCAGAAAATTCCATGTCAGGTTGACATTTGATAGAGAGATGACACAAGAGGAAGTACATGGACCCTACTCTATCTTCATTCCTAGAAGTGTAGTAATAACCATTACACAAGATAAAATATCCATATGAAGATTAATGATATTTACAAGACACGTTAAAATAAAAACAATGAGATGCAATAGTGTCAAATAGAATAGTCCTTAATGAAAAAACTATAGTAATGGTACCTCTCATAGTCTCTGGACCCGTGTCTCCATCCTTTGGAGACCCTTTCACTATGTGAAGTAGCTTCATTATGGATTCCTATGGATATAACTTGTTTATACACAATGCATTTTATTTTCCCACAATTTTAGGATGGGATTATGATCCCATTCTGCTGCGCAGAGTAGAAAAGATATGGTAGAATCTTTGTAAGTGTACTGAATTCTTATGGGAGCTAATGTTATTGGGTACCTCAGTGCAAAAAATCTTAAATTGTCTTGGATTTCCAAACTGATAGCAAGTCAAAAGAATTCATCCTGACACTGTAGGAGGTCTGGAGTGACCTTTCCATAAAAAAATACCATGAGAATCATCGCACTTCCATTTTCACTTGAAATAAATCACACTTCCCCTGGGAGAAAAAGGAACTCCTGTCAACCCTAAACTTCTAGCCAAGTCCATCTCAACCATCATTTCCATATCGATTACATCAGTATAAGTGGACAGATTCACCAAGAAAACCTAAGAATGGATATCTAATTGAAGTCCCAACTCAAACCATTGAGCCTTCATCATCTCGTTATATATAATATGAGGCTCAAGATGCACCAGCTTAGCAAATCATTTTGAATACATACTCATAATTTTTTGGACTGATCAAGCTTGAAAAACTTTATATCTTTGGCCAAAACCATTGAATCTAGATAGAAATGGTTAGTGAAAAGAACCTTGAAGCCTTTCCACTCTAATACCTCATGTTTTTTTACTATCACCATTATGTCCCACCATCTCCAGCTTGGTTCTTCCATAAAAAAGGTGGAACACTTCACCTTGATTTCATCTGGTGTTTCCAAGAACTCCAACATATGTTCTATCCTACCTAACTATTTATTAGCATGTTGAGGATCAATGGAGATTTTAAAAATAGGTGAATTCTAGTGATTTAACTCTTGATAATGATATCGAAGAACATTCCCCCTTGTGGATCCACATTTGGAGCCTAAATAGTGACTGGAGGTGGTGCCTATCCCAGATCTTAGACTATGTGCACAATCACCTCATCAAGATTTGGGTCTATTAGAGTATTTTTTACTGCATTTTAACAACAGCTTTCCATTGGATACTATTTTCATGTCTTCTTGGAGGCATGATTCTACACAAAATCATCATTGGGAAAATACTATAATTAATCCACAAGACATTTTTTCTTAACCAGCCCTCATGACTTAAGGTTTATTGTGGTGAGAGATAGCTAGGAACTCAATCACAACTACCTACTAAGTCCTGATAATATTTCTCAATGTATAATGACTTCATAACAAGAATTTCAACAACCTAACTATGATACCATTTTGTCACAAACTAGCTAGAGTACCATAGTAACTTGATAACTGAGATAGCATTGAAATAGCTTGAAGATAATTCCCAATCCCCACAGGTTGGTGAATAGAATCTAGAAACATATAAAAAGAAGGTGGGAGAAAATTTGACACAAAACATACCAGAATAAATACAAGAAAGTCAATATGAACACAAAAGAAATGCCACTGAGAGTAATATACCAAAAGTAAACCATACATTAAATCCCAAAGCACTAAAACCCAATTACTAAAATATGAGAACATACTCAATGACCCTAAGGACATAACTCACCACATCCAAGGATAAACAATTGTATACACCTCCAATAGATCCTTTCCCCTTTCTCAAACATATAAGCATATAATCTATAAACACTTGAATGAAGAAGTAGTGTGTGAGCTAAAAATATTAGTAGGGTTTGACCAAGGATTCCAAATCAGTTTCCAATAATATATTAACCAAAGGAATAATTTAAATTTTAAAATAAATAGTTTTGGAATTTCAAATCATAATTAAATAGATCATTTTATACAATTCAAATGATAGAAAATACTATACTCAAAGTCTTTACAAGTGATGGAATATTTCTCAAACAATGGATTAAATAAAACAATTTAAGTAATTTCAGAAGGCATGTAAAGCAGTTTTACAATATTGATATACATTTTATCTAAAATATAAATAATAAGAGTGATACATGGTCATATTCCAAATAGATAAGAAATTTCTAGGATATAGGACTCTACACTCTCTAAGTGATGACAATAATATGTATATACACATATCCCTCTGAAACGTGAAAAATTTGGCTTGCCACTATCCCTTTGGGGTTGTAAACAACTAAATTTATGTTTTAGAACATTATTTAAGTTTAGAGTGTGTCAAAATAACTCACAAACTACCTAATTATTGAATGTTATCTTATAAAATCAATGATGGAAAATTTATTTTAAGACTTCTTAAAATATAATTAAATCCCATTCCTCCAATTTCAAATGAAAATTTTCCATTTAAAAACCCAAATGGGTTTTTTATAAAAAACATGCCTATTTAACAAGATAAAACCCCTGGGTTTCTATCAAAAAAATTAATCCATTTTCATAAGTTTGAAATCAATTCACAACTAATTACATCAATTTTATAATCTAGTTCCAAAATAAAATTCATCAATTTAATTGAAATATATTCCATAAATTTTAAAATTTAAATTAAAAAATTTCAATCATCCAATTTTAAAAAATGTTTCCCAAGTCAATGGAATTAGGGTTTTTCCCAATTTTCATGCCAAAATTATTTCAAATCTTTTAATTTACTAGAATTTGGTTTTATCAAATCTATTGAAAGATATTTTAAGAAATTGAATTTAAATAGAAAGTTAAAATAAATCAATAAATTAGAGGTCAATCAATTTGGACAAACATGATGGAACCACCTATATTTTTCTTGAAAACTAACACTCACAAAAATACAATTCAACGAGAAAAATGGTAGAGAATATATCAAAAAAACCTAGCAATGAGATCCAATATCTGTGAGAATAGATCCATCAATTTCAGGATGACCGATTGAAATCCAAAAGGAGGAGAAAGATAGAAATACAATGAATGAGGGGGAAAGATTATGGGGAAAGCACACCACCAATGAAATAACTATCAAACACAAAAATAAGGGATTCGAAAAGGTTGTAGATATTCAAGATCTCCAAGGTAAGTATTTGGGTCAAGAGAAATGAAAATTGAGAGGATCCAAAATGGAGAGATCAGTCATGATTCTTGTTTTTAAACCATAGTTGGGGTATTACATGACATGTAATATGAATACACTTTATGAAATAGTTAATTTCCATAACCACCAAAAAACATGTCTCTACAAATTAAAAATGGACACTCTGTATTAAAAAAAGATATTTAATTCACTCATGTTGTGTAAAGGCTCATTACGTCATGTAACCTTCACTACATGAATCCTCTCATGCTTGCATCCAAAAACTATTACACATCATGTAATATAGTTATATGGTGTGTAACCCTCCTACATCCTGAAAAAATGATTGGTTAAAGTTAAGAGTCCAAAAAATATCTAAATTCACCATTATAGGTATCCCACGAGTTAATTCTCAACCTTATATAGTCAATGAAAATGAAAAACCATGCCATGTTTAAAGACGTATCCGTCAGATCAGTAATGTGATGTTACAATAAAACTATTTTTCTTTTTGTATTTTAGATACATGTAGTATACTATACTAATTTTTACTTGTTTTGGATGTTTTCTTAGATACATTACTTGTATCATAATTATGTATATTGAATGACTTCTATAATTGTTTATATATTGGTCTTATGCTATTTAATTTTGTCTGGTTATTATACTTCTTCCATTACATGCATGTTATTATTTCTATTGTGTTATACTCTCGTGATGTGAGCATACTCTTCCCAATGACAATCCTAGGTCCTTTATATAGTCGGTTGCCTTTGGAATTTAGGTATATGTGCGTGAGGCCATATAACTAATCCGGATTAGTGCACTATTGAGTGGAATCTGGGTCCGGGACATTACATAGTTCATTTTTCATAACCATTTCTCGTGATTAGTTTTAAAATTATAATTGATGAATAAATGTTATAATTATTTTAGTATTATTATTGTGGATATCATAAAATAGTGACCTCTTTTACCACAATCAAAACAGTAAATCCATTGTGAAATAATGAACTAAATGTACTCAAAACACCCAATGTGGAATCAACTAAGATAATATTTAAACAAGTCATTAAAAAAAATAAAATATTTTTTTTTAAGTATAAGGAATTATTCCCAAAAAATTTTCTTACTAAATAAAACAATTAATTTTTTTATTATACATGTGTTAAAGGACACACGTGGAATGTCTGGACTAGATGTAAGGGTTTTCTTATCTGACTTTTACTTATATGAGACCAATTATATTTTCACCACTTATTTATATTATGTGGTTTATATACTAAATATTTTAAATATAATATTAGGAATATATTATACATCATGGTATTTTATGATTATATTTTAATTCATTCATCCAAGTGTATTTGAATTGAATGTTACCAAGTGGTAAATGAATTCATTACTCAATTTTTATTTAATTCAGTTATATTACCTCTTTAATGTATTTTATATTATATAATTATGTGTTTAATAAATTTGTATTATATTATGTCATATTTAAACATGTTTTATTTTTATTTACATCTGATAAACATAATAAATTCACTGATTAATTTTCAAATTCAGTGGTATGATTTTTGTAAGGGTTATTCATCTCAAATTATATATTTTTTAAGACATTTGATTTTGATATGCACCTATATCCATTTTTAGGTGTATATAATGACCTTTTACATGTTATATCTTGAAAATACATATGTTAATAACAATTAAAGTTTCATTTGATGTTATTCATTCAATGGGATTACAATTATCACTTACAAAAGTGGAAAATGCGTTATGTAAAAATCTCATTTCTTTCAAGATTGTTTATGTTAAATATTATTTTGGGGAAAATAATATGATATTATTTTATTAAAAATATATATATTTTATTATAGTCTCATTATGAATTTGGTTAACGTGCTAAATTTCCATTTACTCCCTTATTTATTTAAGAAACATCAAGAATTTGTTTTAAGTGATACTTATCTTGTATTTTATTTTAGTCTAGGAATCATTCTCTTCACCATCCATGTTTTCTAAAATCTTTAAAAAAATGTTATTTATAAAAATAAATTATTTTATAAATTTATTTTAGAAGGTATTTGACCTTATTTTAAAATGTTTTTAAAATAAATTTGTAAATTTTTTCCAAAAGAGTAACATTTAACTCCCTTTTTTAATTTTCTTAAAAAGAATGTTTATTTTTGACATTTAAAACCTGAATGGATTTACCTTCCTTCAGGACCACAATTTTCATCTAACCTTTATTTATATTTTTACTAGGTTGTTTTCAATGGATTTTGTTTCAATATTTTATGATTTTTTAGTTTTAAAAAGTGATTTTCAAAATGAAAAGTTTATTTTCCTTAAAAATAAATTTAGAAATATTTTAATGGTATTTACATTAACCATTGTTAACAAACATTATTGTTACTTATGATTCAATAGTAATATTATATAATGATACCATCCTTATTCTTTCTTTGGATGGATTATGATTTTTTTCAATGAGATTTTTATAGAACCAATTTATTTCCCACAAGTTAATAATTTTACAAAGAGATGATTATGGAAACCATTTATTTCCCATGAGTTAATCACATTTCAAAGAGATTATTGTGGAAACCATTTATTTTAAATTGGTTAAACATGTTTTAAAGTGATTTTTTTGAAACCCATTTCATTCCCATGAGTTAATCATGTTTCAAAGAGATTGTTGTGGAACCCATTTCTTTGTTATGAGTTAATCATGTATCAATGATATTGTTAGGGAAAGTTTTTATTTCCCATGGGCTAATCATGTTTCAAAGATATTTTTATATATCCCGTATCTTTTCAATGGGTTAATCTTGATTCAAATAAATTTTTATTTAATCTATTTCTTTTCCATATTTTATCCATGTTTCAAAGAGATTGATATGAAACTCGTTACTTTTCCACGAGTTAATCAAGTTCTGAAAAGAAAAAAAGGTTGTTTCAAGGATTTTTTGATGAAATGTTTAATCTATATACTTAATTAATGATATAGTTCATGGGAATTTCTATAATTATTGGTGGTTATATTATAAACAAAGGATATGTGGTTCTATTATAAACCAATGATGGGTGGTTATGTTATTAACTAAGTATGAGTGGTTCCAGGATAAACCAAGGACGAGTGGGTTCATTATAGACCTATATTGCATTGAATGATTTGTTGATGGAAGGAATCCATATTGTTTTTTACATTTATAATAGGGATATCATGATAATTATTCCAAGATACTAATACATTTTTTCTAAGATTTTTCCATGTTGATAATTTTTCTTATGATCAAGTCTAATATCATATTACTCATGATTACTGATTCTGATGACTCTTTACATTATAAAATACTTATGCCACATTTTTAAGGTTTTTTTATCCAAATACTGATGGGTATGAATATTCTTATGTTATACTCATGCACTTTGATTATGTCATCTTACCCTTATGCTATTTTTATTATCCCTAATAAAATTCAATTATTAATTCTTAGTTTTACCCTTACTAATCATTTGAGATCACCCTTAATAAGTATATTTATCACCAGGTTATAAATATTGACTTTGAACCAATTATGTCTACAAGGTTTCATATGGATGATTTTGATGACTAAAAATAGAATATGAAAAGATGGGTATAGTGGAGAATATATAGTCTTTTAATCCTTATTATTATTCATGTAAGAGTTTTTCATAATTCTACAAAACACTAAAACTAAAATTTCCCTGAGAATATAAGTGATTCAATATTCTCATTTTGATTTTGTAAGTTTTTATAGAAAACCTTGAGTCACCATCATCGATATCAAAGATGGAAATGCAAATTTTATATTCTCAATGAAGGATTTAGGAGTGATGGTTTGGGGATATTATAACCAATATCAGAGGAAAGGTCTACATGTATTTAGAGATTAAGATGTAATAATGTCAAGTTATCTTAATATTTATGGATACCATCATAGGTATATATGATTATGTATGATCATAAGTTCAATGTATTATAAACTGCATTGTAGTTTTAATCAATTAGATCTTAATGTGATTAATGAGACTTTAAGAGATTGTTTTTTATCTAGAAGTATTTGTTAAGATTTTGATTAAAGTAAAGTGTTTAATTAAATTACATTGAAATAATATTTATGGTATTGATAACATTTAGGTATTATATAATCTTGAATATTGTGGTAATTATGATAACACAAGTTTTATCATATATATAACAATGGGATTAAAAAGTGATTTAGTGAGTAAGTGATTAATTTTATTTCAATTAAAAATATCACCATATTTTTAGACTCAAAATATTAAAGGTATGAGATAAATTTTTATGGTAAAACACTTTTTGATGTTGAGTTTATTTAGAAATGATTTAGTTTGACCTTTGGGTATTATTGTGGAATTTTACAGATTAATGTATTATTTCTTCATATGATGGTTTTCTCATTTTGGTAAACATATTACCATGTGCTAACCATTTTATATTTTGTTAATTTATTAAAATAGGTAGAATTTTTTTATTATCACTTTTATGGTTTTTTGTTCTTTAAAAGTTTATTTTAGTGCTTTAGGTATGAAAAATTCATCTCGAATAGTCATCATTTAGAGAAAAATATGAGGTTGTTGTGGAAATTGGGTAAATCAATGAAATTATTCTCATAAACTAAATATATTTTCTTATTCTCATAGTATATATGTAAAATAATTCCTAAAATCTAGGAAAAGTATAATGAAATAATATTTTGTCTTATTATGCTCATTCTTGATGATATCAATGACATTTTTCACACCTCTTTGGTTCATGGTTTTGTGGTTGTTAACAATATCTTGATCATTAAATTTTTTATCATCAATGATATTCTCACTATATATCATTATTTGGGAATTAAAATTTTATTCCTTGTCCAAATATTCACTTCCCACCCATTTTCTTTATTTTTAATTCTAATATGTGTTAATCTATTAACCTTAATACGTCACATTCTCTCTTAACAAGGGGATGTTTTATTAACCTTTCTTACGATTAAGGTTAAAAAAGGTATTTTCAAATGGACAACCTTTTATTATTGAGATAATATTAAAATTTAAAGGGAAAAATTTATATAATGTGGAAGTATGTGGCACCTTGATATTGTAGAAAATAAAAATATATTTGATAGCATATTTGACACACAAGACCGGGCTTAAATGACCTGTGATATATAGAACCATTATAACCTATCCATTAAATTGGAGATTATGAATAATATTAAATACTTTATGAAATATATATATATATATATATATTTCCTAATTAATATAATTTTTTTAAATCTTTACTAAACAATCAATCATCTTTTAGTAAATAATTTTATTCTTCAAAAACATGTTTTCTTCAAAAATGTTTTTTTATTTGTTTTAATGAAAAATTATTACAAATATTATTTGGAGAATTTAGAAAATTTATTTGATAAAATTAAATTAATTTTTTAAAAATTTTCATCAAAATCTACTTTGGGTGAATTTTTTGTGTTTTTTGGAAAATAAATATTTTTCAGTGAATAGAGAAAATACAGTTTTTTTGTAAAAATGTCATTGGTTTTCAGTAGATTATGAACTTCAAAATTAGATTTAGGTTCTAAAAATAATTTTAAGAAAAATAATAATTATTTATTTATATTTAATACACTAAAATTATAATAAATCAAATTCATATTGGGTTTTAGTATAAGTTTGTCTTCGTGTTTAAAAGCATATTTTTTTAAAAACTGTTTTAAAGTGAATAATGTTTCTACATTATAATTAATTAAAAAAATAAAAAATGAAAGATTATTTAAATTAAATTTATAAATTATATATTAATAAATATTAATTTTTATTTATAAAATAATTATTATTAAGAAAATAGTTGATATAAAATCATTTTTTCCTTAAAAAATACACTTCTTGAAAGCCCTCTTTTCTATCACATCTGTGAGTTTAATTTTAAATTAATTTTTTTCAGTTAAGAGAAATTTATTTTTTAAAAATATATTAAATATTAATAATTATAATATTTTATATTAACTATAATTTCAACTTATTCTCTGACTATAATGAATATCAAAAATAGTAAAAATAAATTACTGCAGTTAAAGTGAAAACATGCATACAAGGGAGTTAAACAAAAAAAAGGGCAAATATGAAATAAAATATTTTTCTAAATTTTTTATAGAAAATTTTAGACCATATAATGTCTAATTATTGGTAATTATATTTTTTTTATCATTTTTCATGTGGAAAAATTGGGTACACTTTTTTTCTTTTCAAATATTTTAAGTGTTCGACTCACCTTACTTATAAAAGGGCACCCCATATACTCTCTTATCGACACCTTAAAACCATTTTGTATCATACATGATCTATTAAAATAAGTAAATAAAATAAAATCTGTCATCAAATAATCCTTTTTCTTAACATAAATCCTTTCTAGTAATACTTTTGGTATAATCCTATAAAGGTAGTTTGAGAAGAGGTAAAATTCACAACTATGTGTTTGTTTATTTCTTATTCCCCATATTTAAATTGTTATTTAACTATGATAATATGCTAAATAATGTATATAATATATAATTAAATTTTATTATATAAATTAAATAAATTAAATCCATATCCTCTTCTATAAAATGTGATACAAAATCATCATTTGTGTTTGCAGAAGACTACCGCCTCACAAATCGATGCATTTCGTTTTTCCACCATCACAACTAAATACTTATTTTAATGAAGGATTTATTGTATATATATGATATTTAAAACATATTTATACTTATTGAGGTATTATATAACATATTACTTCTTACTTTCTATTCCATGGGGGATATGATAATGTTTCTCATGTGTACTGCAGCTTACCGGCTCACGATGCGATGTGATTCATTTTTCACTAATGATTTAAAGAGAAGGTAATAAGGATATTTTTAATGAATATACGTTAAATAATAATTATACACATGATTTATTTATCATTATTAAAATAAAATAAAATATTTTTTTCTTATACATAAAATAAGATAACGTTGTTCATGTATGTGTGGTCTATCACCTCCACAAAGCGATGGGATTCATTTTTAATCACCACATTAAAAAAATGATATATAAAATTATATTTGAATAAATAATATGGTATTTATTATATTATGATCATTATTTAAAGATAAAATAATAAATACCTTATTTCCATAATGAACATTGAAAAATGAAAACATTACTCAGGCATGCTTAAGACCTACAATATTAATGATCATAACCTAGTTCATTTTTGTAGACATTTTTCATGATTGGTTGTAAAGTATAATTAGTGAAAAATAAGATAATTTATTAATGATTAATATTCTTTATATGTTTAAAAAATGACGACTTTGACCACTGTTAACACACAGATTCCATTTTAAAACAATGGACCCAACATCCTCAAAACACCCAATCTGAAATTAAATTATTAAATATTTAAATATGTCACAAAAAAAGAAATAAAATAAATGATTTAATTAAAAGGTATTAAAAGTATACAATTTTATTAATAAATCATATAGTTAATATATTATTATTATACAAGAGTTAAAAGACACACATGGAATGTCTAGAATTGAGGTAAGGGTTTTCTCATCCCACTTTTACTTTTGTGAGATATATGCTGTATCCAAAACTTATTTATATTTTGGGGTTTATATACTACTAATTTTAAATTTAATATCATGAATCCATCATAAATAATGGTATTTTAAGTTTCAATTTTAATTATTTAAACCAAGGGGATTTGACTGGAAAGTTACCAAGCGGTAAAGAATTTTATAACTCAATTTATTTTAATTGGGTTATATTAAATCTTCATTATATTTGATATTATATGATTATATGTTTAATGGATTTTTATTATATTATTTTTCATTTAATTTTTTTTATTTTTATCAACATTTGATACACGCAATTGATTCACTAATTCATTATCAAATTCAGTGGTCTTATTTTTTTTAAGTATTATTCATCTCAAATTATATTTCTTTGAGACATATGTTTATGATATAAACATATATTAATTTATGCTGAGTATATACTATCCTTTGACTTGTTATATTATGAAAATAATTAATTAAATACAATTTAATGATTCATTTAATGTTATTATTTCTTGGGTATTATAACTAATGATTTACCAAAGTGTCAAAGGAACTATGTTACAATCTCATTTATTTCATGCCTGTTTATATTCAAGTTTATTTTTTAGGAAATAATATGGTATTATTTTATTAAACCACTTATATTTTATTTTTTTATAGTTATGAATGTTGTTAAAATGGTTTATTTCCATTTCATCCCTTACTGATTTCTGAAACATCTAAAAAGTTGATTGTAAGTAATATTGATCTTGTATTTTCTTTTATATCAGGTATATTTACTTTCCATATCCTTGTTTTATAAAATGTTTCCTAAAGTGTTATTTCAAAAAATAAATTAATTTATATATATATTTTATGTGGTATTTAACCATATTTTAAAAGTTTTTTAATGAAAATTTCATAAAATTTTCTAATTGAGTCGCTTTTGACTCCTATTTTCAAAATATTTTAAAAATAATGATTATTTATATCATTTACATCATGAAAAAAAATTTCATGTTGTCCTGAAAATTATTTACATTGAACATTAATTTATATTTTCCATGATTTTTTTTCAAAGAATATATATTTTTCTCTATTTTTTGAATTTTGAATTTTTAAAAGTTCGTCTCAAAACTAATAGGTTATATTACACAAAAATATTTTTAATGATATTTTAAGGTTATTATCACTCATAAAATTCAATAACCATTAATGTTAATTATGGTCCAATAGGAATATTTTGTAATGGTAACATCCTCATTATTTCTTTGGATGGATTATTATTATTTCAAAAATAATGTTATGGTACCCATTTATTTCCCAAGGGTCAATCATGTTTCAAAGAGATTGTTTTGGAACCCATTTATTTCTGATGAGTTAATCATCTTTCAAAGAGATAGTTATAGAAACTATTTTTTATATGGGTTAATTAGGTTTCAAATAATTTTTTATGCCACACATTTATTTATGATAGGTTAAACAAGTTTCAAAGTGATGGTTATGGAACATTTTTCTCTTCTATGGGTTAATCATGTTTAAAAGAGATTGTAATGGAAGCCATTTATTATCCTTGTGTCAATCATGATTATTGTATATGGTTATGGAACCTATTTCTTTCCCATAGTTTAATAATGTTCCAAATATATTTTTATGAAACAAATTTTATTTCTATGGATTAATCAAGTTATGAAAATAATAAAGGTTGTTTCAATTATTTTATGTTAAAATGAATTATTTATATACTTTATTCATGATATAATTTGTGTAAATTTATTATAATGATTGGTGGTACTGTTATAAACTAATTATGGGTGGTTTATTTATAAACCAATGATAGGTTGTTATGATATTATCCAATATTGGTTGTTTCCTTGATAAACAAGGGTGGGTGAGTACATTATGTCACCCTAATGCATTGGGTAATCATAAGATGGAAATCATCTTTATTAGATATTCCATTTATAAGTGTGATAGGATGATAATGTTTCTAATATACCAATAAGTTTTATCTAATATTTCTATAGGTTTATAATGTTTTTTATAATTAATATTAATATCACATAGATCATGATTATTAAATATGACGACTCTTGAATTTGTTATATATTTATGTCATGTTTTCATGTTTGATGATCTAGGTATTGATGGCGATGAATATTTTTATGTTATACTCATGCTATTTTATTATGTCATCATACCCCTATGTACTTATTACGGTATCAGATGAAATTTAATTATTAATTCATATATTCACCTTATCTGATTATTTGAGTTCACACTTCTTATGTTTCTTTTTTACCAGCTTATAATAATTAAGGTTAAATGAATTATGTCATGAATGGTTTCATATGGATGATGTTGGTGACATAATATGGAATATGAAAATATGTGTATAACAGGAAATATACTCTTTTGAATTCATCAATATTGTTTTTGAAACAAATTTTAAAAATTATATAAAACTATAAACCTTAAAGGTACTTGATAATTAAAGTGATAAAAAATTTTCTTTTTGGTTTTGTTAGTATTGGATAGTGAAAACTAGGTCACCTTCATCGATATCTAAGATAGAAATGAAATTTTTATGTTTTCAATGACGAATCTGAGAGTGTGGTTTCCAAGTTGTATTGTGTTACTTATTGTAATTAGATAAATGGTTAGTTTTATAGGACCATTAAAACACTGTTGGATATGTTGAGATCATATTCTCTAGATTTCAAAGGTGGTTTGGATCAAAAACTTCCTCTAGTAGAGTTTTTTAAAGTAATAGATTTCACTCAAGCATTCATATAGATCCTTATAAATACGTCAATGTAAAAAGTTTACCACTCCAACATTACTGTATTATCTTGGAGAAAAAATCTACAAGGACTTGATATAGCTATGTAAATGGAAGATAAGGTTAGAGCCATTCAAAATAAAATAAAGGTAGCTCAGAGTCGATAAAAGAGTTATACTAAAAATTATAAGAGAGGTTTGTAATTCAATGTTAGTGTGAAGGTATTAATATGAATTTATCTATATAATATGGTTATGATGTCAAGAAATAAAGGAATTTAGAGACCAAAGTATATGGGTTTATTTGATATTCGTGACTGATTAGGGACTATAACTTATCACTTGGCACTTCCATCGAACCCCTCTATAGTTTATGATGTGTTCCATGTATCTATTTTGAGTAAGCACATACCTAATCCTTCAAATTTTTTTAATTAAATGTTTATAAAATAAGTTATTTATTTTTACTATTAAGAACATCCAATAAAAATTTTGAGTCATATAGATAAAGTTGTACCGAACAGGACTACTCACCTAGTTAAAGTTATTTAGAGGAATATTAAATTCATGGAAGCAACATGGATATCCTAAGATGTGATAATAGAGCCCAAATGACCTGAAGGCCTTCATTTTTATTGATTTTTGATAACCCCCTTTTAAGGGATGAGGGGGAACCCTTACAAGGGCCATATGCTCAGAGATTTCATGGCCCGTAGGCTTAAGAGATTACATGACCCGAAGGTCTTAGGGAATTCAACCAGACTATCTACAAGGAACTTCCCCTCCCCAGTATCTGTGTCATCATAGTAGCTCTCCACCTTTGTATGGCTGTCTGGCTAGGCTTCCCGTGCAAGCATAGGCTAGTACCGATGACATATCCATACCCTCTCTTTCTGACAATCCATTTGGTTCTGCTCTGGTGAGTGCACCTAATCTGAATCCTCTTCTGGGGCTTCTCCTTTTTTATAGTGTGTTTGGGGAAACTACATGTGGCCCGAAGGCCTTAAGGTGGCCCGAGGGCCTTAAAGGTTTCTCGAAAGCCCTACTGACCCAAAGGCATGGGTGGCCCGAATGCCTTAGAGTGATATGTTAATTTTTAAGTGGGTGGCATGTAACACCCAAAGATTATATATATATATATAAACATGAGGTATTCAATAGATTTTGTTACACCCAACTCAGAGTCTAAATGAACTATGACATAATAATAATTTATGAAAAACCATTAAATTGTAATGAATGAATATTAATAAAATGATGATGAAAAATATAACGGTTTTAAAAAAAATTGTTTATTAATTCATAATAAATAAGTATTGAATTTTTAGTAAAGTTATTTTATGCTTTAAAAATATATTTTCTTCAAAAATAGTTTAAATAACATTTTTTACAAAAACATTATAATTAATTGATATAGTTTTTAAAATATTTATATTTGGGAATTAATATCATTTATGAAATAAACATTTAAATGTTTTCTTTTGGTGATTTTTCTAAAAATATTTATTTTTAAGTGAATAGTTAAAATACCTATTTTTAAAATGTCATTTGTTTTATTTATAAATTAAAAAAAAGTTTTTTACTTTGATATTAAAGAAAAAAGGTATAATTTTATTATAAATAGTTTACTTAATTTAATTTTTATCAAAATTATTTTTGAATTTGGTATAATTTTATTTTTTGGGCATAAAAACTATTTTTTTCTAAAAAATGTTTTTATGAATGCAAAGTGTTTTTAACTTAATTAATTAAATTAATAACTTTTGATTAATATTATTAAATAAGTTTATTGACTATATATTAAAAAAAATATTTGAACATTCATTTTATGGTTTTAAAAATGGAATTAATGGAATTAAATTCAATTTTATTCTTAAAATGTGTTTTTTTCTTAAAAATGTGATTCCATTCAATTTTTTACTTATTATTTAAAATTTGGTTCAGAAAATTATAGAAATTAAATCTGGTAAAATGTATTAAATATTTATAATAATAATAATTAATATTATTTAATAAGTTCTTGTTATTTTTCTTGAAATGAATAGTAAAAACATTAAAATTTTGTTAACATGGTTATGGTTAAAACGATTTTCCCAAGAAAAGTGGTTAAACTAAAAGTGGTTAAACTAAGAGAAAAGGGTAAGAATTTCTCCAAAATTTTTCAAATAAAGTATTTTGAGGATATTTTTTCCTTATATTATTTTAACTCTGAATTTATGTCAATTTGGATCCATATTCACAATAAGCCAACCTTATATTATAGAGATCTTTTCAGAAATTCCATGTTTTTCACTCCCCTCACTTATAAAAGGGAACCTCTTCCCCCTCCATATTATTTTTTCAGAAATATAGATCATCCAGGATATAATAAAAATATTTATTACATTACCCCCATTTATTCAATTTCTTTTAGTATTATTCTAATACCAATTTTAAATGCTTAATTTGTAAGTCAAATGTGATCTCCTAAAGAATAAGTATAAATATTAACCGAGTTCTTTCAATTTTATTTATTCTTATAATTCCTATAAAACTATTTTTTTTTTCAAAATAAAATTATGAATTTAATATCATAAATATACTTAGATGTTATTATGATAATTAAAAACCCTTTTTCTATAACCTCCCAATCAAATGGGAGATGAAAATTTCAGTCATTTGTACGTGTAAAAAATGACTCTATATTGAGATACAATTCAATTTCCATCGCTATATTTAATGGTTGGTTATTATGATAGATTTAATGTATATAGGAAATATATTATATATTAATTACTTTATAATATATAAGTATTATTTACATTTCTTTTGTTTCATCCTTTGAAAATGGAAACAACACTTATGTGTTTGTATATACTACCATCTCCACGTAGTGATGTAATGAATTTTTCATCACCGAGTTATATGAATGGTTATGAACATATATATAATGAACATATATGATATATATATCTTAATCAATATTCTGTTGATGTATTAAGAATGATCATATTTCAAAGACCACAACCATTGAACTAAAATATATATGTAAAACAAACCATTTAACACTCGAAATGATGATGATAATGAAAGATTGTTAATGAATGGGTGTAAAACATGTATGGTATTATAGGTATTTATATTATTCTATTTTATAATTAAAATAAATTTAAATCTATTGTACTAGAGGTTAGAGAACTTAAGAAGCAGTATAGAATTTAGTTCAGTTTTTTATGTTACAGTCTTATTTTCTACTTGTATTTTTTACACTTAAAGTTATAATGTTTAAATTATATAATATATCTCTACAAAATATTATTTATTTTATTATAATATATTTATTTATAAATATTAAATGTATTTCTTTAATTTTTCTATTTTTTATGTGATTAGTAGACCAATATTTTTTTTTCATGAAAGTTGACTTTATTTCTCTCTTTTGTTTACAATCCTTTTATTCCATGTCCATATTTTCATTAAAATGTTTTGAGGAATCTTTTTTTATATTATATAATTATTTTTTAAATTCATTTTAACCCATTTTTTAATTTCTATAAGAAAAATTAAATAAATCTTCTTATCATTTTGTGTATGAGGTAATGTTAAATTTTTATCAAAAATGTGAAAGGATTTTTTGTTTTCACATTCACTGCATGAATAAAATTTATATAAATCAAGAATTATATTTAAATTAATGAATAATTTAATATTTTCCATGGTTTATTTCAAAGAAAATGTTTTCATTAATATTTTGGGAATTTTCAGTTTTTAAATAAGTGAGTTCAAAATGAAAATGATATTTTTCTCAAAAAATGATCCATTGTTATTTTAATGTTATTTCCATCAATAAAAAAATCCTTTGATGTTTCTTATGAATTATTATGGATATGATAAAAGTTTACCATATTTATTATTTATATAGATGGTTTATTATTATAATGATTAAATATTGATAAAATAAGTTTTGTTTACCATGTCTTAAGAAATGATGAAGTGATAGATACATTCATAACATTATAATATACATATGAATGGATTATGATCATGTTAAAGGTGGTTATATTATAGCGTGATAACGTATTGGGTAAAGGCTAATTTTTTATTTGATCATAAAGAACACTAGAGTTTATCCCAATACCAAAAGAGGGTATACAAGTGGTTATCCCAGGTCTATAAGAGTGTACACAGGAGGTTATCCCAAGCCCAAGAGAGGGTACATTGGAGGTTATCTTAATCCTAATATAGTTAAATTAGTGGTTATCCCATACCTAACATGTATTTATTATCTTGGGGGTATCTATGACTTAATATTTCTATGATTATGATTATTCCACATTTTATGACACTCTCTTATGACATTATATTATGCCAATGTTATGCTCTCATAGATCATGTTCTTTCATCATCATCATCAGAATTTATTTATTTATTTGAGATTGAGTGAATAGTAAAAACATTAAATGACAAAGCTAATGGAAATAAGAGTCATGAAGGCCTAAAATAGTGTAGACCAAGTGCATCCCCTCTAACTAGGTTCACCACCTTATAAGGCAATGAGGTTATACAATAGAATGAAGTAGTAGTGTATTCTTGGAAGACCATAGAGGACAAGTAATATGTGACATTATTTCCCTCACACAAAGTTTGAAGGACATGAATTTTATTGTTAATGTGCTTCTTGTATCTTCTAAAAATATAATATATTACCCATAGAGTTTTACCCGTGCCATGATGAGAATCATGTAATATCCTAGAATCCATTTCCACTTCCACTAGGATAATATTCCTCTTCCTGTAGAGTTTAAGACCTATTAACATTTCCATAACATCATCTTGGAGGGATTGACCATATCCAAAGTGCATAGAAAAGGCCAGTATGATGGAACCCTTGACATCTCAAACCACACCACCTCCCTATATTACACCCATGTTGCATGACCCATCAATATAATATTTGTACACATAAAAATATGGGTACCAGTGCACCTAGTGGCCCTTCTTGTCATCGTCATTCAAATGGTTAGGAGAAGCACTAATCTAGTTAGGTTGGAGGGTGGGTGTATTGTCCCAGTTCTTATATAGCCAAACCAAATCAACCAAAAGGGACTTGGTGCGAGATGCAATCTCTTTACTTAAGATAACAATCCCATTTTTGTGGGCTGAGTTCCTGGCCTACCATATGATCTAGCAGCCTATAAGCTTCATTGTTAACCTATCCTGACTCTCAGGCCCAGCTAAACCTGCACCATAAAACCATTTATCTAGAAAAGGTAATCCTCGATGCTCTTGGAGGGAGACTCTAGTGAAGTCATTGAAAAATATCCAGATCATGCAGGACCAGTCCCTTGAAAAAAATGGTTCACACTCTTATTGTAATAGGACCTATAACACAATCACCTAGAAACCAGATTAAGGTTTCTATATTTAATGATGACGTCAATGGGAACTACTTAGTTTCTTACTCTCCAAAGGGGAAAATTATAATTCATAAGAAATTCTCTACACCAGAGATCTTCTCCCCAGTAGTCAATGTGGTTTATAGATATCACTGAACAAAACCAACCCTTTTTAGATAAGGATCCCAAATCAAACATAGTGAATACAAATTTATCCGGATCATTGGGGAATTCAATGATATCAAAAATGTCACATTTATTTTTATCCAAAACAATGTTGATGAAGCTTGGGTTTATACTAACTTTCCTAAAACAGATATTAGTTACTAGAAATCTAGGGAATCCATGTTTAGTGCCCACCTAGTTGTGATCCTAAAAGGATATGTCACTACTACCCACTAACCAGTTGCTAGGGAATTTTAGAGTTGGGATATGTGTGTAAATCATGGACCAGATTGAACCAAATTTCTACCTATCATAACCACCTCCACTCTAATAATTTCACCCATAAATATACCCTAAAGGGTGTGTTACTCAACAACTTACCTTTCTATCTTTGAATTTAAACCATGCAGTGTGTTAGAGACATTACTTACATTGATGCCTCCCTCTTTCATGGGACTTTCCATACTGGCCTAATAATCCCAGTGATATTTTCCTTCCTCATGTTCATCCCAAAGAAACATGCTATGGATTTTCTTGAAGTTTGAAATGATAGTTTTTTGTAACCTTGATTGATGATACAGAATGAATTTTCATGGTGGAGAGCATGCTATTAACCAACGTTATCCTGCCATCAAAATAGAGGTATCCATTTTTTCAGTTCATTACAAGATCCATGATTCTACCACTAATATGATCAAAATGGGACATAGGAAGCCTTCTTAATGAGATTGGGGTACACACATATTCCATGAGAAAGGTCCTGCATTGTATATCAAAGCTGGAAATCAATAAAAAACATTCCTATCTGGATAGATTCTAGAGATAAATAAATTTATCTTTTCATGGTTGATGCATTTCCCAATCCATTTGAAGTATAATTCTTGGATTTTGTTAAGACTATAAATTGATATTTTCCCAACATTCATGAAGATAATGGTATCATCGAAAAACCTGAAGTGGGAGATAGAGTAGAAGTGTCTTCTAAAGTGAATGGGATGAATGTTACCCATTAAAATTATCCTATTTATGAGGTGACTAAGAAAATATTATGTGACAATGAAGATTCTTGGGGAGAGAGGATAAACTTGTCTAAGGACATTAATTACTTTGAAAAAACCATAAATTTTCCCCAGGAAAAGGATAGAAAACCACAAGGATCTATAACACCTGAAAATAAAATCAATTTACCCTGAGGAGAATCCCATAATGGATGATACCTTTATCATGAAGCTCCATTCAAAAATATCATAAGACTTATCCACATTGAGTTTTATGGCCATGTTGAAACCTCAGACCTTAAGATTAATGTCACTTTCTACTTCCATGTCCAATGAAATTACACCTTGAATTATTCTTCCTTTCACGAACCCATGTTTTTCTTTAGAGATTAAGTGGGGGGAGGTGATTGGAGAGTCTTTTGTTGATAACACTAGCTAGGATCGGATAAAAAAATATTCAAATGCTGATCAGATAGTAATGTTTGAGAGATGAAAGATATTTAATTTTGGGGATAAGAACCAAGGATGTGGTAGAATCCACTTGGGTAATGCTACCACCCTAAAAGAAGTCTTGAACAACCATTATAATTTCCACCCTGACCAGGTTCCAAGAAGCTCTGTACAATGATCATGGGAAGCCATCTAGTCTCGGGGAACTCTCTAGGTTAAGACCATGCAGGGCCTCAAAAATCATTTTCTCTTTGGGGACTACTTCTAAAGTCGTATTCTCTCTACTGGAAACTGACTGGGGTAATACATCAAGGATCTCAACATGTCCCCTTGGATTACCATTATTCATACATGTATTGGGACCTTCAAGGAGAGATTTAAAATGGGATTCATCCAAAGCACTAAAAACATCCTAATCATCTTTATTGGTTCCAAATTCTAGTAAAATATTAGGTCTTTTTATATTCCAATTCTCCTTTATAAAATCATGGAGGAAGGCATTGTTCTGGTCACCTTCACTAATCTATTTGGTTATTTTGTACTCATGATCCAAACACTCTTGCCTCATGATCATATTCTCTAGAATATACTTCTTGTAGGTTAGATTATTAAATATGGTATCACTCTAAAAGTCCTCAAAATATATTCCACTTTTTCAATATTTATTTTCATTGCATCCATATCCTGGGGGTGATAAGGTTGTTTACTAATCCATTCTGGAAGATCACCTTTAAAAAATAAGTTTATTGTGAAGGGAAATCCATGAACCAGCTAAAATATATTATTCCATTAATCACTTCCCACTTGATTCCTTTATGATTAATTTATTTTGAATTACCATTATTTGGAAATCAATCATAATTATATGATTTTTTGGGTATGATTTTAAAATTTCAATCTCTTATGATCAGACCCTTAGCTCAATGTATTCTTATATCTAACCATTGATTGATAAATACATTATTCAATTTTACTGATCATATGATCCCACCCTTTATAAGGATTCTATTTCCATGGGATATGAATAAAGGTTTTAATTATGATTTTTTAGAAGGGATCTATTTGGGAAGAAATAACTTGGAGATGATGTATTTATTTTATTTATTATTTGTTTATGTATATAATATCCCAATGAAACTAAACTATTACAGTTCTAGTGAGGATCATAATTATTTATAATGAATATTTATCTAATAAGTAGTAATATTTATTTATGTTAATTGTGTATTATTATAGACTTTGACCTCATGAATTGATGTGGGTAATTATTCATTATAACTTATTCAAGATCCCACACTGCCTCTTCTATTGTATTATTTCTACAAATCACCTTCAAAAATTAATTTATTCTGAAACACATATTCTCCAATGTCAAGAATATGGATAGGATCTTTATAGTGATATAAATCAAGTTCCAATTATATTTCTTCATAGGTGAGAACATTAAATGGGTCTGGCATATACTTCCTCAATAAATTGATATGGAACACATGAACATTAAATATGCTAGGTTTTATTTCAAGATGGTAATCCACAACTCTAATTATTTCTATAATTTAAAATAGACTGATGTATCTAGGGATTAGTTTCCTTTCCTTTCTGAACATTATAACACTGTTCTATTGAAATAACTTCTAGAAAACATGATCTCCCATTTGAAATTCTAAATCCTTCCTCTATTTTTCTACATAATGAAAATACCCAAAATTATAAATGTTTCACTAAGAGGGGGAGGGGATGAATCCGTGATATCATTTTATTTTAAGTTTCATTATTTTTTTAACAACCTTCTCCACCTATTAAAGATTTATCAGCTTGTTGAAAGAAAAAAATCACACATCCATAGGAACAAAATAATTTACAGGGTTCACTACTTAACAAAAGTATCTATGTCCTTGGTATAGTTTGGAAATAATATAATAAAAGACAATAAACTAGAAAACAATCCTTTTTTGTGGATACAAAAAGTAGGATATACCCTTACATTTATGTAGCACTACGTTCAATAAAAATATTCATGTGATTTAAGTATAAAAAATCATGTAATAAATTTTTTGTGTACTAAGTTATGAAACTTTCACCATTTTCTTCAAAACATGTTACCATGCTACCTTTTCAACTTTCACAAAAATAATCTTCAAAAAAATTCTTCACTTTCCTACCCAGTAGTGGGTAAGAACTTCCTGGAATTTGTAATTATTCTATTTCTAATACCCAATCCATTTCTCTAGTTTTATTACTTATTCTGATAATATAACTCTACATAAATATCATTGAAACAATTCTAAACTACTTATACCTCATTATGGAAATCCTATTCTAATTGCTTAGTCCAATCAGGAAACTATGAATATGATCTTTCTTATTCTTCTTTTGTCCCACAAACATCCTCATGAAATCCAAATCTAGAAACTTATTCTCTCTAAAAACTTTTAGCACTCTGCCTTCTCTCTTATTTAATTGTGAACATTACTTGCATCAAAAATTACAATATTAATTCTTCTATTTATTGGTGATCCAAATGAAGTTTTTGTAGGATTATGAAAAAAAATCCTTCTTAAACAAATTTCCCAAAATTTTGATTTCACATAAATTTTTGGATGAATTTTTGACTTCTTCATTGCTTCTAAACTCTTCTTATTTCTTCTTGAACTTTCTTGAATTTTCTCACAACTTTAGCTCAATTTAGTCCTTCCTCACAAACATTAGTCTGATTTTGATTTCCATAAATATTTTCCTATTACGATGAAGAATTTTTTTATTACATTTCACCAAATTAATTGAATGATATTAAAATCTCATGTCTTCTCATTACAATTCTCAAAACCAACTGAAAACAAACTTCCCATTATGATGCTCTGTACCAACTGAAAACCCATCTACTTGTTCCAATGCTTTGTATCAACCAAAAACTATAAAACCTTGAAACCATTATGATATAACATGATTTATACTTTTTTAGACTTTAGTTTCATTTCTTTTTTCCATAAATATAGTGGAAACTTACAAAGATACTTCTCAATAGAACTTTAGTATTGAATTAAAAACTTCTCTAAATAAGAACTTTCACCAAACCTCTTCAAACAACCATTCTCAACCCCCCTTGAAAACACTTTTATCAATGATTGAAAAAAATATCCCTTTCTTATTGTCTTTAGACCAATGATCCTACATCTAATGATGTTACCAGTGTTAGTACATATATGATGGATCAGTCTTGGTTTCACTCTGTTGGATTAGTGTCAATTCCAATATGATTGAAAACACCAAATATAACATGATGAATGTGACTCAATTGTTAAGGAAAAAAATCGGAGATTTTCTTTTCTCTTGAAAAGGTTTATGAAAACAAAAAATTCCTCTTAATGAAAATGTTTGGCTACATTTTTCATTGGTATCTTAATTTCCTCCATGAAATGGTTTAAAAAGCACCAACTTTAATTTTTCACTGGTCCAAATGTCTTAAAAAACAATTATACCTTTGATTCCATTTGTAATCATCAATGCATCTGATTATTGGTGTCATAGTAACTATGATGATTAGTAGAACATTGTATACGATGAACCGATATGAGCAGCATTGAATTTATAAACTTATTCCATTTTATGATTATGATTTACATTAGCTTATTTCTATAAATATTTGTATCTTATTCCATTTTGGTCTGATTGAAAACCATCTTATTTGTCTTCTCACATTCTAAAAAACCTTCATAGTCTTCAAACAAATCTTCATCCATTGATCTCAAACTGAGGAATTGCGTCTAGAAAGGTGAACTTTCCTCTATAAAAAACTCTTACATGTATCAGGACATCATCATGATTTTTAGAAATTTTATGACAGGTATAACATCATCATAAAAACATTGGAAAGTATTATAAATTTCCATTCTTATAGAAACTTCTTTATTTCTAACCAAACCTCAATATGATTAGAATTTCAAGTTTCCCAAACAAATTGTCATTTTTGAGAATTACAAGACTAATAAAGCATTGTAAGATTTACATTAAAACCATTAAGACTCCTATATTTATTTTCATTATAATATTCCTTTAATTTGGAACCTGAGGTGAGTACAATGCAACTTTTCTTCTAGAAACATCAGTCAAAAGATGATGGACTTCCTTAAGAATTTTTCATCTGATTTTATGATTACAAACGTGAGTATGATTGTTAACAATTACAAAGTGAATTCATTTCTATCACTTTGACAAAAAAATATCACATTCAAAACAACCGACTTCTAGCTTCCAAAACATCTTCTTACCAACTTGGTCCCAAAACATAACTTTTTTTGAGCTCTTTTAATAGGAATCTGAATAGTTCTTACTTTCACTATTGTCTCCTCATCAAGTTCATTTAATAAAAGCTTTTTTCACCATCTTCTTCCCAATAAGTTTGTGTACGACATATTTTCTTATATAATGCTTTATATATTTCCAATTTAATGATCAAATGAATGTAATTATTATATAAATATTATTGTAAAGGAAAATACTGATCCCACATTCCTTGAAAGTCAAGTGAGAATGAACTCAACATGGATTATGATATCTGAATAACCCTTTCAGATTTTCCACCTATATGAGGATGATAAGTAGTCTTCAAATATAGCATAATATTGATAGTATGTTGATAACTTTTAAAAAATTTAAATGTTAATCATGATCCATAGTCATATACAATCAAAATAGGTTCCACATAAAGTCTCACAATTGCATCAATATAGAGAAATATGAGGTGATAAATAGTTATATCTTCACATAGAGACAGAAAATGTGTGGACTTGGTAAGGAGATCAATAATAAACTATTTGAAATCAATAATTTTGAAAGACTTTGTAAGTTTAGAGATAATGTATATGTTAATATCATCCAATTTCCACATAGGAATAAGTATAGGTTTCATGAATCGTTTAATACGGCGGCTCTCAACCTTTAACTATTGAAAAACCAATAATATTGATACAATCTATAATTTCCCATTTAATATTATCCCACTAAACATGTTACTTAAAATACTGATATATTTTGGTTCTAGAAAGGATTATAGTAAAATTTGATATATGATATTTATATAAAAATTCTCATTTTATATTAGGAATAGATGAAACATATAGTATATTTTCATATTTTAATATATCACCTAAAAATATGATGTCTACCAACTTACCATTATTCATGACATTGATTTTCTTTCGAAAAATATCATCACCAATCTAGGAAATTTTTATCTTCTTTGATAAGGATAATTTTCAATCATTAGGAAAAGATGTGATGATCCTACTTCCTTAATAATTAAGATATCAAACGTCATTAAATCAATGAATATAATATATTTTTCAACCCAAGATATAGTAAAAACTCCATGATCCTTCTTACTAAATGCATCAACCATATTTTTTTCCTTCCCGGGGTGGTATTTTTCTGATCAATCATAATAAACGAGTAATTCTAGCCATATTACATGCTCCATGTTAGAGATATTTCTATGGGATTAATTTTTTCAAAATTTTATGATCTATATATATATATATAAAATTTTCACCACAAAGATAATGTTTATATATTGTTAAAGAAAATATTACAACTTCCAATTCTAGATCTCGGGTTGGATAATTTTATTTAATGATGTTTAACATCCTTGATACATAGGAAAAACTTTATAAATATACATAAGTAGAAAACCAATTAACTTTTTTTGATGCATCACTATATATCCAAAATTCATCCAATCATTATGTTAAATTTATAACCAGTGCATTAAAAAATATCCTATTTAATTATTCAAAACATTATTTAAATTCTGCTAATAATATAATAATAACCCATTCACATGTCTACATGGTTATTGGGTTAGTTAATTAAGAAATTATGTTAACAATTCATTTAAATTAGCTTGTTTTTCCAAGGGAACTACATTCCTCAATTATATTCATTGGCATTATCCATTCTATCACTTCCTTTTTCTTTGAAGGAACAATAGATATTCCACCCTAAGAGAGAATACGGACAGCAAAATAAACATAAAAACGACATAATTTCCAATATCTAAATTTTCTATAAAACTCGTTTTTTTCAAGAGTCCAAATAATGATTCAAAAATGAATCTTATGATCATCATATTTTTTAGAGTATATATAGATATAATATGTAAATACCAAAATGAAATTATCTAGATAATTTTTTAAAAATATATTCATAATATTCATAAAAACATAGGGTGAATTAGTCAATAAAAATGGTATTACTATAAACTTTTAATGTCCATAAATCATTTGAAATGCCATATTTGGAATATCGTTCTTCTTTTTTCACAGATAATGATACTTAGAAGGAAGATAAATATTTTCAAAATACTAAGCTCATTATAGTGTCACAAAGAAGTCATAAATGGGGGATAAAGGATAATTTTTCATTATATTAATGTCATTTATTACCCTATAATCATTTCACAATCTCATAGAATTATATTTATTCTTAATAAAAATAATAGAGGATTCCCATGGTGAAACACTAGGGTTTATAAATCCCATATCACAAAAATCCTTTTTTTATTTTGTTAATTTCACTGATAAAACTATGGAAATACTATATGGATTCTTTGATATAAGGTTTTAATCAAGAAACATATCAATAGAAAACAAAACTTCAAACTAGGGGGTATGTTCGTTTTATTCTTCAGGAAACACATCTATGTATTCTTGAATAGTAGGTACATACCTTTTTTTATGCATAACTTTTCCATTCATAGGTTTCATTAACTCTTACATTCTACGAATTTCATTAAGGGGATCTACTAGAGGTGGATCTAGACATGACCCAAAGGATGTAGTCTCTCCTACAAGTATATGGGATTCAATAGATCTATCATTAATTGCAATCACATTTGCTTGGATTTTTTTCATTATAATTTGAAATCCAATATTAGCCATGGACTATATCAAATTCAAACATAATAATAATAAACAATTTTTCAAATAAATTATTTCTATGTGTCATAAAGGGAACTAACTTCCACATCCTAATTGTAATATGATTTCCACTAGCATTCTTGATTGGAAACTCCTTTCTTAAGGTTCTAGGGGAATATGTAATTTTATTTTCAAAAATAGAATATCTAAAAGATTAAAAAGATACAAAGTCCACAAAACCATTATATAAATTATAGGTTATGATCAATATACCTTAAAAAACATATTTTTGGAACTTTAAACTAAGTTTTATTAATTGTATAATCTTTTCCCTCTCTTATTGACATCTTTTATGGGAAGTTTCATTGATTAGTAGAGATTTTTTTGAATAATGTACCATATCCATATAGATAAAGCACTTGATATAAGTGCTTTATTTTTTTATTTCATTAAATATACTTATGAAACCGTTCTTTAGAATTGAAAAATAATCACGTTCCCATTAATCATGTACTGATGTGGTTCTTTCTACAATTATCACATGTTGGAAATCCCATCCATTATTTATTATTTGAAATATATATTTTTGCTTGGTTCTCATCCAACCTCTTCTTTTTATATCATAATATGTTTAAAACAAATGAAAAATGAGTTCTCTTTAGTGACTCATATTAATCCCATAAAAAATATTTAATCTTGATTTTTAGATTATGTATGTAGTCTGAAACATGCATGTCTAATATTGGAAATTTTTTCTCTTAGTTTGGAATATGTTCTTCTTCCTTCTACTTTAAGTGATGAACTTCCTTTTTATTTTAAATATATATTCAAAAGGAATTTATTTATTGAAGAAAATATCTTTAAATGTTATCCATTTCATACTTTCTATTTCATAAACCAATTTAGTAATCTAGATCAATGACCACCATTGATCAGAATATTCTTTCAAACAATACACTAGAAGAATAATATTTCCCCTTTTATTACTTACCATGTAATAAAATATATTTTTTCAGGGCCTTAATACATTGGCTAGATACCAATGTATTAGTAATTCCACCAAAATATGGAGGCATATTCCACAAGAAGTGATTCAACATAGGTGATTCATGTTGGGGGACAACATGTTTCTCTATACATGCATGGTTATTCATCATGAATCGACTTAGATACCCAAATATATCCATGATTTTATCAGTTCTAATACTAGTTATATTGGATTTCTTTGTAAGAAAATCCATACATTGAGTATGGATGTTGATTTCTTTCGATACTATAGTAACCATCTATAAACAATGGAACACATTGAGTTTGATCATAATCATCATGAATATTGAGCCATAAAATAAGAAACCTATAATGGTTAATGTTCTCAAATACCCTAGGTATTATCATAATTCTCATGTAAGTCATGTTCATTTAAATTCAAGATTCCACGGTTCCAAATAAACATTATCTTATAAGAACTATAACACCTTATATCTAGAAACCCAGAGCTGATGTTTATATTATTATATTGGAATAATATTCAATAGTTCTCACCATGTGGAAACAATCAACTTATTAGTATTAGAAAGTTAGATACCTACATGATTATCATATTATGTTGGATATATAAATGCATATCATAAGATACATTCTTGAATACTTAAAATCATTCATAATATCCTTATTCATGTCTTTGGGAATGAAAAAAATAAAGGGTGATATTAAATGTTTAGTATGGGTTACATAAAATAGAATCCATCATGAGTAAATAAGGAATAATCAATATCGTAAAGTGGATAACCAATACATAATAAATTCAATCAAAAAATGAGTTTAATTAACATCTATTACTAATGTAAACATAGAAATTACATGGATAGTGGAAAAATAATTCTTAATAAAGGAAATGCATAAATCTTGGTATTTATGATCATGTCCTATCAACAATAATATCAAGAATATTACCATCATGTCCTCCCACCCAAGACACCATTCATAACAAAAAATAATGTGTAAACTATATACCCATCTAATATGCAACACCTTCTCTTTTTTCTCATGAGACCTTTTTATGTATTGAGGGTGTATCTATAACTACAACCCACCCATCATATACATGTACTATGAATTCCTCATATTTTGAATGATAAATAAAATTCATTCACAAAATTCCAAATAAGAAAATGATGATCTATATTGAATAAAGAATATTGGACATCAATATTTCTTCCATAAATAAATGAAATAACATACATACTAATATTCCATAAAATGATATCATATATAGATAAGGTATACTATTGAAACATCATCAAATTAATAAAAATGATTTATAATTCACCCTTGGTATTAAAAATATTCACATGAAAGTGAAAAAATATCAATCTTATAATGAAGAATAATAGAGAACATTTTCTCAAGAAAGTAAATGATCTCAAAATAAGTTATAATCTATTATCAATAAATGGGGATAGATGAAAATCCATTCATCATAAATGAAT
Organism: Viscum album; assembly: GCA_963277665.1. Taxonomy (NCBI): domain Eukaryota; kingdom Viridiplantae; phylum Streptophyta; class Magnoliopsida; order Santalales; family Viscaceae; genus Viscum; species Viscum album. The sequence goes on along the minus strand of OY728161.1, from coordinate 692,086,380 downwards.
GTTTTTTTAGAAACTCAAATCATATAGAAATGAAAATACAATTAATATGCTAAAACTTTTGTCATTGTAACTTCATCTATGGAAAAAGTTATAATAAATTTTCAAAATTATTTTCAATCATTTTTGAAAATTGTGCCCTTTTTTTGTTATATTATTTTAAATATATATTAAAAAAATTCAGAAAAATATTTCCTTGGAAAATAACAAAGGAATCTTGTGAAGTAATATTCAAATAAAATATTAGTCATGAATGAGGGAAAATATAATCACTAAATTTTCATTAAAAAAAAGATTCTCTTAAAACCCTCAGTAAAAAGTACCTCTTCTAGAAATTGACAAGAAGTATCCTTTTAATTTTTTTATATAATTTAAAATATGGGTACAATTGAAATTAAAAAACAGTTATTTAACATTAATAATATTCTTTAATTTTTTTAATAAAAATATATACAAGGAAAAAATGTTTGAAGGAAGACATAAAAAAATATTTTGGAAGGAAATTACCATACATGTAACATACTTGTTGATAATTGATCCAAAAAGAGAAGAAATGGAATATTAATATATAAAAACCAAAATAAAAAAGGATAATAAAATATATTCTACTTAAGATATTTGGATTATATACTTTTCTCAAATGAAATATTAACATAGATAATCAAAAAATAAAATGATATTGTAACAAAAACCACATACCCTTGGTCACTGCTAAGTCATACTTATTTAGTACTCCAGTACAATGAATTTAAATTCATTAAATAATTGATTAAAATGATTTTAATAATTATTCCATTGATTTATTTCATTAATTATTTTAAATACATTCACTTAATATTTCTAGATTACATCAACCACATTAAGATTATTTATTCAAATTATAAAAAACTAATTAGATATATTATTAAGGGTCAAAGATTTCATGAAGTGGTTTTATAATCTTGAGAATATTAAAAATATAATGAATATTTTTTTCATTATATAATTATTTTAAAACATCTATTCAAGGTGGTAATATAAGAAATATCCATATTGGTATGTGGAAGAGGTAGTCCACACTAACACACAATAGATGTTATCATTTCCTAGTGAATCGATTGGTAATATTGTAAATGTTATATTATATTTATAGAAAAATATTTATATCATAAATATAATATATATTTCCTTAATTACATATTCCTTAAAATCTTTGTAAAATGGTGATGAAAAACGAACTACACCGTTATACAGAGACGATATCTCATATGTATGGACAAACAATATTTTCATTTTCCATTTGATGGAATAGAAGTGAAAAATTATTAACCAAAATAATAATAACATATCATTATATTGGTGATATTAAATTCATTAACTTATGAATGTTACAAAATAATTATAGGTTATATAAGAAGAAATAAACTTTGAATTTTTTAGGTAAGATGATTACCTCTTCTTTGGGAGACCTCATTTGGCATACACCTTAATTCACTATAAAATGGTCTTAGGGTAAGACCAATAGATCAAGAAAAATCAGAAATAATATATTAAGGTTTTTGGGATGGTACTTGTTGATATATAAGGATCAAAGTCTATGAATAATGGAGGATAATAGGCTCCCTTTTAGAAGTGAGGTTCATGACACACATGAAATTACTTAAAAAAATTTAAATATATAAAGTCATTTTCTTATAAAAGTGGATTAAAATTGTTATATCATCTAATATTATATGGTTATGGACTAAATAAAACCGACTAATGGGGTTTAAGAAAAATTTTGGTGTATTTTTGAAGCCTTATCCCTTTATTTTTAAGCCTTTAAACACATTTTACTATTAACCAAGGTGAAAAATATTTACCATGGTAACTATTAATTATGAGAACAAATTAATATTAAATTACTACCCAATATTAATTATTATTATTCCTAATATGGAATAAATTTTAAAATATTTAAATCATATAATTGCGAAAAATTATTTTTAATATATGTTTTTAGAACGCAATGAGCTCCATTTTAAAAAAATGTATATTTTAAAAATTAAAATGATTTTACCAAAAAATAAAGTTTAATTTTGATTAAAATGTGATTAATTTTATTATGTTAAAAAATACTAGACTTATTTTTCTTTCATAACAAACCAAAAGTGAATGAAAGCATGTAAATAATTTTTAAGAGAAAAGAACTAAAAATAATTTTTATTTGAATAAAAACAACACTTAGATTTGAAAAATTTTAAGCATATAGTTCTAATTTCAACATTATATTTTTATATTAATTTTTTAATAATTTAATATGTATTTTTATATAAAAAGGATTCATAAACATACATGTTTTTCTTATAGAATTATAATTTCCAAGAAGTGAAAGTTTTGTAAAATTGACATTTTTCACTATTTTCCAAAAAATCAATAATTTATGAAAAATAAAAACAATTCATTCTATGAAAATTTTAAATTATAAATTCAAAAATAAAAATTAATAAACTTAATTTATAATATTTTTTAATTTACAATCTTAAATTAGGCTATGTGTATTATGCTATAGTTTCTTTAGAATTAAAAGCTCACTTATAATAACTAAAACTCGAGTGCTAAATACTTTATAATAAGAATAAATAGATCAATACCTTGTAAAAAATATTAATAATATCAATTATATTTTTTATAAATTATTTAAAATCATTACCTAAAAAAAATATTAGTTATTTATACTTTACTTTCATTATCAGTTGTTAATAATTTTTTCCGTTATATACGAGTTTTGTAATGGAGATATCGATTATAATTGAATGGTAAAATTTATATTATTAAAAAATTATTCATAGTACTATAATATAATATTAATAATGATTTATAATTTTCTAATATCATTCCATAAGAGTTTGAGTTATTATCTGTGAATATGAAATCAGTGGTGATCATATTTCAGGTATTTTTTTGGATATCAACAAATTACAATATAATGATTATTGATTTTTTTTTTCATATATTCAGAACCATATACATGGAATATATTATTACATGAAATATTAAATGTTCATAAACTCATTTTTTTAATCATATATGTCAGGCTGTGATAAAAAATGAAACATATTGTCTATGGAGGCTATAGTCTGCATGTACGCATATGCAACATTTTCTCTTTTTAACTGATGAAAAGATAGAAAGGTAAATTAAAATTATCTTTAAAGAGAAATAATAATGTTATAAATATCATATATATTCATTAAATCAATATTAATAGTTATCCATAATAGGTGGTGAGGAAAAATGAAATACATCACATAAGGGAGAAGATAATCTCCTCCTACATAAGAGCGCGACTTTCATTTTCCATTAGATAAAATGGAGGTAAATAATGATTATTACATATATATAATAATAATAATTAATAATAATAATGATATTTATTCCATTATGTCCAAGTGGTTATAGAATATGTTATTGTGGTGGAAGAAGCAATAAACATAAAATTTTTTAGTTGAGGCCTTTACCCCTTCATTGGATATCCTCCTTTGGATTATAATAGAGGTTTCATATTTTTGTCTTTTTGTGAGAAAAGAACCTATATAATATGAGAAAGGTATTATAGAAGAGTTTTTTTATAATATTTAAGAGATAAAATTAATTTTGAGTAAGGTGTAATGGGGGTGGTAATGCACTCCTTTATAAGTGATAGGGGTGGCACTTTTATAAATATTCCTAACTTTATATTAATGTAAAGTCACATTCAAAATAATGTGGATAAAAAAGTAGAAAATAATGGATAATGGATGATTATTTTTCTTTAAATGTATCATAAAAAAATAAGGGTTACATTTTACGATATTTTAGGCTTTCCCCCTTAATTTAACTTTTTATGTTAATTTACTTTTATTGAGTAGCTCATTTTTACCTTGGTATCTTATTTTTATGAATAAAAATGAAATTAAAATTATAAGATATTTAATATATTATAATTATAAATATGAAAAATATTTCATAATATTAAATTTCTAAGTTTGATAAAAATAAATTTTAATATAATGATTTTATAATGTATAAAACATGATTTTAGAAAAATATTCATTAGGTTCCATAATGTTAATCATATGTTTCTAAATTAAACAAAATATTTTAAATTTATAATATTACTTATGAAAAACAAATTTGTTTAGTAAAAAGGTTTTATAAATTTTTATTTCTTTCATATATCCTAATGAATTCATAAAAATCATGGTATTTCTAAAAATGATATTTTGAAAAATTCAACTAAACATCAGTCCTTTTAGAAAAATCTAAAAATCCCATATTAATATAATTTTGAAATTATGAATAAAAAAATGAAGTTTATTTATTAAAAATAAAATTATAAAATTTAATAATTTAAATATTAAATGAAAAAAAATTTAATGAAAAATGATTTTTATAGGAAAATAACATTTTAAATATTAAATATTATTAATATTATTTCTTATAAATTATCAAGTAAATGAAATTTAATGTATTATTAATATAAAAAATATATTTCATCACTATCTAACCATAATATATTTAGTTTCTTCATATAAAAAATCATTTTACATAAAATCGGAATTTTAGAAAAACTAAAAAATTAAACATACATTGATCTTATTAAATCTTTAGATATACTTACTAAATGTAATTAGTAAGTTAATAAAAAATTAATGTTTATTTTTATTTTTAGAAATATTTAATAATTTTTTTCCTTTATTTATACCCACCAATTCAATTAATAAATTAAAATTATTATATTTATCTCAAAAAAATGTGTCACGGTTCATTTTAGTCTAGTGTTTCAATTAAAACATACAATTAAAAATAAAATATTAATATGGAAATTAAAACTAAATTATTAGGGAGTTGAATTATTCCCCTTAAATAAATTACATCCTCACAATTTTAACTATCACTTAGTAATGAAAAATATCTAAGGGTACGATGAAAGGTATAATTTACAACATATTATCTTGGGAAATAAAATAAAACACATATTTTACTTTATGATAGGCATATATTATGATTCTCAATAATTTTCTCCAAATATACCGTTGTAATAGTCATATGTATTACTAGTTTATAGAAACATACCTTTAAAAGATATATTTTCATGATCCTATTTCCAACTAAATACTAAAACCAAAATGTTTATTATAATATCTAATAAAATCATTGTAAATGATCATATGAATATAAATACACTATCATAAAATGTATTTTCCTATGAAACCTTTACTTCATATTTTGATACTCTCAGTTGAAATATGATAATATTATAACAACCTATAACTCCTTTAGTTTAACCTTAGTGTCCATGGTCATATTCCTATTAGGTTATCTAACTTGACTAGTTACATACTATATCTTCAAATTCCAATTATATACTTTGTAATGGTTTTAAAGAGAATGTGAGTCACTTTGATCATATCCCCTATGAGTATCAGTCTCAGGTTATAGTTAGTCACATTACTTGTGAACCAATTAAACAACAAATCAATACCAAATAATCTTTTCAAGGTTATTATACCTAGGTTCATTTGTGACAGAGACCTCATCTAGTAATTTTTTATCCATAAATTTATTTTATTTATAGGAATCCACAAACTCTATAATTTAACAAAATTTTAGGATTTTTTCCTAAATATTGTTTTATCCAACATGGTTTTTACTTGTGTTCTCTTGTATAAATTTAAAAAATAACTAAACTAATCCCTGATAATAACTAAACCCCTATTTAATACCAACTAAGGCACTCCAAAACCACAATCCCTGGTCTAGTGATAAAAATATATTCTTTATAATGGGATATACATCAAATTTATATGAACAAAGTAAAGTTTTCCTATATTTAAAAATAAAATTATATCACTCAATAATCGCACATAATCTCGAGAACCTTTTGGTTTACAGTGTTTTGAGACTAGATACATAAACAACTTTTTTACAACACTTGTGAACATTCCCCAATAATAAAATCCCTAAAAAATTCCTATAATTTATAATCATATTTATAATATAGGGAATAAAAACATTAAAAATGGTGAGATCAAATGACCAATAAGGGTAAACATATAAGATTAAATTTATTATCACAAGTGATGATAAGATAAGAATGTGGGTGAGAGAGCATAGTCTATATCCATGAACATAACATTATAAAATCACACCCAAATAAAAATAAGGTATCATTAAAAATTAAAGAATAAGATTCCAATCATAACATGATAAAGTTTGAAAAATATAAAATTATAAAACAAAAATAAGTAATGGAAATAATTTCCTTTGTAAAGTTTCACTTGCATTACCATAATCATAGAGTGGACATAGTCATATAATGGATTGGGTTCACTCCCCAATCCCAGCCATGTCAGATCATGAGATATAAGTATTTACCCAAGTCATTGGATGGATTTATAATTTTGGGCTAACACATCAACTTAATTGATATTGTCCATTAGGGGTTTCGGTTCACTACACATTATGAAATATATATATTGAGATATAACATCATCAAATGAATTAGAGTTTTATATAATTTTAGGGATACCTACCACTTAATGAATATCATACACATGCTTGTAAAGACAATTTGAAAATATTTATATTTCAAACAGTTCTTAAATCACCCAAAGAAAAGAGATGGGTTCCATGAAAAATTCCATTAGAACATTTAATTATCCTTCAAAATAAATAAGTTGGATGTTAAATTAATAAAAAATCTTTAGGGATAACTACAATTATTTAAGATAGTTTTACATATATTCAAAACACATTTATAAGAAGAACAAATCAAATGGTATAATATAAAAATGGATCAAGAATCAGTTTATTCAATAACATCAATTTAATTCCCCACATAAAAATAGTATGAGGGAATTTAAAGGGAAATTCATGAAATATAATTTTCTAGGAAATAAATCCTTTTTAGATAGAGTAAAATTAATTCAAAACATTAGAAATTATTTTAAGGAATCATTTTTAAAATAAGTGTTGAAGATGATGTTACATGTTATATTAAAAAGTCATTTATAAAAAGTTAAATTATATAAATTTTGAAAAAATTTATTTATAAATATAATCACCAATAATTGAGTCTTGAAAAATATATAATTGTTTCCCAATGAAATGTGGGGTGTAGGGTAAAATATATAACTATGAATGGAAAATCCATTTATAATATTTTTAAAATACATTTATTGAAATGAACAATGTAAAAAGGCTAATAAAAATTTATTTTCTAAATTGGAAAAGAGAAATAAGAAGATAAAATAAAATAATTAAATTTGGGTTTCAAATATAATATATGATATCATTATTGGAAATAATTAAAATATAAATCAATGATAAACAACTATCAAGATAATGAGAGTAATTATTAACAACATCAAATTTTTATAAAGAATTAAGTTCATTAATAACGAAGAGCTGTAGTAAAAAAACATCAAAAAATATTTCATGGTAAAGAAATGTAAATAAAAATAACTAAAATATATAATATAAAATAATATAATCATTGGTTATAATGAACCTAAATTATAATAATGGAGTTCAAGAAGAAACATTATAATTCCATGAGAGGTAATCGAGTTTAGAAAAATCCATACAGCTTTGGTAACCATTGAAGAACCAATTAAAAGAGAGAAACCTAATGGGTTTGTAAATAAATTGAAATTAGTGATAATTTTGGTGAAATACATATATTTTTCAAATTCACAATACAAAATAAAAAATAAATTGGTGAATATGGGACATATCTCAATGAATGAAACATGGGATGAGAAAAACCTTACCTTTTTGTCTCTTACATTCCCAAATTATATTTATCTTGTTATATATTAAACATAAAAATATAAATAAATTATTATATAACCATATTAATATATATTATAATTAATATACTTCATTTATAATCATTACTTACACATCTATTTTCCATTTATATTTTATTTTAACCATTTGATAATAATAATTTTTTTTTGTTTCATATGTGTATCATAATGGAGATATCGATCCTTATTATTTGTCAAAAATTTCATCACTCATAGATTATTCAAGGTAATAAAATATAATCTCTATAATTATTTATAAATTTTCAATTCCATTATATGAGAATTTTTGTCTCTATTTGTTGACATAAAAGGCGTTTGGAGTGAGGATATATGGGGTGGTGAAATTCTTCTTTTGTAAGTGAGAGGGGTGGAAATTTTATAAATATTAATAACTTTATGTTAAAGTCATTGAAAATTAAAAGGAAAGAAACTCCACAAGTGGAAAAACGAAATGGGGAGGAGTATTTCTAGATCCACCACTAATACAAAAAACATGGGATAATATTTGAGATATTTTATCCATTTCTCCTTAATTTATCTTTTTACCCAAATTTACTTTTACCATAGTAACTATTTTTTGACAATTTTAACATATTTTTTAGTAAAAAAATTACAATGATTATATAATTACGATTATATATTTATAAATATTAAAACCATTACATAAAATTAAATTTCTAAAAGTGGGGAAAATTAATTAAAAAATAATATACGTATAACGAATAAAAACTTGTTTTTATAAAACTATTAATTAGGTTCCAAAAATGTTAATATTGGGTTTATAAATTAATAGTAATATTTTAAATGTATATTTTTAATTACTAAATCATTGTTTTAGGAAAAGTGTTTTTAAAATTTTATGCTAGGTATATATCCTAATGATGTCATAAAATTTGTGATATTTGTAAAAAATATTTTTTCTATACACCTAAAAATAAATAGTTTTAGAAATATCTAGAATATTTATCTCAAGATAATATTGATAGGATAAATCTAAAAATTAATTTCATTTTTTCAAATTCAAATTCTAAAACATAGGAATTTTACTTTTAAAATTAAACATAAAATATATTGAGAAAATATTTTTATAGGAAAATATATTTTTATATATTAGCTGTTTTTATTTATATTTACAATTAATTACTAATTAAATGACTGTTAAAATATTATAAATATCTTAAAAATATTTCATTTCAGTTTAACCATAATATATTTAGTTTCGTAAAATAAAAAATCACAGCACCTAAAAATAAAATTTTAGGAAAAAAAATTTAAGTATAAAATGATCTTATTAGTTTAGAAATAATAATTGATTTTTTGGTGAATTAGTATTAAAATTGAACTTTATATTTGTTTTTATATATACTTAAAAATGTGGTTACCTATTTTTAAACCCACCAATTCTGTGTCTATTTTACAGAGCTCATATTTATATTAATAAAATGTGTCGCGATTCACTTGGATTCAGTGTTGCCTATGAAAATAGAAATTAAAAATTGTATTTATTTAAAGGGAAATAATTCTAAAATATTAGGTCATTGAATTCCAACCTAAAATTAATTTTAACCTTGAAATTTAAATTATCACTCACTAATAAAAAAATAGCTAATGGTATGACTCGATATATAATTTCTAACTCTATATTGGGTAAGACTATAAAACTCATATTTTCTTTTATAATAGGATTATATTTAAATAATCAAAAAATTTAACTAAATGTTTCACCTTAACTATCGATAAGACTTAAAAGTTTCAAGAAAATCACATTTAATAGGTTTATTTTCATCATCTTGTCTCTGAACAATTATTAAAACCATTATGGTTGTTATAATATACAATAAAATTAGAGTGAATGATTATATGAATATTAATACTAAATATTGATATATCATATCCTATGAAACCTTTATTTATAATTTTGATACTTTTGAGTCAACTATAACATAACTGGATCATCCTAAAACTCCACCAGTTTAACCAATATTTTCCATGGTCGCATTCCGTTTAATTTCTCAAACCTAACTAGTTATATGTTACATACCCAAATTAAATTTAAATATTTTATAACGGTTCATTAAGAAAATTTGAGTCACTTAAAAAATATCCCTCAAGAGTATCTATCTAGATTTGTAATTAGTCTCCCTACCTTTCAATGTGTGATTATTTAGTTAATACCCAACCAACATTTTAGGTTTATTTCCTATAGAAGCATCTATGACTGAGCCTCCATCACTTGTTTATATCCAAATAGAGTTTTTATTAATATAAATCCACACACTATATATTTTACCAAGATATTAGAATATTTTATTAAATTGTGGATATTCCCATTGGTTTTTATTGTAACATTCACTAGTTCTAATCCACCCCCAAAATATAAATTAATCCCCAAAATTTTACTATTCTATTTTTTTATACAAATTATGGAGCCCCAAAACCGCACTGTCTAGTTTAGTGGTAAAAAATATTATTTTTAACTGAATTTGAAACCAAGTGAGATGACCCAAGATTTGATATCATATATTTCACATTAATATTACATCTCACAATAATATCACCCAATAATGAGATACTTTAGGATTTGTGATTTTGGAGACCAGATAGATAAAACACTTTTTTCAAAACACCTCTGAACATTCCTCCATAATCATACCCCTATAGAAATATAATATGTTACAATCATCATCATAACATTAGTAATGAAAAAATATGAAAGGCATGAGGTCATATTATCTATTAGGGTAAACATAAGAGATATCAATTAATGATCATAAGTTAGCATAAGATAAGTATGTGGTTATGAGATCATTATAAAATCAAATAAACATATCGTTATAAATTCAAAACCAAATAAACATAGATCATCAATAATAAATTTATTAATACAGATATTATCAAAAAACAATTCACGATTCATCATATCATTAAGGTGTTTCAAAATAACAAGATTAATCCATAAAAATCATCAAAAATAATTTTATTTATCAATGCTAATGGCTAAGACGATCACTATATAGTGAATATAGTCCTATAATAGATTGGGTGAACTCCTTAATTCCTAACATGTCATCCCATGATATATAATTCTTTACCCAAAGTATTGGAAGGGTGCAAAACTTTGAGCCAACCCACCACTTAATGGACATAGTCTCTTAAGGGTATGAGCTCACTCCTATTCCCATTTATCTCATGATATATATATATTCAATGAATTGGAAAACAATATAATTATAATACCACCCATAACATAATGAAAATCATATATAAGTGTTACAAGAGAACACCAAAACATTCATATTTCAAACAATACTTAACTAATCATAGGCGAAGAGGTCAGTTTGATGAAAAATTACATATAACATTTCATAAAAAATATAGGGAAGGAAGATAGATTTTATCATAATAACAAATCTAAATTGATCTAATCTTTTCATCAATAAATATAATATCTTTTAGATGCATATTCAATACATTTCATAAGTATACACCTAAAGTCCGTAATAGTTTAGTTCCTACGCACACTAGAAACACATTATTCTAGTTTCACGAATGTTATTCAACATCTCCCACAAAGATCTTCTCACATATTACTCCTCTTAGGCATACTATACATAAAACATTCTTCATAACGTAGGTAAAGAAACATAATAATGGTTTATATCATATAGAAAATAATATTAAACTTATTTAATAACAATATATGATAAAATGAATGTTGAAGATAACCATAAGGGTTTGTAAAAATTAACATAACTTACAAAGTTCAAACAAAACCTTTCATAGATCAGAAACAAGAGTTATCAAAAAAATATCATTTTAGAAAACATGGTAAATGTAAGTGGGAAATAATCATATATCAATCATGAACCATAATCACATTTCATAAAAGTGGGGGACCATCGTAAATATGGAGAACCTTTTCATTTTTCATGGTTAACTTCTAAGATCATCAAAATAGTGTATTAGGACATACCACTTATTTCCCATTGTGGATCATGACTCACCTGTTTCCCATAGTGGATCTTGACACATATGTTTCCATTAGTGTATTAAGCCCATATAAATGACTCCCATTATAATATCATGAGATATAAATCATTACTCAATACATTGGAGGGAGATAAAGGTCCCTCCCATCTTGGTTATAACATAACCACCATTATTGGTTATAAAGTAACCACCATCCTTGTTTAAAATATAAAAGCCATCACATAATGAATATCATGTGTATGTGTTCCACAAGATAAAAAAATATTCATTATATCAAAACCCATTAATTGAAATGTATTTCATAAACATTTCATTAATTCACTATAGTATAACCCAAGATAAATAAATGGGTTTTATAAATAATATATCAACATAAACATTAACCATTGGGAGAAACAATAAGAATGGTATCATTCAATATTATCCCCAGTAAATCATATGTGACATTATAGTATGTCATCTTAGATATAAAATTATTTGGAATGATCACTTGGAACATTTCTTGAGAAAAGTATCCTTTCCACTTTTAAAGCAACATTTTAAAACCTAAAACATATTTAGAATCCTTTTTATTGAAAATAACATTGGAAGCTTATAAGAGAATTATTGAAAATAATTTAAAACATTTATTTAGAAATTTTCTGTTCATCATAGAAAAACCATTTTTAAAAAACAAAACATTTTGAAAACATTTTTTTAAATAACCTTGAAAAATTATAAAGGAAACCTTAAAATTCATTTAAAAAATTTCATGAGTGAAATAACTCTTATACTTTGAAAAATAATTTTTAAAACTTAAAACATTTTGACAAAACTTTTCTTTAAAAAAATTAAAATTTTAAAAAGAATATTTTAAAATAATTTAATACTTTTCTTGAGAAAAATTACTTTAGGATTTGAAAAAACTTTTTAAAACTAATTTTTTTTAAAATACATAAATTTGAGAATAACGTTTAAAAAATATAAAGGAAGCTTTAAAAACCATTTAAAAATTTCTTGAGTAAAATATCATCTCAAATTTGAAAAACAATTTTTAAAACATAATACATTTTAAAAATCCTTTTCCTTTAAAACATCCATGAAAATGTATAATGTAATCGTAGAAATATGTCATGTTCTTGACAATGAGAAATTCCATTTATGCTTCATAGGTTAAAACAAATATACCTTCTATATTTTTGATAAATTATAAATAAAAATTGTTTGGAAAATGACATTAAAATTCCTATAATTTTTTTTTTAAATTTAATAATGGTTAAAAAAGCCTTTAATAATTAATTTTGTGAATATTAAAAACTGTTTTTAATTTTTTTAGAAAACATGGTGTTGGAAGAAAATAAATTTTCAACCGAAGAGAGAAATAAAGACATGTTTTCATTAAACAATTATTTGGAGATATTGACTATATAAATAGAGGAAAATGAAGTAAAAAAATTTTTCTCATGAAAAAACTATATTATAATAAAATTCATGAGTTTATTGAGAGATATGTCAAAATATTTCATTATTTAATCCGTAATCATAAACAATCATGACAAATGATGAGATTGTGACATAGAAATCCTATCACTTTTGAAACATTGAATCATAATTTACAAGAAAGAATAAAATAAAATTATAATATCATTAAATTAAATATATTATTGATATAACATTTAAAAGTGGTAGTATATACACCTCATAAAATATAATAGGTGCACTACATAAATTATGTCCCAATAGAAGAAATTTGAGACAAAAAATCCCTTACTACTTTGGAAAATTTTGAATTGAAAAAACCATGAAAAAAGGATCCTAAAATTGATATTATAATTACTATGAATTTAAGTATAATCCTCCCAAAATACATTAATTTTAGTTATATACCCCACATAAAGGAAACACTGGCTGAATATGGCATATGTCACACAAAAAATAAAAGTTAGGCATAAATCCATAATTCTCGAGTTCCTTTAAGAATGTTTGTACCTCTTATATAATATATATAAGTTTATTAGAAATATATTACATAAATACACACACAAACACACACACACACACATATATATATCATACCATATATTATTTACTTATGACCTTTTATTACCCGTTTATTAACAATTTCATGTCAATGTCATGTTTCGGGCAATAACTATTTGTTTCTCATGTATGGTTTGATTTTTTATTTTTGGTACTATTAATTTGATCATGGACCCATAATATATATAATTTTAACCATCATATAAATTTCATATAAATTATTTATACATTTATTTAGAGTGATCCATAAAGTTAGAGATAAAAAATAAAATATACCATTCATGTAGATAGCAGGGCATATACACACATGCACATTTTATCCATTTTCCTAAAATAATGATAGAAATATAGGTAAATAATATATTATAATTAAATGATCATTTTTATTTTATATATATTACCAATTTTCATTAAAACCATCCCTATTTTCTTTTATTTTTAAGTGTGAATGAATCACATCGCTTCGTAAGTCAGTAGTTTGTCATACACACGAATGACATTATCATATTACCATAGAATGGAAAGTAAGAAGGATAATGTGATATGATGAATCTAGAATACTAATAATATTATAAATAAAATATATAAATAATAAATCCATCATTATATCTAGCTATAATCGGTGGTGATGGAAATTGAATAACATTGGTTTGTGAGGCTGTAGTTCACAATACCCTCAAATGAGGATTTTTTAAGAAGGATTTCGGTTATTATATTAACATAATAACAAAATTTTATATTTTAAATAATGGTGTTAATGTATTTTATGTTTTAGTACATAATATATGGTGTAAAATTAATAATGAAAAAATGATCTTAGTGAAGACACATACATTTTCTTAGAAGAATCTCTTATTAAGAATTGTAGTGTTGGTATTTTTTGGATGAAAAACAATTGTAACATGGATAAGAATATTGGGGATGGTTTTATTCATGGTTTGTTTTACAATATATAGCTTTATAAGTGTAAATAAGTTAAGGGTGGTGGTGGGATTTTATAAATAGGGGAAAAGAACCCACAAGGAAACTACTAGGGAATTTCCCAAAACAATGCAAAATAATAAAGTCATTCTCCAAAACAAAATCTTCAAAATAAGAATAAATTATTAATTGGGTAATATAATATTTAAATATGTCCATAGAAAAGTAATTTTAAAAGTTTAGTAGTCATTTTAACCCTTATCATCTTGGTTTAACGCCTGATAAACCCATTTTTACCTTAACCATGATATATATTTTTATTTTGTTTACTATTAATTAAGTTAAAAATTTAATTTGAAATTATTAAATAATATAAATTATTTTTATTCTAAATATTTAATCCAATTTTACAAATTCCATTATTATAAGTGATAAAATTTAATCTAAAATTAATCTGATAGATGCGACAAGAAAGCATGTTTTCAAAGAGAAAACGTTCAAAAGTTTTAAAAGTTTTTATATAAAAATTCAATATGATAATGATTAAAAATACCTAAATTGGATTAAAATATATATAATTTGACTAATTTTTCTTTTAAAACTTTATTAAAACAAATTTTATGTTTTTAAAATATTTGAAATAAATGAAAATTCTTAATAAAAACAAGTTTTGATAACTATTTATCGAAAAATATATCTTCTTAGAAAACTATAACAAAACACCCAATGATATTTTTGCAATTAAGATAAAAATAAATAAATTTAATATTTCAAAAAAGGTTTTTAATAGTTTCAACAATTTGTTTTAAATAAATTGAGCAAAAGCTGACAAAACTTCTTTTCAAGAAAATACAGTTTTAAATGTAAAATTGGATTTATTCTTATCTATTATCTAGAGAATACATAAGTAGAATGTCAATTTTTTTGAATAAGTAATATATAAATTTCATCAATATAATTCACTAAAATTATTTTTTTAATTTATTGAGATAAAATATGTTTATCTGTAAAAAATAGTTTTTTTTCCAGAAAAATATTTCCTTTTATTTCAAAATAGTTTTTATTTTGATTTTTAATTAAATGGAAACCGAAGAATGCATTTTATATACTTGAGTAAACAATATATTTTCAAAATTTAGTCAAACCTATTCATACCCTCCATTCTAGTAGTTAGGTTATAAATATCATTTTAAATAATAATATTTTAGTGTTATGTAACGTTTCTTCTAAACTCGGTGTTACATGTATCATAGGCTAAACATAGTGTTTCTTATAACAAAAGAAAAAATATATGTTGTGTGTAATGAAATATATAAAAAAGATAAATTTTATTTGAAAAAAATTATTTTCTCCAAATCACAGGTTGTTACATTCTACCCCCTTAAAATAAATTTCACCTTCCAAATTTGTCTCTTTGGTACCAACAAATGAGGATACTTTTTCCTCATTACATCCTCATGTTCAAAATTAGCTTCTCAAAGATAATTATTTCACCACAACACATTAACTAGGTTAGTTATATTATTTCATATAAATTTCTCTATTTGATCAATGATCACTACCAGTTGTTCCTTATAAGAAATATTATTATATTGTGGTAAAAACTATGGAGTTCTGTACATGTGATAGATCATTTCTATACTTACTCAAGAGAGAAATATGGAACACATCTTAATCCTGAGAGAGATTTGGTGGAAGTTACATTTTATGAGATACTATATTGATATGATTAATAATTTTAAATGGATTAAAATACCATGTTCTTATATTTACTATATATCATGAGTAAGATTTCATCCCTTGGTTGAGCATGGATTAATTTCCACGTCACCACTTACTCCAAGAAATGAAGATGAATTATTTTATATAATAAGCACTAATGGACCATATGATTCATAATATAATTATATGTCATTAATTCTATCAATATTTATAACAAAATGGTTAGAACTGGTAATCCAAAATGGATAAATCTTTACACAGTGAAGTAATATGTTAATCTCTAAAACCTCATCCAAATTTAGAATTAAAGCATTTCATAAATTGTTAAACTTAATACCAGACCAAAATATTTAAATCCAATTTTTTTAAAAGAATATCACTAAATATCTATAAGTGAAATTATCATTAATCCCCAAAACAAGATGCAGTACCTCTTAATTTTCATATACCACACATGTGAATAACTTCATCATTTATTCTATTGAAAAAATGTAATATCCTAAATTACCATAAAACCTTAATAAAAACATAAATACTTCCTCATTATTTACATAAAACATATATTACTAGATATATTTTATAAAAAAAATGTTCCACACTCCATTAATAATAACAGAATCCAATTTATCAACAAAGAGTTAATAAGTTTCAAGGAAATAAATACAATCCAATTTACTGTATCACTATAAATAATCGAATTATTCAAAATAAACAAAAAAAATTTCAACATTAGGAACATATTATGGGTTATCTTTTCTTATTCATGTGTTTTCCAAAAAATATTACATTAATGTTAAATCAATTTTCTAGGTTATCAGTACCATTTATTATATCATTGAAAATCCTTAACGAAAAAATTCTAAAAAAAATACTTATATATATATTATGATTCATATAACATAATTATAAAATTAAAATATATAAGTACTTAAATTATTGCACATCATAATTAAGTTATTATCTAGGATTCATTATATTATCCCATACTACTTCCTTTCATTTTTCATTCATAATATCTTCATATTAAATATAAAAACCATTACTTATACAACCTTTTTGATAATATTCATTATATTTCACCTTATAACATCAATTTTCATAATTACCACACTTTCCACAATTAAAACACACAATAGTCAATGATACTTTAATGAGACCATTATTATCATCCATTTTGTTAACTGGAATTTTCATTTTTCCTTTACAATTAATTTCTTTTTTCATTCTTTTCTAAACTAAAAACATATTCTCTTCCATCTAAGAAATTCCCTTGAGCACTTTTCCCACATTCTCAACATATAGTAAACTGGATATCCATTTATATGTGGTCTCCACTACCCAAACTCTCATCTAACTCTATCTTTCTCTTCTTTTGTGAGTATGATAATCAGTTAAAGTTCACATTGATAATCATGTACCATGATAACTAATTATTAATAATTAAAATATCCTTCACTATTTTCATTATCCAATTTAGATTCTCATTAGCATATTATCTATCATATTCAAATTTAATCTACTTCATTCTAGTTTCAAAAATTTAATAAAAAAAATTATAGTGTGAAAAACAATAATCATAGTGGAGAACCACATAATCTGGGAAAAACATATATTATGTATAAATCATGATATATTATTTATAATATATGGAACCTTTGGTTTAACCTACTCCATTCAAGGGTATTATTTAAATCTTTCATGATGGGTTGTAAAGAGTTTCTTAATCTCAAAATCATATGCCCCTAGAGTGTCAAAACATGTTTGTAGTAGGGCCCATTTTTGAGAACCAAGTAATGACTGAGTCAATATCATTACACCCTTTTCAGAGTTATTACCACTAGGTACCTCTGTTCTAGATCCACATATATTTGTAGTATCCATATAGGGGTGTAATTTCTTAGAAACCCCTTTTTCTATCATTTAATAAAATTCCAAGAAACTTTCTTATACTTTGAATCATCATTATACTTATTATTATATGTATCCCTAGAAATATCCTTATAAATATCCCTAGGTATATCAATGTTTTTCATCATAGTTACCAAAGGTTAACTAGGCATTTCCTTTAATACCAACTAAAGTGACCCAATATTTTCATAAATTAACATCACATTTTTTAGATTAATATTCAATACATTTCATAAAAACAAACCTAAATGCCATAATAGTTCAGTTCCTTTGGATACTAGAAACACGGTCTTTTTATTTTGGGAAATATCTTCACCATCCCCCACAAAGATCATCTCACATAGTACTCTAATAAATTATACCTTTCCTAAATCATTCTTTATATCATGGGGAAGGAAACATAAGAAAGGGATATATCATATTATCAATAAGGGTAATTCTAGAAGATACCAATATATGACCATATGAAAGAAAAAGATAAGTATAAGAGTATGTGATCATAAAAATAACATACAAAGTTCATACCCAACTGGTCATAGATCATAAACATGATTGATGGAATAAAACATTATCATTTTAGAAAAAATGGGACATTAGAGTGATAGATCATCATAAATAAATGATTAACCATAATATCATGTCATAAAAGTTTGTCACCATTGTAAATATAGAAACAAATTTCACATTTCAAGGTTAACTATCAATAACATCAACATAGTGGATCCAGACTTATCACATGTTTTCCATTGTGGACCAGGACAGACCTGTTTCCCATGGTGGATCATGATAAACCTCTTTCCCATTGTCAATCAACCTAATAGACTTGTTTTACACTGTTATCTCATGAGATATAGAGCCTTACCTAATTAATTGTAGGGTGTAATAGGCCATGCCTATTATATTTATAATGAAATAATTATCCTTTGTTATAATGTAACAACCATAACATAATGAAAATTATACATATGTGTTCTATAAGATAAAATAACATTCATGATATCACTACTCAAGAAAATAAACGGGTTTGAAACAAATTTCATAAATTCGTTCAAACCTAACCCATGATAAGTATATGGGTCTCATAAACATTTCATCAATATATTGATTAATTATTGGGAGAAAGAATAAGGATGGTATCATTAAATAGGATCCCCATTAAAGAATATATAACATTAAAGGATTTCATCCTAGATGTAAAATGATTTTGAAAGATCACATGGAACATTTATTGAGTAAAATTCCCCTTCAAATTATAAAAAATCATTTCAAAACATAAATCATTTTAAAAGTAATTTTATTTAAAAATATCCTTAAAAAAATAAAGAAGCCTTATAAATCACATAAAAAATTTCTTGAATAAAATTTCCTTTCTAATTTTAAAAATACATTTTAAAATTTAAACAATTTGGGATGTACTTTTCATTGAAAAAAACAATGAAAAATTATAAAGGATGATTTAAAAATAATTTAAAACATTCCTTGAGGAAAATATCATTTCCACTTTGAAGAAAATATTTAAAACATAAAAAATTTTGAAAATTATTTTCTTTGCAAATAACCTTGAAAATTATAAAGGAAGATTTAAAAATAATTTAAAACATTTCTTAAGGAACATATAATTTCCACATTGGAAAAACTTCTCAAAACATAAAATATTTTGAGAACCATTTTCTTTTAGAAAAAACTATAAAAATTTTAAAGGGTACTTAAAAAATCATTTAAAAATTTTCTTGAGGAAAATATCCTTTGATATTTAAAAAACACTATTTAAGAAAGAATTATTTTTAAAATAATTTTCTTTAAAATTTAACTTTAAAACATTTAAATTAATCTTAAAATAAAATAATGATTATGATGGGGAGAAATTCCATTCATACTGTATATATCAAAACACATATTCCTTCCACATTTTCAATAAATTTAATATTGGAATTATTTTGAAAACAACATGAAAATTACATTAAAAAAATTAAAATCCCCACATGGGTAAAAATGAATTTAATAAATCATTTTATTAATTTTTTTTAAAAAAAATTAAATCATTTTAGAAAACTTTTTTGTAAGAATCATGGTTTTCAAAATAAGATAGAAATAAAGATGAATTTTATTAAAAAAATTATTTTGGACTTTTGATGACATAAATAGAGGAAAATGAAGGGAAAAAATATAATATTATGAAATAAATAGAAGATAATAAATTTTATGAGTTTCTTGAGAAATAGATTATAATATATCATTATTAGAAGCATAATTATAAACAATCCTGATAAATGATGAGATGGTAAAATAAAACTCATAAAAATATAGTAACTTTTACTCAATAAATTTTAAATAAAAAATTAATTGAAAATTAAAATATCATGAAAATAAATAGATTCATGATGTAACATGTCAAATGGGTCGTGTGTACATCTCATAGAAGAAGATAGTTTCATGACATAACTAATGTCCCAAGGTAGGTAATTTGAGAAAAAAATACCTTAACACTTTGGTAAATTTATAAACATAAACCCAATAAAATAGAGATACTAAAATGGATATGTAAATACCCATAAATTTAATAATAATAATAAGAAAATAAATTTATGGGCATTATATACACCATATAAAAGAAACATGTGGTGAATATAACTTGTGTCTTCAGGAAAAATAAATGTTAGATAGAAATCCATAAGTCTTGACTTCCTTAGTACACATTCGAAACCTTTTGTATTATAAATATAATATTATTATATATATTATATAACCATTATATATATATATATATCATACCAAATTTTATTTACTTATGACCATTTATTATGAGTTTATTAACAATTCCATGTTAAAGTCACGTTTCGGGCAATAATTTCTTTTTTTGTGTATGTTTTGATTTTTTATTTTTGGAACTATTACTTTGGTCATGGTTACATAAGATACATAATTTTAAAAATGATATTTATATCATATATATTCATTATGAATTTATTTATAGTCATCCGTAAATGTTAGATATAGAAAATGAAACACACCGTTTATAGAGATGATAGGTCTTACATAGGCATGAATGTTGTTTCCTTTTCCCAATGGAAATAAATAAATAAAGGTGAATAATATATTACCATAATATAATTATTTATACTTTATATATACCACATATTTTCATTAAAATCATCCATATTACCATCCAAGTAATGTGTTAATGAATCATATCGTTTTGTGAGGTAGTAGTCCTCCGAACACACGAACAATGTTATCATATTCCCATAGAATGAAATGAAAGAAGAAGAATGTGAATATAAATATTATAGAAACATAATAATATGATAAATATAATATATCTACAAAAAATATATCATTCTCTCCAACCATGATATGTGGTGATGGAAAATGAATAATATCGGTTCAAGAGGAAGTAGTTCATCGTACACATGAATGATTATTTTGTAACCCATTTGATAGAACAAGAGAATGATTTAAGTCATTATATAAAATTAAAAACATATAATTATAAAATAGATATTGGTTTTATCATATTGGATGTTTTATTACCAAATTTTATGTGAAAAATAAAAATTAAGAAGCATGATATAAGTGAAGACAATTGTCTTCGCTTAAAATCACCTCATTGGGATCTCTTATTAAGGGCCCTAGTGTTGGCCTTTTGGGATGAAACGTAGCTATAGAACATGGATAATGATTATTATGGTATTATTAAAGAGTTTTTATAAACTATATGGATTGATATATATGCATAATTGAAGGGTGGTGGTGTCCTTTTATAAGTGGGGGAAATGAACCCACTTGGAAACTACTTATAAATTTTCCAAAAGAATCCAAAATAATAAAGTCATTCATTAGAATAAAGATTCTAAATTACCATAAATTCAAAATTTGTATGTAAATGATTGAAATAATGGAATGAAGTAGTAATTTATCTTGTATTATAGTCATCTTAACCCATATATTATTTGTTTAACCCCGAATAAACCCATTTTTACCTTAACCAAAGTAAATAATTTTTACTATTTTTACCATTCATTATGATTAAAAAATAATTTTAATTTGTAAGATAAAATAAATTATGATTATTCCAAAATTGGAATCCATTTTTTCAAATTCCATTTAAATAAGTTTAAAATTTTAACTATAATTTATTCTTGAAGATGTAATGAGAAAGAGGGTTTTCAAAGAGGTAATTTTTAAAAGATTAAAAAGTTTTTAAATCGAAATTCAATATGATAATAATTCCATTGAACTAAATTGAAATAATATATATATATATATATATAATTGAAATAATTTTCCATTATAAATCCTTCTTAAAATAATTTTTATGATTTTAAAATATTTAAAATAAATACTAATTATTCTAAAAAACAAGTATTTTTCCCTATTCATAAAAAATTTTTCTTATCTAAACATTTTAAAAAATTCAACATAATATAATATTAAAATTATGATGCGAACACTTATTTTTTTAGTATAAATTTTCTAAAAGTGTTAAAATTTAGTTTTAAAATAAGTGTGAAGAAGTAAAAAAACAACTTTTTAGAAAAATATAATCATTAAGGCTGTAATTTTATTAATTATTATCTATTTTCTAGAAAATACTTAAGTTGAACGTCAGAAATCTGATTTAATTTATTATATATAAATTTAAGTAAATTAATTCATAAAAAATGTGTATTTATTTTATTGGGTTAAAAATAATTTACGTTTATAAAATCAATTTTTTTTCAAAAAAAAGTATTAATTTGTTTTAAAAGAGTTATTAGTTTCATTTAAAATTTATTGGTCAGCAAAGAATTAATTTTATATACATTCTTAAACCTTATATTTTCATAATTTCATTGATACTATTCATATCGTTCATTTCAATGGATATGTGATAAATATAAATTTAAATAGTTTTATTTTAATAGTATGTCACATTTAATGCAAGATCTGTGTAATGTGGAATGTCGACTCTAATCAACATTGTGTGTAACACAGGGTTAACTTGACATTGGGTGTAAAGAAAAATATCTAAAAGTTTAATTTTATTTGAAAATTTATCTTTCAAAAAATATTTGGGGTGTTATAATATCCCTAATAAAGCTTAAAAATGTTTAAGAATGTTTCCATTGATGAAAAAAACCATTATAAGAAGAAAACATTTAATGATACATCAAAATAAGGGATTGATAATCAGATCACTTGATATATATTGTTTAATTACATAAAAGAAAATTACTATGAGGTAATTTAGAGGTCAATTCATAAAATATAATTGATAAGTAAATATATACTATAAAGATAAAGAATAAAATGCAACTAAACCGATAAAAATATTTTTTTAGAAAATATTTTAAATATTATTGTAAAAGACTATGTCATAGTTCTTTTTTGAGATTAATTTATGAAAAGGTGATATGAGAACTTATAAAGAGATTTAATTTTAAAAATATATATATATACAATAATACATGCATTAAAATAGAATAAATTTATTCTTTTAGAAATGTGGAGTGGAATATAAAATATATAATTGTGAAACGAAATACCTTTATTGAAACCCACATCATAAAAAGGATAATAAAAAATTATTTTGAATAGTAGTAAAGAGAAAAAATTTCATCACATAAGATAATAAAATCCATGTTTCAAAAATTATATATCATGTAAGTTTTGGAAATAAAAAATTTGTACTTTGAAGAGAAAAAACCATAAGGGGTATGATAATTATTCTTAACAATGGTGAATTATTATAAGGAAAAAAGTATTTCAATGAAGAATATTTGGGGTTAAAACCATTAAAAAATTATTTCAGGAGAATGAAATAAAAATCACCCAAAAAAATGATAAATAAAACACGATACAATCTTAACATTGAATGAATACCACTTATAATAATGGAGTTCAATAAGAAACATTATAACTTAATGAAATAAAATTTAGTTGAGAAACACCCTTATGGATTCAGTATCTATTTAAATCCACTTTGAAAGTGATAAACCTCGATTTGTATTTAAGCCTATTAAAATATAGTATATGTATGATAATAATTCATCAATTATTATTATATACCCACACAATAGAATAAAAGTGATGAATATATAATATATTTTAATAAATGAAAATTGAGATGGGAAAACCCTTACCTTTTTACTCATGACATTCCCAAAAGATATATTAAATTATATAAAAAAACATAACCATATTTTTTACTTATTTCATAATATTATTCATAACTATTTCCTTTTATATAATTCTTTTATATTCATTCCCTATACATCTATTAGTTAGTTATAGTTTATTTTCATCATCAGGTGTTAATAATTTTGTTTATTTCATATGAGTTTCATAATGGTGATATCTATCCAAATTATTTTTTAAAATTTTAATCATTCATATATTATTAATTAAACTATAATAAAATTTACCAATGATATATAATTTTCCAATATGATTCTATGAAATGTTTAGTTACAATTCATGAAGATAAAATCTTTGATGATATTATATCGAGTAATTTAGAGATATCGATGTATGAATTTATAATGGTCATTGTTTTCTTATACATTAAAACCATATTCAAGAAATATATTATTACTTTTTAACATATATATTAATAAAAAATATTTTTATAACCATATATAGAGGTAAGTGATGAAAATGAAACACATCACCCCAGGAGGTGGTAATCTACAAGTACGCTCGAGTGGTGTTTTCATTTTTCAATAGACAAAATGAAAGGAAGGTAAATAATAATTTATATTTAAATAATAATAAATATGTTATAAATATAATATATATTCATTAAAACTATATTTTTAACCATTAATAAGAGTCCCTGATGAAAAATGAAAAACTATACTTCGTGGAGGTGGTATACCACACATTCACATGAGAAAAGTTTCATTTTCCATTTGATGGAATGGAGGTAGATAAGAAATATTACATAAACATAAAAATATTTTAGTTTAATAATGATAATGAAAATATTATGTGTTTGGGGTCATAATATAATTGGATGAGGTTAAAGAAAAGTAAAACTGAAAATAACTCGGTTAAGACCTTTATCTCTTCCTTGGATATATTTCTTTAGCTTACAACTTAAGGATTTTTTTTGGACATTTGGTGGAATCATGGCCTCAATAATTTGGGAGTGATATTGGAGAATATATATTTTTAGATTTTTAGAGATAAAATGGTGGTTGAGCGAGGAAAAGTGGTGTGGTGAATGAATCATTTTTTAAGTGATAGTGGTAAAACATTTTTAAATATTCCCCACTATATATTAAAGTCATGTAATTTTAAAAGGAAAGTGGATATAAAATTATAAAATAATTATTAGGGGTGATTTTGGGTCAAAAAAATCTCATTCACTCAAGTAAGGGATAAGGTATGAGAAATTTTTTGAGTTTCCCCTTACTTTAACTTTTTTATATAATTTACTTTTAAAACAATAACTCATTTTTACCTTCGAAACATACTATTATGAATGAAAAATAAAATGATTTTTTTCTATATTTTGGATTTTAAAATCCCAAATATTAAATATATTTCATAATATTAAAATTATATCAAATTGTAAAAATTAATTATAAAATAATTAATGTACAATTCATAAAAGTTAATTTTTAGAGAACTATTAATTAGTTCCCAAAAATGATAATACTGGGTTAATAATATTTTTTTTAAAAATAAAATATATAATTTTACTTATCAATTACATATTTTTTTAGAAAATAAGGTTTCATAAATTTTTAATTCATTCATTTATCATAATGAATTCATAAATTCTATAGTATTTATAAAAATGATATTTTGTACTATTAATATAAAAATCAATCTTTCTAAAAAATAACTGAATATAATAATAATATAGTATTAAAATTTGAAATCCAAAAAGTAAATTCATTTTTTTCAGACATAAAATCTATAATTTAGGAATTTAACTTTTAAATGGAAACATAAATTATAATGAAAAACTGTTTTTATAAGAAAAAGACTAAGAATATCAACTATTATTATTCTTATTTCCTATCAATTAGTAAATAATTGTGTTCCAATATATTATTAATGCCATAAATATATTTCATTATAATTTAATTATAATATATTTATTTACTTAATATAAAAATTAACAGCGCATAAAAATCCAATTTTAGAAAAAATAACATTTTAAGAATAATATGATTTTTTTGTTGTTTAGATATAAAAGTTGAATTTCATGATTTAATTAGTATTGAAATTGAAATTATATATATATATATATATATATATCATAATGTGTTTACCCGTATTTATACCCATCAATTCAAATACTACTTAACAATAGTTATATTTATCTTAATAAGTTTATAGTTGGGGTTTAGATTAGTGGTATGCACCCCGTAATCCTACAATAAAATTGGGGTTCAAAACCCATCGGGTGCATGATACTGTAGTAGTACTGTAGAGGCACTGTAGTTATGGAGTCACTATAACAACGATGAGAACTGTTGTAGTGGTGAACACTGTAGCAGCGGCAGGAACTGCAGCAAGCAGGAACTGTAGAAGTACTATTCACAGAATGGGCCTTGGGTTAAAAAATTTGGGCCTACGGGCCATGTAATGGGCTATATGACCACTAGCCCTTCGGGCTATGTAATGGGTCTCCCTCTACCCAGTCATAAGAGGTCTTTTCTTTTTCTTTAATAATAAAATGAGGCTTCGACCCCCACATTTAAAAAAATATAAATAAGTAGTGTCATGGTTGACTTTAGTTTATGTTCCATGTGAAATAAGATATTAATGTTTGTATTTATTTAACAGGAAATTAATACTAAACTCTCTAGGAATTACAATGTCAAATATTTGGATGTTGAGAAGTAGGAGATACTCAAGTGAGTTATACAAATGGAATTGGGGTCATAATTGGATTGTTTGTTCATACTATATTGGTGGAATGTGCCTAATCACTTGAAACCTATATTTTTATAAAGATCAATACTTCATACATTCCAATATGTTGGATTATACCAATTTTCCACTTCATTGGGGATAATGGTCAATACATGTTTCATGTCTGCCTTGGGACTTCCTAGTAATTTATGTCCAACATCATCCACATTTTACAATAAATATTTAATGAAGTAGAATTATTAGATCATGTGGCCCAATATATGATTGTAAATGTAGTATTTTGGATGATCCTCCTATAAAACATTATTTGGATTCATTATTTTAATAAAAATGATCCAATTTTTTACTAAGGTTTAGATGATGTACCATAGAATGTAATTATCATGGAAGTAATAATTATTATTGTTTCTTATTTCAAGGTCATGTTGTCTCGTCATTTAAACCATGAGGGTAATATTAATTCCATATCTAAGTTCTCAATCATTAATAGTGATGTTTGATGATATATTTCCATAGTTATATGAATAAAATACTATATACATTGTGCTATAATCACGAACTCTCATAACCCATCAGGATACTTTAGGGGGTTAAGAATGTTTGGAAATTCATCTTTTATGTTATTTATAAATATCTATTGTAACTATTATTGGGGATGACTTATTTACAAGAAAAATTTTAGGCCCTTGAATCGAATAATTAAATCCACAAAGATCTCATTATCATGATACAAATTATTAAATAGGTCAAAGATAGTAATATTCCTTAGTGTAGGGCTAATTGGAAGTGGAATTATTAACTAAGATCTTTGAATCATGCAATAGACCTAACTATGAGGTTATTGTACTAAGAAAATGGATGAACTTCCAACGTCTTCACAAATCATCTGAGTTTGGTAGCCACTTTTTTTTATGGGGTCCCAAAAATTGGGAAACACTGGGAAGACAAATTGTTGAGAGACTACTATGGATCTATCATTATAGTGAATGTCAAAAAAGTTTTGGTTCCCCAAGTTAGGTATAGATGAGTAGAATGCACCTACTCAGGATATAGATTTGTTTATGGTAGCACCAGTGCACACCAAACTTCTAGATAATCTAGATAAGAGTTTAAATAATACATTAACTCATTAGATATTACCACATAAATTAGCCTCTAGAGACCCTCTTAGAATAGAATCTAATTTCCCCTTAGTAGTGGGAACTCATGAAAATAAATCCAAATTTCAAAGAAGAGGTCTGATTTAAATGATATCTAGTTATCATGGATAATTCATTTGGCCTTTTTGGGTTGAGAAATTTCCTCCCATTTAATGGGCTCAACTATATGATGCACAAAATCTTAAAATAGATGACCATACTAAATGGGTATATATATACTAATCAACTCATAATTGATAGAATAAAGATTATATATTTGGAAATATAATCAAACAATCTTCTCTTTTGCATATATGGCTTCACTATTTTCATTATACGGGTTGGTATTGAATTTGGACACACCAATTTATTATTCAATTTTACCATGGATTTCCTCATTATCTGTTCGAAAAGTGATATCACTTATTAATGTGAAATATGTGTCTTGGAATACAGATTCATTAGGGGGATGTGTATCAATAATCATGCTATGTTTCTTCTCACATGATGATATTGTATATGACTATTGGGTTAAAAATGGTAAAAATGACATATTAAAATGGGATGGGTTTGAGATTCTACTATCACCAAATCTAGTTGTGATGATGTTTTGATGCTTATGTCTAGTGATGATCTGAAATTGATGCCAGAATGCTATCAAGATATTCCATTGGGACACATGAGTTTTGTAAGTGACAAGGATATATACATTATATTTAATTATAGTACTTATATTCTCTCATCAGAATCACCCTTTGGATTCCCAAGGCTATATGATTAGTATAGTTAAAAATTACTATAAAATTTATTATAGAAATGGGGTCACATGTTTGTGATGGTCACCATAGTGAATAGACCCCCTCCAATGTATCTCTTGGGTTGTTACATTGATAAATTGATTGAACTTATTTGAATCCTTAAGGTAAGGGAGGGATATGTTGTTTCATTATTAGGATATTCTCTATAACTAGTTAGATATGGAAACAAGGTCCACATGCCTCTTCATGGATTATCATTGATAAGCTGAATTGGGGGGCTTCATCCCTTGGAAGATCTTGTGAGATATTGGATAAATTTTTTGAGATAATAATACCATAAGAAGGTTTTAACTTCCATTATAGGAAGTAGTTCAATGTAATCGTACATTGTAGCCATGGGGCTATGGTATCGATGGTTATTAAGGTATGTTCGCAATTCATCAATTGGTTATGTGCTATGAATTGTGATTCCCTACAAGTACATACTTAATTTACAATGAGATTATAATTCAATTGTGTATTTGGTGATGCTATTTGGAATGAATAGATTCTTAATGGTATTAAAAGGGAATGACTAGAAAGATACCCATCAGTGCAACATCACAAATAGGAGTTCAAGGTCAATAAATTGGTTTCATAGTTAAAGGATTGACATCAGGGTAACCATTAATTTTTTTGGTAAAAAATTAAATGGATCCTATATCTGGGAAGTTTTAACATGGAAATATTTGTAATTTGTTTTCTAAAGGTAGGTGTATAGTGAGAATTATCACCAGAGATGGTTTAGAATGAATTTTATTTGAGAGGACGTGAGGCATATCTTTTATCACCCTCATGGGGAAATTATTTCCTACTTTGAGAATCTCTTATAAATTTAATAATTGTTCATTAATCCATTCCAAATCCTAGTGAACGAATGGTTACCCTAATTCCAATGATATTATCAGAACAATATGTTAATATGAACAAATGTGTAATCACACATTCTCTATCTTTCTCTCATTAGTGGTTGGTGATAGGTTTTAAATCTATATAGATAGAATCTTTGGTGTTTATCACTATCCAGGGAGGCATCTTGGGTTATGATGTCAAGATCAGACCCATGAAAAGATATTCCTACAAATCCCGATGAAGGGAATCTAAATCCATGTATTTTAGTTCTACATAAAAAATAAAGGTCACACATTTTAAGTTCATGTGATAAGGAACACTTCCAAATAGTTTAATGTCATGTAGAATGTAAGAGAAAGAAAAATTTACCTAGAAATGGATGGTGTGGGACTTGTGTGCATGAGTGCTCCTTTAAAGGTCATCCGACTTGTTAGTTACTAAACATGAGAATATATGTTTGGGGATTATACCATGTTTGAGGCCCATAATATCTTCTTCATGTATGGTCATGAGGGTATCTCATTCTCTATATATGAGTAATGATGGATTGTCCATAGCTAGTCTCTTAAATAATCTTTGACTCACCACTAGAGAACTATGCTTCACATTATGCTCTTCAATATAAATGGATCATATACATGTCACATAGCTAGTCCTAGGGTCATCACATAGGGAAATTTGATCATTATCACCACAGTCTCATCAACTGATGAAGGTTTGGGTAATCCCGTGATAGTCATATGGATTTATTATACTTATCATAAAATAGAGAGTTAGCATAGGTTTGGGATTACAAATAGTAGGAGGCATGAATATAGAGATACTAAGAGGAGTATCCTGAATAATTGAATTTTGGAAACTGATATGAGTGTCTCAATAGAAGGTGTTCTGGAAACCACAATGAAAATATCAACTCAATATGTATATGGGAGAACCAAGAGGAATATCTTGACTCAAGGTTGTAACGGGGTAATATTAAACTTATCAAATAATATAAATGGTTTATTTGATGATGTTGGAATTGAACCTCAGAGAGAATTCCGATATATCATAGTTAATATGAATCAAATCCTTGGTAATTTAAGTTGTATTGTTTAAGGTCATATTATAGGACTGATCCATGAAGATTAATGTCCATGGTATGGAACTAAGTGTTTGTGTCTCAATCATGCTAATGAAATGAACAAATAAACCTCTAATACCATGTGAGTCTCGAAAATTTCAAGAAATAAGTTATAAAATAAGTTCATTATTATTTTATGATAGAATTCAATAGGGGATTGAGTGGTCTATACACATGAGATTCCCTAAGATACCTAATATAGTAAGTGAGTCGGGTAATGGTATGATTTGTGCATTACAATTTGGAAGAGGCCCATAGTGGTTCATCCCATAAAAATTCTATGTAGTATGACTCTAAACTCTTCAATATTTATTTCTCATTATATTATTTTAACCCTCATGGTCAAAATCAATCCATTTTTTAACTCTTGCATGATACAAGTGTTGTTCCAATTGCCTCATTTTTCTCACACTGATTACGACACATGTGATCTTAGAGGTTCTAATTGATAAATTTGATAATAATTCATGAGATACATCATACCCAAAATAAGTTAGTCCAAATTCCTTATTGCATTAATTTAAAATAACAACCAAAAAGTTATTTTCACATGAAATTTAAATGTATGGTGTGATTTCATTTCCAGGTGTTGTTAAACTACATGATATTTTTCTAAATTATATGATGTTAAACTAAAAAACACATATGATCCATCCTGTAAGACTTTAAACTACATTAAGTAGCCAAAAATGAATGGATTTTTTTCTTACATGAGAGAAATATCTATGTAAGTTACCAACCATGCACAAGGGACTCATATATAATCCCATAGAAGAATATGAAAATTTCATTACTATTTTAATTCCCTAGTCATGTTGGGTTCCTCCTCTCATGACATTGAGCTATGACACAACCATTTCTCCCCTCCCATGTATAAGATATATATGTGTGTGTGAATCTTCTTGAATAAAGTTATTTATTATCGAACCTATAATGATATGTAATTCAACTTTGTGAAACATTTAACCCCATTTGAGAGTTAATTATTTATTTAGAGATGTTATATATAGAAGTTTTACACACTCTAGTGTAGGGGTAAATCTTACCTTTCAATGAAATAATGAAAAAATCTTCAAGAATAGATTCCAAGTGTTTCGACATTCCTATTCCCCTTGGGTATTCCCAAAATAGACTTTATACAATGGATTATTTATGAAAATCACCCATCATAGATTGTTATATTAAAATGTTTAGGTTTCCCTTCATCCATTTTAGGTAACTTGATATCCCTACGTTGAAATGAAGTTACATGATTCTATTGTGCATGATCCAGATATTCACAAATCCCATATTATTGTTTCTACTAATATAACCATAAACTATATGACATATACATCTTTTTCTCACAACTTTAAACTCCACAAAATGAGGTACTAGTCATAAGACCCTATACTTCATGACACAATGTCTTTACAACATGAACATAAATTATGTGGTGAACTATCTATCCCATATGAAATTAAACAACTTATAGGGTTAAATAAAAACATTCTTAATGACTGACCAAGATACCCATTACATCTTGACATATAAAAATTTTCTCATTGATGTTTATATCTTCTCGTTGATGTTTATTTTTCCCCCTTCTTACATTTGTGTTTATTACTATTACACAAATAACCAGTATAACACATGATGGTGTAGCCATAGTGTATTTCAAAAACTTTTTGATACCCCTCTTCCATCAAACCTACTCTTTACATTTTGATGTCTGATTCACCATAAAAAAATACCTTGCGTAGAGATATTACTCCTGAAACACCAGAACCTCAAATGAATCACCTTGGATCCTCTATTTATAGTAATTAGTAATTGGAATTGATTTCTCCACTCCCAAAATTTAGTGGTGAACAACTATATTTCCTTTCATCCTATGAGGTAACACTTGAGGATGTTTTGGTGATGGAGAAAAGGCCCCCCTGAACTGAATAATTTGTTTCTTAATGGCATGATGATGGTTTCTATTGAACAAAAAGTATAGAATATGGGGATGGGTTGAATTTACCTTTTTAAAATTCAAAGTAATCTCTAAAGATAAATATAAATCTAAATGATATTGAATTGATGAAATGATTAAGCGAGAGAACCAAAAAATAATTAATTGAATTTAATACTTATTAAAAAATTAATATCAAATTATATTAAGAATGGATACTATCATATATAACTTATGAAATTATTCATATTTATGTTATAATGATAAAATATGTTAAAATAAATGGGATGAAAAAAAAGTCCATAAGGATAGAAATATCTCAATGTGAACCCCAAGGTCTCCAACCCTCAACTTGAGAGGTCAATGATTTAAATACCTTGATCTTAGGTGGTATCCAGAATAAAATCCCTCACAATTATTATTTGAGGGAACCATCTTGAGCTTCACTAGTAATAAGTAACTCATTCCTCACTTGTGTAGACTAAAAACACATTGGATATAAATGATGATAAGAGAGTGGATTTCATGAGATAACCCATTACAATGTCACTATTAAATCACTTGGATGGATGATTACACTATTGGATTAGATATTTGAGTTAAAGGGTGATAGAATTTGATATATAGAGAAATGGAAATTATTATTTTAATGGATTTTTATAATGATATTACATTTGTGTTGATTCGATCTGAGAGCGTTGTTGGGTGAAATTTATTTCTTCAAAGATGCCAAGGTAATCCTTTTATATGCAATAATAGGTAGTAAATCTTCTAGATTTTTTATAGATTCATTTAATCTAAATAATAATTGAGTTATTATATTTTTTATCATAATAAATTATACCCATTTATTTCATAATGAAACATTTCGAAGAATGAAATAATATGATATGAAATGAACATAATTATTTTAGAAATTTTGAAATCCTCCTCAATTTATTCATAGTGTGAAAGAAGATTAAAAATGTGAAAGTGAGTTATGAAAAAAACCACAATTCCTCATTTTAATAATTTATGGAATGTACTAAAATTCTTGACGAACCTTCACAAGATGAATTAGGATTCATGGTGTGATGTTTATAATCATGGAATGAATAAATCTGAAAGCTAAAATTCACTCGAATGAAATTATTTTAAATATAAGTGGGTGATTATGATCATGAAAACACCATGATAGATTTATTCACAATAATATCCCCCTATTTTGATGGTAAAAAACAACTAATAGAAAATTATATACCCAATTTAAATCAATAGTGAAGGATATGGAAATGTAATTCAAGATTTCAATCTAAACAAGGTATTCAATATAAGATATTCAATATGTTTAAGAAGAATATAAATAAAACATGGCATTCCATATTCAAGAATAAAAAAATTTACTAAATAATATACACCCCCATTTAAAAAAATTAAATACTAGATATTTCAAAAATGTCTCCCACTTTTGAAAAATTAAACCATAACATTTTAGAAAATTATTTCCCTTTTGAAGTTTAATAAATTAAACTGAAACACTTCAAATTAGAGATGATAAATAAAGTTTTTAGATATTTCTCCAATTTTTTATTATAAAAAATATAAAAATAAGGATATGAAGGAGAAACTTAACAAAATTTTTGATGAAAAACTCAAGCGATAAGAAAAAAAAATGAAAATAAATATTATAAAAAAATGTAGATAAAAAGATTTTGAAAACACTTTTAAAAATCCAAAATCACCCTTAAATGTTAGATAGATGGAAAATAAAATGTTTTATAAAAGAAATAAATATAAGTAAATTATGTTTATAAAAATATTGGAATTAATAAATAGAAAGGAAAAAATAAAAATTGTTCATACCTTTTTAATGGAATTATTTTTCTCATGAAATGGTTTTTCCTCCATTGTTTGAATGTGTTTGAACAAGTTCAATTTAATGAAAATAAAATCCATGAAATCATACTTCATTTAAGTTTCACCCAAAACAACTCAAGATCATTTATTATATTGACAAGTATATATTAAATTTTTACTGTCATTATTAATATTCCTTTAAGAGATATATAAATATAAAATATAAAAATAAGTACAGAATATATATAATCTCCCATATAAATTTCTGAAATAAATTATTTAAAATTGATTTAAAATGAAATATTTATAATTAATGTATATAAATTTTGAGAAACATCATTTTATAGAAATAAAAATAGAAAAATTCTCATATATAGTAATTTATTTTAGAAAATAGTTTTTTTAATATAAAATAAATGAAATATTTTGAAAATAAGAGATCACTATTAATGAAAATTATAGTTTTAAAATAGAAAATTTTCCTCTTAAATGATGGAATAATTGATATAAATGGATCATAACCAAGATAAAATGAAACGATAAAAAATAATAATCAGTTTTCTTTAAATAATTTTAAAAATATTTTAAAATGGTAACTCGAGTTAGTCAAACATCAAATGAAGTGTGTCACAGGTGAACTATTAATAATTCACTTTTAAAAAGTACAAATTATCAAGGGATATATATTTAGTGAAAATATCATCTAGTTAACATTCTATCCCAATGAGTTCCAATATGATATCAACTTTTTGGAATTGATATCTTATAAAATGGTTTCTAAGGTTAATGTGTTTAGGGTGAGTGTTCTATATAAGATTTTTAGATATATTTATTTCACTAGTTTTATCTCACTTAATAGGGATATTTTAAAATGTAAGAATAAAATATATGATATTATTTTCCAACCATATTATTTTGGTGGAATAGCACCAATCAGTTATGTATTCTAATTCAGTTGTAGAAAGAGAAACCAAGTTCTACTTCTTACAACTCCATGAGATGAGTGATTTTCCATGTAGGTAGAAAGTATAACTTATTCTCTTCCCATATAGTTGTAATCCTCCAAAATAAATATTTTAAAAACCATTTTATTAAAAATAAGTTCCTTTTGGATAAAATATACTAATATTTTTAGTTACTTTTACTTAATAAAAAATCCATTTAAAATATGTGAGATAAGATTAATTATGATTTGATTGAAAATGAGAACAAAGAAAAACATTGATCATTTTATTTGGTAGGGTCATAGAAATAAAAGGTATACTACCAATAATACTTCTATATACCATGTTATCGATTGTTTTAATAGCTTCATCTAATATTAACGTATAAAGTGCACTCAAGGATGTACTAAATTCCTAAGTTTGATCCATGCCAAATAATTTTAATAGTTCATTGGTGTATTTTCCTTAGTCTAAAAAATTCCATCGTTTCATTGAGAAATTTTAAAATTGAGATAGAATTTAAGTTCACCCATAAATCTCCTTTAAATTTACCAAATAAAAAAAATTCAAAATAAAATGATTCACTGGTATATCAAAAAATCACATCATAATATTAAATTTTAATGAGTGTAAAATCATTTTAGATGTATTTTATAAAAATATTTGAGTAATATTTTACTATTTAAATAAAATTAGATAAAAAATAATTTGAAATTATTTCATACTTATCTTATAGTTTTTTAAAATATAAATAGATTTAGTAAGTTTTAAAACCAAATTTGGGAATATATGATTTTCAAAACTAAGTTATTATTCCACAAAAATATTTTATTTTATAAATCCATTTAAAAATTAATTTTGTTATGGATTTGGAATAGTTTGAAAATGAGAGGAGTGGTTACTTATAACAAGAATAAAATATATTCCATTCGAGTAATGGATAATAATGTTTCAAAATATTCAAATACTTCTTATTATTCATAAACATTAGGTAATAAATGAGTTTTGTTTCTAGTGATGTTACCAAGATAATCTAATTTTTTACTAAAAATAATTTATAGAATAGGAATTTATAATAAATATGTATTTCCACTAGATTCCATAAATCATTTCAAGTGAATTTATATATTTAAAATTTTATGTAAGGAACAAAATTTTCATATTTAAGGTAATCATTATGGTTTTGTGGTTTTAGGTGAGCGACAACAAAAATATGCTCAACCAAATTTAAGATAGATCTTCTTTTAAAAGTTTCAACTTATATATCTCCAATGGAATTTTCAATGGGGTGATCATAAATGTTTTTATACTATTATGGAAAATAATTTTAAGGATATTATTGTTCTTATACAGTCTCTTTATTTTTAAAGGTTATTTTAAAATAATTTTTTTTAAAAAAGAGTAAGATATTATTGGAAATCATCATAAAAAAAACATAGATTGATTTTTCCACCTTTTGACCCCTTTTGTTCATGAATTGGTGTATATTTCATGAGATTGAGTTCCTAATATTGAAACATTAATATGACTTATCAAATTTTGAATAAAATTTTACAAGATTGGATGTGGTGTTTAAAATAAATAATTTTTAACCAAATAGATTTTAAAAATACATCTCTATGTTTTTTTTATTTTTCCAATGTTTATATATGTTTTTTTAGAAATAGTCTTATAATAATGTGATTAATGATAAATAATGAAATATTGAGAGCTCCATCAAAAATATTTTTGTTGAATTTTATTAATTTAAAATAGATCTATTGATTTATCATATTGCTCCATTTTGAATCTCTACTTCCACATTTTGTTGAGGGGATCTATGAAAAAAATTATTATAGCAATAACAATTATATAAATAATAAAATTATTTTTTTTCAAATTCTATACCATGATTACTGAGTATTGAAATACTTTAAAACCTTTTTCACTATTAACATTTTAGAAAACTTGATGAATACTTTGCATGATTTGATTTCATGAGTTAATAAATAAGCCTAAGTGAATCTTGTAGAGTTATCCAAAACTATAAAAGTAAAGGAATTTCCTCCTAGAATTCATATTCTAGAAGGTCCACATAACTTAAGAGGAATTATTTCATTATATTTTTAATAATATATTTGTTTTTTGTATTTAAAATAATATTTTCATTTCTTAGAATATTAGCATGATTAAAAAACTATTTAGAATTTGAAATTAAATTTCAGTAGGTCTCATAATTGTTGGTAATATTTGAGTTTGAAATGGGATTTTGTGCTATAATGACCAAGGTGTATCTACTAATTACATGAATTACTAACTTGTGCACTCAATCATTTGATGTTTTATATAGTGAGTGTTTTTAAATTGAATGTATAAACATTTTAATATTGAGATGAATAAATAATTGTTTTTATTTTTAGTAAAAAATATTGAGAAAATAATTTTCAAAAGACATTTTAAATATGATACTACCAAATTGTATAATTAAAAGTAAATTGTGTTTCAATTCTTTTACAAATACAATATTTTTAATTACATTTGAGTTAGAAAATCTAATGATACCTTTAATATAACATCTTGAGATTTTAAAAAGGAAAAGTGGGTTCAATATCGTACATGACACAGAACACTAATCTTAAACAAACAATAGAATATTACTATTCAAATGTGACCAGTATAATCTAGCCCTTAAATTGGGGAGAATTAATAGTATTGATGAAATTCTAAAAATATATTGATAATAGAGATTGAAAATTTATTAATTAATTATTTATATGTAAGAACTCTATTTTAAGTTAATATATTTTCTTTTACAAAATATATGTTTTCTTCCTAAATAGGTTTTATTTCTTTTTATGAGTGAATATTATAATTAATTTATAAAAAAATGGATTTTTTTTCAAAAAAAATAAATTTATTTTTGAATTCATAATTTCAAAATTATCTTTTGATGATTTTTTTATAATTTTTTTGAAAATATTAATATTTCAGTGAATAGTAAAAATACATAGTTTTATAAAACTATAATTTTATTAATATTGAAATTCTACATTTTGATTTGAATTTAAAATCAAAGAAACTTAAAAAATATTTATATAGATATAATATAAATAATTACATTTTAATAATACTTTTACTTTATTTTAGTATAAGTACTTTTTTTGGGCTCAAAAATGCATTTTCTAGGAAAACTAATTTTCATTAAATTTTTTCAGTTTAATTTTAAATTAAATTAAAACATTTATATGTGTGGAATTTTTTAAAATTGATTCCATATTTCTAATCAGAGGGTCAAAATTTACTAAATCAGCCAATTCTTTTCTTGGTAAAAATTAATTATAACCTCAGTAGTTTTTGTTACCCCGTGAAAGGGAAAATCAAGTAATTAAAGACGAAAATAAAATTTCAAGGCCTATAAAATGACCATAAAAATGAATTTCTTTATTTTATTAGTAAATTTCATCCATTAATTTCTTATATGTCATTTCTTGTCATTTTGATAAGATTAATAAAAGTCACAAGTGCCACACACTTGTTCTAAATAAATATAATACTTTTAATATGGGGTTAACTAGAGGATATATTCAACTATAAAGTGTATTTTGAAATATAAAATATTTATCTTCATTATGGTAATTTAATTTTAAATTTAATTTAATTAAATAACTACCTTAAATTCTTACACTACACTGATGTGGTAATTATTCAATACTCTCCCTCCCCTCTATTATAAATGGGAAGAACTAGGTTTATGTTCTAGTAAATGATTTTTCTAGATATACTTGTGAATACTTTCTAGTTCACAAAATTAAAGCATGTTCTTACTTCATTAAATATTCCAAGTTTGTAGAAAATCTTAGTGGACTTAGAATTAAGACCTTGAAAAGTGATCAAGGCTATGAGTTTGAAAATTAGAAATTTGAATCTTTTTGCTCACAAAATGGCTATACTCACAATTTATCTACTCCTAGTACACCCCAACAAAATGGAGTTGTAGAAAGAAGAAATAGAACACTTTAAGAAATTTCCTAGACTATGCTTAATGATTATAATCTACCTATCTATTTTTGGTATGAAGTAGTTAATAAAACTTGTTACATTAT
Source organism: Viscum album (assembly GCA_963277665.1). NCBI lineage: Eukaryota > Viridiplantae > Streptophyta > Magnoliopsida > Santalales > Viscaceae > Viscum > Viscum album. The sequence goes on along the minus strand of OY728161.1, from coordinate 692,046,429 downwards.
CAATAGAGTCTTAATTAGACCTCTTCTCATGAAGACCCCTTATGAACTCAGGAAAAATAGAAAGGCTAAGGTTAATTACTTTAGAGCTTTTGGTAGAAAAGTCTTTATCCTTAACTCTAAGGACAATCTTGAAAAGTTTGTTTCCAAAAGTGAGGATGAAATTTTCCTAGGTTACTCAATATCTAGTAAAGCCAATAGAATATTGAATAAGAGAAACAAGTTTGTAGATGAATCAGTTCATTTCAAATTTGATGAGACTGATCCACATGAACCCAAAACCTCTGTTGAACTCCTTGAGGAAGATATGTCAATTCTGGACCTTAATGATAAAGATAGTGAGATCTCATTGAAAATAACCAGTTCTGTAAATTCTCTAGAATCTATGCATGATGAATTTGGACATATAGACATTCATGAGGAGTCCCGTTCAACTCTTTATAAAGATATTATAACTCACAAGAATCATCTTTTAGATGCTTTTTTAGGTGATTTGAATAGAGGAACACAAACTTGAGCTTTTCTGAGAAACCAGGTTGAACATCAAGCCTTTCTTTCACAGCTTGAACATAAAAATATTGATGATGCGATCAATGATGAATTATGGGTGATATCTATACAAGAATAATTAAAACAGTTTGAAATAAAAAAAGTTTGGTAATTAGTAGAAAGGCCTAATGAGGCGTTGACCAAAGACAGTAAAAGGGTATTTAGAAAAAAAGTTGATGAATTTGGAAACAAAGTTAGAAATAAGGCTAGACTAGTTCCCCAAGGATATAGTCAAGAAGAAGGAATAAACTATAATGAAAATTTTTCACCTATAGATACACTATAATCCATTAGGATACTACTTTCTTTTGTAGCTCATCTAAATTTTAAACTTTATCAAATTGATGTCAAAAGTGCATTTTTAAATGGGTATAGACTTGAAGATGCATTAGTTGGACAACCCCTAGTTTTACAAATCCCCATTTTTCAAATCGTGTTTTTAAACATTCTAAAGATTTATATACTCTGAAACAAGCTCCAAGATCTTAGTATGAAAGATATAGTTCATTCCTTATTTCAAACAGTTTTACTAAATAAATATAAAATCCCAATCTTTTTATTAAAAGGATTTCCAAATATGTTTTAATATTACAGATTTATGTAAATGAAATTATTTACGGATGCTCAAAAATTTCTTTATGTATTTATTTTTAAAAAATGATGCAAGATGAATTTGAAATGTGTTTACTGGGGGAACTAAATTTTTTTCTTGGATTTCATATTTTTCAAAATAAACATGGTATTGTTTTAAATGAGAGAAAATATTCCAGGGATATTTTGAAACATTTTGGTTTGGACTGCAATAAATGTAGTGATACACCTATGAGTACCACCTATAAGTTGAATGCTAATAAAACTGGAAAACCAGTGAATCGAACCAATTACATAGGTATGATTGAAAGTCTGCTCTATCTTACTACTAGAAGACATGATATTATGTTCAGTGTATGCATGTGTGCTCACTTTCAATAAAATCCTAAAGAGTCTCATTTAACTACTGTTAAAATCATTTTCAAATATCTCAAGTTTACTGTAAACGTAGGACTATTTTATCCAATAGGACAATCTTTTGATTTAATAAGTTATTCAGATGCTGATTTTTCTTGTTGCAAGTTAGATAGAAATATCACATTTGGAACATGTCACATTTTAGGCAAGTCACTAGTATCATGGTGTAGAAAGAAAACGAATTATGTTTCATTATCTACTGCCGAAGCTGAATATATAGCTATTGGGTGTTGTTGTGCTCAAATTCTGTGGATGAAACACACTTTACTAGACATTGGATATCAATTCAAACACATCTCTATAAAGTGTGATAATACAAGTGCTATTAACATCTCTAAAAATCTATTATCTCATGCTAGGACAAAGCACATTGATGTAAGACATCACTTCTTGAGAGATCATTATCAAAGAGGTGATATCACTCTGAAATTCATTGGTACTGAACACCAATTGGATGATATATTCAAAATATTGTTTAACTCTAAGAGGTTAAATTACATAAAACATGAGTTAGGTATGATAAACTCTTAACTGTTAGAAAACTCACCATTAGGAACCTCACAAATAGGAACCTCACCAATAGAAACATCACCGATATAATCCTCATCGATAGAGAACCTCACCGTTGGAAATCTCACCATTAGAAACCTCACCATTAAGAACCTCACTGATAGAAACCTCACTAACAGAAACCTCAACATTAGGAACCTCACTGATAAAAACCTCATTGATAGAAATCTCACCATTAGGAACCTCAACAATAAAAACCTCACTAATATAACCATCACCATTAGAAACCTCATCGATAGAAACCTTGCCGTTAGGAACCTCATTTATAGAAACATCACCATTAGGAACCTCACTAATAGGAACCTCACTGATAAAAACCTCACCATTAGAACCTCACCGATGGAACCTTATCAATAGTTGATATTTTCCAGGACTTCAAGTTTTATTTCTGCCAGACATTGAAACATTTTTTTGTTTTACTTATTTCTTTTACTTGATCTGTTTTCGATCCCTAGATGATAAAATTAAAATACCATACCACATTTCGATCCACCTCAAACTCTCTCCCAAATCTTATCCTCCCTAACCTCAGAACCTAACCCTCTTTTGAAACCCTCAAACCACTTCATATCACATGGAAAGAGTGAAGAGACCATTGGTCAGTGATGTAGGGGATGAAAAAAATTCAAAGAGACCTAGAGCTGAGTCGAGTAGGGGAAGTAAGGCTGTGGTAAAGATGATCAACCCTCATTTGTTAAAAAGGGAAATCGTAGTTGAAAAAGAGCTATGTTCCGAATGGTTTTTGGTGAGTATATCCTTAGTGCTGAAGGCAATTGAAGCTCATGGCTGGGTTGAATGCTTTACAAACAATAATAGACCTTATTTTCCAAAGTTAGTTAAGAAGTTTTATTAGCTTTTGAAATTCAAACAGACTGAGGATGAGAACAGAATATCTTCAAGGGTAAATGGAGTAATTGTAAGATTTTCATCTATTGAATGGCCTGAGTGTCTCAAATTTCCACATGAAGGGATTTATGACTACTAATAAAAAGTGGTTCCTCCCACAACTGAGATCTTCTGTTATGAAGAATCCTTAGACAAACTGATAGGGAGTGGGATTCTTAGAAAAGTCATTGGTGTTGAGATAGAAGGAGAAGACAAGCTACTGTTTAAATTTGTTCATCATGTCCTGAGTCCCAGAATAGGGGAATTTTCTATATTAAAATTTCAGGATGTATTTATTCTGTATCTATTGAAACATGGACAAAAGATAAATTTATGTAGGCTGTTGATGATTTAATTGGAGGATATGGCAAAGCCCAATTCAAAATCCCATTCCTTATTTCATGCTAGATTGATATAATTGATGTTGAAGGTGAAAGGAGTTTCTAGAGAAAAGGAGGAAATAGTTGTAGTAAGTGAAAATTTCTGCATTAAAAGGGTAATTTTCATGTTGATGAAGATAAATTGGAAGCCCTGGAAAAGAAAATCGGTACATAATGAAGGTAAGTTATATGAGGAATTCAATCCTATCACTCATCCTACTAGGACTAAGGACAAAAGAGATCCTAGTCTAAAGCCTAGTTAAGTAGAGCATGTATATTCATATAAAGAAGGAGAATATTATGATGTGTAAGAAAGAGAGGACTCTCTTATAAAAAAAAATGAGTGATCTAGACCATCCCTCCAATCCCCATGCTAATACTATATCAGTTGGTGACCCTAGCCCACAAAAGATATTTCCTAGAAGGGAGAATATTCTAAGGGGCAGTGATGGTGAAGAGACCAGTGAGGAAGAAGTGGCAGAAAATGTTTTAAGCGACATTAGAGGTACCTTAGATGAGGATGAGGACACAGAATCTAGTCATAATGACTTTGAGATAGCTATAGATGTAAGTTGAGAAGAATGTATTAGTCTCAGTTCATTGATAGGGAATACAGAAATGGTTGAAGGTGTAGATGAAGAAGTCGTTGATTCAGTTGAAGTTGGATTTTTTTGGAATTAGTTGAAGATTCAGTAGACGAAGTGGAAGTGGACCCTCCTGTTGATGAGATTGCTCAAGGAGGTATGTAAGTGATGGATATGGTTGATCAGGAGAATTCTCCAAGTGAGGGGGGGGGGAACCTGTTTCCACATGTTAAGTTTTTGTAGCTCTTAGAATAGAAGATTGGTCAGAAGACCCTTGATTTGTGGTCTTAGGCTTATATTATGGAAAATCTCATGATGACCAGCCAATCAGAAGTCCTCCCATTACTACTGTTTTAGAAACCAATATTGTGCAGCCAATGGTTCTTTTTCTTCGTGACTATGTAAAGAAGAATGATTTGGAATCAATGAAATCAGATCTGAAGAGCCACTTTGATGAGAAATTTGATGGATTAGAGAGGGATGTGAATCAAAATAAAGAATTTTTCACTTCTATAGTGGAAAATCTAGTCTCTATCTCTCACTCCATCCTACTAGAGGAGGTAAAGGTCTGTAAGAATCAGATCAGAACCTTAGCATAATCTATGGAATCTATGAAGCGGTCTATTTCTATACTAGAATCTTATATGGTTTCAACAGTTTAGGTGGAAAAAAATCTTTGATATATTAAAATTGTGGTTTAGAAAATGGTCACTATGTTTGAGGAAATTATGAAGACCATGGAGACATATGTGAGTGGCCAAGATGATAATGTGAAGAGATTGATCAGTGGGTTGACTAAATCTTTTAAGGAGACAATAGATTTCACTATGGCACCTCTATGGGCATTTGCTTCATCTTTAAACTCTCCTCCTGTTGTTCTAGAAGCCGTCATGTCAGTTTTTAGAGAAGAAGTTGAGAATTTATCTAGTACCAGTAGCTCAGATCCTCAGTCTATGACTCTAGTTATATCCACTACCATAGAAATTCATAATATTGTGGGAAATTATCTAAGGGAAGATGATCAAGATTAGAAGTCCATCAACGAACAAGTTGATTTCTACTACAAAAGGGTATATAATAAGTATAAGATGGATGGTCAGTTCAAGTTGTTGTTGGAGAACTTGAGGATTCCACCTGTCACTCAAGCCTTTAAAGATCAGGTTAGCAGGCTTTGAGAGTTGACTCCTGCCTTGAAGAAATTCATGGAGAATGAGGATAATTTAATTTCTGCCATGGAGAGAGGAGGAAGTATTATTATGGATTTCAGAATTACTGTTTTTCCCTTCCTCCATGTGTAATGCACTCCCATCATTGTTCCACCAGGCTTTCCTTCAACCTCAGGTGCCTCATGATCTACCAGTGTTGCACCATTGATGACTTCTTCACAGGCTATCAAAAGCTTGACCCCCACCATTCTTCAGAGATATACTCACTACTGGTCTAATGATGCTTATATTACTGCTCCTCCTACCCTGATAACTACCATCCCTTGGACATTTCCTCCATCTTCAGAACCTGATTCCTCCACTTCCGAAGACAAAGCTCCTTTGTACATCTTTGATGTGGATTTAATGTGGGATGTCTTAGTTGATAGGGATCTTTGTAACATTTTTTTTGAATATTTTACTTTTGATTCATTACAAGAAAATCCTATTTTGTTACTTTTTATCCTCCTATATTTTTGTTAATCACAAAGGGGGAGAAATATTAAATCTTTAATCTCAAAGTTACATCTCAATGTTACCCAAAGGGGGAGAAACTAAACAAGTGAAATTTATGTTTTAAGCTGACTAAACTTAATGGTGGAGATTTTTTGTTATGTTGACTGAACCTTTTTCATATATATACTATCTATACATTTCAATAAAAAACATGGTTAAAATGTTCTTATACACACCTACGAAGATATTAGAAAATGTGGTTAACCCTAATTTAGAAAATAGTGACATAATTTGTGATTATCAAAAAGGGAGAGATTGTTGGACTCACCTGTTTTGATAATCCCAAATCATGTTTTGATAATCCCAAGTCATCAAAATCATGTTTTATTTATATGGTAATTATGTTTCTATTACATGATAATAATTTATGTGAAAATCATGTTTATATCAAAGTGATAACTATGTACGTTTAATCTCAATGCTCTCCTATTTAAAGCTCATAGTGGAAAATTTCTCCAAGTGAAAAGGTCACCGATGGAAATGTCACTGATGAATAGGTCACTGATGAAAAGGTCACTGATGTAAAGGTCACTGATGCAAAGGTCACCGATGCAAAGTTCACTGATGCAAAGGTCACCGATAAAAAGGTCACCGATGCAAAGGTCACTGATGCAATGTCACCGATGCAATGCTAATGTTGAGAAGACTAACGATGGAGAATTATCAATTTAAGGTTACCGATGGAGAATTATCAATTGATGGTTATCGATAGAGAATCATTAATTGAAGGTTACCGATAAAGAGTCATTGATGGAAAGTTACCATTGGATAGGTTACTGATGAATTCTGCTGATGTGCACTTACTATTGAAGCCTACCACCGTGAAGCCTACCATTACTAGTCTACCATACTCTTCTACTCTATACTTTGAAAAATTATTAAGATTATTCTAATGGTCATATTTTCTAACTTTAATGCTTCTAAAATCAATTAATTTTTATTGTAGACATATCGAGAGACCATATCTGGGGACATTATGAGGTACGAGAAAGATCACACATGATCAATACAAGATGCAGAACACTCAATTTCTGAAAGCCAGAACCTAGAGTTGTGACCCTATGTTTTGGCGACAAAATCCAGAGAAATACTCGAACATAAAATTCTAAAATTCAAAGAGTCTAGAGATTAAATGCAAACACATAGAGCCCTATAAACTCAATCTCACCATATTTTCTCGACTGTGTTCTTTTGATTTAAATTTCTAAGAACTGTGTATTTGTCTCATACACATTGTCTCTTATGTTTGAAATGGAGGATACAAAAACCCTCACATCAAACTTCTCTTACTCCTTGTTTTCCCACGTATAACTGTGGAAGAGACCATGTGTGGTCTCTGTTGTTTGTCATTCCCACGAAGAATTGTGGTAGAGGGTTTAAACCCTGGATAGTTTGTGAAAACTATTGTAAATCTCGATATAGACTATGTATTAGGTTTATTAATTTAAACTACTTGGTGACAGGTGATCACCATGTAGAGAGGATTAATTCTCGCCTTGAGATTGAAACTCTTGTTTAAACTTTCCGTGCACTATATTTTGTTATAATCTATTTTATCTATTTTCCATTACTTACTACTAAAACATTAAACTTTTTTTCATTCAATTTGATAGTTAGTTATGGTAAGTGTCTGTATGTGTTTAATTCGGTAAACTTGTTTCAAAAGTAGAAGAACTGTTCTACGATAATTCAACTAAGGAATAATCACCCTTTGATAAACTTGTTAACCAATTAGACATCTATATATATACTAACATAATTAACAGGGATGTTTTCAAAACTTGGGGGATCTTTAATATAAAATATTTAACTGAAATTTTATGTAGGATCTCAATTCACCCCCTCTTGAGATTCTACTCCGACCAACAATTTTAATCAAGAATTTCTATTTAATTTCATACACCGCCTCTATAAAACCTTTTTCCAACAATGATAAAATAATAAAAACATATCCTACTTATATTTATATGTTATTAAGGTAATATAATTACCTATATCCATCTCTTATTTCATTAAATGGGAAATAAAGCCATCTTTCTTGTGCACAACAGACTACCGCCTTGTGAATAGATGTAATTATGTTTCCATCACCATCTTTCATGACATGTTATAATGATTTAATTAATGTTAATATATTACTTTAATGAAATATTTATAATTATAAAAATATAATATATCATTTACTGACTTAACTTTCATTCATTGAAAAATGAAAATGTCATTCGTGCATACGTGTAGACTACCACCGCCATGAAGTGATGTGAATACATATTACTTGCAAAATATCATGGAAGATATATATAGGTATATTTAAAGAATTAATATTATATTTATTATGTTCTTATAAGTAAGGATAAATATAATAACACTTACCTTTTTTGATAATGATATTTTTAAAATGAAAAAAATTACCCATGCGTATATACAACCTACAGTCTCTATGGTTTTGACATGGTTCATTTTTCATAATGGTATTTAATGGATGGATTTAAAATTAAAATTTATTAATAAAAATTATAAATGTTTTATTATAATTATTCTATATATTATGTAATAATGAAATCATTGACCATAGTCAACCTACATAAGTTATTTTGGACATACGAGCCAAATATCATCAAAATATCCATAGTGAAATTAATTAATTATGTAATTTTTTATAACATCATATTAAGTAAAATAAAAGAATAATTAAATTTTAAAAGGTTACTAAGTGAGTATAAATTTCACATTAGTCTATTATTTAGGAATAAAAAGAATGTGAATGATGGGTTAGACTCAATTTAATGGAAATTATTTTCAAAATTGTTTGTTATGTTTCCTTTAAAACATTCTATTTCTTCCATATCCATATTTTCTAAAAATGATTTTAAAGGTTTTTTAATATTTATTTTAGATTATTAAAATTTATTTCTACAATTATTTGGTTTTTTTCAAATTGTTCTAAAAGGAATCATTATGTTGTTTTCTAAATGAGGTACTTTATGAATTTTCTGACAAAAACAGAGATGGAATATTTCTTTAACTTGTATGACATGATTTAAATTTCATACCATCATGAAAAATAAATTATATAAACATTATTTTAAATGTTTAATATTTTATTTTCAATTATTTTTTTACTTTATAATGGCATATTGTTTTTGAATAAGTGATTCCAAAATCGAATAGTTATTTTCCTCAAGAATATTTTCATGAGTGTAATGTTTTAAATTGAGAGATTTTTTGTGTTGTGATTATGTTATGATTATTAAAAATTATTATATTAATTTTTTGTTGTGTTATAAACCAAATATGGATAGTCACATTATTAATCAGTGATAAGTGGCTCTGTGAAAAATTGAGGACTGGTGGGTCCATGATAGCTGTGAAGCCCCGAAACTCTTCAACGTGTGATAATAACATTTTGTTATTTAGTCATTCAAACAAAGGTTATCAAAATAAAACAAGACACATAATATTAATAAACCGCTGAAATGTTTACATCTCAAAAGGGTAGAAAACCATAGTTATCCTAAGAAACTAATAGCAAATCCGAGAATCGCCATTGGGAGGCCTACTGACACCACAAAGAAGCTGAGTAGGTATCCCTCATCCCTTAGACCAACCATAAAGAAGAATTTGATCGCTATGATAATGGGGCATGTACTAAGAGTAAAAGGAATGTAGAGAAACATCCTAGTAAATGGAACCAACTTAGATATGAGATACCATAAAAATGTATTTATAATGGTTTTTCCGGACAGTTATAAATACTTGTGACCATTTTATATCCATTAGAGTTCAAAATGAAGTAATCATTGGAGTTTTAGTCAAGTGATTGTTAGTGTTTTATTAAATGGATACAATTATAACTTTTTAAGACACTTTCTTGAAAAATAATAATTAAAAAATTTATATTGAAGTACAATTTAAATAACTGTCTTTATTATTTTCAAATTATTATATAATATTTTGAATAATAATTATACTAATATGTATAAATATATCTAATTTGTTTTTTAGTCCCAAGATGTGATATGTATATATATATACATATGTATACTATATTTGAATTATATGAAATTATGATAAGATTATAATTTTATATTGAGGTTATAAATGATATTGAATATTATTATTTTAAAAATATTTTAACGAAATTATTTTATAAAAAGTGCACAATTCGAATTATGCGGACAATTACTTAATCTATTTTGTATATTTTCAAAAAAATATGATGTATACATAATTATTAGATTATAAATTTTTGATGAGATTAAAAGTTTCATAACATTATTAATAATTTGAATATATAATAAAACTATTTTAAAAGAATTATTAAAAGTGTACGTATATGAATGATCTTTTAAATAAAGATTAATGTTACTTGGAATCATATATATATATCGTATTAACTTTTTTTTCAAATTACAAATATATGACAATTATTATGTTTATTATCAAATATTAATTTAATTAATAACATTATAAGTATAAAATATAAAATATAACAATGTATTTTTTTAAAAAAAATAATTTCACAATAATAAATTTACCTTTTAAAAGTATTGATAGAATCAGTTTAATATATTATTAGTTTTGTTTAACTTTTGACTTTTTTTTTAAAATTTATTGATAATATAATATGATTTTTTTTAATGGTTGGGGCCAAAGCCTCATTTTATTATTTAAACTAATGTCCTCTTTAGGCTGGGTAGAGGGACACCCATTACATAGACCGAAGTCCCAAGGCCAAGTGGCCTGAATACTTGAATTGAAAGCCCATTTTTTTGGCCCAAAGGCCCATCGGTGAATAGTACTGCTACAGTACTCGGGCTGCTACAATACCTGTTATAGTTCAGCCGCCACTACAGTTCCTACTATAGTGCCCCCACCGCTACAGTGTCGCCACCGCTACAGTTCCTCCACTGCTACAGTACAACTACAGTACCCTGCTACAATAATGCTACAGTGCCCGGAAATTAGTCCCTTCCCGGATTTGATCCTGGGTCTTTTGGATGCCAAGCAGGAGCCTGAAAAAAAATATAATAATAGCAATATTATAATAATAATATAGGATTTAATCGGACAAAAAAATAATAATAAACAAAGAAAGAAGAAGGGAATTCACGCCTCGGGGGTGCATCGTGCTTTGGCTACAGGTCACGGGTCCAGGCCACGTATGGGGTTTCAGAAGGGTGGGGCGAGCACGATGGTGGATTCGAGAAGGGTCCGACATCGGGTTTCGGGTCGTGAGGCATGGAAGTCAAGGTCGAGTGACATCAACAAGTGTGAGAGGCCACATTAGGGCTTTGGCCTCAGAGGTATGGCAGTCCTGGTCGAGCTGGCCACCTGAGTTTTTGTTGTAGTCCGTGTATTTAGAGATCTAGGTAGGGGTTAGAACTTGTGGAAAGATAGGTTCCCTATTCACAGTGTTCAAATATTTTATAGGTAGGTGTCCTTTTTGATGTAACTCAGATGTTTTTTGTTAATCTCGAATTAAGTCTGATATCCCGCATATCACATTCCGTATTTTCTGTCAATGTTTGGTGTCTGCATCTTTTTTTACTCCATTGTTTTCTTTTCTCCTATTTATGGTTTATTAATTAATCTTAATGAGTTACTTTTGTCAAATAATATCCTTTTTCAGTCTGATTGCGAAATATACATGTGTTTCTTTGGCATATTCCATTTTTTGGGTATGAATTGGATCTCTCATGAGAATTTTTTTCATCCTTTAATCATCAATGTTTCAAGAATTATTCTCAGGTTAGATTCATTGATTTTATATATTTATACACACTAGTGAAACCATTTTCCCCTATCAACCTATAATCGATTTCAGTGCTACATTCTGAAGTTTTATTATTAGTGTTTTTCACCCTCTGGATTTCGTAATACTTGTTGCTGATGGTATCACATACCCTATTACTACTTCCTGGATTAGTGTTTCCAAGCATTTGAATAAATTTAAGGGTTAAATATTTGTCTCAAATATTTATTTATTTTATGATCTTATGTTTTATGATGTAAGGGAAAATAAAATTTATTTTCAAACATCTATTTGTCAAAAATTTATTCATGTAATGGAAATGGTTTTCTTCACCATTTCTATTACAAATAATATAAGGAGATTATATGTTTTATTTAATGTTAAGTTTTAATTTATGTTTTTGTATGGGTTATTTTAATTTATAATTATTTTTTGTTATACACTTTGTGTATATTCAGACATACACACATAATTCAATCTATTTCTATTTTATGTTATTAAAGATGATTTACATTATTTAAATAAAGACTTAGATGTGAATAATGTTTTGGGTTCAAATGGATTGGTATATTTATTACAAATACACCCATATAGTTTTAATCCACCCTATTTTAATTCAAACAAGTGTTGATTTTCAATTATGTTTTTAAAATGTAAGGGAAATTTCTTTATTAATTTATACAATCTCTATTCTATGGCTCTTGTAAGGAAGTTTATTTTCGTAAAATGGGAATTATGTTTATGAGGCTAAGGGTTTTTTATTATTAAAAAAATCACATTTCTTGTAAGATGTTAATATATATATATATATATATATGTAATTCTAGTTTTCAGAATATATAATGTAAGTGTGTGACATAAACATATTTTATGTATATATATATGGTTATATGTATGCACTTATATGTTTGAACCATAATCTGAAATAGGTTGGCCTAAAACAAAATTAGGCGGTTAAATTATGTTGTTGATATGCTTAATTAATTCGTCAAGAATATATGCATTTCATAGAAAAAATGTTTCACTATATATCAGTTGACCATATATTCTATGAAATATAGGGTATGACCATTTATTAAGACATGACCATTTATCGGCGCATGCTTGTGTACAAATGACATATGTATTAATTTAAAATTAGTCATTCTAAACTATAAATATTCATTTCCATGAATCAAGGGTTTTTAAAATTAAGGAAATATCATTTTATGTGGTAACCCCATTCATTCATTACTTTCTTATTTTAAATTAATATCACATGCACAAATAATGTTTACTAGTTTATGCATGTCATTGAAAAAATTATTATTTAAATAATAACTGGCATATTTTGATTTAGTCTATTGTCATTTCCATTTATCAGCGCCTGAATTGAGCATGAATAATACAAATCCAAAGTTATAAATGTAGAATCTAATACATTGAAAGTTATGGAAGAGTTGTAAAGTTATTATTTTATGTGATAAATTGAACAATTTATTATTCATCGCTTATGATAATGAATTTGATATTTAATTATTCAAGGTGGAATGAGACACCCCAAATAATGAACATGAAATAGATTATTTAGAGTAGTATGGGAAACCCCAAATAAAAGACATGGAATTAGGTATTCAAAGTAGTATGAGACCCTTTAGATACATGGAAATATTAAAAATATGAGGATTGTATTGGACTAGTATATTCTGGGTTCAGGACAGGTAAAAGTAAGCCCTTCGGGTTTGGGTCCAATTACAGTAGACCCTCCAGGTTGGAGTCCGGTTACAGAGGATCTCTGGGTTCAGCCCGGTTACAGATGCTCTCTAGGATGGAGTCCAATTACAGAGGCTCTCTGGGTTGGGGTCCGGTTACAGTTAGCCCCTAGGTCCTAGCACGGGGCCTTGACACATAAATTAATATCTAGTATTATACATTCCCTCATTATGTGTATGATAATTAATTAACCAAATGGATATTTTACTAGTATAATATCCATGGTTAAGAGCCAGTAATTATGAGTATCAATAAAGTAAAATCTTATGGCATGACATTTTTTTAGCACTTAGTGATTTAGTATTAGATGTATGAATTTGAAGTTATTACCTTTACATGCAACTTTGATTATTAATTACTCTTATCTATTTAATTTTTTCTCCCATATGCATATGTCATACATGTTTATAATGTCTTTTATTTGTTACTCCAAATAAGCATTCCAATAATTGAATCATGTATCCTTATAATTCTGTTAGCATGTTTTTAATTGAGCACTATTATGATATATTAAATATGTTATATATTTTCTTTAAGAGAAATGTTTTATGGGAATTTTTAAATAATGTTTTCAAAAGTTATATTGGTTTATTTTAAAACCCCTTACTAGGAATTCGTATGCCTACCCTTTGTTTTTGAAATAATTTTTTCAGGAATCCGGTTTTAGCTGAAGAAGAAATTCAAATGTAGCTGGTTTCCCAAAACCTGAACCAAAATTGATCCTCTATATGGGACATGATGTGTAATTATCAGTGGATGTTTTTGTTAAAAGTCAAACATCATGTTCTCAGTCACCAGCCCTTGGCATTCTATGGGTCAGGTCTTTATAATATCCCTCCAATGCATTTGGTATAGAAGTTGACTGTATTGTTATTATATTTATAAGAGTGATAGTAAGAGTAAAATGGAAATTATTTACCATGTAACCTAAATATTTTATCTTTTATTTTTATGGAGTTTTCTAGGAAAATTATGATTTCTCAAGGTAAGATAATTATCTTATGTTCAGAAGAAAGTATATGAAAATTTTTATATGTAATAAGTGTAACTTTACGAATAATTTCTTATGAGTTTTTCATGTTTTCTAAGAAACTATTATGAGTTTTATTTCTTCCATTAATATTTTTATGAAATGGTTTATAAAATTATTTGGGTAAAAAAGGTTATTTCAAGGGTAAGAAATATTTATTTTGATATGGAAAATTTTTATAAGTATTTATAGACTACAAATTTATTTATTTATTTTTATGTACCTTACTAATCCTTTTGTTATCAACCCATATTTTAAAATGTTTTTCATAGGGATTAAAGATCAATATGGGTAAGGATAAGGTCAAGATCAAATTATTTAATTTGTTTTATGAAAAAACGTTTATATGTTAATACATTTTATTTATATAAAAATGGATACTGAAAAGAAGTATCCAAATTGTAATATTAGGGATATAAATGTGTGATTTATAACAGAAATCTATAAATCTATAAACCTAAAGTATGTTTTGTAATTTAAAAAAATTAATTCTATTTTAATCTCACTAGAATAAGTAATTTTTACGAAGGGGTCCTTACAATTGGTATTAGAGAAATGTTTAGGAAATATTGGAGATTCTGATGTTTTTATGTGAGGTTATATTAAGATTTATGGAAACCATCTTGGGTTTACAAGTTTAAGGTTTATTATAAGTTAAATTTCATATAAACCCATTTTTTAGGTTTTAAGTGATGAGATATTAAGGCAATTGATGAGATTTTTGGATATTTTTTTGTTGAGTTAAATTATATGTAACCCTTATATTTAATATGATTGATTATTTCATAAGATTACTGTTACTTTTTTGGGGTGTAAATTAATTTTTTTTTGATTAAAAAATTCTTCAATGATGATGATATTAATTAAATTATTTAAGGTTTAATTATTATATAATTTATATGGGTACTATCTTTACACAGACTATTTTCATTTTAACATGCATTTTATGTTTTAATAGTGTTCTTATCTACAAATGGAAGATCAATTATAAAGATAGAATGACAGGGGTACCACAAAGCCTTATGATAAATTTAATATTATTTAATCATATGTATCCTGGAGAAATATTTTTCATATGATATTGAATGCTTTTTAAGCATCCAAATGAGATGAAAAAAATATGATCTATCTAGCACTATTATATTTCTCTAAAATTTATATAGATGATGGTATCTCTATTATTTGATTTCAAATACCTGACTCATCCACCTCATTAGATAGTAGTAATAACACTAAGGACACGAATATATCTTTTCTGGACATATGAACTATTGTTGGATGATATATGGGGCATCAACTATATAAAAGAATACCCTAATGTCTGGATTTAAGGTATAAATTAATTGATTATGATATAAGTATGAATAATTATTGAGTTATTTGAATAATTATAAGAATATATTTCATATAATCTAATAAGAATACAATGAATAGTTAAGGGTTTAAGAAAAAAGAGTTTATAAAGGATATAATGATATCGAAACATTATATAACATATTTTTATTCAAAAAGGTGGTAATTTTGGAGACAATATTTTAAGGATATATGAAAAGGGATAAATAATCATTTAGTTTAATATTTTATTGATGATATATTATTTTATTTATTAGAAATATGGGTTGTATAAAGAACTCTAGAGTTTAAAAAGGTGAAATTTTTTAGGGTGTTCATTATATATGGGATCATATGTTTTATCGTATATATAACCATGGTATTTATGATTAACAATGGGATTAATGTTATTTTATAAGGAGATCAATATAATTTGTGGAAAAAATATATAATTAAGGTAAATAAAATATTATAGGATTATATTTAATAAATAAAGGTCAAATTATCTTTTGGAAGCATATGAGATTTTATTATGGTTTTATAGTGATTAAGGCTCTTTATATAAATGACTAGCATGTCTTTGAGATTATATGATTAAGGAAATTAAATTCTGGGTATGTGAATTTAATATAATTTTTATTTATTTGGAGATAAATATAAGATTTATCTTTGAAGACTTTGTTATGAAATTATTTTGATTATTGGGTTTCAATATTAGTGTATAATAATTTTAGGAACTTTAAGGACAATTATTTATAGAATTATTTATGTTTAACATTGGGTATTAATAATGAATTTTACAGATTAAAGTAGTTTTTATCATATAAAGGTTTTTTGTTTATGTGAATTATCTTAACTTGTTCTAATGTTTTTAATTTTTGAAAGGATAAAGTCTAGAAGAATATATTTTCATTAGTTTTTGGATTTTGAGATCCAAAAATGATGATTCTAGTGCTTAAAGAATAAAAATATTCATTATGAATAATCATCATATGTAGAAAAAAGATAAGTTTAGGGTGGAAATTGATTAATTAATGAAATAATTCATGAAAATTAAGTATATTTTCTTATGGTTTTAGTATACATGATAAAGGAATTACTCAAATTTAGGAAAATTATTTTCACAAAAAAAATTTATCCATTTACTTTCCCTACTAAGAAATCAATGGCCTTTTAACCCATCATATATTTATAGTTTTTTGATGGTTAACATTCTCTAAACCATGTTGTATATCATTCTATATCAATCACTGGGATTTATGTTTTATTCCATATCCATTTTTTTACTTCCCATGAACATTATAATACTTGGAAACCTACAATATGTTATTCCAGATGGCCTTCATACTTTCCTTTCTCTCTTTTCAAGATGATGTTTTTATTGACACTTTTTATGATACAGGATTTCAAAAAATGTATTTACAAAACTAAAATCATAGTTATTAAGCATGAGATAAAATTATGATTATAGAATTTTTTAATTTTTTTGGGGGGTGTAACTTATTGATATTTTAAAATGTAATGACCATGTTCAATAGGGCACAAGAACACAACCCAAATCTTAAACAAACAATGAAATATTATTATTATATTGTGACTGTTATAATCTACCTGTTAAATTTGATGGAATGAATAATATTAATATAATTATGAAATATATAATATTAATACTCATTGAAAATGTACTAATTTAGTCTTTTTATGTAATCACTCATTTATTATATATATATATATATATTCAAAAACAATACATTCCTTTCCAAAATGGGTTTTCTTTATTTTTATGAGTGAATATTATAATTAAATTTTAGAATTTTTAAAAAATTAATTTAAAAAATTAATATTAATTTTTAATTCAAGATGTGAAAATAATCTTAGTATTTTATTGAGAAATTTATAAAAAGATTAATTTTCATTGAATAGTGAAAATACAATTTTTTGTAAAACTGTCATTTTTATATTTATTAAAAAGTACCTATATAATTTCAATTTGATATAAAAGTAACCTATGTAATATTAAGTTAAATATAATATAATTAATTAACTTTTAATTATCCTTATATCTTATTTTTGTATAAGTACATTTTTTGTCTTAAAATTGCATTTTTCAAGAACATTGCTTTTCATTGTGCCTTTTTGGTTTAATTTTAAATTTAATTAAACCATTTAATTTTTTTGAAATTTAAAAAATGGATTAAATGTTTGGAATCATTGGGTGGAAATTTAAAAAATATTTCCCTTTTATTTTTCTTGATTAAAATTAGTACTAACCTAATAAATTTTTGTTACCACGTTAAAGGATAATTCAGGTAATTATAGTTAAAAATACAATAGTATGGACTAGAAAATGAACATAAAACTTGATTTTTTAATTTTATTAGTATATTTATTCCCTAAACATCCATTATTATATAATATGGAATTTTATTTTCATTTGGATGAGATTATGACATTTATATTATTTTATTTCAAGGAAAGTCAAACATATCACACTCTTGTTCTTAATAAATATGATATTTTTAATAAGGGGATAACCAAAGGTTATGTTATACTATAAATATTATTTTGAAATATAAATGGTTTATCTTCATCATGATATTTTATTTTTAAATTTTAGTGAATAAATTATTACATTAAATGATTACTCAATGTTAAGGGAGCAATTATTCACTTAATAGAAAAATCAAATAAATGATATTAAAAATATTAAAAGTAATATAATTTGTGATAATTAATGTAATAAATCAACTTTTAATGACCATTAAATTATAGGGACGTATTAAAATATTTTATTTCAAAATTTATTTGTTTTCTTGATATAATTAAAGTCAATTTAATAAATAGTTCTAAAAATTGAAATTGTTGATATTTCATAATAAATAATATTTTATTAACTGATATTAAATTCTTGAAAATATTATATTCATAAATGTGGTAATTATGTGGTTTATATTATCATCCATGGTTCATTTATGGGCCTTTATTCTATTTATAGTAACTATATTGACCCTCAAAGAGTAAAAATCTTTATGGTCATGGTAAGAGTGAAATGAGTTAACAAGGGGTTAAAACCACAATACAAGGGTTTAAATATTATCGAAACATGTATAAATTTTATTTTATTAATTTATATATACCCATAATAAATATATATTCAAAATAAATCATTTTTAATCCATTTATAATTGGAAGTTAATTTATATTAATATAATTTTGCCTAAAATTCCAAGAGTGACCCTCCCCTCCCTTATAAAATGGATCCTATTATTCTCATTATCTCACACATAAAAACTCATTTTTTTCAAACAAATATATGTTCAAATACATTAACATAATACTTTAACTCATTACAGATGCATTTTTTAGTCATTATACCAATATTTTTAGTCTTAAGGTGTTAGACAATAGATGTTTTCTGAAGAAGATGTATCGTTTTAATCAAGTGTTTCTATTTTATTTATTCTTTCACATACATCTAATATTATTAAAACATGATAAAATAATAAAAAAAAATTCGAAATATAATTATATTTTATTATTTTAATTTTATATATGATATTCTCCTCATCTTCCATCAAATGGGAGATGAAACCATTATTCATGTGTGTGGTGGACTACCACCTCATGAACCGATGTAATTCATTTTCCATCATCATCTCTATAGATAGGATATAATGATGAAATTAATATTTATACATTATTTTAATGAGATATTTATCATTATTAAAATGTAATATATCATTTACCTTTTGAACTTTACATTCAATGAATTAGGATAATGTTGTATATGTGTATGTGTGGTTTACCACTACTATGAAAAGTAATTATAAGAATGATATATAAATGATGTCCCATGTGACCTATTATTTTATCAATGATTACTATGGGTTTTAATGGGAATTTTATTATTTCTTAAGGTAAGATAAGGATCTTATATTAAGAGTAAAGTATATGTTACTTTTTAGGGTGGGAAGTATAACTTTAGCAGGAAGTTATTATGAGTTTTTAATTATCTCATAGAAACCACTATGATTTTTATAGTTCCTTTAAATTTAATTATGAAATGTTTTATGAAATTATTTGATTAGAAAAATATATTTCTGTAGTAATAAAATGTATAATTTTAAAAGGTAAATATTTATAAGTATTCATGGACTAAAGGTTTATTTCATTATTTTTATGTCTCTTACAAAGATTTTTGTTCTCATCCAACATTTTAAAATGTTTTTCATAGGGTTTATGGATAAGTAGGGACATGGATGAGTTCAAGATCAAATTTTGAAAGATATTTTATAGAAATAAAACATGTAATATATTAAACGTTTTTCTTTATTGGAAAAATAGATAGTGAATAAAATTTTCCTATTTGTAATATATATTTCTGTAATGTATGAGTTATGACCTAAATCTCTGAAAATATAAACCAAAATTATATTTGGGATTAAAATAAAGTAAATTCTTTTTTAAATTCAATAGAATATGTAATGTTTTAGAATGGGTCCTTATATTCAATAATTTTCCTACATTAAGAATTATCACTGAAGGTGATGCGACCTACCTTTTTTATTGATTTGGTTGAATTATTACAGGTTTTAAAACATATGTCATGAGAAACCACTATCTCAATACTAGAGTGCTTCTTAGATTTTTCTGTGAATAAAATTTTCCTAAGAAATCATATGACTAATGATTTTGGAACCCAAATGAATTTGGGTCTTATTATCTTAGTCAATAGAGTTTTAAATCCATATTTTCTTAGTATGACATTTTATTTTAAAAAAATTAGTTGAATTATGGATTGATTTTGGTCTCTTGTATCATACAGTCTTGAAATTACATTCATAAATCAAGTGACCAATTCTTTTATTAGGATTAAAAAATTATCTTATGATAATCATTTAATAAAATTAGTTTCTGATTGGTTTTTATAGGTTATTTCATGATTGGAGAAACCAATACCAAGCCATTACTTTTCTTTCCATTGTTATTTAGATTATTTTTATCTTGAGTAAATTTTTAAATATATATTTTTATCTCTTTAATGGCAGAATTGGTTTTATCGACAACCTATTGATTCTTAATATTCATGGATAATTATATGTTTTATTTTGAAATCAGATCTATTTCTTTTTGAAGATGATATTTTTTATTAGACACATGTTTTTATTTATTATCAAGAACTATATATAAAGAATAATGTCTATGAGAACCATTTTCAAGTCAATCATTATAGAATTTTAGGTTTTCATAATTAAGGTGGCTGTAGGAGAACGAAAAATAAGAGGAGAGAGAATAATTATCACAAGTAGAATAGGATAATGAAATGGGAAGAGAGGTACTAACCTTGATGTCTTCAAAAATATGTTCCATAAGCAACCTGGGAATTGATTCACTTGAAGAAGTAGAAGGTGTTGATTACATGGAGTCATTAGTTTCACTCCACATTGTAACATTGAAATCCCTATTACATTATCACTATTATTTTATCTTTTTCATGATTATGTGACATAATGGCTTGATGAGACCATTATTTTTTATATTAAAAGAATTTCAGTCTTAGTTCCTCATTTTTATATTCATTTTTTCCCTGGTTGTAAAAGTAATTATTTTGGATGAAATTGTTCACATATATCAAAAATTGATCACTGCATAGAAATTTTACTCTAGATGAATCTTGATTTTTGGATTTTCAGGTGATGGTTTTTTTAATTCATTGAATTCATTTCCTTCCTTCTATGCTTTTTGTTTCAGATTCATTTCATATGACATTAGGGATCCAATGATTTCTCTATCCACCATTTTTTCATATCTTTATCCTATTAAATGACTAAGAATTCGGGAGACTATGTTCTAGGTAAAATATATAGTATTTTATTCTACAAATTTTTAGTATATAAATAATCACTGATGGGATTTCTACTATTAAAAATATCAATAGACCACATAATGATTCCTGTAAAAAAATTATATATTACATAGATAAACTTTCAAAATCCTTATGACACATATCAAATATAGTGTGTCGTAATTTATTCATGCCTTCATTTATGACTTATAATAATTCCAAAATTTCATAAATCTTCTTGGAAGTAGAGATATGATTAAAATAATTATAATCAAGACTATGATTTAATCCATTCATGTAATTTCTATTAATTTCATAATTCATAAATTCTTTAGGGGTATTTTTATATATATATTATTTAGTTAGAACATATTAATGAAGTAGAAATTTATATCTATGATAACTAACACTACTAGTAAAAGTTTATATTTTATTTCATCCAATAAGAATATTTACAGCCATAAGAAATAAGACCATGTGAATATGAATTAGATTCTATAATAAAATTTATACTTCAAATCGCTTAAGGTTTAAAATATTTTTAGAAAAGTAGTATTTTAGACAAAAATATAAATCAATACTTTGATACTAAATTTTGGTTGATGAAATATGCCAATTGGGGGTGGGGTGAATTAACCTTTTAAAAATATTAAGTAAACACAAAAGATAAATTCTAATATAAGTGATACTGAATCAATAAAATGATTATTCAAGAGAATCTATGAAGAAGTAATTGATAAATAAGATACATATTGAAAAGTTAATATAAAATTACCATAGGCATTTAAATGATCATATAGAAATTATGAAATTATCTTTATCAATGTTATAATGATTAAATGTGTTAAATTTAATGATAGAGAAAAAAAATTAATAAATAGTTTATAAATAGGTCAATGTGATTCCATATGTCACCACCCCTTGTCTCGAGAGGTTAAGGATATAAATCCTTGATCTTATTACTGATCTAGAAACCCATCCCTAAAAATTTTAGTTTGTGAGAACCGTTTTGTGATTCGTTGGTATCCAAAGAACATGTCACTCACTTTTTCATAGTTGGAACCCATTGGAGAATAGTGGTGTGATACTATAGTATTTCTTGAGAAAACCCATTAAAATACAACTCAAAAATATATAGTATGTATTATTACACATTGAGAAGATGTATTTGAGAGAAAGGGTGATAGGAATTGAGATATTGAGAAATATAATGCCTCTTATGAAGGATTTTGATAAATATAACACTTCAACATCGAATCGATCCTAGAAAATAATTAAGATCAATATTTTTCTTCTATGATTCCAAGGGATTAATTTTATAGGATCCAACAGTATAGGATTGTTATAGAATTTTCCCAGGGTCTTTAAATCTGAAAAATATTAGAGTTATGGAATTTTTGGAAATAAAATTTTTAGGTGTTGACTAACTACTTGACCTTTTCATTATGTGAAATAACATGTCAATATGTGAACATATTGTTTTTTAAAAAACACTTTAATTCTATTAAATTAATTCATGGTGGGGGAGAATATTTATGAAATTAAATAGGTTTATAAAACAAAAACACTATCATTACTCATGAAAATAATTTATGATATTAAATGAAATTCTCAGTGAACCTTCACGACATCTATTATGTTTAATGGAGTGAGGTAGATAATGATATAATGAATAAATAATGGAGTTAATATTCACTCAATAGAATTTTTTCAAAATATAAATAAGTTTTTTATGACAACACAATGATAAAGAGTTAAAATAGTTTCATCCATTACAAATAGACAAAATACTCCCACTGATCATTATTTCATTACCTCTAACTCATCTGTTTCAACACATGATTTACCTCAACGATTTTCCACATGGTAATGTGGTTATTCAATATTTCTATGTTTAACGACATTATGATTTACAAATTCTTTTGGGGAATCTCTAAGTTTCATGAGCATAAACTAAAAAATTCTTTATTCAATGTTGAATGACCAAAAAAAATATCCCACATTTGTTCTTGTCATATGACCATAAATATTAAATTATTTTAGTCCAAATTGTATGAAATTAAAATATATGACCAGAGATCCTTTTTGTAAGAACACAAATTTCATTTACTTTGAGTTTTTGTCATGTTATGTTAAATTACGTGACAAATGGTTCATCCTATATGAACTTAAACTACTTAGAGTGATCCATAATATATGAACCAATTTCTATATATGAGACCCATGTCCCTGTATGTATTCCTAGAATATGGTCTCTATCTGATATTCTATAGAAAAAAAAACACTCATTCCTTATGAAACATGAATATTCTATAATGGGTGAAATCATTATATCATTTCCTAGTTATTATCCCATAGCTGGTTAAAATATAAAACATTAACCCTCTAAATATACAATCCTAATATATGCGGTGAATATTTTTTTAAGAATTATATATGGATTGATTCCTATTTCTATAGGATATTTTGGGGTGTTTGGATATCCTATCATATGACCAACCACAAATATGATCAAATAACTAAGAACTTTTTAGCTATTTTTTCTCAAATTTTTATGATCTTAAACATCAATTATATTTAGTCAAAGTTGTATGGTCTTAAACATCAGATGTATTCAGTCCAAGATATATGAACTTAAACATCAACCCTCCATGTTCTAAATTATATGACCTTAAACAATAAATGAATGATAAAAAAATACTTCACATTATGAAAACTAAAAAGGGGTGCCCTAAGATAAAGTCATGTTTCTACTTACTAAGAATTACCATTTAAGAGATTTGTAAAAATTTAGGGAGTGAAAATGGAAAAGACATAATGATTGTGGTGTCTACTATATCTACCTAGAAAAATTCAATATATGATCTTTGGGCCCACTACTTGAGGAAAAATTTATACCAGGTATTATTTTCTCATTACACATGAGATTATACCATGCCATCGATACATTGTCACTCATGGACATGACTCCTATTCACATTGGGTAGATCTTACCTTTCAAGTGATCTTGAACTCATGAGATTTATTTTTATTAACATCACCCTAAAAATGTATTCAATACACAATGGTGTGACTTTTTAGGTGATCCATCCCTTAATAAATAGCCTTTTCTACATGAACCCACATCATACCTTTGATGTCTGAATCACCAACCCAATTCCTTGAGTTAAGATACTCCTCTTAGAATTACACATCTTTGAGTTGATCATTTCTATATATTACACCAATCATATTAATTTTGGTAACATGGATTAACTAATCCTAATTTATCCCACATTGTATAGAGAAAAATAATTTCCTTTGAGTGTATGAAGTTACCACTTGAGAATGATTTAGTTCGAGAAGAATGATTTCCTGTAATCCCTTGAGATATTTCCCAATAGCATGGAATTGTTTTCTGTCCTTAGTAATGGTCATCATACTCCCACCTATGCCCATTTATATATGGTTTAATAATTCTTATATTATGATTAAAACATTCCAAAACCCAACTATTTAAGAGGATTATATATCCTTGATGTTACACATTTATCTATTCTTACCACTCTAAAAGAGAAATTATGATATCTTATTCTTATATACATTTATACATGGGGATGCATCTCTACTGAATACCCAAATTCCACAATTTCAGATATATATATTGAAAATTACAAATAAATAAGTTGATTTACTCCTATTAAAACATTCATATTGGATATATTCTCCTCATCACATGACCCTAAAAAACAAGAAAAATTTATCCGAGAAAAATGGCCTTAAACTACATACCCCCTTATGAGGCTATATACGTTAGTAACATTGTGCTACCATTCATGCCTAGTAAAACATTACCATATTTTTAGGTGAAAAGACTCATCTTTTAGTCAATGATATATGGCCTTAAACTTCACCAAAATGTTGTTAAAGCTATGAGATAGTTAAAATTAATTCCTCTATCTATCCCTAAAGACCTAAAACTACTCATTAGATGATATATAGTACAGACTATCATGAGAAATACCTTTCAAACTTGAGAATAGGTGTCAGATATAGCCCACAATACCCATAAGTCATGCTCCCCATAATCCTAGGTAGGCAACATGATATAGGGAATAAAATAAGATATATAGGGAAAACATTTATCCACTAAACATTATTTAATAAGAAGTTTATTTTATTTTGAAAATATAACATTACCCATTTATAAGAGAGATTTATACACCAAAAACCAATAATAAGTATTAAATAGAAAATAAATTGAAGAAAAATAATAAAACAAATATGAATAAAGTTAAAATAAAATAAATTCCTTTAGCAACCCTCCATCACCTTCCAATGAAACAAACCCTTGATCCACTACAACATCAATATATATAATGTGTCCACTAATAAAAAACTAACATTTGTAAATTCCACCATGGCTATAACAATTGAAACACTAGACGACCATTGAAATACATGACCACAATATCATAGGTGACCCAAAGCCTCTCTATATCTAAACATAGATTTAAATCTAAGAGTAAAATCTAGAAACTGAAAATAAGATATAAATAAGAGTATGTATAAAATTTACCAATAGGCCACCACCCACCCTTACACATGATTTATGATCCATTTAAAATTTAGTTTAGAAATAAAGTATAAAATAGGTTTCTCATTCATAATTCCAAAAAACCTAACATAACATTTATGAACACTTCTGAAACTTCCATTTCTTTTGATTAAATGAAAAAAATCACGTTGAAAACATTTCCCGTCCTAATACTCCTTTTAAAAAATAGACATTTTATATCACATACTGAAACTAAAATTTAAGAAGGATTATAAAACACTCATAAATACATGATTTGAATTTTTTTTGAAACACATAATTAATGTAAGACAATGATCAAAATGATAATATTAATAACTAGTTTTTCAATTGATAAAAATAAAAGTTCTATAAAAATAACCATTCCATAAAAATTAACCATGGGAGAGACCTATGTTATCGAAGGATAGTAGGAACCCTAGGTCCTCAAATCAGTTTTTTAGATAATCGTCAATATAAGAATGTACAGAAAAAACTAAGGAGGAGATACCTTTTCCTAGAAGTATGGGGATACCCATAAAAAGATACGCAACCAAACTCGCCTACCAAAGAGTACATTTCTTTTCCATATTGTTTGATTCCACCCATCTGATGATACCATGAGCATTATATATGTTTTTCTTAGTCAGTAACATGGTATAAACCAAATAGATAATTAAAAATACTCCCCCCTTTAGATACCTATATTCCCATGTTCTTTTCATCTTTCAAAGATATATAATTTCATTGAATATTGTAATTTTATCAACCCATCACAAACCATTGAATTTATCACAAACACATAAAACTATTTAAACCATATCCTCATAAAAAACAAGGGTACTATTTAATAACAACCACATATATATATAAATTTTCATTAAAAAGTATCATAGAATGGTTTTAATAAATCAATAAAAACATTATGATAAAAAAACCTTGTAAATCATGTTAACCAGGCCTTTATAATTTTACTTTAGACAACAATGGCTGAAAATTTATTTTAGGAACCAAATTTAAATTCTTAAGTTCTCCATATCATTATTCCAAAATAAAATTACACACACACACACACATATATATATATTATTTCACAAAATTGAATATTCCTATATGAATATGTACACACACACTAGTGTGTGTGTATACCCATGTATATGTTCATGAACATTGAATACATCAAAAGGGGTTTGAGAAACCATACATTTATATACAAAACCATTCCTGAAATACTTTATAAATAATTATAATTTCAAGTATTATAATAAATTCCAAGTAAAACATAGCATCCAAATGATAATTCACTTTAAAATACGATAAAAACATTTTTAAAATAACTTTGTTCATTTATAAGGGACATAATGTAGATTTCACCGACACACGATGAGCATAATTAAAGAAAGAATATGTTAAAACAATATCCAAAATGGAAAGTGTAATTCGCTATCCCAAATAATTGGGTTTTAGTTGGAGTTCTACTTGAACTCATGCACACATCCCCATATTTAATGGGTTTGAAACTAGTAGTGAGGGTCTCAATACAATAAGGGGGAATACTATACCCATAGTATCAATAAATATAAACATAAATAATAAAATAGTTAAGTAAATAAAAAATTCTAAAACATATGAAATTCAATGTATCTAAATCAATAATGAATAATAAACCATTAACCCACAAAGTGTTAGATACAAAAGAGTATGCGAAATATTGGTAAGTTAATAAAACACTACGATATCACTTTAGAGTTGGTCCATGTACCTCCTTTGATCACCATTCTCATTCTCCAAGATCTGTGATGGCGTGGCCTATCCCATTCTGATATACCTGATCAAAAAGTATGTACATGAATTGAGGTTCTCATATAGGGTGTTAATATAAACCAAGAAGGATACCACCAATGTGACCTTATCACAAGTACACATTCCTAAGATTTTATTCCATTATAGTAGATAAACACATAGGAAATTAGTATATAAATCTATACCGAGTGGTTGTGAGCTAACCAAGATGCCACAAAACCTTAGAGTTACCAAATTCACCTTCATACCATAAATGAAGTCATAATGGAGTTATAAATATAATTAACTAGAATTTCACCACATGTACTGCATAGCCTCCACAAGGTTGACAAATCTTAGCTTAGGTCATATGGTCATTGTATTTTGACACTACCTTAGGTCAGGGAAAATGGTCATCGTATCCTAAGATTATGTATTTGTTTAGGCCATTGAAGAATATCATGACCCACTATCACCTCTCAATAAAAATCAACTAAGTCCATCATACCCCCAGGCCAAGACACATAAGGTCATCATGCACCTTATTTTAACTTGGTCCAATCCTGATGTCACATGTAGTATTTGAACATGATCTTCACCTAGGGACATAGATCCTTAAAAGTTTCACCATTCACTTTGGTATCATGAATAGAACAAAAAAAGATATCATATAACAAATATAGAGCTCATTAATGGTGTGATAATTGTAGTAACATTAATCCAAAGGCATAGAACAACAACATTGATAATAGTATCCAAACACACACATGTGATCAAACTAAAACATGGGACTCATGGGATAAATGCACACACACACACACACATATGATCAAATGTAAAACATGATCCCACATGCTAGACATGAACCCACATGTGATAAAACTAATATATGGTATAAATCATATAAGAACACAATGGTATATCAAGATAAAAAACATATGCATGGAAAATATATGGTAGTTAACTTCCTACCTCAATATTTTTGATGTCAACATTATGGTTCACAATGGGAGTAATCTACTTAATCACGTTCATACATGAACCAAATAAATTTTCACTCCATTAACTCCCAACTCCAAACACCACCAAAAAAATTATTCAAATCTAGTTGATGGAATGAGAAATCTATAACTCATTTGACATTGAATAGAGAAGAGAGTTTAGGATACAATGAATCTAAATAAATGAAAATAATCTCTATCATTCATGGTTTTATTTTTAATCAAGGTCACATGAAGAGGGTCAAGGAGAGTTGACGGTATCTAAAGAAGAAACCTCGATGAAAGTATGGTAGATAAAACTCACCCATGATTTGTCCAAAGATCAAATAGAATTCATCTAAATTGATGGAATGATCAAGGGAAAGATGTTTGAATCTATTATTTGGAAAACTTATCGATCAATGTTCCAGTAAATACCCCTCATTGAAGTCAGACATGTTTCCCCATTGAAATATTCAATATTCTAGGAAGAAGGTGATAGTTTTGAAAATTTAAAAACCCAATCAACTTCATCTAAAATCTCCACTATATCCTACACCATGTATATGGAATTCAGGAACACACAAAGAAACATATCTATCCCCTACAGTTTTTTACTAGAACTCACGATGTTTTACCTCATTAAGATCTCCAACAATGTCATAGTGAGGTCTCCTAAGATGTGTCCCAAAGGATCCCTCATTGAGTAAGATGACCATATCCACAACATATCCTAGGAATTTTCCCCTATAAAATTTCACATAGAAGCTCACTTGGTAACCATGGATTGTACCAGTGCTGTAGTGTAGCATGATTTGAACAATAATTTATCCAAATCACTAAAAAACCTATCAAATGATCACAGTGGTCTACCAAAACATGACTCAAACCAAAACTAAAATTATTATATGGGAAGAAGGATTAACATATTAAGAACAAAGAAAATTTAGGCCTTAAAATATCCCCCTATAGGGATTCTCATCCAAGAGAAATATCTTTTGCGGTCCTTCTCGAACAAATTAGGACACTAAGATCAAACATAAGACTCCCTCTCCCATGTTTCCTCCTAAATCCATCTATTTTTTATAAGAATCAAATAAGTGTCACCATATTCTCTCTTAGCACATGATTAAATAATCTAATATATAAACCATGTGTTCCATAATATATGCACCTAGTTTTAACTGAACATCTTCATAGTGAATCCCATGAATAAGATCTAGCATGTATCAATGATGAAAAGAAACAAGGAACATATCAATAATTCTTGGATAATATAGAATAAGGTTCAATCAGAAATAAACTAACATGATACATTTAGTGGTCTTATAATGGTCCCACAAATCATGGTAATAGA
Organism: Viscum album; assembly: GCA_963277665.1. Taxonomy (NCBI): domain Eukaryota; kingdom Viridiplantae; phylum Streptophyta; class Magnoliopsida; order Santalales; family Viscaceae; genus Viscum; species Viscum album. The sequence continues at coordinate 692,016,347 of OY728161.1, read as the reverse complement.
TTCCCATTCTTCTACAAATGATGATTCCCTAACCAAGGTGACACCTAGAAGAAAATGTGATTGAAAACAGTGAATTCTTAGGGTTATCTGCTCCATTAGGCATATGAATGCATCCTTATTTAAGTTGTAACCAAATTCTTCCTAATAAAATGCATTATCCCAGAGGTTTCATGCACTATAAATGGCACAAAAACTACTTCCCCCACCTCATTCCAATAAAATAGTGAGTGTAATGACTATCCATAGATATCCTCAAAATATCCCATCTAATTAGAATCATGGAAACTATTTTTTTCATAATATACTTATGATAGGTGATGATCCCATGATACAATGAAGTCTAGGATGAATTCCTGAATCATATCATAAAGGATCTATATCATCCTCTCAATCTATTATTAATTTTATAAATGATTTGTTGTACACATATTTAATTGAGCCCACAAATCATCCAAAAAATCCTTCTAATAACTGTAGTGTAAAATGAAACTATTTTTTAGATATTATACTAGAATGAAATCTATGTAGACATAAAAAATCTATGGAATACAACATACCAAAATAATATACAGAGAGAGTCTCTCATATCAGTAAGAAGTGTGATACTTTATTCAATAAATCAAGTATCATTCAAATGGAATCTGAGATCCTTGGGGTCCTTTGTATCCACATAGATAATTCAATCATTACATCATCATGCATCCACATAGACCCTAAACGTGGATAGAAACCCACCAGGAAACTGATTCCTGTCATTTATCCTTAAGAATACATCACAATTAAAGACAAAATTGATGATATTTTTCTTTATACCCAGACACCAAAATTGGCATCATATGCCATGGAACATCTTCTCTAGCCCTAGATACACTACCCAATTTGAATAATGAGAGTATATCATTAGCTCCTATATAATTTTAACTTCTCAAAACTAATCTCCCATGTATATTAACCATTTCTTCATCATCTATAGAACACCATAGAATAGAATCATCCTCTTATAAGTATCCCTGCATCACCATGCACTCAAGGTATAACTTTTTGATTGAATTCAGATAGTCCACCAAAGAATAAATAAACACTAATGTTTCAAATGTCATCACACCTAGAATTAAAAATTCATCCACTAGGAACTCAACCATAAAAAACATCAATTTACATTCCTCCTATGACAACAGCTCTCTAATATCCCATGTCTCTGCAGTTTTCTTTCTCAGAGAATATACAATGAAAATAACTTTCCCATAGAATATGTATTATTGAAGTCTAATATATATATATACTATAATAAATTAATCTATAATAAGTTCAAATCCCCCTAATAGAAGACATATCAAAGGCCCTTGTTGTCTATGTAAACAAAAAACCTCTCACTGAAGAGAAAATAACACAAACACATTTGAGCTTGGACACACAACTACTAACTCCAAGTCATAAATTTAGTATTTCCTCTTATAGGACCATAAACGAATTGACCCATAAGTGACTATCAGATCACCCTATATAAGATTGAATTTTAAATGGACACTTGAGGTATCCCAATAAAATGCATACCCAATACCAGGTGATATAAATGTTATAATCTAGACTATCATAATTATTCTCTTTATCCCTAGGAAATAATATTTACAAATTTATATCCAATCAAACTTCACTCCCTTATTAGTGAGACTTAGAATTGGTTCTTTTAAACGAGAAAATTATCAAATTAAATACCTACAATAATAAAATAAAAAAGATACATTCTGATATTAGACACATTCTTGGGGCATGCCCACGACATCACCGCCTCAACCTTATTTGGTTCTATGGAAATTGCCACCTCAACAATTACATGTCAGAGGATGCGGAATTACTAAATCAAAATGTAACACCTCTTAAATTTTAAATAATGTTGAGGAAATTGATGTATACTCAATATGATCTCAAGGTTTCTGGTATGTAGCTCAAAATTCCATAAGAATATGAGGATATCATCAACAAAAACCCAAATGAAGGATTTAAGATAGAGATTGAAGATCCAGTTCATGAGATCCATAAACACCATTTGATCAATTTTTAGTCTAAAAGGAATGGAATGATACTCATATAGTATATATACACTATTAAATGTTATCTTAGGAATTTTGTCCATTTTGAACCAATTATGGTGGTATTTTTACCATTTTTCAATCTTGGAGAACCATCAGGGTCCCTACTATGGGCCAACTAAGTCATCATTCATAGATAATAGGTATCAATTTATAATGGTTGTTTAGATCAAATTATTTTATTCTACACCCAACCAAATACTACCATTAACCTGATTTTTGAACTACAATGTAGAACCCTAGGTTTCTATACTTGGCCTTTGAAAAACATTTGTCACAAAATTCACGAGTTTTACATCGAGTTCCTTAAACCCAGTGAGCACATTATGATATGGAGAAATTAAGGAATGAATTTGATCTCTATATTAATTACCATCCTAGGATGGATACCAAAAAATTTGTTTTATATGAAATCCTAATACATGTCCACCCTTAGAATAAAGGAAGTGTAAAATACTTGATATTTTATAAGATCTAAGCCAACCACATGTGTTGTACTAGATCTAATATAGCTCAAGTTTGGTCCCATTAAAACTACCCCAATTTCCTATTCACAATTAAAAAAAGAATCTACCGCTTGGGAATAGTAAAGAATACATTTATATGATATTTTTTGATGTCTTTCCAAAAACTATACATATAGGCCATGTAAAATATCACATCAAACCTATTCATCTCATGGATCATGAAACTCTTAGATGTTCATATCAAGAAGCACCTACAAGACATCTTCGACATCTCTGAAGGGGATCCACTCTCTTCTTAGAATGGTGTGTAAAGAGATAAAAAATCAGAGGATAACTTGAGTGGAAATTCAATACCATCAAACATTTTTATAGATATAAATGAATGAGAAGAACCTATATCAAAAATAGAAGTAGAAAAATTTGAGGTGATAAATACCATACCAAGAAAAATTGATGGTCCCTATCCATATTCAGTAGAAACCTTGTCCAATGTATACAATCATCCAAACTAAAAAACATGGGAATGTCCCTGATATGGATGACTCACTTGATTCATCTTCATTTAATGGGTCTAAACCTACTATTGTGGACCTCATATAGTCTCATGAATCGATGAATTTATTTTAATGAAACCCCTGAAAGACCACATATATGATGTCTTTGGGAATAAAAACTAATGATACCCTGTCTTACTGCATTTACAATAGTCAATAAAAGGCTTTGGTAAAAAAATGTTAATTCCAACTCTATTCATAGTTAAAACACTAAGGACATCATTATCCCATAGATAGTACTGATAAACCCCTTCTCGGCTCTAGCTATTTACCTTTAATCATACATAAAAACTCATCCTTAATATTCCTACCATCGAAAGTATCACTAGGAAGTGAATTGAAGGATGAAAGATCCCCCAAATCCCTATCCTCCACCAATCCTTTCTCTGTTGTTATGGATTTGTGATGCACATACACATATATCACCAAGTAAAAATTTCAGATCCTCTATATAATATCCGAATGAAGTTCGATAAAAAAATGATGGCCTTCTAGGCCTCATTCCCAACTAATTGAGGAGAAAATCATATAATCTCTGTGAAATGATCTGAGTAAGAATAAATCATTATCAAAACCTATTAAAGATCCCTAAAATACTAATAATTATTATGTTTTATCATACTAAAAAAAATCCCTGAAGAAAAGGTCATTTATTGTCTTCTAGGTCATACCTTAATGTATAATAGCATGATTTATGAGACCCCAAAATCTCATAGAAGGTCCCTGTAGCTTGGAAGTTGGAAAAATTACCTATTGATCCTATGAGGTCTTGAATAGACCAAATATCCACTCGATGACTTCAATTTGTTCCCCATAGTTTTGAGAGCCAATGGTTCCCGGAAATGATAGAGGGTGATAGTGCTAAAAGACCTTAAAATAATCACCCATAATCTTGGAAACTAATCCTCCTTGAATATGTAGTATACATAAGACAATTGATTGAAGTGTCCCTTATTCTTGAACCACTTGAGTGGGTGAAAGAGCATGCTCTATAGCATCCTCTGACATATAGTGTAAGAAATAGGGTATCCCCCTCTGAGGGAGTGTTCGGGCATGCTTCTCCAGGTGGTCCCATAATATGTAATCAAGGGGGTATCATATAAAATTCCAAAATTTTCTTAGAACACATATGATATAGTACTTATATGACAATCTTTTAAGTTCAATTTCACATAGAAGGGATTTCTATGGAATTCCTATCATAGGAGGTTACTCACAATAAGAAGGCACAAACCTCTTAGTACTACAAAAGGATGAATCTTCATTATTTTTACTTACTGGTAAGGTACAGTAATATATATATATATATACAAATATATAGTCACTGTAACAGGTTTTGGTTCAACTAACTCATTTTATAATAGATCAATCAAAAGAGTTGGTTAAAATAGAAATATAATCAAACAATTAGCACATATCAAGGAATTAAATTACAATGATCCATTCAACACTCAATATATATATATATATATATATATTTATGACATGTGATCCTATGTCCCTAGTCACGATACATGTACACACCCAAATCACATTAAACAGAAACAAAACAATTTAATTTGGGGTTTGTTACAAATGTGGTGTCCATGCACAATGGAAACTCCCTTCCCGAGTCCCACACAACCCAAATCCTTTATGCATTTCCCTAAAATATTGTCAATAATAAAGAAATAGGGAAAACTCCTTTTATACCACTTTGCAATGCGTCATCCCAAATCTTAGAGTTTGATCTTGAGTTCTACATGGCCTCATTCATGTATCCCAATACACAAGAGGTGTCTGAATAGCAGTAAGGGTACGAATGTCATCATTCGTGAGAATATTTCCTCTTTATCAATAAATATAATAATAAACAATAACACAATCGATTCAATACAAAATGATAAAACACATGATAAAAAATAAATATTTACTCAAACATAAGAACCAGGGATCCCCAAAGTGGCATGTCAAACAAGAGTATGAGAATGATAGGTAAGTAAATAAAACTCTACAATATCCATCCAAAGTGCATCTCAATACCACATCCATCAATATGCTCTATTTCCTAGCTCCAATCACTAGGGCCTAGCCCTTTCTAGTATCCCTTACCATAAAGTATTCATGCACATTGAGTTTCTTGTTTATAGAGTTAGTATAAACCTAGTAGGACACCACAATTGTGACCTTAACATATGTTCACATGCCTAAAATTGTTTGTTAGGAAAATATATAAACACATAAAAAATAAATATACAATCATATATCGAGTGGTCTTGTAATAACCAAGATTCCACAAACCCCTGATAAGACCTACTTTAACTCCATTCTAGAAATATATTTATAAGAGATTCATGAAATAGATTTTACCCCAAGTTCACCATAGATAAACAACAATAATCATAGGTATAATGAGTCTCAACTCAAGTTACACGGTCATCATATTATAACACTACATTGGATTAGGTCACAAGGTCTTCATATCACATAACTATGTCATGGGTCATATAACTAAATAAAATTAATCCCTACTATCACCTTTCAAGTTAGATAAAATAATAGCATAATTCCACTGGGTCCAACCATACAATTCCATCAATCCCTGTTGTGTAACTCAATCATGTCATCAAATCACATAAAAAAACTTAATATGTTCCCCTGCTAGGGTCATTGGTCCATGGAGGGTTCACCTTTCAATTTGGTACAATGAATAGAACAAAAAAATATAGCATATAAAAAATATATCACACATCAATTGTTTCACTACATCAGTCACATATATCTAGAGGCATAGAACACCATCCTTTCTAATAGTATCCAAACACACACTTGTGATAAATCAGAAACATGGGACTCCTAGGAAATGCATGAAAAAACATGTGATTAAACATTAACCATAGTCCCACATGATACACAAATAAAAACATGATATCAAGAATGGTCTAATGAATATAGTCACAAAACATCATATTAGGTAAAAAATAATATACACAACCTCTATATGGTAAGGGGCTTCCAAACAAAATATTTTCAATGTCAATATCATGGTCCATGAATGTATTCATATCCTAAAACACATTCTTATACAAACCAGAACAAGTTCAAAAAACAAGATTTCTAAATTCCTAGAACCAATAATGGAAGGATTCATATTTGATTGAAGGAATGATAAATCCTTTGTTCAGGGAACAATGAAAAAATAAGATAGTTGAGGCTCCAACGAGTTTGAATCAGTGAGAAAAACCACCATCTTCCGTGGGTTTATTTTCTAGTAAGGTCACATTAAGAGAGTATATAAGAATCGAGGATAACTAATGAAATATTCTTAATGAAATAATGGTAGAGAAAACTCACCCTAGGATCATATAAATTTCATTTAGAATTTTCCTCGATCGAGGTAATGTGAAATAGAAATAGGGATGGATCTATTAATGTCGTATTAATGACCCCTCAATAAATTTACATGTATTTTCCCATATAAATATGAAAGGTATAAGGAAAAAGTGAAATGTTATTTCCTTTTCAAATCCCACTCAACCACTACAATAGCCTTAACATATCACGACCCATCCCCCAGGGCCTGTACTGTGACTACCCCAAGCTCGCCTTCCATAGGCCAGGGGTTGGTGACTAATACTAGAAAGGTGTGTACCTAAAATGGGAAGCCAATACCTATAAACCTATACAAACACACAACCCAAGAACAGAAAAAGATGCAACCTCAAAAAAAACTGTAGTAGTAAAAGTGTGTTCAGAAAGTAATGGGGGCTAGAATAAAAGCCCAACTAAAAAGGTACAACTAAAACTTAAAACCAAAAAAAACTCCCATGATCATCCACCAAAGATCCTACATGAAGTTTAGGTACAACTCGTCTCTACTGCTCTCCATGTCGACCAGTCACCTTCGTGTACCGCCCTGTTTGGGCTCCTACAATCTCAGCTAAGCCACTCATTGTATGCACAAGACACAATAATGTGAGTGCGATGGCCATGAAGGGGTGCGTTTAAAAATACTCATTAGGGACCCCCGACACCCCTGAAGGTCTCTCAAAATTACATAGAGGAATAACACAAGCATGATACCAATCGCAAAGCACAAAGAAATAGTTACAACTCAAACCAAGTATAACAACAGTATTGTACTACAGATGATTAGTTGTAAGGCTAGATCATCTTACTCTATCAAGTGGAACTTCTACTAACCCACACATGATAGATAGGTACTAACCCTCGAAATATCCACATAGAATCGATAGGTTCTGATTCACACAGAATCTATGGGTGATGATTCACACAGAATCGCTGGGTGCTGATTCACACAGAATCACTGGGTTCTGATTCACACAGAATCTCTGGCTACTGATTCACATAACATTACTGGGTGCTAATTGACACAGAATCATTGGGTGCTGATTCACAAAGAATAGATGGGTGCTGATTCACACAGAATCGTGTGGTGATGATTCACACATAATCGTTGGGTGCTGATTCACATAGAATCGATCACTGCTGATTCACATAGAATCAATCTTCATTCTTCACATCTCGACAAGACCTAGGATTCCCACTCATAGTACACTTGTTTCTAGGAGAAACCACTCCTTAATCCATTGGTCATATTTCGACTGGCACGAAGTCCCACGTAGAATTTACCCAACGATCTGTCACGTCATAAGGGTTCGAACTCAACAGATGGTGCGTCAACTGGACGCCTAGCCTGTAAGTTATTGGAATTTTAGTGCCAAGGTCCTGGTTGGATTTGGGGTCGATCCTACCCAACCGTACTCCAAATATTCCCAAAACTCTCATGGAGTATCTCAAATAGAATGTCTCTCTCCTAGGATCCCAATGCTGCAGACGGTTTGTTAAACGGATGTCATGTCTGCAAGATATAATCATTTAAGTGTAACTGGGCCCGAATGGGTCTGGGTCCGGTCCGACCGGGTAAGATCGACCCTGATTGGGCTGACCTAACTCGGTTTGGGCTGAACCTAACCAACCTAGCATGAACCATCTTGGGCCGACCTGGTTGGGATGGGCCGCGGATAGGGTGAGCCCACCCTAGCTGGGCTGGGCCGCGACGGCTCTGCCCGCCGTTTGGCACGACCCGCGTGGGGGTCAAACAGTCTGCCTACAGAACGGCTCAAAGGAGTCATTCGACTGCTTGATTGGAAATTCTAGGTGGTACTGCCTCACCACCTGCAGGACCCACATGGTGTGGGTCCCTGCTGTAACGCCCCGACCCCAGCTACCCAGAGTCGGTGCATTACTTCGTAACATTGGCATGATCACAAGAAAGATCAAATCTCAAAAGACCGATTGGTTTAGTAGCCTTGGAAACACTAGATATATTCATAAGTCTTACATTACATCATAAAATGAAAAACTAATACAACAACATAATGTTTCCACAGTCCACACTATTATCCCCTCATAAAATCCCTGCAGGTCATTCATAACTTACTTCTTCACATCCTGGGAAAAATAAAACATAGAAAAGGGGTGAGCTCAAATGCCCAGTAAGGATAACAATATAGCGGAACATTCAAAATAAGCATAAACATTTAAGGCAATTCATTACTAAAACAAAAGCCTTTTAAACTTGAACTTCAACATAGTATGGAAAAAGTAAAATGAAATAATGCCATTTACTTATTCACATGGATATTCTACTAATCGAATAATCACATGCAAAAATCAAAAACCACTTTCATAATTTTTGAATGCATAATGATGAACTTTAATTTCTTATCAAGGCCTCGTCCCAAGACCTAGGGGCTAACTGTAACCGGAACCCAACCCGGAGTGCCTCTAATAACCAGACACCAACCCGGAGTGCCTCTAATAACCGGACACCAACCCGGAGTTCCTCTAATAACCGGAGACCAAACCGGAGTTCCTCTAATAACCGGAGACCAAACCGGAGGGCTTACTTTTACCGGTCCCCAACCCGGAACATACTTGTCTAACACATTCATCTGAATGAAAGGTTGAAATATAACATAAACATTCGGATTACAAATAACTTATGAAATGTCAATACTCTAAACAAAAACCATGAGTGACATAAGAATAACTTATCCACAGTCAAAAATATCACAAAACCTTCAATAAAATATGGATGTTTTGTATCATAATAAATCAACTTCAAATAAGCTTAAAATCCATCAAAGGATGTTGACATAGATGAAATCAAAACTATTTTATAGAAATATCTTTTTTTTAAATCATTTTAAAAGTAACATAATTATAAAATAATACATTCAATTTGAAAATATTCTTATAAGCTTGTAAGGGAAGCTTTGACGATTTTATAACGGCGGTAAATAGCCGCACCCGCCGTATAAGTTAAAAAAACATTCTTACCTTAAATTTGTCAAAAAGGTTAAAAGTGCCTTGTTTGGAAAACGACGGAAAGATTCCTTTTGAAACACATAAGGGTATAAATTACTTTAACTCATATTCTTGTAAATAGTAAAAATGTTTTGAAATACATTATTAAGAAACATGGATGTGGATGATAAAGAGATCCCAGTAGATTATTACGTATAAACAACCTCGGATAATGAAGAGATTGTGAAATAACCCTTACAAATTTGGTAACTTATGAAACATACAACCCATGAAAGAGGTATCATACAATGAATATGTAAATACACATAAATTAGGGTGTATTACACAAAGAATATAATTATGGGCAGTACACACACCACACAAAAGGTGATGGTGGCAATATGGCATGAATCTCACAGGAATAAGGAGTGAGATGAAAACCCCTTACCACGTTAATAAACTGAGTCGTATGGACAAAAGTTAATAACCACCAAATTATTTCCAGAATAAAATGAATATAAAGAGAATCATGATAATATATATCAAATGGCAGTACACAATACACCACTTTCAATAATTTAGTGGCGAACAATGGAAATCTCACGGAATTGAAAGTGAGATAAGAAAATCCCTTACCTTGTACTTTTCTTTGGTTGGGGTAGGTTAACCTCCTGTATAATGGTGAAATAATTGTTATTAAATTATACAAGAATCATATATATTAATATGATATCATATATGATCTTTTATCATTGATTTGTTAATAATATCTTAGAATTATCATCGTTTCGGGTGTTAACTTACTCATTTTCTTTTATATGTTTTGTTACATAAGCCATGTTTTTTGTATATTATTCATATCCAGAATGATATCAAGTCCTTAAACATCATTTTTAAATCATCAAATGATAATTATACTTGAATGGATACGATGGAAAATGAATATCATCGCATTCGTGGAGACGGTAGTCCGTACGTACGCACGAACGCTACTTCTATTTAATTTTTATTTTAAAAGAATCGAATCCAAATGATACATAGGTATATTACTATTCCAGTATAATATAATATTTTATATATGTTACTTAAGTTCATTAACACCATCCTTTATACGTTCCATGTGTGGTATGAACGAGTCATATCATTTTAAGGGGGCGGTAGTCCGCACTTCCTCAAATGAAATTATCGTATGTATATACAACATGAAACGAATAATGATATGAAATAAAATGGACTTACAGAAGCTTATATATAAAATATATATCATTAATATCATATTTAATTACAGTGCCATCATAATGGCCACCATGAGAGGCGGTAAGATGTATTTGAACAATCATCGTTTCGTGAGGCGTTAGTTTGCCATCCACAGAAAAATTATGTTCATCATCCATTAGATGGAGTTGTGTGTATGTGTAGTTTGAATCCTTCTTATAACAACATCCTAGTATATTTTGGATACTGGTTTTGTTACAAAAGAAAGGAAATAAAAAGAGTTTGGGGGTTGGAGAAGCAAAATAAATGAAAATAATTTAAGAGAAATCGTTACCTTTAATTTAGGTAACTCACTTTGGTTGGAACCAAAGGACTTCTTGAAATGCTTTCTGCCTAAGGGGAAGCTTTAAGGAGGAGGAGAGGGATGTGGGGAGCTTATTTGGGCAGGTTTTGGACGAGCCAAGTGGCTTGAGAGGTGTGAAGAAATGAGAATGAGGAGTGCCCTTTTATAAGAGGGGTGAGGGGCACCTTTGGAAAAGCTAGAAATATTAGTTTATATTAAATTCATATTCGGTTTCTAATGCCTCCAAAGTTGATTATTCAAAGGTTAAGGTGGGTATGGGTCTAAAACAACTCAACCAATAGAATTTAGACAGGTTTGGGTACTTATATTAACCTTATCTTTAAGTATTAACTCTAAGTTAATTAGTTTCACTTTTACAATGTCTCTTTGTATTTTTATATTATATGGTTAATAAACATACCATATACATACAAGAGACCCCCAAGTGGTCCATTAATGATGAACCTATCATGATATAAGTCTCTTGGCCGAACCTTAGATTTTTAGGAATTTAATATCAATTAATAATATAATATTTGTTTTAAGAACTCTTTTATGTCAATTTTGACACTATTCAATAGTTGATTTTTGTGAAACTCATAACAGATTGATTACTTCTAAAAAAGTCAATTAAATAAATCCTAATATATCATATTATCCTAGAAAATTAGTTTAACTCATTAAAAGTTTCATATTATATTTATTTGGGTATTTATAATATCAATTATTTTAATTTTTCACTATTATAGTAATTACTGCATCATCATTGTGTCATAAATAAAATAAATTATTTAATGTCTAAAAATTATAAATAAAATATCATTATGTAGGAAATATTTTTATCTTTCTAATGAATATTTATAATCTAAAATCCAACATATATAACCCTATGTAACAATTGTTTTGCTAAAAGATATATGCTTGTGTCATATTTGTATTCATTTTGACTTAATTAAAATAAAGTGTTATTATCACTTACAAGTGGATCCATGGGGTCCCCAAAATTGACACAAAGATGCCCATGGTCGACCATGTATCAACCAATAGGGTTAAGACACGTTTTAGGGTAATTTAGTATTATTATAATATTATTTTTTAACCCTTATTTACCGGATTTACCCTTAACCATGGTAAATAAAATATTTACCGCAGTAATTATTCAAAATGTCTAAAAATAAAAGTTACCTATTTACACAATTTGAACATCCTGATTCCAAATATGGAATCCATTTTCCTAAATTCAAAACACAGAAGTGGCAGAAATTAATTTAAAATTAATTCCCGCTGTCAAAACAAAAAGCGTGTTTTTAAGAGATAATAACTATCAAAAGATTGACACTTGTTTACATTCGGTTTAATTGTAAAATTATGTCCAACGACCAACATTATATTAAATGGTAAAAATATGTTCTAAATATACTTTAAAACCACTCAAATTCATAATTTATCAATATTAATTATTTTGATTAAAAAAGTTGTTTTTAATTAAAATTTAGTAATTTTCACTATTCATCAAAATATAAAAGTTATCCGAAAAGTACCAAAATTTCACCCTAGGATAATTTTGATATTCTGAATCCAAAAATGAAGTCCAAATATAAAATATATATAATTTCAAAAAGTAGTTATTACTATTCATAATGGCTAGTTTAATTGGTTGTTAGAACTCGGTGTTGCGTACAACACACGCTATCACATTATTCAAAGAGAAGCGTACCGTAGAAGCTTGGGATGTTTCATTTTAAATTTTTGATGTCCCCATTTAGTCAAAAAGTTTAAAATATAGTATTTAAAAAGGGTTCACTATTAAAGTTGATAAAAGTGCAATACTGAAAATGAATTTGTTCTTGCATTATATCTAAGAAACTCATAATATGGATTCTAAAATTATAAGGATTATATAAACATTAAAATTTATCTAATACTATTCATAACCTCTTTTGAACGGCTTGTTTGGTAAGTCATGGTGTGCTTGAACTTGGTGTTGAATGTAGTGAAAGTTATTGAATTATTTTGAAGAAATAACACACTATGAAATCTTGGGGTGTTACATTCTCCACTCCTTCAATAAATTGCGTCCTCGCAATTTGAAATTGTTCTTCGAAAATAAAAGGTTGAAAATAGATAATATATTTGTGGGAAAACCCACATCGAAAATTGGGTTAATAAAATTTAGTCTTAATATAAGGAAAAGATAAATGAAAGGGTCACCACCAAATTATGATCTCGATTAGGAGAACATTGGTGGCAATCAGAGACATATAATTGGAGGAAAAACGTAAATATTTATAGGTAGTGATTGAGGTCATCAATCAAAAACAAGTATAAAATTTAGGTACTTAAACTCATCAATCTATGATGATTTGAAATACCATCGGTTCAACAAAACATAGGGTATTAGGATAACACATTTTTGACGTTTCAAAATATCTTAGTTGAAATCCCACATCGAAAAATGAATTAATGAGGTCTCTATTTAAAATAAAGAGTGGAAAGTATGAAGATTACCGAAAATAACACATACTAGGGTTCCATGTAGGAAAATATGGATATGGAAGAGAAATCTAACCATCAATTATCTGATGGAGAGTGGTAGAGAACATGGCTATGAAAAGGCCAAAAATCCCAAAGCCATAAATTTGTGATGATTTAAGGTACCATCTAGGACAACATTTTTGTTCTATGTTTCTTTTATTAATGTTGGGGAATTTCTTTATGAGATTGGCTAAGATCATAAGGAGATATACTTACTTTATAATTAGAGTTTTATCCATTAATAAATTTCTACCACAAACTCATCTTTCACTCTAAAATATAATAGAATGTAAAAAAAAAATTTCTATTTACACTATTCGTATAGGGTTCCAAAATAAAGGAATTTATAATTCATCTACAAGATCTTTTAATAAAAACTACTTTATTTAATCCAGGACATCTCGTGGGCCAGTGGTAGGTGATACACCCTTGTCACCCTTCGGTTGCGGGTTCAAGTCTCGCAGCCTTGCCGGACACGACGGGTTGCCACCCGACCTCCGGGTTGTCCTTTTATGGAAATCCAAAATAATCCAAACTAGAACTATCCAAAATACTTCTATCCAAACTCACAGTCCAACATTTATAAGGAAGGTAAACATAATATAGATCCTTTTTACCCCGTAATAGCATATGAATACCTTCATCATGTATTACCATATTCCTTATTGATTACATTCATGTTCCCTTATTCCATATAGAATGCTGGATATACTTCATTAATCCAAAAATGTTTTAAACCCCAACAATGATGGAATATACAAATCATTAATCAGCTTCAAGGTAGTCAATAATATCCAATATAATTTATCCAAATCAATCATGTATTATTCTAAAATCACCACCTCGGTATCTGAACCATATTATGGTTTATCTTTCTCTCAACCATATATTTTCCAAACATTTAACCTGCTACTGAGTCACTTTTCTTTGTTCCACACCATCTCAAGTCCTTAATGAAATAGTACTGCAGTACAATCCTTATATACTCCATAATTATTATAACAAGTACATTGTTGATACAACACTCAATTGATATAATCAACATAATAACTCTAATCATTCCTCTTCATCTGTGGTAGTATCAAAACTTGATTATTATCCAATAGCATCATTTGCGGCATAGTCTGATGACTGGGACATAGGTTTGAGTAGTGTCCAAACTCCTTGAAAATGAAGCATTGTACATTTGAAACCATTTTCTTACCCTTGCAGTCATGTACTTTGTGCCCTTTTCCTCTACACTTATAACAAACTCCCATTCCTTTCAGGCAAGTTCCAGGGTGTTTCTTTCCACAGTTACCACATATGGGAAAATTCTTCTTTTCCCTCTTCCCTTTATCCATCTTTCTCTCTTCAATCCTTTTCTTCTCTTGCTTCCCTTCAAAGCCATAGGACTCAGTAAACTCTTTACTTATCTTATCAACACATGATATTATTTCTTCATATGATGATAATACATGGGAGACTATTTCTCTTATAAATTCTAGCTTAAGACCATGAAAGATATGATCCTTCCTTCTCTTTGGATCATGTGCATTTTTGGAGTTCTCATTCCTTCTACTGGGCGCCATTTCTAAACAATGGAATACACTAGATCAGTTTATGAATCAAAATACATAATCCCATACTTATAAAACACTTAACATAAATTGAACTATTTATGGATATAATCCATAATCATAAAAATGTCTCATTTGAGGATGTATATACTCATAAACCCTTCATAATGGTTTGTAAAGAAAATGAGAATTATCCTAAGCATATCCCCCGGGAGTGTCGTAACCAAGAGTGCAGCAAGGCCCGTTGTCGTGCACCAGTTCCCGTTCGAGTCTAGCTCAAAGCGGTGTTTTCGGTTTTACCCCTAGGTACATCTGTGCCAGAGCCGCCTCTACCTGCTCGTATCCAGACAGGGATGTATTGCTCGGAAAACTCACAAAATCTCTACAATACCAAAATTCTAGGAAGTTCTTCTATACTAATCCTCAAAGTTTATCTTAGGTCTACGTGATCTAATCAGAGTTTATCTAAATCTAGCTTCCAAGGTTTGTACTAAACTTCCTCTGATACCAACTGTAACGCCCCGACCCCAGCTACCCAGAGTCGGTGCATTACTTCGTAACATTGGCATGATCACAAGAAAGATCAAATCTCGAAAGACCGATTGGTTTAGTAGCCTTGGAAACACTAGATATATTCATAAGTCTTACATTACATCATAAAATGAAAAACTACTACAACAACATAATGTTTCCACAGTCCACACTATTATCCCCTCATAAAATCCCTGCAGGTCATTCATAACTTACTTATTCACATCCTGGGAAAAATAAAACATAGAAAAGGGGTGAGCTCAAATGCCCAGTAAGGATAACAATATAGCGGAACATTCAAAATAAGCATAAACATTTAAGGAAATGAATTAATAAAACAAAAGCCTTTTAAACTTGAACTTGAACATAGTATGGAAAAAGTAAAATGAAATAATGCCATTTACTTATTCACATGGATATTCTACTAATCGAATAATCACATGCAAAAATCAAAAACCACTTTCATAATGTTGGAATGCATAATGCTGAACTTTAATTTCTTATCAAGGCCTCGTCCCAAGACCTAGGGGCTAACTGTAACCGGAACCCAACCCGAAGTGCCTCTAATAACCGGACACCAACCCGGAGTGCCTCTAATAACCGGACACCAACCCGGAGTTCCTCTAATAACCGGAGACTAAACCGGAGTTACTCTAATAACCGGAGACCAAACCGGAGGGCTTACTTTTACCGGTCCCCAACCCGGAACATACTTGTCTAACACATTCATCTGAATGAAAGGTTGAAATATAACATAAACATTCGGATTACAAATAACTTATGAAATGTCAATACTCTAAACAAAAACCATGAGTGACATAAGAATAACTTATCCACAGTCAAAAATATCACAAAACTTTCAATAAAATATGGATGTTTTGTATCATAATAAATCAACTTCAAATAAGCTTAAAATCCATCAAAGGATGTTGACATAGATGAAATCAAAACTATTTTATAGAAATATCTTTTTTTTAAATCATTTTAAAAGTAAAATAATTATAAAATAATACATTCAATTTGAAAATATTCTTATAATCTTGTAAGGGAAGCTTTGACGATTTTATAACGGCGGTAAATAGCCGCACCCGCCGTATAAGTTAAAAAAACATTCTTACCTTAAATTTGTCAAAAAGGTTAAAAGTGCCTTGTTTGGAAAACGACGGAAAGATTCCTTTCGAAACACATAAGGGTATAAATGACTTTAACTCATATTCTTGTAAATAGTAAAAATGTTTTGAAATACATTATTAAGAAACATGGATGTGGATGATAAAGAGATCCCAGTAGATTATTACGTATAAACAACCTCGGATAATGAAGAGATTGTGAAATAAACCTTACAAATTTGGTAACTTATGAAACATACAACCCATGAAAGAGGTATCATACAATGAATATGTAAATACACATAAATTAGGGTGTATTACACAAAGAATATAATTATGGGCAGTACACACACCACACAAAAGGTGATGGTGGCAATATGGCATGAATCTCACAGGAATAAGGAGTGAGATGAAAACCCCTTACCACGTTAATAAACTGAGTCGTATGGACAAAAGTTAATCACCACCAAATTATTTCCAGAATAAAATGAATATAAAGATAATCATGATAATATATATCAAATGGCAGTACACAATACACCACTTTCAATAATTTAGTGGCGAACAATGGAAATCTCACGGAATTGAAAGTGAGATAAGAAAATCCCTTACCTTGTACTTTTCTTTGGTTGGGGTAGGTTAACCTCCTGTATAATGGTGAAATAATTGTTATTAAATTATAAAATAATCATATATATTAATATGATATCATATATGATCTTTTATCATTGATTTGTTAATAATATCTTAGAATTATCGTCGTTTCGGGTGTTAACTTACTCATTTTCTTTTATATGTTTTGTTACATAAGCCATGTTTTTTGTATCTTATTCATATCCAGAATGATATCAAGTCCTTAAACATAATTTTTAAATCATCAAATGATAATTATACTTGAATGGATACGATTGAAAATGAATATCATCGCATTCGTGGAGACGGTAGTCCGTACGTACGCACGAACGCTACTTCTATTTAATTTTTATTTTAAAAGAATCGAATCCAAATGATACATAGGTATATTACTATTCCAGTATAATATAATATTTTATATATGTTACTTAAGTTCATTAACACCATCCTTTATACGTTCCATGTGTGGTATGAACGAGTCATATCATTTTAAGGGGGCGGTAGTCCGCACTTCCTCAAATGAAATTATCGTATGTATATACAACATGAAACGAATAATGATATGAAATAAAATGGACTTACAGAAGCTTATATATAAAATATATATCATTAATATCATATTTAATTATAGTTCCATCATAATGGCCACCATGAGAGGCGGTAAGATGTATTTGAACAATCATCGTTTCGTGAGGCGTTAGTTTTCCATCCACAGAAACATTATGTTCATCATCCATTAGATGGAGTTGTGTGTATGTGTAGTTTGAATCCTTCTTATAACAACATCCTAGTATATTTTGGATACTGGTTTTGTTACAAAAGAAAGGAAATAAAAAGAGTTTGGGGGTTGGAGAAGCAAAATAAATGAAAATAATTTAAGAGAAATCGTTACCTTTAATTTAGGTAACTCACTTTGGTTGGAACCAAAGGACTTCTTGAAATGATTTCTGCCTAAGGGGAAGCTTTAAGGAGGAGGATAGGGATGTGGGGATATTATTTGGGCAGGGTTTGGACGAGCCAAGTGGCTTGAGAGGTGTGAAGAAATGAGAATGAGGAGTGCCCTTTTATAAGAGGGGTGAGGGGCACCTTTGGAAAAGCTAGAAATATTAGTTTATATTAAATTCATATTCGGTTTATAATGCCTCCAAAGTTGATTATTAAAAGGTTAAGGTGGGTATGGGTCGAAAACAACTCAACAAATAGAATTTAGACAGGTTTGGGTACTTATATTAACCTTATCTTTAAGTATTAACTCTAAGTTAATTAGTTTCACTTTTACAATGTCTCTTTGTATTTTTATATTATATGGTTAATAAACATACCATATACATACAAGCGACCCCCAAGTGGTCCATTAATGATGAACCTATCATGATATAAGTCTCTTGGCCGAACCTTAGATTTTTAGGAATTTAATATCAATTAATAATATAATATTTGTTTTAAGAACTCTTTTATGTCAATTTTGACACTATTCAATAGTTGATTTTTGTGAAACTCATAACAGATTGATTACTTCGAAATAAGTCAATTAAATCAATCCTAATATATCATATTATCCTATAAAATTAGTTTAATTCATTAAAAGTTTCATATTATATTTATTTGGGTATTTATAATATCAATTATTTTAATTTTTCACTATTATAGTAATTACTGCATCATCATTGTGTCATAAATAAAATAAATTATTTAATGTCAAAAAATTATAAATAAAATATCATTATGTAAGAAATATTTTTATATTTCTAATGAATATTTATAATCTAAAATCCAACATATATAACCCTATGTAACAATTGTTTTGCTAAAAGATATATGCTTGTGTCATATTTGTATTCATTTTGACTTAATTAAAATAAAGTGTCATTATCACTTACAAGTGGATCCATGGGGTCCCCAAAATTGACACAAAGATGCCCATGGTCGACCATGTATCAACCAATAGGGTTAAGACACGTTTTAGGGTAATTTAGTATTATTATAATATTATTTTTTAACCCTTATTTACCGGATTTACCCTTAACCATGGTAAATAAAATATTTACCGCAGTAATTATTCAAAATGTCTAAAAATAAAAGTTACCTATTTACACAATTTGAACATCCTGATTCCAAATATGGAATCCATTTTCCTAAATTCAAAACACAGAAGTGGCAGAAATTAATTTAAAATTAATTCCCGCTGTCAAAACAAAAAGCGTGTTTTTAAGAGATAATAACTATCAAAAGATTGACACTTGTTTATGTTCGGTTTAATTGTAAAATTATGTCCAACGACCAAAATTATATTAAATGGTAAAAATATATTCTAAATATACTTTAAAACCACTCAAATTCATAATTTATCAATATTAATTATTTTGATTAAAAAAGTTGTTTTTAATTAAAATTTAGTAATTTTCACTATTCATCAAAATATAAAAGTTATCCGAAAAGTACCAAAATTTCACCCTAGGCTAATTTTGATATTCTGAATCCAAAAATGAAGTCCAAATATAAAATATATATAATTTCAAAAAGTAGTTATTACTATTCATAACGGCTAGTTTAATTGGTTGTTATAACTCGGTGTTGCGTACAACACACGCTATCACATTATTCAAAGAGAAGCGTACCGTAGAAGCTTGGGATGTTTCATTTTAAATTTTTGATGTCCCCATTTAGTCAAAAAGTTTAAAATATAGTATTTAAAAAGGGTTCACTATTAAAGTTGATAAAAGTGCAATACTGAAAATGAATTTGTTCTTGCATTATATCTAAGAAACTCATAATATGGATTCTAAAATTATAAGGATTATATAAACATTAAAATTTATCTAATACTATTCATAACCTCTTTTGAATGGCTTGTTTGGTAAGTCATGGTGTTCTTGAACTTGGTGTTGCATGTAGTGAAAGTTACTGAATTATTTTGAAGAAATAAGACACTATGAAATCTTGGGGTGTTACACCTGCCCTTTCCACAACTTCAATCGGTGGCATGTCTCACTACGGCGTGTGACGGTGCACCACCTCCTATCTCTGTAGCAAGCTGTTGCCAGCCGCCTATCAGATTCCATAGTGCCGAGCTGAGCTATCCTCATTTGCTGATGGAAAGTGCCGGCCGCCACCTCTACCGTAGGTGCTGGTCACCGGTGTCGCGCTGGTGGATCTTCTGTGGGACATTAGGTGAGCTTTGGCGGTCCATTCTTCCTTCTAGACATGCCTACAGTCCTCTAGGGTTTCTTTTTTCATTGCGCAGCTCCTGGTTTTAAGGTTTTGTCAAGTTTTACAAACCTTCCTATGAAGAACACAATGAAAAACAAGCGGCAGTGGGTCCGGGCCTTGTTTGTTTGGCCCGCACCCTCCGCATTAGCATTATAACTAGTGGGAGTAATTTATACATCACATTAAGAAAAATTATAAACCCTGTTCAAATCCCTCGCAGTGGCCAACCTCAAATTTAAAAACGTAGAGATGAATAATGGGAATTTATTTAATTTAATGCCAACACATACCTTGATAATCGTTGGAGTCATCGCGGTGGTGGGAGGAGAATTCACACTTTGATGAAGCCACCGACGTTTGTTGCTCCTGGTTCGTTGCCACATGAGCTTCCATATCTTTTGGTGGAAGGTGTCACATCACTTTTCCAAAGGTTCCTTGATTGATGAAGCTGTTTCAAAAACTCTATCCCGAGCCCAATTTAAATAGATGGAAAAAATTTTGAGTAACGCACTGAAGAATTAATGATATTCATTAATTGACATAATTAATGTGCCACATTAATTACTCGAGGGGTGGTTATGCATATAATGTGCAACCTATTATTTAATATACCATATTTAAAAGTTTTACCACCTATGTGGTACCCACCACTGCCGTTCAACATGTGGTAGGTAAACAAATAAATAAAATAACAATTCCTGTGTTATTTTATTATTTATTTAAAAAGCTGCAAAAACTAACTTTTTCACCCAAACTACTGCAGTCGAAGTGAAGCTTCCTTTAAGAGATTCCCAGAACCATGGATTCAACGATTTCATTAGATTTTAATTCCGAGCACTGGTTCAAAAGTTAGAAAACGCCACCTGTGCGTTTACTGAACGTACCTTAAAAAAAGTTCAAAATTTCTTTCCGGGCACACCAAACCTTAAAATCAAGAACCTTCAATTTTCATACTCATAATAATCCTAGATAATTTGAAAAAAAATACATAGAATTTTAGGGGTCTATAAATTCTCCCCACCTTAGGGATTTTCATCCCCGAAAGCTACAAAAAAACCAGGGGAACACATGGGGATAATAAGCACGTATCTGAGCCTTCTGCTCCCATGTGCTATCCTAGATATTACCATGCTACAAACAAACTCGAACCAGAGGAATTGACTTCCCATGAAGTACTCTCTCTTTTAAATCCTCTATCTCCACCGGGAACTCTACAAATGTCTCCCTAACTTCTATTTCTATATCTCCCCAATCGATAACGTATGATGGGTCATGCATGTATCTTTTTATCTGTGACACGTGGAAAACATTATTTACCGATGCATCTGTGGGGGAAGAACTAGATGGTACGCCACCTTTCCTACTCTGATGAGGATCTGAAAAGGTTCGATGAACCTCAGAGATAGCTTGTCATCCCGTCCAAACCACCGTAATACTCATCGGGGTGAGACATGTAGGAAAACATGGCCCCCTTCTCAAACTCTAAGGGTCTCCATATTTTATCGGCATAAAACTTATCATGGGTTTGTGCAGTCTTCATCCACTCTTGGATGATTTCCATGTTCTCTGTGGTATCCTGTACCAGCTCTGTACCCATAAGTTCTGACTCCCCTGGGTCTATCCAGCAAAGTGGTGATCTTCATGGTCATCTGTAAAAGGCCTCAAACAGAGCCATGATGATGGTGGAGTGATAGATGTATTTATATGTGTACTCTACTAGGGGTATGTGGTCCTCCAAACTGCCATCAAAATTGAGGACATGAGAATGAATAATGTACTCAAGTGTCTATATGGTCCGCTCTATCTGACCATCTATTTGAGAGTGAAAGGCAGTGCTCAAGCATAGATGAGTTTTGAATGCCTCCTGCAATCCCTTCCACTAGAGAGATGTAAAACATGTGTTGTGATATGATAATACCATCGATGACACTCCATGAAGTCACAAAATCTCCTGCACATAGAGGCGTTCCAAGACCTCTACTGATTCCCGATCTCGATGGGTAGGAAGTGGGCTGACTTGGTGGGTCGGTCAACGATCACCTATATAAAATTGTGGTCCTTGGATGTATGTTGTAGCCCTGTAATAAAGTCCACAGAGATACCATCCCACTTCTACTTTGGTACCTCAAGTGGTTGTGCTAAGCCTACTGGTACCTGATTCTCGGCCTTCACTTGTTGACAAGTGAGGCATCAGGATACAAACTCTACCACTACTTTATACATATCTAGCCACTAGTATTGATGTTGGAGGTCCTGGTAAATCTTCACCACTCTAGGATGTACCGCTAAAGGGGTTTTATGGAACTCCCAAAACACCTCTTATTTTAGTGTCACTTATACCATGGTGCGTCCTCTAAAGATAACGATGTTCTCCCACCTTCAGAAAATCAATCAGGAGCCTATCCTGGGGATATCTGAGCACATTGGTCCTCACATTATACGTCCCCAAGCCAAGCCTCTTGAACACACTAATGAAGAAAGGAGTGAAAGTCAAATACTGGAGGTAAGTTTCTCCATCTATATCCACGAAGGATATCTACAACGTGGCTAGCTACTCTATCACCTCACTCAATAGTTGTAGACCAGACCTCCTGCTTAGTGTGTATGCTACTACATTCCCCTTCCTAGGAGTGTAGACTATCTCAAATTCATAGTCCTAGAGGAACTCTATCCATCTTCATTATCTCGGGTTTAGTTCCTTCTTTGAAAAGATATAACAAAGACTCTTGTGATCATAGTAAATAGTAAACTATTCCCCCATCAAGTAGTGCCGCCACATCTTCAGTGCAAAGACTATTGCTGCTAACTCCAGGTCATGGATAGCGTAGTTCTTCTAATGTTGTCTCAACTGTAATGTGTCATAGGCGATCACTGCTTGCTCTTATATTAGGACACAACCAATACCGGTCCATGATGTGTCACAGTAGACTTCATACCCAACACCCTCTTCTGGTATCCTTAAGATTGGGGTATTTTTCAGTCTCTGCCTTAGATCCTGAAAACTCTGTTGGCACATCTCTGTCCACAAGAATGGCTACCCCTTATACATCGATGATGAAAAGGGTGCTGCTACCCTGGAGATGTCAGGTAAAAATATCTGGTAGTACCCAACCAATCCCAAGAAACCACGCACATCGGTCACACTCCTGGGTGGCTCCCAAGAAAGCACTGTCTCTATCATCATCAGATCTACTGCGAATCCATCCTCCGAGACAACATTCCCCAGGAAGTGGACTTCCCATTTCTAGAACTGGAACTTCGAGAGCTTTATTTAAAGATGGTTCTATAGAAGTGTATCTAGAACTATCTATAGGTGCGTGGTGTAATCATCCTTCTATTCCAAGTATATCAAGATGTTCTTAATGAATACCACCACGAAGTGATCGTGGTATGGCCGAAAGATCATGTTCATGAGCACCATGAACACTGCTGGAGCGTTTTTCACGCCGAAAGGCATCACCAAGAACTCATAATGGCTATACTGACATTTGAAGTCTGTCTTTGGTATGTCATTGTCTTGCACAATAAGATGGTGATAACCTGATCTGAGTTCTATCTTTGAAAACCAAAGAGCTCATTTCAGATGGTCAAAGAGATCATCGATATATGGTAGAGGATACTTGTTCTTTACGGTCTCCTAGTTCAAGTGACGATAATCCACACAAAGCCTTAGACTCCCATATTACTTCTTGGTGAACAAGATCGAGGATTCTAATGGAGAAACACTGGGCCTTACAAACCCCTTTCTATGCAAGTACTCCAACTATACACTCAACTCACAAAGCTCCATGGGAGCCGTCCGATATGCTGGTGTAGATATTAGTGTCCTCTCGGGGTACTAGTTGATGTGAAATTATACCTATCTATGAGAAGGTAGTCTCAAAACATCATCAGGGAAGAAATCGGCATACTGGTCCACCACTATAGGACAACTCAGACTCCTCACATCAATTGCTCCGAGGGTGAGGCGAGCCAACTGGTGAGTGATCGGCTACAACCCCTCTAAGAAAGTCCATCCTGTGCTGCAAAGGTTTCCTCCTCACTGGTGAAGGTAAACCTGATCCCATCCTCACGGACACACCACACTATGCGCCTAAAACAATTTATCTGAGCATGGACTGTAGATAGTCAGTCCATACCTAAGAAGACATCGTAATGCCTTGACGCTGCTACTAGGAGATCCCAGCTGAAATTCTCGCCTCCTAGAGTGATCTCATACTATTTTCACCAGTGTGTAATTGTAACACCCCAGGTAAAAAAAGAGTATGAAATTTTCACATTTTCCCATATTTGTGAATAAAATATTAATATAACTTTAAAGGGGACGCTATTCACGATGGCGTACCCAATACACAACAATGAGTTTCTTGGGAATCTTGCGTTGCACTCTAATAATAAAATAATATTATTTTAAATGGTAGGTAACGCCTAGCCATTGTAATGGCCGGAATGAACAGAACTAACTAAAAAATGATTATATATGTTTGTAAAATATATTTACTCTTTACAATAAATGTTATAGGATTAAAAATGCGAATGAATCCAATTTTAAGCGTAAACATTCTAATATTCTTTAAAAGGTTGATTAACCGCCTTTTGATGGAGAACCTCTTTTAAATCCACTTTTTGACAATTTTATGTGTTATATTTGACAAAATAAAATTCTCCTTTAGAATCGGGACATCAAAATTTACTTTGTGTAAATTTTTGGTATCTTTCCGATAAAGTTCATTTTTTAATGAATAGTAAAAAATGTTTTATTTTAATTCAAAACCACTTTTTAATCTAATTTATTTATATGATTAGATTATCTTATGAATTGGTTTTAAAGTGAAATTAGAATATATTTTTACCATTTAATCCAATGGTGGACATTGGAATTAATTTCACTTTGAAATTGGACTTAAACTAGTGTCAATCTTTTGATACATTTTGTTGCATAAAAACACGCTATTGTTTTGACAGCGGGAATTAATTAATGCAAATTATATGTTTTGAATTTTGTAAAATATACATCATTTTTTAATTTGGAATATCAAATATATCTTAGGGTGAAATTTTGGTAATTTTTTGAAAAACTTCAATTTTTGATGAATAGTGAAACCACTAAGTGGTACTTATAAAAACTAATTTTCCGTTTAAATAAAATTTTTCCATCTTTGTGTTTTGAATTTCAAAAATCCAACATAAATTGTTGTCATTAAGAAGTAAAATGTGGTTCAATGGGATTAAAATAATTTTTTGGTGAATAGTAACTTATTAAGTTTGTAATCACGATTAGAGGTAATTAGTGTAGTTTAAGGTAAAAATAATGTTTTAATAAAATTAAATGACCTAGACACATGTATTAAACTAATTGGATGTGTCATGGCCGACCAAGAAAATCCATGGGTCAACTTGGGGACCCCATGGAGCCACTTTGGTTGGAAAATGACATAAATACCTTTTTATTTAATGTTAAAGTAAAAATGACCCACACAAGAGATGTTTTACTAAAACAATTTTTACATAGGGTTATACAAGTCAAATTTTTTATTATAAAAATTCATTAGAAATCTAAAACGATTTCCTACATCATGATATTTTTTTTATAATTTTTAGACATTAAATATATTAAATTATTTATGACATCATGATGATGCAGTGATTACCTCATTAATAAAGGATTTAAATAAAATGAAAAGATAATGTAAAATATATGACCTAAACATGTCCAAAACCTATTGTATGGGTGGATTTATAACCCTTATCACCTTATCCTAGAAACACATCAATATGGGACCATTAAAATCAGAAACTCATTGTAAAATAAAGTAACATTTCATTACTTTCCAAGAGTGTCCCTCCTCTCCTCTAATAAAAGGCCCCCACCTATACCCCCTTACCCACACTTCCAAAGCCTTTTTCTCAGCCAACCCCTGCCCATTTTTTCTCTCCACATACCTCTATAACTTCTTGAAACCTTACTTTGGGCAGAAGTCTTCCCAAAGAAGCCTTTGAGCTCAAACCAAAGGGAGTTACCCGATTTTAAGGTAATGTCTTCACTTGTGTCATTTTGTTTTATTTTGCTTCTCCAACCCCATAAACTCTTTTTATTCATTTCTTTTGTAACAAATACTGTATCTTAAATATACTAGGATGTTTTTATAAGAAGGATTCGAGCTACACTTACACACACCTTCTTCTAATGGTTAAAGAACATACTGTTTCTGTGGTTGGTGATTTTATGCCTCACGAAACGATGATTGTTCAATATTCTTTTAACACCTTTAAAGGTGGCCATTATGATGTCACTGTATTTTATATATGGTATTTATGTTTAATATATGCTTATGTATTTTATATTTAAACCATACCTTTATTCTTTTCATGTTGTGTAAATGCGATAATTTCATATGAGGAATTGTGGACTACCGCCCCTCAAGTGATGTGACTCGTACATGCAATACATGGAACGTATAAAGAATGAAATTAATGATCATATGTGACCAATATAACATATATATTATACTTTAATTATAATATATATATATATCATTTATTTTTAATTCCGTTAATATGACAAAGAAAAAAATGAAAGTAGCGTTCATGCATACGTACGACCTACCATCTCCATGAACGGTGCTTTTCGTTTTTATCTCCAAATGATATGGAATATTATAAAATGAATATGTACTGGATATATATCATATTTTAATCATTAATACTATTCTGGAAATTATTTACTTATAACTACATGGACAATCATTTTTCAAACAAGTTCATTTTTGACTCATGTACCAAACATCGGCAAAAACGCCTGATATGAACTAACATTATTAAACAATTATTATAACATTATAATATGTGATATGAACTGAATAATAATATTTAAAGGAGGTCCTTAGGTAATTATAAATTTACCAAAGTTTATTATTCCGGAATATAAAGAAATGAACAAGACAAGTTGGATTAGAGGTAATGGATACGACTCTTCTCTTTCTTTTAAAGTACACTCTTTTATGTCATTCCATTTAAAGCTCATATTTCTTGTTATTGAGATATTATTTTATATTAATATTACTCTAATTTTTATGTTCATATGATGAGAGACCCTATTTTCTCTCATCAATCCATTTTGGAAGTTTTAAGTGGCGTCGTTAGGCTGCCGAGTTTTCATAAGGGATTTTTCATCTCACTTTTATTCCTGTGAGATTTATGCTACATTTGCCACAATTTCCTTTGAGTGGTGTATGTACTGCCCATTATTATACACTTTGTGTAGTATAATTTAATTTATGGGTATTCAAATATTCATTTTATGACCCTTCTTCCATGGGTTGTACGTTTCGAAAGTTACCCAACTCGGTAAGGGGACCTTTCAACCTCCACTTTTTAAAAGGCTTCTTTTGTTATGTCTTTTAATTCACATACTATTATGTTGGGATATGTTATTTAATATCCTTATTGATGTAAATTTTATGTACAAGTGATGATATTCCCTTTTTATCTCTCATCAACTCATTTTCTGAATTTTGAAATGACGTCCTTAGGCTATCAAATTTTACCAAGGGAACTTTTTAACCCGATTTCGATTTCTTTGGGTTCAACATGTAGTTATTGAATATGTCATCCTTTGAATATGTGTGAATGACCTTTTATTGTTTTACACTTAATATCCACTTATATTGGGTGTATTTATATTTGTCACACATAATTTTGAGATTGATTTATCCTTAATTTAAGGATACCTTCTTTATAAGGGATTTCATCACATTTGACATTTCTGTTGAGACTTCATTGTTGTTATGCACCAATTCACTCTTATATGGTGTATATACTATCCTTTAGAATATTATATAATGAATCCATTTATTATCATGATATTATAATATTCTGACTAAATGTTATTCCTCAATTATTGTATTCAAGTGTCTCTAATTTTGGTAAAACCCCTTTAACCAAAATATCGCTTTAAATGTTTTAATTATTTGTTCTTATTAATATCCATGTTTTGAAAACGGTTTTAAGGATTTATTTATATGGATATTAATGGTTTAAAATTTTAAAATCTTCAAGGTGGTATGATACACTTTGATTCAAAAATCTCTTTATTAAATGTTTTAAATGGTTTTTGGAAATGGTTTCTTTTTTAATGGATTCATTATTTCAATATAATAAAATGTTATATTGTGATTGAAATGTGGAAATGTTATGTTTCCTTTATGCATGTTTTATGTGATACGTTTATGTTATGGTTCTTGGGCATTGTTATGAAAAAGGGTGGTTCCGTGATAAACTAAGGCCGGGTGAGCCCGATATAGCTCTCCAATGCATTGGGTAACGCGAAGGAGTGAAACATTAAGGTTTCTCCGAAGAGATTTAGGGAATATACTGTGGTGGGTATTCCAAACGTAACCAAGAGGGTTACTCCCTATGTAAGAATGTTATGAATTCCTCAAGTTACCTTTATGTATTATGATTTCTATATTTTATTCATGATTTGATATGCCTATGTTTTATGGGTAAAATATGATTTCATTCTAATGTATATATGAACTCATGTTTCCTTTCAATATTTTTATAACCCTTACTGAGATTTTTATGCTCATCCCAAGTTTTTGAAATGTTTTTCACAGGTCAAGGGAAAGGTACATGATGTGATGATAGTGTCAAGGATGTGTCAAGAAAGAATCCATGCTTTCTTTTTTAAATATGTTTCTGTTGATGGAAAAAAATGATGAATACTATCTTTTATGTAACCACTTTGTTTAAATGTGGAATGTAATGCAAGTTTTATGATCTAATTCTCTAAAAATATAAACCTGAAAATATCCTAAATGTGTAATCTTGTAATAACTCAAAATTAAGTAAGGTTTAAGGCTGGGGCCTTATAATTGGTATCAAAGGTCGGTTTAGATAACTTTAGAGGTTAGGGTACTCTTTAAGCATAAGTGACATTACCATAATGGGTAGGATTTCGGAAAGAGTCATAGTTTTAGATAAAGTAAATGAGCAAGTATATCTTAGTGTTTATCTTCCTCATTAGTACATGATGGTTTTGTTGATATACTCACACTGACCTTTTTGGTTTTAGTAAATGGATGGATCTAGCAGGCACCAAAGTAACAGTGGATGTGAAGGAAACATTGACAGTTTTTTGAGAAAGCAACTGAATGATATGGGAGCTGCAATGAGAACTCTTGTGTTTATCCTCAACCAACTATCTGGAGTCATGATTGACCACCTAAACCTTGGTGATTTCTCTAAGGCATCATATATGCATGAAACAAATCTCTACGAAACTACAAGTAATAATCATAAAGGTAAGTGTGTTCAAAAACCTATGTGTCAAAGATGTGGAAAGAAACACCTAGGAAAATGTTTCAAAGGGACAGAAATATGCTATAGATGTGGAAATGAAGGTTATAAAGCAAGAACCTACCATGGAAAAAGGAAGCATCCAGTTGACTCGAGTAAAGGGAAAGAAGTTCTTTCTAAGGGATCAATTGAATGTTTTAAATGTGGTGTGCATGGTCATTATGCAAACACATGTCCTATGAAGAAGTATCGTGAATGGGATCACCAAGATCGTACAAATACTCGTTTACCAGTACCTAATGCCATTACGATTGAGGATGAAGAAACTGACAATGACCAATCAAAGGTATGGATTATTTTATAACTTTTGTTATCCTATTTTGGAATCTTAGGATATGATTCATGATTTTGTTTGTAGGAAAGAAATATTTCAGAATAAGTTGGAAAGTAATGGTTAATGGATCATGAAGAATGTTGAGTGAGTAAGAAGTCAACATATAAGGGCTTCAAGAGTTATGGTGAAATTATTAAGAGTATTAAGTCTCTTTTGATGATGAGGTTACATTAGAAGACTTTTTATATTATGTGTAACCCTGATGTTTAATATATGAAAATTTTATTCAAGGAATAGTTATTTGTTCTTTTGTGGACACAATTATAAAGAACCATTTGGGTTTATATGATCCTTACTTTTGAGGTAATTATGGGTTACAATATGTTATGATAGAAAATGAAAGGCATGAGATAAACTTGAGGTTAAAATATTTTATGATTAGTTTTTTGAAGATTTTATCTCGTTTTGGGGAATGTTTTAAGAATTATGTAGTTTTGGAAAAAGGACAACACGGAGACCGTGTGACAACCCGTCGCGTCAGACAAAGCTGTGGGAATCGAACCCACAACCAAAGTGCGATAAGTATTTATCGCCTACCACTGGACTACGTGAAGTCCCTGGTTAGTTTGACTGATTCTTTTTAGTTAGATGATTTTAGGAATCATGAGTAAGTTTATTTTGGGTTATCTTTGGAAATTATTAACCTATCATGAAGGATATGTGATTAGGTTAATTATTTTTCAATATGAGAATTTAAGAGGAACTGATGTTATTTAGAGATAAAAGTTAATTTGTACCTTGGAAGACTTTGTGCTTAAATCCTTCAAAAATTTGGTTTCAATCTTAGTTTGGTTTACTTTGAAGAATTTTATGGACAAATTGTTTATCGAATGGTCCTCGTTGAACTTTGGGTTTTGTTGGACAAATTTTGGAGATTAAGAATAGATTTTCTTTTTATAAAGGGTTATCCTTTTCTTGATTATCTGATCTTGTACTAACTTTTTTGATTTTGGTTTTGGTTAAAGTCTAAATACATGGTAAGTATATAGTTCTCTTTTGTGGATTAGGTGATTCTCTAAAAGTTTATTATAGTACTCTTAATGTGAACAAGTCTTCCTAAATACTCGTCTTTTGGAGAAAATATGAGTTTGTGTAAGGAATCTAATAAAATTTGAAAGTAAACACTATAAGTGATTATGTTTCCTTATGAATAAATTCCTCAATAAAAAGTAACTTAAAACAAAAATGTTGTCTATTAACTTTTCATATTGGGGAATCGAATACCATTTAACCCATCACAAGTTTGTGATTTTCTTGTGGTTAACTTTCTCCTAAACAAGTTTTCTATCACTCTCCATCAGAACATGACCCTATGTTTTCTCCTCCATGTCCATGTTTTCCTACATAGAATCCTAGTATGGGTTAACTCGAGTGACCTCTGTACTTATCTTTCTTTATTTTAAAGTGATTGTTTTACTGACTCCTGTTCCGATGAGATATTTTCAATGAAGTTTCCAAGCCCAATTTTAAAAATTGCGAGGACGCAATTCCAAAAAGGGGGGAAGGATGTAACACCCCAGGTAAATAAAGAGTATGACATTTTCACATTTATCCATATTTGTGAATAAAATATTAATATATCTTTAAAGGGGATGCTATGCACGATGGCGTACCCAATACGCAACAATGAGTTTCTTGGGAATCTTGCGCTGCACTCTAATAATAAAATAATATTATTTTAAATGGTAGTTAACGCCTAGCCGTTGTAATGGCGGGAATGAACTGAACTAACTAAAAAATGATTATTTATGTTTGTAAAATATTTTTAATCTTTAAAATAAATGTTATAGGATTAAAAATGCGAGTGAATCCAATTTTAAGAGTAAACATTCTAATATTCTTTAAAAGGTCGATTAACCGCCTTTTGATGACGAACCTCTTTTAAATCCACTTTTTGACAATTTTATGTGTTATATTTGACAAAATAAAATTCTCCTTTAGAATCGGGATATCAAAATTTACTTTGTGTAAATTTTTGGTATCTTTCTGATAAAGTTCATTTTTAATGAATAGTGAAAAATGTTGTATTTTAATTCAAAACCACTTTTTAATCTAATTTATTTATATGATTAGATTATCTTTTGAATTGGTTTTAAATTTAAATTACAATATATTTTTACCATTTAATCTAATGGTGGAAATTGTAATTAATTTCACTTTGAAATCGGACTTAAACTAGTGTCAATCTTTTGATACATTTTGTTTCATAAAAACACGCTATTGTTTTGACAGCGGGAATTAATTATTAAATTAATTAATGAAACTTATATGTTTTGAATTTTGTAAAATAGACATCATTTTTGAATTTGGAATATCAAATATATCTTAGGGTGAACTTTTGGTAATTTTCTGAAAAACTTCAATTTTTTATGAATAGTGAAACCACTAAGTAGTACTTATAAAAACTGATTTTCCATTTAAATGAAAATTTTCCATCTTTGTGTTTTGAATTTAAAAAATCCTACATACATGGTTGTCATTAAGAAGTAAAATTTGGTTCAATGGGATTAAAATAATTTTTTGGTGAATAGTAACTTATTAAGTTTTTAATCGCGATTAGAGGTAATTAGTGTAGTTTAAGGTAAAAATAATGTTTTAATAATATTAAATGACCTAGACACATGTATTACCCTCATTGGATGTATCATGGCCGACCAATAAAATCCATGGGTCAACTTGGGGACCCCATGGATCCACTTTGGTTGGAAAATGACATAAATACCTTTTTATTTAATGTTAAAGTAAAAATGACACACACATGAGATGTTTTACTAAAGCAATTTTTACATGGGGTTATACAAGTCATATTTTTGATTATAAATATTCATTAGAAATATAAAAATATTTCCTACATCATTATATTTTTTTTATAATTTTTAGACATTAAATATATTAAATTATTTATGACATCATGATGATGCAGCGATTACCTCATTAATAAAGGATTTAAATAAAATGAAAAGATAATGTAAAATATATTACCTAAACATGTCCAAAACCTATTTTATGGGCAGATTTTGAACCCTTATCACCTTAGCCTCTAAACACATCAATGCGGGACCATTAAAATCAGAAACTCATTGTAAAATAAAGTAACATTTCTTTACTTTCCAAGAGTGCCCCTCCTCTCCTCTTATAAAAGGCCCCCACCTCTACCCCCTTACCCACACTTCCAAATCCTTTGTCTTGGCCAAACCCTAACCATTTTGTCTCTCCACATACCTATATAACTTCTTTAAACCTCACTTTGGGTAGAAGTCTTCCCAAGGAAGACTTTGAGCTCAAACCAAAGAGAGTTACCCGATTTTAAGGTAATGTCTTCACTTGTGTCCTTTTGTTTTATTTTGCTTCTCCAACCCCCTAATCTCTTTTTATTCATTTATTTTGTAACAAATCCAGTATATTAAATATACAATGATGTTTTTATAATTAGTATTCGAGCTAAACTTACACACACCTTCGTCTAATGGTTAAAGAACATACTGTTTCAGTGGTTGGCGATTTTCTGCCTCACAAAACGATGATTGTTCAATATTCTTTTAACACATTTAAAGGTGGATATTATGATGTCACTGTATTTTATATATGGTATTTATGTTTAATATATGCTTCTGTATTTTATATTTAAACCATACCTTTATTCTTTTCATGTTGTGTAAATGCAATAATTTCATATGAGGAAGTGTGGACTACCGCCCCCTCAAGTGATGTGACTCGTACATGCAATACATGGAACGTATAAAGAATGAAATTAATGATCATATGTGACCTATATAACATATATATTATACTGGAATTATAATATATATATATATATCATTTATTTTTAATTCTGTTAATATGACAAAGAAAACAATGAAAGTAGCGTTCATGCGTACGTACGGCCTACCGTCTCCATGAATGGTGCTTTTTGTTTTTATCTCCAAATGATATGGAATAGTATAAAATTAATAAGTATTGTATATATATTATATTTTAATCATTAATACTATTCTGAAAATTATTTATTATAACTACATGGACAATCATTTTTCAAACAAGTTCATTTTTGACTCATGTACCAAACATCGGCAAAAACGTCTGATATGAACTAACATTATTAAAAAATTATTATAACATTATAATATGTGATATGAACTGAATAATAATCTTTAAAGGAGGTACTTAGGAAATTATAAATTGACCAAAGTTTATTATTCATGAATATAAAGAAATGAACAAGACAAGTTGGACTTGAGGTAAGGGATCCGACTCCTCTCTTTCTTTTAAAGTACACTCTTTTATGTCATTCCTTTTAAAGCTCATATTTCTTGTTATTGGGATATTATTTTATATTAATCTTACTGTAATTTTTATGTTCATATGATGATAGACCCTATTCTCTCTCATCAATCCATTTTGGAAGTTTTAAGTGGCGTCGTTAGGCTGCCGAGTTTTCGTAAGGGATTTTTCATCGCACTTTTATTCCCGTGAGATTTATGCTACATTTGCCACAATTTCCTTTGAGTGGTGTATGTACTGCCCATTATTATACACTTTGTGTAGTATAATTTCATTTATGGGTATTCACATCTTCATTGTATGACCCTTCTTCCATGGGGTGTACGTTTCGAAAGTTACCCAACCCGGTAAGGGGACCTTTCACCCTCCACTTTTTAAAAGACTTCTTTTGTTATGTCTTTTAATTCACATAATATTATGTTGGGATATGTTCTTTTATATCCTTATTGATGTAAATTTTATGTCCAAGTGATGATATTCCCTTTTTATCTCTCATCAACTCATTTTCTGAATTTTGAAGTGGCGTCGTTAGGCTGTCGAATTTTACCAAGGGAACTTTTTAATCCGATTTCGATTTCTTTGGATTCAACATGTAGTTATTGAATATGTCATCCTTTGAATTTGTGTGAATGAAATTTTATTGTTTTACACTTAATATCCACTTATATTGGGTGTATTTATATTTTTCACACATAATTTTGAGATTGATTTATCCTTAATTTAAGGATACCTTCTTTATAAGGGTTTTCATCACATTTGACATTTCTATTGAGACTTCATTGTTGTTATGCACAAATTCACTCTTATTTGGTGTATATACCATTTTTTGGAATATTATATCATGAATAAATTTATTCTCATGATATTATAAAGTTCTGACTAAATGTTATTCCTTAATTATTGTATTCAAGTGTCTCTAATTTTGGTAAAACCCCTTTAACCAAAATATCGCTTTAAATGTTTTAATTATTTGATCTTATTAATATCCATGTTTTCAAAATGGTTTTAAGGATTTATTTATATGTATATTAATGGTTTAAAATTTTAAAAGCTTCAAGGTGGTATAGGACACTTTGATTCAAAAATCTCTTTATTAAATGTTTTAAATGGTTTTGGAAATGGTTTCTTTTGGAATGGATTTATTATTTCAATATACTAAAATGTTATATTGTGATCGAAATGTGAAAATGTTATGTTTCCTTTATTCATGTTTTATGTGATACGTTTATGTTATGGTTCTTGGACATTGTTATGAAAACGGGTGGTTCCGTGATAAACTAAGGGCGGGTGAGCCCGATATAGCTCTCCAATGCATTGGGTAATGCGAAGGAGTGAAACGTTAAGGTTTCTCTGAAGAGATTTAGGGACTATACTATGGTGGGTATTCCAAACGTAACCAAGAGGGTTAATCCCTATGTAAGAATGTTATGAATTCCTCAAGTTACCTTTATGTCTTATGATTTCTATGATTTATTCATGATTTGATATGCCTATGTTTTATGGGTAAAGTATGATTTCATTCCAATGTATATATGAACTCATGTTTCCTTTTTATATTTTTATAACCCTTACTGAGCTTTTTATGCTCATCCCAAGTTTTTGAAATGTTTTTCACGGGTCAAGGGAAAGGTACATGATGTAATGATAGTGTCAAGGATGTGTCAAGAAAGAATCCATGCTTTCTTTTTTAAATATGTTTCCGTTGATGGAAAAAAAATGATGAATACTATCTTTTATGTAACCACTTTGTTTAAATGTGGAATGTAATGCAAGTTTTATGATCTAATTCTCTAAAACTCAAAACCTGAAATGATCCTCAATGTGTAATCTTGTAATAACTCAAGATTAAGTAAGGTTTAAGGCTGGGGCCTTATAGTAATCATCGAATCATCTCCCGTTGGAGTATCTAATCACAAGGATAGATCCAACGGCTCCATCAGAATCTTTGAGCTCTGAACGAGTGTTGGAGAAATGAAAGAGTGACTATCACCTGTGTCTATAAATACAAAATCTAGGGTGGAATAAACACAAATCATACCTCTAATCATCTCCGGAGCGCCATAGTCGTAGTCCTCTGCTTCCTGTAGCTGTGCTCGCCCCTTTCAACCTTCTCTTTGTGGTCTGGGTGGACCACCTAGGGGTGGTGGTTGTAGAACCTCAAAATTTAATCCACCATTTCTACACTACCACCTAATATTCTATGTACACCACACTGCAGACCTCCTCAATTGAACCTCGATTTCTCCCTTAGTGGTTCCTCGACCGTTTTCTAATCGTCGGTACGTTGGGTTAGGTAGTTTTTGTTGAAAGTGGGTGCCCTAGACCCAAATTTTATTGTACTTTGATTACTGTTACATGTATTCAGTTTTTTCTACATGTGTTTATCTTGCTATGATAGTGTAGATACTTTTGCATCCACTTTGTTTATTGTAATGTCCTTAGATTAATTATCGCATCAAAGGGTTATAGAAGGTCCCAGGCTATAATGAGAACCCTGAGATGCCATGACATTAATCTTAATGTAACGTCTGATGGTCCAGTTACATCATTCTGAAAGGACACAGATGATGTGTGACCATCAGGTGATGGGGGTTCATAATCATTGAGACTTGTTATCATGAAGTTCTCACTAGATGATCTCTATTAATTGAGATCATGAGGACAAACCCACTTTATAGGAACACCACATGTTTTAGGTGTCATTGGCCGTTTCTATCTACAGACATGTCTAATGGTCTCCTAACTTGAGATCATTATCAATTAATTTCATTTAATTATGTACATTTGATGTAAGGTGAAAACCATGGAGACAAAGTCATGGTGATGTATTTTGTATTGGTTACGTCATTAATGGCATGGAATTTATTGAATGATCAAGAAAGGATTTGTCGCATCTGAGTTCAAGAAGAGATATCTCAGGCCTAGTTGATTAGGATGGCTGCACCCTCAATAAATCCATGGCCATTGTAGTAGAAGGTAAGACCATCCGAAAAAATCAACAAATAAAATAAAGAAAAATAAATAATGATGACACTAGTGTGCATTCTGCTTTATTGAGATATCGACGATGAAGAGATTATATTAAATTCATAGGGAGGTAGTCATTTCTATGACTCTACCTTATCTCTATAGGGGCCGCGATGGGTTTCTAGACCCTGTTCTTGGTCGGTGGATAGTATCCACTGCTATTAAGGTAAGGTCCTAGAGGGTCACTCATCATAGCGCCTTAAGAATCTTCCCTATTCTGGGAATAGGAATATAGAACTTGGTGGACCCCACCAAAGGGTCCATGCACAATCCATGTTCTATGGACCACTAAAGAATAAATAAATTCATTAACTATTCGAGTTTAGAATAATTTGTTGAATTTATTTATAACATGTATTTACAAGTTATATAGTAAATACAAGTATTAATAGTATTCGAATGGATTTAAATATCCTAGGTTCGATTAATATTAGATGGAGGAATGAGTCGAGTTAAAGACTCAAATTTAGCATGTAATATATTTATATATTATAAGTACGTGATAAATTATAAATATTATATATGGCATAATTTTATTTTTCACAAATAATTATTTATATCAATTATATAGCAGACGTCTATTACACAGGGTCTAGGAATCCATACCACGTGTTTTAAACACTCCCTATATAAGTGACAGAGAGGCTCTCCTATGGATACTATTCATGTGTCAAGATTGAGAGCATCTCTCTCCTCCTAGAATTTAGAGAGAGAGTCTCTCAAGCGAAAGAAGATCTTCAAGTTCATCCTTCACGGATTGAAGCTTCTTCCTTTGTAGTGATCGTCGTTGCACTGAATTGGTCATCAAAGATCTGTGCTAGCACCCGGATCATGATGAACGGTGAGCGGGTATATTCGAGAGGCCTGTGTGGACGATATAGAGGGCTTCGACATCGGAGTCTTCGAGCAACGATCGCCAGCGTCCTGCATCGAACTTTCAAACACTAATTCCGAACAATGTACATGCTTAATTTATTTTTCTTCTCTGCTTAAATCTTGCATCATCCTTTGACTAAACCGAGACAATATCATCTGAGTTGACATGGTTATGTTACTCTGGCGATGTAGAAAAATTTTAATTCCTGACCCACCAGCTTCCGTTGCGCCGTCCCGGTACCTAACTGTGGTATCAGAGGGATCACAAGGTTTTTCTGAGTCAAAAAAATTAAAATTCATTAAATTTAAGTGTGGGGTGTTAAAATAGTTCATTCATATTCGACCGTTCTTCATTTCATTTTAGAATCATCAAGTTACGATCATTTAAAAATTTTAAACGGATCGACATCGTAAGTTTTCTTTTTTTCATTTATTTGATGATAATCTCAATTTTATTGAGATAAAACTAAATGTTATGTTTATTATTATTTTAATTTATAATATTTTATTTTATTATAAAATATTATTTTCAGGACTTGAAGTCTAGTCTTGTTTTAATTTATAAATATTTAAAAAAAGGGGGAGTACCAAGACCCCAAAGGGGTCTTCCTATTTTATTTTAAAGAATTTTTTTTAAAAGAATTGGCCTTCTTTTTGTCTAAGGACAAAAGAAATAAAAAAAAGGAAAAGAGAAGACCCCCTTTGGGGTCTCCACTTTCACGCAGCGCACAGGGGGAGGCTAAACCCAAGCCGACCACCCCTCCCGCAGAACCGCCTCCAGTCGGCCGTCCCGAGCTCGGGCCGAACCCCACAACGAACTGCCTCCAGCCGACCACCCCAAGACCATGCTGGAACCCCATGCTAGCCGCCTCGAGCCCACACCAGACCCCTCGCACCGGAATGCCTCCTACCGGCCTTACCGAGCTCACCGGACGGGCCGCGCCGCGCCGTCCAGGCCGTCCCGGACTGGGCTGCCACCTTGCCGGCTTGCCGGAGCAGCGGGCTACCGGCCATGTGGCTGGCCAGTTTCTTTCTCGGCCTCCTGCCACTCCCCTTGGACCACACCGGAAGATGCACCTACTGCGAGAGTCCTTGGATGTCATGGTCACGCCGCAGTCATGTCGCGATCACGCCGCAGTCACACTGCAATCACGCCACAGTGAAGCTGCTTTCAAGCCGTGGTACCCTGTTCCAGGAAGACACCCCGTGGCGGTACGCAGTCCTATCTGACTCCTCTCCAGCTAGAGGTAACCCTACATTAAATTAATTTTAATTAATTTAGTTTATTTAAATTAAATTAATTTGAATTAATTTAGGGGTTAAAATTTTGTTTCCATCCAAAATATTAATTTAATTTAAGACTAAAATTAAATTAATAATTTTATTTAATTTTAGAATTAAAATTAAATTAAACAAATGAACTAATAATATAAATTATTTGAATTAAAAAAATTCATTTAATTTATTAGAACACCATCACATTATTTAAATTCATTTCAATTTAATTTTATAGCACTTTTACCCCGATTGGTATTGAGCAAGTGACCGAACTGTGTATGTATGGCATTTATTTATTTACTTAATTATTTATTCAATGCATGCGATGATTGTAATATTTAATTAGATAAATGAAAGTCTGTGAATCTTCATTTAATTTAAATTTGTATAAGGGCCTATGCGTCAATTACAATAGTTGTATTTTGTACCCCAGACCCACTTACCTGTGTGTGAGTATATTTGTAATTATACGGTGACGATCCGAGAGGCAGACCCCTCCATATTGAGGCAGCTGTCCGGACATGAGTTGGGATCTTTGCACTGGGGCAAGCAGCGACATGAGTCTTGTATAGACTCAGGTAAGGATGCCTCTAGGTGATGATTGATCAGTTATCGATCGATCGTTATAGAATTCTCAAGACAAGTTGGAATGCATGATTTACATTATGCATAGTTTATTATTTTATACGTCTTCATGATTATTGCGTGATCACATAGAATAGTAAACAAGATAAAATTCATAAAGATGTGATGAATAATATTCTATTGCATGTTCAGTTGTGAGCGTGACAACCCAGTTTGAACATAATAAATAGAAAATGATTATATTCGTCAATAAATATTAAAAAACCCTCAAAGATATATTAAGTCTAAATGCCTTCCATTTCTCACATCTAAACAAAACTGGCTGTTTGGGTGCTCGTTAGCCTTAGTTGAGAGTGCCTCTTACTACAAGGGCGTTTTCATGGGAGAAATGGGTTTTCTTAACTTAAGTGAGTAGTCAAGGATTAGCCTTAGCTAACTTGCTATCACTTTGAGGAAAGATGTTGAGGGAATCAAGTTCAGATTCCAAAATTTGGGACTTTACTCCACTATACAAGGAACCACAAGAACAAGTGGTTCGCCAGCTTAGCGGCTACCTTGAAACCCTCCAAGTAGTGGTGTATCCCTAGCTTGTAGACTATGAGAGAGGTTTCGAGGATCCTTTCCACTAGAATGCTCAAGAGATAGAGTATTCCGAATCTAATATTGAGGGATATTAAGGTTCGTTAAAATAGTGGGATACATTAAATGATATAATAATTTATTAATCATAAAATATCAAAAGGTAATCAAGACAAAGTACTAACTACTAAATGTTTATATGATTTAGATTCAAAATGACAATCAACAACACCACAAGTACTTTATCACCACGATCAATCTTGGATAAAAAAAATATCCTGATCAGAAATAACTTTTACGAGTGGTACAGGCACTTATGCATAGTGTTACACCAAGAAAGGAAGTTATATGTGCTAGAATCCCCAATTCCTACTGATCCTCCTCAGGGAGCAAGAAAGATGTAAAAAAGACAAGTGGAGAAATCATGTAGATGATGCGATTGATGTAAAATGCATCATGTTGTCATTCATGTCTAGCCAATTTCAAAAAAATGCTTGAGGAAGAGGACGCCTACACGATGCTTTCACATCTTCAAGAACTATATGAGGAGAGGGCTAGGCAAGAAAGGTATGAGATCTCAAGTGAACTTTATAAATGTAGTATAGAAGAACGGAACTAAGACGGTCCTCACATACTCACGATGATTGGGTATATTGAGAGGCTTGAAGCCCTTGGGTTCAAACTAAACCAAGAACTAGCAGTGGATCTCATTCTTGCCTCTTTACCGTCATGCTTCTCAACTTTCATTGTCAATTATAATATGAATGATATGAAGAATTACCTCTTAGATCTCTTGGATTTAGTTCTCCAAGCTGATAAGGACATGAAAAACACCAATTCAACTGTCCTTATGGTGAACAAAAAAACAAGGTCAAGGAAAAGGGGTCTAAGGCCAAGTTAAGGCCAAAGAAACCAATGCATCATCCTGTAAAGAAGACAAAGATTCAGAGGCAAAGTAATGAGCAGGATGTTGTCTACTTTGGATGTGGCAAGAAAGGCCACTAGATGAAGAATTGCAGATCTTGGAAGAAAAAGCGTTCTGACGCTTCTACTTCAGGTATTTTTTTCATTGAATGCAATCTATCCTTATCTACAAGTTGGGTATTGGATACGGCATGTGGCTCACACATTTTTATTCATATACAGAAACCATGTAGGTTCAAGAAGATTGAAAAAGGTCAAGTGGATCTCCAAGATGCAAATCGTGCAAGTCTGGCGGCCTTGGAAGTGGGAGACCATCACTTGACTTTACCAACTAGCTTGGTTCTTGTTTTAAACAGTTGCTATTATGTACCGTCTGTTACCAAGAACATTATCTCTGCATCAAGTTTAGACACTATGGGTTTTTATTTCATGTTTGGAAATAAAATATGTCTCTTTTATAGGGATAACATATTTTATTGTATGGAACATCTTAACAATGGTTTATATATGATATAACTAGAAAACTCATTAATGGAAATCAATGAAAAAAATAGCCAACATGACTCAAATAACACCCGCCTATGGCACTTCAGTCTTGGTCATGTAAATGAGAAGCGATTAAAAAGATTACATCAAGAAGGGTATCAAGACTCGATATAGTTAGAACCCTTAGATGTATGTCAAGCTTGTTTACAATGAAAGATGACCAAAGCACCCTTCTCAGTAAAGGGATAAAGATCCAATGCAGTGCTGGAATTAATACATACCGATGTATGTGGTCCATTTCCAGTAGAGGAAAGGGGTGGTTTTCTATACTTCGTTACTTTTAACGATTATTATAGTAGGTATGGATATATCTACTTAATGCGGTATAATTATGATTCCTTTCGTTTCATTAAGGAATACAAAAATGAAGTAGAAAACCAACTTGGTAATAAGATAAAAGCACTTCGCTCAGACCGAGGTAGAGAATATCTTAACCAAGCTTTCATTGATCACTTGAAGGAGTGTGGGATAGTATCTCAACTCACTCCTCCTTATACACCACAATGTAATGATGTTAGTGAAAGGAAGAATAAGACCTTGCTTGACATGGTCAGATCTGTGATGAGTCATACAACTCTTCCATTATCCTTTTGGGGATACACCTTGTAGAAAACAACATATACCCTTAACCGAATACCAACTAAAGCTGCAGATGGGATTATATATCAGTTATGGTATGGAAAGAAACCCAATCTGACACACGTGCGTGTGGGGGTGCGAGGCATTTTTCAAGACTTTACCAAGTGAAAAATTAGCATCCAGAAGCACAAAGTGCATCTTTATAGGTAATCCTAAGGAAACTAGAGGATACTATCTATATAACCCTTTAGATAGAAAAGTCATTGTGGCAAGATATGCCACATTTCTAGAAAGGGATCAAATTTCTATTAGAAATAATGGGAGCAAGATTGACTTCAATGAAGTTAATGCTCCAGATGCACAAGAGTTGGTCGAGGAACAAACTCCACAAGAGAAAGTGGAAGAAGAAATTTTTCTGGAGACATAGATACTACGTAGGTCTACACAAGAAGTTAGAGAACTAGAGCATTATGGTTTTTTTGTCACCGAGTCAGGTGAAACAATAGTTCTTGAGGATGATGAACCTCTAACGTATAAGAAAGCAGAAGAAGGAAAAGAAGCTTCTAAATGGAAAGAAGCCATGAATTATGAGATGGAGTCCATGTACCAAAATCATGTTTGGATTTTGGTAGAACCTCCTGCTGATGTAAAGCCCATTGGATTCAAATGGGTATTCAAGAAGAATCTGTACATGGATGATGATGTTAATACCTTTAAAGCAAGACTAGTTGTAAAGGGATTCAGACAACGTTAAGGAATTGAATATGATGAAAACTTCTCACCAGTGGCAATGCATAAATCCATCAGAATATTTCTTTCAATAGAATCCTTTCATGATTATGAAATTTGGTAAATGGATGTCAAAACTGATTTTCTAAATGGGAAGATTGTTGAAGACGTCTATATGACTCAACCCGAAGGGTTTGTTAAGTCAAAGCATGCCAATAAATTATGCAAGTTTCAGAGATCCATTTATGGATTGAAGAAGAAATCAATATCATGGAATGTTCACTTTGATTAGACCATAAGAGATTTTGGTTTTGTCAAAAATGAAATAAAGCCTTGTGTCTATACAAAGGTTGAAGGGAGTGCTACCGTTTTCCCATATTTATATGTTGATGACATATTAATCATGGGAAATGAGGAGAAAGTATTACAGTTAGTTAAGACATGGTTAAATGAAAACTTCTCCATGAAAGAATTAGGTGAATCTTCCTACATTCTAGGGATCAAGATCTATCAAGATAGATCTCAAAGAATTCTTGGCCTAAGTCAAAGTAAATATATTGAGAAGGTACTCAAAAGGTACAATATGGAACTATCCAAGAGAGGATTGTTACCTATGTAACATAGTGTAAATCTATCCAAGAAAATGTGTCCAAAAAACACAAGAGGAGATTGATAGAATGAGTAGAGTCACTTATGCTTCGGTAGTGTGTTCTATCATGTATGCCATGATATGTACTAGGTTTGATGTTTCCTTTTCTTTAAGCATGGTGGGTAGATATCAAGCCAATACAGGAGAGCTACACTGGACAACTGTTAAAAATATCTTAAAGTACTAAAGGTGTACTAAGGATATGTTTCTTTTGTATGGAGGAGATGATGAACTAGTTGTGAGGGGATACACTGATGATAGTTTCAAGACAGATCATGGTG
This sequence comes from Viscum album, assembly GCA_963277665.1. Taxonomy (NCBI): domain Eukaryota; kingdom Viridiplantae; phylum Streptophyta; class Magnoliopsida; order Santalales; family Viscaceae; genus Viscum; species Viscum album. The sequence continues at coordinate 691,971,761 of OY728161.1, read as the reverse complement.
ATTTGAAATCACAGTCAGGATACATATTTTGCCTGAATGGTGGTGCAGTGAGCTGGAGAAGCTCAAATAACGATGTGGTTGCTGATTCTATAGCAGAGTCCGAATATATTACAGCTCCGATGCAACAAAGGAAGAATTTTGGATATGTAGCTTTATCTTAGACAATGGTTTTATACCTAGTAGTGCAGACCATGTTCCAGTATATTGTGATAATACTGCTATGGTGGTGCTTTCCAAGGAGTCGAGGTCTCACCAAAGGACAAAGCATATTCTTCGGAAGTTTCATATCTTGAGGGATTTTACTCAAAGAGGTGAAGTGACAATTAGCAGAGTATCCATAGAGGACAACATGGCAGACCCCCTGACTAAAGGCATTTCTCAGAAAAAGCATGATTCACATGTGAGAGCTAACGGATTGAAACCAGTAAGAAGTTGGCTCTAGTGCAAGTGGGAGTGTTGAAAGTGGGTGCACTAGACCTAACTTGTATTGTACTTTTATTACTATTACATGTACTCAGTTTGTTTTTATACTATGTTTATATTGTTGTTATAGTGTAGATACTTCTGCATCCACTTTGTTTATGGAAATTTCCTTAGATTACCTATCACATTAAAGGGTTATAGCAGGTCCCAGGCTATAATGAGAACCCTGAGATGCCGTGACAGTAATATTAAAGTAATTTCCTATGGTCTAGTTACGTCATTCTGAAAGGACATAGATGATGTGTGACCATCAGGTGCTGGGGGATCATAAGCATTGAGACTTCTTCTCATGAAGTTTGCAGTTGATGATCTCTATTAATTGAGATCATGAGGATAGACCTGCTTAATAGGAACACCACATGTTTCAGGTGTCATTGGTTGTTCCTATCTAGGAATATGTGTAATGGACTCCTGACTTGAGATCATTATCAATGAATGTAATTTAATTATGTACATTTTATGTAAGGAAAAAACTATTTCGACAAATTCGTGGTGAGGTAGTTTGTATCAGGTACATCATTAATGGAATAGCATTGATTGAATGATCGAGAAAAGATTTGTCACTTCCGATTTTAGGAAGAGATCTCTCAGGCTTGGTTGATTTGGATGGTTGCACCTTCAATAAATCCATGGCCATGGTTGTCGAAGGTAAGAATGTCTGAACAAATCAAAAAATAAAATAAAGAAAAATAAAGAATGATGACACTAGTGTGCATTCTTCTTTATTGAGATATCGATGATGAAGAGATTATATTACACAAATCGTGTTCGTAGGGAGGAAGTCATTGCTATGACTTTGCCTTATCTCTATAGGGGCCTCGATGGGTTTCTAGACCCCAGACTTGGTCAGTGGATATTATTCGCTGCTATTTAGGTAAGAGCCTAGAGGGTCACACATCACAGCGCCTTGAGAATCTACCCTATTCTGGAAATAGGAATATAGAACTTGGTGGGCACCGCCAAAGGGTCCGAGTACTATCCATGTTCTATGGATGAACAAAGAATAAATAAATTCATTAATTATTCGATTTTAGAAAAATTCGTTGGATTTATTTATAACATGAATTTATAAGTTATATAGTAAATACAAGTATTAGTATTATTCGAATGGATTTAAATATCCTAGGATCGATTATTATTAGCAGGAGGAATGATTCAAGTTAAAGACTCAAATTTATCATGTAATGTATTTATATATTATAAGTAAGTGATAAATTATAAATATTATTTATGGCCTAATTTTATTTGTCAAAAATAATTATTTATATCACTTATATAGCGGACGTCTATTACACGGGGGCTGGGAATCCATACCATATGTTTTAAACACTCCCTATATAAGAGAGAGAGGGGATCTCTTATGGATACTATTCATTTTTCAAGATTGAGAGCATCTCTCTCCACCTGGAATTTAGAGAGAGAGTGTCTCAAGCGAAGGAAGATCTTCAAGTTCATCCTTCTCTGATTGAAGCTTCTTCCTTTTCGGTGTTCGTCGTTGCGCTGAAGTGATCATCGAATATCCGTGCTAGCACCTAGATCTTGACGAACGGTGAGCGAGTAGATTCAAGAGCCATGTGTGGATGATATAGAGGGCTTCGACATCGGAGTCTTTGAGCAATGATCGTCGGCGTCCTGCGGCGGACTTGCACATGCTAATTCCGAACAAGGTACATGCTTAATTTATTTTTGTGCTATGCTTAAATCTTACATGATTCTCAGATTAAACTGGGACAAGATCATCGGAGTTGACATGATTATGTTACTCTGGAGATGCAAAAAAATTTAATTCCTGGCCCACCAGCTTTCGTTGCGCTGTCCCGGTACCTAATAGTTGTGATCCATGTTGCCCTACCTGCCACACATGAAGAACAATCTTCTTCCCTACTAACCCCATCTACCTCATGAGCTCCCCACCTCCATCCCTACATCTTGGGGTTTCCATCCATATGGTCTGGTCCTCTTGAGCCTATGTGTCATCTTCATAGTGCCTACTGTAGATGACTCGGCCACCTGTAGTTCGATGGTGGCTCTCACCGCTGGTTACTGCTATGCTAAAAATCTATATACCAATAATGCTCACTCGAGAACTCTAGAATTCATTGGGATATTAAGCGATATTATCGATGATCTGATCTCCTAACGAAGACCCTGATCAAAGGTCTGGCCCCTGAGTATTGAGTCTTGCACCATTTTGGTAGAGTAGCGCAAGAGTTCAGTGAATCTCACTAAGTACTGGGCCACTGATAAGCTGCCCTACTATAAGTGTAGTAGTGCCTGAATATTCCTAGATCATAGTTTCATTAGAAAAAACTCCACCCTAAAGAGGATCACAATGTCTACCCAGGTGAGGGTTACCTCATCATGTAACTTGAGTGTCAGGCTCCACCATCTTCCTACTGTACCCAGGAAAAGACTAGCAGTTTGGATCACCATACGCTCTGATGGTGTCCCAACTAGGCAGAAAACATGTGCCACAACCACCTGCCAATCCTCAGCCACTTGGGGATCTATATCTCCTCGAAATATCAGAGGCCTCTACCACTGGAACTCATGAAACATGCTTAGTCGGCGTGCACTGTCTGCTAGCGGGGATGGTGGAAACTACTTCCCACTGAGTGGTGGTGCTACTGATATACCACATGAAGGTTCCAACATAGTAAGAGGGCTAGGCATTGAAGCCTTGTCACTCGGTGGGCCATCATTGTGTAATATCTCAGGAATCCTAGCTGGATGTCTTTGTAGTGACATCCTGAAAAGAAATAGGTGTTCCCTGGTCAATTATTGATACCTAGTGAGATGACTCAAAAGATATCAAAGTAAAAACATTTCCAAAACACATGCAATCAGTGTTTTTATGCACCAAGTCGAAAATCAGAATTCATGGTCCTGGTGTATGGATACGTTGGCCACCACACCAACACTGGACTCCCCAAACTGAAAACCACACTCCAAACACTTAACACTATTTCTCTATTAAAAATATCAGTGTCCAAGTTCTTCAGTAGAACCAACTCCTCTGAAACCACTTTGTCACGAACCGTCCCCCGAGCCCCGTGCCGTGACTACCCCAAGCCTACCTTCCATAGGACAGGGGTGAGAGACTATCGACAAATAGGTATATCCCTAAAATGGGAAGGCATTTCTATTAAACCTATACAAACACACAGTCCAAGAACTCAAGAATATGCAACCATGAAGTAAAACTACAGTATAAAAAGTGTGTACAGAAAGTAAAGGGGGATAGAATACAAGCCCAACTGAAAAGGTACAAAAACAACTGAAAACATAAAATAGCTCATGTGATCGTCCACTATGGATCCTACCTGAAGGGTAGTTACAACTTGTATCCACTACTCTCCACGTCAACCAATCACCTCTGTGAACTGCCTAGTCCTAGCTCCTACAGTCTCAGCTAATCCGCTCATCGTTTTCATAAGACAAAACAAGGTACAAGAAAATATCGTGCAGGGGTGAGTATAACAATACTCAGTAGGGACTCGAGACCCTCGAATGTCTCTTAGAATTCCATAGAGGAATAACACAAGCATGATCCCAATCACAATGCACAAAGAAATAGTCACAAATCAAACTAGCTTTAACAGAAGTATAATATTAAAAATTATTATTCATAAGGATTGATCATCTTATGCTATCAAGAGGTAATAATACTGACCCAAATAGGATCTATAGGTACTATCCCCCTCATGAACCACATAATATCGATAGGTGTTGATTCACATAGAATCGCTGGGTGCTGATTCACACAGAATCACTGGCAGCTGATTCAAACAAAGTTTCCTGGTTTTGATTCACACAGAATCACTGGGTGCTGATTCACACAGAATTGCTGGATGCTGATTCTCACAGAATCACTGGGTAATGATTCACATAGAATTATTGGGTGATTATTCATAGAGAATCTTTGGGTGATGATTCACACAAAATTGATGGGTGTTGATTCACACAGAAACGCTGGGGGTTGATTCACACAGAATCGCTCGGTGCTGATTCACACAGAATCTCTGTTCATTCCTCAAGTCTCATCCATACATAGAATTCCTTCTCTTAGTACACTTGTTTCTAGGATAAAATTCTCATCAATCCATCTGTCATATTTCAACTGGCACGAAATCCCATGAAGAAATTACCCAATGATCTGTCACTTCATAAGGGTTCCAAAGCAATAGAAAGTGCATCAACCAGACACTTGTTCTATAAGTTATTGGCATTTTAGTGCTGAGGGCCCAGTGGGATATAGGGTTTATCCAACCTATCCATACTCCAAATTTCTCCAAAACACTCATGGAGTATCGAAAAAGGACCATCACAGTCAATGAATCCCATTGCTGAAGACGGTTCATCGAACGGACATATGGTTCGCAGGATACTGTCATTTAAGTGTAAATGGCCGTAAATGGTTCTCGGTCCGATCCGACCTGGCCCGACCCGGTATGGGCCGACTCGACCTGGCCCTCGCCGAACCTTCCTAGGCCGGCCTGGTTGGGCTGTACCGCAGTTTCTTATCCTGGCGTGACCCACGTCAGGGTCGGGCGATCCACTTGCTGAATGGCTCAAAGGATCCGTTCGAATCCTTGATTGGTGGCGCCTGGTGGCATCGCCTCGCCACACGCGGGACCCATAGGGTGCGGGTCCCTGCCTTTTTTGTGGCTTCGGGCCGCGACCTGTATCATTGTGGTACGCAACGACGTATTGCCTCCCATCTACACGGCCATCCTTTGCCGACCGCCTGTCCGACCACCGCAGCGTCGAGCGACGCCACCCTTATTGGCTTTCGGGGACATCCAGTCGCCGGTGCCGCACCAGTAGATTTATCATGGGCCATCGGGAGAGCTTTGGCGGTTTGTTCTTCTTTATGGATGGGCCGATGGTCCTCCCAGGATACTAGTGTCATTGAGCACCTCTTGGTTTCAATGTTCTATCAGGTTGGAAACACCCGTCGACGAATAATGAAATGAAAAACAAGTGACAGAGTGTCCAGGCCTTATTCATTTGGCCTTCACCCTCTACATTCGCATTATAACATGTCGGATGAATTTATACATCACATCAAAAATAATGATAAACACAGTTCCAATTCCCCCGCAACAACCACCCACAAATTCAAGAATGAGGAGAAGAACCATGGTAATTTCATGAATTAAATGACAAACCCTACATTAAGAATTATTAGAGTCCTCCTGGTGGTGTGAGGAGAATCCACACTTTGTTGAATCCATCAACATTCATCGCTCTCAGTTCGTTGCCTCTTGATATTTTTTCTTCGTCAGTGGAAGGAGTCATGTCACTTCGCCAGAGGTTCCTCACTTGATAAAGTCATGTCAAAAACTCTACCACGAGCCCCATTTAAATATAGGGGGGAAAGGGTTAGTAACACAACAAGGAATTAATAAGATTCATTAATTGACTTAATTAATGTGCCACATTAATTACTCGAGGGGTAGTTACACATCCCAAGTGTAACAAGTTATGTAATATCCCATATTGAAAAGTCTAAACACCTCTGTGGTCCCTACCACCATCACCCAACAGGTGGTAGGAAAAAAAGAAATAAAATAACAATTCCTATGTTATTTAATTATTTCTTTAAAAATCCAAAAAAATAAAATTTTTCACCCGACCTACTGTGGTCTAAGTGAAGCTCCATTTATGTGATTCCCGGCACTGCAGATTCAATGGTTTCCTCAGAATTTAATTTTGAGCACTGGTTCAAAAGTTAGAAAATGCTTCCCATGCGTTTACTGAATATACCATAAAAAATTTCAAAATTTCATTCTAAGCACACGAGGCCTTTTAATCAAGTTCCTTCCATTTTCACAGAATCATAATAATCCCATATAATTTAAAAAAATTACTTTCAATTTTCAGGGTCTTTACACCACCATACCTACACCATAGACATGATTTTACTGACTACACTAAGCTACATAGAGATTAACTAGGATTCTTCCCAAAACCAAGCCATTTTCCCTCACCATGAATCCCACCTTGGATGTTGTGAGGTCTCCTAATCCATAGCCTCTTGGATTTGCCATAAAAACAATAACTATGACCCCACCTTTTTCCAAGATTTCCCCCTTTCTCATTTCACACAGGATCTCAGCATGGACACGTCCTCATACACCACAACCATGGGTAGACCTATTTGAAAAAAAACGTCTTAGAAGAAGTAAAAAAACATTGAAATGGACACAAGCCTTGAATCCAACACTGATCAAACCCAAACTAAAAGAAAAATATTGGAACAAGGCATAATATTTTTAAAATAAAAAAATTATTAGTATTTCAAAAAATTAACTGTTTTTAATGAAAACTATACTGAATTATATTTTTACCTTCATTAGTTCCATAAAAATGATAATACTATCATTAATAATCAAGAAGAATAATTTAAAATCCATGAAATAAATAGTTCGAAAATTTAAGAGATAAGGATGGAGAAAACCAAAATAAAATGTATTTATTTTTTATAACTGGCATCTAAAATCACCATGAGCAGGAAAAACGAGCCTCAAAAGACATATAGGAACCCTAGGGAGGGAAAAGACCTGATTGAAATTTTCATAGAAGAAAATAATACCATAGTCCCATATTGGGTCACACCTAGGGAGAGATGTAGTGAGAGAGAAAGCGGAAATCGGGGGAAATAAGGATAAAATGGAGATTTAAGAGAAGAAAATATTACCTAATAAAATCATACACAAAATATTAGAATAAAATAAATTTTGGGGGAGAGGGAGAGGGAGTTAATATGGGGGGGGGGGGGGTATTGTCTATGAATAATGATATAGGATCAGAGAGAAATGATTAGTATAAATGGGGGGGGGGTTTAATTTTCAGAGGGTAGTTTGGGAAATTCATAATTTTAAAACTACATACATCACATTGTTTCCACAAAGTTTACTAAACCATGAATAAACCGTGAACCCCATTTTGAAAATAACCAACCACAATTTGGAAAACCATGCACTGAATGTTTGAAATTCTACTTCCAATAAATAGAAACATGTACATGGTTTCTACACTGTTTCTACTAACCATACATAACCTATGTGCCTATGCTAAAATCCCAAAATTTGAAAATTTTAAATGGTCCTGACTTGAATTTTGATTTTTTTAAAGGCCAATAAATAATTAAAATAATAATTAAATCAAGGTCTAAGTGTGACAATTCTCTCTACCATAAAACATTCCTCTACTATAAAGTCACCAAACCAAAGGAAGAAATCAATGAGGAAAATTCAACAACAAATGGAAAAAATACAAATATTCCATCAAAACCAAAAAGGACACTCTCGACCCAAATTTATAAGTCTAATAAAATCCAAAAAAGTAATTTAGTCTTTGTATATCTACCTTTCACAACTCACACTTTCCCAACTAAATTAGTAGATAATCAAATGAGGACATAAGTTAGGTCTCTCTACTATTTAATAAATATTCAAAGTGCATTAATAAGGCATAGAAATCACCAAGGAACTCTTATAAGGAATGATGAAAATATTCAAAATGGTTTCTTAGATAAATAAAAATTCATAATTCCAAAATAAACTTTACGCTCCAAAAAAATATGGAAAAAATTTCTATAAATGAACCACCCCCTTAGATGAACTCCCAAGTAAAATAAAAAAAAGAATATTAAACTGCAAACTAACATCCTTCAATTAAAGGACAAAATAAAGGACACACAATCACAATCATGGTCCATAAAAGCATAATGGTCTATAACCATGGTTCAAAGGATAAGGAATAACAAAATAGGACCTCACACTCAAGATACCCATCAATGTGATCCTAGACAAAGAAAACCAACAATAGCCATTGAAAAAATCAACTAGTTCAATAATGATTCTAATTACCTGAGAACGTAGCCAAGGTCATTCCCATGCCCAATGAATCTGATAAAATCTCTCTATAACAATAACCAGGGAAAACTATAAGAATACCCATTAACATCAATATGGAATAATGAAACCCCAAATGTCCCATAAGGCATAAGACGCTACTATGAAGATACTTAAGGAATTTCATCCAACTATAATCACACCAAGACCTATAAAATACAACATTATATTCTCAAAAATACTCAAGACATTTCTTGGAGGAATACTAAAAGGATAAAAGGGAAATATTCATAATTAATAAAACCCCAAAAATATATTCTACCTGACCAATGTAAATACCCAACTCAAAATGTAAATCCAATAAAATAAATCACCAAAACAGTCCAAATAACCATGGTAAGGAACAAATAAAAACCCTATTTTCATAAACACTTCAACGTCACTCATTTTAAATTTAAAACCTAAAAATACCACTTAAAAACCAACATCCAAGACCCTTTATTATGATTTTTTCTCACTTTTAGACATCAAAACCCATTCTCAAATAACAATTTTTTCATTTAAAATAATTTTCTCCATAAATTACTATTAAAACCTTTTCAAATCCACAAATTTATATATGGAAACTCAAAATTTCATTTCAAATCTACTTTCAAAACATCAAAAAACCTTTTAAATTTAGAAACCATACTTTTCCTTTAATTAAAAAATTTTCTTCAAAAAATCACTTTTACTAATTTTCATATACAATTAATCTTTTACTTTGAAACTAAATAATTCTAAAAAAATACAATCACATACATGAAATAACACTAAAAAACTCATCAATATGGGATGGTAGTTGTGCATGATCTGTACACATTGTTTAATAAACCATGTATTAATTGGTCTGTCACCATTATAAGACATATAGACTTAGGAAATATAAAACCACTTTTTTCTAATGGATATAAAATATCACTAAGTGGTGATATTTAAACACCCCTTTTTCATTCCTAAAAACAAATAAATCCATTAAAAAATACAATTAACCACCAACATTAATCAAAATATATAATAAAGAATCAAGAATAAAATGTGGGAAAAAATTTGAATCCCAAAATCTCATGGAAACTCATATATCATCACGAGATGTGGTGATCAAGAGGCATCCCATGAACAACTTTGAAAGACCCATGAATCATACTATAATACACTTGAAATCCCTAATAAAAAAGGTACCTTTGAAACCATATCCATCTTTAAAACCTTGATCAGATATAATTATATAATTAACCATCCCATTCCATCCTAGGAATCAGAACTCCTACTTACTTGTGGCATCCCCATGGAAAATTCTCATTATCCATGGGGTGGTGATTAGAGACAAGGAATAGAATAATATCTCATGGGAATTTATTCACCCAATATGTATTATTTAATAAGAAATAGGGTTTTTAATGAAATTTTGGAATGAACTTTCCCTAAGTAAGACATCCATACTAAAAAAAGTATGTTTTTTTGAATAATATATAAATAAAAGTCATTAAATAAAATAGTTATAAAGGAAGAGTAATAATAATTAATTCCATAATCTCCCCCTATAATTCCCACTTTATAAAAAACCCCTTGTTCCACTTTGAACACTATAGATATAATTCATTCATCAACAACTATATTTGAAATATTTAAAAGTATTCTTATTAAAAACTATTAAAACACTAAAAGTATAATAACATGCTTGACTAGGCTATCCCATGTTACCTATGGTGACCCTTAATCCAAAAATGGATCTCAATATAATAGTCAAATACATAACTTGAAACTTATATAAAAATTGGTATTAGTATAAAAATACATAGCAAGACACCACTTACCCTTCCACGTGTTTACACTTCAATTTAAGAGCCATAGAAACGATATTATAAAATTATATTATAAAATAAGATTCTAATATTTAATTTCATAAAAACGACATCACATTTATTTTTACTTAAGAAACATCTATTCCAATTATTTAAAAGAAAACAATCACATTGAAAACATTTCTTAGTCTAAGACTCCATTAAAAGAACACCCATTTAAAGTTACATATTAAAAATACCTTTGAAAAAGGATTACACAACATTAATAAATACACATATTGAAAAATATTTAGAAACATTTGATTAAAATATGATGATTTCAAATTGAAAAGAAGAAATGGTTTTTATATCTACAAATAAGACTAAATGTCCTAAAAACAAAAATTCTATTAACATGGTCCATGGAAGATCTAGAACTCATAAAATGTTAGTGGGGGTACATAGGTCCTTTTATCAAATTTTGAGCTAATAATCAATAAAATTGTTAAAAAAACTAATTAGGTCATACTTCATCCTAGTGGTATGGGTCCTCACATCCAATGGAACCATTTCCAACCAACCCACTAAAGAGTACATGTCTTGGACTAGTGGTATTATTCCACCCATCTAATGACCCCATAAATTTTGTCTACATTTAATTTAGTTAGAATGTTTTGTGAACTAAATAGATACTAAAGACTAATCATATGTCATTAAATAGGGACCTTTCATCAACCCATCACTATCCATTACATTTTTTAAAAATACGTTTGCCTCATAAAATAGTATCCTCATAAAAATGAATGTTATTATTTAAGAACAACCATATATATATAATTTATCATTAAAAATATTCAAAGCATGAATTTAATAAACCAGTACACCCTTTATAAAAAATATAAATCTCTTTAAATAATTCCAACTGAGCTTTTCTAAATTTTGTTTATATTTAAAATTTGAAACTAGTTTGAAAACACATTTTCAAGAACTAATTTAAAATTATTTTGGTTTCACTATCATTATTCCCATATTAAATTTCACTCACAAATATTTTAATTATTCGAAAAACCCACATATTCCCATGATTATTTGTACACACACACACAAATATGTCCACGTATTTGTGAACAACTATTAGATACTTTAATATGTATTTAAAAACCTCACATTTTAACTCAAAAACAATCTTGAAATAATTATTAAATCATGAAATTTCAAGCATTACCAGAAACATTCCAATTGGTTTCTAAAAGGTTTATTCATAGAACCAGAAACATCCAATGACTCTATATCCATTTGGACCTACTTTCCAAAGGTAGGTGTAAATACCCGACCCCAGTTTCCCGGAGCCGGTGCCTTGTTTGATTACATTGACATACATACAAGGAATGTGAATCCCGAAGGACTGAGTAGTTTTTTATTATTGTAAACAAGATACATACATAAGTTTATCATTACAATATGAAATGAAAAACAACATAGAAACCCTTAGACAACTTCCATAACTCCTAGGTTATTTCAGCATGTCATTCATAATTGAATTCCTCTTGCCCTGAGAAAATGAAACATAATAAAGGGTGAGCTGAAACACTCAGTAAGAGTAAGAAATAAAGCGGAAGACAATATAAACATTAGACCTGGTGAATAATTGAAAACACATGCCTTTAATAATAAACATGACCACATTATGGCAGGAAAATGAGCTGGGTAAATAATGCCATAATAAAACATAATCATGGGTATTCTACTAATAAAATAACCACATGGAATATCGATATCTGAACTCATAATGATGTAATTAATAATTACATACATTCTAAAACATTTTTTAAAGGCCTCATCCAAGACGTCTAATGATTAAGGCCTTGGCCAAAATCCACATCACATTGGGAAACGCCTCGGCCAATTCCACGTCTATTTGTCTCATGAGACCTACCGATGCATCGAGGGGCTTTAGAAGGCCCCACCCATCAAATAATAATTCCAATTAATTCTTCATATGAGTGGAGATCAACATAAACAACATAAACATTCATATTGAAACTATCATATGAAATGTAACTAACTTTCCCCAATCATAAAACATAAAACACTAACCATTCGGAATAATATGGTGAATGGTTTTAGGATAGATCAACCAAAATAGATTTAGTCATAAACCATTAAATAAAATATGGTATATCAATTCATAGATGATTAAACCCAATAATTCCATGGAATCAACAAGAGTGTTGAATTAGACGAAAACACTCTTATAAAATCATTAAGCAATTCTTGATATAAATACTCTTTTATTTTGAAAAGAAGAGTTCTTTTGGAAAAATATTTTTATAAAACCAGAAGTTAATTAAGATAGTATTTTCAAAATAAAATGAGTGATTTTATAAGGATAATGGTTCCCAAAAACATATTATAGAGTTACCTTAAAAATAGATAAGAATTTGAGAAATTCCCTTGAATCGGGCTTGTATTTTGGAAACAGTTTTGAATGATCCTTTTAAAACATGTAAATATCCAGAAAATAGAGAAGTATTATGGTTGGTGTACATATATATAATACTAATAAAGAATTTATGAGGTGTACATAACAATACATAAGAATTTCATCGAGTAAATTAGACAATAAAAGTAACTCAAATGAAAATGGAAGTTCAGGTGGAAAACCCTTACCTTAACTCCGAATGTGTTCCGATCTTGTACTGAAGCTCCTGGAATATGAAATTATACTTATTAATAACTTATTTAAGAACCTATTATACATGTATTTAGTTTATCATAATTCTAGTTAGTTCATTTATGTTCTTAATGATATGTTATTGTATTGAATTCCATTGCTTCGGAGTGTTCATTTTCATTATTTTCATCTACGGTTCACTTGTTTTTAAGTATGTGGACTGAATGTAAAACTCCAGAATTGAAATTATATATTATTTATGAACATAAATAGGTGTTATTGGTCTTTTATATAACTTGGTTACATGGAACGACGATGAATTATCATATAAAACTTTAATGATAATTGTTTCGGTTACTTTGTGGGTTTTGATTACAACGAACCCATTTTTCTTTATAACTTAATACCATTTGAACAAAGAGATTATAGAATATTAAATAGGTTATATTAAATATAATAATATGGTTCAACCATAACAATAATGGTTTCATTACCAGTATTTATAAAGATATAAGAAATCGAAAGTCCATCGTCCCTGAATGTGTAAAATTGACACATCTCAGACGGTGTTCTTGCTATTAGTATAAAAGAAGTTAAAAAGGGGGATATGATGATAACTTATTCCACTATCATGAAAAAATTCCAGTACATATAAGGTACTGGAGTCATCACAAAATTTGGATAAAGGGAGGTAATAGAAAAAGAAAACAAATGAACTTGAAAGGAAAGACAAAGAATTGAAAAGAGGAATTTACCTTTTGTACCAAACTTCCTTGATAACCTCCTTAAGGGAGAGGTTTTGGTATTTTAATGAGACCAAATCATGATATTAGTGGTAGAGGAGGTTGGTACGGTATTTGTATAGAATTTGGAGAAGACACAAAGCTTGAGAGGAGTTATTGGAATAAGGGGTGAGAGGGGGTTTTATAGTGGAGGAGAGGGGATTTCTTAATATAAAACTAATTAATTTATTATTTATCCTCAAGACAAGGAATAGTGAGTATTACATGACTAAGAATAGTAATTTTATCATGTGATCCCAAAACAAGTGGGCTTACATCATCATAACATCACACATGAATCTATAATTAGTGTATTTATCTTAATTTTGCAATTTATGATATGTCACTATTCATAAAACATTGACGTATTTCAGAAAAATCCCAAAATTATGACCCAACCATTTTTCGACGTGTATAATCCAAAAATGACTTCCATTCTTCAGAAATAATTTTCAAAATATTATTAATTTAATATTTAATTAAAATCATAATTTATTATCAAAAACCAGTTTTAAAACATTCAGTAACTTATTCTAAAATATAGGTATATCGTACTTTCAACTTGAATATTATTTATACATTATCATAGGTAAGGTTACTATTCATTAGGGTATATCACTATTCATAAGGGTATGTTACTATTCATAAGGGTAGGTTACTATTCACCAAAAATTAAGTTTTTCTTATTGGACTCTAAATAACTCACTGGTCACGACTGTGTATGTCAGATTTTTGAAATTCACATCACAGAAGTGAAAAACTTATGTTTTAGGGGTCTCATAGCACATAGTAGTTAATGTGATTATGATATATTTATAAGAAAGTAATTTCCTTTAAAAAATACTTTGTCGTTACAGTAGGTTCTCATTAGTTGTGGACCGATGAGGCTTAAGAATTTCCATTGGTCAAGAGGATGGGAGGTCGGACTCATCACGCCTTTTTCGGGGGAATTATGTCTACTCTGGGACTCTCTTATAGATTTGAGTTGTGTTCATAAATCCTTATTAATTTACCAAGTATGAAAATGAGCTTTCCTTTAGATTTAACAATCAATGATTGATATGTATGATATTTATAGAATCATTTATATGTATTTGAGGCTCTTCATTGATAGAGAATCATCCGTATTTATTAGAAATTCTTAGTCAATGGTTTCCTTCAACACATTATATATAAATCTCTTTGTCATTATGATAACCATACTAGTTTTAAAGCCACTCAGTGGGGAACTTGAAGTTTATTGTCATTCAGAAGGACATGGATTATTTCAGATTTGGGATTGTACCCACAGATGGGCTACCTACGTATCCTTATTTAGAAAAGGAATCAGAACCCACGTAGTTCGAGTGAAGAAGCATGGAGTTTATGTGTGATTGATGGACCAGAGAAAGATATCACAATTACTTTTACACTCTAATCTCATGTGAGTAATTCTCGGTGTGAGAAATAAGAGGTATCAGTAAAACCTGACGATTGTGCCACAAAAGATGCAATCATAAGAAATGATGTGGGACTTACGTATGTATGATTGCCCATGATAGATGAGAATTGGGATTTAATTCAGAGAAGAAACCTAAGAAAGAGGTCCATAAAGGTATATATGCTTTATGGAGATTTGGATACCTAACTTAGGACTTAATCCTGAGAAGGAGGCCCAGGTTAAAAGGACTTGAGACTTGGGGCTTACTCCTGAGAAGGAAGCCCAGGTTAAAGGGACTTGAGACTTGGGTCTTACTCCTAAAAAGGAAGCCTAGATTAGAGATCTTGTGACTGGGGCTTACTCTTGAAAAGGAGGTCCAGGTTAGGGAAATTAGGGATTAATCCTAAAGAGGATTCCAAGATTAATGATCTTATCCTATTAAAGGATGAGGTTGAATGAATGAAATCTCTAACCTTAGTGACATAAAGATATGTAAATCATGAGGTTTTTGAGATATGTTCCATAGAATCCATTTTAAATAAGGAAGCCAACAAAGGAACCATGCCATAAATGGATTTGAAGAAGGTTATGAAGGATAAATCTTGATGAGGATAGGTGGATTTGAAGAAAAGAGTTAAATAGGCAGGAGGGGCACCCAAAAAGAGGCAGGCACACAAGTCCTATTTGGGTTCCCAAGTCCTGGTCGAGCAAGTATACTTGCGTGACACAGGTGTACTTGGGGGACGGTTAATCCATAAGGTAATACTTGGGAGAGACTTGGCTCAAGACCTTAGTATTATCCCTAGAGGCTTCCAAAAGGGTGGCGCACAAGTTTTGTTGAAGGGATCAGGCACTGCACAAGTGTTTCCATTTCCCTTAAGGGCTGGACATTTAGGCTCGCATGTGTTGATGAATTCTAACACTTAGGCCTTATTCCTCCTCTTAAGATCTTCCATTTTAGGTAAGAAATTACTGTAGAAGTGTTCGAAAGACTTCAAATAGAGAATAGGGCACCGAGAGCTTAAATCCGACATTTGGATTTTTTTTCATCCTCGAAATGGGGGGCCCAAAAGGGGTATTTATAGGCCATTGAGGACCTTGGGAGAAAATAAAATACGACACACAAGTCACCTGCACAACCAATAGGTGGCGCGTAAGTATACTTGCGCGACCATAGTGAAACTTGTGCGACCCATGCTTAAAGAAATCCTTGTTCACGCCTTTGTCAATTTTTGACATTCTTCAAAGGATGAATCTCTTTTTGCTCAAGGTATTCCCCTTTTTTAGTTATTTAGACTCTATGACATAAAGGAGCATCAACAGACATGAAGGGTAAATGAAGGAATATTTTAAAACAACATTTAAAATGGATCGTCTTTTTATTATAATAAAATAATAGTGGAAATATAATTATACCTTTATAAATTCATTAGTATATCATAATATGATCATTGAAATCAAGAACATTAATTTAAAATCCATGTTATCAAATATTTCTAAAATTAAAGAGTTATAACATGACAAAATCCTATCTAGAACTTTCTTAATTTCAACGTTATGTGTCTAAAATAATCAAAACGAAGTCAAATGATCCACACAAGACTAGGAGGAACACTAAACAAAAAAATACCTAATTAAAATTATTCTACATGAATGTCTTACCAAAACCCACATAGGTGTTGGACTTGGGAGAGCCATAATGAGAGAAGATAATGGGAGATTCAATGAGAAGAGGGAGATAAAGGAGAATAAACTACTACCTAAAAATAACACCCACCAAATTAGAGAAGAAAATAAAGATTTTAGAGAGATGGAGTAGGAGGTCATGCATGAGTCGGGGGGGCGGGGGCTTTTAGTCATACATAATGTGAGAGAAAGAGGGATGATGACTACATAGAATGTGGGGGGTTTAAAATTAAGAGGGTAGTTTAGGAATATTTTAAATTTTAAAACTAAGTGAATCACATTATTTATGCATGGATTACTAAACCATGTACAAATTGTGTGCCCCATACTAGAAAATCTAGGTTCGCACACAATTTTTCTATATGGTTTTGGAAACCTATGATGACTGTGAGAACACCACTACAAAAAACAAATCTAGGTACATGGTTTCCTCATGATTTATAAGGCATGGGTGAAACCCAAGTGCCTATATTGAGATAACTATTTTTTAAAAAATTTAATGGGCTTGAACCAAAACTCAGAGTCAAAATTAAAAAGCCTAATAAAGAAATGGAATTATAAATGAAATCAAGGTCAATGTATGATAATCATCAGGTTAAAACCCCTAAAAATTTGTAATGAAAGAAGGTATACACTTTTCTTATTGTAATTTTATCTCCCATGAACTATGGAATATATTAAGAGCTTCAAAAGATATGAAAATAAAAAAAAATTATTACATTAAAAAATGAAAAGGGTGGATTGAGCATAATATATGTTTGAGCCTACCAGGAATCTATATAATCAACCTAGGAGAAATTTAGGCTGAAAATATTAAAATATTTAATGCTCATGAGGACCACCATTAAACCCTTGAAATAATATAGTTATGATCCATAGGTTCATTGACCTAGGAAAAAGGAGAGCACTCCTATGTATTAAGGGTACATAGTAATTATTTAATGTGTTAAATGTACACAACATATGGTCCATCCTACATGAACCTAAATCTTATCAAAGTGGTTTTTGTTATACAAAAAAAATATTCTTACACAATATAAACATCAAAACAAGTGATCAATGATATCTAGTTCTACATCAATCATCTTAATCTAGTATGAAAATACACCCTATCTAGCATGATATCCCTGATTACACTGTATTTTCCAGATTTTACAACACAAATGTGATACTATATCATATTTTGTACACATGATCTTGATATGTGTATGGAAAATTTCAAGCACAATGTGCATCTTGATTCCATTTTTTCACAATATAAATAATAAAATCCAAATTTCTTATCATGGAACCAGCTATAAATTCCAAATTCACTCAATTACCCTTAGTATCATAGAATTTGAATGTTTACTAATTTAGAACGTAAATGAAATGATATGAGATATGTGACAACCTGGACCAACGGTTCCTAGACCATGACTATCCCATGCTCGAATCTAATAGGCCAAGGGATGGTGACCATCAATGAGTAGACATATCACCAACATGAGAGAGATTATCCTAAAGTACATGCACACACATGTATATCCAAACCCATACAATTTTGAAATATAATAATACCAATGCATGAAGACATATATGATACCAAAATCAAAGTAGGTCTGTATGTGCTAAAAGGGAAATAGAGGGATGAATACAAGCCCAACCCAAAAAAAAACTACAGAGTCCAATATACAACAAGGGAAAGTACTAAAATAAAATTAAACCACCAAGAAGAAACCACATGTTTTCAAGCTAAATATATTCTCCATTATATTCCTTTTCTCTTAGGACACCATCAAATGGGTTTTTTTTGGCATATGATATGACATGTGCATGCCGAGACCATGTAGGGGTAAGTATAAAAATACCCAATAGGACACCCTGAAAAACTAAATATGAACCATAAATACAAGTTATCTCATAAAAATGATATATATATATATAAATTAAAAACCAAATATACTTAGGAAAAATACTATGCCTTCATGCAGTCATAACCAAACTTCCATCCATAGGATTATTCTTGAAGCAATTCTCATTCTGAAAGAGTCCACTCCACGATACCTGACACCATTAGAGACACCCATTCAAGAGGTCATGATCATTGGGCCCTACCCAATAAATATCACTACCCACTAAAGAACTCAATAATCAAATAGGGGATCACACCTAGGACTACTGGGGGATACCTTGAACATAATCTCGATCAACCCTCTATATAGGGGATCAAACTCCAAAGATACCACTAAACCTAATAAAATGGAGTGCTAGATGGAGGATCAACACCCTACTCTAGGAGGTCACATAGAGTCTACAAACCCCCACATAGTGTATAAAATGATATAGGCTCACACTCCAATCTCACGAAGGGACACCATAAACTCTATACGAGAATCATCCTCCAGATGGGATAAAAATATTAAGATGTGTATGCAATGCTTCATTTTACCCTCAAGGGTATTGACCAAGGGAACATACTCACCTAATACTGATCCACAATGAAGAAACTAAGGGCTTTAAACACCATCAAAGGGGGTAAATAACATGTACTTGAGGGTACAAGACATTTCCATCCAAACCTTGATCTTGTTGTGGGGTTCTTCCTAACATGTAAGGTTAATATCCATATACATCGTGTATAGAAATATTACACGGTGTTCAGAGATCACTTAACACTCTGCCCGTGCTGTTTCGCCATGCCTATGTACACCAGGCCATGTCTCTGTACTCTGGATGCGTCCATGTACTTCAGTATATCTGTACCTTTATAACCTATGATTTAAAAACCAATCCATAGAGAATTAGTTACATAATGTGATATAGGGTCATCATATATTTAATATTTACCTCTCTATAGAAACCCTATCACTGTCACCAGGGGTCCCACACAATGTGTAACACCAGATTACATTCTGTATAACCTGAGTTTTTTAAATCAACTCATTTACTCTTCATCATAATCCTCTAGGTTTCTATCACCACCTAACTTTCCAAAAAACATAGATCTTGGGATGACTGACCTTCTCATCACCAGAGATCAGGATTATGGGATTTGAATCTACCCAGGATATCCCCACATGTGTCATCCGTAGTTGCACCATCAAAACTAGGATGAATAGGAATCTCTAATAAATTTTGATCCACCTATGATTATCCTTTATATTCATCAAACTTCTATCGCACCCTCGATCATAATCTACACCCACAATATTGATCCTTTGTGCTAATGTATGGTCACACATTGATCAATTATTGAGAAATCATTGAACCATGGGCCATGGAAAATACACATGCTGAATGTGAAAAGAAATACGAGGAGAAATCCTTAATAAGAAATATTTTAGGATTGAAACTTGACCTTTTTCATTCAACATTGATCCATTTTCATAGTTTTAGATGAACGAAGAGGAAATAAACCACATTCAAAATAAATCAATGACAAAATAAATTAACTATTGATGCATGATTCAAATATTATTCATGGAATTAAACCAAGACTTGACACAAGATAAATAAGATGATGTAGATCAAAATTAAAACATCTTATCTATAATTTGGAACAATCATTAATCAAGAACAGTTATACATTTATATCATTGTTGAGATACTTGAAATCTATTTGTGTACGATCATCGATTTGATGCAATCTAGCATCGTCTACCAATGATCCCCTACAGGCTCCTCTCCAACATTTCCTCTCAATACTAGGTTATGAGGCTAACCCTAGGGTTGAATAATAACCATATTTAAATTGGATATATATTCAATTCATCAGAAAAATGAAAAATAAATAAATAAATAAATAAATTTTATTAATCTCGTGCATGTGAAAACTTTTTCACAAATTTTTAATGATTCCTAGTGTAAAAACATTGTTCAAAACATGATAGTGCCATCAGATCTCTGATCTAAGACATTTTCAAGATTTTGTCTACTTTTTCAAAAAAACTGCATGCACTTGATATTAATAAATTTAATATATTTAAAAAATTAATTTTAGGCACACTGGGCCTCAGAATCTCACTCATCCTCAATTTCTATCTCTAAAAATAATCTATATGGTGTCCAAAAGTAACACATGTAAAATAAGTGTCATTATATTTTCCATCTTTAGGGATTTTTTCCTGAATAAATATAAACATACTATAAACTATGAGGGTAGTTGGCACGCTTCTGGGTATCCCACCCTTAGGTGATCTCTGGAAGATTACCTTGCTTCCACCAGATATGCACTAGTGGATCTGATCACCCATGAAGGATCCTATCCTACTGATCCTCAATCTCCAACAGATAATCAATAAAGTTAGATTCATCCTTGATGTCTATCTTAGACCAATCAATGACATGTGAGGGTTTATGCATGTACCTCCTCTATTATGACACAAGGAAGATGTCATGTACCTGGTCTAACTATGGTTGTAGAGCCAAACAATACACCACCTTACCAAATCTATGAAGTATCTATAAAGGGCTAATGAATCTTAGAGATAACATTCTACCTCATCTAAATAGTTTCAATCCACATTGAGGTGATACCCTAAAAAATATGCGGTCTCTCTGTTAGAACTCCATAGGTCTCCAATGTTAGTCCTCATAACACTTATGATGGCACTTTGAAGTCCTATTATACTCCAATATTTTCACTAACTTCTCTGTATTCACCCACACCAACATTGGATTCATGAGTGGCGATTCTCCTAGTTCGGTCCAACAAAGTGACGAACTTTAGGGTTTTAGTACCCCCCGGTTTCTGGTTAGTAACCCTTGTTTTATGCCTTTTAAGGGCATGATGTTTATGGGGGATGTTTGGTGAATGTTTGGGAGACATTTAAAGTGTAAAAGGGCAAAATGTGGGGATGAACGGGCTGCACACGGTTTTCCAAACCGTGCGGAAGCCATGCAGGTGGTGGTCTGTTGGATAGAGGAGACTGGACGGTGTCCGCATGGTTTGGGAAAACCATGCGAGGAGGCCGTGCGGAGAGCCCCTCTCAGGAAGTGACTACCGCACGGTTAGCACACAGTTTAACTAACCGTGCGGACTAACTGTGCGTGAAGTCAACTTAGATCCTATTTATTAGGATCTAATCCATTTTATCATTTAACCAACTAGTTTTTGCTCCCATACAACCCTAACTTTGGATTTCTCTCTCAGCAAGGCGGGAGAATACTTACCAGGTGTTTTGGAAGCGATCTGGAGGGTTTCCTTGGCGTTTAGAGGCCGGTTGATTGTGGTAAGTCTCTTTCTTGTCTTGTTTTCTTAGATCTCATCCTTCCCTCTTGTTGGATCCTTAGATCTACGTCCAAGATGGGTAGATCTAAGGTAGTGTATGTCTTTTAAGTCAGGTTTTGGTATTGTTGGTGATAGGGGAAGGAATCAAAGGAGGTTTCGTGGTGGTTTGACCCAGTTCTTGGTTGGTTTCTCCTATTTTTTGAGGTAGGTGGATTCACTCTCGATTCCTCTTTCTTAGAACTTGAAGGCTTAGTTTCAAATTGTTTTCCATGATTGAAATGGTTTGTTTATCTCTTTTGAAAGAATGGTTAAAACCCCTTTTTAGTAACGGGTGATGGGAAATTGTGTGTTTTTGGAAAGTGGTTGTTGAAGTAAATTTAAAATGGTGATTTTAAATTGGATATGGTTTTTCTTCTTGAAATAAATGGTTTTCAATAAAAGGGGGATGCTTTATTGAATGTTTTTTAACACCCTTGGTTTTGGGCATGGACTTGCATGGGTTGTGGTGTGTGTTCATGTGCATTGGTATGGATAAGGGTGAGAAGTCCCCCCTCAAGAGGTTTGGATGGATAAGGGCGAGAAGTCCCCCTATCAATAGGTTGGGATAGATAAGGTCATGAAGTACCCCTGTTAAGGTAGTTCACTAAGTGAAGAATTAGTTGAAGGATAACTCACCACTTGTGAGTATAGGGTTGTCCAGGTTGCATGCATGGTTGGTTGTGTGGATTGGTGAAATCGAATGAATGTTCCAGATGGAAATGTGAATGGAAATGGGGAACTTTTCTTGATTTCTTTTCTTAAGAATGATGGGTTTTGTTAGAAAATGGTTTGGACATTGAACTTGTTATATTGTGAACTGTTTTTGGAATTTTTTTATATTAATTGTTTTATATAAATGTGCTAACATGTTTTATCCTAGACGCATGGGTTGGGAAGTCATCGGGGAAAACCTACTGAGTTTCATTACTCACCCCCTGCTTTGGCACGTTGGTTCTTTTGCAGATGTCATATACCGAGACGTTGGCAAAGGTAAAGTGTCACATGTTTAGAGCACTACTTCATGATACTTGGGCTGGTTCGTGATGTTGGAGCTTGGAGCTTGTGGAGCATGGAGTTGGCTTGTTGCTTATAGTATTTGAGTTGTCTTTCCGCTATTTACTCTGATGTTTAGTGTTGGTTTTCACTATGGTACTTTTTCTTGGTTTTTGATAAAAATTATTGGTTGAGTTTTTTTTGGCTTTAAATAATTCATCATATAGTGGTTGTTTGGCGATGGTTATCTTGTTTTCTCTGTTTGTGGTTGTTTTCAGTTAAAGGGTAAATCATCCCCCGTGTATTTTGAAACCCTTTGGCATTTATTTCCAGCCTTTGGCACCTTGGGGATGTCGCTTAAGGCCTAGTAATGACTCGTTGAGCTCTCAAGACAATGAGAATTAGCGGGTCATTACAAATGGTATCAGCTTGTTCGGTCCTTTCCTAACAAGTGGTCATCTGTGTTCCAGGTCCTAGAGTTGAAATTCCTTGTTGTCTATTACTTGGGTGATCATCTTAGACAAGAGTATGATTGTCAGAACATGAAATGTATAGCATAAAAGGACGTAGCTAACCTGTTTATGCTGAACTTCAAGTTACCAGGGTGTTGGGTACATAAGTGTTTTGGATACACCTCTAGAATGTTGTAAATCTCATTGTCATGGGTCTAGCCAATGAGATGATCATCACATTCATTAGAGGAATTAATTCCCACTAGGATTTCATATCTCATTGCGAAGAATGATTTATGATTTTGGGCAAGGTGAAATTTTTTGAAAAATGCAGAAATTGATTTTCAAATGAAATATTTTGAAAAGTGGATATTTGGTAAATTTTGAAAATGGGTGGATTTTCAAAAAGAATGTGGGATGTTTTAAAAAATGGTTGAACATGTGGAAAAGCTTGACGGATGGAAAACAATTATGTGATAGTTGATGTGATAGAAATTGAAATGCTAAGACTTCAGTTTCTAGGAAGTGAGACTAACGGCGTGTGTTGTTTGTATAGAAAATGGCACCCATTAGGCGTTGTAGAAACCAACCCGAAGAAGCTACAGAGAATGTGGTTGCACTTGAACCACGTGTGAACCAAGAGCTGGTTCAGAGTATCATTCAAGCATTCCAGGCTACAGACACAGGGAATCAGAGGGATGATTCAAGGAATGTAGACCATTCCGTCCAGTTTCAGAAGAAGAATCCACCCATTTTTTCGGGGTGATTCTGAACCAGAAAGGGCATAGGTGTGGCTGAGTAGGAAGAATCATATCTTCGATTTCATCGGCACACCAGCAGAAATGAAAGTATGTTTGGTGATGTACATGCTGGAGGATCTTGCATGACAGTGGTGGGAGCTAGTGGTGAAGGCTAAGGTGGATCAAGGCCTAGGTTGGGAGGAATTTGAGGAGTTGTTCAAAAAAAATTCTATCCTCACAGGTTCAAGATCCATGGGACGATAGAATTTTTCATCCTGAAGCATGAGAATCTCTCTGTCACAGAATATGTGGCTAAATTCATGAATTTAGTGAGCTTCGCACCGGAAGTTGCTGCAAGTGCATCACTAAAGGCACACATCTTTGAATTAGGGTTGCTATAGGAGATTCATTCGAAGATAGATGTGCTCTGTATTACGGATTATACAGAGATGGTAAAGAGAGCAACAGTTTTTGAAAGAGACATCTCAAGAGTTATGGGAGGAGGAAGTATGATGATACCCACGGGAATGGGTGGGAAATATAATGCTGGGAACAAGCGGAAGAGGGACACCTGCTTCCAAGGTGGGAGTGTGAATCAGAACCAGACGGATGGATCAGTGAATCTTCATCCACGACCCATGATGAATGTCGGGTGTTTTCAATGTGGCTTGACTGATCACATAAAGCGAGAGTGTACAACGCAACCTAGACAATGTCATAATTACAAGCAGATGGGGCATCTACATCGCTATTGTAGAAATAATCTGAGGTCGGGTGCACGTGACACTTCCCTGGCGTCGCAAGCATCGTATGCTTTGACAGGATGAAGACAACAGAGTTAGTCTCGTC
This sequence comes from Viscum album, assembly GCA_963277665.1. Taxonomy (NCBI): domain Eukaryota; kingdom Viridiplantae; phylum Streptophyta; class Magnoliopsida; order Santalales; family Viscaceae; genus Viscum; species Viscum album. The sequence goes on along the minus strand of OY728161.1, from coordinate 691,946,746 downwards.
AGCATAACAGAGAAAGCCATGGTGATTCTCGAAATACCATGACTCCTCAACTAGGACAATCTCAGCAAGGCAACAAGGAGAAAAGTGTAGCAGCGAAGAAATTTTATGGAGCAGAGCAGATGATCGTTGATGTTCAGGATGGACCATCAATAGTAATATGTATGATCCTTTGTAATTATAACTCTGTGAAAGTGTTGTTTGATACTGGTGCATCACATTCCTTCATTGCTTCTCGTGCTACTGAATTGCTATGTTTAAAACTGGAAATGATGCCTTCTGTGTTGAAACTACAAACTCCTCTTGGTGAAAGAGAATGTAAAGCCTTAGTGTGTCGAGCATGTGCTATAACTGTGGATGTAGATGAGCTGGAATGGGACTTCTCCATGTTGGATATGGATGTCTATGAAATAATTCTGGGTATGGATTGGTTGATGAGTTTTAAGGCTCACATCGACTGTTATAGGAGAACAGTTAGTTTCATGACCGAGGACGACATCAATCATCTCTTTAGAGGAGAGAGGATTGTAAAGAAATCTGCAAAGAGATTGTTGGAACCAATGGTGGGAACGATCTCTTACCAATTGGTAGTGTTGACTTTGGAATCATTGGAAGAGATCATGGAAAATAGTTTTCCTGCTGTGGTGGATCAATTTCCTAATGTTTTTCCTAAAAACTTCTCAGGATTACCACCTGTAAGGGAAGTGGAGTTTACGATTGATCTCCTTCCAGGGACAAGTCATATCTCACTTCCATCTTATAGGATGGCACCAATGGAGTTAAAGGAATTGAAGGTGCAGTTAGAAGAGACGGAAAGCAAAGATTTTATTCGGCCAAGCGTGTCACCGTGGGCAACACCAGTTTTGTTTGTAAAGAAATAAGATTGAACATTGAGTCTATGTGTGGATTATCATAAACTTAACAAAGTATTGATAAAAAATAGATATCCACTTCCACGCATTGATGATTGTCTTGATCAATTGCGGGGATCTCAATGGTTCTCCAAAATTGACTTACGGTCAGGATATCACCAGTTGCGAGTTCGGAATAAGGATATTCTGAAGATAGCCTTCAGAAGTAGATATGGACACTACGAATATATAGTCATGTTTTTTGGTCTTACGAATGCACCAACAGTCTTTATGGCATTGATAAATCAGATATTTCAGCGATATCTGGATTCTTTTGTTGTGGTGTTTCTGGACGACAAATTGGTGTATTCAAGAACAAGGGCTGAGCATGAGAAAAACTTGGCGATAGTGTTGGAAATCTTGAGAGACTATCAGTTGTATGCCAAATTATCAAAGTGTAATTTTTGGATACAAGAGGTACATTTTCTCAGCCATGTCATTTCAGAGAAAGGTGTTTCAGTGGATCTAGAAAAGATAGAAGCTATTATTTATTGGAAACTGCCGAAGAATGTCTTTGAAATACAAAGTTTTCTTGGTCTAGCTGGTTATTAACGATGCTTTTTCCGTGAATTCTCACGACTATATTCGCCTATGATAGCATTGAAAAAGAATAATAGTGCATTTCAATGGACTAAATAATGTCAGAGATCTTTTCAAGAGTTGAAATATTTCCTTACATCAGCACCAATCTTGATTTTTCCGGAATCAGGATAGGGGTATGTGGTGTATTGTGATGATTTGGGAACATTTTTGGGTTGTGTTATCATGCAAGGAGACCATGTGGTTGCTTATGTCTCAAGGCAGTTGAGGGTGCATGAGAAAAATTACCCAACACATGATTTGGTGTTGGCTGCGGTCATCCATGCTTTGAAAACATGGAGAAATTATCTCTTTGGTGATAATTTCACTGTGTTTACAGATCAAAAAAGCCTGAAACATATTTTCTCACAATGAAATTTCAATCTGAGGCAAAGGAGATGGTTGAAGTATCTTTAAATGTTCGACTTTGAACTGATGTATACACTGGGTAAGGTCAATTCTGTGGCCGATGCATTAAGCAGGAAGTCATATGCTCAGTTGGCAAAGGAAGCTTCAGATGAATGGTAGTTGATGTAGGTCTTCGCTGACATGCATGTGGAATGTGAAGACTGATGTGATGTTGCTGTTTTATTGTCAGCTACAGTTGTTCCTGATTTGGTGGAGATAGTAAAGGAAGCACAGGCATCTGATGTAGACTGTGTTGTAATGAGTTCAAAACTCAATGGTGGGGAGACCATTGAGGGATGGAAGCTAGATGGGAGTTCATTTTTGTGATTTCGAGATCGGATGGTTGTACCTTTAGCTGCTTAGAAACAACTCTTTAATGCTTACCACCATTCAATATGGGATGTACATCCGGGTACACAGAAGATGTATAAGGCTCTAAAGGCGCAGTATTGGCGGAGCGGCATGAAAAGGAAGGTGCCCGAGTTCGTCTCACATTGCTTAACTTGTTAGCAGGTTAAAGCAGAGCATCAGAGACCAACTGGTATGTTACAGTCTTTGCCTTTCCCACTGTGGAAATGGGAGCAGATAGCAATAGATTTTGTTATAGGTCTTCCAAGAATTTTTTGGAAACACGATGCCATTTGGGTGATAGTGGATCATCTAACCAAGTCGGCCCATTTCATCCCGATTCATGAAACTCATACAGTGGAAGATCTTTCAAAAATCTATATTTGGGAAGTGGTAAAAAGACATGGTGTACCCGTGTCTATCGTCTCAGATAGATATCCAAGGTTCGCATATCATTTCTAGAAATCCTTACAACAATCCCTTGGGACTCAGTTGACGATGAGCACGACGTATCATCCTCAGAAGGATGGGAAATCCGAGCGGATGATACAAAAATTGGAAGACAAGTTGCAGGCTTGTGTAATGGATTTCTATGGCTCATGGGAGGAGCATATACCCTTAGTGGAGTTCTCATACAATAACAGTTATCAGGCCTCGATACGCATGGCTCCGTTTGAAGCATTGTATGGGCGTCCTTGTCGTTCTCCACTTTGTTGGGTGGAAACCGGTGAGACTTCACTAGTTGGGACGATCCTTGTCCAAGAAATAACGGAGAAGATCCAGTTCATTAGAAAGAGGATGGATATGTCTCATAGTTGTCATAAATATTATGCGGATTATCACCGAAGACCGTTGTCGTTTACAGTGAGTGATCATGTCTTTTTATGAATCTCTCCAATGCTTGGACAATGTTTTTTTGAGAACATGGAAAATTATCTCCTCAATATATAGGCCCTTTTGAGATACTGGAACGGGTTGGCGAGGTGGCATATCGGTTGGCATTACAACCACGGTTCAGTGCAGTGCATAATGTGTTCCATGTATCCCAGTTGAAGAAGTATCACCCCGATCCTGACCACGTGATCAGATGGGATCACGTTGACCTAGAGATGGATGCTTCGATGATATATATCCCGATACAGATAGTGGATAGTCAAGAGGAATGTCTTGCGTGGAAAAAGAATCGGTCTAGTACGGGTATTATGGAAGCATGGTCTGATCCAGGAAGAGACTTGGGAACGTGAGAAATAAATGAAAGAGTAGTGGCCATAACTCTTTCAGGTAGGCGATGGTTTTCTACATTTCGGGGACAAAAAGGAAAATGGTGGGGAGAATTTAGTACCCCCAGTTTTTGGTAATTAATTTTTGTTTTATGCTTTTTAACTGCATGATGTTTATGGGAGATGTTTGAGGAAAGTTTGGGAGACATTTAAAGTGTAAAAGGGAAAATTTGGGGTCAGACGGGCTGTACACAGTTTACCAAACCGTGCGGAAGCCGTGCAGGTGGTGGTCTGTTGGACAGAGGAGACCGCATGGTGTCCGCATGGTTTGGGAAAACCATGCAAGGAGGATGTGCGGAGAGCCCCTCTCCGGCAGTGACTATCACACAGTTGGCGTACAGTTTAACTAACCGTGTGGACTAACCGTGCGCGAAGTCAACTTAAATCCTATTTATTAGGATCTAATCTGTTTTATCATTTAACCCTCTCGTTTTTTCTCCCAGATGGCCCTAACATGGTATTTCTCTCTCGGGAAGGTGGGATAAAACTTACCAGGCATTTTGGAAGCGATCCGGAGGGTTACCTTGGCGTTTAGAGGTAGGTTGATCGCGGTAAGTCTCATTCTTGTCTTGTTTTCTTAGATCTCCTCCTTCCCTCTTGTTGGATCCTTAGATCTATTCCCGAGATGGGTAGATCTAAGGTAATGGATGACTTTTAAGTCGGGTTTTGGTCTTGTTGGTGATAGGAGAAGGAATCTAAGGAGGTTTCGTCGTGTTTCCACCCAGTTCTTGGTTGGTTTCTCCTATTTTGTTGAGGTAGGTGGCTTCACTCTCGATTCCTCTTTCTTAGAACTTGAAGGCTTAGTTTCAAATTGTTTTCCTTGATTGGAATGGTTTGTTTATCTATTGTGAAAGAATGGTTAAAACCCCTTTTTAGTAACGGGTGATGGGAAATTGTGTGTTTTTGGAAAGTGGTTATTGAAGTAAATTTAAAATGGTGATTTTAAATTGGCTATGGTTTTTCTGCTTGAAATAAATGGTTTTCAATAAAAAGGGGATGCTTTATTGAACGTTTTTTAACACCCTTGGTTTTGGGCATGGACTTGCATGGGTTGTGGTGTGTGTTCATGTGCATTGGTATGGGTAAGGGTGAGAAGTCCCCCCTCAAGAGGTTTGGATGGATAAGGGCGAGAAGTCCCCCTATCAATAGGTTGAGATAGATAAGGTCATGAAGTACCCCTGTTAAGGTAGTTCACTAAGTGAAGAATTAGTGGAAGGATAACTCACCACTTGTGAGTATAGGGTTGTCCAGGTTGCATGCATGGTTGGTTGTGTGGATTGGTGAAATCGAATGAATGTGCCAGATGGAAATGTGAATGGAAATGGGGAACTTTTCTTGATTTCTTTTCTTAAGAATGATGGGTTTTGTTAGAAAATGGTTTGGACATTGAACTTGTTATATTGTGAACTGTTTTTGGAATTTTTTTATATTAATTGTTTTATATAAATGTGCTAACATGTTTTATCCTAGACGCATGGGTTGGGAAGTCATCAGGGAAAACCTACTGAGTTTCATTACTCACCCCCTGCTTTGGCACGTTGGTTCTTTTGCAGATGTCATATACCGAGACGTTGGCAAAGGTAAAGTGTCACATATTTAGAGCACTACTTCATGATACTTGGGCCGGTTCTTGATGTTGGATCTTGGAGCTTGCGGAGCATGGAGTTGGGTTGTTGTCTTATAGTCTTTGAGTTGTCTTTACGCTGTTTACTCTGATGTTTAGTGTTGGTTTTCACTGTGGTACTTTTGGTTGGTTTTTGATAAAAATTAATGGTTGAGTTTTTTTGGCTTCAAATCATGAATCATATAGTGGTTTTTTTGGAGATGGTTATCTAGTTTTCTCTGTTTTTGGTTGTTTTTAGTTAAAGGGTAAATCGTCCCCCATGTATTTTGAAACCATTCGACATTTATTGCTAGCTTTTGGCACCTTGGGGATGTCTCTTAAGGCCTAGTAATGAATCGTTGAGCTCTCAAGCCAATGAGAATTGGAGGATCATTACAAGGGTCACCGTACAATGAATCTATTGGTTTTATACTAACTGTGGAATGATTTATTTTGTTTAATTAAAACACAACCAAGGGTATGTGATCCCCCAATTAAGTCCAAAATAAAACATACAAGCTTGCATCATGTCCTCTAAGACATAAATGATCATATTAGTTTGTCCATTAGTTTGCGTGTGAAATGTAATTATCAAATGAAACTTTGTCCCAAAGGCCTCATGAAATCCCCTCCATAACCATGATGTGAAACAAACATCACATTCTAAAATGATCATTGTAAAAAATCCATGGAGACTGACTATCTCCTACACATACAAGTATCCCAATGACTTTTCTAAACTCTTCTCTATAATTTCTAGGAAGTGGTTTGACCTAGTGAGTTTGTATATAATAATCTAGTTTAAATTGTGTCCCCCAAACATATATGGTAACCCCATTATGAAGTCCTTGGATATCTCATCCCACTTTCACTCTGGAAACCCTAGGGGTTGAGCTAAACCTTCTGGAACCTGGTTCTCATCCTTCACTTAATGATAAGTGAGGCATCGAGAGACAAACTCTACAACACAAAATTTCATGCCTGGACACAAAAACTGACACCAAATGTCCCGGAATATCTTCTATGCATCTAGATGTACCATGAAAGGGGACATATGAAACTCATGCATCACATTCTCCCACAATTTCAATGGTATAATCACCAATAATTAAAAATTATAGAGTTCTCCCCACCTTAATAATATCTATCAATAACACATCCATTGGATATATGTGTATATATGGTCATTTATTAGTTATCTTCATGATTAGCTTCCCTAAAACACTGCAAAATTAGTGGGGTAACAACCATCATTTGAAAATAAGAAGCACAAACCTTTTACACTATGGAAAACAACAATAAGGCTATATAATCTGATTCCTCAACCAATAACTAAGAATATGATATCCTATTGAGATAATCTACCACCAAATTCCCCTTCCTAGTATTATAAAAAATCTCAATGTCATAGTCCTGGATAAACTCTTTCCATCACCTCGGTATAAATTTAATATTATTTTGAGAGAAGACATACCTGAGACACTTATGGCCAGAGTAGATGATAAAATACTCAACCGCCAGGTAGTTCCACAACATATTCATAATGATGATTTCCATTGATAATTGAAGAACATGGGTCATGTAATTCTACTCATCCAGTCTCAACATACATGAACCATATAAAATCACCACCTACCAGTGTATCAGAACTAAAACAATCCCAATCCTTGATGTGTAACAGAATACTATATAATGAACAACCCCCTATAGAAAAATCAATATTGGATAACTCATTAACATCTACCTCAACTCCTAAAGAAACTACTTATGCCTTTTTTCCACATTAAAGATTTACCATTTTTGGAAAAATATGTCAAGGGTGATGCCACTCTAGATAAATCTAGAATAAACCTCTGATAATACTCTTCCAACCCAAAGAAACTCCACATATCAGGGACACTCTTGGTTGGACCCCTATCTAGCCCTACCTCAACTTCATCTGGGTCCACTACACATTTTTCCACTTAGACGCTGTGTCCCAGGAAGTGGACCCCTCAAATCTAAAACTAAAACATTGAGAGATTCGTCTAATGTTGTTCCTATTAAAGTGTTTCCAATACCATCCTTAGGTTCCATGAATTCTCCTCCTCAGATACTGAGTACGCTAGAATGCCTTTGATAAAAACCACCACAAACCGGTCTAAGAAAGGACGACTGATCTGGTTTTTGAGTCCCATGAACACTGTTTGGGGTATTTTTTAGGCTGAATATCATCTCCAAGTTCATATGTGACCATGGAAACATATGAATGTATTCTTTGGTATATCCTTGTTCAATACTTACAACCGATGATAACCTGAATTGAGGATAATCTTTGAAAGCCATTGTTCCCATTTCATCTAATAGAACCAATCATTGATCCTCATTAGTTGATATTTATAATTCATGGACACCTGGTTCAAGATCCGTTAATACACACACTCAATCTCATGTTTTCCTTATTATAGAATAACACTAAGTATTCCCATGGGAAACACTTGGTCTCAAAAATTCCTTAATATGTAATTCTTATAAACTCACCATCATCTCATGAATCTATATGGGAGCCATAATATTTTCTGGTGTAGATATCATGGTCTTACTAGGGTGAAATTCCATGTAGAAATCTAGTTCTTAGTGGGAAGGTATATCTGGAATATCTTTTAGAAAGACATCCTCGTACTACACCACCACTGTATGGAACTTGTATTCTATAACATCCACTACTCTAAGATTAATGCTAGCCAACTAGTGAGAAATTGGATGAACACTCCTATATCCGAGCCCATTATAATCTACTAAGGTTTTATTTATACCCATAATGGAATACATCATCCCATTACAGCAGACACACCATATCCCCCACCTAAAATAGTCAATTTGGGAAACAACTATGGATAGCCAGTCTATACCTGATATGACTTCATAAAGCTACATCACTGCTATAAAGAGATCCCATACAAAAATATCACCTCTATACATCTGATCACGCTATTGGAAGAAGTGTGAAATCAGTTACCCACCTCCTATCAAAGTCTCGAAGCACAAGGGTCAATCTAAAGGCTCAACCAAAATATCAAATTATTTTAAAAAAGAAGAGTAAAAAAAATGACTCACACATGTGTCTATCAATACTTAATCTATGGTATGAAATACACAGATCATATCTCGTATCATCCCTAAAGACTTGGGGTCAGAGGATTCCATAGCCTACAACTGTCCTAATCCCTAACCATAATCTCTCTACAACTAGTGCGGGCCACCAAGGGGTGTTGGTGGAAGTAATTCCAGCCTCTGACATCCTCATGGTATTTTTTATCCTCTCTTCCACATACTCCAACCTATGGTCAACCCATATCTTTCCTCTATCTCTACCTCAGTGGTCCCTCGACTAGCTCTCAATCAAATACAAGATAGGGCATACAATCTTATTCCAGATGTCCTCAAATATTTCATGAGAAAAACAACATCTCCCTCAACTTATTCGAGCCATCTTGAGATCCTTTCACTATTGATCCTCTATCTCAGGATCATCTGATGAAGCATCTAGAACACTCAGATCCCTACAAATGACATCAACTACCTATAACTAAGGTATTAGCTCCTAGGTTCCCACTTCCAACACCCACAATCAATTCCTACTCTTCCAAGAATATATCCACCACCATGGAACGATCAAGCACCCCATTATATGTGGGAATGCAGAGATATATCCTTGAATCCATGATATCTTAGAATAATACATTATCAATTGTATGTGATCTAATGAACTAACCCCTCACCATATCCATGGAGTATCACAAGGGATCAATAAACCTCAACGAATACTCTTCCATATTCAGTCTACCCTACTATATATGTAGATGATCTTGGTTTCATACTCATCACAATGTGTCTAGATGAAACACCTCCCTAAAGATACACTTGAAGTCTTACTAGGATAGAGTTATATTACCGTGTGAAAAAAGAAATTAAACTCCACTATTTCTTACGAAGTCCCTAAAGAAGACTCACTATGAGCACCAACCTCTAATATGAAGGAACCATCACAAGGTTAAATACTTGATTGACTACCTCTAGCCATCCTTAGACTCTTGGGGGTCTACCTAAAACTAAAATATGGGAGGTCTCTTGATCTAAAACTCATTTAGTGCACCAAAATTGCATGAATCCTCTTGTAGAATTTCCAGCACTATATAATACTCAATGGGTGGTGGTATAGCTGGTAAACCACCTTGGGGTTATATATGTGGTATAAGACCCTGTATGGAATCCTCGACACTTAGAGGATCATCTTCATGATCACGTAGTTTAATCCTAACTGATTGTCTTCATGGAGGCAACTTGAAACAAACAAGATGTACCATAATCGAAGAGTATATCTGGGAAGATGACTCAAGAAGGAAATGGAAACCAAAAACTATTCCTATATAATTCATGTACCAATTATTTCCCAAAAACCAATTTCTACATGAACTGAGTTGGAATGAAGGTAATAAGAGTCCTGGTGTATAGATAGTTTAGCCTCCAAACCAACACTAGAGTCCCTAGTCTGAAAGTTAAACTAATATATCATAACACTATTTCCCCAAACAAATCTCACAGACTCTGGTCGTAATGTAGAACCAAATCCTGTGATACCATTATTTCATGACCCATTACAATGGGTCTCACACTATGACTGCCCCATGCCTACCTATAATAGGCCAGAGGCGGGATCCCAGTGCTGAGGAAGCATATCACAGAATTAAGGGACATTATCCTAATGTACCTGCACACATGCACATATCTCTATGCCCATATAATGCTAAAATGTAAAAAAAATGATACGAATTCATTTATACTACTACTATCCCATAATCAGAGTAAAAAAATATGTATAGAAAGTTATAAAGAGAGACAAATAAAAACCCAACAAAGCACTATAGAGGGTCCAACCAACTCCAGGGGCGACAGATAAACTAAAATAAAATGAATTGGACAACACCTTGGTCTGTCAATCTAAAGATATGCTCTACCAGATTTCTATTTTTCGATGACACCATCAAATGGGTCATCATCTGCATATGACAAGACCCATGTGGGAAGAGCAATTGCATGGGTGAGTATAACAACACCTAGTAGGACACCCCCAAAACACTAAAATTGAATCATCAAGAATAGTTATCTCCTAATAGTGATATATAAATCAATTCATAAAAAACTATATATTATCAGAAAGGACACCACACAACCTAGTGGTCCCAACCAAACTGCCGACCATATGATTCTTCTTGAAATTGAATATAAACATCCAGTAGGTTAAGATCATTACGCCCCACCCAATAAATCTCACTCATCAAAAAATAACCTGATAATCATATATGTGATAACACCCTGGACTGCTGGGGACCACCTTAAACCTAATATGGATCAACCCATTATGTAGGAGACCATACTCAAATTACATCTTGAAACCTACTAAAATTTAATGATAGATAGATAATCAATTCCCTTATCAAGGAGGCCACACTGATTCCACAAACCCTACCTTGGGTAAAAAATTATAGAGGATCACACTATGGTCTTAGGGAGGGACAAAAAAAACTCTATATGAGACTCATCATCCATAAGGGATAAAAATATAGATATTAGAACATAATGTCGAACTGTACCTTTAAGAGGATGGACCAATAGAACACACTCAACTGATACCGGTCTATACTGATGAAACAAAGAGATCCAAACACCCTCAAAGGGGGTACACAACATATATGTAAGGGTAAAAGGTGGTCTATCCAACCCTTGATCTCCTCCAATGGAGATAACTCACATGAAATGTAAATATCTATATACATGGAATGTAGAAATAGTACACAACATGTATAAATTGTCCAACACTCTGCATGTGTCATCTAGACGTGCCTGTATATAGTTGACCATTTATGTGTACCCTAGCCAGGTCCATGAACTTCATACTTCCCATTCCCATGTAACCTCTAAGTTAAATGCTGGTCCACAGATCTTGTTTCATATAGCCCATGATAGGGTCACACAACTTTTGATATTTAACTCTTTATGGAAACCCTAGATCCATAGCTAGGGGGTATTAGATTATAAGCTGTGTAACCCAAGATTTTACAGATCTGTTGTTTTCATCCTCCACTTCATCCTCTGGGTCATCATCATTGCCAAACTCACTGGAAAATGTAGACTTGGGGTTGGACAATAATCCCATCACCATAGATCTGGATGTTGGGCTACAAATTAGTTCAAGAAATGCCCAAATACACCTTTCATAACAAAACCATCCAAACTGGGATGATCGAGAATCACCAATCCATTTTGATCCACCTCTTATAATCTTATGTCATCACCATACATCAATCATGATTTCAATCATGAACCGCACCCACGGTATTGATTTTTTGTGTTGTAGTATGGTAACACAATGATCTATTACTAGGAAATCATTGAACCACGTGCCATGTAAGATTCCTGATATGAACATGTGATGAAATGGAAGGAGATAATCATAAGCCACAAATTATTAAGAATGAACCTTATACTTTTTTCATTTGGCCTCAATCGATTATCAAAGATTTAGAAAAATTAGGAGGAAACAAACAAGGAAAAAAGATAAACCCATCACAAAATAAATCAATAGTCAATGTGAGAATTAATTCTTATTCATAGAATTGATTTATGTTCAACAAGGGATATAGAATGAGAAATAAATCAAAATTAAAATATCCTACATAGTGTTTGGATCGTTCACAAATGAAGAATAGTTATATGTTGTTATCATTATAAAATTCCATTAAATTTTTTGGTGCATGATCTATGATTTGATGTGATCCAACATATTCTACCAAAGATCCTCTATGGACTTTACTCCAACAGTTCACCTCAATACTAGGTTATTTAACAAACCCTGATGCATAACCATATTTAAATAGGATACATGGTCACTACATCAATGAAAAATAAAATAATTCAATTATTTTATTTATTTTATTAATTAAGTGCCCACAAAATCATTTTAAATATTGGCTGATGCCGAAAAAGGTAACGTCGCACCTAGGGTAGAACCTATATTCTAAACTCAATGATGCCATCATATTTATAATTCAGGTCCACATTCAATAGTTATTACAATTTTTTAGGAAAAATCATGTGAAATATATTAATATACTTAATATATTTCAAAAAATAATTTTGGGAAAACCGGGCTTTAGAATCTCACGCCTTCTCAATGCCTAAATTTAAAAATAGCCTACAAAAAATCCCAAAGTAATATATGAAAAATGATATCCATTACAATATAATCAACCTGGTACCTCAAAATTCTTGAGTTAAGATACTCCACATGAAAAATCCTCTCAATGTTTAGTATAATAAAAAATCCCTCAAAATATTGATTTGATGTGGTAGAGTTACTTATATTTAACATATAATTAGATTCATTTCATTCCAAAAAAACTAAGGGGTTATTTTGTTGTAAAAAAATATGTGGAATTATTTTTTTATATATTCAATCAAATATTACTAACTCACAAAACAAAAGTTGTGGATCAGAGAAATTAATCTCCATGATTGAATAGAAAGTAAAATGGATGTCCATGTGCCACATGATTTCTCACACACATAGTATAGTGAATCCTAAAAAATATTTCCCATATCAGTGACTCCGTGTTGCGAACCACCTCCTGAGAGTAAGACATAAATATCATGAGTTTATGATAAAAAGGGTTCTAAATCCTTAAAACCCATTTTAAGGGACTTTTGGGTAGTTTTGTCCTTTTGAAAACCTTTTGTGGATGGTAAACCATGTGAATAGGATATAGTTCACTTTGAAAGATAATATTTCACTTGTTGGGGCTAAAAATTGTCTTACTAAGGAAAATTTATAGTTGCTTGATATTAGGAATTTAGGACTAATAGATTATTTATTTCCCTTATGGTTACATGATAACACCCTTTGCGCATAATAATCCTTCACCCATCTCATTATTCTAGAATCTACACATACCAAAATACATGTTCCCATGAGTCATTCACCTAGGACCATACATCCATGCTTCCATGCTTTTTTTTCATTCCAAGATCACCCATGAGAATAACATTATGATCTCAAACCTATATTCATTCCCTAGTATTATATAGTTTATAAATAGACCACATTTAACAGTTTTTTTTTAAAAATGGATTGATTCTTGGAGGAGTAAGTGAGGTGAAAACTTCCTTCACTCTAGTCATTATAGATCCCCATTACTAGGGCTCCATGTGCCCAAATCATCTCAAAGATAAAACATGAGGGATCCATGAATCCCATTCACACTAAAACCCCCTTTATAGGTAACAATACTTGGGGTGCCTATGCTTATTTTTAGTTGATTTTTTCATAGCCCTATAATAGGTTGAAACACTCGGGAGATCCTTCACCTAGGGTCCCCAACTAGGGGAATCTTTTCATGGCTCTACTAATTGAGAAAAACTTTTCTAGAGGAACCTATAATTGGGTCAACCCAATTTCTCAAGTCTCATACCTAGACACCCATACAAGGATAAAAACCAATCCAAGGACCTTCATCTGGTTTCCCATACTAAGGAGAAGCCATTTTCTTATGTATCTCACTAGATCACCCCTAATTGGGTGAACACTTTATCCAATCCCCAAACTAGGGTTAGAATACTCTCCTAAAACCAATTTGGGTGAACCCTTTTCCCTATCCCTTCTCATGGTTAATACTATTTTAACTTATCCTAATTAGTTAGCCACTTCACCCTAGTTTCATAACTAGGGAATTAACTCACCCAGGTCTCCTACATGGGCACCAAATTCACTGATAATCCTTCTTTGGGAATTTAAATCTATTGTGTATAACTTGAGTATATATACACCTACTTGTTTCCATAAAAAACCATGGTTTTATATGCTCCTCTAAATCTTTGTATTTACCTTGATTTGAGATACCCCCTTATTTTACCCTATACAGGCCTCCTCATTGGAAAAACCCCCAACCATACCATATCATCCAACTCCATTACTAACATAGATTATGAACCAGTACATGCGTCTTATTAGGGTTAATCTAAAATACTTCTTTCTTTCCACCAATTCACACATCAAGTTTGGAATATTAGCCCCACTCAATCCCATGTTATGTTCTATAAAGGAAAATATAATTCTTTATATGATCTATTATATATCACATTGAGCATAAATCATATGGGATTGGGGGTTTTAGATAATAATTTTTTTTATATGATTGTGACAATAATACTTAATTTATTACGACATGATGTTAAATTACATGGATCAATCCTTTCAAAAAAGCATAAATATTGAAACTCAAACAATGTAAGGTTTGATTGATGTTAAACCAGTTATATAGGATGCCTCTCAAACGCTTAATAAAAACATTCTAAAATATTTATTATATATTATATGATAATCTTATGGTGACACATTACTAACTTGAGTCAAGATAATACTCTTAATTCCCTCATATAAACCTTGAGTTGAGATTCTCATCTTAGTTTAAAAATTTCGTTGAGTCTAGATATACTCTTGATCCCATATATTTTGGCCTCCTGCTATTGAAAACCCCATTCTAAGATGCCACTAGCTTAGGAAACCCATGTGATAGGAATCAAATTACCAAAACCATCATCAGGTGATGATCATAAGGTGATTATTATAAACATCCCCTAGGTGATGAGCCTTAGACCACCCTTGTGATGAGTATAGGATAACCTTATACTGATGAGGAAAAGATGTATCATTCTTCTCTATTTAGGATATAGGTATGACTTTGGTGATAAGACATAGATGATCCACTCTCACTCACATGTTGATCATGATATTCCCTCAAATTATTACATGAGGAAGATAATTTGGGCCTCTTAGTTGGTGTAATAATCATTAAAAACATATCTTATTTAGTTAAAAACAAACAGGATGAGACCAAAAGGGATGATCATGTGTACGTCCCACACCCATAATTTATGGAGATCTTTTCGAATTCTCATTCACTATACATGTCATTAAACTACATCAAAGTGGCCCGTATGACTTGAACCTAAAAGGTAATATGTATCATATTAATTCATATAAAAATATGTGTGTTTTGATTCCCTTAATTAGGATATGTTTAAATACACCTTTATGGGCATGATCCATTTATCACAACCCAAAATTCCTCCCTGAATTGTGATAAACTCTATTGTTCTCAGCTATATAGATTTAAAACCTCATATCACCAACTGATAAGATAAATATAATGAGCCTATAATACAAATATATTTTCACATGAACAAAGGGATTTGATTATATTGTTGGAACTTGGGTAAAAACTTTCACACTATAAATTGGGAAGTATTCATTAATTCATCTTAAATATATAAGTGTACTTAATTAGGAAATAATACCCATGAAAAGCGTGTGGTGAGCCTGATCTCCCATATACTTGACTAACATTCATTTTGAATCATGGATAGCTTGAAACCATAGTGATAACATTAAATTGGAAATAAATTTAGTAAAACTTCTCCCATAAAACCATTAAAGATGAAGGTTTAATTAGTGTTTCCCTAGAAAACAAAATTACTTAAATATCATATGACTTTTGATCATGTATGAATTTTATCATCCATAAGACTCTACATGTATGATTTTTGTTCACATTGTAAGATTTTCACCCAAAATCCCATATGTCTTTATATTCCATTTGTCTTTTGAAACCTGTAATAATTATTTTCATAATACATTGAGAGGTTCCCAAAATTATCTTCTAAATAATATCATATAAATTTTTCTATAACCCTATAATAAGGGAATAATTTATGTGTTTCATATGATTTTGGGAAAATTACCATATATATATTTTATATTGTACCAAATTTTCATCCCATATGACATCAAAAGTATTATGGAATGAAATTGTTATAGAATGAAGGCTCAAAAATAAATTTATAGTTTGTGAAATTTGAGGAACCACCAAGGAAGAATATTTACACTATAAGATGAACAACTTCAATATAAAGATACATCTAGGATATCATGATTAATATTCTAACCACTCAATACTATGGCTATATGATCCCATTAATTCGATGAATAAGAGGTAGTGGGTCAAGGGAGAATTAATTTAAAAATGAAGGAGATTTAAATGTTGGTGCACATGATTATTTTCAACTCCCACCTTGAAGATAATTTGAAATGATATTACAAGTTCATGAATATTTCCAATGTGTGATTTGGTATCTATCACCCTTTAAAAAAATTTCTCTCTATTTCATATTATGCATAAAAATAGAAGATTGGTCGGTGGAAAAAACTGTAGATTCTCACACGTAGTTCTTCTATAATTTAAGAAGCCTAAAAGAGGTAGAGTTGAATTAAAATGAGAGTTGATTTATCCATTTATGGATATTATATTAGGTATAAATTCATAGTGTAAACTAGAAGATCACCCCATTTTGAGTCTTTTAAAATATATAAATTATTTTTGAATTTTCTTTGGAAATAATTTTCATGAATGTAGTTGGTTTTTTTCCTATTTGAATATACTTTTTTATAATTTTTTGAATATTTTTTTAAGATATAAATTAAAATAGATTATTTCTATATTTAAACTTATTTGGTGAGGTAGTTACTTTGAGAATAATGATTTTACTTAAATTTATATATATAGATTCCTTCAAGTAGTTGAATAAATTATATATAAGTAGAAAAAATTAAGGTATTGGTATATTAGTTGAAGTAGAATTAGCTATTTACCTAGAGGTTGTTGGGTGAGCATTGAGAAATTTAATTTGGTAAATTTTCTATGTAATAAATAAGGGAGCGTTTAATAGGTAAAAAATTATCCATTACTACTATTTCTTAATTTTATTTTCATACTTACTTTTAATACCATTTTCCTATTATTTTGAAAATTTTAATCTCCAATTCCTTTTAATTGAGGAATTTTTTTTTGTTTCATTTAATTTATTAACATAATAATTGAATTCTAGTTTCAATAATTATTTTAATAAATAAAAAATTATAAATGATTGTTTGGGATATTTTTTATTTATAAGCTGTTCAGGAAAATTCAATTATTTCAACTAGAATCAATGTAAAGGTGTTTTATTAATTTTATTTAATTTTTTTTCTATTTCCTTAATTTTAAATATCATTTAGTTCCATTAGACTATAAAATTTATAGAACTTATCACCCAATAGATAGAGATATTCGAATTACCCCTCTTCTTAGTATGAATATGAAAATGTACCAAAAAGAAATTTTTTTAAATTTTATATCTAAATAAATGATAATATAAATACAAAATAATTGGATTCATACTATAAAGACAATAAAAAATTATATAAAATACCCAGATGAACCTGTTGGCTACAAAATAAAATTTGGTTTCATTGAAAAATATAAAACAATTATCACATGTTAATATGTAAATCCATAAAATCACAATTAAGAACATAGTTATATTAGTTTTAACATAAATCCACCATGATTAAATTGTGTGAAATGAAACAAATGTATTTTACTTTTTCTTTAGCAGGGGTTATGAACAAATGGTATTTATATTCCAACTCCACTTTAATTAGTGATTTGAGTGAATTGAAAAAAATGTTGAGAATTTTTATATGATTTTAAGACTAATTTAATTAGTAAAAAATTTTGTGGGATTGAGAAAAAGAGGTGAAATTTTATGTGAATATTATGAGGTATTGAATATATTAAATTTTAGTTACCCCCAACATCACATTATTTAAAAATATTTGATCTAATATTTTTATCAACGACATTATCTTATTGATGGTAATATGATTAATACTTTTATAGAATAATATTTGGTTTAGAAAACCCTAAAAGATTCTAGTAATTTATTTCAATAATTGGCCGAAAATGGTAAAAATATTTAAAATAAGAGGCCTTTTACATGTCAAATCTACTCATGATTTACCTAATTACACTATTATTATAAGAAATATTATAATTCGACTGAATGATATTATAACCATGGTTAGGTATATGATGTTATAAAATACTTCCTAAATCCAACCCAAACAAAAAATGAGTTTTCAACTTCAATTACATTGTATAATTTGTGCTTCCAACGGTCATTTTAGTAATTAGTATCTATAAATTAAATAACTCTCTAAATATTGCATTTCATTTTTCTTGAAAATAAATAAATTAAACCAATAATAAATTAATTAATCCAAATAAAACATCAACTAAGGATGGAATAATTATTACCATGATATATTTATAAATCCTAAACAACAAAATTTATTTTTTCAAGTCCAATAAAGTTATTCCCAAACATGATTTTTAAGATAGAATTACAATTCTCTAGATGGAAGTATTTTCAAAGCTAAAAAACATATTCTAAAATATGAAACCATCCTTAAGGAATATTTTATACAAAAAATGATTATGATGAATATATTTATGGGAGAAATGGTATAATTATCCACTAATGTTAGTACAATGAGAAATAAAATTTGTTTATCTTTACTGTCACAACCTTAAGTGAATATTGATGGAAAATTCAATGAAAATGTGAGTAATATATAACATATGAGTGGCACTATATAGAAAAACCCAAAAATAATATTTACAAAACTTATTTTTAAAATTAATATTCTATATAGACTTACAAACATTTTATCTTGACACAGATCTTCTTAAAGAGAAGCTAATTTTAGTTGAAACTACTAAAAATTTAAAAAAATTTCTAAAATAAAAATTATTGTAAACAGAAGAATATTTTATTGAATGAACTGAAAATAATTGGGAAATAACGATAAGACATTATGTTTCTCTAAATTTACTCAAAATGATCAAGGGAGACTCAAAATATCACTTCCTTACCCTTGGATTAACCCCGTCCGAGGAAGAGTGTTGAGAGTGATTTAGATATATAATTTTTTCAAACTTTTGGGAAAGTTCAAGCCAATATCCATTATCATGAAGATGTGAAACAGATTCAAAGATAATATTTTTTTTGAAGGAAATGTGTTCTCATTAGAAGAAATTCAAGGGAGGATAGAAAGTGAAAAAAGAGATAAATTTTTCCTCTATGATTGAACATGTCCTTCTTGTTAAACACAATGACCCTAGAATTTTTATCATTACCTTCCCCAAAGGAGAGTGTTAATTAAATGAGTTCATGGTAGACTTAGGAGCTTTAATTACATTCATATGTCATTCTTTTTATTTATATGTATATGTTTGAGATTTATAACCTGATGTAATTATCATCAAATTATCCAACCAAATTATGACAACACCTTCAAGTATCATTGAGTATGTTTTTTAGTTAATATACAATTTTTTAAATTCTATATTTTAGAAATAAAAGTTGATTGGTTTAGTAAAAATGATCCTCTTATTCTTGGGAGAACCTTTTTAAAACTATTAATTCAATCATAAACGTTCACAAATGAATGTTTTCACTTTAAAATGGAAGATAATTATTAAAATTTAAAATATTTAATTATATGAAACACCCAATTGAAGATAACTTATCCCATCAAGTAAACATGATTGAATTTTTTTCCTTCGAGTTTTCTTTTATTTCACAAGTAATGAGTCATCAACTACTAAACCAAAAAATATTACTTTGATTCCATTAAAAACTAATGTATAAGATAGTGAAAATTATGTACATTAGAAAAGTATTAATTTTTAATCTTATGCATGTGATGTTGTTATAATTTCTAACTATTCTTTTTATTTCAATGAAATTTTTGAAACCATGGAAAATACTAAAATTATTTTTTATTTTCATTAATTGAATGACATTTTTTCAAGGTAAAAATGACCCAAGTCTATACAAATAATAAAAATTTATAATATAAATTCATATGTTTCATGATCTTTTGATTTGGCAAAAGTTTCTTAAAAATCATGCCTATAAACAGACTCATAAACATCTTATTATCTCTAACTTGAATATTAATTTTTTAAAATTTAGAATGAAATTTATTTTATCGAGTCACATAAAACATCTTTAACAAATGAAAATATCCCCATTGATTCATAACTGAAATGGTTTACTAAAAATATCAAATATGGTTTCTTTAGTGAAAATAAAAAATTCTTGAACATCATTGAAGAAAGGGATATCAAAATACTAAGGGAATGAATTTGTTTTGCATCCTTAAAGGAAACATGAATGATTTTGGATGGACTTTAGCTGATTTTATGAGAATTAATATTTTAGTGTGATTAGATAGAATCATATTAAATTAGAATTCAAGTATTATTAGAAAATTAAAATATTTATTAAACCAAAAAATTTTATAGGTTTTAAACACGGATGTGATGACCTTGTGAGATGGTAGAATAATTTTTCTTATTTCTGATAGAAAATTGGTGATTTATATCCATTATTTCCCCAAAAATAGTGTTTTTACAATTTCAAATGATGGATTTCGTGATTTTGTTCCTACATGGATCCCAAAGAAAAGGATAATGTGTATTATTTATACAAAATTCAATATTGTGTCTCATAAACAACATTTTCATCTCCCATTTCAAGAAAATGTTTTTATAGGTTAGCTAGACATACCCATTACCTTATTCTTAATGGACTATATGGTTATATTCAAATTGACATTATACCTTATGATCAAGAGAAAAGAACCTTCACTACTCAATTTTGTGATTTTTTCAACATAATAATGAAATTTGGTATATAAAATTACCCAAACACCATTAAAATATATATTATGTTCATTTTGAAGAATTATTTAGAAATATTTATGGATGTTTTTATAGATTCTTTTACAGTCTATGGATTGTATTTTGAAATATTTTTGAAAGGTTTGTTTTCCATTCTTAAAGATTTCATTGATAAAAACCTTATTCTAAATTATAAATAATTTCATTTCATGGTTTATAAAAGAATTTTCCATGGCCATGTTGTGTCTAAAGATGAAATTAAAGTTATCCAATCCACAATTGAGGTCTTTTCTTCACATCCATACCTAAAAACATTTGGATATGTGAGATCTTTTATTGGACATATTTATTTTTACAAGATATTTAAAAAATATTTTATTAAGAAAACATTGGTTTAATATAAATTATCTTAAAAGGGTACTAGTTTCTATTTGATGATAGTTTTAAACAATACTTTAGATATATGGAGAAAATATATTATCTCCCCCAATTTTCTATCCACTAAAATGATATTTTTCCATTTAATTGATGGTTCATGCATCTAATTTTTTCATTGGGACAATTTATAGTCAAAATATTTGAGAAGAAATCCCATGTGATAGACTATATAACTAGGAAATTAGATCAAAACAATTAAAAGTATATAATAACTGAGAAATAATATTAAGTTGTTATTTTTCATTCATTAGGTAAGATTAGATGTTATTTGTTAGGATCTAAAGTGATTGTTTTTATAGAATATTCTTCAATCATATTTTTAATGATAAAACTTTAGGATTTTTTTGTTGACATGGAATGATTTATTAATGGAGTTGGATAATGAAAAAAGGGATAAAAAATGAAGTGAAAATATTTTTGTTGGTAGTTTGAGAAGACTACCTTCTTAATTAGGAGATAAAATTTAGATATTTTCATCCATTAAATATACCATTCTTAATGAGGAATTACATATTTTTATGTGTCATATACCATGGTTTTTTATCTAATGAATTATTTTGATATTAATGATTTTGTCAATCAGTTTTCTATTAAATATTTTTATAATAATGTTATTGAGTCAAGGAAATACATTTGGATGATTCGTTCTTGTCACATTTTGGTAGATAATAAATAATTAGAAGAAGAATCCAAAATTCTAAATTTAAATAACTATTTATTTTTCCAATAATATATGAATTTTTATTAACATTAAAACTAAAATAATAGCCAAGAATATTCGTGAATCATTTTTGTTTTGTAACTCCATTTTTAGATAACATTTTGTGTTTTTTAAAACATGGGAAAACATCCAAATTCAGGGTAACGTTTCTAGAGGGAACGATATTCATAAATAACCCCCATTTTGTGATGTGTTAGGTATTAAATTTATTTATTTAATTGGTAAATTTCCTAATTATTTTGGATATATTTAAATATTAATATTTTTATTTTGTTTCTATTTCAGATAGTGGTAATCTCACTCGAGTTTACGATGTCAAAGTTAGTACTATGTTTTTGAGAAGAAATTTATTTCCTGATTTATTTTTCCAACTTTTATTTTAATGGATCATGGAATCAATCCTTTTTTGTATAATCCTAGAGAAACTTATATGAAAATATGGAGGTAATCGTTAGGTTTCTATAACATTTTTTATAAACTAATGAAATGGATGAGTTATAAAACATAAAAGATAACTGTATTTTGAAAACACATATACATCCTATTGGAAAATATTAAAGTTTTATATTGGATTATTCTCTTAAATATAGAACTTCATAAAAAAAATAATTTTAATTTTCCCATTTAAACTTTCTAGAGTAATTCATTTTACATTCTTATAAATCTAGAGAAAAAATAGTTTTGTCCTATTAAAACATGTAACATGAATCTTTATTCTACTAGAAGAGAAACAACATTTTCCATATTAGAGTTAAAAATGGATAAGAAATAATGCATATGATATCTCTAAGATTTATAAGGATGAAACCAATGTTTTTATTGATGGAATGTTTCTTAAAAAATAGTTTAAATAAGGATACAAAGTTTTGTTGTTTGAATCCATACCCATGATATTTCTAGGAAAATTTCATTCCAAATGGTTTATACATTTCTTTTTAACCCTTGTATTTTCATTTACTACTGTCCAAATTATGGAATTATAGAATGAAACAATATTCACAGTCCAGAGGAAAAGATTAAAACCTTTTATAGAGATTTTTATTATGCCACCATTGGAGGAGGATCTCCTTTAATAAGATGAGGAAAACTAAACATCAGGTTATGCCATAACTTCTTACTTATTTTTTTCTAGTCCAAAATTTTTTATTTTAATTTCTCATATGAATTATCACACATTGATAAAATTGAAAAAAAATAATTGTGGGTGTAGGAACATGATTATTATATTATTATTTTCATTTTTGTTGATGTTTTCTTCTTTTTAAATTTTTTTATTTCATCCTAAAAGTATTTGTGTTTTTTCATTCCTTTTTTATATTTTTGAAAAATTTTAGATCATATTGAATAATTTTTGAAACCCATGTTAATGAGTTAACTAACTTTAACCATGGAAATGAATTTAAATTAAGGATAAAACAATATTTATTTTAGATTAAAATTTTAGGAAAATTAATGAAAATATCATAGGATTTTTAATCATATTCCATAATCAATGTCCAAATTTTTCAATAATTCTTCTGTGGGGACTCCAAAATATTGTTTGACATAGTATTCAGGTTATTCTCAGTTATTACACGAATTGAAAACATCTTGTTTTAAAAAAAAATTATTTGTTTATATGAAACTGTGAGAGATTAATAAAATTTTGTTGATGACGACTAAGGAAAATTATTTTATTTTTAAATCCATATTTTGAAATGAACCCATTTATTTATTCCTTCCCATTAAATTTTAATTTTTTAAACCCTTATAAAACCATGAATTGGGTATTTCATTATAATACTATAATCTATATCCAAAACTGAAATATAAGTAAAATTCATGATCTTGTTGAACTCATGTGTTGCTTCCATGTGTATATAATGAACATGTTTGGTTTGTGGACAAATTAGATTTTGTTATATTGGATGGACCATTCATAATTATACGATATAAAAACAATTAAAAATTTAATTTTTATAAATAATATTGAAAAAAAGACTATAACTAGTAGATGATATTTTAATATCAATTTTATAAGTAATCAAAACCTAAGAATAAAGGATAACTCAATATTGGGATATTTTTTCACAGTGGATGTTAATCATTCCATCCAAATTAGGGAAACATCATTGTGTTTTGAGGGCCTAAAGTGTATTACCTCTAGTGGTGATCCACATGTGTTCCATTTATCATTAAACAACACTGACAAATCACTACGTTTAAGCATAACTAATTGATAATATTGTGTTACTCCCCTTTGATAGCTTTATATTACTACGAACTTGAAGGAATATCTATTTTTGTTCTTATTATTGAGAGGATGATAGGAGAGGGAAGAACATGATATGAATCCACTGGGCACAATTATTAACCTTCTATAGAATGTGATAGAAGTATATTTATTTTCCTAGGGTTATGGTTTAATACTTATTTAATTTTATTTGGTTACATTAGTAAAATATAAAACCCTATGAAACTACATACCATGTAATCAAATTATAATATTATTTTATTAAATTTTGTTCACTAAGTAGAACAATGATTAATATAATTTTATGGTCAGGAAAATTGATATTTATTGTTAGACATAATCTTAGTCCACTCATCCTCCTCACAATTTATTGAATACCCAAATGAATTTTGTTCTAATCATATAAAAATGAATAAATAATTTTTCCATATTCGATTAATTAAATAAATTATTTATTAAATAAATAAATATATATTTATTACATCGCGAATAACAAAAGATAAATAGATATTATATATTCATGTAATTAAAAAACAACCTTTTGAATATATATTTATTTAATATTTTCAATCATTTAATAAATCAAAATTTAATATTAACTACGACTCTATAAAATATAATTTATTCTAATTTTTAGATATACTTAATATTTAACTAATATAAAAGGAAGCACTTTTTTTGTGACCCACTATGTAAAGACCCGTAAATTTCAAGAAAAGTTTTTCTCTTATTTTATTTGGGATTTTACGAGTACACTGTTTCTTACGGCACATGATTCCGAGGCCCGGTGTGCCCGGAATCAATTTCCAAAGTTTAGCTCGGGTACATTCAGTGAACGATCGAGCGGGTTTTCCTAACTTTTGAACTGGTGCACGAAATCAAAATCTGAGGGCACCGATGAAACTGAAGTGCGGGTAATTGCTTAGTAACACCTTTTCAGAAGGTGCGTTTTCTCGGGAGGAGTTGTTAAAAATGTGAAGAATAAAAATATAGTTGTTTTACAATTATATTTTTATTACTCTACTGATGGGTTAAGTGTTATGGGAAAGGAAGTTGTGAGGAAGTTGGGGTGGGGCCCACATGAGACCCCACCTCCTTCAATTTCCCTAACACCCCATTAAACCCCCCTCTGGAAATTAATTATGTAACTTTCCCACTTCCCCTCTTTAATGCATACCAATTAAACACCCAATTAATTTTACAATGCAAGTAAATTAATTTGGTGAATTGAAATTGAATTTTGAAAATGTTGGCATGATTAATAAAATAAGGCAAAACCTTATTTTATTATGGTCGTTTGTTGTGTTGAGGATTTTGAGAGAGGGATCATTCTTTTCTCTGAAGAAGTTCATCATCCTCCTCTAAGAATGCGAAGAACACCGATGTGCCTTCCTTCGTTCTTCATCCCACGTCAAAGGAAGGGAGACGCCTCTCTTCCTCGGACGTTCTCCGTCAAACACATATGGAGCTTTACCTCGTGATGCTGTTTCCAGCGACGATCCTCGTTCGACAACTTCTTCGAGGTTAGGGTTTGTTTTTATGTTCGTGACTTATTTTGGCGTTCATGGTTAATTTTTTTAGTCGCCTGTTATCAAATTAACGAGAGGATGTCGGACCGCAGAAACACGACTAATCCTCCTCCCCTTTGTTGTTGTTCACCATCGGGGTTTGGAATGAAGGCGGCGCGGTGCAACAGCACCGCGCGGAAACGAGGAATAACATGTGGCGAAGGAGTGTGGCACCGTCGTGCTGCGTCGTTGAGGCCGAAAGAAGCCGAGGCCGGAGTAAGGCCGCGGTGGAGGGTCGCGGGGCCGTCGCGCCGTGCCAGAGTACCATGGAGGGCCGCGGCTGGGGCGGGCCGTGGCGGAGGGGCGTGGCGCCATCGTCCCGCACCGGTCGGACAAAGGCCGCGGTGGTGTAGGGAAGGGCAGCCAGAAATCTGGCCACCAGCGCAAGGGAAGGCAAGACCCACGGGGGGTCCTGCGGCGGCTCACCGGCCGACCATCACAGTCGGCCAGAATCGGGAAGGTCGGGGGTTTGTAACCCCCGGCGGTTGGAAAAGGGGTGGCTCCCCATGTGGGGGTCGCCATTTCAAACGAGGGGGGGCAGCGCCCCCCCCCCCCCCCTTTCCACGTCCGCTCGGCCAGTGCCGAGCCGCCCCGCTCGGCCAGCGCCGAGCCGCCCAGGCTGGACCGGCTGCACCGGGCCGGGCCACCTGCGCCGGGCAGGGCCGCCCCCGCCTGGCCGGACCCCCGCACCAGGCCGGGCCGGGCCGCTCCTAACCGGGCTGGACCTGGACCCTGGTCGGGTCGACCCGGTTTAGGCTGACCCAGGGGGGTATTGGGATGGGTCGGACCGGGCCCAAACCCCATGTTTTCGGAAAGATCCGTTAAAACGCCCATAACATGGGCTACGGACCTCCGATCGATGCACCGTCTATTGCGTAGCGATCCTTGGATCGAGATGGTCGTTTTGGTATATTACAGTCAAGGTTTCAGAGAACTTTGGGTACATCCGGATAGGTTTGAACACGAAACTAACCGGGCCCTCGGAGCAGAAACACTTATAACTTGAGCTCCAGATGTCTGATTGATGTGCCGTCGACTTTGTGGGATTCCTCATAGTGAGACAGTTCTTTTGGCTTACTCTGATCAAGGTTTGGATGCATTTGGAGTACGTTCGGGTTGGTTTTGACTTAAAAACCAACCGGGCCCCTCGGACGAAAAAGCCAATAACTCTTAGACCGAGCGTCCGATTAACGTGTCGTCTGTCACATTGAGTTCCTATTGACATGACATAACCTTGGGATACATCAACTCCGGACTTCGTGTTAGTTTATGTATCAACCCCTTGACTCATGGATCAGACCCTCCCGGAATCAAGCATGCTGTGTGCGGGAACCCTAGAGCTGGCTGCGACTGCGACGATGATGACGACTATACTGGTATCCTTCGTGGGTTCAGTAGTGACGACGACCATACTGAAATCCTCCATGGGTTCGATGACGATGACTACTGTTCTTGTATCCTGTGTGGGTCTGGCAGTACTACTGTTCTTGTATCTTATGTGGGTCCGACAGCATTTGACTCTGTACTTGTATCATACGTTGGTCCGGCAGAGTAGCTGGTCTTGTATCCTTTGTGGGTCCGACAGCTTAGCTGGTCTTGTATCCTATGTGGTTCCGACAACTTAGATGAATCAGTAGATACATCTGATCATCTCTATCATCTTATGAAGAAGTATACCTGTGTGAGCTGAGTCTTGACTTTCAATCATTATCTTCGATATGATTGTCTTGCTTTCCTGTGTGAATTGGGTTGTGATATCCTGTGTGGATTTGATTGTGCTATCCTATGTGGACTTGATCAAACTTGGGCTCAAATGATTGGAGCCGAACTGGAATTGACAACTTAGGTATATATATGGGCATATACCTAAGTAGAGTTTGTTGTTACTTCGTGATTGTAAATTTCATTTGTGGTTTATCCTTCGTGGATTTTGGGAGACCTTCGGGGGTCCCGGGGTACCTACTGAGTAGCGTATACTCACCCCTGCACGGGCTATGCCCACACTACATTGTGTTGGATGCAGACGACGGACAACGATGACCGAGGTAAGAGCTCGTGGAGATGGATGGTACTTGGAGGAGGATCACTGGATGAGACGTGCTCGGAGCGGACGGCTGGAGCCGAGGAGCAGAGGAGACTATCTGTACCCACCCTTCAGGTGGGATTTACGGAGGATGGTTTGGTGTTGCTGCTTTACTTTTCTGCTGCTGTACTCTCTTTTCAGTTGTACTTTATATTCAGTTGGGTTTGTATACTAGCCCATTTACTTTCCAACACTTACTATTATACTCAGTTTACTTAGTGTTTACTTCGGATTGCTTACTCTGTGGTGTTTGATTTCATACAAAAAGGAAATGCCTTCCCTTATATTGGGATTTACACCTTTAGTGCTAGTTGGCAGCCCCTGGACTATGGAAGGCATGCTTGGGTTAGTCACGGCACGGGTCCCGAGGACGGGTCGTGACAAATTGTTATCAGAGGAGTTCGGTTCTACCGCAGAACTTAGGACTCTGAACTTCTTCTATGTGAAGAAATAGTGTTAAGGGTATTGAGTGTGGTTATCAGTCCAGGGAGTCCAGTGTTAGTGCAGCGGCTGACGTATCCATACACCAGGACAATGACTTCTGATTTCCGACTTAATGCACGACGACATTGATTGCATGTGTGTTTCAAAAGATTTTTTTGTGATTACTTTGTGTCAGCTCACCAGGTATACTGTTTTGACCGTGGCACACTTGTCTCTTTTTAGGATGGCCCCACGACGGAATCCAGCTAGGGTTTCGAGATTTGTGCGAGACGACAGCCCACCGAGCGATGAGGACTTGGTGCAGGGCCCTTTTACAACGGAGGCACTAGCAGTACCTCTACCTGCCGAGCCACCGATGCCACCAGCCCCAGCCGCTGAGAGTGAACGTCACCTTAGTCCACTGCATGAGTTTCAGCATCAGAGGCCGCACAGGTTCCACAGGGAGACGGACCCTCTGGCATCTGAGGATTGGCTGGAGGATATTGTTCAAGTTTTCAGGTTAGTAGGGACACCAGCTGACCTCATGGTGACCCTTGCAGCGAGTCTCCAGCACGCGGCAACAGGTAGATGGTGGATCTTGATGCTCCACGTGCACGACGAGGCATCTCTCCTTTGGTCAGACTCCGAGATCCTCTTTCGCTCGGAGTTCATCCCAGCCACCCTCAGTGCGGTGCACATTGAGAAGCTACTACAGCTGCGGCAGGGAAGAATGAAGGTAGCCCAGTACTCGGTGAGATTTACCGATCTATCGCGCTATTCCACGGACATGGTACAAGACCCATTCTTCTGGGCCTGGACCTTCGAGCAGGGACTAAGGCATGTGATCAGGGCATCGATGATCTCCCTCTACATTCCGATGTAGGAAGGAGTACTGGAGCGATCCCTTCTTGTAGAGAGCTTTTTTGCTGAGCCTACACCAGCAGCGAGACCTACCGCAGGGCGGTACATAGCCGAGTCTTCTGCAGCTGGCAGTCGACGGATGTCACAGGGGTTCAGGCAGACCAGACCATCAGGCGAGCGACCTTAGGATACTGGCTCGGATGTGCGGGGTGCATGCAGTAGAGCCAGCCTTTCGAGGAGCTGACAGTGCTATGCATGCAGTAGGCAGGGCCACATGGCTCGTGACTGCCCGACCCGCCATGCAGAGGAGCAACAGATAGTTGAGGGACCACCCAGGAAGAGGCAGAGGTTCGACCATGGCTATCCGCAGGGAGTAGGCGGATGAGGCAGAGGAGCTGGCCGAGCAGCAGGTGGTGGGCGATGCTTTGATGCTCTACCAACACCACCACCATGAGTTGTACCGCGACCACATGGAGCCGGCGGACAGAGGCAGGCTCAACTTCAAGCAGCGGAGTCCTATGACCACAACGCACCAGAGATGATTCGAGGTACTATCTCTGTCTACTACACCCTTGCTGCAGTTCTTATAGACACAGGAGCGGGTCATTATTTCATTGTCGCTGCCCTTGTTCAGAGCTCGGAGATTCTGACAGAGCCGTTGGCTCGATCCTTACTGCTAGAGACTCTTACGGGAGCAGACTTGATGATTACGCACTGGTGCCGGCAGTGTGAGCTTACTCTAGGAGGGTAGAGATTCATCTAGGATCTTCTTGTGGCGACGTCGAGGCCTTAAGACATCATCTTGGACATGGATTAGTTATCTATGGTCCATGTTCAGATCGACTATATTAGGCGCAAGGTGCGGTGTGTCCGCACCGATGGGAGCATGTTCACCTTCACCGGTGAGAAGGGAGCCTTTGCAGTGCAGTATGGACTCACTCAGAGGAGAGGAAAGACGACCAATCATCAGTTGACTAGCCTCATCCTAGGAGCAGTTGACGTGAGGAGTCCGAGTTTTCCTGTAGTGGTGGATCAGTATGCAGACGTTTTTCTTGCCGACGTTCCAGGACTACCACCTCGTAGAGAGGTAGAATTATATATTGACCTATACCCCGGGACAACCCCAATATCCACACCAGCATATTGGATGGCTCCCGTTGATCTTGGAGAGCTACAGGTACAGCTGGAGGACTTGTAGGGAAAGGGATTCATTCGACCCAGGGTTTCACCCTGGGCTTCCCCGATATTGTTCGCCAAGAAGGCAGATGGGAGCTTTTGACTGCGTGTCAATTACCATCACCTGAACCAGGTGACCATGAGGAAAAAATATTTATTACCGAGGATTAACGACCTCTTCGATTAGCTCAAGGGAGCACAGTGGTTCTCGAAGATAGACCTGAGGTCAGGCTATCATCAGCTCAGAGTTCGAGACGAGGATGTGCAGAAGACAACCTTCAGATGTCGGTATGGCCACTATGAGTTCTTGGTTATGCCTTTTGGCATAACCAATTCTCCAGCAGTGTTCATGAGTCTCATGAACATGATCTTTCAGCCTTACCTTGATCGATTTGTCGTAGTCTTCATCGATGACATATTGATATACACGACCACTGAGGAGGAGCACGCCTACCACTTTCGGGTTGTACTAGACGTACTCCAAGAGCACCAGATTTATGGTAAGCTCTCGATGTGTCAGTTCTAGATACGTGAGGTCCACTTCTTAGGACACGCCATCTTTGAGGGGGGATTTGATGTGGATCCTGCAAAGATCGAGCCAGTGCTAGCTTGGGAGCCACCTAGGAGTGTGACAGAGGTGTGGAGTTTCCTAGGTTTGGTTGGGTACTACCGGAGATTTGTGCTAGACTTCTCCAGAGTTACGACACCACTTTCATATTTGAAGAATAAGGGTAAACCCTTAATGTGGTAAGATAGATGTCAGTAGAGCTTCTAGGAGCTGAGACATAGATTGACCAGCGCACCCATCTTGAGGCTACCAGAAGAGGGAGTAGGGTACGTAGTCTACTACGATGCATCAGGGACCAGAATCGGGTGTGTCTGGATGCAAGAGCAGGCAGTGATCGCCTATGGATCATGACAGTTGAGTTAGTATGAGCAGAACTATGCTACACATGGCCTGGAGTTAGAAACAGTGGTATTCGCTCTGAAGATGTGGCGGCACTATCTGATGGGAGAGCACTTTACATTCTACTCTGACCACCAGAGTCTCAGGTACATCTTCTCGCAGAAGGACCTGAACCTGAGACTGCGGTGATGGATAGAATTCCTCTAGGACCATGACTTTGAGAACATCTATACTCTTGGAAAGGGGAATGTAGTAGCCGATGCTCTCAGTACGAGGACGGGCATTCAACTACTTGGAGAGGCGACAGAGCAGCTTGCTGCTTTGTAGATATCCTTCGTGGATAGAGATGGGGTAGCCTTCCTTAAATCGCTCACAGTAACACCTCCACTTCTTCAGTGGGTCAGAGAGGCACAAAGTGGGGATGTTGACTGTGAGACGCGGTGTGCACAGATTTCAGCATAACAGGCACCTGATGGCTTTTCTGTAGGAGGAGAGCACGTCATCCTTTTCAGAGGACATACCATCGTACCAGCTACTTTACAGGAGTAGGTGTTGAGAGAATTTCATACTACCCCTTTAGCGGTACATCCAGGAGTGGCGAAGATGTACTAGGATCTCAGACAATAGCACTGGTGTCCGGGTATGAAGAAGGTTGTGGTAGAATTCGTTTCTCGATGCCTCACCTTCTAGCAGGTGAAGGCGGAGCACCAGGTACCAGCAGGCTTGGTACAACCCTTGGAGGTCCCGGAGTGGAAGTGGGATGGGATATCTATGGATTTCTTGATTGGGATTCCACGTACTTCTAGAGGAAACGACTCCATTTGGGTGATTGTAGACCGACTCACCAAATCTGCTCACTTTTTACCTATTAGAGAGCCGGGCTCAGTGGAGAGATTAGGATGCCTCTACGTTCAAGAGATCGTACGACTTCATGGTGTGACATCATCTATCATCTCTGATCATGACACTCTATTTACTTCCCGGCTTTGGAAGGGGTTGCAGGAGGCATTCGGGACGCAACTACGTCTGAGCACCGCCTTTCACCCTCAGACGGATGGTCAGACGGAGAGGACCATTCAGACTCTCGATGACATGCTCCGTGCATGTGTCCTCAACTTTGGTCGCCACTGGGAGGATCACCTACCCTTGGTGGAGTTTGCGTACAACAACAGCTAACACTCCACCATCGAGATGTCACCATATGTGGCATTGTATGACCAACCTTACAGATCACCTATGTGCTGGACAGACCCTGGGGAGTCAGCACTTGTGGGACTAGAGATGGTCCAGGCCATGACATAGAAGGTCCAGGTCATCCAGGAGTGGATGAGGACAACTCAGAGCCGAGAAAAATCTTAAGCTGGCATGAGGTGGAGACCACTAGAGTTCGAGGATGGCGATCACATTTTCTTTCAGGTCTTACCTCGGCGTGGAATACATAGATTTGGATGGGGTGACAAGTTATCTCCGTGCTTCATCGGACCATTCCAGGTTCTCAGCAGGATAAGTGAGGTGGACTATCACCTGGTTTTACCACCTCTGTTGCACCGGGTGCACGACTTCTTCCGCGTATCTTAGTTGAGGAGATACGCGCACGACTCGACGCATATCATCGACCATGGGGAGCTGGACATTGATGACGGGGCGACTTTTGTGGAGGTCCCTGTAACACCCTGAGATTTTATGAAAAATATTCTTTTTAATTAATGTCTTTTGTTGTACGCTACACCAAAAGGAGCTTGCACAACACTCATCCCTGACTTTCCTTACATTACACATAATCACGACCTTCCTTGATAGCGTGTGTAGTATGCAATACCGAGTTTCACTAAACGAGATATTATTATAATATTATCATGAACTAGCCGTTATGAATATTAATACCCACTTTTTGAAATTTTATAAATTTTATCTTTCAAAATGGACTTCATTTTTTGATTTGGAATATCGAAATTAGCATAGGGTAAAATGTTTTACTTTTCGGATAACTTTCATTTTCTGATGAATAGTGAAAATTACTAAATTTTAATTAAAAACAACCTTTTTAATCGAAATAATTAATAGTGATAAGTTATTAATTTTAGTGGTTTTAAAGTATATTTTAAATATATTTTTACAATTTAATACAATGTTGTTCATTGGATGTAATTTCACATTTAAACCAGACATAAACAAGTGTCAATCTTTTGATAGTTATTATCTTTTAAGAACACGCTATTTGTTTTGATGACGGGAATTAATTTTCATATTAATTAATGCAACTGATATGTTTTGAATTTGGTAAAATAGAAATCATTTTTGAATTCATAATATCAAATATAGCTTAGGCCTAATTTATGGTATTTTTCTGGAAACTTTCATTTTTTTATGATTAGTGAAACCACTAAGTGGTAGTTAAAAAAATGAATTTTCCATAAAACATAATTTTACCGCCTCTGTGAGTAGAATTTAGAAAATCTGGGAGGCACAGTTAATATCAAGGAATAAAATGTGGTTCAATGAGATGAAAATAATTTTTGGTAAATAGTAACTTTTTACTTTTTTTTTACCACGGTTAAAAGTAAATAGGGTAATTAAGGGTAAAAATGATATTATTATTACCCTAAAACATGTCCTAATTCTATTGGATAAGTGTAATTCGGCCAAAAACAACCTTAGGAATTAAATATTACCATTTAGGCCCACTTAGATTAGATTAGGACATTTATTATTAATTTATTTAAAGAAGGGTTAAAATAGTTAAAATCAAAGTTTAATAACTAAATCATTTTTAATATAGGGTTATACATAAGATAAATTCGACTATAAAAATTCATTAGAAATAT
Source organism: Viscum album (assembly GCA_963277665.1). Taxonomy (NCBI): domain Eukaryota; kingdom Viridiplantae; phylum Streptophyta; class Magnoliopsida; order Santalales; family Viscaceae; genus Viscum; species Viscum album. The sequence continues at coordinate 691,912,723 of OY728161.1, read as the reverse complement.
AAAAAGATTTACTACATAATGGTATTTTATTTGTAATTTTTAGACTTAAAATAATTTAATTTATTTATGACACAATGAGGATACAGTAATTATCTTATTAATGAAATATTGACATAATTGATGTTTTAAATACCCATATAAATAGAATTTGAGAATTTTTATGAATTATAATAATTTTATATGTTAATATGATATGTTATTATTGATTTAATTAACTTTTTTCGAACTAATCATTATGTTTTTATGTTCACAAAAATCAATTACCAAATAGTGTCAAAATGGACATAAAATAGTTTTTAAAACAAATATTATATTATTAATTGTTATTATATTCTTAAAAATCTATGGTTCGGCCAAGATAATTATATCATTATAGGTATATCATTAATGGACCACTTGGGGGTGTCTTGTATGTATATGGTAAGTTTATTAACTATATAATATAAAAATACAAAGTGACATGGTAAATGTCAATCTAATTAACTAAGAGTTAAAACTAAAAGTTATGGTTAATATAATGAACTAAACTTGTCTAAATTCTATTGGATGAGAGGATTTAGACCCATACCCACCTTTTCTTCTAAATAAATCAATTTGGAGCTATTAAAAACCGAATATGACTTTATAATAAAATAATATTTTTAGTTATTCCAAAGGTGCCCCTCTCCTCCCTTATAAAAGGGCACCTCCTCCCTCTCTTCCTCACACCACTTTGAGCCTTCAAGCTCGGCCAACCCCTGCCAAATTGTCTTCTACACTTCCCTAGAAACATCCTAGTGGTCCTGGTTTTCTTAAAAGACCAATTTTAGTTCCCTAAAAGGAGGTCTCAAAGAGGCGCTTCAAGGAAGAGGTAATGTCCGTTACCGATTCTTTCAACTTTATTTCTTCTTAAACTTCTTCTTATTTAGTTGTTTCATTATGAAGTAATAACATCAGTATCACTCATATACTGATATGTTATTATAAGTATGAAACAACCCTATTTCACCATCTATCCATCCTACAGAAAACGAAATCACCGCGCGTGCGTACGTACGAAATACCGACTCCACGCCGTGGTGTAATCTATTTTCCACCACCACCTTACTTGGATGGGTATAATGGTGAAAATAAATAACTATATATGATTATTGTAAAGTATTATTTATTCTGTAATAGTATACATAAACTCCAATAAAATTACACGATCATGGGAACGATATCATCGCTCGTGCGTACGTACGGAATACCGTCTCCACGACGCGATGAGATTCATTCACAATGATTAACCATTCATAAATGATTATAAAGTATATATAATAAGTAATCATGAAATATATGACATAATAATGATACTGGATTTATGTATATATATATGTATGTCATCCAATTAATTCCATTAAATTCAATGAGGAAACGAAAACAACGTTCATGCGTACGTACGACCTACCGTCTCCATGAACGGTGTATTTCGTTCCATTTATCAATCTATTATATATATGTATATTCTGAATATATATTATACATAAATCATGTTTTATATTCTGGAATTAAGTAATCATGATCTAAGTAATCATATGAATAATTACAAGTCAAAACACGAACGACAAATGAAACGATTTTACCCAAAACGCTCTTTAACATGGAATTTACAAAAGAACGGGTAATATAAAGTCATAAGTGAACCATATATGATATCATAAAAATTAATATGATTCTTTAATAAGTCAATGATATTATCTAAATCATTATACAGGAGGTTCGGATACGTACGAAGCATATCAGACCTAAGGTAAGAGATAAATATTCCAATCTCATTCTTATCCGAGATTGTTTATTCATAAATATTTACTGGGGTTATTGTTATTATCCATGTACATGTTTTATAAAAATGTTTTCATGTATGTTTAAAGTCATTTTTCCCATTTTTTACTTTTACTACATGGTATGTAAGGAATCTTTCTTTTGTTTTATGTTACGAGGTACTTTTTGACTTTTCTGGAAAAAGTACGAGAAGAATTTTTTTTAACTTATACGGACCGAACAGATTTTTACAGTTTTATAAAGCATTATTTTCGTGAAGCTTCATCCAAAATATTTCATGACTATTTTCAAGAAAATCATTTTATTTTAAAATTGCTTGACATTTTGTGAAAAGATAATGATTTTGAAGAAAAAAGGATATTTTCCTCAGGAATTCATTTCAAGTGTTTTATCAAAACCATTTTTCATCTAAGATGAAATTATTTCATATGTGTATGTTTCAAGTATCATGTCTCTATGATTTACATGGTTTCAATTTTCTTATTTTGAAATGATATCCATTTCTTTTATATGGATTATTTTATGATGGGATAATGTTTATGAAACCCATTTTATTTATTGGGTTATTATGAATGATGTATGTTTATTTTGTGACACAAGTAAGAATTATTTCATTATGAAAAGGGTGGGACCTATATCTCCATACAATGCATTGGGTAAAGATTTATATCTCATGAGATAGACATGGATGTAATGGTAAGTTAATCTGGTTCTGTATTACAGGACTGGAACGAGGAGTGAACTCGATTCAGAAAGGGACTTTGTCCACTAAGATGGTCTTGGCAGCAATGCCTTGGATACTATGGAAATCATTACATGTGATTAATGGATGCCACAATTACATGTTTTATTCCCATGCTATTTTATCATGATTTATGTACCATTATGATCTATGCCTTATGTACTTCCATGTTTTAAGTCGTTGCTCAAGATTTTGATGTTTAAACATTATGTTCATGTTTTTAAGTTCAAATGTATATGGTATGTTTTATTTTACTCATGTTTACCCTTACTGAGCATTTGAGCTCACCCTTTTTATGTTTTATTTTACCTTAGGATTAAAAGAAAGGTTTTAGGTAAGGAAACAAAAGGTGGAAGATCTTTTTGGGAGATGTTGAAGATGTTTCACCGCGATTAGAAGATTACATTCCAAGTTTCCAAAGACACTAAACTATTACGGTCCTTGTGTGTCAGTTTTTGTTATGTATTATGTATTCCGCAAAAGTAATGTAATATATATGTACGTCAAGCTTCAGGTCTCTATAGTTGGTATCAGAGGAAAGGTTTAGTCAACCTTTAGAAACTAGGATGCGAGAACTTTAGTGAGATCCCTAGAGATATTTCTAAGGTATGTCTAGGGATGTACCTAAGGTTCAGTATATGTATAGGTTATAGTCCTATAATTACGGTAATGATCTTAGAATTAAACCTAAGATGTTAGATATTGAAGTTACTCTCCCTTTATTATGTTGTTTTCCCTAGCATGATTTTTGCCTCTCACACTATTCTTTTTGGGTTTTAGACGATGGCTGGTACCCGAAGAAACTGTGTTGATCAATGCAATGGACAATGCAATGATTTTCCTCCTAAACAAACAAATGTTATCAGATATGGAGTGAAAAATCTTATTGTTATACTTACACAAGCTATGAATCATTCTGGACTTCCAAATAAACAGAGAAGGGAACAATATTCTATTGAGCCCTTCATGAGGCAACATCCACCTTCTTTCAGTGGGTCTTCTGATCCACTTGTTGCTGAACAATGGATCAGTACCACTGAAAAGATATTTTCAGTTCTTCAATGTTCTGAACATGATAAAGTCATCTTAGCAGTATATTGTTTGGAAGGTGAAGCTGATCAATGGTGGAATCTCATCAAGAATACGAGGCCAAGAGATGAAATTGAGTCCATGGAATGGGACGAGTTCAAGAACTTATTTTTAAATAAGTACTTCCCTTGTATTCTTTGAACAAAGATAGAGAAAGAGTTTCTTGAACTAAAGAAAAAGGATTATGAATCTGTTGGTTTATACGAAGCGAATTTTACAAGGCTTTCAAGGTATGCATCTGGCATTATCATCTAACCTGAAAGTAAAGTTGATCGATTCTTAAGTGGCTTAAAACCAAATCTTCTAAGGGAATTAGCTATAAGAGACTTCAGTAGCTATGAATAAATTGTGCATTGTGCTATCAAGGTAGAAATGGAAGTTGGTGTTACTTATCCGTCTCAAAGTTTTGACAAGAAACGAAATATGGAGTTCAAGGAGAAATCTCAGAATAATGGTGAAAAAAGTATGAATGTTTCCTTATGCTCAAAGTGTGGAAAGAAGCATGGTGTAGATTGTCTTAAAGGGACTAGAAAATGTTTCAAGTGTGGAAAAGAAGGTCATCGAGTAGCTGAGTGTCGAAGTAATAGAAAAAGGGTTTCTAATGATGTGAATAAAGAAAAGACTACAGAGAACGCACCACCAACACTTCAATGCTTCAAGTGCAAGGAAATGGGGAATTATGCTAATAAATTCCCTAATCCAAGGGTTAGTGATGATCGACATGAGAAGCCACTTAAGGCAAAGGACAAAGGGAATTCACATGCGATCACTATTGGCGATGCTGAATATGACAACGATGTGGTGGAATGATTAAGTGTTTATGTAATGGGATTCCAAAATAATGGTGTATATAGTATCGTGAAATATTGGAATATTTATGTATTGGTCTATTGTGGTTTTCAATAATTTTATGGTACCGGTAACCATGGAAAGTGATTGAGATATTTTTGGAAAAAAGATGATATGCACATAATGAAGGGATAACAAGAAAATGAAATGTTTGAAAGTATTCATGAGCTCATGACTGATATAAGGAAATAGTTATATCATGGTTTGAGGTTTTGGTATGTGAAAAGAGTTAACTTTTGACAGCACTCATGTTTTCACTAAGATTCAATGGATATTCATTTTTCAAGAGAATACATGATTAAGGCCTTCGAATGTTTGGAATGTAATCAGCAAGACATATCTCATGATATATGGGGATCAACGATGGTATTAACATGCTTGTTGTATGAACTCTTTGGTAATCGTTTTCACTATAATATGAGATTGGACATGAGTATTTTGGATAAGCCTAAAGATTGGAATGGATTATGTTGGACATAAGTTAGTATTTTTTAAGGATAGAAGTTTTTTTTTGATACTATTAATGGGATGTTATTGTAATGTAGTTTTAGAAAAAGGAAAACCTGCAGGATGGGCGACAGCCCATCGCGTCGGACAAGGCTGTGGGAATCGAACCCACAACCGAAGTGCGACTGGCCTTTATCTCCTACCACTGGCCTACTAGAAGTCCCTGTTTAGTAGAAACTAGTTTTATTATATTAACCAATATGATATATGAAGTATAAGTCTATTTTAGGAACCATATATGATTAATCTCACTATAGATGGACTTATGTGTTTTTTGGATAACTTTTCTAACATTTTGTTTGAGACAGATGGAATGACCCATCATTCTATCACATGATCTGCTAACACATCACAAATGACAAATTCAACTTCATTTCTTTAAGAGATGAATGGGAAATTTTCCAGAGAAATACCAACGGTGTGACTGTACCAAAATCACAAAAGTATTTCTTCTAATTCTAATTTCATCAATTTTAGGGAAATGATATTGAAAACCAAAAATGTTGTCCTAGTGATCTTATATCTGATGAATCAGATGGTACCTTAGATCGTCACAAATTTATGGCTTTTTCATTGTTCGATTTTTCATATCCATGGTCTCTACCACTCTCCATCATAACTTTATGGTTAGATTTTTCTTTCATATCCATATTTTCACCTATGTTCTCCTATATGGAAACCCAGTGATGAGTTAATTTGGGTAACCGTTACGTTTCATACTTTAGATTTTAAAGCCATGTTTTGGTATTCCTTTTTACGATGTGAGTTTACATTAAAGAAACTTTTGAGTAGTAAACCATTTATAACCCCGACGAATTTCGAGGGTGAAATTCATTTTAAGGGGGGTAGAATGTAACACCCTGAGATTTTATGAAAAATATTCTTTTTAATTAATATCTTGTGTTGTACGTTACACCAAAAGGATATTTCACAACACTCATCCCTGACTTTCCTTGCATTACACACAATCACGACCTTCCTCGATAGCGTGTGTAGTACGCAATACTGAGTTTCACTAAACGAGATATTATTATAATATTATTATGAACTAGCCGTTATGAATAGTAATAACCACTTTTTGAAATTTTATAAATTTTATCTTTCAAAATGTACTTCATTTTTGGATTCGGAATATCGAAATTAGCTTAGGGTGAAATTTTGGTACTTTTCAGATAACTTTCATTTTCTGATGAATAGTGAAAATTACTAAATTTTATTTAAAAACAACCTTTTTAATCAAAATAATTAATAGTGATAAATTATTAATTTGATCTGTTTTAAAGTATATTTAGAATATATTTTTACAATTTAATACAATGTTGGTCATTGGATGTAATTTCACATTTAAACCAGACATAAACAAGTGTCAATCTTTTGATAGTTATTATCTCTTAAGAACACGCTATTTGTTATGACGACAAGAATTAATTATTAAATTAATTAATGCAACTGATATGTTTTGAATTTGGTAAAATAGAAATCATTTTTGAATTCATAATATAAAATATATCATAGGCCTAATTTTTGGTATTTTTATGGAAACTTTCATTTTTTGATGAATAGTGAAACTACTAAGTGGTAGTTAAAAAAAAAGAATTTTTTATAAAACTTAATTTTACCACTTATATGAGTGGAATTTCAAAAATTTGAGAGACATGGTTAATATCAACGACTAAAATTTGGTTCAATGAGATGAAAATAATTTTTGGTAAATAGTAACTTTTTACTTTTTTTACCACGGTTAAACGTAAATAGGGTAATTAAGGGTAAAAATGATATTATTATTACCCTAACACATATTCTAATTCTATTGGATAAGTGTAATTCCGCCAAAAACAACCTTAGAAATAAAATATGACCATTTAGGCCCACATGGATTAGATTAGGATATTTATTATTAATTTATTTAAAGAAGGGTTAAAATAGTTAAAATCAAAGTTTAATAACAAAATAATTTTTAATATAGGGTTATACATACGATAAAATCGACTATAAATATTAATTATAAAGATAAAATAATTTACTACATAATGGTATTTTATTTGTAATTTTTAGACTTAAAATAATTTAATTTATTTTTGACACAATGATGATGTGGTAATTATCTTATTAATGAAATATTGACATAATTGATGTTATAAATACCCAAATAAATGTAATTTGAGACTTTTTATAGATTAAAATTATTTTATATGTTAATATGACATGTTAGTATTGCTTTAATTAACTTTTTTCGAACTAATCATTTTGTTTTTATTTTCACAAAAATCAATTACCAAATAGTGTCAAAATTGACATAAAATAGTTTTTAAAACAAATATTATATTATTAATTGTTAGTATATTCCTAAAAATCGAAGGTTCGGAAAAGATACTTATATCATTATTGGTTTATCATTAATGGACTACTTGGGGGTCTCTTGGATGTATATGTTAAGTTTATTAACTATATAATATAAAAATACAAAGTGACATGGTAAATGTCAATCTAATTAACTAAGAGTTAAAACTAAAAGTTAAGTTTAATATAATGACCTAAACTTGTCTAACTTCTATTTTATGAGAGTATTTAGACCCATACCCACCTTATCTTCGAAATAAATCAATTTGTATCTATTAAAAACCGAATATTACTTTATAATAAAATAATATTTTTAGTTATTCCAAAGGTGCCCCTCTCCTCCCATATAAAAGGGCACCTCCTCCCTCTCTTCCTCACACCACATTGAGCCTTCAATCTCGTCCAAAACCTGACAAATTCTCTTCTCCACTTCCCTAGAAACATCTTAGAGGTCCTGATATTCTTTAAAGACCAATTTTAGTGCCCTAAATGGAGGTCTCAAAGAGGCGCTTCAAAGAAGAGGTAATGTTCGTTACCGATTCTTTCAACTTTATTTCTTCTTCCACTTATTATTTTTAGTTGTTTAATTATAAAGTAATAACATCAGTATCACTCATATACTGATATTTAATTATAAGTATGAAACAACCCTATTTCATCATCTATCCATCCTACGGAAAATGAAATCACCGCGCATGCGTACCTATGGAATACCATCTCCATGCCGCAGTGTAATCTATTTTCCACCACCACCTTACTTGGATGGGTATAATGGTGCAAATAAATAACTATATATGATTATTTTAAAGTATTATTGATTCTGTAATAGTTTACATACACTCCAATAAAATTCCACGACCATGGGAATGATATCATCGCTTGTGCGTACGTACGAAATACCGTCTCCACGACGCGATGAGATTAATTCTCAATGATTAACCATTCATAAATGATTATAGAGTATATATAATAAGTAATCATGAAATATATTAAATAATAATGATACTGTATTTATTTATATATATATGTATGTCATCCAATTAATTCCTTTCAATTCAATGAGGAAACGAAAACAACTTTCATGCGTACATACGGCCTACCGTCTCCATGAACGGTGTATTTATTTCCATTTATTGATCTATTATATATATGTATATTCTGAATATATATTATATATAAATCATGTTTTATATTATGAAATTAAGTAATCGTGATCTAAGTAATCATATGAATAATTACAAGTCAAAACACGGATGACAAATGAAACGATTTTACCCAAAACGCTCTTTAACATGGAATTTACAAAAGAACGGGTAATATAAAGTCATAAGTGAACCATATATGATATCATAACAATTAATATGATTCTGTAATAATTCAATGACATTATATAAATCATTATACAGCAGGTTCGGATACGTACGAACCATATCGGACCTAAGGTAAGGGATAAATATTCTAATCTCATTCTTATCCGAGATTGTTTATTCGTAAATATTTACTGGGGTTATTGTTATTATCTATTTAAATGCATTATAAAAATGTTTTCATGTATGTTTAAAGTCCATTTTACCAATTTTTGTCTTTTACTACATGGTATGTAAGGAATCTTTCTTTTGTTTTACGTTACGAGGTACATTTTGACTTTTCCGGCAAAAGTACGAGAATAATGTTTTTTTAACTTATACGGCCCGAACAGATTTTTACGGTTTTATAAAGCCTTATTTTCATGAAGATTCCTCCAAAGGATTTCATGACTATTTTCAACAAAATCATTTTCTTTTAAAATTTCTTGACATTTTGTGAAAAGAGAATGATTTTGAAGAAAAAAAGATATTTTCCTCAAGAATTCATTTCATGTGTTTTATCAAAACCATTTTTAATCTAAGATGACATTATTTCATATGTGTATGTTTCAAGTATCATGTCTCTATGATATACATGGTTTCACTTTTCTTATTATGAAATGATATCCATTTCTTTTATATGGATTATTTGATGATGGGATGATGTTTATGAAACCCGTTTTATTTATTGGGTTATTATGAATGATGTATGTTTATTTTGTGGAACAAGTAAGAAAGATTTAATTATGAGATGGGTGGGACCAATATCTCCCTCAAATGCATTGGGTAAAGATTTTTATCTCATGAGATAGACATGGCTGGAAAGGTAAGTTAATCCCGTTCAGTATTACAGGATTGGAACGAGGAGTGAACTTGATTCAGAAAGGAACTTTGTCCACTAAGATGGTCTTGGCAGTAATGCCTTGGCTACTATGGAAATCATTACATGTGCTAAATGGATTCCAAAATTACATGTTTTATTCCCATGCTATTTTATCATGATCTATGTACTATTATGATCTATGCCTTATGTACTTCTATGTTTTAAGTCGTTTCTCAAGATTTTGATGTTTAAAGATTATGTTCATGTTTTTAAGTTCAAATGTATATGGTATGTTTTATTTTATCCATGCTTACCCTTACTGAGCATTTTAGCTCACCCTTTCTATGTTTTATTTTCCCCCAGGATTAAAAGAAATGTTTTAGGTAAGGAAAAAATTTGGAAGATCTTTATGGGAGATGTTGAAGATCTTTCACCACGATTAGAAGATTACGTTACAAGTTTCAAAAGACACTAAACTATTACGGTCCTTTTGTGTCTGTTTTTGTTATTTATTATGTATTCTGCAAAAGTAATGTAATATCTATGTACGTCAAGTTTCGGGTCTCTACAGTCCCGATGGAGATCGTGGATTTACAGGAGCGGGTCCTATGTGGGTGGTTGATTCCTCTAGTGCGCATCAGGTGGAAGCACGGGAACCTCCAGGAGAGCACTTGGGAGCGGGTGGCTCAGATGCGTGCTCAGTACCCTCATTTATTCCCTTAGTTTGTGATGTATCTTCATGGGGATGTAAATCCTTGAGGTGGGAGTAATATAAAGACCGGTAAATATCAAGGAAAAGTTTTCTCTTATTTTCTTTGGGATTTTACAAGTACGTTGTTTCTAACAGCACCTGATTCTGAGGCATGGTGTGCCCGAAATCAATTTATGAAGTGTAGCTCGGGTACGTTCAGTGAACGAACGAGCAGGTTTTCCTAACTTTTGAACTGTTTCTATGAATAAAAATCCAAGGGCACTGATGAAACCGCAGCTCTGGTAATTGCTTAGGAACACCTTTTCCAAAGGTGCATTTTCTCGGGAGTAGTTGTTAAAAATGTGAAGAATAAAAATATAGTTGTTTTACAATTATATTTTTATTACTCTACTGATGGGTTAAGTGTTATGCGAAAGGAAGTTGTGAGGGTGTTGGGGTGGGGGCCACACGAGCACCCACCTCCTTCAATTTCCCTAACACGCCATTAAACCCCCCCTCTAGCAATTAATTATGTAACTCTCTCACTTCCCCTCTTTAATGCATGCCAATTAAACACCCAATTAATTTGACAATGAAAGTTAATTAATTTGGTGAATTCAATTTGAATTTTGAAAATGTTGGCATGAGTAATAAGATATGGAAAAGCCTTATTTTATTATGGTTTTTTGTTGTGTTGAGTATTTTGAGAGAGGGAGCGTTATTTTCTCTGAAGAATTTCATCATCCTACTCGAAGAACGCGAAGAACACCGACGCACCTTCCTTTGTTTGTCATCCCAGGTCAAAGGAAGGGAGACACCACTCCTCCTCAGACGTTCCCCGTCAACCACATATGGAGCTTTACCTCACGACGCTGTTTCCAGCGACGATCCTCGTTCGAAAATTTCTTCGAGGTAGGGGTTTGTTTTTATGTTCGTGACTTATTTTGGCGTTCATGGTTAATTTTCTTAGCCGATTGTTATAAAATTAACTGGAGGAGGTTGGACCACACAAACACGGTCGATCCTCCTCCCCTTTATTGTTGTTCACCATCGGGGTTTGGAACGAAGGCGGCGCGGTGCAACAGCACCGCGCGGGAACGAGGAATAACACACGACGAAGGAGCGCGACACCGCCTCACCATGCCATTGAGGCCGAAAGAAGCCGCGGCCGGGGCGGGCCGCGGCCGGGGCGGGCCGCGGCCGGGGCGGGCCGCGGCGGAGGGGCGCGGCACCGTCGCGCGGCACCGGTCGGACAAAGGTCGCGGTAGTGCAGGGAAGGGCGGCCGGAAATCCAGCCGCTGACGCAAGGGAAGGCAGGACCCACGGGGGGTCCCGCGGCGGCTCTCCGGCCTGCCATCATGGCCGGACGTAATCACGAGGGTCGGGGCGGGCCCCCACGTGGGGGCCGCCGTTTTAAATAAGGGGGGAAGCGCCCCCCCCCCTTTCCGCGTCCGCTCGGCCAGCGCCGAGCCGCCCAGGACGGACCAGCCACCCGCGCGGGGCCGGGCCACCCGCGCCGGGCGGGGCCGCCCGCGCCTGGTCGGGCCGCCCACGCCGGACTGGACCCCCGCGCCGGGCCGGGCCACACAAGCTGGGTCGGGCCGCGCCAGCCGGGTCGTGCTGCGCCCGACCTGGCCGGACCCAGACCCGGGTCGGGTTGACCCGGTTCGGGCCGACCCAGGGGGTATTGGGCCGGGTCAGACCGGGCCCAAACCCCCTGTTTTCGGACAGATCTGTTCAACCACCCATAACTTGGGCTACGAACCTCCGATCGACACACCGTCAGTTGCGTATCGATCCTTGGATCGAGACGGTAGTTTCGGTATATTACAATCAAGGTTTAAGAGAAATTTGGATATAACCGGGTTGGTTCGAACATGAAACCAACCGGGCCCTCGGAGTGGAAACGCTTATAACTTGAGCTCCGGATGTCCGATTGACATGCCGTCGAATTTGTTGGATTCCTCTTATTGATACAATTCTTTTGGCTTACTCCTCTCGAGGTTTGGATTCAGTTGGAGTACGGTCGGATTGGTTTTGACTTAAAAATCAACCAGGCCCTTGGGATGAAAAAGCCAATAACTCTCAGATTGGGCGTCCGATTGACGCGCCGTCTGTCAAGTTGAGTTCCTATTGAAGAGACGGATGTTTGGGATACATAAGCTCTAGAATTAATTTCAGTTTATGTATCGACCCCCTTGGCTCGTGAAGCGGACCCTCCCGGAATCGAGCATGCTGTGTGCGGGAACCCTAGAGCTGGCTGTGACTGCGATGATGACGATGACTGTACTGGGATCCTCCGTGGGTTCGGCAGCAAAAAATACCATACTGAAATCCTATGTGGGTTCGACGGTGATGACTACTATTCTTGTATCCTGTGTGGGTCTGGCAGTACTACTGTTCTTGTATCCTCTGTGGGTCTAGCAGTACTTGACTCTGTACTTGTATCCTACGTGGGTCCGGCAGAGTAGCTGGTCTTGTATCCTTTATGGGTCTGACAGCTTAGCTGGTCTTGTATCCTGTGTGGGTCCGACAGCTTAGATGAATCAGTGGCTACATCTGATCATCTCTATCGTCTTACGAAGAAGTATACCTGTGTGAGCTGAGTCTCGAATTTCAATCATTATCTTCGATATGATTTTCTTTCTTTCCTATGTGGATTGGGTTGTGACATCCTGTGTGGATTTGATTGTGCTATCTTGTGTGGAATTTATCGAACTTGGGCTCGGATTATTGGAGCCGAACTGGAATTGATGACTTAGGTATATGTATGGGCATATACCTAAGTAGACTTGGTTGTTACTTCGTGATTGTAACTTTCCTTTGTGGTTTATCCTTCGTGGATTTTGGGAGACCTTCAGGGGTCTCGAGGTCCATACTTATTAGCATATACTCACCCCTGCACCGGCTATGCCCATACTATGTTGTGTTGGATGCAGACGACAAACAGCACTGATCGAGGTAGGAGCTCGTGGAGCTGGACAGTACTTGGAGGAGGATCACTGGACGAGACGTGCTCGGAGCAGACAGCTAGGGCCTAGGATCAGAGGAGACTATCTATACCCACCCTTCAGGTGGGATTTCCATAGGATGACTCGATGTTACTGCTTTACTTTTCTGATACTGTACTCTCTTTTCAGTTGTACTTTACTTTTAGTTGGGTTTGTATACTGGCCCATTTACTTTCCAGCACTTACTATTGTTCTCAGTCTACATAGTGTTTACTTATGCTTGCTTACTCTGTGGTGTTTGATTTCTTACAAAAAGGCAATGCCTTCCCTTATATCAGGATTTACGCCTTTGGTGCTAGTCGCCAGCCCTTGGCCTATAGAAGGCGGGCTTGTGGTAGTCACAGCACGGGTCCTGAGGACAGGTCGTGATACACTAGGCCACTTCATAAATGGTATCAGATAGTCTTGCATGATATATAATATTATTATATTTCAATAGGTTAAGGAAACCATAGAGGAAGTTGATATCTTACAATAACAAAAAATGCATTTAAACACACACTATGTAATATAATCCATTTATCACCATATTTCATCAAGCAGGTTTGACAGTAGTTTTATGGACCTATATTGTTGATATGTATTTCTTTGACTAACTAAAATAATCATGTTGTTAAACTAGGACCATGAAATTCAATGAAATATTTCTATTTTAATCAAAGGGATAAGATATCAACTCCCATAAACATGGAACATACAAATTCATCCTTTACATATTCATTAATAACATTTCATTTGTGACTCACCAAATGTACCTAACTTCAACCTGAAAAATAGAAGCATGGTTTATGAAAAAACATAAATTTATGTTAGTGAAGACATGGAATAATAATAATATTAAATTTTATGGATCATTAAAAATGCTCGTATATTAGAATATTCAATGACACATAAACATATATATTTATTATTGGTGAGTTTGTTCTTATAATATTCCTTCTTGGATACCGCCTAATGATTAATTCTGGAGATAAAGACTTATCTTCCTATGATTACTCAAACCATATAGTCAACATACTTTGTGCCTCATCAAACAAATTTATCTAACCATAGAACATGGATTAATAATTTTATATAATCATTTAAGGCTTCTCATTATAGTGGGGGATGGTATTCCATTTTCAATATGAATAATACTCTAAGACTTTAATACATTAAATTCACGAATAGCTATATGTGATATATAATAATAAATTTTAATTAATATCCTCTTATTTCAACATACATGAAATCTAATGTACACAGAGTTGGTTCTAGGACACTAAAACCAAAAGACTCCCACCTAGACTAGATCCTACTAAAAATTACTTTTATTTGAATATATATAATATGCTTATCATTATTCTATTGAGTTATGTCATTACTCAATTTGTATACCACATTTTTTTGTGGAAACTCCACTCATTACAATTTCACCTCTCTGGGAGAAACCTATCAAGAGATGATATTTTCCAAGTATATGCTTTATCCAGTAATGTGACCTTGGAACCTTTATAAGAACCACCACTGTAGTATTATAATAATTGAGTATGATAAGTAATTTTATTCAAGTAAGAAAATAAATATTAAGGATGCATTTGTGATTACAAACCACTTATATTGATTCCTTAGATTCTCTAATACACTCTGACTCTACTATAGAATGAAAAAACCATACCCTTCTTTGAGATCTTTAAGCTTACAACAGCTCCTTTGAGAATGAATATGTTTTAAAACTATTACTTCATATAACCATATTCTATTTGGGAATTAATATCTTTATATCCTTTCATGAATATATCTTCATCTCCTCTATAGACCAGGAACATATCCTAAATATGTCTTTGATAGATAAGGATTTTCTTGACTACCATTCAATGGTGGTCACCTAAGACATCTTTATATATTTATACCATACTTAAGGAATAGATGATATATATCCTTATACAAATCATATCATACATGAATGACCCAATCAATGCTGCGTATAGATTCATTTCCATCCTTAGTATTTCCACATGTGTATGAGAACTCATTTTCTTTCAAATATGATTTCCATGCGACACTAATAAGAATACACTCATGGATTTTTCAATATTGAATCTCATCATTATCATATAAATGTATTTACTTCGACTTAGTGAATTAATATTATTCGATATATTTCTATGGATCTTGATCCCATCTTATAATTTTCATCCCCTAAGTCTTTTATTGAGAATCATGTATTTATCCAGGCTTTAACATACTATAAGACTAGTATTTGTTTATAATGAGTAGCATTTAATTGATATAAATTAGTAATAAAATGATCACAATACCACCAAAATGATTATAAATATAAGGAAAAAATTTATTATTTATGAAACTAAATTCTTATATGGATTCACCAGGATTAATTTTTTATAACTTAGATGCTTGATTTTTTCCCCAAATGGATATATGTAACTTACATACTTTATTGGAATTCTTTGGAGTCACAGATCCTTGAGCCTTTGTCATATAGAAAGCTTCATAAAGGATCCCACTCATAAAACCAATTTTTACATCCATATATCAAATATCATAATCATAGTAAGATTACATGAATGTAGAATTATTATTTATTTTAATATAGAAACTGGTGAAATGGTTTATATGAAGTTTATTCTTAAATTATTTTTGAACCCTTTTATAACCATTTATTACTTATAGGTACTGACTTGTCCATCTATGTCCACTTTCTTCTTTAATAACCATTTCAAACTAGAAACCTAAATACATATTGGATGATCTACTAAAACCCAGAATTGGTTTTTTTTTCTGCATGTAATCCATTTCAAAATTAATATATTTAGTTATTTTTCATCTTCTGTGCCACTTACTTCCTCCTTATAGGTTATATGACCATTATTTTTATCTAATAATGAGCCTCCATCCTCATGGACTAGATAACCTTATCATTCTGGTACTCTAACCACTATCATACTCATATATAGTACTTGTGTATCCATAACATCCACTTCCATGGGGCCTTTTAGAATTTATTCATGTCTCAAATCTCTCATATATTGTGGAAAAAACTTTATCAAAACCTATCTCAATCCCACTATTTCATTTTTAGAGATTATCCCTCTCATGTAATGTGAGATATTTCTAAAAAAACCTTCTTATTAGATGTGTTATATAGGTAATAACCCCATTTCTTCCTAGGGTATACTATGACGATAAACTTAGTTCCTTAGTTTGTAAGTTTGTTTTTATGAAATATCCTTAAAAAATGTTTTTATAACGACAATCATACATGAGACCATATATGTTTATTTACACACTAATTTTCATATGGAATACTATTTTCCAATTTTATTGGAATATGATATAGAATTTGTTTTTTTGTCTTTAATTCATATCCCCAAAATGGAAATGAAAAACAATTCATGACTCATCATTGATATAATAATGTCCAACAAGGTGTGGATTGTTATTTCACTTACACTATTCAATTATGGTGTATAAGGAGGACTGAGTTGAGACAGAATATCAAAATCCCCTAAATAATAGATGTTTTATTGATTAATGTATTTTCCTCCATTGTTTAAATTTAGCTTCTTAATCTTCTTACCAAGATGATTATCAAGTTCATTATTATATTATCTTAATCTATCAAAAATATATGTCATTTTCATCATTAAGTATATATATCCATATCTACTAAAATCAAACATAAATGTTATTAAGTATGATAACAAACCCCTAGATTCAACTATAAATGGTCCACACCCAAATATATAAACCAACTCAGAAAGCATTGTGTAAATTTCACCTTTTCCGCTAAATGGGGATTTGGTCATTTTTCCTTGAAAACATGTGTGACATACACTAAGTGGTTTTAGCTCAAATACATCACAATTTCCATATTTGTCTAATATAGTCCAATGATTTTCATTCGAATGACCTAACTATTCATTCCATTGTTAGGTGTGGTGTGTGACATGTGATCTATTATTATTATTGATTTCCATTACTTGGTTTTTGAAATACAACACATAAAAACTAATATTTAAATATTACATATCATAAAAATTTTATTATTTATAAAAGAAGGAAAATATATTTTCAATTTTCAATATAAACCCATATATATTTAACCAAAACATAGAGATAATTTTTTGGGGTTTGAAATCCCATAATAAAAAACTTTTAGAACCAATATCATTCTAATAAATAATGTGAGGTGGTAGTCCTCAATAGCCATAACAACATGTCTGGATCGGTTGACTACTCATTGATCTATCTCACCTTATGAAATATTATAGAATTAAATCGGTTTATATAATTGAAAATTGTATGAGAAAAAAAATTATCTAATGAAAATTATTAGAATATGATATATAACACTTGATTACAAATACACCAGAACATTCTTCTTATTTCTTTGTTAGGGTGCGATTTTTATTCTATTGGAACTTCTTTCCACATTTAAAACAGTGAGTGTCATGTTCCATTGATTTTCCCTTTATCCTTATATTCTAGGAAGGGGAATGATGATAATATTTAGGCTTTGAGTTAGTCTTAAACATATTTTCATAGAAATTCCTTCTATTCACCATATAGATATAAAGATTTCCATGCTTCAAATCCTTATAAACACGGTGAAGTATAGTGAGATGATATGGTAAATACTTATCTATGATTTTTATATTTAAAAATAAAAATAAAATGGATAATATATAAGGGAGTGATATATGAATGAGATCAGGGTGAAATTCTTCAGAAATCTTAAACCCTATAACTTTTTATCACTCAATGTATCAAATAAGCTTGACTACTTGAGGCCCATCTGGTGCACCTTCTCTAAGATTTCTCATGAAGAGTGCCTTAGATATGTCAAATCATTCATGTTTTTATCAATATTGTTAAATATTATAATGATAATGGAGAATAGTCTAAGAATCCATGTTTTTATGAGACTTCATGACTTCACTAAAAATGGATGAAATAACTAAACCATTAATATCTAGTGCATCATTATATTTTTTTTCATAGATAGTGAACTCCTCAATGATCACATACATAGTATAAAGACCATGGATTGAGGAATATATAATGTATTATTTATATTCATTTAGTAACACTAACCCTAGGTGTCTAAATAATTCCTAGAATTTACTATTAGTTAGGAGATATACTTTCTCCAGAACTGATCACACAGATTAAGTGGTTGGTGAACAGGAAATTATTTCACAGTGATAAAAGAGAAAATTATTAGTAATTTTATTAATTAAAAATAATGTGATACATAATAGATAATAATAGTTATAATGATAATAATAATGGTAGTAATTTTATTATGTCTCCCACTATTTTATAAAGTATCAATGACCATCACCATTGAACTCAAAAATTCTCATCATGTAGAAATTCTGTTGTAAGATTGGGTTCCCTAGACCCAACATGAATATTAGTCTTCAATTAAAATTTCATGTATGGAGTGAGATATGCATGATATAAAATTACCATTAAATTATATAAATATCTACATCCACTATATAAATAGTGATTTCCAAAGACCTGTTATTGAATCAAAATTTTATAGATGATCCCATGATATAACGAGAATCTATAGATACTATGTCATTAATCATAAATGTAAGTCATATGGTCTAGATACATCATACTGAATGGACACAGTTGATGTATGACTATTAGGTGCTGGGATATCATATGCATTGTGGCTTCTTATCCTGAAGTTCTCACTTGGTGATCTTTGGTAGGTGAGATCATGAGGAAAGACCCATCATTAGAAACACCACATGTTTTTGGTGTCATTGGATATTTATATCTATGCACATATGAATTGGTCTCTACACTTGAGATAATTATCATTGAGAGTCATTTAATCATGTACTTTGATGGGGGGACCATGATAATGAAAACATGGTGTGGTAGCTTTTTTTGGGTACATCATGGTGGTATAGAATTGGTTGAAGGGAGAAGATATAATTATTCATTTTTAAGTTGAGAAAGTATATATCTCAGACATGGTTGATCAATATGGCAATACCTTTATAAATTCTGGGAAAAGGTAGCCGGAGGTACGTCCACCCAGTCACATCATCAAAAAATAATGCATGAAAGGATGATGACACAAGTGTTTGTTCTACTTTATGAGATATAGAAAGAAAAGAAATTAAATTACATAGTGCATGTTTGTAGGTTTTTTTTCATTTTTATGACTATTATTTATATATTTATGGGCCTTTATGGGTTTTTATACTTAACTCATGGTCTATGAATACAATTAAATTCTATCTAGATAGTGTGATAAAGGTTAAAACACTATAACATATTTGATAATCTTCCCTATTTTGGGTGGTATATATATAGGACAAGGTGGTCCTCACCATAGGGTCTGATTATTGTCAATTTTTTATCGATCACCGATAAATAAATAAATTCACATTTATTAATGTATTTAATTTTTGGGTTGAATTTATTAATTATATGAATTTATAAGTGTTTGAGTAAATACAAGGAATAATATTTTAGGAAAAAAAAATACTATTTTCATATTCCAGTCTCATTTAATAGTAGAAAACATTATGTGTCAAGTTAAATGACATGATTTTATCCCATAAAATATTTAATATATTTTATAGTTATGTGCTAAAATATAAATAATATTATGACAAGATTTATTTTTTAATAATTATTTTTATTACTTTTTTAGTGGATATTAAATTTACGAGGGTTGAAAACCCTATCCTGGTATTTTATGTAATCCACTCTCTTAGAAGGAGATAATATTGATTCCATGTACTTTTCATGTATTTGGAATGAGATATTCTCTCTCCTCTTGCATTAAATAGAGGCAATGATTCTCTCTAACAGAAAAAACCAAGATCTCCTTCACAGATCGAAGGTAAGGGATCATTTGATCATCATGATATCAAATACATTTCCAGAGCTCCAAGATAGCACCCATAATTCTAAAAAAGATGTGCATGTCGATTCTTGAATCATTTTTAGATGATATAGAGGGGTTCATCTTCAAATCCTTCTAGCAATGAACACCAAAACTAAGATATAGTAAAGAACACTATGATTCTTAACAAGGTACTTGGTCAATTTTATTTTCTGTGATTTTAATAATCCATGTGAGATCCCCATACCATACTAAGGCTCAGATCATCGGCAATGACAACTTTTATCACTTCATCGGTAAATTTTTTAAAAATCATGGCCCACAAACATTTTCTGCACACCCCGGTTCAAACAAGTGGCATCCGAGCGACCACATGAATTATTTGAGAGAAGAAAAAATTAAAATTTTACTAAATAAAAATGAGGAATTTAATTTTATTCTTTGGGGAATCCCTTGCATGGATTCAAAATCATATTAACATGTTATGGCATTTTAAATTTTTTAATACGGATTGAAATTGGGTTTGGAAGGTATAAAAAATTGATTTGGATCAAATAAAATATTTGGATATTAAAATTAATGAATAATATATGAATATATATATATATATAGGGTTACAATATCAAGGATGTACACCAGTCATATTCCATTCTCCAGAATAGATTTCTCAAGCTAGTGTATTTGGTTCCATGCAAAATATTTAATGTTTTAATTTTTTTAAAAGAATATATTTCCAATATCCACACTTATAGGACTGATAAAATTTTATTTAAAAAAAATTTGGGTGGGTAGGTTGAATGTCCTAGGTGTTTTATAAAATAAATAATGATCATTTTTGGAAGATATTTTTCTTGTTTCTCAAGGCTATTAATAGGATGCTTCTGTTATACTAAAAAAAATATTTTTTTATACGATTATCAGCTCGAGTGGGACCCCCAGGTCGTCCTCCTCCTAACGTTGGCTAGCGAACCAGCCTGGACACCCCGTCATTCCCAACATCCAATCATGGGAGTGGGGGGGGGGGGGTATCCCTACCCCCCCATACGAAGTTCACCCCATATGCCTCACCTCACCGGTGCTCCAACAACCACCACCTATCCTCTTGAGAATGTCACTCCTTCCTTAGCGCAACATTAGATCTCAAATTGCCTCACCATGTGAAGCTCGACCTCCCCTCTCACTGTCTTGCCACCCCATCATGGTCCCACTAGATATCTAGCCTATATATCATCCAAGGGTGAATCCATTCTCCTTA
This sequence comes from Viscum album, assembly GCA_963277665.1. NCBI lineage: Eukaryota > Viridiplantae > Streptophyta > Magnoliopsida > Santalales > Viscaceae > Viscum > Viscum album. The sequence goes on along the minus strand of OY728161.1, from coordinate 691,891,384 downwards.
TGAGGCTGTCACCAGCCATATTGGACCACCACCACTCATTGGGGACACGCACCTGAGGCCATCACTGCCTGTTAGTACCAAATCCCCACTCAACCTCCTTAAATGTTCATCCACCAAGCCACATCCCATCCAACCCTACTCTTAGAGAGGAAACCCTTTGGACCATCCTAGATACTATCCATAAATCCATTCTCCACCGACCACTCCTGACATGTCACCATCCACCATGGATCGACTGCATGGATATCGACTACCTACAGTATCCGCCTTCTTGAACTAACTCATCATACACTTCTAATTTTAGAAAACCCAGAAATGGGGTAACCGTTGCTTCCTTGGGTTTTTTATAGACTCAAACCACCCCATAGTGGGTTTGGGGTGGGTGTTCGCCTAACTTAGAGTAGTTCTAGACGGGCCCACCTGGTCCATAAAATCCCTACGTAGACTTCTCATTATAAAAAATTGGACTGTGTAGGGTCATCCTGACTCTCATAGGCCTTGTGTGGGGCCTCAAGGACCAATAATTATTTATTTAATTAAAATTAATTGAGTTAATTTATTTAATTTTAGAATCAAATAAAATTATTTATTTTTTTTGAAAATAATAATTTTTATACTTTGATAAAATTAATTTAATATTTTGTATAAAATTAATTAATTAATTATTTTAATTTTTTTATTAGTATTAAATTAATAATGGATCTAAAAAAATTAAATTATTTGAATTTAATTAATTTATTAATTTTAATTAATTCCCTTGTACTTAAATTATTGAATTTTGTTATCATGCTTTACTTTGAACCACTAACCAGTCTTGATCACATACCAACTTGTGTATATCCACATTAGTTAATTTTATTATTTATTATCCATGTGTGATGACTATAATTAATTAATTATTTTTACTAATGGTCTACGCATCATCTCATTTTCAGTCAATATGTATAAGGTCCTCCATGTCCAATTTATTTGTTTGTATTTTGTTCTCCTCAGACCTCCTTCCATGCGTGAAAGTATAATTGTAATTATACCATGATGATATAATATGTGGACCCTTCCAAGATTTGGAGAAATCCTGATGAGGTGTGGACACACTAGATGAGTGATGAGCTGCATTATGAGTCCTACTATGAATAAGCTATGATTCCATTAGGTCATGGTTGATCTATTAAATTTAAATGGATCAACCAATATTAAATGATCACTTCCATTTAGGAAGTTTATTTCTGTCATAACTATTTTATTATTTTATGAATTTTCATGATAGTAGGAAAAAAATAAGAAAAAGGGATTAAATAAGAGATGATTTTTTTATTAATGTTTTGTTGTAAGCGCGACAACATAGATTGAATAGATTAATAGAAATAGATTACATTAATCAATAAAAATATAAAAACTCTAAAAGAAATATTAAGTCTCAAAATGCATTACATTATTCAAATTTGAACAAAACATAGTGTTGGGGTGCTCAATCAGCCATTGTTGAGGGAGCCTCTAACTATTGGGGAGTTCTTAGGAGAGATATGGGTTGACTTCAATGAAGTCGTCAGAAAATGAGTATCCATAGCTAGCTTATTGAAACATAAGAGGTAAGCATTGAGTAAATAATATTTGTGATTTTAGAAGATGGTACTTCACTCAAAAGATCATGGAACTGTGAGTTAATATGGCATCGTAGACAAATTCCATCCTTGAACTCTTCGAGTAGTGGCATAGGCAAAGCTTATGGACTATGAGAAGATACTCCGGGATCTTTTTCACTAGACTAATCAAGTTATAGAGTATTTTGATTCTATTACAGAGGCTTCAAAAAATCAATATAATAGTGGGATACATTTAATGATTTAATTAATTAATCAATAATGTATAAATATTTAATCAAGATAAAATTAAAATATGGTAGATTTTATTTTTGTAGAAAAAAAAATTTAATTCCATAATATACACCAAAATAATCATCGAAAAATTAAATTTCCACTATAGAATGAATTTCCAATAATAGTATAGTAACATGCACACAAAACTACAATATCAAAAAATCAAGGTGTTGGTGTCCCCAATACCAATTAATTAACCTTAGTAATTGAGGGTGTTAAAATATTCTTATAGGAGAATCATGTTTGAAGTATATGACTATTATCTCATCAAGAAATCATTAAATTTTTATGTGAGTTTTGGATAAAACATAAGAACATAGATTATTACACATGTTGTTTAATCTCTGAGAAGATTACATAGAGAAACTGAAGTGAGATATAATGAGTGATGATTATACTAGTTATGTGTAAATTTATAGGGAAATCATGATATTTAAATAAATAATTCTTATATATTTTTCAAAAAATTATTTGACTTTTTTTAAATTAAAAAATGAAAATTATGGATAAATTTATCCATTATCTCCTTGGTAATGTTCTCTATGAAATAAGAACATTAATGAAAAGTCAATCTTTATTTTATATAGAAAAAAAGATGATAGAGAAGGAGAAAAGGCCAATGAAAAATTAGATGTCAAATGAACCTTCAAAAAATACTAAAATTAAAGAGTTATTGAAAAGTAGTTTATTTTCATCACATATCTAGAAATAAATATATAGATGTTTAAATACAATGAACTGGATCAAAAAATCATGTAGTCGCTTATTCTTCAAGTATATTCATCAATTATCTATAATGTTTATGTAATAAATTTTTGGGTATTGAATAAAATGTTCCTATAACATATGTGTATTTTAATATAGTAACCAAGTAAGTATATAAATATTACTAGAAGTAAGGTTTAATCTCCAAGTAGTTGAGAAAAGGTGGTTCCAAAGACTGCGATGAAAAATACACAACTTCTAATTGCTAAGTAATTGATTCTAGTATAATTTTTATTAATTAAAACCAAAATAAATATATCACATTTCCTTTCGACACAAGGAGACATTATTATGGTTTTGTAATTAATTTAATTTCTGGTGTTTCATACTCAACCAACAGTTCAGTGGTATATGGAATCATATGTAATACTTAATGAACATAAAATGTAATACCTATATACTTAGTTGTGGGAAGATAATTATTTGGCAAGTAAAAATAAATGTGGACATCAAGGATATACCCAATATGTTATTTAGAATTAGTGGATATAAACACCTATGATATTATCCACATATATACTTATTTAGTTTGGAGAAAGAAACCATTATAAATAAATTTACTCTAGATATATTTTGGAATTATTTCAGGAAGAGAGAATGAACTATTCCAAGGGTAAGTTTATGGTAAAAATAGTTCATTATATTTATTTAAGTGTATATTATGAAATGAGAAAGCAAAGCATGATATTTTCAGGGTACAAATATTTTCATTTATTTAGGCTGGTGTGCCAAAGAATATATTGACTAAGCATTCACTGATTAATATAATTCATCATAGAGGAATTCCTAAATGCATATTACCTTATCCACATCAGGTCCACGATTCTAATAAGGAGGATTAATGGATAGGATTACATGATAACACTTATCAGTAAAATTTATCATGTAGTAATTCATAAAAACATATTTTACACACTAAAGTAATGACGTAAGAAGTATAAATGTTTCACCTTTTATTTATTATAAATACTTCCATTATTTTCTAAGACACCCATAAAAAATAAGGGAATAATCCCATAAAAGATACCAATTATCCTAAAAAATGGATATTAGTTGAGTTATAATATGACTTAACTCCATTATTTAATAAGAACATGTGTTTAGATGAAAATATTTTGTTAATTATATAAACTAACATGCATCAAGAAAAATAGAATGGTCATCTAAAAGCATTTATCCTAAAAGATAATTAGGATATTAAAAAAATACCATTGATAAGAAAGAGAAAATTTATGTAATTGAATATATTTATATATAAGGGTGAACATATATACTTGAGATAGTGGGAGAAAGAATAACTTTGGTTTAGTAAAATATATAGATTCACAAATAGTTGTCATTGGGATAAGTTCCACCAGAGATGTGGAATAAGAATGTTCTAGAGTCACATACTACATCAGAAGGTTAAAACCATAGTGATGGTTTTATATTGACCATGGCCAGTGATAAATTATTCATTGATAATAACAAATCCTAAAAGTAAGTAGTATTTAGATATTATATAAAAATAAAAAGATTAATTAAACCTAAATAATGGATTCCATGTATCAAAGTACAATGGGGATTATTCTTTTGAATACTATTCTAGGTATTCAAGTGAGACTATACTTGGAGGGGATAAGATTCATACCAACAAGGATCGATTGGTAATACCAATTCATTATGTCTAAAAACATTTTAATTTTACTTTTCATATCTTTTTTATCATATTATTGAACATTGGATGTCAAGACCAGTAGTCATGGATTATGTCTATAAGAAACTACATGAAAGGGATTCTTACACCATATAATTCCAATAAGGGGGTAAAATTTACTCAAATATAGTTAAACATTAAAGTAAGAAAGAAGATCATAGAATATTCATTTGGAATGAATCTTTTACATATGTCTACCAGATGTTAGTGGGATATCCATAGTTTTCCAAGTAATTTTTTCCATAACATATGGAAAATCACTATTAGTCTTACAGTTAGTTAAGAACATAATAAAAGAAACACTCCATACATTAACATAAAATAACAACCTATGTTCTAGGGAACAAAATATACCATGTTAGATATACCAATTTTATAGACCTAGTAAATCATACATATACTAACATGGAATTGGAAAATTTATGTTGGAATAATCCGAGATAGAATTATTACCAATGTCACATGCGATAATGTTTTCCAATAAGACATGTATGATCATATGAGTAGATTGATGTATTGATTTGAAATTTTATATGTTTCTGCAATGACTCAATCACATATGCTAGGTGATAGAGATAATATTTCCATTGTTTTTCATATATAATTTAATTAGTTAAACCTCGCCAATTTAACAATTAAGATTATTTGTAACAATTTAGGATTTAGAGTGTGTCTTGGGATAAAAAGTTAAAATTGCATAATTATTTAATTTTAACCTATTTTTATCACAGGGGCATTTTGGTTATTTATTTTGAAATATTTTTTGAAATTGAGTAATTTTTTAAATATTAGTTTTATTTATTTAACATTGTCTTTTGAGATATGAAATGACTCAAACAATATGAGGCCCTAAAAAATCAATCAATTTGAATAATTTTTCGAGCAGACAACATGGACCCCACCTCTATAATTGAATTATAATTTGGTCTACACAGCTCCAATTTATATGACTCCAATTTTATTTTAATGAGATTATATATAAGCTCTTATGAAATAAATTTGGTGTAGGTTTTCACTAATTAAGTGTGTAGTTATGTGTTATAAATTGGAGGCAGAATTTTGAAAATCTCAGTTAAGAAAAATAAATTCTCATTATTTAATCGATAACATCTACTAAATGTGTCTAATAAATGTTAAATTTTTAGTAAAAATTAAAAATATCTTTTAAAACAAATTTTTTGAAGACAGATATTACATATTATGAAATTTATGTGGTCCTAAATGCGTAAAATTTTAGAGTAAATATTTGGTGAGAAAATTTTTTACCCATTCGACTATAAATATGTGCCTCTTCTCCCATTTCTAGATATCCTATTGGAAGGGATTTGTATTTAGAGAGAAAGAGAAAGCTAGAGAATAATATCATGATGAATATTCCATGAATTTATTCTAGAATGGAGATGATGGAGGATTCCCACTTGATGCGTGACTAAGCACCAAGTGGTTCTGGATGATGACACCCGACATACACTCTCTTCTGAGTTTCATTCTTATCATGTAATATATTTTTGAATTTAACTTAATCATATTTTTTTGAATGAATGAAGTTTTTTTATTTATTCAATATATTTTCAACAAATTATATTAGATTATTGTTCCATCAATGATGTAATCTAGTTTATTTCACTATTTAAAATTCTTTGGTGCGGTCTTGCCATTGAGTATAGTGATTTAAATTGGGTTTGATTTGTTAAAGGTATTCAAGAAATATAATCACTTATATAGGTGGGTTAATAATCATATAGATGTTTCAATATGATTTATATTCAAATTTTAGTGTTCATATAGATTTCATTATGGGGGGGGGGTGAAATTCAATTAAGAATTATTTTTAAATGAGGAAGAGGGGAGTGTATGAGAGGATAAATCTTGTCCACAACTACTGTTTTAATCATAATTCCAAACCCATTACATTCTATAAATTTTTCCCCTTGCTATTCAATTTTCATTCATTTTATTTTTATTCATCCTTTTAAATCAAATCCACCAATTATATATTCTTGCAAAAATAATCAAACAAAAGTGACAGTTTTGCAACTCAAACTGCAACCACCTAAAGAGACAACCTATGAACTGTTATATTTCATTTCTCTAGGTGATAAATATTGATTGAGTTTTTTATGAAAAAACCCTTACATCACTAGGATATGTAAAATAAAGTATATTTCCAATAAAAAATTCATGGTAGGAAAATATCAGTTATATCTGGGATAACTACAAGGGAAGTAGTCATAAATTTCTGATTGTAATTGAGAAATTACAAAATACATGTACTTAGTAAGTGGAGAGGAAATGATACAAGTTTTTAGAGGACACAAACTAGTCTCTCATGGACCATTGTGATCTAATATCAAATTTATTGAAATGAAATTAGTGATAAAAGACTATAAAATATAGTGGTATCTATATCTAAAAATACCAAGTATGTTGTAAATTCTAAGGCCCTAAAAGGAGTAGTATAATATATGCAACGATTTTTTCCAATTTATGATATTTTAATTAATGTTTTAACATGATGATAATTCTATTACTATTAATATTGAATACATCATGTTTATATAGTGGAAAAAAGGGATATACCTAGGTATTCCATCTCTTGAGAAGTTTTACTGATGGAGGTAAAGTAAAAAATAAAACAATTTTCACACATTAGAGAAGTAGAAGACTCAAAAATTAAAGAAATGACCTAGACGAAACATTATCTTTATCATGTGAGTGATAATAAGGGTGGATAGCAAGTTGAAACTAGTGTAAGAAAGAGTATTATTATAGTGGGTTCCCTTTCCCCAACATGAATTTTTTTGATTAATATTTCATATATATAAGAGATATTCATGGTGTACACATACCATTATATTGTATAAATTTCTGCATCCTCTATTTAAATGGTAATATCCAAAGATTTATTATCATATAAAAATGTTATATAAATTACCAAGATATTATGAGAACCATGAGATACTATAGCGTTAATCTAAAAATATTTCATATGGTCTAGACATATTATACTAACTAGAAATAGTTGATGTATGACTATTAGGTGTCAGGGGATTATAAGAATAGACACTTTTTCTCATGAAATTCACACTTGTTGATCTAAAATACATGAGATCACAAGGAGAAACCTTCTAATAGGTACACCACATGTTTTTGGTGTCATTGGATGTTCCTATCTACAGACATGTACATTGGTCTCCATAATTGAGATAATTATAAATATGTGACATTTGATCAAATACTTTTATTCAATGAAAAATCCATGTTAATGAAATTTTGGAGAGGTATCTTGTGTTGGTTTCTCTTTTGGTGGTATGACATTGGTTAAATGGCCAAGATATAATTTTTCTATTTTGAGTTGTGGAAATATATATCTAATTCATAGTTGATCTGGATGGATGTACTATAATATATCTTTCTCCAAGGTAGTTTGAGGTAATTTTGTTCAGTTAGATCAATAAATAATAAAACAAGAAAGGAATATGAAACTAATATGAATCCTACTTTAAAATATATCTAAAGACAAAGAGATTATATTACACAGTGCATGTTTATAGATTGGTTTTCATTTTTATGATTATTCCGTATCTCTTTAGGGGCTTTGATGGGTTAGTAGTCCCGACTCTTGGTCTATGAATACTATTTACTGCAATTGAGATAAGGGCATAAAGGGTCACACACACTAAATCATTCTATAATCATCCATAATATGGTGAATAGGTATATAGGATATGGTGGACCCCACCACGAAGTCCAAGTATTGTTTATGTTTTATCAATCACTCATAAATCAATAAATTCATTATTATTCAAGTATAGATTATTTTTTTGAATTTATTTATTAAAAGTATTTACAGGTGTTTAACTAAATGCATGGAAAAATATAATACAAACTAATATTATTTTAATATTCATAGTTTTTTTAGTAATAACAGAAATTACGGGACAAGTAAAATTACTCGGTTTTATCATATAATATATTTAATATATATTACAAGTATGTGGTAAAATATAAATAATATTTATGATTCATTTAAGTTTGTTATAATTATTATATATTACTTATTTGGAAGAGATTAAATTTATAGGGGAATGAACCTTTTCTGGGTATTTTATGTAATCCACTATATACGTAGGAGAGGAGCATCATTCAGTGTACTATTCATGCATTAAGAATTAGTAGTTATTTATCCTATTAAATTCTAGAGAGAGAAATATCTTCTCAGAGTGAACGATCTAATAACACCTTCATATATCTATTTGAAGGGATCATGGTGATCATTGTGATATCAATGAGATTGTATCATCTATGAACTAGCACCCAAAATTCGATTAATGAAGTGGGTGCATATTCTTGAAGCATGTGTGAATGATCTAGAGGGGTTTGAATCCAGTTCATTAGAGAAATTTTCCATGGTGATGAGATGCAATCCTATGTGCTCTGATTCAGAATGATGTACTCATTTGATTTTATTTTCTATCATTTTTATAACCCATGTGTGATCCTTGGACCATACCAGGGCTCAGCTCATCGGAGACAACAATTTTCATTTATCGAGTGATAAAAAATTTAAAAATATCATCCCAGTAGCATCTTCTTATTCCCCAATTCTAATAAATTTTAGTGGAAAAGATCTAAGTTTCCCTTCTTATAATCTATATGGATGCCATGAAAATTATAAGATTGTATTTAAGGTAGGTAGTTGTGTCATTGAGAAATGTGGTGTGGAATGTGTTTAGCTCGTCACGTTTCCATTTTCAACTTTCCCTGAAACTCTTAATGGTTCCCCCATCCGTATCTGGATATAGACATGCTTTCCAAATGTCGGTGGTCACTTTGTTTTTCAGGACCAACGACTCTTAGGGACTTCCATTGGTCAAGAGTATGGGAGGTCAGGCTCATCAAACCCTTGGGGGGGATTTTTTCTTACTTTGGGAATCTATTATAGATTTAAGATATATTATTGAATCTCTTACTAATCCTGATACAATATTGATTACCCAGATGAAATGACTTTTGGCTAATTCACTTTTATAATCAAAATACTGATATGTATTGGGTGAGTCCATCTATATGTGTTTGAGGTTCTTCATCATTCCTTGGTAACAAGTGGTTTCTTAAGTGTTGAAACCATATAACCAAGTGGTTTGGAACATATTACCATATAAGGAGGTGATTACTATCCTGAGGAAGGGATTGAGCCCTTATGGGGTGTCCTACATATCCTGTTTATTGTAGGAATCAAATCCCACATAGTTTATTTAATCCATACAATTTTACATCATGTGGAAGGACATATATGGGTGCTCGAGGACACCTTCATGCTTGGGTCCAAGAGGGACGTCCTAAATATCCCGAATATAGTAACAATCAGAGTTTTCGTAGTTTATTCTTTTAGGACTTATATATTAGAGTTTCTTATGTCATTATAGAAACTCATGGTGTTGATGACATGATTAACGAAACTCTCTATGGTCACATGATCCATGCTCGGTGTGAGAAACAAGGGATAGTAAGTAACCAATGTTATCGATTTGATTAAAATACTTAGATGCTAGGACCGACCTGAATGATTAATATGGTCTCGAAAATCACAGATAAGTAGCCTACATATCCTGAGTATGGAAGGAATCAGAATCATCATAGTTCACTTTATGTTAGGGATACCACACTGAGGTTTCCCCATGCCATTATCGGGGGTTATAAGACAAATGATAAGGTCATTGAAACTCTCTATAACCCCACATGATCCATGATCATTTGTGAGAAAAAAGGGATAATAAGTAATCCATATCATTACATTAGAAAGGGGAATCATATAATGGTGCATCCATAGATTAATAATATAGAGCTTAGACACCAGAGGGAGGTGATCTACGTATCCTAGATATGACAGGAATCCGAGTCATTGTAGTTCCCTTTATGTTGTGGTTTACACACTAAAGTTTCCATGGATTATGTAGATTTATTATTCTAATGAGGTATTTGTTGTATCCCCCTAATCCCATGTGATCCATTATTGGTGGGAGAAATAAGGGGGATAAGAAAATTAGCCTCTTGGCATATGGTTATGGAATTGCATATTGAAACAATCCTTGCGGTGTTTGGTATAGAGTTCGACCCTTAGGGTGGAATCCTATGTATCCTTATTATTGCGGGAATCAATGTTCCTGTAGTTCATTTTATATTGGGTCTTACATACTGAGGTTTCCCTATGACATTGTAGGAGTTCATTAGGAAGATGATATGGCCATTGCTACTCCCTATTCCCATGTCATTCATGCTCATTTGTAAGAAAAAATGGATATCAATTAATCAATATCATTTCGTTAGACATGTGACTCCTATGAGGGTCCCTCCATGGTTGATAAATATAGAGCTTGGACCTCAAAGGGATGTGGAATAAGTATCATGAATATGACTGGAATATGATTCTTCATAGTTATCTTTATGTTGGGGATTACAAACTAAGGATTACCTATTGATTGAGGATGACATGTCAAGGACATGTAATATTTTCATGTCCTAGGATGCCCTGGTGATCTAGACATCTTTTTAGAAAGATGTCACAAGACCCAGATTTCATGTCCTAGGGTTTATCACAAGACATTTCTTGACACATATAGATGATGTTCTGAGATACAGTGTGGAATATCCCAAGAGGTGTTTCATGTCTTGATTGACACCTCTGGAGGGCATCATGAGTCTTTGCTAACATGGACAGAGGGTGATTTAGGGGATCATTTTTCATGCATAGATGCTTTCGTTAGACTGAGCTGATGTGAGCAGGTACTGTTATATGAGCTTGGTGATGTGTCTGGAGGGTTCAAAAGTCCTGAGGGATAGATACATAGGGGTTACAATATCGAAGTGGAACCCATGATGGAACTGTATGATGGGTCCTAACATGTTTGGAGAACATCACATGTCCTAGATGAAATGATGAAGGGGTGTTGAAAAATCTGGGAAACATGCCCTGGTGCTGTCTCATGTCTTCAGATGACACACATGAAGAACATGAGGGTAAGAGAGCATGTATTGCCCTTAATAATTCTTCCTCTGATCTTGGTTCAAACCCTGGTACTGAGAATGTCCTGGTTTCATTCAGTTTTAGTTTCTTTGAGTCTCATGTGATTAATAGGACATGTGGTATGTTCTTCACATATCCTACTAGAAGCCCTTCACATGATCTATGAGTGATCACAAAAATCACTTTATGTCCATCACATGACTACTCTTGATTCTTGATAGTATATTACCTAATGGAATGTTTCTGGTCATGTGATTGGTTTCCCCGAGAAGTCCACAAAAGTTGACTGTCTAATCCTATAGATCATGGGTGTCCGGTTGACTGAATCTCTCCCATGTATTGGTCCTAAAAAAACAGATCCATTTATTTGTGTTGGGGTTGGGAACTTATAGGCATCTCCTCCCCTGATGCTCTCAGGTTTTTGTAGTGTATCAGTCACAATTCTATCCTGGATTCAGTGAAGGGTCCTAGTGCCATGTGGTTTCATGAATCTCTTTCATGGACTGCTTTAAGCACGTCACCATATTTATAGTGATCGTGAGTCTCCTTCGTCAATACATCCTTTATCAGATTATTGTCAATTATCAAAATCTTGTTGAATTATGCAGTTATGTCGAATTACCTTCATGTTGTTATACTAACATGTCAAAGGTGTTTCACAAGATTCAATTTCCTATGAGAATTCACTCATGAGACCTTGGGTGACTAGTCCTAGGGTCTCATAGGACCACACTACGGGTTCCCTAGGTGCATCTATTTCCCTTTACTGATTGTGATTACCTCTCACCTCCCCCATTTGGTCCCCTTTGTTTTATGTAACAAAGTTTTGGAGTCATGCGAGATTGAATAAGTGTTGTTGACGGTATTTCTTCTATTTTTGGATATGGGTCGCATGACCGATATGGGTCGCATGGGAGGTGTGAAAGCATTCCATGGACAAATTTGTCAATTTTTACTTAAATTTTGAGAAGTTTTCTCAGGTGATTCTCATAGAGAGGATGAAAAAAAAATGGATTTTTTGAGGTAAGGCAACCATGTCGTAGAGGACTTGCGGGTTCTTACAGGTTTTTAGGGGCATGAATCGAATGTCCTTTAGTATCCATATACCCTTCTTGGTTCCTCCCTTTTGAGACCTTTTTTTATTTTACAAATATCAGGGATCATGATAGTTTTCATGAAAAGTATCTATGATTTTTACACAATTTTAGATGATGTCTCACTTGACCAGTATGGGTTATATAGAGAGTGTACAAGCATGTAGTGGATAGGTCTATCTGTCTATCTTTAGAGCATCGTAGAGTTGTATAGTCACTCTAGAGGAATTTAGTACGTTGAGGTAAAAAAGACCTAGGGATCCCATGTGATGAGTCATACATTATGCCGTGGTCTTACATTATCTCTTTGATCAATCGGGGTGCATTTTGTGTGTCCTTTAGTGATCACAAACACCCCTAGCCTCCTTTTTAATATATCGTTAATTTTATAAGGTGAAATCTAGGAGGTCATGTGAGATTACTTAGAAATCACTAAGGGATTTTATTCTTCTTAATGTTGACCTAGAGCACAAGATTCATAACCAATGGGGGTCTCTTCTTTTAAAAATTATCCCTATTTATTCTCGAATTATTTTCGATAGTTTTTCTAGAACTTACCAATTACAAACCATGCATCCTGGGGGTGATCATTTAGTTATCTAGGAGGACTTTGAAAGATCATGCAGGTTTTTGATGTGGGTTATGAGGCACTAGTTGTAGGCAATGTGCCATTTGTGGGGCCTTTTATTGACCATGAAATGGTCACATGATCACGAGTCTCTTAGAGGCTTCACAAATCATTAACCACCCCCTTCTTAATTGCTTTCATGGGGAAAATAATACCCATATTCAAGTATTTCTTCCCTTGTGATTTTTCTGATGCTTATTTGGTGGGTGTCAAAAAATCCCACCCCCTCAATAGAAATGTTCTAGGGAACAAGGACTCGATTCTGAGGGAAAATAATTCCCACCATAATGGGTGCTTTACTTATCTACAGAAATAATCTTGACCTTAATAATTCAATGTAAGGGTCCTTATGATGATTTCCATGTGCTTTAGTTTAAGGTATTTTAGTTCGGACCATCTGTTGCTTTAGTTTATGGTCTTTTAGAATTAACCATCTGTTGATTTAGATTAGGGTATTTTATCTTGGAAAATATATTGATTTAGTTTAATATATTTTAGCTCGGACCATTTGTTGCTTTAGTTTAAAGTATTTTAGTTCAAACCATCTATTTATTTAGTTTAAGGTATTTTATCTTAGACCATCTATTGATTTAGTTGAAGCTCATTTAGATCAGACAAATTGTTGATTTAGTTTTTGGTCTTTTAGCTCAGAAAAGAAATTTCTTTAGTTTAATGTATTTCAGCTTAGACCATGTATTTGAACATGGGATGTGGTGCATACATTCAAGGAGTGACCTAAAACACTTTGAGGTGTTAGATCTTATGTTTGTATTACTGAGGCTCATGAGGATTTGAATACACTATTTGTAGAGTGGAATTCTTAGTTTACAGTCATAGTAGCACATATAGGAGTGATGAGCATATATTCATTGTCAATCCAAGGGGTCCCTAAAATTCAGGTTTCTTTTGCAAGGGTTATAGAAGATATATAGGCATAATATTGGTGATGTTAGAATACTAGGGACAAAAAAACTACCTGGGTATTTGGGGTATGGATGATGTAAATCAAAACCTAGGAGTTTGAGTTTATGAATATGAGATGGTGGAGACATGCCGAGTATATCCCCATGACATTGTGAAATGTTAGGTTCTGTCGCGGTGTTGCAGAGGCTCAAAAGGATTGATTCTCCTTTCTAAAAAAGAAGTAGAAGAATTTGGTTGGCGGGTCAAAGACCTTATTCATTGGTAGAATACCAAGAAAAAGATGACCCATAGTACTTTTCAAGGGATATGGGAGATTTTTGTAGACTCAAACGTCTAGGTGATGAAGTTGGATATGTGAAGAAAGCCCCAGAGGAAGGGTTCTGGAACCTTAGGATAGCCATTTTTTAAAATGAAGCTCGAGCTCTATGCCATGTAGTTTTTAACCACAAGGCACAGGCCAACAAAGGCTATGAAATGACGTGTCGCGGTCTATATTTGAGAAAGGGTATGAAACATTGCGACATAATGTCTAGGATATTGAATCTAGTTGGATAGTTTGGTATGGGGATTATAAATCTTGATCTGGAGTGCTCAAATTCAGAGAATGGTATGGGAAAATTATATAGGGATTGGTTCAAACACACTAGGGTTTTGAGTGTAGTCGTGTTGATTTTAGGGCTCATAATAATTAGAATGTCCTTTTTCAAAGTGACACATTTGGTTAATGTCTATAGGCACATATGTAGGAGCCATATGCATTAATGAATAGTGAATCAATTGTTCCTTGAATCCAGATATCCTTTCCAAGGGATATGGAAGGTTATAATGATTTGATGTACCGCAACTCATGAAGTGTGGTTTGTGGAAGACACAAAAAACAAGGAGTGTTGTAATTATGTAATGGTTGTTTCACCACCTACTGAAGTTATTCTCTTGGTGAGGAGATGTGACAAAAACTTCCCTAACATTTTCCTAAACCAGTGGGTATAGAGAACATAGGCTAGCTTCTACTAGGGTTATGGAACCTATTATATTTTCACCATTTTTGTTTGTGCCCTAATTTTTGCCTAAACTATGAGAATGAAGAGTTTAGCAGGAAGAGACTCAACTTTTTCTCAATTTTCCATTTCTGGGATTTTGGCATGACATGTTTTGTGTCTCTTACATTGGTTGTATAAGGTCTTGAGATTTGGACCATTACATTCTAGAGTTTATGGTCATACAACTTTAACCAAAACATAGACAGTTTAGGGTCATGACTTTCACGAACATGACATGGAGGATGTGACGCAAGATGTTAATTATGATACCTAGGGTTAAAATAACTCTGACCTCTGATCAATCATCAAATTGGAATGATGTAAATTATGGCTCAAGTTTCTCAAGTCATGATTAAGGATGTGGGACAATCATGAAAGGAGTGATTCAGATGCACTGGGGTGTTGACAACGTCGTGATGATGTCAGGTATCACAAGAATTGGGATGTCCTTTTTTCAGAGTGATGAATTTGCTTGAATCTTGTAGGCACATATGCATGATCCATGGGAATGCATTTATATTCTAGGAAAGGGTCCTTGAAGATGGGTATGCTTTCCACAGGTCATAGAAGGTGGACAATAGTTTGTGATGCACATGACATGATGTGTGGTATATGGATTGAAGTGATTCTAAAAGATGGTTGAAGAACCCTATACTCTGGTTGACTGGGGTAAGTCTCTCATGGTCCTTTGATAGGGAATAAAAAATGGAAGGTGTTCTGCATATTTTATCATCATGTAGTGGGGATGTTTGTTGTGTGGTTTTAATGTCATTCAAACAAGATGTTATCTACGAAGCTTTATGTCATGTGGTAAGGGCCTATTTCCATGAAGTTTAACATCATGTGGGGAGTATGTAGGTTGTGATGCACTTTACTTTTATGTGGCTAGGATGATGTGACATAGTTTAATGTCATGTTTTAGGGATATATATGAATAGTTTAGGGTTTTATCGGGTAGACCATAAGATGGAGTTCCTAATGTGGAGATGTATAGTGTTGTGACATGAAGCAATCCAATGTGAATGAATACCAAATTGGTCTCAACCACACCATGAAAATTTCAAGGAAAAATTAGGACAAAGGGCCTAAAAAATGTTATACCTATGGATGGGTGAAAAGATCAAGTTTTTGGGCATTACTACATATCTCATGAGGATGGGAATAAATCCACACATAGTTCTAGGAAAGGAAATACACTGTACAGTTCTATCCCATATGTAGAGGTCAATATTATCTTCGTTGATAGTTACAAATGAGCCTAGTATTAGAGATCCAGGCAATACTATGTAAAATATATAGGTAGGAATAAATCTACATGTTGTTCTTAGAATTTCCATGTAGTTTAACATCATGCAGTGAGGACGGAGGTGGATGGACGTGAATTTGTGGGAACATCATGCTTTTTCCCAAGGACAGAATCATGGGCATCACTATATATCTCATGGGGATGAGAATCTAACCACACATAGTTCTTAGAGTACCATTCAATTTAATGTCCTGCAACAAGGTCATCGACCGTGCGGTTTAACTTTATGCAGAAAAGAATTATTGAATTTCATTTATGGTATTACATTTAGGAATTTATTGAACTCATTATGAGCCTCTATGAATTTCTTATGATGGAAACTCCCAACCATAATTCCTAAACTCACATGAGCTATGTTTTACTTGAGAAACAAGGAGCAACACAATTTCCCCTATAACACAGAGAAAAAATAGGGTTATGATAAGATCATTTTGTATGATGCAGTGGCTGGACCAAGATATAAAATTTATGTGTCCCTATGTATCTCATTGGGAATTAGAATCATGTTATATGTAGTATTGATGGAACCATGTAGTTTAACATCTTGTGGTAAGGCTGATGAATTACCTAACGTGAAGGGGAAGGGGAGTTATGGATCTTTGCAATTTTATGTGATATGGTAAGAAAATGGGTTGTACAATTTAATGTCTTATTGCAACGATAAATTCTATAAAGTTTAACATTATTTGGTTAAGACGAATTCCTTTTAGTTTAACATCATGTATCCAAGAAAAATAATAGGGCTTACTCTGATGTGTATTCTCTTTTTCTTAACATCTTATGAAAATTATTTCCTAAGAAATATCGTACTGATGTGCAGTGTGACTCAGTCCCCATCCATGGTGACTAGTGAATAGGCTCCATTACGATAGAACTTATATATGATGTAAGGTCCTTCCCGCTTGGGCTTTAATTTTGGGGGTTTATTCACAAATATCATTGTGGTTCTGAGATCCAACACTGGTTCTCCTAGGAGGAATTAGTAGAGGAGAACATTTTCATTAAAATGACATCCAATCTAATTCTGGTGGACTTAGAGGTTCTGTAACATGTGGTAAATTTTCTCATCTAACCATTATAACCCATCTACCCATTTTTTGGAATGTTCACATTCTTAGAGTTTCTGAAAAATGGCTATTCAGAGTGAGGGAAGATGAACTTATATGGGTAATACTTCCATAGTCTTGCACACTAGTGAGTATCACCATTTTTATGTAGCAATATTGGTGGTGGTAAGGTAGGACCAAAAAGCATGGAGGGGTTTATCTGGATAATAATTATTATCCTTATTCACCAACATATGGAGTATATTTGATAAGGTCTTATTGAAGGCCTTTATCTATCAATTTGCTACTGCATGATAGCAAGATGAGTGATTGGACTCAATGTTGTACTCCTGGTAAATATTCTTCAACTCCATGGATTGGAATTTGGTGATGTTTTCCATCAATATTTTGTGTGGGTATCTAAACCTAGTGAAGATATGGGGCATTATGAAGTTGATGATATTATTTATCCTAACTTCCTTGAGGGGTATTGCATCATCCCATTTGGAAAGATGTTGGTGGTGGTAAGCATAGATTTGAACTGCTTATATGTGGCTGGAGGATATGGCCCCACAACATCCATCCCCCAAATAAAAAACAATCAAGAATATTTGGTGGTATACAGAAACTCCGTGTAATGATAGATGAAGTTTTCATGTATCTGGCATGCATTAAATTTAATGGTGAATTCCACATAGTCATATATCACGATTTTCCAGAAATATCCCAACCACATAATTTGGTGGGAGATTCTGGTTTCAGATTAATGGGAACCACAAGATCCCATGTAGACTTAATCCATGATGGTATGAACTTCATATTTACATATACACCTGATGATATTTTTATCAAATCCTCACTTAGAGTGTATTTTTTTCTCATTTGGGCCATCCTCGAGTGTGAAGTTTGCTGACTGGTGCCAAATCTATTCCCTTCTGGCATGATCTTATAGGAGATTCTCATCTAAAAGATAGGAGATTATGGGCTCCATCCATCTAGGGGTGGTTATTTTTTCATCATGAACTGGGGGGTTATGACATGTTTGATCTATTCCATATCGTATATGGTGATTGATGACACTATTAGTCGATATGTAATATGAAAGGTTTATTTTTCCTGATTTGGGTCATCCAAGATGGTAGTTGCATTGGATAGTGCCTTGGAACAAGCATTCTATGACTAGGGAACATAATGAAAAGTGGGCTTGAAGGGGAATTATTCCATTAATCTGCTTACATACCTAGTTAGGGGGGAAAATTACTCATTTTTAGTCATATTTCTATTGAACTGCTATATCACTAGATCAAAATCAACATTGATGTTTTGGTAGGCTAGGTGAAACTATACACTACTGAAAATTTAGGTTATAGCCACTGTTCTAAATCGTGGAAATAGGCCCAAAAACCATGGCTATAGGTTATAGCCACGTTTTCATGAACCGTGGCTGGTATTGACGTGGCTATAGGGCTGATCCTATAGCCACAGTTTGAAACCGTGGCTATAGGGTCAGCCGTATAGATGACAATAAAGGCCACGGTTACCGTGGCTAAAGACCTATAGCCACGGTTTTGAACCGTGGATAAAGGTCTATATCCATGGTTTAAATCCGTGGCTATAGGGCTTTCCACTATATAAAAAACCAGCATGGTGAACCATGATAGCTGTTGAGAGGACTGCACTAGTACCCCCCAGCACCCCCCACCCCGTACTCCTGCACACCTCCCCTGCCCCACCCCCTGCACCTTGCACCCCACCCCCTTCCCCCTCCTCACTGCACACCCCCCTCCCCCTAGACCACCGCCACCCTACACCTGCACCCCCATACAAGGTAATCCAAATCCCATGGAACCACCACATTCTTTGGAAATAGTTGAACCAACACAATTGAGTCAGATTCTACTTTATCAATCTCCTCATTGAAAATATTACACAACACAAGGCATGTATTCATCGCACTGCCCAATGGAGGTACCCATTCAGTAAAAGGAATTGAAACAAAGAATCACCAAGCCCCTATTGTTCTAAACCAACCCGCATCCCCTCATCTCCACCGCAATACACGATCCATCCACATTCAATTTTAATGTTAGGCCCCTATTGTTCTAAACCAACCCACCTCCCTTTATCTCCCCTGCAATACATGATCCATCCACATTCAATTATAACTAGTACTCCGCCCATGTGATGCACAACACTATAAAATAATAATAATTATTAACTATAGATTACTATTTATAAAACATAATAGTTTATATCAATTATGAAGAAGTAATATAAATAGTGAAACATTCAAACCGAGACAACAATTGTTTCAGAGTTGATTTTCAATGGAACACATGGAAACAAAAATGAATTGTTTGGAAATATTGTTTCTTTAGAAAAGATTTGGGTGAAAAATATTACAGTAACAGAATACTTTAATAGTATATGGTGTCCCCTTTGGAATGAAACTAAATTCAATAAATTGTGGTAGTAAAAACCTTCCAAAATTGGGTTCCTGTGGCGCTGCAGTAGACAAGTATTGGTGGTTGCTGGTTGGAAGTAATCTGGTAATTTCACATGTTTGTAGAAACAGGTTACAAATGCGGAAATAATTTTTAGATATCATACATACACAATAGAACCAATTTCCACCTCTACTATGCTTCAAAAATCACATGACCATGCAAACAGAGATAGGGAAAATGATCCTGAAAATTAAACAAACCAAAACATTCTGCCATTTGAATCTCACCATAATTTCAATTAGCCTCGTTTCGAACATAACCTGAAAAATCTAAAAGCTAAATAAAGTAGTTTTAATTGTAGGAGAACAAAAGCACCACGAAAAAAGACGTAATACACAACTCTAGTAATGAGTAAAAATGAAGGCAATGACAAACTAGCTTAACCAAAAGTACCCATCCATCCATTAAATCTCTTCAGTTGAAATCTAGTGGACTCAAGCAGAAACTACTGAATAGTTTATAACTTGTTACCTTTTAATAAAAATAACACACTGTAATGAATTCTTTCAATTATGAAATATGCATTAGAGAATATACCCAATAACCTCACATCATTTTTTTATTGTACTCATAAAATCATAAGTATAAGATAGCCAATATTCATGTGTTGTGTAATGTCATTTACATAAACCATCCAATGAGTCAATTCAAATGTAATGCATAACATTAAATAAGAACATACTTTGAATATCTGTATGGAGTTCCTTGCAATACACCCCCACCCCAGGTTGATATTGAACCTGCACAGAGAAGTTAAAATTAGGGAATCATAAAATTAATGGTTAAGTGATTAACATTCACTAACAATGATAAAAAAACATGTATATAACAATCACCACATGCATATGATGGTTGATCATTCTTATATTTCAGTCACCAATGTAATAACCAGAAAGTTGATTCAAAAACATTACACATGTCTAAATAGTAATGTCAACATAATAACATTCTAATAAGAATTATAACCACATTCTAGTTAAAAAAACCTCTTTGGGATAAATTGAAGATGTATGAATGTGTCAATGCCCTCAACATTGGTGTGGGAAAAAACTAAAATAACCAAACACACCAGACCCCTCCCCCACCCCTCCCCCATGCCCAGCACCGTCCCCTATGAGGACCCTCTCCCCTGCCTAGCCACACCCCCACCAGCCCCTCCCCACTTCTCCGCAAGCCCTGCCCCCTCCCCCATGCCTAGCCGCTCCCCTCCCCTTTACACCCCTTCCTAGCACCATCCCCCACTAGGACCCTCTCCCGTTCCCAGCCACATCCCCACCCATACCCTCTCCCCTTCCCAGCCACATCCCCACCATCCCCATCCCCACTTCTCCGCAGGCCCTACACTCTCCCCCGCCCCTCCCCTCCCCCATGCCTAGCCGCTCCCCTCCCCTTTACACCACTCTTCCCAGCCCCTCCCCTACCCCCTAACTAGAATAATCTCCCACCATTTCCCAGCACCTCCCCCTCCCCCTCCCCTCCCCCATGCCCAGCTTGTCCCCTCCCCTACTTCTCCTCCCACCCCTTCCCAGCACCTCCCCTCCCACCTCCCCACCCCCCTGCCCATCCCCATCCCCCACCAGCCCCCTCCCCCATGCCCGGACCCTTCCCCCACCATCATTAAAACACATAAATTGACAATTTATTTGTAATTAAAGAAGAAGAAACGAATTTCATAAACAGTAAGACAATAGTTAGATTATAAAAACAATGACATTATGTAAAAATAATCTCAAATGTGTTCATATTATTAAAGGTAAAAAATTATTATTAATTAGAAACATGTTAAAGGAGTATACATACATTTTGTTTTTTATAATAATAATGTACTGTATGCATTTAAAGAAATACAATTAAAAAACAATACACAATGGAGTCAATAGTGAAAAAAATTACGTGCATTCATATGTAGGATGAGAGGGAGGGAGGTTAACTCCACAATTTTAGGAAAAACTACCTGCATTCTTATAGTGTGTAAATGAAAATAAAAAATGACGGACGTAAGGGAGGTTAATTCCACAATTTTAGGAAAACACACCTATTGCGGAGATCTGGACATGTAGGCTATTTTAAGAAGGTTTTTAGTGCATAAAAAACAATATATAATGGAGTAAATAGTGAAAAAAATCACATGAATTCATATGTTGGACGGAAGGGAGGATAAATTCAAGATTTTAGGACAAATTACCTGCCTTCATTTCCAATTCCTATTTCTGTATTCACATTCAATAAGAAAACAATTAGAAAAAAATAAAATAATTGTAAATATTTTATTATGTATATAAAGAAAAAAAATCATTAAATGAGGATAGAACACCTTCTTAACAGATCTTGATTTATATAGGTTGAAACTAAGGCATTGGCATTGAAGATGAAAAATCAAAACCTTGCTTGTTGAAAAAAACAATAGAAATTGAACCTTAGTGCATAGAAAAAAACAAACAAAACAACCCTACCTACCCATTGTATCCAAATTCAATTACTGTCAAGTAAAATTCAAGAAGAACATGATTATTGAACCGATACCTTCCTATAAAAATACATGTTTTCCGATGCGAACCGAACTCCTGAAATCAAAAGAATCCACACATCAGAATCTGTAAAACAAAAAAAAATACCATTACATTTCTATTAGTGAGACTGCATTGAGACACTGTTCCAATTAAAAATTAAAGATATTTTTCTAGTCCTGGCCATTGGTGCAGCTACACTGATTCTACGGTTGGAAGAGTTTTCTATGTCAATGCAGCTTCCTCGTCTTTAATCGATCTCTGCATATCACTAACAATTTTCATTATACTCATAGCTCCAAACCTTTAAACATGAAAACAATTTCTATGAACATGAAGTTGCAGTAAATATTCCGAATAATAAAACTCAGAAATAGTGGCAGCAACCAACAAAATTGATCATCAAAAAACAACGATTTAACATAAGTAAATAATATTAAATCCTTTACAGTGCAAGCAAATCATAATAAAGACCCGATTAAGATCCTACAAATTCTCCAAAAAATGAAATACATGCATGTATCTAGAACCACTTAATCAAAATCACTGCAAAAGAATATTCATATAGTATACTGTAAAAACAACAAAAATATGAACCTATATATTAAATTGGTCTCAATTATAATAAATGTACTCTGAAAATTTTAAAAAATAGTATATTGTAAGAACAAAAAAATATGATTTTATATGGAAAAAAAGACCGTATTGAAAAAATATGAAAAAATGTGAAAAAAATATAAACCTATTAAAAATTTGAATCTATATAAACACCAAACACACCATTCCATCATAACATAAACACGTCCACTATAGTATATTCCACAAGTTTTTTGAAGCTTAGAGAGAACAAAAGCATGGTTAGAAATACTTTCATTATTTTGAAAAACAAATATAGATAGGAATATAAATAGAATATAGGATAAAAATAAAATCAATGTTTCCATGAATTTAATAGCATTTATAGAAAAAAAAAATTAAGATCGAAGAAAAAATAATTGTTTAGATTTTATTTTAGAGAAAAAAATAAGGGAGAAAATGAGAATTTCTCCCTGCCCCCTGCCACCCCCCCTGCCCCCTCTCCCTACCCCCTACCCCCACCTGCACACCCCCTCCCCCTGCGCCCCCACCTGCCCCCCTCCACCTGCACACACCCCTCCCCCTGCCCAGGCACACCCCCTGCCCCCACACCTGCACACCCCCTGCCCCTCCCCTACCCCCCACCTGCACACCCCCTCCCCTGCCCCCGTACACCCTCTACCCCCCACCTGCACACCCCCTTCCCCCTCTCCCTGACCCATGCCCCCAACTGCACACCCCCTGCCCCCTCCATAGCCCCCCACCTCCACACCCCCTCCCCCTACCCCTCACCTACCCCCCACCTGCACACACCCCTCCCCCTACCCCAGCACACCCCCTTCCCCCCCCCCCCCACCTGCACACCCCCTGCCCCCTCTCCCTGCACCCTGCCCCACCGGCACACACCCCATGCCCCCTCCCCTGCCCCCCACCTGCACACCTCCCTCCCCCACCCCCACCTTCCCCCCCACCCCCACCTTCACACACCCCTCCCACTACCCCAGCACACCCCCTGCCTTCCACCCGCACACCCCCCTGCCCCCTCTCCCTGCCCCCTGCCCCCACCTGCACACCCCCCTGCCCCCTCCCATGCCCCAACCTACACACCACCCTCCCCTACCCCCCACCTCCCCCCACCTGCACACACCCCTCCCCCTGCCCTAGCACACCCCCTAAATGAGATCCTTGAAAATACAACAAGGTTTCATTGATTTACTATATGGGCCTACGAAACCCATTATGACTATTAATGAAACTGACTAGACCATTGATGAATACCAAGAATTTCCCCAGGTATAATTGTTATTCCACCTTAATTCCTATTACTTTACGTTGTTGATAAGGCCCTTAGAGAAGTTTCTTATGATTCTACCACTGAGGGAGTTTGGATTAAACAAGAAAAATTATACATGATTGCCTCATTTGTAGGAAAAATTCACAAGAAACACTGTATATTGACATTCAAAATTAATCCTAGTACATATATAAAAAACCATTTAGATGAGGTTAATAAATTCAAGTTAGATTTAGAAAATATTAATGTTTATGTAGATTATGAGGATCCAGAAATGATCATATTAATCACTCCTGAAAATAGATATAGAACACTTGTTCTGACCATGATGTATGGTTGAGTATATTTAACATTAGAAGATATCAAATCATCCCATCTGTCTAAGGAATTGAATTCTAGAACAAAAATAAAAGGTGAGGATAAGAGTTTTTCATAAGGGAGGAGACCTTAAACTAAATGTAAGAAAAAAAAATCAGTAGCGACAAAAATAAGATTAATAAATAACCCAAATCTAGGACAAGCTCTATGGATATAAAAGTAATATGTTTTCACTATGGTAAACCTGGGCACATTAAGCCCGTGCGTAGGAAACTCATGCGTGAGTTAGAATCCAAACATCCCATTGACCTGTATTTTCTGGTTGATTCAGGCTATGTCATTTGTTTAAATATTGAATGTGTCCATTTATACACTAAATCAAGAGTGGGTCATAGACTCCATTTGTTCTTTTCATATTTTTCAACAGAGAGAGTCATTTTTAGAGCTGATAAAAAAAGAGAAGTAGATGTATTCTTAGGAAAAAATAATAGGTGCAAGGTTGATGGAATATGATCCATTTTTATAGAGTTAGATAATCAATCCATCATCACCTTACTAAATGTATGGTGGGTCCCCATCCTGTAATGAAACATAATATACTATAACATATAAGATAGGGAATTTCAGCTCCAAAGTCTTAGAGGAACACAACAACCAAGGTCTATTGAGTAACATCACAACAATAAATCTATCATTTTCCAGAGATTGTGTGATGGGAAAATCCAAGAGGGTGAGTTTTAATAGGTCTTATTTCTATGCTGCCAGCCCACTTGAATACATACACTCAGATTTTTGGGGGATAGCCAGGAATAGTTCTTGTGTTGGAGGATCCAATTTCATCATCTTCATAACTAAAATCTCTAAGAATGTTTGGATTTAGATAATAAAAAGAATATGATGAATTCTAAACCATTTAATCCTAAAAAGATTCAATGTAAAATCACACTATAAAGATTATTAATATTGAAGAATAGATAATGGTCTTGAATATATTTCTATAGAGTTCATTCAGTTTTCCTAAGACCAAAACATCCACCCCTGACAATAATAATCCAGTCCATGAGAAGGATGTGGAACATGAGCCCTCATATCATTTTTGGGTTGAGGATTAGCCTATTCCACCACCTCCTTAGCCCACTGATGCCACTGATTCTATGTATAGCTCTAGTTCAGATTTAGATTCTAAAAATTATACTACTCATAACGATTATCAATTGACCTATGACAGGAAAATGAGAGTCCCCAGACCTCCTGCCTGATTCTTCTAATATGTTGTGGCTTCATATGACTTTTTATATGGCCTCAAATCTTATTAATGATGAATCTAAATCACATAGGTAGGATTTATAAGAAAAAGACTCAAATAAGTAGGCATTTCCGATGAATGAAGAAATGTAATAGATAAATAAGAAACATACATGGGATGTTTGTAACAAACTAACTAATTCCAAATTAATTGGTTATAAAGGGATCTTTGAAAGAAATGAGAACAACACTGCGGGATGTAAATAAAATAAAAAACTAGGCTAGTTTCTAAGGTAATCCTTCAAAGAGAGGGAATTGATTATGATGAATTATTTTCCCTTTTTTCTTAAGAATTATTTCATTCATATTTTAATAGATTTTGCAACTTATAACGACTTTCATATAGATAAGTTATTTGTTAAAACTGATTTTTAGATTGGTGATTTGAATGAAAATATTTATATGATACCTCTTGATGATTATCCTTATGAGTTCAAACCAAATAAAGTGTGCCATTTAAATAAATCTTGGTCTGGCCTAAAACAATCCTCATGGAAGTGGTGCTTCAATTTTGATTCATTTTTTTATAGGTAACAAGTTCATTAGCATTCATTATAATTCCTTATTTTATTTAAATTCAACTAAAACCTACACCATTTACCTACTATTGTATATTGATAACATGCTCATAATTTTAAAAGACATAAATATGATCTCTATTATTAAATACCAATTGAAAATTAAGTTCTAAATGAATGACTTAGGTGTAGATATGAAAATCCCAGGTGTTTAAATCATTAGGGATCATTAGGGATAGAATGCATAAACTGCTTTATCTATATTAGAATGCTTATATTTTAAAATTTATAAATAGGTAAATGTTGGAATCTCTCAGTCCTGTTAATTTCCTGCTTGAACAATATTTTAAATTGTCCTTGAATCAATCACCTACTACTGAAGTTGATGTTGAATTTATGTCTAGAATTCCTTATTATAAAATTGTTGGTTACAAAGCGTATTCTATGATTTCCTGATTGAACAACATTTTAGTAGTCATTCTCATTCCCAATAAGATATGGTAAATATTAATGATATTGATCAAAAAAGAAGTGTAATCAGATGCATGGAACTCATCATACATTACCAATCCAAAAATACAATTTACATCAAAAGTGAGTCTCAATATTAGTATCATCAGAATCATGATAACCCTCATCCACAACTCCTAAAGAAACACCATCACCACCTCTCACACTAAAAACGTCATCATTGACATCTTCATCCGAACCAGCACTAGCACCAGGTCCCGCACTAGGTCCGGCTCCGGCTCCGATAGAAGAATCTACATTAGAAGAACGCATCGACATCAAAAAGGCATCAACCGTTTCAGTTGATTCTGGTTGAAGTGTAGAAGAAAGGGCAGACAAAAATTTCATCATATTGTAGTCATCGCCTGTTCTGATTTTTGACTTGCTTCTTTGATTGCGGCATTAATTTTTTCCACTATGACAAAACCAGAATCGGTACTCGAAGAAACTTTAGTAGACCAGTATCGAGATGGTAAAATCTTCTTCCCAGGTCGATAATGCACTCTAGCCTTATGTTCATCTCCTAATACCTGATGTATATGATCATTTGGGCCCAAATTGTCAGGTTCTTTTTTTGCCAATTCCTCTAAAGAATTCTGTTGATTGATATATAACATAAATTAAAATGATAAAATAATATAAGGAATTAAATTCAGTAAAAATCAAAGAAATTGAAATATACTTACAATAGCATTCTCGATGTCGGTATTTGGCACAGTACCATATTTCTTTTTCCAGCTTGTACAAAACAAAGTTGAGCGAGGAACGCGACCCTCGATATTCGATGCCTTTTTCTAAAAAAATAAATAAATCAAAATTGGAAGTTAAAAAATTACACTAAAGAAAGCTAAATATTTTAAACGTTAAATTACCTGTGTCTGCTCATGATCTCGTAATGAAGTGTGTCAGCGAGTATAAATGTGTTTCATTGCACTCTTGTTTGTTTTATTTCTATTTGATTTCTCCTACAAAAAATAATTATATAAATTCATTAACATAAATAAAAAAAGTAATTTAAAATCGTTTTCAAATAAATAAATGAATATATATATATAAAATTAAAAAACACCTTAAATGCTGGACTCTTCCAATAGATGATCATCTCTTTATATTGTGATATTGGGCAATCTTGAATCACCGGTACTTCTTCAAGCTCTATACCAACTCTCTTTTTCCAACAAAGATATAAATCATACTTGTAGGCTCGCCACATTTCACCTAAATCCATTATCCTTGCAGCCTTTGCATTTTTTCCATCCGGAAAATTATATCAAAGATGCAATGGATATAATATTTGTTAAGATAATATTATAAAATAATAAATATATATAAGGTGATTAACATTACTTACCCAAATCTATGCCTAGGATTTGTCCTTTATTTGTTGTCCAACTTCCTTCCAACTTATCGGTTGAACCGGAATGATATTTCTATGTCTAGCAAGTGTTCCCATAAAACCTTTACATTCAGTGCCATTTTTAATAATTATAGCATTGTACTCATTGTAATCAACTATGATATGCGTGTGATGATTCCAAACCTTGTGAATTTTTGTGCGGACTCATCGTCTGGTAGAGGCTGGAGTTAATCATGAAACCAAAAATAAAATAAAATAAAATATATGAATTTATCATTAATCAGTAATAGTAATGTTTAAATAAATTACTGTAGATGTGGGATCTGCTGACCCCTAAAGTGCTGCATCTGGAGGGGGGGCAGCCTCCATGGTAGGTGAGATATCTACAGGAGTACTATGTATAGTAGATGCAAAGTGTACTGATGGAGGTAGAAAACCCAATGGATAACCCTGTACAGATGAGGGTGGATATGGATATGGATATGGCGGTGGGATATATGGGGGCACAATACCCTGTTAAGTGGATGGTGGGAATGGAAAATGAGGGATGGGAGTCTGATAACTACCATATGATATGGGTGAGGGAAAAAAGGGATATGAAAAATGTGGGTATGGATAATATAGAGGTGGCATAATGGGAGGATGGCCTCCTGGTGTCTCAAGCGGCGTAGTAGTAGGCTGACCTGTAGAATCAGTACCCCCGCCACAATATCATCCTCAGTGGCATAATCCAAGCATCTCCTCGACGATGCAACCTAAAATAACATATATGATAAAATAAAATGAACTATAACAAGATAAATAATATTAAAGACCATAATATTCAAACATACTTACATTGTTTCCAGGAGGAGACCTACGTTGTTCGTTTCTCGGTATTCTTCTACTCTTTCTAGTATCATCATAATCAGAAAATTTGACCTGGAAATTTAAAATAATATTCTCAAATAAATAGAAATAATGAAAAATGTTATATAATACAATTTTATCATAAAACAATGAGATATTTTTTCATGTGTGATATTTATATTGATAAAATATCAACACTTTTCTATGTTCATGATTTACTAGAGAAGTGGTTAAACATAAATTGGTGAGGCTATTAATAGTTTTATATTTGATAATGGTACAAAATATACTAGTTATTTTGAAATCATTTTTTGAAGTTAAAGAAAACACATACAATATTGCGATAATATCAGGTAAATACTTACAAATGTGTCAATGCTACGTGGGGTCTGTGACAATTTCTGGTTCAAAATCTGTTCTAACAATTGCATCATCCATATCATCAAATGCAACATTCGAATAAATACCAATAGGTTCATCCACAACATCATTTTCATCCATGCCTTCGTCAAAAATAGGTCTAGGAATAACATCAAAAATAACACCAAATTGTGGTTGTAACGGGTCACATACATAAAACACCTGTTTAGCTTGTGACGCAAGAATATAAGGTTCATCGGTATGAAGCTGGTGGTTCATATCAATCAATCTAAATCCATAGTTATCAATATTCATTCCTTATCGTGTCATTGAATCAGACCACTTGCATTTTATCCTTGCAACATGACCATGTGCATAGTAATCTAATAAAATGATTCTTTCAACAACACCATAATATGATATATTTTCTGATCGAGGCTTCCTATCCGATGCACTTGCATAACAATATGTTGTGGGGCTTATCATGACACCGTCATGCTGTGTTGCCATTTTTTCACAACTATTTATCACAAATTAAAATCCATTGACAACCATTGACTTACAATCACATACCACATCATTTGGACCAAAGGACAATGCTTTTATTTCATCTGATACTTCAATCATTGGTAGAGTTAAAACCTAAAAGACACCAAGATAGAATATTAAATAGAGACATGTGATTATGTTATGATAAGAAGAAAAAGAAATCTATTACCTTTGACTTTAACTAGGCAGTAAATTTTTTGATGTGCAACAATTCATTCCTCTTAATAGATAGAGAGCGATGTCTCTTTTTTATAATTTCTAAATGTTCTCTATAGATATGAAAGTATTAAAATGTCAGAAGATATAAAGAAATCACACAATGAAAAAATACATATTTATTAGTTTACTTACTTGATATAATCATCAAGAACACCATAGTTGAATGATACTGTGCGATGTGCCATTTCCCACTCTTCCCTGCTTAAAGTACACAACGAGTACGATCCAGATATCCCCCCTGTTTGGGGAAGTGAAGGATTTGCAGGCTCAATGGGATCATATTGCTCATCTTCAGTTCTCATTAGTCGATTAGACCTTATAGTGATGTTATCCAAGTACGATGAACAGAAATCCATGCATTCTTGTGCTAAATAGCATTTCACAATAGAGCCTTCAGGATGATATTTATTTCTCACATAAGATTTCAATGTAAACATCATTCTTTCGGTAGGATACATCGACTGACTCGAAACAAGACCACTAAAGAGAACCTACATGGGAAGATGCACATTCAAATGTAACATACATGTGAAAAAAGACAGTGGGAAAATTTTCTCCAAGTTGCAAAGAATAATCGGTGCATCTCTATGCAATTTCTAAACAACACTTCTGCTTAATATTTTGGCACAAATATCTCGATAAAATTGACATACCTTAATCACCGCAACTCTAACATTATGTGAATGTAAATGGAGAATGAAAATGGGAATCAACTCATGTAACAATACATGGTAATCATTGGTTTTAAGAGATTTGAGTTTCACATCTTGTGTATTCACCCTTTTCGAAATATTACTTGAATAACCATCCAAAACCTTAAAACATTCCAAGACCTGAAGAAATTATTTTTCTCCATATTTCTCATCGAATAATAGGAAACAATGACTTTCCACTTATTTTTACCAATTAACTCAGGATGAAGTATTTCTCTTATACCCCAATCCATCAAATCACGACGACACCGCAAATCGTCTTATGTTTTGCCTTTTCCATTTAAAATAGTAGCAAGTAACATCTCACAAATGTTTTTCTTGATATGCATTAAATCCAAATAATGATGTAATAAATTCAATTACCAATAAGGAAACTCAAATAATATTCTTTTCTTTCTCCAATTTCTATTGGAATTAGAATTAGCATGCTTTCGCTTTCTGATATTTGATTGACTTTTTCAAGAACATAATTCAAACCATTAAGTTCTTTAACAATATCAGTACCTGAAATTTGTTGAGGTGTCTCATCTGTCTCAATGGCATTATCGAACTATCTCCAATTTTTCCTATATGGATGATCCATTGGTAGAAAACGTTGATGCCCTATGAAGCTGAAATTTCGTCGAAACTTTAATCTTCGGAAATGTGTAGGATAATTTCCCTTTAGTACTCCAACCAAACATCATTCCGTAGGCAGGGAAATCATTTATCATCCATAATAAAGCTGCAAAAAACATAAATTACTCCTTTCTGAATGCATCATACGCTTGTTCACCAACAATCCAAAGCTCATTTAACTCCTATATTAATGGTTGCATTTGGAGAAATGGGTTGAAACCATCACAAGATAATCCCAATCTAACATTTAATGGGTCTCTGCAAAATCAGAATGTAGCCTATGAAATTTCTTCTAAGCCAACCCATCTGCAGGATGCACTATTTCATCGTTATCCTTATTTCTTTCATCTGCATGCAATCTCATATTCTTTTGCATTTGTTATGACATAAAATAATTTTAAAGCCTGGGAATTAAAGGGAAGTTCCACATCACATTCTGTGGTATGCAAGATTGAGATATGTCTTTATTAGTCTTCTGACTTGATGTGCCACACTGTTTGCAATGACTCAAGTCTGCATTCTCCTTCCAGAACAAACAACAATCTTTGAGACAAGAATGAATCTTACTAGATGAAAATCCAAATTTGTCAACCAACTTTGATGCCATGTAATCATTTTCTGGAATACATGCATCATTAGGTAGTAAATCCTTAATAAATGTAAGGAGATAGTCGACCGCAGTATTTCTAAATCCATACATTATTTTCCCATGATATAATCGCATTAAAAACTCATGTTTTCTCATTTTTCCACATGCTTGACATACTGGGGTATTTTCATCTTCCATCAGCTTTCTAACACTCTCAACGTCATCATCATGATTAATAGATGAGAACTGTGTTCTAGAATTCATTTCCTCTTACACTGGTCTACATGAGGAGCTATCTTCAGAAACAAAAGGAAACCGATCAGAAATTAGATTTTTCATACCAAAAATTTTCGCTGAATCGATGTCATTCAACACTTGAGCTTCTTCTCCATTGTGATACCACACATGATAATTTTTCTAGAAACCACTTTTAGTGATATATTAACTCACTTCCTCATGATTTAACCAAGGTCTTCCAACATAATCAAAACATGGGAATCAAATCAATCCGCCATCTGAATCATTAGTGAATGCAAAGTCCAAAAAATATTGTAACTCCTTCTAAAATTCATCAGTGATCCGATCAATGTTGTACATCCAGTATCTATCCATTCTGAGCCAGATAAACATACATTAAATAAATAATCTAGAAAATGACTTAACATTATATGTATTACTTCATAAGATATTAAGTAATCATCAATAACAAGTTAATAAAAAAATCATAACAAATATATTAAAATTATAGTTTAGAGAATTCATAAATGTTTTAAATTATAAAAATTCACGAATAGTCATACATAAGTTCCAAGAATGTGGATTGATTATCGTAAAAAGAGTTTATATGAAATCTAAGAGATAATAATAATCAATTCCCAAAAGTGTTTGGGTTAATTCATAACGAGTTGTGATGTTTTGTATTAAATATACAAAGATTTGTTGAAATTTAGAGACATTTTGAAAATATAAACCATATCATATACCAAGCATTAATATTAAATAATTGGCTGAGAATTACAATGGTAATAAGATGAGAATAATAACTAGTGTCTGAATCTATACTTTAATAATGGTGGTCACCTTAGAAAAGGGATATCCCATCAACTTGGTTGTTCCCACCCTTTCTTGTATCTATGAACTATTGGGTCAAATACAGGAATGAAGATCCCCACACCACCTCAGTGGTCCATTTCAATTATTGTATGAATGGGTGGTGAAGTGTTATCAATGTTATGAGTACCGGTATACTGAAATAGTCCCCCACTCTAACTTTCATCCTACCCTACTCTACATTGTTGTCATTATACTAAAGTCCTTGGGAATTTCTAGTGTGGTCGAGTTGTTTAGTGATTTTTTTCAGTTTCCTTTTATGCCTTACCCCGCACCCCATTGAGTAGTGGTAGATGACGGAAAATATAAACCATATCATATACCATAGTGTAAGG
The DNA here is from genome assembly GCA_963277665.1 of Viscum album. Lineage (NCBI taxonomy): Eukaryota > Viridiplantae > Streptophyta > Magnoliopsida > Santalales > Viscaceae > Viscum > Viscum album. The sequence continues at coordinate 691,857,747 of OY728161.1, read as the reverse complement.
ACACGACATCATTCCATTGTTGACTTTTAATCATGGAGTATAACACCGCATCATGGTGAAGGAGATTGAAAACTCTTTATAATCTTATTTTATCATACCCAACAACCAAAACAAACCAACTTACCTTTTTCACACTTGAAGGCACAACCCAAACACCTACATTTTTTAGGGATAAATTAGAACCTATGAACTATTTTTTCCTAGGTTAGCATAACCAATACACTACCTTTTGATAGAGGCACAACCATGTGTGAGTTGAGTGATTTCAACTTGATAAAACATTACACCACAAAGTAAATTCATTATAATGAATATAGAATAATTAAACCAATCAAAGTTGTTGAGAATTATTACTAGTGTTGAATAAATGGATTTGAACCTTCACACGGTAGATATAGAACAATTTATCTTGGGCAATCTTTCAAGAGAAATGAGTTGATAAGAAGCATTAAAACCCATTGGTAAAATGCATTTAACATTGATTATCTAACTAACTGTCATTAATTTTTTTTATGTCGATTATAAAATAACTATCATCTAAATTCCAATATGCAATCCTATTTTTGTATTTGTGTTGGTACTTAAAAGAATGCTCCTACAAATATCCAATCTCTAAGAGGGTATAACTTTCAATCAACCCAATAATAGTCAATTCCCAAAACATTCATTGTTAAAAAGGCACTTGAAGTATAAGGAATAAAGTTTCATGCCCAGTAAGGTGTAAATGTAGGGTATAAGAATTTATATACTCAATAGGGAACCAATGACATACCTCAAATCACAAGTGAATAACCAAGTGTAAGTGTGAACATGTTTACTAATTAGCATGTTTAAATAAAAAACATTTTTAGGAAAATAACCAAAATAATATTAAAATAATTGTAAATAGGTAGTTGAAAGACAAATACAAGTTATGTCAAGTATCTCTCTATACTAGGAAAACGCATATTAGAACTTACCTAAGTTTATATTCTTTAATGGGGATCGTTATCGATGTCAATCAAGAGATATATAAATATTGTAAGACATATTGTCTAGGTTAGGTATAGGGAAATCTTATAGGCCATCCCACCCAGGTGCAGGTGCACTTCTGGAGTCAGGTCCTAAGCCCATCCCATGGAATGGGGAAGGATTATACAAAGTGGAGGCCTCATCCCATCCCATGGAATAATTAAAGGGGTATACTCATTTATAACTCAAAATATTATCCCATGTAATTTACATGTACATAAATGGACAGAAAACATGCTTAAAAATATATAATAAAAAGGAAAAATATAAACATACCCTTTATAGCATGATCATAATCATATAAAATGTTATTCTATGAATATGGTTGATATAAAAAGGTAAAAATTGGATAAGTAAGGTTCTTTACATAGTGAAAATCCAAACTTTTGGAATTTATGACTAAAATATCCAACTTCTGAATTCTGTAAATTTCAGAAATACAAAGTCTATTACAAAAATCACTTAGAAATAGATTAATAATTACATAATAGTAAATAGAAACATAATAATTCTGTAATAGTAAATAGATGATAGAATAGTAAATAGATTAAACAATGAATACCAGAATACTATATTAATTATGAGAATTAGAATGAAATATAAACCATGAAATACCAGTGAATAACAGTCGACAGAATACCAGTTAGCACACAAGAGCCACAAAACAGGAAATAAACCCAAACCCCTCCTTGAACTCCTCCTGCAAATTGAAAAATTCCTAAACATAATAAATACTGCAAACAATATTCAAATAACCCACAAAACAGGATCCACAAAATAGAAAACGCACCGAAAGGGTGTGGAGGAGGGGAGGAACCCTTCGGCCGATGCTGCACCGAATGGATGAGGAACACCCAAACAAGGGTATGGATGAGGGGAGTACCGCATGAGGGATGGAGCAACCCTGAATAGAGAAGTGAAGCCGCGATTGGAGAATCCGCTCTGTGGATGAAGGAACCGCGATGAGGGATGGAGGAATCGAAGCTGGTGAGAGAGGTCGTCGAGAGGAGGAGCAGTCGTCAGGAGGAGGAGCGGTCGTCGGGAGGAGGAACAGTCATCAAGAGGAGGAGAGGTTGTCGGGAGGAGGAGGGTGTCATGATGAGGGTTTCAAATCGGGGAAGGAGGAGCCTGACAGGAATCAGAAAAAAAACGAAACGCAATGTGTAGCCACGGATGGAAATTAAACCATGGGTATAACCAAGCTATAGCCACAGACTTATAAAACCATTGCTATAGGTTCGTGGCTATAGCTTAAATTTCCAATAGTGATAGGTCTAGTTCCAAGCCAACGATGAGGTTGGTATTCTTCCTCATTATTTACATAACCTTCAGATAGTGATAAAGAGTAGGAAAAAGCTTCGTTATCAGGAGAGAAAAATACAATTCCCATGACAAAATGATTTAGATTCAGGTTCTCTATTATGGTGTCGACAGGACTATGAGAGGCATCATCAAAATACATATTATAATAACCCTGGTTTTTATAACTGGTCAAAATCCCGACCCCATTTGAATTTTTGACTTGTCCCAGAGAAAACTGGAGAAAATGGGCAGTTTCTGGAAATTTCTAGACTACACACCGTGTACTTTTAAGTACATGTCGTGTATAGGTTAGGCGAGTGCCGGCCATGTGCTCATTGAGTACATGTAGTGTGATGACCATGTAGAAATTTCTTACTACACGACGTGTAGTTTTAGACACGTCGTGTACCCTTGGCCGTTTATGAGGGATATACATGGAGTGTAGGCCTGTTGGATGGGTAGAATCATTTAAACCAAGTACACGTCGTGTCCTCCTTGGACACGCTGTGCAGTCTAGCTGAGTATGAGGGATATACATGGCGTGTGGGTAAGTCGGCGAGGAATAGAAGAAAAACTAAGTACACGCTGTGTACCACAATGTACATGCCATGTAATCATGTCGATAGGTTCAGGAAAGTACGTTGGCAGAATTCCAACTGTCATATGAATAGTTAAATGGTATACATGGAGTGTAGTTATGATTTACATGCCGTGTAATTTCTTTTTCCACTAAAATGGGTAGTAGCCTTGTTTTTTAGGCAGAACCTCACTGTGTCTCCGGGTTTCGCGAACCAAGCCAAACGGGACTTCAGATCCCTCCTGTTCTTTTGTCCGAGGATGGATTTGAACACCGCTTGATTAGTTGAAACCCCCTTGATAAGGCCTTGATTCCATTTAAGCCATTTTTCTATTTCGGTTCTAGAATGAGTTATAGGGGTGTGATGAGTTTTGATTCTTTTGTAGATCTACCGTGTTTTAAACCTAATTGGATGCTGTTATTGGAGGAGTGGCATCGTACGAGTCTTAGGTAAGTGGTGCATACCTCTTTTTTTGTTTTCGTGGTCATTTGGGCGGTGCGGCCTTCGGTGTGGTTTTAGGTATTTTGAGCAGAACCATTTTATCTTCTATTACATATTGAATTGATTGGTTGACCTATTGGATGCCTTTGGGTATGCCATGTTACTAGTTTTTCTTGAGCGGGGCCGGGCGAGGGGTCATTTCTCATCAGAGAATTTTGGTCGAGGGATTCCAAAATGGTTATATTTGAATTATATTGTTTTAAACTATTGATTTTAGTTATTATACCTTGATATAAATTGTTAGAGGCCTTAAAGACCTTTGTTCTATTATGGGACAACACTTTCTTAGTGAAATTCAACTGTTTAGATTGTTTTTCCTATTTATGTGTTCTATTTAAATATGTTATATATGTATTTGCTGAATTTCATATGCTGGAACCTTTGGGTTGTGTTGGTCATGGCCCAGATATTCTTGAGTGATGCTAATCACAGGTTGGGATTGGCCCGGGTTACGTTGGGTGGTTCTGACCACGGGATTGGGTGTCATGGGCGTCGGTTTGAGGTAGGATGACTATCAGGTGGGGCATGACCCAAGTTAGTGTGATGGGAAGGCCATCAGACTTGAGAGGCATGGTCGTAGAGACACAAGGTGTCAGAGGTGTTGTGGCTTGGGTAATATTTTGGTGATTACCGCTCTCCCAGAAACTTTGAGTAGTGTCCACACATAGAGACTCTGTGATGAGGTGGTTTTGACCACTCATGTGGGTAGAGGCCCCCATTAGTTGCAGTTTAGGTACTATTGGTTTGGGGGGGCTTTCCGTAGGAAGCCACATGGGAATTGAGGTTCCTTTAGTGGGTAGCATTGAGGCTATTGGGTTAGGGGAAGAGGCTCACCGTTATTTGAGGGTAGATATCGAGGTCCCACTAGATACATTATTTGAGGGCACACATCATTGTCACTCCGGATACATTATTTTGAGGGAATACATCACTATCCCTCTGGCTACATATCTTGAGGGCAGACATCATTGTCCCTCTAGTTACTAATTGAGGACATGCATCTCTATTCCTTCGGGTTACTGTTTCTCAGACATGCCTTTGGGATGTTGGTACATGAGACACACAGTGTCAGGGGCACATGATGCTGGGTTACATGGTAGAGATTCTGGCATTAGCTGAAGCAGGTGACACTCCATGGTGGCTGCTGAGCTCCAGTGGAGTTTTTTTATTTGTGCATCGTTCTATTTACAGATTTCCTTATAAATGCACGCCTTCTTAAAAACTTATATTAGTTATGCACTGTTGGGTGGTATACTACTTAGATTCACCTCACACCATGCATGGGACCTTCGAGACTTGTGTAGACTTTATGGATTTACGTGCTGGAAAGAGGCCAGCTTCCGGAGCTGGGCAGTATTAGCTATTGCATGGAGATGGTATGAACCTTGAGGTTCTACCTAGATAGAGTTTGCCTGGTTTTTCTTTATTTCCTGTATCATCATGCTCACTTGTTTTATAGCTACAGTTGGTTATCGATTGGCGCCCTTTTTATATATGGATATGCATGAACTATTTTGTATGCATGTGTTATTGTATAGTAGTAGTTACAAGTGATCAGCAAGCTGTTGTGTTTATTTCCAATACTATTTTTTATATTTATTGCCTATGCTGTTTATTGATATTGAATGTGCTTCTGCTCTGCGGGTCAAGTTCGCATCTGCTGAGTCATTTATTCTGATGCATATATATTATTATACTTGGACCAGTACCATGATTATTATCCTCTAAGAGGGTATAGACACCCCACTATACCTATAAGACCCTCGTTTCTAGTCGGCATCCTTTGGCGTTCAGGGAGGTGCGCCTAAGGTAGTAGCACCCAACCCATTTAGCACTGTTCAGGTGGCTGTTCGGGTCCGGGTCATTACAATGTGGTATTAGAAGAGTTCTTGAAAGGGATTTAGTAGCAGTGTTTTACTAAATACTAATGAGATTGAGTATTCTATTTAATTTTTTCTGGTTTTACTATTTGGGATATGGTAGATTGGAGATAGGTTGTTACTGGAACTGGATTTCTAGCTTGTTCTTGGGTGCCTGCAGCCCTAGGTACGAGGGATGGACCAAGTTACCTTAGGAGGGAATTTCTATTTTCTTTTTGCTCAGATTACATTTTATATGATTTACACCTTAGTGGCTCACTTGGTGTGCGATGTTATTGACTGTGATATGTGACCCTTGACCCAGTGTGGTAAGGGAGAATTGGACCTTGGCCCGGAATGTCAAGGCTGGTTTTCTTGGATTTTGATAGGCACATTGTATGGTATTTTAGTTTCAAAAAACCACGTATACTTTGTGAAGTGATAATGACATGTGAATAAAATCAATTTCAATGATTTTTATGCTCTGAAATGTGAATAGGTGAAATTCCTGATAGAATTTCTTGTTGTTGCAATGTGTATACGATGCTTTATCTTTTTTTAGAATTGCATGTGACAAGGTATTTGGGTCTGGCTCATGTACGAGTAGGTAGGTACTATCAGTTGAGGTGATTTTGATCACCAGGATTGGGTGACTCGGTCATTGGTTTGAGGCAACATTAGTTGTTAGGAAGGGAATGCCCTGAGGTACTTTTTATACTTGGCTCTGTGAGGGGCGGGTAAGGAGGACATGATTCCGAGATGCCGTGGGGAATGGTTGCAGTGGGGGGAGTAAGTGTAGTAGTTTTGTGCTACCTTTTACATCTTTCTTATCTGTGTAGAATATATATTGTTATATATATATATATGGGTTGTTTGACCATTTAGGGTATTTAGCAGGTTCGTTTTTGGGTGACTCAGATGGAGCATTAGACGAGAGATGGTACAATGCCGCAGGTGCTGGATCAGGTTCAAGATCTGGTGTAGGCAGAGCAGGAGCCTCATGTATAGGCTTAGGGACAAGATCAGTTTTAGGATCTAGTGCAGGCATGACATCAGCTTGGTTTGGCAGCATTTGGACCATGGCTTGACAAGAAGCTTCGAGCTAGCTTAGTGCGTGTCTTACAGGGGATCGATAGAGGCACACATGGTACAGAGCTATCTATGGCATATCTTACATGGGAGTTCTAGTTGCAGCACTCTCCACTTTTTCAGGGTGAGGGTGGTCCACAGGTGGCTGAGAACTAGATAGAGAGCATTCATATGATCTTCGAGCAGCTTGAAATGCCTCCAGGGTGGATGGTCAAGCTGGAAACATACATGTTGCAATGAACGGAAAAGTATTGTTGGGATGTGTAGGTTCAGGATCGCAGGCATGGGGGATTGGCATGGAAGGACTCTGAGGATAGGTTCCTTGATCACTTTTACCCAGAGACACTGAGATCTGATAGATCTCGAGAGTTCTTGAGTCTTTAGTAGGGAGACATGTCCATCATGGACTATGCGGCTACTTTCACTGAGCTGTCTTGCTCTGCACATGGTATGGTAAGAGATGATGCGGCTAGGGTGAGGCGCTTCGAGGATGGCTTAAGAAATGCCATTCAGATCCAGGGGAATATCTTTTATCTAGGTTCTATTTCAGAGGCGGTGAATCAGGAGCTCATAGCAGAGGGAAAACAGATGGATATGCCTCAGGTTGGCTAGAAGAAGGCTTCTGGTGAGGGTTCAGACAACATGAAGCGAGGACTGGATGAGTTCCAGTAGGGCCATATGGAAAAGAACTCAACTAGACCACCTCGTAGGAGTTCTTCAGTTGTTTTATTTCAGTGTGGACAACCAAGAAATGTTCGAACTTAGTGAAATAGGCCTCCAAATGAGTGTCGGGCATGTGGATAGGTCGGGAAACTTGAGAGGTTTTGCAGGCAGCCTTCTCAGATAGCTGGCAGGCAGGGACCAGGACAAACAGTGGAATCTGGAGTTGGTTCAGGTTTGGTACCTAGAGAGGGGAGCCGAGGTTCAGCTGCATGTGGAGGACATGATAGAGATAATGGGATCCAGCTGAGGGGTTAGGGGCCAGTGGCTGGAGTAGCACCGCAGGGAGGTCAGGCATCAGACAGCCGTACTTCAGGTCAGGTGCACATTTTGGAGCTTCCAGAGGCTCATTAGGCTAGTGAGATGATGACGGTTAGAGGTACACCACAGGTGTGGCCATGATTTCCATGTTTCCTTTTGGCACGACCTATAGAGGCATGTCCGTTTTGAGTGCACGTGATGCACATGATCTATGTGGACAGACTAGATTATAGTCAGTGGGATTGGCACCGTATCAGGTGTGTAATATATTTATATATATGCATGAGATGCATAGAATCATAGGCATCAAGGATGCCGGTTAGTTGAGGTGCAGTGGGCCTCAGGGCATCAAGGGTGCATGTTACATCAGGTGTTGTGGGCATCAGGTCATCGAGGATGCGGGTTACTTGAGGTGCCTTGGGCATCGGGGCATCAAAGATGCAGGTTACTTGAGGTTCTAGGAACTGGGACTTCATGGAGGTGGACACCGATGTGGTGCGAGATACGTTGGGTGCCAGGAACGACACAAGGGAACCAATGAGGAGCAAGGGTGAAGATGCATCACAAAAGGACTATTCATCCATAAAATAGGTTAGTGAACCTTTGTTTTGTGTTTTGTTAGGTTGATACTGAGTTAAGCGATTCCTAAGGTGGGGATCCCCTTGAGGAATTTAGCCAGGACCATTGAGGTCAGGGAAGTCCGGGTTACTCTGATCGGGGTGGTATGTTCGGTGTCATCTATGGGTTTTTTGATAGCTCGTGGATGAGATATATTAATTTGGGGAGATTGTAAGAACATTAGTTTTTAGAACGGGTCAAAATCCTGACCCTATTTGAAATTTTGACTTGTCCGTGAGAAAATAGGAGAAGATGGGTAGTTTCTAGAAATTTCTAGAGTACAGGCCATATACTTTGAAGTACATGCCATGTATTGGTTAGGAGAGTGCTGGTCATGTGCTCACCGAGTACATGTTGTGTGATGACCATGTAGAAATTTCATACTACATGGTGTGTAGTTTTAGACACGTTGTGTACCCTTGGCTGTGTATGAGGGATATACATGCCATGTAGCTCTGTTGGCCAGGTATAATTGTTTAAAACAAGTACATTCCATGTACTCCTTGGACAAGTCGTGTAGTATAGCCATGTATGAGTGATATACATGGTGTGTGGGTAAGTCGGGGAGGAAGAGAAGAAAAACTAAGTACATGCCGTGTACACCTAGGTACATGCCATGTACTCATGTCAGCAGGTTCAGGAAAGTAATTAGGTGGAATTACAGATGCCATATGAACAATTAAATGATATACACAACATGTAGTCATGAATTAAACACCGTGTACTTTATTTTTATCGCTAAAATGGGCAGTAACCTCATTTTTGAGGCAGAACCTCAATTGTATCGCCGGGTTTCACGAACAAAGCCGTCTGAGACTTCAAATCCCTCCCATTCCTTCGTTCGAGGTCAGATTCGAACACTAATTGATCAGTTGGAACCCACTCATTAAGGCGTTGATGCATCTTTAGCCATTTTGTTTGATTTCTGTTCGAGAATGAGTTATAGGGGTTTGAGCGGTTTTGAGTCTTTTGTAGATCTACCGCATTTCAGACCTAATTAGAGACTTTTTTTGGAGGAGTGGCATTGTACAAGTCTCAGGTAGGTGTTACATACCTCTTTTTGGGTTTTCGTGGTCATTTGGGTGGCGTGGCCTTCGACGCTGTTTCAGGTATTTTGAGCTGGACCGTTTTATCTACTATTACATATTGAATTGACTGGTTGACCAATGGGATGCATTTGGGTATGCCCTGTTACCAATTTTTCTTGAGGGGGGCTGGGTGAGGGGCCATTGATCATTAGGTAATGTTGGTTGGGGGATGAAAAAATGGTTATATTTGAATTATATTGTTTTAAACTATTGAGTTTAGGTATTAAAACTTTATATAAATAGTTAGAGGCCTTAAAGACCTCTGTTCTGGTATGGGACAACACTTTCTCAGTGAAATTCAACTGTTTAGATTGTTTTTCCTGTTTACGTGTCCTATTAAAATATGTTATAAATGTAATTGATGAATTGAATATGTTGGAACCTTTTGGTTGTGTTGGGAATTTCCCATATATTCATGAGTGATGCTGATCACAGGTTGGGCTTGTCCCCAGTTATGTTGGGTGGTTATGACCATGGGATTGGGCGTCCTGGGAATTGGTTTGATGCAGGATGACTTTTAGGTTGTGCATGGCTTAGGTTACTGGGATGGCATGGCCATTAGACTTGAACGACATGGTCGCATGTTCATGAGGTGTTAGATGTGTTGTTGGTTGGGTACTATTTTGGGGATTACTGCTCACCCAGAATCTTTGAGTAGTGTGCACACAAAGAGACTCCGTGATGATGTGTTTTTGACCACTCGTGTGGGTATAGGCCCCCGTTAGTTGTATTTTAGTTACTATTGGTTTGGGGGTTCTTTCCATAGGAGGCCATGTGGGAGGTGAGGAGCCTTCAGGGGATATTATTGAGGCTATAGGGTTGGGGGCAGAGGATTGCGGTTATTTGAGGGCAAATATCGCTATCCCTTGAGATACTTTATTTGATGGCAGTCATTTCTATATCTCTGGATAATTTATTTTGAGGGTAGACATTTATGTCCCTCTGGCTACTTATCATGAGGGCATACATCGTTGTCCCTCCGGTTACTTATTGAGGACTGGCATCACTATTCCTCCAGGTTATTATTTCTTGGGCGTGCCTTCGGGATGTCGGTACATGAGACATGCAGAATCAGAGGGAACATGGTTTCGGGTTACATGAAAGAGATTCTGGCATTGGCTAAAGTAGGTGAAACTCAATGGCGGCTGCTGAGCTCTACCGGATTTTGTGTTTATTTGTGCATTTTTTGTTTACTGCTTTCCTTATAAATGCATTTCTTCTTAAAAACTTATATTAGGTATGTACCATTGGGTTGTATCCTACTGAGATTCATCTCACACCCTACACGGGCCCTTCGGGACGCGTGCATACTTTATGGATTTATGTGCAGGAAAGAGACCAGCTTCAAAAGCTGGGCTGTATTAGCTATTTCATGGAGATGGTATTGACCTTGAGGTTCTTCCTAGCTGGAGTTTACCTTGTTTTTCTTTATTTCATGTATCATCATGCTTAATTATTTGGTATCTATTATTGGTTAGCCATTGGTTCCCTTTTTATATATGGATATGCATTACCTGTTTTGGATGCATGTGTTATTGTTCAATAGTAGTTACGAGTGATCACCATGCTATTGTGTTTATTTCCCCTTCTATTGTTTATATTTATTGTGTCCACTGTTTACTGATATTGAATGTGCTTCCGCTCTGCGGGTCTAGTTCATGTCTGCTGAGTCATTTATTCTTCTACATATTTATTATTATACTTAGACCAGTACCAGGATTATTATCTTTTGAGAGGGTATAACCGCCCCACTATACCTATAAGACCCTCGCTACTAGTTGGAAGCCTTTGTAATTCAGGGAGGTGAGCCTAATTTAGTAGCACCCGACCCATTTAGCACTATTTGAGTGGCTGTTCAGGTTTAGGTCGTTACACATATCCCATGTTTGAGGAGTTTCATGGCCATAAAAGACCTCTTCTTTGGAGAGCTCGGTGTCTTCCGATGTACTTTCTGTGGTATGGTGTACTGCGGGGAAATTATCTAGGGCTTTGCCTTTAACTCACTTTTGAGATATGAATTGGATGTCATATTTTTGTTGAATGACCACACATTGAGCCAAACACCCAGTCAAAATGAGGCAGCCATGGATATACATTAGTTGATCAACATAAGAGACCAGGTAGAACTTGTGGTGATACAAGTAGTGCATCATATTTTTCACTATGAAAATGAGAGCGATGCAATTCTTATAGACATTAGAGTATCAATTCTCAGCACTTATCTTGGTCTAGATGAGGTCATAGAGACTATTATTTCTTCCCGTAATGTTAATATGTGCAATAAGGGAATTAATTGATCATTTCATAGTGGCCACATATATGATGAGTGGAATCCCTTCCACCAAAGTCATTAAAACTTATGGGTGCAGCAAATACTACTTGAGTATTTCGAAGTATTTTTGACAATCATCCTATCATTGGTAGGTATCTCCCTTCTTCATTAGCTTGGTGAATGGGAGATCCGTACCCGCTATATTTGTTATGATTCACATAATGTAGGTGATGTTCCCTTGGACTTCCCTTTGTTCTTTCAGGTTCCTGGGGGTAACATTTCCTAAATAGAACTAATATTCTCTGGGTCAACCTCTATGCCATGGTGGTGTACCACAAATTCGAGGAACTTGACTGATGTTACCCCAAATGCACATTTCAACGAATTCATTTTAGACTATGATGTCACATCTTTTCAATTTTTTTGGAGATATGTGAAGTGATTACATCACTGTCCAGATTTAACAAACCTGTCATCAACATAAAACTCGACTATCCTTCCCAGGAATGGCTTAAAAATGTGATGTATGATGCACTGATATGTGGAATATGAAATATTTAATCCAAAGGGAATGTCCTGAAAGTAGAAGTTACTATGAGGTGCTCTGAAGGTTGTGGCTTCTTCATCATTGGGGGCCATCTTGATTTGATTTTACCCTGAGTACCCATCTAAGAATGAAAGGGCATAGAAGCCCGCAGTTACATCGATTAAGAGTTATGTGATTGTTAATGGAAAATCATCCTTTGGAAAATATAGAATAAGGTCTCTAAAGTCAATGCATACCCTAATATTCTCATTCTTTTTCTTGATATGGAAGATTTTGGCAAGCCATATCGGGTATTTCACTTCTTGGACAATATTAGATTTGATCAACTTGTTGACTTCCACCTCTATATTAGTAGAATGGGAGGGGTGTATCCTGTTGTATGCTTTCATTAATCCTTGATTCTCATTGGGTAGTCATAGATGATGCGTAGACACATATAGATTCAATCTAGGAATTTATGTGTCGTTTTAGGGGAAAAAATTGATGTTTCTTTAGAAATGCAATTTACACCACTTTCTCTTTGAGATAAATGGAAACATTAATAAATGTTGTCCATGGGACTTCTTTTGTCCCCTAATTTATCTGCCTGAGTTCATCTATGGTGGTAAATTCACTTTCCTTGAATACTGGAGGGGGGTTTCTGAGATCATCCTCATCCATTTTTGAGTCTGTTGGGGATGGATTAAGGATAATATGGTCATTCGGGGGCCACTCTGTCAGTATCTGGGCAAGGGACACTACCAGAAGATATATCAACATCCCCATCTATCTGGTTTTTTACAAAGAGATGTTGGAGATGATTTTTTCTAAGGACAATAGAGTCTTGGACCTCTAGGATTAGGCCTGGTACTTCGACCATGTTTATGGGGAACACATAATCATCTTATAGCATGCTCACGGGATTCATAGGGGCGGTCCCTAAGACATTTTTGTATGAAAACTGTATATCATTATATTCCATTGGTTTTTGACCTTCCTTATTATAGAAATATGCTTTGGCATATGTGGATTTTAAAGTCTATATGGGGGAACTATCACCATGTAGTATACCAAACATCCCATTGATGGGGTACTTCAAACATTGATGGAATGTCGAAGGTATCAAGAGGTGGATATGGAGGTAAATCATTCCAATAAGGACATCATATGTGGTATCCTACTTGATAACCATGAACTCAACATCAGATGTGAGCTCCCCAAATTGGTCTTCGAGTTTTATTTTCCCTAGGGGTCTCTGCTCACTCTTTTAATATCGCTTTTTTGTCATGTTCTTAGGGGATAAGTGTCTTTTGTAATACCATAGTCATTGGAGGGTCCGCACTGGGATAAGATTGATCCTTGATCTGTTATCAATTAGTACCCTTTGGACGGTGACATTATTGAGTCTACCTAAAACATATAAGGTTATAATGTGCCCCGGGATGGCCTCCTCCCGGTATTTATTATGAAAGAGATTGAAAAATAGAAATGTTAGTACATAGTATCCACATGATATACTTCGGAGGCAAAAACATCTATATCGAATTCTTATGGGCTCTGGATGGCTTGGACGAATGCCTCCTTGTGTTATTTTGATAGATGGAGTGAATCTAGGATCATGAGCTTTGGTGGGACCATACCTATCACTTTCATATAATCTAATTTTTGTGCCATAGGTTAGTAATTCCAAGTATGGGGATCTCCAGGGAATGTGGATCTAGAGTGGAGGCATCCGATGAAGATGGACCTAGTGCTTGTTTTGAGGTAGATGGGGGATCTGCCGCTAGTGGTGAAGGTTGCGTCAGCCTGCCCCATTACATGGGTTGAATAGATTTGATCCCTTCTAGGCAGTCATGCAATACAATTTGATGAGGACGACTGTTGGATGGATCCGAGGAACCACATCATCTCCTTTGGGCATGTTGGAGTGCTTTCCCACAAGTCTCAGCTATATTTATATCCTTTATTGGATAATGATAGGAATATTGAGTTTGACCAATATATGTTATCCCCTATATCTTAAAATCTAATATATTCATATTCCCACTCTTCTGTTATATGTGGGAAACCTGTATTCAGGGGAATACTCATCATCAGAGAAGAGTTTTTTCAATTTTATTGTGTTAACAGAAATAAATATGAGATCATCATCCAATGATGGTTCCATTTAGTGGGGAGGTTCCCATGCTACTGATGTCATAGGGATGAAATCAGGGAGGGTTAATGCCTAAATTGGAGAATAATATGAATCTTTCTATTCTATTTCATTGTGCCACATGTGGTCATTCCCACCTTTGGGAGGTGTATCTAACAACACTTTCTTTGGTGGTGGAGCTACTGTAATCCTATACAACTGTGCTCTCAAAGTGGTTTGGGCTCGATCAACAATCTTACAAACCCTCATGTTGTCTAATTTTCATGCACGTCTGGACAAGACCTCCTACAAATCATCATATTCTTCTAGTTCAACCATGGTTATGCAAGTCACTTACATTGGGGAATTATCCAACAATAATTTTTCAAAATTGGTCATTCCTTGAAATACATCATTGAATATGAAATAATTCTGTATATTATTACCCAACCTTATATGGAAAGGGAATTAATTGTTCTGGTCAGTGAGGTTGGTCTCATCGAGCTTCCTAGGTTGTGGAAGTGTGAGTAGATTATAATCCTATTATACCAAGAAGTAACTAGGTAATGGTTCATTTCAGAAGGACGATACCTTATTTATTCATTATTTGTATCCCATATGACCTTGTTTTCTCTATTATTATGGACATGGGTGATCTAGTTGTTTTCGATGCTTGATAAGAGGTACTGGGTGGTTTGGATCCTACTCGAGTATCTAGATAGTTTCCATTGTTGGATTGAGAGTGATAACTGCAGCTTCTATTCTGGTCAGCCTCTTTCCCTGTGCTGCAGGCATGAGTCGATCTTTGGATCGGGTCCACAGAATATCCTCTTCAAGGCATTGGGCTATTTCAAAAAAATTCATGGAATCCACCTAGATATTTCATTAGACTCAGTGGTGTCTAAAACTCATCCATGTGATTTTTGGCATTGAGTTCCAGGTTCTATTTTTGTGAGAGAGGGATATATAGTAAGTAGGTCAAAACCATCAACCTTGATATGAAATCAGACACCCTCTCATTTTTGTGGGGCTTATAGTTCATCATATTGATGAAAATTGTCTTCCTAATTGTTGAACAAAACTGATGAAGGAAATAATGACAAAGGTCTTCCCATCCTACAATAGATCCTACTAGAAGAATGCGATACCAAATGAAGGATGGCCCTATCCGAGGGTTTACAAAACACCTCTGCTTGGTTGCCTCCTTTTGATCTCGAGGGCCCATCATTGTCACACATCAGGACACAAAGTGTGTGAGATGCTTCTTGGGTCACCCACACTATTGAAGGTGGAGAAGGAATGATTACATAAGTTGGGAGGAGGTGGGTTATCATTGAACCATTCCGGTTATGGATTAATTTTAGGCTACCCAAACACGCACTACCAATCAATGGATAGCATTTGAGTAGCTAGGGAATTGATTACTTTATGAAGCTCTGGAGGTAGTGCTACCTCAGTAGTCTCCCACCCACGGGGAGAGGGTGGGGGCTGATGGGGTGGCCCCATTTTTATACCCTACTGATTTTCAATTTGTCTTGATACTGAATGGTTATCCTGGTGAGGAAGAGGTTGTTTTCATAAAAGGGGGAAGTCACTATCATTTTTAACTTCTTCATGCATGTGGTATTTTTTCATAGACTTCGATCCAATCTGATATTAAGAGGCATCCCTTGATGATTTATTAACTATATGAGGGATAACTTTTTTCTCTATTTAGAGATGAAACCCTTCCAGAATATTTTTCATGAGTAACTCATCGTTATGTTTCTAGAGAGATTTTATTTATACCTCATATTGTGACAATTAGTCTTCTGAGGAAGGAAACACACTCCTCCTAAGAGGTGATCGAGTTGTGGATGCACCCTTTCCCTTCGAATCATTTCATTCGGGATTTGGAAACTCGATATTTTGGAATTTACTTGTTTTGGGGCCAACTCCGATTTTTGGTGTGTACAACCTCATTCAGTGCATTCAAGTCACCCTCCTCCTAGGGAATGTTTTTAGTGTCACGACCTCCAATATTTTTGTTTTAATTAACTTCTTCCATGTTGATAGTGATGAATTTCATGGAGTCATATTGGGGAATGGTGTTTGTGCCATTGCTTTTTACATAACAAGATGATTCTATACCACTTCCTTAATGGTTGTTATTTGACCCCTTGACCTTGTTGGGGTGTTTTTTCTTACAACCCTAATGGGGTTTAACTATCCTCGCTACATGTTCCTCATTAATTAATATATGAATAGTGATCATAAGGGAGTTCCCGGTCAGGGTTGTTGAATGGGCCCCAACCAGCAGAGTTGTGTCTCACGGTAGGTGGAGTTCTGAACATAGATTCATTTCTCCAATTCTGGAGAAAAATCATTCCCTATACAGTGGTGAGGATGATGAAAATTCCCCCATCCCTCTAGGGTGGGGGTAATTCAGGGCTATAATTGACACCGAGTGGTCCAGTTTTTGAGGATCCAATGGCATTGGTTAGGGATTTGACATCTTCTAGTGTGTACATGAAGATATAAATTCAACATTACCAGTGGGTTGGGGTTGTTATTTGACCATATATTATGTTTATAGGGTCCTCTCAGGGGATGATGAACCTAGGGATGATGATCGAGATATAAATTTCCTTATCCCAGCATGTTGGGGTTCACTTGTAGATGATTCCATTGTATCCAAAATCCTCTCAAGAATTGACAATTTGAGAGGTAGAGGTGGTGGTATATTTTCTTTTAGACCATTGGCTTGGGTCTGCTCCTGGATGGATGATTCTACAGCTATAATTGCAGCCTGATTTTTGTAGAAAAGTTTTTCTCCTATAGGAGTTGGGTGGATAGTGACATGTGATGAGCATAATTTCTCATGGGAAGTTGTTTGGGTGACCAAAAGTTGGTTTTCATGGTTGAAATGTCTTCTTATTATTTCTAGGGGCCCTGTTGGATGACTTGTTGGCTATCCTCCCTCTATGTCCATAATTTTTGGGTACTAGTGGAGAAGAGGAAATTTGTTACAGTGACCAACTAGCCAAAGCATTACCTAGTCCCCTAATTTCTCTAGAGGCGATAACATTGAATGATGTCGTATCTAAAGGGATCATCTATTTCAGGGGGGTGGTGGTAGAAAAGTGAAATTCTCCACAATTTCCCCATCCTTGAATGTGGATTCCTAAATTGCTTCATAGATCACCTGGAAAAGTGACATAATTCAATGGAAGAAAGTGTGTTATAGATTTACATTATGGTTTTCTGGTTTTAGATCCTAGTGCATGGAGATGATGTCTAGATTTATCTGGAAATAGAGTATACTGATTTCTTGAAGGTGAAACTCTTATCCAGGATAAGGGAGATATTGATCCTTTAGTTTATGATTAGTAGCCCACATATTCTTGTGCAGATAAGGGATGCACTATTTTTCTATCCCTCTTGTGATCTCATAGTTGGAAGTAGCGAGGGACCTGAACATGATGGGGAGACTCTTTCTAGATAACTCTCTTTATATGTCAATGTCAGACTCCTCCTCATAAGCCTTACATGACTCCACCCAATCATACCATAGATGATGGCTCTGATGGTCTCCTACTAATTAGAATAGAGTGTTGCTGAAAGTTAATGGGAAACCATATACGATTGATAATAGTGTTTCAATCACCCCTATGTATGAAGGTGTTAGGGTTTGGGTTACCAATCTATAAGGATGTTTCTAGGAAAAGGTAGGATTTCCATACACATGGGAGATATCGTCATGGGAAGGTTGACCATGGTAGATGTCATGAGTGGAGTCCCTACAATCCATCTCTACACTATCACAAGGAGGACTATCGTGGAACTAAAAAAATTCTTCCTCTTCATTGATATAAGAGTCTAAAGACACTTTTGGAGTGGATAATGTGTCTCAAATGACCCCATGGAAACTAGAATTGAGAAAATTAGGGGTATAGGCTATGTTCTACATCATGGTCGGAATATGACGACTTGCATTTTGTAGTTGTGAAGGAGTATGCACCTATTGTATAGTGGTTTCCAAAACTTGTATATAACCATTAGGTGCCGTGGGAATATGATCCCACTACTAATAGTCTATTGGAATATGTCGATAAGATCTCTTATTATTAATAGTGATATTATCCTGTACTGGGGCATGTTCCATTTTCACTTGGCAAGCCTTTGTAAAGACTGGAGTATGATCTTGATCTTGAGCCTTTGGGAAATGTCATTGGTCTTTCTTGGAAGGAGTGTGAGGCTAACCTAAGGCATATACCAATCTCAACTAGTTAGCCCTAATTGAATTAGGAATGTTATATAGGACCGAATATGCATTCCCCATCAGAATATAACAATGGACCTTTGGGATGGGAGCTGGAAAATGATTCTTAATTTGTGTTGTCTTAGAATGATGTTGGCGTAGTCATTCTTCGGTGGAAGGAGGAATATGTGCATGACTTCAATAATCTTCTAGGATATGTTGGACAGATCCATTTATAGAAATATGAGCTAATCCTGAGTCTTATTCCATTACCAATTGGTTATACTTGGCCTAAATAGATATATACACCCTATCCTGGGACTTTGGAGTATGCCACCAGACATCTTTTACATGCATATTACCTTGTCCCAAGGCATGTGATATTCTATCCTAGTTGGCCTTGGTTGGAATGGGGATATTCTCCAGATATGATGCATATCCCTTCATCGGAATATGATGATGATCCTCTTAGGTGGGAGAAAGAGTGGGTGAATGATCTAGTACAACCAATTTTTCTTAATGATCAGAGTGTTGTACAGTCTTAGCTATAAGGATATGAATATGAGCCTATCCCTTCAACTTTGGTAGTTCCAGAATATGCCAGTGGAGTTCTTTATCTATTGCTAAAATGTATTTACATTTTATCAAAGTGTGTGCTGTGATATGAGCCTGCACATTTTTTGTCTCCATGATGAATAAGAAGATGTATTATATTAAAGTGGGGATATTCTCCAACTTCTTTCATCTTTTTTCCACCAGAGTATGCTGATGGGATTATTATATGAGGGTAGTATTATGAGCCTCCCCCATTATTGATGCGAGATTATTCCCCCAAACTTCTTTAGAGTAAGCAGGGATTTGAAACTACTGGATAGCCTCAACCTGAGTGTACATGCTGTCACCATCGGTGGGAGCAGGGATTTGTTACATATCTATGATATCTGACACCTTTAACCTTCGATGTTTTTTCCATAAAACCCATGCATGGGCATCAGAAGGATCTATATATTGGATGGTACTCTCAGTGGGAAACTAAGGGCTATCGGCAGGATGGTGTTAGCGACAACAGTTAGCAGGAGCCCTCCTCAGAGGCTTATCAACCAAAAAGGATCCATATCTATCTTTCTATTCCACCATCCTCATATATGGAAGGTGGTGGTTATCATGATTTGGGGATAAGCTACCAAAGCTTTGGGTTGTGGAGATGGGGGCCATAGGTTTAGAAATTGACATTCTCAAATAATGTAGGCTCACTAGCTGTCATGTCTGAAGGAATTCATGAGAAGTATCCATGGTTGGGATAGTACCATATTAGTGGTACTTTCAAACCATCATATTTAATACCTTCAGTTAGAGTTTCCATGTAGTTGATATTATCTTCTGAGCTGCAGAATTTGTAGTTGCAGATGATTTACTGAAATGATTGATGGATGACGACAACGTCATCTTGAATCGGGCTGTTAAATCACTATCTAAAATTACGTTGACGTCAAAGAACAAGGTTACAGATTAGTGTAGTATCATAGGAATAATACGATAAACCAGATACACATGGTTAACTCATTTTTTCTTTTATTCCTAATTCTTCTATTCCAATCATTCAGAATTATCCAAATGAGGGTGGACTTATGATAACCCTAGATACAGAGGTTCATTTTTAAGATTATACTAGAAATATTTCTTTGTTTGTATAGGGTTTTCTAAACAAAGTGTCTTGATGCATTATAACCCAATCATTTTTTCATTAGAGATATTTATGTTGGGTTCACCATTTTTGTTTCATCAGGAAATGTGGTGTGTAATGGGTTTCTCTCATCACATTTCCATTTTCACCTTTCCCTAAAAATCCCAATGGTTCCCCATTTATAGTCGGGTACATACCGACTTTCCAAATGCCTACAATATCTTGTATTTTCTAGCCCATTGACTCTTAGGGACTCTCATTGGTCAAGAGGATGGGAGGTCGATCTTATTTCACCCGGGGGGGGGGGGGGGGTTGATTCCATCTCTTTGAATCTCTTATAGATTTAAAATATGTTCCTAAATCTCTTCCTAATCATGATACAAGACTGGTTACTCTAATGAAATGAAATTAGGCCAAAACTATTTTATATTTGAATGACTGGGATCTCTTGGGTGAGTCCATCTGTATGTGTCAGAGGTTCCTCATCATTGCACGATAACATGTGATTTCTTTTCTGATTAAACCATAGAAGCAATTTTGTGGAACATACTCCCATATAAGAAGGAAATTAATATTCCAAGGATGGGATTGAGACATTATCAGGTGTCCTATGTATCCCTGTTATTGTAGGAATCAAAATCCATTTAGTTCATTTAACCTAGGTAGTTTTATGTTATACGAAAGGACTTATATGGGTGATCTAGGACACCTTTATGATCAGGTCTTAGAGGGACATCCTACGAATCCTAAATATAGAATGAATCAGAGTTGTCATAGTTCATTACATTAAGATTTATATATCAGAGTATCATGTGTCATTATAGAGACTCGTGGTGCAGATTACAGGATTACAACAACTCCCTAAGCTTACGCAAGCCATGATCGATGTGAGAAACAATTGATAGTATGTAAATAATGTAATTTCTTTGAGGATGGGAATTAGATATAGGATCATCACGAATGATGAATATGATGATCCAACCTTAATGAAAGGTAGCATATATATCCTAAGTATGGAAGAAATCAGATTCATCATAGTAAACTTTTTGTAGGGGGTTACACATTGAGGTTTTCCCATGACATTGTATGGGTTTATAAGGTAAATGATATGTAAATTGAAAATTCCTAATACCAAGTGATCCATGCTCATTGGTGAGAAACAAGGGATAACAAGTAATCAGTATCATTACATTAGACAAGGGACTCATATGCCGGTCCCTCCATATATGATCATTATGGAGCATGGACCTTAGAGGGGGTGGCCTACATACCCTGAAATTTATTGTAATTAGAGTTGTCATAGTTCCCTTTATGTTGGGTCTTATACACTGAGGTTTCCCAGGATGATGGAGATTTATGATTATAGTGAGGTGTTCGTTGTATACCCTTAAGCCCACATGAGCCATGTTCGGGGTGAAAAATAATGGGGAGTATGTGATCAGACTCATGGAATATAGTTATGGTACTTGTTTATTTGAATAGTCCTTGGGGTGTATGGTTAAGAGCTTGGGCCTTAGGAAGGATTCCTATGTATCCTCATTATTGCAGGAATCTGAGTTATCGTAGTTAATTTTATGCTAGGGCATACAAATTGATATTTCCCTATTCCATTGTTGGGGTTCATAAGGAAGAATATATGGTTATTTCAACACCATAATCTCATGTGACCCATGTTCATTTGAAAAAAATGGATAGAAATTAATCAATGTCATTGCTTTAGATAAGGGACTCATATGTTGGTCCCTCCAAGGATGATCAATATGGAGATCAGACATCAGAGGGATGATGACTACATATCCTGAATATGATAGGAATTAGAGTAGTCATATTTCCCTTAATGTTGGGGATTACACTCTAAGTTTTCTCTATTGATAAGGGAATACATGTCAAGGATAGAAAATATTTTCTAGTCCTAGGATTCCATGGTGATCTATCCTTCTTTTTAGAAAGATATCTCAAGACCCAGTTGGAATTTCCTAGGGGTTATCGCATGACCTAGATTGACACATATGGATTGTGTCATGAGAGATAGTGGGGAATATCCCAAGAGCTGTCACATGTATCAGCTGACACCTATGAAGGGAATTAAAATTATCAGTTTACATGAGAAGAGGGTGTTGTGGGGGCTCAATTTTCATGAATAGATGTTTCATGAGACTCAGATGACATGAGAAGGCACCTTTATATGAGTTAGGTGTCATTTCTGGAGGGTGTCACAAGTCCTAGGTGATAGACCCATAGGGTTTACAGTATCTAAGTGGAACCTACATGGGGACTATATGATTCACACTTACTTGTCTGAAGGACTTTTCATCTCCTAGATGACATGATGAAGGGGTGTCGTGAAATCTAAGAAATGTGACCTGGTGCAGTTGCATGTCTTTGTATGACACACATGAAGCTTATGAGGGGCATCATGGATGTCTTTCTCTTAATCTGTGTTCCTTTGATATTTGTTCCAACCATTGTATAGTTAATTTCGTGGTTTCATTTGATGTGTGTTTCTTTGAGTCTTGTGTGATTTGGAGGACTTACAGTATGATTTTTGCATGTCCTGTCAGAAGTCCTTCACATGATCTATGAGTGATCACGTGAATCACTTTATGTCTAGTGCATGAATACTCTGGGTACTCACTAGTATATTACCTAAAATAACATTTACGGTCTCATGATCAGTTTCCCGGAGAAGTCCATATAAGTTAAGAGATAAATCTTATAGAGTCAGGGCATATGGTAGATCGAATATCTCCCACTTAGTGGTCCTGAAAAAATACAAACCATTATTCATGTTGGGGTGGGGAATTTATAGGAATTTCCACCCCTGATGCTCGCTAGTTTTTAAGGTGTATCTGGAACAAGTCAAGGCAATATTTGGTGACGAGGCTTGGTGCCACACAGTTTTGAGAGTCTCTACCATGGAGTGTTTCAAGCGCATCTCCAAATTTTTAATAATCGTGAGTCTCCTTTAATGCATCCTTTATTAGATTATTTCTAATTATCGAAGAATTTTTCATTAATGTGGTTGTGTAGAAGGACCTAAATGTTGTTATGTTGACATGTTCAAGGGACTTTGAAAGATTCAACTGCCTATGGGAAGACCCTCACGAGACCTTGGGTGACATGTCCTGGGGTCTCACGAGACAATGTTGAAGGTGCGCTGGGCACGTCACCTACACTTCATCAACCAATAGTACCTCTCGCCTCATCTCTTTTGATCCCCTTTGTTTTATGTAACCAAATTTGGGAGTCATGCGATATTGAGTGTGTATTTTCGAGGTTATTTATTCTATTTTTTAGAGATGGGTCTTGTGACTGATATGGGTCACACAGGAGGTGCACAAACATTCCATGGATGAATCTATACATTTTTTCATAAGAGTCTAGGATTGTCTAGGGATATTCACATAACAAGGATGAAAATCATAAGGAATTTTAGGAGGCAAGGCACGAATTTTTCCTAGGACTTATGGTTCCTTGCAGGTCATCAGGGACAAGCATCACATGTCCATCAGTGACCACAAACGCCTCTCACCTCCTCCCTTTTTACCCCCTTTGATTTATTTTATGATGGGTAGGGATCATGCAATTTGGAATGAGTTGTATCTATGATTTTCACTTGAATTTTGGATAATTTCCCAGTTGATCAATATGGTTCATATGGAGAGTGTTCAATCATGTAGTGGAAAGGTCTATCCATCTATCTTTAGAGCACCGTGGAGTTGTATAGTCATATCTGAGGACTTATGTGCAATAAGGATGACAAGTTAGAGGGCTCCCTCATGCTCAGGCAGACATGACACCGAGGCCCTGTGATGTCTCGTGGATTGATCAGGGAGCATGTCACATGTTCATTAGTGATTGAGAACACCTCTAAACTCATCTGAAACATCTCCTTAATTTTATGTGGTAAAGTCTTAGAGGTCATGCAAGATTGGATAAATGTCTCAAAGGGAACTTATTCTTCCTTATGATGACTTGGACCATGAGATTCATGACCACTCGGGGTCTATACCTTAAAAATGTCATCCATATTTATTCTTGAAGGATTTTTGATGGGTTTTTAGGCACTTTCTGATGAAAAACCATGCATCCTAGGGGTGCTCATTCAGTTATCTGGGGTGACTTTATAAGAGCTGGACGATTTGTTGACGAACGCTCTACAACACTAGCTGTGAATGATGCGCCATGCGTGGGGCCTTAAAATTACCTTAAAATGTTCACATGATCACCAGTATCTCGATGAATTCTTGAATCTTTGATTATCTCCATATTAATTTCTTTTGAGGTGAAATTAATACCCATATTGAGGTATTTATTCCCTTAGGATTTTGTAGATGCTTATTTGAAAGGTGTTAACATCAGTCCTTCCAATTGTGAGTTGGGAGATCCATGAATGTTTTAAGTGGACTCCCCAATCTTGAAATCTAGACTTGGTTCTCTTCAACACATTCCTCCAAACTGGTAATAGATAGATGAAGGCCATTAAACCCAATTCAAATTGGATAATGTCTCCCTACTATCTTAGTAAAGAAAAAATGATAATCAAAAGTGCCCTAAAAATAGGAAAAACTATCACTTTTAGTACGAGTTCATCGTAATTCAGATGATGAAAAGTGTAATGAAATAATAATAACTTGAGGTATATATTATTAGGAATAATTTTTCATATTTATCTTTTACATGTCTTTTAAATTTTATATGGTTTATACTTAAGGTATTTTTTATATAGTGATAAAATATTTAAGAATAATCCATTTATCTAATTTCTTCTTTATATATTAAACCATTTATTTATGTGATCATGATCCTTCATCCAAAAAATAAATAACACAAAATACAAAAAATAAAATAAATAAATAAATGACAGAGTCATTCACTTTTTATAATGGTATCTTTTTTTAGCAGATAATAAATCAACATATGACTATAGGGGAAAACAACTTCTTCTGTTCATGCAATTAGTTTCAACATCCAATTTTTCAAGCTATGTAATTCGTTGGTTGGTTCTAGCTTAGTTTTTTCTTAAAAAACATATGTACGCCTTTAGATAATCCTTTTATTAAATATGTTTTATAATTCACATGAAGGTGGGGGAAACCAAATCATTGGCTAACATGAATTACATAAAATAATAATTCACAGAAAATTACAACTTAATAAAGGAGGCTGGGATAAAACACATATCGTAATATTTAATTTAATATTAAAGAAATATAATACCATAGAATTAAATTAAATTAAATTAAACAAAAAAATACACTATTCTAGAAAAAGATCATGATCGGTTATACACATAGAGTGATTAGGCATTTAGAACTACTAGAAATAATTTATTTCAATTTATTTTGGATAACATAAAACATAAATGAATTCATCTAATAAATTATCTTATCATTCAATTATTTCATTTTATCTTATTCCATATAATTATCCTAGAGAATCCCCCCTATAGTTTTAAATGAAATTAATTATTTTATTTTATTTTAAATTTAATAAAATTGCACACAACTCTGTACTAGGAAGAAACTCTATGAGTACCTATATAAACAACTCAGTATAATACCTTTCATATATCGTGCACTCGAATGAAAAATTTCATACATGGAAGGTGTTTTAATTTCACACTTTCTATAATAAAACTGATGGCACATAAAACACTTGAAAACTATATTTCTCACATGATTTAATGCACATTGAGTCTCTAGAATAAAATGACTATAAATGACATATAGATCCTAATATTATGTAGAATAAATTAAATATTTAATAAAATATAAAACTGAATGACCAGTGTGAGCTTCTAATTTAATGAATTACAGAACCTGGGTCAACAAGTTTTAATGGAGCAGTTAGCTAATTTTAATATTTCCATGTAAATATGTAAAGTACACGACATGTGAATTCTATCCATATGATATTTAAATTTCTTCCCCAAATATCTATAATATACAAATAGGGACATGGATTGTAATTTCTGTGGAAATTTAGGTGGTACACATCATGAAAGATAGATACATAGTATATTTCAAATTACATGGCTTTCGACCTGTAAACATCATTTATTAAATACACACCATGTTTTAATTACATAAAATATACAGACCTTGTGTTTTATGTTGTGAAACAATATGGGAAACACGTCATGTAATAAATCTATAAGAATTGAATTTCAGAATAAGTATGCACTAAACTTGATGTTCAACACATAGTTCATTTAATGAACATAGAATTTATTCATACCATGATGAACTAGAGTTCCTATGGGTATCTTTGTGTAATGAACAAGAAAACATTACATGTAACAAAAGTGTGTATGCCATGTAACCATGTGTTATCTTGATAGAGTCCTTAAGACATCCATATGGGTTATATATAAGTGATATTAATTAATTATTTACCAATATTTATTAAATAAGTGAGAAAAAAATGAGAGGAAGCGTAGATTTCAATGAATGGATAAGGAAAAAATAGAACGTGAAGTGAAATTTAACTTTTAAATAGGTAATGAATTAAAATAAAAAAAATAATCATAAATTTGAATGTGACCCCTCTAATACCACTTGTTGGTTCAAGGAATATATGATGTACATGTTGGACCAATAAAAAATAATCTTTTTTCGTATTTGAAAAAATCATTCACAATGTTCGAGATGTAAAAATCATGACCAATCGATTGTTTTCCAAAGAATATGGGAAAATAAAATGTCGAAACCAAGATGATATCTTTTCGTATAAATTATATAATTTTGTAAAAATAATAATAGTGGTTACCTCAATATTTTGATCTCTATTCATTAAGTATGATTAAATTTTTAACCAAATCAATTTATATTCATTGCGTTGTGAAGAACCAAAGTGGAGCCCCAATAATAGTGATCCAAATTTGATCCGTTGATATCCAAAGAACCCCAATGAATCATTGACTTATAACACAACTAATTTATCATCTTGTTTTACTATCTATTGATAAATTCACATTCCATAAGTCTTGAAGAAATATCTCTTATTCTTCTTTTTAATGAGATGATTATATTAGGAGGAAGAACGTGAGAGAAATATACTATGAACAATAATTGACCTTCTCTAGAATGTGAAAGAATTATATTTATAAACATAGGGTAATGGTTGAATATTTATTTAAATGTGATAGACACTATGGGGAATTATTAAATTAATGTCACTTAGAACTATGAATGATATATAATAATATATTTTAATTAATATTCACTTACATGAATATACATGTAACTTGAAGTAAAAAATTTTGGGTTCTTCGACACTAACCCCCACATCAAGTGTGGTTCAGTTGTTTTCTTATGGTTTTATTTTTCATTTGGGGTTACTTTGAGCTGGAAATAAAAATGGAAGGAGCTACTTTGAAGTTATACAACAGAATTATTTTAAAGAGGATTTTGGAAAAATGATGAAAAGAAGCTATTAGATAAATATTTATTTGAAAAAGTAAAAAAATTTAAATTTTGAACCTACAAAGAAGAGTTGTCATTTATATGATTGTATAGAAAGTCACACATCTTTTTAAATATTCAATGGTATCTCACTATAATCAATAATTAATCAATATGGAATTTGGTAATATTAAAAACAACAATTCAAATATGTTAAAGAAAGTCGAGTTGATTAATTCTTGCTACAGAAATATTGAAGTTGTGAAATATCTGAGTGGAATTCATGATTTTTGATATTTGATTCACTTCTTATAAGAGTAAGGTTAATAAAATTCTTTTTTGGTAAAATAAATAATCAATTGTTTTCTTTAAAAACATCCAAACATTCATATTATAAATCATATTTTTTCACATGTGAAAACTACTAACGATAAATCCCTAACCACCCCTAGAAATACCATTGGATTATCATAAGTCTGTTACTTATTTGGATGTAAATTTAGAGACCAATAAATCTTATGGTGACTATTTTATTAGTTTGGACAATAAAAAATTTACTAAAAAATATTCATATCTGTGTGATGAGGAAATTGTTTTTCAAGTCAAGCATTTAATATACACTGATTAGAAACTGCACTAGGAATGTATTTCATGAACATAATAGAGAAATTGAAATAATAATTATCAAGGATACATAATAATTTTGGGTTCCCTGGTTGGGGATTTTTTATACTCTTTGTCTTGTGTTTTGGATTTTTTTTAATGTGTTTATCAATGCTTAATTGTCCAAGAGTCCAAGTATTAAGTGTCGAGTAATTGATATAGAAGATATTTTCATCACATTTTCCTTGAAATTTAAATATTTAATCCCTATCATTTTGAAATATTCATAATAATTGTATCATTTATAAATATTTGGTGAATTTTCTGAATTCTTGTGAAAATTGAAAAAAAATCATGGGTTTTAAGTGTTTTTATTATTTTTTGGAAATAGTTGAAAAATTTACATTTTTAATTGTTTCTTGAGAAAAATATATTTTTAAACTAAATATGGATAAAATTATAGTAAATCTGGATTCATATGAAATTTTTATATAATTTAATTTGACATCCATGGATCTCGTATTAATTTTGATCTCATATTATAACACCCCAAGTTTTCATGAATTATTATTAAAATTATTATTATTTTGAAATATATATATATAATTATTTTATGGTTTGAATTTCATGATAAACCATGTTAATATTTTTTTATACATAACATTGGCCTAACTTGTGTTATATACAACACTATGTTTCTACAAAACATTATTTTATTAGTAATTATTTAAACAAGACAATTACAACCCAGCTACCAGAATGATGGATATGAATATGATTAATGGGATTATAAAAATATGGTATATATATAATTAATTATATAGTGACAAATTAATTATAAATTAAAATAAAACTCTTTTTAAGGTAAAAAGAAATTTTGTTCTTAAAAACTTTTTAAATGTACACAAGGTTGTTTTATACCAATAAATAAACAAATCACACTTTTTATATTTTATTAATGAAATATGTGTTAAATATAATTTTTTTCATTCAACTTATTTTTTTTTATACATTAGATATAAAAAAAATCCAATTTTACATATAAAAGATGTATTTTTCTAAAAGGCAGTTTTCCACCTTTCGATGGCACACTTGTTTTAAATATAGTTTTTGAAGATTTTTCAAATTATATTTGAAAATATAAAACATTTTATTTGTAATAAAAATATAAAAATTTACTTTGGTTTAATTTTAGGAAATTTTTTGATAAGTTTCATGTTTTGACGAATAGTGGAAAACACCAAATTTTAATTGAAAACGAATTTTTCGTATAAATAATTTATTATGTTAAATTATATTTTTATATTGGGTTTAAAATATATTTAGATAAATTATATATAATTTAATCCAATTTACTCCATTATGATAATTTTTTACATTGAATTTGGATATAAATACATTTCAATCTTCTGAACATTTTCACTTTAAAAACTCATAGATTTGTCTCATCTAAGGGATTAATTTTAAATAAGTTTATAAAAATTCGGTGAACTAAATTTTTTAAAAAATATTCTATATTTTTATTTATAAGGTATATATTTATTAATTAAAACCCTTTTATTATTGGAGAATATTAATAATAAACTTATAAATTTTATTACCACGGTTAAGGGTAAATTGGGTAATTTTGAGTAAAAAAAATATTATAAATATTATAAAATTTCTCGTAAAATTTCTCAAATGTTATTAGATGATATTAAACAGACCCTCAACAAAAAAGGATCTAAATTTAATTATTTTATGAACACTAAATTATACATTATTAAAATCAAAGAGAGTGAAACAATTTCACACTCTTACTTTTAATAAGTATATTATTTTAATTTGAGGTTAAATAAAAGTTATGCTTGACTATATATATTGTTTTTAAATTTAAAATGTATATATACATCATATAAGTTTTTTTTTAAATTCTAGTGAACAAATAATTATCATAAATAATTAGAAAATGATGATGCCATAATTATTCAATTAATGAAACAATAAATTAAAAGATATTATAAATATTAAAATAAATATAATTTTACTTAATTAAGGTGATTCTAAAATTGGATAGATTAATATGATATATTATAGGTGTATTAAATTTCTTTCTTCTAATATTTCGTTTTTTCATAAGTTTTTTAAAGTCAAAGTAGTGAATAGTTTAAAAACTGACACTTATGATATTTAAAAAAATATATATTATTTTATTAAATTATTTAGAAATAATAAAATATTAAATAAGGAAAATTGGATTATATATGGAATAAAAAAATAATAAATTTTCCATTTATGGTCCTATTTTTACATTATAAGTTAAAATGTAATTCTTTTCATATTAAAAAATTTTATCCTATAGTTAAAAGTATGATTGTTTAACTTAGGGTTAATATAAATGGTGAGGTTTAAAATAATTAAAAATAACGAATAAAATATATTTTTTATTATAATACAACCTTACCATATATTATATTTGAATCAATGAACTTTTTATGGTATTTGGATTGAGATTGAATTTCTTAAAAATTAATATTTTGATAAATTCCACGAGTGGACCTCCCCTCTCCAATAGAAGGACTCATGTTATTCTCGATTAATTACACATAAAAAAGAATTTTTTTCGGACTAAACCTGTATAAATATCCTCCAAAATTCGATTAATTATACCGAGAATAATTCCTTTGGGAATAAAGAAAAACAATTATGTAATTTTGGGAAAATCAAAACGAGATACCTGAAGAAGATGAGGTTTAAAAAAATATGAAGGAAGTTAAGACTTAATGTAATAGATTTCTTATCTCAATTTTTTTTTCTATAAGACTTATGAAATATTTGACACTATTTTATTATTTGTGGTGTAAATAATACCCATGAATGTAATATATTATCTCTATCATTAAATTTATTTGTATTTGCATATCAATTTGATTATGTCTCTTTCATGGGGTTTAGGATTTAAAAGTTACAAAATCGGTAAGGTAAATTTGTCTCAATTTTACATATTTGAGACTCATGTTATTATATATTCTTTTAAAATGTGCATATAAATCACATTCACATGTTTTACCATGAATATACTTCTTTTCATGATATTATAAGTTTCTTGTAATGTTATTCTCTTCGGTAAGAAATTTATGTTCCTCAAAAATAATGTTTTCTAAAAATGTCTAAAAAATGTATTAAAGGATACTTTTGAAATTTCAAGGAATAGGATTTAAAACATGTTTAAAATGGTTTTAAAATAATACATAATGTTTTTAAGGTTATTTTCAGTGATTTTGTTTTATATTTTATTAAAAATAATCTCTCAAAGCCGAAAAGAAAGTTTCCTCAATAAATATTTTAAAAAGACCTTTCAAAATTATTTTCCATCTAATATGACATATGTCATTGTTACTTATGATTTAATGGGGATATTATCCAAGTATACCATTTATCTTTTTTCATTAAATGAATTATGTTG
The DNA here is from genome assembly GCA_963277665.1 of Viscum album. Lineage (NCBI taxonomy): Eukaryota > Viridiplantae > Streptophyta > Magnoliopsida > Santalales > Viscaceae > Viscum > Viscum album. The sequence goes on along the minus strand of OY728161.1, from coordinate 691,826,410 downwards.
TGGCATATTTATGTTTGTGATTCCCTATACTTTTCAATGAGATATTCTATGATGAAATGTTTATAAAAACCATTTCTTTTCATGAATTATGACATGATGAATGATTTATAATATTGTGGAACATATATTTATGATTTAATTATGTGATGGATGAGACCTATATATCCTTCTAATGCATTGGTTAAATATTTTTATCTCATCATATAATGATGGGAAACAAGTCGATAGGATTGATCCACTATAGGAAGAAGGGGAAAACCATTCCACTGTGGGAAGAAGTGTAAACCCAATCCAATATTGTAATAAGGTAAATATTTATCCACAATAATTAAAGGACTACAATTAGGGATAATGGTGGGTCCTTCCAAGTATTTTCATCCCCATGAAGTTCCCTGATAAGTTTTGGAAATGATACTTTACTTATAGGGAATGTTATTACATGTTTAAGTGTCTCTCACAAATTCCATGTATTATTCCATAATTATAATCACATGGATTAGGTGATTTTATTATTTTATGATTACTATATTATGAACTGCCAATTTTTAATTCCTTGAATTAATATTATAATCTTTGTGATACATGGTATTGTTTTCAAATGTTATGCTCTTGTTTTCATACACTTGTGCTCATGTTATGATTACATATATTCCATGTTTACCCTTAATAATCATTTTAGATCATAATTTCTTATATTTACATTAACCAAAACAAAAATAAAGGTTTTATGTATAATATATCAAAAGGGGTTCTAGTTTTGAAGAAATAGGAGGGAGAATATGTAAATTATTATGAACTAGTTGTTTATGTTTCCAATATTTCAAATACAATTATCTAATAATTTCTTTGCTTGTGTGTTAGTGTAATTTATGAAATATTACATAAAAATTTATTTAATGTCTATTTATGAAATTTATGGACTGTTTTAGTTGGTATCAGAGAAAATTTTTAGTCAATCTTTGGAAAGTAGGATGAGAAAACCTAAGTGTGATCCCTAAGGATAAGTCTATGTATTGGTTAAATCCTAGAATTTTGGTAATGATCATGAATAAATGAGTATTGAACCTAATATGTTATAAATTGAATGTAATTTACCTTGATTATATGATTTTTCATGTATGATTAGTGTTTCTCACATGATTTTTTTTGGTTTTAGACAATGGTTGGAACCAAGAGGATTTGTGTTAATGGTGAATATGATGGACAATGGAATAATATTTCTCATGTGAATCCAAATGAAGTAAGAGTTGAAAGGTAAGAACTATTATTATGCCTAATCATAAACCTCATAATTTTATAAAAAATATTAACCTTGACGAGCTTCGTGAACCATATAATAAGAGAAATATTGAGTTTCATGCTGACCCAATAGAAAAGAAAATTCAATTTTACTAATATAAATCATGTGGGTAGAGGAATAAAAAATAATTTTTTGAAAGAAAAAAAAGATTAATTTGTTGTTCAAAATTACGACACAAAGAATGTAATTGTAAAGTAAAAGGTTTAGTTCACACAATGAATGATTATAATAGTATCCCTAAGGCATCATCAGTTGTTAAATGTTTTAAATGTAGAATGTTTGGGAATTATGAAAATTCATTCTTTATAGGGAAGGATTTTGATGAGAACCAATGAGAAATGGTTATATTTATAAGGATGAAGTGACTATGAATGACATATGTGATGAATGAAGTGTTATGAAAAAATTTGGAAAATCTTGGTTAATGGTTAGAGAATATAGTGAAATGATTTATTTTTTATGTATTGGAATTCCATAATAATATTGTAGAATTAATTATACTGTATTATATAACAATGAGACATCTAAGGATTTTTCAATATATTTTTTCCTTAAATATTTAAAATTTTATATTGAATGATGTTGGTAACAAAAAAAAAGTGATAGAGGTGGTAAGTTGATATTTTTTGAGAACACAAGATTAAGGAAAATATAAACCTTAATATGTTCATGATGTTGGGATAGTAATGAGATAAAGAGATGTTTGTTTGTGAATAAATAAATAGGATAACATTAATAACCTGGGAACAGACTTGTAATATGATTATAAGGTGGTTTATGGATTGAGTTTTGGATTTATGGTATGTATAAAGAGTTAAATTTATAAACAATGAATGTTTTCACAAAGTTTTTGTGTAATTCAGGATATTAACATGTTTCAAGAGAATATATTATGATTTCTTCCACATGTTTGGTGTTTGAAAATTATGAGATACACCATGTTTTTTTGGGGGATTAATGATAAGTTGATTTTGGAAATTTAGTAAAATTATTTCTAATCTTTTTTATTTAAATATTTTGGAAGGATTATAAGGGTAACAATTTATGAAATTGTTTATGTTGAAATTTGGATGAGGTTTCAGAGATTAATTTTTCACTTAACCATAAGAATATTTTTTTATATTATATAACCTATGATAAACATTTTTTATGATATCTAGATACATAAGGAATGAATTTTCATATCATTATTGATCTTATGATATACTAGTTCTTCAGGTATTATAATTTAAACATAATTTCATTGAGTAAGAGATAAAGAATAAATTAATCAAGGCCCAACCAATGGATGAGATTGTTTTTAACAATATATAATTCTATCTATTAATTATATATTCTTAATAAAATTAATCAACATTAGGAAAATTATTCAGAAAAAATGTCTTATTAACTTCTTTATGATAAATAAAATTGTACCTTATATCATTGATTTATTTTCATGCTATGGTTAAATTTATAATTACCATGTTATCTATCACTCTACATCAAAACATAATAGTTGGAATTTTCTTCCATTTATATTTTTTTACTTTCTGTTAATGTTATCCAAATAGAAATCAATGATATGTGGTCAAATTCATCTTTTACTTTCCATCTTTTTAATAGGATGTTTTATTGACTATTTTTATGATGTGGGTTTCCCACAAAGAAATTCTCAAATAGATATCATCAATTTTCGAAGTGAAATTTTAAATTCTAAGGATTCAGTTTCCTTTAATAGTTATTGATTGTATTAGAAAATTAGCTTATCAATTGATGCTTCTACTAAATCTCTCTCAATTTCATTATTTTTTCCTTATATCTCTTCTGAGGAAGTTCATACATGATCATTCACATGTAATAAACTCATAGGTTATATAAATGGAGTATGATATTTCTTAGGAAGAGAAACCAGTAGGAATTTTGGATAATGGAGTTAAATTTCTATGAAACAAGACCACCCACATGGTAAACGTTTTTTAAAGAAAAAAAACAGTTTGAAAATGATATATGGGAACTTGTGGATACAATAAGGAAAAAGTATCCAAATGTTTTTGTATTAGAATGAGGAATTTAGAAGATGAAATTCATTTTAAGGGGGTAGAATGAAACACACAAATTTTTTACAGATAATTATTATAATTATTTTATTAAACATATAAAAATTATTTTATGTCTTTTGTTACATTCTACACCATGTTAAGCTTGCACTACATGCAACACCTGATTAACTTGCATTACATGACACATAGAGTTTCTACAAAACAAAATATTATTATTGTAATTATTTAAGCAAGACAATTATAACCTAGCCATTAGAATGAAGGGTATAAAAAGGATTAATTGAATTATCAAAATATGGTTTATACATGTAAATAAAACTAATTATTTTGTTAATAATTAATTATAAATGAAAATAATAACCTTTTTAAATTAAATGGAATTGTTTTTCTAAAAAATTATTTAAATGTGAAAAATTGTGTTTCATTTCAATAAATAAATAAATAACTCTTTTTTGACTATATAAATGAAATAGATGTTCAATATAATGTTTAAAATTCATATTATGAGTTTTCTAGACATTATACAAGAATAAATCCAATTATACACTTAAAAGATTTATTTTCCTAAAAAGAGTGCATTGCTTCCTTCTGATGGTTGACTTGTTTTAAATATAGTTTTTGACACATTTATAGATATTATTAGACTAAATAAACTTATTATTTTAAATAATAATATAAAAATTTACTTTGGTTGAATTTTTTATATTTTTTCTGACAATTTTCATGTTTTGATGAATAATACAAAACATTGAATTTTAATTGAAAACATATTTTATTCAAAATAATGTATAGTGATAAATTATAATTTTGATTGGTTTTAAGAATAATTAGATAAAATTTATATCATTTAATCCAATATAGGTCATTATAATAAATTTCAAATTGAATTTGGTTATAAAAACATTTCAATATTTTGAATGTTTTCACATTTAAAATGTGTAATTTCGTCCTTTATGTGGGATTAATTTCTCATAAAATTTGGAATTTAATTTTGAATAATGGATTACATATTTTTTAATCGTAGGTTCAAAATTTATTAATTAGGTCCCTTTTATTTTTTTTACAACAGGAATAATAAACTTAGTAATTTTCTCACCATAGTTATGGGTAAATGGGGCAATTAAGGGTAAAAATAATATTATAAATACTAGAAAATTACCCTAAATATTTCCCAAATGTTATTAGATGAATTTTATTCGATCCTAAACACCAAATTTTGTTAATTTAATTATTTAATTGGAAATTTTTCATGAAAATTAATTAGATTTTATTAAAATCCAAGAGAGTGACAAAATGTCACTCTTACTTTTAATAAGTATAATATTTTTAATATGGGGCTTATTAAAATATATTCTCAACTATATATATGCTTATGAAATATAAAATTATTATATACATCATGGATTTTTTTTATAAATTTTACTGAATATATAATTATAATAAATAATTACATAATGATGATGTAATAATTATTCAATTAATGAAATAATAAATTAAACGGTATTATAAATATGAAAATAAATATAATTTGAATTAGTCAATATTTTACAATAATTTCATAGATTAATATGATATAGTAGTGGTGTATTAAATGATTTTATGAATATATATTTTTGTTTTCAGCTTCATAATGTCAATGTAATGAATAATGTCCAAATTAACAGTTATAATATTTTATGAAAATAATATTTTATTAAATTATTTAGAAGTAATTGAATTATTAAACAATTTAAAACAGTATGATATATGGTCGAAAATGTCATAAATTTACCATTTATGGTCCAATTTAAGTAAAAATCTCATCCTTTTTGTATCGAAAATTTTGTTACCGTAGTTAAAAATAAAATAGGTTAACTAAATGTTAATAAAAATGATAACATTTAAAATAACACCAAAACATGGATAAAATATATTGTTTTATTATAATAAAATATTATTGTAACTTATATTCAAATAAATGGAATTTTGGATGTATTTGGAGTGAGATTGAATTTATTATAAATTTATATTTTGAGAAATTTCAAGAGTGACACTCCCCTATCCTATAAAATGAATCAATTTCTTATATTTTATTCAAAATTAAAAACCTTTTTGGTTTGACCATAACCTATCCCAATATCTTCCCAAATTCCATCCATTCTTCTTATGAGACTTATTTTCGGCAGAAATCCATCCAATGAATTCATTTTTTGAAAATCCAAATGAGATACCTAAGGAAGTTTTGGTTTGAATATATACAAAGGAAGTCAAAACATAATGTAAGGGATTTATAGTCGCACTTTTATTTCTCCAAGACTTATTCAATATTTAGTAATTGTTTATTTTTTGTTGTGTATATATTACCCATTAATGTAATCTATGATCTTTATCATTAAATTTACGGGTATTCACATATCCATTTTATGATCTCTCTTTACCGAAGTTCACTATTCAAAAGATCCCAAATCGATTATGTAATTTTATCTCAATTTTCTTTCATTGAGACACATGTTATTTTTTATTATTTTATGAGGTGTATATACTTCCATTTGATATTTTATATAATGAATATCATTCTTGTAAGCATATTATAAGTTTCATGTAATGTTATTTGTTTGTGAATAAATAAATAGGATAATATTTATTACATTGGAACTAACTAGTAATACGATTACAAGGTGGTTTATGGATTGAGTTTTGGATTTACTGTATGTGGAAGGAGTTAAAGTTTTAAATCATGATTTTTTTCACTAAGTTTTTTTGTAATTCAGGATATTACCCTCTTTCAAGTGAATATATGATGATTTCCTCCACATGTTTGGTGTGTGAAAATTAAGAGATACGCCATGTTTCTTGGGGGGATTAATGATAAGTTGATTTCTGAAATTTAGTAAAATTATTTATAATGTTTTATATTTTAATATTTTGGAAGGTTAATAAGGGTAAAAATTTATGAAATTTTTTATGTTGAAATTTGGATGATGTTTCAGAGATTAATTTTTCACTTAACCATAAGAATATTGTTTTTATATTAGATAACCTATGATAAAAATTTTGTATGGTATCTAGATACATAAGGAATGAATTTTCAAATCATTTTGGATCTTATGATCTATATATTCTTCAGGTATTACAATTTCAACGTCATTTCATCGAGTAAGAGATAAAGAATAAATTGATCAAGGCCCAACCGATGGATGAGATTGTTCTTACCAAATATAATGCAATATATTAATTATATATTCTTAATAAAATTAATCAACTTGAGGAAAATTATATAGAAAAAATTCCTTATTAACTTAATTATGATGAATAAAATTGTCCCTTAGATCATCATTGATTTGTTGTCTTGCAATGGTCAAATTTATAATGACCATGTTCTCTATCACTCTCCATCAAAAGTTGATAGTTGGAATTTTCTTCCATTTATAGTTTTTCACTTTATGTTAATGTTATCCAAATAGAAATCAATGTTATATAGTGAAATTCAACTTTAACTTTCCCTCTTTTTAATAGGATGTTTTATTGACTTTTTTAGGATGTGGGCTTCCCACAAAGGAATTCTCAAATAAATATCTTTGATTTTTGAAGTTAAATTTTAAATTATAAGCATTCATTTTAATTTTATAATTATTGATTATATCTGAAAACTATCTTATAAATTGATGATTCTACTAAATCTCTCTCAATTTCATGATGTGGTCCATATATATCTTCTATTAAGTACATACCTGATCATTCACATGTACTAAACTCATAGGTTGCATAACTGGAGTAGGATCTTTCTTAGGAAGTGAAACCGGTAGAAATTTTGGATAATAGACATAAAGTTCTATGAAACAAGACCACCCACCTGATATTTTTTTTTGAAGAAAATACAGTTCGAAAAAGCTATATGAGAATTTTAGGGTACAATAAGGATGAATTATCCTCATTTTTTTAAATTAGAATGAGTAATTTTTAATATGAAATTCATTTTAAGGGGTTAGAATGAAACACTAAAAAATTTTACGAATTATTATTATAATTACAATTATTAAATATATTAAAATTATTTTATGTATTTTGTTGCATTCTAAACCAATATAAGCTTGCGCTACCTGCAACACCTACTTAACTTGCATTACATGAAACATAGAGTTTCTACAAAACAAAATATTATTATTGTAATTATTTAAAAAATAAAATTATATCCTAGCCATTAGAATGAAGGGTATAAAAAGGAAAAATTAAATTATAAAAATATGGTTTATACATGTAAATATAACTTATTATTTTGTTAATAATTAATTATAAATAAAAATAATACCCTTTTTAAAATAAATATAATTATTTTTCTAAAAAATTATTTAAATGTGAAAAACCGTGTTTCATACCAATAAATAAACAAATAACTCTTTTTGGACTATATAAATGAAAATTATATTCAATTTAATTTTTAACATTCATATTATGTGTTTTCTAGACATTATATAAGAATAAATCCAATTATACACATAAAAGACGTATTTATCTAAAGAGATAACATTGCTTCCTTCTGGTGGTTGACTTGTTTTAAATATAGTTTTTGACAAATTTATAAATATTATTAGACAAAATAAAATTATTAGTTTGAATAATAATATCAAATTTTAATTTGGTTGAATTTTATATATTTTCTTGACAATTTTCATGTTTTGATGAATAATAGAAAACATTGAATTTTAATTGAAAACAGATTTTTATTCAAAATAATTTATAGTGTTAAATTATATTTTTTATTGGTTTGAATTATAATTAGATTAAATTTATATCATTTAATCCAATATAGGTCATTATAATCAATTTCACATTGAATTTGGATATAAAAACATATCAATATTTTGAACATTTTTCACATTAAAAATGTGTCATTTCGTCCCTTCTGTGGGATTGATTTCTCAAAAAATATGGAATTTAATTTTGAATAATATATTAATTTTTTTTAATAATATGTTAAAAATTTATTAATTATGCCCCTTTAATGTTTTTACAATAGTAATAATAAACTTAGTAATTTTATCACCACAGTTATGGGTAAATGTGGTAATTAAGGGTAAAAATAATATTATAAATACTAGAAAATTACCTTAACACTTGTCCAAATGTTATTAGATGATCTTATTTCGACCCTAAACACCATATTTTATTTAATTAATTATATAATTGGAAATTTTACAAGAAAATTAATTATAGTTTTTTAAAATCCAAGAGAGTGACAAAATGTCACTTTTACTTTTAATAATTATAATATTTTTAAAATGGGGTTAGTTTGAATATATGCTCAACTATATTTATGATTATGAAATATAAAATAATTAAATAAATCTTGGATTTTATTTTTAAATTTTACTTAATATATAATTATAATAAATAATTACATAATGATGATGTAGTAATTATCCAATTAAAGAAACAATAAATTAAAAAGGTATTATAAATATGAAAATAAGTATAATATGAATTCATAAACATTAAAAAAGAATTTAATAGATTAATATGATATATTAGTGTGGTATTAAATGATTTTTTGAATATATAATTTTTTCTTCAGTTTCATAATGTCAATTTAATGAATAGTGTCAAAATAGACACTTATAATATTTTTTGAAAATAATATTTTATTAAATTATATAAAAGTAATTGAAATATTAAATAAGGAAAAATGGTATTATATATGGAAAAAATGTCATAAATTTACCATTTGTGGTCAAGTTTAATCTTTATAAGTAAAAATATCATCCTTTTTATATTTTAAATTTTGTTACCATAGTTAAAATTAAAATAGGTTATCTAAAGGTAAATAAAAATGATAACATTTAAAATAACACCAAAACATGGATAAAATATATTGCTTGATTATAATAAAATATTAACATAACTTATATTCATATAAATGGAATTTTTGATGTATTTTGAGTGAGATTGAATTTATTATAAATTTATATTTTGAGAAATTCCAAGAGTGCCACTCCCCTCTCCTATAAAAGGACTCATCTTCTAATCTTTTATTCAAACATAAAAACCTTTCTGGTTGGACCATAACCAATCCCAATATCTTTCCAAATTCCATCCCATCATCTTAGAAGACTTATTTTGGGCAGAAATCCATCCAATGAATCAATTTTTTTAAAACCAAAATGAGATACCTGAGGAAGTTTTGGTTTGAATATATACAAAGGAAGTAAAAACATAAGGTAAGGGATTTATAGTCTCACATTTATTGCTCTGAGAATTTTTCAATATTTACCAATTATTTATTTTCTATTGTGTATATATTACCCATTAATGTAATCTATGATCTTTATCATTAAATTTATGGGTATTCACATATCCATTTTATGATCTCTCTTTACCGAAGTTCACTGTTCAAAAGATCCCAAATTGATTGTGTAATTTTATCTCAATTTTCATTCATTGATACACATGTTATGTTTTATTATTTTATGAGGTGTATATACTTCCATTTGGTATGTTATATAATGAATATATTTCTTTTAAGTATATTATATGTTTCGTGTAATGTTATTTGTTTGTGAATAAATAAATATGATATTATTTATAACCTTTAAACTGACTAGTAATACGATTACAAGGTGGTTTATGGATCGAGTTTTGGATTTATGGTATGTGTAAGGAGTTAAATTTTTAAATCATGAATTTTTTCACTAATTTTTTGTGTAATTTAGGATACTACCATGTTTTAAGAGAATATATGATGATTTACTCTACATGTTTGGTGTGTGACAATTAAGCGATACACCATGTTTTTTTGGCGGGATTAATGATAAGTTGATTTTTGGAAATTTAGTAAAATTATTTATAATATTTTTTATTTTAATATTCTAGAAGTTTTATAAGGGTAACAATTTATAAAATTTTCTATGTTGAAATTTGGATGAGGTTTCAAAGATTATTTTTTCACTTAACCATAAGAATATTTTTGTATATTAGATAACCTATGATAAACATTTTTTATGATATCTAGATTCATAAGGAATAAATTTTCATATCATTATGGATCTAATGATCTATTAGTTCTTGAGGTATTACAATTTCAACGTCATTTCTTTGAGTAAGAGATAAAGAATAAATTGATCAAGGCCCAACCGATGGATGATATTGTTTTTACCAAATATATTGCAATCTATTAATTATATATTCTTAAGAAAATTAATCAACATTAGGAAAATTATACAGAAAAAAATGTCTTCTTAAAATCATTATGATGAATAAAATTTCCCCTTAGAGCATCATTTATTTATTGTCGTGTGATGGTTAAATTTATAATGACCATGTTCTCTATCACTCTCCATCTAAACTTGACAGGCTGAATTTTATTCTATTTATATTTTTCACTTTATATTAAAGATATCCAAATGTAAATCAATGTTATGTGGTGAAATTAAACTTTTACTTTCCCTCTTTTTAATAGGATATTTTATTGACTATTTTTATTATGTGGGTTTCCCACAAAGAAATTATCAAATAGATATCTTTGATTTTCGAAGTGAAATGTTAAATTATAAGGATTTAGTTTTCTTTTATAATTATTGGTTTTATCAGAAAAGTATCTTATCAATTGATGATTCTACTAAATGTCTCCCAATTTCATGATTTTCTTCCATATATCCCTTCTAAGGAAGTACATACCTGATCATTCACATGCACTAAACTCTTTGGTTATATAACTGGAGTAGGATCATTCTTAGGAAGAGAAACCGGTAGAAATTTTGGATAATGGAGTTAATGTTCTATGAGACAAGAGCACCCACCTAGTAAATGTTTTTTCTGAAGAAAAAAATGGTTTGAAAAAGATATATGAGAACATGAGGATACAATAAGGAATAAGTATCCTCATTTTTTTGTATTAGAATGAGGAATTTTGAAGATGAAATTCATTTTAATAGGGTAGAATAAAACACTCAAATTTTTTATGAATTATTATTATAATTATTATTTTTAAATATATTAAAATTATTTTATGTATTATGTTTCATTCTACACCAAGTTAATCTTGAACTATATGCAACACCTATTTAACATGCATTACATGAAACATAGAGTTTCTACAAAACAAAATCTTATTATTGTAATTATTTAAACAAAGACAACTATAACCTAGCCATTAGAATGAAGGGAATAAAAAGGATTAACATAATTATAAAAATATGGTTTATACATGTAAAAACAACTAATTATTTTGTTAATAATTAATTATTTATGAAAATAATACCCTTTTTAAAATAAATGGAAATGTTTTTCTGAAAAATTATTTAAATGTGAAATATTGTATTTCATACCAATTAATAAATATATAACTCTTTTTGGAATATATAAATGAAATATATCTTCAATATAATGTTTAACATTCATATTATGTGATTTCTAGACATTATATAAGAATAAATCCAATTATACACATAAAAGATGTATTTTTCTAAAGAGATAACATTGCTTCCTTCTGATGGTTGAATTGTTTTAAATATAGTATTTGACACATTTAGAAATATTATTAGACAAAATAAACTTATTATTTTAATTAATAATTTCGAAATTTACTTTTGTATAGTTTTTTATATTTTCCTGACAATTTGCATGTTTTGATGAATAATAAAAAACATTGAATTTTAATTGAAAACAGATTTTTATTCATAATAATTTATAGTGTTAAAATTTAATTTTGATGAGTTTTAAGTATAATTAGATAAAATTTATATCATTTAATCCAATATAGGTCATTATATTCTATTTCACATTGAATTTGGATATACAAATATATTAAAATTTTGAACGTTTTCACATTAAAAATGTGTCATTTCATCCCTTATGTGGGATTAATTTCTCATAAAATTTGGAATTTAATTTTGAATAATTTATTAAATATTTTTTATTCATAAGTTAAAAATTTATTAATTATTTCCTTTTTATTTTTTACAATATGATTAATAAACTTAGTAATTTTATCACCATTGTTATGGGTAAATGGGGTAATTAAGGGTAAAAATAATATTATAAATACTATAAAATTACCCTAACATTTGCCCAAATGTTTTTAGATGATTTTAATTCGATCCTAATCACCAAATTTTATTAATTTAATTATTTAATTGTCAATTTTACATGAAAATAAATTATATTTTATTAAAATCCAAGAGAGTGAAAAAATGTCATTCTTAGTTTTAATAAGTATAATATTTTTAATATGGGGTTAATTAGAATATATTCTCAACTATATATATGATTATGAAATATAAAAGGATAATATATATCATGGATTTTCTTTTTAAATTTTACTGAATATATAATTATAATAAATAATTACATAATGATGATGTAGTAATTATTCAATTAATGAAACAACAAATTAAAAGGTATTATAAATTTGGAAAGAAATATAACTTGAATTAATCATCATTATGCAAGAATTTAATAGATTAATATGATATAGTAGTGTTTTATTAATTAATTTTTTGAATATATATTTTTGTCTTTAGTTTCATAATGTCAATGTAATGAATAGTGTCAAAATTGACACATATAATATTTTTTGGAAATAATATATTATAAAATTATTTAGAAGTAATTGAAATATTAAATAAGGAAAAATGGTATGATATATGGTAAAAAAGGCACAAATTTACCATTTATGTTCCTATTGAAACTTTATAAGTAAAAATATTATCCTTTTTATATTGAAAATTTTGTTACTATAGTTAAAATTAAAATCGGTTAACTAAGGGTTAATAAAAATTATAACGTTTAAAATAACACATAATCATGGATAAAATATATTGTTTTATTATAATAAAATATTAACACAAATTATATTCAAGTAAATGGAATTTTTGATGTATTTGGAGTGAGAATGAATTTATTATAAATTTAATTTTTGAGAAATTCCAATAGTGGCACTCCCCTCTCCTATAAAAGGAATCATCTTCTTATCTTTTATTCACACTTAAAAATTATTTTTTTGACCATAAACTATCCCAACATCTTCCCAAATTCCATACATTCTTCTTAGAAGACTCATTTTGGGCAGAAATCCATCCAATGAATTCATTTTGTGAAAATCAAAATGAGATACCTGAGGAAGTTGTGGTTTGAAAATATACAATGGATGTAAAAACCTAAGGTAAGAGATTTATAGTCTCACTTTTATTACTCTGATACTTATTCCATATTTAGAAATTGTTTATTTTGTGTTGTGTATATATTACCCATTAATATAATCTATGATATTTATCATTAAATTTATGCGTATTCACATATCCATTTTAGGATCTCTCTTTACTGAAGTTCACTGTTCAAAAGATCCCAAATCGATTATGTAATTTTATCTCAATTTTGTTTCATTGAGACACATGTTATGTTTTATTATTTTATGAGGTGTATATAATTCCATTTGATATGTTATATAATGAACATTGTTCTTTTAAGAATATTATATGTTTCATGTAATGTTATTTTCTCTTCGATCATTAATATGTTTTCCTTGAAAAAATGTGTTCTCAAATTGTTTTAAATGTTTTTTTAAATGTTATTTAACCCATTTTCGAGGAAAATGATTTCAAAGTTGTTAAAAATATTTTTTAAATATTTTTATATATTTTGAGGTTTTTTTCAATGAATTGTTCTATGAATGTTTAAAAAGTATTTTTCAAATAGGAAAGGGTATTTTTATCAGGAATTTTTTTAGTGAATGATGTTTATGAATCTCATTTATTTTCAATGATATATGCTATGATGAAATGTTTACGAAAACCATTTTTCATGACTTTTGAAGTTGTGATTTATTTATAATCTGGTGGAACATATATATATATGATTTCATTATGTGATGAGTGAGACCTATATCTCCCTCCAATACATTGTGTAAATATTTATACCTCATGACATAATGATGGGAAACAAGTCAATGTGATGGATCCATTATGAGAAGAATGGGTACCCCAATCCACTAAGAGTAGAAAGGGGAACCCAATGCATTATGGGAAGAAGGGATAACCTAATACACTATGGTAATAAGAGGAATCCTGATCCAATATAAGGACTAGAATACAAATAGGGATGGTGTAGTGTCACAACTAGTAGGTTTAACCCCCATGAAGTGCTCTGATAAGTTTTGGAAATGTGACATGACTTATAGGGAATGATATTACATGTTTATGTTTGCGAAAAATTTCATGTCTTATTCTAGTGTCATAATCTAATGGATCATATTATTTGAATATCTTATGATTCATGTCTTATTAACCACAAATTATTAGTTCCGTGATTTATGATTATGATCTTTGATATATAATATATTCTTGTAAAATGTTATGATCATGTTTTCATAACCTTAGGATCATGTTATGCTTATGTGTCTTACATGTTTACCATTAATGAGCATCTGAGATCACTCATTATTATTTTTCCTTTCCCTAAGCTATGAATAATGGTTCTAAGTATGATATGTCAAAAGGGTTCTAATTATGAAGAAATAGTTGGGAAAAGATGTTGATGTTTTATATACCATTTTTTATATTTCTATGTTTCCAAATACAACTAAACTAATATGTTATTTGGGTATGTTCTTGTGTAATGTATTAAATATTACTAAAAAATAATGTAATTTCTTTGTATGAAATATATGGGAAATTTTATGTATGAAGTTTACAGTATGTAAGAATCATCCCCTATGACTTTTTTCACATCATAATACATTTAACCAAGTGATTGTATTACTATATATTTCAAAAGCCATTTGAAACCCATAAAAATGGTTTAAGTAAGATTTGTAGGGTTTTTAAGTATTTTTCAATAATATTTAATGGCTTGAGATATCATATAACATTTACTCAAATCCAATAAGACTTCTAAAGTCTTATGAGAATCTTTTATGATTTTTTTATGACTTCTAGAGAATTATTGGAAAATTATTTGAGATTATAAGACTTTTTTATCCCATAAGATATCATATTTTTTATAGAATAAATGTATTATAAAATAAATGCTAACTTATGGATTTTTTTTTTGAAATTTTAGGAACCATCATTGAAAATTTCCTATGCTAGGAGCTAAAATGTTTCACCAAAAAGAAACATCCAAGTTATCATGATAAATATTCAAAACACTCCATATAATATCTATGTGATCTCATTTAAATGATAACAAATAGGGAGTAGAATAGAAGATAAATTAAGGAGATTATAATATCAGTTATAATGGGTATTTTATCCTAGAACATAGAGGATACTTTTGAAATCTCCATCACATGAATGATGAATCTCCATGTGTGATTTAGAAGATGTCACCATTTTAATTATTATTCATTTTTTCTGAATTATATAAGGGGATAATACTAGTAGGGGGATTGAATGGAGAGTTTCATTTGTAGTTATACTACAATATGGATAGTTAGAAATAAATAAAGTATTTGAATAATGAGATTTTATTTAGACTTGTGTGTATAAACCCTTGGGTCTTTGTGGACAGTAGAGACTTTAGGAACATTACCTTATGAGCCTTTAGATATCATTTTGATCATTTGAAATTTTTTCTTGAATGATTCTTTTTTTCCATCATGAGTACAATTTATTTTCATATGTTTTGAATGATTGTAAAATCTATGAAGTGAAATAAATGATTTCCCTATTGAAATTTCTTAGGTGGGGTTTTCCTTTTATAATAGACATTTTAATTAGTTTTAGATGGGTGGTGGGATTCAAGCAGTTGAATCTATTTTATAGGAGTATTAAAAATCATGATCAGGTCTTGGGATGATATTAAAGATGAATTTGATGTTTAATTGGAGGTATTTTTAAATTTCTATATATTATGTAAATAATTATAAATTTTTTATTCATTGATAAATTAAATTAGCTAATATTATTTTGATAAGGGAGATGGTATTTTTTGAACGGATAAAATTTTCTCACTGTTTTTATTGTTTAATTATATTTTCAAACTTACTTTAAATATAATTTTCTATTTATTTTAAGACATTAAATATCTCAATCATTTTAGTTATATATATTTTTGTTCTCCTTTTTATTCTTTACATTATCATATAACAACTATTTATATCTTTATTCTCAAAAATAAAAACCCAAAAGTGATGGTTTTGTAACTTAGTCTATAACCAACTCATGTGATAACACTAGAGACCACTGTATTGGATTTCATGGGGGATAATTTTTATTTATATGGAATTTATGGACAATATATTTTTTTACTATGCAGTACTCTAATATTAACCATGGTAAAAACCTCTTATGATTCCAATAATGACCACATAAATAGAATTTCATTGCATAATAGATTTTATATGGTATTATATTGATACATTTACAATAATTTTAACACTTTTTAGTAGGATTTTCTAAAAAAATATTTTAATTTAGGCCATTATCTTGGTCTAATGAGATCCACCCTTACTAATATCCTTCCATATCAATTTATAACCACTAGAGGAAATCCCTTCCATAGTTTGGTATGTAAATGAGCCACCTACTCTTAAGATCCCTTGGATCGAGTCTTTGAAAAGCTATATTTATATTTGAATTATGAGAATGATTGTATGTTGAAGAGAATAACATGTGTCTTTAGATACACTTTCAATCCCATTTCAATGTGAATCTATTTAAACTCTTAATCTATACTTAGAAATGGAGAAAATTAAAAGGGATTTGTGTACTTGGTATTTTAACCCATAACCATCATCAAGTATTGATGGAGGTTCATAAACTATCTAACTTTAACCTTACATAGGTTAGCTAGATAAAATTTCTCAAAGAAACACTCTTGGATATTCTTCTATGTTAGAATATGGACTTTCTTATCTTATACCATTATATCCCTTAATTGGTGGGTTACTTCTTGAATCCTAAAGGAGGATATGTGATCTTCATTTTTCTTAGGTTTTTCATAACTCTCAATGATCTAATGGAGGATATTGAGCCACTCCTAAAATTCTCTAAGAGATATATTACCCTATAAGGCTGAGGGATGGTGGAACTGAAAACAAAAAATTATCTTATAATATATATAATCCTTATATAGATATCCATATCAAATAACATAGAATAATTTCTCAATCCCCTCATGGACCTAAGGATCATCAGTAGGTCATTGGGGTGGTGCATGATACTTGTCCTATTCCTTTTCAATAGGAGGGATTCACCAAGGTGGAATTTTATTTAATAAAGTAAATAACCATATCAAAACTCTTTTTTCCAAAAATGGGTAACCACAAAATCACGAAACTCATTACAACTATGTAGTATGACCATATTCCATTATCCTATCATTTCATTTTTCAAAGCACCTTTAAAAAAATTAACACTTTATAAATAATTTCAATACATTTTCACATTATGAGGGATTCATATATGAACATGTAAAGACACCGTCTATGTAAAATATCAAATTATTTATCAATTATTAATTTAAAAAGTAGTAAAAAACAATGAAAATATTTGGTAACCCATATTAACCTAATAATATTTAATAAATATACATAGAAAGACTTTTTTATTTATTGTTAATATTTAGGTTAATAACATTCATTAATTGGTTACAAAAAAATCATAACAGAATAAAATAGACAAGAACACATCATGGTATGATACCCTATCTATAATTACATAATGACTCTTAGTATGATGTATGACACATATGAATTATTTTCATATAAAATGAGATGATTTCAGGATACCCTAGGTTCCTAAATTTACTACTATAATTTTGTTGTACGTGCATATTTTTGGGTTACTTATCAAGTCTTGATAGTCCTATCTTCCTGATAATCTCAAGTTATGTACCCTAGGAAGCCTAAAGTTTTCTATAATAACATTTTATAATGACAGGTTATTAATAACCATAATGCTATTAGGTCTGGCTACCAAAACACCTTAGGTTTTCCTCTTAATCACCATTGGTTAGAGTAAACAGTAGAGGTATATATAAATGATATTTGGAAATGGTTCCCCCCACAATATAATGATACAATATTGATAGGTCCATGCTTGATATTGTAGAAATTGGTGGGAATTAGTGACATTGTGGGTATACTTTGGCATCAATAGAATTGAGTAGAACTATAAACCCCATACAATGAATGAAATGGAATTAACATAGAAGGAATATAATATATTGTTTAAAAAACTCCCTAGATTTGTACAAAGAATGTGTAATGTATAAAAAACAAAATATGTATATAATGTTCCAACTAAACATGGTATAATGATCCAAAAGTTATTGGCTAATTGTATGATACCTCCTAGGTAGTTTCATGGATAAACCACAAACTACAAGTTATTCACTCTTCATGTGATAAAAAAATTCCATCAAGATGTCATGTTCTATACAAAAATAATCCCTATGTTCCAGAACTATCCCATTACCTTGATAATATAAAAAATGGTCTACATAGATCCCTAGAAATTCCAATTTATGGTGTGAGTATTGTATACACTCTAGGTTATCACCACATAACCCTTACCAATTTTCAAAATGTCATGTGTAATTTGGAAATCAAATAAACATTAATGAAGTTATATATTATATAAAAACATTCTAAACATAATTTTATTAATAAAAATAACAACCTAAATAATTAATTCTATTTATCAATATGGTCCTTTCTCATCAATCATACTTTAGGCTTTATCAAAATATAAGATAAAACAAACTCAAGTCATGGTGAACTACACATCCCATTTGTCGGAAAGGTAATCTGGTATAAGAGATTTAGATCACCCCTGATAAAAATCCCATCCAGGGTAGTAGAAAAGTGTATAATGGTGTAAGGAAAATATGATCCCATACCATATCACTAAATAATACATCCTTGATATATGTAATTATGAATATTTCTTATACATTAATAACATTATTCATTCATGAATAATTTACCATTCTCAAATACCAAATAATTAAACTTTATAAAGAGTGTAAATCAATTCTAACAAAACATGTTTAAATTACCAAACCAAATATCTTATATATTATTAGAGATGTTAATAAAATTTTCATACTTAATATATAAATCTACCCCTTAATGAAATTAAAATACATGATAAATCATTTACTAAATAAGGGAAACAAAATAAATTATAGAACATTACATGAAATGTTATAGATGCAATAAAAACTATGAAATATATAACATGTTTATCTATAAAAAAATAGATTAAAATTAAAATTAGTTGATAAATTATGATAAAAAAATATAACCTCTTATAACCACCAAACTGGACGATGATTGAATAATGAAATATATTTAAGAAGATAAAAAACATTAATAAATATATTCAACTCACCATAGTGAGTGAACAAAAGAATAAGGGAACTATAAGTTGTCCATGAACATAACTTAATGAAGAATATATCCCACCACCAAAATATATTCACCTCATCCTTAATTAATGATGTAAATCATGAGTGGTGAGGTGACGGGAGGAGAGGATTAAGGGATATTAAAACAGGGGTTAGTTGAATTTAATACCCTAAGAAGGTGGTTAAAGACATTGAAACTAGTTTTTTAAAAAAATTCCCATATTAAGGTCACTTTCCCTAAAGGCTACTATATACCTAGTAATAAGCCACCAAATACCCAATAATAAGTCACCGGGGATCTAGTGGCCTAAATAAAACCACTTAGTGACATGTGGCCTTGCTATGTATAAGGTCTCTGACCACTATGTACCCAATGGTTTCTAAACCCAAGGTGACTTCTCCTTATTCTTTCCCCTCCCTCTAAATTACTTATTTGTCCCCATAACTCCTCTTAATTATTAAATATACCCAAAAAGGAAATCAAAGAACAAAATGAATGAGATTAACCAGATCCTAGTGGTCATGTTCTTTAGAATAAGAATATACATCTTTGAATCCAAAAATGTATACTAACATGAATCATCCTATATAAACTTCAATTTATTACAACTCAAAGAATCAATTTTTTTAAAATCCTCAAAAATAACCTATGATGAACTTTTACTAAAGATAGAACCTAAGATATTATTCATGTAACAAATGTTTATAGGTGCATGAAATGACATAAATTATTCTTCCTTATTAGGATTTACTAATATTTAGTCATTGATATAACTGTACCAATAACTATTTTTTTAAATTTATAATAATTCATTTGATTATATTTATAATATCCCAAACATTACGTATAAAACTTTATATCATTTTATTATAATAATATCTAATGATTAATTATTAAAAACAAGCCATATACCAATTTTATAATTTCTTTGGGGATTAGATACATATTACAACACAAATTTTCATGAATATATATATATATTCTTTAATCATACATGGGAATAATATAATGAATCCATTATATATGTATTGAACCCAACCCCAGTAACCTAAAGATGGTATCTAATTTATTATTATTTCATAAGATTCCAAGAAACATTTATAAAATGACCTTGAATTTTAGTTTCCTTGGTAAGGTAGATACATAAATAACTCTCATATTACATTTGAAAAAAAAAATGAAAAAAATATTTTTTGTGAATAAAATTATTCTCTATAACATTCCATGCATATAAAACATAGTGCAGTTCATGGATTCCTGATAAAGGGAAAAAATAATGGTGGGCTCAAATGCTCTATTAGGGTTAAGTATAGTGAAATCTATCACGAATAAATAAGCATAATCATAATGAGAAGGTAAATATATTAACACAAAATCCCCTAAATCAATCAGCGGAGAATAAAATACATCTAGAGATCATATCAGGAAAGAAATATCATGGATAAAAAGACAAGGAATAGTCCATATGAAAAGGTAAATAACCAAAAACACATGCCATTTAATCAATAACATAATGATCATAACTAGATTAAGAAATAATAAATATGTAAAAAAAATTGATAACACATTCCATTTAATCAACAAACTAAGGATAATAAGAATCAAGAAATTATATCATTGTGAAAATATCATGGATAATAGTTACTGTATTCTAAATAAATAAATGTTTAATTATGAGACATAATGTCTAAAAAACATGACACCTTTATCATAAAGATCTATAATCAAGATAGTTTAAAAGTGATGTGTAATACCCCATTTAGATAATTTTTGCTAACTGACTCGTCTCATGAAACCTATCAATGCATCGATGGGCTACATATAAATGGGCCCCACCCATGTCTCTATTTCCAAATCATTTTTCTTATTTTAAATAATAGATTTAATTCATGAAAAATTTTCTATATCATCAATAATTTGTATTGAGTAATAAATATAGTTTTATCAATATTTCCATAGACAAATAAATAACATTAAATGTAGAAAACCATATATAAAAATGAAATATAGTTTATGAAATAAACATATCTATGATAAATAATATGAATATTTATCTCTCTTACCCTAATATAAATTCAGTTAAATAATTATTTATAAATAAATCATCTCATGAAAATATTTATTTCATGAAGAAAAATTTATTCCCATCAAACTTTAATAAATTTATGGGGGGGAAACTGATCAATGAGGTTTGAAATAATAGAATCAAAGTGAAAATAGTTTTCTTTCTTTTTATAGTTAATGTAATGCATATGATATTATAAGGAGACTATGAACCACTATATTTAAAATTAACCATGACATATATATATATATATTATTTATTTTATTTATATTGAATATATATGTTTTATATGTGATATTGTTTTAGTAAAATAATACAATAATTTTTTTCATTTCAATTAAAATGATGTATCAATATAGATAATAACATAGTAAAAAAATATTCAATAGAAATTGAAAATCAAGTCATTACCATCTTCACAGCATATAAATTTCCTCATTAATTTTATTTATTTATTATCATAGATGATAAAAATAGAGGGTATCTTTATTTTATTACTTCTTCGAGTTCCCATTTCATCTTTTCCAATTTTTTATTATATTATATCAATTTAATTAGGTTTGTAAGTTATCCATAATAAATAAAGTCAAATGAAAATATATTATTGTAAAATTATGGTGTTTTGACAAATTTAAGGGTATTACTATTACTGAATTTCCACCGTCATGGTCCTCCCCACCACAAACCGTCCACATAGACATATGGGAACCTTATGATCCAATTATATACTCAAATTGCATAATAAGCACTTATAAGATGAATAAACATCCTAAATGGAAATAGCATGTTATTTATGTCTGTTTTATGCCCACTCACACACAACTTTAGAATACCTTCTAGAAGGTTACCCATCCAAACATTATTTTATGTAAATAACACTTAATTGGAAAATCTTTATTTTACATGTAATGAAAAATGTTTCATGATTCTAGCATGTATATTATTAATTATTATTTTAATAAAAATAGAAAAACATTATCTAAATATATATTCAACCATCTCAATCCCATTCTCTCCACTCTACTCATTCAGTTCTTGTTCTCTAATTATTTTCTCTTTTGAAACATATTCAATCCATAAAATATTTATATGATTAAAAAAATTCCACTATTATAATATTAGTGTGATTATAATAATAGATATGAAGGTGTTTATCTCATAAATTTTGGAATTATATATTGTAATTTATATTATTGATATTATTTTTTAAAATAATTTGAATGCGAATCAAGAATTTTTAATCTAACTTACATTTTTATTTATATATGATATATGCATATTATTTTATTCTTATTAAATAGGTAATTTAATATAATCCATGAATATTATTTATGACTGTTAAGTTAATAAAAATTTGATATGATGAAGATAGTGTGATATGGATTAATATATGAATAATTAATTTTTTCGGTTATTTTTTAATATAAATTATTATATGATTAATTGATGAGAATAAAGTAATTATAAATATGAAATAATAAATTTGATTTATTATCTTATATAAGGAATTCATTGTTTAATGATGATACTAAATATTTATTTAATTATATTTATATTTAATAACACGAGGAAAAATTAAATATATTGAATTGGTTGTAGAGAATTTTGATTAATAAATAAAAATGTTGATGGAAATGAATAGTTCCATGTTTATGAGGATGTTTTGTAACTTTTATAAATTATTCTATATTTATGTGTTGTTTTTAATAGTGATATAGTAAAAATTTATTTATTGGGGAATATATTATTTTTTGTAAGTTGTGATATCTTATTTTAAGTTAGGTTATTGAAAATTATATTATGATTTACTATTATTATGTAATAATGGAAACTAAAAATTATGATGACTAGTAAAATTTTAATTGGAGTTTTAATGTATTTGATGATTAAACATAAATATATATTTTAGATATATTCAACAATTCCTATAAAAAAAATATTTTTGGATAACCCAAATACAAGAATACAAAAAATATATGATAAGGCCCATGGTTTATTATTAATCTCCCCATGATGTAAAATAGTTCAAGGGAATAATAACATTTACAATGGGAATGAATTATCCCAAAAATAATAAATGAATTTGGAATTTACCTTAAGAAGTGAGGCATGAAAACACTATACATCACAGTGCCTTTCAGAAGGAATAAATAGACAATATAAAAAACCATATGATACAAAAAAAAAGTAGATAAAAAACAAATGCAAAAAAGATAAATGAATATAAAAAGAGCCCCTCTAGAAAATATGGTTGGGTTGGCCAATACATCTACTAAAAACGAAAAAAACACCCCTCTAGTTCTTTATGAGACTCTATAGGTCACCCTCTAATTCCCACAACACATATTCTCTATGAGAAACCCAAAAAAAACCTGAACCGAAAATGTATATATAGGTGTGAGGAAAATATTCTAATTGGTATTCCAAAAACCACACCATAAGAAAAATGTTTAACAATATATTTATATGAATATTTTTTAAAATAAAATTACAAAATTTAAGCTTTACTGATTTGTTTATAAATCAAAAATTAGAAACTATCATTGAAAACGATCAAATTGAGTCATAAAAGTTAAACTAAAAAACATTTCTTTGAGAACTACCTATATGTATTGAAAATAGAGGAAAATTCCCAAAACCATTAAAACCCATTTTATTTGAAAAAATGAAAATCCACTTGTTATTTTTAGAAAAAAAATTAAAAAATATTATGAGAAACCATTACAATAGTGATAGTATATGTATAAAAGGCTATGCATAATAACCATACCATCATTGTAAAAACAATAAAGCTTGAGAATGTATAAGTGGATAGAAAATATTGGAATATACTAAAACTTTATTCATCCAATTAGCATGCTCGATGAAATACAACCCCCTAACATGTGGTCTTACACTTCCAAGCCTAACCGAGCAGAAAACTCCCAATGTTGGGTTAAATCCATTCTAGCAGCCACTATAAATAGTGGAATCCTAAACTAGTAAAACATGTTCTCTTATTGATTCCACTAGCTACATTTGATTTCCTATTATGTATAAAAATGGGGGTGAGGCAATAAGTAATGATATTGAAAAATATGATTATAATAGTATGTATAAATAAACATAGTAGAAATTATAAGAAAGCCTTTCCCCAAGCTCTCTCCATAGAAATATACCCTTTTATACAATAATATTAATTAAATAATTTTATCCTATTCCAGGGACACATAATTCTATTTTAAAATAAAATAAAAAATTAGAATGGTATAAGGGTTAATTTAAAACAAGAAACACATTATTTAATAGTACCAGAAGGCCTCATAATCATTCTTCAAAACTAAAGTCATAAAATAAAATCTAAAACCATAAGCCTATATTTTAAAAAAATCTAATGTAATTTTATATATAAAAATACCATTTCCCAAGTACTAATCACCCATTTAAAATTTTATGAAGACACTTTGAAACCACTTTAATTACCATGCTTCGTCTTAAAACCTCACAATTCATTTACCAGGGACATTAGATTATTTTATAAATATTTTGGTGTGAATAGAAAAATAAAATAGATTTTAATCATAGGTCTAAATAAAGTAAAGCTATTATGTTCGAAGTTACCATGTGAAAACACCATTTTATTCCTTGAAACTCCATAATAACACTTAATACTACCATTTAATAGTAAAATCATGGATTTATGAAAATAAGGATATAATGGTTCTATGATTAAAGCCCAATGCATGGAAAAACCATTATTGAATCATCTCTCTCCCGAAAATAAGTGTCAATCCACTCCTAGTAAGTATGAAAAAACTCAAAATAACCAAAAAGACCCCTAAAATCTAACATTACCCCTAATTAATAAAATCCATGGTTGTATTAGGTATCCAATACTTCATCAAGGAAAGGTAAAAAAATAATGAAGAAGGAAAAAAAGAAAGATAATATATCTAGATGAGAATTCCTTGATAAATTTAGATTTAATCATAAATAAACTCAATAAAATCAACATGGAGGGATATAGAATCAAAGGCAATGATAGAGATAGGTCGTAAGGTTTATATAGGGATTAATAAGAGGCTCCATCAGTTAAATCTAGGGAGGGGTAGATAGTTCATTTCAATATTTTTAAATTTGGGGTGGGATGCATGGTTTGGGTACACAACTGACCAAAATGTGTGCTAACTGTGTAAGTCTCATTGGATTTACCTTGGTATAACACACAATTTTTCCACATGATTGGGTAAACCATACCCCAATCACGTTATACATCTCTAATAAAATTACTGCCACACATGCTTGATTTATGCCTTCGTTTAACAACCATTCACAAATCATACAATTGAATTTTTTTATCTTTTATAGATATATAAAATAAATGGGCCTAAAACTCTAGACTAAAAAATTGGAACAATTAAATGAGTTAAATAATATGGAAAATAAATTTTAGGGTGTGACAATTATCTTAAACATAACATATAATTCCCCTAGAAAGTTCCAACTCGACTAGTAGATCAAGGAATAAAATTCATTTCACTATCTTAATTGTAATTAAATTTTAATAAAAACCAAGGAATATCATTATACTATATAAAAATATTTATAATTTTAAAATGAATGATACTCATGTATAATTATATTATTATTATGAATACCCTCAAATATAACAATCATATATCAAGTATTTCATTATCAAATCTAGTTCTAGTCTTGAAAAAAATTCTAACTTTATCCCAATGGAAAGTACATGATGGATCAAAAATAAAATACTTGAAAGACCAAGGCTCACAAGGCCTGAAACACATATTTTGGGATGTGTGGGATCATGATAATAGAAAACCACTATATTTAAGATTACGAAGAATTAATCACAGGAAAATTTCAACTATGGAGGCCTTCAAACCATATTTTGACTTCCCATGAGACACAAACTTTTCAGTAATGATAGCCTACACCACATAATATCACAAAACATGCAAGGATAATAAAAAATAATGAACTTTATAATAATTACACTGAATAGGTTCTCATATTCCCTAGAGTGGGATACCATAAATAGTATTTAGAAACCCTATACACACCTATTAATGATTCATAATATCAATAATTAATATTACCCACATCCCTAAAATAGAATCTCTCACAACAAAGGGTAAAAAAATAGAAAATAAACTTATAACACATATAATGATAACCAAAAACTAAAACAAAAGTAAAATGGTCCCGATAAATCCACTTATCTATATTTGTAAACATCTGTGAGTCCAAAATCAAAAAAATACATAAAAAAATAGAAAATCATAGTAGAAAAAAAAGAATAAAGGACTATAAATTAAAGAACATTATGAAATAATATCTATGAAACATAACATGAATTCTAATAATAATTTCTTGAAGTATAACTTAGAATAAATGGTGCATCCATTATATCATAAAACCAAATATTTTTCTAAAATCACATGGTAGTGAACACCCAAAAAATATATACACAATTATCAATAAATTTATGAATATAAGAGGGGGGATATATAGGTAATCATTGAACAATATCTAATAGGCTAATACCTATATCAAATTTATATGATATGAATTCACTAAATCCTTGAATAGGACACAACCTATAATTGTGGTAATGGTTGCCAAAATTTTGAGTGAGACTGATCAGTATTATTAGAAGAAAATAAAGGGCATAACTGCATTTAATCAAAAAAATTAATGATAAATGTTTGGTTAACATCTATACTCAGAGTATGGGTAGAAAGAAATGGGAATTATACTCTAAAATCTAAGATGATATGACTCTAAAAGAAACCCTATGACACTGACTATTCATGACTCCTCATGACTATTCCGAAAAGCATTATTCAAATAAAAAAATAACACAATCCCCCATCAAAATATATAAAACTATAATGAAGTTAAATTTAATGTAAATCCAAAATCAAACCAACGAAATAAAATATTAAATCAAATTTACCAAAAAATATCAAAATAATTTCAAGGATATTTTAAATCAATAAAAATTAGTTATTAAATTTAATTTTCATTTTTATATTATTTTAAAACATTATAAGTTAGTCCTAAAACATATCTTAATGTCACTAAAATATAAAATACTTTCAATTTCTATACCAAAAGGATTCTTCAATAGTTTAAAAATTCCCCTCTAAACCAATGTGTGTTTTTCCAAATTCCCCTATTGAAATCCATTTGGAAATATCAAAACATTAACAAGATTTAAAAACATTTTAGAAATCCAATTTATTAATTTCCAAACTAGTCATTCATCATTAAAACATATTTATATCTCAAAAAACCAACAAATTACATCTAGGGAATATCCAAACATCATTAAAAATTCAGTTTAATTGTTTTAAAATTAAACTCCTTAATTTAATGTCAAATAACTATTTATAAAAGAATGTAAATTATAAAAATGAATATATATCTTTCAAAATATACCACTAAACATTTTAGGATCATGATTAGTTGTAAAATACCATCAAAATGAAGTCAAATAACCTCAATTCAAAATTAAAATTCACTTTAAGTCATCCAAAAAAATTGTCTATATATAACCTAAAGAAAATTTAAATAAAATGGAATAAAAAAACAAAATTAATGGGGATATTGAGTTTTCATGGTTTTTAAAACCATGTGCCAATAGTAAAACTATAACAGGAAGTCAGAATATAACTATTTTCATGGTCTCTATATGATTTTTTATACTATGCGAGGTAGTCATGTACAAAATATCCTTTACTAATTTCCACTCCAAAAACATATAAGACCTTAAAATCACCTATATATTGTGAATACAACTCATGAAATGAAAATATAAATCAAAACCAACAAGGGAAAATATAGAAAACATAGAATTCAAAACACACAACTTGATGGTCAGTGGTAACTTGAGGATTAGAACAATTAAGTTCTAGATAGACTCTTCTTGATCCTATATATTATGTTATGATAGTCCAAACTACAATAATCCTAACATATCCAAATAATATAGGGTGATCCAAGAACCTTGGTATCCATAAAACCAAGTCTTTTATACCATTTTTTAGGAATGGACCACCTTAGGCCATAAACCAATCCATGTGGCCCCATGTGTCACATGTAATAACTTGGCTGTCTTCCAAGAAAACCATATATTTTAATAATCTAGGTAACCTAATAATAAATTAATTTCCCCATAGTCCAACACATTTTTATTTTTTGAACATTTTCCTCAATCACAGACACCCAAGGAATCATCTATGGAGGTCATCAATCCTGACAGTACTCCTAGGGTATTGGTTCTAAAAATATTTTTTCACGAAGCATTATAATCCACTACATATCTAGGAACTAAAATAATCTCATAAAAAATGATTGAGGTGTTTTCTTTATCACCTATGGTTAGAGACTTGTGTAAGGGAATCAATGTACATGAACTAGGTCTGAAATAATCAAATAAAAAAATAATCACTGAAAATTCCCTCATAATTTCAGAATTACCACTCTATATTTTAGAGTCAATATATACCCAAAAAATAGGAAATATAAATCAATGAAATATGATATATAAAATCTAAATAAGAAACTAATCCTTAAAACATACCCGAATATGGAAATATGATCTCATACAAAAAATGGCTTACATCTCCTATAAAATTACATTGAAAAACAATATTAAACCAGGAACCCAACTTGATATCTAAGTGTATCCATTGGATAATATCTAATAAAAATTCAAAATAATCTCCATGAGTAACCAAAAATAGACTTTATCCTTAAAATGAATATATACGCTTGACTATATGTACCCAGTAGGTATGCCAAAAACCACACTATAAACATGATATTTAAATATAAATCTATATCATTCTAGTAATAAATGCAAGTATAAACATAATATTTAATTATATAGTTAAAAAATAATAATAGATGACTATTTTTGTATATAGTCACCTTGAAACATAAGAATTACAATAAAAAAAATTTATTTGAGAAATACCCATAATTGAAGAAAACATGGGAAAATTACCAAAACCATTGAAAACCAATTTATTTTTAACAAAGGAACTCCAAATATTCTTTTTAAGATATAAATGAAAAATTATGGTGAGAAACAATAATAATTTTGGCATTTTTTATAAATGGAAGTATAAAATAACCATTGTATCATATAAAAAACAAGTTATCATTGAACCTAGGATCTTAGAAAATAATCTTGAAAATATAAATATATGATCCATATAATTTATTCCCCTAATGTAATTAAATTCCCTAACACTTAATTTTTTCCTTCTTAGACTCATGAAGGAGAAAAAAATCCCAAATCAAGGTGAAATTCATGATAATGGCCCCTTTGTTAGAGTGGTATCCAAAACAAGTTTACCATATCCTCTAGGATATCCTATTAGCCACTCTGGATTACCCATGATGTATAATAATGGAAATTATACAATAATTAATGAAAAATTAAAGTATGAGTATAAAATAATATAAAAATTCATAAAGTAGAAACCATAATCAAGACTCACCCCAACAAACCCTCCATGGATGAAACCCATTGATTATAATAACATTAAAATAATAACTCTTCAATATACTTAGGATACTTATTTCCCATAAAAAAATAGTAAGGGGTATGTCCTAAGGGAATATTTCAAGGAATAAAATTTATATATAAATGTGTAAATCAGGCCATGTAATCATTCTTTAAAAATCAAGAGTCATAAAAACTACTTCTAAAACCACCAACGTGGCATTAATGAAAATCTAAAGTATTTTCATTGTTCAAAATACCATTCCCAAAGTACTAAGAACCCATTAAAAAATTTCTAAAAACATTAAAAACCCATTTTGAATACCAAAAGAACTCTTAAAATCATATAATTCATTATTATGGCCATCAAATAATGTAATAAAGGATATTGTGTGTGGGGTTAATTTAAACTAATTTAAACCAAATGTTTCAAGAGGGGAAAGCCTTTAAGTTCAATGGAAACCATTTGAAAACCACATTTTATTCAAACAACTACATAAACACAATAAATAATTCTATTATATACTTAAAATAAGGATTTATGAATGAAATATATTAATGGTATTATTATTAAAGGTCAATTCTGGGGTAACCTACGTTTATTCATTTCCTCTACCAAGAGAGGTTGAAATCCTTTACAAGGAAGCATGAACAACTTTCTAAGAACAAAACTGTAACTTAAAATCAAGAAATACCCATGGAATATTTAATAAAGGGTGGTAATTGGTATACATGACCTCACCAAGGAAATAAAAAATAACAATAAAGAAGGAAAAAAGGATTAGAGGTCTATAGGGGATTACCCTGAGAAATAAATATTAAATAATCAATAAAGTCTATGAAATGACCATGGGTAAAGTAAAATTAATGGGATGGAGAGCCATAGGAAATAAGGTTAATATGGAGAAAATGATAAGGCTCTAATTTTTATGTTTAGGGGGGTTGATATGGAATTTCTTTACTATAAATTTATAGGAACGATACATGTTTGAATGAACAGTATACTAAATTATGCACTAATCATGTGAGCCTCACTGGATGGAACTGGGTATAATGTGTGGTTTAACTAGGTGGTTGTGAAAACTATGCACCATCCATGTGAAATGTATCTATTAATATTGTCTAGACATATGCATTGTTACTTCACGGTTTCTACTAGCTATTAGTAAAGTGTGAAATAAGGGAAAAAATATTTTTTGAACAGATTCAATGAAAATAGATCAAAACTGAATGAAAAAATAGTACAAAAATGAATTAAATAATACAGAACATAAAGTTTAGGGTGTAATAATTATAATGTTTTGTAGTTAAATTTCTCTTATGTTAAGAGATTTTTAATATTAGTTTATACTTTTTAAATCAAGTGAGTGGTTTCCCCATTCATTTATGTAACTACTATATAACATGATTGTTTTATTATCTATGAATGAACATCCTATTAGTGTGTTGGATAATTGATTAAAAAACTCAATATTTACACCTTTTATTTACCAGAGAAGTAATGAACCAGTGGAATCCAACACTAATAAATAAAATTAAAGAAGGAACCGAGTCAGGAATACAAGGGGTTATTACATAAATGAGTGTGAATCACACTGCATCTGTCTGCCTCTACTAGTGGGGGCACATTAGTCAGGACCATGAATGACCACATCCCCCCAAGATCAATGAGCGCCCGCTTTTCCAATGCATCCACTACCAGATAGGCCTCCCGGTAGACATGTGAAACATCCACTCGCATTTGTGCAATCATGCCAAGGCAGTCAACGCACTAAGGCAGAACACACCAAGGGACATGAAACATCTTGGTTCTAAAAGCATGAACCACAATATGAGAATTAGATTCAATCCATATAGAATTCCAATTAAATTTGACAGCGTACCTGATAGCATAGATCATTGCCCATAGTTCAGCTTCAAAGGAAGTGCGAATTCCAATGGCATGGTGGAAGCATCCCTTTACAAACCCATGATAGGTGTGGAAAACTCCCCCTCAACCCAACAGACCTGGTACACCCAACGCAGCCCCATCAACATTTATCTTGAGGAAAGGAATAATGGTTTGTATCCATTGATTATATTTCAACATTCGATGTTTGCATGGAAGACCTAAAACACCAAGGTTTTTCAGAATTTGGAAGTCAGAAACTATGTTAGACATGGCGCCATCCTACAAAAGAGATGCAAAAAACCTCTTTGTGTACAACCACCATGCCTTCCTGTATCATGGAGTGCACACCACTGAAGACATTAGCATTCCGAGATCTCTATATAGCTGTAATAATAGCAGAAATAACTGCTAATATGAGGTTATAATCCTACTCACTGAAACAGCCATGAAGCAGGGCAGAAAACTACTCCAGAATTGTCTCATAGGTATTAAACACAACTGCAAACACAGATCCAATATAAGCCCATAATTTTTTGGCTTGACTACACTCTGTGAAAACGTGTTGTATAGAATCCTCTTCAGCTTTGTAGAGGGACCACATGGAGGCCATCTGAATATCATCCCTCTTGAGAAGATCATTTGTGGGAATGTGATTTTTCCAGAATCTCCATATTAGAACAAACCTGGAAGGTCTAATAAACCAAGATCTAAATAGAATTATCCATGAGGGTGGAGAATCTTGACCCTGACATAGATTCCTGTAAAAATCCCAACAATTGAACTGCCAATTTTGGCTATAGGTCCAAATCAATGTGTCCTGATCCATAAAAACATAATTATTGATTTTAGCCTCCACTAGCACAGGAATATTAAGAGAGTGCATCTGGGAGAGTAAATTTGATATAGACAAAGGGGCTACTCCAGGTGACACATTTAGATCACAAATGGGTTGTGTGAGCCACTTTGTGGTCCGACAGTCTAGTGTGGAGTCCCTACAAACCAACCATTTTGTATCCTGCATAATCCTCACATATTCCTTCTTGAGAGAGGCCCAAACTGATGAAGCAAGATAATTCTTGTAAACATTTATAAGCCTCCTTGTGATTCTATTCAAAAGTAAATCATCATCAGTATCATGGGAAATCATGTTCCAAGCGAATCTCCTTATTGATCCATCATTAATGGTATGAAGATCTTTGAGTCCAAGGCCTCCCATCTCCACAGGCTTGATGCACTCCTTCCACGCAACTGTAATCAACTTCCTCTCATGCGGTGACCCCATGAATATGAAATTCCATACCATGCCCTGAAGCTCTTTGAGAAGTCCTCTCGGCCATCGATACAAAGAGAAGGAGTTGAAAAACTTTGACATGATCACTGAGTTCACAAGGAAGACCCGACCATCCAGGGACATAGCATTCTATTTCTAGCTAGCCATCTGATGTACAATACTAGCATAAATACCCTCCATGTGTTGTCTTTTCACTTTTCCCCAAAATAGTGGGATCCCAAGGTAGTGGAAAGGCAGGGATCCCGTCCTCACCCAAAGATACCAGACAATTCTGTTCCTTTTACCTACCGAAATTCCATTCCCAAAAATATTGGAAGACTTGTCCCAATAGATGGCCTGGCCTGGGACATCCTCATTATGATTAAAAAGAGATTTAATAGAGGAAATAGTTTTCCTTGAAGCTTGACCAAGTAACAAGATGTCATCTATATACAATAGGTGAGATGTGGTGCATTTACTCACACCATCCCTGATCTGCTTATAGAGTCCCAGTTGAGGAAGGTCATTAATACATATATTAAAGTAATCATCTACAATGGTAATAAGAATAAAAGAGAGAGGATCACCTTATTTTGGCCCCCTGATGTAAGGGGAAAACCCCCTCAGGGCTCCATTAACAAGAATTGAGAGCCTTGAAGATCCAAGTATGACACGAATCATATTCACAAACCCTTCGCAAATCCATACAGTCTAAGCAAATCAAGAAGGAAGCTCCATTTAAGAGTTTCAAAAGCCTTAGAAATATCAATTTTGAGGGAAAAATTCCCATCCGTTTTATTTCTTCTCATAACATTGATACTCTCAGAGGCCATGAAGAGACACTTCTGGATGCTCCCCCTAGGGATAAATCCAAATTGATTAGCAGTAATCATGTCATCAACCAACCAACTCATCCTACTCACTAGAATTTTACTGATATGTTTGAGTACTCTGTTCCCAAGTGAAACTGGCATGAAATCCTTAATGTCAAGAGCATTCTCTTTCTTGGGGATAGGAGCAATGAAACAGGAGTTCACTCCATGGGGCATATATGAGTGAAAAAAAGAAATCTTTAATGGCCTTTTCAATATCATTCTGCATAATGTCCCAATAGAACATGAAAATTTTGTTAGTGAAACCATTAGGACCTGGGGCACTCTCATGATTGAGAGAGAAGATAGCAGATCTGATCTCCACTTTACATGGGGAGAAACTAGAAGTTGATTCAAATGATCCTCAATACAAGGGATGATGTTGTCAACCATGAAGTGAATACTAGACTGCCCATTATCAGAATATATTCTCTTAAAGTGCTCAAAAACATCCAGAGAAATATCACTTTCTTCACAGTAGAGGTTCCCACCAATGCTGATCAACTTAATCTCTGCATGCGCCCCCTTTTCCTTGTGCAATCTGTTGAAGAACTCAGAGTTCTTGTCCCCATCCTATAACCATTCCAAATTTAGTTTATTTCTAACCAATATTTCCTTCACCACTAATATATCATCAAGTCTATTGTTGGCTATTATTTCTTCTCTAGACAGGATAGGTTGCTGATCCTAACCGATCTGAATCCTAGCTAGATCCTCCTCTGATTTCTTGATATCCACCTCAATTTTTGAAAATGATTTTCTGCTCCATTCCCTCAGTATCCCCTTAAGAATTTTAAGCTTCACAACAATTATCTGGAGTGGACTCTCAATGGCTTTATACCCCCATGACTCTATGAAAATTTCCTTGCATCCGGGAAACACAATACATCCATTGTTGAATCAAAAGGGAATAGGGTATGACCACGTAACATGGGTGTTAACATGAAAAACAATTGGATTATGATTAGAGTGGTGATTAGGAAGTGTGAATACATATAATCCATGAGTTGTAGCATGGTTATCAATACAGAAGAAGCATCTATCATGTCTTATAGCTTGTTTCTCCTCCCATGTGTATCTACACCATGTGAAATCATGACATGCTATGGGAACTTGATCCAGATTGCAGTAATCAATGCAATCAAAAAATTCAGTAGTAGCAGCCCTATTGAAGTTGGTTACAATTTTCTCCTCAGGCTTCAACACTATATTGAAGTCACCAATGAGCATACATTTGTGCTCCAACCTCCTAGAGGTGACTTTAAGTTCCTCCCACAAATCTCTCCTCCTGATATAAGAATTGGAGGCATAAACAAAAGATAATGAAACATTGTACCCATTAAAGATGCAATTAACCAGATCACTTTGAGGCCCAATATCACAGGAAGTAATCTTAATGGAATCATGCCTTATCACCCATAAGTGATCAATATGAGATGCATGCTGATTTTTGGAGAAAAAGCTGTATCCTAGGGAGCCCCATTTGAATCCTTTCCAGTTTTCAAAGAGGACATTAGGTTTATAAATACTAAAAAACATCAGCTTGTAGGGCACAACATAATTTTGAAGGGCCTGGACTATGCAGAAATTTTCTAGCCCTTGACAATTCCAATAGAGAATCCTCATTTTTTACTGGCCATGCCTCTTGTCAGAGGCCCCCCTTTTCTCTCCAATGAGACCTATTTTTTTCCCTTTCTTCCCCTGGACACCCTGCCTCTTCTTCAGACCATGTCTAGGGGTAATACTACTATGAAGATCTTTAGTCAGCCGGTTTTACTTACCATATCTGTTGATAGTAGTAGCATGCAGATCTAGTATATCATTGGGAACAACCGCAACATCACCTGGGCTGACTATAACATGTTTTGTGAATTGATTCCCCTTCTCCAGCTTTCCCTTGCTTCCATCACTCAACAACCCAACTATTCCATCATTGACACAACCAATGGTTGCAGTAGCAGTCTCTCTTGGGCAGGTTGTGACTGCTTTAGTGTGCCGCGCGCCATTATCATCTACTGGCCTTCCATCCGACCCACCACTGGAGGTAGCAATGGCACCCCCTGCAATGGGTGTGATAGACTCATAGTATTGAGACTCGTCCAACTCATTCACCCATAGTCGTCCACTCAAGGGCATAAATGTATTCCTTGATTTTAGAGGGGGGTCACTTCACATAGTAAGAATCTATTGGGCATACTTGGAGGGGGAATTTTGAGTGAAGTTCCATCTTATATCAAAAGTTGGATGGAAATCCATACGCACATCACTACCAATTCCCTTATACTCATCTAAAATAGGTAATCCACACCGAGTACCATTATGATATGCCCCCTGACCAGTTAGGTGTGCTCATCTCCACATGGGTAGTGACACATTGAGGTTGGACATCCTGCTTGTCAACCACAAGAACATTATAGGGATAGGGTGTCCTCTCCTCAACCATGCCCTCCATATCTAATTCAATCCCAATTGGTGCCCCATTTGAGGCAGATCATTAACCATAGTCGTAGAGGAAGAACCCCCAATTTTCAATGTTTCTTTCTGTCTATGACCATGTTCTTGGCCATCTCCCTTGTTCTCTAGGGTCTCTAGAGAGATTTTCTCATTCCCCTCACTTCTTCTAAACATGCTCTCATCATGGACCTTAATCTTGAAAAAATCAAATTATTGGTCCTGCTTGCGCTCAGCAGTCATATGTCTAAAGAATAAGCAGTTCGGATAAAAATTTGGCTTCCTCTCATACAAAATGTCAAGCTTCATGCTTCCATCCATTGTTGTAAGAACCACCTCCTCAATAAGCATAGTCGACATATCAACTTCCACCAAGATTCTAACATAATTCCCAAGACTCAGATTGTCTATCTGTCAGTCCATAGGAATGTGGTTCCCTACAAAAAAAGGAATTCCCCATAGGATCCTTGGATGCAAATACAACCAATTTAGCTTGTATATTCTGATCCATAATTGAGCATAAGTGTTACAGAAATTCATGGGATAAAAATTCCGATCCCATTCCTACACATTTATAAAACTTGGGCTCAAGGAGACAATGCCCTTACTCCATTCCTTCTACTTACCCTCATCTGAGGGGAAGAGCACTTGATAATAACCCCTTCCCATCACAATCATTCTCCAATCATCAAATCCCCAATCCTATACAACCCTTTTAGTTAGATCCTGAAATTTCCACAGCCGCTCACCCTTAGGAATGATGACCCTCGTGATAATCGAGTACCAGAAAAGGTTGAACCATTCCGCAACTGCTTACTGATTAGCCAAAACATGGAAAATACTACTCTTCTTTATCACTCTCCCAGGCAGGGGTTCTTCAAAGTCTGAGACTGATGGTCCAACTTCATTTCTCACCACTTCTGAAAAATTCTTCTTTATCCCAGGAGGTTAATTCTAAGAAGCTACCTTGATAGCCTCACTATTCTTTTCAAATGAGAACATCTACTTGTGACTAATAAGTCCAGAACATGGCCTTTCCCTACTAGAATGATCCACACACATCCCTGGGGTGGGGTCAGAGGTATATTATACTTTAGTTTTGATAATTTGTTCTAGATATGAATGTGATGTTTTTTTGATAAAGGATATATAAGATAATTGGTTTATGGTAACCCTCAGGGTTATGGGTACTTTTTGGGGGTAATTAATATTTTGGGGAAATTAGTTTATATTTATTTAGGTTGTAGAAAATTATTTTATTATATATCATATTAATATAGTGATTGTAAATTAGTTGGAGCTTTCTGGTAGGGATTATTTTTGAGTTGCATTGTTTTGTTTTTTATGGTTATTTTGTGTTATCTATTTAATTAAAAATGGTATTGGTATTCATTTTTAACATATATATATCTCATATTGTTCTATGAAACTTCTATTTGTATTTAAATAATCACCTATATTTTACATGTTTTTATTCAAATTAATAGGATAATATTTGTTAAGGTTAGGGATTTTTTTTTCATTTTCTTATAAATGTTTTTGTATTATTGAAATTTTTAAATTAATTGTTACAGTAATAATAATAATTAATTTAATTTATTTTTAGGGTTTTAACATCTATTTTTTGTTACTATCATATTGGTTTATATTTATTTGATACATGTCATTCCATGAACATATAATGTTATTAAAGATGATTAAAAAACAATGAAATTATATTTTAATTTTTTATTTTTAATCCTATATTCAAGGTATATCATTGAGTTTAGTATCAAAACCATTACCTATTATAGTTGGTTTTAGAGGTCCATACATGGTTTCATGACCAATTTAGGATTGGATCCCATTTGGGATATAATCATGACATTTAGGACAATATAAAGAAATAGTAAATAAAATATTTTTGGTAAAAAATAAATTAGTAAATATAGTGTATTAATAATTCTTTGATAAAATAACAATCTATCAATTTCAGATGTTAATTTATATATTTTTTCATAAAATTGAATTACCAGAGCACTCATACATGATTATTTTATAAGTTAATGTGTTATAGTAAATATTTGGTTGTTTTTTTAATATAAATTATTTTATTCTTGATGTTTGACAAGTTTTGAAAAAGAATAATCTTAAGGTCACCCTTCAAGAAAATGTAAAATTCATTTTATATTTTGAAAATTTTTCAATAAAAAAGGTTCTATATGAATCCTAAAGTTAAATCATTTTCATTAATTTATAAAATCATAGTATCTTTAAAAACCCTTTCAATATTAAAATGTTATATTTTCCCTTCCTTTTGTGAAATAATATTGTGAAATGAAATTTTTTACATGATCATACCATGATCTTAAAACTTGTAAATTACATTATAGATATTTTATATGTTTAATAACCTAATATAAAAAATTTGGAATTACCAAACCCAAAGGTTTTTCTATATAAAAATTATCTTGAACAAAAAAATATATAAAAATATCTTTTTATATCCATTTTAAAAAGGATAAAATCGATGATTTAATATAATTATGGGAATAATTTAAACATACTCAAGTCTTGATACTATAGAAATTGTTGCCTAATAGTTTATTAAAATCTTTAGATTATATATTTTAAAAAATTATTCTACCTTATTTGAAAAAATGATATCATCATCATCACATAGTTTCTTCAATTCCATTTTGATGTCTATATTTAGTGATTTTATGGGACTTTAGTTCAGTTTCCATACATTAATTTAATTCAATCAAATAATATCTTCTTGCATTTTCATATAAAAAACACTTACAATAATTGGATTAATATACAATTTGGAGTTTAAATTAGTATAGAAGTTATTAATGATCACATTAATTCTAAATAGAACATCTAGTTCTAACTAGTTAATAAAAATAATTAATAGTATTTTCAATAAGAGAATCATTAAAAATAAATTTCTATCTTGTAAAAATTAATGATTATTCATCATTATTCACTAATTAACCATTTTTTCATCACTATAATATTTTATAAGTTATATTGATATTTTTAAAATAGGGTAGTTTTTGAAAAATAATATGAAAATTTAACATCATCTTGATGTTTGGAAAAATAATTTTAAAAATGTCATGTTTTATAAATTTCTAGTTTTTTTGTTTCATTAATAATATGTATCTCTTTATATAATGTCATATAAGAAATAATTCTTGTTGGGTACCCTTGAAAATTTTCATCATTAGACTTTGGATCTAATATTCCAGGACTGAACACTTTATTGATATTAAATATTTACATAAAAATATAGTTATAACCAAACCAATGGGTTTGAGCCTAAAACTGTAGCATAATCATCAATTAAAAGAAAAAAAATTAACTCGTTGTAATTTAACAACCCACGTTAATTTATGACTCCTAAATGATTCATAAAAAACACATGAAGGTAAATTTTTCTCTCACCTATGAGTATATCATTTTAATGATCCACCTCTCTTGAGAATATAATCACGTGACCTAATCATCACAACTAGAAAGACATTTGATACATGTAACTGTCATCATTTATCATCATGATCCCTCTTCAACCCTTTCAACCATCACCTTCAATAAATCATCTTCGACATAATCACTATATTCTCTTCTCTCATCATCATTTCTTCACATGAGTTACCAAAAATGTTAAAATAACTTCCCATTTCTCTCTCAAAATGGCTACATCATGTCCTTCCCCTAGAGACCCTATCTCTTTTGTAAACCAAACTAGAAAACACAATGTTCTATTCTCAAAATCTACTTAGTGTAACTTCAACCTCTCTCGTAGTGTATGAATCTTAGCTGACCTCTTATCAAGGAATATTAAACTAGAACAGGGGACTTCTTCTCACTAATGCTCTCATTTTTTGCTGCTCCTTCCATTGAAATATTTCCACACTTTTATTGAATCCCTTCATTATATACTCACTATCCTCCCTTTTGGGAATTTTTTCTACCACACCACTCCTCTATAGAGTGACATTTATAAGATGCATAAATATCTTTTTTTCTCACTATATTCACTGTACACTTAGAGAAATGACATTCCTTCTCCATTATTCCCATGTGTGTGCATTTCTGTTGAGCTCCCTCAAGAAGGCCTCACTGAGCATTCCACTTCCATCTCTCCCACTAACATTCATGTGAGTATCGTTTCCACTAATATTACATCACATCCAATTTTCTAAGTGGATCTATTTTTTTCAAGTCAAATTTTAAATACTCCCAAAAATATCCACCTTAATTAAAATTTGAAAAATTCAACCTCATCATGATCCAAGACTCTAACTTCATTAAATCCACCATAATATTCTTGATTAATATATACTCCAAATTCAATTAATTTCCATCTTGATGCAAATCCATCACTTCATCATGATCACAAATAGTCCATGAGAGTTTTCTCCGATACCAGTACTTGGATTGGAGCCCGAAGCTTTAGCAGAATCATTCAAAAAAGGTATAAAATTTACCCAAAGGCATTTTATCACCCAAAGGAATTTCTAACACCTGGAATATTTTTCAGAATATACCCAAAGAATTTTTTTCTCTCTAATGTGTATGTATTATGTTGATGTACCACCAATCTTGAGATTTGGGGCACACCACCTGATCTCCATAAACTGAAATAATTTTGGAACATGGTTCCTTTATTATACATCCACATGATCCCTCATTGAACCCCTCAATCATTTCTTAGAGATTTCATCATCAATGTAATCAGTGTATTCTATTCTCTCATCGTCATCACTATGAACAAGTCACCCCAAACGCATCAACACATTCATAGTTCTCTATCACTTGACTGCATCTTGGACAACCCATTGTAGGTATCCCTTATCATTATAAAAACTAGCACAACCATTATTCATTTCTCACAAGATTCCCAATGATACTTTTTCTTCTCTCACTGTTACTGAATCTTGAAACCCCTCTCTATGGGAATAGAAAACCATAACACAAGACTTCTTTTCACTGGTGCTAACTTTATTTTTCTCTCACCACTAATCTCTTGATTATCTTCTTTTTTCATCTCTTTGTTAGTTGCTCACCGACCACATTATTGTTCCTTTTTTTCTTCCACACCACACTTCAATCATGTGAAATTTATAAGATGAATAATTTTTTTACCATCTCCATTCACTGTCCATTTCATACAATGACATGCATTCTCCACTATTTTTGTGCGTGTGCTCATCTGTTGGGATCCCCTATGAAAATCACTGCCAATTTTCCTCTTAAATCATTCTTGAAGTGTTATACTCCTCTTTTCAATGAAACCGTTATTTTATATTTCTTATTTTTGAATAGGTTTTATGATTTTATTTCTAAAAACACTAATTTTTTTTGAAAAAACCACCTTGATCATGTCATATAGAGATTACAAATATACATGGTTTATTTTAAGAATTAGACACAAAAATTTGGTATGTTTTAGGGAATTTAAATTTTGAAATAGAAATAAAAATAAAAAATTTCATTTTGGTCCATCAATGAAAATAGACACATGGTGTTTCCCACAAATATATTTCATTGTGTTAGAAAAAATGTCAATATGTTCTAACAAAAGAGGTATATTATTTGGTGAAACATTTATTGATTTAATTATTAACCTATATCTATATAAACAATATAATTACCCATATAAGTTTAGGAATATCAACATTAACAATTAAAGAACCTTAATAACATTGTTGTTGGCATTTTTAATCATGATCATGATATCCCATTGTCATAACTTTCAAGGTCAGAATAAATAATTTAATTCACAAAGATATGATAGCGGATATTATAAGAGTATAATTCATTTAATTTTATTATATAAACATTATCATGTTACTTGAAAAATAATATCATATTTCCTTGTAATAATTATAAGGTACATTTATTATTTATGAAAATTAAAAACTATCCTTCTTTGTGTAGTTTACAAAAGAATATAATAATCTAATTTATACACATAAAATAATGTACAATATAAAATAAAGGTAAAAATATGAAATATCTTTCATTGTATTTTTCATGGATTAGAAATTGTGATATTTACAATATTTATATTTATAGCTACATTTTATCATAGATGAGAAAATTATATATTTTTATAATAAATTCATGAGAGGGATTCAATTCCATTTTAAATATGTATATTTATTACTAACAATATTATCATTTTCTAATGGTAAAAATACATGTGAGTAGATTTTTTTTAGTAATTATGATTAGGCGTTGAAATTTTTTTCGCTTTTATATAATTTTAGTATATGAATATTTAATTAGTATTAATGTGTGTTATGTATAGATAACTATTCATTTTTTATATTTTTATCTTATATGTGTATATATGTATGTAAATGTGTGTGTGTGTATAAATTACTATAATATTGTGATAATTAAACATAAATTTATGAAATTATATTTATTAAATTTTTTTAATCATTATTGAATTTAATTTTGTCAAATTTTTATGATAAATAAGTGTCGTATATAAATATATTTAATTATTAGAATAAACCTACCCTGGTAAATATTATATGTTTCCAAGGTCTACCTACTAAAAATATCAAGGTGCTCTATCAATTACCATGATATGAAAGCTTGTACTGGGGAATCAAATAGTACATATGTGGGAACAATTCCACCCATTAAGACAAACCACAAGAAAGTGATCATCCAATTTGAATTTCAGAATGACCACTTTATATGTTATAGAATCATTCTCTATTAAATAATTAGCTTTGGAATTAAATTTAAACTAAATGTATAATAATAGTAAATAGAAAGGTTAACCACTCATAAACACCAAAATAACTGAAACATCTAATGGTCGTGAAATCAAAGGTTATATACAACAACCAAAAGGTAAAAAAATGAATAAAATGATATAGTGGAAATAACTATGATACATCCATGGATAAAATAATAAATAAAGTGAGAAAATGAATTATAAAGGACTATATCCATGTGATGAGATAAGGATCTCCACCTATCCCTGCTACAAAACACGAGACATAACATAATTACAATAAATTATATCCAAGTAGTATTCATTAAAAATATATGTCATAAACTAAAAGGTCAATATATACACATTTATTGTACATTTTGGGAGTGAGAAATAATACACAGTAGATATACTCCCCACACTCTATGCATAAACATTAAAAATTAATATATGGAATACCATTTTAAAATAAAAAAAGTAGTTTTCTTTTCATTACTAATAATGAAGGTAATATGTGATTTACATGTGTCAAAACATACTTTTAAATAATTATGTTAATTATACTTTACTAAAATAATAACTAAATATTTTACCATGAAAAGAGATTAAAAGACAGTTATAGAAAACAAAATATAAAATCCCCACTTTGAAAACATCCAGTACATCCCATGTAAAAAAACATTTCCTTTTAATGAATGAAAAAATTATGGGAGGATGAAAATACCTTTATATAAAACACTATCTATGGAGACAAATTAAATGAATAAAAATGATAAACCTAATTTTTTGTAAAATTTAAACACAAAAAATGATTTTATGAAAATAAAAATAAAAGGTTAATAATAATAATAATAATAGTAATAATAATGAACAACAATTAGATAGCCACAACTAATATTTTAAGAAACCATCCCTGGAACGTTGATGTTTACTAGAGGAAATCCATGACAACATGGAA
This sequence comes from Viscum album, assembly GCA_963277665.1. Taxonomy (NCBI): domain Eukaryota; kingdom Viridiplantae; phylum Streptophyta; class Magnoliopsida; order Santalales; family Viscaceae; genus Viscum; species Viscum album. Next base: position 691,781,992 of record OY728161.1, on the reverse strand, counting down.
ATAGAATACATCTAATTATCATTCATAATGTGACATAACTGCATAAGCACAGATTATTTTCTTTCTTGGCCTAAATAAGAGTTAAAACACTCTAAATAAAAAAACCTAACTTATGGTCACTAGCTAGAGAGTAATCAATCAAAATTTAATTATTTTCCCCTAGATCTTCAACCTGACTACTTAAGGAGTACAATGATATATATATAGAGTTTATAATTAAAACAGAACATATATTAATATAATAAATATAAATATCAAAATATTATATCAAACAGTAGCCCACCCTTACCCTCAAACACCCCTCATAGAATATCCTATATTATATACATTATTAATATTAATATACTACTCTTAATATTTAAATAACCAATAATATGTTCTTATGATCCCATTTGCAGGACAATTATTTCAATATACATGTCTATATGGGCATAAGAATAAATGTTGTCAAACCATTTACTAAATGATACTCCATAGGGTATATATATTTCAAGACACTATGAAAAGTATACAAGTCAATATTTGAAGCCTATTTAAATAAGTGAAAAATTGAAAAAAATAATTTCATTGAGATCACTTATTAATGTAAAATTTATTTTTAAATTTGCTAAACATGTTTTTACATCTTTTCCAAATTGATGAATATATGATGGTAATTCATTGTAATTAATAAGAAACACTTTTAATAAAGTCATTTTAATTTAATCATAAAAACCAACATTTGATATTTTATCAAACACCATATGTGAATGTTTTAAATAAAATTGATCCAACAAATATTGGGATACAAAATACCCTTTTATATTAAAATATTTCCAAATAAATATTTATGTATATTTAAATTTAATATTTAATAATGTCATTATATTTTTTAGTAATGAAGTTAAGGATAGAAATAATAAATTATCCACGGTTTTATGTCTATAGGAAATTTATAGAGCCACAAAAAATACTTGAATTAAAGAGAGTTGTGGGTATCAATATACTACAAAGAATATTGGAGAACCATTAGAAAATGATTTGTAAATATAAAAAATGAGAACCCAAAATTTAAATTCATTTTGGATAAAAACACAGCCTTATTGGAAATTAAGAAGATAAAAAATAAAGAAAGATGAAAGATAATAATGAATGGAGAAGAGTGGAAGAAATTTACGTGGGATTACTTGGATAAAACTCTAATACTGAGGAAGTTCCACCATTTAGAATTAAAAGAGAGTACATAATATATTCATGGATGTAGAGGATGATAAATGATTGATAAATGTGAGGATACCCTCTTAAATTTGGATTAAAAAATTTACAAAAATTATTTTTCAAAATCTGCATGGTACTCGTGCACAACCCATTATCAATTAATGGCTATTCATAGAACACAGTACCTACAACAAGAAAAAATATCTTTTAATATTTAGTTTCATAATTTCATGCATGGAAATTCAACCTATAACAACAACCTAGATAAAACCTCTAAATAATCAAAATATGGACCCAAAACTAAAACTAAAAACAATGAAAAATAAACGTAAAATTAAATTAATGAAAATGAAATCAAGAGTATCACTATTCTATCCTCAAGATAAACTTATAATATTATAAATTATTTATGGAAATGGTTTATAAATGTAGTAATGAGGTTAATATTCATTATATAGAACACAAATTTATACTCAGAGGGATATCACTACACTACTATAGGGATTTATTTAAGAGAATGACTGTATAGAGAATGATATACATTGAATTGAATTGATTTTGAATCCAAAATTAGATTCATTTACAAAATGTATAAACTATACATTATTTTGTAGATAAATAGGGATGATGCTAAATATGTAAGTCAACACATTCACATATTAACAACCTTGAAAAACCCAAGACCATATTACCCTAGAAATTTCAATACATCCTATCACAATAATTCTATGAAATTTATTATTTATATTAAAATACTTCTTAATACCCATCTAGGAAGTGTGGATTTAGGAAGATGTACCATTTAATTTTGATCATAGAAATACTAAAATCACAATTAGAATTATTCATTCTTGATTTAGACAACCAATACGTATATTAATCATTTATCACATATGGAATTCATAAATGAAATAATCCTACTAGAGTATGGAAAGCTAATAACACCATCCTATAAAATAAATAATAAAAAACAGTAATTATTAGGACCAATGATGTCACATAAAAGTATGAAATCATATATGGTGGTCTCCAAACCATTTTAGTTTCCTCAAATATTTTAAATCCTATATTTTAAAATATAAAATTAATTATTTAGTAAAATATGATATTTTATAAGTATCACTACAAATCATTAGGTTTCTTCATCACCACTATTGGAAATTCATAATAGAATATACTGATTACGGTGACTAGTTAAGGACATTACATAATTATAAATATTAAACATCATGAAATAATACATGGAATTATCAAAATCATGACTCAATAATAAATCTATCCCTTAGAAAATTCAAAAATAAAAAATTCATCACCCTAAAATAATTTGATAATAAACTATTTCATTGAAAAATATTTAATTTCAATCAATATAATAGTTTGTAAAGTGATAAAATAAATCAAGTATCAACATATAAAATTCACATCTAGAGCGCTTGTTATTATTTATTAATTCTCAGAACACTTTGGGTTGATCCTATGAATCCATTTAAAGTAGTGAACTAACTTTACCATTTTCCTTGATTCACCTTTATATAAACATCATTAATGACCCAACTAGACACATCAATGATTGGTTTTATAAGCCACCTGACATGATATATTCTTAACTCTCCCTTACTACATTGATGGCATACCAAGGATTTAATATGTGTAGAAGTTGGAGATTAAAAATCAGATTGAATTCTAATAACACCACTTGTTTGATTGGATTTAGAATTCATCCTCCTTTCACCACTATAATTTTAGTCATTACTTTTAGGTATATAGAAAACCTTAATCATTTAAATGACTACATGGATGACTATCTCTACCCTTATATCCTACATTTCCACCTCCATGTATGATTTATAAAAAAATGGGAAAAATAAATATGATATATGTATAAAGTCCTTCAACAAAGAATTTAGATATAAAATCATCATATAAGAAAAAAATCCGTAAATACAGTTCCATCTCATTAATGAAAACAAGAATTCACCAATAAAAATATGATTGACCCTGGCAATTTATGTCCTTGACCTATGAAATATTTAGTATTTTTAGTAAAATACATTTTAATGAACAATATCATGAAACCATAATAATAATTTCCCTCCACTACCTTAGTCTAAGTAATACAATTCTACAACTTCTAACATGATCCTTTATGTCTAAAAAATAAGAAATTGATCCTAAACTTCCTTAAATTTTTGGGGAGGTAGAAAATCATCTTTATATTATATAAAAACACTTCAGATTATTTAAAATATAATCAAATAAAAAAATATAATGTTTTCATTAATGTAATTATCTAGCATAGTCTATATATTGATAATGAACCAATGTGACACTATTCCCTTTAATGTTCAAGGGATTATTGACCTAGATAGTATTTGAAGAACTATAGAGTTCACTTATGGAAAATAATTTGGACCACCCTTCTAATAATCCATAGGTACTTATGTGGGGGTGGTCTCAAAAATAATAAAAACATAAAACATAATAAAAAACAAATTTTTATGAAAAAAATTCAAAAAAATAAAAACAATGAATCCATTAACAAACACCTTGAAAATTCCATTCATAATATAGTAATATCTTAATATTTAAAACACATAAATAATATAATACAATAAAATTATTATTATAAAATTATTTTAATGAGAAAAACAAAAAAATATTTTTTTATAAATAATGATATGCTTATTTTTTAGAACATAATAATATGTTTGGAATTAATTTTTCTATAAGTATCATTTTTTAAATTTCTCAAAATAAACTTTAGTGATCAAAGTAGAGTCAAAATTCCTATTTATTCTTCAAATTATATCATAATGATATTAACAATCCTTTTATAATAACATCATAATAAAAACATTAACATTAATATTTTTAATCCAAGATTCAAAATAGTAAATGAAAACTGATCCTTTCAATGAACATTGACACCTCTAAAGACTTATGTCAACCTTCATTAAATAGATAGGTTTTAAATCATTATAGAAATAATTTTATCCAATTTATGAATATAATACCACAAAAAATCTCATTAGAATATATTTACATAATGTAATAGATATTGATTTTAATAATAAATATTTTATAATGAAGATAATAAAATCATAAAAAGAATTAGAAAAAAATAAAACAAAAAACCACTACCAAAAAAACGTTTGAAAACTATTGTGTATAGACATTAACATAATTATACTAACCCTTAAACTATGTATTTTCTATTATATATCAGTATTTAATTTTTTTATCTAAAAAGTAATTTGAAAAAAATATTAGGCATGCTTTAAAACCCCTAAAAACTCAAGTGTGACACCCCAAACCCAGAAAAAAGGAGTCAGTGTATTATTTTAATACATTGGTTTGATTACAAGGAATAAAGTCTCGAAGGAAAGATCAATTTAGTAGTCTTTGAAAATATATTACACACATGAATGTAATATTACACTTAATAACGTACAAAACATCATAAATAATCCTTTTAGAATTCCATTATTCCTTTAGCTTAACCCAATATATTAACCATAATATACTTCTTGGAATCTTGTAAAAATAAAACATAAGAAAGGGGTGAGCTCAGATGCTTAGTAAGGGTAATTAATTTAGAGAAAGCTATAACCTTTTAATGCAAGATGTGTAAAAAATAAACAACAGCCTTTTAAAGATAAACTTGAACATAATATGGAGAAAATAAATCAAACATTACCATATAAACAAGCACCTGAATATTATACTAGTCGAATAATCACATGTAATAACTAATTTTATATTTAAGGAATTCCTAACGCCGGACATCATTATGACATAGTGAAGGCCTCATGCCAAGAGTACAAATAATTTTTTTTCAAGGACTTATTCCATGACACTAATTTTTCTCATGAGACCTACCGATGCTTAGAGGGGCAGTAGCGATCCCCACCCATCACATACTATGTCCATTACATTTCTCATATGAAAATGTTGAAACATAACATAAAAATTCATATTTAAACTAGCATATGAAATGTAAATAATTCAACCATGAACCATGAATAGTATAAAAATAGCACATTCACAATCAAACATATCATAACTCATTCTATACAACATTGAAGACTGCATTTATAATAAATTAACCTCAATTAAGAATAATATCCAAAAGGATGTTGACAAAGTTGAAAATGATTAGTAAATTTTTTTGATAGAAATATACCTTTTATTGAAATCATTTAAAAGTAAAAAATTTATAAAGGAAGTTATTTAAAATATATTTTTGAATCATTGTTTCCCATACCACTTTGAAACCTTTGAAAGGAATTGACATTCTAAAAAAATCATGTCCATATAAATAAATCCTTGAAACTATTTTGAAAACATGGATGTTAATGAGAATTATTTAGAAGAATAAATAATTAAAACATTTAAAAATATGTTTTAGTTATAGAGTACCTAAAAATAATCATTTTCAAAAATTATTTTATGAAACATGGACATGGATATAAATATGTCAAAGAAAATACATACACATAAACAATCTCGGATAGTAATGAGATTGAAGAATTAACCCTTATCTTGTACTTCCCTTTGGTATATGGTACATTAACCCTACGATAAAATGACCATAGAATGTTATTAAATTACACAATAACCATATTAATATTTATGATATCATACAAGATTCATTTATGACTTTATAATACCCATTTAATAATAATTTCATTGTTATAGTAACATTTCAGGTAATAATCACTTTCTTTATCGTACATGTTTTAACTTGTTATTCTTGATTATATCACTTAGGTCATGATTTAGATACTTGAAGAATATAATACGTTATTTATATATCATATATATTTAGAATTAAAATATGTATAACAGATAGATATATGAAATTGAAAACACCGTTTATGGAGATGGTAGGTCGTACGTACGCATAAACGTTGATTCCTTTTTCATATTGTATTGAAAGAAACTATGTGAATAGGATATATGTAAATAAACACACACAAACACACATATATATTACCAGTAGAATTAATATTTCATATATTACATAATTTTTAATAATATATATTTGTATAATTATCATTGAATAGTGAACGTGGAAATGAATCTCATCACGTCGTGGAGACGATAAGTCGTACGTACACACGAGTGACAATATCATTTCGTTAATGACTAAAAGGTGTGGAATTTGATGTTATATTAATTGTACAGAAACATTAAAATGTTATTTTTATTATTTATATATATATTAGTCATCATTATAACCATCCAAATAACTTAGTGTTGAATAACAAATTACACCATGACGTGGATACAGTAAGTCGTACGTACGCACACATGGTGAAATTTTCATTCATAGGATGGATAGAATAATTAATATGGTTTTACTATATTTATAATAACATCAAATTATGTATAAGGTACTGGAGTTATTATATTGGAATGTAAGTAACAAATAAATAGAATGTGGAAGAAGAATATAACTTTGAAATATGTGATAAAATAATTACCACTTTTTCAGGTGTTTTCTTTTGATTTGAACAAAAGGGCTCCATAGGATGGATTTATGATAAAGGGAAGTACACTTAGTGGAATTTAGTTATATTGGGAGGAGATGTGGTCTGGGGTTGGCTGAGCCAAAAGGCTTTTGAGGTGTGAATTTAAGAGAAGGGTAAGTACCCTTTTATAAGAGAGGTGAGGGGCACTTTAGGAAAAGCTTGAAATCGTATTTTATTAGAAAATAATTTTTGGTTTATAATGGCTCGAAATTGACTTATTTCTAAGATAAGTGGGTAATTGGTAGAATTAATCTCAACCAATATGTTTTAGATAAGTTTAGGTCAAAAAATTAACCTTATCTTTTATATTTAACTCTTAGTTAAATAGTTTAACTTTTACCATGTCCTCTTGTATTATTATAATAAATAGTTAATAAATAGACTATAAAAGGAAAAGAGAACAAAAAGTGGTTCATTATTGACATATAAAAAATTATCTATGTCCTTTGGCCTAAAATTATATTTTTAGGAAAATCATATCATTTAATAAAATAGTATTTGTTTTAAAAACTCATTTATGTTAACTTTGACACTATTTAGTATTTGGTTTTCATAAAAGTCCTAACAACATTATTACTTCGAAAAAAAATTCATTTATTGAACCCTAAAATGTGATATTAACCTATAAAATTTGTGTAATTCATCAAAAGTTACAGTTTACATTTATTTTGATATTTATAACATCAATTATTTTAATCATTCATTAAAAAAGTAATTACTCCATCATTATTGTGTCATAATTAAATTTACTTATGTAATTTATAAAAATTATAAATAAAATACCATGATTTAAGAAATGTTTTTATCTTTTTAATGAATAATTATATTAAAATTTATATTATGTATAACCCTATATTAAAAATGGTTTAGTTATTAAAAATTGAATTTTACACTTTGAAATCTTTAAATAAAATAATAATAAATGTTATAATCTAATTATATTAGATCAAAGTGGTTCATATTTTATTCCTAAGGTTGATTTTGAAAAAAAAAACAATTATATAATAGAATTAGGACATGTGTTAGGGTAATTATAACATCATTATTACCTTTAATTACCCTATTTACTTTTAATCGTGGTAAATAAAATTCAAAATTTACTATTCACAAAAAAAATATATTCATCTCATTGAACAAGATTTAACTTACTGATGTCAACATTGTCTCTCTGCCTTTTGAAATTAAATTCACAGAAGTGGTAAAATTATGTTTTATGCGAATTGGTAAATGAGCCTTGAAGGTGGGTGAAAGGTGTTAAAAAGTTTAATAAAATTTTATACATCTAATCTTATAATAAAATGACTTAAATGAATTACATTGAACAAATATATTAAATATTTATCTATTTTGACTTTAAAATAAATTTAACAAAGAATTATTATTATTTAAATAAAATTTGGGTTTAGACAATAATGCATTGTTTTTCACTATTCATCAAAAATTGAACGTTTTCATAAAAATAACAAAAATTCACCCTAAGGTAATTTTTAGATTCCAAATTTAAAATTGAATCATATTTTACCAAATTCAAAACATCAAAGTTACACTAATTAATTTAAAATTGTTTTCGGTTGTTAAAACTAAAAAGTGGGTTTTAAAAAAAGTAAAAACTATCAAAAGATTGACATGTGTTTATGTCAAATTTAAATGTGAAATTACTAATAATAAACTATATTTTATTAAATTATAAAAATACAATCTAATTATATTTCCAAAATAATAAAATTCATAATTTATCACTATAAATTATTCCGATTAAAAAAGTTGTTTTCAATTAAAATTTAGTATTTTTCACTATTCATAAAAATATGAAAGTTATCAAAAAATTACAAAACAAATATACATACAAAAGTTTTATGTCCTACTTCTAAAAAAGATTTTAATTTCAATAAATTGAATAGATAAATGTGTCAATATTGGTTTTAAAAATGGTTCTTCATTAAAAGGCGGTAAATTGTATTTTTTGAAAAGTACTTATTTTATCTAAAAAAAGATTTCGTTCTTATTTTATGTCTAAGAAACACATCATATGGAATATAAAATTATATTTATTATAAAATTCGAAAATCAGTTATTACTATTCATACCTGCTTTTTGAACTGCTAGTTTGGTAAGTCGTGGTGCGCTCAAACTTGGTGTTGCGTGTAGCGCATGTTATTGAATTAATTTGAATAGATAACTTACTAGGAAATCATGGGGTGTTAAAGTATCACCTCATTCAATAAATTGGGTCCTCAAAATTTGAAATTGTTCTTCGAAAATAAATGGTTAAAAATAGAAAAATACCTTTGTGGAAAAACCACATTGTAAATTGTGTTAATAAAATTTAGTCTTAATAAGAGTGAAAGGGAGATGAAATAGTCACCAACAAATTATGACCATTTTTAATAGAACATTATGGGAAATTAGAGACACATTATTGGAAGAAAACATATATATTTATAGGGAGTGATTGAGGTCATCAATCAAAAACAAGTGTAAAATTGAGGGCCTCAAAGCCATCAATCTTTGATGATTTAAAATATAATCGGTTCAAAAAAACATAAGGTATTAGGATAACGCATTTTTGGTTTAAATATCCCTTCCATAATGTTTAATAATTAATTTATTCGTAGAATAAAATAAAAACAATATTCTTGAAAAGTAGATTTTCATCCTTTATTTAATTCCTACCACAAACTCATCTTTCTCTCCAAAAGATAATTGAATTCAAAAATATTCTATTTATCCTAATCGTATAGGGTGAAAAAATAATTCATTTATAATTCATTTTTCAGACTATTCTAAGGAACTAAATTATACAAACCAGTACATCATGTAGGCCAGTGGTAGGTGATACACCCTTGTCGCCCTTCGGTTACGAGTTTAAGTCTCACGGCCTTACCGGACGCGATGAGTTGTCGTCTGACCTCTGGGTTGTCCATTTTATAACAATCCTAAAATAATTGTAAGAAATTATTTAACCATAAGAATAGTATCCAATGTCAAACTTAATCTGTTATAACCTTTATAATTATCCAAAAGACTTTTATCCCAACTCATAGTCTAAAATTTATAAAGAAGGTAAACACAATGAAGTTCTTTTTTGTCACATAGTAACACGTGAATACCTTCATCATGTATTCATTTAAAACACGGTAACAACCTGAATTACCATAAAAAATTATTGATTACATTCATGGTCCCTTATTCTTTATAGAATACTGGATATACTTGTTATATCCAAAAATGTTGTAAACTCCAACAATAATGAAATAAAAAAACAATTAATTAGTTTCAAAGTAGTCAAGAATATAGAATATATTTTATCAAAATCAATCATAACTTATTCCAAAATCACTACCTCATTATCAGAACCATATTAAGATTTATCTTTCCTTAAACCATGTATTTACCAAAAATGTTTAACTTGTTATTGAGTCACTTTTATTTGAACAATATAATCTCAAATTCTAAATGAAATAGTACTGCAGTACAATCCATATTTATTTCTATAATTCATATAACCAGTACATACTTGATACAACACTCAAATGAAATAATTATTTAATAACAACATAAGAAGACTAGTCATTCCTCAACATCCATGGTAGTATCATAACTTGATTATTATCCAATAGCATTATTTGGGGTATACTCTGATGATTGGGACATTGATTTGCATAGTGCCCCAACTCCCTGTAGATGAAGCATTGTACATTTGAAACATTTTTCTAACCCTTACCATCATGTACTTGGTTTCCTTTTTATCCACACTTATAATAAACTCCCATTCCCTTCTAGCATTTAACAAGGTGATTATTTCCTCAGTTATCACATATGGGAAAATCTTTCATTCCCTTCTTCCCTTTATCCAATTTTCTCTCTACCATCCTTTTATTCTTGGGATTCCCCTCAAAGACATAGGACTCAGATAATTATTTACTTATCTTATTAACACATGATACTATTTCCTCATATTATGAGAATACATGGGAGACTATTTCCCTTCTAAATTTTTTCTTAAGACCATGGAAGATATGATCCATCTTACTCTTTGAATCATGCGTATTGCTGGAGTTCTCATTCCTTATACTGGGCCCCATTTCTAGAAAATTTCAGACACTATGTTAGTTTATGAATAACAGTCCATAATTCCAAACTTGTAAAATACCTAACATAAATTGAAAAGTTTATGCATGTAATATATAATGATAAAAAAAATTTCATTAAAGAATAATTACTCTAAAATCCTTTATAATGGATTGTAAAGAAAATGTGAATTATCTTAAGAATATCCCCCAGGAGTGTCATAACCAAGAGTGCAACAAGGCTCATTGTCGTATACCAAGATACTCTGAGTCAAGCCCAAAAATCTTTTTCAATGTTTTTACTCCTAGTTACATATGTGACAAAGCTGTCTCTACCTGCTCATATCCAGACAGGGATGTACTACTTGGAAAATTCAAAAAACCTCTACATTACTAAAAATTATTGGAAGTTATTCTATACTAATCCTAAAATTTTATCTTAGGGTAATGTTCTATAATCATAGATTTTCTAAATCTAGTTTCTGAGGTTATTTATAAACTTTCTATAATACCTACTGTAACACCCTTATCCCAGAAGCCCTTAGTCTGTGAATTATTTTAATACATTGGAATGAATACAAAGAATCATGTCCCGAAGGATTGATCAGTTTAATAGTCTTTGAAAATAGATTACATACATGACTGTAACATTACACTTTATGACATAAAAAATAGTATAAACAATCCTTTTAGAATGTCATTATTACCTTATCTTAACACTGCATATCAATTATAATACACTTATTTGAATGATGGGAAAATAAAACATAAGAAAGGGGTGAGCTCTGATGCTTAGTAAGGAAAATTAATTTAGTAGAAGCTATAAACATTTAATTCAAGATGGGTAAAAAAACTGCCTTTTAAACATAAAGATGAACATAATATGGAGAAAATAAATCAAGAATTACCATATAAACATGAACATGAATATTATACAAGTAGAATAATCACATGTAATAACTAATTTCATATTGAAGGATTGCCTAACACCAGACATCATAACCACATTGTTAAGGCCTTATGCCAAGACTATAAATAATTTTTTTTCAAGACATTGTACCAAGACACTAATTTGTCTCATTAGACCTACCGATGCATCGAGGGGCTATAACAGGCCCCACAAACCACAAACTATGTCCACTAAATTCCTCATACGAAAATGTTAAAACATAACATAAACTTTAGTATTAATACTAGCATATGAAATGTCAATAATTCAACCACAAACCATGAATGGTATAAAAATTGCACATTCACTGTCACACAAATCACAACTCATTCAATACAATATTTAAGACTGTATTTATAATAAATCAACCTCAATCAAGAATAATATCCAAAAAGGATGTCGACATAGTTAAAAATGATAAGTAAAACATTTTGGGAGAAATATACCTTTTGTGAAATCATTTAAAAGTCACACATTTATATAAAAAGTCATTTAAAATAGATTTTTGAATCAAATTTTCCCATACCACTTTGAAACATTTGAAAGGAATTAACATTTTAAAATAATCATTTCAATATAAATAAATCCATAAAACTATTTTGAAAAAATGGGAATTAATGAAAAATATTTAGAAGAATAAATATTTAAAACATTTAAAGTGATGTTTTTGTTAAATTTTACATTAAAAGAATAATTTTGAAAATTTATTTTATGAAACATGGACATTGATAATAAATGTGTCCCAGAAAATAATTACACAAACAATCTCAGATAATAAGGAGATTGAGGAATTAACCATTACCTTGTACTTCCCTTTGACCGAGAGTTCGTTTAACCTCCTGTATAATGACCATAGTATGTTATAAAATTATACCAAAACCATTTTAATATATATTATTTCATTCATGATTCATTTATGAATTGATACTACCAATTTAATAATAATTTTCAGGTTAAATTAACATTTCAACTAATAATCGCTTTCTTTATCGTATTTGTTTTAACTTGTTATTCTTGATTGTATCACTTAGCTCATGATTTAAATACATGAAGAATATAAAACATGATTTATATATCAAATATATCTAGAATATAAATATGTATAATAGATAGATATATGAAATGGAAATCACCATTTATGGAGATGGTATGTCGTACGTACACATAAACGTTGTTTCCATTTTCATATAGTATTGAACACAACTAAGTGAATAAGATATATATATATATATATATCCAGTAGCATTATTATTTCATATATTACATACTTATTAATAATATATATTTTTATAATTATTGTTGAATGGTGAACGTGGAAATGAATCCTATCACATCGTGGAGATGGTAAGCCATACCTTCACACAAGCAATGATATCATTTCATTAATGATTAAATGGGTTGGAACTAGATGGTATATTAATTTTTAGGAAAATTATCATGTTATTTTCATTATTTATGTACATATTAATCATCATTATATCCATATAAATAACATAGTGTTGAATAACAAATTACCCCACGATGGGTAGATGATAAGTCGTACATACACACACATAGTGACATTATCATTCAAAGGATGGGTAGAATAATGAATATGGTTATTCCATATTTATAATAACATAATAGTATGTAAAAGGTACTGGAGTTATTTTATTGGTATTGAAATAACAAATAAATAGAATGTAGAAGAAGAATAGATCTTTGAAGGAGCTGATAAAATAATTACCTTTTCTTCACTTGTTTCCTTTTGATTTGAATAAAAGGGCTCCTTAGGCTAGATTTCTGCTCAATGGATGTCATCTAGGATGAATTTAGGGATGTTGGGAAGAGATTTGGTCTAGGTTTGGCTGATAAAAAATGCATTGGAGGTGTGAATTCAAGATAAGGGGAACTACCCTTTTATAAAGGAGGTGAGAGGAACTGTAGGAAAAGCTTGAAATATTATTTTATTATAAAATCATTTTCTGTTTCTAATGATTCCAAATTTATTTATTTCTATGATATGGTGGTGATGAGTCTAAATAATTTCAACCAATAGGTTATTTACTAGTTTAGGTCACCCAAAAACCCCATCTTTTAGATTTAACTCTTAGTTAAATAGTCTAACTTTTACCATGTCCTATGGTATTATTATAATAAATTGTTAACAAACGTACTATAAAAAGCCAATAGAACCTCAATTGGTTCATTATTGTCATATATAATCTTATATAAGTCCTTTGTCCGAACTTTAGTTTTTATGGGTATTTTATCATTTACTAAAATATTATTTGTGTTAAAACTCATTTATGTCAATTTGGACACTATATTGTATTTGGTTTTTTGGAAAGTCAAAAAAATTATTTCTTAGAAGAAAATTAATTTAATAAAACTTAAAATGTCATATTAACCTATAAAATTTGTTGAATGCATCAAAAGTCTCAATTTATATTTATTTTTATATTTAAAACATCAATTATTTTAATTTTTCATTAATTATGTAATTACTGCATCATCATTGTGTCATAAATAAATTTACATATTTATTGTATAAAAATTATAAATAAAATAACATGATATGAGAGATATAATTAGATTAATAATGAATATTTATAGTCAAATTTATATTATGTATAACCCTATATTAAAAATGGTTTAGTTATTAAACAGTGAATTTTACACTTTTAACACTTCCTTAAACAAAATAATAATAAATGTACTAATCTAATCAATGTGGATCAAAGAGGTTAATATTTTATTCCTAAGGTTGATTTTCATCTAAAAACAATTTTCCAATAGAATTAGGACATGTGTTAGGGTAATTATAACATCATTTTTACATTTACTTACACTATTTACTTTTAACAATGGAAAATAAAATTTAAAAGTTATTATTCACAAAATATTATTTTCATCTTATTGAACCAAATTTTACTTACTTATGTAAACTGTGTCTCTCAGATTTTTTAAATTCAATTCACAGAAGGGGTAAAATTATGTTTTATGGTAATTTTCAAATGTGCCAAGAAGGTGGGTAAAAGGCCTTAAAAAGTTCAATAAAATTTTATACATCTAATCTTATTATAAAATGACTTAAATGAATTAAATTGAACTAATATAGGTATTATGTATCAATTTTTTCATTAAAATAAATTTAAATAAAAATAATAATAATTTAAATAATAGTTGGTTTTAAACAATAACATAGTGTTTTTCACTATTCATCAAAAATTATATGTTTTCAGAAAAATACCAAAAATTCACCCTAAGATAATTTTGATATACTGTATTTAGAAATAAAGTATATTTTACCAAATTCAAAACATATATGTTACATTAATTAATTTAATCTTAATTTTCATTGTTAAAACAAAAGGTGGGGTTTTTAAAAAGTAAAAACTATTAAAAGATTGGCAAGTGTTTATATCAAATTTAATTGTGAAATTAATTATAATGACCTATATTGTATTAAATGATAAAAATATAATCAAATCATACTTCTAAACCATTAAAATTTAAAATTTAACACTATAAATTATTTCGATTAAAAATGTTGTTTTCAATTAAAATTTAGTATTTTCACTATTCATCAAAATATGAATGTTATCATAAATGTGCATAAATGTTGTTCAAACTAAATTTTTATGTCCCCATTATAAAGAAGAATTTAATTTCATTAAATTGAATATATAAAAGTGTCAAGTATTGGTTTTAAAAAGTGTTCTCCATTAAAAGGCGGTAAAATTGCATTTTTTTAAAAATACTTCTTTTATCTAAAAAATGAATTTGTTCATATATTATGTCTAAAAAACACCTAATATAGAATCTAAAATTATATGTATTATAAAAAATTCAAAATTCAGTTAATACTATTTATAACCGACTTTTGAATGACTAGTTTCGTAAGTCGTGGTGCGCTCAAACTCAGTGTTGCATGAATGGAAAGTTATTGAATTACATTGAAGAGATAACATAATTAGAAATATTGGGGTGTTACATTCTACGATCCTTCAATAAATTTCATCCTTGCAATTTGAAATTGTTCATCAAAAATAAAAGGTTAAAAAAAGAAAAATACCTTTGTGGAAAACCCACATCAGAAATTGGGTTAATAAAATTTAGTCTTAATAAGAGGGAAAGGGAAAAGAAAAAGTCACCACCAAATTATGATATTTATTAGAAGAACATTAGTGAAAATTTGAGACACATAATTGGAGGAAAAAATTAAATATTTATAGAGAGTTATTGAGGTCCTCAATCACAAACAAGTGTAAAAATGAGGGCCTCAATGCTATCAATCTATGATGATTTAAAATATAATCGGTTTAAAAAACATAAGGTATTAGAATAACCAATTTTTTTTATGATCCCTTCCCTAATGTTTAAGAATTAATTTATTCATATGATTGAAACCAATATATACTTGACAAGTAGAGTTCCATCCTTCAACTATTTCCTACCACAAACTCATCTTTCACTCCAAATGATAATAGAATTAAAAAATATTCTATTTATCCTAATCATATAGGGTTCCAAAAATAATGAATTTATAATTCATTTTTCAGAATAATTAAAAAAACTAAATTATACAAACCAGGAAATCACATAAGACAATGGTTGGTGATGCACCTTTGTTGCCCTTCGGTTTCAGGTTCAAGTCTCGTGGCCTTGCCGGATGCGATGAGTTGTTGCCCGTCCTCTGGGTTGTCCATTTTTTAACAATCCAAAAATAATATTTAGAAATGATTTAACCTTAAAAATAGTATCCAATGTCAATCTTAATCCATTCCAACCATCAAAATTATAAAAAAAATACTTCTGTCCAAACTCACAGTCCTAAATTTATAAGGAATGTAAACAAACTGAAGATCTTTTTTGTCACGTAGTAACATCTGAATACCTTCATCATGTATTTTTTTAAAACATTATAACACTGTAAATTACCATAAAACCTTACTGATTATATTCATTATCCCTTATTTCTAATAGAATACTGGATATATTTATTATAACAAAAACTTTTGTCAACTCTAATAATAATGGAATAAACAAATAATTAATTAGATTCAAAGTGGTAAAAAATATTGAATATAATTTATCAAAATCAATCAAATCTTATTAAAAAATCACTAACTTAGTATTAGAACCATATTAAGGTTTATCTTTTCTTCAACGATGTATTTTACAAAAAGTTTAACTTTCTATTGAGTCACTTTTCTTATAACCATATAATCTCAAATCCTTAATGAAATAGTACTTCAGTACAATCCTTATTTATTTCCATAATTCATATAACCAGTACATCATTGATACAACACTCAAATGAAATAATTCATTATTAACAACATAATAACACTATTCATTCATCTTCATATGTGGCAGTATCATAACTTGATTATTATCTAATAAAATAATTTGGGTTATACTATGATGATTAGGACATTGATTCGCGTAGTGTCATATCTCTTTGAAGGTGAAGCATTTTACATTTGAAGAATTTTTCATACCCTTACAATCACGTTCTTGGTTTCCTTTTTCTCTACACTTATAAAAAACTCCCATTCCCTTCAATTGTTTTCTAAGGTTATTATTTCCATAGTTTTTACATATGGGAAAACCCTTATTTCCCTTCTTACCTTTATTTATCTTTCTCTCTATCATCATTTTCTTCTCTGGATTTTCATCAATGCTCTTGGAATCATAAAATTATTTACTTATCTTATTAACACATGATACTATTTCCTCATATGATGAGAATACATGGGAGAATATTTCTCTTCTAAATGTGGGTATAATACCATGAAAGATACGATCCTTTTAACTCTTTGGATCATGTGTATTTCTAGAGTTCTTATTCCTTTTAAGATGAACCATTTCTAGAAAATGGCATACACTAGGTTAGTTTATGAATTTCAATGCATAATTCCAAACTTGTAAAATACATAACACAAATTGAAATGTTTATTCATATAATAAATAATATAAAAATGTTTTCATTAAGGAATTATTTGCTCTTAAATACTTCATAATGAGTTGTAAAGAAAATGTGAATTATCCTAAGAATATCTCTCTAGAGTGGCATAACCATGAGTGTAGCATAGCCTGTTGTCATATACTAGGATACTCTGGGTCAAGCCTGAAACTCTTTGTAAAATATTTCACTTCTAGGTAAATCTGTGCCAGATATTCCTCTACCTGTTCGTATCCAAAATGAGATGTATAGCCTGGAAAATTCACAAAATGTCTACATTACCAAAATTCTAGAAAATTATTTTATACTAATCCTAAGATTTTATCTTCGGGAAATCTACAATAATCAGCGTTTTTCTAAATTTTGTTTTCTAGGGTATATTTAAAATTTCTCTGATACCAACTGTAATTCCCCGACCCCAAAATCCCAGAGTCGGTGCATTATTTTAATACATTGGCATGATTACAAGGAATCAAGTCCTGGAGGACAGATCAGTTTAGAAGTCTTGGAAAATAGATTACATACATGAATGCGACATTACACTTTATAACATAAAACACAACTTAAACAATTCTTTAAAAACATCATTATTACCTTAGCTTAACCCTACATATCAATCACAATACACTTATTGGAATCCTGGGAAAAGAAAATATAATAAAGGGGTGAACTCAGATGCTTAGTAAGGGTAATTAATTTAGCGGAAGATATAAAATTTTACGGTAATATGTGTAATAAAAAAAACCGTTTAAAAATAAAATTGAACGTAATATGGAGTAAATAAATAAAAAATTACCATATAAATATACACATGTATATTCTACTAGTTGAATAATCATGGGTGATAACTAATTTCATATTGAGGGAATGCCTAATGTCGGACATCATTACCACATAGTCAAGGACTCGTGCCAAGACTACAAATAAAAATTTTGTCACATCCTTGTTCCAGGACACTAATTTATCTAATGAGACCTACTGATGCATCGAGGGGCAATATCAGGCCCCGCCCTTCACATAGTAAGTCCACTTCATTCCTCATATGAAAATGTTGAAGCATAACATAAAAATTTGTATTTAAACTAGAATATGAAATGTAAATAATTCAACTATAAACCATGAATGGTATAATAATATAAAATTAATAGTAAAACATATCATAACTCATTAAAAAAATATAATAAAGATTATATTTACAATAAATCAATCTCAATCAAAAATAATATCCAAAAAGGATGTTGACATAGTTGAAAATGATCAGTAAATTTTCTTGAGAGAAATATACCTTTTTGTGAAATCATTTAAAAGTCAAACATTTATAAAGTAAGTCATTTAAAATATATTTTGAATAAATGTGTCCCATACCACTTTGAAACTTTGTAATGGAATTTAAATTTTAAAACAATCACGTCCATATAAATAAATCCTTAAATCTATTATGAAAACAAGGACATTAATGGGAATGATTTAGAAGAATAAATATTTAAAACATTTAAAATGATGTTTTAGTTAAATAGTAACATAAAATAATCATTTTGAAAATGTAATTTATGAATCATGTACATGTATAATAAATATGTCCCAGAAAATACTTACACATAGAAAATATCAGATAATAATGAGGTTGTGGAATAAACCCTTACCTTGTACTTCCCTTTGGTCAGGGGTACATTTGACCTCTTATATAATGACAATAGTATGTTATTAAATTACAATGGAACCATATTAATATTAATTATATCATAATTGATTCATTTATGACTTTATACTACCCATTTTATAATAATTTCAATGTTAAATTAACATTTTGGGTAATAATCACTTTCTTTATTGTACGTGTTTTAACTTGTTATTCTGGATCGTATCACTTAGATCATGATTTAAATACATCCAGAATATAAAACATGATTTATATATCATATATATTTAGAATATAAATATGTATTATATATATATACAGAATGGAAAACTCCATTTATGGATACGGTAGGCCGTACGCACGCATAAACAATGTTTTTGTTTTCATATCGTATTGAACAGAACTAATTAAATAAGATATATGTAAATACACACACACACACACATAGAAATATATTTATAGTATCATTATTATTCCATATATTACATACTTATTAATAATATATATTTTTATAATTAACATTGAATGGTGTACATTGAAATGAATCTCATCACATCGTGGAGACGGTAAGTTGTACGTACACACGAGAAACAATAACATTTAACTAATGATTAAAAGGTGTGTAATTGGATGGTATATTAATTGTACTGAAAAATTAAAATTTTATTTCCACTATTTATATATATATTACTTATCATTATATCCTTCCAAATAACTTAGTGTTGAATAACAAATTACACCACGACGTAGAGACAGTAAGCCGTACATATGCACGCATGGTGACATTATCATTCCTAGGATGGATAGAATAATGAATATGGTTTTACAATATTTATAATTACATAAAAGTATGCAGAAGGTATTGGAGTTATTATATTGGTATGGTAATAAAAAAGAAAGAGAAAGTGGAAGAAGAATAGAACTTTGATAGAGGTGATAAAAAAATTACCTCTTCTTCCGATGTTTCCTTTTGATTTAAACCAAAGGGCTCCTTAGGTAGGATTTATACTCAAGGAAAGGACTCTATGTTGAATTGAGGGATGTTGGGAGGAAATTTGGTTAGGGTATGGCCGATCCAAAAGGCTATGGAGGTGTAAATTTAAGAGAAGGGTAAGTACCCTTTTAAAAGAGAGGTGAGGGGCACTTTAGGAAAAAATTTAAAATTATTTTATTTTATAAATTTTTTTGGTTTCTAATGGATCAAAATTGATTTTTTAGAATATAAGGTGTATATGGGTTGAAATTATCTCAACCAATTGTTTTTAGACAATGTTCGGTCACCATATTAACCATATCATTTAGATTTAACTCTTAGTTAAATAGTTTAACTTTTACCATGTCCCCTTTTATTATTATAATAAGTGGTAAATAAACTAACTATAAAAAGACATGACAACCTAAAGTGGTTCTTTATTGAAATATATATTCTTATCTAAGTCCTTTGGCCGAACAATTAATTTTTGGAGTATTTTATCATTTAATAAAATAGTATTTGTAATAAATATTCATTTATTTCAATTTTGACACTATTTAGTATTTGGTTTTGGTGAAAGTCATAAGAACATTATTACTTCAAAAAAAAATAATTTAATCAACCCTATCATGACATATTAACCTATAAATTTTTTTAATGCATCAAAAGTCTTATTTTACATTTATTTGGATAAATATAACATCAATTATTTTAATGTTTCATTAATAATGTAATTACTACATCATCATTGTGTCATTAATGAATTTACTTATTTATTGTATAGAAATTATAAATAAAATACCATGATGTTGAAAATCTTTTTATATTTCTAATGAATATTTATAGTCAAATTTATATTATGTATAACCCTATATTAAAAATGCTTTTGTTATTAAGCATTGAATTTTACACTTTTAATTATTCTTTAAATAAAATAATAATAAATGTCCTAATATAATCTGAGTGCATAAAATAAGTTCATATCTTATTCATAAAGTTGATTTTGGTTAAAAAACACTTATCCAATAGAATTAGGACATGTGTTATGGTAATTATAACATTATTTTTACCTTTAATTACCGAATTTACTTTAAACCATGGTAAATAAAATTAAAAAATTATGATTCACAAAAAATTATTTTAATCTTATTAAACCACAATTTACTTATAAATTTCATCCATGTCTCTTGGATTTTTTAAATTAAATTCATAGAAGTGGTAAAATTATGTTTTTTTTCAAATTTCCAAATGTGCCTAGAAGGTGGGTAAAAGGCGTTAAACGTCCAATAAATTGTTATACATCTAATAAAATTATATAATGACTTCAATGAAATAAAATTAAACTAATATAGGTATTATTTATATATTTTTACTTTAAAATAAATTTAAATAATAATAATTATTATTTAAATAAAATTCGGTTTTAAACAATAACATAGTGTTTTTCAGTATTCATTAAAAATATAATGTTTCGAGAAAAATACCTAAAATTCACCCTAAGATAATTTTGATATTAATAATTAAAAAATAAAGTATATTTTACCAAATTAAAAACATATAAGTTACATTAATTAATTTAAAATTTTCCATTGTTAAAACCAACATGACAGTTTTTTTAAAAGTAAAACCTATCAAAAAATTGACATGTGTTTATGTCAAATTTAAATGTGAAATTACTTATAATGAACTAAATTCTATTAAATGAAAAAAAATAAATCCAATTATACTTAAAACCCATTCAAATGAATAATTTAACACTATAAATTATTCTGATTAAAAAAGTTGTTTTCAATAAAAATTTAGTATTATTCATTATTCATCAAACTATAAACGTTACCAGAAAAGTACCAAAAAACCATCCAAAATAAAATTTTATGTCCCTGTTATAAAAAAGAATTTTATTTTATTAAATTTAATATATAAAAGTGTCAAATATTGTTTTTAGAAAGGGTTCTCCATTAAAAGGTGGTAAAATTACATTTTAAAAAATATATTTCTTTTATCTAAAAAAGGATTTTATTCTTATATTATTTCTAAGAAGCATATAATAGAGATTATAAAATTATATGGAGTAAATAAAATTTAAAATTAAGTTAATACTATTCATAATTGCTTTTTGAAGGACTAGTTTGGTATATCGTGGTGCGCTCGAACTCGGTGTTGCGTGTAGCGCAATTTATCGAGATACTTTGAAGAGATAAAGTACAATGAAATCTTAGGGTGTTACATCAAGTCTAACCATGATAAGTGGATTCCAATAACATATTCATAACAAACCTATTGGGTTTAAATGATACTATATCATGTCTACCTTGAATCCAAAAATATCATAAGAAATTATTCTTTGATATAATTGTTTAAAAAACCAACTCAGTCAATCTTACCCCATTTCTCAATTCATACTTTTACATTACCCAAGGTCTGTTTATGTTAGTCAAAGTTTGGAAATTTGTGTCAGGGCATGAAATCATATATTTTAGTGAATTATTTCACCTGTTATGATAAACCTTGGGATTGAATTTACATCTAAAATATTATAATGTCCAATGTTTATATCAAAGAATCATTCTATTTATGATAATTAGTTTTGATATTAAATTAATACAAAATAGAGAATAACAATATAAAAGAAATCCAAAAAATGAATAAACCCCAACAATAACAAAAAAACCATAGGTTACTATAATATAAGATATAAAAAACTTACAACACGTAAAAATAAAAATGAAATGACTTAATGCTCAAACATATGATATATAAAAAGTTACATGAATGAAACAAGGGGCAAAGATAATTCCCATGTGTTATCTCTACATGAAAAGTGAAAAAAATTCAACTAGAAACTCTTAACACCCATACCATAAGTTAAATATTACTTTAAACACCAAATATTTATGAATCCCAATCATATATTAAAAATTATATGGTCTACATATATATTTTGTAATTTTCATTCCAATTTACCATACACACCCTTTAAAAATTCATCAATGTATTATTATTTTTAGTTACATATAAAAAATTATTCATTACATTACCATTAAAAAAGTATCCTTTTATTTCTATATGTAAAACCTTAATTTAAAATATTAAATTTAATTTTAACATACTAATAATTTCATTTAATTCTTTACCCTGAATAGAAAGGGAAATATAATTAAGTAATTCTGAATTTGAAACCCTCACTTTGAAAAAATCTTTGATTTCCCATGTTTAAATTTTTTAAATATATTTATTTTAGTGATATAAAAACATTTTAGAAGTTTATTTTACCTTTACAAAAAAATTATCAAAGGAAGTAATATAAGAAAGTATAATGATAAATTGATATTATTTTTTATTTAAAAAAAATGTAGGATTAGATTACAAATATATGGATATGAAAGAATAATAATGAATATAAATAAGAAAAACATAACCTATAATAATAAAAAACCATCATCGAAACTCCTCTGAGAAACTAAGTCAATCTAAGACCACAAGATAATGAAATCCATAATATTGGAAGGCTTAATGCGATCTAACTTCTGAAAAACTCATTTTTCCATCCATAAACTGACCATGAGGAAAAACACCTTAATTAGTGTAATGTACAAACATGGAAGAACTCGAAAGGGATTGATCACCAACTAGTATATAAATTGTCTATAAATCACCAACCAAGACACCTAATGCATCCAATATATTTTAAGATGTGTTGAGAAATACAATATAATGCATCTCAATATAATAATAATAATTATCAAAATAGTTCATAAAACATTAACTCACACTCACCTCTTTGGTCTTAATTATAGATTAGGCATCAGTACCAACCTTTTAAAAAAATATTAATCTTTTAAAACATTGTTGAAAACATGATAGAAATTCATTAAAATTCATATAAATTATCGATATGTATGTATATTCAATATATTCAAGGAAAACAATATTGGAAATTTTATTACACACCTTGCATGTAGGATTTTCTAAAAAATTGATCATGGGAATTTAATGATAGAAATCCCCTCTAATGTATAAAGAATTTGATAAAAACTTTAACGAATCACTAATATCAAAATTTATATATATTATATTATTTGTTTACATAAATAATAAAAATATAAAAATAAGTATACACCAATGGTTTGATGACTAAAGGATATGGATGGAGAGAACTAAGTTATTCAATATAAATGGAGTTTAGGATCCCTAATATACCATAAGGAATATATGAGAACACTTAGTTGAATATTGAGAGACCTAAAAATGGATGAAAATTTAATTCCATTATAAATGAAATCCTAGCCACCGAGGTCATGGGAAAGATTAAAAAGAATAAAGAAAATAGAAAAAAAATAAAATGGGTTGAAGATATTTATGTGGGATTACTTTGAGAAATAAATCCTTTTAATATAGTTCCACCAAGGAAAATGGGAGAAGAGAAAGGAGATAATCTAAAATGTGGTGCTTAATGTGTGGGTGGGGGAATGAGAGGATATCCCATTTAATTTTTATTTTAAAAATAAAAAAATTATTATGATTTAAAATCAACATGGGTATTGTATGTGGAAATGATCCTGTGTAGGTTACTCATGAAAGACAATTCACAAAATTTAAAAACACCCCATAACATTCATGGGTTCATGTGTTAGTGTTAAATCAACGCATGAAACTTGGAAAATCATATAAGTATTAATTTTTTTGACCTGAACTAAAACACAAATTCCATTAAAAATATATAATAAATTAAATGCAATAAAATGAAAACTTTGGTGTCATAATTATTTAATATATTTTATTAGGATAGAGCTATAATACCAATAAATATAGTCAAAATATTATAAAATATTTTTATATTACGAATAATATGGTATGGTATTGAGCCAGAGTGGTGGGGGAAAGAAGAATTACAAAGGGGGAGGGGTGGACCTCTGCTTCACCATATTTATACTATCTATATCTCTATATTTCACTTCACATATCCATATATACTTATAAATGCTATAGATTCTTAATATGATGTAATAATTATAACACATTTACAAGAATATGATTATTCAGTTGAGATAAATTTAACAATATTAGTAAATTTTCAATTAGATAAAATAATAATTCATTTTATTATTTTGGTTAGATATTACATTATAATTTTAGAATGGTGATATTGATCTTTATTTTCAATTTGAAATGTGATTTGATAACATTTTTTTATAGTGATAAGTGAAATTGAAATAATGGATTTATTCTTTTATGATTCTCCCTTTTTCTCCTAAAATATCCCATCAAAACCTTGGGTTTATATTTACTTTTTATCATTTGATACTTCATTAATTTCATTACTCTTGGTGTATAGTGAGGTTTTTTATTACATCACCTTATAACATTATATCATTACCTCCTTTAATAATTATAAATGATTCATTTTTATAATTTTTTAGTGTATTAGGTAAAGGTTTCGTCTATGTTATTCTTTATATTCATCCTCATTTGTCTCTAAATATATTATCTTTTATCATTTCCCCACATTATTCCTCTGAATCTACCTTACATATGTTATTATTTACTATTTTTATGGTTATTTTCAAGGTTTTTTTAGTTTCATGATTTTTTTTGTGAAAAACCTTCCTTAGTGCTTATTTTTATAGATTGTATCATTATTATTATAGATCTTTTTCTTTTTCAACCTATATTCCATTATAAGGGTTTCCCTTAGTTTTATTGGAAATTACTCTATCTATTATCAGAATAGTTCACAATTATTTTACTTAAAGGATACTTCGTGTATAAACAAGTGTATTTATACCTTAGGGAGTAACTTGGTTGGTGGAAATGAATTTTAGGTGGATGTGAATTTATAGTGGGAGGTGGAATCAGTTTCAAAATTTTCTGAATTAGTTATTATTTCATATTGGATTCTTTTTCTCGATGCTCCATGGGTTTCATTATCCAAAAAAATTTGTTCACCATTTTCATCATCAACGAATGTTGTAATATATTTGTCGTTTGATTTTTTTATTCTCAACGCATGTTGTTGGTGAATTTGGATTTACACTATAGTTCTAATTATCTTCTAGTGACAAGCTCTTGTGCATTAAAAATGGCACAGTTTGACCTTTGTTTTCATGTTCAAATTTGATTAGGGTTTTGGCTCATGGAAGAGATTGTAGTACATTCCCCTAACATCATGGGTCTTAGGTTTTTCATTTGTGACTATTCCCTTATTTTTTTCAAAATTGATTCACCCAAATATGGTGTTAATGGTTCCCCACTAAACCCATAAAAATGGATTTAATAAAACATTAAAAAAGAAGAGTTAGTAAGATAAATAAAAATATTAGAAAAATAATTATAAATTTATAAAATTAAACTATATATAAATAATAATAATAATAATAATAAATATTTTTATGGGATTTAAATCATATATATAAAATAATTGATGAAATATGGTGATATTTGTTTTTGGAAATGATTTTTATTCTTATTAAATTTTAAATAGATATATTTGATGAGTAATTAAGTGAATTGATACAATTTAAAGGTTGATGGATAATGATTAAAAATAATTAAATTGACTAAAAAGTTTCAACATGATTTGATGTTTTATATATTGTGATGGTTATGGTATTATTATTATTAATATTTTGTAAAAAATTTAACATAGATTTTGAAATAAAAAACATAAGAATATTCAATTATTTTTTGTGGCATATTTTGGAAAAAAATTATTATTTATTTTTCAAAATATAATTTGATAAATTTATTTAATTATGGGACATTTATCTATTAGATAATTAATAATATAAGTTTTAAATAAAAAAAATTTATGATGGTTAATATGATAAAATTAGTTTAAAAAATTATAATGACTAAAAATGATAATATTAAGTTGTAAAGAAACAATATTTGTAAAGTTATCTTGAATAAATTGTTATAAATGAATTATGTTGTTATATAGTTACATTTTTTATGAATTATATACTTAAATAAATATAGGTATTTGTAAAATAATTTTTAAGTATTTAGATTAAGTCTGTTTTTAATATTGAAAATTTGAAAGTATGAATTTAATGGCATTGTTATTTAATTCACGTGATGTAAATTTTTCTATTTGATTTTAAGAGGGTAAAATAATGATTGAAATCTCATATAAGTACGTTAGTAATATTTTATAATGAATGAAAAAGATGTGATTAGAGATTAATTTCTATATTGATATAAGAAAATGATTATTATTTATATTGTCGATGTAATTAAATTTGATGAGTTTGTTTTTTTATTAATTATTAGATTGTCTTATGATTTTATTATCAATAAATTCAGTAATTATAAGTCTAATTAATTTTTATATTGGATAATGATTAAATATGGTTATGAAAATAATATCGAAATATGGAATAATGTATTGGGTATTGCTAATGAGAATTATGAAATTGTAAATTAAAAAACATTATATAAATGGAATTGAATATAAATTTATAATTTTCATGGTCTTACATGAAGGGAATCGTGGTTAAATTTTGAATAATTTCTTGGTAAATAATATAGTATTATTTTTATCTTCTATTTTTAAAAAAACTCAGTGATTAGTGGCAGTGCTTGTAATTAATTATAGATAATGTTATGTGATAAATTTCACTTAATCAAAAGAAAAATATTCATATCAATATACATTCCATATAATAAGAATAATATTTTTCTTATAGATGGTGGATCTATATAGTTAAAAAAATTCATTGATTATTTTAAAATCCCAGTTTAATTGGATTATTATGAGTAATGATTTATGGTGAGATGAGGTAGATAATTATAAAATTAAGGTTTTTATAGGATGGTATTATACATACATATAGTATTTATATGTTATTAAAGTGGTGATTTTAATTATAATTAATTTCCTTTCAACCATGTCATATCATACATACCTTATGAGAGGTGGGAATTAGGTTGTGAATATTTTTCACTTAAACATGTAATGAATAAAATTCTCATGTAGGAAAAACACTTCAAATTTTTCAATCACAAACATACAACTATAATTTTTAAAAAATGAATCTAATATAAGATAAATTTTGGTTTTATATGACTAATTCAGAAGGATTACTCAATAGAGTATACACAAACATTATGTCACATACCTAATATATCACTATATACTGTATGCGATTACATGTTTTGTAAAGACTCACATAAAATCCTTCTGTCACTCCCCCTATTTTTCTATCCACCCATTGATTTAAGGCAATGAACAAAATAAATTATCATTAAATCATCCCAAGAAAAACATGTCGTAAATAATAAATTAATCTCATAATTAAAATAATATGTCTCACAACAGTCACACAACCTAATGACCTAAAGGATTAGTGTCTTTGAGATTAGCGACATAAACATACCAGTTTACAAAAATTCAGAACATATCTCCATAATCATGCTTTTATATACCTTTTCTCGAAATCTAACTGGATATAATCATCATCATAACCTAAGGTATAAAAATATAAAAAAGAGGTGATCATTGGAACATATTAATAGAAACACATATCATTATATATCAACTCATAATCATGAAATATAACCTTTGGAATAAAAAAATATCTTAATAAATCTTCATAAGACCATAAATGATAGTCAAAAACCATGATAATGAGGCATCTGATCAAAACTAGATCATTGAGGAATAGTAACAAATTATGGAATGGCTCAATATATATGTCAATAATTATAAAACATGAGATCACAATATAAAAGTTTTGAATACGTTAAAAATATGGGAAACTCATGAAACCATGATTTTTTAAAAAGAAATACAACTTGAAATTTGGAATAACTTAATAAACAACTTGAAAATGTGGCACAACCATAATAATAATAAAAAAATCATTGAATACCCCATTATACCCAAGCCTATGTGAATAGACATACTATCTCTATCATACCCCAACCTATGAAATTCATTTATTTTATTATTTTTTGGATCCATATATTTTTGGTCGAGGTTTGGATTGTCCCCTGTTTAAATATTTAAATATGAAAATTCTAGGGTGTATTTTTGGCTATTGCATGGTTTGAGCCTAATTAGGGTAAATCGTGCAGTATTTCCCAAGTAACCATGTAGGATTTTTATGTTCAAAAAAAATAACGGAAAAAAATATGGAAAAAAATAAATGTTTTTAATGTTTTTAATAATAATAATAATAATAATAATTAATATTATTATTGTTATTGATATTATTTTAATTATTTTTGATATAATTATAGTACTATAATTATTATTAATTTATTATTTTTTGTTTTTAGGGTTTCAATTAATCTATAAGTGAGTCTCTCGGCCTATCCTGTCTCATCCACGGTGCACCACCACTTCCTACACCCACCTTTGAGTGATTCCCTCCTCAGTGCCTCCCCCATGAAGGCCTTCCTATCATTTTGGGCTCCCTCATTCTCTAGAATCCACACCCCTCCTCCTTCAAAGGAAGCTCTACCTCCCTCACATGGCCTCCTCCCTCCTCCAGGCTCACACATGACCCGCCTCCACTGAGGCTTTCCGGCACCCCGCCTCCCTCCTTCCGATGAGATTCCTCTCCCACCGGTTTGGTGTTAAGTGAGTATCCTCTCCCTCCCTCCTTCGATATTAGGGTTTCTCTTTATGGGGTTTCACCTTGTCCAAACCCTAGAAGAAAGGGTTGATGTGTATGATTTTTAACCTGGTTATTAGGTGGTGCAGATTGGGTCTTGTGGTTTATTCTTCTTCACCTGAGGGTTTTGCTGCGTTTGCATACTAATGAGTTAGGTGTTTCCATTTATTTCATTTCCAAATAAATATTTAAATTCATTAATAGTTTCAACTTATTTTATCACATGTTCCTCATATGCATGGTACTCTTGGTTAGTATATTATAGTGTTTTAAAAATAGTATAATTTGTTAAAAATTGGTTTTGAGGTGAGTCTTGGTTTAGGATTATATTTTTCTATGCTAATATTGTTTGATAAAATTCAAAATCATGTTTTTATATTTTTTAAATATGATTCACACCTAGATAACACATATGGATAGTATTTTGTTGTATTTTAATGTTGATAAAATTAGTTAAAAAGAGGGATTAAATCGATCCTTTGTTTATGAATATGTGAATTTATATGAAATGGGTGTTATTAAAGGAGAATTGTGTTTTTTGAAAAAATTGGCTGATTTGGTTGATGTTTTCCCAATGAGAGATTTTTTAAAATTTGATGGGTTGTGGTTTTTTTCATTATGTGTGTAAACCAGTAATTTAAATGGTTTTTAAAATTATAGTGGTAATGCTTTGAAAGGGGTTATTTATTATTTTCTATTAAATGCGGTGGTTGGATATGTTTTTGAAAGAAATTTCAGTTTTTTAATAGGAATCTAAAGAGGGGTTTATGTGTTTCTTGGAATCCTTGAATGTATCATTATATATAGGCACATCTGTGGGGGCATGAGGGGCACCCATGGATGTGACTTCAAATGAAGATGGCACTTTAAATGGTGTTTTCCCACAAACCTTGGTTCCTTAAATCGAACATGGATTTCTAAATAATTTTTGTTTCTTTATAGGATTTCTAAAAATGGTTTGGAAAATGAAATCTTAATAAGGTATGACCATTTGACACATGGAGTATGTTTTAGAAATATTTTGTCTTAAGGGACTGTTTGGCATAGTGGTGTTTGATGTTTTTTCTGAAATTGTCTGAATAATGTATTTTGTATTTTCATTTGGAGATGTAAAAATTAAAGCCTTATTTGGAAATTTTCATCTTTTTAAAGAGAGGGTTAAATGGTTAAATGACTTGATGGCCGATTGGACAAGGATTATATGATGTGTATATGTCATAGAAGTATGTTTTTATATATAGGTCACCTCTATAGGAGGGATTACCCTTTGTGGGATATCATATAGGGTGCTAGTGTTTAGGGTAGGCAAGTGCGGTGATGATAGGTAAGGTTAGTCACATGTGTGAGAGACACCTAATTACACCATTTATGTATATTTACCATGGGTTAATGGGATTATTTTATATTGTTTAGTTATAATTACTGATAAAACCTAACCAGATGAGTTGGTACCCCCTAAATTGGTTTTTAGGCAAGGAGGTTTGTTCCACTAGGGAGTCTAGTTCAAAGTAGCTAGTTGGTTATAGACTTATGGGCTTTACCAATCATCAGCAGGTGGTTCTAAACTGAGTATGTACTTGGGTCTTCTAGGGATGTTTAGAAAAGACCATTGTTACTATCTATGTTTTCTTTCTTTTACTTTTTATACTTTTAGTTATCAAATTTTGTTGTTTATCCATTTATTTTCAACATAACCCAATTTTTATTTGGTTTGGGTTTTGCTTATAAAATGGCAATCTGTTAGAAAATGGAATGTGTAATGCATTGGATTTTAAAAGGAAAAGGATATTTTGGTTTAATAAAATATGAAAAATCCTATTTATTTTATAATTATATTTTCAAACTAGTGTTAGAGGATTTCTTTGGTAAAGTAAACACATTGACTCTTTGGAGGTTTCCTACTGATCTTTTAGAATATACACTACATGTACCACTCAGTCTCATTAGACCCGAGCTATTTTAAAGGTTCTGATTTCCATTCAGGTTTATCTGGAACGAGCTGCATCGTGTAGAGGTTCAGTATTGGGGTGGGGGTTACATTGTGGTAACATGGAGATTGTGCTGGTATCAGTGTAGTTTAGTTTGGTTCAGTTTCAGTTTCATTTTTTTTGTTCTGTTATATTTTTATCTCGAGCAGTTGGGTGCTTTTATATGCTCAGTTGTTGTTTATCCACGTGTTCTTTTGTATTTCATTGATCTTGGTTATTAGTATGAAACCATTCCCATTTGTTTTATATTTAATTCTTGGAACTAGTTTCCAGATTGTGGGGTCCAGGAATTCCCTTCGGGACATCTCGTTGGCCATCTTTGGTGACCAATTCAGGGTCTACCCATGTTGGTTCATGACAAAATGGCATCAGAGTATGTACATTGTTATTTGGGGTGTTTGGTAGTTAGAGAATATGGTTTTTGGGGCTCAAGAGGTAGGTCGCGGGTTGGTGCCTGATCACTACTACTCAAGAAGAAATCTGAGTAACCAGGGGTAGTCAAAAAATTAATTCCTTGTTTTTTTCTTGGTTTATTTAGAGATTTAGAGATGACAACAGAGGCAATCCAATGTTACATCATGATTTCACATGGATTAGTGAAACATAGGGATTCTGAGTATTAGTGACACACACGGTTTAATGTCATACTAGTTGTTGATGCATACATGGGGCATGACTCACAACCATGTTGATGGGTTATGCATTACTACTAGTTTCTCATTCCAGATGTTTGGTTCATGTGGTGGTTATCTTTTGGTTTGGTTGGTGTAAATTTTTTTTGGAAAAAAATGGTGTTTTTGGAATTTGGAAAAGTGTCCTTGGAAGAAGGTAGTTTTGAAACATAAATGTAAATGGTAGTTTATAAAAAGATTTTTTTGGTAGTTTTTATATTTGTTTGGTTTTTGAGCAGATATCTTTTGCCTTGAGGTGATATTTTTTATTTTTCTTCAGCTTGATATCAGTTTTGGTTTTCTGTTTTATATGATATTCTAAAAATCATGACTAGAATGGCCCCAATTTTTTTTTGATGAGTCATTCCCAGCTCTTATTATTCATGAATATTTCCTATATATTATGGTGATTGAGGTCCGCTAGAGGTGGTGGAGTGTTTTTAAGAGGTAGATCATGCCTTCGAGTTGTTAGTAACTCTTGAGGTTGATAAGGTTCATGCTGTTTTGGGCTTGGTTGAGGGTTTAGCTTTAGACCTGTGGATATTGGTTGTCCCACTATCATTGCAGGTGGGGATGACATGTGATGTTTTTAACCATGTCCTTATTTATTGGTTCATACCCGAGGAGGTGAAGATGAAGAATAGGGATGAACTCAAGTGTATTCAACAAGGCTAGGAGACGATAAAGATCTACGATGACCACATTAATGAGTTGGTTTATAGAGTGTAGGCGGTTCAAAATCTAGTGTTTCCTATCATTCGTAATGGATCTCATTTAGTGAGAAGTTCATGCCTAAGGAACCTATCTCTAAGGAATATTTTTTTGCAGTCTACGGCTTTTAGTTCATCAGACCATTAAGTGGTGTGCAACTAGTGTGTCTAGTTTGAGAATTCAAATCCATATTTTTGAATACCTTGGAAGACCTGCCATCGTTGCAGCTATTTGGTCCATCTAGAGAAGTTTTTAATGTAGCGCCACCAGAAGAATACATTGTAACTAGGGGATTCTAGTACCTGACAACGAGTTAGGAGTTTATTCATCCATGATATCCCCATACAAAAGTCTCAAGGTGATTCTCTAGCACAGTTAGAAGTTTTTGGTGGTGTGGGAAGCCTCTTTCCAAGTTTTGTGTTCCATGCTGGGATTGCAACATTTAATGTATTATAGTTCTTTTTTTAGTTGTTGATGATGTTTTCCCATCATTTTTTGTTCATTATTTCTTAGGATATTATGATGGACACATTATACTATAATCATAGCTATTGTTCCTCTTTTAATGTGATTTTTTGAATAGTTCATTTACTTTGCATGTGATTAACCCTTGTGTGGGTTGGTTTTGGTTTTCTCAGTGATCATTTGGAGATGGTTGGGTTTTGTGAGATGGATGGATGGATTTTCCTATTTGTTATTTTGTTTGAATTTCTTTTCTTGGGTTTTACCCTATTGTTGGGGGTTTAGAGGGGGTGTGGGAAGTTCTTAATTCCCACGGTGTTGTTGTTCACCCTTGTGAGGAGGGTTATTAATCCATATAGAGAGTTCCCCCTCCCAGACATCCATGTATGTATGGTTGCTTCAGATTAGGTTTCTTGTTTGAGTTCTTATGGTGGAGTTGTTTTGCTCATTCTAAGGAAGATAGTTTAATTTAGTTTGAGGATTCCCTAAGTTCCCAGTTTCGATAAAGTTTATGTTTGTGTTAATGTGGAAAGATCAAGTCAGTTCTCAGGTTACCAGTTTACTAGGTTACCCCATAGTGGGTTTCCATTTTTATTTTATTTTGGAGTTTTCGGGGGTTTAAGGTTCCCATGTTAGTGGAATACTTGTTGTGGGGATGACCTCCCTCTATTATCTCCTCATTCGTATGTTGTATCTTCATTTGGATTGTCCAGGGGTAACTTGTGGAGTGAATATTCACCCCAAGGATTATAGTTTCTCTCGGTTTGGATTGGTCATGCATTTGTGTTTTGGATATCTTTGGGCTTGGTGACTTTTTGGGGGCAGAATGTGTTTGTGGTAGGGAGAATGGTCACACCCTGACAATTGAAATTATTTTATTTTATTCATTTCATGGCTTTGGATTTTCTTTGTCGAGGTTCAAGTTGAGTCCTAGTTTAAAATTTTGATGTTTAGAAGTCTCTGGTGGGTTTTTGGCCAATGAATGGTTTGATAATGGTTAAGGTAAACCCTGTGGCACTACCCAAGTAACTGTGTGGGATTTCTGTGCTCAAAAAAATTAAATGAATATAAAACATTGAAATAATATAAAATTTGAGAATGTGTTTTAATAATAATAATATTGGTAACAATTATTATTATTGATATTATTATTATTATTTATATTATTATAATTTTTGATGTTATTATTATTATTGATATTATTATTATAATTGATATTGTTATTATTTCAATTGATGTTATTATTATTGATATTATTATTATTATTACGGTATTATTATTATTATTAATTTATTATTTTTATTTTTATGGTTTCAATGAAACTATAAATGGATCTCTCTCCCTTTCCCCTCTTCCGCATAGTGAACCCCCTCCCCTCTCCTCCATGCATGCACAACCCTCCTCTAAAACCTCCCCCAACAACCCTGTTCTCCTCTGGTCCACCCTCCTTCTCTAATGGCCTCACCCCCTCCTCCCAATACTGGAAAAGAATCCTTTACCAAAAGTTCCAAACCATTGGTAATGGATGAAGAACCATTGGTATAATATATAAAAAAAGTTATCCAAACAATAGGGAAGTGAGCCGTAGGGAAACACATTTGCCAATGGGTTCTAGAAAACCGTTGGTATATTTTTGGAAATAAACATTATACCAATGGTTTGACATTAAAGTTGGTATAACCTTTTCACCAACGGTTCAAAAACATTGGTCAACATACTATTCCAATGATTTCAAAGAATTGAAATATAGTTATGTATAGCCTTTTACCAATGGTTTGTGTAAACCGCTGGTAAAGGCAAGGCATTTCACTATATCCCAACAGTTTTTAAACAGTTGGGAACGTGTTTTTACTAATGGTTCTCTAGAATAGTTGGTATAAAACACATTCACAACCCTATGCCAATGGTTTACAACTATTGGCATAGGCTTTTCTGTCAATTTAGGTTGTAGCCTGCTATAGGATGGCCTTTCGGCCTTTCCAACTTCCCCTCCTGTTACCTACAATAACCAACTATAACACATACATATAAATAATTAATTCATATAGATTTAACACATAATGCACATTGCACCTATACACATACAGAATTATAACATAATTCATAAGGTAATTATTAACATACATAATTGATTTTGAATTCAATTCAGAATTGAGATGACAATTACCTGTGCAATCTGGAATTCACTTCAAAATTGAATAATAAATTGAATACATACATAATTTAATTATAAATTATGAATACAATATATAAAAAAAACTGAATACATAATTATATGTGTTATACAAAATTAATAATACACACAAAATTTCATTTTTTAAAACACATACACAATTTAATTGAAAAATTTGAAGCTAATAACCCCAAAATAAAGAAATGGATAAATGACTTCAACCAAACAAAAATATAATGTCCCATGGTTTGGGGCTTGTGTCGTTGAACTTAGTGATGATGAAAATGGGTGTGTATCAATGAGCTTGTGTGACATAGGGAATGTAGTTGTCCTTGTCTTATTAAATTTCATGTGTTTTAGAATAGGGTTTGGAGTTCCTCACATGAGAATTGGATTGTGTGAGGCTGGACCATGGATCCTTGTGTTAATGTGTCAGCAAAATCCGAAAACTTTTGGTTGGTTTTCCGTATGCCAACTATTTTTCACTTAAAATGTTGTCTATTTTATACAAAAGACAGAAACTTTGAGTGATACTGGCCACACCGTGCCTCATATTGAGATGGGGTTGACTCGTACTTGTCACATATGACACATGGATCTTTGTTTCAAAGTATCAAGACAATCTGAATGCGTTTGGTCAATTTTTCGTAATCCACACTACTGGAAATCTGGGCTATAGCCACGGACCTATAGCCACGGTTTTATAGAACTGTGGCTATAGGTTTTATACAGCCACGGTTTTTTTTCTACTCGTGGCTATATCCCCTCGCCCAGTTTTTTTCTCCCCCATTCCGTCGGGCTCCATCCTCGCCCTCTCCCCCAAGCGTCGGGCTCCATCTCCTCGCCCTCGCCATTTCTCCTCCCCGCGGCCTCATCCTCGCCGCGGCCTCCTCCTCCACGACGCATCAACGCCGCGCCATCCTCCTCGCCGACGCCCTCCTCGCCGACGCCCTCCTCGCCGACGCCCTCCTCGCCGCGCTCTCCTCGCCGACGCTCTCCTCGCCGACGCCCTCCTAAGATGCAGGTAGGTTTTGATTCCCCTCTTGTTTGTTTTTTCCCGCGATCTTCGGTTTAAATTCTAGGGCTTGCAAGCTCTAATCTGAGCCAGAAGTTCCCTCATCTCGGGTTTCTGTATCGGTCTAGGGTTGACCAGTTTTATTAAATGGGTTGCATAGGGTTAGGGTTGATCTTAAATAAATTCACAACCCAAATCGAACCCGACCCATGAACCTGAGTTACCAACACTAGTGATACCTACTACAATCGGTTTTTGTCAAGGCACTTTAATGATTTTTCGATAAAATTCCTTGCATTCATACACACAAACATATGTATTGATCTTGCTATAACGAGACCTGAGTTGTTCCACTTCAGGCCACTAAACGATGACGAGAAACAGGCGAACATGGCCGGAGTAATTTCATGCAATGAACAGAAAAAAGAAGTCGTCGTCTTGCAAAGTGTGGCAAACAAGCAAATTGATCGAGTTTTCACATTTGATAAGGTACATTTAGTTCATAGAATCATTGAGAATTGAAAGGAATGGAATGGAATAGATAAAGAATAACAGTCCATTTATGGGCAAACAAACTCATTCCCTTTTCATCTAACCAAATGATGGAACGGTGTACTGTTTTCCATTTCAATCCAACCAAATAGACCTTTAGTCTATTAATTTGGAGCTCAGTGTCACATGTTTGATAGGTTTTCGGTCCCAGAGCTCAGCAGAGAGCAATATACGACCAAGCAGTTGCGCCGATTGTTCAAGAAGTTCTTGAGGGCTTCAATTGTACTGTTTTTGCATATGGGCAGACTGGGACGGGTAAAACCTACACAATGGAGGGTGAGAGGAGAAACAAGAAGGTATAGAAAAAGGTACATTATGATAACTTTTTTTGTATGAATTGTGGCATAGTACTTGAACCTCTAAATTCATCCAGGGGGGAGAGTTATCTGCAGAGGCAGGTGTGATTCCAAGAGCAGTTCGCCAAATTTTTGATACGCTAGAGACGCAGAATGCTGACTACAGCATGAAAGTGACGTTTTTAGAAATTTACAATGAAGAAATAACTGATTTGATGGCCATGGAGGACTGTTCAAGAACCATGGAGGATCGGCAAAGGAGACCGTATCCTTGATGGAGGATGGGAAGGGTTGTGTGATAGTAAGAGGCCTTGAAGAAGAATCTGTTTACAATGCTAATGAAATTTATAACCTCTTGGAGCGGGGAGCAGCCAAACGGCGGACGGCTGATACTTTGTTGAACAAGCACAACAGGTAGAACCTCTCTGTTTTCCATATGAAATGAAATAAGCTGCATCTGATTTAAATCGTATTGTTTTCCATTTATGTAGTCGTTCCCATTCTGTTTTCTCCATCACTGTTTATATCAAGGAAGCAACCGTTGGAGATGAGGACCTAATCAAATGTGGCAAACTGAATCTTGTTGATCTGGATGGATCGGAAAATATTTCTCGTTCGGGCGTACGAGAGGTATGGAAAAACGTGGATTGGGATTTATGTTAGTTTTCTTGGTCTGCATATATGTTCTGACTATTGCTTCCACTTACAATAAGGCTCTGTTTGACAGTGTTTATTGATAACTGCTTATAGCACTACCACTTATGATAAGGCTGTGTTTGATAACAGTTATTGAAAAGTGCTAATTGTACTCATCACTTAAGTCGGTTTAAAAAATAAGTGATGTTTGTTCTGTTTCAGTTGAATTCTGAAAGAAAACCACTTGTATAAAAGCAATTATCATAAGTAGTCAGTGCTAAAAGCCTCTGTTTGAAAACGGTTTTTGAAAAGTGCTTCTATAGAAGTGTTTTCAGATTGTTTATTGAAAATGTGATTTTCTGCCACTTATTCCAGTGGTTTTCTTTCAAAGATAAAAAGAACTTTTTCGAACTGCTTATCATAAGTGACAAGTGTTTTTAAGAAGTTTTCAATAAGCGCTATGTGTTTCTTCTGGAATTGAGTGTGAGTGTTTTTTACAGAAATAAAACAACTCATATTTTCAAACTACTTGTCATAAGTGATGAGAGTGCTATGAACAGTTTTCGATCAGAGCCTTGGCAGACTGATGTGGAAAGATGACTTCCAACGCAAAATGTCAATTTTGACTTAAATCCAATCTTTCTTTTTCAAAATAATAATAATGATAATAATGGTTAGACTTGATTATAGATTTTCCACTAATATCATTGTTAACTTGTGCATCTAAACCATGTGTTTGTGTTTTGAATCCAACACAATCATTTGTCAGACAAAACTTTATATTTTCATTTCGGTAGTGTAATGCATAAAATGATGAAATTTCAGAGTCGAGCAAGGGAAGTGGGGGAGATAAACAAGAGCTTGCTTACTCTGGGTCGTTGTATAAATGCTCTTGTTGAACATTCTGTCCACGTTCCTTACAGGTTTTTTTTTGTCAGTCAAATATCTTCAGATGGCTTTGCAGTATTCTTGGTCTATTTTTCTTGTTTTCTAATAAATGTGAGCAGGGATAGTAAGCTGACAAGGTTGTTAAGAGACTCACTGGGAGGAAAAACCAAAACATGTGTCGTCACAACAATTTCTCCCTCCGCTCATTGTTTGGATGAAAGATTAAGCACACTAGATTATGCTTGTCGTGCCAAGAGCATTAAGAACAAACCTGAGGTTTGTGTAGCTAGCTTTTCCGATCAATGATTTCTTGTTTGTTTGCAACACTGCTAATTATTATGTTTTTCTCTTTCAGGCAAACCAGAAAATATCCAGGGCAGTCCTGCTGAAGGATTTGTACATAGAAATCGAGAAGATGAAACAAGGTCCAATAATTGTTTGTTCTCATCACAATGTAAATATTTGAAGGGCCCTGCTCTAATTTTTTAATTGAACCAAGACAGATGTTCAAGCAGCCAGGGAAAAGAACGGTGTTTATATTCCACATGAAAGATATGCCCAGGATGAAGCTGAAAAGAAGGTTTGTCGGTTGGTCCTGCTTACTGTTCTGTCTCTAATACTAAAAGGCAGCTTCTTGTGGATAACATCCATTAAGGTTTTTTTGGTTGATGATTGGAATTTACAGGCCACAACAGGAAGAATTACGATTTTGTTTTTCTGTTGTGTTAGCATTTGATTCTAATATGGGAAAATTTTGACATTGTCTAGGCAAGGAATGAGAAGATAGAGCAATTAGAAATTGATCTTTCAGTTAGTATGAAGGTAGTGCCTGTACTTTTTACTCAATCTAATGGATGTTTGTAGTTGCAAAGTTGGTTGTTTTTCTTGCAGGAAGCTGGGAAATTTCATATGTTGTATGATACCAACCAAGAAGAGAAACTAAATATAGAAAATGAACTCAATGATTGCAAGGTTAGAATTGCAGACCAGAGACCCTTCTTCTGTCTTTTTCTTCTTGTATTTTCCTGATATCACTGAAAAATATCTATTAGTTAAAGCTGGAAAGAAACAGGAAGACATCACAGGAACTTCAAGAGAACCACAGGGTTGCTGTTTCAACGATCAAGGAGAAGGAATTTATTATCACCCAGCTTCTAAACTCGGGTAAGAAAGGTGATAGATGATTGGTCAGTTTTTGTGTGCTGAAGAATTTCTGATTTTTGGCTCCACTGAGCAGAAAATTCACTAATTGAATGTGCAAAGGAGCTGCGCGGCAATTTGAAAGATGCCTCAGATGATATATCTTCTCTCTTCACAAAAATTAGTGAGCACAAATTTGTTTCTTGTTTTTGATAAATTTATCTTTTTGCTGGAATTTGTTTTAGGATTGAATATATTGCTTTGAAGAGTTGGGATCTGTTTCACAACACTTACTTATTAGCACTTATGATAAGATCTTCATTTCAAGAGTAAGACGAAAAGGGTGCTAAAAAGATCTTCATAACTGATTATAATCAGGTGCTAAAAGGATCTTCATAAATGATTATAATCAGGTTTCAATAAGTGCTTCTAAATTCAAGAGATTAAGAAGGAAAGGGTGCTGAAAAGATCTTCATTTCAAGAGTAAGAGTAAGATGGAAAGGGTGCCAACACGTTGTGGTCACGCCGCGGTCACGCCACGGTCACGCCGCGGTCACGCCGCGATTTGGCCCTGCTCCAGGACGACACCCTGCGGCGGTTACTCCTCCTTAGAGAAACATTGAATGGTTAGCTCTCATTTTTCGTATTTCCTCATTCCTAAACTATATCTCCTCTCAGCGCTGCCTCTCATCCATCTTTCCACAAAACGTGCATAGCAGGTGGTACAAAGGCTCAATTCAACTGAAAACATTGGTTTGGAATTGTCTGACATATTTTATTCCTCTAGGTATTCCTACACATTTCTAGATCTCCAAACCTCACCGAATTAGGTATATCAGGGGTCATCCAATCCTCTAGTCATCACAGATTAGCATTCATTTCTTTAAATCTTCTGAGAAAACATCCTCTCATGCCATCCATATCATCCTATTTGAAACTAAGTGGAAGATGTTGCCCCGCGGATGTCGCTGGACCGGGCCAACACGGTGTGGTCACGCTGCGGTCACGCTGCGGTCACGCCGCGGTCACGCCGCGGTCACGCCGCGGTCACGCCGCGGTCACGCCGCGGTCACGCCGCGGTCACGCCGCGGTCACGCCGCGGTCACGCCGCGGTCACGCCGCGGTCACGCCGCGGTCACGCCGCGGTCACGCCGCGGTCACGCCGCGGTCACGCCGCGGTCACGCCGCGGTCACGCCGCGGTCACGCCGCGGTCACGCCGCGGTCACGCCGCGATTTGGCCCTGCTCCAGGGCGACACCCTACGGCGGTTACTCCTCCTTAGAGAAACATTGAATGGTTAGCTCTAATTTTTCGTATTTCCTCATTCCTAAACTATATCTCCTCTCAGCGCTGCCTCTCATCCATCTTTCCACAAAACGTGCATAGCAGGTGGTACAAAGGCTCAATTCAACTGAAAACATTGGTTTGGAATTGTCTGACATATTTTATTCCTCTAGGTATTCCTACACATTTCTAGATCTCCAAACCTCACCGAATTAGGTATATCAGGGGTCATCCAATCCTCTAGTCATCACAGATTAGCATTCATTTCTTTAAATCTTCTGAGAAAACATCCTCTCATGCCATCCATATCATCCTATTTGAAACTAAGTGGAAGATGTTGCCCCGCGGATGTCGCTGGACCGGGCCAACACGTTGTGGTCACGCTGCGGTCACGCCGCGGTCACGCCGCGGTCACGCCGCGGTCACGCCGTGATGTGGCCCTGCTCCAGCCACATCCAGCGGGGGGGAGGGGTGTCCGCGGTCACGCCGCAGTCACGCCAAAATATATCTATACGTTTGTAATCAATCTAAACAAAGAATAAGAATGGTGTACCTTACACCATTCGATCCAGTCTTTCGAAGATTTTCACAAGTGTTTGATTGTGATCACTTAGAAGTCGCTGAAAGACTCCTTCAGAGGTATCCACAAATCATGGGAATCACCCGACACTTAGTAGGACCTCTCTCAATACCAGTCCTTCCTGCTTGTCGAAGTTTTCACAAGCGTTTGATTGAGATCTCCGAGAAGTCACCGAAAGACTCCTTCTGAGGTATCCAAGGTTCATGGGAATCACCCGATGCTTAGGTAGGGTCTCTCTCAACACCACAGTCTGTTAGAACCTTGTTTAAAGGTGGGAGAGAAACAAGAGCTAGAGAGAATCGTCTTTGAGGAGTTCTAACGATCACATGATCTCATCCATCAAGTGCAACCACTTGCATAGGAATTGAACCAATTCATATAGGCCTTCGAGAACCTCAAAATGTTCAGCCTATTCATGGTACGTTACACAAATGTCCCAAACGTTTCAGCTCATTTGAAGCGTACGGCTCAATCCCATTAGTAATCGTTTAACATTTAAATTAAACGATTATGTGAGATGTTCAAACTCCCCAAATCCATCGAAACAGAAAGAAGCTTCGAGCCGAAAGGCTCTAAAGCCATTTTATTAAAAACAAAAGATGACATAAGAGAGGAGATGGGGCTAGACATTGATAAAACTGCCTTCATAATAAAGCATTTCGTTTTCATAACCCCCCTCCCCGACATCATCATCCCATTCCAAGTTGTAGGTAGATGAGCTATGAGACCTAGTCACCATCGTTGTTCTCCATTGAGAGCAGTCTTTCTTCTTCCTTG
Organism: Viscum album; assembly: GCA_963277665.1. Taxonomy (NCBI): domain Eukaryota; kingdom Viridiplantae; phylum Streptophyta; class Magnoliopsida; order Santalales; family Viscaceae; genus Viscum; species Viscum album. Next base: position 691,738,887 of record OY728161.1, on the reverse strand, counting down.
ATTTCCTTGAATAGACAATTTGAAATCCCTCTTTATCAACTGAAGGAAACTTTCCCTTGCTTAAAATATCCTTACATGGATCACTTCTATGGGCATAATCATCATTTTCTATTCCGGCCCAACTTCCCCCTATATTATTAAGCTCCATTTGCCGATTGATCTCTTCCTGGATCTGAGAAGGTTGAACCATTGGTTCATGCTGCTGAGACCCATACTGAGGCTGCCCCAGTGAAGCACCCAACTTCTGACCCAGGTTACTGGCTCCTAGGCCCAGGGCCTGGATCTCCTGTTCCTTCTCCTGCAGGTCCTTGCGACTGGAAGTCAACAGGCCGCTGATTTTCATCCCCAAACTGGACACAATCAGCCCGTGCTACTGAGAGTTTCTTCTGCCCTTGAACAGATTTAACCTCTCCAGACCCAATTCCAGGTTGCTCCAAGCCTGGATCATCAACATTTACCTGCACCTGTACACCTGATGAGATCAGACCTTGACCCCGCTGCTGAGAGGCAGCATCAAACTCTGACCTTGACTTATCTGCTCCTGGCCTCTGATTTTCATCCTCAATCCGGCCACTAACAGCCCCTGCTACAGTTAGTTTTCCCTGCCCCTGAACCTCACCAGCCCCAGTCCAGGTTGCAAATCTGGATCATCAAAATTCACCTCCTCTTGAAAACCTTCACCTGAAATATCAGAAGCATTCCCCTTCATATTGCTGACTCCAGTCCCTGGTTGATCGCAACCTGTTCCTGCAAGACCCTGCCCAAGTTCCACACTTCCATTTCCTGCAACAGCCTGACCAGAGCCATTCCCAGCTCCAGGACCATTCTTTCTCTTCTTACGGAAAGTCTGAAAATCATGTCCCTTCTGCGAGAAAAAAGAGCAGACAAGTTTCATTCTGCATCTCTATTTAGATTGCCCTATAGACAGACACTTGGAACAAAATGCAGGTAGTTGTTCATACTCAATTTTCAAAAACAAGTCATCTTCATTTGTGGATAACACAACCCGATCAATGAGGGTGGAATTAAGGTCCACTTCTAGAAGAACTCTAGCAAAATGCACATTATTCTAGCAAAATACCCATAATGTGCCTCCTCAGTTGCTCTATCCATTTTGATGGGAATGCCAATTGTAGATGTAATGTCAAATAATATCCTAGGGGGGGGGGGGGGGGGGCTGGGTACAGGTGGTACTGGGGGTGCAGGGGGGTGTCAAGGGTGGGGAGTGGGTTTGGGTTTGGGGGGGGGGGGGGGGGTCTGTCCATGGGGTGTCTAGGGGGTCCAGCAGGGGGAGGGGCTGTCCAGTCTTAGTGGGGTCACTACATGTGAGTCTTAGTAGGGCTGCTTTCTAGGGGGGTGTTTGTCCAGGGGTGGGGGGTTTTGTCCAGCAGGGGTGGTGCAAGGGCACATGGGTGTGTAGGGGGTGCAAGGGATGTCTAGGGGGTCCAGGTGTGTCCAGGGGGTCCAGGCAGGGGGGGAGGGGTGTCCAGCAGGGGGAGGGGTGTCCAGGGGGTAGGGGGAGGGGTGTCCAGCAGGGGGAGGGGCTGTCCAGGCAGGGGGGAGGGGTGTCCGGCAGGGGGAGGGGTGTCCGGTAGGGGGAGGGGTGTCCGGCAGGGGGAGGGGTGTCCGGCAGGGGGAGGGGTGTCCGGCAGGGGGGGAGGGGTGTCCAGGGGGTGTCCAGTGGGGCTGTCCAGTTGGGGCATGGGGGCTGTCCAGTGGGGTGCAGGGGGGGCATGGGGGTGCGGGGGGGGGGGGGGGTGTTCAATGGGTCTGTTCAAGGGGGTTGTCCAGGGGGTGCAAGAGGGCTGTCCAGGGGGGGCATGGGGGTCCAGTGGGGGTGCAAGAGGGCTCTCCAAGGCCGCTTCACCTTTCCTTTTTCTCAACAATCTTGTGATCTAAACCAAACTCACACCAAATTGTTAGTATATAAACTGTAAAGCACAAAGGGTGTGTGACATACCACTTTTAGCATGAATTGATACCATTGCTGCATGCAACTTCCAGCTCTAAACCAGATCTGTTTTCAGCTCTAAAATATATGCTTTGTGAGCACACTTACCCCATGGATTGTGTCTCCCCTTCTTTAGGTTTGTTCTCTTCTTAACAACCCAAAACACAACCTGTTTTTCCTTGGACAGCTTTACCACCAAGGATTTTTCTTTTCACTATAGGTTGATTTTTCTTTCTCCAAATCACCTTGCTGCTTGGACTGTCCCTGCAAGCATTTTCAGTACATACCTTGCCTTGGGGCACCCCTTTCACATGAATCCTTCTAGTTTTAGGATCATGTGAGTTCTTCTCATGCTTCCAAGCCCTTTTTGTGTCTTTCCAGGAGGTTTGTGCTTTAGAACTAGTCTTGGAGTTTTTTTCTACATTACTCTCAGCATAAGAGTTTTCTACATGTAGCCCCTGAAATCTGTTCCTCAAAGGAACATATTTGTCGTTGTATTCATGTTGATTTCTTCCATTAATCCCTACTGAATGCTTGTAGCCTGCAATTGTCGCGGATGAGGATTTTGTTGGATTGGTGTTGCCCGATCTGGTTGGGCCGAATGCTTGTGGCCCGCAACTGTAGCAATGCTGACCGACAGGGGGGGTGTCCAGCAGGGGGGGTTTTCCAGCAGAGGGAGGGGGTGTCCAGCAGGGGGTGTCCAGCAGGGGGGAGGGGTGCTAAACATGGTCTGTAAATCTGATGTAGTTCAGTCTGTTCCTGTCTTATCTCATGCTGCTAAACATGTCAGAATTGGTGAATTGGTACCTGTTAAACCTGAATCTGGCAGTGCTGAAGATGTTGTGGTTATCAGATCAGATAAACTTGGTTATCAGATCAGGGGGCAGGGGGACTAGCAGGGGACTGTCAGGGGGCCTAGCAGGGGGCAGGGGGCAGGGGGGGCTGGCAGGGGGACAAGCAGGGGGCAGGGGGGGCTGGGGGTGGGGGCTGGCAGGGGCTGGCAGGGGCAGGGGGGGCAGGGGGGGCTGGCAGGGGGAAGGGGGGGGGGGGGGTGGCAGGGGGGAAAGCAGGGGGCAGGGGGGCTGGCAGGGGGACAAGCAGGGGGGGCTGGCAGGGGGGCAAGCAGGGGGCAGGGGGGCTGGCAGGGGGACAAGCAGGGGGGGGCTGGCAGGGGGGGCTGGCAGGGGGGCAAGCAGGGGGCAGGGGGGGGGGGGGGGGGCTGGCAGGGGCAGGGGGAGGCTGGCAGGGGGAAGGGGGGGGGGCTGGCAGGGGGGCAAGCAGGGGGCAGAGGGAGCTGGCAGGGGGGGACTAGCAGGGGGCAGGGGGGGTTGGCAGGGGGGCAAGCAGGGGGCAGGGGGGGGGGGGGGCTGGCAGGGGGGCAAGCAGGGGGCAGGGGGGGGGGGCTGGCAGGGGGGCAAGCAGGGGGCAGGGGGGTGGGCTGGCAGGGGGACAAGCAGGGGGAAGGGGGGGGGCTGGCAGGGGGGCAAGCAGGGGGCAGGGGGACAAGCAGGGGGAAGGGGGGGGGGGGGGGCTGGCAGGGGGCAAGCAGGGGGCAGGGGGGGCTGGCAGGGGCAGGGGGGGGGGGCTGGCTGGCAGGGGGACAAGCAGGGGGTGGCAGGGGGACAAGCAGGGGGCTGGCAGGGGGGGGGGGGCTGGCAGGGGGACAAGCAGTGGGGGGGGGGGGGGGGCTGGCAAGGGGACAAACAAGGGGGTGGCTGGGGGGGACTAGCAGGGGGCAATGGGGGACTAGCAGGGGGCAGGGGGGACTAGCAGGGGGGGTGTCAGGGGGCAGGGGGACTGGCAGGGGGGTGGCAAGGGGGACAAGCAGGGGGGGAGGGGTGTCCAGGCAGGGGGCAGGGGGGACTAGCAGGGGGGTGTCAGGGGGCAGGGGGACTGGCAGGGTGGTGGCAAGGGGGACAAGCAGGGGGGGAGGGGTGTCCAGGCAGGGGGCAGGGGGGGTGGCAGGGGGGACTAGCAGGGGGCTGGGGGGGAGCTGGCAGGGGGACAAGCAGGGGGCAGGGGGGCTGGCAGGGGGACAAGCAGGGGGGGCTGGCAGGGGGACAAGCAGTGGGCAGGGGGGGCTGGCAGGGGGGGACTAGCAGGAGGGTGGCAGAGGGGACTGGCAGGGGGGACTGGCAGGGGGGACTGGCAGGGGGGACTGGCAGGGGGGGACTGGCCGGGGGTGGCAGGGGGGGTGTCCAGGGTGTGTCCAGGGGGTATTTTTTTTTATGGATTTGGACACCCTATAGCCACGGTTTTAAACCGTGGCTATTGATTTATTGCCACGGTTTTAAACCGTGGCTATAGACATAATGCCACGGTTTAAAACCGTGGCTATAGATTTTTTCCGGCCTTTAGTATAGCCACGGTTGAAACCGTGGCATTAGGTATACAGCCACGGTCCAAACCGTGGCTATAGAGTTAAAGCCACAGTTCCAAACCGTGGCTATAGGTCTAGACCTATAGCCACGCCAAACTTAGCCACGGTTCCTCAAACCGTGGCTATTACCTATAGCCACGGTTTGAGGGCCTATATCCACGGTTTAGAACCGTGGCTATAGCCCGAATTTCCAGTAGTGCCAGTTGTTGTTTTTACTTAAAATGTTGTCCATTTCAAATAAAAGTGAGACACTTTGAGTGGTACTGGACACACCGTGCCTCATATTGAGGTAGGGTGGACTCATACATGTCACAAATTACCCATGTATCGTTGTGCTAATGTACCAACACAATATGAATACATTTGGTCGGTTTTCTGTTTGCCAGTTGTTTTTACATAAAAGAGTATCCATTTTAACCAAAATAAAGATACTTCGAGTGATACCAGCAACACCATTCCTTGGATTGAGGTAGGGTTGACTCATGCACGTCACAAATGACCCATGGATCATTGTACTAAAGTATCAACAGAATTTGAATGTGTTTGGTCGGTTTTCTGTATATCAGGTGTTGTTTTCCCATACAATATTGTCCATTTCAAATAAAATTGAGACACATTGAGTGGTACTAGCCACACGATGCCTTGGATTGAGGCGGGGTAGACTCATACATGTCAAAAATGACTTATGGATCCTTGGGATAAAGAATAAACACAATCTATACACATTTGGTCGGTTTTCATTATTCCAGTTGTTTTTACATAAAAGGGTGTCCATTTTAAACTAAAGAAATACACTACGAGTGATATCGGCCACACTATGCCTCAGATTGGGGTGGGGTTTACTCGTACATTTCACATATGCTCTTGGATCATTGTTCTAACATATCAATAGAATCTGAATGCATTTGGTTAGTTTTTTGTATGCCAGTTCTTAATTTCACTTAAAATGTTGTCCATTTCAAACAAAAGAAAGAAACTTCGAGTGATACCGACCACACTGTGCCTCAGATTGAGCTGGGGTTGACTCGTATATGTAACATATGACCCATGGATCATTGGCCAAATGTATCTACAGAATCTGAATGCATTTGGTCAGTTTTCCGTATGCCAGTTGTTGTTTTCATTTAAAATGTTGTCCATTTCAAATAAAATGGGACACTTTGACTGGTACCAGCCACACCGTGCCTCATATTAAGGCAGAGTTGACTCGTACATGTCCAAAATTCCCCTGGATCCTTATTCTAAAGTATCAACATAATCTTAAAATGTTTGGTTGGTTTTCCGTATGCCAGTTGTCTTTTACATAAAAAGGTGTCAATTTAAAAAAAAGACACTGCGAGTGATTATGGCCACACCATGCCTCAGATTGAGGCAGGGTTGAATCATACATGTCAAAAATGACCCACAGATCCTTGTGCTAATGTATCAACACAATCAAAATGTGTTAGGTCGGTTTTCCATATGCCAGTTATTATTTTTAATTAAAATGTTCTCCATTTCAAACAAAAGAAAGACACTTCGAGTGATACCGACCACACTGCACCGTGAATTGAAGTGGGTTTGAATCGTACATGCCACATATGACCCATGGATTGTCTTCAAAATGTATCAACAGAATACGAATGCGTTTGGTTAGTTTTCCATATGCCAGTTGTTGTTTTCACTTAAAATGTTGTCCATTTCAAATAAAAGTGAGACACTTTGAGTTGTACCAGCGACACCGTGCCTCGGATTGAGACGGGGTTGAATCATAAATATCAAACATGACACATGGATCCTTATTATAAGGTATCAACAAAATCCGAATATGTTTGGTCAGTTTTTTGTATGCCAGTTTTTTTACATAAAAGGGTGTCCATTTTAAACAAAATAAAGAAAAAACGAGTTATATCGGCCACACTGTGCTATGGATTGATGCGTGGTTGGATTGTACACTTCACAAATGTCCCATGGATCCTTTTGGTAATGTATAAACATAATCTGAATTCATTAGGTTGGTTTTTCGTATGCTAGTTATTGTTTTTACTTAAAATGTTTTCCATTTAAAACAAAATAAAGACACTTTCAGTGATACCGGCCACACCGCACCTCAAACTGAAGTAGGGTTGACTTATACATGTCACTTATGACCCATGTATCATTTTCCTAAAGTATTAAAAGAATAAAAATGCTTTTGATCGGTTTTTCGTATTTCAATTGTTGTTTTCACTTAAAATGTTCTCCATTTCAAATAAAATTGAGACACTTTGAGTGGTACCGGTCACACCATGCATTGGATTGAGGCGGGGTTCACTCGTTCCCTTCAAAAATGAACCATGGATCCTTGTGCTAAAGTATCAACACAATTAGAATATGTCTGGTCTATTTTTTGTATGCCATTTGTTTTTACTTAAAAGGGTGTACATTTTAAACATAAGAAAGACACTACGAGTGATACCAGCCACACCATGACTCGAATTGAGGTGGGGTTGACTCGCACATTTCAAAAATGACCCATTTATCATTTTCCTAAAGTATCAACGCAATCTGAATGAGTTAGGTCAGTTTTCTGTATGTCATTTATTGTTTTTACTAAAACTGTTGTACATTTCAAATAAAGGTGAGACACTTCGAGTGATACTGGCCACACCGCCCCTCGAATTGAGGTAGGGTTGACTCGTACATGTCACATATGACCCTTGGATTGTTTTCCTAAACAGAATATGAATGCGTTTGGGGGGTTTTCCATATGCCAGTTGTTGTTTTCACTTAAAATGTTGTCCATTTCAAATAAAAGTGAGACACTTTGAGTGGTACTGGCCACACTATACCTCAGATTGAGGCGAGGTTGACTCTTACATGTCAAAAATGAACCATGGATCCTTGTGATAAAGTATCAACACAATCCGAATACATTTGGTTGGTTTTCCGTATGCTAGTTGTTTTTACTTAAAAGGGTGTCCATTTAAAACAAAAGAAATATACTTTGAGTGATTCCAGCCACACCATGCCTCATATTGAGGCGAAGTTTACTCATACACATCACATATGACCCATGGATTGTTGGCCTAAATTATCAACACAATTCGAATGATTTAGATCAGTTTTTCATATTCCAATTGTTGTTTTTACATAAAACGTTGTCCATTTCAGATAAAGGTGAGACACTTTTAGTGGTATCGGCCACACCGTGTCTTGGATTGAGGCAAGGTAGACTTGTACACGTCACAAATGACCCATGGATAGTTGTGCTAATGTATCAACACTATAAGAATATGTTCTTTATGTTTTCCATATATCTATTGTTTTTACTTAAAACAGTGTCCATTTTAAACACAAGAGAGGAACTTTGAGTATTATTGGCCACACTATGCCTCAGATAATAGTGGGTTGACTCGTACATATCACAAATGACCTAGGAATCATTGTCTTGTAGAATCAATAAAATCAGAATGTGTTTGGTCAGTTTTCCATATGCCAGTTATTGTTTTCACATAAAATGTTGTCCATTTCAAAGAAAAGTGAGATACTTTGAGTGGTACCGGCCACACCATGCCTCGAATTGAGGTGGAGTTTACTCGTACATGTCAAAAATGACATATTTATCCTTGTGAAAAAGTATCAACACAATATGAATACGTTTGGTCCGTTTTCCTTATGCCAGTTGATTTTACATTAAAGGGTATCCATTTTTTAAAAAAGAAAGACACTTCGAGTGATAACGGCCAAACCATGCCTCAAATTGAGGTGGGGTTGACCCATACAAGTCACATATGACCCATGGATCTTTGTCGTAAAGTATCTACATAATATAAAGGTGTTAGGTCAGTTTTACGTATGCTAGTTGTTGTTTTTACTTAAAATGTTGTCCATTTCAAATAAAATTGAGACACATTGAGTGGTGTCGGCCACATCGTGCCTTGGATTGAGGTGGGATTGACTCATACATGTCCGAAATGACCCATGGATCGTTTGACTAAATTATCAACACAATCAGAATACGTTTCGTCAGTTTTTCGTATGTCATTTGTTTTTACATAAAATAGTGTCCATTTTAAACAAAAGAGAGACACTTTGAGTGTTACCGACCACACCTTGCCTCAGATTGAGTCGGGTTGACTTTTACACATCACTAATGACCCATGAATCGTTGTCCTAATGTATCAATACAATAAAAAAGAGTTTGGTCAGTTTTTTGTATGCCGGTTGTTGATTTCACTTAAAATGTTGTCTATTTCAAATAAAAGTGAGACACTTTGAGAGGTACCAGCCACTCCATGCTTCGTATTGAAGAGGGGATGACTCATAAATGTCATAAATGACCCATGGATCCTTGTTCTAAAGTATCAACACAATCCAAATATATTTGGTCGGTTTTCTGTATGCCATTTGTTTTACTTAAAAGGGTGTCCATTTTAAACAAAAGAAAGACCCTTTGAGTGATACCGGCCACACCATGCCTTGGACTGAGGCGGGGTTGAATCGTACATGTCACATATGACCAATGGATCATTTTCCTAAAGTATCAACACAATCTGAATGCGTTAGGTTTGTTTCTTGTATTCCAGTTGTGGTTTTTACTTAAAATGGTGTCCATTTCAAATAAAGGTGAGACACTTTGAGTGGTACTGACCACACCATGCCTTAGATTGAGGCGGGGTTGACTCGTAAATGTCACAAATGACCCATGTATCATTGTGATAAAGTATAACACAATAAAAATACATTTGGTCAGCTTTCTATATGTCTGTTGTTTTAACTTAAAACAGTGTCCATTTTAAACAATAGAGAGACACTTTGAGTGTTACCGGCCACACCGTGCCTCAAATTGAAGTGTTTTGACTCGTACACATCAAAAATGACCCATGAATCATTTTCCTGACGCATCAATACAATCAGAAGGCGTTTGGTTGGTTTTCCGTACGCCATTTTTTGTTTTCACTAAAAGGTTGTCCATTTCAAATAAAAGTGAGACACTTTAAGTGGTACTGGCCACACCATGCCTCGGATTGAGGTGGGGTTGACACGTACCTGTCAAAAATGACCCATGGATCCTTTTGGTAAAGTAAAAACACAATCTGAATATGTTTGGTCTGTTTTTTGTTTTCCAGTTGTTTTTACTTAAACGGGTGTCCATTTTAAACAAAAGAAAGACACTTCGAGTGATACCAGCCACACCGTGCCTCAGATTGAGGCGAGGTTGACTCGTACACATCACATATGACCCATGGATCATTTTCCTAAATTATTAACACAACTGGAATGTGTTTGATCATTTTTTCGTATGCTAGTTGTTGTTTTCACTTAAAATGTTGTCCATTTCAAATAAAAGTGAGACACTTTGAGTGCTACCGGCCACACGAGGTCTTATATTGAGGTGGGGTTGAGTCGTACATGTCAAAATTGACCCGTGTATCCTTTTGATAAAATATCAACACAGTTAAAATACATTTGGTCAGTTTTCCACATGCTAGCTATTTTTACTTAAAAGGGTGTCCATTTTAAACAAAAGAAAGACACTTTGAGTGATACCGACCACAATGTGCTTCATATTGAGGCGGGGTTGACTCGTACACGTCACATATGACCGTTGGATCATTTTCCTAAATAATCAACATAATACAAATGAGTTAGGTCTGTTTTCCATATGTTGGTTTTTTTTCACATAAAATAACGGTGAGACACTTTGAGCTGTACCGGCCACACTATGCCTCAGATTGAGGCGGGGTTGACTCATACATGTTACAAATGACCCATGGATCCTTGTGCTAATATATCAACACAATTCAAAGATCCCAGTAGATCTTAAGGGCAGATCTCATTCGATCCTTGGTCGTTTTGAGTGCTGTCAAGTGTGGATTGATGATCCGGGTGAGTCGAATCCTTTCCTTGAATCCACTTTCCGATTAGGGTTTGCACTATTCCCTCATCATATTACAAAGCTCTAAAACCCTCTTTTTCATTGGGATTTAGGGTGAATCATGAAGAGAGCGTAGATTGGGATCCGAGATGTCGAATAAAGAGTGTGATTGTCTCTAGAATCAATGTAGGTGGTCCTTAGCCTATCATGAATTGTTGCGGTGTTTTATATATGTTGAATCACCACTCACCCAATGTTGGGGTGTTGGGTCGGGGGGATGTCTGAGGTACATGGAGGAGGGTGGAGGGGGGGGGGGATGTCTGGGGTCCAGGAAGAAGGGTGGAGAGGCTGTCCGGGGTCCAGGGAGGAGGGTGGGGGGGTGTCTGGGGGCTATCTGGGGGGCTGTCCAGGGTCCAGGAAGGAGGGTGGGGAGGCTATTCGGCGGGTTCTCTAGGGTCCAGGTAGGAGGGTGGGGAGCTTTCTGGGGTCCAGGGAGGAGGGGGGCTGTCTGGGGGGCTGTTCGGGGTCCAGGTAGAAGGGGGGATATCCGGGGTCTATGGAGGAGGGTGGGGTGGGGGTGGGGGGGGGTGTCCGAGGTCCGAGGGGTTGTCCGAGGTCCAGGGAGGATGTGGGGCGATGGTCGGGGGGCTGTCTGGTGTCTAGGGAAAAGGGTGGGGGGCTGTTCGTGGGGCTATCTGGGGGGATATCCAGGGGTCTTTCTGGGGTCTAGGGAGGTGGGTGGGGGATGTCTGGGGGCTGTCTAAGGGTCTATCTGAGGGGTTGTCCGGGTTCCACGGAGGAGGGTGGGGGGGGGGGTTGTCCGGGGGGTTGTCCGGTGTCCAGGGAAGAGGGTGGGGGGGCTGTCCGGGGTCCAAGGAGGAGGGTGTGTGGGGGGGGGGGATGCCTGGGGGCTGTCTGTGGGGTTATCCTGGGGGCTTTCCCAAGTTCATGGGATGGTATTTACTTATTTTCTAAAAAAATTCATTCATGTTTTAAAAAATAATTTCATTATATCAACTTCTAATCAGACCAAAATTTTTCTAAATTCCACTACAAATTTACAATTTCATTTAAGTAGGGGGATTTAACAGGAAATAATTAAATTAAGTTTTATTATTTATTGATAAAAAAATAAATACAAGGTGACCTACTTAATCATACATATATTCAGGCATAACAAATCAATAAACATCAAAGGATAGTAATATCAGTCAAAAATGTGACGGATAAATCTGTCCCTCATCACCATCACTATCATCACCATCATCTTCACCCTCACAATCGTCCTCATCGTCATCCCCATCATTTTCCCCACCATCCTCACCCTCGTACTCAGCCTTGGACCCCTCATCACCCTCCACCTCTACCTCGACCCTCTCCTTGCCCTCATCCTCCATCTCGGCCTCCTCCTCAACCTCCTCCTCGCCATCATCTCGACCACCACTAGAACTACCACCTGGTGCACCATATATATAATGCATCGAGGACATATATTCATCACAAGCAGCGTTGGCCTCTGGTGGAAGTGTTGGACGTAAACCTTCCATTAGTTTCATAAATGTTGTGTTTTCCATAGGAGACTGTTCTGCCGACTTTGTGGCCCTTTTTTCATCCTGTTCATCCTGTGCCTTAACTTGCTACACCTTTGTGGCACTACCACTCATACCTGAGTAGGGATAATACCTCATCAAAACTATAATCTTCCCAGGTCAGCAACATACTCTACAAGGGTTCTCATCTCCCAACACCTGATGTAAGTGTTTGTTTGGCCCAAAATTGTCAGGTTCTTGGGAAACAAGGGCCTATGAATCATCCTGTTAAAAATATAAATAGATTATTAATTTACAAAATATAGATTAAAATTTTAATTCTACAAAGTAAAACATACAATCTACTACTGAGGCGGTTTATTAACCACACTTCCATCTTTCTTATTTCTACTCGATCAAAATAGTTTGGCTCAAGGAACACGTCTTTCTAAATTCAATTTAATCCTCTACAATGACATTGAATGTTGGAAACCATAATAAATTATAGGATACTAAAAAATAGTAATTGCATAACTAAAATTATATAATAACTTTAGCAATCGAATAAATTATGGGGGAAGTAATAGAAAGTGTAAGTCGTAAAAAAAGATTATAAATTGTCATACCTGCTGTCTCTCGTGATCTGGAATCGTAGTACATTCTAATGCGTGGACGTATTTCTTAGCCTCAATGATTTTTATTTCTTCTAGATGCATCCTAAATAAAATTAAATAATTAGTATTAATGAAAAACATGAAAATTTTCATTTAAATACCACTAATTTGATTAATACCGAAAATTGGCTAGTCGTCCAATGAGTAATCATCTGTCGGTACTGTTCTAACGAACAATCATCCATGATAGGGACTGACTCAATCTCTGTGCCCACTCTAGCATTCCAGATATTGTACAACTCATGCTTATATGCTCTCCAATGCTGGCTAAAATCCTTTAGACGTGTTGTCCGTGCACCCTCACCATCGGGGAAATTAAACTGTAGCTAACACCAAAATATTAATTCATATAATTACAAAAATTAATATATTGCATTAAGTACAGTATATTTTTAACCCATATCTCTGCCCAGGCTTTATCCTTTACTTCATTTGGAAGCTGTCTCTATGAGAGCGGACATACATTAATGATGTTATAGTATTTGGCAAGTGTTGCCCAAAAACTCTGACATTACTGCCTTGATTTTTCAATCATCTAAATATCTTCATTTTAGTCCACCAGAATCTACGTATGGTGGTTCCACATAGCACACATGCATGTACGCCCCCACCCCCGCCTCCTATTAGTAGTTGTATCTGTTATGAAATAAAAACAAATATTTTATCAATACATGTTATAATTAAAATAAATAATGGTGTAACAATTTGTTAAGGTTGTATAAGTATACATGCGGTAGTCTGATCAATGCGTGCCGCTGGGTCTACAGAAACTGAAGGAACAACCTATATATATAGAGTGAGTCCCAATGTTTTCTTTGCAGGGACAAACCCTGGTGGAGTAGGAGTCGAAGAAGATGGAATATAAAAGCCCATAGAGATAAAAGTAGTAGTAAAAGAAGATGATAGGGATGGCTAGACAAATGTTATATGGGGAGTAGGAATCATCATTGGATATAATACAGATGGGTGAAGAGGGTCAGATGTAAAGGGTGGTGAAAATATGGGAGGCCTAAATATCCTGTGTGTCCCTAACCGCACACCGGGATTAGAATGTGGGATGGATGGTATGTTAGTGAGAGGGGAATGGTCTAATCGGGTACACCAACCATATCTTCTAGCTCCCGTACCACCCCCATCGTAAGAACACCCCGAGTACTGGGACCACTACTAGGCTACTCATCAAATAATTATCACCTAATAGATGGATCCTGAATTTTTTTAAATAATTTATCACATGATATTATATATAATTTAAATAAATATATTTGAAATAAAATACTCACTTTAGACACTAGTGGTGGAATTCCCAGCTCAATCATGCGATGATTATTCTCTATAATCTTTTTTTGTCACCTCTCTTCAATTGGTTCCACTTCCTACATTAGAATACAAATATGGAAGTAAATAGAAAAGAATAACTAATGTGTAACCCAAAAAACAAAATAAATGAGAGGTAATAGGGGAATCATGGATAATTTAACTTACTATTGTTCTAGGTGGGATTGAACAAATATATAATGAAGTCAATAAATCGTACAATATGTAATAAAGATATTTAATTTTTAATTGGATGATCATTTACTAAGTGTCATCAGTCTATTAAAATCATAGAACATTGATTCTACCAGATTCATAAGTAGAGTAGCAATTGTCAAAATTAAGGAAAAATTTAATTTCTTTAGCTTAGGTAGATGATACCGGTTTCAATACACGTTTTGTAGAAGAATAAAATCCATCATGTTCATTACCTGGTAAAATGTTAAAGAGAGGTCTTAGAGTCATACAAAATTTATACAAATCACAGTTGAAGCATTGAAATGTTCATCGCCTTATAAAGGATGGTTTTGTATGTTTAAATACACTTCAATTCCAAATTATAAAATGTAATTCAAATAATATTTTCAACCAATAATCATTGAAAATTCACATAACGGTCAAGTTGGATACAACATATTTGTAATCAATTTGAATAGAACCGACCTTAAAAACCCAAATCGAGGTAAACCAAACGAATTGAGAACATGAATGGGTGATTTTATTTATTTCCCACCATATCTTCAAATTCACAGTCAACATTAACAATTGTTCTATAGGATTCATCAAAAGAAATAAATGGATTGGTTCCAATGGTAGTAGGGATGGTTTCAATTCCATCATCACCATCTTCAAAAATATATCTTGGAATTACTTCAACTATGACACCAAATTCAGGTCAAAGTTGGTCTTTGACATAAAAAACTTGTTTAAACATTTATGCCAATACATATGGTTCTTCGGTAGCAAGAGTGTGAGTCATATTAATTACTCAAAACCCACAATCATCAATAAATGTTCTATGTCTCATCATCGAATCAAACCAATGGAATTTCATCATCGTGACTCATCCATGAGAGTAACAATCTGACATTTTTTTCAACCACTCTATAATAACCCACATTTTCAGATCGCAGTCTACTATCTAATGCACTGGTATAACAATCTGTTATGTCAGTAATCATAACACCATCATGTTGTGATCTCATGCTCTTTGCTCACTCAGTGACAATAAATTTTTACCCATTGAAAACGATTGATTTACAGCCACGAACCACAGTATTAGGACCAAAAGCCAATGCTCTTATTTCCTCAGAGA
This sequence comes from Viscum album, assembly GCA_963277665.1. Taxonomy (NCBI): domain Eukaryota; kingdom Viridiplantae; phylum Streptophyta; class Magnoliopsida; order Santalales; family Viscaceae; genus Viscum; species Viscum album. The sequence continues at coordinate 691,723,882 of OY728161.1, read as the reverse complement.
TAGAGTCAATAGGAAAACTCAATACCTTCAATATAAATGAATATTAAACTTAATTAAATATTGATTTAATTATTTTAAACAGTAATATTTTTATATTAAATTTTAACCAAGCAAAAAACTCCTTGCTAGGCAAAGTATCCCTCCTTTTCAAAGATAAATAATGGTGATTTATATTTATCCTTGATTAATGTTACCTGTAGATAAAAAAATATGAATAGTTTAATAGATATAAATGTAAGATATAAATATTCAATCTAGTTACTTGATGTAGTCATCGAACAAATCACAGTTTAACCAAACAATGTGATGTGCCATCACTTTCTCTTCAATGATTAATGTATTCAATGTATATGATCCTAGAATTCCTCCTTTATGAGGAAGTGATGGAGAACTGGGTTCAATTTTCTCATACAGTTCTTCTTAATTTCTTTTTGGTCATTTCATTCTTATATTAAGATCAGAAAAAATACATTGAGTAGAAATCCATACATTCTTGACCCAAGTAACCGTTCATGATAGAACCTTTGGGATGACTTTTGTTTTGGACATAAGACTTTAATGTGTACATATTTATTTCAGTTTGATACATCCAGTGAAAAGAAAAAGGTCCTCTGAGAAGTATTTCAGTGGGAATATGGATAGTCAGATGCAACATGCATGTGAAAAATGATGGAGGAAATATTTTCTCTAACTCACACTAAATAAATGGGGCATCTATCAACATTTTTTGCAAGAAAGACATGGACAACTTCTTTGCACAAAGATCTATAAAAAAATGACATAACTGAATAACAGTCACCCTTACATTATTGGACAAATGATTACAAATTTATATTGGAATCAACTCATGCATAAGAATGTGATAATCATGCTTCTTCAAAGATTTTAGCTTCAACTCTCTTATGTTGACCCGTTTAGATATGTTGCTTGAATAGCCATTAGGAACTCTAATAGTTTCTAATACTTCTAGAAATTGTTTTTTTCTTTAGGTCTCATCACATAAGAAAGACAAGGAACTTGAAATTTATTTTCACTAATACACACATGATGTAATTATGGATTGATGTCCCAATCCACCAAGTCACGTCGAGAACGTAAATCATCTTTTGTCTTTCCCTTGACATTTAGAAGTATCAAAAGCTAAATTTCACATATATTCATTTGAATTTTTATTACGTCTAAGCAATGACATAAAAAAGTGGTTGACTAATAAGGAAAAAAAAATACACCTCTTCCTACAATTGTAACAGGTTTCAGTGGAAAGATTCCTTCTCTTTCCATATTTCATTTAACCCTTCCCGAATGAAAAAATAAAATCTTTAAATTAATTAAGCACATCAGTTCTATACATAGGATGAGGTGGATCATCAGTCTCTATGGTATTATCAATTCTTCGATGATTATTTCTATATGGATGTTCCATTGGAAAGAATACTCAATGTCCCATAAAACTAAAACTACATCGATGTTTCAGTCTTTTGGATCATGTATTCTTCTTACAAACAAGAGACGTCAGTTTTTCCTTCGTGCTCTATCCAGACATCATTGTATAGGATGAAAAATCATTTATCATCCACATAAGCGCAACCCACATCAGAAATATGTCTTTCGATTATGAATCATATATACCGACAACCACATTCCAAAGAAGTTTTAACTCTTTTATTAAAGGTTACACATATACGTACATATTAATGCCAGGATCAGAAGGGCCATATATGAGTATACTCATGAATGTGAAAGGTTTTTTCATACAAAACCATGGGGGAAGATAATAAATGTGTATAAAAACTAACCATGTGTTGTGCGAAGTAAGCATCTTCCCAAATAGATTAAAACCGTCACATGAAAGACCCAGACTCACATTACGCACGTCAGCTGCAAAATTAGGATATCGAGCATCAAATATCTGCCATGCAAATCCATTTTTAGGTTGAAACAACTCATCATTAGACTTCTTTCTCTCAGTATCATTCAATATCATTTTTATTGATATTTCATTAGACAAAAAAATATTTTGGAGTCTGGGGATAAACGGAAATTGCCAAATTACTTTCCGTGGAATGTGGGATGGAGTTCCATCCGATTTTGGTATCGAACAGGATGTGCCACATTTTATACAATCATTTTTTTGAGTGTTTTCCTCCTAGAATAAACTGAAGTCTTTTGGGAAAGCCTGAATTTTGTTTCAGGAAAATCTAAGTTCCTCACCTAACTTCCCTTGCATATAGTGGTTTTATGGAATATCTGAATCATCTAGAATTAAATCCTTTAAGAAGGTAAGAATTTAATCTATTACTATATTAGAAATCCCATACATTGTTTTCCCATGAAACAATTGGATTAAAAATTCTAGTTTTTTCACTTTATCACACTATCAATATACTGGAGTCGTGGAAGCATCATTTAATTTTCTCACCCTGACAATATCATGATTTTCATTAGATTCATAATCTGTCCTCATATAAATGTTTTCTTGAGTATAAATCCTTTATTTTTCAGGATGATGAATAAATGAAAACTGTTCATCTAACAAATTATCCATATTAGTCCTTTCACTTCGATCATCAAAAATTTTAGATTTCATTTTCTCCCCATTGTGATACCACATACAGTAGTTTTCTTGAAAACCATATTTGGTTATGTGGTCGATGACTTCTTCACAGCTCAACCAAGGTATTCCAACACAATTGGAACTTGGGAAGTGTATGCGACAACTATCTGAAGCATTGTGAAATGAAAAATCTAAAAAGCTCTCCAAATTGTTTTTAAAATCACTTGATATCTGATCGGTTTCATACATCCAACATCTATCCATTCTATAAAATTAATTTTTATAAATCATTTGGTCAAAAGAAATTCAATAATATTTAAGTTTAATAGAAAATATATTTATGTAAACGATAAGGAAAGGAGTTTCTATTTGATTTAGTGAACTATTAAAACAATTTATAGATATACAAATTCAGTTATGTGTGCCTAAATTTTATGTGTGACGTGTTTTTTAATTTTTTCACTTATCACATACAAGAACACCCATAGACCTGATAGAACATTGTTGAAGATATTACAAAGTGAAGTATTTTCATGAAAGATGCAGAATGTGTAAAGAGAGTATTTTAAATAATTTATTGATGCTAAAAAATGGAAATATTGTGAAAAATTAGAACATTTCAGAACTCCCAAAATAAAGTCCACAGAAAGTACCATATCACCCCACTAAAAAAAGGAAAACCACCTACCCCATTACCCCAACTGTCCCCAATCCTTACACATGGATCACCCTTATATCCATTACCCACCTCTAGAAAATATGACTAAACAAACCATTTACCATCTTTGAGTAGGGATACATCTCACCAACACCTCCATTAGTCGATATGATTCACTAACTACATAAAAGGAGTGGCTGTGAAGACTTCAAATCACATTGATTCATATAATCATGACACTTGAATTGTAAAAAAAATACAAAAAAAATCAAACAAAACTTATTGGGTATGTCATGCCACACAAGTCACCACCTGGTTTAGGTCAAATTAAAATAGAAACAAAAAATAATAGATGAAAAACATTAAAACAAATTTAAGACTTATAGATTTGAAATGTAGTACTAAAAATTTGATTGACTTCAGATGGATGTATACAGAGGAAGGAGTTCCCAACCTATGTAAAGAGAGGGGCCTCTAGTTTAGAATCCAAGGGGGACATCCCCAAGTCTTCCTAAATCATAATCACTATAAATCCATGGTAGATTTCCCCAAGGTGTTAAAAACCAAATCATCATGAATCCAAGGTGGTTTCAAAATGGAATTAAAATTCATGTTTTAAACATGAATCATTGGTTGGTTTCTTCAAGAAATTCCTAATCCTTAATCAAATAACAAGTACTCAAAAATTAAATTAAAATCTATTTATATTCATTTTCATTAGGTCTCATATAAGAGGCACATGCCTCAGGTCCCATTATGTGTTATAGGCATCCCAAATTATTCACTCATGTTCAATAACTCATTCTTGGAACCCCTATGGTCATACCTTTCATTACCCAATTAGTACCCCATGTCAAGTGCACCCCATGGGTGGATAAAGCTTAGGCTTCTACACTAATAGGTTGTTCATGGACCGTAAAGAGGTTTAATTTCATAAATTATAGACAAAAACATTTATTTTTAAATTTGAGATTAATAATAAAGTATGTCAATGATAATACACATCAAAAAGAAAACAAAAAAGGTATACTTTTAAGGGATAGTTAATAAGCCATCTTCTAAATACTCACAGACATCTACCAATCAAGTATTAGTCATTGATTCAATATAAAATAGTGTGAATCATTTGATTTTCAAAATCTGTAGAAATAGGGAATAATGGTGTGATATTTCTAGATAGTGAAATAAATGGAGAAAGGTTAATAATAGATGGATATCTGCTCATATTTTGGATGAACAACACTAGAAATGGATAAGATACCTCAACTCACAGTGTTAGGTAATAGAGTTTGGTAGAACACACACTAACCATGTCAATTAACTCAACGAGGGATTCTACGTTGGTATTTGGGAAGAGGTTGAAGGATTCTAACCTGGATGTCGGAGTTGCAGCCGATCAGACGGAAGACCTCGGTTTTGGGTTCACCTATGTGGGGGATTCTGGAAATCGTGGTAAATTTCTAGAATATGTGTAATTAGGGTTCGACGTGCTATATTTGGGAGGGGGGGGGGGGGTTTCCCAACAGTTTTTCAAAACAATTTGGAAAGGCATGGACTTTACCAATGATTTCTACAAACCTTTGGTAAAGGGAGAAAAATATGTAGATTCCTCGACGGTTTATTCAAACCATTGGGAAATACTTCACTTACTCAAACCTTACCAATGGGTTGAATAAAATGTTGGTAAAGGACCCCTATACCAACAGTTCTTTTGAACCATTGGTATAAAAGTGTTGGTAAAATCCAGCTTCCCAGTAGTGTCCTCCGATGGTGGCTCTCACTCCCTCAGGTGGTCTCCTCCCTCTACAGGCTTGCACGCGACCCCCCACGACCTAGTCTATCCGGTGCGCCACCTCCCTCCCTATGACGAGCCACCTCTCTCGCTGATTTTGTGTGTGGTGAGTATGTCCTCCCTCCCTTTTTTGACTTTATGGTTTCTCTGGGTGGGGTTTTACCTTGGAAAATCCTAGAATACAGGTTTGATGTGTAATATATTATTATTACTTTTTAGGGGGTGTGGATTGGCTCTTTAAGTGTATTCCTCCACCTCCGCGGGGTTTTTTCACATTCACATACCAATGAAGTAGGTGTTTCCATATATTTCCATTATGAATAAATCTTTTAATGCTTTAATAGTTTCAATTTATTATTTTACATGTTTCGCATACCCATGATAATCATTGTTTTCATAATATAGTGTTTTAAAATTAGTATAATTTGTTAAAAATAGGTTTTGAGTTGACTCTTGGTTTATGATTATATGTTCCTACAATGAATGTTCTTGATAAAATGAAAAATATTCTTTTTAGGATTTTTAAATATGATTCACACCCTGGTAACACATATGGTTAGTTTTTTGTGGTGTTTTCTGATTGATCGAATTTGTTAAAAATAGGGTTTGATGTGATCCTCTGTTTATGCCTATGTGAATTTATACTAAATGGTTGGTATAAAATGCCAATTGTGTTTGTTGAAAAAATTAGGTTATTTTGTTGATGTTTTACGCTTGGGAGATTTTTTAAAATTATATGGATTGTGGTTTTTTCATTATGAGTGTGAACTTGTAATTTATATTTTTTTGAAAATTGTAGTGGTAATTCTTTGAAAGTGGTTGTTTTTCCTTTTAAATTTAATGGGATGGTTGGGTTTGTTTTAGAAATCAATTTTTGTTTTTGAAGATGAATCTAAACAGCAGTTTGGGTGTTTCATGGAAGCTTGGGATTTTTCATTGGATTTAAGCACATCCATGGGTTCACTAAGTGCACAAATGGATGTTCCCTCAAATGATTATGGAACATTAAATGGTGTTTTTCATAACACCTTAGTTCCTTAAATGTCTCTTTGATTTCTAAATAATGTTTGTTTCCTTTTGTGATTTCTAAAATTGTTCTAAAAATGAGATATTAAGAAGGTATTCTTGTTTAGCACATGGAGTATATTTTGGTAAATGTTTAGATTAAGGGCCCATTTTGAATATTGGTGTTTGATATTGTATTGAAAATGGGTTGAAAAATAATTTTGGTATTTTTAATTAGTGATGTAAAAATTAAAAGCACATTTAACGCTTTTCATTTTTATTAAAGAGAGGGTTAAATGAATATATAACTTGACAACCCTGTTAGACATGGATGATATGGCATGTATATGTGATATAAGTAAGTAAGTTTATATATATAGAACCTCTGTAGGAGGGATAAACCTTTATCGGCCATCATATATGGTGTTTGTGTTAGGGGAAGGCAAGTGTAGGGACGACAAGTGTAACGCCCCGACCCCAGTTACCCAGATCCGGTGCACTATTGCATAACATTGGCATGATCACAAAGATCATGTCTCAAAAGACCGATTTGTTTAGTAGCCTTGAAACACTAGATACATTCATAAATGTTACATTATATCATAAAGTGAAAAACTAAAATAATATAGTCTCCATTTTACACACTCATATCCCCTTCAGACTATCCCTGCAGGTCATTCCTAAAATACTTCTTCACATCCTGGAAAAATTAAAACATTGAAAGGGGTGAGCTCAGATTCTCAGTAAGGATAACAATATAGCGGAAGTTTTAATAAATAAACATAAACATTTAAGGCAATGTATAACTAAACAAAAGCCTTTTAAATATGAACTTCAACATAATATGGCAAAAATAAAATGAAATAATTCCATTTACTTATTTACATGGATATTCTACTGGTCGAATAATCACATGAAATATCACTAACCAGTTTCATAATGATGGAATGCATAATGCCAGACTATCATAACCACGTAGCCAAGGCTTCGTGCCAAGACTAAAAATAAGATTTTGTCAAGGCCTCGTGCCAAAACACTAGTTTGTCTCATGAGACCTGCCGATGCATCGAGGAGCTATAACGGCCTCCACCCGTCACTTATTAAGTCCAATGCATTCCTCATATGAATAGGTTTAATCATATCATAAACCATAACATAATCATATCACATAACACATGCATAAAGGAAACATAACATTTCCACATTTCAATCACAAGATATCAATACAACACATTGATATAATAAAAACATTTTCAAAACCATTTTCAATACCAAAATAAAAGAAAATTAAAACTTTGTAATTATTTTTCATTTTAAAAAAAGTTATGGCATGTAGAGGAAGCCAAAACTCAAATAATGGTCACAGCGGTGGGGAAGTCGTTGTCGCCGCATATGTAAGAAAAAAAACTGTCCATTTGTCATTTATTAAAAATTCATTGTATAAAAAGATTCCTTTTGAATAAACGTAAAAGTCAAAGGGGTTTATACACTGTATAAATGAAAGTTGTGTATAAAACAAAATATGCCTTAATGAAAGGAGATTGAGACAAAGTCCTTTACAAAGATCATTTTTTAAAATTAAATAGATCTATTATGTGTATTCACTATAAGTACACATAAATATAGTACAAATACAAGATAGTACATAATAATATCATGACATAATTTGAAAGTAGGAGATTAACCCAAAGAACAGAAATTGGGTTAAGAATTTCCCTTACCTCGTGTTCAACTTCACTCGACCATTCTTTAATCTCCTGAATAATAAACCAGAGTTAATCTCTACTTTCATAAAAACCTTTTTCAAGTTCATTATTCCTTTTATATCACTTATTACAATGTTAAAAAAATTATGTAGTCATTTAAGTTAATAACGGTCGTTTTGTCGATCTTTGGTACTTGAGTCAACAATAGACTTCTTATAATTACATGTTGTCCATATGGAAAAATATCCATTATATACAGAATTATATTCATGATGTAGATATCATATATATCACATATATCCCGTATATACATTCATTCATAATAATACGTAACATTTAGAGGTATGAAATGAAATGCACCGTTCATGGGGACGGTAAGTCGTACGTACGCATGAACGCTACTTTCATTTCTATTTCATATTTAATGGAATTAAATTATAATTATATAAAGGTATACTATAATTACAGTATAATATAATGTATAATACCATTTACTCCATCCTTTATACATCCCACATATGGCATTAACGATTCAAATCACTTTGAGGGGGCGGTAGTTCGCACTTCCTAAAATTAAATTATCACGTTTACCCATAATGGAAATCATAAAGGTGTGCCATAAATGAAAAATAAGTAATCATAAGGAAAACATAAACATAATATATATCATGTATGATAATAGTGTCATCATAATGGCCACCATTAGAGGTGTTAAAAGAATATTGAACAATCATCGTTTCATGAGGCAGTAATTCGCCAACCACAGAAATAGTATGTTCTTTAACCATTTGACGAAGGTGTGTGTAACTGTAAATAAAATCCTTCTCATAAAAAAATCCAATTATATTTAATATATTAGTTTTTTTACAAAATAAAATAATAAAAAGAGTTTAAGGGGTTTGAGAAGAAAAATAAAACAAAATAACATAAGAGAAGACATTACCTTAAAATTGAGTAACTCTTTTTGATATTGAGCCAAAGGCTTCGTTGGGAAGACTTCTGCCCAAAGTGAGGCTTCTAGGAGTAAGAGAGGTAATTTGAGAGAGTATTTGGGTAGAGGTTGTCCGAGCCAAAAGGCTTTGAAGGTGTGAATAAGGTGGTAGTGGTGGGGGCCTTTTATAAGAGGAGAGGAGGGGCACTCTTGGAAAGTCATGAAATGTTACTTTATTATATAATGAGTTTCGAATTTTAAAGGTCCCAAACTTATATATTTAGAGGATAAGGTGATAATGGTTCTAAATATACTCATATAATAGGTTTTTTACAAGTGTAAGTATTATATTTTACATTATCTTTTCATTTTATTTAAATCGTTAATTAATGAGATAATCGCTGCATCATCATGGTGTCATAAATAATTTAATTTATTTAATGTCTAAAAATTATAAAAAAATATCATGATGTAGTAAATCTTTTTAGATTTATAATTAATATTTATAGTAAAAAATATTACTTGTATAACCCTATTTAAAAATTTCTTTATTAAAACAACTCATTTTGTGACATTTTTATTTTAACATTAAATAAAAAGTTTTTAATGTCATTTTCCAACCAAAGTGGCTACATGGGGTCCCAAAGTTGACCCATGGATTTTATTGGTCTTCCATGACTCATAATATAGGGGTAGGACAAGTGTAAGGGTATTTTCATATTTTTATAATACCATTTTTACCTTAAATATCACTAATTAGCTTTAATCGCGATTAATTAAACTTAAAAGTTACTATTCACCAAAAAATTATTTTAGTCCCATTGAACCACATTTTACTTTCTAATGAAAACCATGTATGTCGGATTTATGAAAATCAAATCACAAAAGTGGTAATGTTTCATTTAAACAAAAATCAGTTTTTTAACTACCACTTAGTGGTTCCACTATTCATCAAAAATTGAAGTTTTTCAGAACAATGCCAAAATTTCACCCTAATCTATAATTGATATTCCAAATTCCAAAATGATTTCTATTTTACAAAATTCAAAACATATAAGTTGAATTAATTAATTTTATAATTAATTCCCGCTGTCACAATAAATAGCGTGTTTTTAAGAAACAATATATATCAAAAGATTGACAATTGTTTATGTCCAATTTCAAAGTGAAATTAATTCTAATGACCACCATTGGATAAAATTGTAAAAATATATTCTAATTATACTTTAAAACCACTCAATATTATAATTTATCACTATAAAATATTTTGATTAAAAAAGTTGTTTTTAAGTATTTTTCACTATTCATGAAAAATTGGAAGTTCTCAGAAAAATGCCAAAAATTCAACATAGGCTAATTTTGATATTCCGAATCCAAAAATGAAGTCCATTTTGAAATATAAAATATATATAATTTCAAAAAGTGGGTATTACTATTCATAATGACTATTTTGATTGGTCGCGGTGTGTTAGAATCTCGAACTTGCGTACAATGCAAGCTGTTGCATTATTGAAAGAGAAGCGTATCATGGAAGCTCAGGGTGTTACATTCTTCCCTACTTCAATAAATCGCGTCCTCGCAATTTGAAATTTTTCTTTTAAAATAAAAGGTTGAAAATAGAAAATACCATTGTGGAAAACCCACATCGAAAATAAGGTTAATAAAATTTAGCCTTAATAAGAGGGTAAGGGAAATGAAAAAGTCACCACCAAATTATGATCTTGATAAGGAGAACATTGGTGGTAATTAGAGACATATAATTGGAGTAAAAATGTAAATATTTTTAGGGAGTGATTGAGGTCATCAATCAAAAACAAGTGTAAAATTGAGGGCCCCAAAGCCTTCAATCTATGTTGATTTAAAATATTATCAGTACAACAAGACATAAGGTATTATGATAACACATTTTTTTGTTTTAATATCCCTTTAATAAAGTTTAAGAATTAATTTATTCATAGAATAAGAGATAGGTATATATATAGTTATACTTGACAAGTAGAGTTTCAACCTTCAACTAATTTCTACCACAAACTCATCTTTCACTCAAAAAGAGAATAGAACTCAAAAATATTATATTTATCCTAATCGTACAAGGTTCAAAATATTAACACATACCATTTAGATTCGGAAAACTATTTTTTAATAACTAGGGACTTCTTATAGGATAGTGGTAGGTAATAAAGGCCTGTTGCACTATGGTTGTGGGTTCGATTCCTACAGCTTTGTCCACCACAACGGGTTATCTCCCGACCTACAGGTTGTCCTTTTTCCTAAAACTATAGTATTATAATATTCCAAAAATAATATTCAGAAATGTTTTAACCATAAAAAATACTATCCAAGGTTCAACTTAATCCATTCCAACCTTTATAGTTATCCAAAATACTTCTGTCCAACTCACAGTCCAAATTTTATAAGGAAGGTAAACAAAATGAAGATCCTTTTTCCGCGTAACAACATGTGAACACCTTCATCATGTATTCTTTTAAAACACTGAAACATCCCGAATTACCATAAATTTTTATGGATTACATTCATTATCTCTTATTCCTTATAGAATACCAGATATACTCCTTCTATCCAAAAATTTATACAAATCATTAATCAGTTTCAAGGAAGTTAAGAATATTCAATATAATGTATCCAAATCAATCATGTATTATTCCAAAATCACTATCTCAGTATCAGAACCATATTATGGTTTATGTTTCTCTCAATCATATATTTTCCAAAAAATTAACCTGCTGTGGAGTCACTTTTCTTGGTTCCACACAATCTCAATTCCTTGATGAAATAGTACTGCAGTACAATCCTTATATACTCCATAATTATTACAACAAGTACATCATTGATACAACAATCAAATGACAAAATTCTTTAATAACAACATAAGAACTCTAATCATTCATCCTCATCTGTGGTAGTATCACAACTTGATTATTATCCAATAAAATCATTTGGGGCATACTCTGATGATTTGGACATTGGTTTGCGTAGTGTCCCCACTCCTTGCAGATGAAGCATTGTACATTTGAAACCTTTTTCTTACCCTTGCAGTCACGCACTTGGTGTCCTTTTTCTCCACACTTATAACAAACTCCCATTCCCTTCAGGTAAGTTCCAAGGTGTTTCTTCCCATAGTTATCACATATTGGAAAATTCATCTTTCCACTTGTCCCTTTATCCATCATTCTCTCTTCCATTCTTTTCTTCTCTTGCTTCGCTTCAAATCCATAGGACTCAGCGAATTCTTTACTTATCTTATTAACACATGACACTATTTCTTCATATGTTGAGAACACATGGGAGACTATTTCCCTTATAAATGTTGGCTTAATACCGTGAAAGATATGAACCTTCTTACTCTTTGGATCATACGTATTGATGGAGTTCACATTCCTTCTACTGGGCGCCATTTCTATACAATGGCATAATCTATGTTATTTTATGAATTGCAATGAATAATTACAAACATTTAAAATACTTAATGTAAATTTAATGGTTTGTGGACGTAATCCATAATCATAAAAAATGTTTTCTTTGCGGAAGTATATACTCATAAACTCTTCATAATGGTTTGTAAAAAAATGAGAATTATCATAAGCATATCCCCCGGGAGTGTCGTAACCAAGAGTGAAGCAAGGCCCGCTGTCATGCACCAGTTCCCGTTCGAGTCTAGATCAAAGTGGTGTTTTCGGGTTTTACCCCTTGGTACATCTGTGCCAGAGCCGCCTCTACCTAATCGTATCCAGACAGCGATGTATTGCTTGGAAAACTCACAAAATCTCTATAATACTAAAATTCTAGAAAGTTCTTATATACTAATCCTCAAATTCTATCTTTGGGCTAGGTGCTCTAATCAGAGTTTATCTAAATCTAGCTTCCAAGTTTAGTACTAAACTGCCTCTGATACCAACTGTAACACCCTGACCCCAGTAACCCAGAGTCGGTGAATTATTGCGTAACATTGGCATGATCACAAAGATCAAGTCTAGAAAGACCGATTAGTTTAGTAGCCTTGAAACACTAGATACATTCATAAATTTTACATTATATAATAAAGTGAAAATATAAAATAACATAGTCTCCATTTTACACACTCATATCCCCTTCAGACTATCCCTTCAGGTCATTCCTAAAATATTTCTTCACATCCTGGAAAAATTAAAACATTGAAAGGGGTGAGCTCAGATTCTCAGTAAGGATAACAATACAGCAGAAGATTTCATAAATAAACATAAAAATTTAATGTAATGTATAACAAAAAAAAAGCATTTTAAACATGAACTTCAACATAATATGGAAAAATTAAAATGAAATAATGCCATTTACTGGTCGAATAATCACATGCAATATCACTAACCACTTTCATAATGATGGAATGCATAATGCCAGACTATCATAACCACATAGCCAAGGCCTCGTGCCAAGACTACAAATAAGATTTTGTCAAGGTCTCGTGCCAAGACACTATTTTGTCTCATGAGACCCGCCGATGCATCGAGGAGATATAGTGGCCTCCACCTGTCACTTATTAAGTCCAATGCATTCCTCATATGAATAGGTTTAAACATATCATAAACCATAACATAATCGTATCACATAACACATGCATAAAGGAAACATAAGATTTCTACATTTCAATCACAAAATATCAATACAACACATTGATATAATAAAACCATTTTCAAAACCATTTTCAATACCAAAATAAAAGAAAATTAAATCTTTGTAATTATTTTTCATTTAAAAAAAAGTTGTGGCTTATAGAGGAAGCCAAAACTCAAATAATGGTCTCGACGGCGGGGAATTCTTTTTCCCCACATACGTAAGAAAAAAAACTGTCCTTTTGTCATTTAGTAAAAACACTTTGTTTAAAAAGATTCCTTTTGAATAAAAGTAAAAGTCAAAGGGGTTTATACACCATATAAATGAAAGTTGTGTATAAAACAAAATATGCCTCAATGAAAGGAGATTGAGAAAAAGTCCTTTACAAAGATCATTTTTTTAAATAAAATAGATCTATTATGTTTATTCACTATAAGTACACATAAATATAGTACAAATACAGCATATTACATAATAATATCATGACATAATTTGAAAGTAGGAGATTAACCCAAAGAACAGAAATTGGGTTAAGAATTTCCCTTACCTCGTGTCCGAATTCACTCGACCGTTATTTAATCTCCGGAATAATAAACCAGAGTTATTATCTACATTATTAAGAACCGTTTTCAAGTTCATTATCCCTTTTATATCACTTATTACAATGTTACGAAAATTATGTAGTCATTTAAGTTAATAACGGTCGTTTTGTCGATCTTTGGTACTTGAGTCAACAATAGACTTCTTATAATTACAAGTTGTTCATGTGGTAAAATATCCATTATATCCAAAATTATATTCATGATGTAGATATCATATATATCATATATATCCAGTATATACATTCATTCATAATATTACGTAACATTTATAGGTAAGAAATGAAATGCACCGTTCATGGAGACGGTAAGCCGTACGTACGCATGAACGCTACTTTCATTTCTATTTTATATTTAATGGAATGAAATTATAATTATATAAAGGTATACTATAATTACAGTATGACATAATGTATAATACCATTTACTCCATCCTTTATACATCCCACATATGGCATTAACGATTCAAATCACTTTGAAGGGGCGGTAGTTCGCACTTCCTAAAATTAAATTATCACGTTTACCCATAATGGAAATCATAAAGGTGTGCCATAAATGAAAAATAAGGAATCATAAGGAAAACATAAACATAATATATATCATGTATGAAAATAGTGTCATCATAATGGCCACCATTAGAGGTGTTAAAAGAAGATTGAACAATCATCGTTTCATGAGGCAGTAATTCGCCAACCACAGAAATAGTATGTTCTTTAACCATTTGACGAAGGTGTGTGTAAGTGTAAATAAAATAATTCTCATAACAAAATCCTAGTATATTGAAGATACTGGTTTTGTTACAAAATAAAAGAATAAAAAGAGTTTAATGGGTTGGAGAAGGAAAATAAAACAAAATAACATAAGAGAAGACATTACCTTAAAATCGGGTAACTCTTTTTGATTTGAGCCAAAGGCTTCCTTGGGAAGACTTCTGCCCAATGTGAGGCTTCTAGGAGTAAGATATGGAAGTTGAGAGATTATTTGGGAAGAGGTTGGTCGATCCAAAAGGCTTTGAAGGTGTGAATAAGGTGGTAGTGGTGGGGGGCCTTTTATAAGAGGAGAGGAGGGGCACTCTTGGAAAGTCATGAAATGTTACTTTATTATATAATGAGTTTCAGATTTTAAAGGTCACACACTTATATATTTCGAGGATAAGGTAATAAGGGTTTGAAATATACTCATATAATAGGTTTTTGACAAGTGTAAGTCTTATATTTTACATTATCTTTTCATTTTATTTAAATCGTTAATTAATGAGGTAATCACTGCATCATCATGGTATCATAAATAATTTAATTTATTTAATGTCTAAAAATTATAAAAAAAATCATTATGTAGGAAATATTTTTAGATTTTTAATTAATATTTATAGTAAAAAATATTACTTGTATAACCCCATTTAAAAATTGTTTTAGTAAAACGACTCATGTTTGTGATATTTTTATTTTAACATTAAATAAAAAGTTTTTAATGTCATTTTCCAACCAAAGTGGCTCCATGGGGTCCCCAAGTTGACCCATGGATTGTATTGGTCGGCCATGACTCATCCAATAGGGGTAGGTCAAGTTTAAGGGTATTTTCATATTTTTATAATACCATTTTTACCTTAAATTTCAATAATTACCTTTAATCGTGATTAATTAAACTTAAAAGTTACTATTCACCAAAAAATTATTTTAGTCCCATTGAACCACATTTTACTTCTTAATGACAACCACGTATGTCGGATTTTTGAAAATAAAATCACAGAAGTGGTAATGTTTCATTTAAACAGAAAATCAGTTTTTTAACTACCACTTAGTGGTTTCACTATTCATCAAAAATTGATGTTTTTCAGAACAATGCCAAAATTACACCCTAAGCTATAATTGATATTCCGAATTCAAAAATGATGTTTATTTTACCAAATTCCAAACATATAAGTTTCATTAATTAATTTTATAATTAATTCCCGCTGTCACAACAAATAGCGTGTTTTTAAGAAACAATATATATCAAAAGATTGACAATTGTTTATGTCCAATTTCAAAGTGAAATTAATTATAATGACCACCATTGGATAAAATGGTAAAAATAAATTATAATTATACTTTAAAACCACTCAATAGTATAATTTATCACTATAAAATATTTTGATTAAAAAAGTTGTTTTTAAGTATTTTTCACTATTCATGAAAAATTGGAAGTTCTCAGAAAAATACCAAAAATTCAACAAAGGCTAATTTCGATATTCCGAATCCAAAAATGAAGTCCATTTTGATATATAATATATATATAATTTTAAAAAGTGGGTATTACTATTCATAATTTCTATTTTGATTGGTCGCGGTGTGTTAGAATCTCGAACTTGCGTACAATTCAAGCTATTGCATTATTGAAAGAGAAGCGTATCGTGGAAGCTTGGGGCGTTACAACAGGTAAGGTGAGTCACACATATGAGGGCCTCCTACTTACAAAGTTTATGTATATTCACCATGGGTTCCCAAACATATTTTAGATGATTAAGGGATGGTAGATGATCATCCCTAATTAGACGGGTCAGTAACCCCTGTATCTATTGTTAGGAAAGGTGTACTGTGCCACTGGTGAGGCTAGTTGATATTATCTTGTTGGTTATAGACCTAAGGGATTCACCATACACCGATAGGTGGTTCCAAACAGAGTATGTCCAAGTCTCTTCTAGGGATATTTAGAAAATCCCATGGTAAATTTTTATGATTTCTTTAATGTAATTTTTATTATTTTGGTTCTCATATTGTATAGTTTATCTATTTATTTTCATAACATCACTATATTTATTTAGATCAGGTTTTAGTTATAAAATAGTAATCTGTTTGAAAATGGAATGTGGCATGTGTTGGATTTCAAAATGAAAAGGCTATATTTGTTTAATAAAATGTGAACAAACAATTTATTTTATAATTTAATTTTCAATCTAGTACTAGTGTATAACTTTGGGAAAGGAAACACATGTAATATTTTGTGGTTTCTTACTAAGAAATTAGATGACACCATACTTGTACAACTCTTTGTCGGTAGACACAATATGTTTTGCAGGTTATGATTTTTTTTTCAGGATTATAAAATTCATGATTGATCTTTTAGACATTTCGTATTTGGGGGTGGTGACATTTCGGTAACATGGTGATAACACTTGTAAAAACTTAGTATAGTTTGGTTCAGTTTTAGTTTCAACTTGTTTATGTTTAGTTATATTTGTATATAGACCATTTGGGTGTTTGATATTATTATTTTTTGTTAATGTGTACATTCTGTGGTATTTATTTGATCTTAGTTATTTGGAAAAAACTGTTCCAATTTGGTTTATTTGATTCATGGTACTAGTTGACAACCTGTGGGGTTTGGGAATACCCTTCAGGCCATGCTGAGGTTCATCCCAGGTGACCAGTTTAGGGTCGACCCGGGTTAGTTCATGACAATGTCCATGACATAAAATGTGAGAAAACCCATCATGAAAATACCTATGTGAACAAACTCATTTCTCCACACTTGACTCTCTCATAATACATAAACTCAAATAAATAAATTAGATTGTGATATAAGACCCCAATAATCATCACCCACATAAATGTGCTCAACTTAAAATCAACTATAAGCATATCTTAGTAAAGCCATGAAAAAAAGGATTCTTAAAATTTAAAAAAAAACAGTTAACATAAACTTAAATTATAATAGGATTTAAAAAATATCATTTAAAAAAAGGAATCATATCATAATTAAAAATAGATGATGATATATACATCACCACATTGGAGATACACTTTATTGAAAAATATAATTGTAAATACGAAATTTATCACCAAACAATTCAAACATTATTATAAAATATGAAGTGAAAATTACATTCATATACATTTTTGATGTAAACATAAAACCTTTGAAAAACGTATTATAATGATTTCAAAATAAATTAACATTGAAGATACACAATTTCTATTAAAAAACATATAATTTAAGAAAAAATTATTGATTTTGAAAGGATGAAAAATAATTTTCCTTAATATCTTGTATTACCTTAGATGGAAAATACAAATCATACCTAGATTATTGAACAAAGTTTTTGAATGTGGGTAAGGTGAGTTATGAGAATAATAGAAAAAATTCCATAATATAATTTCCAGAAAAGTGAGGATAACATTGGTGGGATGGAAAATATATACGTGGAATGAAATATTTATTAGTAAAAATGGAACCGATTCTTTCAAAAGGTAAACATTTATGTTTGTTATGGAATTTTTTATTTGTTTTTATTGTATTTAATTAAAAAAATGTTTATATTCAAGTGTTTCACAAATTATATAGTTACCTTATATCATTTCACATATAATTTATGTTGTCAGTGTTTTATTAATTATATTTTCATATTCCTCACCCCAGTTTAATAAAGTGTTCTAATGTTTTTATCACATGTGCGTGTTACTATTTATGTTTCCGAATTTTGAATGTTTATAATCAGTGTTTTTTTAATTTAATGCAATAAAATATGATATTTCTTTCAATGTATTTAAATGTTTTAATATTATCTTATTGTTTTAATTTTTATATGTATAACACATATATCACATTTATCCCTAATATTAGATTTTTTGGTTAGTAAATTTTTTCACAAAGATAGATATATATATATACACACACTAAATCTATATATTTATATATTTATAGTATTAGAATAATATATATGTATGCTCTTATTATACCAGTTGTAAGAAAACATAAACCTTCAATCCTTCATGGTAGCATATCTCCCTCGAAGCTAGAATCTTATTTTCTTTCTGTCCACAGTGCCAAAAGTACGTCACCTTTTTCATCTTCGCACAACACTCATAACAATTCAGATATGCAATTGTGGCTTCCTCCTCCAACTGGATGTGCCTCTTCATCACAATGGAATTTCACTCCATCCATATCAATACTCTAGAGTATCATGCCTCTGTCGCATGACGCCTGTAACACTAGACACTGGAATAATCGGGCTGTTTGAAACATGTAGTGGTTGTGGAAGAAAATCCACCATCTCCAATCATAGTAGAATATTGGTGAAACTATCCATAGTAGAATCTCATACAATATTCCCTCTTCAAACCATGATAACATCTTCACCATTATCTTCACATGGATTCTTTCACTAATAGAACCACAATACAAATTCCATTTATGACAGTGGATGTAAGGAATCCTTCCATTCAAGTGGCAGTGGTAGAAGACATGCACATTGGCTTCTCCTTGGTATCCCCTTTCATGGTAACAATAACATCTCATTTCATCCATCAAACTCTATCCTAAGTAGATTCTCACCCCTTGAATGGATGCATGGTTCTTCATTGGTAACATAGAGCATCAATAGTTGGACATCTCTACACAATAGTAGTGACAATAGTAGAAAACGCGGTGACTCATCTTCATAGTATCATAATCTTCTATAATTCCTCTGTTTGTGATTCAATTTAATATCTCATACCATCAATTTTAAATTATCCAGCTGTTTTGTATGATATTTTTTATTCTATTCCGAAGTATAAATTACTTTATTTCAAAAATTTATTATAATTTTTTTATATTTATTAAATATTTTTTGTTGAATAATTTATTCATATTATTTTTCATATAGATATTGAATTATCAATGAATTATAAATGTTTTCAAATCCATGATATTTTTAGAATATTTCACAACATTTATGTGGTTATTTAATTACAGGTTTAATCTTCATGGAAATACACATCACATAAATCACTAATTTTTAATATAATTAATGTTCCATGTTTTATTTTCTTTAATTAATCTATTATTTAATTAAAAATATCTACAATCATGTTCAATTTATTTTTTATCTTAAAAACATATTTACATTATCTCCATATTAATTTAGTTTGAAAATGTTAGCATACCCACTTTTTAAAGTTTATTTGATATTTATTTTTCTTTCAATTTGTGATTATTTTTTTATATTTTATTGAATTTTAGTTCAATTATAAATTATTTTATGTTTATAAATACTTATTTTAGATCATTATACAGTGTTTTATTGATAAATTAATGGATGTTTTAATCTCTATTGAAATACATATCACATTTTACACTACTTTTTAATATAATTTATATGAAATGTTCTGATAATTTTAATTAATATAAAATTAATATTAATTATTAATTAACATGTTAAAAATATTTTAAGATATCTTCATTTCATAGTTATACTATTTCAATATTTTATTCCTATTTTTTATTATTCTTTTAACATTTAAATATCTTGTGATATTCATGGATTTATCTGAATAAATAAAATTGAATTATATTTAATGATTTATTTAATTTCAAATATTTTTTTTTATTTTTTTCAAACAAAATAATTAAATTAATTTCAAATCATTTCATATTTATAAAATCTATTTTATCCCTGTAAGAGTTCCTATTTACTCTCTTTTTATTTTTAGGAATTGTTCTAACAAATTAATCAATTGTATATCCCAAATATTTTTCTATATAAGGGAGTTTAAGGATGTATTGAATTATATAATTACATAAGATGATATATTTATGACTCTAAAAAATAAATATAATTATTACTCTACATACCATCAAGTGACCCTGTACACATTATTTTCCATTGATTAAGATCTCCTAATGAGAAATTTAATCTTCATTCGTGAGTACATTAACCATGAAGAGACACTCTAATCCTTACATAAAAACTATATATTGTTATTCATTATTCAACACTAACTTCTTCCTAGATTAGTCTATTTCTATTAACTAATTTATTTCTATATTATCATATGTGATGTAACTTTGGATTATTATTTTACTATAAAGAATCATTATTTCATTAGGATGTGACTCCCAAACACCAATGTTAGATTTTTTTTGTGTTTTAACTACTAAATTCTAAATGAAGGTCCTTTAAGGTTTCCACTCACTAATTCTAAAGTTAGGTTTTTAAGTATGTCACTCCTAGATTCAAAATTCAGGCTGTTTTGGTTTAGAATCCCAGATTCAAAAATTTATACTTTTTTAGATCTTCCTCAATTTAAGGGTTATGAATCCTTATAAAAAAACCACTCTACTGTTATTTTATAAATCTACTAGAAACATGACATGTTGTATCAAGTAATGACTCCCCTAAAAAATAAATCTTTCAAATTTAATATCTCATAGATTAAAGATATGTAAGAGTATAGTAGGTACACTTTTGAATGAACTACTATAAAAACACTAAATTCTCTCTATAACTATAATTTACATTTTTTATCCCTATGAAAACATTTTATGTTCTATTCTCTACCCTCTAGACCTTGTTCCATCCTTTCTGACATAAACTTTTATTTGAAATTTTTATTGAAATAATTGGTTATTGATAATGAGAATTAATTTCCCAAGAGTGGAAAAGTAGATACTAAATAAAATAGGGTAAATTTTGGATAAAATACTACTTGAAAATCATATTCATATTATATAAACTATAACCCAATTAATTAGAAATTATATCGATGAAACCCATAAGTAATTGGTAATGAATGAATCAAATTTTCTTTAGATAATGATAATAAAATCTGGTGAAATGGAATATATATTCCTAAGTGAAAAAATATGGGTAATTAATAGAACATATAAAATAATTTATGGTATATAATATCAATCATATCTCAAGATGTTGAAAATGAGACAATGAAACCCTTACCTTTACTCTTGATTTCTAAAGAATTACTTTTACCTCCTAGATTACAAATAAAACTATCTTAATGACTAATTTCAAAGCCATATTCATAATTAAAACTATTTATTATTTTAATTTTTAATAAATATATACATATATATTAGTTTTTTACCCATTTTCCATCATCGAGTGTTTATAGTTTTGAACATTTGTTTTAATTTCATAAAAGCAGTTTCCATATTTATTTTTCTCCAAAATTTTATTAATCAAAGTTAATTAAATTTACTATAATTTAGGAATTACAATTATTTATTAATTTTATAATTCCTTTGATGAGATTTTCTTTCTTTATCCTCAAATATGAAATTGACAATAAGCACACACAATGTATTTCTTAACCAACATTACATGTTTTCTGAATTATTGAGTTAAATATTAATGTATACATTATATAACCAAAAAATAATAAATAATTAAATATTTATATCATATTATATCAGTAATTACGTTTTCATAGTTATCCATGATATAATTTTGTGGCATTTTTCAAGTAGGTGGGAATACCGACCCAAACATGAACATTCCAAGATTAATGGATATGTATGATTGGATTTAGTTTTAATATCATTATAATACAATCATAATGGTAATATATATTTTTTATTAGTTGATAAAAAATTGGAATCCATTATAAGAAAAATTAATGGATATTAAAATACTACATAATGTGAACAAATTGTTTTTCCCCTTAGTTTTCATATTTTAGGTGGTTAATTTTATAAATATTGGTTATCATTAATATTATTAACATGTTGTTAATTTTATCTTAATAGAACATAATTTATATAATAAAATAAATATTTATCCTTTTAAACCATTCTCATGATTATGGATGAATGGAATTGGTGAAATGAGAAGTGGAAATCGATCATTCCATGGAAGTGGTAGTCCACATATATGTATGGTTGGTGATTTTTCCATATAATGAGGAAAATAAGTAATATGTATTATCATATAATAATAATAAAATATCATAAATTCTATAACTATATAATTAATTCCAAATTTGGACCATCCTTGTAGGTTGGTGAGTGAAAATGAAACATGTTTTGTCATGGAGGTGGTAGTACACACAATGCCCAACTCATGTTTTCATTTTTCATAATGAAAAGTGAAGGGTGGTTAATGATTGTACCTTAATTATAATAAAATACCATTAAAACAATGATAATTTTATTTTCATTATAATATGGTGAAAATAAATTTGATTAGGAAGAAAATAACATAATGAAATTGGACATATAGATGAGGGGTTAGAAATAAATACCACACTACTTGGATTAGCTACACTTTCAAAGGGATTAAGCCTTTGAGGGATGGTCCATTTATATGAAAAAAATTAATTATCATTTATTAGAGGTTTTAGGATATATGGGTATATTTTTCCTAAGCATAAGTGGTTCATTATGAGGGGAATTGAGGATACGAGTGTCCCTTTTATATCTAAAATGGGAAGACATTTTTCTAAATGCCGAAAACATTTCAATAATGGGAACTTAGTCACATAGAAAGTGGCTCCTAAATTTTGTAATAATGGATAGAAGAAATTGTAATGTAATTAAAAATCTTATCTAATAAATTAAAACTTTTTTTAATAATTTATTCCCTTTACATATTTTGTTACTCAATTTTAACATTCGGTTTTGAACACAATAGTTAGTTTCTACAAAGGTAATTTATCCTCTATGCCCAAAATTTAATGTCCCTTATTATATAATTAGTATAGTTTCTCTAGATTTTATTTCCATTTTTGACTCAATTATTAATATTAAAAAAACTAATTTCAAAATAATAAATATATAATGTATTAAAAAATATTTTTTGAAAAATATAATTGAAGTTCTAAAATTTCAAATATGGGTTTCAAAATGTAAACCAATTTTTTAAAAATTATAAATTAAGTTATAAAATTTATATTATTTCTTTAAAAAATCATCATATATTTCGAATTCATAATTATATATGAATAATGTCCAAAAAATCATGTTAATTTAAAAAGTTATATTTGTCACTATTAAAATAAAAATAAATTTTATAAATAAAATATCAAAAATTCATAAAAACTGTAAATAATAATTCAAAAAATTAATTTAATTTTTCCATGGTCACATCCTAAAATTATGAAAATTTATTTTTTTTAAAACAAAAAATATAGAGAGAAAACTTATTTGTTGAAATGAAATTTTGGTATATTAACTATAATTATTAATATAAGTTAAAAATAAATTTATTGTTAAAATACATTCCTATTATTCAAATAAAATAAACATCATTCTTAGAAATATAATGAAAAATATTGAAAAAACATAATTTTATGCATAAAGTAATTTAGAAAAAAAATTATTTGAAAAGAATAAAAATTCATTATATATCTATACCTTTAAATATTTGATTACATATTTATGTAATATTTATTTGTACATACATAACCTCTTATTCTATCTACGTAAGACCTATGAATTTGGTGCTTTATAGATATAATTTTGGTTGGTGGTTCAGCTAGCATGAATCTTTTGGAATTCTCCACATGATTGAATTTCTCCCATATACTTTATTATAAAACTATAATATCTTATGTATAGATTGGGTTTGGTGTAGGTAAAACCCAAGAAATAATTCCTCCCTTAAGATCTTGAAAAAAGGGGATTCATAAGTAAGGAATTCACTTCGGAATTCATTTTATTCCCACTTTCTTTATTGATTTTTTGATATAGTTCCATCGTTTTTATGAGATAATTTAATAGTTATGTTTTAATGGTCATATTTAATGTTAAAATAATATCATGGATGTCCATTTTAGTTAGGTATAGTATGTTAAAAATTATATTTAATATATTATTTATTTAATGAGAATATATAGTTAAATCCTTCATTGTTACATTCTCCCCCATTAAAAAAAATGTACCCTCAAAATTTTAATTATCACTTACTCGTGATGTTTTATAAGGTTATCTATAATATGACTTTATATTTTATTTTATAATGACGTATCAATTGTATCTAATTTCCTTTAAAAATTACAATCATAATATTTATTTTCTTCTTTACTGTTTGAGTTAAATACTTCTCTTGATTTCGGGTTATGACCAATTTTATTTTTCCGTGAGTTAATTATTTATATATACATAGAACAATTATAAATTTTTTTTACGGTGTAAAATTTGATTCTCTTTTTTTATAATCGCTACACCACACATACCAATGGATTGTTCAACATGGCTCATTGACATAGTGGTGTTATTGTAAATTTGATGTCAAATTATAAAGGCATTGAAGAATGATCCTCCTCGTCATAAAGCTCACTAAGATCCACATTCGGACCATTTATTTTCCTTTCCAATATAGTTTCCACCACATTACTGACCTGATATCTCTCAATCTTATCCCTCTCATTTGTCACTAACCTCAAAATATAATCACCCATTCCTTTCCCACTTGTTTAAACATTCCATTCACTTACCACTATACAAATCCCTCTCATATAATAGTTTGGGCGGACGAATACCTCTCCAATTCTGCCCTGGGAATCTCTTCATGTTCCCAAATAGGTCCTTACATGACAATATATGTTTCCCACACATTCAATATTTGATCATATTCTTTGGGGAATCTGCCTTGATCCTTGAAATTCTCTTAGACCCAAGGTCACTAGGTGGAATTATTTTCACCTAACCACCATGACCTGTGGGAATAATGATAATAGAGGGGGTTGTATTATACACCCACTATTCTCATGGTTTTTCTAACATCTTTAGAAATATCGAGGCATACACACTAAATCATTGAATTTATAGATGATAAAAAATATGATTCATTGATATTTTATGTATTTGATATGGAATTAATATCTCTATATGGATGATATTGGTAGTTATTTCTACCCTAATCCATTTTTTAATAGTAAGGACGTTTTGGGTGTTTTAACATTGATTAGCGCATACAAATTGTATCTTGAAATAGTTAATCCATTACCTCAAATCCTCTAAATGGACCCATAATATGATTTATATTCTCATAAACATTTATTTTGAAATGAAACCATTATTTTTCCTTCCAGGTTTGTAGTAGCAATGTCTTCCTGCAATCATGGTTCCAGGGTGCTGATTCCTTCATCATCAAAAAGTCTCGGGTGTATATTCTGCTGGCTGGGTGCTGGATCATCTTGCAAGCCTGGAATCATGCAAGTTATGAGGGTATCACCGCATCCTAACCTATGCTCATCTTCATAACAAAGTCCATGCTCTTTGATCTCGCTCATCTTCTCAAGGATGGAGAAGGGGCGGCCCCCCTCAGAGACATTTTGACAAACAGAGCTCCCCTCCCCTGAGCCCCTCATGGTCATTGGGTGCGTTGGATACCGCCCAGCTTCAGCTTCAAACTGAACGCAGATGATTCCTGTGGAATGGGGGTCATTCGTGGTGGAGGTATCATCAGGGACCACTCTGGTTCTGCAATTATGATGTTTCTATCTTTCTTTGGCAGCGACAACTCTCTACAAGTAGAGGCGGAAGCTATGCTCACTAGTCTTACTATTTGTAGTGAGAAGCATATTACCCTCTCGGCCATTGAAACTGATTCCACTGTTATTCAGCGTGCTCTGCAGGTCTATGGTACTACACCCTGGTGCATTGCATATCCTATCCGTAAGTGTCGCAGCCTCATTAACTCTGAGGTGGAGGTTCTTCATACGTGGAAGGAGGGCAACAGAGTTGCTGATTTTTTTGCCTCCATGGCCGACCCTAGTGATAGGCTCTCATGCTATTCCAGTCTCGGTTCCCTTCCTCCAGAGTGCATGGAATTTATCATTGGGGATACAAAAGGTCTCCATCATTATAGACCCCATGATCCCTCTCTTTTATGGATTTTTTTGTCTATTTTGCTTTGTTTCCTCCCTATCCTTTGCTTATGAAATAAAATAAATATCTTTGGTAGAAATGTGGAGGATTTATTGATCATAATACCCCTCAATTATAGTCATTAAACAATATCCAAATGTGCTATTGGTTGTGGTTGTTTTCCACACCTAGCATTATTATGATCCTTGTATATATGACATGGACTTGGGTAATGTCCATGTTTTCCCCACATATGTAATTGGATAGTTAGTGGTGCTTTTGTATACACATTTCCAAGTCCCAACATACTAATTGTCCTCTTTATTTTCCAAAAATTTTATGATGCCTAATTCCCCCTTCTTCAACAAGTGTTGAATCTTCCATTCCCCTTGAAGAAATTCGAATAAACCCTATTCAAATATTTTTTTACGATATATGAAATTAAACATTCATTCCTTTATCATATTAATTATTTGATATTTTATGACACTAAATCCTTCTATAATTTAGTGTTTCTGGTACATTTACTATGTTCACATTATTAATCATATTTTAGGATAGTAACTGGGGTATAATCACTAGAATTCTCACTCTTTCTCTTAATATTATGGGGTTTTCATTATTGTAATTATCACATTGCCCCTTAAATAGAGGGTTCCTTCTAATTCAACCCAATTCCAAAACCAAAAGTGTTAATATGAGTGATGAAATGTTAACTATATAAGAGAATTATCATAAACATAAAATGAATTTCACTTTAAAATATATTGTTCTTTTACATTTCAGCATTGTTCCATATTTCCATTAATTCAATCTATATCAATCTTACTTTGATCAAGGTTAAATTATGGTTGGTTATCTTGGACTTGTTAACCTAATCCATAAATTTAACTAGGGAATAAATCCTTTTTTGTGGGTTTTATTGATAATATGATCAACTAAATCCCATCCCCCATGTGTGTTACACCACATATATAGTTAGGCCAATTTATTGTGCATCAGGTGATGATTGAGTGAAAAACTAATAGACCCTTTTCATGTATATAACCGCTAGGTACATCAATGATAGATCCTACATCTAATTATAGTATCTAAATAGGTATATAAAATTATGGAAATAATTTACTCATGAATTTAAAAATATTTCATGATAGGATCCTATACTTATACTCATATATTGGGTTTTCACTATGGTCTCTAAACTAATCTTCATAATGCCTAAAATAATATAAAAAAATTATTTGATACCAAATAAGGTAACCCAAACTAAACATCACATAAATAATATAGTAATCCTATTTTTTAAATCATAAATCTCAAAAAAATCGTAAATCCCATTAACCAAAATATTTAATGATATGGATATTAGATATATAAAAATATTATTTTGTAGCATTTGTGAAATTTTTTCCCTAATCTTCCTCATATTTAACCTTTATAAAAATATGACATGATATTTTCATATCCATAACAATAGGAGTGGAATCATAAAATAGTGGTCATCATAGATGCTCAGTAAGGAAAAAGTATATCATAGTGTTTCTGATTATAAACTGGAATAAGAACATGAGGAAGATATAAATATATTGTGATTAAAGAAAATTAAGTTATGAAATTGATAAAAACACATATAAAAAATCATAAATCATGTGATCATAGTAAAAAAGTGTGGAATACTATAAAAATGAGGCATAATCATGAAAAAAAATGAAATTTCAGGTAAATAGAATTTATATTGAAAATTGATCATAAAATTATAAAAAAAATAATTCATAAAAAATATTAGCATATTATTTTTTTTGGAGAAAACGTTTTATATGCACACATATGTGAAAAAACTCATCAAGTTCATGACAAATAATGTGAGCTAACCTATAATGACTATACCAATGTGAATAAACTAATTATTCCCACACCAGATGATTTCATGAGATATAAACTCAGTCTAATGAATTTTAGAGTGATATGGGACCCCATCCTTCTTCATCGACACACATGTTTTCCAATTAAAATAAATCATAAACATATATTAACAATCCTATATAAGAAGAATAGGTTAACTAAACTTCCCATTAAAATCACATAACATAAGAAAAAAAGTTCATAGGATATCAAAAAAATATCATTTTACAAATGTAATAATATCATTATTTAATATATATTTTGATCAAAACAAAAATTTATGAGAGATGAACCATGTAATAAAAAAATAATTGGAAATCAAAACATTTTAATAAAATATTTAAACCATTATTATAAATGATGATGTGAAAATTATGTTTTAAAAAAATTAATGCAGGAATGATAATAATTTTTAGTATTTTTTAAGGATTTAAAAATAAAATATCCTTGAAATTAAATAATGGTTATCATGGAATATGTAGTATAATATAGAGCATTTGATTTTAAAATTTTGGAAAACCCATTTTTTATATTTTAAAATACCATTCTTTGAAAATACACATCCTAGAAATAGTATCAAAAAAATAATTTTGAAAAGGGGTAAAGTGAATTATGAGATTACTTAAAAAATATTAATATTACATTTTCCAAAAATAGTGGATAAAATTAGTAAGAATAAAAATAATTACGTTGACTAAAAGAACCATTAGTAAGAATGGGAGTTATTCGTGCCAAGAAAATACTTGTATTCTGGATAAAAATTTATCAGATAATTTTTTATTAACTAAGAGAAGTAATTTACCAAGATAAAAAAGTAGATATAAAATAAAATATTTATAATTTAGTATAAAATAATACTTGACAAGTATAATACTATTAGAAAGTCTATAATCCAATAAATAGAAAATTTATTCGATGGAACTCTTAAAAAATATAAATGAAATAAACCAAGTATCATGAGAGACATATCATGATATGGACATAAAAAAATAATTAAATGGATGTTTTTTTTTCAAAATTGAATGTAATTATTTGTTGAATAAATAAAATAAAATATGTAATTGAACCTAATATCAAATATATTCTACCGAGTTGAAAATGAGACAATGAAACCATTACCTTTACTCTTGATTTCCATGAATGTTATCTAACCCCATTTATAAAAAATATTAATACCTTAATAAATTTTTTTAAAAATAAATCTATACCTTAATATATTTATGATTTTCACTTATAATTAATATGTACATATATAATAGTTAGTTTTTACCAATTTTCCAACATCTGGTGTTTATAGTTATGACAGTTTGTACAGGTTTTGTAGGAGTGATAATGATATTCATTTTTCTCTAAATTATCATAATTTTAAGTTCATTAAAGACTCTATAATTTATGAATTATAATTATTTATTATGTTTTTATTTATATTTATTATTTTTTCATTCATTATCTGTGAAAATAAAAGCAATAGTAAGCACAATTTAGAGATTTTCAGAACCAATTTTTTTTTTTAATAATTATTGAGTTAATTATTGAGTTAAATATTGATTTAGACATTCTAGAAATAGAATAATTATTTAAATATTTATATCATATTATACAATTAATTATGTTTTAATGGTCAAAGATGGTAAATTTTTTTCTATTGTTCAAGTAGGTCATCAAACAGACACCAACGTGAACATACCATGATTAATGGCTGAATTTAAGGTGATTTAGTTGAAATATCATTATATTTTAAGAATAATGACCATATTCAAGGTTTATTATTTTGATAATTATGAAATTTAAGGAATTATTGGAATAGGTAATGGATATTAATGTATTACATAATACGAATGATTTTAACGCATATTTATCATTCATATTATTAATTAGATTTATAATTTTTATTTAAAAAAAATATTAATATCAAAATAATAATATTTATTCATTAAAAATACACTCATGTCCATCAATGTAATGTGGCTATGAAATCAAAAATTGAAATTGACCATTCTATGGAGGCGGTACTCCACACATATGCATAGTTGGGGACATCATTTTGAATAGAATTGTAAAAAAGGATTAATTTGGATTAGGAATTTTCAGTATAAAATAATTCATATATCTCATATAATATATTAAATTTCATTTTATGAACTTTCTAGTAAGGTGTTTCTGTAAAATGAAACATGTTGCGTCGTGAAGGTGGTAGTTTACACACCACACGATTAAAATTTTCATTTTCCTCAATGGAAAAGGGGAGGGTTTAAAATGACAACAAGATAAATATAATGAACTAATAGTATAATAATGATTATTTTTTTCCATTATAATTTTGTGAAACTAAATTTTATAAATAATAAATTCAAATTAATAAATAGTAAAGAAGGTGGACCGATTAGAAATATGAACATTACTACTTGGATTATTTACATTGATAAGAGGATTAAACCTTAGAGGGGTGTTACTTATATAATACCAGAAACTTGTTAATGTGGATAGGTGTGTTTAAGAGAGTGTTGGAATATTTTTGGGTAGAAATTAAGGGTATTTAGTATGAGAGAATGTGAGGATAGGAGTACAAATTTTATAAGTGAAAAGGGATTACATTTTTGAAAATACCCAAAACATATCTATAATGGTAAGTAACTGTCAAGAAAAGTGGATCTAAAACTAATAAATAAACAAGGTGAGAATTGATAATTTTGATCCAAAACACAAACACTCATTTAAAAATATTTTTTAACATGTTATACTCTCTACCTATTAGGTTCCTCATTTTTACAATTTTTGTTTTACCAATAGTAACTTATTTCATCATTTGTAATTTATCTTCAATTCCTAAAAAATAAAATCATTCTTATTATAAAATTTTCACCAAATGATTCCAAATTTTAAATCAATTATTTTATTCAATTTTTACAATAGATAATTTTTTTTGAAAATACAAAAATAATAATGTATTAATTTTATTTGAATAATATAAAATATGTTTTAAAATGTTGAAATTGGTTTTTAAATTAAAAAAACATTTATAAAATAATAAATTCATTTTTAAAATAATTTTTTGTTCTTAAAAAATGATTTCATAAATTTAACATTAATTCTTATGTAATAATAATTTCATAAAATTCACTTTATTTCTAAAAATGGTATTTTTAACTATTCACATAATATTCATTTTTAGAAAAATATAAAAAGTCATCTTGAGATAATATTTCCATTGAAAATCCAAAATGAAATTGATTTTTTATAATTATCATCCTAAAATTTATAACTTGTATTTTTTTAAAACATGAAATATAGAGAAATATTTTTTTGTAGAAAAAATATTTTTGGTATACTAAATTTTTTTCAAATAAATTACATACTAATGAAGTGTTAATACATCTTATTGTTATTAAATAGAAATAAACATAGTATCATGAAATAAAATTATAATTTCAGAAAAATTCATTTTTTAAGCATAATGTGAATTTAAATTAAATAACTTTTTAAAATGTATAGAAAATTCTGATATATCAATAGAAATAAATATTTTTTTACATTTTGATATAATCATAAAATATACTTACATAACTTATTATTTTCATTGTATAAGGCTGAATAATCATGAATATTCTGGTCGAAGTGTTGGGTTGTCATTCTTCATGTATGAAGATTATGGAAATCACTATGATCTTGAGCTTATTTGATATATGTTTTTTATCTAACCATAATTTCTCATGTTTGACTTTTTCTTGGTCTAGGGAAAACCCTAAATACACTACCTTTTTTATGAACTTATAAAATAGGCTTTATAAGAAAGAATTTCACTTCCACATTAAATTTAATATAATTTTTTATTTACTTTTTGATATGGTAACTTCATTTTTATTCAAACTAATTTAACCGTTATTTTTAATGGTCATGTTTAATATTAAAAATATACCACGGTTTTTCATTTTATTAATGTATGGTGTTTAAAATATTTTATTTGATATATTATTTATTTATGGAGAATATCAAATAAAATATTGATTCCTTAAATCCACCCCAAGTAAAATAAATTTCATCTTCATGGTTTTAATTATACTTACTAAAAATGATATCTAAGGGTTTAATGACACCCTTCAAATGAGCATTATAAGGGTCGAAGATATACTCTAATCATAAGTATTATTTTATTTAAAAAAGAATAGAAGGGGCAATATGGCTACATGAACATCAGGCAACTGGGTACACATATGTCATGATCCCCAGAAGGAAACATGATTACATGATCCTATG
Source organism: Viscum album (assembly GCA_963277665.1). Lineage (NCBI taxonomy): Eukaryota > Viridiplantae > Streptophyta > Magnoliopsida > Santalales > Viscaceae > Viscum > Viscum album. The sequence goes on along the minus strand of OY728161.1, from coordinate 691,691,303 downwards.
ACATCACACATCCAGATAGATGCATGAGAATCACCAAGTCCCCTTATAAAATAAAACTAAAATTGGAATTATATTCTTACAATGGAAGGGACGGTGATTTTCAGGCATCGGGACTATACAACTCACCTAATCTATTCAATGATAATGAGAGATCCCTAGAGCCTTGTCATTTTTTTTGTCCAAAAGCCATTGGGTATGTCAACTTCATCATGTGATAACCCTAAGACATGTTCATTCAATCATGTGATTCCCCTTCATATCCACAAACAAGCGGAGCGATATTCCATGTAAATTCTTCAATTCCATCACAAGATCCATTATTAATCATGTGATTCCCTAATGGAAAACAATTGGATAAAATATAATGGTTTTGGGAAATAGAAAATAAGAAGGTGGGAATGTCATAAACCTCATGCGAAAGGAAATTACACTACTTTTTATGTGAACGGTGGATGAATTCTTCATGATTAGTCCATTGATAACTTGAGAGACATATATAAATGTTGTCCTCTTTATGCAAGGGTTTATAGAAGTGTCACTTCTATCATGTGAAGGATCTCAGACATTTCCACTTGATTATATAAAGACTTGATAGAAACTATAAGGGTGAGTACCATATGAATTGTAATATAAAATCTGAAATATGAGAAACCATTATTTAAAGGTGTGTTATGTTTTTTTCATACGAGGGACCTATGAAGATACAACTTGATATCACAAAGGGCCCTGGAAAAGACTCCCTTGATCATCTTAAAAACTCTTGGACATGAATCTTGTTCTCATGAAGAATCCCTCACATGTAAGCATAATCTTTTAGAGGCCATTTTCCATCATGATTTTTTTATTAAATAAATATTTTGCAAGAAAAGGTTACAATAAATATTGATATTATGTAATGATGTAAAAATTTATTTTTATCACACAACATAAATATGATTCCCGGGATGCCTTATGGTAGGTTCCTGTGAAACTTGTGATGTTCCACTGACTTAATCCCTTATATATAACATACACACCATGGTAATATTTGTATATACAGAGTAAAGTGGCCTATAAATTACTTCCCCCGAGAATAAATAAGACACAAATAAGAGAACAAAGGAAAGAGTGGACGTATCTATGTAAGAATCCATTCCAATAGAGGGACTTCTACCTGGTAAACCCGAGGAACAACTTAATGGATTCCATGGAATGTATATATGCTTCAATCAATCACCATATTGATCATGTAAATGACTCATGATGCAGCTATTGGATTAGGAAAATGGATTTATGTAACACCCCAAGCTTCTATGGTACGCTTCTCGTTGAATAATGCAATAGCGTGTGTTGTACGCAACATCGAGTTCTAACACACAACACAACCGATCAAACTAACAGTTATGAAAAGTAATACCCACTTTTTGAAATTTTATAAATTTTATCTCTCAAAATGGACTTCATTCTTGGATTCGGAGTATCGAATTTAGCCTAAGGTGAAATTTTGGTACTTTTCGGATAACTTTAATATTTTGATGAATAGTGAAAATTACTAAATTTTAATTAAAAACAACTTTTTTTAATCAAAATAATTAATAGTGATAAATTATGAATTTGAGTGGTTTTAAAGTATATTTAGAATATGTTTTTACCATTTAATACAATTTTGGTCATTGGACATAATTTCACAATTAAACCGAACATAAACAAGTATCAATCTTTTGATAGTTATTATATCTTAAAAACACGCTTTTTGTTTTGACAGCCAGAATTAATTTTAAATTAATTTCTGCCACTTATGTGTTTTGAATTTGGAAAAATGGATTCAACATTTGGAATCAGGATGTTCAAATTATGTAGATAGGTAAATTTTATTTTTAGACATTTTGAATAATTATTTCGGTAAATATTTTATTTACCATGGTTAAAGGGTAAATCCGGTAAATAAGGGTTAAAAAAAATCATATTATAATAATAAAAAAATTACCCTAAAACGTGTCATAACCTTATTGGTTGATACATGTCCGACCATGGGAATCTTTGGGTCGATTTTGGGATCCCATGGTGCCACTTTTAAGTGATAGGGATACTTTATTTTAATTAAGTTAAAATGAATACATAAATGACACAAGCATATATATTTTAGAAAAACAATTTTTACATAGGGTTATATATGTTGTATTTTTAACTATAAATATTCATTAAAAATATAAAAAGATTTCCTACATAATGGTGTTTTATTTATAATTTTTAGACATTAAATAATTTAATTTATTTATGACACAATGGTGATGCAGTAATTATCATAATAGTGAAAACTTAAAATGATTAATATTGTAGATACCCAAATAAATTTGATTTTAGACTTTTTATGAATTACATTAATTTTCTAGGTTAACATGACATGTTAGGAATGATTTAATTAACTTTTTTCTATGTAATCATTCTGTTATGATTTTTAAAAAAATCAATTATTAAATAGTGTCAAAATTAACATAAAAGAGTTTTTAAAACAAATATTATATTATTAATTGATATTAAATTCCTAAAAATATAAGGTTCTTCCAAGATACTTATATAATGGTATTTGTATCATTAATGGGACAATTGGGGGTATATTGGATGTATATAGTATGTTTATTAACCATATAATATAAAAATACAAAGAGACATTGTAAAAGTGAAACTAATTAACTAAGAGTTAATACTTAAAGATAAGGTTAGTATAATGACTCAAACCTGTCTAAATTATATTTTTTGAGTGTTTTTCTACCTATCCCAACCTTAAAATTTAAATAATCCACTTTGGAGCCATTATAAACCGAATATGAATTTATTATAAAATAATATTTCTAGCTTTTCCAAAGGTTCCCATCACCCCTCTTATCAAAGGGAACTCCCCCTTATCATTAATTCACACCTTCAAAGCCATTTGGCTCGGCCAAAATCTACCCAAATACTCTCCAAACTTCCCTCACTTCATTCTAGTGGCCTTAATTTAGTCATAAATATAACCTAAGAGCCCTTTTGATCAAATCAAAAGGAAGAACCCGAAGAAGAGGTAATGATTTCACCACCTTTTTCCAAGTTCCTTTCTTCTTCCACTTCTTCCTTATTTTTTATTACCATTATAAAATAATAAATCCAGTATCTTATATATACTGTGATGTTATTATAAATATGGTACAACCATATTCAGTATTCTATCCATCCTTTTAATAACATGTCACCATACGTGCGTACATACGGATTACCGTCTCCACGTCGTGGTGTAATTGTTATTCAATAAATTATTATTTGGATGGGTATAATAATGATGTGTAACTCATGTAAATAATAAATATAACATGATAATAATTCTGAATATATCATATAACATCCAATTATATATTATTTTAATATCAAAAGAATGATATTGTCGCTCGTGCGTACGTACGGACTACCGTCTCCACGAACGCGATGAGATTCATTTTCCATCTTATCCATTCAAGTATAATTATTATTTTATGATTTAAAAATAATGTTTACAGACTTGATATCATTATGGATATTAATAAGATACAACATAGCCATTACAAACATGTCTAACGTAACAAAACATATAAAAGAAAACGAGTAAGTTAACACCCGAAACAACGATAATACTAGGATATTATTAACAAATAAATGTTAAAAGATCATATGTGATATCATATTAATGTATATGATTCTTGTATAATTTAATAACAATTATTTAAACATTATACAGGAGGTTAACCTACCCCCAACCAAGGAAAATTACAAGGTAAGGGTTTATTTCTCAATCTCTTTATTATCCGAGAATGTTTATACGTAATAATATACTGGGATCTCTTTATCATCCACATCCATGTTTCTTAAAAATGTATTTCAAAATATTTTTACTATTTAAAAGAATATGGGTTAAAGTCATTTATACACTTTTTTGACTTTTTATAAGTGTTTTATAAAGGAATATTTCTGTCGTTTTCCAAACAAGGTGCTTTTTAACCTTTTCGACAGAATTATGGAAAGAATGTTTTTTAACTTATATGGAGGGTACGGCTATTTTCCGCCATTATAAAATCTTCGAAGCTTCCCTTACAAGCTTATAATAATATTTTCAAATAAAATGTTTTATTTTATAAATATATGACTCTTAAATTATTTCAAAATAGAAAGAGATATTTCTTTAAAAAGAGTTTTGATTTCATCTATGTCAACATCCTTTGATGGATTTTACGCTTATTTGAAGTTGATTTATTATGATACAATACTTCTATATTGTATTGAAGGTTTTGTGATATGTTTGACTATGGATGTGCTATTTCTATACCATTCATGGTTTATGGTGAAAGTATTGAGATTTCGTATGCTAGTTTTAATACGAATGTTTATGTTATGTTTAAATTTTTTCATATGGGAATGAATTGGACTTAATATGTGACGGGTGGAGCCCGCTATAGCTCCTCGATAAATTGGTAGGTCTCATGAGACAAAATAGTGTCTTGGCACAAGGCCTTGGAAAAATCATATTTATAGTCTTGGAATGAGTCCTTGGCTATGTGGTTATGATAGTCTGGCATTATGCATTCCATAATTATGAAAGTGGTTATTAATATTTCATGTGATTATTCGATTAGTAGAATATCCATGTGAATAAGTAAATGGCATTATTTCATTTTATTTTTCCATACTATGTTGAAGTTCAAGTATAAAAGGCTTTTGTTTTAGTTATACATTGCCTTAAATGTTTATGCTTATTTATGAAAGTTTTCGCTATATTGTTATCCTTACTGAGCATCTGAGCTCACCCCTTTCAATGTTTTATTTTTCCCAGGATGTGAAGAAGTAAATTGTGAATGACCTGCAGGGATATTATGAGGGGATAATAGTGTGGACTATGGAGACAATATGTTGTTAGTTTTTCACTTTATGATGTAATGTAAAACTTTATGAATATATCTAGTGTTTCCAAGGCTACTAAACCAATCGGTCTTTTGAGATTTGATCTTTCTTGTGATCATGCCAATGTTATGTAACAATGCACTGACTCTGGGTAACTGGGGTCGGGGCGTTACAGTTGGTATCAAAGGAAGTTTAGTACAAGCCTTGGAATCTAGATTTAGATAAACTTTTATTAGAGCACATAGACCTAAGATGGACTTTGAGGATTATTATAGAAGAACTTCCTAGAATTTTGGTATTGTAATGATTTTTTGAGTTTTCCGAGCAATACATCCCTGTCTGGATACGAGCAGGTAGATACGGCTCTGGCACAAATGTACCTAGGGGTAAAACCCGAAAACACCACTTTGAGCTAGACTCGAACGGGAACTGGTGCACGACAACGGGCCTTGCTGCACTCTTGGTTACGACACTCCCGTGGGATATGCTTAGGATAACTCTCATTTTCTTTACAAATCATTATGAAGGGTCTATGAGTGTATAATTACTCAAAGAAAACATTTTTATGATTATGAATTATATCCATAAATAGTTCAATTTATGTTAAGTGTTTTATAAGTATGGAATTATGTATTTTGATTCATAAACTGATCTAGTTTATGACATTGTTTAGAAATGGAACCTAGTGGAAGAAATGGAAACCATATCAATGAACGCACTCCATGTAGGGATTTGCCTCCTGCTCAAGATAATTATAGTGGAGTTTGTGATGCAACTGGTGCCGATCAGCTAATCACCATACTAGGACAACTCACTCAGGTTATGAATAATAACCTTACCCGTATGGAGAACCCTAATCTGCAACATGTAGGATCAATGTTAGATAGATTCATGAGGCAACAACCACCAACATTCAATGGGAGTACAATTCCCTTAGTAGCTAAGCAATGGATAAATTCCCTAGAGAATATATTCCAGGATTTGGGGAGTAGTGAAAGGGAAAAAGTTATCATGGCAGTTTACCGCCTCACTGGAGATGCTGATCAATGGTGGTCATTGATTCAAAACAGGAAGGAAGATGATGAAGTATAAAATATGGAATGGAGGGAGTTCAAATATCCGTTTTTAGAAAAATACTTTCCTCGTGACCATCGAGCAGATATGGAAAGGCAATTTCTGAGTTTGAGAAAAGAGGAGGATGAGAATTTCGCAAAGTATGAGGCTAACTTTACAAGGTTAGCAAGGTATGCTGGAGATTATATAAATAACCCAAGAAGTAAGATTGATCATTTCTTTGATGGGTTAAAACCATTTCTCCGTCGAGCATTAGTCTCACAATCCTTCTCGTCGTAAGAAGACATTGTCTCATGTGATATCGAGACAGAAAAAGAATTCTCTAAGTCTTATGACTTTAAAGGAAAGAAAGAGAAGAAGAGATCTGCAGATCAATCTGGGAATGGAAATAAGGGGAAGAAGGGAAAGGTTGAGTATCCATCCTGTGGTAAATGTGGGAAGAAACACCCTGGTACTTGCTTGAAGGGAATGAGTGTCTCTTACAAGTGTGGTGAAAAAGGCCACCAAGCTCGTGATTGCAAAGGGAAGAAGGAAGCTACCAATGTTCAGTGCTACAATTTCAGGGAGCTGGGACATTATGCAAATAAATGTCCTAAGTGTCAGGGGAACTTACCTCAGAAAAGGCCAAGGGATCAAGGCCAAGTTTTTCTATCACTACTGCTGAGGTAGAAGCTCCAAAAGACATGGTGACAGGTAATTTAATGGTTTCCTCCAGTTTAGAAAATGCATTATTTGATTCTGGATCATTGCATTGTTTCATATCTTCCCAGTTTGCTATGAAAATTAGATATTTCTAATTTCATTTTACAAGGGAGTTGTCAGTTAAAACTCCTAAGGGGAGTATCATTGCAACAATGTTTTGTGAATCAGTCCCCATTAGAGCACATAAATGTTCTTTATCTGCTGATCTCATCGTCATACCTATGATTGAGTTTGATATAATCCTCAGTATGGATTGGCTTTCGAACTATGATGTGAAGATTTATTTTAAGAAGAAAGAGGTTACGATTTTTGATGATGATGATAAGGAACACCTTTTCTTTAGAGCAGAATCGTCACCACCTAATTCTTATCTAGATCCACCCCAGTAGCTCAACTAAATTCAATTACTGGGGAGGAAGAGAATGAAATGACTGTGGGTGAGGAAAGGAATGTTCAAATAGAGGATGTACCTGTTGTGAAAGAATATGTAGATGTATTTCCGGAAGATTTACCTGGACATCCTCTAGAACGAGAAGTTGAGTTTTCCATTGATTTAATTCCTGGATAAAGGTTTATATCGAAGACCCCTTATAGAATGGCCACTGTATAATTAGTTGAACTAAAGAAACAACTAGAGGAATTGAGTAATAAGGTATTTATTCGCCCTAGTGTTTCTCCACGGGGAGCCCCTGTTCTATTTGTTAAAAAGAAAGATGGATCAATGAGGTTGTGTATCGACTATAGGGAGATCAATGCTATAACAATAATGAACAATTATACCCTACCTCGCATTGATGATTTATTTGACCAACTTCATGGAGATCAATACTTTTCAAAGATTGACCTTCGATCTGGATACCATCAGTTGTGTGTAAAGAAGGAAGACATTCCGAAGATAGCATTTTGAACCAGGTACGGGCATTATGAGTTTACTGTAATGCCTTTTGGATTGACTAATGCACCCTCTGTATTCATGGATATGATGAATAAAGTTTTCAAGTAATATCTCGATGAATTTGTGGTGGTATTTATTGATGATATCTTGGTATACTTTAAAAGCTACAGAGATCATGAAAGTCTCTTGCACATTATCCTGAATACTCTAAGAAGACATGAATTATATGGGAAGTTTAGCAAGTGTGAATTCTGGATTCATGAGATTTCTTTTCTTGGCCATATTGTCTCTAAAGATGGAATATCTGTTGATCCTTCTAAGACCAAGGCAATCCAAGAATGGCCAGCACCTACGAGTATAACTGAGGTACGCAGTTTTATTGGTTTGGCAGGTAATTATCGACGTTTCGTCCAGAATTTTTCCCGATTGGCTAACCCATTAACGAAGCTCACACGTAAAGGGGTTAAATTTGTTTGGACAAAAGAGTGTGAAGAATGTTTCTAATAACTAAAGAGAGGATTAGTCAATGATCCTATATTGACTCTACGATTGGGGAATGATGGGTTTGTTATTTATAGTGATGCATCGAAGAAAGGACTTGGTTGTGTCCTTATGCAGAATGATAGGGTTATTGCCTATGCATCACGACAGTTGAAAATTCATGAGCAAAACTATCCTACTCATGATCTCGAGTTATCAACTGTGATCATTTCTTTGAAGATACGGAGGCAATACCTCTATGGTGAAAAATGTGAGATTTATACTGATCACAAGAGTTTAAAGTATATTTTCTCACAAAAAGAACTCAACATGATGCAAAGGAGATGGCTTGAATTACTCAAGGATTATGATTGCATGATACACTACCACCCGGGGAAGGAAATCAAGGTGGGAGATGCTTTGAGAAGAAAAGACCATGGATTTTTGAACAATATGAGAATTTAAAGGGATCCAATTTTCATGGATCTAGTGAAAATGGACATGGGAATAACTAGGTAAGGTGAAACATCAATGCTTTTTAAAATGGTTGCCAAACCATATTTACTAGAAAGGATTAAGAGTTCTTAGACCGATGATGAATAATTTCAAAAGAAGATTAAAGCTGTGAATGATGGGAAATTGAGAGACTTTGTGTATGAATATGGAATTTTGAAATTTGGGAAGAGACTTTGTGTTCCCGATATACCTGATCTAAAAAGGGAATTGCTGGATGATTCTTATAGTTCCAATTTCTCTATACACCCTGGGAGCACCAAAATGTATAGTGATTTGAAGGAAAATTTTTTGTGGGACAACATGAAGAGGGAGATTGCTGATTTGGTGTCAAGATGTATGGTTTGTCAACAAGTGAAGGCTGGAAGGCAATAGCCTAGAGGAGTCATGCAAGCTCTTCCCATACCGGAGTGGAAATGGGACAAAATTACGATGGACTTTGTCATGGGGCTACCAAAGACTCCTAGAAGGAATGATGAAATATGGGTCATTATTGATCGTCTTACCAAGTCAGCACATTTTATTTCTATAAGAGAAGATCTACCACTGGAACGTCTAGAAAGACTATATATTAATGAAGTTGTGAGACTTCATGGAGTACCCCTATCGATTATTTTTGATCTTGATCCTCGTTTTACTTCAAGATTCTGGAAAAGTCTTCAGAAAGCCTTGGATACTGAACTTCATTTGAGCACTGCCTACCACCCTCAAACAGATTGACAATCAGAACAAACTATTCAAACCTTAGAAGACATGTTGAGATCCTTCTCACTTGACATTCAGGGTATGTGGGATCAATATTTAACTCTGGTAGAATTTTCCTATAACAATAGCTTCCATTCGAGTATTCAGATGGCACCATATGAAGCGTTATACAGAAAGAGATGTTGTACACCAACCTATTGGGATGACGTTGGTGAAAGGAAACTTTTAGGCCCATAACTGATGGAGGAAACGATGGAAAAGGTGAAGGTAATCCAAAATCACATCAAAGAAGCTCAAAGTAGGCAGAAGAGCTATGCTCATAATCGAAGGAAGGATTTGGAATTTCAAGTCGGTGATCATGTTTTCCTGAAGGTATCTCTATTGAAGGGAGTTATACGTTTTGGTAAGAAAGTTAAATTGAGTCCTAGGTACATCGGACCTTTAAAAATTCTAGAACGAATTAGGGCTGTAGCTTATTGATTGGAAATACCGCCAAGTCTCTCCAAAGTTCACGATGTGTTCCATGTATCTCTGTTGAGAAATACATGCTTGACCCAACGCATGTACTCACCTACGAGGAATTAGAACTGGAACTTGATCTGTCTTATTGCGAAGAACCTGTCAAGATTATTGATACGAGATAACAAGTACTGGGAAACCGGACGACGCGTCTGGAAAAAGTTTTGTGGAGAAACCATAAGATGGAAGAGGCAATGTCGGAACCCGAGGAACTTATGATGAAGAACCACCCGAGTCTTTTTATGTAGTAGTATTCTAGAAATTTCGAGTACAAAATTATTTTAAGAGGGGAGAATGTAACACCCCAAACTTCTACGGTATGCTTCTCGTTGAATAATTCAATAGCGTGTGTTGTACGCAACATCCTGTTCTAACACACACCACAACCGATCAAACTAGACGTTATAAATAGTAATACCTAATTTTTTAAATTTTATAAATTTTATCTCTCAAAATGGAATTCATTTTTGTATTCGGAGTATCGAATTTAGCCTAAGGTGAAATTTTGGTACTTTTTGGATAACTTTAATATTTTGATGAATAGTGAAAATTACTACATTTTAATTAAAAACAACTTTTTTTAATAAAAATAATTAATAGTGATAAATTATGAATTTGAGTGGTTTTAAATTATATTTAGAATATATTTTTACCATTTAAGACAATGTCGGTCATTGGACATAATTTCACAATTAAACTGAACATAAACAAGTATCAATCTTTTGATAGTTATTGTATCTTAAAAACACACTTTTTGTTTTGACAGCGGGAATTAATTTTAAATTAATTTCTGCCACTTCTATGTTTTGAATTTGGAAAAATGGATTCCATATTTAGAATCAGGATGTTCAAATTGTGTAAATAGTTAAATTTTATTTTTAGACATTTTGAATAATTACTTCGATAAATATTTTATTTACCATGGTTAAAGGGTAAATCCGGTAAATAAGGGTTAAAAAATAATATTATAAGAACAAAAAATAACCCTAAAACGTGTCCTAACATTATTGGTTGATACATGTCCAAACATGGTCATATTTGGGTCGATTTTGGGACCCCATGGTGCCACTTGTAAGTGATAGGGACACTTTATTTTAATTAAGTTAAAATGATTACAAAAATGACACAAGCATATATCTTTTAGAATTTTTTTTTACATAGGGTTATATATGTTGGATTTTAGACTATAAATATTAATTAGAAATATAACAATATTTCCTACATAATTTTATTTTATTTATAATTTTTAGACATTAAATAATTTAATTTATTTATGACACAATGGTGATGCAATAATTATCATAATAGTGAAAAATTAAAATGATTAATATTATAGATACCCAAATAAATATAATTTGAGACTCTATTGAATTAAACTAATTTTCTAGGTTAATATGACATTTTAGGAATCACTTAATTAACTTTTTTTGAAGTAATCATTCTATTATAATTTTCAAAAAAATCAATTATTGAATAGTGTCAAAATTGACATAAAAGAGTTTTTAAAACAAATATTATATTATTAATTGATATTAAATTCCTAAAAATCTAAGGTTCGGCCAAGATACTTATATAATTATAGTTGTATCATTAATGGACCTCTTGGGGGTCTCTTGGATGTATATAGTATGTTTATTATCCATATAATATAAAAATACAAAGAGACATTGTAAAAGTGAAACTAATTAACTAAGAGTTAATACTTAATGATAAGGTTAATATAATGACCCAAGCCTATATAAATTTTATTTGCTGAGTTTTTTTCGACCTATAACCACATTAATATTTAAATAATCCACTTTGGAGCCATTAGAAACCGAATATGAATTTATTATAAAATAATATTTCTAGCTTTTACAAAGGTGCCCCTCACCCCTCTTATAAAAGGGCACTCCCCCTTCTCATTAATTCACACCTTCAAAGCCTTTTGTCTCGGCCAAAATCTGCCCAAATACTCTCTCAACTTCCCTCACTTCAACCTAGAGGCCTTCCTTTATTCATAAATCCAACCTAAGAGCCCTTTTTATCAAATCAAAGGGAAGAACCCGAAGAAGAGGTAATGATTTCACCACCCTTTTCCAAGTTCCTTTCTTCTTCCACTTCTTCCTTATTTGTTATTACCATTCTAAAATAATAACACCTGTATCTTATATATAATGTGATATTATTATAAATTTGGTACAACCATATTCAGTATTCTATCCATCCTTTGAATAACATGTCACCATACGTGCGTACGTACGGCTTACCGTCTCCACGTCGTGGTGTAATTGTTATTCAATAAATTATTATTTGGATGGGTATAATAATGATGTGTAACTCATGTAAATAATAAATATAACATGATAATAATTATTTATATATGATATACCATCCAATTATATATTATTTTAATATCGAAATAATGATATTGTCGCTCGTGCGTACGTACGGACTACCGTCTCCACGAACGCGATGAGATTCATTCTCCATCGTATCCATTCAAGTATAATTATCATTTTATGATTTAAAAATAATGTTTAAGGACTTGATATCATTCTAGATATGAATAAGATACAACCTATACATTAAAAACATGGCTTACGTAATAAAACATATAAAAGAAAACAAGTAAGTTAACACCCGAAACAACGATAATACTAGGATATTATTAACAAATCAATGTTAAAAGATCATATGTGATATCATATTAATGTATATGATTCTTGTATAATTTAATAACAATTATTTTACCATTATACAGGAGGTTAAACTACCCCCAACCAATGAAAAGTACAAGGTAAGGGTTTATTTCGCAATCTCTTCATTATCCGAGGTTGTTTATACGTAATAATCTACTGGGATCTCTTTATCATCCACATCCATGTTTCTTAAAAATGTATTTCAATACATTTTTACTATTTAATAGAATATGGGTTAAAGTCATTTATACCATTTTTTGACTTTTTATAAGAGTTTTATAAAGGAATCTTTCCGTCGTTTTCCAAACAAGGTGCTTTTTAACCTTTTCAACAGAATTAAGGTAAGAATGTTTTTTTAACTTATACGGCGGGTGCGGCAATTTTCTACCATTATAAAATCGTCGAAGCTTCCCTTACAAGATTATAAGAATATTTTCAAAGAAAATGTTTTATTTTATAAATATATGACTCTTAAATGATTTCAAAATTAAAAGATATATTTCTCTAAAAAGAGTTTTGATTTAATCTATGTCAACATAATTTGATGGATTTTAGGCTTATTTGAAGTTGATTTATTATGATACAAAACTTTTATATTGTATTGAAGGTTTTGTGATATGTTTGACTATGGATGTGTTATTTTTATACCATTCATGGTTTATGGTGAAATTATTGACATTTCGTATGCTAGTTTTAATACGAATGTTTATGTTATGTCTAAACCTTTTCATATGGGAATGCACTGGACTTAATATGTGATGGGTGGAGCCCACTATAGCTCCTCGATAAATCGGTAGGTCTCATGAGACAAACTAGTGTCTTGGCACAAGGCCTTGGAAAAATCTTATTTGTAGTCTTGGCACGAGGCCTTGGCTATGTGGTTATGATAGTCTGGCATTATGCATTCCATCATTATGAAAGTGGTTATTAATATTGCATGCGATTATTCGATTAGTAGAATATCCATGTGAATAAGTAAATGGAATTATTTCATTTTATTTTTTCATACTATTTTGAAGTTCAAGTTTAAAAGTATTTTGTTTTAGTTATACATTGCCTTAAATGTTTATGCTTATTTATGAAAGTTTCCGCTATATTGTTATCCTTACTGAGCATCTGAGATCACCCCTTTCAATGTTTTATTTTTCCCATGATGTGAAGAAGTAAATTATGAATGACCTACAGGGATATTATGAGGGGATAATAGTGTGGACTATGAAGAAAATATGTTGTTGTAGTAGTTTTTCACTTTATGATGTAATGTAAAACTTTATGAATATATCTAGTGTTTCCAAGGCTACTAAACCAATCAGTCTTTCAAGATTTGACCTTTCTTGTGATCATGCCAATGTTATGTAATAATGAACTGACATTGGGTAACTAGGGTCGGGGCGTTACAATTTACACATATCTAATTGGTCTCAAAATGTCTCAACATGATAATTCCTAAAGAACCTTTATAAATTTATACGATAAAGGATGGAAAATCTAGAACCCTTACGTGAAGATAGATACACTGATTTTCATTTGACAAGATCCTATTCTTTGAGTGAAAATCTCATTAATAATGAAAAAACACCTATAAATGTTATCCAAATCATGTGTCCACCCTCTAGACATGTCAACCAAATCTTGCGAAATCCCTCATTATTTTAACCATGTCATTTGAACATCAACAATGTCAAAAAATGTCCTATGGAAAAATAAACCAAGTCATGTGAAGTCCATCAGACATGTCATCTTTGATCATACAACACCCTTATATGTGTTTGTGTTAATCACATAAATTTCTCCAAATATATCATCATTGATAATGCTAAACCATTGGATGTGTCTATGTTGAACGCATGAAATCCTTGATACATGTCATCAATGTAAAGTCCTACAAGTATATTATTATTGATCATGAAACAACCTACAAAGTGTTTACATTGATAAAACGAAGTCCTCTAGAAATATCAACCATGATCACAAACAGAAATGAACATGTCTACATTTATCACGTGAATACCATTGAACATATGAACCTATTCCCACAAATTCCTCCGAACATATAGACCATGATCACATGGCTTCCTTGGAAGTGTCTGTGCTAATTACGTAGGGACACCCTGAAACTTTCAACTAAATCCTGTAGAAAACCTTTGCACATATCGTCCAAATAATGAAAAACCCACTATAATTTTGTCCTTGATCACATGAAAGGTCATCAATATGTCTTATTTGATCATACACAGAACCCCAAACATGTCATCATTTTCACGCAATGTCTCATTCACTTTTCAGCTTCAATCATGTGAAGAACCCTAGGACATGTCAGCCTTGTTAAGAAGATACCTAGGATGTTTCAGGAAGAGACTTAGGAAATATTGGATATAAACATAGTATATTTCTAGAATACACCATAGGCGTGCCCGGTTGACACCCTTGAAATGTCAAACAGACACCTAGGACTTTTTAAGATGAAAATTAGGAAATTTCAAGAGGACACCACTATAACTGTTGGTCTTTTATAATAGGAGTACCTGGAAATGTTCCCCCGAACCATGTAAACCAAAAACCACAAGTCTTTGGTTAGGGATTCCCCATTTATATAGAAGTTGTATATAATGGGTTAGGAGTGGATAGTAATACAATTATATCTATATTATGGGATTCTCATTCCATCAAGACATGTTGAGATGGACACTAATGATTCCTACTCTTTATTCTTAAAATAACAAGGGTCAGATATAATCCAATGTGAATCCATCATAGAATAAGCCCCTAAATTTTTAAAACCTCAATGTTGACAATAGTTTCTCTAAGTCTAATATCCCATTCCATCCAATCAATGGGTTAGAAACAAATTCAACTATGAGAACTCTGATTCTTATCCAAACATGATATGTAGGATGTCAACCTCAAGCCCAGTCTCTAATGGGAATACATCTTAGTGAAACTCCTGACATATCTTTGGCACTCTATCCCATGGGACCAAAAATATCTTTTTGGTTTATCATTATTTCTCAGCCACCAATGGATTGTGGATCTAATTCTACTATGAGGACTCTGATTCCTACTATAACCAGGATGCATATAATGACTTCCTAAGGCTTGATCTCTATATTAAACACCCCATAAGATCCTCCCTAATGCATAAGTCCTGAATCCATATGCAGTGAGTACGATCACTTGTTAACTATTTTTTTCAAAACAATCATCACTATATGGGATTTGGGTTTTGAAATGATTATATAACTACCATAATTAATTTCCCATGACTAGTGAAACCTTAGTGTATATGCCTCATCCAATGAAATGATATGAACACCCACAATTAAGTGAATATACCTTAGTTTATGTAATGAAAGTATTCACATATTTGTAAAATATAGGTAAATATCACTATGAGTAACAATCATCTACCCAACCCATCGGTGGGTTGAGGTGTGATCAAACTATGAAGACTCCGATTTATGATATAAATAGGATACGTTGGAATCCATCCCAAGGCTCGAGTTCCATTCTTGATGGTTAAGTTCCCTCACATATGTCCTTGTATATATGACATTAAAATGCACAAATTGAAATTAAATGAAATGTGTGGGTTTTTATTCCTATTATAAACATATTACATAGGATAACTCGTGAAGGATTAATCCCATCCTAGAAACCCAGTAGCCTCCCTGGATGGTAATAAACTCTATAGTTCCTGGTTATGTGGATTCAAAATATAAGCAACTAACCATTAATAAAAAATAATGGGAAAAAATAGGGATCCACATATACATATAGATGATATAATTAATAAACCCTCTAACATGTAGAAGGATTCAACACTCAATATTTTTATTAGGGTACCCAATCCCACATTGAGATTGGTAAGAGATTCATCATCATATCGTAAATCTATAAGAGTTTCCTAAAATAGAAAATAATCCCCCAAAAAGGGAATGATGAGCCTGAAATCCCATCGTCTCAACAAATGTGAGAACCTAAGTGTCCTTGGTCATGAAACCAAAAATGGCCACATTCTTTTGGAAAGCATACTAATACCATATTATGAATGTGAGAGATTATTTTAGTTTCTATGATAGATAAAAATAGTAAGAGTGATGTGACTAATTATGTGACCAAAATTGAGCCCCCCACAATCAAATTTCAGTGATCATACTACATTCTAAGGAAGAAAAAAATATGAACTCGACTTGAATGAAGGTAATGAAAGAAAAACTGAATAATTTTAGGAATTGTGAATCATGTCTCCTAAACATGGGGAACCATACCATCATTCTTAAGGAAACAAAATTTTTAAATCTAATGTGAATATATCAAATAATTAAAACAATCAATTTAACACACATTAAGACATTTTTTTTTTCCAAATCATATAAAATAATCGAGTGTACAGTCAAAATTAAATCCTTCAATAATAAAAAATAACCAGGGTTCCCATGAAATTGTTCATTCCCTCCATGAAAATTACGCATGAGGATGATGGATGAACTGAGAATGACAAAGGACAATACTGTAACCTGTGAATAGAAAATTGATAATGTTTCTCACATGTGATGACGAGCTGATCAGTAAAATTATTCTATGTCTTCTTTTTAAATTTTTAAATTAGTCTCACATATATCTTGACCCAAGATAATGTCAACATCAATATAATTCCCTAGAACCTCATTTATCACAGTAACATTTGCTGGTCACAAAACTACCTCACCCACTTGATGCCTTCAGCTTCAAGTGCCAAATGATATGGTTCAGAAATACCACCGACATTGTATGATCCTAAACCCTAGGGTTTCATATAAGGTTATCTAGATGCTAAATCTCATAAATTTGTCTCATTCAAGGAAATATATAGTGAAACTAGTGGCACTTATCATTTCCACAAAAATATTTAGATTCTTATCCCTTGAGAATGAAAATCATCACTATTCATATCGTAGAAATGTGTATCTTGGTGTAGAATACAGATCTATATTGGTTCAAGAGTTGGCTAGGAGGGATACTATCAACCTAAGTCACTAGTGTCATGCCTCCAGTCAAACATAGTCTCCTACTGGGGGAACCACCCGACAAATTGCCACCATAGAAACTCATAAAATGGTACTAGGGATGTCTTTAAAGGTAAAAATATTTGTGGATAAATTTGATTGGGATCGTATCCTCACTTCCAATTTTGATTCCCATCAACATATTCGGGCGGTATCCAGTTAGTAGGATCATATCCATGTTCACTCGGATCAATTTTGCATGCATATTCCAATAGAAAGAATAAGGGATGCACATATCCCTTCCCCCATTCATGATTTCAATCAGCATATTCTAATAGAATAAGGAGTACAGTAGTTAGATTATATACCCACAACATTGAAATACAACTATCATCATATCATGGAGACCAATAATGTACATGCCAACATTGTAGCACACACTTTTCTAAAGTGTCATTACATTCTTGCAATAGAAAAAGTAGTTCATATATATATTGTAAAACTGGTATAGATGCACATACATGAACATATCACAATCCCAATAGCTCGAGATATATAACACCATGATCATCAAGAATAGATGAATACTCCTAAAAAAAGATTACATTATTTCTCTCATCCATGTGGATTATCACCATAATCTTGTAAAGGAAGAGGCCCATGACTGGGCTCATATCCCCATTTCAACTAGGGTTCACCAACTCAGTTTGGAACATGCCTTAATATAGGAAAAAATTCATATAAAACAAGATCAATGACATACTCCAATTGAACAGTACTGGGCTCATATTCCCATTCCAATCATGGTTCCCCATCTTATTTTGGCACATGAATTTGGATAGATTCACATTCAAATTGAAAAAGACTTGATACATACTCAAACGACACATGACTGATCTCATATCCCCATCTCTATTGGGGATCAAAATCTTAGTTTGGATCATGCCTTTGGATACCCACACATTCCTATCAAATAAGATCAGCAACACACTTCAAAGTAACAAGACATGGCTTATTTCCCCACTCCAACATAGGTTTATCAGTATAATATGGAAATCACCTCCGAGAAGGCTCATATACCTACCCAAGAAGATACTCAACATACTTCTATAGCTCATAGAATCAAGAATCATATCCCTATATATGTTGACGAAAAACCACACCCACGTACTTCAGAGTGTATAAAAGAGGTGTCTCGTACTTATTATCCAATTCTAGTGGTCCATTGGCATATTCCAACAAGGAATGAATATTGGAACTAGGATTATAGCCCCACACCATCTTGGATTGAGAGACATATTCTAAAAAACACCCACAGTAATGAATATGTTTCTATAGATAATACAAAATATTGATGGAATACTATAGAAACTTCTCAATAGTTGTCTCATAACTCTTGTAATACTAAGAGTTTATCAATATATTCTAGAATCCATCATGAAACAGGCTCATATCACTACTCATCCCCATAAGGAAGGCCGTTATATTTTTTCCATGACATAGAATGAGGATCATATTACTAATATTCTCATTGAAAATGTCCTTGAGGTTGTGTGGCACATACCAACAACACAAAAAGGATCCATAAACTCTTCAAATGATGTAGAAGGTGATCATTACTCCAACAGTCCTCCTTGAAATAGTGCATAGATAAATTTTAGGGACATTAATCCTGACATTCATTATGGCCATCCTCCAGACAGGGATATCTCTCTTGAACTAAGAAATCACCCCCTTTCATTGAAACCTTCATATTGAGAGGTGATCAAAATTCATATTCCTTAAAACTCCAAATTTTGGGGTGTACCAAATACAGTTCCCCATAAATTATAAATAGAACTTCAACATAGTTATCTTTTATCCTACAAAAAAAAATTATGGTATGACCAGGTGGAGGCATATAATTCTGATGAAGAAGATGTTGACATAGATATATGGAGAGAGTTATATGAAATAATCCTCCCTACACTGTTCTGGACCATGACCACAAATGAAAATGGGGATACAAATGATCTAGAGAAGGAGTGTGTGCGTTACATATGCCATAACATATGGGTAAATAATTATTGGTTGATGGATAAAAACTTCCCTTGTCAAGGATATGAGGGAAATATCCAGATCATAAATACACTTATTTCTTACTACACATGGTCACAATCTTCGTAGACTGAAACCCATGGATGTAAGATCATGATATAGGACTAAAATGTGTTTGTCGTTATATAATAGTAACTCTCTATTAAATGATTTCTAGATCCCAATAAAATTTATATATCTATGAATGGGAAATATTTGAAAATTTTCTCTTCACTAGGTCCAAATAACAAAAATTTCCCCAAATACCAAATCCTATAATGATACAACCACAAGAAAAATATGGGGACTAGGTAATGCAGAGTCCAGTTGGTAAATGCAATGTGATTCCCCCACTTTGAAGCTAAAAATACATCATGAATGGAGTAAGGGGGATAAAAATAGTATCATAATATAGACCACTCTAAATAATCGGAATGCATGCTAGCATGGAAGATGAACTTGTGGACTGCCTGATATGTTCCTGGAGAAGATGAATATAATCACATGCATCCATTGTACCAGACTCATACATGAGCACAATTAAGAAAAATAAAATGGAACACAATATTATCCACCATATCAATCATTAAGGAGAGAACCCATCTCAAAGGGTTGGGTTAATTTTTACCACCACCTATAACCCTTAGGTTATCAAACCCTAAGGTTTTCTATAAATAACTAGGAACAACTATAAACAAATGCTAACGTAGAGAGATTTGATTTTTTTTTCTCAATCATCAACACTAGGATCATCACACACCAAGAGGGTTCAAGAGAAATCATAAATAGTTATATATTAACCATACTCCATAGTGTTGGGGAATTTAAATATCAATTTCCATCTTAGGATTCATCATATCATTGGTAAGAAACATCAAATCCCCAATAAATGGATTGGAAAGTTCCAATAGAATCCCCAAATCATCCCCATATCCCGATGTTGTGGGAATATTTATCATCATCATCAATCAAAAATGAATATTTCTTCTCTAGAATGGGAGGTATATATCTATGGTCGACATCCCATCTGTTCATCTCACAATTATTCAACAATTTTATATTCGAGGCATGTTAGTAAAACATGAACAGAAACACCATTAATGTCACTATTCATAGTCCAAGATAGAAGAAAACTAGAATAAATAAAATCAAACCCTATACATTTTAGAATCTAAAATAGCCCAATATGGATATTTTTCACATAAATGTCCCTGATGGAACCCTCAAAGGAGGAGTAAGCGGTATTGAATCAACCTATTTTGTAAAGGGTAATGGGATAAAAACCATTTCTTGATAGAAATCAATTAATTTCATCACCATTAATCCTGAAAATTGTTTGAATTGAGATATAAATGTAGAGGGACACAATGAATAAACATTAACTTTATAGGGAGGTGATTTGAATGCACAAACTAAAGCTACACGTATGTTGAATCAGAGAAGGATCGAGAACCTATAACCAATGAATGATGAATTTCAACCACCATGGAGGAACTCTATGAAGGATAAATGGATTTGAATGGCTATATTCCATTTAACATTGAGAGTATGAGAAATTTCCTTCTTAGAGGAATAACATGAATATTATGAGATTGAGATACAAAATATCATGGAGATTTATGAAGAAGAAATCGGGGTAAACATTCCAATCATGTGTCTTCTATATAAAGAGATGAATATCCCTCCTCCCACATATATTGAGAAATATTATCATCCAACAAGAGAGGCATTTGAGCATTAGTTAAGCTCTATATCCATGAAACTGGTCTATAAAAATGAGGAAGTTGAGGATTATCATGACCTTCCTTCATTATGGTGATAGACTTCACACTATAGGGAGATCATTCAGTCTTATAATGGATTGAGAATCAGAAGGATATAAACATAGGTTCACCCCCTCAATCCACACCCACTCTGTGTCGACAAGAGGTGGCCTAACGGTACCTCCATTACTCTTCAATGTCATTTAATCCCTAAATGATTGAATGTAGGCCATGGATGGGTGGTGAGAAATCATGAATCATGAGAAGAATCTATATACTGAATGGGTGGATAAAACATTTCCCCTTACCAATTTCAAAAATTCTATATTCTCAAAATTTGATGGAATGGGAGATCAAAAATAGAATCTCACACACTTAATGTCATGACGTGGCTTGATAATAGTCCCTTGAGATCAGCCGAAGGAGACCAGACTGAGATTTATTATATAATTTTTTTGTATGTCCATCATTTTTTGTTACATTATATTTCCATTAGAATCCATTATGCGATGGTAATATCTTTTCCATCAATTCATTTATCTGTTCTAATGCACATTAATGAAAATTAAAATTTTCAACCACACCAATTGAGAACAATGAAAAAATGAGATGGATTATGGCTTCATCACAAGAGGGAACTATTAACCTATTCACTCAGTATCCCTATATTTCAAGATAAATCATTAGAACTATATTATGAAAATACTGTGAAAGAACTATAAACATATTGGATCCTAATGAAGTATCTAGGTGGATTCCACAAGTTCATGGAGTTGAAAAAATGAAATGAATATTCAATTTTTTAGGCCAGATGTTAAAATATTACAATGCCTTCATAATAGGGAAAAGTAATTGTGTGTCAATAACTACCATTATTACAATTAATCTAGTAGTAGTTACTTTTTAGGCACTCAAGAAGGCCCTAAATTGTCTAGAACATATCATTGAGTGAAAAAATCAACAAAATCTCCCTCATACAGAAGTGAAAAGAGACTAGGGTCTCTAATGATTTTGAGTAATAGATGAATAAATAATATTAATTGCGAAATGAAAAGGACTTTAATTATTTCTTTATATCCCAAGAAAATAAAAAAAATCATGCTTCCAGATCCCAGGAATCCCAATGAGGTCAAACTCATAGATCGTTCTAACTACTTCCCATTCCATAGGATGCTAGGTCACACAATCCAGGACTAATTTGTCATCACAGATGACCATATTTGCATGGTTGAATCTAGACAGATGATACTAGTAATGGTGTAATAATAGGTATCCCATGTAACCATCACTTTAATAGAATAAGAGAGTGACTAGAAAGAAGTTCCATCTAGGCATGGATATAATTTGAAAAATTGGATGACTCAAAATAAAGTTTACGATAGTCCTAAAACCATAAGATAATGTCTTCTCAAACCAAAAACAATCCTGGTACCTAAGAAGGAGTCACTGAATAAACCTATCAGAGGTATAAAAAAGATTAAGACCTGAAAAAATACACAAGAGAAAGCATCATATCTAGTTTTTTCATAGCATATGACTCTTGAATACTAATTAAATACAACATTTGGAGAAAGTGAACTACACCACAAGACAAAACCCCCATTTTATGAATATTTCCTTTCTTGTTATATTAACATAGTTTACATAACATATCCATTATAGGATGATGAATACACCTCTGAGTATGAGTTACCCAAACCTAACTTGGTAGTTGGAGGCTAAGGACATAAAATCTAAGGTTACAGTGGATGGTAAGAGTGTGGTTTGACCCAATATTTTGATCATATCCCCATGGAAGAAATATATGTAGCCAATAAAAGTAGTAAATAACTCCGTTAATACCAATAGTAGTATAAAGATTCTTTAGAGACCTCCAGTGGTTGATTATGAAAAATCATTTCACATGACCGACTGGAGGGGGTATGAGTGTCTAATAATCACATACTAAGTGCATGTTCGGTTTGACCTACACCACATACAATATATGCTACAAATTCCTCTCATTAACTAGGTATATTAACTAGGAACACCTCAACTCATAATCCACATAATTGAGAGAAACCCCACATTGGGAAGTTCAATCCTCTAGCACAAGATTTTGACATTATCCAATAGTTATAAATTGTTCTAGACAAGGTCCCAATATTGGATTCTCTCTGTCCTTCAAAATAACTCAAAGAGGAACTCATTAGGGACCTCCATGTCCCACAAGAGTTCTATACTGAAGAAGTAGTATATATGTTTTACTAAGTGGGTAATATTCCTCTGTAATGTCATATCACAATCTCGTTCCTCAAACATGATCGAGAAGAAGTTATCTAGGGACATATTATACCCTTGTACGTTTCAAACGAACTCGATAATGTCAAAATCCAAAGGGATATGGTTTTAAATGTTTCTTGGATAAACCTAGTACCTATTCATACCCACCTATATTTGGGATATAGTGAGGTGGAATTATCTCTGACAGAGCCAACCATTTATGGGTACAACAAGAGAGAGAAAAAGACTCTCTATAAGATTAATCTTGAAGATCCGTTTTGGGATCACACATCTAAAATGGATTTCATGTTTATCCACCAATATACATCGTATAAATATTTTCACATGAGACCTTGGATTCATATCTATGTAGTAGTACCATAAAAAATTCATTAGTTCTTGAAATACCCCATCGATGGGAGGTTCATCATACTACATGGTGCAAGTGTCCCATTTTAATGTTAAAAATACATAAAGTATAATGTAGGTTTCTACAAGAATGAAGGAAAATAACCAATGGTGGTTTATGATTTAAAATATTCATACCTAAATAGTTTGGGGAGCACCCATGTGAATCCCTAGATCATGATCGACATAGATTATGAGAAAACCATAAACCTAATTGAGGTAGTATAATTAATCATAGTAAGTAATCATGAACAAAAAATTATTTAGATCATGTCTATGTGATAGAATTCACATAAAATAAAGTGGATTTATGATAAGGGGATCATAATAATGATCTATTATGGTCTCATAAATCCCTATCTCTATAATAAAAAATTAATGACTCCCCTAATAAATTCTCTGAAACATAGGATGTACATTCTCCTACTACCACATGCGGCATTTAAAAAAAATAATCATCCCCATAATCTCTCTACAACATATATAGTAGTATAGGATAATAATGTATCATCCCATAGTGTCTTTTACCATGATAGAGAAATATATGATCTTATATTTCCCACGATATTGGAATGTTCCTCCACAGAATAATTGGAAGAGGATGAAGAGGAAAAATTCATGAATTCTCTTCTCACATTTGCGGAAGGCATTTCTTCTATCATTGATGAGATTTGGTTAGAATAATGTTGGAATAAAATAACACCAATGTGCAACATTAATTAATTTCACCATGACTCTTCAGGATCAAAATATTAATATTTCATTTCTATACCAGTATCGATAAGAATTTTCTTGAAATTATACAGAAATTCTTGGGATGAAACCCATTGCGTCTACAAACCACATGGGGTTACTCGATGACCATTGAGGATTCAAGAAAGAATACAAGGGGATATTCCACTCTCATGATACTAATGTAGAATTAGACACTGAAACATTCATCATTTATATATTTTTATGAGAATTGAAGTACCAAAAATGGTTCAACAACATCATCCCCATTAAGAAAAACGATGGGTAGATCATGGCTTGAATTGATTTCAAAGACCTTAATAGACACTTCTGGAAAGAAGATTTCCCATTGCTAATCAAAGACGTTTTTTGGATTAAACTATTGGATTCCATTCCTTTTCCTTCATGGATGGGTATTCAGGGTATAACTAGATAAAGATGGCCCCTGATAATGGAGAAGCTAGTTCCATAAGGTAATTTTATGGGATCTTTTGTTATCATGTCATTCCATTTATATTAGAAAAACCGGTGATACTTAATAACATGAAATGAATCATATATTTAATCCCTTATTAGGATAAATGAAATAATTTTATTTCCATGTATTGATAGTTAAATATCATAATTGATGTGATCATATCATGGTTGTTCAAATAATCTTTTGCATATTTTGTTAGCATAGTTCAAATATGAAACCTATGAATTTTTCTTTTGGAATAATGTAAGGAAGATTACATGGATTTATGGTATGCCACCATGGAATCAAGTTCGATTCAGAAAACACTAGTGTAATCCGAGAAATATCACCCCTTACAATCTTAAATAACTTAGGGTTCACCATGGAAACTTCACTTACATTAAATTTTCAAAGACAACATGGTTGGAACGTCTCTCTCATTCATCAGGATAAAGAAGAAGGGAGTCACCAACTGATGGGATAAGAACTACTAAGAAAACTTTAAGAATATCAGTCTGAACATTCTTGATATTATCAATTGAAGGAAAGTCACTTATCTTATCTATCTCTTCCCTGTAATGATAGTTTAGTGATCTCCTCACATTTTAAAATAATGAAGGGAATGAAAACAACATATAATATATCATTTTAATGATGCTAAATACTGAGATCTATTATTACCATATTTAGAAACATTACTGTACACTCATCTTTGTAGTGAAAAATATGGTACATTAATTGATGCATCTCAAAGTCCACCATGCTTCTCATATTGACATGCTCAATTACATCCTTGGCCTCCCTAAGTTGAATTGGGTGTTCAGCCCAATGAGAGGCTATTATGTAACAATATGAAATCCAATTAACGTTGTAGGTAAATATTAAAGGGAAGCCAATGGATGATGATATTACAGAATATCCTAACCCAAAAATCATACTAGTGGACACTGAGCATGAAGAAAAATAGGTTTATTATTCCCATGACAATCTCCAAATGTGGGAGATTTATTTTAAGGGTGCCCTCTGATGTCCTATTGTAAAGAGGATGGAAAACAAAAGGTTCATCCAGGTCGGTCTGGGTATTGTGTTTTTTGTCTGAATAAATCATCATTTACCTAATCCTTATCACTTTTTGAAGGATGACCTAAAAATGAGATAGAATACTAAACCCACATTTCTATCTTGGAGCTTTCCTTGTAGTAATTGAAATCCTAACTGAACAACATAAAATATTTGGAGCTAGTGTTTTAACAAATTAATGGAGAGTATTTCATAAGAAGGGGAAATTTTTCCTTATCATCGATTATGTTATTGGATGGATGGAAGAATCCCATTTTAAATGAATATTGAATTACATACCTCAATCAAAAAATTATCATGCTGATGTAATGGCTAATATAGACAAAATCATGGCTGACCACGATCTTGATGAAGTGGTGTTCCACTTCATAAACTAAATGATGGTCTCATAAGTGATGTTTTGTGACAAGGAGGAAATGAATCAATTTTTAAACCTCTATAGAGTATGATGAATTGATATACACCCTCGAATGGATGGATCACATAGTTGATTAAATCTTTAACGAGAACCTCTAATTAGATCAACCTAACTAGGAAATTATTTGACATCAAGAAACAAACCTTAACCTTAGTGATAGGTCAAATGAGAAAAAATACTACAAAAATGAGACGTTGATGTAATCATC
Source organism: Viscum album (assembly GCA_963277665.1). Classification (NCBI taxonomy): domain Eukaryota; kingdom Viridiplantae; phylum Streptophyta; class Magnoliopsida; order Santalales; family Viscaceae; genus Viscum; species Viscum album. Next base: position 691,664,461 of record OY728161.1, on the reverse strand, counting down.
CTCAAATAAAAATATTACAGAGAGATTACCAACATCATGAAATATTTATATGTATGATTTTGTGGTGCTCATAATTCCGAGAATAGAGTCTCCATCAAAAGTATTTTTATTGGTTAATATTTAGAAAAAAATGATATAGTATGGTGTGGAATTCACTAGGAAATGTCATCCATGATAGATTGTTTCTAATTGAATCCATAAAAACCTATAGTTTCTATACACTATTAAATATTCTTGGTTATTTTCCGTATGAAGAATATACATTGTTGGGTCATATCCCCAAACGAGAACTATTTAGTTTAAGTACATCATTACTGTTATCACCATATATTAAAAAATTTATTAGGTAATACCTTTCATGGAATTCAAGATAAATAATCTCATCAAATTAATGAAATAAAATACCATTACTAGATTTAGTTTCCCACGCATGATATTAAAAGACAACAACTCCAAATATTATTGTACAAAATTGAGGAAGTCATACCAGGAGTACAACATCGAATCTATCCGTTAATCTAGATATCATGTATTGGAAAATGCATAAGTTGGGGCAGTCAATAACTATCTATAAAATATATTACAAAAATGGTGGACAAGGAAAATAAGTCCTATTGGGAAATTTTACTTCATGATTTATAGGCCTAGCTACAACAATGTGTACTGGCACACAAGAGACACAAAATTCATTATTTTATAGGTCCGGATTAGTGATTCCCATAGATATTTAGTTTCTTTTAGTTGGAATAACTTTCTAGGGATAAATCTCAACTAAAGAAAAATCTCAAAAGTGGCTAGATGATTTGGAATGACATAACAAGAAAAGGTTGTGTACACTTCACATCTGCAAAGTCCATCAAAATCAGGTCACACATGCCTTTAATAAAAAGTTTCTTCTTAGTTCATTCTTTCAAAGAGAATTGACATTGGCTCTCAGAACCCCAATGATAAATAGAAATAAACCTATAAATCTTGAACCCATTCAAAAAGGGCCATACATCATACATAATGTCTATTAAAAGTTATTTTACTCAATGATCATGTTGAATTGGGAAAACAGTCTTCCCCCAATAACATATCGTGTTTTAAATCGGATGAAAAAGAGTAGGAAAATATATTTTTACCTTTATTGGGTAGGCTGTTTTTAAAACCAAGCATCGGAACATTTTGTTTTCTTATTTTACACTATGATTTTCATTTTATTTATTTTTAATTAAATTAATGAAATTAAAATAGAAATAAATTAAAAAATGAAATGTTTTAATAATAATAATAATATTATTATTATAAATATGATGATGATGATGATTATTATTATGAAGTTTATTATTATTTTGTTTAGGTTTTTTACTCAATGAACACCTCTACCACTCTCATTACAGCATCACACACCATCTCCCCACCTCCCATATAGCATGCGATGCATCCCCCTCTTACGAATACCTGACCAATATTTTATCAACCTAGATTTCAAACATTTCCCCAACAATTCCTTGAGGTAAGTTCATCTTCTAACGTCTCTGCCATTACATTGGCTATTTTATTCTCTATCGGCACCCGGTGAGGTTTGGCCAAAACCCTAGGATGGGGATTAATCTTGATTTCAGTTTTCTTCTGGTTTCAAGGTATATAAAGGGCCTCTAGGTTGACATTAGTCTGTGTTCCAAAAACCACCACTAAAGGCAATGTGGTTTGGGTTGATTCGGTATTTCGTGGTCAATTTGGGGAAAGTTTCTAAACCCACAGTTTGTTTCACACCACCTATTTTAGGGTCTTTAATTGTTTTAAGGTTCCTGGTAATTTATTTGAGTTCTGTTGTACCTTTACACATTAATATTGGGACATATGGTGATTTAGTATGCAAAGTAATTATTTGAGGATGTTTTTATTTCTTTGGAGGTCCATGAATGCATTTATCAAAGTATGTATATATATTTAATATACCCTCCATCCACATATTCCATCATGGTGTGGGGAATACATGCACTGGGTTATGGGATATATAAATATATATATTAATACGAAGGTATGTGTGTGTAATATCCCAAGTAAATAATGAAATTGACATTTTCAAATTAATTAATATTTATGAATTAAATATTAATTTTATTTTAAAGGGGATGCTGTGTTTTGATGGCATACACGGCAGAAAACAATGGGTTTCTCTGAAATATCATGTTGCACACAAGGAAGAGTCATACTGAAAAATAAAAATAAAATATTATTATTTTAAATGGTAGTTAACACCTAGCCTTCGTATTGGAAGAAATGAACAGAAATAACTATACTATTATTAAAGATTATTGTTAAATGTTTTTACATTTATAGAATAAAATTTAGAGGCTTAAAATGAGAATGAATCCAATTTTAAGCATAAATACTCTAATATTTTTAAAAGGTAGTTTTACCGCCTTTTGATGTAGACCCCCTTTTAAATCTAGTTTTTGCCACTTTTATATGTTCCATTTTACAAAATAAGCTTCTTATTTAGAATGGGAAAATCAAAATAAAATTTACGTAACTTTTTGATATTTTTATGATAAAGTTCATTTTTTAATGAATAGTTAAAAATAACACAATTTAAGTCAATTCTGTCTTTTCATCTGATTTATTTATATTTCTAGGTGATCTTTTTATTTAACTTTAAATTTTAATTAGGTTATGTTTTTACAATTTAATACAATGTTGGTCATTGGAAAAAAAAATTCACTTTTTAATTATACATAACCACATGTCAGTTTTTTATAGTTATTATTTCTTAAAAACACACATTTTTTGTTTTAACAACAAGAATTAATTATAAATTAATTTCTACAACTTAGAAGTTTTGAATATTAGAAAAAATGGATTCAATATTTGGAATAAGTGGGTCCAACATGTGTAAATTGGTAAATTTTATTTTCAATCAGTATGAATAGTAACTACAGTAAATATATTATTTACCATGGTTAAAGGTTAAATATGGTAAATAACGGTTAAAAAATAATATTATAATAATATTAAATTATCTTAAAATGTGTCCAAATCCTATAGTATGAGATATATCTAACTATTTTCATACTTTTTTCAATTTTAGGACCCCCATGGTGCCACTTATGTGTGAAAATGACATTTAATTACTTTTAATTTAAAGTTAATTAAAATATAACCCAAACATGAATCTATTGGTAAAACATTTTTTATATGGGGTTATAAAAGATTTATTTTAAACTGAAAATTGTCATTTTAAATATAAAAAAATTTCATAATTCATGTTATTTTATTTATAATTTTTATAGATTAAATAAATAAATTTAACAATGATGTAGGGATGATGCAGTGATTGCTTCATTAATAAAGGATTCAAATAAATGATATTGTAAATGTTAAAATAAATTTAATTTGGTTATTTAGAGTTCATACATGATTTTTTTGGATGATAGTTACATTTTATATTTGAATTAATTATTATTTTTGGAATCAATATTGTTGTAATGAATTTTTTAAAAAGTCATGACATGAATAGTGTCAAAATTGACATGATTCATACATTAAAATATAAAATATTTTATTAATTATTATAAAATTTAAAAAAATCTATGATTCTATAAAATAGCTATAATAAGTCTATAATTTTATTATTGACCCTTTAATTGGATATTTCTCTTGTTTGGGTAACTATTTTGATTCTCAAATAGTTAAATGATTGTTAAAACGGTAAGTGTAGAAAAGGGTTAAATAAAAATGATAATGATTAAAATATATCCCAAGCATATCTAATTCTTATTGAATGATTTTATTTCTACTTATATTCAACTTATATTCAAACTAGAATAATTTTTACTCATTTATACTGGAAATATAATTTATAATAAAAAAATAATTCAATATATTCATTAAGTGCCCCTCCTCCCTCTAATAAAAGGGAACCACCTATAACCTAGACCCACACCTCTGAATCCACCTTGTATTTTCTAACCTCTGCCAAAATAAGTTCCCAAAATCTATCTCCTACTACTAGAATCATTACCATAGGTAAAAGTAAATTTAATAAGCCCTTTTAGCTTAATTAAAAATAGTTACCCAATTTGAGGTAACGTATTCTCTCAAGTTCTTTTCCCTTATTATTCCGTCTCCACTCCCTATGATATTATTATTCTTTGTTTATAAAAAAACACCAATATAATTAATGTACTAGGTTTTTTATTAGAATTATTCAAACTACAGTAACACACAACTCTGTCTAATGGGTTTAGAACATACTATTTCAATTGATGGTGAACTACTGTCTTACGAGACAGTGATTGTTCAATATTTCCGACCACCTCTCATGGTGGACATTATGATGAAACTATAATTATATATGATATATATGATATATATTTTGTCTCTATGATTTTTTAATACTCATTTATAACATACCTTTATTCTTTTCATGTAGTGTAAATACGATAATTACATTTAACGAAGTGCGAAATACAGCCCACTCAATGTGACATGAATCGTTCAGGATATACATGGAACATTTAAAGGATAGAATTAATGATATTATGTAGAATATATAACATATATATTATAAAGTAATTATAATATACCTATGAATAATTTATTTTTCTTTCCTTTAAATATGAAAAAGAAATGAAAGTATCGTTCATGAGTACGAATGGCTTACCGCCCCCATGAACGGTGCATTTCATTTATTATATCAAAATGATATAAAATATTCTAAATACATATATATGGGGTATATATGATATATATCATATCAAAATCATGAATATCATTTTGGAGAATATGGAATTTTGACCACATGGACAATTTATAATTATAAAAAGTTCATTTTTTACTCAACTTCCGAACATTGAAAAAATGTTTGATATGAACTCAAATAATTAAAAAATTGTTATAGGATGGTAATAAGTGATATAAAATGAAAAATAAACCAAAACAATGTTCTGAAGCAATTTGAAATTAAATTAATTTTACTATTCAAGAAATTAAAGAATGAAAGAGTCAAGTTGGACAAGAGGTAAGGGAATTTGTCTCAATATCATTTCTTTGTGGCATATTTTGATTTATACACAACATGCTTTTATACGAGGTTAAACCCCTTTCACTTTTAATTTCATTCAATGGGAATATTTTTCTATGCAGTGTTTTACTAAACTAAAAATGGAAGGTTTTTTAACATATGTTGTGACAATGACCTTTCCTCTACCACATGCATTATTTGATATTTAGCTTCCTTAACAATCCATGAAGTTTTTAAATGGAAAATAAATACCACATACCCTTTTTTACATATTTTTGTATTGAAAATGGTTTTGAATGTGGATTTACTATTTAAATATCTTGAAATTATCTCTTGTGATTGCAAATGAACTTTTTATGTCTAAAATGTTGATATTTTCAATATTTTATGGGTGATGATTATATAATGGTACTTGGACATATGATGAGTGGTTACGGGATAAACCAAAATATGAATGGTTTTGTTATAAACAACGGATTGCGGGTTACATTATAACCTCTAATTTATTGGGTATGGAATTCAACAGTATAGATATTCTATTTGTAAGAATGATTTTTTGAAGTTAACCATATGGTTATTCCATTTAAGAATGATTATGTCCAAAGTTTACCTTTTATATGCTATATGTTTCTTTCTATGGGTTTTATGGTAATCATTTGGTTACAAAAGAAGGGTAAGTAATGAGATTATATTCAATGAAGTGTTTTTGAAACATCCTTATGTTGAAAATTATTACTTTGTGATAATGTATTCATGGTTTACATGTTGTTCGAAAAAATAATATTTTTACTCCTTTATGTATCCCTTAGCGATCTTTTTATGCTCATCCAATGTTTTTGAAATGTTTCTCAAAGGACTTAAGGTGTAATAGGGTCATGGATGGGATCAATGAAATATAGTTCTATTTAAAACATGGAACTAAATAAGTTTCTTTTATTTTAATAGTTTTTATTTTATGAAAAAAATGGATACTCAGTAGAAGTGTCTAAATTTAATATTCACGTTGTTTGTTATATGTGATGACCTAATTATCTAAAATTTGAAACCTAAAAATATCCATAATATTCATTATTTACTTAATTAAATATTATGTAATGTTTTAGGATGGGGCATTGTTGTTGGTATCAATGGTCGGTTTAGATGACATTATGAATTAGAATTTTATTAATAGAATATTCATAAATTATTTTTACTTTATGGAAATATTGAAAGGATATGCAATTTTAATGTTACCATGTTTCTTTGCCTAATATATTTATTTGTTCAAAATGGTTTACCATAGAAGAAACATGAAAACTATGATGGAATGACATCAAGAGGAAAACAAACTTCCTAATCAGTAACTTGAGATGGTCGGAATCAGAACTGAACAGTTTTTTGTAGTGATAGAATAGTTGAATTAGGGTATAAATTTTTGTGGTTTCCATTGACAAGATCATCCAGATCAACCATAGAGAAACATGTCAATAGAAGATCATTTAATGAGGCAACATCCCCCATTATTCAGAGGATCATCTGACCTTTTTCAAGATGAACGGTGGATCAAATCAATTGAAAAGATTTTCAATGTCATGGGTTGTATCAAAAATCAAAAGGATAGTCATGCTATTAATCATTTTGAATAAAAATATGATCAGTGGTAGTCGATGGTTAAAAATATCAGGGACAATGATAAGATTGATTCTCTTTGTTGGGATGAATTCAAATGTATGTTTCTTGAGAAATATTTTCCTAAGGTGGTTCGACTTCGGATAGAAAAAAATTCCTAGAATTGAGGTTGTAGGATGAATCAATGGATACTTATGAAGAAAAGTTCACGTGACTAGCAAGGTATGCTCTAAATTTCATCCAATGTCTTGAAAGAAAGATAAAGCAATTTTACTCAGGACTAAAGGTGTGATATCGAAGAGCACTAGCCTTTCATGAATTATAAAGCTATTAAAAACATGTTAGATGTTACGAGAAGGTAGAAATTGAGTTTTCTAATGATTAGGTGTTCTAATAGAGCAAGAAAAAAATAGTTCCAGTTGGATGGAAAAGTGAAATATTTCATAAAAAAGCCTACAGGTAAAAAAATTAAATATTCATCATATGAGAATTGTGGTAAAAATAATTCTAGAGAATGTCTCTCAAAATCTATAAAGTGATTCTGGTGTGGTAATACTGGTCATATTTCACATAACTATAAATAAGATGATAAAGCAGGCAATGAAAAGCCAGTGGTAAAATGTTTTAGTTGCAATGTGTTTGGATATTATGCCAATGTGTGTCCAAAGTAGACTTCCCAGGATGGAAACCAGATATATCAATATCAGAAGGGTGGGGAAAAGTATTTTTCTACTACTATTGTTGATGTGGGACCATCAAATGAAGTGGTATCCGATACTTTATTTATTTTTTATATTATTCCAATGTGTTGTTTGATTCAGGATCTACACATTTTTTCATTTCTGATAAATTTTCTTGTAAATAGGGAATTCCATCTCCTGATATAAATTTTAAACTTATGGAAAAAGAACCTCGGGGAAATGTTGACACAAAAATAAATGATAATAATATTCATATCCTTATTTGTGGAATGAATTTACATGAAAACCAATTTTTTCCCCTCTAGTAGAGTTTGATGATATTTTGGGAATGGATTGAATTTCTGTTTACCAAGCTAAGATTGAATATAGAGCTAAAGATGTTTATTTTCAAAAATACTTTCAGTTTTTGTACAAGAATGAAACCTTATCTCTAATAGCCTATTAGAAAGCTGAGAAACTAGTGAAAGATGTAAATGAATGTTACCTAGCATATATTGCTGAAAATAGAGGAACTATTCATATTAATGATGTGCCCGTATTAAATGAGTATCTTGATGATTTTCCTAATGATTTTCCTAGTATTATACCAGATCAGGAAGTTGAATTTACTATTGACATAGTTCCTGATGCTAAACAAATCAAAACCCCACTTATCTAATAGCTCGAATTTAACTTTTAGAGTTAAGGAATCATTTGTAGGAGTTGTTAGATACATGTTTGATTTGACCTAGCACATCATCGTGGGGTGATCCATTCTTGTTTTTTAAAAATAAATATGGTTCAATGAGACTTTTCATTGATTATAGTGACTTGATTAGTACCACTACTAAGAACAAGTATCCTTTTCCTCGTATAAATGGTTTTTCTGATCATCTCTAGGGTGATCAGTATTTTTCAAATATTGTCTTGTGGTTGGGGTACCAACATTTGAATGTAATGGAAGAAAACGTTACGAAGACAATATTTTGTACTAGATATGGCCATTATTAATTTGTAGTTACGAATTCTGGGTTAACCAATGCACCTGATGTATTCTTGGATCTTATGAATAGAATTTTCTGTGAGTTCTTAGATAATTTATTTGGCTATGTTTATTAATAAAATTTTGGTATATTCTAAAAGTAATGAGGAACATAAAAGACATGTAAGAGTTGTCCTGAAAACCATAAAAGGAAAGTTATTTTATAGGAAATTCGGCAAGTGTGAGTTTTTGTTACAAAAAACTTCATTCCTTGGCTACATTGTTTAAAAAATTGGATAACTGTTGATCCTGCAAAAACAAAAGTTTTTGAAGAATGAAAAATTCCTAAAAATATAACTGAGATATGTAGTTTTCTGGGTTTGGCAAGCTATTACCTAAGGTTTTTTTAGAATTTTTCATGTTTATCTAGGCCATCGAGTTGGTAATCTAGAAAATGTGTTATGTTTATATGGACACTATAATGTGATGATTGTTTTCCGGAATTGAAAAAATATTGGTGAATTCTCTAGTATTGGAATTACCTTCCATAAATGGGGAGTTTGTTATCTACAAAGATGTTTCGTTGAAAGGAATTGGTTGTGTCCTAATGCACAATTATCCGATAATTTCTTAAGCTTCAAGTTAGTTGAAACCTCATGAGTCAAATAACCCTACATATGATTTGGAGTTAGCTTATGTAGTTTTTCATAAAAATTTTGGAGGCACCATTGGTATGACTTAAAGTGTGAAATGTGTACTGATCACAAAACATTGAAGTATATATTCAATCAGAAGGAATTAAACATGGGACATAGGAGATGGTTATAATTAATTAGGAATTATGATTTCACAATCCATAACTATCCAGGAAATGAAAATAAAGTGGTTGATGCTTTGAGCCTAAAGAGTAATGCTACTTTAACTATGTCACATTTGTAACAAGATCCTTTGATTAATGATTTGATTAACTTTGGAATAGTAGTTGTTAGTGCAAAAAATTACTCTATTTTGTTTCACATGTCAATTAAATCATCTTTATCAGACAAAATTAATTATCCAAAGAAGGAATAGAGTGAGTTGTAGAGAAAGGATGATTTGGTTTAGAAGGCTGTGTTGCCTGAATTTATCATTGATAATGGTTGTATTTTGAGATTTGGAAATAGATTAAATGTGTCCTGTGATTCAATGTTTAATAATGATTGGTTATGTGAAACTCACAGTTCTCCGTTTTCAGCCCAACCAGATAGTACTAAGATGTTCCTAGATCTTCAGGAGTATTACTGGTGAGATGGAATGAAAAGAGATATTGCTGACTTTTCTACAAAATGTTTAACTTGTCAAAAGGTTAAAAAAAGTGGCAGTTACCAAAAGTTATGTTTTAGCCTTTACTGGTGACAGAGTGGAAATGGGAATATATATACATGGACTTCATTGTGGGATTACCAAACCCAACTAAAGATAATAATGAAATCTGGGTTATTTCTGATCGATTGAAAAAATCACCTAATTTATGTTCTATTCCAGATACTCTGTCTCTAGAGAAAATTTATAGGTTTTATGTTAAAGAGATATTTAGGTTAAATAGAGTTCCCCTCTCTATTGAATATGATCATGATTTGAGGTTCACTTCTAATAGTTGGAAAGGCCTATAGAAGTCTATGAGTACTGAATTAAATTTTAGTACAACTTTTCATCCTCAAGTAGATGGGTAGTCAGAATGAAAAAATCAGACTTTGGAAGATATTCTATGTGCTTATTCAATGGATTACCAGGGATGTTGGGACCAACATCTTTCTTTGGTTGAGTTTTATTATAATCACAGTTTTTGTTCTATTATACTGATGGTCCCATTTGAAGCATTATATGGAAATCAATGTCTAAATACAACTTTTTGGGATGATGTAGGTAAAATAATGTTTACGGGAATGAATTGGTAGAAGAGATGAAAAAAAGACTAGGTAATTCAGAAGCACATTAGGACAAGAAAGAGCAGGCAGAAAAGCTAGGCAGATAACTAGAGGAAAGATCTATCTTTTGAGGTAGGTGATCAGGAATTTCTCAAAGTTTTTCCAAGGAAAAGTGTGATGGGTTTTGGTAAAAAAAGGAAAGTTGAGTTCAATCATCATTAGACCCTATGAAATCTTAGATAACATTGGATCAGTTGCCAATAGAGGGGATTTGACTCCATGTTTATCCCAAGTATACAATGTTTTTCATGTTTCAATGTTGAGTAAGTATATGCCAAATCCATATCGTGTTTTGAGTCTAGTGGTAGTTCAGTTGGAAGAAAATCTTTATTACGAGGAAAAAATAGTCCAAGTTCTTGACCGAATAGAGAATGTGTTACAGAAAAAAGAAATTAATTAGGTAATGGTTTTGCAGAAAATCCATATAGTTAAAGAGGAAACATGGGAATCTGAAAATTCTTTGATGGATAAATACCCCCACTTTTTTTATAAGTGAATAAAATTAGAAAGAATCAATTTCCAAAATGGGAGAAGGATGCAACATCTCAGGTAAATAAAGTACATTGAATTTTCATATTTATTAATATTTGTGAATTAAATATTAACTTTACTTTAAAGAGGATGCTATGTTCGAAGGTATACCCAACACACAAAAATGGGTTTCTCCAAAATCTCATATTGCACAAAAGGCTGAGTCATACTGAAAAAATATAATATAATATTATTATTTTAAATTTTAGTTAATTCCTTGTCACTTTATTTGATAAAAATGAACAAAACTAACAATATTATGATTAAACATGTTTGTTAAATGTTTTTACATTTATCCAATAAAAATTAGTGTCCTAAAATGAGAATGAATCCAATTTTATGCAAAAATACTCTAATATTTTTAAAAGTTAGTTTTATAGCCCTTTGATAGGGATCCCCTTTTAAATATAGTTTTTTTTTCACTTATATATGTTACATTTGACAAAATAAACTTCTTTATAAGTGGGACAAAAAATTTTTACATTGGGTAAAATTTTGGTATTTTTTTGATTAAGTTCTTTTTGTTAATGAATAGTGAAAAATACTTCATTTAATGTCAAAACTATCATTTCATATGATTTACATATATGGTTAGATTGACTTTTTGATTGGGTTTAAAGTGTAATTAGATTATGTTTTTACCTTTTAATCTAATTTTCATCATTGTAAGTAATTTCACTTATTAATTAGACATAAACACATGTCAATCTTTTGATAGTTATTTTTTCTTAAGAACATGCTTTTTGTTGTTCACAATAGGAAATTAATTTTAAATTAATTTCTGCAACTTCTATGTTATGAATTGTGAAAAAATGGATTCTATATTTGGAATTAGGAGGTCCAAATTTTGTAATTAGGTAACTTTTGTTCTTAGACATTATGAATAATAACTTCAGTAAATATTTTAATTACCATGGTTAAAGGGTAAATTTGGTAAATAAGGCTTAAAAATAATATTATAATAATATTAAATTACCCTAACAAATGTCCCAATCCTATTGGATGAGATATATACTACTATGGGAATCCATGGGTCCATTTTAGGACCACATGGAGCCACTCGTCTGTGAAAATAACATTTAATTACTTTTAATTTAATTTTAAGTAAAATATAACATAAACATGTATCTTTTGGTAAAAAAAAATTAAATGGGGTTAGAAAAGTTATAATTTCATTAATAAGTATTCATTAGAAAGATAAAAATATTTCATAATTCATGGTATTTTATTTTTAATTTCTAAATATTAAATACATAAATTTAATCATGACACATTGATGATGTAGTGAATGTTTAAAAAAAGGATTCAAATAAATGATATTATAAAGGTTAAAATAAATTTTATTTTTTTATTTTGATGTCATGCTTGAATTTTTTAGATGATAGTTACATGTAATATTTATATTAAGGGGTTTTTTCCTAATAAATCAAGTTTTTATGGATTTTTAAAATTTTCATAATATGAATAGTGTCAAAATGGACATTATTCAAATTTTAAAATATAAAATATTTTATTAAGTATTTTAAATTTCCAAAAAATCAAAGATTCGGCCCAATAGTTATTGTAAGTCTAAAATTATATTACTGACTCTTTAATTGGATATTTTTTATGTTTTGATAATTATTTTGATTCTAAAAGTGTTAAATGCTTTATAAAATAGTAATAGTAAAAAGTGTTTAAATAAAAAGGATAAGGATTAAAAATATTTTAAACCTACATGATTATTATTGGATTATTTTATTTCTACTCATATTCATCTTAACTTCTAACAAGATGAATTTGGATTCATTTATACTCAAAATAGAATTTATAATAAAATAATAATTCAAGATATTCCTTAAGTTACCATCCTCTCTCTTATGAAAGGACACCACCTATAACCCTAACAATCACCTATCAATCCCCCTATGTAACATTTATTTTTCATTCCTTTTAATATAAAAGATAAATTAATGCAGCATTCATGTATACATACGACTTACCATCTCAATGAATGGTGCATTTCATTCCTTATATCCCAATGCTATGAAGTATTATAAATAGATATATAATGGATATATATGATATATATGAATCTAAATCAAGATTATAATTCTGGAGGAAATGTAATTTTCACCACATGGACAATTTATAATTATAACACGTTCTTTTTTTACTCAAGTTACAAACAATGAAAAAATGACTGATATGAACTCAAATAATGAAATAATTATTATATCAAGGTAATAAGTGATATAAAAGGAATAAAAAACATGAAAAAGATTTTAAAGCAAGAAGAAATTAACTTATGTTCATTATTCTAGAAATTAAGGAATGAACGAGTCAATTCAGACATGTGAAAATTGACTTTGTCTCAATCTCTTCTCTTTGAGGCTTATTTTGATTCATACACGACTTTCTTTTAGAAAGTGTATAAACCCCTTTAACTTCTACTTTAATTAAAAGGGAATATTATTATACATAGAATTTTACTAAATGAAAAAGGGAATGTTTCTTTTTAACGTATGAGGTGACAATGACCTTTCTGCCACCGAGATAATTGTTTTATATTTTGATTCCATAACAAGTTGTGATGTATTTAAATGGAAAATAAATACACTATACCAATTTTACATATTTTGGTATTGAAAATGGTTTTGAATGTGGAATTACTATTTCAATATTTTTAAATTATATCTAATGATTGGAAATAAAATTTTTATGATTGCAATGTTGATATTTGAAATCAATTATGTGTGATGATTTGATAATGGTACTTGGACATATGACTGGTGGTTACATGATAAACCAAATAACTAGTGGTTTCCTAATAAACAAAGGATGGTTGGTTACGTTATACCTCTAATGAATTTGGCATAGAAGTCATCCATACAGATATTCCATTTTGAAGAATGATTTGGGGATTTTGACCATATGGTTATTCCATTTACGTATTATTATGTCCCATGTTTACATTTTATAAACTATATGTTGCTTTCTATGTGTTTTATGGGAATTTTTTGGTTACAAAAGAAGGGTAAAAAATGATCATATATTTAGTGAAGTGTTTTAGCTACTTCTTTAGGGTGAAAAGTATTACTTTTTGATAAAGTATTCATAGTTTACATGTTGTTTTGAAAACTAAAAGTTTTCTTTCTTTTTGTATCCCTTTCTGAGATTTGTATTCTTATACTAGGTTTTTGAAATGTTTTTCACAGTACTTAAGGTGGAATTGGGTCAAGGTAGGGATCAAAGAAAATTCATGCTGTTTAAAACATGGAACTAAACATGTTTATTTTCTTTTTAGAGTTATTATTTTATGAAAAAATAGATATTGAGTAGAAGTGTCTACATGTAATATTCATGTTCTTTTGTAAAAGTTCTGAGATAATTGTCTAAATCTATAAACCTAAAAAGATCCTTAATGTGAATTATTAACTAAATTGAATATTATTTTATGTTTAATGATTTGGCCTTATAGTTGGTATCAATGGTCGGATTAGATTACTTTAGGAGTTATAATTTTTTTAATAGAATAACCATTAATTATTTTTTACTTTATGGTAAGATTGAAATGATTTAGCATTTGATGGTTTCAATGTTTCTTCTCCTAAAATAAATTTGTGTTCAGAGTGGTTTGCGGTATAGAAAATATGGAAGCTCTAATGTAACGACAATAGAAGGATAACAACCTTCCAAATCAGCAACCAGAGATGGTCAGAATTGGAACTGAATACTTTTTTGAAGTGATGGAATAGTTGCCTCAGGCTATAAATGGTGGTGATATCCATGCATGAAATCATCCAAATCAACCATAGAGGAACATGTCAGTAGTGGATAATTTCATGGCGAATCATACTCCATTGTTTAGAGGATCATCTGACCCTGTTCAAGTTGAAGGGTGGATCAAAGCACTGGAAAAGATTTTTGATGTCATGGGTTGTACAGACAATCAAAAGTCTAGTCTTAATGATTATTGTAACGACCCAAAGTTTCATTAATGGAAAATCCCTTTTGATCCAGTTAAATGTCTCTTTTTAAAAAATGTTTTTATAAGATGTCAACTTCTTTGGTTTTATGATAAGAGTTGTGACCATTACATATATAACCATTGAACAGTGATCACATGATTAGTATAAATACAAGGCTTTAACGAACCCAATTTTACTCAAACAGAGGAAACGATGGCCTCATCCAATAGAATTTCCCCATACGAATCCCATTTGTCAGAGCTTGGAAAAGAGGTGGCATCCTTGGGCTTTGCCCTTGACCAAGCCCAGTCTGAGCTTCATTATGTCAAGCTCAAACGTGACCGTCTACGGGAAAAGTGGAAGTTGATAGAGATTACCACTCGAGCGATGTTATCTGAGCCACCCCAAGAGTCTATCACCATCGCACACATTACCATTAGGTCTTATGCGGCTGTTGTAAGGGGTTATGTAACAAAAAAGTAGTACTATGTTCATGTACATTATTTTTTTTGTATATAATAATGAATACAATTTCTAGTCATTTTTGATACATTGTAAATAGTTTTTAAAGTACAAATGGTGTTTTTAGTTATTATTTAATTAAGAATTCAATTTTATTAAATTAAGGTATTTTTGAATTAAATAATATTTTAATAAAATATTATTATTAATATTAAATTAGTTTTTATTAAATATAAATGATCTTATAATTTTATGAATGCAATTAAAATTTCTATTAAAGTTTGAAAGCCATTGCTGTCAAAACCCATGAATTTTCGATAAATGTTGGTTTTTATTTTAAAAGTGAAAATTAACATATTTAGAATTTTTTTAAGATAAAATAAATTTCATTTCTGGAATCAGGACATCGAAATTATCCAACGGTGAATTTTTCATAATTTTCTGAGACAGTCAAATTTTTGGGTAAAAATTAAATACCGTTTAAATATATCATGTGTTTTATGACATCATAATGACCCAATAGTGAAGTAATAAAATACTATAATCCTTTTTTTCGGCCAATATATGTTTTACCATTAAAATAAAGTGATTTTGGGTTTGTTTTACTTACTTTTCAAAGCATTAATGAACCCCTCAAGACATATTCAACACTTTTCCTTTTTAAATTAATTTCCATGGGAGTGTGATCACCTCCACATAAGCAACCCTAATATTTTAATAAGTTCGGACCTTGGCCTTGTAAAATATTTTTTTCCTCTTTCATTTTCCAGAAACCATGGGAAAAAACCATGGTATGGTTTGAGGTTTGGATTAGTTTAATATAAGGGGTCCCAAACATAAATAATAAAGAATTCTCTCACCTTTCCTATATAAACCCACCCAATATCCCACTTTCTCCTCACTAAAATCCCTTGGAGTTCGTCTAACCTCTTCCCTACTCTCTCTATAATCCTCCCAAGGTTCCCCAAGCTCCCAAGAAGCCTCTCACAAGCCTCTCTCTAGCCTTTGGAAGCACACTTCCAAGTAAGGGTTTTTTCTTCCTTTCTCATTTTGTCAATTTTTTTAAGTTGTATTGCCCTTTTAATTTTCAATTATGGATTTTGGGGTATGGTTTCGCACATCCCCCATACTGACCTCTTATTTTTTGAATGATGGGATACCCCTTTCTCTCTCATTAAATTCCTCCCATGTACACTCGTTACTATGCCGAAATTCCGAAAGGAACTTCTCTCTCTTCTTTTACATTCAAGCAATACATTTGTATCATGAATCTAAATTCCATTTCAATTGTTGGGACATGTATCTATATGACCTCCTTACTGTAAATTACATGTAAATATGATGAGGAACCCCTTTCTCTCTCATCAACCATTTTTATGAATTCTTATGTCACGCCGTTACGCTGCCGAAATCGCACCGATTTTCTAAGCCAATGTCATTGTGTAGTGGATACCATGCCCATTTCTCCATCAAGGGTATTCACCTTTATGCACATTTACTTATTGATTGTAAAGTTTCATTTATTAATTCCACATTCCTTTATCGTGTAATAAATTATTATGTTTTATGAATCCATGATTTATGATCCATGTGGCACACTTATGCATGAAATGAAATGTTTAAGAAGGGTGTGCCCTTATAGTGCTCCAATGCATTGGGTAAAGTATAGTATCATGATACATCATGTGCAATGAGTGTTGACTCATGCTAATTCAATTGCAATGAGGGTTTACTCATGCTTCATTTTCAATGAGTGTTTACTCATGATCCATGTGCAATGAGCCTTGGCTCATGCTAATTCAATGTTAAGTGTTGTTGCCACATTTCCATGTTATGATTATCATGCTTTATCATGCCTTTATGTTCATGTTTTATTTATGATCTATTGATATGCCTATTTTCTAACATGTATTGTACTCCTTATGTTATTCCCTGTGTACTCCCTTACTGGGCTTTATAGCTCACCCTTTTCTTATGCATGTCCTCAGATTATCCCATGCAATGCTAAGTACGAGGGAATGTAGTGGTCTTGTAAAGGAAGTTTTCAATAAATATGTTTTATTTAATGTTTCAAGTTTTTATGTAATGATCCTAAGCTACAAAGACACTAAACCTCTCAATCTTCTTTGTTGTATCAAGTGAAGTTTAATGTAATAAAGCATGTTTTAGTTGTAATAAAAAGTAGGGTTGCCATAATTATCATTTTAAAGAAGAATCAGATCAGTGGTGGTCGATGGTTAAAAATAACAGTGACATTGATGAGATTGATTCACTTTGTTAGAAAGAATTCAAAGGTATTAATCTTGATAAATATTTTTCAAAGGAGGTTCGAATTAGGATGAAAAAACAATTGTTTGAATTGAGGTAGGAGGATGACTCAGTTGATGCTTACAAAGAAATGTTCACTCTAATGAAAAGGTATGCTCTATATTTCATCCGAGATATTGATAGTAAGATAAATATATTTCACTCAGTACTAAAGTTGTGATATTAAAAGGTAATAGACTCTCTTGATTTCAAAAGATACGAGAAACATTTAAAGTGTGTTGAGAAGGTAGAAATCGGGTTTTCAGAAGATTAGGTGTTCCATGAGAGCAAGAAAAAGAAGAGGTCCAGTTGGTAGGAAAAGGGATATAATTAATCAAAAAAACCTAAAGGTAAGAAATTTAAATTTTCATCTTGTGATAAGTGTATTTGAAATGTATCCTCGAGAATGTCTCTCAGAATATTGAATGTACAACTGTTGTAGTAATACTGCTCATATTACTCATAAATGTAAGGATGATGATCAAGAAAGCAATGAAAAGCTAGTGGTAAGATGTTTTAGTTGCAATGAGTTTGGAAATTATGCCAATGTGTGCCCAAAGTTGATTACCTATGGTGGAAACCAGATATATTAAAAGAATAAGGGTGGGGAAAAATATTTTACTGCTACTACAGTTGATGTGGGACCATCAAATGAAGTGGTATCGGGTAATTTGTTTGTTTGTTTAAGTTTATACCAATGTGTTTCTTGATTAAGGATCTACATAATCATTAATTTCTGAGAAAGTTTCTAGTAATTTGGGAATTCCAACTCAATATTTGAATCCTGAACTTGTGGTAAAAACACCTAGGGGAAATGTTAATGCAAAAATAAATTATAATAATCTCTCTATCCTAATTTTTGGAAAGAATTTACATGGAAACCTTGTTGTTTTTCCTCTAGTAGTGTTTAATGTTATTTTGGTAATGGATTGAATTTATATTTACCAAACTATGATTTACTGTTGAGGTAAATAGGTTTTATTTCAAAAAGACTTTCAGTTTGTGTACAACAATGATACTTTATCTCTGATAACATATCAAGAAGTTGAGAAACTAGCCGAAGATGGAAATGAATGATATGTTACAAATATTGCTGAAAACAAATGAAATATTAAAATTAATTATGTTCCAGTAGTAAATGAGTATCTTTATATTTTTTCTAATGAGTTTCCTAGTATTATACCTGATAGGGAAGTTGAATTTACTATTGACTTAGTTCATGATGCAAAACTAATTTCAAAAACCCCTTATGGAATGTCTCGAATTGAATTTTAGTGATAATGAAACAACTCAAGGAGTTTTTAGATAATATTTTCGTTCAATCTAGCACATCACCGTGGGGTGATCCAGTCTTGTTTGTTAAAAATAGAGATGTTTCAATGATAATTTTCATGTATTATAGAGCCGAGAATAATATCACTATCAATAACAAGTATCCTTTTCCTTATATGGAATATTTGTTTGATCATCTTCAAGGAGATTAGTATTTTTTGAAGATTGACTTCAGGTCAGGGTACAATATGTTGAAATTAATGGAAGGAGACGTTTTGAAGACCACATTTTGAACTAGATATGGCCATTACTAATTTGAAGTTATGCCTTTTGGGATAAACAATTAACCTTCTTTATTAATGGTTCTTATGAATAGAATTTTCATGATTTCTTAGATAATTTTATGGTTTTTTTAATTGATGACATTTTGGTATATTCCTAAAGTAAATAGGAACATGATAGTTACTTAAGGGAATTCTTTCAAAACATAAATGAAAAGAAGTTTTATGGAAAATTTAGAAAGTGTGTGTTTTGGTTACAATAAATTTCCTTCCTTGGTCACATTATTTCAAAAAATGGCATAACCGATGATTATGCTAAAACCAAAGTTGTTAAATAATGGAAAAAACCTACAAATATCACTGAGATTCATAGTTTTCTAGGTTTGGCAGGATATTACTGAAGGTGTGTTGAGTGTTTTGCAGAGTTATCTAGCCCACTGACTAATTTAACTCGAAAAGGTGTAAGGTTTATCTGGTCAAAATAATGTGATTAATTTTTTCAGGAAATGAAAATAATATTTTTGGATGCCCTAATATTGGCATTACCTTCTCGAAATGGTGAGTTTGATATCTACAGTGATTATTTGTTGAAAGAACATAGTGGTGTCCTAATACAGAATGATCAGTTAATTTCTTATGCTTCACGCCAGTTGAATCCTCATGAGTTAAATTACATAACCCATGATTTGGAATTAGCTGCTATTGTTTTGGCATTAAAAATTTGGAGGCATCATTTGCATGGTGTAAAGTGTGAAATATATACTGATAAAAAAAGATTGAAGTATATATTTACTCAGAATGAATTAAGCATGAGATATAGGATATGGTTATAATTAATCAAGGATTATGATTGCATAGTCAATTACCATCTAGGAAAGGAAAATAAAGTAGTTGACGCTATGAGACAAAATAGTAATGATAAATTAACCATGTTATGTTTGGAACAATATCCTTTGATTTACAATTTAATGAACTTTGGCATATAGTTTGTTATTTAAAAAAATTAAACTATTTTGTTTCAGGTGTTAGTAAAATCATATATATGAGATAGAATTATGCAAGTGCTGAAGGAAGATTGTGAGTTGAAGAAAAAGTTAGAGTTGGTTCAGAAGGGTATGTTGTATGAATTTAACATTGATAATGATTGTATTTTGATATTTGGGAAGATATTATGTGTGAATTTTGATACACAGTTGAAGAAAGAGTTGTTATATGAAGCTCATAGTTCTACATTTTCATTTTATCCCAGTAGTACTATGATGTATAGAGATCTTTTGGAGTATTACTAGAAAGATAGAATGAAAATATATTTTACTAACTTTACTGTGTAGAGTTTGACTTGTCCACAGGTTAAAGCAGAGTGGCAGTTGCCGAAAGGGATGATTTAGCCTTTACAAATTCCAGAGGGGAAATGAGAAAATATATCCATGGACTTCATTGTGGTATTAACAAA
Organism: Viscum album; assembly: GCA_963277665.1. Lineage (NCBI taxonomy): Eukaryota > Viridiplantae > Streptophyta > Magnoliopsida > Santalales > Viscaceae > Viscum > Viscum album. Next base: position 691,643,957 of record OY728161.1, on the reverse strand, counting down.
GAAATATCGAGGTAATAATGAAATCTGGGTTATTATTGATCGATGGACTAAATATTCTCATTTCCTTCCAATTTGAGATACTTTATCTCTAGATCAATTTTCTAAGTTATAAGTTAAAGATATAGTCATGTTACATGGATTTAAACTATCCATTGTATCTGATCGTGATCAAGGTTCACTAATAAATTTTGGAATGTCCTTGAGAAGTCTTTGGGTACTGGACTAAATTTTATTATAGCATCACATCCTCAATCATATGGGTAGTCATAATGAGAAAATTCATACTTGGAAGATATGCTACGTGCTTCATCGATGTATTACCAAAAATGTTGGGACCAACATATCTCCTTCGTTGATTATTCTTATAATAAAAGTTTTTATTCTGATATATAGATGGATCCATTTGAGGCATTATATGGAAAGAAGTGTAAAACTCTATCTTTTTGGGATGATGTTGGTGAAAGAAAGTTGATGGGACCAGAATTGGTAGAAGAGATGGCATAAAAAGTTAAGTTAATTCAGAAGCACAAGACTACAACATAGAGCAGGATGGAAAGTTAAGCAGATTACCAGAGGAATGATCTTTCTTTTGAGTTAGGTGATCATGTCTTTCCCAAATATTCTTCATGCAAAAGTGTGAAGCGTTTTGGTAAAAAGGAGAAGCTAAGTTCGAGCTTCATTAGACCATTGGAAATCCTGGAGAGAGATGGATCAGTTGCCTAAAGAGTGGATTTACCTCCATGTTTATCCCAGGAACACAATGTTTTTCCTGTTTCAATGTTGAGAAAGTATATTCGTGATCCATCTCCAGTTTTTCATCAATAGGTAGTTCAGTTGGAAGCGAATCTTTCTTATGAGGAACAACCAGTCCAGATTCCTGATTGAAGAGAGAAAGTATTGTGGAATAAGGTAATTCTTCATGTTAAGGTTTAGTGGAAAAACCATACGGTTGATGAAGCAACATGTGAATATAAAAATTTTATGAGGGATAAATACCCCCAACTAATTTGATAAGTGAATAAAATTATGCGGAAAAAATTTCCAAAACGGGGGAAGGATGTAACATGTGAGGTAAATAAATAATATGACATTTTCATATTTATTAATATTTGTGAATTAAATATTAAATTTACTTTAAAGTGGATTCTATGTTCTATGGAATACCCGACACACAACAATAGGTTTCTTTGAAATCTCATGTTGCACACAAGGCTGAGTCATACCAAAAAATAATAATATAATGTTATTATTTTAAATGGTAGTTAACGCCTAGTCATTGTATTGGAGGGAATGTAAAAAACTAACCATATTATGATTAAACATGTTTGTTAAATGTTTTTACATTTATCCAATAAAATGTAGAGGCTTAAAATGTGAATGAATCCAGTTTTAAGCATAAATACACTTATATTTTATAAAGGTAGTTTTGCCACCTTTTGATGGAGAACCCCTTTTAAATCCAGTTTTTTCACATTTATTTGTTCCACTTGACAAAATTAAATTTTTATTTAGAATCAGGACATCAAAATTTACTATGGAATTTTTTTTGGTATTTTCCTGATAATGTTCATTTTTAAATGAATAGTGAAAAATTCTGCATTTTAAGTCAAAACTATCTTTTCATCTGATTTATTTATACGGTTCAGTTAATTTTTTTATCAGTTTTTAATTATAATGTTATTATGTTTTTTTCCATTTAATCTAATTTTGGTCATTGTAAGTAATTTCACATTTTATTAAACATAAACACATGTCAATCTTTTCATTGTTATTAAAACTATAAACATGTTTTTTGGTTTTGACAATGGGAATTAATTTTAAATTAAATTTAGAAACTTCTTTGATTTGAATTTGGAAAAAAATGGATTACATATTTGAAATTAGGAGGTCAAAATTCAGTAAATAGGCAAATTTTATTATTAGAATTTAGGACTTGTAATTTTAGTAAATATTTCATTTACCAAGGTCAAGGTGTAAATAAAGTAAATAAAGGTTAAAAAATAATATTATAATAATATTAAATTAAACTAACACAGGCTCTAATCCTATTGGATGGGATATATCCGACTATTGGAATCCTTGGGTCAAATTTAGGACCCCATGGAGCCACTTGTTTGTGAAAATGACATTTAATTACTTTTAATTTAAAGTTAATGAAAATATAACCTAAACATGTATCTTTTGTTAAAAAATTATATGGGGTTATATAAGTTATCTTTTAAACTATAAATTTTAATTAGAAAGATTAAAATATTTCATAAGCTGTGGTAATTTATTTATAATTTTTAGATATTAAATAAATAAATGTAATTATGACACAACGATAAAGCAATGATTTCTTCATTAATAAAGGATTCAAATAAATGATTCTATAATTGATAAAATAAATTAAATTTGGTTATTTTTATGTCAATAATTATTTTTTTGGATGATAGTAACATTTTATATTTGTATTAATGATTTATTTAATTAATAAAGTTGTTATGGATTTTTAAAAAAGTCATGATATGAATAGTGTCAAAATTGACATAATTCATATTTTAAAATATAAAATATATTTTAAAATATTATAAAATTTGAAAGAAATATAAGATTATTATAAATAGTTATGATAAGTCTAAAGTTTTATTATTTACTCATAAATTGGATATTTTTCATGTTTTGTTAACTATTTTGATTCTCAAAGTGTTAAACTGTAGATTAAATCGTAAGAGTAAAAAAGGGTTAAATAAATAAGATAAGGATTAGAAAATATCCAAAACCTATCTAATTCCTTTTGGATGATTTTTATTCGACATATATTCATATTATCTTAGAAATATATGAATTTGGACCCATTTATACTTGAAATATAATTTATAATAAAATAATAATTCAAGATATTCCTTATGTGCCTCTCCCCCCTCTTATAAAAGGACACCACCTCAAACCGTTACACACATATCTCAAGCCCCCTTTGCTCATCCAAACTCTTAAAAATAAGATCCCAATGTCCCTATATTCCTCCTTTAATCCTTACCCTTGGTATAAGGCAATTCAATAAGGCATTTTAGATTAAATAAAAAAGAGTTACCTGATTTGAGGTAATGTCTTCTCTTAAGTTTTTTCCATTAATTTTCCTTCCACACTCTCTATGATCTTCCTATTAATTGTTTATATAAAAAAACCATTATAATAAATTTACTAGTTTTTTTAATGATAAGTATTAAAACTACACTTACACACACCTCCATCTAATGGGTATATAATATACTGATTCTGTGGACGACGAACTACTGCCGCACGAAATGATGATTATTCAATAATCTCTTACCACCTATCATGGTGTCCATTATGATGGAACTCTAATTATATATGATATAAATGATATTTATTTTATCTCTATTCTTCCATAATTCTCATTTAGAGCATAACTCTATTATTTTAATGTTGTATAAATACGACAATTTCATTTGAGGAAGTATAGACTACCCCCCTCAAAGTTATATAAACTATTGATGTTATACATGGAATGTATAATGGAAGAAATTAATGAACTTTTGTAACATATATAACATATATATTATAATATAAATATAATATACCTATGTATCAGTTATTTTTATTTCCTTTAAATATGAAAAATAAATTAAAGTAGTGTTCATGCGTACGTTCGGCTTACCATCTCCATGAACGATGAATTTAATTTATTATATCCAAATGCTATGGAGTATTGTAAATATATATTCAGTAGATATATTTGAAATATATGATATCTATGTCATGAATATAATTATAGAGAAAATTTAATTTTGACCACATGGAAAATTAATAATTATAATAAGTTCATTTTGGACTCAAGTTCTGAACATTGACAAAATGTCCAATATGAACTCAAATAATTAAATGATTGTTATATAAGGTTAATAAGTTATATTCAAAGAAATATTAAACATGAAAAATATTCTGAATCAAGTAGAAATTATCTTCTGATTATTATTCAAAAAATTAAAGAACGAACGAGTCAAGTCAGACATGATGTAAGGGACTTTGTCAAAATTTCCTTTCTTTGGGGAATATAATGATTTATAAATGAATTGATTTTATAAGGTTCATATAACCATTTAACTTTTTATTTCATTAAATGGAAATATTTTTCATTATAGCATTTTACTAAACCACAAAGTGAATGTTTATTTTTAATTTACATGGTGACAATGAACTTTCTGCCACTGTAAGCATTATTGGATATTTGGCCTCCTTAAGAGGCTATGATGTTTTTATATGAAAAAAAATACCATACACCTTTTATACATATTTTGGTACTGAAAATGGTTTTGAAAGTGGGATTATATTTTCAACATATTGAAATAATCTCTTATGATTGAAATGTTGATATATGAAATATTTTACGGGTAATGATTATATAATGGTACTTAGACATATGATGGGTGGTTACATGATAAACCAAATTATGGGTGGTTCCATGATCATACAAGGGTGAGTGGTTTTGTTATAACGTCCATTGATTTGGGTATGTAATACATATGTATGGCCATTCCATTTGTAAGAATTATTTGTGGAAGTCCACCGTATGGTTATTCCATTTAAGTATGATTATGTCCCACATTTACCTATTATATGCTATATATTGATTTTTATGGGTTTTATAGTAATCCTTTGGTTAAAAAAGAATGGTAAGGAGTTATATTATATTCATTGAAGTGTTTTTTCTATTTCATTAAGGTGAAAAGTGTCACTTTATTATAAAGTATGCATGGTTTATATGTTGTTTTGATAACTAATTGTTTTCCTTATTTTTTTATCTCTTACTGATCTTTTTATTCTCATCCCAAGTTTTTGGAAGGTTTTTTACGGGACTTAAGGTTGAATAGGTTCAAGGAATGGATTAAGGAAAAGTCTTGATGTTTAAAACATGGAACTAAGCATGTTTCTTTTATTTTAAGAGTTTTTATTTTATAAAATAATGGATAATAAGTAGAAGTGTCTACATGTAATATTCATGTTGTTTTTTTATAAGTTATGACCTAATTATCTAAATATCTAAACTGGAAAAGATCCTCACTGTGAATTATTAACTTATGTCAATATTATAAAATTTTTAAGGCTAGGGACAAAGAGTTTGTATCAAGGTCCAGTTTAGATAACTATAGGAATTAGAATTTTGTTAATAGAATATTAATAAATTATTTTTAATTTATGATAAGATTGAAATTATATAGCATTTGAATGTTACCATGTTTCTTTGCTTAATATATTAATGTTTTCATAATGTTTTATCATAGATGAAACATATCAGCTATGATTGAATGAAATCAAGAGAAAAACAACCTTCTAAATCAGCAACTTGAGATGGTCGGAATCAAAACAGAATAGTTTGTTGCAATGATGGAGTAATTGACTCAGGAAATAAATGGTGGTGGTATGAATGTATGAGATCATCCATATCATCCATACAGGAACATTTCAATAGTAGACCATTTCACGAGGAAACATCCCCCATCATTCAGAGGATCAGTTGACCCTATTCAAGCTGAAGCATGGATCAAAGAATTGGAAATGATTTTTGATGTTAGGGTTTGTATAGAAAATCAAAAGGTTAGACTTTCTGTTTATCATTTTAAAGGGGAAAATGATCAGTGGTGGTAGATGGTTAAAAATATCAAGGATAGATAAGAGATTTATTACCTTTGTTGGGAATAATTCCAAGGTATGTTTCTTGAGAAATATTCTCCTAAGGCATTTCGACTTAGGATGGAAAAACAATTCATGGAATTGAGGTTGAAGGATGAATCAGTGGATAATTTCTAAGAAATTTTCACTCCACTAGAAAGGTATGATCTATATTTCATCCAAGATCATGATAGGAATATAAATCAATTTTACTAGGGATTTAATCCACGATATATAAGAGCAGTAGCCTCTCGTGAACTCAAACGCTATGAGAAACATGAAAAATGTTCCATGATGGTAGAAATGGAGTTTTTTGATGATCAGGTGTTCCTAGATATAAATAAAAAAGGAACAGGTCTAGTTGGTAGGCAAAGGGAAATAATTCATCAAAATATCCTGGAGGTAAGAAAATTAAATTTCCATCTTGTGAGAAGTGTGGTAAAAATCATCCTGTAGAATGTCTCTCAAAATATTTAAAGTGATCCTGGTGTGGTAAAAATGGTCATATTTCTCATAACTATATGGAAGATAATCAACCAAGAAATGAAAAGCTAGCCATAAGATGTTTTAGTTGTAATGAGTATGGACATCATGCCAATGTGTGTCCAATGTTAACTACCCAGTGTAGAAACCAGATATATCAAAAGCATAAGGGTGGGAAAAAATATTTTTCTACTACTATGGTTGATGTTAGACCATCAAATTAAGTGGTATCATGTACTTTGTTTATTTTTTATATTATTCCAATGTGTTGTTTGATTCATGATCTACACATTCGTTTATTTCTGAGAAATTTTCTAGTAAATTAGGAATTCCATTTCATGATATGGAACCTGAACTTGTGGTAAAAATACCTGGGGGAATTATTTAAGAAAAAGAAATAACAATAATCTTCCTAACCTTATTTTTGGAAATAATTTACCTAAAAACCTTTTTTTCTCTAGTAGAGTTTGATGACATTTTGGGAATGGATTGTATTTCTATTTACCATGCTAAGATTGATTGTAGAGCTAAAGTGGTTTATTTTCATAAAGACTTTTAGTTTTTGTAAAATAAATAACCCTTATCTTAGATAACATATCAGAAATTTTAGAAACTAGTGAAAGAAGTAAATAAATGTTACCTTGCACATATTGCTAAAAACACAGGAACTGTTTAGATTAATGATGTGCCCATAATAATTGTGTATCTTGGGGTTTTTCATGATGAGTTTCCTAGTACTATACTTGATAGGGAAGTTGAATTTACTGTTTACTTAGTTCCTAATGCTAAACAAAATTCAAAACCCCCTTATCGAATGACTGAAATGGAACTTTTAAAGTTAAATAAAAAATTACAAGATTTGTTAGATAAGGGTTTCATTTAACCTAGCACATCACCGTGGGTTGCTCCAGTCTTGTTTTTTAAAATGAAAAAAGGTTAAATAAGACTTTTAAATGATTATAGAGCTTTGAATAATATCACTATTAAGAAAAAGTATCATTTTCCTCATATCGAGGATTTGTTTGATCTACTCCAGGGAGTATAGAATTTTTCATAGAGGTTCTTGAGGTCAGGGTACTATAAGTTGAAAGTAAAGAAGTAGATGTTCTGAATACCTCATTTCATACTATATATGGCCATTATGAAATTGTAGTTATGCCTTTTGTGTTAACCAATGCACCTGTTCTATTAATGGATCTTATGGATAGAATTTAATGTGAGTTCATAGATAATTTTCTGGTTGTGTTTATTGATTAAATTTAGGGTTATTCCCAATGTAAATAGGAACATTAATGTCAATTACAGGATGTCTTGAAAACTATAAAAGAAAATAAATTTAATGGGAAATTCCGAATGTGTGAGTTTTGGTTATAAAAAATTTCATTCCTTGGTCACATTGTTTCAAAAAATTTCATAACAATTGATCATGATAAAACAAAAGTTGTTAAAGAATGGACTAGACCTAAAAATATAACTAAGTTACATAGTTTTCTTGATTCAAAATTCTATTACAGAATGTTTGTTGAAAATTTTTCATGGTTATCTAGCCCACTGACTAAGTTAACTCAAAATGGTGTAATGTTTATCTGGAAAAAATAATGTGATGATTTTTTTCAGGAATTGAAAAAATATCAGTGAATGCTGCAATATTGGATTACATTCCAAAAATTCTGAGTCTGTTATCTAAAGTGATGCTTCATTGAAAGGACCTGGTTGTGTCCTAATGTATAATGATAAGGTAATTGATTATGCTTCACGTCATTTGAAACCACAAGAGTTAAATTACCTTACACATGATTTGGAAGTATCTTCTGTTGTTATTGCATTAAAAATTTTGAGGCATCATTTGTATAATACAAAGTGTGAAATGTATACTGATCACAAATGTTTGAAGTATATATTCACTCAGAAGGAATTAAACATGAAACATAGGATATGGTTAGAATTAATCAAGGATTATGATTGCATAGTCCATTACCATCTAGGAATGTAAAATAACGTGGAAGATTCTTTGAGATGAAAGAGTAATGATACTTTATCCATGTTACATTTGTAACATGATCATTTTGTTAAGGATTTAATTAACTTTGGCATAGAATTTATTGGTGCAAAAATTCCTTTATATTGTTTTAGGTGTCAGTGAAATCATCTCTATCTGACAGAATTAATCATGTTCATATTGAAGACAATGAGTTTCACAAAAATCCATAGTTTCTTTAAAAGGGTATGTTTCCTAAATTTATCATTGATAATGATTTTATTTTGAGATTTGGGAAGGGATTATGTGGGCCTTGTGATTCAATGTTGAAGAAAGAGTTGTTATGACAAACTCACAGTTCTCTGTTTTTATTTCATCCAGGTAGTACTAGGATGTACAATGATCTTAGGGAGTACTACTAGTGGGATGGAATGAAAATAAATATTTCCAACTTTACTAGGAAGTGTTTGACTTGTGAAGAGGTTAAATCAGAGTGGCAGTTACCAAAAGGGATGATTCAGCCTTTACCAGTGCTAGAGTGGGAATGGGGAAATATATCCACAGACTTCATTATGGTATTACCAAATGCATCTTGAGGTATTATGAAATTTGTTTTATTGTAGTTCTATTGACTAAATCTACTAGTTTATTTAATATTTGTGATACTCTGTCTCTAGAGAAACTTTCGTGGTTTTATGTTAAAGAGATTGTCATATTACATGTATTTCCCCTCTCCATTGCATCAGATCATGATACGAAGTTCACTTATAACATTTGGAAAGGCCTTTAGAAGTCCTAGGGAACTGAATTAAATTTTAGTACCTTTTTTCCTCCTCAATCATATGGGTATTCAGAATGAACAATTCAGAATTTGGATGATATGCTATGTGCTTCTTCAATGGATTACCAGGGATTTTGGGACAAACATTTTTCTTTGGTTGAGTTTTTTTATAATATTAGTTTCGATTCAATTGACACATTAAATGGAAAGTAGTGTCAAAATCCAGCTTTTTTAAATGATATAGGTGAAGGAAACTAGATGGGCCTTGAATTGGTAGAAGAGATGGAAGAAAAAGTTCAGTTAATTCAGAAGCACATGAGGAAAGGAAAGAAGAGGAATAAGACTTATACAGATAAATGGAGGAAGGATATTTCTTTTGAGGTATGTGATCATATCTTTCTCATTTTTTTCCATGGAAATGTGTGATTCATTTTGGTAAAAAAGGAATGTTGAGTCTAAGAATTATTGGATCCTTGGAAATATTGGAGAAAGTTGGATCATTTGCCTACTGAGTGGATTTACCTCCATGTTTATCCTAGGTACAGAATAATTTTCATGTTTCAATATTGAGAAAGTATATGACATATCCATATCATGTTTTGAATCCAGAGATAGTTCAATTAGAAGAGAATCATTCTTATGAGGAACAAACATTCTAGATTATTGACCGAAGAGAGCCACATTTGCGGAATTAGGTAATTCATCAAGTAAAGGTTTTTTTGGAAAAACCATATGGTTGAATATGAAACATGAGAATATGAAAATTCTATAAGGGATAAATACCCCCACTTATTTGATAAGTGAATAAAATTTTGAGGACAGAATTTCCAAAAGGGTGGTAAAGATGTAACATCCCAGGTAAATAAATTAAAAAAATTCATATTTTATAATATTTTTAAATTAAATATTAATTTTATTTTAATGGGGATTCTATGTTTGATGGAGTACCCGACATGCAACAATGATTTTCTCCAAAATCTTATGTTGCACACAAGGCTGAGTCATACCGAAAAATAATAATATAATATTATTACTTCAAATAGTAGTTAACACCTAGACATTGTATTGGTGAGAATGAACAAAACTAACCATATTAAGATTAAACATGTTTGTTAAATGTTTTTACATTTATCCAGTAATATTTAGAGTCTTAAAATGAGAATGAATCCAATTTTAAGCATAAATACTCTAATATTTTAAAAAATGTAGTTTTACAGCATTTTAATGGAGAACCCCAATTAAATCTTGTTTTTTTTTTCACTTTTATATATTGAATTTGATAAAATAAAATTGTTATTTAGAAGTGAGACATAAAAATTTACTTTGGGTTAATTTTTGGTTTTTTTTCTGATAAAGTTCATTTTCTATGTGAATAGTGAAAAATATAACATTTTATCTCAAAACTATATTTTCATCTGATTTATTTATATAGATAGATTATATTTTTAATTGGTTTTAATATATAATTAGAGAATTTTTTACCATTTAATCCAATTTTGGTTGTTGGAATAAATTTCACTTTTTTAATTATACATAAACAAATCTTAATCTTTTGGTAGTTATTATTTATGAAAAACAAACTTTTTGGTTTTGACAAAGGGAATTAATTCAAAATTGATTTCTGTAACTTATGTGTTATAAATTTGGAAAAAATGGATTCCATTTTTGTAATCAAGAGGTTCAAGTTGTGTAAATAGGTAAATTTTATTTTGGGACATTATAAATAATAACACCAGTAAATATTTTATTTACCACGGCTAAATGGCAAATCTGGTAAATACGGGTTAAAAATAATATTATAATAATATCAAATTACCCTAGAACATGTCTTAATCCTACTTGAAGATATATATCTGACTATTGGCATCCTTAGTACTATTTTTTCACCCCGTGGAGCCACTTTTCTGTGAAAATAACATTTAATTACTTTTAATTTAATGTTAAAGAAAATATAACCTAAAAATGTATCTTTCAGTAAAACAATATTTATATGGGGGTATATAAGTTTTAATTTAAAATATAAATATTCATTAGAAATATAAAAATATTTCATTAATTATTGTATTTTATTTATAATTTTTATAGATTAACTAAATAAATTTAATCATGACACAATGATGATGTAGTGATTGCTTCATTAATAAATGATTCAAATAAATGATGTTATAAATGATAAAATAAATGTAATTTTGTTATTTTGAAATAATAAATTTATTTTTTGGATGATATTTATATGTAATATTTGTATTAATGATTTTTTTAATCAATCAAGTTTTTATGGTTTTTTTAAAAAGACATGATATGAATAGGGCCTAAATTGACATAATTAAAATTTTAAAATATAAAAAATTTCCTTAAGTATAATAAAATAAAAAAATATATAAGATTCATAAAAATAGTTATTATATGTCTAAAATTATGTTACTTTCTCTTTAATTGGATATTTTTCATGTTTTGGTAACTATTTTGATTCTGAAAGTATTAAATGCTTAATAAAGCGGTAAGAGTAAAAATGGGTTAAATAAAAATGATAAGGATTAAGACATATCCAAAACCTATATAATTATTATTTAATTATTTTATTTCTACTTATATTCATTTTATCTTATAACTAGATATGTTTGTACTCATTTATACTCAATATAGAATTTATAATAAAATAATAACTCAAGATATTCATTTAGTTCCCCTCTACCCTATTAAAAAAGGACACCACCTCTAACCCTTAGAAACACCTCTCAATCCCCCTTGGATCATTCAAGTTATTCCATAGTAAGCTTCCAATATCCCTCTATTCCTCTTAGAATCCTTCCCCTAATAATAAGGCAATTCAAGAAGGACTTTTATCTTAAATCAAAAGGAGTTACTAATTTGAGGTAACACCTTATCTCAAGTTCTTTACCATTATTTTTCCTTCTCCACTCCCTATGATCTTCTTTTTATTTGTTTATATAACAAAACCAGTATCCTCAATATAATAGTTTCTTTATGAGAAGGACTAGAACTACACTTACACACACCTCTGTCTAATGGGCATAGAAAATATTGTTTCTGCGGATGGTAAATTGCTGCCCCATGAAACGATTATTGTTCAATATTCTCCTACCACCTCTCAAGGTGGCCATTATTATGGAACAATACTTATATATAATATATTACATTTATTTTATCACTATGATTCTAAAATCCTAATTTATAACATACCTTTATTGTTTTCATGTGGTATAAATATGATAAGTTCATTTGAGGAAGTGCGGACTACCACCCCCTCAAAGTGATATAAATCGTTCATTCTATACATGGAACATATAAAGGATGAAATTAATGAACTTATGTAACATATACAACATATATATTATATTTGAATTATAAAATATCTATATATAATTTATTTTCCAATCCTTTTAATATGAAAAATAAATGAAAGCAATGTTAATGCGTATGTACGACTTACCGTCTCCATAAACGGTGAATTTCATTTATTTTATCCAAATGCTATGGAATAGTCTAAATACATATATAATAAATATATGTGATATATAAATCATGAATATAATACTAGAGAAAATTTAATTTGGAACACATGGACAATTTATAATTATAACAAGTTCATTTTTGACTCAAGTTTCCAAAATCAAATTTTTTTAGATATGAAATCAAATGATTAACTAATTGTTTTATAATGATAATAAGTGATATAAAAGGAAAAATAAACTTTAAAAAGATTTTTAATCTAGTAGAAATTATCTTAAGATTATAATTCAAGAAATTAAAGAATGAACCAGTCATTTCAGACACGAGGTAAGGGATTTTGTCTCAATCTCTTTTCATTAGGGCATATTTAGATTTGTACATGACTTTATTTTATATGGTGTATAAAACCATTGTAATTTTAATTTCATTCAAAGTGAATATTTTTCTTTGTAACATTTTACTAAAAAATCAGAGATTTTTCTTTTTAACGTACATGGTGACAATGACCTTTAAGCCACCGAGATCAATATTTGATATTTAGATTCTTTTACAAGTTGTAATTTTTTTAAATTGAAAATAAAAAAAATGCCAATTTTACATATTTTTGTATTGAAAATGGTTTTGAATATGGATTTATTATTTCAATATCATGAAATTATCACGTGTGACTACAAATGAATTTTTTATGACTGAAATTTTAATTATTGAAATATTTTATGTGTGATGATTTTATAATTCTACTTGGACATATGACAGGAGGTTACATGATAAACCAAATGACAGGTGGTTATGTGATAAACAAAGGATGTTTGGTTACGTTATTACCTCCAATGCATTGGGTATGGAAGTTGGTCGTATGGCTATTCCATTTGGAAGAATCATTTGTGGATGTCTACAACATGGTTATTCCATTTAAGTATGATTATGTCCCAAGTTTACCTTTTATATGATATATTATGATTTATAGGGATTTGATGGTAAACCTTTGGTTACAAAAGATGGGTAATGAATGAGTTTATATTCAGTGAAGTGTTTTTGCTACTTCTTTAAGGTGAAAAGTATTACTTTATGATAATGTATTCATGGTTTACATGTTGTTTTGAAAATTAATAGTTTTCCTTCTTTGTGTATCCCTTACAGAGATTTTTATGCTTATCCCATGTTTTTGAAATTTTTTCACATGACTTAAGGTAGAATAGGGTCATGTATGGGATCATGGAATAAACATACTATTTAGAAAATGGATCTAAACATGTTTAATTTATTTTCAAGAGTTTTTATTTTATGATAAAAATGGATATTGAGTATATGTTTCTTCATGTAATATTCATGTTGTTTTATATATGATATAACCAAATTTTCTACAAATATAAACCTGAAAATATCCTCAATGTGAATATTAACATAATTCAAGATTATACAATGTTTAATGATGGGGCCTTATAGTGTGTGTGTAGAGTACTTCTGAGTGGTCATAGTTAAATATGTTTAGTGGTGAATATTATGTTGATTCCTTAAGGTAGTGCCCCTTTCCTTACCCCTTTAATTTTAGTAATGCATTAATTAATTAAAAAATTCACCATTTATAGTTTTTAATTAATGTATTTTGGATTTTAGTTTAAAATATACCTTGATAAATTAAGTGAAATGAATAAAAGTTACATATGTTTTGTTTGATAAGAAAGTCAAATTTTTGTAATAAAACCCCTCCAATGGAGGTGCGCCGCCTTCAAGCGAAAAATGTGGAGATAGACATTTATGTATCCAATATTATTGGCTCGTTTTTTTCATTATTCATGAGTTATATTTTATAAATTACATGTTTAGGTTCTTGATTGCTTTAAATATAGTTTCTATGTATCAGTGAGTTAAATGAAATGATTCAGGTGAATGGAATGGTTATAATGAATTAGGAAATTTGGTAGCATCCCTTAAGGGTAACAAACATGAACCTTTGGAATGTGATCGTTGTTCCTCTCGACACCCCTTTTAGCACTCCATCCTAAATAGGCTATGTTTACTTTATATAACATGTGGAAAACATCTATGGGTTGTCCATAGAACCTTAGTAATGCCGTAAGTTGATTAATGAGAAATAAATCATGAATTGGTTTTCTATTGATAATGCATAATCTCAATAATATTCTTTTATCCCATGGGTGTTTCCTCTTACCTATAGCATACATGAGGTTTATATTATTGAAATATGCTTTACATACAAAATTACTCGTTTCAATTTACATAAGTACCTTGCCTATTAATGAACTTCTTATTCCTTGTTTGATACTCCTTGATTTATCCATTTAAACGGTTTGGATGGATTGTGACACATGGTCAAGCTTTATAGCTTGAGATAATGAAATGTTAATGATGAAATATTGGTAAGATGAACATAGATGAAGCATTCCTTGTTTATAATTAATTGATTATGCATGTCTCTTTATTTATTATTCCATTATTATTGGCTTGAACCATATGAAATGCCTTGTTAATATTTCTAGCTTGAGAAACTGAGTTTCGTGTATTGAGATGAAATTATTTAAGGCTTAAAAAATGTATCATAATCCTCATAACTTACATTATCTATGATATATGAATCTCTTGTTTTTTAAATGAAATCGGGTGGGGGAGAAAACATGGTTCCCGTATTAAGAACTCACAATTGGACTCTCTGTACTCGATAGGTTACAACCGGATGCTGTAGGGAAGTGACGTTTTGACCTCTCCAGGAAAGGGCTCCCCTGGGATTTTTATTATATTATTGTGTGATAAATGTTATCTAAGGGGAATCCAAGGTAGGACTAAATGGAACTATGGATACGCTAAGCCTCAATTGATACTTAGTCCCTTTTATGCAATACCCAAGACAGACTCACGTTTACCATACTATGAGCGATACATGTAATTTCAAAAGTATCGCATTTGATAGGCTCCGTGGCATTGGATATTTTGAGGGGATGTACTATATAATTACCTTATGGATGATCACAGAGTGCACCTCTAAAATATATGGTTTTTAATGTAAATTATTGATATTAATCCATATTTATTGTTAGGTATTGTGATTACACTCGTGATGTTTCTCTTAAATTTATAGCTTAAAAATGTGATGATATGAGATTTAGGCCCATAGTTATAGAAAAAGTTGGGGATATTCCTTCCTTAGATTTATATACTAATATTGGCACTTGTTTATATATTTTTCCTTTCTCGACAATACCTTTTAGTCTTCCATATTAGGTTAAAGTGGGTGGTATGGGATGACTATCCATTTAGGAACTCATACCAAGATGATATTATTAATTTTCCATCACTCTGCATTTATTTTATATGGAACAAATCTGAATTTATATTGCATTGTCCTGATTAGGCTAAACACAGAGGTTGATGGACTACTAAGATTTATATCTCACACATATTTTAATTACCATTGGTACCCAAGTATATCTTATATCTGTAGGATCTAGGTTGAACACTATATTGCTAGTATCTGGGAGTTAGGAGCAATGGAACGAGAAGGATCTTGGGATGCTCATTGATATCACTCGTGGGGAATTAATTTCCATTCTTTATTGTTGTAATATGTTTTCAAGCATGCTATATTGTTTAATTAAATATTTTATATATTATCACCATCACATGAATTCATCTATTGTATAATCCCGCATTTATTGCTTTTATTATATTGTTAGTTATTATCTTCCTTTGATGTTGTATTTTCATTTGATTACTACCTCCCCCACCTGTCTTCTATTTATATTTAGTTATAATATTATGAAACTATAATAAAGGGGTATAGTATCACAACTATCACCTCTTGATAACCTCACTACTACTCATCACCCTATGGTGTATGGGTAGGATCACTTGAGGTCATATGAGCCACCAGTCTCGCCACTGTCTTAGTGGTGAGCTAGGCCAGGAAATTTCAATGTGGAATCATAAGAGGTTTATTTTTCATTGTATTAATGTTTTGGTTTGGTAGAATAGAGAATATGAATGTGTCAGTACTTGCTTAATATCCATGGCTGGGAATGATCACCCCATGGATTGGAAATGACCATGTGGATAGGGATAGGAAATGATGTTCTTAATATTTGTTTTTATAGTTGATGGGATTTCATCTTGAGTGATTAGTGTAATTTATTATACTTATGGATTTAAGGGATTATAAAATTTTACCCTTGTCTTGTTATGGAATGTATGAACAATTACATGCATTAAAAAACACATTTAGATTCTTATTTTGTGCATATTCCATTCCATGTAGCTGTATTCATAGGTTTTCTACTGATATGACTAAGTACCTTGAATTACATGCCATGTGATATGTTTATTATAATTCCTATTTGTTTAATGTGAATAGGTTTGAATAAGAAATGCTTTTATTCCTATAACATGCCTTCTCTTTGTTAGTTTCTTGTGTTGACATGATGTTTTTTTGATGTAATTGATTTCCTTAGATAAATGGATTAGTTGCAATTAAATTGGAGATAAATGACAGCTGTAAAGTTTATCGGTGCATTATGGATTGGTAGATAACAACTCACATGATTGGACTGTAGAACACATTCATGTTATATTTTAAAATAGTTTTAATTTTAAGGGGATTTTAAGTGGACCCTGTAGTGGTTTCCTCTGTTTAACACCCTCATGTAAAGGTAGACGAGGATTCTTTGAGATTCCATGTAATAGGTGTTGGTGGATTTTTTTAGGCTCACATTCTTTTACTAATGGATTAGATGATCAGTTTTTTATCCAAGTAACTTCTTTTATCAATACCCGGGGTTAGGGTCGACACTTTGTTATCATAAGTAGCTAGCCCGTGGTACGTAGCTACCATAGAACTTAAAAAACATTCTAATAACATGATTTTTATGCTTTTTTGGTGCCTTTTATATTTTTTTGTCCCAAGTCAGACCCCCTTTGATAAAATAACACCCTCACTCAAATGGGTGGTCATGTTTTTCTTAGACTTTGATAAGTGCATGAGCACTAAGTGATGCTTAGTTTCAACTGGTTAGACAAGACTTGGGCATGGTCGACTACTTTGTAGGTCAGCTGCCCCTTTATTTTTCTTAGTGATGGACGAATTGTTTTGGCATCATCTAACTTAATGGTCATATGAGAAAATATGATGATGGGTCATATCCCCTGTATGAACCATCTCTTACTTGAATGCATATGGTATAAAACCTATATATAGTAATCAATATGTTCAATTTTCTCATGAAATCTCAGGGTAGTATGCATCGATATACGTCGTAACCATCGAGTTTCTAAATGTTGAAAAGAACCTATTGTGTGTAGTTAATCATTTAGTGTTGTTTTATTCTATACGTTCTCGAGTCATGTCAGTAATAGATTGACTTTCCAGTTTAAAGTAATTAATTCATCCCAATGTTTGGTAGGTCTTTAATAAAATACTCACCTGTTTTGAAACACCAGTTGGTATGGCTTTTCTATCTTTGATTTCATTAATGTATTTGATTCTGACTCAGTGGAGCATCACACGTTTATCTAAGGTGAATCTAACCTAGTGAGATTTTTTGCAGCTATCATTTTTTCCTTCCCTTTTTCAACAAGCACACTCTTAAGATCTTGAGAATCACATCGGTTATATAAAATATATCCTTACATCTATAAGGAAGACAACAAAATAGGACCATTCATAAATGGTTTGTCTTGATTAAACACCTTTTTTGGCTGGTGAGTTTTTTAAATTTCAGTTCATTCATGGCAGCATGATGAAAATGTGTTTTTCTATGTATTAATCCTTTATAAATACCATTGTTCATGGAAGAATTTAGTGGTCAATCATGAATGAACACGAGATACCTCAGGTTGTAAAGGCTCAATGATCAGTTAATAATGGTCCATCAATAGGTAAAGTTGAGTTTCATTCAATGTGAGTCGACTAGTTTTGTTTCGACTATTCTTATTTCTATTAATTGGGTGAATATGACAGGAAACAATTCAATCCTCATAGTGAAATATTCTAAATATATGAGAATTTACACTATCGTAACATCTTACATTATAAACTAAGAGTGTGTTGGTGTTACGCTACATCGTAGATTAAAATTTGTTGGGAGGATTTAGTGGTATCAAAACATTGCATGCTAAACACATGGTTCTTACCAATGATTGGTTAATCTTGAGTGGCCCATGGATTCCTGTGTAAGAATGAATTTGATTAAATCTATAACACAAACCGTTTCTTCTAACATGACCGCTCGGATTGTGACGCTCTCGGATCAGTCAATGTTATGATGTGGGGGTATTTTATTTGTATCAATATCTCATTCACAAACATGAAGTATTGACTACATTCCATCAGTTCTTTTCACTCCAATCATTTCAATATGAGGTTATACCGAACTTGTTTTCCATCTTGGTGATGCTTAAATCATGTAATATCACTAAAGGTAAGGTATATGGTCATTGATGTATGTGTACATGATAAATTCTAGAAATATTAGAAGAATGCATAATAATTGAGTTTATAAAAATGTTGATTGTCTATGATGAGAATCTTCTTGAATATTCTACCTTAGTGGCTCAATGAGTTGTCTCTATTCTTTAATGGATTGATCAGTGACAGATTATTTCTGGAACGTCATCAGATGTGAGGAGTGCGGTTTGTGTTAGACAAGGATTTTCATGAAAATCGAGATCGACTTGGGTATTGAGGTTGGTGGGGAATCATATTTTTTACCCATTTTGAATATCAAATTAGAAGAGTTTTATATTACTTAATGGAATGTCCGAGGGAAAATTTTGATGGTGGAATGTTCCGTGGATCAGAATTTTCCCCTTTCTAATGTTAAATCCTATGGTTGGATGTACATTTGGCCATATGTTTAATGACATGACAATGTGATAGTGTCTCTAGATATATGGGATTAGGTGAGTCTTTTCTCGGTGCTTTGGTTGTAAAATGAACATTGTCTATGGCTTTGAAAACAGAAGTGTCATGTGTTTAAAGTGTTTTGGAAGGTGTGTTGGGTTTTGGGAAATGAAATGAAACTGTTTGAATGAGACTTCATGACCCCTATAGGTTGGGTGATGTTTTCATTGTTACTAAATCCTTTTTAAGGAAACGAAGATCTATGGTGAGAAGGTTGTAACTTCCCATGTTTTTAAACAGATGAAAAAGAGAAGGAAATTATTTTTTTACATTTGCTGGGCATGCTTTTTTTAAAACCAAGTGCTGAAATTTTTATTTTTTGTCTGAGAGTTGACACAATGATGTGCCTTTTAAATAAATTAAATTAAATTAATTAGATTTAAATATAAATAAATTAACTAAAGAAATGTTTTAATAATAATTATAATAATATAATAATTATTATTATTACACTTATGTTGATGATGATGATGATGATTATTATTATTATTAGTGATATTATTATTAAGTTTATTAATATTTTGTTTATGTTTTTTTACTCCACGCACACCTATCCTCCTATCATTATAGCATCACACACCAACAACCCCTCCTCCCGTGTAGGGCATGATGTATCCCCCTCATATGGCTCCCTCTCTGACCATCAATCTACCTAAATTTCTTCACATTTCCCCTTCTTTTCCTTGAGGTAAGATCATCTTCTCACATTTCCTCCATCTCTTTGGTGACTTTCTTCTCTTTCAACAGGTTTACATTTGGTCGAAACCCTTGGTTGAGGGTTAACCCTGATTTTAGCTTTCTTCTAGTTTTAGTGTATGCAAAGGGAATATGGATGTACAATAGTGTTTCCTCTGAGAGGGGCTCAGACTCTACATCTAAAATTGATTGGTTCTAATGTAATTTTTTATGATGAATCCTTTTTTATTGTTATGTATTGTGATTTCACTTGATATGTTTCCTGTACATTACTAGATTAATTTTGTGATGACACAATAGGGTATGTCATTACCATCTGTACCAGGCCTATGCAGCTACACACAACCCAACTATCTAACCATCCTTGTGATGGTGGAGTGCTGATATCATGACATTTTCAGGGGAGGAGCAGTTCCAAGTTTACTATTCTGGGTGATTCCCTTAAGACCTAGGGGTCATGTAATTATCTCTTAATCCTTTGGGCCTTATAAGGGTTCCAATTCACCCCTTGAGAGGAGGATTATCAAAATAAAAAAAAATTAAGGCCTAAAAATTAAGGAATTACTTTTTTTACATGCTACCATTAGCCCCTATTTATAAATTCTTCCTTGCTCAACTGTATTTTTCATACTTTTGGATACGGCCAAAGTAGGTGGTATGGGATAATTTTCTGTTTAGGATCACCGATCGAGTTTTTATTATTAATTTTATTTCACTCTATATTTATTTTATATGGAACACTTCTTAAATATATTACATTGTCTAGATTGGTCTAGACACCATGGGTGTTGGCCTAATGAGATTTGTATCACACTCTGCGTGGTTACCCTTGGTACTTTAGTAGACCTTATATTTTTAGGATCTTTGTTGACCACTATATTTCTTATATCTGGGGGTTAGGAATAATGGACTAGGTTAGAGTTCGAGATACTCATGTAGATCCCCTGTGAAGAATTTTTTCCTTTATTTATTATTGTAATGTGTTGTCAAGCATGCTATATTTTTTAATAATTTTAGTTATGTATCATCACCTTGACATGAGTTTATATGTTGTATAATCTAGAATTGGCCACTATTATTAAATTTTTAATTATTGTCTTCCAGTTATATTTTATTTTCATTTATTTACCTATTCAACTACTTTTATTCAATTTATATTAAGTTATTATACTATACAACATTGATAAGAGGGTATAGTCTCCCCACTATCACCTATCAGAACCCAATCTGCTAGTCAGAAGCCTCTGGCTTATAGGGAGACATGCTTGAGGTCATGTGACCCACTGGTCTGGAAACTGTCTTAGAGGTGAGATGGGCTAGAAAATTACATCCCCCACTAATGCATGTATTAAAAAAATTACTTTTCATTAATACCATAAATAAACCCATGTCATGGTAGAAAGACTATAAACTACATTTCATCCCAATTCCTCGAAGAAAGTCTCTAAATCAAACAACATCCTATTTCTTGGACGCATGACTCTAAACTGCATGGCATCAAAATTCCTAGAAGAAAGAATATAAATTTAAAAACATCTCTAGTCCAAGAAGAAATAAACCAAATTCAAAACATCACATATATGTGAAGAAATACACTAAACCGAATGGGACACCTTGTTCTGGACGGAAGATTCTAAATAGCACAACATCACAAGCCCTTGATGAAATACATTAAACTACGTGGAATCCCATGTCCTAGCAGAAAAACTCTAAACTAATGCTCATCTCGTGATATAGAATCAGAACTGTGAACTAAACAACATCCTAATTCCAAGTTGATATACTATAAAAAAGAAAAAATCTCTCATCCTGGAATCAATACTCTAAATTACACAATATCCCATGTCATAGAAGAATTGAATTAAACTTCAAAACATCTTTCCTCCTTACTGCATGATGTTAAACTACAAGAAATACATTATTACAAAATTATTTTAAACATAATTGATGAGGTACTCACCATATGATGTTAATCTACATTGATTATTTCCATAACACATGGTGTTAAATAGAATAAAGAATATTAATTCATAGATAGTTTACTAAACATGATTTAGATCTCTATGAAAGAAAAATGAAGTACTCACATTCTTATGTGTGGGTAATATCCACATAGGGAATATTCCCATTCAAAAAATATGTGTTTCTTGATTCCTGCTATCACAAGATATATAGTGAAACCTAAATACCAACTCCTTATCCATCCACTATATTGATGGAGAAAACTCCCACCCTATACATGTGAGTCAGGCCTGAGTGGAGATGTTTTTCATTCATGAACTATATATGTCTTGAATCTTTTAACTATGTGATACCTAAGGACACCTAGATACCAATTCCTGGGAGTTGTCATAATATAAATGAAAAAAATATATCCCTCTATTTATTGGCTAGACCATTATGGAGAGTCTTTCATACAAAAACTACATGTGTCTTGATTCATATTTCTATATGATTTGTAGTGATGCTAGAACTCCAATCTTAGGAATAACTGTAATATATATAATGATAAAAATACGACTCCAATATATAGTATGGACCAATGAAGGGAACTATCTAAGTACTATATCTGGCTTGATTCTTTCTATCATGGGATTCACGGTGACACATGGATCCTAAGATTCATGCCTAGCCACATGTTTTCATCACCCCCAATCATGTTACTCCAGAAGATTTATATCAGTGTAGAGTCTATAGTACATAGTAAATTTAATCAAAATCCATATATTCCTAGTCACATACTCTCACATGGCTCAATATTTTGTCTATTTGTCCTTTTTTCTCACATCGATCATGGAACAAAGGAGATTAGGGAACCTAGAAATCCAGATCATCCGATGTCATAAAAGAAGTCTGGGATAAGGAAAAACACCCTAGTCCCAAAAACTTAAACTGAAAAAAGAACATTCTAGTTGAATGCTATAAGACTTCTCTAGAATATTCTCGTCGCGTGATGTTAAACTACAAAGCATGAGGTCTTCATTCCAAATAGATCATCCCTAAGATGACTATGTATTAAATAATTTCATTTCTTATCCTTTCTCCATTAAAATATGTACAACAAAAATTAGTGTAGGATTTCGGGAACTCAAACACTTCTTGAATATTATGATCCCCATGATCCAACTTGATTTCTTCGATATCTGAGTCGATACATACTAATTCATCAATTTTATATTGTTATCTTGAAACCCCATAGACCTCGGTATTCCTTGATACTGGTTCCCCAATAGAAATACGGTAAAAAGGACTAGATTTTGTAAATGGATCATTATTTTTCCTTAGAAAAAATCATGTTATACCAGTTAAGTCTATTAAATTAAGAAACAATTTGAGCACATTCCCTATAGGAAAAATATTTACCCATTTTATTAGTTTGAAGTAGGTAGTCTTGTTACAATAGGATAATATGCATCAATAAGGAATCTCATATAAGTATTCATTCGTGAATTTTTTTTAAGTGAAATAAATTATGATTCAATATTTCAAATCCATGAGTTTATGCTTACTTGGTGTTATATAACGGATGGTTACCTTTTAATATCCATATGATATCATGATAATAAAATTACAAGCACATAATTAATAACATAACATCTTTAAACAACATGTAAATCCCATAATGTTTTTCATTGATAATGTGAAATGGAGGAAGGAACTTCCACATTCTAGAGACTCTCAAATGTTCCATAAAAATAATCTGTGACCGTATTATACAATAATCTGATCAGATGTGTTTGATAAATCATCTAGAGTATAGAGATAGGTGTGGATCAAGAATTTATTTTTCTTAAAATCCATATCTATAACCTCATCCTAAGGATAATGAGTTTTAATAAGAATAAGATAACTCATCACTTGCATTATGAGTGGTCAGCAATAAGGATGAAAATATTTAATGATGGGACCTTTCATGAGATGATTGCTTCATGTTATTCTATATGTTCAGTCAATTCATCCATCTGGACTTGTAGCTGAGAGAAAATATTGATTTATATATTCAATAACTTCTAAATAATCTATTATTAATTATACTAGACGATTCATTTCATGAAAACCTCACAAGTTCCTCTAATTTTTGGAAATTTTTTTTCAATATAGGGTAATTTGTATCATGATATTATAATATTGACAAAAGTCGAATCCATCAAATCTGAACTCAAGAATGAGTTGTTTAAGATATTATGGTCAAAAATGTTATCTATGAGATTCTATATAATTAGAGTGAATTTAATTCCAAATTATCCTTCATGGTATCAAGTGTTCTGAAGGAGGTATCATTTGAGAAAATAAGTAATCAAGAGATGGAGTCTCAGGTATTTCTCCCCCAAATAGTACATAATCATTCACTAGAACTGAGGGCCTATCTTCCTCGGTATACCCTGTCCTTCTAATGGGAGTTTTTTTTTTCAATATGTTGAATTGTATTACTTAGGGGAACCCAAAATCGAGAAACTATTACATTAACACCGTAGATAATACACTCGAGGATGTGTATGGTTTTTCCACCTGATAGATTAGCTTATTAAATATACCACTCAAGTATGTTTCAATCCAATCCTATGAATAATTATAAGACATGTATATAGGGGCATCGATAGGCAGAAGTTGATTTTATAATTTGTATCTTCGTGTTTTAGAATAATCCAAATTTAGGGAATAAGATCGATATGTCATTCTCCCTTCACACCTTCTATGGGAAGATAGAATACTATATGAATATTTAAAAACTGTTGATAAAATATTTAAGGATTATATGTCTCATAGATAGACATCTCATCTAAGTGAGCATAAATAACCTTATCCTAAAGATAGATTTTATACAACCACTCAAAAAGAGAGTGACTTCCATTATCGATAATTAGCCCAATTGTTGTAGGATAAGGCATGAATCTAAAACGATCAGGCAAGGTCAACATACAAGTAACCCCATTGGTAATTAATGGAATCACCTATACCTAAGAAAATTTCAATAGCTTGGGATGGAGTGAATAATTAGGGATATCGGTACTATTCTGATATTTTTTAGAATTGAAATTTCTCTCCAACATAACTTAATAAGAATTTTAATGGTTCAAAAATTAGGGAGGAGATATTTCCTTATTGTATTTTTCCAAGGATCTAATAATGATGGGAAATATTCATCATGGATTGATTAAGAGGGAAACCCTTTTATAATAGGACTTCCATCAATAATGTACCTACACGAACACCCAAGAATACATCCCTATCTATGAAAATACATCCATTTAGAATCATATCAAAAAACTACACTAACTATTGATTTGGGAGTACCACTGTTCTCACCTGGTAGCCCCATTAGGAATGCTCTCCAAATTATAGAACAACCCAATAAGAACATGATATTTTATAGATTTGTTGATAAGTACATCAATGGGGGTTTATAGAGGATGGAAGAGTCACACTATGATAAAAGAATATGTTGATCAAATCATTGAAAGAAACAGGTGAGTTTATGTTTAGCTTATTCTTGAAAATATCATTTGCAATAGTCATCATTTATTACACCATGGTTGGAGTTTTTATGGGTTATCACAAACATCTATAGTAACAAGTACTTCACCATACATCCCACCAAGAGGAGGTATCCCTCCAAAGTAATAAACATATGACAAGTTAATCCCTATATAACTGTGGTGAAATTGAATGGAGTTCGTACTAAAACACCAGTGGTTAATCATCACACTGAGGAGATCTGATTATCAGTAAAAAAACGTATAAATACATGTCGCCTCATAAATATGGACAACCTATAGTTGATCAAAAAGTTTCATGCATCACTTTTTGACCCAAAATGAAAATTACCATTCACCAGAAAAGTTTCATCATGGGAATAAGTACCAATTTGAACTATTTACACTTCTCATATCATTAAAAAAAGATAATTTTATTTGAGTAGTTCTATGAAATCGGTTTATGGGAGATATCATGAATATCTTGACTTAGAGGGGTAGTTAGCTAATGTATAGGACATTCTCTAGAGTGGTTCCCTGATAAATTTATTATCTTAAAAAAGATCATTTGAATGCAATAGAAATTTGATATAAACTAGTGATATGGAATATTATTGTTAGGTGAAGGAAATAAAATATCATATAGAGGATAGAATTGATTCAAATTATATCTATAAAACATGGAGTAGTTCTAATGTTTAGCCTATATAATTCAATTTAAAAAAACATTGTAATAAAATACTTGTAACTGAGGGTCAACAATGTGATTCCCAGAAATCATAGTACTCTAACTATCTACATTAGGAGACATCAACAAATTAGACGCCATCTATATAGAAGTACACAAACATGAAATATAATCAGGGAACCTTTCAAGAAAGAGTAAAATAAGATAATATATTGGAAAACATAATGTAAATAATGTGACCCACATAAGGGTTTGCGGTCAAATAACCTGTTATAGTTATCACAGACCATATAAAACATAGAACATCTCATCATTTCAGAGCCCGTTATAATACATATGATTTCGTGACCATGAGGTAGTCATGGAAACCAACAACAATCAAGGGATAATGTGAAAAAACTATATGATCATGTAATGCCTATGGGATAACCATGCGACCAAAAATAAAGTATTCATAACTCTATGAACCCAATAAAACATATCATCCTTGGATAGTATTCATATGTGTTTCTCTCCAATCACACAAATCCCAATAAAATATCCCTCTACATCATGGGAATCCCTTCCCTAAAGTTTTCATAATTGTGTGAAACTTTTTCAAATGATTTCCTAAAATCATGTGACATGTTAACTGATATACACTGAAAACAACCAAAATTATTATATATAATAAAATCTAAAAAGGTGTAAGTTTCATGTGATGTATGTTACATTGATTTTCACATGAAGGTATTATACAACCCATGTGGTTAGTTCAATGATCAAGAAAGATCCCTCTCTTCATGTTATCCATGCCATGAAAAATAATTTCTTTATGTCACATTCTTTATAAGAAGTCCCTCAATGAAATCCATTCGAACGTATAATGCCCCTTCAGATCCACCAACAAGTAGAGCGGCTATTAATGGAAATTCCTACAGTTTGTTATAAGATCAGTTATTGATCATGAAATGTCCAAGTATAAAACCAATTAGAATAAGTCAATGGTCTTGATAAATATTATATAAAAATAAATAATGGGAGGAAGCCTCATTCAAAGTGATATTGCACATTTTTTCATCTGAATGGTGGATGTTGTCCACATGACTAATCTATTGATCATATGAATTCCCTACTAAAATGTTCGTATCATCACATGAAGGGTTCTAGACATGTCACCAATGTAATTATGGGGATCTCAGACATGTCCATTTGATCATGTGATTCCATGATAGAGAATCTATCCATGAGTTCCATAGTCTTTTTAAAATATAATCTAAAAAATGTGGTACCCTTATTTGAAGGATAGTTTTGATATTTTTCATGCAATATACCATTAATAAAAAAACATGATCTCATGAAGGTACCCAGAAATTATGATTTTATTATGTGAAAGCCCTTTTATAATCTATATGTCTAATAAATATGGTTATGATGGAATTATATTGTTTTTTCTATTTATCACATGATATTATGATGATTCCATGGATGACCCGTTGCATATTCATGTGAAATTCATGATTCTGAAATGAATCAAGACAAGATATGTGATATACACTCCATGCTAAAAGGAAATGATCTACGGTGGAAAGGCCTATAAATATCTCCCCCTAAATAAAAAAAGATAGCAATAGGTGTGTAGAGGAAAGTTCATTCTTTTCGGAGTGGAAACTCACCCAATCACAAGGGTATTCTACCAGGTAAACCATGGTAATGACTTAAGATATTATGATTCATGTATATATTCTTCATGTGATCATATTATTGATCAGGAAAAGGTCTTTTGGTTTACCAATGGATTATTAAAATGAGTTCATGCATATCAACATGGTTGTGCAATGTCTCAACAGTCCAATTCTGAGAAATAATTGAGGAACTTATTCAATGAAGGGAAGAAGAGAAGGATTACATATGAAAATATAGACACATTGAATTTAATTTTATTGGATCATGTTCTTCAAATTTACTCTTTATTAGTAATTTGACAACACGAGGATATATCAGCCAAATAATACGGAAACCCTCCAGACATGTCATCCAAATAATAAAGAAACCCACAAACATGTTATCCATGTCGGGAAAATTCATTCAGACATACTATACAAGCCACATGAATTCCTATTTACATATAAGGAAATTTATGAGAAGTTCTACAAACATATCCTCCTTGATCACATTACAACTTTGGATGTTTCTACATAGATAAAATAAATTCCTCTAGACATATCATCCTTGATCATGTGACACCCTTGGATATATCTGGATTGATCATGTGAATTCCTCCAAATATATCATCCAAGTCACAAGATTTTCTCTATAAATATCATCCATGATCACAATAAACCATTGGAATTTTCTAAAATTATCTTGTGAAGTCCTCTATATATATCATTCATGATCACACGACACCCTTGTATATGTCTACTTCAATCATGTTATTTCCTCTAGATATACCATCTTACTCACGTGATGTCCTCTAGACATATAGGTCCTGATTGCATGACACAAATGGATGTGTCTATTTCAATCATGCAAATACTCCCAAAACAGTTCAGTTAAATCATGCGGCAACCCTCTAGCCATGTTATCCCGATCATGTGGTAGACCTTCGAAATGTCAACCTTGATCATATGAAATTCCCTAGACAGGTATGATTTTATCATGTGAAGAACCTAAGACATTTCAGAATTTTCATTCAATATCCCATTGACATGTAAATATAGATCATGAAGATTACCCTATGATAAGTGATACATTTATGGTAGTCACTTAGGATGCGTCATGAAGTCACTCAGGACTTGTTTGATAGAAACTCAACACAAGCCAAGAAGACAACCTAGACATGTAAGATATACACCCAGGTCAAGTGTTGGATACTGTCATGAAAAGTTAGGTGTACACCCCATAAAATGATATAATTTCTTTTAGGATTACTTGTCATGTGTCCTCAAACCATGTAAAACCCATACCATGAGTATTTTACTGGGAATTTCCCTTTCATATGATAGGTTTCTATAATGGGTTAGGAATGGGTACTCATATTATCCCATGGGTATTATGGGATTCTCATTTTATCGACACATACTCAACTAGAGACTCATGGTTTCTACTCTCTCTCTGTCATAGGGTATTGGTTAGATATCATCTAATGGAAATCTACCCTAGTATAATACCCTAACATTTCTAAACCTCAAGGATACCAATAATTTCTCTGATTTTAATCACCCATTCCATCCCATCAACATGTCAAGAATGAATTGAACTATGATAACTATGATTTATATCTAAACAATTTACAAAGGATGAATTCTTATGGCCCGAGCTCCAATGGGGTAAAATTACCTCCATATGTTAGACACTCTAACCCATGGGACCCAAACTATCATATGGGATTATCATTCCTCCTCATCCATCAATGGATTAAGGAGATAATTGAATTATGAGGACTCTGATTCTTAATATAACTAGGATTCATAGGATGTTATCTTATGTCACTATGTTCATATAAAACTCTCCATAAGATCCACCATAATGTATAAGTCCTGTATCCATATATGGTGAGTTTGATAACTTCTCACATTGATAAGGACTCATGTGGGCTTAGGAATTAGTAACAATCATAACACTGGCATCATAAACATCCCTTGTATAGGGAATCACAATGTTCAATCCTTTTTTAGTGACATGATATGAATTCTTCCATTTAATGGGATCCACCTTGGTCTAAGTCCCAACGACATTCCTATATTGGTTAAATCCTGGGAAATAGACCTTACATGTACCAATAATTAGTCCCTACCCATCAGTAAGTTGAGTTAAGATAAAACTATGAAGACTTTGGATCCTTTTATAAATAGGATACATTGGACACCTTCCCATGGATGGAGCGCCATATCTAGTTCCTAAGTCCCCTCACATACGTCCTTTCAAAAAGTCATTAAAATGCATCATTTGAACTTAAATTAACCATGTGATTTTTATTCATTTTATAAACAAGATAGATAAGACAGCTCATAAATGTTCAATACCATCATAGAAACACCAATATCTTCCCTAGATAGTAATAAACTGTAGTTTTCCTAGAAAAGAAAATTCAAAATATAAGTAGCTACCAATTTCTGCAAAATAATAGGAAAAATATATTTGACCTCAGATTTATACAAATGGTCTCATATATAGAACCCTATTTATATGAAAAAGGATTAAACACCCGATCATTTAATTAGGGTATCTATTCTTACATCATGATTTGAACGAGATTCATGAACACATCTTAATTATATAAGAGATTCCTATAATATGAAATAATTCCCCCAAAAAATCATGTGAAGAGCCCGACCTCCCATCATCTCAACCAATTTGAGTTCCTATGTTTCATTGGGCATTAAACCCCACCTATCATTAGAGATCAAGTACCTACCATGATATGGGTGTAGGATTTGTTGAGAGTTTTTATGATAGATAAAATAAGCTATATGTTTTTCCAAAAATTGGTCTAGATACCCTGAGATATGGGGGATAGTATAAGTGAATGTATATTCTCTTCAAAATTATTCATCCCTATAGGCTGTTGAAGTGTTTATTATAAGGGTCACATTATTTTCTCTTAATAGGTTATGATGGTCTTAATATTTTCTTATTTATCTTATTATGATATATTGAAAGTGATGTAGAAAGGTTATCATTAAAACAGGTAGATTTATACTTTTTCACCCTCATTGGGATACATACAATGAGCATAAAATGGTAATGTACCAATGTACCAAATCCACTAAGGCTCACATCCAAAATGAGGTTTGGGATATATCAATTATATGCTGAGGTTCACTCCATTTACAATGTTTTGGGACAAATAACTACTTTCCAAGGGTTACTACCTCATTATTTCCTTTGATGGCTCACTACTAGTGGAAATGATCACCATATCCCTCTTCCTTCATTCACTAATCTTGAATGTATTCACACATAGCTTCTGGAAATGTAAGTCCCTTCATTATAAAGAATGAATACATCCTCAACTGTAGCTAGTTGCTCTATTGAATTACCATATTCATCCACTAGATGAATATCACTTTACCAAATTTTTACTAGGTAATACTCTTTGAACACTTACGTAATCCTCAATTCCTTCACAAAGATCACACAACCATCACAAAACTGCCCAATTCTTCACATGTATAAAATTAAACTGCAAACCCCACAACTGTTATGAATCTAAACCCTTTCATAAAGATAAACAATCCTTAGAAAATTAACCTTCTTTTTATGAATCAAAAACAATTTCTCAACACATATTGATCTTTCAGGAAGATCACAAATTTCAGTCAACTTTTTATGTCCTTCACAACCTTTAATACATTGTTGATGATTATAACTTTTGGCCAGATTTTATAGACTAAAAAAATTACTTTATTCATGATATTATTCACAATAAAAACCTTAATGAATCATCTTAAAAAATATAGAGACTTATAATATTACTTAAGTCCTTATATACTTTTTGGGGGGTAGTGGGCTATGTATAGGAATTTACTCCAATTCCATAAGCAACCACCCAATGTCATCATCGTTTCATGAATTTCTCCTATCTTGTTCATGAAGAAACCTATTTTCACAAAGCACCAAATAAATTTTAACTATTCCAAAGCATCTCATTTACATGGATAATTACTGTCACACCCTTTGTGCATTCACAATTCCCCTCTTCTCATAATCACAGTGATTTACCTTCAACCACTTGCACATTTGCGATGATCCACTTCTCATAATAATAGAGATGTTTTATCAACCCTTTTTACCTTCACAATGCTCCACAACATCGAAAAACCCATCCTTAGTGACACCATATTCTTTTTCAAAGATCCTTACCATTTTGGAACTCCAGTATTCATGAAACTCATTCCTTTTCCATATTTTTACAAGGTATTCATAGAAATACAAATTTCAAAATGATTGAACTATCCCATAAATTTTGGACAAAAATTATATGGGAACTACTAGTTAACAAATCCACTTTGTATTGAAAATTCATTTTACCACTTCTATGGAAATCATTCCCTTGTATTGGATCTTTATCATTATACAATGTCATCAATCTCTATGGAACTCCATAACTAACCATGGGAACTGTCTTTTCCATCAATCATAATAAAACCAAAAATAATGCAATGTAACTTTGATTGGTTTTTTCTCAACACCCTTTGTTAATTATTGGATATCCATACTTAACCCCCCCTCACCATCAATCATTAGATACCATACTTATATAAAAGTAATAAAAAGTGGTGAACCCAACATGAAATCATGAAATGATAGAATAATCGAATCATTATAGCCATCAGGAATTATGTCTACTAAACATGGTGAACCATACCATCATTTTGAAGAAAACGTGGTTTATATAATATGAATCCAAATTTAATTTTCTAATGAGTAATAGATTACATATATTACCTAATAATAAGAATAATCCCAATATTATGAATATTTTTAAACATTTGAGTTAAATATATATCATATTTTGGTGATATGTCCCATTTTATTTTTCCTTGTGTTTATATTTCTGACCTGAAATGACTGATTATGAAAAATTGAATTGTAGTTTGAAATGTGATTCCATATTTTTGTAATTTCTACACCACACACACTATTATTCCATCCTTCATGATTATTATAAATGGAAGTGTTTGCAAAAAGTTGAGGTTGAAGAATGATGTCATCAAAGAATGATCCACCTCCTCATATGGATCATTAAGATACACATTTACTCTCCTTTGATCCCTTTCTAGATGAGTCACCTTCATTTGAAAAGCTTATCCTCTGTCTTATCTCTCACATACATTGAAAATGTCAATAAATAAATACTGAACTACTTTCCCACATGTTATATTGGTACTTCCAATGCCATCTCTATAAAACCCTCTCTAAAAATGGAAGAAAGTGGGATGATATCCAACCACATCCTCTATAGGCGACTCTGTATATAGCCAAATAGGTCTGTCTATGACCTGAACTATTTCCCACACAGACTATATGAGATCATGAGCTCTAGTGAATGAAACATGATTCTTCTACCTCTACCATCCTTGAGGTAACTATATGAATTTCTTTTTCACCTATCCCTTGTGTTCTATAGATCTAGATATGATTTATGGGGGTTTTAGTCTAAACCCTAAATTGACATGGTTCTTATAACATTTCTAGAATCATCAGGGCCTTTATGTGGCATCATTACATAGATTGATGATTATGAAGATTATTATTTGTTGTTTTCTGATGTTCTAGTGATGTCAATATCTATAAATGACATATACTAGTCTTTGTTTCTTCCCCAATACATATTTTTAATAGTGACGATGATTTTGGTAATATAACCATGATTAGTGAACATTGAGTATTTACTGAAATAGTTAATCCACTATGTAAACTCTTTCTAAAGGACCCATTGTAATATTTATATTCTAAAAAACACAAATTTCAAAATATTACTATTATACAACATGATATTTCATTTGAAAAAAAACATTAGGGTGTTACACATAGAAAATAATCTAGAAAACATTGAGTGGCTTGAATATATATCTCATATTCTCAATTCTAAATTACAGGATGTAGTAATCATAATAAAACGTATTGACATTCATTGAAAAGGACCATGTATGTTCCCTTGGTTATTTTGGTTATACACACCTATCATTCTGATCATCAATGGATTTATAAAACTAAATTAGGAAATCTCCATGTTTTCTAAAATTATGGCATTTGACCATTAATGGTTATTTTGGATAACTTTTTTACCAATCACAATATTCTAATTGGAAACGTCATTTTCCTAAAATATTTATGTGTTTTATGACCCACTCTTCCACTAGTTTGAAATCCCCTTCAGTAAATTCCCTTTTTACTTGTTCAGACATTTTTGACATATATGAAATTAAAAATTCTTTCGTAGATCATATTTGTCACTTGATTTTTTATAAAACCCCATCATTTCTATCATTTGTGTGTTTTCAAAATTGACTATGGTCAAATTGGTAAAAAAATATGTGATGTAATGTTTTTAATAATCATAAGGTTTATCACTCTAGGTATGATTTTTTTGGGTTATTTATTGAGGTAATATTCACATTTTCCATTTCACCCATTGTTACATTTATTTCCAACCATTATTAACACCAAAATAGTTAACATGAGTGATGAAAAAATAATATTATGGGGAAATTGGGATAATCATAAAAGGAATTAAACTTTAAAACTTATTATTCTATTACATTATCATGTAGTCCTAATGTTCCATTATTTTAGCTTATATCAATCTAAGATTGTACTAGTTTACTTTCAATTGGATCATATTATGATTCTCAACATATTACCTTAAATTAAATAAGAAATAATTAATTCATAGAGGTTCAAAAGGAACATATGATCAACTAGAGAATAACACAAGGGATTTTCAAACCAGGTGTACAATTAGACCTTTTTATTGTGCACCGTGTAATGATTGTGTCAACACCCAACACACTCATTTCAGGTTTGTTACCCTTATGTTCATATTTTCCAAATCCTATATCTACTAGTAGTATCTAGGTATGGATTTATTTCCATGTAAACCCATCTACTCAAGACTTTACAAATATTTTAGTATATCATCATTTACTCAAACTCATCTCTTGGGTTTTCACTAGTGTTCTTTAAACAAATCCCTAAAATAACTAAAATAATCTAAAAAAACATTATATGAGATCAAATAAAGTGACCAAATAAAAACATGAACTAAATAATATATTAATCCCATGATTTAAATATTAAATCTTATAAATAGTCACAAAACCCCTAGACCTAAAGGTTTACTATCTTAGAAATTAGATACAGAAACATGTAGTTTTAAAACATGTTCAAAACATTCACTATAATCTTGATCCTTTAGAACATTTCTACACATATCTTATTAT
Source organism: Viscum album (assembly GCA_963277665.1). Classification (NCBI taxonomy): domain Eukaryota; kingdom Viridiplantae; phylum Streptophyta; class Magnoliopsida; order Santalales; family Viscaceae; genus Viscum; species Viscum album. The sequence continues at coordinate 691,608,870 of OY728161.1, read as the reverse complement.
ATAAAAATATTCATATAATTTTGAATGAAATTAATAAAAATTCATTGATCTTTGACACCCAGTAAGGGAAAAACATATCATAATGTTCTAGCTCATAATGTAGAAGGATAGCATGAGGAAGAAATAAATATATCAATAAAAGATTATAATAAAATAGATTATAGTCATAAAAGATAATATTGAAACATAATAGGGTAAATATATTTTTAAGGAAGAATACAAAATTATGGAATAGCTCAAAATTCATAACATTAATCATAAAACAAGTGATCAAAATAAAAAAAAGTGGAATACTTTAAAAATAAGGAAGACTCATAAAAACATGAAAATTCATAGAAAAAAATTTCTCTTGAAACATTGGAAGAATATGATTAAAAATATAGAAATGTGGTCCAAACATAATCATCAAAAAAAATTTGTGAGAAAATTCACTATGCCCATGCATATGTGAACAAACTCATTATGTCCACACGTAAAAGCACGGAAAACCCATAATTCCCAAGCCAATGTGATGAAACTCATGATGTACATTCCTTAATACATCATGAGATATAATCATAATATAATACATATAGGGTGATATATTACCCCGGCCATCCTTATACATATATAATTATGCCACTAATAATCACCATAAATACATATTAATGAATGCAAGAAAAATACTAGTTTTTTAAACTTCCAAAGAACCTCCCATAACAAAACCATAAATGATAATAGGATATTGATAATATCACATTCCAAAAGGGAAAATATCATCAAAAAATATATTATGGTTTAAATAACACTTCATAAAAGATGAAAATTTTAAGAAAAATAGATGTGAAAAGAGAAAAGTCGATCAAAAACTTTCTGACAATATTATTAAAGATGTTCTTAAAGTTACATTAAAAATTTTATGGAGGGAAATGGAATTATATTTAAAAAATTATTGTAAAGATTTTAAATTAAAATATAATGGGTAATTTATAAATGTTTTAAAAAATATGTAGAATAAGATGAATCGTTTTATTTATAAATGACGAAAACCCATTTTCATTAACATTTGGAAATACGTTTGTTTGAAAACCGACATCATAAGTTTAGTATTAATAAAAAAAATTAATATAGATAAATCGAATTGTGATAATAATATAGAATAGTCAATATTATATTTCTAACAAATATAGGATATGTTTTTTTGGATGTAAAACCCGAGTAATGGAGAAAATAATCATTGATAAGAAGGTGAGTTATTCTAACAAATGGTACACTTTTATTTTAGAAAATAGTTGATCAAAGAATTGATTATAAATGATGATAATTAATTTCCCTATATAAAATAAGTAAATAAAAAATAAAATTTTAAAAAGGTGTTATCAATTAAAACACTAAATGTATATTCGTGTAATAAATTTATAATGAATCATTTGTTGAGTAGATGAAACTCTTAATGAATTTTTAACAAACATATGTAAGGATTTTGAGAGAAAGGTCCTGAAATGGAAATTGAAATCTCATGAAATTTAATATATTTTCAAATTTTATATTAATTTCATTGTTAATATTCCATTTAAAATAATTTAGTTTCGCAATATAAAACATGTCACAAGGAGTTGAAAATGAAACAATGAAACCCACACCTTTACTCTTGATTTCTCTAGAAATATTTTGACCATCGTTATAACAAAAATAAATATCTTAGTAAATTATTTTATAACCATATTCATACATAAAACTATTTATTTTTTTAATTTAATCATTATATAAATCTATATTAGTTAGTTATTACCTATTTTCCAATTTCAGGTGTATATATTTTTTAATGTTTGTACTAGTTTCAGAAGAGCGATATAAATATTTGTTTTTCTTAAAACATTAACCATTCTATGTTAATAAATGTTACAATAATGGGTTTCTTATAATTATTTATGATGTATTTTTTTCCAATGATGAGTTTTTTAATCTTTATCCTTGTATTTTACATCGATAGTAAGCACACTTTGGTGATTATCAAAACTAATATATTGTTTTTTCATAATTATTTAGTTAAAGATTGATGTGTCCATCATAGAACCGAAAAAATAATTATTTAAATATTTATATCTAATTTTACTAATAATTATTTTTTATATTCATCCATAATATAATTTTGTGGTATTGATCATGTGGGTGGTCAAACCAACACAAACACAAACACACATTGGTTAATATATGATAATGAGGTGATTTAGTAGAAAAATAATTATAAGAGGAGAATAATTATACAATAAATTTTATATTGCTATGATAATAGTATAATTTTATTGAATTATAAGAATAATTTTTTAATTATAAATTTTTACAAAAAATGAATAAATTATTTTTTTCATCATAGTTTTCTTGTTTGATAATTTTAATTTTACCACGATTGTTTTGAATTTATATTATTGAAATTTTATTCAATTAGAATTAACATAACATAATTTATTTCATAAACATAATAGTTATATATATATATATAATCTAATGGTAATCCATTGAAGGTGATGATGAGTTGAAAAACGAAAATCCACCTGTCCATGAATGTAGTAGTTCACCCATATGCATGGTTTCTGGATTCATTTTCCATAGAACATGGAAAAGGAATATTATATTTTATCATTTTACAATATAAAATATGTAATACTAACATAATGATAAATTAAATACCCTATTATGACTAGACATTTATGGTTGTTATTGAAACCAAAACATGTTGCGTCATGGTTTCGATAGTCCGCACATTTCATGATTCAGGTTTTTGTTTTTCTTAGTGGAAAAGGAGAGGGTCATTAATGATTATAACAAAATTATAATAACATACCCAAAATATAAAGATAATTATGTTATCAGTATAACATTTTCAAAAACAACCTAGGAATAAGATAATCATATTGGGAAATTGGAAAAAGAGATATTATTAGAAATATATACCTTACTACTTGTATTATATTCTTTGTGAAGGATTTTAAACCCTTGAGAGATGATGTATTGAGAATATCATAAACATATTAAGCTATATAATTGTGTTTTAATGTGATATGGGTAGATTTTTGGTAGAACCTTATGGTTATTTGTGTGAGAATAAGTGAGTAGTGTAGTTCCCCTATTATAAGTGAAAATTGATGATATTTTTGTAAATGTTAAAAACTTTTCAATAACGGGAAGACACTCTCATGGAAAGTGGATAAAAAAATTAGAAAATAAAATTAGTAAATAAAATTAGAGAAGAATATATGTTTAGTATATACACATCAAACAAATTATTATATGTTTTTGACACGTTAGGCCTTTAACCCTCTCAATATACTCATTCTTACCATTTTGGTTTTCACCACAGTAACTATTCTCAAACTAGGTAATTTATCCTTTAGTCTGAAAAATAAATTTATCCTTATTTTATAGTTTTTTCCAATTAATTAAATTTTTTATGTAAATTGTTTAATTTAATTTTTTATAGTGATAGAAAATAATTTTAAATGACTAAATTTATAATGTATTAAATAAAATATTTTAGAATAATAAAACTTAAGTACCAAAATGTAAACTATGGGTTTAAATAATAAAGAAAACATTTTTAAAAATATAAATTAACTTATAAAATCAATATTTGGTCCTTGAAAAAGGTTTAATTAATGCACATTTCATATATATATCCTAATAATGTCATTAAGGTCATGTAATGTTTAAACAGTATTTTCTTTATTCAACTAAAAATATTTTTTCCAAAAAACTCTCCAAATTCATCTTAAGAAATAATTTAAATGGTAAATAGAAAAATTAATTTAAATTCATCAAATTATCATCAAAAAATTATAAATTTTATTTTTATTTAATATAAAATATAGAAAAAGTCATTTTTTATAAAAAAAACTTTTCTTATACCAAATATTATTCTTCATATAAATTACAAATTAATATAGAGATAACATCAACAGTTATTATTCAATAAAAAATATTATTTCCTCAAAAGAAAATTGAATTTATGAAAAATACTTTTTTAATCATATTATGAATTAAAAATAAAATAATTTTAAAAAACTATAATAATTCATTATATATATACATATTAATATTTTATTACTTTGTGATATAATCTGAATTTCTATATATATAAAACCTTGTGCTATATGTGTAAAACCCAATCATTTGGTAAGATCTGGTTTCATTTTTTAGATAGTGGTTCAACTAGTATGGATATTTTGGAAATATTTATGATCTTCTACTCCTCCCATATATGGTTTTTTCTCAAAATATAATTACTCGAGTTTATATTTTTATTGGTCCAGGGAAATACATAGAAGATCTATCTCCCTTATGAGCTCAGAAAAATGGGCTTTATCATAAGAATTTATCTTATACATTTTATTTATTCTAACTTTTTTATTGATTTTATGATAGGTGTACATAATGTTTTTCTATCAAATTTGCGGTATATGTTTTAATAGTGATATTTAATAGATGAAATATTTAAATATTTCTAATTATTGATATGTATATTGTTTGAAATATGATATTAATATTTTTTTATTTAAGGAGAATATAGGGTGAAATATTAGGTGGTTTAATTCCAAAAATTCAACTATTGTGGGCATCATTGAGAAAAAAATTAGAAAAAAGAAACAGTGAATTCCATGAGCTTAAATGTACTTCAAGGATTCTAAGAAATCAATGTAAGTCCTCAAAATGAAAAATATATTCCCTCAAATAAATGATATCCTAATTATTTTCTATATTCTTCTAATCTTTTTTCTTACTATAATGAAATACCTTAGTATCATAAATTTTTATGTTTTACTTAATCTGATGAATTTAATGTTTTCCACATCACTCATATTGATTAAGACTTAAAATCATCCACCTGGATCATCCAATAACACCTGAGAAACATTCAAAATATAACTGTTAAATAATAATTTAGAGACTTGAAAATAATTTTTAAACTACCTCATTACATCATAAAAAACATTATTAAACCCTGGCTTTCTTCAACAACTAGCAACATAGAAAAACATTCAATACTATTACTATAAAATCCTTTTAATTTCAACATGATTCCATCAACTAAGATCAAACAATGTGGTATGTAATTTACCTAGGGTATATGATTCATTTTGATATCTTTCTCTAGTGTTTATAGGTTATGAAAACTTATGGTTTTAAAAACATATTTTGATTTGAGATTCTAAGTCATCACAATCTAGAGATGTACACAATATTTATTGACTACCATTCTTGGTATAGACTCCACCATGATCCAGGATTCATCACAATTTTAATAATATGTAGTCTATAATTATGTTTAAATTATACCATTGTGAAATGTATGAAATCTACTTTTCTAGAGTTTTATTAGCATGTATCAGTCACTATGGAATGATAAATATTATTACCGTATGGCACAAAATCCACGGTAACTATATTTGTACCTATTGTTTGGGTATTCCACTTGAATATAATTACAGTTTTAGCTGATTAACTGAAGTCACTATGGAATAGAAAACCATCCCAAATTCAATGTCACTCTTATAAAGTTTCCTTCATGGTTTGAATGCCTTTATTGTAAATTGGTTTAGTAAAAATTTAATAGGTACATCTATAATATTTTCAACACACTTTCAAAATACATTAAATACTTTTAAATGAAAAAAATTAATATAAAATAACATATTATAAATTCATAATATATATCTTCATCAGATGTTATCAATATTCGCCTATTATCATTAATGGTTTTATAATTCTCCCCTTTCTACTTTATTAGAAATCCAATGCATCCCTAAGTATTGTAATGAAATTCTAGTAGAAGGAAAAAACTTATATTTAGTAACTCAACTATCAATATAAGTTTACATGTGAAATGACCATTTTAGAAAACATGATCTCAATAATGATATCCATGTCACAATACATAACTCAATATTTTAGTATAAAAATACAACTTTCTGAATAAAAAAATCCCACAAATCTAGTCCACTCACCAATATTAATTCAAATACATATCCTTCATGATCATCCCCATATATCACATCCTTTGTCTCATATGAAAAACACCCTATTTATTCCATACTCCCATTGAGATAATAATTGTAATCATTCACCACTTCCCAATATTTCACTACCTCACATCATTTATCCACTTTTGATGATAATATCCATGTTAATTATATTATAATTTACAAGAATCCTAGTAAAACATGTAAATCATATAGGGAGATGGGTCATTTTGATACTTCTCATGTCAAGGGTTGTTTCTGAAATCCAAGGTTTAATTTATGGGTTTCAAACACAAATATAGATAAATGTTTTATGAATAATACAACCATTTTTTGATTTGATCAAACATGATATATTTTTATGGCCCCTTTCTAAATATTATCTTTTATAAAATGATAAATAAATTATATATTATTCATTTGAATGAATTTTACATAATTATTAATCAATTTAATTGCACTCTTATTTTCATTGCAAATTACTATAGTTGTCATTAAATCTTTATCAGGATACTCATAATGTTTATTCATTCACAACAACATTACATAATACATCATAGCTAATGTTTATTTTAATTCAACCATGTTAAGGATTATAATCTCTTAATTATTACTCAACAAATACACTTAATTCCAATAATGAATTATATGCCACTTTTTAAATTTTCTACCCATAATATGTCTTCATTATTCTCCATCTGAAATGAAATCTAGTTCATTATCTCTATCCACAATAATGTAAAAACCAAAGTTGTGTTTCAATAGAATATAATAAAAAATGACTTTATATAAGTGATGTGTATCTCTTAAAATTTCCAACAAAATAGAGAAAATAGAATAAAATAATATATAATGTCAAGCCTCATCACTATTAAAATAAATGGAACCCATAAATTATCTGCTAAAATTAGTGATAGAAAAATATTCCATCATTATGATTTCCATATTTTGTTCTAACTATAATATTGTTTCAAAGCATCATATAAAAATTATTCTCAAACATCTATGGAAACTTCTTTGAGTTTTTTCTTCAGAAATAAATATATATTTCTTTCAGTTATTTATTTAGAAACCATGAAAAATATTATACCTACAATTATTAACATATATAACACAAATATCAACATACATGGATGATAATGAATGCATTTCTTATTTATTCAAAAAAATTTAATTTTATCTACATAGAGAAGTAAAATAAACATCTCCACTTTGATTTTTTTCACATAAAATGTTGGGATCAACACCGCCTGTTCAAAAAAACTACTACATCAAATAATTTTACAATTGATAATACCAATATTGATGTGATTTATTTATACCAACCAAGTATATATTCTAATGTAAAAATCTATTTCACCATTATAGATTTTAAAAACCATTATTTTTTGAATTTAAACTTTATCATTATGCAACCCAATTTAAAATTCCATCATCATATTCACATGAAATATTATATAACCTCTAAGAAATTATTTAACAATGAAATGTCTTATTTTCACAAGAGTTTTTATTGTTGGAAAATTTTGTTACACATCTATGCCATAAAGTTTTTATTGTACCTCAAAAATAATTATCCACTAGTTCTAGATCACATTCTATTCCAAAAAATATTTTTACTTCTATACTCAATTCATTTTGATGATAATATAATCATCTAATCACTTTACCAGCTCCTATGTTTGGTTATTTTTTGTTAGTCAAACTCATCATTCATGGACATAACCTATGATTCATCTATTGCTACTGAAAAAATGATTTTGTAATAATTTGATATAATAATAGATTACTCTATATAATATTCATCATCTAGGTTTTTCTTGTAGAAGATCTATCTGAAATTATGAATGATTAATCAATCTCATCATATATATTACTAATTTTAGTAAATATTTGGATCTATTCTATATGTTATTCACATTGTAATTCAATATTGTAATAATATTCTTATGCTGGACCCAAAATTCATCTAGAAGTTTTGAAAAACTCATCTTTATCATCAAATAATTCTTCCAAAATAGAACATATAAACATAATATTTCATCAATCATCTTCACATAATGAATATCTACAATAATATTTAACCTCATACTAAAACATTTATAATCCATAACATTAGTTGAGTATTTTAAGATGATTCCTTCATTGACTACATCACAATATTTTACTTCTATAAATTAACTATTATGGATGTGAAGATTTCTTCTAAATAGTATAAAGTGGTAATGTGTTTTCCTCCCTCCATGACACATATCCTTTGTGTTATCTTCAAACTATGGAAGTAAAAATTTATGGTTTTCTTTTTTTTCAACAACAATCCCAACTTATTTCAATTAGTTTCTTATGACACCACATATGAGGATTAGTTTATTCAAAATATTTTTTATAATTATATTACTTATTTCAATGAAAACATTCTATTTTAGATCCATCACCTTAAAAAAAATTGTTTCCATATTTCTCTAAAGAATATATACTTAAATGGAAGTGTAATACATTCCTTTTACAATCCCATAAATTTATTTTATAATTAATTTTCATATTTTATTTCAATGTTGAATAATTTCATTAACTCCATGGAATTGTTCATGGTTTTTTCAAAACATGATACAACCCATTCTATTAAAACCAACAATGAAAAAAATTTAAATACCATTCAACTCATGTTATATGATGATTCATTAGACTATACACCTTGGTATTAATTTTAATGAACATACTTGATGCAATTTTCTTCTTGGGTCAATAGGAATTTGTCACCATTCTCCCAATCATCTAGGTATAAAAAATATTATATTTATTGAAATTTGAATTAGGAATTTTTACTAAAAAATGTATCCCTTTATAAATTCTTCATGATATTTTGTTTTATATTAAGAATACTTAGCTAAAATAAATAATTACTCAACTTCATTTTAAGGAGATAAGTGTTCTTATTTCTATCCTTTGTAAAAAAAATTATAAATTATTCTCTATAATTTTATGAGATAATTTCAATCCTTATGTTTAATTAGTTTTCACTTAAAATTGGATCAAATTCCTTTAAAAACATTTATAGCTGTCGAATAGTAAAAATATTATGATGATGTCCATTTATATGAATAAAATTTGTATTCATCAAATCCTTACTAAATGGATCATTTTAATTCAAAATTTTATCTTTAAACCGCCATAATTTTAAAACTAAATATTAACATCAAATCTATATTTCATAGTTTTTAAATGGTTCATATTCCTAGTAAATAGGTATATGTTCCATTATCCAAAATACCCAAGATACTATTTCTCATTATATTAATGTAAATTTTGTAAGAATAACCTTATTCTTATTCCTTGATTAAATTCAATAAATGTATGTTTATGTTGTTACATGTGATAGTATCTCCTTATTATTTTTGTTATAATTATCATATTCATTTTATTCTTCTACCAATTGAGATTTTCCCCAATTAAAACATGTTTGGTTGTTTTAAATCTATTATTTATTGAATTTCATAGAAGTTATTTAAACATACTATTTTCTTACAATAAATATCTTTATGATAAAAATTTAAACAATATCTGAAATAACCAAAAAAATAATTTTGTCTTTGAATTAGTTGGTAGACTATAATTATGTTTTATTGATATCAAGGTGTTTCTCCATTAAATTAAATCTCTGGCTCATCCTATTATTTCATCTTTTTTTTTGTCAAAAAATAAAATTTGAAGTTATTAAATTTTTTCATTGAAGATATTTTATACAATAAATTGGATTCATATTATTATTTAATTACACATTTAATAATTCAATTGGTTCTATTATTATTCAATAAAATTTTAACACTCTTTAAGACACTATCACCCCTCTCTTTTATCTCTTTATTAGACGAGTTTCCAAATTGAATTGTTATTTTCATAAAAGCAATAGTTTTTATTTCAAATTTGATGTACTATATATGAATGGAAACTTTCTATTCAAGGTATTTTCCCTTTTAAACATCATGATAGAATTAATAATCCCATCAATACCATTATCTTATTCTTTATCTATTAGACTTTGATATGTAATATATAAAGGATTGTTTTTTCAACCCCATAAATTTTGAAAGCCTTTAATAAAAAAAATATTTCTTCTTTGAGTAGGTCTATAAATTATTATAAGGAAAAATATATTCACCATAATTGTATTATTTAATTGTTTTTCAATTTATTCAAGATTTAAATAATTTTAATCTTATATATATACAACACCTTTGGGTTGACTTTCTTCATTGGTTTTATTTTGTATCCCGTATAATTTTTCTATTATTGCATCCAAAATATCTAAATTAAAATTTTTTCCACTTATTAATCTTACATATCTTCCAAATAACCTTATTCCAATATTTTTATTATTTTTCAATGAAATAATATTTTTGATGTGTAACTCGATTTGATGTTTATCTTAGGGGAAGTTTTCTTTTTCTATATTTTAATGTAATCTTAATTTTCTACTTAACTTTATTACCTACCCTTGAACATTTATTAAATATTATATGTATTACCTAAAAATAAATAATCAAAAGAAATAATTCTATAAAAAATTCCATCACATATTTTAAATTTTCTCCCTACAAGTGATGATAACTCATATCTTATATCATCTTATTTACTTTCATCTTTTTGAAAATTAATTTTATATGAGGACTTAAATGAAATTACCATTAATGAACTACTTTATGAACATTATAGATTTAGTCATAGAATATTAGAAACCATTATTCCATTTAAATCATCATGCGATTTTTTTATTTTATTTACTTTTTCATGAACTGATACATTTTATAATTCCCTAGACCCATACTCGTAGATCTAGTTCAGAAACATACTCTTCACCTGAAATATTGGACAGAGACTATGACACCCTGTAACATAAAGAACCCATAAGTTTGAGTTCAATTAAAAGGATATAAAAATATTATATTCCCAATAACATTTAATTTTAGAGTTTCAGAGAAGTAAGAAAACCATTAATTGATAAAGTTGAAAATTCCACACAATGTATATTTTTTACATAAATATATGTTCTTAAATTTACACAATTTTTCATTGAAGACACATTTATTTCTTTAAATAAGATTAACCAAATCAGAATGATTGAAATTTATATACCTACATAACATCAGTAAGTTCCTTATAAAATATTTTAAAATGTGTGATGAGTAAAATAATCTTAAAAAGGGATATAAAAAATGGAAAAATGTTAGTATAGTAAAAAAATGAAAACCCATTTAGATACATATTTTTTATAATAAAAATTTATAGTATAAAATCAGTGATAATAACATGTCAAAAAAATACATTCTTAAAAAAAGAACCATTAAAACCAATACAAATCAGAGAAAACACGTGACAATATCTACAGAAAATACAAGAAACCATTAAATTGACTTTCATCAAAATAAATATTCAATTTGAAAAACTCATATACACTCTTATTGAAATAAAAATATCTACATTAAATCTTATCCAAAGGATATGAAAACCAAGTAAAAATCTTGGGAAATTGTATTCATCACCATTGCTCACTCGAGTTTCACTCAAATGGAATAAGTTATAAATAGTTAATTTCAATCATTGCCTCTATAAAGAATAAAACACTGTCCAATTCAATAGAGTGATATATCACCAGATCCCTTATCACCGTCTATAAAAAAATGGCCATTACATAAACAATAATTATATGGTCTTCAATTTTTCTAGTAGAACACTTATCTAAACCCATGTTCAAAATTATTTTTAATCATTTCAATAAATAAGATGAAATATAATTTTTTTATATTATTCTTTTAAAAGAAAAATATGTATAAGAATGATAATAATATTTTTATAGAATAAAAAAATATTTTTTTATATCTTGATAATTTACAACGTATACAAATTCTAGAAAATACAGTCTTGCGGTAAATGTAAATAAATTAATTTTCACCTAGTTAAAAATATTATAATATGATCCATAAAATTTTAAAAATATTATATTTCAAAATCATTATAAGAGGTAAATGATATTTTAGAATGAATTTAAAAAAATATTTTATCACATAGAAGAACATTATTTTAATTTTTTTAGATCATGGGTATGGAGCAAAAATATTGGGAGGAAAAACCACAAAACATGGGTTTAAAGATAAATTTCTTACATTGAGTGTCATATTTTTAGTAAATTATCAAACACTTGAATATTAAAATTATATTAATTTTTTAATTTATATAGAAACTTTCTAATGATCATTAAAAAATGATTATTCATTTTATTTCATTTATTACTATAATTTTTCAGTTACTTTGTTGGTAATGTTTACATCAAACATTTTGATGTTGTGTAGTGTGAAATAGATTTAGTATGTTGAACATGGTGAAATGTTTCATGGTCTCATAATCTATAAAATAATAAAACGTTTATATTTATCATTTTTATTCATTATATATAATTTTATATCTATCTACTTAAGGAGATCATGAATAGTGAAATACATCATTCTATAGAGGCGGCACTCCATACATACATATGATTGACATTTACAATTATCTAAAAAAATATTATATGATTTAATCTATATAGAATAATAAAAATTATATAAATATATTTTTATCTATTAAATTCATCTGTATGACCATACATGTGTGTCAGTTATGAATAAAAATTACATTGCTTCATGGAGGTGGTAGTCATCATTTATGAACGAGCGATGTTTCTGTATTGCAAAAAATGAATGGGTAAGAAGGTTGATAATAATTTATCTATAAATAATAATAATTGTTTCTTAAATATCATATATATATATATATATATTATTAATAAATCATTATAACTATTCATGATATATGGTGATGAAAAATGAAAGACATCACTTTGTGGAGGTGGTAGTCTGCATGTACGCATGAGTTAAATTTTTTAATTTCGTTGGATGGAATGATGTAAAAATAGTTTCCACATCAATGTAATAACATTTTAGTAATAAAAATATATTTATTTAATTATATCAAATTGGTTATAGAGGATTTTAAGTTGTAATATGAATAAATAAAATAAAAACAATTCAATTAAGACAAATCTGAATTCTTGGACATCTTCCTTTGAATTACAACTTAAGCCGTATAGGATTGGTATTTTCAAGAGGCCTTGGAATCTAAGAAATGGTACGGAGAGTTTTGTAGAAAATTTTGTATTCATTTTTCAACATGGGGTGCATAATGTGTCTAGGGTAGGGATGATAGGATGTTTCATTTTATAAGTGAGAAAAGTATCACCCAGGTAAATATTAAAAACATTAATACATAATAAATGTATTACTCATGGAAAGTGACAAATATTTATTAAAATTTAGAATATCAATTTTTTTCTAAATCCCCTAAAAATATTTATATGTGTTTTAAGGATAATTGAATCCTTGTCTCTATGTTTAACCACCCCTTAACCCTTTTACCCCTTACCATGGAAAGAAACATTTTCTACTATAACTGTTCATTATGAATAAAAAATAAACTAAACTAAATAACAAAATTTTAAATTATAGTCCAAAATATGGAATCAATTTTATTAGATTTAATTTACATAATAAGTAAAAATTACTTTTAATATAATTGTTCAAAATACAATGAAAACTGGTCTAAAAAATGCCTTATTTAAGAATAAAAATTATTTTCCACAAATGAAGTATAATACTAATTAAATTGGAATTAATTTCATTTGGTAAAATAAAATGATAATAATTTAAATTAAAACATAACTAAAAATGCATTGAAATATATGATTAACATATTAGATCCAAATATAGTTTTTTTAAACATTAGTTAGATTTAAAAAATGTCACTCATATATTTATAATATCAACATTATAATTTTAAAATGAATTATATTAATTATAAAAAAGTATATTTATTTTTTAAAAAATAATTCATAAAAATTCAATTTAGTATTAAATCATGATTTTATTATAAAAATAACAGTATTGGTAAAATCAAGACTTTTGACTATTCATCCGAAAGTATATTAATTTTTAAAAATCCTCAAAAAGTTGATCTATAATTATTTTAAGATGATTATTTCAAAAAAGATATATTTTTTTTTCTCAATTTAAATTTATAAAATTAATAAATTAGGATTTTAAATAAAACTATGCAATACATTGATTTTTTCCAAATAAAACTATAGCTTTTTAGATTTTAAATTATATAAAATTGTTTACTAAAAACTAATGAATATAAATCCATAAAATGAATAATTATAAATAATAAAAAAATATTTCTGGGATTACACAGGGTTTCACATTCTTCCCCTTATGTAAATTGCATCCTAGAAATTTATATATCATTTCTTAAGGATAAAGGGTTTAAATCATTTTCAAAACTAATTACATGGACTCGAAGAGAACTATGAAAACTAGTAATTTAAAATGAACCTTAATAATAGAAACATTAAAAATTGGATATATAATAAATATGTAGTGAAAGACAAATATAAATAAATGGTATGAAATTCTTTTTAAACATTTTTTGAATTATTTTTAGGAACTCAAATTGATTACATTCCATTTTAAAATAAAATTATTGTATATATTAATCCTAAGAAACCTTCCATTTCATAAATATTTCTTAAACCATGAATTTACTATTGGTAGACTCATACTTATTAATGGGTTTCAAAAATTATAGCGTACTTCCATGAATGACCGTTAGAAGTTCGTCGAGATGCTTGGCCATATGAACTTAAGAATTCCTCCCCATACTATAGAGGAAATAGACTAGAAGTGAAGGCCTATGGTGTGTTAGTGGGGAGACTATTCCATCATGAATCAATCTATAGAATAACCGTAAATAATAAAGAAAATTAGTGGAAAGAGAAATAATAATAATAAGTGGAATAAGAATAGTCCTAAAAAATATATAACTTGAAAAAGATGAATCATAAGTAGATACAATGTAATGATGATGATGATTGTGGGTATAAAAACATGTTACATAGGATATAGGAAAAATATGAATACACTACAGGGGATACAAAGATACAAAACAACCAAAGGGTATCTCTACTAGAACCATGATTATAGGATCGGTCCTCTGCTTATCATACTCTATCCACGAATTCAAAATCAAGAATTGGAAGTCAGATTCTCCCTTTATATACACATGAAATCATTATGTCTACAAGGGTACCAAGGGTGGCCCAGAATGGGTGTGAGATAAACATAACAGGAAACCACCAAAAATTTCCATATCAATTTAATATGTACCTATAATATAATAAGTTTTTTGATAGTAATAAAAGTGAAGAAATAAATAATTAATTAACCACTTAATATTGGATTCCTCATGGATACCTGACCAACACAACCTACTTCGGCCTAAGTAAGATATCCCAGAATAGAAAATATATAAATATAAAATGGGCTTATAAATGTTCCCTAGCATATATGAAAGGATGAATAATTGAGAAGGTTAATCAGGAAAGTATCATATATGGACCAAAACCTAAGCATGTTATTAGTTCATGTGGTCGCATCATTTAATTTAATAGATCTTAATTCTTATATATATAGAAGGCATCATTATAATTTAAAAAAATGGCATATGAGGTGTGTCCAAGGAAAACTTTATAATGTATCCCAAGTATCAAACCAAGAGAATTACAATTAACCAACACCGTAAGAGTTCATGCAAGGAAATCCATAATGAAATCCCAAGTATCATTATTGGCATGGTTTAAGCATGACCCTCTGAACTGGTACAAGGTGTACCACATAGGGGATTGTATATCTCATATTAATGGTGTAACCATATCTCCCATTTAGGCCATCCATGGTATCTCTTCCTGGGAACTGTTATCGCTAATGGGTTGGAAAGTAATCCCCCTGATAAGCCTTTTAAAGGCGTTATATCAAGACTCCAAGTGTCTCTCCTGGAATAAAGTTAATAATTCTCATTACTAATTATGAATCATGATGATCCTGTCCAAGGTGTCCTTAATATAGGGCCCTTTTATCACCCATGACTTAAAGTGAAGGGAAGGTTATGGTTACAAATTACATATACCATAGCACAAATCATTATTAATATGGTGTCTAATTCATTTAATTCAATCAATTCATCTACGATATAAAATCATCAGGGCCAAAAAACATGGCATGACATTTCTCTTATGCAATATCTATTCCATTTCATTATTTCAAGTCATTACATACACCCAATTTAATAATAAATAACTTATTACCAAATCTTAAGTATATTAATATTTTATTTTGGGGAACACCCATAGGTGTCTCTCATCTCTCACTAAATTCCCCAGAGTGTGGATTCATGGGACGGTTGGGTCTCATTACACATACAAATAAACTTTAATTAATTAATAAAACATTAAAGAGGTGATATAAAAATTTATATCTTTTATCACAACAAATCATGATAAAATTAAAATAAACTTTGAGGGAGGAAAACTATACTTCCAATCTTAGGTTCAAAGTGGTCTCCTCATCTAGAATCAAGCATTAAAGTGAGAAATTAGAAAAATAAATGAAGAAACTGAAAATAGGGCATATAATGTCACACCAAAATAACCCAGAATATGGAAAGATAAACTAAGAATGGATAGTAGAGGAATTGATAAATTATCTAGAGGAATCCAATGAGACCAATGGTGGTTGATTCGAAGCTCAAACAAATGAGAAACGAGAAAAACTAGTTTATTCTAGAGGAGGAGAACCCATGTGGGAGAGGGGATTTCCATTGGAGAATAAATATTTGGGGAGAGGTTTTTAAAAAATTTATGGGAAAAGAGTAATTTACTTTCATTTATGGGTTATACATTTTTTCACATGGTTGGAAATAGTGTGCGCCAACCATGCACTCAACACTCTCCAAGGAACCCAATCTCATGGGTTAGGAACATGAGTTCACTATACTTGTATAGACCATGTGAAATCACACTATTAAGATATTCATAGATCCTTCTTGGGTGTCCTACATTCATTTCAGGGTTAGGGAAAACCATGCGTCCCTTTTCTATACTTAGAAACACCCAGTACGGTTTTACCAAACCAGGAATCATGAGCCGCACAATATAAAATAATCACGTAGTCTAGAAAATTTCTCCAAAAGCTGGGGATCTCAGCTCTGGAAAATCCCCAAAAAGCTTCATTACCTCTAAGACCACATTATTCACACATATTGTTTCCAAAACAAGAAATTAAACATAAAAATAATGGTTCTATACATTATGAAAAATATGTGATGTTACATCTTCCCCTCATTAATGGAACTCATTAATGAGTGTTACTTTTAGGGGTGGTAGAGCATCATCTATGAAAATATCTATCCACTAAGCATGTATATTATCCTCCCCCTTATTGGTCTCATATTTCACACAACCATGATTCTATAGAACCCAAACTAGATGAACTGACCTACCTCAGAGAGCCATCATGCTAAAGTTAGTGATACTTACCAAATGCTCCTCAAAGGATTCATATTCCTCCGACTCTTTATCTTTGGGGTAAAACATATGATATTGTCATAATGAAAATGGTGAAGTGGTGATACATGGAAGATTTCATGAATTTCTTGGTACCTCTAAGTCAATTTCAGCCGAAAGGCTACCAAACCGACTCTCTCTGAGATCTCCAAAGGTCTGAAATAATGAGGCAATATATTTCTATGTATAATAATATTTATATTACCAAGTATAGGTGAAACTCACGTAAAAACATGATGTATGAACTTGAAATTGAAGGTTTTATGATGATGATTGGTGTAAAAATTATTCAAGGATTGAGTTGTAGTCATACATTTCTTAATCAGGTATACATTATATAACGTGTATTGAATGAGACAAGGTCCCAGCAGTGCTACCTCACCTAACTCTAACTAGTACAGAGGTGAACTACCTGGACTACAATAAAGGGACTCATACTGATCTATCTGATTCATTTCTTAAATTATATTATTGTAGGTAAACAAAATGATTGGTATATGTATCTCCCAAGAACCTCCAAAACCAAGGACATAAGTCCGAAGCTTATTCTATGACATCTGTACCATATTCTTTAACTACCCTTTAGTTTGAGGATGATGTTTTTTTCCAAAAAATCAACTATGAACCTTGTTATTTTTGAAACTCTTTCCATAATTGTAACACGAGCTTAGTGTCTTGATCAGATATGATAAAATAGGGAACACCATGATGGTGTAAAATACCCTGAATAAAAAGCCTCCCAATATCATCAATTATAAAGGTGTATTTAATAGGTAGGAAGTGTGTTACCTTAGTAAACCTTTAAACGATCATCTATATCATTCATTACCCTTATGGGATCTCAAAAATCCAATCACAAAAAACCATTGTGAGGAAATTCCATTTCTACTCATGAATGGATAGAGGTTGTTAATGTCTAGTAGGTCATTGGTGCTCGATCTTCACCAAATGACAGGTGGAACACCTTTTGATAAAACCTAAAATCTTTTTTTATACCCAACAACTAACACTAATTGTGTCCATATTGTCACACCTTCGAAATTTTGGGATGTAATTCATTAATGGAGGTTTGATATTTCAATATTAACCCTTCTTGAATTTCAGCAGTCACCCACACACACCCATAAAAGTGATATATATCACCCTAAACCACAACACAAGTTGGTGGTGGGTTCTCACTTAATACACTCTTAATTTGGATGTGGCCCTTTGTTTATGAAATATTCCTCATCCACACCCATTATGTATTGAAGTATGTCACTGTTAAAGCCACTAAAACAGATTTCCCATGACATTCTTGAACCTCTAAGTGCATCTCAAATAACAAATCAATTAACTTCTACTCAATAATGTCCTCCTTGATGGCCTATTTCAATGTCTTGTAGCTCAGTTAATTTCTATTCTGGGTTGTATAATAGAGCACAAAATTTAATGACTATTGATATTCCACCCACTTACACAACCTGAGATTCATGTACCGCTGCATGGATATGTATTATAGTGTTTTGTGGTCCATGTAAATGAAAACCTATTCCCCTAATAGATAATGTATCCGAAAACATAAGTCATGAACCATGTCTTTTAGATAAAACTCATTCATAGTGTAATTCCACTCATTATGTCTAATTTGGAATGCCCATATGGTACAACCCGATCTCCCTTTATTATAATTTATCCCATACAAATCATTGATGCATTTTATTAAGTGATATAGCCTCTTCCTGGATCTATCTAAATCATGATTGGTGATAATGTAAATTTTTCATTCAACTCCTAAATGGATGTCTCTCTAACTTGATACCCTGATAAATTCACACCCTTCTTAGTAAAATCGGTAATAGTTGATGTTAATCATGAGAATTCTATTATAAATCACCTTTAATTGGACAACAATCCTAATTTACTATGATCAACAAATACATTCTTATGTTACTATAAGGAAACAATTATTATCACTTTATATTCATAAATAGACACCCTATACACTTAGATGATGTGATCTATTGAGTGAATCTTATCGATCCAATAGTGAAATTTGGTGATCATACCATAAAAATAGTTCTCTCTCAGTATTTTTAGCATGATATTATGATGGTTGGCACAATCATGTAGAGTATGATAATACACCAAGATTTCATCCTCAAAGACTACGAAAAAATCAACTTATTTACATGTGGAAAACCTGATTCATTAATTCCATGAATATGGTCGTTGTGTTCCTATATCTGAACTGCATAATTTGGTATTCATACTAGCTATATCTATTATAGAACATTGTACATGGTATGTTTTACGGTCAAAATACACTTCATGATACCATGACCTCATAAAAATATTATATAAAATTGTCACACCTCATAACTAGTTGAAGAGGTCATATTTAAGAGGCAGTGAATAAAAATTCATTTTAGTATGTTGGTTCAACCATCTATAATCTACATACAACCTGAGGGTACTATCCAAATTCTTGGTGAAAATGATAGGCGAACCCCATGGTGTATTATTAGGTCATATTAATCCCTTTTACTCTAATCCTTTAAACTTCTTCTGGAGTTCTTGAAGATCTATAGGTGCTATCCTATAAGGAGGAATTGACATTGATGCCACTCCAAGAACTAGCTTGATGGTGAACTCAACCTCTCCCACTAGAGTTAATCTAGAGAATTCACTAGGAAATGCTTCTATAATGAAATACACTACCCAAGGTAATCTTGTATGCTTTGTTCCATTATTTCTAATAAAGTGACTAGCCATCTAGGCTATCAATCCACCCATCTGATGACTATCAGATCTATCTCAGATCATTTTTACATCTTATTCTCTATTATAATATAATTACGACCCTCATGTGATGTAAAAGACACCCTCTAGCGATATCAATCAATGCATTCTTGGTATAGAACCAACTATCCCATCCTGATAATGACATTAAAGCTAGTCATATCAAGAGAAAACAAGTACCACATTAAATGGAACCCAGATATCTCATGGGGAACACCTTTAATTGGATCACACTCATGTCATTGAACTTCTAGTGGTGTGTCAAGAGTCATCATGCCACATTAGTACATAAAATCTAGTCCAAACCTTCTAAAATTCACAAAAATATAATTTTTTTAATGAAAATGTATATAATATTATAGAAACTAATGTAGAGGAAATTATAATTTTACCTAATACAATATAATGACTTGGATTATTCTCCTCAGTTTTAGGTTGTAATGCATAGTTATGCCTGAATCGATGACCCTGAGAAGTAACCTGACTAACCTGGGAAGGTCCTCTCTGTTGGTTCTAAACCTCTAATGTTTTACTACCTCAACAATGACCCCCACTTCGGTATAATCAGATGGGAGTAAACCAACTCCCAATATGGTGTGATGATACTGATCCTATACTTGATTGCATTGTCAATATAGATCCCTTCTCACCATGCACTATAAAGACTATTTTAAAAAACAATGAAAGTGAGTCAACACACCTGAATATCAACACTCGATTGGATTCCGCATACATTCGGTCTGATTAAAGCATTTCCTACCATACTTATGACACAACATGTAGCATTTTGGGAAATTCAAGTAGTTGAATCTTCCCCCATGTGCACCCTCGAATTGATGTTTCTAGGTTCTAGATGAACAGTTTATCTATGTCGATACTGAACTCTCCTAGTTCACATTTCTAGATTCCCTTATGTTACACTCAATGATGAGGTCATAGTTCACTATATCTGAATTTGTGGTCATCCAGATTACATTCACCTAAAATAAAATAGCATACACCAGGCCATCATGAAACTGTCTCACTTTCACCAGCTTATCATCGATAAGAGTCATGGAAAAAAACATATTTTTGGTAAAAAAAATTTGAATAATACATTATACACCTAACTCCTTGGTATAGGTTCATAAATTATTTTGTGTATAACACTCTTAATGTTTTTGGAAAGAAGTATCAATAGAATGACATCTTGATGTCTACCCAACGATATCCTGGAAATTTTCATCTTAAGAAATTACATCCCACCAATGATTGTTGGATTCTTTGAGAATATAGGCTCCAAACATGACCCTATTCTTTGGAGATGTATCCATGCTCTCAAAGATTGATAACATTGAATCAATATATGGTTTTGTAGCCTGAGGTCCACCATCACCTAAAAAGGTGGTAGGCTAATACTATTATAATTCTCACATCAATTATTCTATAGTAAGGGTTGGTCATGAAGCTCCCTATATAGACTGCATGAAGTATTAAAATATATCTCAGAATAGATTATCGATGCCAAAGTCGACGATCAATAGAAGGTAGCTTAGGTGGAACTATATAAGGTAATACTAGTGTCTTATGGCCCACCACCTTTGTAACATGGTTGTTACAACCCTCCTCATGTATGACTCAAGGAATTCATGATGAAAATGATCTATAATTTCAATATGTACACCTCAAATGAAATATTAAAATTGATATGAAATATATAAATTAAAAAAGGATAGGTTCTTATCCTTCTTATTAATGGGTCACACCTCTATACTTACTCATAATTACATGTCTAGGTGATAATAAAGATGTCAATGGATCATATGATACACTTCCTACTACCCAATACAATGGTAAAGTAATGGTGAATCTCTAATATCACATAATATAGGTTCAATTATATTGATTATAAATTTAAATGTAAAAAGGAAAATGCTATTTACTTTGAAATTTTCATCCCCATTTAGAAGAAACCATTTTACTTAATCTTAACCCATATTTAAGATCATTTTTATGTATAATGATATCACAATCTAGTTAAAGTCATCACCATTCCCAAATAATAATGACCCATTCTCATTATAAGTTATAATTGATATGTAATGTATTGGTGAACATACTTTCACATTTGATACCAGGATGTAAAAAGTCATTTTAAATGTTTTAATTTAATAAACTACCACCCACAATTTATAGAAGTACATGATTCATAAAGTTAAATTGTAATAGAACAATAAAATCACCTAATTTTTCAATCGTTAGAAATAATGTTTCATGGATCAATTATGGAATAATTTTTTAATTAAAGATTAATTATAAATCTATGTAGCAAACCACATTTTAAATTTCTACAAGAATATTAATTAATATAATTATATTATCCATACAATAAAACATATCCCCTTTTACCATACAATAACCCATGTATTGACTATATGCAACATGAAATGTTTGATGAAAGTAAACATGGAATGGAAAAAATGGATGACATATAATCCCAAAGTTACTATAATGATGAACGAGTTTATAATTAATTATCAAACCAAAAAAAGGGAATAAATCCATTATAAAAACAATACTTATTATATAAATAATAATAATAACCACAGACAACATGTGAATCATCCCACCATGATATTAGAATAACTATAAGAGTCAAAAACCAAAACCACAATAACCCATCATAGGTAATATCCTTTTCAATTGTATGTGTGTTAGAAACTGCTAGGATTAGGATAATTACCAAATTCTTATAAATCCTAATCTAATGTCAAATTCAGAAATAAAAATACAAAATGGAAATGAACTCTTATATCACTTTATATAGTCCTTCCCCAAAATCCACTAACCAGTGTCCCAAGATGGTTTGCAACATGACCTCAAGCATGCCTCCCCATATGCTAGAGGTTGAGACTAGAAGAAGGGGACTATAATCTGTATATGGGGAGACTATTACCTCATTATTTATAGTATAGAAAAATGGTAAATAATACTTATATGTAGTGGAAATAGAAATAACATGAAAAAATGGAATAAGAATAATCATCCAAATATATAACTAATAAAAGATGAATCATAATTAGACATAAAGTGAAGATGATAAAGTCACATAGGTCTAAAAATATGAGGTATACGAGATATATTGGAAAGAAGAATATACCATATTCTATACAAAAACATAAAACGACCAAAATATGCCACTACTATGATCAAGAGAATATGCTCTGTCATGTACTTTTATATTATATTATTGTACTCAGTATCAATGATCGGAAGCTGAATGATTCCCTTTATCTACACTTGAAATCATGAAGTATAATTAGGTACCAATGGAAACATGAGTATGGTGTGATATAAACATATTAGGACACCACCGAAAATGTTTAGAACAATTTATTCTATGCATATAAAATGATTAGTTTTCTAATAAAAATAGAATTGCCGTAATAAATAAATAAATAATCACTTCAAATAGAGTTCCCCAAGTATACTTGACCAACATTACATGATTCATCCTAATATAGATATCTATTAATGTATGTAAAACTATAAATATAAAAAATGGGTGTATTAAGGTTCTCTAAAATAGATGAAAGGACGAATAACTGATCCTATAAACAAGGAAATATCAAGTATGGACCAAATACCAGGCTTGTGGTTGGGACAGGTGGTCACATCCTTTAATTTAATAGATTTAAATTCTTGGATATATATAAATGGAATCACTATAATTTAAATAATAGGAATCCTAGACTCATACTAGGTGAACCATATAAATGAATCTGTGTATCATACCAATAGCACTACAATTAGCCAATACCATAAGAGTTCATCCAAGGTGATTTGTAAAGGCATCCAAAGTATCACACTTATCATGGTGTAAGAACAATCCTCTAATACCATTCTAGATGTACTACATAGGGGCCAAGTATCACCCATGGATGGTGTAACCATATCGCCCACTAATCCCATCCAATATATCTCCCCTAGGGAACTGTTATCGCTCATAGCTAAGAAATTAATCCACCCGCTGATCCCTTTAAAGGAATAATATAAACATTACAAGTATCTCTCCTAAAATAAATGTAATCATTACCATTTCAAATTATGAATCATGATGAGACCTTCCAAATAGTACATAAGTTTGGACCCTTGTATCAACCTATAATTAAAGTAACTGGATGGTTATGGTTAGAAATAACTCAATCCATACCCCAAATCATTATTACTAAGTTATCCAATTCATTTAACTCAATAAATATAAATATAGCATAAAGCATATGGGCTGAAACATTTGGCCTAACAATTATCACACAAAATATCATTCCATTTCATTTTTTACAAGTTAATTCATAAATCTCATCTAATAGAATATAACTCATTAAAATGATTAATTCTATTAATTCTTTAAATAGGATAACACCAATAGTGTTGTATCATGTCGTGGTAAGTGCCTCATGGAATTGATTCATGGGTATTTAGTGTCCCATTACACATAATAAAAACTGTTAATTTCTTTAATTAAAAATTATGGAGGTGATGTTGGAATGTTTAGCACACGACACAGTGAAGCATAAAAAATAAAACTAGACATTGTTGGAGAAGAAGTAGTCCAAATACCATAGGTTCAAAGTACTATCCTAAAATAGTATCAGCCCTTTAGTCAAACTAAAATGATAGAAATTGGAATAATAAATGAAAATTCTAAAAAAGGGCTAATAATATCATGCAACAATAGCACATAATATGGGAAGATAAACTAATAATGGATAGAAGAGTAGTAGATAACTTACTGAGAGTAATACAAGGAGATGAATGATAAATGATTTCAAGATTAGATGAAGAGGTAATTGAAAAGAAAAGCTTAGGCATGAATATGAGAACCCTTATGGGAGAGGGTATTTCTACTAGAAAATAATGAAAGGGTTGAGGGTTTTAAAAACATTTAATGAGAAAGGGTAATTTACCCCTTAATTAATGGATCACATAGTTTAGTCATAGGGTTGTCCAAACCATGTGACAACCGTGAACCTAGGATTGTCGAAGGAAAGCCATCGAATGGGCTTGGTTCACATTTTGACAAACTATGTGAATCCCATTAAAAATAACTCCATTATGATATATAGAACAATCGCATGAGCATGCAGCATTTATCGTAAGGTTAGGGAAAACCGTGCAACCCTCTATTGTGTATTGAAACACCCCACACGGTTTAACCAAACCATGTGGCATGAGGGACACAGCTTATACTAACCATGTGGTCAAACAATTTTCTCCAAAATTTAGGACTCTATACTATGAATAATCCCAAAAAATCTTCATAATCTTCAATTTCCTCATTATGAACTCATATTAGGCCAATGGAGAAGAATTAATCCAGAAACTAAAGTCTTCGTATCTCATGGAAAATCAAGTACATTACAAAAATAATATCATGGTACTTGAGTGATACTTTCAGTAAGAGAATAAATATATTTATTTTCCTCTTACTTGAGTCTAAATAAATCTTAAAACATCAATATATATAATAATAGAAAATAAACTTTCATGATTTATCTCAATCTATGAGCACAATTCAATCCATTTTTTGAGGGGTTTTCCATCCATGGTTCATATCATATTCAAGATGAAAAATATTCATAAAGAAATTTTCATTCTATAAACTCTAAAATTATCATTTAATGGATCATAATAGTCAAATAACTAATGAAAATATATTCTTATGGTTTTTATCCACTAACGATAACCAAATTGTTTTCACAGGTTATGATAATGTACAATTTTAATAAACCTTAATATGAAGAAATCATATATAAATCTTCAAAACATCAACAATAATATCCAATGTTGAACATAAATCATACCACAAATAACTAAAACTATACTCTTTAGAATATCCCAAAAAAAATTGAAACCCAAATATTTGAATGATTTGATCACATATCATTTTAAAATCATGTGGGCATTTATCACTAAAAAAACATTAGTCACTCATATATTTACATAAAAAAATATAGTCCCTAGTCATATATTCTCCAAATTATAATAATATTTTTTAACAAATAATATGAATTACTATGAATACACAATAAAATGAAATATTATTCCAAAAATTTATGTTAATATCTTTTACACAATTAATATCATCCTCTTTGACATAAAGGCCCATACAAAACAAAAATATCCAATTTACCTTTATTCATATCGTATCCTTAAAAATATAGTTATTTTTAAAAAAATAATATGACGAAAAAATCACCAAATAATTTTATTAATCTCATGGTTATCTATATGATAAATCATATTTTACAAAAAATAAAAAAACACTTTATTAAAATTAACTATCAGTACATT
Organism: Viscum album; assembly: GCA_963277665.1. Taxonomy (NCBI): domain Eukaryota; kingdom Viridiplantae; phylum Streptophyta; class Magnoliopsida; order Santalales; family Viscaceae; genus Viscum; species Viscum album. The sequence continues at coordinate 691,582,272 of OY728161.1, read as the reverse complement.
AAGACAAAAGATGCTTTTAATATATACAATTATTTATAATTCAATTATGAATTTCTATGGAAACCAAATAATCATATAAAAAATAACCTTAATCACCATTGATTAAAATTATATTATACATCAAAAGGGTATTTATTCATTTGAACTTATGATCATCCTTAAATCATAGAAATACTTCAATGAAATACCACTACATCATAACTCCTACAACCCTATATGTATAATCCTTATTCATTAAACATAATTCATGAACCATTAACTAGGATCCTGTACCTTATTACAAAATAATTCAGTTATATAAATAAATATAAATTATATACAAAGATTCATTAATATCTATCTAACCATGTTTCTTAAATTATACATAAGAATAAATTACAAAAACAATTAATAGATTTTATATTTTATTTTAATTTTCATAATTTTTTGTATACAACATTGAAAAAAATAAATCCATGTGATCTTGATAATTCCATTCAAAAACATTCCATCATGGGAATCAATTTTCATAATGGCCAACTCTCAACATCTAAAACATTGAATTTATATCTTAGAAAGAACATTATTCCTTTCTATTTTTTAACTAAACTCTTCATTTATCCTCAACGGTTTATTACACTTCTCCCTTCATTAACACATATGATACGTCTTATTGTTCCTTTAATATATTTCTTTGGGTTCATTTTCCTACATTTTTAACACTTTGTAAGTTGAATCATTTTACTTTCATGTATTTATCATGTAAAATATCATAAAGCACCATTTTTGTAACATCCCGGTTCCGGAAGCCACCTAGAGGCGCCCCGTACCTGGTTGGTCATAAGGTCTCAAGAGCATTTCCCCAAATGCCAGAGGCTTCCGACTAGCAGCAAGGGCCTTGCGTGTGATAGTGGGGAAACTATGCCCTCATTGGAAGAGTACACAACAGATGTAAACAAAGAATACAATAGTGGAAGCAGTAAATATCCAACAATAATTCACAATGGAAGACTAAAACCATAAACAACTACAGCACATATGTATATATGAATGATGCATGATACATATCTAGGAAAGCAAAAAAATAGGTCACAATGCTGGAAATACAAACAGTACCAAAATAAGTACAAAATAAAAGATAAACATCTCCGCAGCATCGCAATCCTAAGATTGGTCTCATGCTCTCCTGCTTCGAAGAAATCATGTACCCAAAGTTGAAGGGTTCTTGCCCTTGTCTATAACTGAAACAACATAGTCTATTTAGGCCCAAAAGCATGGCCCAAACAGGGTGTGATACTAAATCCAAGTAGGAAACCACTCGAAGATCTGTTCCTAACAGTCAATGAGTATATGAAAGGTAATAGTACAGTAGGTAGTAAATAGTAATAGTAAATAGCAGGTAGTAATCAGTAAGAAGTAACAGGATGACATACGACAGTAATCAATCCACAGAACAACAAGTAGTAGTGAAGCAAACAACTAACCACAAAAGAAACCCCTCTATGAAGTACTCACATCCAACCCCTCTGGTCCTATCCATGAAGTACCAACAATCCTCAGGTTAGGGAACTCAGCCTAACCCCTCGGGTTTGGTCATACGAAATTATAAGACTCTCTGGGGAAGCTCGCTCGGTCAATTCCCCTTATAGTCTAGGGTAGTTAGGGAATCTCTGAGGATGATCACGCAGTCAATTCCCCTTATAGCCCCAAGGTCTAGAAACTCTCTGAGGAAGCTCACTAGGTCAACCCTCCTATAGTCTCAGGTCTATCAGAGACTCTCTGAGGAAGCTCGCTCGGTCAATTCCTCCTCTATCCTGGAATGGTTTAAGTAAATTCAAACAAGTGAAGACTCTCTGAGGAAGCTCACTCAGTCTAGCCTCCTGTAGTATATAATATCCAAGAATCACTAGGATGTTCACTCGATATATCTCCTATAGTCTATAATGTCCAAGAATCTCTGAGAAAGCTCACTCCGTCTACCCTCATGTAGTCTATAATGTCCAAGACTCTCTGGGAAGATCACTTGGTCTAACCCTTATAGTCTATAGCACCAGGTTATAATGGTCACGTGCCAGTCAGTGCATAATAATGCTATAAGTCCAAAGCACACCTATATAGCTACTTGGATAACTAGTCTACAACATATCGAGCATGTCAAGAATATTATTCCATCCTATGGTCATAAGGCATGGAAACAGGTACAGCGAGAAAAGCCTAAACAAGACCCAAAAGTCGTAACAAGAACAAGACATGGGAAAAATATCCAAGCACATAAATTATCCTCATACATGATCAAATTACATTTAAACAAGCATACAAGTAAGGCAGGGAAACAACATGGCCAAAAAGGTAAACACGTAATACCCCGTTCACAGGTATTGGTGGAATTTTCACATAAAACTCAAAGACTTTGAAAGGTAAGGCACAAACAACCTACCTTGATGCTAGGAGATCAATATACATGAACCATGAGGCTTTTTCCTCCTTATAACGTTGTAGATCTATGAAAATTAACAAAAAGTTTAACCCACAATATCTTGAGAAAGAGGGAAAATCATGGAATGAATCTCAAGAAGAAGGAAGAGTTCACCGCTGCGGTTCCAACGCAATTGACGGTGGTCGATTCAGCAAACAGACGGAGGATTGGGGGCTCGGAGGATGTTCATGGCCGTACGAGTCTCTCTCGGTTGATGAACATAGAGAAGAAGATGATTCTGTCGATTAGGCATGATCCTGATCCAATTAATGAAAAAAGTACACGTCGTGGACTTCTGGGGTACATTGCGTGTACTAGGCTTTTCCGTACTCCACTTTAAGTGGCCTCCACATCGCCCCTACACACTGTGTGTGTGTCCCAGACATGGCCAGCACACGGCCTTGCAAGGTATTTAAGTACATGACGTGTACTTATAATGTACACGACGTGTACTTTGAAAATTTCTAGATTCTCCTCTTTTTCTCAAAAATTAACAGAAAAGGAAAAACATACCTGAAATGAAGATCCAGGTTCTTACAATTTTAATCTTATTCTGTGAGTTAAGATACCCACCTAGGTTTATGTTTTTAATAATAACATGAAATATATGATTTGGAACAAACATAGTAGTTTTCACTCTTCTCTAGTCCTATTCGGTTTCTCATTTTGGAAACCACCAAAGTATCTTTCACATCCCTAGTTTACATGGTTCATGATCATTCCATCCATTTAATAAAACAAAAATTGTTTCATGTGATAATATAAAATAAAATCATAACAAACCATGTAATATTTAAGATAATACAAGGACTTCCATAACCATGTCATCTTCTATTCAAATCCATCAATTCAACCAAAACTAACAATATTTATTAATAAAATAGTAACCATTAAGGCTATAGAAGACTTAAAACATACCATATGAAACCATCATATTAACCCTTGAATTTTTATAAATATTTTTAATTATAATCATCCAATAATATCATAACCTCTAATGTTTTCTAAACTATTTCTATAATGCCAAAAATAATACACCGGGCATATATTCTCACATTTGGTCCTAAAAACACACACTTTATGTATAGGCTCAAATACCGACTATAACATCCTAAAACATAAAAAATAAAAATTATATGTTAAATAGAAATAATTTTACATTTCTATATTTCTATGATATTTTATGTCTAGTTTTTTAGAGAATGTTTAAAACCATTTCATGAAAATGCAGACAATTGCACATAGTGTATATTATTTCCGCAATGACTTGTTCTTAAATTTACACCCAATTTCATTCTAGAAACTATTACTTATTTATATTGACTCACACTAGAATGGAATTGAAATTTAGAGAGTTTCTACAAATCCTTATATCCTATGAAATCATATGAATACATGGTATGATCACTAAAAAAACAATAAGAGATATTAAAAAGAATCCCATGTGCCTATTTAATAAATAAAAATTCCTAAGAATGATTATCTTTTTCATAATAATATTTTAATATATAATGTAAATCATAATCACTTGTGAAAATAAATCTTTTAACAATTAAAAACTTTTAAACCCATAACAATAATAGATAACCCATGATGGTTTCTTGGAGAAACAAGAGATCCCATGAGATTGGTTTCTCATAAAAACAATCAATTTAAAAACATCATATAAATATCAATTTAAATAAAAATTATTCCACTAAAACATATCTAATTCAGATAAAATCCATGGATGAGACTTGGTATATTATATTCATACCCCTTTTTGATATGTGTTATGCTCTAATGGAATAACTCATAATAAATTAATTTCATTCATTAATTCTCCAGAGAATAAATAAATACCCAATTCATTTCAGAGAGATATAATAGGCTCACCCATTATCATCTATAATTTCCAAGAACAATTACATGAAAAATATAGTATTTCATTTTTCTATGATAACACTCATTTTGACTCATGAAACCATCTCATAAAATAATATGAAATATCCTTTTCTTCTCACAAATCATTACAATGAAAAACAACTAAAATAATGAGAAAATGATTTTTATGAAAAAAATAATGAAAATTCATCGAGGAATCATAATAATTAATAACATTTATAATAGTTTGTAATTGTTTCGATATGGTAAATATTAAAAAATTATTGTTTTTTTGTAATGGGAGTGAAAAAGATACCCATATTGAAAATGTTAAAAATATTATTTCCAAAAACCATTATAAAAGTTTGTTAATAATTTAAAATAAATTTATGAAATCAATGGATTTTATATAATAAAATTATTGAAACATTCTTAAGAAGATGAATCTGGAGGAATGGGATTTGGAAAGAAATCATCAAGTTAATGTTTTAAAGAAATATATCCCACATGAGTCTTGTCTTTCTTCATAAATTATCTTGATTAGAAATAAAAATCCATATTAATTATTTAAATTAATAATAACCCATTTCATGTTCATTCGATTATTTTTATATGTTTTATTTCATTTTATTACCATATTGTATTTAGAAAACAAATCTTTTATGTTTACATCATTTGTATTGAGGTCAATTGTTCCAAAAAAATAGTTGACTGACTATGTTTAAATATTTTATGGTTACACAATCAACAAAATATTTATAATTTCTAATTTCTAATTTTTATATATTAAAAAAAATTAAAATATCCATCAATGTTTGGTAAGAAAAATGAAATACATTGTTTCATGGGGGAGGCTGTCCACATGTACATGTGAGCGATGTTTTTTAATTTTTAATAGATGAAAAAGAAAGAAAGTATATAAGGGTTCATAGTTAATGGATTATAATAAAATTATAAATAAAATTATTATTCATAATCCATCCATATGATCATCCTTTTGAGGTAGTGATGAAAAATTAACTACATTGCTTTGGGGTGGTGGTAGTCTGTACGTACGCACAAGGGATGTTTCTATTTTCCATCAAATGGGTGGGTAAGAAGGTAGAAAATATATTATAAATATAGAATAATAATTATTTCATAAACAAAATATATAAACCTTAAATCCATATTTATAACAAGTCATCTAATATAGTAATGAAAAATTAAACACCTCACTTCATGGAGGCGGTAGTTCCCACATATGAATAAGTGGCATTTTCATTTTCTATAGGATGGAACCTTAAAAGAAAATTGTTTTTTCCTAACCATAATTACATTTAATTTTATGAAATTTATTTTTTAATTACATTAGGAAGGATACAAAATATTCTAATGCGGTAGAAGATGAAATAAACTTGAAATAATTCACCTAAGACTTATACATGCTTCTAAGATATCTTCTTTTGGTTTACATCATAAGCCATATAGGATTAATATTTTTTGAGAACATGACCTAATGAACATGTGGAAGATAGTTTTCTTTGTTTTTGGGAAGATATTTGATGAGATGATGTTATAATTGTGAGTAAAGAATTGGGGATTGGAGGTGCTCTTTTATAAGTGAGGTACACTATTCCCTTGTAAATATTTAGAACAAAAAAAAAATAATTAATGTAATTCTCTTGGAATGTGGATCAAATGTTGTTTAATTTAAATATTTTATAATTTAAAGTTTATATACACTCAATAAATTATATTTATAACTCTTTTATAGAAATTTATACCTTATCTGTTGGTTTATCCCCTTCTTTAACCCTTTTAACTCATACCATGATGGATTTGTTTTAGGATTTCAACTGTTCATTATCACAAAAAATGATATTTAAACCATTAAAAATATTTACCATGATGATAGAAAATATTTAAAAATTTTATAATAATTTTATTTTCATATGTGGTAAAATCAATTTTAAAACACGTTCACAAAATGAAATAAAAAATAATTTAAAAAATATATTTTTTAAGAATAAAAATTATATAAAAAAATTATAATATTTATTAACATGGATTAAATTATATCAGGTTAAATAAGATGATTCTTATTTTACATTTTTCCCAAATTAAAACAAAATGTGACCTTGTGAATACTTTATTAAAAAAAGAACAATATTTATTTCTTTATTTGAATAAAAACCTTACTTAGTTTTCCAAAGTGTAAAATATAGATATATAAGATTAAAATTACATTTTTAATTGAATAATATTACTTATTATGTATATTTGTTGGTTAAAAATGGTTCATAAACTTTTCAGAAATTATTATATCATGATAACTTCTTAATAATAATAGTATATGTAAATTTAATATTTTTTAATTTTTTACCTAAAAATATTCTATTTCAGAAAAATCCTTTAAATAAATTAATCAAATTTATACATGATTATGTAAAAAAATTATCATTTTTATTTTCAAAAATTATGAAATTAAACTTTTGAATTAAATATTATAATGTGTTGAAAAATGATTTAGTTAAATAAAAACATTTTTTTTCAATTGAAGAGTTATTTAAAATTATTTATAAAAATATGATGAATACAAATACATGAAATCAATACTTACATATCATAATTTTTTTAATATCACTGGTGTTGTCGCATATTTTTAATCCATAAGGTTATAAATATTTAGAATGCATTCTTCCCAATATTCCCAACCTTCATCTCATCACTTAGACCATGAATAGGACCAATAACATTGATGATCCTATTGATGAAATCATCAATATTATAACTTTGATTCAACATTAAATCATTAAATTTATTATTTATCACTTTCAATATCTCATCTTTTACCTTTCTATCTTCTTTATAATTGTTGTATTACTTGTTTAAATTTTTTTGGGTAATATGGAACTCTCCACCACCATGTATATTTTATTTTGAAATAAAACCAATAAAGTATTTTTTTATCCATGTAAATATTTTACAAATTCATATCAACTTTTGTAAAATAATTCATTAATGTCACTAACATATATACCATGTAAAATAGTAGATATAACATCAATCTCAACTGATCATAGATGAAATCTCATTATATTCTCCAAAATCTATTAATTTTATTAATCAAACAATGAAATATATTTTAAATTGAAAAAATATTAAATGGTGAAAGAACCCTGTAATAGATTCAAAAATATTAAAATTATGTCCAAAATATCCATTTTTTAATTTAAAATGAGAGGAAAACTCTTTACGAGGGTGTGACTTATAGTGTGAATATTTTTCACTTCCAAAATATTAAGTATCATATTATTATAATAGTAAAAACACATTAAATCAATCAATATAAAGAACAAAAACTCAATTTATAGATAATTAAACTAAATGGGGAGGTACTTAGATTTTAATTGGGTTACCACAAAGGGTTACATCAGGGAGCTAACATGGAAGAAAAGGCTTCTCGAAATGGACATAAAAGGTGCTTCCTGAGCATTCTATGAGCCCTAAATCAGATATAGTTGAGATTAACCATGTGTTCCTTTGATCCACAGTGGGAACTTGATGTGCTTCATTGAAGGGCATTGGATAATGTGGTGGCTACGACTGTGTATTTGGATCGTGCACCTAGGGAAAAAGTTTTATCATTCTCGGATTCTCTGAAGGGTGATTCCGTCTTCATGGACACTCCTCAACTGCAATAATGTTCGATGACATAGATGGTTGATTGTGTTTTTTCAGTTCATGCTGATCATGATGCAGTCAAATAATAGCTTGATACCTGTAAGTTTTCTGCTTTAGGTCACATCTCCCTCATCAAGGGAGATAAACCCTAGATTAACTATGATCTTTTGTTGAGGCTTTGTCAATCTTGGGGGTGAGTGATTTAAAATGAATCCGAATTGTAAGGGATGTTTTTCACATAATTTTAAATAGTATGGATGAACATCCAGAGGCATGGAACAAGGGGTTGATATCTCTTAAGCCTGGAAACTTCAAACTAGCCGAATGAGATTGACATTTCAATCGATTCACTTATCACCAAAAGACAACCCAAATTTGGATACGCTTACATGGTCTTAATTGGTTTCATTGAAATCCAATAATCCTCAATGACCTCTCTTCTTGTGTGGGGACTCCTCTGAAGATGGACCATTACACTATTTATGGGGATCTTGGGTTCTATTGTAGAGTTCATGTAGAAGTAAACATGTACTCCAAAATTACAGACATGGTTAACCTATTTGATAATTATCAGAAGATTGAAATCAGAATTGCGTATGAGTAGATGCCCCCATTTTGTGAATAATGTATGATAGTGGGTCATGTGGTTTTCAATTGCAGAAATATTCAAAAGTAGTAGTGGTATGTTAGAGACACTACTGTTGACAAGGTGAATCAATAAAAGGTGCTGGGTAACAAGAGCAAGGCCAAGGTTTCGTCTAACTGAGAGGAAGGAAAAATCTGGCAAGGATCAACAGGTGTCTAGCCCTCTGCCTGCTATTCTTGCTGGTGGCATCCCCCCCAGTTCTAATGCCTTTATGGGTGATGATTATGAGGTATATATGGATGTTATTAATCTATTTTTCAGTTCTCTTGATGTTGCAATTACTTATATAGAGTATGAGTTCTAAGGCTACAAAAATGGTACTTTTTTCAGATCAGTTTACCTTATAGAGGCTGGTGTTCCATGGAAAGAAAATGAAAAAGATCTGAATTCCTAGGAGGATGCGGTCCTTCAAAATTCAGCCACTCCCATTATGAAGAAATTGTGAGACATGTTTGAGGAGGATGAAGCTTTAGAGGCTAGAAGTGCCTCCCATGCTCCCTAGAGGTGAAGGTACTTTCCTTGGAGGAAATGAAACCCAACTATACTTTGGGTATTGCTAAAAGATCAGCGCACAGAATGAAAACTAGAAGTCTCAGCAAGCTCTCCGCCAGTTCTAAAAAATATTCTGGGAAGAATAAGGAGAAAAAGTAAAATTGGAAGGGATGTTTTGATTATAAATATGGTTCAAAATGAATGTCCTTTTTTGGAATTGTCAGGATCTTACTAATTCCACTACTGTTAATTCCTAGCATAGGCACATTCAAATTCACAAGCCGAAGTTACATGGAATATCTGAACCCAAATCCTCCTTCCCTATGGGTTTTTTGGGTCCTAACAAATATGGTTTTATTTTGGTTGCTACCAATGGAACAACTGACCTGGATGAAAGTATATGGGTTTTTTTTCATGCCTCTATTGACACGGTTGATTTCATTTCCATCAGTGAGCAGGCGATCTATTGTTCCTTCCAATGAGATTCTGAGCAGTTGGTGGGATCTATTGTTTATGCAAGATGTCGATATCAGGACTGTAGATGGTTGTGGAAGGAACTGGATAAATTAAGAGGTATCTCTTCCCCTTGGTTTTTATAGGTGATATCAATACAATTCATTGTTCTAGTGAAAAAACGGGCCCCATACATTCTCAAATTTCTCTTAGGGAATTCAAGGAATGTGTTGATCATAATGATCTGACAGAGGTCAGATTGTTTGGTTCCAAGTACACCTGGTAAAGAAAATGTCACAACCGCATGACTGCTATCAAGCTTGACAGGGCTTTTGTGAATAACACTGCTTTCGATAAATGGGACTCTATTTCCAGCATTACCCTACCTAATTTTTCTTGTCACCACTATCCTTTTGTGGTTTGTTTTAAGAGCAGGGAGCTCGACATGCCCCTCCTCTTCCATTTCAACAATTCTTGGGCATATCAAAGTGATTGTAGTAATCTAAATGACAGATCTTGGTATTGCATGAAAGGTGCAGATTTTCTATTTAAAATAAGAATTATTAAAAGTAAAATTAACGGCTGGAGCAAAGAGACTTACAGTGAGCTGTACAAGGATATTATTTTGCTTGAAACTTCTCTTCAGCAGCTCTAGGATGAGGCCCCAACAATGTATTTCAATCTAGACTTCTCTATAGAATATATTCTTATTTACATGTTGAACTCTCTCCTTTCCATCAAAGAAGATGTTATTTAGGAGACATTTAAATTTATGTGGCTCCATGAGGGTGATTGGAATAAAAATATCTTTAACTATCTTCACAGAATTAGAGAGGCTAGTCGGTCCTTCTCCTTTCTAAAATTTCATGACCAGATCATGGACAATAAGGCTTATATTGTGGATTACATTGTTGTGTAATTCACTCTGATTTTCAATGGTCATTATTTGGGGGGAACTCTAACATATGGTATCATCCCTCCACTAGTCACTACTTTTGATAATACCGCCTTCATTTCACCCATTTGGAATTTTAGATTAAGGATGTTATTTTCAGTTTTATTGCCTCTAGTGCTCTAGGTCCGTATGGATTTAATAATTTATTTTACTAGAAATATTGGGATGTCATCAAAGGTGATGTTTGAAAGTTAGTATCCTTTTTCTTTTCTATAGGGGAACTCCCTCATGGTCTTATTTCTTAGTTCGTTACAATTATTCCTAATGTTGAGAATGCTTGTGAGATTCATCTTTTTAGGCCAATTACCTTGGTTAACACAAGTTACAATTTAATAACCAATATTCTTACTAACAGGGTCTCATGTATTGCTATTAGGATTATTTATTTGAACCTATTTGGATTCATCACAAGAAGATCTATCCAGGAATCTATCTGTTCTGCCTCTGAATGACTTAATTTGCTTAGAAATCCAGTAATATGAGGTATAATTTCCATCACTATTGACTTCAAAAAAGCTTTCAACACTATGGATTGGTCATTTATTAAAATGTTCTTGGAAAATTTGGTTTCAATGACACTTTTATTAGATGGATTTCCTCCCTTTTTGGTACATCCAATATCTTGGTTCTTCTCAATGTTTCCCCTAGGGGAAAATTTACTTTCTCCAGGGGTGTTCGATAGGGGGATCCACTCTCAACCCTGATCTGCATTATTGTGGAAGATTACCTCTGTAGAATCATCACTCACATGGTTTCTCAGGGTCATATTAAGCGGGTCCAAGCATCCCGGTCCCATGATTCCCCATCTAATCTTTTATACGCTGATGATATCATTCTTTTTCTGTAGGGGAAAGAAGATTGTTCGTGTTTTGAAGAAAATATTGCAGCAATAGGAATGTGTCTCTAGGTAGTGTATTGGTTGGGACAAATCTTCCATTCACATTGGAAAGAGATTATCTATTTCCAAAAAGCACTGGATTATTTCGAAGTTGGGAATCAAGGAAGGATCTTTGCATTTCAACTATTTAGATGTTCCTTTGTTCTAGGGCTTCCCTAGAGCTTCTTTCTTCACTGAAATTGTGGATATGATTAATGGACATCTCTCAACATGGAAAGGGAAGAGTCTCTCCCTGGCTGGGTAAATTAGTTGGTAAAATCTATTATCATATCCAAGTGGTTTTACTCTTTCATGGTCTATAAATGGCCAAGGGGACTTCACAAATGCCTTAACACGCACACAAAGAATTTTATTTGGAGGGGTAACATCCATGAGAGTAAGTTGGTCAATGTTCCCTGGAAGGTCTGTTGCTGACCTTTTCACTCTGGGGGCATGGGTATAAAGAATATTTCTCTTTTTAATGAAGCACTTCAAAACTTCCTAACCAGGAATATAATTCACAATAATCTAGATTCGATGGGTTTCCTTAAATATCATTTTTCTGACAAATTGAGGTTGTGTAGCAATAATTTCCATATCTCCTCTCTCCGGCCAATAGTTAGGTCATCCTTTCAGAAGGTTATGACATGTTCTAGATGGATTGTGAACAGTAACATCAGCCGTATGTTCTAGCTTGATAACTGGACATGTGACATTCTTGCTGAGGGCATTTAGCCTGAAACTCTGGGTTAATGTGAGAAGGTTTCTATCAATGATTTTCTGGATGATCCTCCAGCAACTTTTCTAGATGAACTTCATGATCTGATTTTTGATACAATTTTGTATCTTGCTCTGATTTTCTTGCTTGGGAGCCATCTAGAAATGGTGTTTCTTGACTTGAAAATTACACTATTCTCATGATTTCAATGGTCTTAATGATGAGTATAAATTGTTTTCTGTCTTCAATAAACCATGGATTAGTCCCTCCCTCCTTATACTTATATGAAGGCTTTATTATAATAGATTTCCTACTGATGAGGTTCTACAAATGTTTGGATAGAAGATTTTTTCCAGCTGTTGTTTGTGCTACCAACATTGAGAAGATGTGGAGCATCTTTTTCTCACTTGTGGAATAGCCTCGACAATATAGTGGGAGGTTTTGGGTGCTTTTGATTTGTAGGGATTGATATTTTATGGACTACATGCCCTCCTACACTACTGTTCGATTATCCATCTATCAGCTTAGGTTCGGGCTCTCCTCTATGTCGCTATAGAGGAAGTGTTACATGTAATATAGAGGCATCAAAAATATTTCTTTGCTCAATGGAAAGGGCTGCTACATGAAGCTTGTCATGTTGTAGGTTTTGGCTGCTATAAAGGATTTTTCCAAGGACGGTTTAGATCACTACTACAACATCATTCAAGAATTTGTCATTATAAAAAATATGTGTGGTCAAGGAAATTTTAGAACTACATCATGTACTATCGAGGTGTTCTGGATCCCCCCTTCCCTCTTTAGATTATGGTTAATAAATATAGAAATTCTAAAGGGAATCCTGGACCTTTCGGTTGTGGTGCAGTCTTTAGGGCCCATAATAACTATGTTAAAGGATATTTCTATGGATCCTATGGCATGCCCAGTTCAATTGAGGCAGAGATTATTGGGATCATTCACGATGCCTCATTTGTGAAAATGAAAGGCTGGAATAATATGTTTTTGGAAAGTGACTTCTAATATTGTGCATGCCATCAGAAATGGTGAAATGAATATCTCTTGGTAGCTTTAAAGAAAGTGGATTCAATGCATGGAGATTCATTTAGTGTTAAGTCAATAAGGTTTTCCTTATGACTTTTCCATTCCTTATTGTTTTGAAAATCACAAACACCATATCTTTAAGAAAATTGCTTCTATAAGGAAAATTGATTTTATAAGAAAAATTGCTTTCTTAAGGAAAATCGCTTTTATCAGAAAAATTATCCTTATCATATTTTCATCCATATTTTTCTTAAGTATGAAATTTGGATTCATTTTCTCGGAATCATTAAAACTTTGATATAAAGCATTCTGTTTAGGATTCGGATTCTGGATAAAGAACTATAAGGAAGTCTGATTCCGAATTCCGGTTATGATCTCTGACTAAGTTCTATTCCAGATTCAGGATACGAATTCTGAAGAAGAATTCTCATTACGAATTCCAATGAAGAATTCTCATTACGAATTCTAATGAAGAAATCTCATTCCGAATTCTCATTACGAATTCCAATGAAGAATTCTCATTACGAATTCTAATGAAGAAATCTCATTCTGAATTCTTATTACGAATTCCAATGAAGAATTCTCATTACGAATTCTAATGAAGAAATCTCATTCCGAATTCTCATTACGAATTCCGATGACGAATTCTCATTACGAATTCTAATGAAGAAATCTCATTCTGAACTCTCATTACGAATTCTGATGACGAATTCCTATTCCGAATTCACATTCTGAATTCACCTATTAAACAGAATTTGAGTATCTTTGTTTTATTCACTCTGAATTAATTCAGACTCCGAAAAATATCTTTGTTAGACTACGAATTTTTATATTGCTTATATTTCTATAATTTGTCTACTCTTTATTATTTTCATTACACTCTGAACCTTCACTCCGAAGTTTTCATTCCGAACCTTTTTGTTAGAATTAAAACGATGTCGTACATTCTGTTACACTTGTTTTGTTATAAAACGATGTCGTCCATTTTGTTATAAACTAACCGTTGTCTAAGTGACACGTGTACAGGTCCCTCTGATCTTTAAAGAAAATATGACCGTTGGAGAAGGAGCCGACCTTACCTATAAATAGGTGCTCATTTGAAAAATCTAGCAACAGATGGATGAACAATTTGAACTTTGTGCATACATGTTGTTGAAGTGATTTCTAGAGAGAGAGACTCTTATTAACTCTCAAAGCTTCATGCGACTCCGAATGTTGGTGATTACATTCGAGGGATTCCGGGGATAGGAAGACAGAGGTGCCGACCACCTTAAAGTTCGAGGGCTTCCTTGCTGAGGAAGACAGAGGTTGCCAACTACCTTGAAGTTGAGGGCTTGCGGGGATAGCAAGAAAGAGACTCCGATCTTCGTATCGAGGGCTTACCCTGGTGTGGGTAAGACAGACTTGCTTGAAAGTATAAATCAAGGGACCTTTATCCAAGGTTGTTGGATACCCTTCTCTTTGGGTTAAAAGACTATTATCTTGTTACTAGTAGTTTTACTACTGGTCTTTATTCGGCTGCAATTTGTATCTTAAGGAAAGTATAACTTTCTTATACTTCCTTACTTACTCTGATTCATTTAGATTCTATACGCTTTAAGGTAGAATCTCATATTGTAACTTTTGTTAAGTTTCAAATTCCGGAACCATATTTCCGGAACCTACTTTTGGAATCACTTTCCAAGTTTAGTTCGGTGTTAGAGGTGTTGTGAATTTGCCTAGTTTAACTTTGTTAAACTTAGCCCTTTCCTTTTCTTAAGGAAACTATAGTTTCTTAACTAACTTTAAAGGTTCCAAAGGAATTTTTAAAGTATAAAATTCACCCCCCTCTTGTATATTGAGCATCTCATACTATATTTCGATCCTACAATTGGTATCAGAGGTTGGAAACCTCTTACTCTATACCATTCTTACATTTGGTATCAGAGGAGGTCTCTGAAATACTTATACTCACGAATAAGTTTTTCTTGCTCACTTTATCCTTTCGAACTTTGTCATTCCGAATTTTTCCATTATGGACTTTCTCATTCCGAAATTTTTGATTATGATTCTTTGCTACTAACAAGTTTGTCTGCAAAGTTATTTTTAGTATGGCAGGAATTAATGTTGGATCTATTGACAATCTAAATCCTATAAGGCCACCAATATTTGATGGTAATGATTATGAATACTGGAGAGATCGTATGAAGACTTTTGTTATCAATACTGGTGTAGAAAACTTTGTGATGCTTACTGGTGATTATAAAATTGCTGACAAGGAAGTCAGAACTTTTACTAACCAGGAAAAGCAAGAATATCAACTCAACTATAAGGTACGCAATACTTTATTATGTTCAATGAACAGAAATATATATAGCCAAATTTCTTCTTGTGAAGCTGCTAATTGTATATGGAAGATGTTAGAGGTTACACACTTTGGGAATTCTAAGGTGATTGAGACTAGAAGAGCTATGCTTAGAGCTGAATATCATGGCTTCAATTTTCCTTATGGAGAACCTATCTGTAAAGTTCAACAAAGATTTATGACTATTGTCAACAGTCTGCAGTCTATGGGAGAGAAAGGTTTAGATGATGAAGCTCTTGTTGACAAGATAATCGATATTATGCCTAATGAGTGGGAATCCAAGAGAACAGCCATAGATGAGAACAAGAAAGTTACTCAAATTACTCTTGATGAATTATTTGGAACTCTTCTACAACATGAAACAAGAATGAAGAGAGATGCTGACAACATCAAGAAGAAGAATGGAAATGGTACTGTTGCTTTTACTACAACTTCAAATCAGATGAAAGCTAAGACTCCTGAGAGAGTAAACAGATCCATGTCCAAGAAAGTCATTTTCCAATCCGAATCTAGTGAGAGTGAAGTTTCAAAAAATGAATTAGCCAATCTTGCTCGAAGGATGAACAAGATAGCTGGACAGAGAAACTTTCAATCCAAGTATAAGAAGAAGGATAGGAAAGATAAGAAAGATGGAGAAGATACTTGTTATGAATGTAAAAGAGCTGGACATATTAGACCAGATTGCCCTATGCTAAAAAAGAAATAAAGGAAGGAAAAACATTCAGACAGGAACATGAAGAAGTATTATAAATCTAAAGCTAAGAAAGTTCTGAAAGCTAATGATACCTGGAGTGCCAGTGGTGGTGACTCTTCAGATGAATCTTCTGATTATGAATCTTCAGGACAGAAGAATCTTGGTCTTATAGCGAGATTGCCTATTAATAATCATTGTCTTATGGCTAAGGTACGAAATGCTGAATCATTGACCAATGTTTCTTTAAATTCAAATGATAGTAAATATTATAACTCTTCTGATGAAGAATCATCTTCTGATGAGGAAAATACTTTACCTACTTTTGAAGAAGTCTCTAGGTTTGCTGAACTTCTTGAGATTGAGAATTCCAAACTCAATAAGAAACTTGATAAGGAAAACTCTAGGAATTCTATTCTTACTAAAGAAATATCAGATCTTTCTAAAGATCTTGATAAGAAAAATGCTGATTTTGAAAGTATTTCAAAAAATCTTGAGGAAGTAAGTTCTGAGAAGAATAAACTTTCTAAAGAATTAGAAAAAGTAATTTCTAATAAAAATGTTTTCGAGCCTAACTCTAGTTCCAAAACTAATGATTTTGAGGATAAAAACTTGGTTGTAAAACTCAAGTCCGAAATTTTTTCCTTAAAGAAGTGTTTATCAAACTTTACCCATGGCAAGGAAAATTTTGATAAGATGTATTCTCAAATACGACCATTAAGGAATAAATCCGGATTTGGTTATACCCATGCAAAACCAGTTTTCAGTAACAATTATTTTGTTCCTCAATGTGCCCCATTTTGCACTAAGTGTCAATGTGGTGGTCACTGGGTGAAGAATTGTTCCTTAAACAAAACCCAATCTCTAGGTTTTCATAAAGCATACTTTTCTAAGAAAATGTGGGTTCCAAAAATTTTATTGTCTGGAAATCTCGGATCCAAACAAGTTTGGGTTCCGAAAATCTAATTTTGTTCTTAATTTCAGGAAAATAAAGAAAGTTCCAGCAACAATACATGGTACATGGATAGTGGATGTTCCCGGCACATGACTGGTAACAAAAGTTTTTTGAAAATATTATCAAAATGAAAGGAGGAAAGGTAACTTTAGGAGACAATGCTAAGGGAGAGATTTTTGGTATTGGTAATATTGTTCTTTTAGGTAAAACCTTGATTTCAAATGTTCTTTTTGTTAAAGGTCTTAAGCACAACCTCATTAGCATAAGTCAGTTATGTGATGAAGGTTACCTTGTGAATTTTAGGAATGATAAGTGTTTAGTTCACAATTCCAAGGAAGAATTTATTCTCTCAGCCAACAGGCAAGAGAATGTTTACACCTTGAACTTAGAAGATCTTAGGAGCCAAGATTTACCTTGCCTAAGTACAATGGAAGATCATTCTTGGTTATGGCATAGAAGATTAGGACACTGTAATCTTAGGAACCTATGTAAACTCACTAAGAAGAAACTAGTTAAGGATCTACCGGAGCTTAGATTTGATTCTTCTAAAGTTTGTGATCCTTGTCAATATGGCAAGCAACATAAATCTAGTTTTAAGTCAATCAGTGAGGTCTCAACAACTGATGCATTACAGTTAGTGCACATGGATCTTTTTGGTCCAACACAAACTGGAAGTATTGGAGGCAAATACTATGTGTTTGTTCTAGTTGATGATTACACTAGATTTACTTGGGTCTATTTTCTAGCAAAGAAATCTGAAGCATTTTCTTATTTCAAAAGTTTTAGAGCTCAAGTTAAAAATGAGAAAAACCTTCCATTGAAAACTATTCATAGTGATCATGGAGGAGAATTTCAAAATTCTGATTTTGAAACTTTTTATAGTAAGAAAGGTATTACTCACAATTTTTCAGCACCTAGAACTCCTCAACAGAATGGTGTAGTTGAAAGAAGAAATAGAATTCTTCAAGAGATAACTAGAACCATGTTGAGTGAATATTCTATTGCTAGACATTTCTGGGCTGAAGCTGTAAGTACTGCTTGTTATACTATAAATCGAGTTTTGATTAGACCTTTTCTTAATAAAACTCCTTATGAGTTATGGAATGGAAGAAAACCTAGACATTCCTACTTCATGGTTTTTGGTTGCAAAGTATTCATTTTGAATACTAAAGATAACCTACATAAATTCGCACCAAAATCTAATGAAGGGATTTTCTTAGGTTATTCCACAACCTCTAAGGCTTATAGAGTTTTTAATAAAAATACTTGTACTGTTGAGGAAACAATGCATGTGAAATTTGATGAGTCTGATCCTTTTGTTTTTAAACCATTTCAACTTACATCTTCGGATGTGTTTTCAAAAACTGATTATCAACCTTTGATAGAAGAACTTTCTGATAAGGAAATTGTTCTAGAAGATACTTCTGAAACATTTACCCCAGAAGACTTTCTACCCTATGTTGATGAACAGGTTTTACAAAACCCAAATCAGGTGTTTCTGAAGAATCATCCCAGTGATAGTATCATTGGTGATGTAAATCAACCTGTAAGGACTAGAAGTTCCTTAAGAAATGAAGTAGAACATCTAGCATTTCTTTCCCAATTAGAGCCTAAAAGCACTGATGAAGCTTTAGGTGATGATGATTGGATCAAAGCAATGCAAGATGAACTAAATGAATTCGAAAGGAATAAAGTCTGGACCTTGGTTGAAAGACCTAAGGAAACTTCTGTTATTGGAGTAAAATGGGTTTTCAGAAATAAATGTGATGAAAATGGAGTCATTGTTAGAAATAAATCTAGACTTGTTGCTAAAGGCTATAATCAGCAAGAAGGAATAGACTATGAAGAAACCTATGCTCCAGTAGCTAGACTTGAATCTATCCGAATTCTACTTGTCTTTGCAGCATTCTTTAATTTCAAACTTTTCCAAATGGATGTGAAATGTGCTTTTCTTAACGGTTATGTTCAAGAGGAAGTTTTTGTTGAACAACCTCCTGGCTTTGAAGATACAAAACATCCAGATCATGTTTTTAGACTTACCAAAGCTTTGTATGGCCTTAAACAAGCTCCACGAGCATGGTATGATAGACTCACTAGATTTTTGCTTCAAAATAACTATGTTAAGGGAAATGCAGATCCAACCCTTTTTATAAAGAAAGATAAGAAAAATGTTTTGATTATTCAAATTTATGTTGATGACATTATATTTGGTTCAACTCAGCAATCTTTGACTGACTCTTTTGCTAGTCTAATGAAATCTGAGTTTGAAATGAGTATGATGGGTGAGTTAACATTTTTCCTTGGTTTTCAAATTTCTCAAAAACCAGAAGGAACTTACATATCTCAACATAAGTATATTAAAGATCTTCTTAAAAAGTATGGTTATGACAACACTAAGAGTATGAGTACTCCCATTGGTACCTCAAACTCTTTAGATCTTGATGAAGCTGGGAAACCAGTAGATCAAACATCTTTTAGAGGTATGATAGGAAGTCTACTTTACTTAACAGCTAGTTGACCAGACTTAATGCTTTCAGTATGCTTATGTGCAAGATATCAATCCAATCCTAAGGAATCTCACTTAAAGGCAGTAAAAAGAATTTTTCGCTACCTTAAGGGAACCATGGATCTAGGATTATTGTATACTTCTGGAAATGATTTTGTTCTAAAAATCTTTTCTGATGCTGAATTTGGTGGATGTAGAATGGACAGAAAAAGTACATCCGGAACTTGTCATTTCTTAGGAGATTCATTAGTTTCTTGGTCCTGCAAGAAGCAACATTCAGTTTCACTCTCCACTGCTGAAGCTGAATATGTAGCAGCTGGAAGTTGTTGTGCACAAGTGTTGTGGATGCAACACACACTCACAGACTATGGCTTGAGTTTTACCAAAACTCAAATTTTGTGTGATAACACAAGTTCCATTGCCCTTAGTAAGAACCCTGCACATCACTCCCGTGAAAAACACATAGATATTAGGCATCACTTTCTTAGGGATCACACACTAAAAGGAGATATTATTCTTCAGTTTATTGGAACGCAAGATCAACTTGCTGATATTTTCACAAAATATTTGCCTTCTGATAGATTTGAATATATCAAACAGAAGTTAGGAATGATAATCGTAATGTAATCTTCCTTAATTAACTTTCTGTTGAAAAAGTCTCCTTACAGTAATAAACTCCTTTTTATAGGGGGAGTACATTTGATTGTTTGGTTAATAAAGTTTTTCAAAAATTTGTTTTCAAACATTACGGAACGAAGATTTCTGGAATGGATCTTCTGGAACTACAATTTTCCAGAATGGATACTTTCGCACAGAATACTTCTGGAATGGAAGTATTCGTATTGAAAATTTCCGGAATGGAAAACTTTAGTACTGGTACTTTCATAACCATATTTTCGTATCGAACCTTCTTAATTTCTTTTTCGTACTGAGTTTTTCATACTGCGTTTTTCGTACTGAGTTTTCCGTACTGAGTTTTTTAGTGAGTTTTTCGTAGTAAGTTTTGCAAACTTTGTCTTTTCGTAATAAAAGTTTTATTTGGTCATCTTTATATTACCCATTACGAATAACTTTCCTAAGCAAATCCGAAAGGTATGATTTCCTTACTCAAGTTTTCGTATTCATATTTTACTTGCTGGTAGTTTCTTGTATTATGTTTTCGGAATTATAGTTTTCTTAATTCTTTACTTTAATAAAAACCTCAAAAAGATCGGATTCGAGCTTTCAACCATCAGATCTGATCGCAGTTCATTCCAACCGTTAGATCAACTATGGAATGTGAACCGTCATCCCGTTGTCTATATAAAGGGGGCCTAGATTCTCGTCCCACATCGATCTCAAAGCTTTCACGTGCTGAAGCTCTGCCTCTCTGTTTTAAGGCCGTTCCGAACTTCAGTCTTCTCCGTTCCGAACTTCTCAGAGGACTTCAGATCCGAATGTCTGCAGAGTTAGCTTCTCAAGAAATGTCTTCAACCAAGCCTATCTCTCAGTGGTTAGTATACAGGGAAAGGTTACTCCATCCGGATTTCTTCAATGATTATGATTCTCTTATCTCGAAGAACATCAAGTTGAATGGCTGGGAGGATGTTGCGGTATATAAAACCGGGAATCAAGATGAAGTTTATTCTGATTTGCTTGTCGAATTTTATGAGTCAGTTTCTTTCTTTAAGGAAGATGATAGAGAGAAGTTTTCTTTCAAATCGTATGGCAAGACATATAAGCTTTCTTACACCAAGGCTGCAAGCTTGGTAGGGTTATCTTATGAAGGTGAAGCTGAGTTTATTTCCCACGTATTTCCGGACTCCAAGGGTAGCTTTAACAAAGAGAAAGCCTTAGAAACTCTCGGACTGGTTGATGATAAGGCTCCGAAAATTGAAAGTCTATCTACAAATTTTTGGATTCTGGAATTATGGGTGCAAGGAGTTATCGTACCGAGAAAAGGTGATAAGGACAGCTTGAAGAAGAGTGAGATTTATATCTTAGATTTTCTGATAAATCTAAGGAAGTTTAACTTCATGAGGCACATCCTTATAACCATTGAGAACCTTAAGAAAGGAAATCTCAGAGCTCAGATCGTTATGTACCCAGCAATATTATCAAAGCTCATAGTTCGGTGCCTAGAATCTTTCAAGGTAGCTTGCAGTTCTAAGCCAAGGGTTTGTAAAATCTTGTTGGTAAGTGATGATACTCTGAAAAGAATGAATGTAGCCTTTGACAAGAATACTGGAATGTTTATTGATCTACCTGATCAAGAAGAAGTGGCTCCGAAAGTTGCTGATCCGGAATCCTCTAAGCCGGTAAGGAAGAGAAAGCTGAAACAAGTGGAAGTAGAAGCAGAAGATCCTAAGTCTAAGAAAGTCCATTCCGCACCTCCAAAGCCTAAGAAGAAGAAAGCCTATCCTGATGAGGTTGTTGCAAAATGGAGAGCAGATAAAGAAACAAGGAAAGAAGGGGATCCGTAGTTCGGATTGAACCCTGCGGAGGCAAAGGCTTTGAAGGAGAAAACTGCTGATGAGCTCGAGAAACAAGCTAAGTAAAATAAGCTTAAGAAGAAAATGTTAGAAGCTGAGGCAGTCCAAGCGTTGTTGAAGTTCAATGAAATGGTGTCAGCAACAATTCCAGTTCCGAGAACTTTCTCTCTGGAATCTCTACCTGAGACTCCAGGAAGAAATCTTGTTGCTCTGGAAGAGGCTGTTGCTACTAATACTGAGGAAGTAGAGCAAGTGGAACAAGTTGAAGAGGCTGTTGAAGGAAGTGGTGAGACATGAGATGTGCTAAAACAAGTATATGAGTACAAGGGAACTCCTTCGGAACACTTATTGCTCCGAACTTCTGAAGCTGAATCTTCAAAGCTAGTTACTCCTACAATAGAAGAAGAGAAAGGAGAAGAAGAAGTTGCCTATCATGGAGAAGAAGAACAACTTTTACGTGATATTGCTCAGATGGAAAATGTAGAGGATACTGTTCAGGAAGTTGCTGATGAGGAAGATAATATTGTTCAAGTTTCTGACAGTGAGAAGAGATCTTCGGAACATGATTCTATTCCGAAAAAAGATAAGGGAAAACAAATTCTTGTTGATACCCCGAGTTCAGAAAAGAGGATGAGAAAGGAATCTGGTATCTCTTTTAAGAAAAAGTTGGAGCTTATAGAGGAAGAAAACTCTCCAAGCAAGATTTCAGATTCGGAGTCATCTTCGTTGGGGAATGACTTTGTTGTTCAGTCTTTAAAGAAGTTGGTGGGAACCATTCCGACCTTCACTAGTATTGATTCACGATGCCAGATGCTCCAACATGCGTTGAATCAGAAAACAGACTCCGTATCCATGGTTATGGATAAGTGCGTTGAGATTGAGGCACAGTTCAAAAACTTCTTTATTGGTTACAAAGATCATAAAAGATCTTGCAAGAGGATGACAAGCTGGTCTAAGAAGACTGTGGAAGAGATGAGGCTTTTCAATGAGTTTCAAGATAATGTTAAGGATGCCTTTGAGACCGAGGACAGAAAGATTAACGAGCTGCCTTCCTCCTTTGAAGAAAAGTTGACAGAGGAAAAGAACTTTTGGATTTAGGAAGTGAGAGATCTGAATGGTAAGATCAATTCTGTTTCTCAGAATTGGAAATTTGAAAGGGATCATCGGATCGATTTTGAAGAGAGGATGAAGGCTCAGGAAGAGAAAATCAAATCTTAGGAAGAAAATCTGAAGACTCAGGAAGAAAAGATTCAAGCTCAATCCGAAAGAATAGTTGCCTTAGAAAAGCAAGCTGAAGAAGATCATAAAGACCTCAAGAAGATCAAGACTATTCTAAAGGGCCTCATGTCTAAGGAAAAAGATCCGAAATAACCCAATCCGATATTTTTGTTGTAATTCCTTTGTTGCTGACATTTCAAATCAAATGAGAATTGTGCTTGTTGTTTTGTTTGTTGTCATTACTAATATCTCAGGTACTTTGTTAAGTATTTCCATTCCCTCCAATTCTTTTTGAAAATCACAAAGGGGGAGAAGGAAAAGATCCTTAAAGAAAAAAGAAGAACTCTAATAAGAGTTTATCAAAGGGGGAGAAAGAAAAATACCCAAGGAAAAATAACTCTAAATAAGAGTTTGTTTAAGGGGGAGTTTTTCTTAAAGAAGACATTCTTATCTATCACTCCGGAAATATGAATACGATTCTTATAGTTTCAAAGCCTAAGGGGGAGTTAGTCGTATTCATCTATATCCTTAAAACAAGGGAGATAAGCATTAATATGTTTCTTCTTAGAATTTTTGTTTTTCGTAAGGATGTTTGTGCTTTCCAAAAAGGGGGAGATTGTTAAGTCAATAAGGTTTTCCTTATGACTTTTCCATTCCTTCTTGTTTTGAAAATCACAAACACCTTATCTTTAATAAAATTGCTTCTATAAGGAAAATTGCTTTTATAAGAAAAATTGCTTTCTTAAGGAAGATCGCTTTTATAAGAAAAATTATCCTTATCATATTTTCATCCATATTTTTCTTAAGTATGAAATTCGGATTCATTTTCTCGGAATCATTAAAACTTTGATATAAAGCATTCTGTTTAGGATTCGGCTTCTGGATAAAGAACTATAAGGAAGTCTCATTCCGAATTCCGGATATGATCTCTGACTAAGTTCTATTCCAGATTCAGGATACGAATTCTGAAGAAGAATTCTCATTACGAATTCCAATGAAGAATTCTCATTACGAATTCTAATGAAGAAATATCATTCCGAATTCTCATTCCGAATTCTCATTCCGAATTCTCATTCCGAATTCTCATTACGAATTCCAATGAAGAATTCTCATTACTAATTCTAATGAAGAAATCTCATTCTGAATTCTTATTAAGAATTCCAATGAAGAATTCTCATTACGAATTCTAATGAAGAAATCTCATTCCGAATTCTCATTACGAATTCTGATGACGAATTCTCATTACGAATTCTAATGAAGAAATCTCATTTCGAAATCTCATTTCGAATTCTGATGACGAATTCCTATTCCGAATTCACATTCCGAATTCACCTATTAAACAGAATTTGAGTATCTTTGTTTTATTCACTCTGAATTAATTCAGACTCCGAAAAATATCTTTGTTAGACTCCGAATTTTTATATTGCTTATATTTCTATAATTTGTCTACTCTTTATTATTTTCATTACACTCTGAACCTTCACTCCGAAGTTTTCATTCCGAACCTTTTTGTTAGAATTAAAACGATGTCGTACATTCTGTTACACTTGTTTTGTTATAAAACGATGTCGTCCATTTTGTTATAAACTAACCGTTGTCTAAGTGACACGTGTACATGTCCCTCCGATCTTTAAGGAAAATATGACCGTTGGAGAAGGAGCCGACCTTACCTATAAATAGGAGCTCATTTGAAAAAGCTCGCAACGGATGGATGAACAATTTGAACTTTGTGCATACATGTTGTTGAAGTGATTTCTAGAGAGAGAGCCTCTTATTAAATCTCAAAGCTTCGTGCGACTCCGAATGTTGGTGATTACATTCGAGGGCTTCCGGGGATAGGAAGACAGAGGTGTCAACCACCTTAAAGTTCGAGGGCTTCCTTGCTGAGGAAGACAGAGGTTGCCAACTACCTTCAAGTTGAGGGCTTGCAGGGATAGCAAGACAGAGACTCCGATCTTCGTATCGAGGGCTTACCCTGGTGTGGGTAAGATAGACTTGCTTGAAAGTATAAATCAAGGGACCTTTATCCAAGGTTGTGGGATACCCTTCTCTTTGGGTTAAAAGACTATTATCTTGTTACTAGTAGTTTTACTACTGGTCTTTATTCCGCTGCAATTTGTATCTTAAGGAAAGTATAACTTTCTTATACTTCCTTACTTAATCTGATTCATTTAGATTCTATACGCTTTAAGGTGGAATATCATATTGTAACTTTTGTTAAGTTTCAAATTCCGGAACCATATTTCCGGAACCTACTTTTGGAATCACTTTCCAAGTTTAGTTCGGTGTTAGAGGTGTTGTGAATTTGCCTAGTTTAACTTTGTTAAACTTAGCCCTTTCCTTTTCTTAAGGAAACTATAGTTTCTTAACTAACTTTAAAGGTTCCAAATGAATTTTTAAAGTATACAATTCACCCCCCTCTTGTATATTGAGCATCTCATACTATATTTCGATCCTACAATTGGTATCAGAGGTTGGAAACCTCTTAATCTATACCATTCTTACATTTAGCTCTAAACTTCATCATCACACATGTTTATCGAGAGGAAAACACGGTGATAGAAGGTATTGCGAGTATTGGGGTTGGTGAACATTTTACCTGGTCAGATACCCTACCCGAGCCCCGAGTACCACTTTATGAGGCTGATTGTATTAAGATCCCTCGTTTTTGTCTATTTTAATCTTCTAAAATATTGTGAATATCTACCTTGCCCTATTGTTGAAGGAAATTTTTAAATAAAGGTTACTTTAGGGATCATACTTCAATGATGTATCGATGTACTAGACATATCACTATTTAATTTATGTGATTATAAGTTTATGAATGGCTCGCTGGTGGTCCTAGGGAAACTCCATCCACTCTTCTATCCACCCAAGGATTCAACATAAGGATGATGTGATATATCGACACATTAGTAACATATAATGAGAATCACAAAGGAAAAAAATATAACATACAATAAGGATATCATAATTAAATATTAATATCCATCATGGAATCCAGATCTTCAATATATATTCTCATAGAAAAAACTCTTCTCTTACCATTAAAAGATATTTAAATTATGTTATCTTTTCTCTTTTTAGTTATATTATTTTTGTGTTTCACTGTTGTTTCATCTTTAATTTTAATGAATCCTACAATCTGCAATAAAATTGAGGTTTCAACTTATATCACACTAACTATGTACTCAAATCATTCTCTAGGTCTATGAAATTAAAACATGTAACATTTCTAGAATTCTCATTTAAAAATACTTAAAAATATTCAAAATAATCTAGAAAATACCTCATTATTATATGACCATCATCATTACATTGTGACTATCTTCAGCTTCCATATCTTTCAAAAAAATCATAAACATTGTTGAGACATGATCGCCTTCATTTTAGTGTGATTATTTTAACTTATGTCAAATAGAGACACACCCTTTTTTCTAGGGTATTTCATTTAGTTTTTAGCATTTTACACATTTATTGGTAATGGTACCTTACAGAATATTTCACGGCCAGACCCATGATGGGGCTCAAACCACTACTACCCCAAATCCGCCTTAATAGGAAAGGGGGTGGCAATAAGAACTTAAAGCATAAAAAACATAGGGAGGCCTTTTATAATGTACCTACATGCACACACACAACAATCTTGATGAAAACATGCAGTGCAAAGAGTAAAAGGAGCAACGGAACTATAAATTAAACCAAGAATTCATATCCACTAGGGTGTAAAAGAGTGGAAATATGAAATGAAAAAGGGGAAAAATACATTCCCTACCTAAATAATGTAATGTAATACTTTTTAGAGACATTATCTCTTAAAACCAAAACTATGACCTCCATATGTATACCAAACTACCCAATATCTCTACGATTCTATAATATTACCATTTACCAATCTATTGTCTTTATACTACACAACACATAAAACCAAAGCCCATGTATAGGTGAGTATATAAAAACCCATCAGGACACTATTAAAGATGATGGGGGAGACGTAAGTGATATAGAAAGAAGAAAAATACAGTAGATGAAAGATATAGTCAAAGACAAAATCTCAACGAAAAAACAAGAGTGAAATAAACCTTTTAAAAATATAAGGGTATAAACAGGGTGAGTAGATGAACCACCAATAGAGTCTTCTCTACATATAGTATGAGATTAGACTCATCCAACCATGAGAATCTAAACAGATAATGCACATGGCATACCCCACACGTCCTCACTACTCCTAGAGGGAGGATAAAAAAATTCAAGGTTTGGATATAGAAGGATATATATACATGCTCAGTCAAATGAATCCCAAATGATAGAGTCAGGGGATCTCCATCTAATAGATCAAACCAAGAAAAAGACAAGACACCAGTATCAAAAGTTAATCAACGATGATCAACATCTCACGTGTCTTCCCAGAAGTAACCATCCAAGTCAATCCATGCCTCATCACCATACCACATAGTCTTGGGGACACAAAATCGAAGTATAAGTCCCATACCCTAGTACATTGGGGGTGGGGGTGGTATTCTCTTATTGTATCTTTAGAGGACATGCAACCATGCTGATGGGGTGTTCCACCCTAGTGTTTATAAGGACTTGTACCCCATATGATAGGGGGTTCCACTCCGAAGAAAGAGGAATCATGCCCATACCGATGGGGATTTGTAATCTACAGGATGAGAATACACACCTTGGTAAAACAAGGGGTTACGTTATGGTCATCAAGAACCCACACCCTATTACAATAGGGGGATTCCACTCTGGTCATCGAGGACTCAATCCCTACAAAATATCGGTGTCCCACTCAGAAGTTGAAGACCCCTACTCTGGTACAACTGAGGGGGTCCAATATTGTCATTAAGGACTTGTGCCCTACCTGGTAGAAGATTTCACTTGAAATTTGGGTCCCGTACCCCTGTACAATAGGGGGGTTTCACTCTGGTCAACGAGGACCCATGTCCTACTTTTTAGGGAGAGGGATCCACTCAGAAGTCAAGGACCCATGACCTATTATAATATGGGGTTCTACTCCAGTCATCAAGGATTCCATGGCCTACCTAGTATGGGGTTCCTCACAATCAATAGTTATAGAGGACCTGCACCTATGGTGATGGGGGGGGGGGGGGGTTATACTATAAATGTCATGAACTCCACTGACCAGCTCTACTAGAGGGTATAAATTTTTGTCCCTAGTGATTTTGTCTGATCGTATCCATTATCGTGCATCACCTAAATAAGAACCATGCTATGAAAAATTCACTTAATAGACAAAAATCTAAATATAATGGAACCACCACATTCTATGCAAAAAAACACTCAGAATAATCTACTCATGAGACAAAATCAATGTTCAATCGAAGGGGATAAAAATGATCAAATTTTCATCAAAAGGGGTCAAGGGGTACACAATGTGTGATGGCACCTAAATGGAATGTGTTCCCAGTACACCACCTAGTATTTTCCTTATCCGAAACAATAATTCTATACCATGTAGTAGTACACATCATCTAGGTGGACTACATGGCATGTCCAAAGTAACCAGGATCGGGCCATGTCTTGCTGGCCATATCTGTGTACTAGAACCCATGTCCATGTACTTGACCTCATGTCCACAAATCGTACCATGTGTCTATGTACTTTGTACATGCATTTTTGTCTTACATGGGGTGACACCCATGTGGTCTGGCTAAGTCCATGTACTCGGTTACATGGTTTTGTATATTGCCTTATACTTCTACATGGGTTATTTCTTGTGTGATCCTCTACACTAGTTTTCCCTCTGGGGAAGGGGTACATGGGGTGTATGATGGATATATACAATGTCATATTGAACAGTTACCAAAACCCTAGTCACTACTGCTAAGGGGATACATGCTGTGTGTTCTTCCCTGTAAAGGACATGTAATTAGGGTTTTCAATGTTTTCTCTAATCCAATTCTCATGCATAAATATGGTCTTATTATATTATATTCCTACCTACCTCCATCAAAAACATTCTGATCTCACTATGGAATGTGGATTCTATCCATCTCTCATTAGAAATTGGTTTCTCTTTTTTATCAGGGGTTCGTCGCTTGAACGTTTCATCATAGATCCTTCAGCATTTGTAGACCTAATCTCTGATTGTCCAAATTATTGATCAAAATTGATAAACAACCTATATATAACCTGGATTAATTAATTAATGACTCACATGTGATTCTATCATGGTCACATGGGTCCATTCGTGCTCGAGACCACCCATCAATGTCAAACTGGGGTCACAGGGTCCCACTGGTGACAAATGTGGAGAATATTTGGGATAAAAACACCATAATAGATGTTTAATCACCATTTGGAAAGATTTCATGGCCATTGATTAAGAATAGTTATACCGTGATAAGAAAAAATTGACTAAATCAATTTTAATATGGTATATAGGAGCACACATAGACCACAATTGGCGCAAATCCTAGAATAGGGGTGGATCTACCCACCCAATTTAATAAAAGGGTGTAAAAAACCAATTGATGAGTCATACATATCTCATGGATCATTAATTGATAAAGAAAATTCCCACCAATGATCAAGAAAAGTCATTACATTCAATATTTCCTAATCTGATCCGATCTATCACTTCATCATTATCAGGTGCAATCCACCAATGGAAGGTGAAAGCTGAGTATCGTAGATGGTTCTAGGCTTATGAGGCTAATCATGGAAAATTGACCCTGGAATTATACTTAACAGATATTCCAATACATTAAAATGAAACAATTGATTAATTATTTATGTCATTGAACTTACCACTAATGAGAGAAAAGACTTAACACCATATTCTGACCCATTTTATATTGTTTCGAGGGTAAGCACCATGTTATGGACTAAGATATGGTATTAGATTTCTGATCGTACCTTTTATGTAATAGTTATCACATTTTATTTATAAAGCTATGAACACATAATATAGAATATATTTAATATTTTTATAAAATTAATTTTGGGCACACTTAGCCTCCCAATCGCATTTTGTCTCAGTGCCTAGATCTGTACATATGTATTGAAATATTTCAATGCCTTTGAAGAAAATAACTGGGTCTCTACATCATTTCCTCCTTCAATATTTTCACCCTGGAAAAGTAAAATCTGAATAAACAACCCATGATACTGAGCCTGAACATAGCTCTCCCGCTCCCTGGAGCTCTCCTATATATTCCTGTGATTCTAGAACTATGAACCAAGTGGGTTTTCCATCCATACAGGGTCTTCTCCTATCAATATTGAATCACCGTTGGGTTCTCTGAAAAGGTTTCTCCAAACTATATATCCGTATCTCCTCTATTGACAACATGCATAGGGTCTGGCACATATCTCCTAGACTGGGATATGTGGATGAGTTCATGCTGCCGCTCCAGCAATAGGGGAAGGGAGAGGCACTAAGAAACCTTTCCAACTCTCTACATAATCTTTAATGGCCCAATTAACCTTAGGGATAACTTGCATCCCAGGACGAACATATGAAATCCTCATCATGGGGAGACACTCAAAATAACATTTTCTCCCTGATCGAACTCCAAGCATCTACAATGGAGATATGTATAATATTTTTGTCTCTTGCAGGACATCCTCATCTACTAATGGATGACCTAGAATTTTTATATCATCACATGAACCATCTCTAGGCCCATAAGATATGTCTCACCGATCTGTACCCAACACAAGGGTAACCTATAAGATCTTTAGTTCAAGGAATCAAAAGGTTCCACACTGATTGTAGAGTGTTATATATTGTTGAATGAAAACTCTACCAAGGGAAGGTGAACCTCCCAGCTTTGGAAAATTTATAACTAGTAAGT
Organism: Viscum album; assembly: GCA_963277665.1. Taxonomy (NCBI): domain Eukaryota; kingdom Viridiplantae; phylum Streptophyta; class Magnoliopsida; order Santalales; family Viscaceae; genus Viscum; species Viscum album. The sequence continues at coordinate 691,551,095 of OY728161.1, read as the reverse complement.
CCTCAACATATACTCTAACACTGGGATAGTAAACATGATCTTCTAATTGGTCCTAGGGTAAAATGATGTACTCATACTCATTTGGGTCCCAAATTCCTCCTACATGACCCTCTAGAATTATGACATAAAATACACATCACGATCAGAGTCCATTATCAAGGGAACCCCATGATGGTAAATGATCTCTTATACATACAACTAATCCAAAATCTCCACAAAACTATGCTCCCCAGTATGAAAGTGAAACAAATTTTTAAGTTGGTCAACTATCACCCATATGGTGTCATAGACCTTTATTGTGCATATAAGCCCTGTCACCGTGTCCATGGATATGCCATCCCATTTCCACTTTGGGATCCCAAGGGGTTACAAAAAACCTGTCGAAAAATGTTTCTCACCCTTCACCTAATTTTAGGTGAGGCACTAAGAGACAAAAAAATCTATGATCTATCTCATGTTGGACCACCAAAACTACCACTAAAGGTCTTTTTACATATTCCCCATTCCAGGTTGTACTACTTTTGGAGAAGTATGAAACTCTAACATCACATCCCCCCACAATGTGAGTGAGACCAGCGTCCATATCTGAAAAAATATGACTTGAATACCTCCTTTAGAATATCCATGTAGTAAATATCTTATGGATTTATGATCACGTAAGACCTCACAATAGAAAACTCACATATGGGACTCTCTCACATGCTTGAGAACTGGAGGAGTAAACACCATCGACTTGAGAACTAGAGGAGTAAACACCATCGACTAAAGAAAAATTGTACCCTCATACTCTACATGGGTATGTTAAAAGAAGGCCAACAGTTCTTAAAATTCCTGCACTATGTGGGCCTGAGATTTATGAGTAAGTTAATATTTTAAAATTTTTACCTTCCCTAGATTATAGACTATTTCAGAGCCATCGTTTTGGAGGAACTTCAACCATCCCTATTGTATAATTTTCATGTATCTCTGTGGGAAGACATACTTGAGATTATGGTGGTCTAAGTAAATTCCAAACCACTCTCCTAGAATGTATTGCCACCACATGCTGAAAGAAAATACTACTACTACCATCCCTATGTCATGATTCATGTAGTTACGATCAAGGTGTTTCATCTTCCTTGACCCGTATGCGATAATTGCCTGCAGTTGTAACTACATGTTGTTGAGCACAATTCCAAAGGCATATCAATACACCATAAAATATATGCCTTCCTTAGGTAGTATCAACATAGTACCAGTCATTATATACTTCCTCAACAGCTTAATGGCCCTTTTTCATTGCTCAGACTCTGTAAATGGATTCCCTATAATGTTAGGGTGGTGAAATAGGATGCGATTATAGAGAAGTGTACCACAAACTTCCTATAATACCATGGCACACCATATAAGCGTCGTACCTTGAAAACGCTCTTGGGTGGATTCCAGGAAAGAACTGTATCGGTCTTTGTTGTTTCCATGAATAAACTATGACTATAAATAAAATACCGAATATTATGAAACTCATGAATCTAGAACTAACACTTAGAGAGATTTACATAAATCTAGTGCTCTCAAAGAAGATCTAGGACCATCATCAAGTGCTTTACATGATCCTCCTCCGAGGAAGAGTAGATGAGTATGTCATCGATGAAGTCAAAAAATACTAGTCCATGTATGGCTGGAAGACTTGGTTCATGAAATTAATAAATACACTGGATGAATTCATCACGCCAAAGGGCACCACAAAAAACTCAGTGTCTATAGAGACATCATAATTCCCAATTTGGAATATCATCCTCGCTAACACAAAATTAGTGGTAGCCAAACCTTAGATCGATCCTCAAGAACCATTTCACACATCACATCAGGTCAAAGAGGTCATAAATAACTATTAAGGGGTAATTTATCTTTATCATGACCCAGTTCAGGTGATAATAATCCATGAAAAGATGTGATCTACTATTCATCTTTTTCAAGAACAACAACAGAGATGCCTTGGGGATACACTAGGTCTTCGAAAACTATTCTCTCAATGGTCCTCCAACAAGACCCATAGCTCCCAGAGTTCGGTATGGTCTATAGAATATGTGCCATAAAATTTCATAGCATACATCGGATGCATGTGAAATATAACCTCCATTTTCGCCTTGGAGTTAGTCTTAAAATGTTCTTGTGGAATATGTCCATATAATCATACAAAACTAAAGTAACCCAGGTTCCTAAAGATCCTGGTACACCAAGATCTATACTTTTGAACTAATGGGTGATGTTCTGTGATATTCATTCTTTCATAACCCACTTTTCCTTTCGTGAGATCTATCTCTCTAGAAAAAGAGAATATCATCCCAACAATGAGAATGAATCTAAATTGTCTACGGTGATAGTCAATATGTTCCCATAACATGTATTGTAAATCCATATACAATATGACACCGTAAGGTTTCATCATGAAAATTAGAAGGACTCATGTAATCCTCTATACACCAAATGATAACTCACAATACCGATAGTTAAAAGATACATACGAAGCATTCCCTATAATAACCTCAAGAAGAAGTCATTGTGATATCACCTAAACTGGGAGATCCATCACTCACACAAAGATTATAAAGAGAAAGGAATGTTTGGATCTTATGTCGACTAATACTAAAGAAATATTAGAATAAACATAGTTAATACCTCTTATCATCTAGTGCACTTCAACTTTATAAACCACCAAAATTCTACAACAATTTGTATCTCCAACCACTAGATCCCTAATCCTGATGTTGGATTCATGGTTTTTGTGGTGGAAGGATCTCATATATTCATCCACAACACATTGATTATCCTAGTAATTTCCAAAATTTTCCTCCCTATGGAGATCTATGTCCTCACCTGGTAGATCTCTGACCACGATGCTACGTATGCCATGATGGTCTATCAGCTATCAGCCTGTACTTCTCAACACGTATTATTGGGTATTCTCATGCTATGTGACCTTGCACATCTCAAGTAAAGTATCACCCCTCTCGGGGATGACCTGGTGGTTTGCACTTTATCTAACCATGTACCTGAGTCAGATAATAGGGAGGTTTCCTTTGTAGAGATACTTTCTCTTAGAATCTCATAGCTATTACAGATGACCCAACTCTTTTGTTCCCAATACCATCTCTAGCTTTCTAGAATCCCTGTTACAAAAATTTATCTATCAGAAGATCCTACTCCAGCACCATAGAATATATGGTTATTAACAAGGGAGTAATGTAGGTTCAAATCTCTCTATGAGGTCCTTTATAAAACATCCATCTCCAGAAGCATCCATCGTAGATCATGTCATGAGAGTACCATGTAAGGTCATTGAAACTTGATTCATACCTAGGCACTATCATTCATCCATGATGAAGATACCGAATCTCATATAACTAAACTGATCACAAAAAAGTAATATAAAATCTTCTAGAAGTAGGTCCATGAGAGTATCATCTCACCATGAATCATCATAATGAGACACCACTAGTTCCCTAATACACTTTGGAAAATTCTATCTGCCAGTGAAACCATCAGATCTATTGGGGTCCAAACAATCCTGACAATAAAAAACACCAAATCTAACCAATCCTATGCTTTTTTATGATTTGGATCACTATGGAACCTCAAGGGCCTCTATCTCTAGAACTAACAGAGTGCTCTAAGAATTATCACATCCTCCGCCTCCACTGATAGAATGATCTACTTCTCAACACATGGAGGTGCTACTACCTACCCACCTGGAGGTAGGTTATCCTAAGATGGACCCTAAACAAAGGGCTCATTTCCCATCATATAAATTTTTTGATCTTTAACTAGTATCCTAGTTGGATGTCATCATGGATGAATCTTAGGATTAATCGAGACATTCCATAGTCATATGAGCACACACACACACAGATACATCAACAACAATGGGGAGTTGACTCTAGATGGAAATTCAAAGAATAAATAATTTATGATTCATTTAATATTTGTCCTTAAAAAAATTTCTGAGTATACTAAGTCGAAATGTATGTATTTAGGGTCCCAGTGAATGGGTACATTAGCCACCGACACCATCACTAGAATCCCTCATGGGATATCGTACTTGAGACATTTGAAAATGTTTTCACAAACCCAACCCGAATTCTCTGTAGGGTGATTTTCTTAACAATGTACCAATGAAGTAACATGATACGCCACCAATCTATACGGTGGATCGAGATGAAATTACCCCAAGACATCCTTTATAAGCCATGGGGTGGAGACATACACCGAATACATAGCTAATCTTCTGGAGGAATTTTCCTAACTAGCACTACGTACACACACAACCATCTCATTGAAAAATTTAAGAGTAATGATTAAAAGATGCAATACATCTATACAGTAAACCAAGCATTCATAACCTCTAGGGTGTATAATAGTATGATAGTATAAAATAGAAAATCAAAGGGAAAAAATAAATGCCCAACCAGAAATATGTCACAACCTAAAAAAACTATAAATTAAAACTATTGAGATATCCCATATCCTGAATCTAAAGGTATGATTATAATACATGGTCCAGAGCCCCAAGTATTCATAACCTTGTATGATGTCACAACTAAGTAATACATCATCTCCATAAGACATGACACATGTGGGAAAATTCTATGTAGGGGTGGGTATATAAATACCCAGTAGGATATGCCAAAAATTGAAGGTTGAGAAATAAGAGGTACAACAGGAAGAAAAAGATAATAGATGCAAGATAAAGTCAAAGATAATAACTCAACCTAAACCAAGAGTTAAAGTAACATCCTATAAACATAGGGGGAGAAACATGGTGAGTAGTGAAAGTACCCATTGAGTCTTCACCACATATAGTAGGAGAGTAGACTCATCGAACCATGGGAAGATAAACATGGTAAGTTTGTGGCATACCCGGTCTGTATTCACCTCTCATGGAAGGAACGTAACCAAATACAAGGTGTGTATGTAGAAGGATATATATACATTCTTAGTCCAACAATGCCCAAATAATATAGTAAGGGGATCTAAATATCACAAATTACCCTAAGAAAAATAGTATATGAAGTTTCAAAATCCCATCAATAATTCTCAACATGTCACACATCTACTCAAAATTAACCATTCAAGTCAATTCATGCCTCATCACTATGAAACATAGTTGAGGGACCACAAAATTGAATTAGAGATCCCATGACCTAATACATCATGGGGGGGGGGGGGTATACTCTGATAGTTTATCTTGAGGGCTCATGCCCAAGCTAGTGGGGGGTTCCTCTATAGTGCTCATGAGGACCAACACCCAATCCAATATAGGGTTCCACTTGGAAGGTAGATAACCCACACCCATACCGATGGGGGGGGGGGGGGGGGGTTCCACTCTCTAGCTTGGGAACCCACACCCTCGTAAACTAGGTGTTTCTAATCTAGTCATCATGGACCCACAACCTATTACAACATGGGGTTTTCCCTCTAGTCATAGTGGACCCATTCCCTACCCGGTAAGGGGGTTCCACTCGAAAGTCATGTACCTACACCCATGTACAATAGGTTGTTACACTTTTTCTAACAATGAACCATGCCATTGAAGGTTGGGGTGGGGAGGGGGGAGGGGGTCCAGTCAGAAGATGAGTACTTGAGCCCTAATATAATAGGGATTCCACTGTAGTCATCGAGGACCCATGCCCTACCCGGTTGGGGGTTCCACTTAGAAGTTGAGGACCTATTCCACAGTACATTGGGGGGGGGGAGGGTCCACTTTTGTCATCCAGGACCTTCTCCCTACCCAATAGTGGGTTCACATAGAATTTATTTTTTGTGGACCCATACCTAGGAAGATGGGGGGGGTTCCACTCTAAAGGTTGAGGAATCCCATACCTAGCTCTACTGGAGGGTACAACTTGATTGTCTCGGGTAATTCTTCCGGATCACTATAGACATCAAGTATTGACTAAACAAGAAAATGTATTGTAAAAATTAACATCCAATCTCAAAATCTACAACTAAGGTATCCATCAAATTCTACATGTAATAACACTCGGGATAGACTACTCACAGTCCAAAATCAGAGTCCAAACAAAAGAGATACATATAAATGATGTTTCCTCAAAAGAGGTCAAGGGGTACACAACATGTGAGGGTACCCACATGACTTGTGGTAATACTCCACCACCTATCCTTTTCCCAATACAACACATAGGTTCCAACCCATATATTAGTACATGTTTTTTAGGTGTACTACATAGTGTGTCCAGACTAACTGTGATAAGGCAATGTCTTGATATCCATGTCTGTGTACCAGACCCCGTATTTGTGTACCAAACCCCATGTACATGTAATATGTATATTGAATGATTCCTCACACAGAGTTCCTCACATGTGATTTGGACATACCCATATACTCAGGTACACAACCACGTACATGGCCGTGTACTTCCACATGGGTTCCCAACCGGGTGACCCTCCACAAGGGTTGTCCAACCAGAGAAGGGTTACACAAGGTGTAAGAGAGATACACATAATGTCATCCTTAACCACTTCTAAAAACCTAGTAGCCTCTTTTGAGGGGCTATAAACCATGTTTTCATCCCTGTAAATGGTGTGTAGTCAGGGTTTTCAATGTTTTCTCATATCTGATTTCCCACACATGAATCTAGTCTTACACCTTTAGGTAAAACCTATCTCAACCTGAAACTTCCATATATTTCCATGGATTTTGGATTCTAGATGTATCTTACTAAAAATCAGCTCTTCGTGATTGTTGGGGGTTCGTCTCATGAACAGTTCATGACATATCCTTCCCCCTTCATAGAACTAGCCTCTGATTGTCGAAACAATCATTATTAACACATTAAAATACTAGATATATCCATAATTCGTTGATTCGTACCACAGACTCTATTATGTCATAGTACCAAGTGTCCAAAAAGGCTTTTAACACCCAATAATGTCGAACCGGGATCGCAGGGTACTACTAGTGATGAACGTGAAGAAGATTTGGGAGAAAAAAACAGTAATTTTTTTTAATTTTAGTTTTCCAAGAGTTATTTGATAATGATCGGGAATAGGGATATATGGTTAGAATAAATTGAATAAATCAATTCAAATTTAGTATGTAGGTGCATGCATATGACACAATTGTAAAATACCTAATAATAATGATGGATCTACTCAATAAATTTAATAAAAGGGCATAAATCACCAAATGAAAATTTCTACCTAGATTTTGGATAATTTTTTAATGAAGAACACACAAGAAAAAAATCAAGACAAGATGGTGAATTCAATACATCCTAATCAGATCTGATCTAGTGTTTCATTGTCGTCTGATGAGATCCACCAACAGACAGAGGAATGAGAGCATTTTTCGCAGTTCCATGATTATGAGTCTTGCCCTAGCCAATTAACCATGGAAATATACTTATGTAATAAATAATTTCATTAAAATGAAAATATTATTATATTATATAATTAATTATTTCATTGAATGTACCGCCATCAAGCATGGAGAGCAAATTCCCAAGTGACAACCCATTTTATGTCCTTCCTAGGGTTAAAACAGCACTGCAGACTCAACTGTCATCTCATATATCAGGTCAATAACTCCATTTATTACTTATCCTATTTTTTTAATAAGATGTCCACATTCAATATATAATATGTAAAATATTTTTATATAATTAATTCCGAAGACACTATTCCTCTGAATCACACGCCACCCTAGTGCCTAGCTCTGAAAATATATATAGAAATATTTTAACTTATTATAAGGGAAAATGATGTCTCTACAACAAAAAAATTGAATTCTTCCATGAACTTATTAGTCATAACAATATAGAGATACAACCTATCATTATGACTTATCTATTGTGTTGTACTCTTCCCCTATGATACAAAATTCTTCAAATTGTTACTAACATTAAGAATCTACTACATCTAAACGAATATATACTATATAATTATTTAAATTCACATTTCTATAATTTTAATAATACATTGTACTAAATTTAAAAATTTCAATCATATTTTGAAGTGAAACACCATCCATAGAATATCCAACATGCACTAATTTTTCATGGTGTTACTATTGAAACATTAATAAATTTTATTCAGCATGACCAAATTCACAGCAGTATAAAGAAAAATCACATTAAAAAACTTACACATATATAGCCTCATTCATGTAATGAATTACTTTGTTGAATAATAGTTCAACGATATTTTAAATATTTCTTCATACATCTCTTAGAACTACATAAAAAATATTTAGATGATCCGATAAGATAAAATGTATTGAGAACAACCACAATAAAACTTCATGATGCTAAATATTATATCAATATTCTAAATTTATACCAATTAAAATATGAAATAATTTTTTTTAAAAAATATATAACCAACACAATAGATTTGATGTCTTGTATGAGTACCACTAATATTACTTTATTAAATATTCTATAACATTAGTTATTTAATCATAGATCAATTACCATGTTAAAAAATTTGATCCAAAACATATGAATTCGTTAAATACCACATGTACATCCCCATTAATAGTTTTAATCAATCATTTCATATTTTATCTTGGAAATTTTTTAAAATTATTATCCAATGATTTCAATACCACTACACCACTACATAAATATCACATTATCACCTAAGAAATGAATATACTCCATAATATACAAAAACATTATATAAAAAATGTAAAATTAGATCCAATTTATAATATTGGTTCAACCATCAGTTTTAGTATGTTATTTTTTTAAAATTGGATGCACATCGGAAGGAAGATATTAAGAAGGATGAATATTGTGTAAAGTTAATAGAATATTGGAGAAGGTATCCTTCACCATGAAATTAAACACGTAGTAGTGATTTTGGGTATACCACAATGGATCATGAAATTTATAAAGTGATGTTTCAAAGGGATTTTTTAAACCCATAAAAATGTAATATTTTCTATATAAAATATTCAAGATATGAATATCTTGGTAGATTATGTATTTTTGACAAGTTCACCTAATTGAAATGATGAGGATTTTACACATTGGGGTTAAAGCCATTTTTGATTTCATGCATGAATGAAAAAATAAAAATTTCACTCATATGTGATATTATTTTAATAAGATATTAAATAAAAATATATCTAGGGTATTATATTTGATTAATTTTACCTTTATAAATCAAAAAGGAGAGTCCCATATCATGTATAAGACCATTGTGACTGTAAAATTCAGAGAATATGCATGTCACACTAAGTAACATGATGTTTTGAAATATAAAAATTTATGTGAAACATGAGGAATCCAATAAAAGTAATTGTAAAATTTAAATTGGGATTAAAAAATACATGTATAAAATAGGACAATGTGGCGTACCATGTTGTGGAGGAAGGTGTGTTGAGTAAAATGTTTTCTATTTTTATGTGGAAATAAGTTTTTGATCATGGAGAAAGATTTGTTAGGGTATTTTTTACATGGAGGATATATATTCCATGATAATTTATGAAATTTGAAATTGATGGTCTATTATAGTGAATAAAATATTTATCTGTGATTTTTAGTGATGATTTTGAGGATGCAAAAGGTCCAATTTATGGGTGGCTATTGGGGAATTTAAAGACCCATTATGTAAAGGCATGTGGAAAATTAAGAGAAATTATTTTTAGAAGAGATGATTATTGAATTTAAAGGAGAATAGGATGGAGGATATTATAGATTGGTGAGTATTGAAAAATATGTAAATCAAATAAATGATGGATTGTTATGGTATTAACATTGGAAGATAAGGAATTTGAGGAGAAACTAAAGAAAAATGATGACACCCTAGTTGGAATGGTGTTGTTTTTTATGAATAATCATCATAATAAATCATTACATATCACCTATTTTACATTTATTGAATTTGATCATTGAGAAAAATTATAATAAGAGGGGTCACCCTTGTATTAGTAGATCATCATTTAAAAACAATTATAAACCATTCAATGCATAGTTATAATCAATAGAATATAAACACACTATTGGTGTATACTCCTTGGACTATAAATGTATGGAGAACCAAGTATAATCCATGTGTCCTCATTTTAACATCTTCATCTAAATATCATATTTATTCTTCAATATTAAAAGGATGGATTTGTTCTTATTAATTATAACAAAAGAAAAAATGAATGCCATTATTCACCCAACATTATATGGAGTGTTGGGCCTGTGGGAGAAACACATAAATATTATTTTAACATCACATGCCTTTGAGATTTCAATTTCAATTCATACAGTAAAATATTGATCATCTACATACATAAGAAACCTAAATCATGATAACTCCACATCACCAACAATAATAATGGGAGTTCTCAAATCACCTAGATCAATTCAACACTTGAATATCTACATCAACAATAAATAAAATTTGATACTAAAATTTTCACATTAAACCCAATAGTTAGAAAGGGATTTATAATCCATCACCCCCATTTTAATTCCCCATTCAAATAATAAATCCAATATTTCACGAGAATCCCTAGGGAGGACAAAGAATAGACAAAAGATAGAATAATCATGATAATAATACCTCTATTTTCATAGATTGGATCTTATTAAATTATAATAAAAAAATATGTCAATTTGGAACCCGTTGTCACCTAGTGTAACTTTATTATCACCTATAGTCATTACATAATAATAACTTATATATTAAAAGACATGCACCCATAAGAATATGTTAATAAAATTAGTGGAAATAGTGTAATATAATATACCATGATACAATATATGTTTCCTTTGTGAGATCTAAATACTATGTTCTCAAACACTATATCTATCCATAAATATCCAAAATCATTTACCTAAGAAATTGAACCATTTCACAACTAATTAAATATAAATCATCATATTTACACTATAGTTAAATTAGTCGATGTTAGTTATACATTTGATTTTATATCATATTTTTATCCCATAAATCCATAACCTCCATAATATCAAATTTTCACTCACCTTAAAAAAATCATGAAATAACTGAAAAATATTATTTAACAGATCCAAAAATCCCTAAAAAAAGTATGATAGTATTATAGCATGACAACCACTATTATTATGACCAACAATAACACAAATATTCCATCCACCACCCACTATAGTTTAATTTTCCAAATTTAATAATAATCCAAAAAAATAACTTTGTAATATCCATGTACTATCCCACAAAACTCTCAAAAAAATTTCCAAAACATATTCACACAAGATTTATTTTATAAAAAAATTCAAAAAAATAATAATTATGTTATAGAAAAATAATATTGTTTAATTAATAAATAAATTAAAATTTTTAATTAAATTACACTAATTTTTTTCATATTCATTCTCTGACTCCCTTGACATAAATAAAAAAATATATATGCACTATGTATATCTAGAACTTCATATTAAATACCTCTCAAATGATTCTAATCATTACATATCCAACAAAAACATAAAATGATTAATGAAATTTCAATGAATTTACCCACTATGTGAGATACCTCTGAATCAAGACCTTCATCAGTTAAAAGATTCAACCATGACATTTTAACTAAAAAAACCATCAATAAGAAGCATGGTTCAAAAGAACCCCGTATATCAATACTTCATCTACATATTTTTTATCCCATATTTATTTATCCATGTCATCTGGATTCTATATGGTACCAAATTGTTGGATGATTCATATTTAGAATATATTCATTAGACGGAACAATATTTGTTTGATCCATTACAAGAATACTATTTCATTCTCAATATATTACTCATCCAATCATTTATACAAAAGTCATTATGAAGACTCCTTTAAAGATTTGTCACATGAAAGATGCCCATAAATCTCTTTATCTAGGGTGGATGTTCCACCCTATATACCACCTTTCTAATTAACTATTACAATATAAAATTACCAATTACATATGAGGAATTATTTAAACATGTAAACAATATTTACTATCCATGATGAAGAGAGACTTTCATGATCAAATGATCACCAAAATCAAAATATAACGGCCTTCTCCTCTAATCTACAAATTATTTAAAATTATAATGCATAGCTTTGAACAACTCTAAAATGAGTCTAATGTTCTATCATTTTGTAAACCTGTTCATTCCAAATAATCAGTACACCAATAATCACTATGTAGATAAATTTTGTTATATATGAAAATACAAATAAATATAGTAAAATTTCAAATAACAATAGATAAGTTTTTGATTTTATTATAGGAAAACATTTTTAATTTGAAATATTCCTCCCATGATCCTCTGAAATTTTGGAGACATAATTATAACATTTCCACTAACTTATGGATATTTTTCTTTTCATTTCAATGTATCTAGGAATTTAATAATATTATATGGAATAACTATATAATAACATCATGTTGTATTTTCTTCTATATATGAAATGTAAATTGAGGATTATGATTAGATATAGTCATCCATATTATCCTATGTATTGTGAATACATATTCTTCAAAAATATATATCTTGTACACCATGATAAACTCTTTAATCACTATAAAAGTGAATAAATTCATCATTTGATCCAAAATAACCTATATATCTCGATCTCTACTATATTAAAGATGGAAAAAACTACAAAAACCCATAGGTACGTCCACTCATTTATACTATATAATCGAGTAGGACTAAAATAATTGTTTTTAATTATGAATTTACTTTAACCCAATTAAACAAGTCATAATGATATGAACTTCTCCCCAAACCTAATCATACCTGGCCACCAAATATACTCCTTTAAAGAATAATACAAAATTTTAATAATATAATATACAACTAGAGAGAAAAATGACACACTTAGGACTATTAGCCAAAAATATTCTATAACAAATAACTATCTATAAAATTGGAAATTTTTTTCATCATCATTTATCGATTAATAAATAACATCTTTGTTGATAATATGGTCTTTCTAAACCTCCTTGTGAATATCCCTCTGATAATATTCCTCTACCAATTCAAAAAATGATGATAAAATAATATTTTATATGAGAAATAATTTCCACTAATAACCTCCATATTATGATGTAATGTTCCAAGATTCTCCATCTTCCCACATTTTTTAATATATTCACATGAAATATTCCCATATGTATTTAATGTATGAAAATATTCCTCTATGTTTCTTTAACAAGGAGTAAATAAAATATTTAAATGTAAATATCATATGAACTCTTCCAATAAACCCTAACATAGATTTTGGTCAAGTTAATATAAGATATATAATAAGATATTGTAATTTTTGAATACTATAAATAAATTTCCCCTAATGTAATATCATTTATACATTAATAAGGATAAAAATTTTACAAGATCAAGGTCATGACTTGTGTAATGAAATTCATGGGTACGTAATTTACTAGATATATTGGAGAAAATTTCCTCTCTTTCATCAACTCCCAATCCATGATAATACGAGAAACTACCAACAAAACATTATATATTCATCTATCCTAAAAAATTGATTTATAAGGGAATTGAAAAAATTCCATTTCAAAGAATCAAACATAACATTAAATTTATTTTTACAAAAAAAAACATTGTTCCTTGTTTATCAATGTGGTCAAAGGTTCCATGGCCATGGATAAATTTAGTATGAACCTCATGTAATAATCAATTGTAACAACAAAAGTGAAAAAAATGCTATTTTCTTGGGTACTAATCAAGATATGAATTCCTCGATCATTGATGGAAAAACCATAATTTCTTATAGAGTTAAAATATTTCTACATAAAAGATAATCATATATTTTAAAAATTAACCTCAAAAAAATTAAATTCTACAGATATCATTAATTGTGTGGACAATAGTAGTCATATATTTTACTTACTCTAATTATGCCTTTGAATAAACCAATACATCATTAATGAACACCATATTGAACCAATATAGGATTTCAATGAACACAATGTTCATGAATCTAATAAAAACTTATAGTATATTTTTAACTATAATTTTCATTAATATAAATTCAAAATAACCATAATGATAAAAGAAAGTGGTATTTTGGATATCTTCTTCCTTTACTTGCATATACTAGAATCTTAACAATAACCCAATCATCAAAAACCAGATAGATCCTATAAACAAATAAAAAATATTTTATATCTTTAAGAGTGAAAATATGTAATTCATAACCATGTCTCTAAATTTTCTATTATCCATAACTAGAAAAAATCCACTATTATCTTTCATTACAAATAATAATGGTTCTCCCCAAGGAGACTTAAATGAGTATTTTTCATAAAAAAATCATTATCCTAGATTCATAAATACAAAATATATAATTTAACCATTCAATAAATAGACATATGAATAGCTAAATTCAAGCCAATAACTCATTTTAAATATTCATATCACATCAAGGGGTAGTATCATAATCTGTTTAGAAAATTTATCAAAGAATTTATCCACCATTATTAAAAATGACTCCATATATCTCCATAAATTTTGAAACCAATTCCATCAAATGAAATATAATAATCTCTAAGAATATATTACTTATATGGTTATCTTATTAAATAATGAAATCCCTAGGTTCCCCTTCCATGTTGATGAAAATCACTCATATCTATTAGAATCCAATGATTTATTATACAAAATACAACAAATATTTATGAAATATGGAATTTTATGGTTTTATATATAAAAATAGGAACACATCCAATAATCTAAAATTATTCTATGTTTTTGTTGAACACTAAACATAAGTACACTAATTTAGAAACACCCCCAAATAGTGTTTATAAAACCAAGGATATAGAAATATTTTCCAATGTATGTTTCAATTCAATGAATAATGTTAGTGAAATAAAGTAATGCAATTATTGTATTTGAATCACTGTATTAGAGAAGATATAACTCATATAAAAGGTATCATAAACACTTATTGGTTCTTCTAGTCACATGAAACCCTATCATATACACTTTTATACATCTTACACATATACTTTGTCCTCATTTATATAAGACCCAACCTTGTGAATGATAAATAAAATATTTATGAAGGTAACTAATATCCCATGGTTTCTCATTCCTAACTCCACCTACGTTCAATGGTTTTAAATCTTAAAAATATAAATAATTTTGAGATAAGTTTGGTGGTAAATATTGGTAGGGTTGTATTAGAAACTATAAAGTTCCATCCATCTATAAACACCTAACACTATATTGATCTACATGAAAAGTTAAAAATAAATCCTATTGATTCCCTTGTTCATCCCCAAAATAAAACACAATGTAAAATTCCCCATATAATTTCACAATATACCCTCTCCTAACAAGTGAAATAATGATCATTGAGTGAGGAATTTTACATATTTTAACCTTGAATTTCTTAAGAAATGTGGACTATACTCTCTAGTTTCACTCATTTAAAAAAATGTGAGATTCTTAATGAATATAATAATTCCATTTTAACTAATTCCTAGACACATTATATTTTATAAATAATTTTTTCAAGTCTTAAAATTGAAGGGGATGATAAAACATTGAATTTAAAGTCAGTGAAATATCAAAAAGTTCAATTCTATTTTATATTCATCAATAAATTGGTCATAATAATAGAGAATGTTGATCATAATTCTCACAGTGGACTCTCATATAATTTAAATCCCCTTTTTGATAGAGAGAAGTTCCTATCACCATTCCATTATAAGTATCCATGATAATAATTCATTTTAAAAATGACTTATCAACTTAACCCACGTTGTATTTGAATTATTATAGTGACCACAGTAGAGAACCCACAACTGTTGAGCCTCTACTCACGATAGATTGATTTCTATGAGAAAAAAATTATCTATACTTTTTAAGATTCAACTAAATGAATTATATAATTCCTCTATCAATTTATATTTCTTATGGTAAAAAATATTTCATTTAAAACATAAAATTTCAATCACTATAACCATCATAGGGTCATATTACATAAATTATTTCCTCCCTAATCAATATTCCTCTTAAGAACATAATCACCCTTCTATACCTCTTAAATATGAAATATTTTTGGTTATCATACCCATGTAACGTTTATAATTATAGAAATAATACTAATCACAAGATATGGAAGTAAATATATATTTTTACATTAATTTTATTCAATTTTATAAACCACTGAAATTAAATCCATATACAACCAATGATTATGCAAGTAACAAACCGATATTTCTACTTTTAAATTAATACATAGAGGTTTTATCATATTTAGTAGACTAAACAATATCCTGTTATTAAATCACAAGGGACCTTTCTTATTTTAACTATGATCATTATAGAAAATCACATACTAAAATCAAAATAAACTATTTCTATACTAAATTAATGTATTCTTAATTAGTTATCACTCGAAAATACATCCTAAATGAAATAAACATTTTAAAATTGATAGATAAGTATTCAAACCTACTATGAAAAATATTATACATATATAGATATTAGTAGTAACCCTTGATGCCCACCTCTAATATGCCAGGAGTTGGTGGATTTCCCAAAGGGTTTGAAAATTCTGTATGGGATTTATTAACAATTTTTTTTATAATTATTGAAACTAATATTCTAATCAGTACCAAAAAATAACTTATTATAATATCCTAAAATCCAAAAAAATTGATGTAAAAAATGAAATTCATGTAATATAACCCATAAAAATTTCATTTCTATGTAACTAAATACTCTGAAAATATAATAACACCTAATGAAAACAATAACCCCTCAAACGTTCACAAAATAGTAATGTCATGAACTAGTAAATTTTATCCCAACCTTCAACAGATTTATATAAATCTTGACTATTATTATTTAAAATTTTGGGAGAGAATATTAATATATTTATATGTATTATTCCTATTAACTCTCATGTAAATATAGAATAATAATACTAATTCTAAAATAAATAAATAGTGAAATTTAAAGTTATAATTTCATAGGTACAATCTATGACCCATATCACCATAGAACTAGTATATAGAAATTGAGTATATTATCAATATAATTATAAAAAACTATTCTTATAATACTTTTATATTACATATTATTAGATTAATATTAATGAGATTTAAAAAGGACATGCCCAAGGGCCGTAAGAGTTTAATGTCTTTGAAAACCAGTAAACATAATCTTCTATCTTGGTGAAATATCTTCAACACCCACCTTAAAGATCATCCCCATTAATAATTCTACTCAAAACCATTATTTATAAACTCAGAAAATGAAATATAAAAAGGATGAGCTTAGATGCTCGTTAAGGTTAAATAATGGAGATAAGTAAGCCTAATGTGGATATTAGGGTATAAGAACTAGATAATTACATTTAAATATCACACCCTGCATATCAAAAGTCGTTGTCATGAGTCATGGAATAAATGTTATTAGTTAGTAGGAGATGAATCCAAATATAATCAAGATCATAAGACATGAAAACATAAAATATGAATAAAACATGGAATTGTGGTGGACACATAATCATATAAGATCATTACAAATAATTCAAGGTGTATTTCCATATCTTATTAGGGTACTTCACAGGGGCTACACATATAGGGTGGTACACACCAACAACCCCAGTAATAACCATTTCCTTATAGTGGAATGGGTTAACTCCCAAAACAATCTTATTAGTCATGGTTCACTCTGAAGACCATATTAAAAGTTACAGTACACTCCCAATACAATCTTTGTGGAAAAAGTCCTTTACTGAATAATGTTTACTCCACATTCCATCCATGTCTATCTCATGATATTTAAATCACTACCCAATGCATTGGAGGGATATTAAGGTCACACCCATCTCATAATGAAATCATTCATATGTGTGCCACAAGATTATAAAACATTCATCATATCATAAACCATAAAATGAGATGGGTTTCATAAAAATCATATCATAACTCACGAAATGAAATCGGTGTCATTAAAAACATATAATAATATATCTAAAAGAAATATGTTTTATAGAAATTTCAAAATAGAATAACCTATGAATGTAAGTAGGTTTCATAAGTTTTTTTATCATGGATTAACTTGTGGAAGAGAAAGGAGTTTCATAAACAACATGTCATTAAAATGATATCTATTTAGGGATAGATTAAGAATGGTGTCCTTGGATCATATCCCCAATAAATAGAAAACTATTTAAAATTATTTCATCTTATGTGGAGAAGGATTTTTAAATATCACTTGGAAGTTTTCTGGATAAAAATAACCTTTCTTTGAAAATCGTTTTTAGACCTAATATTTTTTCAAAATCCTTTTCATTAAGAACCACTTAAAAATATTGTAAAGTAAGAATTAAAAATAATTTAAAATATTACATTAGTAAAATTTTATTTTAAATTTTGAAAATAATTTTTATAACATAAAACATTTTGAAACCCTTTTTTTTTGAAAATAACATTGAAAACATATAACAAAATCCTTTAAAATCATTTAAATGACATTTTAAGAGCAAATAGTTTTTCAAAAACATTTTCATTTATAATATATTTGAAAACATTCAAAGGTTTTTATGAAATCATTTAAATACATTTATCTTGAAATAACCATTGAAAATATACAAAGTAATCATTTAAAATCATTTAAATCAACTTCAAAACATAGAACATTTTGAAAAAAACAATCATTGTAATAAAATTTTAAAACATATAATGGAATCATTGAAAATAATTTAAAACAATTTTTAAAAAGAAAAAATATTATATATCATTTTCATTTAAAATGAGATTAAAATATCATTTAAAAAACGAATGATTTTTTGGAAAATACTATTTATGGATAAAACATATTTCTGATTGAAAAGATAAATAAAGTCCCACATCTTTAAAATAATTATTAATTATCTTAAGTATCATAGTGTGGAGGAAATGTTACCAATACATAATGATATATTGAATAACCATATGGGAATACAATTAAATAGTGTTATTGAGAGATGGATTATAATATTTCATCAATGGGAGTATAATTTTAAAGAATCCCGATAAGAGATGAGATTATAGGAATAATAAATTACCACTTTGGTAAGTTGGACTCATAATCTGCATGATATAATAACATGTAATGAATCTTAACATATAATTAAAATGTTTATATTCTTGAAAAAACATGTGAATTGTCATTATATACCCCTCATAGAATAATGTAGGTGCATAACATAACATGTGTAACAAAGAAGGAAAATTGAGACAAACATTACCTTAACTATTTAGTAACTTTGAAACCGTAAATACCATGATATAGATATCACAAAAATAATCTACAAATAACCATAAATTTATGGATAATAACAATATAATATATTAATGCAAATTATATACATCACATAAAATAACCAAGTGGTGAATAAGGCATAAGCCTCACAGAAATAAAAGTGAGTCTAGAATTCACTTTCCTTATGTCTTGACTTTATTTATACACATTAAATATTACTGAATAATAATTATAATTTTATTAGAAATATAAAAAATAACCATATTCTAATATATCATACCATATATGATTTTATTAAGACATTATTTTTCTTATTTATTAACAATTTAATGTTAAAGTTATGTTTCGGGTAAAAGATGCTTTTCATTTTGTATATGATTTGACTTGTTATTCTTGATCCTCTTACTTAGATCATTGTTTAATTATTTATAAATTTTAAAACATGATATAAGTATCATATACATTCAGTATATAATTTTTCATAATAATATATAGAGGATATAAATATTAAATGAAATACACTCTTTATAGAGATGACAAACCACACGTATGCAAGAATGTTGTTTTCATTTTCTTATCATATTCCAAAATAAAGAAAAGTAGATTATATAAAAACATATAATATTTATTGTAGAATTATTATTTCATATATATTTCATAATTTTATTAAAACTAACCTTAATACATTCAAAGTAATGCATGAACAAATCAAATTAATTTGAGTGGACGGTAGTCCACACATCCATGAACGAAGTTATTGTCTTACCAAAAAAATTAAATCATGATGGAATGTTTTATATAATAATTTTACATGAATAATAATATCATATATATAATATGTATCATATAAAAACATTTATTTAATCATTATTCGCAACGTTTAATGGTGGTAATGAATAAACAAATTACATCGGTTCATGAGGTGATAGTCCGCCATACACAAGAATAATGATTGTGTATCACATTTGATGGAAGTTTACATGAATTTAGGTTATACCATTAACATTAAAACATATATGTATATTTATTATAATGAGTTTATTATATAATGATTGAATAATAATAATTGAGGGGTTTGGAAAAATAGAATAAACAAAAGTGCTTATTGAAGGATGTTACCTCTTCTTTGGGTAACTCCTTTTGGTTTTCACCGAATGGATTCCCTGGTTAGATTTATAAAAAAATTAAGGATTCCATGATGAATGTAGTAATTTTGGTATATAATTTTGGAAGGTTTTGGATGTGAAATTGGCATTATAGTTTTGAATAATTGTGGGGGTGAGTGCCCTTTTATAGGTGGGGGGAAAGGAAACAATTGAAATTTTCAGAAGAATATGTGTGATACCCACATTTTTACCAAAAATATTCTTAAATAACCTAAAAATTATTCAAATGAAGTATTAAGTTTAATATATAGACATAAAATTTGTTTTGGAAAATTGTAGGGTCATTTTTTTAAATTATATTCTATTTTAGTCATTTTTTAAAACCGTTTTATCTTAAACAATGAAATCCATATTAACTTCGTTCACTAATAACTTTAGAAAAAAGTTAGTTTTTCCTTTTATAAATTATAAATTATTCATATCTCAAATATGGAATCTATTTTTCCAAATTAGAATAATATAAGTGTTAGAAATTAATTTCATATCGATCCCAATGACAAGATAAGATAACAAGTTTTTAAAATGAAAAAAATTCAAAAGTAGGAAACGATATTATATCCATGTTTGTTGAGAGATTTATTTAAATGTTGTTAATTTTATTAAAAGATATTAAATTGATCTAAATATAAAATCAAACCAAATAAAACACAATTTAACTATAAAAATATTTTATATTAAAATGTAGTTTTAAATAAATATTTAGTATTTTTTAACTTTTCCACAAAAAAATGAAACATTATAGAAAAATAGAAAAAATTCACCCAAATGAAATTTTAATATTATTATTTTAAAAACATTTTTTTCAAATAATAATATATAAAAATTTAAAAAAGTTATTTTTATATCGTGTCTTTCATTAAAAGATGAAAAAACATCATTTAAATAAAATATTGTTTTTTATGCCTAAAATTGGATTTGTTCTTCTTTTATTCCTAAAAAACTTATTTGATGAATTTACAAAAATTTAGTGGAATTTATAATATTTATATTTCATTAATATCTCTCATTAATAGTGATTAATTTATTTTATTATGATGAAATGGCATTGTGGGCATAATAATTGTTTCTTAATAAAATCACAACCATTATATTTAATTGGTTTTTAGATTCATTTATTATTAATTAAAAAAAAAATCATTTTATAAAAAATAGTAAACCATATTTTCAAAAACAACATTATTTATATCTTACATTACATTTACAAGGTGATAAATATAACAACATATAAAT
Source organism: Viscum album (assembly GCA_963277665.1). Taxonomy (NCBI): domain Eukaryota; kingdom Viridiplantae; phylum Streptophyta; class Magnoliopsida; order Santalales; family Viscaceae; genus Viscum; species Viscum album. Next base: position 691,529,461 of record OY728161.1, on the reverse strand, counting down.
AATAATATTATTAGTATATTTTTGTTCAATAAATATCAGTGTTGAGTGTAATATATGTTATCAAAGTAACATGGAATTGTGTGTAAAATAATCCAAACATAGTATTTCATGTACCAAAACTATTCTAAGTGTTGTGTGTAGAGAAATTTTAATATGGTGTCGTGAATAAGGTAAGCATGACATGGTGTAACATGTAATGAAATCCATAAAATTAAATTTAACTTGTTCGAAAAATAATAATTCATAAAAACTAAGGGTGTTTCATTATACCCTATTTGAAATGGATTTATCCCTTGAAATTCATTTGGGTAATTAATGTCATATTACATTAATGTTTTTTTCAAATAATACCACATTTTTAAAATGAATACTAAAACTTTCTTTAAAAGGTATTGTTAGAAACATAACACTTTCCAAAAGTAACTCATAACTTGGTTTCCACAAAGGAGAAAGTCCATGAAACTTGAATACATGGTTATAGAAGAGAAATAGAACTATTATGTTCTTATGGAGAGTGATATGGAACATGGTCAATAGAATGTTAAAAATCAAAATGATATAAACCCAAGAGGCTTGAAAAATGTCATTAATATCATAAAAATGATGATATGAGGAAATACTTTTACATCATTATATTTCTCCAAATGTTGAATTATTCTTCACAAGAAGATATAATTAATTTATTTCTATTAATATCATATTCACAATCTCACACTTTGGTTGTGCCTCGATCCATTTACACTTAATTTCTTACTATAGGAAATGAAGGTGAAATTTTCCATCCTAAAGTACTATCAAATAATGATATCCATAAATAGAATGATAAGTCATTCCATAAATCTCTATTTATCAACATATAAAATTGGTTAGAATAGGTTATCTAATATCCATAAATCCTAATATGTATATATAATTCATTAATCTCTAAAACCTCATATGATGTTTACCTTAAACCAGTCTATAAATGGTTAAGCCTCTAAACAGTCTAAGAGTTCAAAATCTAAAAATTTAGAAATAAGGTTAGTAAATTAATAAAAATAATCATAACATTGATCCACTATATATCATAAAGTAGAACTTGGTTTTCAAAAACCAATCATGTGAATACCTTTATCATGTTTCTCTTGAAACATGGTAATAACCTTATTTATCATAGAACCTTATTGAAAACATGCATTCTCTCTGATTCGAAATATTATTGGATATATTCCTTAAATATGAAAAAGTTGTAAACATCATCCATGTTCACATAGACCACTATTTCAATAAATATATAATTAGTTTCAAAGAATTCATTACTATAAAATTTACTTTATCCATATTAATAATCTCTTTATTCAAGATAAACACAATTTTACCAACACGAGGAACACATTAAGGGTTACCTTCCATTAAACAAAAATATCACCTATCGATTAAATCACTTTTTTTATCATTTGAACAATTAAAAATATAATCCTAAATACTTAATTAAAAATAGATAATTCATTATTCATATAACATAAGTCTTGAATTAAAATTCATAGACACTTCAATCATTCAACTTTATTCTTAAACCAATACTTATGTTTCACCATATTATTCCCTAGTACCCATTTCCTAAAATAAGAAATATGAGTCATGTGTTGAGGTTAATAAACATAAATTTATTCATTATTGTTATGTTTAATGTAATAAATACTGTTAGAACATCCCATACCTTTCACCTGTAATTTTAAGTCTCTTTGCCTTCAACAATATAACCAATACTCTTACCACCTTCCGGATTCTATTCATGATATTTCCACTTAGTACATAAATTTTCATAACTGCCATACATTCCACATTTGAAACATTCATTTTTAACTAGGTTTGTTCTTGTTCCTTTAGTTGAGTATGACCATAAATAATAGTGAGAAATAATAATCATATAATAACACCATATAATCATGAAAAATTACTAATAGGAAGTCTAAATCATGATTCCTTCTCTTAAATATATGACACCTTAGGCTTATCCTTAGAAATATTCTTAGACGTCCCTAGAAATATCCCTAGGGATCTCTCTAAAGCTTTCTTATCCTGGATCCCAAAGGCCGACTAAACCATTTTTTTGATACCAACTATAGAGACCCATGCTAAACATACATGGATATTATATGATTTTAGATGAATATTTATCATATGCCAAAATTACATTCCCGATTATTGTAATAGGTTAGTGTCTTTGGGGACTCGAAAACATAATCTATTATCTTAGTGAAATGTTATCAGAATATTGCCTAAATATCCTCCCCATTATTACTCATACACGAAATAATTATTTATAACCTAGGGAAAGGAAATATAAGAAAGTGTGAGATCAAATTCTCAGAAAGGGTAAATAAAGGAGATACATAACAATAAAATGTATATATAGGTATGATAACACAAGTATAAAATTGTAAGACAATACACTAAATATCCAATATCATAATAATGAGACATGGAATAAGTATTAGTCAGGAGATCAAGATCATAATCTTTGAAATAATAACATAAAATTAAGAAATAGAATTGTGGTCGACACATAAGTATATAAAATCATTCCATATAAGTCATGGCTCAATCAATAAACTTATCTAGGAACATCATTGGGGATATTCCTACTAAGAGGGATAAAACAAAACCCCCTATCATAACCCTTTCTGTATAGTGGAATGTGTTCACTCCCTAAACCATCTTTGTAATCAACGTTCACTCCCAATACAATCTAAGTAGAAAAGGATCACATCCAAGAACATCTTCGTGAAAAATTCCTTTACTGAACCAATTTTACTCCCCGTTCTAGTCATGTCTATCTCATGAGATATAAATTTTTTCATAATGCATTGGAGAGAGATATATATTACACCTATATCATAGTGAAATCATACATATGTGTTTCATTACATTATAGAACGTTCAACATATTATGACATAAAAAAGAGATGGGTGTCATAAACATCATATCATAACCCATGAAAAGAAATGGGTATCATAACCATAATATCATAACATGTGTAATATATATATATATATATATTTCATATTAATTTTTTAATATAATAAACTATAAAGGGAAAGTAGTTTTATAAGTGTTTTATTATGGTTTATCCATTTAAATAGAAACAGGTTTCACATACAACATTTCATCAAAAGCATAACCATATAGAGAATGAATAAGAATGGTTTCCTTACACCATATGAATAATAAATAATAAAATATATAAAAGGGTGAAATATTATTTGGGGAAGTATTTTTAAAGAGCTCTAGGAGAATTTATTATGTATAAAACGTTTTTTAAAAATCATTTTTAAACATAAATATTTTCAAAATACATTTTTTGACACCACATTAAAATATTATTACGCAAGAATTAAAAATCCTTGAAAGATTTTCTTTCGTTAAATATCATTTTATCTTTAAAAAAATATTTTTATAACATGAAATATTTTGTGAAGAATTTTCTTTGAAAACAAATATGAAAATATGTAACAGAAAATTTGAATATTATTTAAAATACTTTTATTTAAAAAATTGAATATATTTTGATTTGAAAATATATTTGAAAACATATAAAGTATGATTTATAATTGTTGAAATAAATTTATATTGAAATAATCTTTTAAAATGTATAAAGGTTGATTTGAAAATCATTTTAAACACTTTTTAAACATATAACATTTTTGAAAACCATTTAATTTGAAAATAGCTTTGAAAACATATAATGGAATCATTTAAAATCATTTAAAACACTTTTTAAAACATAATTTTTTTAAGCCTTTTCTAGGAAAATTAACATTAAATTTCATTTAAAAAAATTAGGAAAATATTTATAAAACATGATTTTTGGATAAAACATATTTTTGACCAAAGTAAAAAATAAAGTCAGATATCCTTACAAACATTTTCATAAATATATTTAGTGAAGATAAGAAAAAAAATGGTTTCAATACATGAAGATATAATTAAGAAACATAATATAATAAATGAAATGAGTTTTCAGGAGATATATATCATAATATTCTATCAATGGAAGCATAATTGTAAACAATTTAAATAAATGCTAAGATTGTAACAACAAACTGTTACCACTTTAGTAACATTGAATCATAATCCACATAGGAGAATAAAATTAAATAAAACATAAAATACCATGAAAATATCTATATTCATGATTAAACTTTTTAATGTTCATTTTATACACCTCATAATAGAATTTTGGAGCATAACATAAAATGTTTCTCAAAGAATGAAAATTTAGTGAAAAATTAGCTCACCGATTTGACAAATTTTCAACTGTATACCCCATGAAATATATATAATAAAAATGATGTGAAAATAATAATAAATTTAAGGATAATAATAATAGAATAAATTATAGGGAATTATATACACAAAATTAATGAAATGAGTGGTGAATAAAGAATTAATCTCACAGAAATAAAAGTGATATTAGAAATACCCTTGCCTTAACTATTAACTTTCTCAGTACACGTTAAAACTTAATGTATTTTAAATATAATTTATTATAAATATACAATATTACCATATTATTATATATCATATCCTATATGATTTTATTATGAATTTAAATTACCCGTTTATTAAAAATATAATTTTAAAGTTACCTTTTTGGTAATAACATATTTGTTTTCCATATATGTTTTGACTAGTTATTATTGATCCCCTTAATTAGATCACGATTTAATTATTTCAAGAATTTAAAACATCCTATAAATATCCTATATAATTAGTATATATGTATTTATAAAAATATAACAAATATATAAATATGCAATGAAATAAACTATTCATGGAGACAATAGGTCGTATGTATGCACGGCAGTTGTTTCCATTTTATTGTTGTATTTTTGAAGAAAGACAAGTAATTATATATATATATATATATATATATATTTGTGTGTGCGTTTTATCCTTCCAGAAGAATTAATACTTCATATATATCACACATTTTTATGGAACTCAACCTTAATACATTAAACGTAATGTGTGAAAAAATCACATCACTTTGGGGAGGCGGTAGTCCACACGTCCAAAAACGATGTAATAAAATTACTATAAAATAAATACCAATAATTTATGTGTCATAAAATAATTCAATAAGAATAAATATTTCATAAATATCACATATATTTTATAAAAACATTAATTAACTAATTAATTATAACCTTGAAATGCGGTAATGGAAGAACGAATGACCTCGTTTAGCGAGGTGGTAGACCGTTGATCACATGAATGATGATTTCATATCACATTTGATGAATGATTTTGTGAGAGGAGGTATTAAATTTTACATAATAAAATATAGTAATATTTAGGATACTGTATTTATTATATATTCAAGGAATAATATTTTTTTACGGGGTGGATAAATAGATAAAACAAAAGCGCTTGTTAACGAATGTTTACTCTTCATTGGGTAACTCCTTTGGGATTTCACCAAAGAGATTCATTGGATGTATGTATGAAAAAAATGGAGTCTTATTGTATCAAGGTAGTTAAAATTAGATCTTATTTTGGAGGATTTTTTTAACCAAAAATTTTGATAGGTGTGAAGAATCAGGGGGTGAGAAAAAATATTTATGTGGGGGAAAGGACATAATTTTTATTTTTGAATGGAATTTGTGTTGTCCCCACGTTTTACCAACCTATAAGATTCCATAAAACACAAACATAGATAAATTAAGAGTTAAGGTAAGAATATTTCCATAAAAGTTTTGTTGAACATGTTTTGGGTCATTTTTACAACTTATATTATAAGTATAGTCATTAAGTAAACTCATTTTTACCATAATCACTATAATAAATTTTAACTTATTTCACAAATAAATTTAGAAAAAAGTTAATTTTTACTTATTAGACATTATAAATTATTACGATTAAAAATATCGAATACATTTTTTCTACATTATAATCCAATATGTGAAATAAATTAATTTAAAATTAATGCTGCAGAAGGGATGACACAATGAGTTTTTAATGTGAAAATATTCAAATATGTGAAATGGTTCTATATCCAATTTCAATGTGAAGTTGGTTCCAAAGACAAAAGTTGAACTAATATATGTAATATATTAATATATATACATATATATTTAAAAATATAAATATATAATTTAACTATATAAACAAATTAGATGAAAAGTCAGTTTTTAATTAAAATTCAGTATTTTCATTCTTCATCAAAAAATAAAAATTCTTCAAAAAATACCAAAACGTATCCCAAATTAAATTTTTATATTAATATTTAATATATAATTTTTATATATTCAAATAAAAATTACAAAACAGTCAAAAATTTGTTTTACAACAAGTATTCCATTAAAAGTCATAAAAACTTCCATTTAGAAAAATATATCTTTCAATTTATAATATTGGATTTGTTCTTATTTTATATCTATAAAAGTTAATGGATGAATGATAAAAAATTAGTTTAAATTTTAATATATAAATTTTATTAATATCTATCAATAATAGTGATTAATTTAATGTGTTAATATATAATTAATTTGTTGGAAAAAATAGTTTTTTCATAAAATAGAATCCATTATATTCAATTGATTTCTAATTTCATTTATAATTAATTGATAACCAAATAATTCATTTTATAATAACGTTTTAAGAATAACTTCATTATTTTGTTAAGTTTATTCATATCTACCATTTCAAATTATAGGTGATAAGTATAACAATATATTAAAAAAAATATTATTAATATATTATCGTTCAGTAAAACTATATCTTGTATGTAATGCAAGCTATTTAACGAACTATGCATTGTGGGTAACACTAAACAAACATAGAGTTTAATGTACCACATTATAATCTAAGTCTTTTGGGTAGTGTAATCTTAATATGGTGTTTCATATAAATCAACTATAACATGGTGTAGTATGCAATGAAAGTCATCAAATAAATTTAAATTATTCGAAAAAAATTCTTAAAAACAATAAGTGATAAAATAATAATTAATGAAAATAAAATAACAATGTAACCTCCCCCAACATCCCTATTCTACTTTTCTCCATAAAATAGGAATTTTTATGTCATTGAACACCCATAACCTATACATATGATGACAATTTTAAATAATTATATCATAATTTAATTTAATTTAATTTAATTTTCAGTTGTATAGTAAAAATTAGACATTTTTTTGAATTTTTTGGATTAAAAAGATGTAGTTATTGATAATAAAAAAAGTTCATGTAAACTAAACTAATGGAGAGCACAATAGGTGAATATTTGGCATATAGGGAGAGAATTACAGGGTCTTTATGCATGATATTTTTATACATGAACATATCCCATGTGATTATTTAAAACATTAAAAAATTACACCCTAATAAATATGATATAATTGAATGGGGAATAAATTATTTATCTCATAATTTCTTGAACTCTCCATAAACCTCTGAAAATGATGACTTTTATATATCCACTCTTATTTAATATGTATCTATAGTGAAAAATCCCCAATTTCCATGAATTATCAATTTAAGTTTATTAAAACATCACACTCATACAACCTTTTCTTATATAATATTCGATTTTTTTCTACAATTCTATTCCCTATTGTCCATCATGGCCTATTTGTAATGACGCGAAATTTTGAATAAATCTTGTTTCATAATTTTATGTGTTATTTTATTTTGTTTTTTATACTCAACAAAAATGTTTCATTTGATAACAAGAGTATAATTAAAATGAGACCATTGGGTTTTGACTGTTATATGACCATTGGTCCATATGAACCCTGGAAACTAAATGTTTTGATTATTGTCTCTAAATACAAGTAATCTTGGTTAATTATTATAGAAAGAAGATTTGATGGCCTCACCCAGTAGTCTTGGACCGATCGAAGCCCATCTAACAAAACTTGGGAATGAGGTAGCACCACTGGGCTTTGCTTTGGAACAAACCCAAGCCAAACTTCATTGTGTGAAACTAGAACGGAATCGCCTTTGCGAGAAGTTCAAACTAATAGAAATTACTACTCGTGCGATGTTATCCAAGCCTCCCTCAGATTCTCTCACCTTAGCACACCTTACACTTAGGTCCTATGCTGGTGTGATAAGGGGCTATGTAAGGAGACCGTAACTGCCTTGTGTAATCAATTTTTTAAATAAAAATTGGGATTTCTTCTTATGATGAATTTTATGAATTTTCAAATGACCGGATAAATATAGTATGCATATTTTTGATGAATTTTAGAAAAAGGATATTTTAAAAATGTTTATGTAAAACTTAAATAATTAAAAATGTGTAATGATTTTTGAAAAATGGTCTTCTACAATTATGTTCAGTATGAAATTTAGAGTCTAATAAGATGAACTTGATTTTTGATGAATAGTAAATTATGAATAGTGATTTTACGCTTAGGATTAGTAATGTGGCCAAATGTATTAGTAATCTCACTTAAAGAATTTTTAAAAAAAATCTAGGCACCTTGATTAAGTAATGTGATTCAATAAAATGGTTAAATAACAGTTTCATAAATTATTATTCAAGTATTAGTTTTTTTCGAGTGAATAATGTTATTTAATTAAAAATTAAATTACAAATATTTTAAAAAATAATTTTATAAAATGGATTTCATTTTTGAACTCAGAGCATCGATATTATGTTAAGGTAATTTTTGGGGTTTTTTCTGAAAAAAATGAATTTTCGGTGAATAGTGTATTTATTTAAAAAATAAATTAAAAATATTTAGAAAATTATTTTTATAAAATGGAGTTCATTTTTGAAATCAGAGCATTGATATTTGGTTAAGGTGAAATTTTGGGATTATTCTGAGAAAGTTGAATTTTCAATGAATAGTGAAAATAAAGTTTTTAAGTTATGGGTGTTTAATGACATCATTAAATGATGTATTAAGTATGTAATCAATATGGTAGACTTATGAATAGTAAGATAAGGTATGAGGTGTCCCAAGTGGCCAATACCATGGGAAAATACCATGGGCAAGCCCATGGTTTTGCCAAAACCACTAATGAGGTGTCCCTTGGCCATTAATATCTTGTCCCCTCACTTTCCCTATAAATACCAAGTCATCCTCTCATCCATTCGACTCCCCACTCTCCCCCAACGATGTTCTGGTATCCATACCTCCCAAGGAGTCCTCCCAAGGTACCCCCAAGCCCTCAAGGTCCCAACCTTTGAGTTTTAAGTGTTACGTTTTAAGGTAAGGGATCTGACCTCTCTCTTTCTTCTCAAGTAATCTCTTTTATGTAATTTCTTTTATGATCCATGTTCTTATGTTAAAGGGTGTTTTTTTATACTCCTCTTACTTCCCTTTTCATTTTCACATAATGAGAGATCCCCTCTTACTCTCATTATTTCATTTTATGAAGTTTTAAGAGGCGCCGTTAGGCTGCCGAAAGTTTTGTAACGGATTCTTTCTCCCTTCTTATTTTTTCAAGATCTATTTTCATGTAAAGTATTTCAAGTTCCTCTTTATTATGTTGGGGTATGATCTCTAAATTTATCATACTGTTCTTTTATGATCATATTATGAGATACCCCATTTGATCTCTTCAATTAAGTATTTTGAAGTTTTAAGTGGCGCTGTTAGGCTGCCGAATTTTTAAGTGGTTCTTCAGCCTTCTCATTTTGAAGTTCTACTTTCATGTCAATTCTTTCAAGATACTTTTTGTTATGTTGGGGTAAGATCTATATATCTATCATACTGATATTTTATGACCATATGATGAGAGACCCCATTTGATCTCTTCAATTCAGTATTTTGAAGTTTTAAGTGGCGCCGTTAGGCTGCCGAATTTTTAAGGGATTCTTTCACCCTTCTCGTTTTCAATATCTATTTTCATGTCAAGTCTTTCATGTTCCTTTTTGTTATGTTTGGGTATGATATATATATCTATCATACTGATCTTTTACGATCATATGATGAGAGACCCCATTTGATCTCTTCAATTCAGTATTTTGAAGTTTAAGTGGCGTCGTTAGGCTGATGAATTTTTAAGTGGTCCTTGCACCTTTCTCCCTTTTCAAAGTTCTAATTCCATGTCAAGTCTTTCAAGTTCCTTTTTATTATGTTGGGGTATGATCTCTATATCTATCATATTGATATTTTATGTTCATATGATTAGAGACCCTATTTGATCTCATCAATTCATTTTGGTTGAAGTTTATGTAACGCTGTTAGGGTGCCGAATCTTTATAAGAGAAATCTTATTTTTGTCTTCCTTTCATGTTCTTAATTTCATATGGTATATTTTCAAATTTCATTACCATGTTCTTAAATCCCTTATATTCTGTTCCTCTAATGTTTTATGGGTCATTTATGAATGTTTGACTTATGTCCCCTCTCTTTTCAATGTTTTCTAAAAACCACGTAACATAGCTGTTATGCTGCATCGTTTTCGTCTCAAAATGCATCCCTCTTTATCTCAAAATTATTTTATGTTATTAAGTGAATACTCAAAGCTCTTATTTCTATAGGTGTATTCACATATATATCAAAATTTTCTATTTTAAATATTTGGGCTTACATACATGAAACCCGATTTCCCTTTTCGTGGGTTTAAAGTGACGTAAAGATCATGTCTTTAAAGCAGTTTTTAAAACGTTATGATTATAAAATGAAACCCATTTATTTTATACTATATGGGTCATTTATAAAATGTTTGATGATGATATATTTGGATCACATGATAATAAAGACATGTCAAGGGTGCGCCCAGATAGTGCTCCAATGCATTGGGTAAAGTCTTAATCTCTAGAGATGACTTTTTTAGACTGATACCTTGGTGAATAACCTTGGTAATTTTTAATGACACCTTGGGGATGGACCTTGGTGAAACGAAATTATTGTCAATATTAAATGTTGCAGCCACATCTTCATGTTATGAAAAATGTTATCCTTATTATGATGTATCTCATGATTTCTTTCTCATGCCTTAAAGTTCTTTTAATTTCTTTATTGAAGTATCGCAAGTTCACATGTAAAATGTTTCTCTTGTTTCCCTTACTGGGCCTTCTGCTCACCCTTTATTTTGATGTATGTCCCCAGGTTATGAGATTCAGTAATGAACCTAGGATGAAATTAAGGAGAAGCCTTTCAAGTGTTTAAGAAGAATGCTTTATGTTGTTTTCATGTATTATGTTCCTTGTTTCCAAGACACTAAACCTTAAAGATCCTTAGTTTCGTGTAATGTAATGAAAGTTTATGTTATAAAAAGACAGGATGCTATAGTTGGTATCAAAGGATGGTTTAGTTATTTGTAGAAATTAGGATATGAAAACTCTAGGAAGAACCCTATAGAAAAGTTTAAATATAAGAAATATTCCTGGTATTTTGGTGAGTATTGAGTAAAGGGTTTCCAAGCAAATACATCCCTGTCTGGATACAAGCACGTAGAGGTGGCTCTAGCACAGATGTATATAGGGGTAAAACCCGAAAACACCGCTTTGAACTAGACTCGAACGGGAACTGGTACACGACAACGGGCCTTGCTGCACTCTTGGTTACGATACTCCTAGGGGATAAGCTTTGGTAAATTCATAAGCTTAGTATGAACCATTGTTAAAGGAAAAAAGATAAAATAAAATAAATATTAACATAAGAATATATGACCATGGATAACCTAGATGGGAACCTAGGGGATCACAAGTTAGGGTATACTTTTCTTCTACAAGTTATCCTTATATGCTTTCAATTCCTTTTCATGATTATTGGCTAAGTACTTAAGCCCCTAAATATGCTTTCTCTTCTTAGTTAATGGTGGGAAATGGAAGAACATTTCCCAACAACAAATGTGATAGGAAATGCGATGATTGCCATATTAATATGACAGGGATGATTAGGGGATTAAAAGATGATTATTATTTTGGAAGACGTTCACTATTTTAGGGACCCTATATGATAGAGGTAAATAGATTACTATGGTATTTTCATTGAGTATTAAGGTTGACTTATATTTTGAAGAATCGATGAATTTAAGGTGGACTTATATTAATTTAGGTTCCTTATAGGAATGATTAACCTATTTTGAGTAAAATATGTTTAGGTTATCTACTTTGGTATTAGATGTTATGAGTGGTTGATGTTGTTTGGAGATGAACAATGAAGTTTATTTTGGAAGACTATGTTATCACATCCTTCTTGTATTTGGGTTTTAATCTTAGTTTGGTTTATTTTGAGGAATTTTAAGGACCGTTATTTATGGAATGGTCAATGATGAACTTTGGGTTATACCGTGGAACTTTGAAGATTTAAAAGTAGTTTCCATTCCTATGGGATTCTTTCTTTTTGAAGAGTTGTTTTACCTTAACCTTTCTGTTTTTGGGATAATGTTTAAAGATAGAAGAAATAGATAGTTAATCTTTTATAGATTATGTGATTCTCTAGAAGATGATTCTTGTGCTTTTTATGAGACCAAGTGTTTTTGAATTCTCATTATTTGGAGAAAAGATTAGTGTTGGTAGGGACTTATTAAAGGATGAAACTCTACTTGAAGGTAGGTATATTTTCTTATGTTTTTGTTCTATGTAGTAAATGAATTCCTCAAAATTATGAAAAGAAACGTAAAACAAAAATGTTGTTGGTTTACGTTTCCCACTAGGTAATCAAATACCGTTTACACACATCATAAGTTTGAGATTTTCTTATGGTCAACTTTCTCCTAATCATGTTCTCTATCACTCTCCCTCAGAACATGACCCTTTGTTTTCTCCTCCATGTCCATTTTTTCTTACATGGAATCCTAGTGTGGGTTAACTTAGGTGACCTTTTTACTTCCCTTTCTTTCTTTTAAAGTAATAGTTTTACTGACTCCTTTTCTGATGTGGTACTTTCAATGAAATTTCAAAACCCAATTTTAAAAATTGCCAGGACGCAATTTCTTAAGGGGGGAAGATTGTAAGGACCCGAAATTTTGAATAAATCTTGTTTCCTAATTTTATGTGTTATTTTATTTTGTTTTTTATAGTCAAAAAAAATGTTTCATTTGATAACATGAGTATAATTAAAATGAGACCATTGGGTTTTGACTGTTATATGACCATTGGTCAATATGACCCCTGGAAACTAAACGTTTTGATTATTTTCTCTAAATACAAGTAATCTTGGTTAATTATTATAGAAAGAAGATTCGATGGCCTCACCCAGTAGTCTTGGACCGATCGAAGCCCATCTAACAGAACTTGGGAAGGAGGTAGCACCACTGGGCTTTGCTCTAGACCAAACCCAAGCCGAACTTCATCGTGTGAAACTAGAACGGAATCGCCTTTGCGAGATGTTCAAACTAATATAAATTACTACTCATGCGATTTTAGCCGAGCCTGCCTCAGATTCTCTTACCTTAGCATACCTTACACTTAGGTCCTATGCTGGTGTGATAAGGGGCTATGTAAGGAGACCGTAACTGCCTTGTGTAATCCTTTGTTTTAAATAAAAACAGGTATTTCTTCTTATGATGAAGTTTAAGAATATTAAAATGACCGGATAAATATAGTATGCATATTTTTGATGAATTTTAGAAAAAGGATATTTTAAGAATGTTTATGTAAACCTTAAATAATTAAAAATGTGTAATGATTTTCAAAAAATGGTCTTCTACAATTATATTCAGTATGAAATTTAGAGTCTAATAATATCAACTTGATTTTTGATGAATAGTAAATTCTGAATAGTAATTTTACGCTTAGGATTAGTAATGTGACCAAATGTATTAGTAATCTCACTTAATTGTTTTTTTAAAATAATCTAGGCACGTTGATTTAGTAATGTTATTCAATAAAATGGTTAAATAACGGTTCCATAAATTATTATTCAAGTATTAGTTTTTTTCGAGTGAATAGTGTTTTTTTTATTAAAAATTAAATTAAAAATATTTTAAAATATATTTTCATAAAATGGATTTCATTTTTGAACTCAGAGCATCGATATTATGTTAAGGTAATTTTAGGGGTTTTTTCTGAAAAAAACGAATTTTCGGTGAATAGTGTATTTATTTAGAAAATAAATTAAAAATATTTAGAAAATTATTTTTATAAAATGGAGTTCATTTCTGAAATCAGAGCATTGATATTTGGTTAAGGTGAAATTTTTGGATAATTCTGAGAAAGTTGAATTTTCGATGAATAGTGAAAATACAGTTTTTAAGTTACGGGTGTTTAATGACATCATTAAATGATGTATTAGGTATGTAATCAATATGGTCGACTTATGAATAGTAAGATAAGGTATGAGGTGTCCCAAGTGGCCAATACCATGGGCAAATACCATGGGCAAGCCCATGGTTTTTCCAAAACCACTAATGAGGTGTCCCTTGGGCATTAATGCCTTGTCCCCTCACTTTCCCTATAAATACCAAGCCATCCTCTCATCCATTCGACTCCCCACTCTCCCCCAATGATGTTCTGGTCTCATTAACTCCCAAGGAGTCCTCCCAAGGTTCCCCCAAGCCCTCAAGGTCCCAACCTTTGAGTTTTAAGTGTTATGTTTTAAGGTAAGGGATCTGACCTCTCTCTTTCTTTTCAAGTAATCTCTTTTATGTAATATCTTTTATGCTCCATGTTCTTATGTTAAAGGGTGTCCTTTTATACTCATCTTACTTCCCTTTTCATGTTGACATAATGATACATCCCCTCTTACTATCATTATTTCGTTTTATAAAGTTTTAAGTGGCGCCGTTAGGCTGCCGAAATTTGTGTAACGGATTTTTTCTCCCTTCTCATTTTTTCAAGATCAATTTTCATGTAAAGTATTTCAAGTTCCTTTTTATTATGTTGGGGAATGATCTCTAAATTTATCATACTGATCTTTTATGATCATATGATGCGAAACCCCATTTGATCTCTTCAATTCAGTATTTTGATGTTTTAAGTGGCGCCGTTAGGCTGCCGAATTTGTAAGTGGTTCTTCACCCTTCTCGTTTTGAAGTTCTACTTTCATGTCAATTATTTCACGTTCCTTTTTGTTATGTTGGGGTACGATATCTATATCTATCATACTGATCTTTTATGACCATATGATGAGAGACCCCATTTGATCTCTTCAATTCAGTATTTTGAAGTTTTAAGTGGCACCGTTAGGCTGCCGAATTTTTAAGTGGTTCTCCACCCTTCTCGTTTTGAAGTTCTACTTTCATGTCAATTATTTCAAGTTTCTTTTTGTTATGTTGGGGTATGATCTCTATATCTATAATACTGATCTTTTATGACCATATGATGAGAGACCCCATTTGATCTCTTCAATTCAGTATTTTGAAGTTTAAGTGGCGTCGTTAGGCTGCTGAATTTTTAAGTGGTCCTTAAACCTTCCTCCCTTTTCAAAGTTCTAATTACATGTCAAGTCTTTCAAGTTACTTTTTATTATTTTGGGGTATGATATCTATATCTATCATAATTATATTTTATGTTCATATGATGAGAGACCCTATTTGATCTCATCAATTCATTTTGGTTGAAGTTTATGTAACGCTGTTAGGATGCCGAATTTTCATAAGAGAAATCTTATTTTTGTCTTCCTTTCATGTTATTCATTTCATATGGTATATTTTCAATTTTCATTACCATGTTCTTAAATCCCTTATATTATGTCCCTCTACTGTTTTATGGGTCATTTATGAATGTTTGACCCATGTCCCCTCTATTTTCAATGTTTTCTAAAAACCTTGTAACATAGCCGTTATGCTGTATCATTTTCGTCTCAAAATGCCTCCCTCTTTATCTCAAAATTATTTTATGATATTAAGTGAATACTCAAAGATCATATTTATATAGGGGTATTCACATATATATCAATATTTTCTATTTAATTTCTTGGATTTACCTACATGAAACCCACTTTCCCTTTTCGTGGGTTTAAAGTGACGTAAAGATCATGTCTTTAAAATAGTTTTTAAAACGTTATGATTATGAAATGAAACCCATCTATTTTATGCTATATGGGTCATTTATGAAATGTTTGATGATGATATATTTGGCTCACATGATAATAAAGAAATGTCAAGGGTGCACTCAGATAGCGCTCCAATGCATTGGGTAAAGACTAAATCTCTAGAGATGACTTTTTTAGACTGATACCTTGGTGAATAACCTTGGTAATTTTTAATGACACCTTGGGGATGGACCTTGGTGAAACGAAATGATTGTCAATATTAAATGTTGTAGCCACATCTTCAAGTTATGAAAAATGTGATCCTTATTATGATGTATTTGATGATTTATTTCTCATGCCCTAAAGGTCTTTTCATGTCCTTATTGAAGTATCTCAAGTTCACATGTAAATTGTTTCTATTGTTTCCATTACTTGGCCTTCTGCTCACCCTTTATTTTGATGTATGTCCCTAGGTTATGAGATGCAGTAATGTACCTAGGATGAACTTAAGGAGAATCCTTTCAAGTTTTTAAGAAGAATGCTTTATGTTGTTTTCATGTATTATGTTCCTTGTTTCCAAGACACTAAACCTTAAAGATCCTTAGTTTTGTGTAATGTAATGAAAGTTTATGTTATAAAAAGACGGGATGCTATAGTTGGTATCAAAGGATGGTTTAGTTATTTGTGGAAATTAGGATATGATAACTCTAGGAAGAACCCTATAGAAAATTTTAAATATAGGAAATCTTCCTGGTATTTTGGTGAGTATTGAGTAAAGGGTTTCCAGGCAAATACACCCCTGTCTGGATACGAGCAGGTAGAGGTGGCTCTGGCACAGATGTACATAGGGGTAAAACCTGAAAACACCGCTTTGAACTAGACTTGAACGGGAACTAGTACACTACAATGGGACTTTCTGCACTCTTGGTTACGATGCCCCCGAGGGATATGCTTTGGTAAATTCATATGCTTAGTATGAACCATTGTTGAAGGAACAAAGATAAAATAAAATAAATATTCACATAAGAATATATGATCATGGATAACCTAGATGGGAACCTAGGGGATCAAAAGTTAAGGTATACTTTTCTTCTACAAGTTATCCTTATATGCTTTCAGTTCCTTTTCATGATTATTGGCTAAGTACTTAAGCCCCTAAATATGCTTTTTCTTCTTAGTTAATGGTGGGTAATAGAAGAACATGTCCCAGCAACCAATGTGATAGGAAATGCGATGATTGTTGTATTAACATGACCGGGATGCTTAGGGGATTAAAAGATGATTATTATTTTGGAAGACGTTCACTATTTTAGGGACCCTATATGATCGAGGTAAATAGATTACTATGGTATTTTCATTGAGGAGTAAGGTTGACTTATATTTTGAAGAATTGATGAATTTAAGGTGGACTTATATTAATTTAGGTTCCTTATGGGAATGATTAACCTATCTTGAGTAAAATATGTTTAGGTTATCTACTTTTGTTATAAGATGTTATGAGTGGTTGATGTTGTTTGGAGATGAACAATGAAGTTAATTTTGGAAGAATATGTTATCAAATCCTTCTTGTATTTGGGTTTCAATCTTAGTTTGGTTTATTTTGAGGAATTTTAAGGACCGTTATTTATGGAATGGTCTATGATGAACTTTGGGTACTACCATGGAACTTTGAATATTTAAAAGTAGTTTCCATTCCTATGGGATTCTTTCTTTTTAAAGAGTTTTTTTACCTTAACCTTTCTGTTTTTGGGATAATTTTTAAAGATAGAAGAAATAGATAGTTAATCTTTTTTAGATTATGTGATTCTCTAGAAGATGATTCTTGTGATTTTTATGAGACCAAGTGTTTTTTAATTCTCATCATTTGGAGAAAAGATTAGTGTTGGTAGGGACTTATTAAAGGATGAAACTCTACATGAAGGTACATATATTTTCTTATGTTTTTAATCTATGTAGTAAATGAATTCCTCAAAATTATGAAAAGAAACTTAAAACAAAAATGTTGTTGATTTACGTTTCCTACTAGGTAATCAATGACCGTTTACACACATCATAAGTTTGGGATTTTCTTATTGTTAACTTTCTCCTAATCATGTTCTCTATCACTCTCCCTCAGAACTTGACCCTTTGTTTTCTCCTCCATGTCCATGTTTTCCTACATGGAATCCTAGTGTGGGTTAACTCGGGTGACCTTTTTACTTCCCTTTCTTTCTTTTAAAGTAATAGTTTTACTGACTCCTTTTCCGATGTGGGACTTTCAAAGAAATTTCAAAACCCAATTTTAAAAATTGTGAGGACACAATTTCTTAAGGGGGGAATATTGTAATGACCCGAAATTTTGAATTAATCTTGTTTCCTAATTTTATGTGTTATTTTATTTTGTTTTTTATACTCAACAAAAATGTTTCATTTGATAACATGAGTATAATTAAAATAATACCATTGGGTTTTGACTGTTATATGACCATTGGTCAATATGACCCCTAGAAACTAAACGTTTGGATTATTGTCTCTAAATACAAGTAATCTGGGTTAATTATTATAGAAAGAAGATTTGATGGCCTGACCCAGTAGTCTTGGACCGATCGAAGCCCATTTAACAAAACTTGTGAAAGAGGTAGCATTGTTGGGCTTTGCTCTGGACCAAACCCAAGCCGAACTTCATTGTGTGAAACTAGAACGGAATCGCCTTTGCGAGAAGTTCATACTAATAGAAATTACTACTCGTGCGATGTTAGCCGAGCCTCCCTCAGATTCTCTCACCTTAGCACACCTTACACTTAGGTCCTATGCTGGTGTGATAAGGGGCTATGTAAGTAGACCGTAACTGCCTTTTGTAATCCTTTGTTTTAAATAAAAATGTGTATTTCTTCTTATGATGAAGTCTATGAATTTTTAAATGACCGGATAAATATAGTATGTATATTTTTGATGAATTTTAGAAAAAGGATATTTTAAAAATGTTTATGTAAACCTTAAATAATTAAAAATGTGTAATGATTTTCGAAAAATGTTCTTATACAATTATGTTTAGTATGAAATTTAGAGTCTAATAAGATCAACTTGATTTTTGATGAATAGTAAATTATGAATAGTGATTTTATGCTTAGGATTAGTAATGTGACCAAATGGATTAGTAATATCACTTAAAGAATTTTTTAAAATCATCTAGGCACCTTGATTAAGTAATGTGATTCAATAAAATGGTTAAATAACGGTTTCATAAATTATTATTCAAGTATTAGTTTTTTTCGAATGAATAGTGTTTTTAATTAAAAAATAAATTAAAAATATTTAAAAAATTATTTTTATAAAATAGATTTCATTTTTGAACTCAGAGCATCGATATTATGTTAAGGTAATTTTTTGGGGTTTTTTCTGAAAAAAATGAATTTTCGGTGAATAGTGTATTTATTTAAAAAATAAATTAAAATTATTTAGAAAATTATTTTTATAAAATGGAGTTCATTTTTGAAATCAGAGCATTGATATTTGATTAAGGTGAAATTTTGGGATTATTCTGAGAATGTTGAATTTTTGATGAATAGTGAAAATTCAGTTTTTAAATTGCGGGTGTTTAATGACATCATTAAATGATGTATTAAGTATGTAATAAATATGGCCGACTTATGAATAGTAAGATAAGGTATGAGGTGTCCCAAGTGGCCAATACCATGGGCAAATACCATGGGCAAGCCCATGGTTTTGCCAAAACCACTAATGAGGTGTCCCTTGGCCATTAATGCCTTGTCCCCTCACTATCCCTATAAATACCAAGCCATCCTCTCATCCATTCGACTCTCCACTCTCCCCCAACGATGTTCTGGTCTCATTACCTCCCAAGGAGTCCTCCCAAGGTTCCCCCAAGCCCTCAAGGTCCCAACCTTTGAGTTTTAAGTGTTACGTTTTAAGGTAAGGGATCCGACCTCTCTCTTTCTTTTCAAATAATCTCTTTTATGTAATTTATTTTATAATCCATGTTCTTATGTTAAATGGTGTTCTTTTATAATCCTCTTACTGCCCTTATCATGTTAACATAATTATATATCCCATATTATTCTCATTATTTCGTTTTATGATGTTTTAAGTGGCGTCGTTAGGCTGTCAAAATTTTTGTAACAGATTCTTTCTCCCTTCTCATTTTTTCAAGATCTATTTTCATGTAAAGTATTTCAAGTTACTTTTTAATATTTTGGGGTATGATCTATAAATTTATCATACTGATATTTTATGATCATATGATGAGAGACCCCATTTGATCTCTTCAATTCAGTATTTTGAAGTTTTAAGTGGCGCCGTTAGGCTGCCGAATTTTTAAGTGGTTCTTCACGCTTCTCATTTTGAAGTTCTACTTTCATGTCAATTCTTTCAAGTTCCTTTTTATTATGTTGGGGAATGATCTCTATATCTATAATACTTATCGTTTATGACCATATGATGAGAGACCCCATTTGAACTCTTCAATTCAGTATTTTGATGTTTTAAGTGGCGCTGTTAGGCTGCCAAATTTTTAAGTGGTTCTTCACCCTTCTCGTTTTGAAGTTCTACTTTCGTGTCAATTATTTCAAGTTCCTTTTTGTTATGTTGGTGTATGATCTCTATATCTATCATACTGATCTTTTATGACCACATGATGAGAGACCCCATTTGATCTCTTCAATTCAGTATTTTGAAGTTTAAGTGGCGTCGTTAGGCTGCTGAATTTTTAAGTGGTCCTTGCACCTTTCTCCCTTTTCAAAGTTCTAATTCCATGTCAAGTCTTGCATGTTCCTTTTTATTATGTTGGGGTATGATATCTATATCTATCATACTGATATTTTATGTTCATATGATGAGATACCCAATTTGATCTCATCAATTCATTTTGGTTGAAGTTTATGTAACGCTGTTAGGCTGCCAAATTTTCATAAGAGAAATCTTATTTCTGTCTTCCTTTCATGTTCTTCATATCATATGGTATATTTTCAAATCTCATTACCATGTTCTTAAATCTATTATATTCTGTCCCTCTACTTTTTTATGGGTCATTTATGAATTTTTGACCCATGTCCCCTCTCTTTTCAATGTTTTCTAAAAACCTTGTAACATAGTCGTTATGCTGCATCGTTTTCGTCTCAAAATGCCTCCCTCTTTATCTCAAAATTAATTTATGTTATTAATTGAATACTCAAAGCTATTATTTCTATAGGGGTATTCACATATATATCAAGATTTTCTATTTTAAATTCTTGTATTTTACATACATGAAACCCGCTTTCCCTTTTCGTGGGTTTAAAGTGACGTAAAGATCATGTCTTTAAAACAGTTTTTAAATCGTTATGATTATGAAATGAAACCCATTTATTTTATGCTATATGGGTCATTTATGAAATGTTTGATGATGATATATGTGGCTCACATGATAATAAAGACATTTAAAGGGTGCGCCCAGATAGCGCTATAATGCATTGGGTAAAGACTTATTCTCTAGAGATGACTTTTTTAGACTGATACCTTGGTAATTTTTAATGACACCTTGGGGATGGACCTTGGTGAAACGAAATGATTGTCAATATTAAATTTTGCAGCCACATATTCAAGTTATGAAAAATGTTATCCTTATTATGATGTTTCTCATTATTTCTTTCTCATGCCTTAAAGTTCTTTTCATGTCCTTATTGAAATATCTCAAGTTCACATGTAAAATGTTTCTCTTGTTTCCCTTACGGGGCCTTCTGCTCACCCTTTCTTTTTGTGTATGTCCCCAGGTTATGAGATGCAGTAATGAACCTAGGTTGAACTTATGGAGAAGACTTTCAAGTGTTTAAGAATAATGCTTTATGTTGTTTTCATGTATTATGTTCCTTGTTTCCAAGACACTAAACCTTAAAGTTCCTTAGTTTTGTGTAATGTAATGAAAGTTTATGTTATAAAAAGACGGGATGCTATACTATTGTTCCATTTACCATGAAATTAAGTTATGGGTTTTATACATTTGGGATTCCTCATGGTTTCTATGGGATTATTATATCTTCGTTTTTTTGGAATAAATGCACTAAATAAGTGGACCATACTTAAACAATAAGTTGTTTAATTCCAATAGAATTGTTTCCTGAACCTAAAAAGTTGAGTAATTTTATGTGATGTTTAGAAAGAGAAAAAATATATACGAAATATGTATGATTATTTGTGTGAAATATATTATTGATTATTCTTGCTTACCATTTTTTCGGAAGTAATTGTTTAACTTGAGTAAAATAATTTTTTCATAAAAGCTTTCAATAAGGATTTTTTTTGGAAATGTTATGTTTATTTTTTCATTTCATTAATGAGAAATATTTTTATTTAATGGATTAATATGATTTTAAAAAATTATTGATGTTATTTAATAAATAATTTCTATAACTTATATGGTGTTCAAATTATATAAGTAATCATTCCATATGTTTCTGTCAATTATCATTTTTGCTCACTATTATATTTGGAATAGAACATATATGGATAAGACTAGTTATAGATTATTGATTTTGGTGATGGAATATATTCAATTATTTTGTGGATTTAATTTAAATTAATTTTTTAGTATATAATCTCAAGGGAGAAACTTGGCCACATAGAATTTTTTTTTGTATATTATATTTTTCTAGATAATAATGATAATTTTCTTAAACATTATTTTTTATATGATTTATCCCCTATTGAAATGATAATTCCATAGAAACAAAACCATATGGGCATGCACATCCCATGATAATTCAACCATGTGGACATAACACACCCATAGATACTAAACAACAATTATTAGATACTAAAATGTATAAAAACACATGATTATAAACCAAGTACCGTTTTCTATAAATGAGGACCTATTTTTCTTTATTATAGACATATAAGTTCCATCCCATGGTATTTTACTGAGTGATTATATTAAATTTCACTATTATTATGATGTAATTCATTATAATTTTATTTTGAATCATTTTCCCCATTCTAATTAAATTTCATGATCCATATATGTAAAAAATGGAAAATTTTCATTATAATGTTCCATGATTTTTATTTTATGAAAAAATTTTATTGTCATATATTTAATTCAAAAATCATGGATTATTTTATTGTATAATTTTTTTCGGGGATCATGTGGTTGAATCATGCTGTATATGTTTTACACATAAATTATATACACAATTAATTTGTATGTAGACCATTTTTTGTACAATATAGTTAAATGTAAAACAACATTATTAGTTCGTAGATTAATGATAATTTGGATTGGGATAAATGAGGGTAAAAGTAATACACACACAATTTTTGTGAAGAGATGGATTGATTGGGTGTATTTCTAGTTATTATATTACTTATGTATATATATCTATAATGAATTTTTCCCAATATAAAATGAATAATTATTTTACCCTATATTAATTTTATTTTATATATATTCACATATTTATATCACGATTCTTGGTTTTATTTGAGTTATTGTTTCATTTTAATATTTTTTTGTATTTTAATATTACGAAGGTTTATTTTATTTACATGACAATCCTATGTATGGAATGGTCATATAAAAAATATAGATGGAGGTTTCCTTTAGATATTTGTTTTACATGGGTAAATTATTCATTATTTAATATATATTTATATAGAATATGTTATTGTTAACCCATGGTGGCCACAAACATACCTCGGTCAGCAGGACGGATAGACTCGGGCATCAGGAAAAGGATTCTTGTATCGTTTATTTAAAAAATCAAATCACATTTGATTCAAGATATTTTTAATTTCATTATAGATAAGATATTGAATAATTCAAAATCATGAGTAATGTTTTGGGAAATAATATTTACAATAATTTTTTATATGAACATGGTTTTATGTTAAATGTTTCAAATACTTAATTTTTGTATTGATATTGTATTACTAATTGTTTTATTTTAGAATTTGGTCTATTTAAATAGTGTTTCAAGGTCATGAAAATTTTTAATGGATGGTTGATTGTTAATTACACCTATTTAACGAATTTAAAATTGTATAGTAATCCTTTAATGGTTGGTTTAATGTCTAGGTGATCTTGTATCGAAATAATTAAGCATAAAAAATATATTTTTTATTATGATTTCTTATTCTATGTTTCATAATAGTATATTTTATTCATTTTATAATATTAATATTTAAATTTAAACTCTTTATATAATTTCAACATATTTTAAATTTTTTATTGAGATATATTTTTCAGATTAGATTTTATATACTACAATGACCCCCATAAGATTCACTATAAACCCATCGCTCGGAGTATTGGAGAAGTTTCCACAAAAAAATAATATAATTGATCAAAAAAACATTGAAAATATCCTTTTTAAAATCTATGCTATATAACAATGAGTTTTCCTTTGTTCATCTGATGTGAGGGAATGAACTCAATAATTCATCTTACATAATATTTTTTCCCATTGATGCACCAAATATCCTCATGAAATTGATGGTTTGTTGGGTAGAATAGAAATAAATTTTCCCAAAAAAATATATTCAAAGAATGAACTGGTAAATGAACTTCTAATATATTTTCAAGGATTAAATTGAATTAGTAAAATTTGACATTTTCAAGTTAGTGATGATGTATCAAAAAAAGGGGGATTAATTTGTGTACATTTTTTTGCAATTTCATCAATGAAATCTACATCAATGGTTGATTAAAGACTCAATAAACTCTATTAAAATATCACAATATATGTATGAATCATAAATGAAACAAATTTAAGTGATATATGAATTGTTTTATAAGGTTATTCTATAATGTGGGAGGATAACCCTTTCCCTTTTTTGGTCGAATATAATATAAAAATATTCACTATCTTACAAATTGAATTCAATTGAAGGGAAGTGTATATACAAAAATCCCATGATATTATAATGGTGGTAAAATATGAGATAATAGTACATACTTAACTCAATTTAATGAAACAACAAAAATGTATTGATAGACATTTAGATGAGACTATATATAGCATCCCAACCCTTGTTTTCTGGAGATGGATTTTTCTTTATTACACTGTCATAAGATAAAAGGAATCACATCTAGATGGAAAAAATAGTTTTTTACTCTTGGTAAAAAAGTTACACACTTAAAATTCATAAAAAAATTTAAAACATAAAATATAAAAAGAAATTAATTGAGAATTCCATTATTCCCCTAAATGCATCCTTTCATATAAATCAAAAAATACTTCCTCATATGATGGAAAAGATAAACACAAGAAAATGGTGAGATCAAATTCTTAGTAAGGGTAAGTGTATGGAGTATTATATGAGAAAGTAAGACATAATTAATTAGTAAAGGCAAACAATGAAAAAACATTCCATCTAATCGACAAATTGATAAAATATAGAAGGAATAAATTTTGTTCCAATAATTCCATATCATCATCATAGTTATTTATTTAAATCAAACAATAAATACAATGTCAATATAAAAGTGATGGAGGCCTTGAATAATAAATCCCAATGGAATCTACATAATTCCATATGAACAACCACATTATATTGAAAATATAATGATGGATACACTAACTAATTGAACGATCACATGTAATATCTATAACTAAATTCATAATGATGGAATGAATACTGACGAGCATCTAAAACACACCATCTAGTTTCAATCCAAGACATATAATATCATCAAGGACTTATGCCATGACAACATTATAAATTAGTTAGGCATGGACCAAAACCAAATTTAGATTGTCTTATGAGGAAAACTGATTCATCGAGGTGCTATAGCGGGCCCCTCTGGAAACGTATTACGTCAAATTCATTCTTCATAAGAAAGGGGCGAAACATAATTCAAATTATCATTAATATTTAAACTAGAATAGAAATTTAAATGTTTTTCCCCATCATTATACATAATTATAAACCATATAGAGTAAAATGAATTGTATCAATATGGTACATCCCAAGTCAAACTGATTATAAACCATCTATATAATTAATAAGGTTTGTATCATTGGAATATATCAAAACATATTAATAAGTAAAAAATAATAATTTATTCTTATGTAGAAAATTATTTTTTAGATCACTAAGAACACCTCTTGAGTAAAATAACATTTCCTTGAAAATCACCCTTTTTAATTTTAAAATAATAAAAATAATAAAATATTTTGAAAATTATTTTCTTTGAAAATAATATTTAAAAATTAATAATGTATAGAATATTGGGAAAAAAATCTTTAAAACTAACCTTATAAAATTGAAATTTATGATTTAGTGAAATGATAGTCATTATTGCAGGTAATTCCGCACCCATATTATAAGTTAAATAGAACATTTTTTTTGAATTGTAAAAATGTTAGAATTGTGACTTCTTTAGAAAAAATAAGACTAATGATTTAATTTTTTTTCAAATGTAAAAAATTTGTGAAATATTATTTAATATGTCATTTGGATAATATTATAACATTTTTTGTAACATATTTTAAAAACATGGGTTTGGAATAAAAAATTATTTCGACTAAAAAGAGAAATAAATTCGGATTCCCGTACATCATTTTATTAATAATTTTATAAAAAAATAGAGTATATTTTTTAATATTACATGAAAAATTTCATGAATATATATTTGAGAATAATATATATGGATTTTAAGCTTGAAATATCAAATAATTCCCCTAAGTGAGAGTTAAACTAAAAAATCTTGAATAATGATATGATTTTGAAATATACCCTTACTTATATGGAATCATTGGAAGCATAATAATCATGAAATAAACAACATTAAATGAAATATTAAATAAATAAAGATTAATATATTCATTATAAAACCTATCAAAGGGGATGTATATACACCACATAAAGGGAATAAGTGATGAATATGGATTATGTCTCACATAAGTATAAGTGAGATGATAAACTATTACCCTGTGTCTGAATCATCATGTTTTTCCCTATATTCCTAAATAATAAACTTATATTAGTTAATTATTTGATTAATAATTTTTTAAAGTTTATTAATCCTTTATTTCACTTATTATCGTGTTAAATATGATAAGTTAAGCAATATATTTTACATTAGACGTTTCAACAATATTTTTCTTATGTGTCCAAAATGGATTTGGTAGTATGACTATGGTCAAATAGGTAATTATTTAAAAATACTTATAATAATAACCCTGAGGTAATTATAATATTTATAATTAAATTTTACTTTTAAAATGAATCCCAAAATATGGTTATAAGAAACTAACTATGTTACAGTCATGGAGATGGCATGTCATATGTATGAATGAGTAATGTTTCTATTTTACAATGAATAATATGGAGAGAAGGTAAAATATATTTTATCATTAAATAATTATCATAATATATTTTAAAAAATAGTTTTTATTTTAATATATGTATATAAATCATCCATGTGATGTGGCGATGAAATGAATGTCATATGGATTTGTGAAGGTGGTAGTCCGCACATACACATTCGACTTTATTATTTTTCAGTATATGAAAGAAAATAATATACATTATCTATTAAGAATTATAAATATGTTCTAAATAGAATAAATATTTCATTTATATAAATTATATACATTAACATTATCCTTATTACCATCTACATAAAGAGTTATTAAAAAATGAGGTGCATCCCTTTGATAGGAAACTGTCCCCCGTACACACATGTGATGTTATCAAATCCCCTAATAAATGAAAAGTAAAATAAAAATATATGATATAATTATTCCAAAGGTGTAATAATGTTATAAATATAATATAATTATACTTTATATACATCATCATACCCAACAATGATAGTATTTGATTGAAAATATGTCACATCAGGTCACGAGGTGGTAGTTTTCCAAACCCACGAGTGATGTTATTATTTTCTATTTGATGGAAGAGGATACTGATATCAATAATTCCATTAATATAATAAAATACGATTATATTTTAGAATCATATTTCATTATATAATCACTAATTAATTATATTTGAAGGATTTGTAGGAAGAAATAAAACAAAAATGAATAGTATGTGATTTTACCTATTCTTAGATAGCTACATTAGGATTATACCTAAAGTATTAATATAGTGGAATGATGAAAAAAAATTATTATAGGATGATGGAATGGAATTTGGTAATGTATTTAGTTATTTCATGTATGAATAAAAAGGGATTGAAGGTAGGATGAATAAATGAGAGGTGGTGGCCTTTATAAGAGATGTGAGAGGAACACTTGAAATTTTTGGAAAAAATGTTGTAACCTCATTTTTCACATGATAAAATGGTCCAAATCATATTATTATCTAGACTTATACATGTTAATGTCGATATATGTTTATAATATTGATTTTAGATAAATTATTATTCAGCACACTGATGCCAAAAACCCAAAGCCAGTGCAATATTTTATTTCATTGGGATAGATACAAGTTTCAAATCCCAATGGGGGAAAACAATATATAAGTTTTGGGAAACAGGATTATGTACATGATACCCATATTATATTGTTAAATGAAATAAATATTAAAAATTAATATCTAAGAATCCTTGGAACTCATCAAAGGATTCCTTTGCATAACCTAGGGAAACGAAAAATAATTAGGGGGAGCTCAAATGCTCAGTAAAGGTAATTGTATCCGAATCAATAATAAATCAATGAGGACAAATCAATATGGAAATTTCAATTACGAAAAACACATTACATTAAAATGAATAGATAAGGAATAATCAATATGGGTTTTCAAATAACTAAAACACATTCCACTTAATAAATAATATGAGAATAAAAATGTGTCCATATATAATTTCATATAAATAATCTCATGGATTGTAATATTAATAATAATGAAATTATCAATAGAGGAAACACGTAATTATTAGATTCCATATTTCATAGATACATAGTAACTTTAACATCAATAAATTTTACAAAATAGTTTAGAATATCAGGTAAAACCCCAGATTATTTTTCCTAATGATTCATCTCATGAGACTATATATGCATTTAGGTGCTTACTTTAAATAGTCTCCAACCCAAGTCATAACAGTCTAATGAAATTTTCATGCATCGAATAATCGATTAAAAAATGATTTTAAATAAACATCCCCAATTCCACTATGAATATTTTTAACATCAATCTGTCAATGAAATTTATGACATGATATATCAAAGGGTATTATACATACACCACACACAATAAATAAGTGGTGATTAAGGATTATATATCACAGTAGTAAAAGTTAGATGAGAAAATTATTATCCCACACATCCTTTATATTTTTATGTTATCTAACCTAATGTATAATGATTTAAAATATGATAATAATTTATATAAGAACCTTATTCATATTTATGATATCAGATATGATCCTATTATAAAATTTTATTACCTGTTTCCTGATAATATTTCGTTTTTACCCTTGTTTCGCGTGTTACCATCTTTATTTTCCTGTGTATGTTTTATCATAAAAATATTTGTTCTTTTACATATGATATATATAAAAAAACTCTATAATTATATTAATGTTATATATATGTTTTTTTAATCATCAAATAAATTTATATATGCATTCTTAAATGTTGGATATGGAAATTGAATCACACCACATCGTGGAGACGATAGGCCTTACGTACACACGAGCAACGATATCACTCTCTTCATAAGTTAATGGATATGAAATTTGATGGTATATTAATCATTTAAGTATCAATATAATTTCTTAATTATAATACATATATATATATATATATATATATTATTTCCATAATTATACCAATACATGTTAAATGGTGATGATAACAGATTACACCACGGTGAAGAGATTGTAAGTCATACATTTACAGGTGTGGTGATTTTTCTTTTCATAGGATGGATAAAACAAATAATATTGTTATACCAGAAGTATAATAAAATCTTATAATATAAATAATAATGGATTTAATACTTTTTCATGGATACAAAAAATTGATAATAAGTAGAAGAAGAAATTAACTTGAATAAGTTAGTAAAAATGATTACCTTTTCTTCGATGGACTTTATTTTGAAATCTTTTTATGGGATAAATGGTGGTTATTTTGGGGGAACCAAAACATCCATAACAATGGTATGTATTTTAGTAAGAAAAATTTATTGAATTTTTTTATCTAGAAGGCTCAAAGAGGCTTGAAGAAATTAGGTAGGATGTTTCTTTCTATAATTGATGTGAGAGTCACTTTTGGAAACTCTCAAAATATTAAATTAATATAAATTAATTTCATGTTTAATATTGATCTAAAGTGATTAATTTTGAATCTCATATGAGTATCTATAAAAATAATCTCATCAAATAGTTTTTATGCAAGTTTAGGTCACATTATTACCCAATTTTTTTTGGCTTTGACCCTTTGTTAACCCTTTTTACTTTTACCATGACATCATATAATTTAGATTTTGAGTGTTAATATAATGACTATAAAATAAAAAATAAACAAAAAATGAGTCATTTATGAAATTTTGAAATTTTGACAAATAATATGGCCGGAATTTATATTCTTAAAAATTTTATATCATTTAATAATATATTTTTTATTTTAAAATATAAATATTATCAATTTTAATACTATTAATTAGATGTCATATTAAATATATCATATAAATAAGATAAATTCGAAAAAAAATTAAAATACACAATTGACATGCCAAATTTAACTATAAAAATCTTTTATGACTTTAATTATCTCAAATTATATTTATTTATTATTTTAAATATTATTTATTTGATATTTCCTTTAATAAAACAATTATTGCATCATCAGTGTGAAAACATATAATTTTATTATTTATTCTCTCAAACTTACTCATTAATTGTCATGATAAAGACAAGAATTATATATTTGAAAATTAGATTTATAGTTCAACATATCCCTTATATAACCCCTCATAATTTTTTTTCTTTTTAAAAACAAAAGTGTGACAAAATAAACTTTTCTATGAAAATAACTCTTTACATGTAATATGTAACGCCCCGACCCCAGTTTCCTAGAGTCAGTGCATTAGTTCATAACATTGGCATGATCAGAAGAAAGATCAAGTCTCGAAAGACCGATTAGTTTAGTAGCCTTGGAATAACTTGACCCTTGTGTTTACCTCATGATTGAGATGGGTCACTTGATAACTTAGGTATATGTATGGACATATACCTGGGTAGTGGTTATCCATTGATTTCATGATCTTTGTGTTTCCTCATGATTGAGATGGGTTACTTGATAACTTAGGTATATGTATGGGCATATACCTAAGTAGAGGTTACCTATTGAGATCTTATTTGTGGTTATCATTGTTGGTTTTAGTGAGACCTTGAGGGTCTCAGGGTCCCTACTGAGTATTGTTATACTCACCCCTGCATGGGCTATGCCCGCACCTCGTTGTGTTGGTTGCAGATGACGGGCAGTGCTGACGGAGGCCGAGTGTTCGAGGACTGGACGGTACCCAGAGGTGGACTACACGACGAGTCAGTACCCAGAGGTGGACTACATGACGAGTTAGTATCTAGAGGTGGACTTCACGGTGAGACGACACATAGAGGAGGTTGACAGGTGAGAGCGTTGAGGAGGCTATCTGTACCTACCCTTCAGGTAGGATCCGTGGTGGACGATCCAGGAGTTGCGCCATCTGTTCTTACCCTTCAGGTAGGATCCGAGGAGGACGACCCAGGAGCTTCTTCCTTTCTTCCAACTATTGTCTTTTTCTGTTGTACTTTGTTCAGTTGTAGTTGTACTTTCATTTGGGTTTGTATTCTGGCCCATTTACATTTCATCACTTCTCTTTGTACTTAGAGTTTTACTTCCGCTTGTACTCTATAGTGTTTTGTTTACTTTTATAAAGGCAATGCCTTCCCAGTTATTGGGATTTATGCCTTTGGTCCTAGTCGCCAGCCCCTGGCCTATGGAAGGCGGGCTTGGGGTAGTCACAGTATGGGCCCCGAGGACGTGTCGTGACAAATTGGTATCAGAGGAGTCGGTTCTACCGCAGAACTTATAACTCTGATATTTTATTTCTATGAAGCAATAGTGTTAAGGGTACCGAGTGTGGTCTTCAGTTCAGGGAGTCTAGTGTTGGTACGGGCAGCCAACATATCCATACACCAGGACCCTGAAAACTGATTTCTGACATTGTGCATGAAAACACTGATTGCGTGTGTGTTTTCAAAGGTTTCCCTTAAAACAGCTCAAACTAGGTTATCTCACCATGTATAATTGTTTGACCGTGTCACATTGTTTCTTTCAGAATTCCTTTTCTCAGACGACCGGCTACAGCCCAGAGGGATGTGTGTACTGACAGCCTGCCGAGCGACGAGGCTTCGGTACAGGGCCCTCTTGCAGTTGAGGCACCAGCGGAGGCACCAGTGGTACTACCATACGTTGGGCCACCGATGCCACGAGCCCCAACAGTAGGCGATGCACACCACTTGAGCGCGCTGCATGAGTTCCAGTGCCAGAGGACACCCAGGTTCCGGGGAGAGACGGACCCGCAGGCGGCTGAGGTTTGGCTGGAGGCTATGGTGAGAGTCTTCAGGTTAGTAGGGATGCCTGCAGACGTCATGGTGATCTTTGCTTCCAGCCTTCTTCAGGCAGCAGCGGGCAGGTGGTGGAGCCACTTGTTCCAGTTTTGTGACAGGATGACCCTCGCATGGGAAGACTTCGAGACCTTCTTCAGGGTGGAGTTTGTGCCAGTAGCTCTACACCCCGAGCGTGTTCAGGAGCTGCTGCCTTTTCCGCGTGTTTTTCGATCAGTAGCCAAGTCATCTTTGGGAAGTAGACAGATGATGCAGAGGTCCAGGAGGACCAGACCAGCAGTTGGACGATCTCAGGTTTTAGGACCGGTGGTGCGGGGCACCCGGGGTGGGGTCAGAGCCAGGCGTGCCAGAAACGGGCAGTGTTACTCATGCGGTGGGAAGGGTCACCTGGCACGTGACTGTCCGACTCCCCGGAAAGTTGATCCATGGGTGTTGGAGGAGCCACCGAGACAGAAGCAGCGGCTGGTGCATGAGCAACAGACGAGCAGTGGACAATGCAGTAGAGCTCCGGGAGCAGGTAGACAGGAGCAAAACTAGTGGATATGTCCCTTGTACTTCTAGTTCCATGTTGCTGTTGTATTCGTGTCTTTGTACTATGAGCTGCAATAATAAAAAGACACTTATCTTTGTTTGCTTTCCTGTCCTTTTTTTTGTTGATACTGAGTGGTCCCGGTTAAAACTATTGACTTGACCCTCACTTTCGATATTTCTACTAGAGGAGACCCAGTGACCTCACACTGATGCCGATAGTGTGACTCGACCCTTGGAGGCGAGAGTGACAGTTGGATCTCTTGGTAGTAACGTTGAGGCCTTACGACGTCATCCATGTCATAAATACATCATTCATGTCAGGATTGACTATATTAGGCAATGGGTGTGGTTCATCCATGGTATAATATCGAGTTTCTCTTTTCGGCAAAGGAGAAATTTTAGCAGCTCTTCAGATCGTAGGCAAAGAAGGTGCAGATCATCCAGGAGCGGATGAAGACTGCACAGTGCAGTAAGAAACATGAAACTGACACCAGTCTTAGAGAATCGGGCATGTTAAATGTTTAAAGAGAGGAAGCTTTAAGGAGATATGAGTCTACAGAGCAGCAGACATAGAGGCAGAGCTAGGAGAGCAGCATGAGGTGGTGTACATCTTAACATTCTACAACCACCCGCCTTAGTTATCCCCGCCAGACTCAGGAAGCTGGAGGGCGGAGGAAGAGAGTAGCTGCATGCGGTCAAGGAGTGTGACCCAATGGCTCTAAAAATGATTCAAAGAACAGTCTGTATCCACTACTTGCTTCTGTAGTAACAGAAGTCGATATCAATCCTTCCTTGCTTTCACTAATCTTTTTCTAGCCCTAGAGTTTCCGGTAAGCCGTGACCCTCATGTCTGGAGATACCTTGGGAGGAGACTCGATAATCACACTTATGCCGACGGTGTGGTCAGACCCTCGAGGTGAGAGTTTTGGTTGGAATCTCTTGGTGGCAGCGTCGAGGCCTTATGAAGTTGGTTTGAGTATGGACTGGGCAATCACAGTTCATACACGAATTGACGGTATTAGGAAAAAAGGTTGTGGTTTAACTACGAGGTCGGAATGGGTTTTCCTTGGTCGGTGAAAAAGGAAATCCCAGGTGGCACAGGGTAAATCATGCATAGGAGGGTGCGACCGATCACTCTTGAGTCGGTCAACCTTACCCTCGTGGCAGTATTCATTTTGAGTTCCAGTTCTAAACAGGAGTTGGAGACCTCTGGAGTTCGAGGATGACGATCACGCCCTTATACGGGTCTCACCTCGATGAGGTCTATGGATATGTGACCAAGGCGGAAAGTTATCTCCGAGGTTCAGCGGACCTTCTTAAGCCCTCATCTGGGTAGGCGGGGTGGTTTACCGCTTGACCCATCCACCTCAGTTGCACCAGGTGCCCGACGACTTCTACATATCTCAACTGAGGAGATACGTGCTCGACCCTTCGCATATCATCGACCATGGGGAGATGGATGATGGCGATGGGGTGTATTTCATGGAGGTTCCAGTGGTAATTGAGGATCGACAAGAGGGGATCCTAAGAGGACGATCGATTCCTTGGGTGCACTTTCTCTGGCAGTACGTGAACCTCCAGGTGAGCACATGGGAGCGGAAGGCTCAGATGCGGGCTCTGTACCGCTTTTGTGACCCTAGTTTGTGTAGAAGCTTTACGGGGACATAAAGCCCTGTGGTGGGAGTAATGTAAAGACCTGAAAATTTCAAGGGACTTTTTTTTCTAAATTTTCTTTGGGATTTTACAAGAACGCAGTTTCTGACGGCGCCTGATTCCGAGACCCGGTGTGCCCGGAATCATTTTCCGAAGTTTAGCTCAGGTACATTAAGTGAACGAACGAGCGGGTTTTTTTAACTTCTGAACCGGTGCTCAAAATCGAATTCTGAGGGAACCGATGAAATCGCAGCGCCGTTATTTTTTTATAAATGCCTCTTCCGAAGTTGCGTTTGCTCGGGTGTGATATTAAATTTTTTTGGGCTTTAAGTTAAGAAATAAAATAATGTGGTGCGACAACTTTATTTTATTTCACTTAAAGCCACTTAAAGCCACTTAAAGGTGCTTAAGCTGAGTTGAAGTGGATAGGGTGGAACCCAAAATATCCTACCCTCTTGGTAAGATATTTGTGAGGTGGGGACCGCACGAGCCCCACCGTTTCTTTTCCGCTAAGTAACGCACCCCCAAAACCCCTATTAAATTAAAGTCAACCGACACGTTTTCATAAAATTCTAAACGCCCCTATTAATTGGGCAGTAAAGTCGTACCATTAATTCATCGAATTAATGGTTCGTTACTTAACTTATAATTTTATAAATATTGGCATGAGAATAAAAAAAGGCCAATACTTGTTTTCTCTTAAGGGTTTCTTGTTGAGAGAATTGGGAGAAGCTTGAAGATCTTCATCCTCCTTCGCGAAGAACGTGAAGAACGCCGGCCTCCGAAGAAGGGCGATGAAGAACGCCAAACCCTCAGAGATCGATGACGTGATGCCGACAGTTCTCCCTCTACGACGCTTCTTCCACGACGATCCATCCCCATGACAATATTAGATCGACAACTTGAGGTAGGGGTTTACGTGTTTTTCCTTACGTGATTCTCTTACGTCTTTTATCTGCGATATTTGGACCGCATGATATCAGTTAACAGGAGGAGGCCGAACCACACAAACACAGCCTTCCCCCCTCCCTTATTGTTTTTCTTGTTGTTGCGGATCGAATGAATTGATGCGGTGCCGTCACACCGCGCGGGATCGAGCGGCAAGAATGTGCGACGTCGTCACGCCGCGCATTCAGTTTTTTTAAACTCTCGTGCATGGGTATTTTTGATTGCAAGGTGTTCGTATAATTTATTTTGGATAAATTATACCCTCATCAATGATTAAAATCATGTGTTATTATTTTCCAATTGATAACACCTAATGCGGAGGGCACGGGCCGAACAATCACGGCCCGACAACCCTCCGTAGCTTGTTTATCGATGTGCGGATTGACGGACGACGACGAAGCAGGCCGCTATGGAGTTTGAGGGCCTTGAAGTGAAGATCGGGTCCCGGGAGGACCACTGGCGAAGATCGCACACAAAACGGACCACTGGAGCGCGTCCGGTGGTCCGCGGCGGCGAGGTCGGTTCCACGGCCGCGCAGAACCGCGGCGTGGGACGCGGCCGGCATGCCGCATCCGGGTGCCACGGAGCGGCCCCCGCGCGGGTGCTGCGGTTCCCTCTCTCGGCCGGTCGACCGAGCCGAGCCAAACCGCCGGGCCGGGCCGCCCCGGCAGGGCCGGGTCATTCCCAACCGGGTCGGACCCGGACCTGGGTCGGCCCGGGTCGGTCCGGGCCCAGACCCCCCGTTTTCGAACCCTCTTCGGTATTTTGCCCATGTCTTGGGCTACAGACCTCCGATTGACGCACCGTCAGTTGAAATGCGATCCTTGGATCGAGACGATGGTTTCGGTATATCACACTCATGGTTTTGGAATACAATGGGTTCGGCCGGGATGGTTCGGATACGAAACCAACCGGGCTCTCAGAGCCGAAACGCTTATATCTTGAGCTCCGGACATCCGATTGACGTGCCGTCGACTTTGATGGATTCCTATAAGTCAGGCGGATCTTTTGGCTTACTCCACTCGAGGTTTGGATGCCGTCGGAGTGCGGTCGGGTTGGTTCGCTCACAAAACCAACCGGGCCCCTGGAACGAAAAAGCCAATAACTCACAGACCGGGCGTCCAATTGACGCGCCGTCTGTCTCATTGAATTCCTCTTGATGAGATGGAACTTTTTTCATTCTTTGCCCTAGTTTCGGTTGCTGTTGGTTAGTGGCCGGGTTGGATTGTATACGAAATCCAACCGGACCCCTGGAACGGAAAAGCTGATATCTTTCAGACTGGACGTCCGTTTGACGAACCGTCAGCAACGTTGGTGATCACGTTGAGAAACGGTCCCAATGAGTATACCCTATGAGAGTTCAGGGTACAGTTGAGATACGGCCGGGTTGGTTTTCTCACGAAACCAACCGGGCCCCTATGACGAAAAAGCTAATAACTCACAGACCAGGTGTCCGATTGACCCACTGTCTGTTGCGTTGAGACCCCTATGATGAGGCGGTCCTTTGAGATACTTCTTCGTGGGACATTGAGATACTTGGAGTATCAACCTGTAGCTCATGGAGAGGACCCTCCCAGAGAGGAGCGTGCGGAGTACGATTACCGTGTAGCAGACTGAGACCTGATGACTTCTTGACCGACTCGACTTGGAGTGAGTCGACTAGCCCAGTGGACGGAGCACTACTTTGTGAGGTGCAGACCCATGGTGGAGGGATCACTACCTGTGTGATAGTACAGACCTGTGGTACTCATCCGGAGAGTACCTCAGCAGGCTACTAGGGGGTGTGCACTACTGTGTTTGGGTGGCATACCCCTGTGGGATGCACTACTGTGTTTGGGTGGCTGACCCGCAGTACTCGACAGGAGGAGTACCTCAGCAGTCTTAGGTTAGTGAGCAGTACCTCGGAGTCTTGATAGAACCACTGTACACTCCAGAGACGGATCTCTTCAGCAGTTACGGTTTCGATAATGAAAATCCTGGTTTGAGATGAGACTTTTGACCCTTGTGTTTACCTCATGATTGAGATGGGTCACTTGATAACTTAGGTATATGTATGGGGATATACCTGGGTAGTGGTTATCCGTTGATTTCATGATATTTGTGTTTCCTCATGATTGAGATGGGTTACTTGATAACTTAGGTATAAGTATGGTCATATACCTAAGTAGAGGTTATTTGTTTAGATCTTCTTTGTGGTTATCCTTGTTGGTTTTAGTGAGACCTTGAGGGTCTCGGGGTCCCTACTGAGTATCGTTATACTCACCCCTACACGGGCTATGCCCGCACCTCGTTGTATTGGTTGCAGACGACAGGCAGTGCTGACGGAGGCCGAGTGTTCGAGGACTAGACGGTACCCGGAGGTGGACTACATGACGAGTCAGTACCCGAAGGTGGACTACAAGACGAGTCAATATCCGGAGGTGGACTTCACAGCGAGACGACACACGGAGTAGGTTGACGTGCGAGAGCGTTGTGGAGGCTATTTGTACCTACCCTTCAGGTAGGATCCGTGGTGGACGATCTAGGAGCTGCACCATCTGTACCTACCCTTCAGGTAGGATCCGAGGAGGACGCCCCAGGAGCTGCTTCCTTTCTTACAGCTGTTGTCTTTTTCTATTGTACTTTGTTCAGTTATAGTTGTACTTTTATTTGGGTTTGTATTCTGGCCCATTTACCTTTTAGAACTTCTCTTTGTACTTAGTGTTTTACTTCCGCTTGTACTCTGTAGTGTTTTTTTTACTTTTATAAAGGCAATGCCTTCCCAGTTATCGGGATTTACGCCTTTGGTGCTAGTCTCCAACCCCAGGCCTATGGAAGGCGGGCTTGGGGTAGTCACGACACGGGCCCCGAGGACGGGTCGTGACACTTTTGATATTAAAAAAATATATAATTGGATGGTATATCATATATACATAATAATTATCATGTTATATTTATTATACACATAAATTACACATCATTATTATACCCAACCAAATAATAATATATTGAATAACAATTACACCACAACGTGGAGACCGTAAGCCGTACGCACGCACGTATGATGACATGTCATTTAATGATGGATAGAATACGGGATATAGTTGTACCATATTTATAATAATATCACAGAATATAATAGATATTGGATTTATT
The DNA here is from genome assembly GCA_963277665.1 of Viscum album. NCBI lineage: Eukaryota > Viridiplantae > Streptophyta > Magnoliopsida > Santalales > Viscaceae > Viscum > Viscum album. The sequence goes on along the minus strand of OY728161.1, from coordinate 691,490,785 downwards.
ATTTTATAATGGTAATAACAAAGAAAGAAGAAGTTGAAGAAGAAATGAACTTGAAAAAGGGTGGTGAAAACATTACCTCTTATTCAGGTTTTTCCTTTTGATTTGATCAAAAGGGCTCCTAAGGTTGGCTTTATGATCAAAATAAGGCATCTAGGTTGATGTGAGGGATGTTTAAAGAGTATTAGGTAAGGGGTAGGCCGAACCAAAAGGTTTTGAAAGTGTGAATAATTGGTTAGAAGTCGTGTCCTTTTATAAGGGGGAGGAGGGGAAACTTAGGAAAATCTAGAAATATTATTTTATAATAAACTCATATTTGGTTTATAATTGATCCAAAGTGGATTATTTAAAGGTTAAGGCGGGGATGGGTCGAAAACCACACATCCAATATAATTTAATCAGGTTTGGGTCATTATATAAACCTTATCTTTTAGTTTTAACTATTAGTTAATTAGTTTGACATTACCATGTCACTTTGTATTTTTATATTATATAGTTAATAAACTTAGTATATACATCCAAACGACCCCCAAGTGGTAAAATAATGATAAAACTATCATTATATAAGTCTCTTGGCCGAACCGTAGATTTTTAGGAATTGAATATCCATTAATAATATAATATTTGTTTAAAAACTCTTTTATGCAAATTTTGAAACTATTGGGTATTTTATTTTTGATAAATTCACAACAGCATTATTACTTCAAAAAAAATTCATATAACCAGTCATAATATGTCATATTAACCTATAAAATTAGTGTAATTCATAAAAATATTCATATTACATTTATTTTTATTTTTATAATATCAATTATTTGATTCATTCATTAATAAGGAAAATATTACATCATTATTGTGTCATAAAAAATATTAATTATTAAATGTCTAAAAATTATAAATAAAATACCATTATGTAGGAAATATTTTTAGATTTATAATGAATATTTATAGTCGAAATCCCAAATTATATATCCTTATGTAAAAATTGTGTTTCTAAATGATATATGCTTATGTCATTTTTGTATTTATTTTATCTTAATTAATATAATGTGTCATTATCACGTACAAGTGGCTCCATGGGGTCCCGAAATCGACCCAACGATGCCAATGGTCAGACATGTATCATCCAATAGGGTTAAGACACGTTTTAGAGTAATTTATTATTATTATAATATTATTTTTTTACCCTAATTTACCAAGTTTACCCTTTAACCATGATAAATAAAATATTTATCAAAGTAATTATTTAAAATTTCTAAAAATAAAAGTTACCTATTTAAAAAATTTGCAACTCCTGATTCTAAATATGGAATCCATTTTTCTAAATTCAAAACACATAAGTGGAAGAAATTAATTTAAAATTAATTTCCGTTGTCGAAACAAAAAGCGGGTTTTTAACAAATAATAACTATAAAAAGATTGACACTTTCTTATGTCCAGTTTAAATATGAAATTATGTCCAATGACCAAAATTGGATTAAATGGTAAAATTATAATCTAATTATGCTTTAAAATCACTAAAATTTATAATTTATCACTATAAATTTTTTTGATTAAAAAAGTTGTTTTTAATTAAAATTTAGTAATTTTCACTATTCATTAAAATATGAAAGTTATCAGAAATGTACCAAAATTTCTCCCTAAGCTAATTTAGATATTCTGAATCAAAAAATAAAGTCTATTTTACTGAATTCAAAACAAAAAACTTTCATTTATTAAATTAATTTCTGCTGTCAAAACCAAAAGGCGTATTTTGAAGAAATAATAACTATCAAAAGTTTGACACATGATTATGTCAATTTCAAAGTGAAATTACATAAAATAACAATCATTGGATTAAATGATAAAAATTTAATTTATTTATACTTATAAACCATTAAAATTTATAATTTAACAATATAAATTATTTTTATTAAAAAAGTTGTTTTCATTTAAAACATATTATTTTTCACTATTCACCCAAATTTGAAAGTTATCAGAAAAACACCAAAACATTATTGAAACTAAATTATTATGTCCCAATTCTAAATAAGTAGTTAGTTTTGTCAAATTGAATATATAAAAGTTTCAAATATTGGATTTAAAAAGGCTTCGCCATTAAAAGGTTGTAAAATTGCATTTTTTGAAAAATACTTCTTTTATCTGAAAAAATGAATTTGTTCTTAAATTAAGTCTTAGAAACTCATAATATGGATTCTAAAATTATAAGGGTAATATAAAATTTAAAATTTAGTTAATACTATTCATAACCTCTTTTGAACAACTAGTTTGGTGAGTCGTGGCACATTTGAACTCAGTGTTGCGTACAACACATGCTATTGTATTATTCAAAGAGAAACGTACCGTGGAAGCTTGGGGTGTTACATTCCCCCTCCTTCAATAAATGAAATCCTCGCAATTTGAAATTATTTTTCAAAAATAAAACGTTAAAAATCAAAAATATCTTTGTGGGAAAACCCACATCAGAAATTGGGTTAATAAAATTTAGTCTAGATGAGTGGAAAGAGAAATTAAAGGGTCACCACCAAATCATGATCTCGATTAGGACAACATTGGAGGAAATTAGAGATATATAATTGGAGGAAAAATGAAAATATTTATAGGTAGTGATTGATGTCATCAATCACAAAGAAGTATAAAATTGAGGGCCTTAAATTCATCAATCTATGATGATTTAAAATACTATCTGTTCAACAAAGCATATGGTATTAGGATAACACATTTTTTTGTTTTAAGATCCCTTCACTAAATTATAAGAATAAATTTATTTATTGAATAAGAGAAGAATAAAAATATATACTTAACAAGTAGAGTCCCATACTCAAACTAATTTCTAGAACAAACTCATCTTTCACTATAAAAGGTAATGGAACTTAAAAATAATATTCTATTTATCCTATTCATATGGGGTTCAAAAAAAATTAATTTATAATTCATATACCAGATTTTTTTAAAAAAAGACTACATTACTCAATCTAGGACATCACGTGGGCCAATGGTAGGTGATACACCCTTGTCGCCATTCGGTTGCGGGTTCAAGTCTCGCGGCCTTGCCAGACGCGACAGGTTTCCGCCCGACCTTCGGGTTGTCCTTTTATGGAAATCCAAAAATAATCTCAAACTAGAATTATCCAAAATACTTCTATCTAAACTCACAGTCCAAAATTTATAAGGAAGGTAAACACAATAAAGATCCTTTTTACCCCGTAATTGTATGTGAATACCTTCATCATGTATTCTTTTAAAACACTAAAACAACCTGAATTACCATAAAACTTTATTGATTACATTCATGATCCCTAATTCCTTATAGAATACTGGATATACTTCATCCATTCAAAAATTTTGTAAACTCCAACAATGATGGAATATACAAATCTTTAATCAGTTTCAAGGTAGTAAAAAATATCCAATATAATTTACCAAATCAACCATATCTTATTCCAAAATCATCACCTCAATATTAAGACCATATAAAGGATTATCTTTCCTTCAACAATGCAGTTTTCAAAAAGTTTAACTTGCTGTAGAGTCACATTTCTTAGTACCATAAAATGTCAAATCCTCAATGAAATAGTACTATTGTACAATCCTTATTTATTTCCAGTACATCATTGATACAACACTTCAATGAAATAATTCCAAAATAATAACATAAGAACACTAGTCATTCCTCTTCATTTGTGGTTGTATCATAACTCGATTATTCTCCAATAGAATCATTTTCAGCATAGTCTGATGACTGGGGCATTGGTTCACATTGTGTCCAAACTCCTTGCATATTAAGCATTGTACATTTGAAACCTTTTTCTTACCATTGTAGTCACGTACTTGGTGTTCTTTTTCTACACACTTTTAACATACTCCCATTCCCTTCATGCATTTTCCAAGATGATTCTTTCCACAGTTATCACATATAGTAAAATCCTTCTGTACCTTCTTCCTTTTATCTGTCCTTCTCTCTACCATCCTTTCCTTCTCTGGCATCCCTTCAAATCCATAGGACTCCGAGAATTCTTTACTTATCTTATCAACACATGATACTATTTCTTCATATGATGATAATACGTGGTAGACTTTTTAAATTCTAAATTCTAGCTTAATACCATGAAATATATGATCCTTCTTACTCTTTTGATCATGAGTATTGTTAGTGTTCTCATTCCTTCTATTGGTCACCATTTCTAAAAAATCTCATAAACTAGATCAGTTTATGAATCAAAATAAATAATTTCATACTTGTAAAACACTTAATATAAATTGAACTATTTTTGGATATAATCCATAATCATAAAAATGTTTTCTTTGAGAAACTATATACTCACAAAGCCTTTATAATGGTTTGTAATGAAATTGAGAATTATCCTAAGCATATCCCCCGGGAGTGTCATAACCAAGAGTGCAACAAGGCCCGTTGTCGTGCACCAGTTCCCGTTCAAGTCTAGCTCAAAGCGGTGTTTTCGGGTTTTACCCCTAGGTACATCTGTGCCAGAGCCGCCTCTACCTGCTTGTATCCAGACAGGGATGTATTTCTCGGAAAACTCACAAAATCTCTACAATACCAAAATTCTTGGAAGTTTTTCTATACTAATCCTCAAAGTCCATCTTAGGTCTATGTGATCTAATCAAAGTTTATCTAAATCTAGCTTCCATGGTTTGTACTAAACTTCCTCTGATTCCAAATGTAACACCCCAACCCCAGTTGCCCAGAGTCGGTGCATTAGTACATAACCTTGGCATGATCACAAGAAAGATCAAGTCTCGAAAGACAAATTAGTTTATTAGCCTTGGATAACTAGATACATTCATAAAGTTTACATTACATCATAAAGTGAAAACTACTAAAACAACATCTTGTCTTCATATACCCTCATATTATCCCTACAGGTCATTCATAAATTACTTCTTCACATCCTAGAAATAATAAAACATTGAAAGGTGTGAGCTCAGATGCTCAGTAAGGATAACAATATATCGGAAACATTCATAATTAAGCATAAATATTTAAGGCAATGTATAGCTAAAAAAAAGCCTTTTAAAATTGAACTTAAGCATAACATGGAAAAGATAAAATGAAATAATTCCATTTAATTATTCACATAGATATTCTACTAGTCAAAAAATCACGTGCAATATCAATAACCACTTTTATAATGATGGAATGCATAATTCTAGACTATCATAACCATGTAGCCAAGGCCTCAGACCAAGACTACAAATAATATTTTGTCAAAGCCTCGAGCCAAGACACTAGTTTGTCTCAGGAGAACTACCGATGCATAGAGGAGGTATAGAGGGCTCCACCCGTCACTTACAAAGTCCAATGCATTCCTCATATGAATAGGTTTAAACATAACATAAACATTCATATTAAAACTAGCATACGAAATGTAAATACATTCTCCATAAACCATGATTGCTATAAAAATAACACATCCACAGTCAAACATATCTCAAAACCTTCAATAAAATATGGAAGTTTTTTATAATAATAAATCAACTTCAAATAATCTTATAATCCATCAAAGGATGTTGACATAGATGAAATAAAATCTATTTGAGATAAATCTCTCTTTTTTGAAATCATTTAAAAGTTACACATTTATAAAGGAATAAATTTAAAAGAGATTTTTGAATAAAAGTGTCCCATACCACTTTGAAACTTTTGAAGAGGAATATCATTTCAAAACATTAATTTCTATATAAATAAATCATTAAAATCATTTTGAAAACATGGAAATTAATTAAAAAGATTTAGAAAGATAAATTTTTAAAACATTTAAAATTCTGATCTTGATAAAGTGTACATTTCCCAAATTCTTAAAATATTCATTTTGAAATCATTTAGAGGTCACATAATTATAAAATAAAACATTTAGTTTAAAAATATTCTTATAATCTTGTAAGTGAAGCTTCGAAGATTTTACAATGGTGAAAAATATCCGCACCTTCCGTATATGTTAAAAAAAAGACATCCATAATTTTGTCGAAAAGGTTAAAAGGACTTTGTTTGGAAAATCATGTAAAGATTCCTTTATAAACTTCTGATAAAAAGTAAAACAAGGTTATAAATGAATTTGACACATATTATTTAAAATGGTAAGAATGTTTTGAAATACCTTTTTAAGATACATGGATGTGGATGATAAAGAGGTCCCCGTGGATAATCACGTATAAACAACCTCGGATAATGAAGAGATTTTGAAATAACCCTTACCTTTTACTTTTCCTTGTTAGAGGGTAGGTTATCCTCCTTTATAATGGTGAAATAATTTTTATTATATTATACATGAATCGTATAAATTAATATGATATCATATATGATCCTTTAACATTGATTTTTAATAATATCTTAGTGTTATCGTTGTTTCAGTTGTTAACTTACACATTTTATTTTATAAGTTTTGTTACATAAGTCATGTTGGTTATGGATAGGTTGTATCTTATACATATCTATAATTATATCAATTATTTAAACATTATTTTTAATCATTAAATGAGAATTAGTCTTGAATGGATACGATGAGGAATGAATCTCATCGCGTTCGTGGAGACAGTAGTCCGTACGTACGTATGAGAGACAATATCAATCTTTTGATATTAAAATAATATATAATTGGACGGTATATCATATATACAGAATAATTATCATTTTATATTTATTATATACATGAATTACACATCATTATTTTACCCGTCCATATAATAATATATTGAATAACAATTACACCACAAGGTGGAGACGGTAAGTCGTACGTACACATGTATGGTGACATGTCATTAAAAGGATGGATAGAACACTGAATATAGTTGTACCATATTTATAATAATATCATAGTATATAAGAGATACTGTAGTTATTATTTTATAATGGTAATAACAAATAAAGAAGAAGTTGAAGAAAAATGAACTTGAAAAAGGGTGGTGAAAACATTACCTCTTATTTGGGTTTTTCCTTTTGATTTGATCAAAAGGGCTCACTAGGTTGGCTTTATGATCAAACTAAAGCATCTAGGTTGAAGTAATGGAAGTTTAGAGAGTATTTGGGTAGGGTTTGGCCGAACCAAAAGGCTTTGAAAGTGTAATGAATTGGTTAGAAGTGGTGACCTTTTATAAGGGGGAGGAGGGGTACCTTAGGAAAATCTAGAAATATTATTTTATAATAAATTCATATTCGTTTTATAATGGCTCTAAAGTGTATTATTTAAACTTTAAAGTGGGTATGGGTCGAAAACCACTCAACCAATAGAATTTAAATAGGTTTGGGTCATTATATTAACCTTATCATTTAGTTTTGACTCTTAGTTAATTTGTTTGACATTTACCATGTCACTTTATATTTTTATATTATATAGTTTATAAACATAGTATATACATCCAAACGACCCCAAAGTGGTCCATTAATGATACACCTATCCTGATATAAGAATCTTGGCTGAGCCTTATATTTTTAGAAATTTAATATCAATTAATAATATAATAATTGTTTTAAAAACTCTTTTATGTCAATTTTGACACTATTGGGTTATTTTGTTTTTGATAAATTCACAAAAGTATTATTACATCTAAAAAAATTCATATAACCAGTCATGATATGTCATATTAACCTATAAATTTTGTGTAATTCATAAAAATAGTCAAATTACATTTTTTTATTTTTATAATATTAATTATTTGATTCTTTCATTAATAAGGAAAACATTCCATCATTATTGTGTCATAAAAAATAATAATTATTTAATGACTAAAAATTATAAATAAAATACAATCATGTAGGAAATAGTATTATCTTTCTAATGAATATTTATAGTTGAAAATCCAACATATATAACCCTATGTAAAATTTTTTTTGTCTAAAAGATATATGCTTATGTCATTTTTGTATTTATTTTAACTTAATTAATATAATGTATCATTATCTCATACAAGTGGCTCCATGGGGTCCCAAAATAGACCTGAAGATTCCCATGGTCGGAAATTTATCAACCAATAGGGTTAGGACACGTTTTAGGGTAATTTAATATTATTATAATATTATTTATTTACCCTTATTTACCGGATTTACCCTTTAACCGTGGTAAATAAAATATTTAACGAGGTAATTATTAAAAATGTCTAAAATTCAAAGTTACCTATTTAAATAATTTGGACCTCCTGATTATATATATGGAATCCATTTTTCTAAATTCAAAACACATAAGTGGCATAAATTAATTTAAAATTAATTCCCATTGTCGAAACAAAAAGCGTGTTTTTAACAAATAATAACTATCAAAAGATTGACGCTTTCTTATGTGCAGTTTAAATATAAAATTACGTTCAATGACCAACATTGGATTAAATGGTAAAATTATAATCTAATTGTACTTTAAAATAACTCAAATTCATAATTTATCACTATTAATTATTTCTATTAAAATGATGTTTTTAAATAAAATTTAGTAATTTTCACTATTCATCAAGATATGAAAGTTATCAGAAAAGTCCCAAAATTTCACCCTAAGATAATTTTGATATTATGAATGAAAAAATAAATTCTATTTTACCATATTCAAAACATAAAAGTTTCATTTATTAAATTAATTTCCGCTGTGAAAACCAAATGGCGTATTTTTAAGAAATAATAACTATCAAAAGTTTGACACTTGTTTATGTCAATTTCAAAGTGAATTTACTTACAATAACCATCATTGGATTAAATGATAAAAATTTAATCTATTTATACTTAAAAACCATTAAAATTTATAATTTAACAATATTAATTATTTTTATTAAAAAATTTGTTTTCAATTAAAATATAGTATTTTTCAATATTCACCCAAATTTGAAAGTTATCTGAAAAACACCGAAAAATTATTGAAACTAAATTCTTATGTCCCTATTCTAAAGAAGAAGTTAATTTTGTCAAATTTAATATATAAAAGTTTCAAATATTTTATTGAAAAAGGCATATCCATTAAAAGGCGGTAAAATTGCATTTTTGGAAAAATACTTCTTTTATTTGAAAAATTGAATTTGTTATTAAATTATGTCTTAGAAACTCATAATATGGATTCTAAAATTATAACGATAATATAAAATTTAAAATTCAGTTAATACTATTCATAACCGCTTTTGAACAGATAGTTTGGTGAGTCGTGCCACATTTGAACTCAATGTGGCATACAACACACACGATTGTATTATTTAAAGAGAATCGTATCCTGGAAGCTTGGGGTGTTACATTCTACCCTCCTTCAATAAATTGCATCCTCACAATTTGAAATTATTTTTCGAAAATAAAAGGTTGAAAATCAAAAATATCTTTGTGGGAAAACCCACATCGGAAATTTGGTTAATAAAATTTAGTCTTAATGAGAGGAAAGGGAAATTAAAGGGTCACCACCAAACCATGATCTCAATTAGAAGAACATTGGTGGAAATTAAAGACATATAATTGGCGGAAAAATGTACATATTTATTGGTAGTGATTGAGTTCATCAATCACAAACAAGTGTAAAATTGAGGGCCTTAAATTCATCAATATATGATGATTTAAAATACAATCAGTTCAACAAAACATATGATATTAGGATAACACATTTTTTGTTTTAAGATTCCTTAAATAAAGTATAAGAATAAATTTCTTCATTGAACAAGAGAATAAGAAAAATATATACTTGACAAGTAGAGTCCCATCCTCTAACTAATCTCTAACACAAACTCATCTTTCACTATAAAAGGTAATAGAACTTAAAAATAATATTCTATTTAACCTATTCGTATAGGGTTAAAAAATGAATTTATAATTCATCTAATAGATTTTTTTTAAAAAGACTACATTATTCAATCCAAGACAACACGTGGAACAGTGGTAGGTGATACACCCTTGTCACCCTTCAGTTGCGGGTTCAAGTCTCGCAGCCCTGTCGGACGTGACGGGTTGCCTCCCGACATCCGGGTTGTCCTTTTATGGAAATCCAAAAATAATCTCAAACTAGTATTATCCAAAATACTTCTGTCCAAACTCACAGTCAAAAATTTATAAGGAAGGTAAACACAATAAAGATCCTTTTTACCCCATAATAGCATGTGAATACCTTCATCATGTATTCTTTTAAAACACTGAAACATCCTAAATTACCATAAAACCTTATTTATTACATTCATGCTCCCTCATTCCTTATAGAATACTGGATATACTTCATCCATCCAAAAATGTTGTAAAATCCAACAATGATGGAATATACAAATCTTTAATCAGTTTCAAGGTTTTCAAGAATATCCAATATAATTTACCAAATCAACCATATTTTATTTCAAAATCAGTAATTCAATATTAAGACCATATTAAGGTTTATCTTTCTGCTAACCATATAGTTTCCAAAAAGTTTAACTTGTTGTAGAGTCACTTTTCTTAGTACCATAAAATCTCAAATCCTCAATGAAATAGTACTGCAGTATAATCCTTATTTATTACCAATACATCGTTGATACAACACTTCAATGAAATAATTCCAAAATAACAACATAAGAACACTAGTCATTCCTCTTCATCTGTGGTAGTATCATAACTTGATTATTATCCAATAACATCATTTGCAGCATAGTCTGATGATTGGGACATTGGTTCGCATAGTGTCCAAACTCCTTGCAGATGAAGCATTGTACATTTGAAACCTTTTTCTTACCCTTGCAGTCAGGTACTTGGTTTCCTTTTTCTTCATACTTATAACATACTCCCATTCCCTTCAAGCATTTTCCAAGGTGATTCTTTCCACAGTTATCACATATGGGAAAATCCTTCTTTACCTTATTCCTTTTATCTGTCCTTCTCTCTACCATCCTTTCCTTCTTTGGCTTCCCTTCAAATCCATAGGACTCTGAGAATTCTATACTTATCTTATCAACACATGATACTATTTCTTCATATGATGATAATACGTGGGAGACTATTTCCCATCTAAATTCTAGCTTATGACTATGAAATATATGATCCTTCTTACTCTTTGGATCATGCATATTGTTGGAGTTCTCATTCCTTCTGTTGGGAGCCATTTCAAAACAATGTCATAAACTAGATCAGTTTATGAAAAAAATACATAATTCTATACTTGTAAAACACTTAACATAAATTGAACTATTTTTGAATATAATCCATAATCATAAAAATGTTTTCTTTGAGGAACTATATACTCATAAACCCTTCATAATGGTTTCTAATGTAATTGAGAATTATCCTAAGCATATCCCCCGAGAGTGTCGTAAAAAAGAGTGCAGCAACGCCCGTTGTCATGCACCAATTCCAATTCGAGTCTAGCTCAAAGCGCTGTTTTTGGGTTTTACCCCTAGGTACATCTATTCCAGAGCCGCCTCTACCTGCTCATATCCAGACAGAGATTTATTGCTCAGAAAACTCACAAAATCTCTACAATACCAAAATTATAGGAAGTTCTTCTATACTAATCCTCAAAGTCCATCTTAGGTCTATGTGCTCTAATCAGAGTTTATATAAATCTAGATTCCAAGGTTTGTACTAAACTTTCTCTGATACCAACTGTAATGCCCCGAACCCAGTTGTCCAGAGTCAGTGAATTAGTACATAACATTGTCATGATCACAAGAAAGATCAAGTCTCGAAAGACCGACTAGTTTAGTTTCCTTGGAATAACAAGATACATTCATAAAGTTTACATTACATCATAAAGTGAAAACTACTACAACAACATCTTGTCTTAATATCCCCCCATATTATCCCTACAGGTCATTCATAAATTACTTCTTCACATCCTGGAAAAAATAAAACATTGAAAGGGGTGATCTTAGATGCTCAGTAAGGATAAACATATAGCGGAAACATTCATAAATAAGCATAAATATTTAAGGAAATTTATAGCTAAAACAAAAGCCTTTTAAACATGAACTTCACCATAATATGGAAAAGATTAAATGAAATAATTCCATTTACTTATTCACATGGATATTCTACTAGTCTAATAATCACATGCAATATAAATAACAACTTTCATAATGATGGAATGCATAATGCCAGACTATCATAACCACGTAGCCAAGGCCTCGTGCCAAGACTATAAATAAGATGTTTTCAAGGCCTCGTGCCAAGACACTAGTTGGTCTCATGAGACCTACCGATGCATCGAGGATCTATAGCGGGATCCACCTGTCACATACTAAGTCCAACGCATTCCTCATATGAATAGGTTTAAACATAACATAAACATTCGTATTAAAACTAGCATACGAAATGTCAATACTTTCTCCATAAACCATGAATGGTATAAAAATAGAATATCCATAGTCAAACATATCACAAAACCTTCAATAAAATATGGAAGTTTTGTATCATAATAAATCAACTTCAAATAAGCTTAAAATCCATCAATGGATGTTGACATAGAAGAAATAAAATCTATTTGATAGAAATCTCTCTTTTTTGAAATAATTTAAAAGTTACACATTTATCAAAGAAGTAATTTAAAAGAGATTTTTGAATCAAAGTGTCCCATACCACTTTGAAACTTTTGAAATGGAATATCATTTAAAAACATTCATGTCCATATAAATAAATCCTTAAAATCATTTTGGAAACAAGGACATTAATTAAAAAGATTTAGAAAGATAAATCTTTAAAACATTTAAAATTCAGATCTTGAAAAAGAGTACCGTTCACAAATTCTTAAAATATTCATTTTGAAATCATTTAAAGGTAACATAATTATAAAATAAAACCTTTACATTAAAAATATTCTTATGAGCTTGTAAGGGAAGCTTCGAAGATTTTACAATGGTGAAAAATAGCCGCACCCGCCGTATAAGTTAAAAAAAAGACATCCTTAATTTTTGTCAAAAAGGTTAAAAGGACTTTGTTTGGAAAGTGAAGTAAATATTCCTTTAAAAACATCTGATAAAAAGTCAAAAAAGGTTATAAATGACTTTAACCCATATTCTGTAAAATCGTAAGAATGTTTTGAAATAAATTTTTAAGAAACATGGATGTGGATGATAAATAGGACCCAGAAGATAATCATATATAAACATCCTCGGATAATGAAGAGATTGTGAAATAACCCTTAACTTGTAAATTACTTGGTTTAAGGTAGGTAATCATCCTGTATAATGGTGAAATAATTGTTATTAAATTATATAATAATCATATAAATTAATATGATATCATATATGGTCCTTTAACATTGATTTGTTAATAATATCTTAGTATTATCGTTGTTTCGGGTGTTAACTTACTCATTTTCTATTATATGTTTTGTTACGTAAGCGGTGTTTGTTATGTATAGGTTGTATCTTATTCATATCCAGAATTATATTAAGTCTTTAAACATTATTTTTAATCATTAAATGAGAATTAGTCTTGAATGGATACGATGGGGAATGAATCTCATCGCGTTCGTGGAGATGGTAGTCCGTACGTACGCACGAGCGACAATATCATTATTTTGATATTAAAATAATATATAATTGGATGGTATATAATATATAGACAATAATTATCATGTTATATTTATTATTTACATGAATTACACATCATTATTATACCCATCTAAATAATAATATATTGAATAATAATTACACCACAACGTGGAGACGGTAAGTCGTACGTACGCACATATGGTGACATGTCATTCAAAGGATGGATAGAATACTGAATATTGTTGTACCATATTTATAATAATATCACATTATATAGGAGATACTTCAGTTATTATTTTATAATGGAAATAACAAAGATAGAAAAAGTTGAAGAAGAAATGAACTTGAAAAATGGTGGTGAAAACATTACATCTTCTTCGGGTTTTTCATTTTGATTTGATCAAAAGGGATCCTTAGGTTGGATTTATGATCAAAATAAGGCCTCTAGGTTGAATTGAGGGAAGTTTATAGAGTATTTGGGTATGGTTTGGTGGAACCAAAAGGCTTTTAAAGTGTGAAGAATTGGTTATAAGTGGTGTCCTTTTATAAGGGGGAGGAGGGGCACCTTAGGAAAATCTAGAAATATTATTTTATAATATATTCATATTCAGTTTATAAAGGCACAAAAGTATATTATTTAATGGTTAAGGTGGGTATGGGTCAAAAACCACTCATCCAATAGAATTTAGACAGGTTTGGGTCATTATATTAAACTTACATTTTAGTTTTAACTATTAGTTAATTAGTTTGACATTTATCATGTCACTTTGTATTTTTATATTATATAGTTAATAAACATACTATATACATCCAAATGACCCCCAAGTGGTCCATTAATGATAAATATATCATTATATAAGTCTCTTGGACAAACCTTAGATTTTTAGAACTTCAATATCAATTAATAATATAATATTTGTTTTAAAAACTCTTTAATGTCAATTTTGACACTATTGGGTATTTTGTTTTTGATAAATTTACAACAACATTATAACATCGAAAAAATTTATATAACCAGTCCTAATATTTCATAGTAACCTATAAAATTATTTGAATTCATAAAAAGATTCAAATTAAATTTATTTTGATATTTATAAGATCAATTATTTGATTCTTTCATTAATAAGAAAAATACTACATCATTATTGTGTCATAAAAAATATTAATTATTAAATTTATAAAAATTATAAATAAAATACCATTATGTATTAAATCTTTGTATATTTCTAATGAATATTTATAGTCTAAAATCCAACATATATTACCCTATGTAAAAATTGTTATTTCTAAAAGATATATTCTTATGTCGTTTCTGTATTTATTTTAACTTAATTAATATGATGTGTCATTATCACTTACAAGTGGCTCCATGGGATCCGAAAATCGACCCAAATATGCCTATGGATGGAAATGTATCAACCAATAGGGTTAGGACACGTTTTAAGATAATTTAGTATTATTATAACATTATTTTTTACCCTTATTTACCAGATTTACCCTTTAACCATGGTAAATAAAATATTTACCGAAGTAATTATTCAAAATGTATAAAAATAAAAGTTACATATTTAAAAAAATTTGACCTCCTGAATATAAATATGGAATCCATTTTTCTAAATTCAAAACATATAAGTGGTAGAAATTAATTTAAAATTAATTCCCGTTGTCGAACCAAAAAGCATTTTTTAACGAATAATAACGATCAAAAGATGGAAACTTTCTTATGTCCAGTGTAAATATGAAATTATGTCCAATGTCCAACATTGGATTAAATGGTAAAATTATAATCTAATTATACTTTAAAATCAGTCAAATTCATAATTTATCACTGTTAATTATTTCAATCAAAAAAGTTGTTTTTAATTAAAATTTAGTAATTTTCACTATTCATCAAAATATGAAAGTTATCAGAAAAGTACCAAAATTTCACCATAGGATAATTTAGATATTCCAAATCAAAAAATGAAGCCTATTTTACCAAATTAAAAACATAAAAGTTTCATTTATTAAATTAATTTCCGCTATCAAAACCAAAAGGCGTATTTTTAAGAAATAATAACTATCAAAAGTTTGACACTTGTTTAGGTCAATTTCAAAGTGAAATTACTTATAATAAAAATCATTGGAATAAATGGTAAAAATTTAATCTATTTTTACTTACATACCATTCAAATTTGTATAATTTAACAATATAAATTATTTTTATTAAAAAAGTTGTTTTCAGTGAAAATATAAAATTTTTCACTATTCACCCAAATTTAAAAGTTATCAGAAAAACACCAAAACATTATTGAAACTAAATTATTATGTCCCGATTCTAAATAATATGTTCATTTTGTCAAATTGAATATATAAAATTTTCAATTATTGGATATAAAAAAGCATTTCCATTTAAAGGCGGTAAAATTGCATTTTTTGAAAAATACTTCTTTTATTTGAAAAAATGAATTTTTTCTTAAATTATGTCTTAGAAACTCATAATATGGATTATAAAATTATAAGGATAATATAAAATTTAAAAATATGTTAATACTATTCCTAACCGCTTTTGAACGTCTAGTTTGGTGAGTAGTGGCGCATTTGAACTCAGTGTTGCATACAACACATGCTATTGTATTATTCAAAGAGAAGCGTACCATGGAAGATTGAGGTGTTACATAGTAATCTCATACAAGTGGATTCAAAAAGTTATAATTTAATAAATAAGATTATTTTGGTCAAAAAAACTAATATAATAAAATTATGAAAAAAGGTAAAGGTAATTTTATAGTCTTTAAACTATTATTTCTACTGGAAATTAATAGATTTACCCATAACTGTGGTAATTAAAAAATTACTTAATTTACTATTCAAATTAAAAACATAAAAGATACCTATTTAGAAAATTTTTACACACTGATTCTAAATATATCATAAAATTTTAAAAATACAAAATTTTTTTTTCCTGTAATTAATATAAAATTAATTCCTTTGATAGAGGGTGAAAATGAGTTTTTAAAGTGAAAATATACAAAAGATTGTAATATTTTAATATTCATATTTAATTTAAAATTGACTCCAATGACCTAAATTTTATGAAATGATATGAAATTAATGTAGATAAATTTTATTACTAATTAAAAATACAATTTAACAAAATAAAATATATAGATGAAAAAGTCATTTTCAATTAAAACGCAATATGTTATCACTATTCATCCAAACAAGAAACTTGTCAAAAAACCCAAAAATAAAACTAATATAATTTTTTTTATTAATATTTAAAATAAGATTTTTTTTTTCAAAATATAATATATTTATGTGTAAAAATTGAATTTAAAATAATATCTCCATTTAAAGGTCGTACAACTGGTTTTATAAAAATATAGATTTTTATATGTAATATTGTTTTTTTCCATATCATATTTTTATTAAATCGATTGGATGAATTTAAAAAATATTTCATTGAATATATATAATATGTATTTCATTAATATCATTGGCTAAGTATAATTAATTTAATTTATTAGGATAAACGATAATGTGAGTATAAAAAAGGATCATTATAAAAACATTTCCTCTATCTTTAGTTGGTTCATATATTAATTTATAATTAATTTTATCCAATGAATTAAAATATATATTTTCTTAAGATAGTTAATATTTTTCATAACCTTCGTCCATAAAACTAGTATATATCTTATTATATTAAATTATAATATTTTAATAAAATAATTTTATTTGATAAAACTCAGCCATGCGTGTAACGTAAGACAACTCAATGTTGTGTATAGCGTAAGATTATCATGGTGTTTCATATAAATAAAGACATCAAAAAATTTAATTTATTGTAAAATGAATATTGTATAATGTACTGGGTTGTTACACTCTCTCCACCTTAAATAAAATGTGTCCTCTCAATTTAAACTCGATCCCAATAGTCTGGGGTTGATATTTGAAAATAAACAGTTGTTGAAAACCCCACATCATAAAGAGGGTTAATAACACATCTTCATAATAATTGGGAAAAGGAAATGGAAATGTCATCCAAAAAATAGGCATTAGAGTATGAGAACATTAGCGATAACATGGATATAGAAAAGAAATATAATCATCATGTTCCGATGGAGGGTGATAGTGAACAAGTTTATGAGAAAGTTATTTACCACAAAACTATTAAATAGAGTTGTGAATAAAGGTCATTGATATCCTACAAATTGATGATAAAAGGACAACATTTTTATATACCCCTTTCACATACCGTAGATATTCTTTCACAATCTAAGAATATAAGTAAATATACATATTCATTATATTTATATATTCACAACCCAATCCTTATGCCTTGAACTATTTATTTTTATTTTTCAATAACATGATTCATCATTTGGGGTAGTAATATAATAATATCTAAAACTTCATCCAATGTTATATTTAGACCATTTTATAAATGGTTAACCCCATGACCATTCCATGTATTTTGATCCAATACATTAGAGTCAGTTACATGGCAGTGAGTAGTATCAAATTTTCATTATCCATATCATTCATCTCTTTATAAAAAATTATCAGATCAACAAAAAAACATATTAAGGCACAAATTTTCATCAAACATGCTTATAAAAAAAATATCAACTTGTAATTGAATAAATTTTCTAGGTTATCGATACCAATCAATACATGATTTTAAATCCTTGATGAAAAATTATTATGGTGCAATCGTTATACGTTGCATAATACTTATAACCAAGATATCATCAACAACATACATTTTAAAAATTATTCTAGGATCAAAATATAGAATAAAATAAATCATTCCACTTAAAATATATTAAAAATATATTGTTGACCTTGATCCATTATCTTCTTCTAAGGTATGTTCCATTGATGCATGGGGAATTTGTTTGAGTAGTGTCCCATCTCTTGGAAGCTGTAAAACTATATAAAATGGTTTTCCTTCTTCCAATTGCATTATATTCCAGGTGACCTTTCTCTATAAACATATAACATACTTCCAATCCTTTCATGTATTTCCCATTGTGATTCATTCTATAGTTATCACATGTGGGAAAATCTTTATTTCAATTATTCCCATTATCTGTTATTTTATCATCCTTTATATTCATCTCTTACATCCCTTTAAATCTATAAGATTTTTATAATCCATTCTATGTTTTTATAGCACAAAAACCGGTAACATAATATGATTAAATGTTTGAAAAACCATCTCCCTTCGGATATATGGATTAATAACTTCATATAAGTGATCAATCATTCAGTCTGCGTTTCTTATTAAATCTATAAAATACCTTGATAACCTATTAAAGGTATCTTTATACTCTAAAAAAATTTATTCCTCTTTTTTATTAAATCTGAAAAACTTTCTACTTACCTCAGTTTTATTCTCATAAGGGAATTATTTATTGATGAGTGAATCATTAAAAGTTCTCCATTCCATGAATTCATGTTCTTTTCCTCTCTAGGATTCATGATCAATGACTACCATTGATCCACATCACAATTTAGAGTATACACTTCATGTGTAACCTTTTCCTTTTCATCACATCCTAATTCCATAAATATATTCTCTCATGAATTAATCCATTTTTTAGATACCATTGGATATATAGTCCCACTAAAAGATTGAGGCCAATGTCCCATAAAGTAATCCAATATCAGAGAATCTCATTGTGGAATAGGTTTATCTGTATTGGAAAGGTCATGTGTAATAACTTGATTATGCTACCCTAGTATTTCCATACATTTCTCAATTAAAATAAAGTATATTGGATTTCTTAGCCGGGAAATATATACATTTTACATGATTATTGATACCATTCTCCCTATAAGCACCATTTCTAAATAATGGCATATAAAATATTAGCATATAAAATAATGAATTTTAAATCATTATTTATAACTCCAATTATGTTATAGAACTCAAAATAAATTAAAATTTTAGGCACCATAAATATAAAAATATTAGTCTTTGGGTTCGTTAGGTACATCATTAATTTTAAACCCACATAATGGATTATAATGAAAATGAAAAACATCCTAAGCCTATTCCCCAGGAGGGTCATACCAAGTGCATAATATTGAATGTTGTTGTTCACCAGATTACACTCATGTTTGGCACGATACACCTTTTCAGATTTTTTACCCCTATACTTATCTACACAAGAATCATGTCCACTTTTAGTATCCATACATGGCCATATTGATAGGAAAAACCTTATAATACCCACATTACCAAAATTCTTGGATTTTATTTTGTACTTATCCTCAATGTATATCTTTGGGTTATTTTCCAAAATCTATGTTTTCTAAATCTAGTATCAAAGAATGCTGCTAAACGTCCTCTGATACTAATTGTAACACCATAACTACAAAATACCATATCTAATCCATTATTTTTATAAATTGGAATAGATTCAAGATTAAAATCCAAATAAACCAAACTATTTAGCAATGTTTGAAAATGATATTACATACATGATACCCTTATTACCTTGGAAAATGAAATAAACCATCCAAAAATAAAATATTTTTATCCTTGTAACTCATTTAAAGGAATTCTCTTCGTAACATGGTGTAATGACACGAATCCCCCTGGTCCGGTACTTTTCCCAAATATTGATCCCATCAAATGGTTCCACCAAAACATTGGCACCGTGACGGTGGCACTGGTCATAGTGTAAACATGATGGGTGCACCAAGGAGGTCACACCGTCATGGTTTCTCACCGAAATGGTGGCACCACGACAGTGGAACCGTGACGATGGCACCGTGAGGGTGGCAACGTGACGGTCTCACACCGAAACGGTGCCACCACTTATTGTGGCACCATAACGGTAACACTGTGAATATGGCACCACTAATAGTGTCTCACCAAACTATTTCCCACCCTTGTTTCTTTTTCCATGTTCTGATACCGCAACGTAACTTTTGACATAAAAGTGTTTTTATACCACTTTAAAAGCCATTAAAATCCCAAAAATTATATCTAAAATCCCCCAAGAGTCTGGTGACCCTTGATATACCAAAATGTGTGCATTTTTTTCTTGGTCCCACACAATTTTTCTATATTTTCCTGTTCCTCCCCTATTACATGTTTTCCTCTAATTAAAATAATTACTTTAACTCAGAAATGTTATGGCCAACTCTCCGTTAAGAATTATTAAATAACAATTAATTCCATCATGTGTAACCATACAATGATGTAGTGAAACCACAATCTTTTTCTTAAGGTGTTCAAGAATTCATATCCCGTAACTCCAGGATGTTACCTTTTATTGAACCTGTATTCTTCCTTCTTATTAGCTAGTCTATTTTCCTTTCCTTTTGGCATTTGGTGCCCCCCTTGCTGAGTCCAGTGGCGCACCTATTCTGGAGCCTTTCCTACCCACTCTTAGATCCCCGAAGTTCCTCCCCTGAAAATCACACATCCCTAGTTCATGACGCATGGAGAAAAACATCAATCATTGATCATCCAGGTAGGGTTCTTCCATTGTCTCTCTTTTCTGTGTATCATGCGTGGTGGGTATGATAATGTTTTAATAGGGATGTATAAAACCATAACTCAATGAAGATAATAAATAGACTTTTAAATAATGACGGGGTTTGTTTGATGATGTAGATGTAATATTTTACCATTTATTATATATTTTAAATTGTATGGGCCTATGTCCACTGAAAATAAAGGCTGTTGGTGGTCCTTTCTTGAGCACTAATGAACCTATATTTTCTAGTTAATTCTGTGATGATTGAATGACCATATCATGGTAATTGGTTATTCACATAAACTCAGTTGTTTAAATGGACATCCAGTGAGAAAGTATCATTGTGTGATCACCTCAGTTAACCAATCAGAAATGAAGGAACTCAATGAATGGTTTGTTTGAATCTAGAAACTCGCTTGCTCTATCTTGGTAATATATGTGGTTGTTCTACTTTTTTCTTGCGGGGCGACATGGATGTGGATGGGATCCCCTGTTATGGTGAATTTGTTGGTTTGTGGATCTAAGGCCATGTGGGGTCGTATGGCGGGGTTTATTTTGGTTCCAGTACTTTGAGGGATCTCATGGATCCCTTTTGTTGTTTTGACTTACAAGATAATTGGGTGTGAATGTTTAAATTTATGCTTGATCTTTTTTCCTTATTTGGCATGTGGTTATTCTTATTAGTTGCCCGATACTGAATAATTATTTAAATGGAATCACTTGAATATAAAAATCAGAATAGGTTCAATGGGGAATTGTTTTTGGGAATGAGTTGTGACTTGGTTAAAGCTATTGTGCTTTTATGAATAATTAGTAACAAGGTTGTTTGTGTATGAGCTAGTGTCGGAACCCCTAGGTTGGGATGAGTGCTTATATATATAATTTAGTTATTAAATTTCTTATTCAAACCCCACCCATGTTGAGTGAATCATACCGAACACCCCCATTTCATGGGGGAGGGTGTTTTTTCCAACACTCTTATGAGTGTATGGTTATTAGCTCCTTTTCGAGTCATGAACCGTCCCCTGGGGTCCATGCCGTGACTACCCCAAGCCCACCTTCCATAGGCCTGGGGCTGGCGACTAGCACCAAAGGCGTAAATCCCTAAACTGGGAAGTCATTTCCTTTATAACTGAAAACACACCCAACAGAGTACACAACTGGATAGAAAACACTAAAGAAAAATGTATAACAAGAGAGTGTTGAAAAGTAAAGGGGCTATAAATATAAGCCCAACTGAATGTACAAGTAAAAATGAAAAGGAAAAAAATAACGGAAAGGTGTAAAGAAACTTTTGGATCATCCACCATAGATCCCACCTAAAGGGTAGGTACAGATAGCATCCTCAGCAATCCACGTCAGTCATTCTCCTCCGGGTACTGGCTCGTCATGAGGTCCACCTCTAGGTATCGTCCAGTCCTCGTACACTCAGCCTCGGTCAGTGCTGTCTGTCTTCTACATCCAACACAATGAGGTGAGGGCATAGCCCGTGTAGGGGTGAGTATAACAATACTTAGTAGGGACCTCGAGATACCCAAGATCTCACAAAATTCGACAAGGATAAACCATAGAGTATGAAATACACACATTGTCATTACTTATGTATATGCCCATACATATACCTATGTTGTTATGTAGCCCATCTAAATCATGAAGAAAACATAGAAGTCACCGACTCAGCTCTCACAGGTATACAACTTATGTAGAGAGATAGAGATGATATGATACAGCTACTGAATCATCTAAGCTGTCCAACCCACACAGGATCCAGGACCAACAATTAGAGCTGTCAGACCCACACAGGATCTAGGAATAGTAGTCGGAGTTGTTGGAGCCAAATAGGATCCAAGACCATCTATTTTGTCGAACCCATAAGGATACAGGAACAGAAGTCAGAACTGTCGGACCCATATAAGATTCAGGAATAGTAGTCTGAGCTTTCAAATACGTACAAGATCTAGGAATAGTCGTCAGTGCTGTTGAACCCACATAGGTTCTAGGAACAATCGTTAGTGTTGTTGAACTCACACAGGATCCAGGACTAGTCCTCAGTGCACAACTACCAGAAGGGTTCTGCACATAGCATGCTTGATTCTGGGAGAGCCTACTCCTCAAGCCAAGTTTCAATACATCATCTTCCACGAAGTCCCATGAATAAGTATCTCAATTGTCTGCCTCATCATAGGGGTCTCAATGCAATAGACAGCGCACCAATCAGACGCCCGGCCTATGAGTTATAAGATTTTTATTTTGGGGGCCCTCTTGGATTCGTGTATGATCCAATCTAACCGTATCTCAACATTACTCCAAACTCAAGTGGGGAATACTCAAATGGACCATCATGCTCCTAGGAAACTAGCACTGTAGACAGTTCATCAAAGGGTCGACCGATGCCAATGATATGACCAAAAGAAAGTAAAGGCCAGTAGTGTGCCCGGGTCATGTCCGACTCGGTCAGACCGACTCGGCCTATATTAGTCTGGCATGAACTGGTTTGAGTCGACCCAGTCAGACATGTTGGGTCTTACCCGACCCTTTGGGTGGGCTAGCCATTTAGGTTGGCCCAGCCCCCTGGGCCCTGCCCAGCAAGCCGTGTGGGAAGTTGGGCCTGAAGGTCACTGTGAGGGGCACAACTTGTCCTAGTGGGTGTGGCTGGTTCGGTTTGGCCAACGCAGTGTGGGGCGTAGTTTGGGAGGCTCGGCTAGGAGGTGTCTAGGCGGGCCGGTGCACCATGGTGCGGGCTAGCGCGGGCCAGCAGTATGGCTGGTTGCGTGAGATGCGCGGAGGCCGGCGCGGCCGGGGCTCGGCTCGACCGGGGCCAGTTCTGCCGGAGTGACACGCGGGCGGCGCGGGTTGTGCATCCCGCAGGAAGCACGATCTTTGTCGTCGTCACCTTCGTCATCTCATTGCTTCATCTCCATGCCGAGGATCATCTCAAACAAGAATTATGGAGGGGTCAGGACATGTTGGATTGGCCCGCACCCTCAAGGTTTAGGGTTGTCTCAATTGGCTCATCAAGAAAAGAAGATGAACAACAACTCACCCACAAACAACTTCTTTCCAACAATTAAAAAAGATATAAAAGGAATATCATCAACATGTAATAAACCCCCTACCTTTTATTCGTCGTTCATTGTTCATTGAAAGAGTCGGGGAAGTCTGTCATTGAAAATGTCTCACGATGGTTGATGATTTAAGGATGATGTTAAAGAAGGTCGGCACTGTTCGTTCTTCGTTCTATGTTGGGAGATGGGGTTCTTCATTGGAGAACTCTAATTCTCCCATGCTCTGCTCTCAAAATCTCCCACCAAATGATAATTTCCATGACAAAATTAATATTATTTTGTCTATTATTTTATATGTTGGCACGAAATTCAAATGGAGATTTAAATTAATTAGATATGCCCCAACTAATTAATGTGAAGGGTTGGCACAAATAAAATAAAGGGGAGTTTAAAGGATGACTTATATTAATTGGAGTTTGAGAGTTTCTCCACTTTAATGGGGAGTTTCATGGGGTTAAAAGTTCGGGTGTTCGCCACCTAATTTATCCTCACATGAGAGGTTGAGTTAGGGTGGGCCCCACCACCATAACCTCTCATGGGAGGTTAAGGTGTGGTGTCCCCACCTCCAACTTCCAAGAGGAGGCTTTGACCACCCAAAACTCACTTGGTGGCTCTAATAAAATATAGTGATGCACACTTTATTTTATTATTTTTCCATGAAAACCAAAAATCTATCATTTAAACTCAACCCACTTCCATTGAAGTGAATGTCTCCTTAGGCAAATACTGGCATTGTGAGTTCAACAGTTCCCTCAGATTTCAATTCCGAGCATTGATTCAAATGTTATAAAACCCCGCTCGTATGTTTACTGAACGTACCCAAACAAAACATCAGAAATTAATTCCAAGCACACCAGGTCTCAGAATCAAGCTCCATCAATTTTTGAGGACTTGCAAAATTCCCAATGTATTTAAAAAAAATTTCCATGGAAATTTCGGGTCTTTACATTCACCCCACCTTAGGAAATACGTCCCCGTAAGCTAAAACTCGAACTAAGGGAACATGTGGGGGTACTGAGCATGCATCTGAGCCTCACACTCCCATTTTCTCTCCTGGAGGTTCTTGTGCTTCCAGTGAACGCGCACCAGAGGTATCGACCGTCCACGTAGGGCCCACTCCTGTCAATCCTAAATCTCCAATGGAACCTCTGTAACAGTCGCCCCATATTCGACATCCATCTCACCATTATCGATGACGTGAGAAGGGTCATGCACGTATCTCCTCAGTTGAGATACGTGGAAGAAATCGTGTTCCCAGTGCAGCTGAGGTGGAAGTGCTAAGCGATAAGCCACCCCGCCAACTCTGCTGAGGACCTAAAAAGGTCAGATGAATATAAGATATAACTTTATGCCTTGGCCAAATCTCCGTAGACCACATCGAGGTGAGACCCGTAGAAAGACGTTGTTTCCATCCTCGAACTCCAGAGTTCTCCGTCTCCTGTCGGCATTCAACTTCTGCCTGCTTTGTATAGTCTTCATCTGCTCCTGGATGATCTGTACCTTCTTCATGGAAGCTCGTACCATATCTGGTCCCACTAGTGCTGACTCCCCTGGGTTTGTCCAACACAGTGGTGATTTGCATGGTCAACCATACAAGGCCTCAAAAGCCGCCATTACTATGGTGTAGTGATATCTGTTGTTGTAGGAAAACTCCACCAAGGGTAAGTGATTTTACTAGCGACGACCGAAGTCGTGGACACATGCATGGAGCATGTCCTCGAGGATCTTAATGGTCCGCTCGGTCTGACCATCTGTCTAAGGATGGAAGGTGGTGTTCAATTGAAGCTGTGTCCCGAAAGCCTTCTACAACCACTACTATAGACGAGAAGTAAACCATTCATCATAATAAGAGACTATCGTCGAGGTTATACCATGTAAACGCACAATATCCTACACATAGGGGCATCCCAAGCTCTTAACTGAACCCCGATCTCTGATCGGTAGGAAGTGGGATGACCTGGTTAGTCGGTCGACGATCACCTATAACGAATCCTAACTTCTAGATGTATGTGGAAGCCCCATCATGAAATATAGGGATATCCCATCCCACTTCCACTCTGGAACCTCTAAAATCTGATCCAAGACTACTGGTACCTGATGCTCCGCATTCACATGCTGCCAAGTGAGGCATCGAGAGACAAACTCTGCTACTGCCTTCTTCATACCATGCCACCAGTGCTATCATCTGAGGTCTGGGTACATTTTTTCCACTCCTGGATCTACCTCTAGAGGGAAGTGTTGAACTACCTCAACTCTTCCTCCTGAAGTGCCATTGGTACCAAGGTATGTCCTATGACGAGGATGACGTGCTCTCCACCTTCAAAAAATCCATCAGGTGCCTACCCTATAGATATCTGAGCACATCGTGTCTCGTAGTCAGTTTCCCCATGCTATGATTCCCTGACTCGTTGATGGACTTGGGGAGTGACCATAAGAGACTATTGGAAATCTGATCCATCTCTATCCATAATGGATATCTGCAAAGTAGCCAGCTGCTCTATCGCCTCACCTAGCAACAATATACCAGATCTCCTACTGAGAGCATCTGCTACAACGTTCCCCTTCCCAGGAGTATAGAATATCTCTATTTCATAGTCCTAGAGGAAGTTAAGCCATCAACACTATCTCAGGTTACATTCCTTTGGAGAGAAGATATACGTGAGACTCTTGTGATCAGAGTATAGGGTAAAACGTTCACCCATCAGATAGTGTCACCACATCTTCAAGTCAAAGTCCACTATTGATAACACTAGGTCATGGGTAGCATAGTTCTACTCATGCTGTCTCAGAAGCTGAGAACCATAGGTAATCACTGCTCTCTGCTGCATCAAGACACACCCGAGTTCAGTCCCTGATGTGTCGCAGTAGACTATGTCCCCTACACCTTCCTTTGGAAGCCTCAAGATGGGGGCACTAGTTAGCCTCTGCCTCAACACCTGAAAGCTCTATTGGCATCTCTCCGACCACACAAAGGGTTTCCCCATATTTTTCAAGGATGATAGTGGTGTGGAAACTCTAGAGAAATATAGAATGATCCTCCGATAGTACCCAGCCAAACCCAGGAAACTCCGTTCCTTCGTCACACACCTGGGTGGCTCCCAAGAAAGTACCACCTCAATATTCACTGCATCTACTGAAAATCTAGCCTCTGGGATGAGGTGACCTAGAAAGTGAACCTCTTGGATCCAAAACTAGCACTTCGAGAGCTTAACATATAGCTGGTTCTCACGAAGTGTGTTCAGTACTACCTGAATATGGTAGGCATGCTCCTCCTTAGTAGTCGAGTAGATCAGAATTTCTTCGGTGAGGACTACGACAATGAAATAGAGGTATGGATGGAAGACCCTATTAATGAGTCCCATGAACAATGCTGGAGCATTGGTTACACCGAAGGGCATAACCAAGAACTCATAATGGTCATACCAACACCTGAAGTTCGTCTGCTGCACATCCTCATCTCAAACTCCGAGTTGGTGATAGCCTAATCTGAGGTCTATCTTCGAGAACCATTGTGCTCCCTTCATCTGATCAAATAGGTCATCAATCCCCAGGAGTGGGTACTTTTTCTTCACGGTCACCTGGTTTAGGCGACGGTAGTCAACACAAAGCCTCAAGATCTCTTCTGCCTTCTTGGAAAATAGAGTCGATGCTGCCCAAGGAGAAACACTGGGCCGGATGAATCCCATCCCATGCATGTCCTCCGACATTACCCATAGCTCGCGATGTTCCACGGGATCCATCTGATATGCTAGATAGGATATTTGTGCTATCCCATGGTATAGTTCAATATAAAATTCCACCTCTCTATGAGAAGGTAGATCAGGGACATCGTCAGGGAAAACATCCGCGTACTGGTCCACCACTACATGATAGCTCAGACTCTCCAAATCTATCACTCTGAGAGTAAGGCAGGCCAACTAATGAGTGACCGGCTGCACCCTCCTTCAAGTAAGTCCATCCTGTGCTGCAAAGGCTCCCTTATTGCCGATGAAGGTGAACCTAGTCCCATCTGTGCAGATACACCAAACTTTGTGCCTAATACAGTCGATCTAAGCATGGACTGTAGATAACTAGTCCATAGCCAAGATGACATCGTAAGGCCTCGACACAACTACGAGGAGATCCCAACCAAAGATATCCCCTCCTAGAGAAATCTCACACTGCCGACACCAGTGTGTGATCATCAGGTCTACTCTCGGAGGAGTCTCTAGTTGTAAGGATTGAGCCAACGGCTCCGTCAGAATCTCCGAGATCTGAACGAGGGTATTGTCAATTAAAGAGTGACTAGAACCTGTGTCTATAAGTACTATAGCTAAGGTGGAGTAGACAAAGATCATACCTTGAATCATCTCTATAGTTTCATTATCATAAGCCTCAGCTACTTGGAGATGAACTCTCCCATGTCCACCTACTCTCTACGGTCAGGGTAGATCTCCTGGTGGTGGTGGTGGTAACTCCACGTAAGGTTGTCCACCACCAACTACACGACCAGCCCCTATACCAAGTCTACCTGTGCCCTGCAGATCTCCTCAATCGAACCTCTACCTCTTCCTGGGAGGTTACTCAACTATTTCTTGATCATCTGTATGGCGGGTTGGACAGTCACGACCCATGTGACCATGCCCGCTGCATGTGAAACACTGCCTCTTCCTTGAACAAATGGATCTGCCTCGTGTGACTTGCACAACCGAACCTGAGTCCTGAGGTCGTCCACCAGATGGTCTGATCCTCTTGAACCTCTGTGACATCTCTCTCCTGTCAGCTGCAGAAGAATCCGCTACATGATGCTTGGTGGTGGGTCTCACAGCCAGTGACTTCTCATCAAGGAAACTCTCCACTAAGAGGTCTTGATCCAACACCCTCGCCTACGTCAGGATGCTGAGGGAGATCATTGAAGCCCTGATCTTTTTCATGAGCCTTTGCTTGAAATTCAAGGCCCTGAAGAATGGGTCATGCACCATATATGTGTAGTATCATGATAGTTCGGTGAACCCCACTGAGTATTGTACCACCGTTATGCTCCCCTGCTCTAGATGTAGAAGCTCCAGTATCTGTACCGCATGTATGGTGGCTATGACGAACTCCCCCAGAAACATGATCTCGAACATTGCCTAGATAAGTTTAGATTTGTCATGCACATGGAGAATCAATCTCCACCATATGCCAACTGCTTCCAGAAGAAGACTCGTGGAAAGGATCATCATAAGGTCAGCAAGTGTACCTACTAGTCTAAAGACTCTCACCACAACATCCAGTCAATCCTTGGCTACCTGCGGGTCCATCTAACCCCAGAACCTAGGCAGATTCTAGCACAGGAACTCGTGCAATATGCTCAAGTGGCGTCCACTCTCTACTGCCGGGTCTGGTGGTATCGGTGTCCCAATGGGTAGTGGTACCACTGGTGCCTCCGATATGATAGGGCCCTGCACTGAGGCCACATCGCTCGATGGGATGCCATCTTGTACAAAGCCTGGAACCCTGGATGGCTATCTGTGTGGGGGAATCCTGTAAAAGAATAGGTGTGCCATGGTCAATAAGTTATAATAGGTGATCTGACTCAAAGATATCCCTATGAAATATTTTGAAACACACATGTAATCAGTGTTTTCATGCACTGAGTCAGAAATCAGAAGTCAGGGTCCGGGTGTATGGATGCGTCGGCCGCCGTACCAACACTGGACTCCCTGAACTAAAACCACACTCAATACCCTTAACACTATTGCTTCATAGAAAAGATCAGAGTCATAAGTTCTATAGTATAATTGAATCCACTGATACCAATTTTTCCTGACCCATCCCCAGGGGACCGTGCCGTGACTAACCCAAGCCCACGTTCCATAGGCCAGGGGCTAGCGACTAGCAGAAAAGGCATAAATCCCTAAAATGGGAAGGCATTTCAATTATAACTGAAAATACACACAACGATGTACACAACAAGATACTAAAAAATATGTAAAATTGTATAACAAGAGATTGCTGAAAAGTAAATGGGCTGGAAATACAAGCCTATCTAAAAGTACAAGTACAACTAAAAAGAACAAAAACAACTGAAAGGTGAAAAGAAGCCCCTAGATTATCCACCACGAATCCCACAAGAAGGGTAGGTACAGATAGCCTCCTCAATACTCCACGCCCGTCAGTCTCTGCCGGGTACCAACTCATCATGAGGTCCACCTCTGGGTACCATCCAGTCCTTGTACACTCAGACTCGATCAATGTTGTCCATCGTCTACATCCAACAAAATGAGGTGTGGGAATTTCCCGTGTATGGGTGAGTATAATAATACCCAGAAAGGACCCTGAGACCCTCATGTTCTCAAAAAATTCAACAAGGATAAACCACAAAGTATGAAATCAACTGATAATCATTACATAGGTATATGCCCATACATATACCTAAGTTATCAAGTAACCAATCTCAATCATGGGGAAAAAAAGAAGTCACTGACTGAGATCACACAAGTATACAACATATGTAGAGAGGTAGAGATGATCAGATATAGTCACTAAATCATCTAAGTTGTTGGACCCACATAGGATCCAGGACCAGCAGTTAGAACTATTGGTCCCACACAGGATCCAGGAATAGTAGTCGGAGCTGTCAGACCGACATAGGATCCAATACCAGATATTCTGTCGAACCCACACAGGATCTAAGAACAGAGGTCATAACTATCGGACCCACACATGATCCGGAAATAGTAGTCAGAGCTGTCAAATCTGTACGGGATCCTGGAATAGTTGTCAGTGCTACCGAACCCACACATGATCCATGAACAGCCATTAGTGGTGTTGAACCCACAGAGGATCTAGGAATAGTCGTCAGTGCTGTCGATCCCACACAGGATCCCGGAACAGTCGTCAGTGCAAAGCCAGCCACATGGTTCCTCTCTAAGCATTCTTGATTTTGGGAGAGTCTGCTCCTCAATCCAAGTGTCGATACATCAACTTCCACGAAGTCCCAAGATGAAGTATCTCCATGGTCTGCCACATCATAGATGTCTCAACCCAATAAACGACACATTAACAGATGTACGGTTTGTGATTTATAAGCTTTTTAGTACTGGGGGCCCAATTGGATTCCTGTACGATCCAACCTGACTGTATCTCAACATTACCCCGAACTCCAAGGGGTATACTCAAAGGGACTATCGTGCTCCTAGAAAACCAGCGCCATTGATGGTTCGTCAAACGGTTGACCAGGGCCAAATATATGGCCAAAAGAATGTAACGGCCATTAGTGGGCCCGGCTCTTGTCCGACCCGGTCGGACTGACTTGGCCCATCTTAGTCTGGGCCGACCCAGTCTGGGTTGACCCTGCCAGACCTGTTGGGTCTGGCTTGGCCCATTGGTTGGGCCAGCCTATTAGGTTTGGCATGGCCCACTGGGCCCAGCCCAGCTGGCCGTGTGGGTATTTCGGACCGAAGGTCACTGTGAGGGGCACGACTCAGCCAAGAGGGCGCGGATGGTTCGGTTCAGCCAGTACCGCGAGGGGCACTGTTCGGGCAGCTCAACCCTAGAGGCCGAGCCGGTTCAGCTAGTGGCGCCTCTTGGGGGGGCACAGGCCAGCTCTGGAGGCTGGTGCGGCTAGGCCGGTCAGGCCGAGTGGCGGCCTAGGTAGGGGGGTGGCCTGGGCAGGCCGAGGGGCGGTCGGGGCAGGCCGGTTGTGTGTTCAGGCAGGCCGGGAGATAGGCCGGTCAGGCTGACTGGGAAGCCGGGAGGGCACCAGGAAGGCCGACAGGTGCCTGGAAGGAAGCCAGGTAGGGCAAGGACAGGCGGGCCGGTGGCCGGGAGGTGGACGAGCATGCCTATTTGGTGCGGCATGGGCTGGCATGGGCTGGTGGTGCGGTCAGGTGCGCGATACGCACGGTGGCCAGCCTGCCCGGGGTACGGCCCGGTCGGGGCCAGTGCGGCCGGAGAACTACGAGGGCAGCGCGGGTTGCGGAGGTCAAGAGAAGCACAACCTTTTTCGTCACCACCGTCGTCATCTTGTTGCTTTGTCTCCATGCCAAGGATCATCTCAAACAAGAACAGAAGATGGGTTGGGCCATGTTGGTTTGGCCCTCACCCTCCGTGTTTAGTGTGGCATCAATTGGATCATCATGAAAAGAAGATGAACAACAACTCACCTGCAGAAAATTCCTTTCCAACCATCAAAGAAGATAGAAAACGAATATCATCAACATGTAATAAAATCCCTTCCTTTGATTAATTGTTCATCATTCATTGGCGGAGTCACGGAAGTCAGTCGTCGAAGATGTCTCATGACGGTTGAAGCTTTGAGGAAGAAGTTGAATAAGGTTGACATTCTTCATTATTTTTTTTCATTGGGAGATGGGATTCTTCATTGGATAACTCTAATTCTCCCTAGATCTCCTCTCAAAATCACCCACCAAATGAGAATTGCCAAACCAAAAATAAAATTAGTTTGTCTGTTATTTTAGATGTTTGCACGAAATTCATATGGAGAATTACATTAATTAGATAGGTGACACCTAAT
Source organism: Viscum album (assembly GCA_963277665.1). Taxonomy (NCBI): domain Eukaryota; kingdom Viridiplantae; phylum Streptophyta; class Magnoliopsida; order Santalales; family Viscaceae; genus Viscum; species Viscum album. Next base: position 691,458,317 of record OY728161.1, on the reverse strand, counting down.
TAATGTGAAGGGTTGGAAGAAATTAAATAAAGGAGAGTTGAATAAGCTCCCCTATATTAATTGGAGCTTGAGAGTTTCTCCACTTTAACGTAGAGTTTCAAGGGGTTAAAAGCCTGGGAGGTCCCCACATCATTTATCCTCAAATGAGAGGTTTAGTTTGGGTGTCCCCCACCACCATAACTTCTCATGGGAGGTTTAGGTGTGGTGGTTCCACCTCCAACATCGAAGAGGAGGTTTTAACCACCCAACACTCACATATAAACTCAATTAAAATAAAGTGATGCACACATTATTTTTTTATTTTTCCATGAAAACCCAAAATCTATCTTTTAAACTCGACCCACTGTCATCAATGTGAAAGTCTCCTTAAGAGAATACCGGAGCTGCGAGTTCAACGGTGCCCTCATATTTCAATTCCAAGCACCTGTTCAAAAGTTATAAAATCCCGCTTGTACGCTTACTGAATGTACCTGAACAAAACTTCAGAAATTGATTTCGGGCACACCGGGGCTCAGAATAAAGTGCCATCAATTTTTTCGGACTCATAAAATCCCCATGTATTTAAGAAAACAATTTCCATAGAAATTCTGGGTCTTTATATTTCTACTCCCTTTCCTGAGTATCCCAAGACTATTTGGGTTGGTTGTGAAGGCTTGAGATCCATTATAGCCCATGATTCTTCAGGCATGGTACGTTGTGGTGGCTGGCCCAACTGTGTGTGGGAAGGTTCTTTCCCAAGTGAATTGGGGATGATGCACATGTGTCTTCGGGCCTGTCGGTAGTTTTTTGGGTTGAGGTGTCTTCAGGCATGGCGATAATTTTTCTCACTACTAGAAAACTGGTCTATACCCACAGTTTTGAAAAACACCATGGGTATAGGGTACCCCTATACCCACGGTTTTCCATAACTGTGGGTATAGGAATAGTATGTGAAACTACACCCACGGTTGGGCTAAAAACCATGGGTATAGTTGTCTTTCAAGACCTATACCCGTGGTTTTAGAGAAAACCGTGGGTATAGGGTATTTCCAGAAGACCACTACCGACGGTTCATCAAAACCGTGGGTATTGGGCATTTATTTGAAGACGTATACCCACGGTTCTCTAGAAACGTGGGTATAGCTTTCCTACGTTATGGTGGGATGATAAAATTAGGCGGGACACAGATAAAATTTAGAGGGAAGGAATTTTTTCATGATTTATATTAATATATTTACATAAATATAAATACTTGTTCTCAAAAATTATTTATCGTGGTTGGTAAACATATTTCAACCGGTGTTATAGGTCGCGGGTTCAAATCTCGCTGCCCGCTCTTTTGAATTTTAATTCCTGACATAAATAATATTAATATATATACAGTAATATATATATATACATAACAACAAAAAATTCCAGGTTGGTTGGTCCGTTGGGGCGGTGCGCCCCAGAGCTTCTGCGTGAAGCATGGGTTCGAATCCCATCACCCGTGTTTTTGAATTTTAATTTCCCATGTATATTATATTAATTTATATATGGTGATATATGTATACACAGAAATATAAAATCGTAGGTCGGTTGGTCCCCTGATGTTGCGCGCCCTTGAGCTTTTGCGTTAAGCGCAGGTTCAAATCCACCCTGCAGTGAAATGTTTTAATTTAAAAAATACCCCATGGTTTCAAAACCGTGGGTCTGTTGGGTGCCACACTGGAGCTGGTGTTCTACACTTTGACTCAGCCTATACCCGCGGTTGAGGAGAACCGTGGGTATAGGCTGATACCCCTATATCGATGTCATTCCAGCCCATGGTTTTGGGGGATATACCCACGGTTTTGAACCATGGGTATATGACGTTTTTCCAGTAGTGTCCAACCCAGGTGTCTGCGAGCGTGGTTACATGTGGTTGTGGCCCAATTTTTTTTGGGTGGGATGTGTGGTTATGGTATCCTAGGTGTTTGCGGGTGGGGTATGACAGTGGGACTGTGGAGAAAATGGTGAGGACAGTATGAAGAGTAAGATGACTTCAATAAATAGTTGTAACGTGGTGTGGGGTATCCAAACATAGACGTGTTATTACTATTACTTTACTTGACTTGTTTTATTTGGATAGTGTTCCTTGGTTAGGTTTCAGGGGATAGTTTCCTTACTAAGTGCTTGGGTTATCTCCTTTTCTCATGGGGCAGTAGAATTCCTCCCCACTTGTGCCCGAGAGCTTTTGGTTTTTCCTACTATGTATACCTATATACTCACCATACATATATAAAATTGCTTTTAGGTTACCACAAGGACATCGTGGACCGTGCGAGACCATACTAGTTCAGATGTTGGGACATTTTCTTATGTTATTTTACTTTTCTTTGTTACTTCCCCTAGAAGTTTTCTTGTACATTTAGCACATATTATTGGAAAATTCATATGGGAATTGATTGTTTTGTCTTTACTTTTACTTTGACTTTTGGTGTTGTTTGGGATTTACTATCTAATCTCTTGATCCTAGAAAATTAAAGGGGTAATGCATGCCTTATTAAATGTGATTCTTTACCATTGGTTCTTGTCTCCAATCTGAAGCCTATTGATTGTGGGTATCATGGGTCATTATAGCTCCTTCAACATGAGGAAGGAAGGGTATGGAAATCTAATGTCCCTTCCCTCATCTCTATGAAGGAAGGTCGTAAGAGAATGGTATCAGATCGAGGTTGGAAGATAGGTTGGAGTTCGGAGTTATGCATGGTGAGGATTGCATGGGATGGTAGGGAAATAACATTAGGCATTCTATGCATGTGAAATAGGCTAGGGAAACCGGGTAGGACATGGGATTTTAGGGCCCCCTGTGATCCGATGCAAGGAATCTGGGCCTACCAAATGACCATGTGAGGCTACACTGATTTCATGGTAGAGACCCTAGGAAGGGTACATGCATCATAATGACTTGTTTTATTGTGTGTCTTGGATATTTTGGGGATTTAAAATTAATTGAAAGTATAAGAAAAACAATTAAAAGCAATATTTTACACAACTCAGGCTTAGGAATTCCTTTTTTACCTTGTAGATATGGCTCCCAGATTATGACCATGAGTAGTGCGGGTGATCGAGGCCTAGGAGGCTGATTTAGCTAATTAGTAGAGGGATGATCGAGAGGAGGAGGATGACCATTGGAAGAATACACTTCGTTCCTTTCAGCGACAGACCATCGGGATGTACAAGGGAATCATCTCAGACATGGAGATAAAGAGCTGGCTTGAGGAGATGGTGATAGCTTTCATCTTGATCTAGGATCCGAGGGAATATCGAGTTTCTCTTGTTGTAAGAGAAATGCGGGGAGCAGTGCGTTAGTGGTGGCCGCACGTCCTTGGGGGGAAGAGGGAGGCTGGCGTTTCATGAAATGACTTTGAGAGGGAGTTCCAGGCAGAATTCCTCTCTTCCAAGATGATGTATAAGAAGATGTAGGAGCTACTCTCCCTACAACAGGGGAGAATGTTTGTGAGAGAGTTGGGGATCATGTTCATGGATCTTCATCCCTTTGAACCAGACCTCTTAACGAATGAGGAGTCTCGAGCGAGATGTTTAGAGGTGGAACTCTAACATTTTCTTCAGTATTCTGTTACTCCCTTCACTCTACTGAAAAACTTGCAGGTCTAGAAGAAGGATGAAGTGGTGTAGATGATTTTCATGCTAGGAGGTGTGCCCCGAGAAGGGATCCAATTGGGCTCGTCCAAGGGGAAGGCCATCAACTGTAGGCCTCCATCATCAGGGCCTTCCAGGATTTGGCCAGTGGGCAGCAGGCCCCATAAATTCCAGTTTTGATCTCCCGACCCTCTCCCTTTCTTTTTGGGCCCAGGAAGGAGATGTTTTATTTGTGGAAGATGTGGGCATCTCCAGATTCAGTGACTAGACCGCATGTCGTACAGTGGGGGTGAGAAGGTTCATTGGCTACCTCTGTAGTAGTAGTTTCCAGCCAGGCCCATTCAGCAACAGAAGTAGGGACAGTGAGCTCCTGCTCCTCTGAGAGAAGACATTGTAGGAGAGGGCTGGACTCAGGGCACTCCACAGGGACCATGACTAGGGCCTGGTCAAGGAGGTGGCTGACAACCGAGGGGAAGAAGAGCTGGGAATGGACAGTTGCACGTCATAGAGGCAGTAGTTCCAACAGGGCCATAAGTCATCCGAGGTACGATCAACATGTTTAGTACTCTTGTATGTGCCTTGTTGTATTCAGGAGCTTCACACTCCCTTTTTAAAACTAGTGTAGCCCTTAATTTGGGACTAGACGTAGAGAGACTTTTCATACCCCTAGTTTTGAGTGTGCTAGTTGAAGGTCCGAACTACATGTCTCGTGTTTGTTGAGGATATAAACTGATGTTGGGACCACATCAGTCCAATGGGGACCATCTTTTACTACATAAGAATCCGTATGATGTCATTCTAGGAATTGTATATCTGTTCTCTGTATGGGATGTTATCAACTGCTTCCAAAGAAGGATCATGTTTTAGGATATGGACAAACAACATGTGAATTTCATTTGTGAGTGGGGTTTCTAGGAGGGAAGCCAGTGAGTGGAGCCCCTTTCATTCCTTATTATCAGAGCTGTCATTGGAGTCATCTGACTTATGGATGGTGGAAGTCCTGTGGATCATCAGTGAATTCATGGAAATCTTCCATAATGGGGTGGGGACACTGCCCCCTCGACGTGATGTTGAGTTCATGATAGACTTGAAACCTGGTGCTCGTCCTATTTCATTGGATCCCACTATGATGTCACCATTAGAATTGCAGGAGTTATGAATTCAGATTGATGATCTAATGAAGAAGGGTTTTGTTCGACCAAGTATGTCACCATGGGTTTCTCCAGTCTGTTTCGCGAAGAAGGCAGATGGTGGTCTCAGGCTGTGCATATACTACCAGATATTGAATTAGGTAACGGTTAAGAATAGTTACCCTATCTTGGGGATAGATGAACTTTTTGACAAGTTCAAGGGGGTGTGGGTCGTTCTTCAAGATCGACCTGCAATCATCATATAACTAGTTGAGGGTGAATGAGGGTGAAATCATGAATACTTCCTTCAGGTGTAGATATGGGCACTTTGAGTTCGTGGTCATGACGTTTGGCATTATGAATGCACCATCCGTGTTTATTGGGCTCATGAAATCCGTCTTCCAGGAATATATAGACCGATTCGTAGTCGTGTTTACTGACGACAAAATAATCTACTCATGATTATAGGAGGATCACGCTGAGAATCACAGGATAGTTAGAGAGGTCCTCCGACAACACTAGATCTACAGAATGTTGTCCAAGGGAATATTCTAGACACGAGAGGTTCACATCCTTGGACATGTGGTGTCTGAGAAAGGAATAGTCATGGACCCATTGAAGGTCAAAGCGGTTGTTTATTTGGAAACACCCATGAAGATGGAAGAAGTTAGTAGATTCCTAGGTCTGGCAGTTTACTACTGGAGGTTCATGCCCAACATCTCCCGAGTTATAGCACCTTTTATAGCCTAGACCAAGAAAGTACAAACTTTTATATGGAGTGTGCAGTGCCATACAACCTTCAATTTTCTAAAGGGGAATATGGTTAGTGCCCCACTACTGAGGTTACCAGAAGAGGGGGTGACGTTTGAGGTGTTATGTGATGCTTAATGCCAAGGCTTGGGGTGTGTGATGATGCAGTAGTAGGGGTGATCTCTTTTTCATCTAGGCTGTTACATACCTATTAGCCTAACTATGCCACCCATTACTTGGAGCTCACAGTGGTTGTGTTTTCACTAATGTTGTATAGGGACTACCTCATTGGGGAACTCTTTGTGGTATTCACAGATCACAAGAGATTGAGGTATATCTTATCATAGCAAGAATTGAACTTACGACAACAGAGGTGGATGGAGTTAATTCGAGACTATGAATTTGAAATATCCTACACCTCAGGATTGGAGATCATGGTTGTTGATTCCTTGAGCAAGATGTCATAGTAAGATGTGGTTTGAGAATCGGAAAATTATTGGAAGGTGATGGAGGAGTTGGCTGGCCTACACCTGGATGTAAGTGTGGAGGATGATAGAAGCTATCTGTTCCATATGATAGTGTAGTCCCCTCTGTTGTAGCTGGAGTAGGTGTCCTAGTAGGTGGATTTAGAGGTTGATGTGATGTGTGATCATGTTATCCAGGGCAATGATCTGGGAGGATGGTCAAAAGATGGCCAGAACCGGATGGTGTTTCATGGAAATTTATTCATCCCAGTTGAAATGCATGGGAGAGTTCTTGGTGAGTTCGAAAAATCACCCCTGTTGGTTCATCCAAGAGCTTCCAAGATGTATCAGGGCTTGAGGGGTCAGTTTTTGTGGCCCCGGGAAAAGCGAACAGTGGTAGAGTTTTTGGTGAAGTGCCTTGTGTGTCAACAGGTGAAAGCTGAACACCACATCCTAGGGGGTTTATTACAACCTTTAATTGTCGTCGAGTGGATGTGGGATGACATCTTGATAGATTTTGTCACAGGACTACCTAGAGTTCAAGGGTGTTGTGATTCTATCTGGGTAGTTGTGGACCCGCTGATGAAATCAGCTCACTTCCTGGAAATAAACGAGTCAGGTACCATGGATTCCCTAACACATAGGTATGTTGACGTAGTGGTGCTGTTGCATGGAATTCCAAGTTCTATAGTCTCCGATATGGATACATGGTTTACCTCACATGTATGGAATGGATTGAAAAATTCTTTTAGCACCCAGATAAGCCTTAACACTTCTTTCCACCACCAGACAGATGGGCAGACAGAGCACACCATCCATACATTGGGGGATATTCTATGGGCATGTGTTTTGGACTTTCGGGGATCGTGGTTAGGACACATTTCTCTTGTAAATTTTTCCTACCACAATAGATCTCACTCTACCATTGGAATGTCTTCATTCGATGTCTTGTACGAGAGGCCATGGAACTCAACCATGTGTTGGGAAGAGGTCTGGAAAGCAGGTGCTCTTGGCTCAGAGGTTCTATAGAGCAGGACAGGGAAGGTTCATCTTATACAGGTGGGGATTAATGTGGATTATGACTGGAAAAAGTCAGATGACGATTATTGGAGTAGAACCTTGGAGTTAGAGGTCGAGGACAATGTGCCCTTGATTGTCTCCCATCGACATGGACAATGGAGATTCGGTATAGGTAGTAAGAATTATCCGAGGTTGTTCATACCATTCGAGGTGTTTCAGTGGGCCGGTAAAGTGAATTATCAGATAGCGATACCACCATCAATATTGAGTGTGCACAACATCTTCCATGTGTCTCAGATCCATCGATATCTATAAAATCATTCACACATCCTCGGTTGGGGAAGTATGGAAATCGAAGACGACATGACATTTGTAGAGCTACCAGTGATGATCGAGGATCGTGAGGAGAAGGTTCTTCATGGATGAACCATTCCCTCAGTTAGTTTGTTATGGAGGCATGGTGGCCTCGAGGAGAGTACCTGGGAATGGGAGGCACATACGCACTCCTAGTACCCAAAGGTATTTTGAGTTTTGTTCTATTTTTTGGTACTTAATTGAGATGAATTGCTTGACCCTGTTAACTAGGAGATGGTCGATATTCCTTATTCTCTGGATGTGTTTAATGGGTCCTGACAGTGGGGAGGGGAGGACCTGATCCCTAATTGAGACACATTAAAGTGGATGCGATTACACTCATACGGGTAAGTCAGTGCCACCTATAGCGGATAATTTCTTGACATGGGGAAAGGGGAACCCTAATCCATATGACTAGACAATTACACCATTATATGTTTGTGTGGTTACTTGAGGGAGAGGTATTTTTAGACTGTCGATGAGGTTTACTTTGGAGAGGTATCTTCGAGGTGGTTGTTCAGACCCCTTTCTTTTCTTCCTATTTATCCATGAATTCTTGCGGATGAGTATACATTGAGAGGAATCTAATGTAATGTATCAAACCATCCCAGTATAGTACATTTCCAAAACATCGGTCCCATCAAAGGGTTCCACTGAAACAGTGGCACCGTGACGGTGGCACCGTGGCAGTCACACCATCAAAATCGCTCACCGAATCAGTGGCACCATGAGGGTGCCACCGTGATAGTCACACACTGAAAAAGTGGAACCGTGAGGGTGGAACCATGACATTGGCACCATGACCATGGTACCACTGACGTTGTCTCACCGAAAGATGTCCCACCATTTTTTCTTTTTCCAACTTCTGCTCTCACAACGTATCTTTTGACGTAAAAGTATTTTTATACCCCTTTCAAAGGCATTAGAGGCTTATAAATGATATCTAAAATCACCCAACAGTCAGGCGACCCTTGAATTACCAAAAAATATAGCCTTTTCCTCAGTTCCATACCCTTTTTTTATATTTTCCAGTTCCACCCCTGTTACATGTTTTCCTCTAATTAAAGGAAATCCTTTAACAAAAGGGTGTTATGGACACCTCTCTGATGAGAATTATTAAATAAAATTTAATTCCATTGTGTATAAAAATCCATCTATGTGGTGAATCCACGATCTTTCTTTTAAATGTGTTCAAGATTTTATATCCCCTAACTCCAAGATCTTACCTTTTATCACATAAGTGTTCCTCTTTCTTCTAGACTAGTCTTCTTTCCTTTCCATGGTGAGTCTGGAGCCCCCCTTCCCAAGACTAGTGGTGCCCCTATAATGGAGCCTTTTCTACCCACCCTTGGATCCCAAGAGTTCCTACCCTACAAATCATGCATCCCCTGTTCTAGATGCATGTAGAAAAACTTCAATCATTGATCATCCATGTAGGGATCTTCTCTCGTCTCTCTTTATTGTGTATCATGTAGGGTTGGTATGCTAATGTTTCTACGTGGATAGATGAAACCAAACCATAATGAGGATAATAAATATACTTTTAATGAATGATGGGGTGTGTTTGATGATGTTGTTGTAATATTATATTAATTCTTATATATTGTAATTTGTATGGGCCTATGTCCACTAAAAATAACGACCATTGGTGGTCCTTTCTTGTACACTAATGAACCTCTATTTTCAAGTTAATTCTGAAATAATTGAATGGAAGTAACATGGAAATTGGATAATCATGTAAAATTGGTTGATTAGATGGATTTCCATTGAACAAGGATCCTTTTGTGATCACCTCTGTTTACCAAATGGGAAATAAGGAACTCAATGAATGGTGTGATTAAATCTTGAGACTCACTTTCTCGGTCTTTGTAATATGTGTGGTTTTTCTGCTCCATTCTTGTGGGGTGTCATGGATGGGGATGGGATCCCCTATTGTGGTGCAGTTGTTGGTTTGAGGATCTAAGGTTGTGTGGGGCCATATGGTGGGGCTTGGTTTGGTTCCAATATATTATGGGATCTCAAAGATCTATTTTTTTGTGACTTACAAGAGAACCGAGTGTGAATGTTTAAATTCTTTCTTGATCATTTTACCTTCTTTGGCTTGTGGATATGCCTGTTAGTTTCCTAGTAATGAAGAATTATTTAAAGGAAATCACTTCAATATAAAAACATGAATGTTTTCAATGGGGAACTGTTTTCTTGGGAATGGGTTGTGACTTGGTTGTGGCTGTTGTGCTTTATGAATGAATATCAACGAGGGTGTTTATGTATGGGCTAGTGTTGGAACCCTTAGGGCGTGTGTAACAGCCCGAGATTTTATGAAAAATATTCTTTTTTATTTTACTAATGTCTTGGGTTATACGCTACACCAAAAGGAGCTTGCACAACACTCATCCTTGACTTGCCTTGCATTACACGCAATCGCAACCTTCCTCGATAGCGTGTGTGGTACGTAATACTGAGTTTCACGAAACAATGATATGCTATTAAAATATTATTAAAACTAGCCGTTATGAATAGTAATAACCACTTTTTAAATTTTAGAAATTTTAACTCTCAAAATGGACTTCATTTTTGGATTCGGAGTATCGAATTTAGCCTAAGGTGAAATTTTGGTACTTTTCGGATAACTTTCATATTCTGATGAATAGTGAAAATTACTAAATTATAATTAAAAACAACTTTTTTAATAGAAATAATTAATAGTGATAAATCATTAATTTGAGTGGTTTTAAAGTATATTTAGAATATATTTTTACAATTTAATACAATGTTGGTCATTGGATTTAATTTCACATTTAAACTAGACATAAACAAGTGTCAATCTTTTGATAGATATTGTTTCTTAAAAACACGCTATTTGTTTTAACAGCGGGATTTAATTATAAAATTAATTAATGGAACTTTTATGTTATGAATTTGGTAAAATAGACTTCATTTTTGAATTCGGAATATGAAATATAGCTTGGGATGAAATTTTGGCATTGTTCTGAAAATCATCAATTTTTGATGAATAGTGAAACTACTAAGTGGAAGTTAAAAAAAACTGAATTTTACATAAAAATTAATTTTACCGCTTCTGTGAATGGAATTTCAAAAATCCGAGAGACACGGTTGATGTCAGTAAGTAAAATGTGGTTCAATGAGATGAAAATAATTTTTGGTGAATAGTAACTTTTTACTTTTTTTACCGCGGTTAATAGTAAATAGGGTAACTAAGGGTAAATATGATTTTAATATTACCCTAACACATGTCCTAATTCTATTGGAAAAGTTTAATTCGACCAAAAACAAACTTAAGAATAAACTATGACCATTTAGGCCCACTTGGATTAGATTAGGACATTTATTATTAATTTATTTATAGAAGGGTTAAAATAGTTAAAATCAAAGTTTAATAAGTAAATCATTTTTAATATGGGGTAATACATAAGATAAATTCTATTGTAAATATTCATTAGAAAGCTAAAACGATTTCCTACATGATGGTATTTTATTTGTAATTTTTAGACACCAAATAATATAATTTATTTATGACACAAAGATGATGCAGTAATTATCTTATTAATGAAATATTGACATAATTGATAATATAAATACCAAAATAAATGTAATTTGAGACTTTTTATGAATTCCACTAATTTTCTAGTTAACTATGATATATTAGTGTTGATTTAATCAACTTGGTTTGAACATATAATTCTGTTATGACTTTCACAAAAAATCATATATCAAATAGTGTCAAAATTGACACAAAATAGTTTTTAAATCAAATATTATATTATTAATTGTTATTTTATTCCTAAAAATCTAAGGATCGGCCAAATGACTTAGATAAGGATATATATATTAATAATAAACAATTTGGGGTTCGTTTGGCATGTTATAGTAAGTGTATTAACCATATAGTGAAAGAAAACAAAAAGACACGGTAAAAGTTAAATTAATTAACATAGAGTTAAATCTAATTGATAAGGTTAAAATAATACCCTAAACTTGTCTAAATCCTATTGGTTGATAGGATTTCGATCCATCCCCACTTTAGCTTCGAAATAAGACCCTTTGGAACCATTATAAACCGATTTTTACTTTAATATAAAATAATATTTTAAGATATTCCTAAGGTGCCCCTCTCCTCCCTTATAAAAGGACACCTCCTCCCCCTCCTCCTCACACCAAATTGAGCACTCAAGCTCGGCCAACCCCTGACATTTCCTCCCATCCACTTCCCTAGAATAATCTTAGAGGGCCTGGTCTTCTCCAAAGACCAATCTTAGTTCCTTAAGTGGAGGATTCAAAGAGGCGTTCCAAAGAAGAGGTAATATCCATTACCGATCTTTTCAATTTCTTTCTTGTTCAACTTCTTCTTATTTAGTTGTTTCATGATAAAGTAATAACATCAGTATTACTTACATACTGATATGTTATTATAAATATGAAACAACCCTAATTCACCTTCTATCCATCCTACGGAAAAATGAAATCACCGCGCGTGCGTACGTACGGAATACCGTCTCCACGCCGTGGTGTAATCTATTTTCCACCATCACCTTACAAGGATGGGTATAATGGTGTAATGAGTAACTATATATGATTATTATGAAGTAATATTGATACTGAAATAATATATATATATACTCCAATACAATTCCACGATCATAGGAACGATATCATCACTCGTGCGTACGTACGGAATACCGTCTCCACGATGTGATGCGACTCGTTCTACATGATCTTCATTTCATAATGATTATATAAATGAATTTAATGAATGAATATGGTATATACTACCATTCTGGAAATGAATTATCTATAACCTAAAGATAAGAATAAGAATTTATTCGACAAAACACGCATGAGAACAAAAAGTTATAAAGACCCGAGTAGCAAGTAACAATGAAATATTACTAACAAGAAGCTAATAATATGACCATATATGATATCATATCAATATGTATGATTCTGGAATAAGTCAATAACACTATTTAAACCATTATACAGAAGCTTCGGACACGTACAAAGCAAATCGGACCTAAGGTAAGGGAAATATCACAATCTTATTTTTATCCGAGATTGTTTTTACTTTGGTAATTACTGGGGTGTATTTTATCATCCACATCCATGTTTCCTAAATATGTAATATTATTTCCATCCACTTACAATATTTTAAATCCAATTTTACCCTTCGGTGAGTTTTTAGTAAAAGATATGAAAGGAATCTTTTGTCGTTTTTCGTACGAGGTACTTTTTGACTTTTCCGACAAAACTACGAAGAATGTTTTTTAACTTAAACGGCACGAATGGATTTTTAGGGTTTTATAAAGCCTTATTTTCATGAAGCTCCCTCCAAAAGATTTCATGACTATTTTTAATAAAATCTCTTTCTTTTAAAATTTCATGATGTTTTGTGAAAAGAAATTGATTTTGAAGAAGAAAGGATATTTTCCTCAAGAATTCATTTCAAGTGTTTTATCAAAATTATTTTACATCTAAGATAATAAAGGGTTCTGTTTATATCCATATTGTTACATTTATTTGACTATGTTGTGATGGAATTATGTTTATGAATTCCTTTATCTTATATGAATTGATTTATGATGTCATGATGTTTCAAGAATCCCATTTTTGTTACATGTGTTATGCGATGATGTATGTTTTATGATTATGTGGCACACATAAGAAAGGATTCATTATAAGATGGGTGGGACCTATATCTCCCTCTAATGCATTGGGTAATGATTTTATATCTCATGAGATAGACATGGCTGGAACGGAAGGTTATTTCGGTTCAGTGATACAGGACTGAAACAAGGAGTGAACTCGGTTCAGAAAGGGACTTTGTCCACTAAGATAGTCTTGGCAACGAGTCATGACTAACAAGAAATGATTTTCCTTGATTATGTGTGCATTCCACAAAGTTTCAAGTTTTATGTTATGATTATGGGGATCTCATTTTCACTTCTATGATTTATTCCATGTTAAGATATTATGATCTCTTTTGCAGGTTTTGATTTTCATAAAGATATGATATGATTTTTATTTCCTTTATTTTCCCTTGCTGAGCATTTGAGCTCACCCTTTTATGTTTTATTTTCCCCAGGATATAAAGAAAGGTTTTAGGTATAAAAAAAATAAGATCTTTATGGGAGATGTTGAAGATCTTTCACCACGATTAGAAGATTATATTCCGAGTTTCCAAAGACACTAAACTATTACGATCCTTGTGTGTGTGTTTTTGTTATGTACTAAGTATTCCGCAAATGTAATGTAATGTCCATGTATGATAAGCTACGGGTCTCTACAGTTGGTATCAGAGGAAAGGTTTAGTCAACCTTTGGAAACTAGGATGCGAAAACGTTAGTGAGATCCCTAGAGATATTTCTAAGGTATGTCTAGGGATGTCCCTAGGGATAAGTATACGTATAGGTTATAGTAATAGAATTACGCTAACGATCATAGAATTAAACCTAAGATGTTGGATATTGAAGGTACTCCCCCTTTATTATGTTGTTTTCCCTAGCATGATTTTTGCCTCTCACACTATTCTATTTGGGTTTTAGACGATGGATGGAACCCGAAGGAACCGTGTTGATCAATGCAATGGACAATGCAATGATTGCCCTCCTGAACAAACAAATGTTATGGGAGATGGAGTGCAAAATCTTATTGCTATACTTACACAAGCTATGAATCATTATGGACTTCCAAATGAGCAGAGAAGGGAACAATATTCTATTGAGTCCTTCATGAGGCAACGTCCACCTTCTTTCAGTGGGTCTTCTGATCCACTTGTGGCTGAACAATGGATCAATACTACTGAAAAGATATTTTCAGTTCTTCAATGTTCTGAACATGATAAAGTCATCTTAGCAGTATATTGTTTGGAAGGTGAAGCTGATCAATGGTGGAATCTTATCAGGAATACGAGGCCAAGAGATGAAATTGAGTCCATGGAATGGGACGAGTTCAAGAACTTGTTTTTCAGTATGTACTTCCCTCGTATTCTTCGAACAAAGATGGAGAAAGAGTTTCTTGAACTGAAGCAAAGGGACGATGAATCTGTTGGTACCTATGAAGCAAATTTTACAAGACTTGCAAGGTATGCTTCTGGAATTATCATCCAACCTGAAAGTAAAGTTGATCGATTTTTCAGTGGCTTAAAACCAAGTCTTCGAAGGGCATTAGCTATAAGAGACTTCAGTAGCTATGAAGAAATTGTGCGTTGTGCTATCAAGGTAGAAATGGAAGTTGGTGTTACATATCCATCTCATGGTTTTGACAAAAAATGAAAGATGGAGTTCAAGGAGAAATCTCAGAATAATGGTGAAAAGAAGATGAATGTTTCCTTATGCACAAAGTGTGGAAAGAAGCATGGTGGAGATTCTATTAAAGGGACTAGAAAATGTTTTAAGTGTGGAAAAGAAGGTCATCGAGTAGCTGAGTGTCGAAGTAATGGAAAAAGGGTTTCTAATGATGTGAATAAAGCAAACACTGCAAAGAACGCACCACCAACACTTCAATGCTTCAAGTGCAAGGAAATGGGGCATTATGCTAATAAATGCCCTAATCCAAGGGTTAGTGATGGTCAACATGAGCAACCATTGAAGGCAAAGGACAAAGGGAAGTCACATGCGATCACTATTGGCAATGTTGAATATGACAATGATGTGGTGGAATGATTAAGTGTTTATGTAATGGGATTCCAAAATAATGTTGTATCATTGAGTATTGCAATATTTATTGATGTGGTATTCAAAGTGATTGAGATATTTTTTGGAAATAAGATGATATGCGCATAATGAAGGGAAAACTAGAAAATGAAATGTTTAATAGTATTCATGATCTCATGATTGATATAAGGACTAAGTGATATCATGGTTTGAGTGTATAGAATTTTGAGGATTTTGGTATGTGGAAAGTGTTAACTTTAAACTGCATTCATGTTTTCACTAAGGTATTCAAGAGAATACATGATTAAGGACTTTGAATGTTTGGAATGTGACCAAAAAAACATATCTTATGACATATGGGGATCAACGATGGTATTAAATATCTGGTAATCATTTTCACTAAGTTATGAGAGTGGACTGCAATATTATGGATAAGCCTAAAGATTGAAATGGATTATGTTGGACATAAGTTAGTATTGTTTAAGGATAGAAGATTTTCGATATTATTGATGGGATGTTATAGTAACGTAGTTTTAGAAAAAGGACAACCTGCAGGACGAGGGACAGCCCATCGCTTCGGACAAGGCTGTAGGAATCGAACCCACAACCGAAGTGCGACTGGCCTTTATCGCCTACCACTAACCTACAGGAAGTCCCTGTTTAGTAGAAACTAGTGTTATTATATTAAGCAGTATGATATATGAAGTATAAGCCCATTTTAGTAACCATATATGATTAATCCCACTATAGATCGACTTATGTATATAAATTTTGCTAACCTTTTGAGACAGATGGAATGACCCGTCATTCTATCACATGATCTGCTAACACTTCACGAATAAAAAATTCAACTTCATTTATTTAAGAGATGAAGTGGAAATTGTTAAAGGCACGAACAACAGTGAGATTGTACCAAAATAAAGTAAGTATTTATTCTAATTCAAATTCTTTAACTTTAGGGAAATGATCTTGAAAACCAAAAATGTTGTCCTAGTTCTCTTATACCTGATGAATCAGATGGTACCTTAGATCGTCACAAATTTATGGATTTGTGATTACTGGATTTTCCATAGCCATGTTCTCTACCACTCTCCATCAGAACATGATGGTTAGATTTCTCTTCCATATCCATATTTTCACCTATGTGGAAACCCAGTGATTAGTTTATTTGGGTAATCGTTACATTTCATACTTTAGTTTTTAAAGGAAAGTTTTGGTATTCCCTTTTACGATGTGGGTTTCTATTAAAGAATCTTTCGAATAGTAAACCATTTATAACCCCGACGAATTTCGAGGGCGAAATTCATTTTAAGGGGGGTAGAATGTAACAGCCCGAGATTTTATGAAAAATATTCTTTTTTATTTTACTAATGTCTTGGGTTATACGCTACACCAAAAGGAGCTTGCATAACACTCATCCTTGACTTGCCTTGCATTACACGCAATCGAAACCTTCCTCGATAGCCTGTGTGGTACGTAATACTGAGTTTCACAAAACAATGATATGCTATTAAAATATTATTAAAACTAGTCGTTATGAATAGTAATAACCACTTTTTAAATTTTAGAAATTTTAACTCTCAAAATGGACTTCATTTTTGGATTCGGAGTATCGAATTTAGCCTAAGGTGAAATTTTGGTACTTTTCGGATAACTTTCATATTCTGATGAATAGTGAAAATTACTAAATTATAATTAAAAACAACTTTTTTAATAGAAATAATTAATAGTGATAAATCATTAATTTGAGTGGTTTTAAAGTATATTTATAATATATTTTTACAATTTAATACAATGTTGGTCATTGGATGTAATTTTACATTTAAACTAGACATAAACAAGTGTCAATCTTTTGATAGATATTGTTTCTTAAAAACACGCTATTTGTTTTAACAGTGGGATTTAATTATAAAATTAATTAATGCAACTTTTATGTTATGAATTTGGTAAAATAGACTTCATTTTTGAATTCGGAATATGAAATATAGCTTGGGATGAAATTTTGGCATTGTTCTGAAAAACATCAATTTTTGATGAATAGTGAAACTACTAAGTGGTAGTTAAAAAAAACTGAATTTTACATAAAAATTAATTTTACCACTTCTGTGAATGGAATTTCAAAAATCCGAGAGACACGGTTGATGTCAGTAAGTAAAATGTGGTTCAATGAGATGAAAATAATTTTTGGTGAATAGTAACTTCTTACTTTTTTTTACCGCGGTTAATAGTAAATAGGGTAACTAAGGGTAAATATGATATTAATATTACCCTAACACATGTCCTAATTCTATTGGACAAGTTTAATTCGACCAAAAACAAACTTAGGAATAAAATATGACCATTTAGGCCAACATGGATTAGATTAGGACATTTATTATTAATTTATTTAAAGAAGGGTTAAAATAGTTAAAATCAATGTTTAATAAGTAAATCATTTTTAATATGGGGTTATACATAAGATAAATTCTATTGTAAATATTCATTAGAAAGATAAAAAGATTTCCTACATGATGGTATTTTATTTGTAATTTTTAGACATCAAATAATATAATTTATTTATGACACAAAGATGATGCAGTAATTATCTTATTAATTAAATATTGACATAATTGATAATATAAATACCAAAATAAATGTAATTTGAGACTTTTTATGAATTCCACTAATTTTCTAGGTTACTATGATATATTAGTGTTGATTTAATAAACTTGTTTCGAACATATAATTCTGTTATAACTTTCAAAAAAAATCATATATCAAATAGTGTCAAAATTGACACAAAATAGTTTTTAAATCAAATATTATATTATTAATTGTTATTTTATTCCTAAAAATCTACGGTTCGGCCAAATGACTTAGATAAGGATATATATATTAATAATAAACAATTTGGGGTTCGTTTGGCATGTTATAGTAAGTGTATTAACCATATAGTGAAAGAAAACAAAAAGACACGGTAAAAGTTAAATTAATTAACATAGAGTTAAATCTAATTGATAAGGTTAAAATAATACCCTAAACTTGTCTAAATCCTATTGGATGATAGGATTTCGATCCATCCCCACTTTAGCTTCGAAATAAGACCCTTTGAAACCATTATAAACCGATTTTGACTTTAATATAAAATAATATTTTAAGATATTCCTAAGGTGCCCCTCTCCTCCCTTATAAAAGGACACCTCCTCCCCCTCCTCCTCACACCAAATTGAGCACTCATGCTCGGCCAACCCCTGTCATTTCCTCCCCTCCACTTCCCTAGAATAATCCTAGAGGTCCTGGTCTTCTCCAAAGACCAATCTTAGTTCCTTAAGTGGAGGATTCAAAGAGGGGTTCCAAAGAAGAGGTAATATCCATTACCGATCTTTTCAATTTCTTTCTTCTTAAACTTCTTCTTCTTTAGTTGTTTCATGATAAAGTAATAACATCAGTATTACTTACATACTGATATGTTATTATAAATATGAAACAACCCTAATTCACCTTCTATCCATCCTACGGAAAAATGAAATCACCGCGCGTGCGTACGTACGGAATACCGTCTCCACGCCGTGGTGTAATCTATTTTCCACCATCACCTTACAAGGATGGGTATAATGGTGTAATGAGTAACTATATATGATTATTATGAAGTAATACTGATACTGAAATAATATATATATACTCCAATACAATTCCACGATCATAGGAACGATATCATCACTCGTGCGTACGTACGGAATACCGTCTCCACGATGTGATGCGACTCGTTCTACATGATCTTCATTTCATAATGATTATATAAATGAATTGAATGAATGAATATGGTATATACTACCATTCTGGAAATTAATTATCTATAACCTAAAGATAATAATAAGAATTTATTCGACAAAACACGCATGAGAACAAAAAGTTATAAAGACCCGAGTAGCAAGTAACAATGAAATATTACTAACAAGAAGCTAATAATATGACCATATATGATATCATATCAATATGTATGATTCTGGAATAAGTCAATAACACTATTTAAACTATTATACAGGAGCTTCGGACACGTACAAAGCAAATCGAACCTAAGGTAAGGGAAATATCACAATCTCATTTTTATCCGAGATTGTTTTTACTTTGGTAATTACTGGGGTGTATTTTATCATCCACATCCATGTTTCCTAAATATGTAATATTATTTCCATCCACTTACAATATTTTAAATCCAATTTTACCCTTCGCTGAGTTTTTAGTAAAACATATGAAAGGAATCTTTTGTCGTTTTTCGTACGAGGTACTTTTTGACTTTTCCGACAAAACTACGAAGAATGTTTTTTAACTTAAACGGCACGAATGGATTTTTACGGTTTTATAAAGCCTTATTTTCATGAAGCTCCCTCCAAAAGATTTCATGACTATTTTTAATAAAATCTCTTTCTTTTAAAATTTCATGATGTTTTGTGAAAAGAAATTGATTTTGAAGAAGAAAGGATATTTTCCTCAAGAATTCATTTCAAGTGTTTTATCAAAATTATTTTCCATCTAAGATAATAAAGGGTTCTGTTTATATCCATATTGTTACATTTATTTGAGTATGTTGTGATGGAATTATGTTTATGAATTCCTTTATCTTATATGAATTTATTTATGAGGTCATGATGTTTCAAGAATCCCATTTTTGTTACATGTGTTATGCGATGATGTATGTTTTATGATTATGTGGCACACATAAGAAAGGATTCATTATAAGATGGGTGGGACCTATATCTCCCTCCAATGCATTGGGTAATGATTTTATATCTCATGAGATAGACATGGCTGGAACGGAAGGTTATTTCGGTTCAGTGATACAGGACTGAAACGAGGAGTGAACTTGGTTCAGAAAGGGACTTTGTCCACTAAGATAGTCTTGGCAACGAGTCATGACTAACAAGAAATGATTTTCCATGATTATGTGTGCATGCCACAAAGTTTCAAGTTTTATGTTATGATTATGGGGATCTCATTTTCACTTCTATGATTTATTCCATGTTAAGATATTATGATCTATTTTGCAGGTTTTTATTTTCATAAAGATATGATATGATTTTTATTTCCTTTATTTGCCCTTGCTGAGCATTTGAGCTCACCCTTTTATGTTTTCTTTTCCCCAGGATATAAAGAAAGGTTTTAGGTATAAAAAAAAGAAGATCTTTATGGGAGATGTTGAAGATCTTTCACCACGATTAGAAGATTATATTCAGAGTTTCCAAAGACACTAAACTATTACGATCCTTGTGTGTGTGTTTTTGTTATGTACTAAGTATTCCGCAAATGTAATGTAATGTCCATGTACGATAAGCTACGGGTCTCTACAGCGTGATATGTTCTTTTATGTATAATATAGTTCTTAGGTTTCTTATTCACACCCCACCCAAGTTTAGCTCCTTTTCTGCACCATTTTGGGACTAGAACATGACTACTTGGGATGACTGTGATGGCCTAAGGTCCATTATAGCCCTTGATTCATCAAGCAGGGTATGTTGTGGTGGTTGGACTAGGTGTGTGTGGGAAGGTGGTTTCCGAAGTGTCGTTGGGATGAGGACAAGGTGTCTTCAAGCATTGTAGAAGTTTTTCGGGCCTAGGTGTCTTCTGACATGTAGTTAGTTGTTCTGGACCAGGTGTCTGTGAGCGTGGTTACATGTGGTTTTGGTCCTACTGTTTGCAAGCAGGATGTGTGGTTGTAGTAGCCTTGGTGTGTGCGGGAGGGTATGGAAGTGGGACTTCAGTGAAAATGGCAGGGAATGTATGATGTGTAGGATGTCTTCAATAACTAGTGGGAAGGTGGTGCACGGTACCCAAACATTGATGTGCTATTAATACTACTTGAATTGAATTGCATTATTTAGGGAGTGTTTTTTGGTGAGGATTGGTATGAAAGTTTTCTTTACTAGGTGATCGAGTAATCACCTTTCCTCACGAGGAATTAGAATTCCTCCCAACTTATGCACAAGAGCTTATGGTTTTTCATACTGAGTATACTTGTATACTCACCCTACCTATATAAAACTACTTTCAAGCTTCTAGGAGGACCTCAAGAACCATGTAGGATCATACTAGTTCAGAAATTAGGACAGTTTCAGTTGTTTTTTTCCATTTTTTTGGTACTTCCCCTCAGAGTTTTCTTGTATTTGTAACAATTATTATTGGAACACGCATATGGGAATGGATTTTTTGGCTTTACATTTACTTTGAGTTTTGGTGTTGATTTGAATTTACTATCTTATCTCTCGATCCTACAAAATAAAAAATGTAATTACTTCCATATTACGTGTGATAATATACCCTTGGTTCTATTCGCCACTCTGTGGCCAATTCAAGGTGGGTCTCAGGGGTCATTATCTCTCTTTCAACTTGAATAAGGAAGGGTTTGGCAATCTGCTCTACCTTCCCTCATCTGGGAGAAGGTGGGTCATGAAAAATGGGGAAAGTTTACTTGATTAGGGTGAGCTAAAAGGGCAACGAAGGGTAAGTACATCAAACAAAGAATAAATTAGTCAGAACAAATCTATATGATAATTTTAACAACTAAAAACAAATTCCATTAAAATATCTGGATAATGCATAATCAATATGCCATGGTAAATGACGAAAATACACTCCATTCCATAAATAAGTCAGTAATGAAATGAATCCATATATATATTCAATGAAATATAATCATATACAATAATACTAACAACAAAAAATTTCTCAATTAATTTAAAAGATTAATTATTTGACACCATGATTCCTAATTACATTGTAACTTTATCACAAAAAAATTTCAAAATACGATTTAATATTTTGGGTAGAAAACAATAAGATATATATATTCAATTCATCTCATGAGACTACTTGTTATTTGATGGGATTACCATAAAGGGTCCCCAACCTGTTCTATACCAGTGCAAATTATTCTTCATATATGGAATAATTGATTAGAAAGTGATTTTAAATCAATTCACCCCATACAAAATTGAATCATTCTGATATCATGAATAGAATTATATTAGTGATATTATATATAAAATGGTAGTATAAATATATCACACGCAATATATAAGTGGTTAATGAACATTATATATCACAGAAGTGAAAGTGAGATGAGAAAATCTTTACCTCACACTTGAATTTTAGTTGCACATGATTTAACCTCTTGAATAATGGTATAAACCATGTTTATAATTTATATAAGAACCTTATTAATATTTTTTATATCCAATATTATCTAATTATATTATTTTATCTCCCATTTGTTGATAATATTTCATTGTTACCGTTGTTTCAGTTGTTAACTGCTTCATTTTACTATGTATGTTTTATCAAAAAATTATTAGTTTTTTTCTCATAGTATATATATATCCTATATATATAGAATTATGTTAATGACATAAACATAATTTTAATCACTAAATAAATTTTTATATCTATTCTTGATTTTTTGATATGAAGAATGAATCACCTCATGTCGTGGAGACAATAGGCCATACAAACACATGAGAGATGATACCATTCCCCTAAGAAGTAAATGGGTAGATAAGTTTAAGATATATTAATTTTTATAGGATCAATATCAGGTCATAATTATAATATATATCCATTATTTCAATAATTATACCTATCCAAGTTATGCGATGACGAAAAACAGATTACACCCTACTGTGAAACCGGTAAGCGATGCATATGTTGGCATGATGAATTTTCATTTCATAGGATAGATAAAACATGAAATATGGATGTCCCATTTCCATAATAACATCTAATCATATAAATGATATTTTACTTCTTAATTTTACATTAAAACAACACTTTAAGTGGATGTAGAATAAAAAATCAACTTGATTGAGTTTGTAAAAAAATTAACTCTTCATTGGTAGAATTCATCTAGATATCTTCATAAGAGATCTATGGTAGGTCTTCTGGGTAGAGAAAAAACCAAAATTTCTTAGATATTGATTTTGGTAATGGAAATGGGCTTGGTTTGGTTGATCTATAAGGCTCAATGTGATGTGAGGAAGTGAGGGAGGAAGATCCCTTTTATAATTGACGTGTGGGTCACTTTTGGAAACTATGAAAATATTAAATTTATATAAACTAATTTTCAGTTAAATAATGGTAAAAAGAGAGTTATTTTGAATATAACATGATTATGTTACGAAATAATATCATCCAATAATCTTTAGACATGTTTAGGTTAAATTATTACCTTTATCTTTTATCATTATCCCTTATTTAAACTTTTTAACTATTCATGTGACATCATGTAATTAACATTTTAAGGGTTAATATAATTACTATAAACTGAAAAAATAAATATTGACTAATTTATGAAATTTTTTGACTTATCACAATCATTTGGACTAAATTTAGTTTCCTATAAATTTTATATCTTTTATTAAAATATTATTTATTTTGAAATATCAATTATTTCAATTCTGAAACTATTAATTACATGGATTTTTAAAAATATCATAACAACAAGATAGATTCAAACCAAATATTTTAAAACCCCAATAAAATATCATATTCACACAAAAAATTCTGTACCACATTAATCATATGATATTATATTCATTTTTTGTATTTTTAATATCATTTATTTGATAATACCTTTAATTAAACAATTATTACATCATCATTGTGAATAACTTTAATTTAATTATTTTTTATCTAATAATTACAAATAAATTATCAATATAAATGTAAAAAATATATATTTTAAAAGGGTAATTATAGTTGAATATATCTCCTAAATAACTCTATATTAAAAATATTTCTCTTATTAAAAACAAAAGTGGGACGAAATTGACTTTTCATTGAATATAATATTAAAAATATCATACTCTCATGAAATTTGTTGAAAAATTATATAATTTTGGAAAGAGGAATATTTTGGTCAATAAACCCTCATAAAAGGAAATTAGGACTAGTGTAAGGGTAATTTTATAATCCTTATAATATTATGTATACCCATAATCACTTGATTTACCCATAATCGTGGTAATTAAATTATTACTTGATTTACTATTCATATGCATAAAAATAAAATAATCCTATTTAAATAATTTAGACATACTAATTCGAAACATGATAACCATTTTTGAAAATTTTTAACAAATATTTTTCATTAATTAATTTAAAATTAAAAAGATTTTCAAAATGAGAAAAAGTGTTTTTAATGTGAAAACGTAAAAATGATTGTAATGATTTTATTTTTGTATTAAATGTAAAATTGATTACAATGACCTAAATTGTACTAAATGATATAAAATTAATATAATTATACATTAAAACCAATTTAAAATATGATAAAACAATATAAAATATTTAGATGAAAAGGCTTTTTCTATTTAAATGAAATATTTTTAAATTATTCATCAAAACATGAAAATAAAAAAAAATACAAAACAAATCAACCAAATTAAATTTTTATACTCCAATATAAAATTAGAAGTTTAACATTTAAAATATAATATATTTATGTGCAAAAAAATGGGTTTAAAATAGAGTCTCCATTAAAAGGCAGTAAAACAAATTTTATAAAAATATAGGGTTTTTAGGTAATATTGTGTTTATTCTCATATTATTCTTAATAAATATATTAGATGAATGTAAAAAATATTTTCTTAAATATATAATATATATACATAAATAATATCTTTCTCCAAATTTAATAAATTTAATTTATTATTATAAATTACGATGTGAGCATGAAAATTGTTCTTTACAAAAATGATTCATATATAATCACTGAGTTCCTATATTTAATTCTAACTAATATGTAACCAATAAATTCAACTAGATATTTTCATATTTTAGTTTATAAAATTCATAACCTCCAAATTAATAGCTCTCTTATATAATATTATATTAAATAATATTATTTTAATAATATATTATCGTTTCGTAAAACTCAGAATTGTGTATAATGTAAGACAAGTAATTAATGTGTGTAGTGTAATATTATCATTGTTTCATATAAAAAAATTTAGATAAAAATTAATTTTTTTTAAAATAAAAAAATATAAATTATTGGGGTGTTACTTTTTATTTCATTTTAACCCTTTTCCTTTTAGATTTACACCCTAGTAAACAAGTTTTTACCTCAATTATAGTAAATGATTTTTTACAATTGTTACTATTTCTTATGGTAAAAAATAAAGATAAACTTATAAGATAGTATATATTATGCTGATTCCAAATAATAAATGTATTTTTTAAAATTCCATTTATAGAATTATAAAAACTTATTTTAAAATTACCCACATAGACGTAATGAGAATAAAGGTTTTCAAAGATAAAATTTTCAAAAGATTACAAATTTTCATATCAAAATTAAATATGAAAACGAATAAAACTAAATAAATTGTATTAAAAGATATATAATTCAACTAATTTTAATATATACCCAATTTCAAATTTAATTAAACATTATATTAATTTAATCAAAATGTCAGTTTCCAATTAAAATTTATTATTTCTCACTATTCTGTATAAAATGTAACTTTTCAGAAAAATATTAAAAATTTCCATTAAGATAATTTTGATATTATAATTTCATAAATTAAATTTATTTTTTTCCAATAAATATTATAAAAGTTATTAAAATTAATTTTAAATTATGTGTCCAATGTTTGACTATGTCGTCATTTAGAAATAAAATATTGTTTTCCAAAAGAAATATTTTATATTAAATTATTATTATATTATTTATAATAAATAGATATAAATAATTCTCATAATATTGTTATAAATATTCATACCATCCAATTTAAAAATTATGTTATAATTGTATAATATTTTATGGTTCAATTTGACTTGGTATTGTATATTCTTCAAGCTATTGAAGAGATTAAATTTAATGAAATGTATTTCATTGGTTTCTATGTTCTGTATTGTGTTTGAAATACTACTGAGAAATTAATGTTATTAATTTAATATATCAGGGTGTTATATTTTCTCCACTAAAAATAAATTACATCCACACAATTTAAACTTGATCTCGATAATCATTGGTTGATATTTGAAAATTCATTTACTGTAAAACCACATAATAAAAAGAGTTAATAAAATATCTGATTAATAAGATGAAAAGGTAAGTGGAAATTTTATTGGGAATAAATTATAAATATGTTTCAAAGTAGATTAACATTGGTGTAAAGTGATGATATGAACACAGAATAAAGGCATAAAATAATTTTAAAGGGTGATAGAGGACCGTATTCACAGTAAATTAAATGATGAATGGAATTATAAGGACCTCAAACCCATAAATCAACGATGATTTTAAGAACCATAGGTTCAACATAAATGATTTTTTTGGATAGTATTTTATTTAATATCTTTTTCATATATACGATTAATTACTTTACCATATGGACTGAGAATATATAAAAATATACTTGATATATCAATATTTCATAGGAAAAATTTCGTATTTTGGTTGTGCTTTAATCATTTTGAACATAATTTCATACTATTAGAAATGAATATACACGATTATTTTTATGAATAATGAATTAAAATTAAATATTAATGGATTATAATATCCATAAAAGAGTCATATGTCTTTTTGTTTCTCTCTAACTTTTTTCCTATATGCTTAACAAAATGTATCAAATATAATACATTAATCTCAAAAACATAATCCAATGTTAAAATTAATCTATTTCTTAAATGGTTAAACTTATGAAACTTCCAAAATATTATGATAATAACCATTAGAAATAAAGCCACTAAATTTATAGAAATAAACATATCATTAATCCCCCAAACTACATGAATAACTCTTAATCATCACATACCAAATATGTGAATACATTCATCATGTGATATCTAGGAACATTGTAATAACCTGATTTTACAAAAAATATATTTAAAACATGCATTCTTTTTTATTAATTAAATAAAACAGAAACTATTTTATATATTCCTTATATCAAAAAATGTTGTTAACTCCATCAATGATAAAATAATTTTTTTCAACAAATCATTAATTGGTTCTAGGTTAGTCAGTGTTATCTAATTTAAATTATTTATATCAGTAATCTCTTTTTAAAAATATTGTTATCTCTATATCAAGAACATATTTTAGTGTATCTTATCACTAATCATGTGTTTTCTAAGAAGTTCAACTTTCCACTGAATCATTTTACGTAGTCATATGTACTATTCAACATACATTTTGAAATCCATAATGAAAATTTATTACTTTATAATCCTTATAAATTTCATAATACTTATAATAGAGTATCATTGTTAAAATACTCAATTGACAAAATTATTGCATCCAAACACAAATATATTATTTATTACACTTCATATATGTTTATATAATAACTTTACATGGATACATTAGCTTATTTTAAGGAATATTTCCATTGACGCTTGGTCCATTTATTTATGGAGTGTCCCATCTATATACATTTGAGGTATGGAACATTATAATCCTTTTTCATTCACTTGAAATCATGAACATGATGTCTACTATTTCCACACATATAGAAAACTCCCAATCCCTTTATGCAAGTATAGGGGAGTATCTTTCTACAATTATAACAAGTGGGAAAATTATTATTTCCCGTCATTACTTTATCCATATTTTTCATAAACATTATCTTATTCTCATACTTCCATTTTCATGAAATAATACTTAAAAATAAATATTTCTATGACTTTTTATAACATGATAATATTTCCTCATATGCATAGAATGCTTTAGATACGAGTTCCTCTTGAATGACTATTTTAATCCAATATAAGAGAGAATTATTATTACACTTTAAATTATGTGCATTGATGTGGTTCTCATTACTTCAGCTATGAAGATTTTATAGTCATTGGAAGAAACTACAATAGATAATATCATTATGAAACATAAGGTATAATCCTAAAAATAGTGAAAACGTTACATAAAATGATAAATTTATTCATAGATAATATCATAATCATAAATATATTTTATTTAAGGACATAATTAATTTTAAAACCTTCATAATGGCTTGTGAATAACATTTGAATTATACTAATCATGTCTCCTAGGAGTATAAAACCAGGTGCATAGTAAGACTCGTTTTCATACACTAGGTGATTATTGTGTCCTTCTTAATGTGTCCTTTTTGAATTTATTACCCTTATTTACATTAAATATGGAACCACATACACTTAATGTATCAGTATAGGGATTTATTTCATATAAAACCCCACACAATTTCTTCTTTACAATTTTTTTTGTTTATTTTCAATACTTATCCACAAATTATTTCATTGGTTTATGTTCCATAGTCAATGTTTACTGATTCTAGTTCCCAAAGTATCAACTAAACTTCATCAGATTCAAATTGTATATATAAAACCGCATTAGCCTGGTGCCAATGCGTATTTGATGAAAATATCATAAGATACAAAAAATAACATCCCATGTGATAGAATAGTTTAGTATAATTGATATATACTAGAAAAATACTTGAAATTTACATTACATTTTAAAAAATAAAAAAAATAAATTTATTTTAGAATTCAATTATTTACCATAGTGTATCCCTTCATATAAATAGAAAAAATAGCTCCTAGTATCCCTATGACAATAAAATATAAGATAGGGGTGACCTTAGATACTCAATAAGCGTAAGAATACAATAAAATCTATAAATAAATTGGGCATTATAAAGAAGGTGTTTATCCCACCTCCATATTCTTCCAGGATCGGACGCGAGCTACAGTTTTCGAGCTGGGCCACCTCATATGCGGTGTATGAGGCTCATTCTCCCTTTGAGGTGTAATGGAAGGATCCCATCCATCTACAGGCCCGATCCATAGAAAATAAAGAATATGGGTGAAGTGGTTACCGCCATGCAGTTGGTTGAAGCGCAACATTGAAGGCTCCAATATTGATGGGGGGAAAGAGGGGTGGTGTCTATGTAATGAATCCTTATGGGTACTTCATTATCATATTCAATTCTTTATATGGAAGGGTCTCATCGTTGGGTGTTAATATTAGATCCATCCACAAAGTCTTATCCCTCTGCAAAGGATACAACATCACAATGGAAAACATTAAGTCTAACACTGCTATCCCGATGCATTTACTCTAATGCGAAGATGATCCTCCTTTCTTCCTAACCAACCTAGTAATGAAATGAATAATTAAAATAATATAGGATATCTTTATGATGACCCCTTAGATGGAAAGAAATTTTTCAGTGTACAACCTGATACTGGTAGGAAGAGCAGTAGAATATCTAATTCTTTATAGATGTGTTGGATCTATATTGAAGAGATGCAATCACATTATTATTAGTGATTTTCTTGGAATTTATGAAATTAGGCCACCATGATTCTTTCTGGGTTTTTTCCTTTGGACTTTTGTTTCTTGTATGTATATTTTCCTATTTTATAATAAAAAACAAATCTTTAGTCACATGGAATATTAATAACATAATTCTTAATGATGGAATGCCTAATACGGAACATCTAAAACATAAGATCAATGATTATTCCAAGACATATAATACAATTGAGTTATTGTATGAAGATATATATATATATATATATAATAGATAAGGGTACATCCAAATACCAAATTATTTTTATCATACAGCCTACTAATACAATAAGGGGATATAGTGGGCCCCGCCCATCACATAACATGTCCAATGACTTTTTAATATGAAAGGGATGAAACATAATGAAATAAACAATCATATTTAAACTAGAACATTGAATGTATATAATTTAACCTATCTATAAAAATAATAATAAACCATCCAATGTCAAATGAATGATACCATCATAGTGCATATCTAGTCAAACTGATCATAAATTATTTAGAAAAATAATAAGGATGTTATAATTGGATTATATACCCATTATAGTATAATAATAATGAAATTATATATTCATAGATGTAAAATTATTTCTAAATAAATCGTTGAACATTTATTGAGGAAAATAACCTTTCTTTGAAAATTACCTTTATTATTTTAAAATTGGAAAATACATAAAATATTGTCAAAATACTTTTATTTGAAAATCACTATTAAAAACTACTGAAGTCTAGAATATTGGGAAAAAAATCCGTCATAAATAACCTTGTAAACTTGCAAAGACAGAATCAATTAAATGATGGTCATGTTAGGAGTAATTAAATATATTCCATATTAGTTAAAAAGAACATTCCCATTTTACTATAAAAAATGTTAAAAAAGTCCCATATTAGAAAACGGAAAAGAATATTTATTTCAAATGGGTTTAAAGAAAGTTAAAAATGAATAAAAAAAATACTTAATAATTAATATTTATATTAATAAAACAAATTTTAAATTTATCTAAAATCATGGTTTTGGATGAAAAAGAATTTTCTAATGAATAGAGAAATAAATTCAAATTTTAATTGTAGCATTTTATTAGTAATTTTAAGATCCAAAGAAAGAAAAGTAGGTAATATTGTAGAAAATATTTAATGAAAAAACATAGGATAATAAAATATATTTATTTTAAGAAAAAAAATTAACTAAATCCCTTAAGGTTGAATTAAACAAAAACAATCCTCTGTAATGATGAGATTGGGAAATAAACCCTTACCACCTTGGCAAATTTGGAATCATAATCCCCACGAATGAAATAAATTTAAATGAAAATTTAAATTAAATTACGAAATATATATTAATGATATAAAATATAAAAGGGGTATTATATAAACTATATAAAAAAAATAAGTTGCGAATTTTGAATAAGTCTCACGAAATAAAAAGTTATATTAGTAACCATTACATTACATCATCTCTTTCAATGATATTTTTTTTATTTATCAAAAATGACTTTGGTAGGTTGAATTTGGACAAAGAAGTCATTATCTAAACATATAAAAAATAATAATAATTGCATAATTATCATATTTATAGATAAATTATATATTTATAACCAATCATGGAATATGGTATGAAAAATGGATTCCATTAAAATCATGGAGATGATATGCCATATGCACGCATGAGTAACGTTTCTATTTTTCAATGATCATTATGGAAAAAGGTATATAATATATTATAATTATATAAAGATAATAATATCATATGGATAATATTGTTTCTTTAAATATACATATATATATTATTCATGTGGTGTAGTGATGAAAATAGATTCATATCACTTTGTGAAGGCGATTGTCCACACATACACTAATGACATTATCATTTTGCAGTGTAACAAAAAAATGAAATATATTATATTTTAAGAATTATAAATATGTCAAGAGTATCATAATTATATATTTTACATCAAATATAATCATTAATGTTATCCTTTTACCTTCAATGTAAATAGATAGTGTAAAATTAATCACATCACTTCATAAGGCGATAGACCACCGTACACCCAAACGATGTTATTATATCCTCTACGGGATGGAATGTAAATAAGTTATAAATGATATAATTAATAAAGAGGTATAATTAGGTTATAAATAAAATATATATACTTTATACCCATCATCATAGGAATCATTTAGAGGTTATGATTGAAAACATGTGGCATCAGTTTTCTAGGATGTAGTCTTCTGTACACAGGAGCCATGTTATTATTTCCCATTTAAGGGAAGAGGAAATGTATATAGATCACTTCTACGAAAAATAATATCATATTAATATATGGTAGATACTATTTTTAATATATATTAATAAATGATTAATATTTTAATGAGGTGGAAGAATAAATAATACCAGAATTCATACTTAATAATTTTACAACTTCTTGAACAATCTCTTGAGGATTATATCTAAAGAAGATCTAGAATGGGTTCTTAAAAATATTCTATGAATATGGGATATAATTTTTTAATTTATTTGGAAAATTATTTCCAAAACCAAAAGGAATTTTAGTGTAAAGAGGAGAGGAAATGGGTGACCTTTTATAAGTTAGGTCAGTGGACCACTTTCAATTTTTGAAAATATGGTGTAACTAGATTTTCGAATAAAAATTGGTCTAAAATAGATTTTTATTTATAATTGGACTTTTATAGGTCTAAATATTTTTGTAAAATATATTTTATTCATGTTTTTAGGTCATTTTAAAACAGTTCTTTATAGTATAATCCCTTCTTAAATCAATTTTTATATTACCTATGATAAATAATTAATACTATTTATTATGGTAAAAATTAACATGATATTATTAGATGATAAATGTAATTATTATTCTATATATGTAATCCATTTTTAGAATTTTAATTCACCAAATTTTAAAATTTTAATTAAAAATTAATCGAGAATTCATGACAAGAGTGTTTTTATAGAGAATATGTTCAAAAGTTTTTAATGTTTTTATATCAAAATTTAATATGAAAATATTAAAAATCAAATAAGTTGGATTAATAGATATATAATTGATCATTTTTTTATTTAAAAAAAATTTAAAACACAAATAATATTTCTAAATAATTTAAACAAAAAATCTAATTTTCAATTAAAATTCAATATTTTTCACTATTTATCAAAAAATGAAAATTTTCTAAAAAAACACCAAATATTCATCTTAATATATTATTGATATTATATTTTAAAAAATAAAATTAATTTTATCAAATATATTATATAATTTTTCCAAAACATTATTTTAAATTATGTGCTTAATGAAAGACTAAACCCTCTTTTAGAAAAATAGAGTTTTTCAGATTACGATTCTTTTTTCATTTAAATGTTTATTATTTAATTTATAATTAATATATAAATATAACATTCATAACATAGTTAGTAATATTAATAACCCCCAATTTAATGTTTTTGATATAATGATATACTATATTTTGGTTTATTACAACTTGGGGTTGCATCCTTTGCAAGATATCAAACAAAAAAAATTTAAAAAAATTTCTTTTTTGGGTTTTTGAGCTCCGTGTTGTTTTTCGCATACTCTATTATAAAACTTATTCTTATTTAAAAATATCATGTTCTTACACTATATTATATCCCTTCGGTCATCACAAATGATCCTTTTTCTATCATATTAACAAGATCTTTAGTCTTCTTTTGAATTTATTCACATCACAACAAAACATCTTCCACATAAATTCCATGTCTCAAATGCTTGAATATATCCTGTAACGCTAAATCAAAATCAAACTAATTCTCAAAGTTCAAAAATTTAAACATATACATAAGGGAATCCATGGATCCATCAACTTATTCATTCTTATTATAAATTCTTTAGATGATTGATATAAGGTTTTCTTTCATCGATTTAGATGTCGAAAATAAATAAAGATACATATTAGCATGTAAAAATTTATCCCTATATGATAAATAATATCTTTAAAAATAACCAATTCCAGCTTCCTCTCACACCATTATTTGTTATATAATACTTTCTTTTTCCATTCATAAAATAATGTGAATATTTTTACATTTTTTTGAATATAGAAAAACTACCCCTTAAATTTTTGCATCCTTATTCTTAATTGTAAATTGGTCAAATTATATTCTTGATAAAAGTCCTATATATTGACAATTGATAAATATTCCAAATATTATACTAAAATCATAGAAATATTGTTCCTAGATCTTGTCATTTAATTCTAAAATAATCATGTCTTGAAAAAATTTCTTAATCACAAGAATATAATATTTTAATCTATTATGAGAAACTCAACATTATCTAATGTATGTTTAAGATATATCTTCTAGAATATCTATAAAATATAAATTTTTTGTAATTGGTAAATAATTATATGTCATCTTATTAACTGTTGTATAATAAAATATAAATATTACATATCATAATGAGGATCCAAACATATTGTCAAATTTCTAGTATGTAACCCTTATATATGTAATTATAACTATTTTTTACCACATATGTTTTTTATTTGAATCATTTTACCCAATTGGTGACCATTAGATAAATATTTTTAACCCTAATATAGAAAATAAGGTTTTAGACATTATCTTATTACAAATTTTTATTGTATAAGGAATCTTAATTATTGGTGTTATATTTTTTCCATTATTGAATTTTTGTATAACATCAATAAATATGTTATATATGAATATGAATTATATATCTATCATATAATGTTATTGTATTTGTTATACTATTTATATTTTAAATATTTCTTATAATTTTTTTATTAACCAATGTTAAATGACCTGATTTTCTGTATTTTTAGAACAAAAATAAGATCTTCTTAAAAATACCAATCTTCCATACTCCTAGTTTTATGAAATATGAACATTATCATCATTTTTTCAGATAATAACCCAATTTTAATGATCTTTTAAAATGTTTTTCCTTCTAGAAAATAGACATGTTAAAATTCATGTTCTTCAATCCTACAAAATTCTACATTTAAAATGAATCATGAGATGTTATTAAACAGTTTCAATGTTTTTTATTTGATTGATCACTTTAAAAATATACAATTTTAATTCATAAACATGATATTAATCCAAACTATGTTGTTTACTCAATTAACAAGTTTCTACATCTCAAAATCTATATCTCAACCTATAACTTCGAGAAAATATCTTCTAAACATCCACACTTCATTAGAATTTATTATACCAGTTATGTCACTGTAATGTTAATTAAATGATTTAAATAATTTTTTGCAATTTTTAGTCCCTAAGAGTTTTCGATTCAAATACTATAATTTATAAATGAATAAGTCTTTTAAATAGTTATAAGAAACCATGAACTAAACATTCAGGATGTTTCTTAACTTTGTAGTTCCATTTCACATGGTTTGATAACAGTTGGATCAAGAATGTAACCTACTTAAGAGTAACCATGCGAGAACCTCGTTCTTGTCTAGTAGTTATAGTACTCTTAGAGGATGGTTGGGTAAAACATTTTAAAAAACCCTACACATCACTAGGAATACAAAAAATTTCCATTCCATTTTAATATTTATGTTAAAAAAATATAATAATAAATTAAATTAAATTAAATCTATGTTCCTCACTCTACACGATGCACAACCCCCTCAATGGTCACTTGCACCTCTCTCTGTTGGACCTACTGTCCTTTTTATATCTTCTCCTAGTTTCTCTAAGAAACATGATCAATATTTGAAGGTATGGTCTCCACTCGTCCCTCCCTTCTATTTCGTTGTGAGTTCTCATCTCCTAATTTCACCTCTCACAAGGTCTAACCCTATGTTAAATGGGTTTACCTAATTTTTACGATTTCATAAATTTTAGTATATGAGATGGGTCTTCTAAGTTACCTTATTTCACATTTGTGCCTTCACCACTGAAGGTGATTTATTTCATACCATTTCACATCACCTTCCAATGTTTTGAGGCATGCATCTCTATGAAACCCCTTGTATTACATGATATAAATTTCATTTCATGATTTGATTTATTTCCTATGAAATTATAATTGTTTTCATATTACATAATAGGTTTATGTGATTTTTTATTGTCTTTCAAGTTGGGCATGGGCTTAGGTCACCTGTCAAGAACTTGTGAATCTCCAGTGTAGGACACTAAATTTATTTAAAACAGTTTATAATTATTTTAATTAATTTATAATTAAATGAAATATATAAATTTGTTTTATAATGGATTTAACTATTTTTAATGAATTTTCATGGGCTTGGGTCACATGTGAAGTGGTTTCTAGTGCATGTTAATCTAGGAAAATGGAGTTAAAAAATTTTTAAACCATTATTTATTAAGAATGCCTTTTTTAAATTGATATATTTTTAAGGCCTTGTTTCAAAAAATTAGGTTGTGGGACCTTTTTTTTCATTTTGATATCAAGGGTCTCATGGTATTTTGAAAAATGAATTCAAAAATAATTCCAGTTTTTATAAAATGTGTGCATGGAACCATTTGATTTCATTAAAGGGGAAATATTTATTTTTTAAGTTAATTTTGTGAAAATATTTTGTTATCCAATCTTCCATAAGAGTTCGATGAATTAATATAAATATAAAACGAGTTTTTTAAAGTGGATTTCAAATTCTATTTCCAAATGTCATTTTTGGAAATGGATTTCAAGTTGAAATTCACCATATATGGAATGTTTTGTTTTAATGTGGTGTTTGAAATGATATTTAAAAGGACATTAGGTATTGGAAATGTGTCTTGATATCTTAAGTTGTGTATTTGAGAGGTCCATATGGAACTTTAAAGTGATTTTATAAATGTTTTGAATAGGATTTTGTGCCCCATGTGATTCATGTTATCATAATGGGGGATTGTAATCCCATGGGGGAATATTTTATATTGATGCATCATTTTATGTTTTTATGAATTGATATGAGAATGAGGATACTATATATTAGGGTGTGGGTGGTGAGGTGTGTGTAATTTTCATTTTTTTTATTCATGTATTTTTTGTTTTCTCACCTCCATGAGTGACCTTTCATGGTATTTCTTGGATATAGTATATGAACAACTGAGATAATACTGTATTAGAGAATGTGGGCCAAATAAGCAGTGTTGTATCGCTACTCTGAGACGGTTAAAATAGAAGGATTAAAAATCCTTAAAGATAATTATCTTTTTATTCCTATAGATGAAGGAATTATAGGGACATTAATTTCTACATAGTTAGATATGAATACCAAAGATGTGACATGTTCAGTATTTTCGAACATGGTTTGTTTTCAATAATTTTGGTCATATATAATTAGAGCCTTGGGATTTTACCCATGACACATGTTCCTTTTGGAAACCTTAGTGTTTTTTAATATTCAATTATATTCCCCTAGTTTGATTGAATATATTAACATCATTAACTAACTATGTTTCCATGACCTTGGGTGTCATAATATTTTTTATTCATGATATTGTGTTTTTTGGATTATAATCAAATGGGTTTTT
Source organism: Viscum album (assembly GCA_963277665.1). Taxonomy (NCBI): domain Eukaryota; kingdom Viridiplantae; phylum Streptophyta; class Magnoliopsida; order Santalales; family Viscaceae; genus Viscum; species Viscum album. The sequence goes on along the minus strand of OY728161.1, from coordinate 691,421,508 downwards.
TTAATAATGGTCTGGATGTATGATTGGAAAATATGAAGTGATCTAGGTATTTCATTATTTTTTTAATGGAATGGGTTTTCCTTGATATTGTTTATGAATGTTATTTTTTCATGAGATATTGGGAAGAAGAAAAATATATTTTGGTTTGTTTTCCAAGGTTTAAAGGTTTATTTTAAAATAGTTAACTATAATACTATTTTATTTAATAAAAGGGATGTTGTTTAAAAGATTACATGTGGTTTGGTATTATAAATATTGAAAAAAACCAATATTATATCTTATCTTTGAAACCAGTATTTTATAAAAAAAATTATTAAGAGATTTTCATAAATTCAATGGGTTGTAGTGGCCTACTAATTTCTTATGTGTTTATGCCTATTTTATATCTATTTTATGTTAATGGTTCAGTTCTTATCCATTGTCGAGAGATATTATTGTTTGATATATGGTTGCTTATCATTAATTTCTTTTTATAAAACCAACCAACTAACATTTTATTTGTTCCCATAAATGGAGGGTATAAATATTTATATGAGTCTTGGAGAACACTAGAGGTAGCTAAAATTATATTTTTATTTGAGGGATATTGGGGTAGAAGATGGATTATGTGTATACGTTCCTACAAATATATATTATCTGTTTGGTTGTTTATGATCATTTGGGTTGAAAGGAAAATTCATTATATGGATGGATCATGTCATAATTTTTGGTATTCATTATATCTGATTTATTCCCGTTGTTGAAAAAAACCATTACCATGTGTTTTACATGATTCCCACACACTAGTTGCCAGCCGATGGAGGTCATGAATTCTCTTTGGGCAAGTGGTGGGATGGTTTGAGAATCGGTTAGATTGAAAACCCAAGCCAGTTTGTTACAAATGGTATCATAGTTTAGATTATTATTATTTAAATAGGCCTAAGTATTTGTAATTCTTATTTATTTGGGGTGTTATGGTATGATTTTGTGGTATTTTTTTAATTAAAATATAGATGTAGGATAAGGGAGGGACTAACTTGTTCTTTCTTATATAGATCCTTCAATTTTCATAGGAAGTGGGGTTTGAATCTTTATTTACATATTTTATTTCATTTTCTAATGATTTTGTGTTGATACTCATTATCATTATTTTAGTGTCCTTGTGGGTCCATTTGGATGTTGTGGTTGAAATTAATGATGGATAGTGGAGTTATGTTGTTTTTAATTGCCCGATTAACTGTATAATGGAAAAAATATCGATCCAGAAACACCATATAAATTATATCATGTTTTGATTGGGGTACATGGGGATACATAGTCTAGTAAGTCATGGTTCCTCAACCATTTGTTTTATTTTTTAGATAGATCATGTGAGATCAAAAATAGTGAGTGATAATTTGTGGTGGTTATTATGATATTTTTATGACATGGATAAATATTTATGATGGGAATGGGTTTTTTTGAAAAGGATTAATTTTGGAAAATGATTATAGATTATATACAAGTCTTATAGAATGTTCGTAAAATTGGTTTAGATTTTATGAAACCATTTTTTTTGAGAATTTATACTTCAAGATATTTATAAAATGAAATTGATTTTACAGAATTGTTTGATCATTTTTTATAAATATGTTGATTTTGGTATTTCCAAAAATGATTTGGGTTATGATAACTTTTTTTAGATTTTCTTTAATGAGATTAAATTAATTTTTTATATGTGGCCTTACCTTGGGTGAGTGATTTAGGTGGCTACGACCGATGTAGAACCAGTTGAGGTTATACACTAGTAGACATGAAGTCAATTTTGATTGGGTTCACAATAAGAGGGTAGCCTATGTTTGAGGTCCATTTTACCCATTTACTCTTGGTTATCATCTATGGCCAGATCCAATGTTGTCTCTATGATTCAAGAATGATTTTAATCTATACATGGTATAGTATCTTAGAAAGGTTATGGTTTTGGTAATTTGTTCTAGGGACCTTTGGTGATTTCATATTATTATTTTTGGAATGATTTATATTACTTATCATAGGATCATGTATTTTTCTTGGTTTTGTAGTCATTTTTGTTTTAATGGACCATGTTTTCTTTTTATAGTTGTGTATTTATAGATATTTTTTGATAGTGGAATCCTATAGACTTTTTGGTTTTGAGGTAATTATCCTGACCTTGGTGATTTTCCCTTTGTAGGAGAGTTCATTTTTTGCTTCAATGTATAGATTCATTATAAATTGTGGGGATAACTCTGTTTGGTCTCCCTTCATATAGATATTCCAATTAAATTCTAGTGGATGATTCAAAATTAATATTGTTATTTTTTACTTGAGGACTTTGGTGTTTTCATAGATGTTTGAGAATTTTATGTATCTCCCTTATTGATGTCTCGATGGTGTATTCCCTTATCTTAACTAGTGAATTTATGCTGGAATAAATTGGAATGGTGGAGATATTCAGGATACCATTCTTCTCTTTATGGTATTAAATAAATAATTTTATGTCCTTATTGGTCCCTAATAGTTTCATGTTGAAATTATAATATTTATAAATGAATATGTAATATGCAAGATGTGTCCACAATTACGAGTAATCATGTGCAAAAAATGAATGAGGGGTACTGAATTTAATGTTTCGTTTCTCTTTTTTGGATCAACCATTTGACCCGATTTAGAGTAACATTTTGAGTGACTCATGATTTTTTATTAAGGACCAATAGGATAGTTAACTGTTTGTAAAACCGTGAAACTAAACCTTAGGTATCACACATAATGTTAAACTTTTTTACTTTGTTCCAAAAATTACCTAAATTATTACATAATAATAATAAAATAAAAATAATTATAAATACTCTTCCAACCCATATCCCTCAATCCATAAAACACCCCCCTCAATGGTTGCAGTCACATCCCTCAACCAGGCCTCCTCTACTCTTACTCTTTTCTCTTGGTTTATCCATGAATCATTATTGATCCTTCAAGGTATGTAATCGCCTCATCCTTTATTTCCATTTTATTACAATTTTCCCTCTCATGACTCCCTACTATTTCACAAAAACTCTAGTTAAAGGGGTTTGTACCATTTTATTAGGATGTTTTATTATTATTTTTTTAATGGGTTTCCTGGTTATCATTATTGAACATTTGGGAATCCACCATCAAAGTTGATGCATTTCAGAAATTTTTTTTCCTAATGATGTTCTGAGGTTGGTAATTCAATATAATATTCATATATTACATAATATGATTTTTTGGTTTGTTTTAAATGATTTCAAGTGAAATTATATGTATTTGTGTATGTCATAGTATGATTAAGTGATGTTTTTTGTCTTTAATTATTTTAATTATCTTAGTTCACATGTTAATCACTTGTGAAAATTATTTTGTAGAACATTAAAATTGTTTATAATGGCTTATAACATTTTCATATAATTTATATTTCATTAATGTATATTTTTTGGTTTTATAATGTAATTGAACTATTTCTAATTACACAGAATAATATTTTGTTATATACTATGTGGTCATTAGCGACCATTTGGATTTTAAAAAAATTCATCCAAATATTTTAAAAGGGTGTTTAATGTTTATTCTATTTATTAATTAGGTATCTCTATTTCAAGGGATAATTTAAGTAAATATTTAAGTCTATCCTCATTTAGATATTTTATGATATGGGTATCATGGTGTTATGGAAAAGGCATTCAAAAATATTTTGAGTTTTACCAAATGGGTTCATGGAACCATTTCATTTCCTTGATGGTGTAACATTTATTATAAAAGTGTCTTTCATGGAAATAGTTTGATTTACAATTGACATTCAAAGTGTGTTGTTCTAATTTGTCTTTGAATGTATTTTAAGAATTTGGATTTCAAAATGGGTTAAAAAATGTTATTTTGGGAAAGGTATTTCATGTTGATATTCAACATGTTTTTAATGGTTGGGTTTAATGTGACACATGAAATGATATTTCAATTGATTTAAATAATTGGGCATGTGGATTAGCATCATGAGCGGTGTGTTTTAGAGGCCTGTTTGTAATATTAAAATGGTCTTATAAATGGTTTAAAACCCTATATTTTCCCAATTTATTTCTTATTATTCCCATAGTGTCTTGTAATACCATGATGGTAAATTTTATATTAATTCATCAGTTTGTGTTTTTATGCATGGATATGGGTCCAACGATGTTGTTTGTGAGGTTGAAGGAGGGGAGGATTGTGTTATTTTAAAATTATTTGTAGATAATATATGTAATTACTGATTCCATGCCTAATTTGATAAATTTTCATAGGAGTCCTAGGATATAGTGGGTTACTAGTGTGAGTAAAAACCCTAGTTGAGACAGTTGTACAACCAAGGAGTATTCCAAGATACTCCGTTCTGGAAAAAATTAAAGGATTATTGGGAAATTATTCTAATTATATTTTTTTTCCATGGATGAATTCATTCCAAGGATGTTTATTTATAGGTAATTTAATTGGACTACTGGAGACACGATATGTTCAATAGTGCCAGACTAGGTTTCTTGTAACAAGTTCAAGCCTATAATTTTGAGATCCTAGTGATGATTCCAATGATGTTAGGTCCTTTTGGGAACCATAGGGTATTTTTTTTTATGATTTAATTGTATTCCCATAGTTTTATTGATTGTATTTACACAATTAATTTATTTGGCATCCATGATGTTGAGTGACTTTTTATTGTTTATTCATCAACATGTGTGTGTTTTTTCATACACTCAAATGGGGTATTTTAATTTTCTTTTCGAATTATGATTTGAAATTGAAAAATGGTTTGGGAATTTCATTAATAATTAAAAAATGTGGTTTTATTGAAATTTCTTAGTTAAATTTTATTTTCAAGATACATTGGGAAATGAGAAAGTTATTTTTCTTTGTTCCCCTAGATTTAAAGGTTTAATTTAAAATTTTAAACTATATTTTTTTTATTTTATAAAAGGGTAGTTGTTTGTAACTTTTTATGTGGTTTTGTTTTATAAATTATATAAAAATCATAATTTATATCATAAGTTTCAAACTATAATTTTATAAACTATTTTAATAAGTGATTTCAATTGATTTAGTAGATTATGGTTGGAAACTCAGTGCTTATATGATCACCCCTATTTTTTCTCATTTTTGGGTTATTGGTTTGGTTTATGGATTAATTGTATCATAAATACACTTTTACTTTCTATATTGTAACACCCTGAGATTTTATGAAAAATATTCTTTTTAATTTCATTAATGTCTTGTGTTGTACGCTACACCAAAAGGATCTTTCTCAACATGCATCCTTGACTTTCCTTGTATTACACGCAATCACGACCTTCTTCGATAGCGTGTGTAGTACGAAATACCGAGTTTCACTAAACAACGATATGCTATTAAAATATTATTAAAACTAGCCATTATGAATAGTAATAACCACCTTTTAAAATTTTAGAAATTTTATCTCTCAAAATGGACTTCATTTTTGTATTCGGAGTATCGAATTTAGCCTAAGGTGAAATTTTGGTACTTTTCGGATAACATTCATATTCTGATGAATAGTGAAAATTACTAAATTTTAATTAAAAACAACTTTTTTAATCGAAATAATTAATAGTGATAAATTGTTAATTTGAGTGGTTTTAAAGTATATTTAGAATATATTTTTACAATTTAATACAATGTTGGTCATTGTATGTAATTCTACATTTAAACCAGTTATAAACAAGTTTCAATCTTTTGATAGTTATTATCTATTAAAAACACACTATTTGTTTTGACGACGGGAATTAATTTTTAAATTAGTCAATGCGACTGATATGTTTTGAATTTGGTAAAATAGACATCATTTTTGATTTCATAATATCAAATATAACTTAGGCATAATTTTTGGTATTTTTCTGAAAACTTTCAATTTTTGATGAATAGTGAAACCACTAAGTGGTAGTTAAAAAAAACTGATTTTTTCATAAAACTTAATTTTACCGCTTCTGTGAGTGGAATTTCAAAAATCTGAGAGACACGGTTGATGTCAGTAAGTAAAATGTGGTTCAATGAGATGAAAATAATTTTTTTGGTGAATAGTAACTTTTTACTTTTTTTACCACGGTTAAAAGTAAATAGGGTAATTAAGGGTAATGATGATATTATTATTACCCTAACACATGTCCTAATTCTATTGGACAAGTGTAATTCGACCAAAAATAAACTTAGGAATAAAATATGACCATTTAGGCCCACTTGGAGTAGATTAGGACATTTATTATTAATTTATTTAAAGAAGGGTTAAAATAGTTAAAATCAATGTTTAATAAGTAAATAATTTTTAATATGGGGTTATACATAAGATAAATTAGACTATAAATATTCATTAGAAAGCTAAAACGATTTAATACATAATGGTATTTTATTTGTAATTTTTAGACATTAAATAATTTAATTTATTTATGACACAACAATGATGCAGTAATTATCTTATTAATGAAATATTGACATAATTGATGTTATAATTACCCAAATAAATATAATTTGAGACTTTTTATGAATTCCACTAATTTTATAGGTTAATATGACATGTTAGTATTGATTTAATTAACTTTTTTCGAACTTATCATTCTGTTATGATTTTCACAAAAATCAATTACTAAATAGTGTCAAAATTGACATAAAATTGTTTTTAAAACAAATATTATATTATTAATTATTATTTTATTCCAAAAAAATCTAAGGTTCGGCCAAATGACTTAGATAAGGTTATATATATTAATAATAAACAACTTGGGGTTAGTTTGGCTTCTTATAGTATGTTTATTAACCTTATAGTGTAAGAACACAAGAAGACACGGTAAAAGTAAAATTATTTAACTTAATGTTAAATCTAAATGATAAGGTTAAAATAGGAACCTAAGCTTGTCTAAATTCTATTGGATGAGAGGCTTTCCACCAATCCCCACTTTAGCCTCTAAACAAATCAATTTGGAGCTATTTAAAACCGAACTTGACTTTATAATAAAATAATATTTTTAGTTATTCCAAAGGTGCTCCTCTCCTCCCTTATAAAAGGGCACCTCCTCCCTCTCTTCCTCACACAACATTGAGCCTTAAATCTCGGCCAACCCCTACCAAATTCTCTTCTCCACTTCCCTAGAAACATCCTATAGGTTCTGGTCTTCCTTAATGACCAATTTTAGTGCCCTAAGAGGAGGTCTCAAAGAGGCGCTTTAAAGAAGAGGTAATTTCCGTTACTGATTCTTTCACCTTTATTTCTTCTTCCACTTCTTCTTCTTAGGTTGTTTCATTATAAAGTAATAACATCAGTATCACTAATATACTGATATGTTACTATGAGTATTAAACAATCCTATTTCACCATCTATCCATCCTACGGAAAACGAAATCACCGCGCGTGCGTACGTACGGAATACCGTCTCCACGCCGTGGTGAAATCTATTTTCCACCACCACCTTACTTGGATGGGTATAATGGTGTAAATAATAACTATATATTATTACTTTAAAGTTATATTGATTCTGAAATAGCATACATACACTCCAATACAGTCCCAAGATCATGAGAATGATATCATCGCTCATGCGTACATACGGACTACCGTCTCCACGACGCGATAAGATTCATTCTCCACTTTAACCATTCATGAATGATTATAAAGTATATATAATAAGTAATCATGAAATATATGACATAATAATGATACTGGATTTATGTGTATATATATGTATTTCATCTACTAAATTCCATTCAACTCAATAAGGAAACGAAAACAGCGTTCATGCGTACGTATGCCCTACCGTCTCCATGAACGGTGTATTTCTTTCCATTAAATGATTTATTATATATATGTATATTCTGAATATATATATATAAATCATGTTTTATATTCTGGAATTAAGTAATCATGATCTAAGTAATCATATGAATAATTACAAGTCAAAACATGGACGACAAATGAAACAATTTTACCCAAAACGCTATTTAACATGGAATTTACAAAATAACGGGTAATATAAAGTCATAAGTGAACCATATATGAAATCATAACAATGAATATGATTCTGTAATAAGTCAATGACATTATTTAAATCATTATACAGGAGGTTCGGACACTTACGAAGCAAATCGGTCCTAAGGTAAGGGAAAATATCACAATCTCATTTTTATCCGAGATTGTTTATCCTTTAGAATTTACTAGGGTGCATTTTATCATCCAAATCCATGTTTCCTCAATATGTAATATTATTTACATCCACCTACAATTTTTTAAAATCCAATTTAACCCTTCGGTGAGTTTTTAGTAAAAGATATGAAAGGAATATTTTGTCATTTTTTGTATGAGGTACTTTTTGACTTTTCCGACAAAAGTATGAGAAGAATGTTTTTTATCTTATACGGCATGAATGGATTTTTAGAAAAATTATTTCCAAGAATCTTCCTTTACATGTTTTCAAGTTTATTTTTAATCAACTTATTTTATTTTAAAATTGTATGACATGTTAAGAAAGGAAAAGTATTTTTGAATTAGAAAGGACATTTTCCTCAAGAATGAAGTTCAAGTGTTTTATCAAAATTATTTTCCATCTAAGATAATAATGGGTTCTGTTTTTATCCCTATTATTACATTGATTTGATTATGTTGTGATGGAAATATTTTTATGAATTCCTTTATATTATATGAATTGTTTTATGATGTCACGATGTTTAATATTCCCATTTTTATTACATGGGTTATGCAATGATGTATGGTTTATGATTTTGTGGAACACATAAGAATGGTATCATTATGAGATGGGTGGGACCTATATATCCCTCCAATTCATTGGGTAAAGATTTTATATCTCATGAGATAGACATGGTTGGAATGGTAGGTTATACCGGTTCAGTAAAACGGGACTGAAACGAGGGTGACTCGGTTCAGAATGGGACTTTTTCCACTAAGATAGTCTTGGCAATGAGTCTTGACTAACAAGAAATGATTCTCTATGATTATGTGTGTATGCCACAAAGTTTTATGTTTTCATTTATGATAATTGGATTTTCATTTCACTAATATGATTTATCCCATGTTATGAAATTATTCTCTCTTTTGCAGGTTAAGATTTCCAAAATGTTATGTTCTTATGAATATGATGTGATTGATATTTCTTTTGTTTACCCTTACTGAGCATTTGAGCTCACCCTTTTATGTTTTCTTTTCCCCAGGATATAAAGAAAGGTTTTAGGTAAAAAAAGGAAGATCTTTATGGGAGATGTTGAAGAACTTTCACTACGATTAGAAGATTATATTCCGAGTTTCCAAAGACACTAAACAATTACGGTCCTTGTGTGTGTGTTTTTTTAATGTACTAAGTATTCCACAAAAGTAATGTAATGTACATGTACGTCAAGCTTCGGGTCTCTAAATTTATCATTGGTGATATGATAACATTTCTCATGTGTATGGTGGACTATTTCCGCATGAAGTGACGTGATTATTTTTTCCCATTTGCTTTACATGGAAGGAAATAATGATAAAAGTTAACAAATATATGTGATATTTTTTATTGGAACATACTTATGGAAATATAATATCAAATATAACTTATAGATACTATACTTTTTATAACACAACTATAAAATTATTTTAAAGTTAAAAATCATAGTAGTTAAACATTCAAGGATCCAATGGTTTAGTATCGTGGGAAAATAGGGAGGATACATAAATATTATACTATAAAACAAACATTTATTAAAATATTTATACTTTATCCTTGTAAAAGATCACATACTCTTTAGTATATATTGCCACTTGAGGGTATATATCAAATAAATGGGTGAGGTAATATCCTAGTAAGAGGAGGAATAAGTGAAATGAAATGAGATAACATGAGTGCGAATAATAATAATAATAATATCATAAAAATTGGATATTAATAATAATAATGAGGGAGACATTTTACAAAGGCATGGAATGAGTAAAGGCATAAAAAGGAATCATCATTTAATAGTGGTCAAATGACCCATATAGTTGAGAAAAGGATAGAATCATATTCACTTGTAACATAAGTGAATAATAAAAACAAAATCATTTAAAAAAAATAGAATCATGTTCGTGCATAATATAAAATATCTCATGAGATACATTGTGTTACCCAATGAATTTTAGGGATATATAATTTCAATACCACCTGTCACATCATACTATTTATATAATCTTGGATTCCATATAGAACATAATACAATTCTTGTCATGAAAAAACCCATGGAATGTAATGAATTTAATAAGGATTTAATAAATAATGATTTCATGAATAAAAATGGGGTTCCTAAATGAAAAATGCAAAAAATATTTTAAACACACATGAATATTATTGAGTGAATAAGAAACCACTCAACATGATTAAATGGTATTATTTATAAAGAGATTTATTTATGAAAATATTTATAGTTAGATTATAAATCAAGGTGGAAACACATATATCCCAACATGAATCGGTAATTATAGTGGAAGGATATTTTTGAAATAATAGTTGAATATCCACACTGAAATTGACATGAAAGTGGGATTACCTAAAGAATGGGAGTTGGGTTCGAGATTCCTCATACAATAATTCCCACATTATTTAGAATCATTTATGTCTATTGAATAATAAGCATAATTTTATTAATGAATTGAAACATAAATTAATTAATTTAAATTTTCCACTATTTATCAATTATAATCATTGATTTATATTTTTGTAAATTTGGATGATGAAATTGAATCATTTTGGTATTTTGTTTTACTTAAACATTCCCATTTTACATTGATTTAACTATTTGGTTAATGTAAATTTATACATAAGTAGAAAAAATTATTGAAACATAAAATTAATATATTTAAAATTTTTATATATAATAAAAAATTTATTTCAACTATACAAAAGGCTGGTGATAATGAAATAAGTTTGAAACTTCTTTATTGGCAGTTAATCGATCATCAACGAGAACATTGTCCAAATATGAAGAAAAAGTGGTATAAAATATAAATGCATAATTTTTTTTATTGTAGAATAATATCAGTAATATAAATTTTAATTTATTCTCAATTAAAAATTATAATATTTTATATTGAAATAAATTTGGAAAATAGATAAAAGAAGAATAAAACATGAGAATAGTTTGAGAAAAACATACTCTATCCATAGCGTGGCTTCTCTTGTACATCCCTATAATTATATAATGAATTGAGTTGGTTTAATATATTATATAATAATTCTTTATAAGTTATTAAGATAGAGTATTTTGGAATAAATTTGTTTTTGGAATGTGAAAGAGGATGTGTTTTCTAAGGGATGGGGGAGGGGTTCTTTATACTTGACGAGAGGTGTATTTTTTGAATAAAATATTAATTTAAATACTATATCAATGTTTAAACTACTAGTAGTTAATTTTGGATAATATAAATCATTTTTAAATATTATATAATGGTTCAATGAATTTATCCATCATTATAATTTATATTTAACTTTTTATTAATAATAAATGTGAAAAACTTGTTTTTTAAGGGATCACTTTGGAATTTTGGTTTTGGAAAATTATTTTTATATTTATAAATTATGTTTATTATGTTTTAAGGAATAATTTATGAAATTAAATATATTTTTTCTGAACAAAATGATATATAAATTTTTAGGTAAATATTACATCATGAATTATATAATATAAGATACACGAGTAATAAGAATAATTGTATTTTTACTATTCACATCAAAACTGAATTATTTAAGAAAATTAGAAAAAAAACCCTTGGAAAATTTCGACATGATTTTTTCAAAATTATTATTAATTTTATAATAATAAATTTCATAGATTGGTGATTTTAAATTTTAATATAAAAATTATTATTTTTATGCAATAATTGGAAATACAGTTTATTACAAATGTGTATATGTTTTCATTGATTTGTTTAATAAATACATTCATTTTTTTGGAACTATAATATTTTTATTTACTTATATTACTTCTGATTAATATTATTTATGCCACATTTTATTATTTTGAGGTTAAATTACTTTTCTAATTGGTAAGTTACAATTCATAATGGTTAGGCTACTATTCCCAATGGTTAGGATCATATTCAACTGGTCACATTACTATTCAAATAGTCACATTAGATCATATAAATTGAACTTAATTCAATAAAAAAATATTCACTGAAAATCATCTTAATGCCCAATTCTTCCATTTTCAAAAATGATGAATGGTTTACTAATATTTTGTTGCCAATTTATTGTATTGGTCGTGGGGGAGATAATTTCTGCATATTGGGGCAATCCATATTTTCCAATTTTATATTTTATATTTAATATTTAATATTTAATATTATTTTTTTAATTTTAATTTTTCAAATTTCAATCAGTTTCATTACTCATTAATGAGATAAATGATTTAAATGAAATATTTTTTTTTGTTTTCATTATGAAATGTATCTGTATAATACTATATAGTATAATATACCACCCATTTATTTCAAGAAAAAAATGTCCTTTATAAACTATGGGTTTCTAAATTCAACCCCCTTTAGAAATTATGTCCCTAAAATTTCAACTCAACTTCTCAGTTGAGAATAGGTGAGGGTACATCTATTTCTATGTTTCCTATAGTTCCCATGTCACCTCTTAATATTTATGGTTTATGTACAATATATTGATAAGGTGGGTAGTCTTGTTGCTTAGAAATTTTACTCAATGGTTCATGATCTTCCATAGTTTTTCTTTTTCAAAGAGGTTATTGTCTAGTTGTATCACATCTAAATTAAGTATATATGAGTGGTCAGATATGTACTTCCTCAAGAGTGATATATGGAACACATGATGGTCTTGAGCTAAATTTGGTAGTAGTGGAAGATGATAAGACACTCCTCCTATGATACCTAGGATATAAAATGGTAAAATGTACATAGGGATAAGCTTCACATTCATTAAAAACCACATGCTTCTATTTTATGCCGATATTAGAAAGAAAACAATGTCTCCAACTTCAAACTCCAAGTCCCTAAAACTTTGTTTGTATAAATCTTTTACCAACTCTAAACATAGTTTCTAAATTTTTATATGGATTGAACCTTCTCTATAATCTCTATGAATAGATCAAGTATTATGAGTACACATTTTGAAACCTCATCCCAAAATGTTGGTGATCTTCATCGCTTCCTATATAGTGCTTTCTATGGATCCGTTTGATTACTTGAGTGGAAGATGTTGTTGTATGAGAACTCAACTACATGGATATATTGATCCCATCCTCCAATGATTTCCATTTAAAAGGATCTATGAGTTTCATCATGAATTTTAATAGTCCTTTTATATTATCCATCAAATTGGGGGTGATGGGATGTATTGAATTTTAAATATTTATTCAAGGAATGTTAAAGACTTCTCTAGAATGTCGATTTGATCCATGGATCCAGATCAGGGAAAATAAAAAGTTTAACCCCATGATACCTCATTAAACCCTTCAAATATATCAAGTGATTTTTTCAACATAGAAATATTCTTGAATAGAGATGAAGTGAGATTTTTTGGCCAGTCGACCCACCACTACCCAAATTTTATTTATTACTTTGTTTTTATTCGAGAGACCAATAAATGTGTCCATAGTGAAATTATACCATTTCCATGTGGGGTTCAGAAATGGTTTTACCATCCCTTTGGACTTAAGTTTATCTAATTTAACTTTCTCAAATACTAGTAAACTTGATATATACTCCCCAATATCATTATAATTGTTGTCCCACTAGAAGTTCACATGAATATCAAATAACATATTGGCACTTCCAGGATGGATAGATAAATATGATCTATATGCATCATACAATAGGTCCTTTTTATCTCAGAAGATGAAGGTGAAAAAATCCCATTTCCAAAGCATATTATACCATCATAAATGATATTCAGGAAGCTTCCCTTTATTATCCTTCTTTTAAAGATCCAATTCATACTTATGTGCCTCTTCGATCATCTCTTGGATAGGTGGTTAGGAAATCATTTAGGGAAGGTAGGATTTATTCCCTTCCATTATGATTTCCATATCCATTATTAGTATATCCATAAAGATATAGTCTTTCTCAATTCACATCATGGATAGAGTAGTAGTTTATTCCTTACTATAAGGATCAAATATCTAGTTCTCCACTCCTAGAAGGTATTTAAAAATTAAATCGTACACATTTATTAGAACTAGCCAGCTTCTTTGAGGATTTTTAGATATTTATACATAGAAATGTACTTCATACTCTTATGATCCATATACATGTCAGAAATTTTTTCTTATAGATGGTTCCACAAAATATAAATAGTTTATATCAGAGGTGATAACTTCAGATCATGTGTAAGTTATTTCAGCTAACGGATATTCAACTATCAGGATGAATGGGGAATCACATTTTCATTAATCATGAGTACAAAACCTAATCCTTTCTTGGAACCACCACTGTATTTAAAAAACCTTCTACAAAAATTGGAAGTGTGAGTACATGAAATGTGATTATTCTTTTATTGAGCTCCTTAATACATTCCTCACATTCATCTACCCAGAAATATTTTATCTATTTATCTGTTAAGTAAGTTAAGAGGGTTGAAAATCATGATAATATCTCAAAAAACCTTGTCAGTTCCCCTGTAGATAATAAATCCATTGATATATAAGAAACTAGTGGGTTTGGGCCATTTCTCAATTTATTTTTACTGTTAAGGGCCCATAAAAATTCCCTCCCTTATAATCATGTTCCCTGAGAATGAAACCTGCTACATTTAAAAGACACACATACTGTACTTAGCATATATTTTTTTTCTACTTTAATGTCTCTAATATGATCCTTAAATGTTCATAATGTTCCAATTTTATATTAAAATAAATTAGAATATCATCAATGAAAACTACCCCAAATTGTTCTAGGTAATATCAAAATACACTATACATGAATTAGTAAGCCCAAAGGGCATCATTATGAACTCATATTTCCAATACATGGTATGTAAAGTAGTACTATAAATATATTATATCATCACCTTTAGATAATGATATCCATACAAAAGATAAACCTTTTAGAAGAACTGAGCTCCTCATTGTTGGTCAAACAAGTCATTAATCCTTGTAATTTGATACTTATTGTTTATGGTGATATTTTTTACCTCTTGGTAATCAATACATAGAGACATTGATCCATCTATATTATCTAAAAAGATAATCAGTTCACTGCATTATGATGTACTAGGGTGTATAAAACATATGTTCAATTGTTCTTGCATCTAATTATAAAACTCCACTATTTTGTTCGAGTCCATCAATTAGTGGAATTTATAGATAAGATTATCTCTATGTATATGTTCTATTAATAACTATACCTCATGATCTAAGAGAATACTAGGTATCTCTTCAAGAGATATATCAGCGTATTCACTAAACATTGCAATGTCATCCATATTGGTACCTTACTTTGACTCAATCATTTAGGTGAGTTGTTCTTCTTTATAGGGTATCAACACCCACACCATTGATGAATTTTCCAAATAAGATTCACTTTAGTCCTTGAATTTTTAGAGGATCACGGGATGGTTTGGAATATGAATATAGATTTCTTCTTCTTGATAGTTGATGTGTACTCTATATAATGAGACCCAATCCATGCCTAGTATAAAATTGAATTCCACCGAGGGAAGGAATATGAGATTTAGTAGGTGAATCTTCATACATATGCTAAAAGTAGAAGATTTTGAAACATGGGTTGTAATGATCTCACCACAATGTGTATTTACATATATATCTACTTCAATGTTTATGATATTTTATTCAATAGTTCTTGAAAACATGAAATAAATAAAGGAATTCATAGAAGTAGCACAAAAGAAATCATTTTTCCATTATTCAGTGAATAAGAAGTGTATCTTGTATGAATTAATTTTTATGTTCCACTATAGTTGTAGTGATGGACTATTATTTCCCATTATCCTTTGCCTATAGTGATTGTTTATACTTATTAACTTCAAGGTCCCATGTTTTAGTGTATTTTCATACATTGTGCCCTTTCTCTCTATAGTTGATGAATTTAACCTTAGGCTGAACATTATAAGGTTCCTTACTTTTTCTCCATAATTTTGGATGGATTCTTCATATCCCTTCAACATTACTGATCTTGGGGGCCATCTCCCCCACACATGAATCATTTACCTATCCCTTTTTGGAAATTTCCATGATGTTTCATCCCATATTTCTAACAAGTGGGTGGTTGGATAATCATTACTCATTTTTCATTTGACACATAAAAGTGAAACTTCATTAAAATCCTCATATCTTCATATACATGCTACAATTAATCAAACTAATTTCCTATATGGATATCACATCAAAATAATTTTTAATAACATTCAATGTATCAAATACATAGAGCCTTTATAATGTGTGGTTTTAAAGAAATAAATAATATATATATTTTTATATCACTGTTGATAAACAAACATGGGAAACACATTTCAATCATTTTGATTTTTTTTCATAAGTCATGATAGATCTAGCTTCAATTTGATTTATCACTATGACTTGTGTCTCCATCATTGTTCAAAGAGTTTTATGGAAACAATATTTAAGAAATATTTTGTTTTTTCTCTTCCAACTACATCTATTACATGAAACCCTTTATCTTTGTGTTCTTTATCAACACACATAACTGATTAAATTCTCCATAGAATTGATATATGACTAGAGTAACCTTTTCCTTCTCAGAATATTGGAACATAGAAAATACATAATCCATTGAGTTATTCCACTATTCCATGACAAGTGGATTAGATGATCCAATAAACATAGATGGTTTATTCCGTATAAAAGACTCAATAGCTTGTGGTTACATATTGGGTGATGGAATATGGTCCACATGTGTAATTTTCATAACCCAGAAGAAACTATAATTGGTTCCCCTGGTTAGGTAATCACATGACCTTAGACACACCTCTCTATAATCCAGCGGCTACTGACTTGAAACACTGGTCTAAAGTGTAACATGGTGAGACTGTACATGATTTTTAGACAAAAGCCACAATAGAAGTAACATAAATAGATAATAACAAAAAGAAATTATAAATGGGAATCATGGAATGGAAACCAATAAGTAACCAAGTACAATTTCAACAAAAATAACGAGTGAATACACTATATCCCAAGAAGTCATTCTATATAAATCACGACCATAACTATCAAAAGACCCTGAACCCAGACACTAGGTCCTAACTAGGTCCTAATAGACCATGCTCAAAACCAGCATCTCATGCATAACCAAAAAACATATCCCTATCCTGAACCTATATCAGAAGACAAGTAGCATCTGTTCGGGTACCCAAGTGCTAGGGTGGCCTGAGTAGGGTGTGAGTACAACTCACTAGGCCACTAACAATGGTGTTTAAAGAAATAGAAAGTCCATAAAATAGTGTATGAAAATAATCATGTTCAATAAGTAAACCAGGAACCAAGAAATTATTTAAGCGATTATTTAATATCAATTTTATCCATTAAGTTATATTGAGTCAACCAATCAACAAAACTAGTTCATGATACACCGGTATTCTAAACCAAGGAACAAGGGGTTACATACACTCTGAACAACATGGATTTTTCCCTAATAACAACTTATTACAGAACCATTATTTTACAACATTCACATCACAATTCTCATCAATTTTCCCTTGGATCCGGAATTTACATCATTTACACCATGTACAATGATGTTCAATTACCAGGAATAATGGATTAGTTTATGTTTCCTATCTCACTATGGAAAAAAATTTCTTAAACAAATACAACAATCTTATCAAGTATCCTTAATCAAGGTGGTCTCATTAAATGAAATAAATAGGGGAATATACTCTCAATCCCCTTCCCTATCCCATGAATTATAGGGGGGTTTAGATCCTCAGTCTCACCCAATATATTGGATTTGATTCTCAAGTCCAATACCCCATGACTACAACGGCATGTGCACATGCTTCCTTGATCCATTTACCACATTTACTAGGTCAAAAACTATTTTCAAAAAATACACACAATGTTTACATGTCATATTTCATTCAACACATAAATAATCTTCATGACTTAACCAATTAACATATTTACCATTTACATTTCATAATCCATTAACCAACATACCTTATAAAAAATTTCCGTTATTACATATTTCTAATTAAATATAATTACCATTAATCTCATTTACAAACCATTTAAAATTTACCAACATAAAAAATAAATATTAAACACATATATAATTATTCCAAGAACCCCCTTATGCTATGTTATCAACTATTCATATTCATTATTTAGTTCTTTTCATGACCTGGTTAGAATTAAGGCATAATCATCATGGGTCCAATCTCACAATCCCATACATCAATTCAATGACTATGGTCCCAAATGACCTTTAAGACCATATCATGGTATAGAACCCAATTAAAATTATTTTTTTAAAATCATCCTAAATCCATATTTTAAACACATGGGTCTTTTTATTTGAAAACTAAAACATTGTCCAAGGATTTTGTTTTAGTACAGTCATCCAAAACAACCATTATACCATTTTTAGAAAATGGAACCTTGAACTAATTTCAAACATAATTTTAATTCTCTTTATAAAACCCTTTTTGAATCACATTTAGGCCAACAACTCCTTCAAAAATGTTTAACACATTCAAACATAACTTTTCATAAATAAATATGTAATTAGTTCAAGCCCCAAAACATAGAATCAAAACCATTTCAAATTATATTAAACATTTAAAAAAGATATCTTATAATAATTACAATTTACAAATTAACTCTACCTACTTTCCAATTAAATCTTCACTATCCATTCACTCTCAAAATAACCCAATCAAACTGTTATCCAAATTTTGTTCACCATTTTCAAGGGTCTGTCTTACCCCATTAGTAGCCCTAGGTTCTATCACACTCACCTACAAACCCAATGGGGTCTGTGAAGGGATTCACACCACAATATAAGGCCCAAATCACATTTCAAACGAAAATAAAAATAAATTCAACAAGGAATAACATTTGAAAAACCATAAACACATATAGAACATTAGGACCATGAGAAAATGATTAATGATTTCTTACCTCTTGTTCAAAGATGATTAATATCCCAAACACATCTCTATATTTGAAGTCAAACAACCTTTGAATATCCAAATTATAATGATCTGGAAAATTGAGGGTTTTATGTTTTTAGAAGGGGAGAAGAGTCCCCAACAACCATAATCATTAAAATAGAGAATATATGAGTGTGAGACTCACTCTTAGCTTCGATTAACCCCAAGCAACACTCAAAATTCCCAATAAACAAATGATAATCACCAATGGAGGAGGAATGGGAAACTGGTTAGTCACCCTTGTTGTAGGGGGTTGACTGAGGTGAAAGCTCCTGGAAAAAAATATGATGATGAGGGAAAAACTTGAAATTTACATTTTTTAATGGCCACACAGTTTGGGTGCATGGTTACCCAAACTAGGTGCAATAACATAAATCCCTCTTTCTAATAGGGGCCAAACCTCATGGCCTCATGTGAGTAACCACATGGTTTTGAAAGCTATGATGTAACTGTGTGTCGAACATTACCTAAATGGATTCCCATGATTTATGGATTCCAATTCCAAGCACACGGTTTATACTAACCATGAACTATGCACAATTATGCTTACTTTTTTCCGGTTTCATGTCCTACACCCCTAGGATATGGCCAAAACATCCCATACACCCAAGAACCAATTCATATAAAAAAAGGAATTACAACCAAAATTTAAACACTGACATTCATTCATTAAGGGTCAAGATATTATATCCTCTACACTTTATATCGTCTCATCATCGAGCCACTCCTCTGAGCATTCATGAGTCTTCTAGAACAAAATGGTTAGACAATGACCCATCTATCAAACTCCAAACCCCATTATTCTCCCTAAAATCATCCACTTTATAACAATGCTATGACCAAGGAAACAATCCTACCCTAAAAACCAGTTTCCCCATCGTGTTTCATGATCAAAAGCTTAACGATAGACAAGTACACCTCCACCTCAACCCATCATTACCAGCACCAAAAACAATTGATGGGTACGTTTAATTCCATTAGAACACTATATGAATGGACACAAGAAATGAAATACATTATCCTAAGAGAACCAACCAGAACAATCTCAGTTAGATACTCTCTATAATTCATCGACCAAATCACTTAGATCTATCTCACCCAGATTATTTCAATACTTTAACAGCAACCCATGATTGACATCAATGAAGGAAACATCTCTACTTTAACAACACATCACAACCTAACCTAGTCCCTAAATCGAGTCCCATTAACCTCAGTTCATTTTCAGACATCTGAAAAGAAAAACCAAAACATACTCTTCATCTAAAGGTACTCAACTAGTCCACATCTAGGATATTTCCCATTACCAAAACTGATACAACAAGATAGATTCCACCTTATTCCATCTAACTCGAATCGACAGTTACATCATTAATCGACTACCTGCCCACTATGGTTCTTACCACTGTATTGCTTATCCTCTATATACCTTTATCTAATATTGAGATATTTTCTTTTTAGAAAAAGGATAACAAATTAACCTAAAATCAACTTTCACAACATAGATGAAGCATTTTCCAACTCAATGCACCAAAACATACAAAATATAACCATCCAACATTGGCATTAATCCCTTTCATCGATACCACCTATATTTGATAGCTCCACCATCCATACTCATATCAGTGTAACTTTGTTCCTCCTCAGAGCCCATTCCCATAAAAGAAAAAACCTTATCCTTATAATGTTAACTATATGTGGCATACAACCCACCAAATATTTTCATTTTTTCCTTTCTGATTCAGGAAATCCCTGGTGAAATCACCCCATTGATGCCAAACTTCCACTGTTGTTATGTCAACACTTTAACTTTCCACACACTCTTTTTCACTTATGGAATACCACCCTCATCCATGTGCACCTACTAAAGTAATACCCGTCATCTAGTGAAACTCCACCATCATGACATTATTTACACTTAAAACGTTCCTCATGCTCTAAAACACCCATCAACACATATTTTAAATGACCACTCCAATTACATTTATAACTAGACAGAGCTAGACACCATTGCTCTACTCGTTCGACCATCAAATCCACGTTCGATCCTCTTTCTCCCAAAGGAACCCAAAAATAAATCTAACAGGTTTCTCATTATCATCATGATGCCATCACATCTACTTCATAGCTTAATCCACACATTTAGGATGTAAAATGACACTCCCCACCTTAAAAGTGTCATTATCACTACTTTCCATGAGCATTTTTGACATTTGCAGCTCACACACAATCACAAGGTGAACCCCAAAACATCGACAAAGCCATCTAGATTCCACTGTAATAAAGAAGCATCACCCAGTACTTGTTCTTAGATTCCGATAATGAATCCCATTCCATTCTTCAATATTTGGACTATCCTGATGAACTCATCCAAAACGGGTTGATGGTATACTCCCCACCACATGATTCCACATATGCCTCCCCAAGAAAATTGCCTCAAAGATATCTCACATCTAACCAAAACGCACTCAAGTTGCAATGTGTAAATCCAAATCCTTCTAAGCACACCAGAGACAATGTCATGATATTAGAAATTATCATCTCCAGAGAAAAATATGATATGAAGTCATTGACTATCACCACCAGAAACTATCCACCACTTACATAAACTCTCACTTATAGGACACCTCAATCTTCTGAATGGATCAAACATCCATTCCCAAAAATATATCACAAACACTAAATACCACAATAAAAATGTAATTTCAAAACTAACTCATTACTACCTCATTTACCTCTTCCAAGAAGTCGTGACCCAACATTCCTTATGGAACCATTATCATCACCCCACTCATTTCTTCTTGCATGATCCCACTGATCACAATAGATACAAAAGATCCAGTCCATTTGCCCAATCCTAACTAGTTTCCCACACAAATAGGTCATATCCACTTTTATTCCATGGAAAAAAGTTATCTTGTGTCCACACAACATGGGAACATATTCCTATGGCATCGTTCATCTCTAACGCCTTCCCACAACACAGTACTCTTTAGAACCATCAATGTCTCACAATATCCTATGACAATACATGAAACTAGACTCCATTGAAACATGACCTATGTATCATCCAAGCTATTCCTAAATGTCCTCTCAAAAAACTAATTGGGCCACCAAATTAACCAGCCTCATTTGACCTAAGACTTTCTCAAAATCTCACCAAACAAACAAACCACTCTTATAAACATCCCAACATCATGACCACCCACACACCAAGGGTCTTCCAAAATAAAAGCACCCATCCAGGCTTTGATCAACCATTAATTTTCGTCCAAAACCCATCAATTCATTCCACATATAATTGCATAAAAACTAAATGGAATGGTATCTAGATGATATTTTCCTTCACAACCATCCTTACAACCAAGCGTAATCACCAAAGTGCTTCCTGCTAGTGATTCGATGTCATAATTATTCACTTTTACCTAAACTAGACGGAACTCACCTTTCTTAGATCCAACCTCTATAGAAAGAACATGTTCTCCAACATCCATTGCAACTCTAACAATGGGATAACCTCCCTTGAGGCCACACTAAAATTCTCATGATTGTTAAATCAATGCGAAAACTCATACCACATGTCCCAAAACCATTATCATTTCCACTAAACCCTCTAGGTTAATGTTTCACTAGGAATCATTCTCTATGTTCCACCACCATGGTCTAGAATGTCTACTTATGACACATGCGCCCAAAAGAACATAAACCTAGACCGACCTATCTCATATGTAATCCATAAGAGTCAAAATGATACAAAATACTAGAAATTGGAGCCACATAAAGAAAAGGTTATGCGCTCTCTCAAATACATACTAACCAAAATTATAACAACCAAATAAATGTGGAGGTCTTACCACCCCATTTCCAAACACACTACAACTGATAAACCAAACAACAATTTTATCTACTTACAACCAAAATGATACTCGCACATGTACCCTAGCACCATGCACCAAAAACCCACTCTAGGGTCCAAAAAAACTCAAAATGTCTCAATCTATAGGATTTTACACATTCACATTTATGAAAACCATTTCATAATATCTAGGTCACATCCTAAACATTGACATAACAAACAATATTCCATTATCTAACACATCATAACCTAAGGTCTCAAGACTAAGGCACTCTCACATCCCAAACAACCTGTGCGCTTGGTCAACAACCAGAAAAAGGGATAACCACCACTATTGTCCCTGAAATTCTAATAATTATTCCATTTACTTTCTTAATATGAAAATAACATTTAAACCCATCATTTCAGTTTTAAAAACATTTCATTTTCATGTCCCAAGAATTTACACTTTCAAATACTTATTTGTTATAACATAATTTAAAAAATCTTCTATTTATTAAAAATTACATTTCAAAACATTTTTTTTCCAAACCCAAGATTTACATTTCTCAAAACCATTTTAACCATATTTTCATCACCATTTTTCATTCAATTTCACATTTTATACCAATTTGGTTATCTTAATGTCATTTTCAAGTCAATCAAAGGAATCATATAGACATCCTATCTTTCTTATGTTCCTAGAATAATGCATGAACTCAAAAACCCTGCCTTTTAACTCTGTTCCAAGAGAAGAAACCTCAAAAATAAAAAACATCAAATCCAATTACACCACCTATGGTTGAAATATCAACCAACTATAAGAGAAAAAATAAAACCTCATTTACAATCCCTAGATACTTGGGTTTTCCCTCACATAGGGGGCTGCATAAAACAACAAACAAGCACATTACTAAGCTCTGAAAAAATCCTAGTCTCTATTCTAAAATTCCCAAATAGTAATAAAAAATATTACTCCTATTAGACAACATTGTAACATCCTCAACCCTAAATCCAATATAACTCGAACACTAATCTGCATTGTCACATGACCTTAGGAATGCCTCCCTATATGCAAGGGGATGCAGACTAGTAGCAAGGGTCTAAAGAAGAACATGGGGAAACTATACCAACATTTCATATTGAATCAATATTAGAAGTAACATCAATATATAAAATAACCAACAGAAATACAAAATGTGTAGCATGTGATGATAACTATTAATTAACCAAGTACACATGAAATTAAAAAAAACTAGTGCATGCAAGAAATTCAAGGATGTCATATAATATAAATGAAGACAAAAAATAAAAAAATATTTTAAACCCAAACCTAAGTCCCAACCGAGTCTCAACCTCCCATTCTCTCACCTAGTGTCCCATACAAAAAAAAACACCTATTCCCTATCCTGAACTCGTATCAGAAGACAAGTAGAATCTTATCAGGTACCCAAGTGCCACAGAGGCACAAGAAGGGTGTGAGTAAAATTCATTAGTCCACTAGAAATAGAGTCTAAATAAATAGACAGTCCATATAATAGTGAATGAAAATAATCGTGTGATACAAGTAAACAAGGACACACATAATTATTTAGGTAATTTTTTAATATCCATTTTATCCATTACATTCTATTGCATCCACCAATGACCAATACAGGCTCATGTTACATTCAGAGTCTAATCCAAGGCATAAGGGTTTACACCACTATTAACCACACATGATGTTCTGTAATCACAACCTATCCCACACCCATTATTTTGAAACATTCACAAGATAATTCTCTTCATTTGTCCCATGGGTTATGAATTTACATTATATACAATACAACCAAAGTTGTTTAATTACCATGAATAAGGGAAGAGGTCATGTTCCCTCTCTCACTATAGATAAACATTTAAATAACAAATAAATCACAATTAACATGGTTCCTTAGTATTGGTAGTCTCATCAAATAAAACTAATTGGCGCATAGAGCCTTATTACCCTTCCCTAACTCATACATTATAATGGTGTGGTTTTCATCCTCAATCTAACCTAACCCATGGGTGCAGATACCCATATCCAATAACCCACAATAAGAAAGCTATGTGAATATTATTATTTGAAAATTTTACTACATATATCACTTCACAAACATTTCTCAAAAAGTACAGATAACATTCAAATTTTATTATTACTTCAATAGATAAATCATCTGTTGGCCTTAACTCATTAACAGTATTTCTATTAACATTTCATAACCCATTAACCCAATTTCCTTATACCAAACACTCCCGTATTCCATGTTTTCAATTAGACACAACTAGGGATAATATCATTTACAAAAAATTTAAAATTTATCAGAAAAAATCATCATTATTAAATACATATATCATTATACATAAATCCCCCGTATTATATGTCATAAAAAATGAGTATTAATTATTTTTTTCCTTTCATGAACATGTTAACATTCCAAAATAATCATCATGGGTGCAATCTCACTATCCCATAAATCAATTAAATGACTATGGTCCCAAAAGAACATTAAGACCGCATCATGGTATAAAACACAACTCAAAATACATATTTTATATCATATTGAAGCCACCCTTTTAATAATGGGTATTCCAATTTAAAAATTTAAAAATTCCCTAAGGGTTTGGTTTCCATTCAACCATTTAAAAAACCATTATACTGTTTTTATAAAATGGAACCTTGACACAATTTAAATCGCAATTTTAAATACCTTTAGAAAACCCCCGTTTGAGTCACTTGGATGTCAACACCTCCATTCAAAACATTTCTCACATTCAAACATATTTTTTCATCAATAAATGAATAATCGGGTCAAGCCCAAATATATTCCATCCAAATCATTTCAAAATCCCTTAATAAATTTCAAAAGGAAAACTTATGCTCATTTGAATAAACACATTCACCCTAACCACACAACAATTATATTTTTACTTCCAATTTACTCTCATAATACCCCCAAAAAAATGTTTACCAATTTTAGTTCACAATTTACAGGGGTCCGACTTACCCCATGAGTAGCCTCATGTTCAGCCTCTCTCACCTACCGACCCAGTCAGGTCTATGAATGGGTTTTCACATTAATCCAAGGAAAAATAACATTAGAAAAAAACCAAGAAACTCATCAATGAACCATCTTTACTCTACCACATACATATATAAAACATCAATATAATGGGAAAATGATTAAATACAACCTAAATTATGCTCCTAGATGATTACTAGAAAAAACACAACCCTTAATTAGAACTCAAACACCCTTTAAATCCCAAAATAGAATCTACTAGAAATCTGACTGTTTTATAGATTTATAAGAAGAGAAAACATTCCATAAAACATAGTCTATAAAATAGGGGAAAAAGAATGTTATACTCACATAGAGCTTCGATTCACACCAAACGGAACATGAAACACTGTATAATAGAGGGAGAATCATCCAAAGAAGTGGAAGGTTATACTAGTTCATCACCATTGTTGAATGGGGTAAAATGGGGTGAAAAATAAAGTAATAAATAAATTGGATCTCGAGAAAAAACATGAAATTCCCACTTTTTAAAGGCTGTATGGTTTATTCAAATGGTTAGCCAAACTTTGTACCAACCATGTGGCTCCCTCATTAGGAGAGATTATAAGACAAAAAGTTTCTGGGCAATGCCACTAAAATTGGGAAAACCATGTAGTTACCATGGGATAGCCTATGCCTGATGGGATTCCAACGTTGCATAGTTTCCTGGGCCTAGTGCACAGTTTATAATAACACTATGCTAACCTTATGTTATGCACTTTTTTGCCTGTTTTCAACCCCATTCATGTACCAAACCCCTGGTATGCCGCCAATACTTCCCATACAACCGAGAACAAATTCATTACACATAAAAAGAAGTCTAAGAAAAATTTAAACCATTACATGCATTCCTGAAAGTCCATGATCTTACAACATGGTTCTGGTTATTGTTCATATACAGGGATAGATGAGTAATGATTTCCATAAAGTAGATAAATCCATATCCCATGGAATTAGGGATATCATTTCGATAATCATTGGATTGTACCTCATGAGGGTTGGTGGCCTTGTTTCTCCGGGTTCCCCCAATTTTCTAAAATAAATTAGTTTTTTACAAAGTGTATGTCAACAAATAATTAATAATTTAATTCTATTTTAAAAAGCTAAAATTATATTTTATGGAATCTAATTTTTTAAAATCATTCAACAAAA
This sequence comes from Viscum album, assembly GCA_963277665.1. NCBI lineage: Eukaryota > Viridiplantae > Streptophyta > Magnoliopsida > Santalales > Viscaceae > Viscum > Viscum album. Next base: position 691,394,308 of record OY728161.1, on the reverse strand, counting down.
AAATATTCTTGGATGCTTACCTAAAAATATGCCTATACTATGGTTTTTCACAAATGTTCTCTAATCATAATTACTAAATTAACTAAATTGTGTCTCTAATACCAACAATAGAGACCCTACTTTCTCATACATGATTATTAGATTATTTTGAAGATAAACAAAATTATAGTTTTAAATTAATGAATATAAAAGTTATAGTATCTTGGGAAAATTATTAGTAGACATAAATATTAAAAAATAATAAAAATATACATTTATTTAAACCCTTTTATATTATGCCTATAAAATCTCACATTCACCTTAGTACATCTAGTCACTTGAGGACATATATCAATGAAAGGGGTGAAATAAAATCCTAATTGAAGGAGGAACAAGGGAAATAAATCAATATTAAATGGTTGGTTATGATCATTATGATCACAAGTTAAAACATTGATAAATACCTAGAATGTAGTGGTGCATAAAAATTTAAGCATCATGTAATAGTGGAAAAATACTACACATATTTACGTACAAATCATGTATATTTTTCATGCATAACATATGTGAATAATGATAACATCATCACTATGAAAAAAATCATTATTTTAATGAATAATACACATTATATCACAAGATAAATCACATTAACCAATGAATTTAAAGGATATATAATTCATGGCCCTCCCATCCCATCATAATATTTATATAATCATTCATTCCACAAAGAACGCAGAAGAATGATAGTCATGAAATAACCCACATAAAGGAATATATTTCACCTTAATGGAACAAATAATGATATCCAGAATATGATTCGAGTTTCCATATAAAAAAGATAAAAAATGTTTTCTATAAATGTAGTCTTCTTTGAGTGAACAAGAAATAACATGATCGCATTAAAAGATGTAATTTGTAAATAAAATACTTTTTGGAAAATCATTGTATTTGGATTATAAATCAAGGTGGTAACATATATATCTATGAATAAAAATTTATGAATAGATAAAGCATATTAAAGAAAAAATTATACGAATATCCATACTAAAATTGATGTCAAAATAGGAATAACCTAAATGGGTGGGTGGGGGTTTGAGAATCCCCTTAACAAAATTATTATTTTATTTTTTCTATTTTTCATCTCCGGAATAATAAACATATGTGTATTAATAGAAGTATATTATTTTCATTGTAATAGATGTATATTATTTTCTTGTTTTACTATATATCAATCATAATAATTGGTTTATATTTATTAATTTCCATTAATGAAATTTAAGCTTTTGGAATCATGTTTTCCTTCAAATTTTTTCATTTTTATTTGATTGAGCTATTTTAATCTAGGATTTTTTAATATATGTAAAAAAATTTCCTGAATATTTAAATATAAGTATTTATAGATTTATATATAATAAATAATTTATCTTATCTATCCATAATATTTGTTAAAATAAAAGAATATGGAAACATCCTCATTGGCTATTAATTGACCGTTAATGGGAATGTTGTCCAACAATGAAAAAAAATATGTATAAAGTATACATAAATAAAAAATATAATATTTAAATTAGGTTAATTTGATTAATACAATGTTAAATATTATTTAGATTAATTATTTTACTCTTTTATTTTGATATAAATTGGGGAAAGGGAGATAAGAAGAAAAAAGAGAGAAGAGTTGAAAAAAACAAACTCTTTCTTGAGTGTGGCTTCCCTTGTATGACACTTTACTTCCAGGATGAATGAATTTAATTCAATACAAAAAATTAATAAATTTTAAAATAAATTAATATAATGGAGTTGGTACTAAAATTTTATTTGGAAATTGTGATAGGAGTCATTTTCCATGGGGCATGATAGGTGTTATTTATAATTGCGGATAAGGGTAGTTTCTGAATAAAATATTAAAAAACACACTATATGAAAAGTAAAAAACTAAATATTGAATTTTTTAGAATAAAAATCATATATAAATATAATATAATGGTTTCAGGATATTAAAACCCTTTATACTTATAAATGACATAGTTTATTAAAATGAAAGTGGGAAAGTTTGTCATGTTAAGAGATAACTTTTGACTTTAGTTTTTGGAAAATACTTTTTATTTTTGGAAATTATTTTTAATAAATTTTAATTAATAATTTGTAAAACTATATTTTTTTTTCTTAACATCATGTTCTTCAAAATATTGTGGAATTATTACATCATTATTGATGTAATTTAAGATAAACATGTTATGAAAAAATCCATATTTTTACTATTCACCTAAAAATTGATGTATTTCAAAAACATTTAAAAAATTAACCCTTATAAAATTTCAATGTGTTGATTTAAAAATATATATTCATTCTATAAAAATAAATTTCTATAATTTTTAATTTTTAATTTTAATATAATTTTATAAATTTTATGAAACAATTTAAAATATTATTTATTAATAATTTGATAGTGTATTCATTGTGTTTTTAGTCATCATATATAGTTTTTTCATTATAGTATTTATAATTATTTATATTTCACATAATAATGATTATTTATATCACATTTTATTATATTTTGGTTAATTTTCTATTCCAATGGCCGAGTTATTATTCCCAATTTTTAGGCTGTTATTAAAATGGTCCCATTACATATCCAAGTGTAATATTACTTCTTATAAATACCGTTTAATTATATCACTCAATATTAACTACAATTCCTTATAGGGTTGAATATTTCCATTTTTATTAATTTTGATTGGTTTAACAATATTTTTTTCAATTCTGCAGTACTGGTCAAGGGTTGATGAATCTAATATATTATGTAGATCTATATTTTCACATTTCAACTTTTTTATTTTAAATTTAATCGAATTTTAATGTTTGAAATTTTCATTGGTTTTTTTCGATTAATGTAATAGTATTTACTAATGAAATAATTTTTTTTTGTTTCTTTATGTAATTTTTGTGTATAATACTATATAAACTAAAAATACATACATTTATTTCAAGAGATAAATATATTTTATAACATCTAGATTTTTATATAACTTCTCACCTTCCAATCAATTAGAAAAATAACTACATTTCTCGTGCTTATATGTGGACTGCTACCTTTACTTAGTGATGTCAACTATTTTCATTTTTATTTTTACATGGATGGTAATAAGGATGAATTTTACTAATATAAATTATATATAAGATAATAATGATTCTGTAAAGGTTAATTAATATTTATTTTTATTTCATTCTATCCATCGTGAGAATAGAAAACAACATTCATGTATTTGTATGACCTACCATCTCCATGAACAATGAAATTCATTTCATATTTATAACTTTTATATATTTTTCTAAAACATTTATTTGACAACTTTTACATTTAAAATTTCATTTTCACAATGAAAATGTTATATTCCTAAATAATCATTTTAAGGATCTTTTTATCATCCTTTTATTTATCATCTTCATCGACCATTAATTTTACAAATGACCCACTTTAAATATATTGTAATGATACCATCATTATTATTTATTTGGAGGGTTTATGATTAGATTGACTACATAGGTATGGTTTTATTAAGATTCACTGTATTAATCAAGATGGTTTATGATTTGGTTTAATTTATTGGGGTAAGTATTAACATTATTATATTCATTTTTTGATAATATTTTTTATGTTGATTTTGTATCATCCCTTCCATATGATGGATGAATTGGACATAGTATGTACCTAGTGGCATTGGTAATAGATATTATAACATCCAAGGTAAATAAAGAATAAGATATTTTCATATTTAATAATATTTGAGAATAAAATATTAATTAATTTAAATTTAATAGGGTTTCTATGTTCTTTAGCATATTTGATACACAACAACATGTTTCTTTGAAATATTAAGTTGAACACTAATAATATAATATTATTATTTTAAATGTTAGTTATCTAATATCTGTTTTATTGACGGGAATGAACAAAACAAACTAAAATATGATTATACATGTTTTTTAAATGTATTTACATTTATCCAATAAATGTTAGAGGCTTAAAATGTGATTGAATCTAATTTTATGCATAATTTTTATTAAAAGGACAATTTAACTCTTTTTATTGGTGAACCCTCTATAAATATAGTTTTGGTCTCTTTTATCTGTTCTATTTGATCAAATAAAATCCTTCTTTAGAATGGGGACATCAAAATTTACTTTGTGTAAATTTTTGGATTATTTCTGATAATGTTCATTTTTAACTTAATAGTGAAAAATATTGTATTTTAATTCAAAACTTCATTTAAATCTAATTTATTTATATGGATAGATTTTATTTTTAATTGGTTTTAAATTTTCATTAGAATATATTTTTAAAATTTAATCCAAATGTTGTTCGTTCAAATTAATTTCACTTTGAAATTGGACATAAACAAGTGTTAATCTTTTGATAGATATTGTTTTTTACAAACACACTATTTTTTTTTAACAATGGGAATTAATTAATGAAACTTCTATGCTTTTAATTTTTAAAATATAAATTATTTTTGAATTTGATATATCAAATATACATTAGGCTGAATTGTATGCTGTTTTTCTGAAAAGCATCATTTTTTGATGAATACTAAAACCACTTAATAGTAGTTAAAAAAATGACTTTTTCATTTAAATTAAAATTTACCACTTATTTGAATTGAATTTAGAGAATATTACATACATGGTTGTTATTAGAATGTAAATTGTGGTTCAATAAGATGAAAATAATTTTTTATGAATAATAACTTTTGACTTTTATTTACCGCGGTTAAAGGTAAAGAGGATAATTCAAGGTAAACTGAATATTATAATCATTAAAAATTACCTTAACATTTTTCCTAACCATATTTGATGAGTAATGGACGGCCATGGGATTTCTTGGGTCGATTTTGGGACACCATGGAGCCATATATGAATGATAAGGACACTCTATTTAATTAACTTAATGTAAATAAAAAATGACATAAACAAATATCTCCTTGTAAATTAGTTTTTACATGGTATTATATAATTTATCTATTAAAATATAAATATTAATTGGAAATTTAAAATTATTTCCTACATCATGTTAATTTTTTATTATTTTTAGACATCAAATAAATTAAATTATTTTTGACACAACAATGATGTAGTGTTTACCTCATTAATAAATTATTTAAATAAATAAAATTACAAAAGGGGAAAAATATCCAAATCCTATCCAATTCTTATTGGATGATTTTATTTCGACCATGAGTCATCTTATCTTTGACTTCAATGATTTTTGGACCTTTAGAAACCGATTATCATTAAATAATAAAATAATATTATCACACTTTCCAAAAGACCCCCCCCATAAAGAGCCCTCACTTATAACCAATTACTCACACCCCTTAAGACTTTTGGCTCTTCCATCCTCTGACCAATTAATCTCCCTATATCCCTCTCCTCCTCCTAGAAGCCTTACATTAGGAAGTATGTATTTCAAGAAAACCTTTTGGTTCATACCAAAAAGAGTTACCCAAATTAAAGGTAACAATTCCTCTAAACTTCTTTTCTATTATTTTACTTCTCCAACCCCTAAAATCTTTTTATTCATTTATTTTATAACAAAAAAAGTATCCCTAATATACTAGGGTTTTTTCATGAGAATTATTCGAACTACACATACACACATCTCCATCTAATGGGTTAAGAACATATTGTTTCTATGGATGAAAAACTAACGCCTCATGAAATGATGATTGTTTGATTATCTCCAACCGCCTATCATGGTGGCCATTAAGATGTCATTTTATTTATATAGGATAGATATTATGCTTATTTTTTCTTTATGATTCTGTATTTTCCATTTATATCATATATTAATGTTTTCCATTATTGGCAAACACGATAATTTCATTTGAGGAAGTGCGGACTACCGGCCCCTCAATGTGATTTGACTCATTAATGCCATATGTAGGATGTATAAAGGATTGATTTAATGATGTTATATATGATATTATACTATAATTATAATATAATTATTTATCATTATGTTTTACTTCCATTAAAATGTTAAATAGAAATGAAAGTAGCGTTCATGCGTACGTACGAATTTCCATTCCCATGAACAGTGCATTTTATTTCTTATCTCTAAATGATTTGGACTATTATAAATACAAATTTATATTGGATATATTGGATATATATTATTTCTAAATAATTAATATCATTATGGATATTATATACTATTAACCACATGGACAACTTGTGCATATAAGGTGTTCATTTTTCTACTCAAGTACCAAATATCGACAAAATGACCGTTATTAAATTAAATAATTGCATAATGATTATAACATGGTAATAAGTGATATATAAAGAATAATAAACATGAAAGAGGTTCTTAAGCATGTAGAAATTTTCTTTATTTTATTATTCAGGAGATTAAAGAACGATCGAGTCAATTCGAACATGAGGTAAGGGACTTCGTCTCAATATCCTTTCATTGAGGCATATTTTAATACATGATTTTATTTTATATGATGTATAAACACCTATGAATTTTCATTTCATTCAAAGGGAATATTTTTCTACGAATCATTTTACTAAAAGACCAAAAAAATTAAGGTTTTTTAATATAAGCGGTGACAATGACCTTTCCGTCATCGCGAGTATTATTTGATCTTTGGATTCCTTTACAAGTTGTAATGTTTTTGAATGGAAAAATAAATACCATATACTCTTTTACGTAATTTTGTATTGAAAATGATTTTGATAATGGATTTATTATTTCAATCTCTTGAAATGATATATTGTTATTACAATGTGGGAATTTTATCCTTTCTTTATACTTATGTTATGTGTTAAGATTATGTTATGGATCTTAGGCATTGTTTACATATATAGGTGGTTCTATGATAAACCTAGGGTGGGGGAGCTCGAGATAGGTCTCCAATGAATTGAGTAACATTATGGAGGTAAACATGAATGTTTCTCATAAGAGATTTAGGGAATATACAGTGATGGGTATTCCATAGTAACTCCCTATGTAGTTATGATAGCTATAGTGTAAGTATGTTATGGATTCCACATGTTACCTTTTTGATTTATGATTTATATGTGTTATTCATAAATCTTATGATTTCAGGAGGTAAGTAAAAGAGTTTATGTTTTGTATATAATTATGATCTAATGTTTTATTTCTTTGTTTATAACCCTTACTGTTCTTTTTATGCTCATCCCATGTTTTGAAATGTTTTCACTAGACTTATAGATGAATAGGGTCAAGGATGGAATCAAGGAAAAGTCATGCAGTCTAAAACATGGAACTAGACATGACTCTTTTTTTCAAGAGTTTATATTTTATAAAATAAATGGAAACTGAGTAGAAGTGTCTACTCTATAATCTTTTGAGATGTAATAATTATGTCTTAATTCTATAAAACTCTAAACCTGAATAGATCCTGAATGTGAATTAATTCATTAAATTTAATATTATGTAATGTTTTAAGGTCAGGTCACTATAGTTAGTATCAGAGTTCAGTTCAGATTACTTTATGAGTTAGGGTATTGTTAAATTAATATCCATAATGTAATTTATGTTAATATTGAAATCATATAGTAGTTACATATTACCATGTTGCTTCACATAAGATATTTCTATGTTCAAAATGGTTTTCCATAGAGGAAACATGGAAGCTATGTTGGGACGACATCAAGAGGAAGACAACCTTCAAAATCAGTAACCTGAGATGGTTGGAATCAGAACTAAACATTTTGTTGCGGTGATGGAATAGTTGACTCAGGTTATAAATGGTGGTGGAATCCATGAATGAGACCAGTCACATCAACTACATAGGAACATGTCTTTAGTAAATCTTTTAATGAGGCAACATCCCCCATAATTCTGAGGACTATCTGACCTTATGCTAGTATATGGGTGAATTAAAGCACTGGAGAAAATCTTTGATGTCATGGGGTGTTCAGAACATCCAATGGTTACTCTTTATATTTACCGTTTTGAAGGTGAATCTTATCAGTTGTGGTCTATGGTGAAACATATCAGGGATAGTGAGGAGATTGATGCTCTTGATTGGGATGAATTCAAAGGTATGTTTCTTGAGAAATATTTTCCTAAGGTGGTTCGTGTTAGGATGGAAAAACAATTCGTAGAATTGAGGTAGAAGGATGAATCAGAGGCTGGTTATGACGAAAACTTCACTCCACTGGAAAGGTATGCTCCAAATTTCAGACGAGATCTTAATAGCAAAATCAATCATTTTTAGTTAGGATTAAATACAATGTATCTTAGTGATTTATCTTATTGTGAGTGAAAAAGTTATAAAAAAGTTGTTCGTTGTGTAGAGAAGGTGGAAATGGAGTTTTTCGATGATTAGGTGTTCTTTTACAAACAAAAAAAATAAGAGGTCTAGGTGGTAGAGAAAAGGGAAGAACCCTTCGAAAAAGTCTGAAGGTAAGAAACATAAGTTTACAGTTTGTAAAAATTGTAGTAAAAAAGCACACTGGGGAATTTATTTTGATTTTTGGTAAGTGCTACTGATGTGGTAAAATGGGACATAAGGCTCATAACTACATTGTAAAAGTGCTAGGTAATGGTTAGAAAAAATATGATTACAGTCAGTAAAAGATTTTATGTGAAATGAAATGGGTCATTATGAAATTGAGTTTCCAACAAAGAACTAAACTAAGGGAAAGCAGCCAGATTTCAAGCATAAAGGGGTGGTGAAATCCTTCGCAACTACTTCATCAGATGTTGGGACATCAAATGAAGTAGTTTCAGGTACACTGTTTGTTTGTTCAGATTATTCCAATGTGTTGATTGATTCAGGGTCTACACACTCATACATTTCTGAGAAGCTTTCTAGTAAATTGGGAATTCCATCTCAAGATATGAATACAAAACTTATGAAAAAACACATGGATGAAATATTGAGGAAAAAATAAAACAAACGAAACTTACTTTCCTTATGTGCAGAAAAAAGCTACCTAGAAACCTTATTGTTTTTCCTCTAGTAGAGTTTGATGTCATTTTGGGTATGGATTTTATTTCTATTAATCATGCTAATATTGACTATAGAGCTAAAGAGGTTTCATTTCAGAATGATTTTTAGTTTGCGTACAAGAATGAACCTTTTCTCTTGATAACATATCAGGAAGCTGAGAAACTAGTAAAAGATGGAAATCAATGTTACCTTGCACATAATTTTGCAAACTAAGGAAATATTCAGATTAATGATGTGCCAGTGGTAAATGAGTACCCTGATGTTTTTCTTAATGATTTCCCTAGTATTATACCTAATCGGGAAGTTGAATTTACTGTTGGCTTAGTCCCTAATGCTATTACAATCTCAAAACCCCCTTATCGAATGGCTCAAATTTAAATTTTAGTGCTAAATAAGTAATTGTATGAGTTATGAGATAAAGGTTTCATTCGACGTAGCACATAACCAATGGGTTCTCCTATCTTGTTTGATATAAAGAAAGATGTTTCAATGATTCATTTCATTGATTATAGAGAATTGAATACCATCATTGTTAAGAACATGTATCTTTTGCCTCATATCGATGATTTGATTGATCAGCACCATGGAGTTCAGTATTTTTTGAAGATTGACTTGAGATCCAGGTACCATCTGTTGAAAGTGAAAGAAGTAGACATTCTGAAGACCGAATTTCGTACTAGATATGGGCATTATGAATTTTTAGTTTTTTCTTTTGGTTTAACCAATGAACCTGTTGTATTAATTGATCTTATGAATAGAATTTTCTGTGAGTTCTTGGATAAGTTTGTGGTTGTGTTCATTGATGATAGTTTTGTTTAATTCAAATGTAAAGTGGAACATGGAAGTCATTTCAGGGTTGTCTTTGAAACCTTAAAAGAAAAGAAAATATTAGGGAAATTTCTCAATTGTGAGTTTTGGTTGAAAAAAATTTCTTTGCTTGGTCACATTGTTTAAAAAAATGGCATAACTGTTGATCCTGTTAAAACAAAAGATGCTGAAGAATGGCCAAGACCCACTAATATAATAGAGATCCGTTGTTTTTTGGGTTTGGAAGGTTATTATCGGAGTTTTGTTGAAATTTTTTCATGGTTATTTAGTCTAATGACTATGTTAACTCGTAAATGTGTTATGTTCATTTGGAAACAAGAATGTGACGGTTTTTTCCAAATTTGAAAAGAAGATTGGTAAATTCTCCAGTTTTGGAACTGTAATCCAAAAATGGTGAGTTAGTTATCTACAGTGATGCTTCGTTGAAAGGACTTGGTTGTCTTCTAATGCAGGATGATTAGGTAATTGGTTATGGTTCACATTAGTTGAAACCACATGAGTTAAATTACCCTACACATGATTTGGAATAGCTGCTGCTGTTTTTTGCTTTAAACATTTGGAGGCATCATTTGTATGGAGTAAAATGTAAAATATATACTGATCAATAAGATTAAAGTATATATTCTCAAAAATAATTGAACATGAGACAAAGTATATGGTTGTAATTAATAAAGGATTATGATTTAAAGATCCATTACCATCCGAAAAAAATAAATCGGTTGATGCTTTGAGTAGAAAAAGTAATACCACATTAACCATGATATATTTTGAACAATATCTTTTTGTTTTTGATTTGATGAACTTTGGCATAGAAGTTTTTGGTGCAATAAATTCTTCTATTTTGATTCAGGTGTCATTGAGATCATCTCTATCAGATAGTATTAAGCAAGCACATAAGATAGATATCGAGTTACAGAAAAATGTAGAGTTGGTTCAGAAGGGCAAGTTGCCTGAATTTAACATTGATAATGATTGTGTTTTGAGGATTGGGAAGTGTTTATATGTGCCTCCTGATTAAAATTGGAATAATGAGTTGTTATGTGAAGCTCATAGTTCCCCGTTTTCAGTTCAACCTGGAAGTACAAAGATGTACAAAGATCATTGGGAGTATTACCGGGGGGATGGAATGAAAAGAGATATTTTTGACATTAATGTGAAGTGTTTGACTTGTCAACAGTTTAAAGTAGAGCAGTAGTTACCAAAAGGGATGCACCAGTCTTTACCATTGTAGAGTGGAAATAGGAAAATATATCTATGAACATTGTCGTGGGATTACCAAAGACATATTGAGGTAATAATCCAGTATAGGTTATTGGCGATTGGTTGACTAAATCTTCTAATTTACTTCCTAATCAAGAAACTTTGTCTCTAGATCCACTTTCTCATTTTTATGTTAAAGATATAGTCAGGTTTCATGGAGTTCCCCTCTTTATTGTATCTGATCGTGTTCCCATGTTTACTAATAACTTTTGGATAGGCCTTCAGAAGTCAGTGGGTACTGAATTAAATTTCAGTTCAGCTTTTCAACCTCAGTCATATGGGATATCAGAATGAAAAATTTAGAACCTGGTGGATATGCCATGTGCTTGTTCACTGGATTATGAGGGATGTTGGGACCAACATCATTCTTTGGTTGAATTTTTATATAATAAAAGTTTTCATTCCAGTATACTGATGGCTCCATTTGAGACATTATATGGAAAGCTGTGTTGAACTCCAGCTTTTTGGGATGAAGTAGGTGAAAGGATGCGAATGGATGAGAACTGGTAGAAGAGATAGCATAAAAAGTTCAGCTGATTCATAAGAGCATGAAAACAACTCCGAGTCAATGAAAAAGTTTTGCAGATAACCGAAGGAAGGATCTCTGTTTTTAGGTAAGTGATCATGTATTTCTCAAAGATTCTCCATGGAAAAGTGTGATGTGTTGTGGTAAGAAGGGAAAGTTGATTCTGAGATTCATTCGACCTTATGAATTCAGGGAGAATGTTGGATCGGCTACTTACAGAGTGGATTTACCTCCAAGTTATCGCATGTATACAATGTTTTTCATGTTTTGATGATGAGAAAATATATGCCAGATCCATCTCATGTTTTGAGCTGAGAGGTAGTTCAGTTGGAAGAGAATCTATCTTATGAAGAACAACCAGTCCAGATTCTTGAACCTAGAGAGCAAGTGTTGAGGAATAAGATAAGTCACCAGGTAGAGGTTTTGTGGAAAATCCATATGGTTGAAGAGGCAACATGGGAATCTAAAAATTATATGACTGATAAATACCCCCACTTATTTGATAGGTGAATAAAAATTACAAGGACGCAATTTCCAAAAGGGGGAAGGATGTGACATCCTAGGTAAATAATGAATAAAACATATTCATAATAATTAATTTTTTTGAATAAAATATTTATTAATTTTACTTTAATGGGGTTTCTCTGTTCGATAGCATACTCGATACGCAACAACATGTTTCTTTAAAATCTTACGTTGCACACTAATAATATAATAATATTATTTTAAATGGTAGTTAACCCGTTTTCATTGTATTGGAATGAATGGAAAAAACATACTAAAATATGATTATATATGTTTGTTAAATGTGTTTAAATTTATCCAATAAAATTTAGAGGCTTAAAATGTGAATGAATATAATTTTATGCATAAGTTACATTAAAAGGCCAATTTACAACATTTTAATGGTGAACCCTTTTTAAATATAGTTTTATTCACTTTTATATGATCTACATGATCAAATAAATTCTTTATTTAGAATGGGAACATCAGAATTTACTTTGTACAATATTTTGGAAGTTTTCCGATAATGTTCATTTTTTTATTAATAGTAAAAAATATTGTATTTTAATTCAAAACTATGTTTTAATATAATTCATTTATATAGATATATTATCTTTTTAATTGTATTTAAAATTTAATTTGAATATATTTTTACCATTTAATCCAATTTTGGTCATTGGAATTAATTTCACTTTGAAATTGGACATAAACAAGTGTCAATCTTTTGATAGTTATTATTTCTTAAAAACACACTATTTGTTTTAACAATGAGAATTGATTTTAAATTAATTAATGCATATTTTATGTTTTTAATTTGGTAAAAAATACATTATTATTGAATTTTGAATATCAAATATAGCTTAAGCGGAATGTTTTGTAGTTTTCTAAAAGACATCAAATTTTGATGAATAGTGAAACCATGTAGTAGTAGTTAAAAAAATGATTTTTTCATTTAAATGAAATTTTACCACTTATGTGAATTGAAATTTGAAAATCAGACATACATGGTAGTAATTAGTAAGTAAAATTTAGTTGAATAAGATGAAAGTAAATTTTGGTGAACAATAACTTTTGTCATTAATTTGCAGCGGTTAATGGTAAAGAAAAAAATTCACGGTAAAAATAATATAATAATAATTCAAAATTATCTTAACACTTGTCCTTTTATTCTTGTATGAGTAATGGACTACCATGGGATTACATGGGTCGACTTTGATACCCCATGGAGCCACATATGAATGATAATGAAACTTTATTTTAGTTAAACTAAAGTAAAGGCAAAAATGACATTATCAAATATCTCGTTGTAAAATAATTTTCATGTGGGTTTATATGTGATATATTTTAGACTATAAATATTCATTGGAAAGATAACATGATTTCCTACATAATTTATTTTTTTTATGATTTTTATAAATCTAATAAATTATATTTTTTATGACACAATAATGATGCAGCGTTTACCTCATTAATAAATGATTTAGATAAATAATATTATAATGATTAAAATAATATCAAAAACCAGTCCATTTCTAATTTAATGATTTCATATCGACCATGATTCATCTTATCTTCAACGTTAATTATTTTTGGTCCTTTAGAAACCGAATATAATTATATAATAATATAATATTATCACACCTTCCTAAAGAGCCCCTCCTCCCCCATATAGAAAGCCCTCATTATAACCAATTACTCAAACATCTCAATCCTTTTGGCTCATCAAAACTCTACCAAATTAAGATACCTATATCCCCCTCCTCCTCATAGAAGCCTTACCTTAGGCATATGGAACTTTAAGTAACCGTTTTTGTTCATACCAAAAGGAGTTACCCAAATTAAAGGTAACAGTTTCTCATAACTTCTTTTCTTTTATTTTACTTCACCAACCCCTAAAATCTTGTTTTTACTTTATTTTATAACAAAAATAGTATCCTCAATATTTTAAGACGTTTTTATGAGAATTATTAGACTATTATTACACACACTTCCATCTAATGGGTGAAGAACATACTATTTCTGTTGAAGGAAAACTAACTCCAAAAGAAAAGATGATTGTTCAATAATCTGATACCGCCTATCATGGTGGCCATTAAGATGTCATTGTATTTATATATGATATATATTATGTTTATATTTTCTTTATGCTTCTGTATTTCTCATTTATATCATACTATTATGATTTCCATTATCGGTAAACGTGATAAATTCATTTGAGGAAGTTTGTACTACCGCCCACTCAAAGTGATATGACTCATTAATTCCATATGTGGTACGTATAAAGGATGGAGTTAATAATATTATATATGATATTATAATGTAATTATAATACACATATGTATCATTATGTTTTCATTCCATTAAAATATGAAATAGAAATGAATGTAGCGTTTATGCGTACGTACGGCTTACTGTCTCCATGAACGGTGCATTTCATTTCTTATCTCCAAATGAAATGCACTATTATAAATTCATATATATAATGGATATATATGATATATATGATATTTAAATAATGAATATCATTTTGGATATAATATACTATTAAACACATGGACAACTTGTAAATATAAGGTGTTTATTTTTTTACTCAAGTACCAAATATCGACAAAACGATTGTTATTAACTTAAATGATTGCATAATGTTAATAATATCGTAATAAGTGATATAAAAAGAATAATAAACTTGAAAAATGTTCTTAATAAATTAGAAATTAACATTATATTATTATTCAATAGATTAAATAATGAACGAGTCATGTCGGACACGAGGTAAGGGACTTCATCTCAATATTCTTTCATTGAGGCGTATAATAATACATGACTTTCTATTATATGCTGTGTAAACACCATTGAATTTTCATTTCATTAAAAGGGGATATTTTTCTACAAATTATTTTACTAAAAAAAAGGATTTTTTAACGTATGTGGTGACATCGACCTTTCCACCACCGCAAGTATTATTTGATCTTTGGCTTCATTAATAGGCCGTAATGTTATTAAAAGGAAAAATAAATACCACATATTTTTTTTATGTATTTTTGAATTGAAAATGATTTTTAGAATGGATTTATTATTTCAATATCTTGAAATGATATAATGTTATTACAATGTGGGAATGTTATCATTCCTTTATACTTATGTAATATGTTAAGATTGTGCTATGGTTTTTGTGCATTGTTTACGTATATGGGTGTTAATGTGATAAACCTAGGGTGAGTGAGCCTAAGATAGCTCTCCAATGCATTGGGTAACTTGATGGATGTATACGTGAATATTTATCCTAAGAGATTTAGGGAATATACTGTGATGGGTATTAAAATGTAACTCTCTATGGAGCGATGTTAACTACAACTTAAGTATGTTATGGATGCCACAAGTTACCTTTATGATTTATTATTTCTATGTGTTATTCATAAATATTTTGATTTCAGGAGGTATGTAAAAGAGTTTATGTTTTGTATGTAATTATGCACTAATGTTTTTTTCTTTGTTTTATAACCCTTACTGAGATTTTTATGCTCATCCCATGCTTTGAAATGTTTTCACAGGACATAAAGTTGAATAGGGTCAAATATGGGATCATGGAAAAGTCATGTTGTCTAAAACATGGTACTAGACATGAATCTTTTTTTCAGGAGTTTTTATTTTATAAAAAAATGGAAACTGAGTAGATTTTTCTACTTTTTAATCTTTTGAGATGTAATAGTTATGTCCAAATTCTCTAAAACTCTAAACCTGAAAAGATATTTAATGTGAATTAATTCATTTAATTAATTGTTATGTAATGTTTTAAGGCTGAGTCTATATAGATATCTTATTGAGGTGCTGATAGGTCTAATGAGACAAGCTAGTTTGGGTTTCGGTAGAGGGATTACCCATTTATTGAGATGTCTTGGAACAAGGGCTTGATGGTATCTTATATAAGTTTATCATTATTCAATACATAATTATGTATTTCATTTGATTTTTTATTAGTTATAATATCCATTGTTTAGTTTTCAAACCCAAGAGATTATTTATATCGAATTATTTTATCATCATTTATTCCTTGTGTATTAAGCTCAAGTTATTGATTAAATGTATTGTGTTTCAATTAGTTACCACTCTTTATTTTTTATTTATTTTTTAATCATATATTATAATATATACTTGCCCTTTATGAGCATTTGGTCATTCCTCTTATGTTTTAATTTCACCAAGATATGAGGAAGGGTTTTATGATTGGTATTAAGGGATGATCTATAAGAAATTATAGTGATATCAAATAAAATACATTGTATATTTTATGTTTTCAATTGTAATACTCATTTAAAGTATTTATATAGTTTACCAAGACTACTAAAATATTCATTCCTTTAGGATGTGATTTCTTGTATCATATATGAAAGTCATAAATTTGACACCATATCTTTGATATTAGGGTAACGTTCACTATAGTTGGTATCAAATAATGTTTAGTAGAAATCATGGACACTATATTTAAGAAAACATATATTAGGAAACATTACCCTAGGATAGAATTTGAAGATATTTATAGAATAACATACCGGAAATTTGGGAAGGAATATTTTATGTGGTTATTCCTTGAAACTAATCCACAAATGGATTCTACCTGTGGACAAATTTCTGTAACTGATGTACCTAGTGGTAATAAATCTGAAAAGGGTGCTTTGGACATGAAAAGATCATCACCTAGTTTATGACAATGAGCCTTAATGTGACCCTATTTTGAGACTCCTAGGGGATATTATTTAGATAAATCGAATTTTTATTACAAACCATTATGAAGGAGTTATAAATAAAGATACCCCCAAATGAAACCATGTTTATTAATATGAGACTAGTTATACAAAAAATTAAGAGATTATGTTAAGTGTTTCAATAGTTCTGTGACTACACATTATGTTTCATAATGTTATAATATAATATAGTCTATGGAATTATTTAGAAATGGATCCTAGTTCATGGAATTGAATCCTTATCGACTCACATAACCCAAAGAGTAAGAATGTTCATTTATTTGATGATATTAGGACAATATTTCAAAAGAAATTAGCCTCCCAAACATTCTCATCATACAAGGAAAAAATATCACATACTTTTGATATGGGGAAATAATTATATATGAAATTTCTATTCATAGAGAATATATATAAGAATATTATGGTGGATCCAAAAATTGACAAGGGGAAGAATTTAAATAACGAATTTAGAACAACTGATACTTTTTTAATTAAGCACCTTGGAAGATTCTTAATAGGATAATGATTTCTCTTCAGTTGTGGACAAAAATTACACCACATTCATGATTTTAATGGGAAGAAAAAAATTAAAATTGTAAATGCTTCATTTATAAGGATATGCAGAATTATGAATATTTATTCCCCATAAATCAAGGGAATATACCTCAAAATGGCCCAGGGGATCAGAGAAAATATGATACTATTACCATTAAAAAAGTAGAATTTTTAAGGTTTTTGTTTATGGATTCAAGAATTATGTTATATGACTTTTTTATCAATGATATTCTTGTTATAAGAATAGTTAAATGTATAAGGATTGTACTATAATATTATTTCATTACGGATTTGAGAGAAAATGTTGAAATACCTATGACCCAGAGAAGTGATTCGGAGTAATGTTTAACATCTTAGAAAACACATTATTAATAGAAGATAACCATTAATATATGATCTATATTAAGATAATAAAGATAAAGACTTATTTATGGGATAACATTTGTGACCATTATATTTTTTTGTCTATTCATTTTTTATGTTTTCTTTATTGAAGTTTACTGCAAGTATTGATTTATGGAATATATTAGGTGAACTAAGATTTTTATATTTGGATGAATTCAATTTTTCATTAAGGTTTAATAATTATCAAGATATTAAAAAATATATAATTATAAATTGATTGAAAATTAATACATTTAAGGGATTATAATATTGATTTAATGACCATACTTTATTACTTTGGAACATTGAATTTGGTCAGAAATATTTTGGAAGAGTCTTAAGCTTAACCATTTATGAAATGGATTAAGTTGAATTTTTAGAGTAACTATATAGGTTTAGATACTAATGTATTTTATCTGATAACTTATGATACCCATATTTGTTTTTTAAAAAATATATAAATATTTGGAAATACATGCTACACTTTTATAGATCTTATGTTTTGTTAAAATTTGATTTTATTTATTCAGGGATAAAAAATTCATCTTTGATATTAATTAATTTTTTTAATAAATGTATTGGAAGATTATTAAATGAAAACAAAAAGATTAAATTGTTCAAATGAAATAGAACAATATCAAGTCAGTATATTTTAATATATTATTAGTCTGGATGGAAAAGGATCTCCAGAACATAGAAAAAGGATATTGAAACAAAATGTTATCCTAATATCATAATGTTTGTCAAACCGATGGGTTTTTAATAATCCCATATGTATGTTTTGGAGGTCCTTAGAACTAAACTTATCATTCAGTTTATTATGATCAATTACCTCTCTTACTCTCTATAATTATTTATTCTTTTCTTCTAGGTCCATATCATCATTTCCAACCAATTATATCTTTATTTGAAACCTAGTTTTTTAATATTAGATATGACCTATTTAGTTCAATTTATATTTTATAAATAGGATGTTTTATTGACCCTTTTTTACATTGTGGATTTCCAAATTTGGTATTTTAATAATAAAAATCCTTGACTACCGAAATATGGATTAAATCGCGAGGATTGAATTCAATTAATGGGTGTAGAATGCTTCACCCTAGGATCGTCAAATAGAAACATCTTATTTGATAGTGTTTTGACATGAAAAATAAATATTATAATGTAATATAATGCCCTAAAACTTTACAATATATATATTTTTAAAATAAATTGAATCAATTCAATATCATGTGATGAACACAACCCTAGGTTTAAATAAAATATGATAATCTATCAAGATATTGTTTTTTTAAATCTAGAATTGTTATCCTAGATGTTAAGTTCGAAGGTATTAATAGTAAAATATAAATTATGAAATTATATGGTTTACACATGTATAAAAAAAATGGATATTTAATATTTAAAAATAAAATAAGATTTATTTTAA
Organism: Viscum album; assembly: GCA_963277665.1. Lineage (NCBI taxonomy): Eukaryota > Viridiplantae > Streptophyta > Magnoliopsida > Santalales > Viscaceae > Viscum > Viscum album. The sequence continues at coordinate 691,375,105 of OY728161.1, read as the reverse complement.
AGAATTTTTTTTGAGAGACTGAATTTTTCTAAATAGTGGTTTAGCCACACTTTGCACACATAATTTATAGTGAATTTTTAAAAATTTAATAATATTAAATTGAAAAAAATTAACATATTTTTTTAAATTAGAATATAAAAATTATCTTAGTGTAATTTTGTTTGATTTTTTAGATAAATTTTTTTTTGAGGAGTACTGAAAAATACTGAATTAAAATGGAAAACTACATTTTCATTTAAATTATTTACAATGTTAAATTATATTTTAATTTTTTAAAGTAATATTAAATCAATTATATTTCAATTTAGGTAAATTTTCTCATTATAATAAATTTAATATTCATGTTTGATTTTAAAACCTTTTATATTTATGAGAATTTTCTCTTTGAAACACAACTTTTTTTTGCATCTTGGAATATAATTTAAATCTGAATTCAAAAATTGTATAAATTAAATTTATAAAAATTGATTATAAATTTATATAAAATATAATTTATATTATTTAAAAGGGTAAATTTAATTTTTGACAAAAAGGTAAATTAAAAATAATTATAAATAATTATCATTGTTAAAAAATTGGATTTATCATGGTAATAAAATAAGAATATAAGGGTTAAATATAGCCCAAAACATGATAAAAACTATTTTATTCAAATATTCGAACCATATAATGTCTTATTCTCAATAATAATCCATTTAGGACCCTTTTAAGAATTTGAGAAATGTGGGTATAACTTTGTCTTTCAAAAATTACAAGTGTTATAGTCACCTCATTTACAAATGGCCACCCCTATCCTCTATTATTCACAAATTAAATCCCTTTTTACAAAATCAACCAAAATAAATTCTTTAATTTAATGACCAACTCCTTGATTGCAAGTTTTTTTTCATAAATTCTTTCACAAAATATCTTATGTATAATCCCAAAGCGGAGACCTGAGAAGAGTTAAAATTCATTACTATGATTTTTTTTGTTTTATTCATTCTTCCACCTCCTTAAAATCTAAATAATTTTTCATTATATAATAATACAATTATATCACATATAGTGAGATGTAATTCTGAAATGGGATTTAATATCATCCATCTCCTCTTCACTCAAATGGGAAATGAAAACATCACCTATGTGTATGATGAACTTCCAACTCATGAACTAATGTGACATATTTTACATCAACACCTATCTCGGTTAGGATTGATAAAGGATAAAAATAATTGATATGATATTTATAACTTAGGTATACATCTAGAGTCATTATTTTTTTATAAATTTTTTATCTTTCATTCTATAGTGTATATGATTACATCGATCATGTGTAAGAGACTACCACCTCGAAAATAGACATGATTCGTTTGTCAATTATGATTTATATTTAAGGTAGAAAGTATAATAGTTAATGAATATATGTTATTTTTATTATCTAAAATTAAATTTGGATATAAAATATAATATATAATTTAATACCTTCCAAACCATTGGAATCCAATAATAGTATTCATGCGTATATTTGGACTACCGCCTCCTTGAAGTGATGTGAAACGTTTTCATTAAATTTTCACATGGATGGTTATAAAGATAGATTTTAATAATATTCATGAAATAATTTATTTTAATAAATCCATAAATGTTAATTAATATTTATTTCTATTTCATTACAATAATCCAGACATATGGAATCAACATTCCTACATATATATGTCCTGCCATCTCTAGGAACAATGTAATCCATTTTATATCTCTATCTTTTTTATAGTTTAATAAATATCAATATATAATTAATATATATAATTTTATTATAAATTATAGAATTATTAATATAATTTAACCATGATGATATTAGAAATACCAAAATTACCGAACTGAAACATACATGAAAAAGATGCAATTATCACCCCAAAAAGTGATTTTAATAAAAAATTTCTAATAAATGGGTGTAAAATTTTATAATAGGAATATATAAGATATTATAAATATCATATTTTTTTTGTATAAATTAATAACATGATTAAAACCATTATATAAGAGTTTCAGGGATGCATGGAGTAAATCATATCAGACTTAAGGGTTTATTGCCTTACTTTTACTTCTGTGAGACATACACCATATTTTCCACTGATTTCCATTATCTAGTGTATATAATTCCCCATTTATATTTAATATCTATAACATATTTGTCTCCATGGTTTTAAAATTTTAATTGGATTTCATTTCTTTTATAGGGACTATTATTCACAAGTAACCAAAGTGGTAAGGGTTTATTTCACAATTTCACCATTATTCGGGAATATTTTTGATTACATATCCATTTTGGGAATTATATGAGATTTACATCCTCAAATAAAAATATTTTATCCATATTTTGTTATTTTTGAGATTTTACAAATAATATAACCATTTTCACTCTTTGGTTCTTCAAGTAATGGAGGCAATATTTTTTAAATAATCTAGCATTATCTATCTCTTCGTTTAGAAATCTATTTTCATCAAAACCCATGTTTTCTAAAGAAATATTTCATTAATATTTATTTTTTTGTTAAATAAATTTTTAATAATTTATACTTTATATTTTTTTAATAATCTTCTTGTATGTTTGAAAACAATTAAATTTTGTATATTACTAAAAAATTTGAGTGGAATCGTTATTTCAATGTGTATTCCATAAATGGATTTTTTTTACTATTTTAGAAAATCATTGTTTTAATGCTTATTTTACTAGATTGAAAAGTTTTTTTTTCAAATAAAATTACATCCCAAATTTTTTATGGGATTTTATTTTTAAAATTTGATTTTCTAAATTAAATGTTTGTTTTCCTCATGAATTATTTTATGGATCCTTCCATGGTATTACTATTAATTAAATTCATCAATAAGTAATTATACAAATGATAAATTGGGAATATTTTTTTTATTAATATCACTCTTATTCTCTCTTTGGAAAGTCTATGATCAGTTTGACTTAATATGTACAATTTTATTACCATTAACCATATTACATTGGATGGTTTATGAATATGTTGTTTTACTAGAGTAATTATTAAAATTTGATATGTTAAATTTTCAATATGAATGTTTTTATTTATTATGTTTCACCCATTATATATGAATAATTATATATACTTAGAAAATAATATGCAGGGACCCATTATAGATATCCCCTCAATGAATCGTTAGGTCAAATGTGACAAACTAGATCGGGTTCTAGTTGAGGCTATAAACCATTTATTTAGATGTCTTGGCACAAGGCTTTGATGTAATGATTTAAATGTTCAGAATTATTCATTCCTTCATTATGTATAATGTTATTTATACTTCAAAATATTATTCAATTAGTTAGAATATGAATTTTTAGGATCTCAAGAATGTGTGATTATTTATAATTCATTATTTTATTATCATTTATTCCTACCCTATTATGGGAAAATAATTTGTTAAATGTAACATGTTTCCATTATTTATCTTAAGATATTGATTATTCCATATTTATTGATAGATAATCATGTATGGTTACCCTTATTGTGAATCTAATATCACCCATTTCTTATGTTTTATTTTCCCCAGGATATGAGGAATTGTTTTGAGATTTAAATATATGGGTATACTATATATAATAAAAACATTCAAAAATAAATTACATTGTATATTTTATGTTTTAAATTATAAGAAAAATCTCAAGTATTTACCCAGTTTATCAAGACAACTAAAATATTTAGTCATCCAATATGAGATTCCTTGTATATTATGAAAATGTAATAAATAATACACTGACATTCCACTATAGTGGTTAGGGTCACTACAATTATAGAACATTTCTACCTATCTAAACTAGGATTCCATTTTCATCTATGAAAAGAAATTTTTGATTTTATAAAGGTATCCATGATGATTTTTGATCATATGAATGATAATATGGTATTCAAATTATGTTCTAGTGTACTCTGTTCTATTTTATATTCTTGTATTATTGATATAAACCCCTAACACTTTCTCGAATTGTATAATTAAATTTTTGAACAAAACCACTACCATTGACAAGTGCTTAATCAAAACCAAATTTTACATAATTTTAAAATAACTAGTAAATGGGTTGAATTATATATAATAATTAGTTAATCTGTACCACATTGGCCAAAAAATATATAAATATATTAATTCATGTGACCGATTGGATAAATTTTCTGCCTTTTTATGACATCTTTTCATAAATTTCCTTTTTTCACCTCTACTTAATTTTACCTAAATCTATATTGAGATGATGAATGTAACATACCATATTTTGCTTTTTAATCATGTATATATTACTTTAATCTAAGTCATTGTCATTTAATTCAACATTATATTCCCATCATTTGATATTTAGTTATCATAATCACTTTAGTTATTGATTTAGAAATGATTACCACTATTTATTTATCCCTTAGTAATAATTATTAAAGCATTTTTTCTTTTGAAGAGGCAACATTTTACTATATAAATTACTTCATACCCACAATAAATATGTTTTATTACAGTCAATAATATAGGAATAATCCCATCAATAAACAAAAAGTGTTTAGATTTATTTTGATGAGCTTCATTCATGGTTTTATCAACTCATAAAATATTAATGGAACTTTGATTCCGAAAATTAATTACACCGATAAGATTATCTCTAATGTAATTCAAGATTTTTTAATTTCTTGTTACATTATATAAACCACAACTTTCCATTATCCATGGATTAATTCTCTTTATTTCTTTAAGATATAACTTATAATGATGCGACTTATCATCTTTATATCTTCACTAATCATTTTTATCTTCTAAATCACAAATTATTTACATATATTCTCCAGTGAATTGACCTTATTTCTCATACACTCCACATACCTCATCAATGAAATCAAATATATTTTTTATAGAAAATTATGATATACTTTTATTCACAAATTGAATATTCTCACGATCTCTCGTCATTTTTATTCGATATATCACCCTCAATTCCTTATTTTAATCCATGTGAATGAAATTCTATAAAAGTCGATGTCATGTTTATTCCAAAATAATCCCTAATAACAAAAATTAACATTAAAATACGATCTTTAGTGAATCTAAGTAATATATATATATGATATTATACTTGTTATCTAGGTATACTCCAAACTTATTTTTTTTCATTATAGGGGATCATTCCCTTCAAAATTTATCTCAAAATTCTATCAATATAGATGTGGTATTATGATTATGTATCTAAATACATGTTGACCCATATTTTTTTACATTATGTATGAACTATTGTTAAAAATATATATAACATTCTTGTGATTAAGATGTGCATATTTTACCCTAAACTTTATGAATCAATCCATAGAAATTTTTGATGAGTCACCCTTTATCTCAATATCATGGTAGTATTAATATCTCATTTTTATGTACTTTATATTTTTAAGACATCATGATAGTTTCTTTTTTAATTTCCCTTCAATTGAAAAAAATTATTTTCAATCTCTTTAAATATTTTTTCTTATTTCGTAACATTCATTTTTTGATTTTTGATATCCTCATTGAATTCATTTTTTTATTGAAATTAATATTTATATTTATTAATATCTCAGCTGATTTATTTAGAGATTTTATTTCCCTCTTGTGTTGAGTGTTATGATCAATTAAACATTCAAATATACCTTCTAACATGGGATAAATATATGATTTTCACTGTATTCATCCATTACTTGAGGTCTATTTATTGTTTTTAACATGATCTATAAAGTTACTACTCTTTTTAGGAACTTCTTCTTTATATTTATTACTTTAAGTGGAGTATTATTCCTTCTCTTTGATTGTCATACTCCATTTTATTGTTATATATTTTCTAATTATCCCAATATAATTACTATATTACTAATAAATTCATTCCTTTTTATACCATTGGGGAATTTATTAATGGTATTGATCATCATAATCATTACTTTTATTCATTAAATAACCTGATTAAAAATACCAAATTCCTCCCTCGATAAATATTTTTAGTGGGGTATTCCTTTATTATTTTATAGTTAATTTTTAATATTTTTTATAATAATATTTTTAATCCTTTTATACAGTTCACAATTTTCTTCATCGTCTTCATATTCATTAGAGGACATATCATATTCTTCTTTAATTTTAACTATTTTCATAGCTTTCAAATCGAGTTCATCATTGAATTTATTCATGTAGAGAAGGAAATTAATCATATTAGAGTTAAAAAGTGTGTTATGTAACATATAATGTGATAATTTCTCTATTTTATATAAAAAACTCTTTAATTAGATCATTTATCTAAATTTTTCATTAGTTCTTTGAAAGTGGTTGGGTATTCATGAATTTCTCCGAAACCTGAAATATTACTATCAATAACATTATTTCAATTGAATTAAGAATCAATGGTATTATAATTATACATGTTTATATCTTCAAATATTTCTCTAAAACATTATATTTTTTATTATTTTATGTTGACATGCAATAAAAAAATGTCAATATTATCCCCTATATATTTAATTTTTTTCTTCTCATAAATTGTTTTTATAAACATCATTAGACTGGGATTTCAAAATTTAATTATGTTATTTTCCATCAACATACATGTTTTTATTAACAGAGAAATCCCTGAGATTATCGTAATCGAGTTCTTTAAAAACAATTTTCATAGATGAATAGAATTATAGGTCATTCAAGAGAAGATAAGGGATTATCTAATTTCTCCATCCATGTAAATTCATAACATTAATAATATAAATAACATTGATATTGACATAATTAATATTTTATATTTATTAATTTTATAAGATCAAACACTTTATAGAAAACCTAGTTAACTCTAATACCATGTGAGGTTCCCGAGTAAATTATCATGCATCACTAAGTGGGAATGAATTAGTTATACTATATTTCTAAATTTTTCATTAAACTCAACCCATAAAAATATTTATTTCCTTTATTTACTCTATTAAAATCACTCTATCACCCATATGAAACTAAAATGAAATATATTTTGGTAATTTAAGGATTTTATTCAATGTTCACCCACGATGTGGGTGCATATTGGTTTCTTTTTCTATGTTTATTTTGAGGCTCGTATATTCACAATATTAATCAATTGAAAAGAAGGTAATAGTAATATACATCCTTAACTTCTGTAGATCCTTAAGGATGATAGAAAATGATTATAAAAATATATACCTAACTCTTTATAATGTAATAGTATATATCTCTCAATAAATGGATGAATGAGATTATATTAGATTAATTTCTTCTTCCATGCTCATTCTTCTTATATTTGAATAAGATCTTCAACATTCCCAAGGATTTAATCACATCACAGTGTAATTTCCTAATTATAAATTCCATATATTGACTACCATAACATAATAAGCAAACAATGAATTCAGGTATTTATAATTATTAATATTACCTAATAATCAACAAATACATGAGAATGTGCAAGAATAATTTTTCTTATTCCATATCAAAAATAATATATCCTATGTTCACTATCATGTTATACATTCCTTAAAATAGATGATGAAAAAAATACGAGATGCTCATCAGACATTCACTATTTAACTCACTTTGATACATATGTTCAAAAATAACATCTATTTTGGATTTATATAACATCCTTTGCCTATATCTACCACTTTTTTATTTTATTCGCAGAATCTTTGGAATACTATTTCTATTATTTCAATATAAATAACCCAACCTAAAATCCCGAAATCATTATTCCCCATTTAAAATCAGTAAGAGGATATTCCACATTAAAGTGCTAGTTTATGATCATTGATAATTATTTAGAATATTCTACTTGGAATCCTCATTTTTTTCAAATATCCACTAATTGAACAATCAATTAATGACAACATTATCATAATCCATGATATTTTATTTCATAAAGAACAGTTCAACAATTTCATATTTAAATCTTGGATCTATCTTATATAATTCCAAAAACATATAAATAATTTCCAACAGGTAGATATTTATATTTCATTTTATTATCCTTTAAATCTGAATTTTTTACTCAAACATATATCAAAATGATTCTCACAACACTTTAAATTTTTTAGTAAAAAACCCTTATGTATGAAATTAATACTCTTAAATTGAATGTGAGGTATCAAAATTTTCCACATTTATAATTATAAGTTAAATTTATAGAATTATTTTTTATCCTTTTATATAATTTAATGTTTTTACTTCTTCCAATTCAAAATTTGCATTCAAAAATATTAATTCATATTAACTGAATGGGTTTTCCCTAGACTCTTTTTAGTAGGAGACTTTGTAAATATATTACGTATACCAAGTAAATATCTAATAAATCATATAATGTTTTTACCATTGTTAAATTAATGATTCATATATCTCCCATAGGAAAAATATCGTCAATAACAATGTGTGATATTTTCCTTTTTTATTTTTTTTCATGAAACATAGAATTTATTTTAACAATCTATGTTTGAACTCTCAGTTTGATGAATTATGAATATCCTTAGGATCTTCAATTATCAAAATCATATCATTTATATTTTTATTAATATATATAATCTTTATAAAATAGTCATTCCTGACATCATATTCATGTAGAATTTAAAAATTTGGACTCATTATGAATCCAACATTTTCTAAAAACAACATAATTTTTGTCAATTTGAGTGATAAATGGTTATTCATTATATTTACATAAAAATAATTTCATTAGTTTTGACTATAAAACACTCTAAAATACCTCATATTCCAATTACACTCTATCATAGAATCCACATATCAACTTGTAACATCTAGACATTAGATTTTGTACATCATCACTTCTCTATAATTATTAATAGATTAATTTTCTAAAACATTTATAACACTAAAATATTAACTTCAAAAAATATCACATATATAAAAATAATTCTCAAATTATCTAACATACCCTAAATATATTTGTATTATTATAACTAATAGTTATAAAAAAATTCTTGACAACTTTAAAATATAAATAAGATCTTTAGAAGTCTATTTTCTATGTGACACAACATGATAATTTTAACTGGAATTATTTTAAGATCATGTTTAACTAGAAGATCATCCGTAAAAATATAAATTTTATAAATTAAAGGACTATATGTGTCTCAGAAATTGAATTATATATTAATGGAAGATTAGGGTTGATTCCCTAAAAATGTTAATTTTTTACATAAATTGAATTAAATAATATATTAAAAACGCGATTGTTTAAACTAGCCAATTTCTATAATATACATTTTAAAAAGTTCATATTGATACTTCCAACCCATGCTAATGTTATAAAACTGTATGGTTTTGAAAATAAATTTAATTTAATGCATTAAAAACATAGTCTCTATGTAATGAAACTTTTTTTAGTAAATAGTTAAAAACTAGTCGTTAAACATAATTTTTCCACTTATGTGTTTTGAATTTCTAAAAATAGACATACACAGTTGAGATTATTTACTTATTTTAAAGTCTGATTAGATCAACAAAATTTCTTTAAACAGTAGCACGCACTTATGAATAGTAACATGCCCTTATGAATAGTAATATAACCCTTATGAATAGTAAAATTTCCAAAAGTATAGTATCCTAACCAATGAAGTTATAATAAAAGGGAATATTATTAGTGACAATATAATCAATATATAAGTGTTGATATTTTTGTTTGTCATAAATATTTAATTAAAATATTATGATTAATTGAGTAACTTAAATGAAAAATTATCATCATGAAATTTAATAATAAATTGTTATCTTATAGTTATAAGATAATTTTATGATACATTAATTAATTTTTCAATGTGTAATATATTCAGTTATAGTTTTTAAAATTGTTATTTTTCGAATAAATTATGATTTTTGTTAAGAATTGAATTTATTATAATAATAAAATTATTTTGGTAAAATGAAGTTCATTTTAGAATTTTACCTGTCAAATAATGGTTGGAAATAATTTTTAGGATTTTAATGAAATACATGAAAAAATTTTAATAATGAAATTTTATAATTTAAGAAATGTGCTAAATAAATTATTTTTTGCATCATGATTCAGTCATGAATGTTGTATATGGGAATTTATTCCAAATATCATGCAATTTTTACTTTTTTTATCACACAAATAACAACTAGTCAAAGTCTTCATAAAAATATTAAACTAATGATTAAAATAATTTAAAACCCCTCCTCTCTTCCACTTGAAATACCACCCTCACCCCTCTTTCAGTCACACCTCTCTTGATTTTAGAATGGTCTAAATTCTACCCTATCATATTCCCAAGGTTCATTCCCACGTCAAGGACATAATGGAATCACCTAAATTCCAATACCAAATGCCTTAAGGAGGATCACAAGGAGAAGAGATCAAGAGGTAAAAATCCACTTTCATTTTCATTTATTTTATTTCAATTAGTTTTATGGAATTATACACTCTGCCCCTCCCCTTATCCAAGAGTCATGAAATAACCATTATTATATATATATATATAATGTAATTTTTTCGTGTTTATAGAAAATTAATAAACTTACTTCTTCTCCCCTCCATCTTATTATCAAATTAAAAACATCATCTGTGATGTGTCAATTTACTTACATCGGGGTTGATGTTTCTTCAATTTCCTTTACTTCCATAAATTCTAGTTATAAAAACTTTAATATGGGTAAATAATATTTTATTAAACATATTATAATATATATTATGTTTTGGATTTAGTTTTCATTCATACTATAGATTATTAAAAAAAGTGGTTTGTATTGATCAAAATTCATAAAAAAAATAACAATTATCACAAATGATTTATTAAATAATTCATCCTCATAAAATATAATAGAAATGATTTATTGAATAATTTAAAATTATATAAAGTTTTAAATAACATATCATTTCTCTTTTGGAGTTTTTCATCCATTCAATAAGAAAATCTGTTACGAACTGACAATGGACACGTTGTTAAGAACACATATGAAACAATGTAAATAAGAAAACATTATTATTAAATGTGTAAAATTTTGATATAAAATTGACATTTATGGGGTTATAAAATTTATTATTCTTATTTAAAGTATTAATCAATCTCTCTTAACCATTATATAGGAGGTTTTTTAACCTTTTATGTAAGACGAACCCGAGGTATGGGAATCCATAAACCAATTTCAATTCTTTGGGTTAACCTTGTAATTGATTCATAAAATGGTATTAAGATTATTTTTGGGATGAATTGTTTTATATAATGTTGTATAATGTGTATATACAATGTATACACATGCCCATTTTATTATATTAATTCTCACTCCAATTATATTTGTAAGGGACTTTAGTTTTTAAAATTCATTTCAATGTCTCTTTAATGAAATTACAAAATATTATTAAATATATATTGAGTGAGTGATTTCTCCTAATTTCATGATTCTTTATTACTATGATATGTTCCTAGGACAATTTAATGTTGGTTTAATCCCATTATAGGACATGATATGGTGGTTTGAGCCCACTATAGCTCAAGATATGTTGGGTTGAGCCCATTATAGCTCAAGATATGTTGTGTTGATTCAATTATGGCACAATATATGATGGGTGAACCCCTTTATATATATCCAATACATTGGGTACCCAATATATGGAATATGAATGAATGGTTATTCCAGGTGTAAGGTTTATTGTATGAGGGATAAAGTAAATATGACTAAAGGAAACAACATGATGCTTCTATGCTTGCTAACGAGTTTAATATAAAATGTGTTTTATTGGATTTATGTTATCATTCGACTAATGATTTCTTTCTTTATATCCCATACTGAGATTTTTCTTCTCATCACAATTTTTTAATTTTTTTACATAGGTTATAATAATTTTTAAGAGAAATAGGGAAGATAATTTAATTGTAATGATGATGTGACAAAGAAATTATGTTTTATTTGAAATGTTTTATATTCTAGAAAACGTGGTTACTCTTTTAGAAGTACTCTAAAGTATGATTATGGGATGTTGTGTATGTTTTTTGGTTACTTTTGGTAAAACTCTATTCCTAAAGTAATACGCATTGTGTAAGAATGTATGTTCTTGTCTAAAACTCAGGATTATGTTTTTTAATGATGGTACATTGTAGTTGGTATTATAGGATGGTTTAAATAACTTTATGAGTTGGGATGATGTTAATAGAATACCATAAATGATTTTTTACTTTATGGTTGATTTGAAAAGATATAGGATTTTAATATTAAAATGTTTATTCATGAAATATATTTCTATTCAGAATAATTTTCCACATAAGTTATAGTGAAGTTGATGTAGGAAGGAACCAATAGGATGATATCTATTTGAATTTGCAGCCTTGAAAGGTGGGAATTAAAACCAAGCATTTTGTGACAACAATGTCTCAACTGTATCAGGTGATAAATAGTGGTGGTATACATGCTAGAGAGGAACTTGGTCTACCATGAAGAAACATGTCTTTTTGGATCATTTTTCGAGTCACCATCCACCATCATTTAGTGGAACCACATATCTAGTGATTACTGAAAGATGGGCCAGTTATCTAGAAAATACCATTGATGTCATCGGTTGTTCAGAACATCAAAAGATAATACTAGTATTGTATCGTTTTGAAGTCGAAGTTGATCAATGGTGGTATCTAGTTAAGAATATGAGGAAAAATAGATGATATTTATAGTATGGAATGGGATGATTTTAAGAATCTTTTTCTGGAAAAATATGTTCTTAAAACTATTCCGCTCAGAATAGAGAAATTTTTTTTCGAATTGATGTAGAATGATGATGATCTTTGGCTACAAATAAAACCAACATTACAAGACTGGCCATGTATGTGTTGAATTTTTCTTTGGATTTTGATAGTAAAATTAATAGATTTTACTATGGTTTGAATCCATTTTTATGAAGATATTTGGATTTATGAATGTTTAATAGAAATGATACACTTTTTTCGTGTGTTAAAAATGTTGAGATTGACATTTATGACATGTATATGCCTTTTTATGACAATAATAATAACCGTTCAGGTTGGGAGGAATTGGGGAAGAATTTATCAACGAAATCTGTAGGTAAGAAAATCAATATCCCTTCTTGTGAAAAGTATGGTAAAAGGAATCAAGGTGAATGCCTTGTAAATTATAGAAAATGGTATTGATGTGGAATGATTGGACATGTGTCACATGAGTGAAAGGGAACTAATCCGAAAATTAATGAAAACCCGATAGTGAGATGTAATAACAGTAAGTGATTGAGCCATTCTGCTAATGTGTGTCTGAATCTAGTTAATTATGTAGAAAATATACAAGATTGGATGTAGAGGGGTGCAGAAAACGAATATACAACCACTTTTATAGATGTTGAGCCTTTAAATGAGGTGGTATCCATTACATTTCCTAATTTTACAGATTTTGCAAAAGTGTTTTTTGATTCTGGGTCTAAAAATACATTTATTTCAAAGAAAATTTCTAAAAAATTTGTAATTCCACCTCAATAAATGATCATAGAACTCATTGAAAAAAAACCTTGAAGAAATGTTATGGAAAAAAGAAATTATAAGAATCTACCTATCTTTTTTGTGGAATGATTTTACCAACAAACTTTGTTGTATTTCCTCTAGTTGAGTTTGATGTTATTCTCGGTTTGGACTGGCTTTCATTTTATCCTGCTAAGATAGATTATAGAGAAAAATAATTTTTTTAAAAAAAAGAGTTTCAGTTTAGATATAATAATGAACCCATAACATTGAAAACATATGAGGAAGCTAAGAAACTGATAAATTATAGAAATGAAAGTCACGTTGCTCATATTTTTTTAAGATAAGAGAATTATCCATATTAATGATTTGATAGTTGTAAATGAATACCTATATGTTTTTCTTGATGATTTTCCAGGTGTTATTCATGATGGATAGGTTGTGTTTTCTATTTATTTAGTTACTAATGCTAATCCAAATTCTAAACCCCCCATATTGAATGGATCAAATGGGAATTCTGGAATTAAAAAATAAGCTTCATGGATTACTAGATAAAGGTTTCATTCAACCCATAACTTCACCATGGGGTGATCCGATCTTGATTTTTAAAAATAAAGATAGTTCAATTAAAATTTTCATTGATTATATATCCTTGAGTAAAATAACTTTTAAAAACAATTATATGTTTCCTCATATCAATTTTTCTTATTAACTCCAAGGAGCATATTATTTTTCAATAGTTGAACTATGGTTGGGGAACCATTAGTTGAATGTATAGGATTTAGAAATATGAAAGACTACGTTATGTACTATATATGGGCATTATGAATTTTTAGTTATGCCATTTGGGTTAACTAATGCACTTACTTTATTTAGGTATCTTATGAATAGAATATATCATGAGATATTGGATAAGTTTGTGGTTGTATTTAATGATGACATTCTGGTTGATTATAAAAGAAAAATAAAATAATGAAAAACATATAAGGGTTGTTTTTAAAACCATAAAAGAAAATAAACTCTATGAAAAATTTAGAAATTGTGAATTTTTGTTGGAAAAAATTTCTTTCCTTGGTCTCATTGTTTGTAAAGATGGCATAATTTTTTATCTTGCTAAAACAGTAGTTGTTAAATAATGGAAAAGACCCACAAATATTAATGATATTCATAGTTTTATTTGTTTGGAAAGATATTACTAGAGATTATTTTAAAACCTTTAATAGTTATCTATCCCACTGAATATGTTAACTAGAAAAGGTGTTAAATTCATATAGACAAAAGAATGTAACAATTTCTTTCAAGAATTGAAAATAAGATAAGTGAATGCCAATGTTTTGACCATACCTTTTCATATGGGGAATTTTTCATCTATAGTGATGCTTCTTTGAAGGTATGTGGTTTTTTTCTGTTGTAGAAAGATAATGTAATTTCTTACGCCTCATGTCAGTTGAATCATCCCTAGCTAAATTACCATACACATGATTTGGAATTTGCTAATGTTGTTTTTTCATTAAAATACTGGAGGAATAAAATGTATGGAGTAAAATGTGAAATATATAATTATCATAATAGTTTTAAGTGTATATTTACTCTAAAGGAATTAGACTTGAGGTAGAGAATATTGTTGGAAGTAATCAAGTATTATGATTGCATTATTCATTATATTCCATAAAAATAAAACTGAGTGGCCGATGCATTAAGTCAGAAAAGTAATGCAATGTGAACCATTATATGTTTAAAACGCGACCCTTTAGTGAATGATTTGATAAAATTTTGCTTGGATGTTCTTGGTGCAAGAAATTATTTGGATTTGTTTTAGGTTTCTGTAGAGTCATCTCTATCATAAAAAATTAAACAAGCACAAAAATAGATGACAAGTTTTAGAAAAATGTAAATTTTTTTAAATTGTGTATGTTTCTATAATTTAACCTTGATAATGATTGTGTTTTGAGGCTTGGGAAGATATTATGTGTTTCTTGTGATTCTCAGTTGATGAAAGAATTATTATTTGATGCTCACAATTCTCTGTTTTCAATTTATCCTAGAAGTAAAAAGATTCACATATATCATCAAGAGTATTACTGGATGGATGGAATGGAAATAGATATTTCTGATTTTATCATTTAATGTTTGAAATGTCAATAGGTTAAAGAAGAGTAATAGATAAAAATGGGTTAATTCATCCTTTACCAGTTCTAGAGTGGAAATGGGAATATATATCCATGCACTTCATTGTGAGACTACCGAAGGCATCTCGATGTAAGAATGAAATTTGGGTTATTGTTGATCATATGGCTAAATTTTCACAACTCCTTCATATTTGAGATAATATTCCTTTAGATCCGCTTTATTGACTATACCTCAAAGTGGTTTTCTAGTTACATGAAGTTCCCCTTTCTAGTGTATCTGAACATGATCCAAGGTTTACTTTTATCTTTTGGAAAGGCCTTAAAATCTCATTTGGAATAGAATTAAATTTCATCACTTCTTTTCATCCTCAATCTGATGGAAAACCTGAGATAAAAATTCAAACATTGTATGATATGTTTCAATAATGTTCAATGGGATACCATGGAGTTGGGTTTAGAATAATTCTTTATTTAGTATTATTATAAAAATAGTTTTCATTCGAGTATACAGATAACACCTTTTGAGGAATTGTATGGAACACAGTGTCAAAATCCATCATTTTGGGATTTAGTTCGTCAAAGGATGTTGTTTGGAGATTAATGTATAAATGAAGTGGTAGAAAAGGTTCAAATGATTCAATGACACATGATAGAAGCTCAGAGTAGGTAGAAAATTTATGTAGATAATAGGAGTAAAGACATTTCATTTGAGGTGGGTAATCATGTTTTTCTTAGAACACCACCATGGAAAAGTGTTACGCATTTTCATAAGAACGGAAAGATTCATCTGAGGTTCATTTGACCTTATGAAATCCTGGAGAATATTGGTCCATTCTCCTACTGAGTAGAATTTCCTCTGATTTTATCTCAGGTACACAATGTTTTTCGTGTTTTGTTGTTGAGAAAGTATGTTCCATATTCATATCATGTTTTGAGCCTAGATGTAGTTCAGTTGGAAGACAACCATTCTTATGAAGAAAGTCCTATTCAGATTCGTGATCTTAGAGAGAAATTAATGAGAAAAAGGAAATCCTCCAGGTAATAATTTTGTGGAGAAACCACAAGGTTGTAGAAGAAACATGAGAATCTAAAAATTCTATAAGGGACACGTACCCTCACTTGTATAATAAGTAAAATAAAATTACTAAAATGAAATTTCTACAAGGTGGTGAGAATGTAATACCCCAAGGTTTTATAAATAAAATTTATTTCATGCTTTAAACCCTGAGTCTCTACATAATGACACTTTTTTTAAAGAGATATTTATAAATTATATATTAAACATAATTTTTCCACTTCTGTGTTTTGAATTTTGAAAAATGGATATACACTGTTGCGATCAATGTGTTATTTAGAGTCTGATATGACCAACATAATTTTTTGTGAATAGTAACATACCCTCGTGAATAGTAACATACCCTTATGAATAGTAATATGACCCCTATGAATACTAAATAGTCTAAATTCATAGTAACATCACCCCAGAATGTATAATAAAAGGGAATCTTATAAGTGACAGTATGATTATTATAAAACTTATGGTATTTTTGTAAGTCATAAATATTTAATTAAAATTTTATGATTAATTAAATAATATAAATGAAAAATAATTTTCATAAACTTTAATCATAAGTAATTAACTTATGGAAATAAGATAATTTTATGACACCTAAATTAATTTTTCAAGGTGTTATAAATTCAGTTATAGATTTTAAAATTGTAATTTTCAAATAAATTATGATTTTAATTAAAAATTAAATGTATCCTACTAATAATTTTTTTTGATAAAATGAAGTTCATTTTTTGAATTATACATTTCCAAAATCTATTGGGGTAAATTTTTTCATTTTTTTCGAAATACTTGAATTTTTTGGTGAATGGTGAAATTAAAAAATTTAAGAAATGTGATATATAAAAGAATTTATGCATCAGGATTGAGTAATGGATGATGTTAATGGAAATTTATTCGAACTCAGATGCACTTATTACTTTTTTGGTCCTATGAATCAATAATATTCATATTCTTGAGCAAAAATATTAAAATAAGGATTAATATAATGTAAAACCCGCATCTCCACCACTATAAATACCACCCTCACCCCCTCTTCCTCTCACACCAGTCAAGATTTTATAATTGTCTAAATTCTACCCAATTGTCTTCCCAAGGATTATAACCATGTCAATGACCTTCTAATCTCACCATATGTAAAATACCAATGTACTTATGCAAGAGGTCAAGGAAAGGAGATCAATAGGTAAAAATCCTCTTTCATTTTCTTTTATTTTCATTTACATTATTTTTCTTTTCATATACTCTCTTTCCCTCCCATTATACAAGAGGATTGAAAGCACCAATATCATATATATACTGTAATGTTATCATTTTTATGTAAAATTCATAAACATACTTCTTCTCCTCTCCATCTTATTATCTAAATAAAAACATCATCTGTGATGTGTCAATTTACCATTATCTTGGAAGATGTGTCATTAACATCATTTACTTCCATAAAATCTGTTTATAAAACAAATAATATGAATAAATAATATTTTATTATACATATTATATGTTATATTATGTTCTAGAACCTGTGTTTATGCATATTATTAATTATTAAAACAAAAAGTAATTTTTAATGATAAAATTCACCAAAATAAACTAACGATTGTCTGTAATGATTTATCTAATGAGTCATCCTCATACCACAATAAAAAATGATTTATGTTATCATATAATATTATAGAAACATGTTAATACCATCTCATTTCACTTATGGAGTTTTCCTTCCATTCGACTAGAAAATCTGTTACGAACTGACCATGGAAACCATGTAAAGAACACACCCGAAACAATGTAAATAACAAAATATTCTTATAAAATGAGTCGAATGATGTTAAAAAATAAAATATAATGTATTATAAAATTTATTATTCTTATATAAAGTATTAAAAACACTCTTTTAACCATTATATTGGAGGGTTAATCACGTTTGAATTAAGATGAACCCGAGGTTTTGGAATTCATTACCAAATATACATTCGTTGGGTTAACCTTATACTTTATTCATTATGTGGTATTAATATTTTTTATGTAATTAATTTTTTTATATTATGTTTTATTATTTTTATTTTCATTTTATACACATATAAATTCCATTATATTGATTCTCGCTCTAATATTTTTGGTAAGGGACTTTCCATTTATTTTTTTAAAAGCCTCTTTAATTAAATTTAAGAATATTATATATATATATATATGGAATGGGTGATATCTCATGATTTCATGAGGCTTTATTAATATAAAATGTTGCATGAACATATTTGTCTTGGGATGATCCCATTGTAGCTCACGATATGTTTAGTTGATCCCATTATAGATCAAGATATGTTGTGTTGAGCCCATTATAGATCAAGATATACTGGGTTCAACACATTATAGCTCAAGATATGAAGTGTGAGCCCCATTATAGGTC
The DNA here is from genome assembly GCA_963277665.1 of Viscum album. NCBI lineage: Eukaryota > Viridiplantae > Streptophyta > Magnoliopsida > Santalales > Viscaceae > Viscum > Viscum album. The sequence continues at coordinate 691,356,025 of OY728161.1, read as the reverse complement.
TCCAATGCATCGGTTTACCCAAATATATAAGTTAACCTAATGGTTATTCCATATTTTAGGGTTATTGTATGATTGATATGGTAAACATGTCCCAAGGAAACTACATGATGTTTCTACGCATGCAAAATAGTTTTATATAAAATGATTTTAATAGGTTTTTATGTTCTCATTGGACCATCTATTAATTTTTTTATATCCCATGCTAATATTTTTGTTCTTATCCCATGTTTTTAAATGTTTTTCATGTGTCATAAGGATATGTAAGATAAATAAGATATACAATTTAAATGTTATGAATATTTTTTAAATTAATTATTTTTTATTTGAAAAGTTTTATATTAATAAAAAAGTGGATATTCATAACCATCAAGTAATTTAATAAAGAAATAGGGATGAAAAATAAAAAAAAAGAAGTACGGATTGAAACCTCTCGCCCACCCCAACACAAAAAAGAAACTATAGTAGCCTGAAATGATGTAGCCCTAATGAATTCCATTTAATTAAGTCAATCCATTAGGTTTAATACTTTCCACAGAGTGTAGAAACACCGTCTCCATGCCATTATGGACCATAGAGTCCAATTAGTTAGTAACCTTGTTCCCCTCTCTCTAGGTGTGAAGAATTCAGACATTGTTCTTAATTATGATTTTACATTTCCTTATGACATAGCGAATGGACCAAGGGACTTCACCATTTTCCTACATGGAGTTGTAGACAATTTAGGATTCTGTTTCAATTTCGGATACCTCCAACCCCTACTTCTAGCAAAGTCTGAGACCCATAATCATTGCTATGGCCTCCGATTGAAGGGAAGAGCCATGGCCCAAGCTGGCTAAGAATGCTATGAAAACCAAGCCTTTACTATCCCTCACCAAACCTCCTCCATGAATGTACCCCTGGCAACAAGAGTTGTCGGTATTGAGCTACAAGACACCCAAGGGAGGTTTCCAGCGTACCAAATTTCCCATCCAGTTACTTGAGGTAAAGTTCTCACTAGAACTAGAGTGAATCTGATTAAAGGAAGGTGTTTTCCTTCAATACCGCACTGCCTTGTACAAGTTCAATAACAGAATTTTTTCCCAGACAATAATCACTGATGCTGATACTGCCACACCCTCATACTTCACTCTGTTCCTCGCTTGACAAAGGCACTAACACCCCACATGCAGCAAAATGGAATGGGAAACTCTCTACGGGATGATGCCCTCATATCCATGATACCACTTAACAAGAAAGGAGGATAATGTCTCATCTGAAGAAAGGGTATCAGAGAACTCTCCAAGAGATGTCCAAACCTCGCCTACCTGAACACTGCCAAATAATAGGTGTGAAGAGATCTCTTCTCTATGCACGTTACACCAAACACATTTAGACGCATTCTGGATGCCGCAACTCCTGATATTCTCATCTGTCATAAGTGATCTGTTTCGAATCCTCCAGGTTAGGAAATTGAAGCTAGTTGGAATGTATTTCACCCAAATGACCTCATCCCAGATCTCTACCTGACCTGGTTCAGAGGAAATGCGATGGAAGTCCTTTGAAGAGAACCAACTTGAGGAAGAAGAAGTGAAAAAACATGTATCCTTCTCTGTATTTAGTTCAATGAGATTGAAACACTCAAGCTGATTTTCATCCAGTACAAAGTTGATGAAATCCGAGGAAATTCTAGCATCCCTGTATGAAATACCCGTGATTGGACGTCAAGGGAACCCCAATACTACACCGCTCCAATCCTGGTGCCATAAGGAAAGATCTCCATTTCCAATAATCCACCAAGAGAAGGTACGATACTTATCAACAATGGGGCTAATCAATGACCATAGGGATTATTTTTTTCTCTCCACCAAGCCCCATTAGCCCGAGGCATAGGCATGCATGGTAGTTCCCCAGAAAGTACGATGCTCCAAAACACTCCAAGCGAGCCTCACATGCATTCAGTGGAGTGTATACTCTATGTTGTGTACAATAGTCCCTCCCTCCCTCACTAGCCTCACCATTTTACCCCACGCCACCGAGTGTTTATTTACCTCGAGAATGGATCCAAAAGGAAATTGGAATTTATGTTGTCAATGGATTTGATCACACCCATAGGGACATTTTAGGGAAATAAACCATGGATTGGAGAGGCCAACCGCACATTGTTCACTAGGGAGATCCTTACACCAAAAGACATTAATTTATTTTTATAGTTTAGAACTCTATCTGAGATCCTGGTACGTAATTCGTTGAAGTCGCAGATTCGAATCCTTCCCAGCAACATGGGAGCACCAAGGTAAATCATAGGGATTCCCCCCCTCTAAATTCCAATCAAGTTGTTGACATCCTCCATTGTCTCTATAGATCACCTGTTGGAGATGAAGTAGACACTCATACCCTTGTTGATCAACTGACCACTCCACCGACAATAAACATCAAGAACTATGTTTATGCTCTGGATGGACATACTTTTAGCATTCATAAATAAGATGGTATCATACATGAACATTAGGTGAGAGATTGTTGGGGCCTTCAGATGACGCTGATATAGAAGGATTCCACCATTGATGATTCTTCTCTGGATGAGGCAACTTAGGAAGTCCTGAATGAGAATGAATAGAGATGGCATGGTGAGGTCCCCTTTCCTGAGGCCTCATGTAGACTTGAAGAACCCATACAATTTTCCCATAAATGACACATATTACCACGAAGAGCTGAAGAAACAGAAGATAAGATTATCATTACAAGATTTGAGACCCATACCTAACATAACTCTATTAATGAAGGTCCATTCCACCCAATCAAAGGCCTTTCTCATGTCAAGTTTAATGACCATGTTAGACCCTCTGGTCTTGAAGTTAAAATTACTTAGCATCTCCTAAGCTAGAGAGATGGCCTCTTAGATCAGGATAACATTAATGAACCCATGTTGTTCCAAGGAAATGCAGTGAGGGATATGGATAGACATCCTCGTGTTGATAATGCTAGAAAAAATCTTGTATGGAACGTTACACATACTCACCAGATGATAGTGTGAGATCGAGGAGGGATTTTTGGACTTGGGAAGCAGAACGAGAGTGGTGGAGAAAGAAATTCTAGGTAAGCTCCCTCCCCTAAAGAAATCCCATATGGCATCAATCAAGTACTCCTTCACTGAGACCTAGGTGGCCCTGTATAAAGAGGCAGGAAATCCATCAGGACCCGCCATGCTCTCTAGGTTCAAATTCATGAGAGCTTCTCTGATCTCTGACTCTCTAGGAACAACCCCCAGACTTTCATTGGTTTGGCCGGTCACACAGGTTGGAATCACATCAATTATTCTGAAGGTTCTGAAGGATAACCAATAGCTAATCGTTCATTAGGACCAGCCAGAATCTCCTAGAAGAAGGAATTGGCCATGCCTCCGGAAGTGGATATTGATTTAGTAGTATCCTCATGTATGATTATAGGCTGTAATGTATATTTTAGGTTTTTATTCCCTAAAACTATAAACATAAAAATATCCTCAATGTGTAATAATTCATTTTACTTTCTAAAACAAAATATAATGTATTTTTTTTATTAATGGTCTTTATAAATGTAATTTATAAATAATTTATGTTGGATAATGGCCAAGATGGAGTTTCCATACTGGGCAGAGCTTCCTCTAATTTTCATAGTTGGAGTAAAGGTGACTTCCCACGGAAAAATAAGAAGTGAGATGACATCAAGATGGGGAAGTGAATGTAATTCTATGTTTTTCTCTTATTCATCCTCATTAGAAGCAATATTAAATAGGAAACTAATATTCCATTAGTTTTAATAGACAAACAATTCAATTAAATTATATTTTAAGCCTCATAATGATTTTTATAGTTATTTAAAAATGGTATATATCTAAATATTTTCTTAATAAATCAACCATTAGAATGTGGAATATGTTCTTCATCTCTAATGTATTATTGTATAGAATATGATCCCACTAAAATAATGCAGAATATCCCCTAACACCCTAGAGGTAGAGAACACTCTTCTTATAATCAAATAAAAATGAGGAGAAATCCTTAATTTAGTGGGAGATATAAAAATGATTTTGAATTAAAAATGTTATATATTGTAGAAAAAACTCTAATGTTATATTATGTGGGGCACACAATGGTGCGAGTTATAATATATATTACATCTTATAAAGATATTTGATTATTTAATATTTGTACTTTACACTCATTTATATCATCTCAAACTGTTAATTTTATAAATATCCCATATGACTCTATTCCATATGAAATAGATATATCAACCCCTATAGAAAAAAGTGAAAGAGTGGGGCTTTTGTTTCCCTTCATCTCTTATATATGTATCTATAGTGATGTGAGTGTGGGAATTTCTTATCATTTAAATGAATATTTTAAATAAATTCCTTATAATGGAATGGATTACAAAATACAAGGCTCATATTTTTAGTTGTCATAATAGGGTAAATTTATTTTACTATTATGGGAGATCAAGTTTTTTCCTTGGTGAATAGAACCCTAAATTTGAAGACAAATATGTCATATACCATCCCTTTTAATGCAGGTTTTTGGTGTATATTTTTGGAATGAAATTCTCACCATGATAAGAGTCTTTTCTAATTTTTTTAGAGTATATCAATGTTACATGAGTATTAATATATTGTTTTATCTATTGAAACACTTATCATGGTATATCTAATTTTATTGAATTTATATTTATTGGAACTTACCGAACTAAAAGAGATATATATTTATATTAATGTTAATGAATTAGAAATGTTTAATAACACTTAATTATCACCATCGGTAGATCATATACTCATTGTAATGAATTTTTATTAAATGTTATATTTAATAATTGAATATAGAAGTGTAATTCAATTGGCCATGAATAAAAAATATAATATCATCATTTTAATGTAATATTCAACCAATGAAAGTTAGAAAACTGGTTTTCTAAAACCAATATTGGGTGTTGACATCACGAACTCTAGGTAGTTTATATTATTAATCCCAATAATACATTTTAGATTAGTTTTGGTCATTTCAAGTACACGGTGATGGACTTCAGATAGAAAAATTCTCCTATAGTACATATAAATTTACAAAAATTGATTATCCATTTATACCTCATCTCTTTTGTAATGGGTTTTAGAGATGAAATATTAATTTTTTTAGAATCTGAAGGGGAGAATGAAAAGTTTTTACGAGTTTACATTTTTATTATTTAAGAACAACTCCCATATGAAAATTTATTATGTAGACACATATGGTTATGAGATGTGATGTTATTGGTAAATATGGATTATAAATAAGAAATTTCAGTTGATGATGAACATATAAAATATGTTATGTTCTTGGAAGTTCCAAATAATATCATCAAAATATAAAAAGTCTTATTGTTAACAAGGAATTATCAATGGTTCATAAATTATTCTTTTAATAATGAATCTCTACTAATGAACCTTACTCCTTGAGAGATAAATTTTAATATAGTTTCAAATTTTATATGTTATATTTTTATTTGAAAAAAAAGTTTTTTATGAGTTGTATTCCAATTATACATGATCCAGGATAGTTTGTATTGTTTATTGTAATGATTTAACGTTTTAGTAATATTATTCAAATATTTAGGATGATAACATAGTGTCTTATGGATATTTTAAGGTGTGACCACAATTAAATTTTCTAACTCATGAACATGATATAGAAATATCCATTCATGATTTAAAAAATAGGTGTCTCTATATTTATGGTCAAAATTTTATGGAATAAAATAAAAATAAAATTATAAGACACATAATTTTATAAAAAATTAATTCCTAAAAAATTGAAATGGTTTTATTATCTATAAGAAATTCATTTTTACTTCACCTATATGTCTAGAAAGGGTTATGTGGTCACTAATACACTAATAATGATGTTTCCATCATATGTATTAAAAGATTACAGTAGTGAATGGGACGTGATGAGACTTTTTTCATAAATTCAACATGAGGTAATGAATGATAAAGATGTTATTTTTTTAAATAAAGTATAGATTAAACCATCTCTCTCGGTGTTTATTCAGTTAGAGAAATGTGTGAATACAAAATCAAATTTGTTAGGTGATTTGATAATGATGGGGATACAAATAATGATTATTCATTCCTCACTAAGGGAACCATGTGTTTCATTAATCACTATGTTATATATCTTTCCATGATCCAATCAAAGTTAATATATTTAATCACACTCTATTAGTGTTTTACCAACACATTTCTAAAATTATTTTTGATATAGAAAAAAATTGTGGGGCCTAGTATGAGAAAGTACAGAGTATAAAATGCGTCTTTGTTTCTCAATTATATAAAAGTGAAATCACAACAAGAAAATACCTTTGGAATGTTTCTATAATTATTAATTACAATTTGGAAATTGGATGAATCATATAATGACATAAAAATTGGATTACCTTATACCCATCTTTTTAAGAACATTATATAATTAATTATTTTTTTGGTGGAAAATTATCACCATTTTTTCTTATAAAACAGAATAAAAATTTAGACGTACATGGGAAACAATAAATTCAATAAATATTGAAATTATAGGGTTATCCTTTAAAAATAATTCATGGACAAGATTTTAGATTAACATCAAATTTTTTGAAATATATCCAAGATACTATGGGATAACATGTTAAGATTATCACAACATTCCATAATATAATATATGGAAAAATGAAAAGTAAAATTTGAATTTTAAATGATATCCTCCATGAGTTTGTGATTGATTTTGTGGGATTATGGTATTCCATTTTATCATTGCATGATTTATCTATTTGGAGCCTTATATTATTGTCCTTATCAGTCTCTATGTTTTTATAATTAGGAAGGTGTGGTTCATTTTCTAGGACCAAGAAGAGTGAAAGAGATGATAAATGGGATTTAGATTATTCGAGAACATCCAGTGATAGAAAAATGAATCCAAAATGAATATATCAATCCTTATTATAGACCTCTGATGTTTTTTAATAGTGGTAATGTATTATTGAATGTTACTCCTAGTTTGGGATACTCATGAATATGATGATAGGGTAATTCCATGTTTTATTAGGCGTTTTGAAATTGTTTATAAGACATGAAATTGTTCAATATTATTTTAATTACCATCTAAAATTATATGAATTTCAAAAATCAGTCTCATATCCGTGTTAATGAAATACCTTATTGAACCCTCTCATTTTAAAATTATTTAATAATTAGAATTATAACTAGATATTTCCGTGGTGTAACAACCAGTCCAAATTAATAATTTTAAAAATGAGTTCTTCCAATGAAAATCAATTTCTTTTGAAATTTGTTTTTTGAAAAACTAGAATGAATCTCAAAAGAAATTAAAATAGGAATCACAAATATTGGGGAAATTGTATCAACTATTCATGAAAAAATAATTATTATCCAGAATTTATAAGTGAATAAAGTGATATATTAGAGAGATTCATAGAACCAATAATGTCAAATTTGAGTATGTATCTTATCCTTGATTTGTTATTAGGTATTTTTATATTTAGTGTTAACTATTCAGAAATTTGAGTAATTTTCGATATTAAATAGTTAGACTACCATGGTAAATTTACCATGTTTGTAAACCATGCTTCTGAATAATTCCAATAAGTGATTTTTAAGTTATAGATATAGACTAACATAATATTTATTAATTGACATCCTTTATGTGCACAAATGTAATTTATTACTGTAAAACATTAAATAGTTTTTTTTAAAATATGATTTATGTGAATTGAGATTCAGTTTTTTATCTCATATTACCTATTACACTACTATAAACACCATAAATTTAAAATCCTATGTATCAACTCATCTATATTGTTATTTCATGGTTAATAGTACTATATTTTTTTAAGTCACTAGTGGAATACTTACAAAAACTTCCTCCCACTTCTTATTCATATTTTTTATTCCCTCTTATTACAATATATTGTTCATTTAGTTTTCTTATGTAAGAGGGATCCATTTTTCATGAAACTAATTTTTTTTCTCTTAAAGGGGCTATTATTTCCATTTAAGGGTTTTTTACTCTTCCTTTGATAGAATCATATAGCTTTATAGAAAAATCCTGAATAACGGGCTTGTATATTTATATCAAATTTAGTTTCATAAATATGAATGGTTTAATTATTTTAGTTAATACTTTTATTAAGATAATATATATACTAACTACATTTGATAATTTGTGTGAAATATATTATTGAATATTCATGGTTATTAATTAATTTGATGAAGAAATTATAAAACATTTATAATATTGTTTTTTGGTAAAACATTGCACTATGGTGTTTTCAGAAATTTCAAGTCATTAATTATCCGCTAAAAACTATTCATGGTCTAGTAGAATAGATATGAGTGACCCTTGAAGTCTACCTATAATAGGACATGGGTTTGAAACTATCATAAAGGTCAACCACACATTATGGGTGGAATTACCCTATTTAAATTTATTATGTCAAGTGATACGAATCACCAATAAAAAACATAGAATATAATTGAAAAACTGATTCCAATATGTTACTACATGGATAAAAGTGAAAAAACCCAAGATATGAATTTATAATCATGCAAGATCCGGTATAGATAAAATTCTCCAAATAATTTTCTCAAGAAGCAATGTTCCAATCATCCATTAAATTACCATGAAAAAACTCAAGAAACAATGTTGAGGTGGTGAGAACCTAAGACTAAAAAGTAGGATAATACTTTATTTCAAAATATTATCCATGTGCAATCAATCTACCGAGGTAGATACGTGTAGACAGAATAAGTACAGAAAAATATAGAAATAATGTTATAGAAAATCAAACAACGTCAAATATGAACACATCTAACACTTCTAAAAGTGGCACCTATAACCATGATATATCAAGGTATTTCCACATTTTATGAATAGTTCCAGAACACATACTATCATATTCATGAAATAGTTATACTACCTCTTGAATTAACCACAATTAAACAATATGATGTCATTCCTATAGCTATTATGTTTCCAATAAAGTTTAATAATCAATTACCGAGGAAATAATACAACATTATTTATTATTAAATGAGGCCCTATAAATATATTCCAATCGACTCTTATATGTCAACATAAGGAAATACAAACCCAAACTAGTAGTGAGATGGTAGGGAAACCACCACTCAATAAAAAAGAAGAACAAAATATCAATCATCATTATAAACACACCATCAGCTTGCACCCTATGCGTCTATCAAAACCGTTATTCCTCAATACTCTATAGAACCATCACAACATGGCCTCAATGATGTAACCATCTCCATGTCATTTCCATAACATCATCACCATGATCACTCTACACACATTTCTTGAGTATTCCAAGTCATATAATCATTGTATCAGATTAAATCTAACTTAAATGACTAATAATTACTTATGTAATACAACATCATTAACATAAGTAGGATCATTGTGTAACTAAGAAATATAATTGCAATTTAATCCACAATATTACTACATCAATAATCATCAAAACCATATATAAAAATAAATCCATATTTCAACAGTAATTTTTCCAAACAATCATCATATATTGTTATAATATCATTAATATTATCAATATTTATTGTGACTCCTTACAATCTTACTAACCTTATATAATCATTAAATCACGATTCATCTAATTATCATTCATTTTTCTCACTATCATTCATATATTTTTTTACCATGATCTCAACATCATTTAAATTCTTAATCATAACGATTCAAACATACTTATCATCATCATTACCATAATAGAAACATATAACTAATTGATGGAATATATTCATCCATTAAGTTAGCATCATGTAAACCGAAATAAAAATTTTCCAATATTCTAATACATAATCTGGTTATAAATTCTTTTACTTATACACCTATATAACAACCTATAAATCGTAATTATTATATAACTTTAAGCATGAAACCATAACTCAAATACAAAATATATATCCCAATAAGGTTTTAATGCATATATAATATCATTTTGTAGGAATATAGATTTAATAGTTCCAACCCCAAAATATATTTCAAGGAGATACTTAATGAAAGGGGATACACACATGGATGTGGTCACACTAGGGATATTAGCTACAGTACCACTGTAATATACATTATGAATTTTTATTCGTTTATTTATTTATAGTGTTTCCTCATTTAAATATCATTATCTAACTCCCTTTTTATAATTTCCAATTCCATAATTTCAACCAATAAGTTCAATCTTAGGTTTGTAACCCTGCATATATTTCAAATTGGTAATAATCAATAAGAATACATTTAAATTATCTTTTTATATTAACAAAATTTTATTACTTAATAATAAAATTCCAATACCACAATTTAATTTTATATTTTCATTCCAAATCCCTTTCCCATCATTTCACATATAATTCAGTATAAATTATTATGTCATATAGTAGAATTATAATGAAAAACATGAAACAATTTTTCATGAAAATATAATTATCTAACAAACCAAATTAATTTTCCATTTGATGGAACATGATTTTAGTATGTCACCTACCATTCATCATCATCACACCATATATAATGACAATATGAAAAGCATTAAAACAAAAAAAAACAAGTGTTATGAAACAATAATGTAAAAAAAAATACAACATTCGCCTTATCCTATTATAATATCCACAACATTGTACTTGATAGAAATGATATGATGTCAAATTAAATGCATATTTCCTTCTCCGAGAAAAATACCCCAGGACACCATGCCTAAGATAATAGTTTTTGAATACAATGTGTAGGTTAGAAATGTAATCCCTTCCGTATACTATACCTCCCCATTGAGCCTGAGAAAATGGCAGAACTTGTAACACCATGGCTGAGACAATCAATTTGCTCCCTAGAGTAGTTCAATACATAAAATTAGGCACAACTACCCATATCCAAAAGGATTTTAACTAGTAGTGTGGGGATGACATAGTTATGGGGAGACTATAACCCCTAAAATAAGACTTTAGAGTCATGCTAAAATTCCACCAAAAATTCCACACGACCCATATGTTTATTAAACATACTAAAAACCTATAGGCATAAAATAGGGATCCCCATAGTCCCCCATGATTAATAATAGACTAAAATAAATATATCAATATATTAATCAACCATAATATAGAACTAGAAATAGATAAATAATAAATTTTTACCAAATATATATAAACACCACACTTGCATGTCTATTCTGAATAATCACATAAAAGCAAAAATAAATTCCCATATAGAATAACTCACACAATCACCTTTCAGAATCCAGGGCCTCTATAACATAATAACTAAAATACATGTTGATTTCACTATGGTTTCTTTTTTTTGAGATAAATCAATAATATTGACCCACCTACATTGAATCCCATGATGTGTACATGGGTAAGGATGAATCTAAAGACCCCAAAGGTAACCCAAATCCCCCAAAAACACTGCCTATTTTCATAAAATGATTAATTGTATGAAATAATTGTAAAAAATTTCATTCTTTTATAAAAAACACAACCAACTAAAAACATAACACACCGTGTACATACAATCCAAATATTCAGGTATTCATGTGTAAACCAAGCCTCCATGACACATAACCATAAAACATTTGAATAGATTCCATAATGAAGAATATTAGATATACTATAACCTAAACCATACAAAATTATGTATAGAAGTGTTCATTCTATCCACCCCCCACCTAAATCTCATGATGGGTCGTCATATAAACATTTACCTACCACCAAAAGGAACACTGAACAATTATGCATCTATGAGCCTAAACCCATCATTTTTCATTCAACGGTGTTTCCTCATATATGTGTAACATAAATCAATGACCCAACCCCTTCAGTGGTAATAAATTTAGTCCTCTAATAAAAATGACTAATAAGTTCATATTAACATCCATGCACACTCAAGGGAGGACAAAATCAAACTCAACGCCCCATCCCCACAGACTCTAGGGAAGTCATAGAGGAGAAAAATGACACAATATCATAGATATTTGGGATATACAAATCAATAAAAAAATTAATTTAAGGAACGGTCCAAAAATAGTTCAATTAAGATCCACAAGTAATAAAAAACTAGGAATGAAACATATCTCACAACTAATTAACCATGTGCAAGGGATCTAGTCCCTTAGGAACAAGTCACATATCCTCATAACATCGAAAAACTAACATCAACCCTCCAAAGGGTTAGTCATGTCTATCTAGATTAACCATCACTTTGATACCACAAGAAAGATTCTCATCAGTATTCCCACAAAACATGTATTATTAGACCTCAAACATGTTGTAATAGGATAAATACATAACATGAATAATCATGTTAAAGATGATCACAATCAATACACATGAAACCCATATTATCAATCATCCAAATTTACCTAAGGAAACAAAATTTAATAATAACATACTCTTTGAAAGAAACGGTGACACTCAAACATGGTCAAGTAGACCAAATCACAATTAAATAAATCCCTTCATGATTTCCCTTAAAAAATAATCATTAAAACACTTTCAATGGAAACCCATATTTTATAACTAATGATGGGAACTTTAGAAAAATCCTATTAAAACAATATTTCAAAAATCCCCTTCCCCATTTTGAAATAAATTTCAAAAGAAATTTTATATTTGTAATTAATTTTTTTTATAAACATCTTTCTTGAATAAATTATAAAAAATAAACCCATTTTTTTCTTTTAAAAACAAACGTTCGCATTTAGACAATACATAAATATGTCCACTAGATCTTGTTTAACCAAGGAACTTGTATCAAAAATTTTATTAATCTATATGGTCCATATTGACTATTAAGCTGATACATGCCCATCTCAGCCTTATAGAGAATTAACAGAAAAAATTAAATTTGTATGGAGATAATACTAATGAGGCACATGAAAATAAAATCAATAAATAAACAAGTGACTAGAATTAATCCAAGGTCTACTACCTCAATTATGGATTTGATAAAATCATTCAATTGTGTACCAACATCCACCAAGTCCCTGAGAATCAATCTGATTAGTAAAACCCATAAATTTAATTAGGTCAAAAAATATTATTTCATGAATGTCTTTATTAGGCTTCAATATAATTTAAAATTTCAATGATGGATAAAACAAAAGGTATGTGGTGTGTTCTACTCTCAAAGAACCCCTATACATAAGCCAAGAAAATGCTTAAATATTTTACTATAATTAATTGTAATTTTCACTAAAAATTCCAAAAAACCAAAATAAATGAATTTCATGACATACCTCTCATTAAAAAATTAATGAAATCCTGTTTAAAACCACTTGGTAAGTTTTCAATGTGTAAAAGAAAAAAACCCATAAGGACCTATTATTTCTCCAATTATTTGAATAACCATTCATAGAATCCCTAGTCAAATTAATTGGAATTCAATTAATAAGAATGAAGATTAAATATTGGACAAAAGGATAAGATATCACCTAGAATCCACAGAATGAATCACTTTACGAATCATCTAGAACTAAAGGGCAGGGAAGGGAGAGAGTGGGGGATTGGCCTCACCTATTCATGTGTTCATCCGAGAGACGAAACAAGAGTGGTTTTATATTTTTTTACTCCCATATCCATTTAGAAAAACCATCTCTTATTTTTTATGGCGTGAACCTATGGTCACACTATGACAACACCCTGGTTGAGTCCCGTTCCCCCTTTGATGAAATTTTATATCATAAACAACAAGTTTATAACATGAAAGGTCTATAACTAAAACTTCTAAATATTTACCATATAAAACCAACCTCAATTCCCTATAGGAAAACCAAGTCACTACTAGTGTAGGATCCCAATATTTTCCTTGCATTGGTTTGAAACATATATATACATATTGGGATCTAAGTGATATGATAAAGTGTTATTCTGATGCCTAGTGTTCCCAAAATTAATTATATAAAAATATGAAATATATTTTAGACTATGTACACACACTTTCTTAATGAAAATGGGAAAACTCAAAAATGGAATCTCAAATCAGAAATCCAAGACCATTGTTGAGTCCGAAATGCAATATTTATCGTAAGTGGGACCTAAAATGGGTCTGTTTGGGGTGTCTAGAAATTACGACCATTAGTGGGTATATATAGTTAAATAAAAAAATAACATTATTTTTTTAATTAAATGAACAAATTCATAAATTATGTAAAAGTATATCATTACGAAAAATACTATAGTTTTATCCATATAAACCCCTGGTGGGATTGTGATATGTTCTTCCTCATTCTATTGGTGAATTGAATTTAGGAGATGAAGAAACTCTAGATCGAAGAACATGGAATGCAACGACTCCTATAAATAATTTTTGAGTGAATTATTTAATGAAGAAAGAACAAATATCTTCTAAGAACTTGTAATATGTAAATGTTTCCTCATTTGATTAATTGTTTTAGCAATATTGATCAATTTTTTATTATTACCAATGTAAGAAAATTTCTTACCCCAAGTAATGATATTTTTTTTATTATTCACTATTTATCCTACCATATATGCCCTTTTTTCTTTTTTGTCCGATACTTAATGGCCAAAAAATGTTTAATCAATTTTTTTATCCCTTTATTCACTGTGTTCCATTCCATTAGGTTATGGGGCCATGGTTCGACGTTTTTGGGCAGTACCGAGGCTAATCAAACCCCCAAAATCACGGTTGACTTTTGTATGTCAAAGAGAACACTGATCCATTAATGAAAATGAAGGTTTTCCTGTTTTAGGAGATTTACATTATGATATTTAATCAAAACCAGGACATGGATATGATCATAGAAATGACAGTGTGAGGTTGACAATGTAGGATTCATAAGAATCAACCGAATTTATTTTTTGGCCATAGGTTAGTTGAAAAAAGTGGGAAATCATGATATAAAATTATTTTTGGAGGATAAAAAATGGATCTAATAGTGGGGATAATGGATCTACAATAGGGAGAATAGATTTAACATTCTTAAAAAATCTATACTGAACGTCGTGTAGTCGGAAGAACACATAATGAGTAGGGCCCTGCCTGCGATTGTTTGGGTTTCTGTTGGGATAAGTATCACATGTCGTGTGGTACCCCACTATTCATGCGACATTATTCTAGAATATTAGGGAGTAATATGGGAGTACTTGGGATTGGGAACATACAAGAAGACATCATGTGACTATGTAAACATACATAGGAAAGGTACATGTACACAACTAGAAAGAATGGGAAGGACTCAGGGTAGCTCGAAAAGAAATTTTAAACCCTATATACACATTGTATGGTCACATGGGATTTGAGTAATGTACTTTTAGGGGAATGTATAGGCTACAATGTGAGGCCAGATGCCATGTTGGTCCCCTCACATGTCAGAAATCCATTTTTCCCATTTTTTAAAAACTTCAACCTCTCATAGATTCTTCATTTGGAACCAAATTTTGGACCGCAAGTAGTATATCCTGATCATTTTTATGTGTATCATGAGACGGTGGTATCCGTTTTCACTTATGAGACATGATTCTAGATATCCAAGGGTGAATCATATTTATTTCATGTCCAATGATGGTAGTTATTAGGCAAGATCACCATTGGATTTAGAGTGGAACCCTCCAGTTGGGCTATTCATAGAGCCTTAACCTAGTTATAGAGTGGAACCGTCATCCACGGAAGGTCATGGGACCTTTATATATTCTTAGAGTGGAACCCTCTTAATGGGGTAGGAAATGGGTCCTCTAACCACCCATTGGGTGGAAGCCTTCAGTGTATATAGGTCATGGGTCCCCAACAATAAGACTGGAACCCTCCAGATTGGATAATCATGGGTCATCTATCTACTATCTATGTCCCTATATCATGTCGTATCAATTTATGGATCCTCAATTACTAGAGTGGAACTGTCTAGCTGGGTTAGGTATAGGTCCTCAAATTTTGGAGTGGAACCCTATAGCTGGGTTGGGAATGGATCCTAAATAGATTACTAAGGGGCACCATCCTGTGGTATTAGGCTGTGGGTCCTTGATGGCTATAGAGGTATCCTCCAGTTGGGTAGGTCATGGGTCCTCAAATAATAGAGTGGAACCCACCAGCAGGGCTGGTCATGGTTCCTCTATCTATTACTGAGTGTAACCCACTTATTATACCACGGTATGGATCTTATACATAGAAATTGTTTCCCCTCGACTGTACGACATAGTTATAAGTTGTAATCATTAATGGACATCTAGAACTGATGGCCCTCTTTTCCTTGAATGGGCTATGAGTTGGGGACACAATTCTCTATCATTTTTTATATTGGTTTGATCATATATATATATATATCCATGTTACTGGAATCTATTTACTCACCCACATAGGGATGAGTTCTTTAATATATATTCCTATCATGTCTCTTAATTATCCCCCTTAACCTTTTTAGGATGTCATACTGGGTATGCATATACTCACCCTTGCATGGGATTTTCCTACATGTGTCATGTCTTATTTAGAAGACATATAGGTTGATAGGGACTGCATAAGAGCATCATGATACATGTTCCATTAGAACAAAAATGCTGGTTAGAGCGGGGAGATCTTGAGAAGGACTCTCTCAGAACTTTTAATTTCCAGTTTTTTAGGGTTGTATATCTTTTTGGTTGTGCATTTATTTTTCCCTTTAAATTTAGTTTTCACTTTCATACAACTTTAAACCAAATAATTTTTCTATATTCATGGTTTTATTCTAGATTTTCATCATTTTATTATCATTCCTATTCACTTCTACATTAATATGGTCGAGTGTGTTTGTAAAAGTACTTTAGGATAAGGCTACCCCATGTTAGATATTCTTTTGGGCACTATTTTCTAGCCTGTGGCCTATGGAGGTGGGATTGTGGTAGTTGAAGCTAGAGCCCCATTGGTTTGGGTCATAATAGATTAGTATGAGTTGTTGATCAATCTATGGGATTTTCATTGGATTTGTCTCCTTATGAGGTTTTCATTTAGACTTAAAGAAATAGTTTCAACATTTTTTGAGTGTGTATTTTAGGGTAGGGAATCCTGTTTTGGGGTGGTGACCAACATATCCATTCACTTGGACCTTTACTACGTTATTTTTGACTCGGTATACTGATATAATAGTTTCATGGGTCAATGGTACATGCACCAAATTAGATTGAGTCTCTGACTATCCTTATTGATTCATCTATCATATATATATATATATGATCGTATGACCGTGGTATGTCATAATTAAATCTTCTCGATGCTTATGTAAATACATCGATTTTGGATACCTATTCTGGATTGTGATGATGATACAATGAGTGATGATGACAAAAATTCAAGGTCCATCCCATGAAACACTTCCCCATTGTGAATAGGTAAAATATCACCACCGGTTATATAGAAAATAAAAATAATTTAGAATGATGAGGATGCATGTAGTCTTAACACACTTCGCGAGTTTTAGTGCTAGTGGCTGCTAAGGTTCCTCAGTGAACCCAATCCTTAGGTAGAATAGTATTAGAGTGATTTATTATTTAGTGTCTTCCTACTTATCTAGACACCACCATATCTTGTGGTTTCATTAGAATCTCGACATCACCTGGGAGAAACTGGACACTGGTAGAGTCTTATTACCTAGATTCATGATGATTCATCACTCTCATGGTCCTAATTCTATCATTTGTTATATAAGGCATACTACCCATCCAATTTTCACTTATTTTAGATTCATGATCTTTTGGGGATGCATTAGGGAGTGATGAAAATGAATGAATATTCTTCAAGATTTACATTACTTACATGGTACTCAGTCAACATAATCTGGTATGGATACTTATAAGAACATAAATTTGAGCAAGGACCCTATAGATAAATCAGTGCCTATGTTGTACCCCTGTGCATTGACACATATATTGGGGTATTGATGAAAATATTGTGACAATGAGATTAATGTTAAAGGGAGTATATGTGGATAGAGAAGGTAGTGGGAATCATTGGGATTAGTCATCTATAACATCTATGAGATGTTAGTTGATATGATCATGGCACTGGATTTCTTCATAGTATCTAGCATAGACACATGGTCAGAGATATCCCAGAGGAACAAGTATGCTCGAAGAGGGTCTATAAAATTCTTATGATTGTAGAGGTCACATGGTGAGTGACTACCAACCCATACATTCATATGTGTGCATGAAGATAGCAAACATACCACAATAATAGAGGCATCTCTATGATCTGTGTCTCCTAGGAGAGGCCAGTGAGTCCTCTATGGAGGTGGAGGTTGAAGAAGAGGCAGAGGATTTGTGGGTGGTTGAATACGCTTTGATATTTTTCCACCACCACCACCACCACCATCACCACTATCACCACTAGGAGGCCTACAACAGGATCAAGGAATTGGAGGTCCCAACCACAGACACATATATGATTTGGAGTCTTATAAACTAGAAATAGAAGACTTGATTAGTGGTACGATCCGTGATTATTATACTATTTACTCAACATTAGTAGACACAGGTTCGTGTCTTTATTTCATCTATATACTCTTGGTGTGAGAAATAAAGCTATGAGTTGAGTTTCTTTCCTAACAGCTTTGTTTTGAGGTTTTTTATAGGGAAATTTGTTTTTGTATCATTTATTTTCCAGAAGTTTGAGCTATATATTAGTGCATATAAGATCACATGGGATGTTTTTGTTGTCATTATGGAATCCAATGATGTTATATTGGGAATGGATACATTTCTATCTCACATTTTCATTCACCACATACATGTTTGATGGCTTCACACTGATGGGATTGGATTATTCTTTATGGGTGAGATAGATCTCTTAGAAGGGTTTTGTGGGTTCTATATGTAGGATCCTATAACCCATCAACCATTAATTATAATGTGTATCCCATGGTTTAGGGGACTCTTGAAGAATCTATATTCCATTAGTCATGGAGTATTTCATGTACATCATCCCTGAGTCCATTTTGGGTCTATCTCTGAGGTAGGATATAGAGTTTTGTATCGAAATGCATCACTAAAATGATCCATTATCTTATGTGCCATTTCAAATAGCCCCCCAAACTGAGCTCTGAGAGTTATGGTTGCAATTTTAGGACCATTAAGGGAAGTGTTTCATCATGCCCATTGTATCCCCCTGGGTTGAAAGATAGTTGTTCATGAAAATAGTGGATGGGAGTATGAAGATTTACATGGGTTTTCATCGCTAGAACCAAGACATGATAAAAAGCATGTACCCCTTAACGATGATTGATGACCTATTTGATTAATTTCGTGAATTGAGGGCTTCTCAAAGATATATCTTAGTTATGGATACCAGTAGTTGAGAGTTTACGAGGATAATATTATGGATCTAGAATTCCAATGTTTCTATCGACAATATGAGTTCCTAGTGATTCCATTGGGTGTGATGAATTCCCTATCGCATTTAGGTATTTGATGAACTAGATAATCTAGCAGTACATATACTAGTTTGTATTTTTCTCCATTGATGACATACTATTATAATCTATGAGAGATGAGGATCATATAGAGGACTTGATTTTGGTTCTAGATTTTCTTTAGGAGCGTCATCTTTTTGGTATTATTATGAAGTGAATGTTTTGGATTCACAATTTTCACTTTCAGAGGCATGTCATTTCAGAGCACAATTTATCCATATAACTAATGAAGATATATTCAACGCTTTATTGGGTTCTAGATATAATCATGTAAGAGGTGAAGGCTTTCCTAGTCTAGGTAGTGTACTTACATGGGTTTCTGGATGAATTTTATAGGATTATATCCCCTTTGACCTCGCTAACATGGAATAGTAATCATTTTCCTCAGACTGAGTAGTTTCATTGGGCCTTCGAGGAGTTGATGATAAGGTTAATGAGTGATCATGTGTTGATATTTCCATAGTAGTTCATGGAGTAAATGGTGTATTTCAATTAATTTGGTTCTCAAATATGTATAGATGTTCCAACAAGAAGTTTTCGCCAATGGGTCAAGGTAGTTGAGAGCCCCTGAATACTACTGTGCAAATCATTTCCTAGAACAGACAATGGTTGTCTTATACTTGAGGATGTGGAGGAACTATATTTTGGGATAGCATTTTTTGGTTTAATCAGAACATAAGAGTCTCAGTTATGTATTCATACAATGATAATTGAACATGAGACAATAGAACAAGTTGGTGTTCCTGTAGAACTACGACTTCAAGATAGTATATACAATAGAGAAGGTAAATATGGTTGTAGATTCAACAAGAGGGAAGTCCTACGCTTGCATAGTGAAGGAGTAGTCCGCATATTTGGCTTACTTTCATCTAACCTGAGTGTTGCATGAGGGTGTGTATTTTCTTCAGTTAATGGTGTTGAATCCAGAGGTTCTCAACCATGTAATGGATTCCTAGGTGGGAGACATCAACATTGTGGTCTACAGTGATCAGATATCCATAATGGATTCACCAGATGTATATATTGATAGAGGGAATCATTTTATCATTTTTTAGGGACAGATGATGGTTGTAGTATTGATGTGGGAGGAGGTGATGCATGATTTACACACATCTCCATTGTTTGTACATCTGAGTGTGGAAATATATACATAGATCACTAGTATGTGTTTTCATGGTCCGACATGTGACATAGCATAAATGAGTTTTTTTCATGAAGCATTACTTATTAGGACGTGAAGGTTGTTCCCCATGTTCAATTTGGATTTTTTAATTCCATTAATATCTCATAGTGAAAGTGAGATGAAATATCCATGAACTTCATGATAGGGATTATATAGATAGTGAAATAACATGACACCTTTCAGGTGATAGTTTCTCGACTCAAAAAGCTTTGAAACTTCCTTGAAATCAAGGAGCTCAGTTTAGTAGAGATTTTGGGGTAGATGTTTGTAGGGGATATTATTGTCCTTCATGGGGTTCCCTAAACTATTTTATCTGATTGTGTTTCATGGTTTATATAACTATTTTAGAAAGGCCTATAAGATGAATTCCAGACCTAGATGACGACGAGTACACCCTTTCACCCCCAAATAAATGGTAAGACCAAGCACACAATCTAGTTGTTGGAGGATATTCCATGTGCTTGAATGCAATAATTTTTCCAGAGCTTGGATGATAACTTTCCACTTGTAGTGTCTTCATTCCAAAATAGATAAAACTCTAATATTTACCTAAAACCTTTCTAGGACCTGCACAGGAAACCCTATATGTCACCATTTTTCTAGAAATAGATTGATGAGGAATCTATTGTGGTTCAATAGTTTGTGCATGTGATGATGGAGATGGTATAATTTATCCATGAGTGGATAAGGATATCCTAGAGTAGGAAGAAATTTTATACATATTACTGTTATAGGCCCATGGTGTTTGATTATGGAGAATGTATTTTCCTAAGAACCATTCCATGATAAGGATTGTGGAGATTCATCTAGGGAGGCAAGATATCCTCAAGTTCATCAAGCCATATGAGATCTTTTAGTGGGTTGGTTAGGCTAGTTATCACCTCCTGCTACCTACATAGTTGGAGTGGTTGTAAGCTATCATTCATGTGTCGTAGACAATGATATAGGTTCATGACACCACACACATTGTTTATTAGAGATATATATACATTGGGGATAGATCTACTTTTTCAGAGAACCCAGTGGTAATCAAGAATATAAATATGAGTGGAACCAGTGTGGATGAATTATCCCATTGGTTAATTTGTTGTAGTAACACGATAACATGTATGAGAGATCCAAAGAGTGGGAGAGATAGATGATATCTCAGTATCCTGAGCTTTTTGATTAGTTTTTCATTTGAGAGATGAATATTTGAAGGAGAGAATGATGTAGTGGCCCAATATTTTCTTTGCAAGAGTTCGATAAATATATTTCAAACCCGCACTAAGACAGTGTACTATTCTAAGACCTGATGTGCTTCAAAATAATTTTATAAAAATATTGAAAATAACATATAGTATTCTTTCATAGTTTCTTAAATAAAATGTAAAAAACTATTAAATGGGATATTGGATAAGAAATATGAGGACATCGTTGAGTCTAGAATGTGATTTTTACCATATGCATTACCTAAAATGTGTCTTCCTGGTGGTGTTTAGAAATAAAAACCATTGGCAGGTGAGATTAGTTAAATAAATAAATAATTTTATTTATTTAATTTTATGATATAATTATTAAATTTTATATAATTATATCATTATGGTAAATCCTCTTGTGTTATCCACATAAACCTGAGCATGATCTAGAGACATTCTTCATCCATCCATCATAGAATAAAATTCAAATGATGAGGAGTCTCTGGATTGGAGTAGATCAAAGAACAAAAAAGGAAATGAATCATATCAATCATTGGATATCATGTTCTTTGATGAATAAGGATTAAATATACATGTATTAGTATTAATTTTTGTATTATTCCACATTTTTTAAATTTTTTGAATTACATCAATCATTTTATTTGATGTGTAGAAATTGTAAACAAAATTATGCACCCACGTATAGTGTTTCTTTAATTCTTCATTATTTATAACTTTGAATATCCTCATTAATGATCATTGTCCAATAATTATTGGACAAATATTATTTAATCCTTTTTTGGTTATTTCATCCCTTCATTATTTTCATTACTTTCTAATGGGTTATTGGGTCTTGGCTCGACATTGTCGGGAGGTACTGAGCCTTATCAAACCCCCTAAATCATGGAGAAATTGCATATTTGAAATGAAAAACCAAACCAGATATATGATTAATTGTTTTCTAGGGTGCGTGTGAATTTTTTTTATCTAAAATCCAAAGCAGGGCTACTAGATGATCGGTGGTGCATCGATGTGAGGTAGACCATGCGACCTTGGTATGAATCAATAGTATCGATTTTCTAGCCATCGTATGGCCAGAAACAGTGTCCAAGCTTGAGATATAATGATTTTGGGTTGTCCAATTATGGAATATAAGATATATATACTAGATATAATGTTTCTATACCATATCTAACATTCAATGGAAATCAAAACTACACACCATTTAGTCTAAAATGAAACACAAAATTAAGGGACCTTGATGTACCGACTGGGGTTTGAGGTGATATATATATCACATGATAAAATGGCCTCAACCTTTTTCACATTTAATTACACGATTTAAATAATATATATCCACCAAAAAAACCAAGAATCATAATGTTCAGTGAATTTTGATGATATGGTACATAATTAAATAGAATGAAACAAAAATAAAAAATATATTTTATTTCATCTTAATAATGTGGTCCTAACTTTATTTGAGCCATTATATATACATAGGAGAACATAGGGAACACGTGAACAAAAGGATGATATAAAAATAATAGTAAGAGAATAATCATATGAATAAATTAGATAACATGTTTTATAAGGCATACCATTATGAAATTAACATGCATGGAACATGAATAAACATAATTAAGCATGACGTATAGAACATGGGATCATGTAATCCAGGCATCATAGAATTGTGGAAACAACATACAACATGACATAATCATGATTCGAGAATAATGTCCAAGACCATTTCACATGGAGTATTAGGAGTTAAGGCTTACTTCAAGACCATTTTACATGGAGGTCATGATTAATGTCTTACTACCATGATTACAACACATGGTGGACCATGTCCCATAAAGTAATCGAGTTTACTCTCTGTCCTAAAATGACATCTCAGGAGAATAAACATTACCTAATACATTGGGGAAATATCTAGGTACTCCATCAATAAAATTTTCATACCTATGTTCTCTACATGAATAATCATGCATTAGGAATGAACATAAAGGCTACCCATAGAAATAATTGGGTATCATTATCATGCCATAATGAATAACAAATGAGTGTATCATAAATGTTTCCATGAATTTATTAATTTAAATCATACATGGACACTAATATGAAAAAATAGTCATATAACATGATTATTTATGTCAAAATGAAGTTAAAATAAGTAAAAATAGTATTTAAGAAACATTAGAAATGAATGATTTTAGTGCAATTTAAGGGAAATATTAAAAATAATTTAAAGTAGAAAAGGAATAATATAATATATAAAAACATAAATGAACCAATATTTATTTTCATGATAAAATATTATATTTTAGAAGAATATTGGTTAATTAAATATATTATGTATGGTACTAGAAAATGGAAAATTAACTCGGATGTTCTCATTAACTGGGAATGATTATCGAGGGGAATTGACAATGGAACATTAAAAACATGTTTTTACCATCAATGAATGAATAATTGTGATAGGATAATGTTATTGGAATATTAAAACATAGTATTGGATGAGAATATAAGATGAATTTAGAATTACATTGGGGTAAACATAGAGAATGAGTAACTTGAAGGATAAAATAGAGGATAAGAATGAATCTATTTACATATGTATAAAAGTGTTCTGCACTTAAAAATAACATACATGATAATAAAATTAGATCCATTAATACACTAATTTATAAAAAATTATTAGTTTATTTGATTTAAAAAAAATTAATTTCATTTATTGATTTTTCGTTGAGTTATAATATACACTTTCATCATTCAAGAGAGTTTTTTCCTTGGTTTTCATGATTGATTCAATTTTATATATGTATGGAAGATCAAATAAAATGAGAATAGTTATTCATAAATGAATGTATATGATAATAATTAAATTCAAAAATATTAAATTTTCTTTTATAATAATTTTTTATAGATATTAGGATGATTCATTATATAAAACCTTAATGGTAATTGATTAGATAATTTTGGCTGTTTTTCTATAATCACAAACTTATTATGTTCTATTATTTAATATTATGTATATCTGATGGTTCCATAACAATTAATAAGGTATAATATAAATTGTAATATATTTTTTAACTATTATAATTGTTTTATAACTAGAATTTAACGTGTAAATAGAAAAAAAATAATCATCTATGAAGGTGTTGAATAGACTCATCATAGTCGATGTTTTCATTTTTTGATCAAATGGGGATGATAAGAGAATTTAAGGAGGATATAACACTAAGAAAATAAATTATAATTTTAAAAAAATATTATAGTTTCTATTCCAATTTTTTATAATTGTTTAGAAGAGGATGATAAAAGAAAATAAAATGAAAAAAAGAATAAATTAAAATAAAAGAAGAGTTTACCTCTTGAACTTCTTCTCCATGATAATCTCTTTTGAGAAATTGTGTTTTGTATTTTCTTCGAAAAAATTGGATCATGTACATGGGGGTGAGATTTGGAATACTACTAAGTGTAATTTAGATGAGATTCTAGTCCATTGAGGTCTGAGGAGAATGCATGGTGAGGGGTGTTATTTATAGTCGGAGGAGAAGAGTTTTTTTATTACTTTATACATTTGATATTATTTTTGTTCTAGAATATGAATAGTGTAAATTCATGTGATTAATTATAGTAAATAGTACATTTTAGTTTGATAAAGTGATACTCACATCCTCCATAAACCATTCACGACTCAACAATTCATGTATTTAGCTAATACTGAAAATTAGCGTGTTTTACAATTCACCAATGATTCAACATATTTATAAAAAATCCAAAGAATAACTCCAACCATTTTTTGACATGTAAAATTCAAAAATGGATTCCATTTTTATAAAATTATTTTATAAATGGGATAAAGTTACATTTTATTTGAAGTCATTATTTATTACAAAAATACTAATTCTAAAATTATAAGTGATTTTATGACACATTAAAAAGTTAATTGATGTCTCATAAGAATATTTTATTATAAAAATATAAGAAAATATCAATATATTATTCTATTTTATGAATATAGATTTTTTTATAAATAATTATATTAATTTTAAAATTTTAAATAATGATATATGTTTTATAAAAACTACCACCACTAAATTTGTCCTTTTTTGAACATTTATTTTCATATTATGAGATATAAATATCTTATACTTTCATTTATATGATACAAAAAGTTTATTTATACTTTCATATTTGAGGATACTATTCTGTTGGCGAGATTAATATTCATAATGACCAGGTTACTATTCCACTAATAAAGGTTCCTTAATTTCTATAAATAACTATTATTTCCATCATTCTTCATTAATGAAGTTTTTATTGTGTTTTCTATGTGATATTTAACTGATTTATACTACAAAACATAATTATATGAAGGTCAATTTCATTGATAAAATTTTGGGTTGTGATATTCTTCCCCCTTATGAAATGATTCCTTTAAAGTTTTAACCTAATAAGTTGAAAATAGGTGAGGGGACTTCTTCTTCATTACTTCCTATGGTTCCTATTTTGCATATTCATAAATATGGTTCCCCCATAAATCTTTGACCATCTGAGTGGTCTTGTTGCACATATATTAATCTATATGATCCAATATCATCACCAGATCCTCATTGAAGGAGAAATCATTTTCCAACTGTATAACCTCTGAATTTAGTATATATAAGGGATTCAGTATGTACTTACTCAAGAAGAATATATGGAATACATCAAGTACTCGAGACATAGTTGGGAAAAGTTCGTGTTGATAGGACAAAACTCTAACATGCTAAAGAATCTCGAAGGGGATATTGTACATAGTACATAGCTTTCCTATCTTCCCAAATCTCATGATCCTCTTCCACATTTAATTTTAGTGGAATACCATGTATCCCACATTAAACTCTTTATTTGGTAAATTATTTTTAACATAGATCCTCTATAAACATTGAGCGACCTTGATGTGTTGTTGTATAGTTTTCACCTTTTATACCATTTCATTGACCATTTTAGTTCAGAACATTTAGTGAATTCATCCCATCATTCTACTTTTCAATATATTTTCCCATAAATGTATTCATATTGAGCCATTTAGATGTTCGAATGGAAACTATTTTTGTAAGAGAAATTTGGCCAAAGGTAGATTTTGGTCAAATCCTCTCATCATGTCCATAGAACAAGATATCAACATGTCTTATACTGTCTAAATATTCCGCTTAAATTTTTCATCGATTTGAGGATGATAATCCATTCTGAAGGTCACCTCAATGTTCAGATCATTTTGGAGACATTTCCAAATCGTAGAAGAGATTATCAGATCCCATCCTAATATAATTGATTGTGGAAATCCATTTAGACATACCAATACTCTGATGTATATCCAACAAATTTGATCTAGAGAGTGGTCCTCTTGAATTTTGATAAAGTGATATGTCAATATAAGATTATCCATAGTGACCCATGTAGAACTATTTCTTATGCACATCTTTGAATGTCCAATGAAAATGTCCATGCTTATTTTTTCTAACTTCAATGTTGGAATGGTTAATGGTTTCATTATACTCTTATACTTGTGTCTTTCATCCTTCACTTTCTAACTGACAAGGAACATTGATGTATATTCATCAATATTGTTCTTCATATTACCCACCAATAGTCTTTTTTCAGAGATCTCGATACATCTTGGTACACCCTAGGTGAATACAGAAGGTTGAGATATGTGTGTCATTTAAAATATCTTTCTTTACCTATTTATGGGATGGTATACTTGAACCAAATATTATGACTCCTTCCTTATCAATTTTTAATTCTTAGGATTACCCATTTATAATAAATAATATCTTTTTATGAATTTTATCATCATCTCTTAAAAAATCAATAATTTTATCCATAAGGGATTGTTGAGAAATCATTTAAGAAAAGTTTGATTATTTTTTATCCTTAATGATTCCCAGGTCCATACATTATATGTATAAGGATATTGTATCCATATCTATTATCATCATTGATAAAGATGTAGGATCCTTTATACTTAGAGAATATGTGACCTTATTTTCATTACCAGGATGATTGTGGATTGAGAACTTATAATCCTCGATGAGCTCTACCCAAAATCAATGGAACATATTATGTTGTTTACCTGTGAATTTATATTTTTTAGGCTTCTATGATCTTTATATACATCACACTTCTCCCCATGGAGATGATACCACTAAATTTTCTAGGTATATATCATAGCTGCCAACTCCAGATCATTTATGGGATAGTTTTGTTCATGAATTATCAACTTCCGTGAGGCCTATTATATCACTTTATAATATAGAATTTTCACAAAGCCTAATAAATTTTTGGAAGCATCATTGTTCACAAGAAATTTTCCCCACTCGCCCAAAGAGTGAGTAATGGTATAGAGATAATCCACTTTTTGAAATATTTGAAGCACTCCTCACATTAATTGTTGGAGATAAATTTTACTCCCTTCCAATTTAACATTTGTAGTGGGTTTTAAAATAGGGATATGATCTTCATAAATGGTCGGTAATACCTGTCTAGGCCAAGGAAACTATGGATCTCCATTATATATGTTGAATTGGGACACTCTTCAATTGTCTTTTTCTTGGAAGGGTCCACAAATATTTCTTTACTGGTTATAACAATACCTAGGATTGATATTTCCTCCATCCATAACTCACATTTACTTTTCCCTGCATAAAATTTCTCCCTTCTCAAAGTCTTTTTCACAATATTCAAATCCCCTTTGTGTTACTCCTTTCTCTTAGAGTATATCATAATATAATTAATAAATAATACAAAATTGTTTTGGTTGTACTCTCTAAATAATATACTCATTATTTAAAAAAAATTGATGGATCATTAGTGTTTCCAAAGGGAATCACTATGAACTCATAGTTCATATACCTAATTTTAATGGTAGTTTTTGGAATATATTCCTTCCTAACCTCTAGTTGGTGATATCCCTGATGAATGTTCACATTATTGAAATACATAGCCCAATAGAGTTGAATGAACATTAAATCTATCTGTGTTAGGGTATACTTTTTCATTATCATGTTTCTTTGAGATCATGATAATCATTGTAGAGGAACATTGATCAATGCTAATTCTTGCCTAGATTATCCGATAACTATTTCATCAGTTATTACAACACAATTGTGTAAATTATTTATGGTTTCATTGATCTTATAAGGGATATGGGTATCATTTCAATATAGAAATCATCTTCTCATTCTGGAGGAAGACCATAAGATTATTTAGGGAACATATCAATTTATTCCTTGGAAAGTGGTCCTTCTTCGAGCAAGATTCAATCCTTTTTCTTGAGAATTTTAGATATATATTCTTATTCAAAAGGAAAATAATATCCAAAATTGAGATGATGGTTCTAATGGATATTTATTCGCCTCTTTACACTTGTAAAAATCAAAGGATTCCTTGGGATGTGAAGAGCGATTTCCCTTTATCAATACTTGATGTTGGATTTTTAAAAAGATATCCAATCCATGCCCAATATTGCATCAAACCCCCCAAAGGAAGCAATATGATATTTGAAGGAAGGTTAATTGAAAAATATTAACCAGGGAGGATTAATATTCATTGAATGTAATTATATCCTCATTCACTGTTTTCAATGATAAGTAAAACACGATATTTTTTGGTGTTGTTTGAAAAGTTATACGAAACATGTAATATATGAATAAATGAATAGAATCAGAATAAAATAGTATTTTTATTATTCATTAATGGAAAACCATTGTACCTATAACCACATCATTGTTGGGTTATAAATCATTTGTAATGATAGAATATTCCTTTCTTTGTTTCCTTGGGGGATATTGCTGGTGATTTCATTTGAAAACCCTTGGATCGGGGCATTATCTCTCACAATTCCCATGTTCCTTGTAGTTGGATCATTGCACAACATGATGTGAGTTAATATGACCATTCCTTAATTGTTCTACATTTTCCATTTTCTTCATATTTAATTAGAAATTATTACCTAGATTTTCCTCACATTTACATTTGATGAATCTCCTAGTTCCCTTTCGACAGTTCACAAAATTATTCTTCCTAAAACATTGACACATGGGATGTTGGGTTATCTTTCCATCATGTGATTTATCTGTTCAACCTACAAAATTAAAATCTAATTTAATTTTTTTATCTCAAGTATAATGATACCACTAAGAGTATCTAATATCCATTAAACCTTTAGGGAACAAAATAAAATTTCTTCATAGCTATCAATGATCTGAGTAACCAATGATTTTTATAGACTCGGCTTAAGTACACTAATGAAGAGATCTAAAATGATATTAGTGTTAATTACAAACACCATTGAATATCATGAAAGTGTTTTAAACTTTTCATTGTTCTCCATGATATATTTTTCTTCCTTATAAATTAGAATATGTAAATTCCTTTACATCTGAATATTGATTTGATAGGGAAAATATTTATTGAGAAATATTTTCTAGAATGATTCCCATTACCTTAATTCAAATTCTTCCTTATAATTCATGTTACTGATTAACATCCACCCCTCGTAAAATTACCCATAAAAATAATAGATTGTCATCATATATTTCTCCTCTTATGATCACAATATTATAGAGAATATATTCTCAATCGCGTTAATCAATTTTTCTGTGAGGAGAGGTTCAAAAGATCGAAAAAAACATGTGAGGCCTTTATCACATAAATTATTTGAATAGAAGTTACTCTTTCATAGGATAAGAATTGTGTTCTACTAGATTCATGTTATTATTAATAACATGATGTAGTTGTACTAGTACTTTCATGATTTTTTTTGAGCGGAAATTCCCAAAATATCTGACATCTCATTAGGTAAATCTTTATGTTTCTTATCACATTGATTTTTGGCATGGGTTCTCCTATTTACATACATTAATTTATGAAAATAAATTACAATTAGGGTGAATTTAGTACTTAGTTAATAATAATATTAAATGTAAAATTTGAACATAGAATGATAAAATTTTAAATGAAAGTATATGTTAACATTTTATTCCTTATGTTTTAATCTGGGATATCTATAGTGGTATAATTATTTATAGTCTTCTTACTAATGTTTCATAGTCCTAATATCAATAGATAACTAGACCATTCTCTAACACTAACAATAATGTCACCATCCTTTAACGCATATTATTATATGGTTTTAAGATTAAATTTCATTTATATACCAACCTAGGATTTTATAGTGTAGTGTCTTTTAAAGATAAGGTACAAAATTAAACCAAATTAAACCAAAATAAAATCATATTTTATTTAATCTTCATAACGATATTCGAGCTTAGATTGAGCCCTTACATATGCATTGGATAACCTGGGGAGTTCATTTAAAAATGAACGATCTAAAAACCCCATTATGGGAATAACAATATGAATAAACAACAACAGATGGGTTAGAAGGAAAAACAAGTGACATAAAAAAGGCATGGAAGATTAATAAACACAAGTAAGCATAATGCATAGAACATGGGATCATTTAATCATGGCATCATAGAATTGTAAAAAAAACATAAAACATAACATAAGTATGAGTCAATGATAACTCTCAAGATGACTGCACATGGAGGAGCAAGAGTCAAGTCTTACTTATAAAACAATTTCACATGGAGGAGCATGAGTCAAGGCTTACTTCCATGAACATTGCACAGGGAGGACCACATCCCATTAATGAATTAGGTTTACTCCCAATCCAAATATGAGGTCTCATAAGACTAATCATTAACCAATAAATTAGATCACTAAATGGGTTAAGCCATCATAACATGTTAATTCATATGTGTGGCACCTGAGGAATAGTACATAATTAATAAACATTAAGGTTACCCATAAAATCAATGGTTGTTTAAATCATGACATAAGGCATAATAATTGGTGTATAATAATTGGGACTATTAAATAATTGATTTAAATCATACTTGGACATTAATATGGGAAAATATGCATAGATAATGATAATTTAATTCAGACTGTAGTGAAATCATGTAACACTAGTGTTTATGAAACATTAGAAATGAATCATTTTAGGTCATTTTATGGGAAATATTTAAGATCATTTATTACAGAATAAGTATAATCATTTATATAAAACCATAAATGAAACCATATATATTTTCATTATTAAATTATTTATTTGATAATAACAATAGGGTCGTAAAATAGATTATGGATCATACATGAATAATGTGTAAGGAATTGGATTGTTCCCTTTAATCAGGCTTTCTAATCGGGGTGAATTTGGAAGGGAACCTTATAAAAACATGTGTTTCTCCATAAAATAAATAAAAATTAAAAAAGGAACATAGTATTGTAACATACACATTGAATTTTGGTCGTGTAAACAAGAATAATTAATAATTAAATTGGGTTAATGTGAGAGAATTCATAACTTGATGAAAATGGAGGTTTAGAAATAAACCCTTACTATATATCCGAATGTGTTCTCCACTTGAAAAAAATGTCTAGGATAATAAAATTATATAATTAATTTAAATATTTTTCTATGTATATTTTATTTATTATATTTTTTATGTTCATTTACGACCTTTTAGATGAGTTATAAGATACAATTTCATCATTAAAGAATGTTCATTTCCTTGGTTTTCATGATCATTTCACTTTTATACATTTATGGAAGATCATGTAAAATGGGAATTATTATCCAGAATAGAAATTATATGATATGTATGAACATAAAAACTATTAAATGAAATTATATATTATATTTTTACTAGATATTAGGATGATTAAACTGAATTTTTTTTAATGATTACTGTATTGATTTTTTTGGTGGTTTTTCGAACAACACACACTAGTTTTATTCTATAATTTAATATTATGTAAATATTATGTTTCCAAACCAGTGAATTATTTTTAATAAAAAATTTAAAACAATGTTTAAGGATTATAATGGTTCTATGAAAATCCTTTAATGAGGTATAAAAAAAATAAAAAATCATCATTCATGAAGGTGGTGAATTGACACCTCACAGATGATGTTTTCATTTTAATAAAAAAATTGGAATAGAGGAGAATTGATTGTGGATATATCAAAAACATAATAAATTTATAGTATATAAAATAAAATAGAGTTTTAATTCCACTTTTGTATAGTTAGGTGGAGATATTATATGAAAATAAAATAAAAGAAAAGAAAACAAATGAAAATAAAAGTGTATTTTTCCTCTTGAACTTCTCCTCATTGAGAAGCACCGTTGGAAAATTATGTTTGGTCATTTTGGAGAAAAAAGGCTCCTAGAATTGGGGGTTATAATCAGGAATATTATTTTTTATTACTTTGTAATTCATAATGGTTTTGGATGTGTGAGGAGAAGGGGTGGTATTTATGTTGGAATGAGAAGAGTGTTTTTTATTATTTTATTCATTTGTTTATTATTATGTCTCTAGACTCTCTATAGTGTGGATTCTTGTGACTAAGAATAGTAACTAGTTCATTTGATTTCTAACCAATGGTTCTCACATCATCCATACATCATCCATTAATCAATAATTCATGTGTTTAGCATATACATTAAAACACTATATTTCACTATTCACAAAAATCAACTTGTTTTGAAAAATCACAAAAAATTCACCGACATACATTTTTTATATGTAGAATTCAAAAAAATGGAATCCTTTAATGAAAATAATTTTTTAAATATGTGAAATTTATTTTTTAAATAAAACCATCATTTATATAATAATTTATATTTTACAATTATAACAAATTTTAGGATAAGTTGATAAAATAATTGATGCCTTATAAAATAATTCTATTATAATATATAAAAAAATTCCAATATATGAATCTATTTTATGAAAATAAATTTTCTTTTAAATAATTATTTTAATTTTAAAATTGTAAATAAACATTTATGTTTTATAACAATACAAACATTTAATTTTATCCTTTTTAAAACATTTATTTACCTTTTCCAAGATATAAAAATATAAATTTTTCATTTATAAGATACCAAAATTTTATATATACTTTAGTATTTGAGGTTACTATTTTATTGCCTATATTACTATTCCTGATGGCCATGTTACTATTACATTGGTAAAGGTTCATTAATTTCTATAAATACAACTTATTTCATTCACTATTCATTTATGTTGTTTTTATTTTTTTTACCTATGTTCCATTTATGTGATTTAAACTATACAATAAATTTAAAAATGGAAATTTCGTTGATAAAATTTTAGGTCATTACACATGGATTGTAGGCCCCCCATACACCATGTGACCTTATGATGAAGGCTCAAAAAATTTCTCATGAGTAGACATTCCTGGGAATGGGAACATAATGGAACACACCATGTGCAAAAGTACAATGATATAATAATGGGACACATACATTGTTGGAGGGACCGAGTAGGACCCATTGTGGCCCAGACACACTGTGTAAATCCACTACACAAATTTTATAGTTACATGGGTATTGAGATGTATAACTACCAGGACACAGCTAGGAAATGGAGCATGAACACACACTATGTGGGTCCCCTCACACACCGTGTACCACTTGTTCCCTTTTGAGGAAATTTGAACCTCATGTATCTCCTTCATTTGGACTTGAATTTTGGCCTAGGAGTAGCTCATCCTAAGTGTTTTTACATATAGAACATGATGGGGGACCCCATAGTTTATTTTGAGATATGTTGAGATATTAGAAGAGTGGTATTTATTTTTGTGAATATGAACAATGAAAGTAAGGATCACCAGGGGATTTAGAGTGGCACCCTCCAGCTGGGCAGGGTATGAGTCCTCTACCAAGCTATAGGGTAGCACACTCTTATTGGGGATGGAATGGTTTTTCAATCTAATCATATAGTTGAAACCTCCTACTAGGATATGTAATGGGTCTTAAAACATCCCATTTAGTGACATCCTCCTGTAGATATCGTGCATAGGTCTTTGATGATGAGACTAGTTCCCTCAAGAAAGGTTGTTCATGAGTTCTCCTCCTGTTATCTGAGTGGAACCCTCTTACACTATCATGGTATGGGTCTTCAATGAAAAATGTGGCACCCTCCAATTGGGATATTCCTGGGTCATTTACTTTTATAGTGGCACACTCATTATAGGATGGGTATGGTTTTTCTACCAATTATTGAGTGGCACCCTTCAGTGCTATTAGTGTATGGGTACTTGATGACTAGAGTTTCACCATCCAACTATGTTGGGAGTGGGTCCTCAACTTTCAGAGTGAATCCCTTCAGCTGGACTGGGCATGGGTTCTATACCGATTATTGAGTGGGACCTTTCTTTTTTATGAGGGCATGAGTCCTCTACCAAGAGATTGTTTCCCCATGACTGTGTGGCATAGTGGTTATGTGTGTCTTGACTTGGACGTTTATAGATGGTAAGATATGAAATATGTTTGGAATCATTGATGGAATTCTTAAACTAATGGAATTATTTTTCTAGGTTGGGCTATGAGATGGAGACCCCCTATCTCTATCATTTGGGTTTCTTTATATGGATCAGATATATATAAACATGTATATAAATATTTTCATCCATGTTGTTGAGTTATGTTTTCTTTATATATTACAGTCGAGTTATTTACAATCTATTCCTATCATTTCACTTACTAATACCCCGCCATCTTTTATGCTATCCTACTAGGTATGTATATAATCATCATTGTTTCGACATTCCCACATGTGTTGTGTCTTATGAATATGACATACATGTTTTTGGTGACGACTTGGGAGCTTTTAGGTACTTGTTGTATTAGACAGTGTATGTTGGTCAGAGTTTGGAGATCATCAGATGTTATCTCTCAGCACTTTTAATTTACATTTTTGTTAAGTTGGGACATCATTCTAGTTTGGCATGATTTTTCTTCTCTATATTCACATTTCACTGTTGTACTCATGTACAGCCTATATGTCTTCCAAAACATGATCATATTCAAGATTTTTAATTTTTTTGTTAACATTCCTTTTCACTTCAATATTGATATATTAATGTGTGTTTGTATAGGTACATTTGGTAAAGGCATCCCTAGGTTTGATAATCATTTCGTTGCTTGTCGCTAGACCCTATCCTTTAGAGGTGATCTTGGGATTGTTGAGACATGAGGCACATTGGGTTGGGTCATGAAAACTTGAGCATCAAAACTCCTTTGAGAACACCTGTTATAAATAATAAAATACTCAAAACACAACCCAAAACAAGGTTCTAAAATGAAAAATCCAATAATTGATAAAAATTTAAATTGAACGTGTAATTTCCTACTCAATGTGGCATGATTGTTTCAATTTCCAAACTATAATGATTATCATCCTTGAGAATAATGAGTTGTCCT
Source organism: Viscum album (assembly GCA_963277665.1). Lineage (NCBI taxonomy): Eukaryota > Viridiplantae > Streptophyta > Magnoliopsida > Santalales > Viscaceae > Viscum > Viscum album. Next base: position 691,319,852 of record OY728161.1, on the reverse strand, counting down.
CATAACATGAACCCTAACTGTAACGAACCAAAATTTAATCAATGAAAATTCATCTTGATCTAATTAAATTTATTATTGTGTAAGATGGTTATATAAAATATGTACTTCCTTGGTTTTACGTTTTATCATTTCAAAATTCTGTTATGAATTGATACCATTGCCAATATAATCGTTCAAGAATGATATCCTGATTATTATAAATATAGGGCTTTATCAAATTAAATTTACATAGAAAATTGAAGTGACAACCTCATCAAGTAGACATCCCCCTTACGAAGCCCATTTTTCAGAGCTCAGAAAGGAGGTAGAGTCATTTGCCTTTTCTCTTGCCCAATCCCAAGTCAGCTTCAGCGCATTATGCTCGAATGAAACAGCCTATTGGAGAAGTGGAGGTTGATAGAGATTACCACCCTAGCGATGCTATCTAAGCCTCCCCAAGAGTCTGTCAGTATTACACACCTTAATCTTCAGTCTTATGAGGTTGTTATAAGGGGTTATTTAACAAGACCATTTCACTATGATTATGTGCATTATTTTGGTATGTAATAAATAATAAACATTCATTTTATTATTGAAACATGGTAAATAAAATTTAAAACACAAATTTTATTTTTAGTTAATATTCAATTCTGAAATCTATTTTGATGAATTAAAATTTATTTGAATTAAATAATATTTTAAAAAAATATTATTAATAAATTACTTTTTATTAAATATAAATGATCATATAATTTTTATAAATATATTTGTAATTTTTATTGTGGTTTCAAATCTGTTTTTGTCAAAACCCATGAATTTTTGATAAATGATGGGTTATATTTTAAAAGTAAAAATTATGATATTTATAAAATTAATTAAATAAAATGAATGTTATTTTTGGAATCAGGATGTCGAAAATATTAAATGGTGAATTTTTCATAATTTTCTGTGACAGTTGAATTTTTGGGTAAACAATTAAATACCATTTAGTTATATAATGTGTTTTATGACATAATAATGACCCAATAGCAATTTAATAAACAAATTTTATTGGGATTTTAGGCCAATATTGGTTTTACCATTAATATAATGTCATTTTAGGTTTATTGGATAATTTTACAAAGCCTTAGTGGACCCTCCATGAACTATAAAACATTTTATCTTTTAAATATGATTTCCTTGTGAGTGTGACTCACCTCCACATAAGATAGACACATATTTTAAGACGTAAGGCCATTTTCCATATAAAATATATCTTTCCACTCCCCTTTGGAAAAAACCATGGGCAAAAACCATGGGCTATTTTCGGGTTTTGATTTGTTTAATGTATAGGGTCCAAAACCTGAATAATATAGAATTTACCCTCATTTCCTATATAAACCCACATAATATTCCAATTACACATCACTAAAAGACTTTTTATTTTGAAAAACCCTTTCCCTAATCTCTTTATAATCCTCCCATGGCACCCCAATCTCCTAATAATCCTCTCTCAAGACCCTCCCAGGTCTTTGGAATCACACTTCAATGTAAGGAATTTATTTCTAAATTTTCTCTATGTTTATTTATGTTTCTATATCGTAGTATTTTCAAGTGAAAATTTTGGGGTATTATTTTTAACCTCCCCCATAAATCCCTTGTTATTTTTTAATAATTATAGACATCTTTATATCTCATTAATTCCTCCCATGTACACCCATTAAAATTCTGAAATTCTTTAAGGGATTTCATCCTTTCTCAATTTTATCCAAGTGTCTTCATATTTCTATATCATTGTATTTTAAATTTAAAATGTTTGGGTATGATTTTTAAGCTCCCCAAACTACCTTCCTTATGTTTTAATGATGACAGACCTCTTTACCACTAATTTATGTCTCCTATTTACACTTGTTATGATGCCGATATTTCATAAGGGATTTCTTCAATTCTTGTCCAAATTTATTCTGTTGTTATTCCCTTTTATTTTAATTTAACATTTTTGGGGTATGATTTAGAACCTCCCCCATACCACCCTATTTATTTAATAATGATAATATACCCCTTTCTCTCTCATTAATTCCTCTCAATGTACACATATTACAATGCTGAAATTCTGTAAGGAAATTTTCTCGCCTCATTTTCATTCAAGGAATTGTTTAGTATTATAAATATAAAATTCCATTACGTATGTTTGGAAATATATCTATATAACCCCATTAGTGTCCAATTAATGTAAATATGATGATACAACCATTTATCTCTCATCAACCATTTTTATGAATTTTTATGCCGCGTTATACTGCCCAAATTGCACCGCGATTTTACAAGGCAAGGTCATTATGTAGTGAATTAAATGACAATTTCCCTATAAAGGGTATAAACCATTATATACATTTAATTATTGATTATAGAGTTTATATAAGAATAAAACATTCATTTATAATAGAATAAATGAATAATTTTAATGATTCCTTATTATGTGATCAATGTGGCACACTTATACCTGAAATGAAATGACTAAGAAGGGTGCACCCTGATAGCGCTCCAATGCATTGGGTAAAGATTGGTATCAAGATACATCAAGTTAAATTAGGTTTTACTTATGGTAATTGATGTTAAATTATGGATTACTCATGATCCAGATGCAACGATACATGGCTCATGCTAATACCATGTTATGTGTTTTTTCCAAATTTCCATGTTATCATGTTATATCACGCCTTTATGTTCATGTTTATTTTATGCTCCTTTGATATGAGTATTTCTTAAAATGTACTATGTTATTTATTTTATGTCTTATTTACTCCATTACTGTGTGTTATAGCTCAACCTTCTATTATTCATGTCTTTAGGTTATCCCATGCAATGCTATGTAAAGAAAATGTTGTGGTCATGTAAAGGATGTTTTCAATAAAGATGTTTTGATTTTATGTTTTAATTCATTATATAATGTTCCTAATTTAAAAAAACACTATACCTCTCGATCCTCATAGATTTCTTAAGTGAAATTTTATTATATAATACATGGTTATATATGTAATAAAAACCAGGGTTGTCATAGTTAATATCAGAGGATAAGTTTAGTTATTTTTGGTATTATGATTAGAAAACACTTGTGGAAGATTTATGGTTAAGACTAAGTATAATAAAAACATCCCTTAATTTTAATGAGTATTGAGTAAGTAGTTTACCACGAAAATACATCCCTGTTTAGATATGAGTAGGTAGAGGCGGCTCTAACACAGATGTACCTGGGAGTGAAAACTCTAACAAGGAGTTTTAGGCTTGACTTGGGGCATCATGTTACATGAAAACAAGCCTTACTATACTCTTGGGTATGACACTCCCTGGGGATATGATTTGGTAAGTTCACAATCACAGTATGAACCATTATTAATGGAATAAAAAAAATCCCCTAAGAATATATGTTATGAAATAGATCATGGATTTCCAAGATTAAAACTTAGGGAAACACAAGTTACGATAAACTATTCATAAAAATGTTTATCCTTCTTTGTGCAATGATTATTTAGTGATTTTAAAAAACAATTCAAACACCATAATTGTATTTTATATTTCATTGTTAAAACATGGAAGGAGGAAGATAACAAACAACTCTTATCCCTCTCCCTGAAGAACAAATTTAAAAGATTATCCACATGTCATGCGTAGATGACTTCCATACCTTTCCAAATATCCAGGTTTCATGAAGAAAACTTTATAAGGAATCTAATACATTTAGAATTGAATGATTATTTCAAGGATCAAGTACCATTCATTAGAGAATCTTGTACTCTCAACTTTCTTACCATTCCAATCGTGGGAAGTACCATCACGGTCATTTCAAATTCTTCAATTTATTTCAGAATTACGACACACTAAATGATTTTTTAGATATTGTAGAAGAGGGAGACCTCGTGATTTTTTTTAAAATTATAGATTTTTTTATTTTGGGTTATATGAAAAAAAATTTATAAAAAACCTATTTTGAAATATTTGATGATGAATCAGTAATAATTTTTTTATAAAAAACATGTTCAAGATGATGATTCAAAATTATATATAGGAAATAACTTTTCTATGACACATTGATGTTTTAATTGATATAATCCATGATGGATGAGGATTTATTGGGGAAAGGAATTAGATGAATTTAAAAAAACCATGAGGTACCATTGTGATGTGCGGACATTTTCAACCTAAGGGCAATTATAATAGGATAGACTAAAGACCTTATTGAAGAGATGAATACGAATTACCCTCACTTGTTTTCATCTTAGTTTGTAAAAGGAAAATTCGAGGGAAAAATTTATTATGGGGGGAAGATTGTAACAACCCAAACTTTTATCAATGAAAATTCCTCTTGATCTAATTAAATGTATAAATATGTAAAATGGTTATATAAAATATGACCTTCCCCGGTTTTATGTTTTTGTATTTCAAAATATTGTTATGAATTGTTACCATTGCTAATATAGCCTTTGAATAGGGATCACATGATAAGTATAGATATAGGGCTCTAAATATCCAATTTACTCAGAGAAAGGATGTGATGGTCTCATCCAGTAGAATTGCCCCATATGAATCCCATTTTATGGATCTCTGAAAGGAGGTGGCATTATTGGGCTTCACTCATGACCAATCCCAAGCCGAGCTTCAACACGTTAACCTCAAACAAAACCGACTTTGATAGAAGTTAAAGTTGATAGCGATTACCACCCGAGCAATGTTAATTGAGACACCCCAAGAGTCAGTCACCATCACACACCATACCATTCAGTCCTATGAGGGTGTTATAAGTGGTTATGTAACATGTCTTTATCAATATGATTATGTGAATTATTTTTGAATACAGTAAAGAATATACTTCCATTTTATTGTTGTTATATTGTAAATATTTTTTAAAGAAAAAAATGTGTTTTTTGTTAATATTCAAAAATGAAATATAGTTTGTTGAATTAATGGAATTTTGAATTAAATAATAATTTAATAAATTTTTATTACTAAATTATTTTATTTTTAAATATAAATTATCATTTAATTTTTATCAAAACAATTTTAATTTTTATTAAGGTTTGAAGGAAGTTTTTATCAAAACCCATGATTTTTCGATAAGTGACAGTTTTTATTTGAAAAATAAAATTATCATGTATAAAAAATTATTTAGATAAAATTAATATTTTTTTAGGAATTTGGATATCAAAATTATCAATGGTGAGTTTTTCATAATTTTCATAAACAGTTGAATTATTGTCTAAGAAATTAAATACTGTTTAATTCTATAATGTGTTTTATGAAATCATAATGACCCAATTGTGATGTAATAAAACATTATAAGTGGGATGTTCATGAAATATATGTATTAACATTAAAATTATGTGATTTTAGGTTTATTTTATTTATTTTTCAAATTCTTAGTGAACCCTCCAAGACTTATAAAACATTTTATCATTTTAAAATAATTTCATTGAGAGTGTGACTCACCTCCACATAAGAAATCATAATATTTTAAGAAGTTTGGTTATTGTCCAAATAAAATATTGTTTTCCACCCCCCCCCCCTTTCAAAAAATATGATTAAAAAAATGGGATGGTTTGTGGTTTTGATTAGTTTAATGTCTAGGGTGAAAAACCTGAATAATAAATAATTCCCTCTATTTTCCTATATAAACCCTCTTAATATCCCACTTACTCTTCACTCAAAGACCTTGGAGCTAAACCAACCTCCACCCTCGTCTCTATAGAATCCTCCCAAAGCACCCAAGCTCCCAAAAATCCTCTCTCAAGCCCATCTTATGCCTTTGGGATAACATTTCTATGTAAGGGATTTCTTCCTTTATAAATTTTATCAATGTTTTTTTACGTTACTATAACATTGTATTTTCAATTTAAAATATTGTGGTATAATTTATCATCTCCCTCATACATCCCTCCTTATGCTGTAATGACAAAACACTACTTTCTCTCTCATTAATGCCTCCACGTACACCTGTTACCATGATGAAATTCTGTAATGTATTTTTTCTTTTCTCAATTTTATAAATGTTTTTTTATTGATATACCTTCGTATTTTCAATTGAAAATTTAGGGGTATGATTTATCATCTCCCCCATAAATCCCTCATTATTTTTAAAATATGAGAGATCACTTTCTCTCTCATTAATGCCTCTAATGTACACCTGTTACCATGCTTATAGTCCGTAATAGATTTCTTCCTTAATCATTTTTGTCCAAATATTATTATGTTGTTATGCCCTTTTATTTTCATTTAAAAATTTAGGGGTATGGTTTAGAACCTCCCCCATACTATCCTATTTATGTTTTAATGATGATTAACCCCTTTGAATCTCAATAATGCCTCCCAATGTACACCCATTACCATGCCGAAATTCCGTAAGGATGTTTTCTCTCCTCATTTTCATTCAACAAATTGTTTTGTACTATGAATATAAAATTAAATTAATTATGTTGGTAGTTTTATCCATATGACCCCATTAATGTTAATTTAATTTAAATATGATGGTACACCCCTTTATCTCTCATTATCCATTTTTATGAATTCTTATGTCACGATATTATGCTGCCAAAATTGGACCACGATTTTCCAATCCAAGGTCATTGTATAGGGAATTCCATGCCCATTTCTCTGTCAAGGTTATTCATCTTTATACACAATTACACACTGATTAAGGAGTTTCATGTTTGAATTCAAAAATCATGTATCATTGAATAAATGATTATTTTTAATGATTCAATGTTATATGATCAATTTGGGACACTTACACATGAAATGAAATGATTAAGAAGGGTGCACCCTGATAGCACTCCAATACATTGGGTAAAGATTAGTATCACGATACGTCAAGTGCAATGAAGGTTTACTCATGCTAATTTAATTGAAATGAGGATTTACTCATGATCCATGTGAAATGAGCCTTGGCTCATACTAATACTATTTTAAGTGTGGTTTCCACATTTCCATGTTATCATACTATATAATGACTTTTTGTTCATGTTTCTCTTATGATCCTTTGATATTCATATTCCTTAACATATACTATATTCTTCATGTTATGTATTGTTTACTATCTTACTGGGTTTTATGGCTCACCATTTTCTTATGCATGTCCTCAAGTTATCCCATAAAATGTTATGTATGAAGGACTGAAGTGGTAATATAAAGGACGACTTTAATAAAGATGTTGCGTTTTTATGTTTTATGTCTATATGTAATGTTCTTAACTTCCAAACACACTATACCACTCAAGCCTCTGAGTTTTCTTTAGTAAAATGTTATATAATAAGTCATGTTTTAGTGTGTAATAAAGAATAGGGTTGTTATACCAACCATCCTCTACCAACAATTAATGAGAAGTCTCTGTAGTTCATCACTAAAATCTAAATGTACTTATATTTCAAATCATCAAATAATAAGCCCAGACACACCATCTTTAAAAAAACATTCTATTGGACCATTTAACCACATCAACCAAATCCATAAATATTAACATGATTTGGGTTCCACCCCACTATATGTATTTATAGGAGACAAAACCAATCATCCCTTCCCTATTAAACTTTCCATGTAAGTGATACACCTATATCGTTGATTCACCAAAAAACTGCCCGAGCATAATATCCTACTCCAAGAGTCAATTCCCTGACATCCAACAACAACTCCAAGGTCCCACCCACACCTTGATCCATGAAACAATATTTTATTTATTCCTTATGTGTTGACACCCAAAACCGAATCCATTATTATGATAATAATCCCAAACACACCATATTTAAAAAAAACATTCTATTGGACCATTTAACTACATCAACCAAATCCATAAATATTCACATGATTTGGGTTCCACCCCACTATATGTATTTATATGAGACAAAATCAATCATCCCTTCCCTATTAAACTTTACCTATAAGTGATACACCTATACCGTTGATTCACCAACAAACCTCCTGAGCATAATTCCATATTCCAAGAGTCAATTCCCTGACATCCAACAACAACTCCAAGGTCCCACCCACACCTTGAGCCATGAAACAATATTTTATTTATTCCTTATGTGTTGACACCCCAAAATAAATCCATTATTATGATTCATCACCTGATTCACCCCCTGAATCATGTGATAAATAGTGGTTTAGTAGAAAAATTATATCAAAATAATTTTTTCTCCGGACATTAATCCTATCTAATGACCCATTTCTCAATCCCCTATACTAGAAACCAAAACTTCCCACCCATAATTCATTTTTACTATTTATAATGACTAGATATATCCACTCCACTTACAAAAAAGTTCAAACAATGAAAAATTGTTCATAAACCACAAATAAGGTTCCCAATAACACTAATTAATCCCAAAAATACAATGGTGTGGATAACCAATTCATACTAAAACTTACAGTTCTCACCAATATAAGGCTCCTCTAACTATAGAGGATCCCATCTAGTAGTGATTCTAGTATATAAATCTACAACTCAAAACACAATTCTACTAGTCGTCACTATGGATCCAATAGAACAACCATTATTTTTCATATCCCATGACATAATAAAAAACATATCTATGGGTTTAGTAAAAGAACCAAATAACTCGAATCTGGATACTCTATCCCAATAAAAAAACATCAATTATCCTACCACATGCATATCCAAGATAACACCCAACTAGATAATAACATTTGTTTCTCTAATAAAGCATCCATCTAAATCCTTTCACAAGAGGATCCCCTGGAACAACCCCAAAATTCATTCCAAACACACAATCTGAACATCAGGTCTCTCTTGTTCAATAATCAAACTCCAAGAAAAGACATCTACATAGGAAATGGTTTATTTATAAAAACAACACCCACTGTAGAAAACAAACTCACCAAATACACGAGGTGTTTTCCTTGAAAATATGAAAAAAAAATATAAGCACACAACTCAAAAATCATGGCCACTCCTATCTGACAGGTTAAAACACGTACGATAAAGAAAGGGATTAATACCCAAAATGTTAACATAACATGGAAATTATTATTTAATGGGTAATATAAAGTTATAAATGAATCAGGTATGATATCATAAATATTAATATGGTTCTGTTATAATTTAATAACATACTACGATCTTCGTACAGGAGGTTAAACGTACCCTCAACTAAAGGAAAGTCAAAGGTCAAGGGTTTTCATCTCACTCCTTATTTCCATGAGATTCCTGCCATATTGCCACTATTACCTTTTGTGTGGTGTATGTACTGCCCATAATTGTATTCTTTGTGTAATACACTTTAATTTATGTGTATTTACATATTCATTGTATGATACCTCTTTCATGGGTTGTATGTTTCGTAAGTTACCAAATTGGTAAGGGTTTATTTCACAATCTCTTCATTATCCGAGGTTGTTTATATGTAATAATCTACTGGGATTTCTTTATCATCCACATCCATGTTTCTTAAAAATGTATTTCAGTTTTTTTTACTATTTTACATAATATGGGTTAAAGTCATTTATACCCTTGTTTTACTTTTTATAAGAAATTTATAAAGGAATCTTTCCGTCATTTTCCAAACAAGGTCCTTTTTATCCTTTTTTATAGAATTAAGGTAAGAATGTATTTTTTTAACTTATACGACAGGTGCGGTTATTCTCCACCATTATTACACATTTGAAGCTTATCTTACACACTTATAAGGATATTTTCAAAATAAAGGTTTTCTTTTATAATTATGTGTTTTTTAAATGATTTCAAAAAAGAGATATTTCTCTCAAATATATGAAAATCTAGTGAAAATGTATACGTATTTAACGCAATCTTAAAAAAGTTTTCAGAAAACCCAACTCTCGAGTATGGTAGACAGGAAGGGATTGGGTGTGGTCCCACCATAGCCTGTAATTAGTCGAGCAGTCTCCAAATTAGTTATTTTGTTTTTAGAAGCTTGCATAATGTTTTCAGAGAAACACTGGAGTATATTTAAGCCATTTTAAATGTACGTATCTTCTAAAAAAATTGCATCGGTAGGTCTCATGAGACAAACTAGTGTCTTGGCATAAGGCCCTGACAAAATCTTATTTGTATTCTTGGCACAAGTCCTTGGCTATGTGGTTATGATAGTTTGGCATTATGCATTCCATCATTATGAAAGTGGCTAGTGATATTGCATGTGATTATTCGTTTAGTATAATATCCATATGAATAATTAAATGGCATTATTTCATTTTATTTCTGCCATATTATGCTGATGTTCAAGTTTAAAAGTCTTTTGTTTTAGTTTTATACATTACCTTAAATGTTTATTCTTATTTTTGAAAGTTTCCGCTGTATTTCTTACCCTTACTGAGCATTTGAGCTCACCCCTTTCTATGTTTTATATTTATCAGGATTCCAAGAAGTGTAATGTGATTGATATGCAGGGTTAAGATAAGGGAATAATGGAGTTCATAAAGATTATTTATGTTTTTTTACGTCTTAAAGTGAAAATGTAACATTCATGTATGTGATCTATTTTTCCAAGACTGCTAAACTAATCGGTCCTTTGGGACTTGATTCCTTGTAATCATGCCAATGTATTAAAATAATGCACCGACTCTGGGTAACTGGGGTCAGGGCGTTACAGTTGGTATCATAGGAAGTTTAGAAATAAACTTGGAAACTAGATTTAGATAAACTCTGATTAGAGCAGATAGCCCTAAGATAGACTTTGAGGATTAGTATAGAAGAACTTCCTAGAATTTTGGTATTGTAGAGATTTTGTGAGTTTTCCGAGCAATACATCCCTGTCTGGATATGAGCAGGTAGAGGTGGCTCTGGCACAGATGTACCTAGGGGTAAAACCCGAAAACACCTCTTTGAGCTAGAATCGAACAGGAACGGGTGCACGACAACGGGCCTTGCTGCACTCTTGGTTACGACACTCCCGGGGGATATGCTTAGGATAATTCTCATTTTCTTTACAAACCATTATGAAGGGAACATAAGTATATACTTACTCAAAGAAAACATTTTTATGATTATGGATTATATCCATAAACTGTTCAATTTGTGTTAGTAATTATTCATTTCAATTCATAAACTGACATAGTTTATGCTATTGTATAGAAATGGCATCCAGTAGAAGGAATGTGAACTCCAGTAATACGTATGATCCAAAGAGTAAAAAGGATCGTATCTTTCATGGTATTAAGCCATAATTTAGAAGGGAAATAGTCTCCCACATATTATCATCATATGAAGAAATAGTATCATGTGTGGATAAGATAACTATAGAGTTTACTGAGTTCTATGGATTTGAAGGGAAGCAAGAGAAGAAAAGGATGAAAGAGATAAAGATGGATAAAGGAAAGAGGGAAAAGAAGAATTTCCCCATATGTGATAACTGTGGGAAGAAACACCCTGGAACATTCCTGAACGGAATGGGATATTGTTATAAGTGTGTAGGAAAAGGGCAAAAAGTATGTGACTGCAAGGGTAAGAAAATGGTTTCAAATGTACAATGATTCATTTGCAAGGAGTTTGGACACTACGCGAACCAATTTCCCAGTCATCAGACTATTCCGCAAATGATGCTATTGGATAATAATCAGGTTATGATACTACCACAGATGAAGAGGAATGACTAGTGTTCCTATGTTTTTTTTTAGAATTATTTCATTTAAGTGTTGTATCAATGATGTTCTGGAAATAAATAAGGATTGTACTGCAGTACTAATTAATTAAGGATTTGAGATTTTATGGTACTAAGAAAAGTGACTCTACAGCGAGTTAATTTTTTTTGGAAATTACATGGTTGAAGGAACGATAAACCTTAATATGGTCCTAATATTGAGGTAGTGATTTTGGAATAAGAGATGGTTAACTTTGGTAATTCAGGATGTTGTGGTGTTGTAAAAGAATATATGAGGAAGGCATTGACATGTTATTACCTGGAAAAAAGGATCCTCATTATGTTTAACTTCCTTGTAAATTTCGGGCTGTGAGTTTGGATAATAGTATTTTTGATAAGTCTAATGGTTGGAATGGATTAAGTTTGAAAGTTTTTTTTTTGATTTTTATAAAAGGAGAACACACAGACCGTGTGACCACCCGTCGTGTCAGACAAAGCTGTGGGAATCGAACCCACAACCGTAGTGCAATTGGGATTTATCGCCCAGCATTGTGCAACATGAAGTTCCTGGATGGTATAGTGTAGTTTCTTTACATAAAGGGTCTGATATGTGAATTATGAATTCATTATATTTGGAACCCTATACGATTAGAAGAAATAGAGTATTTTTGAGTTATATTATGTTTTGGGGTGAAAAATGAGTTTATGGTAGAAATTTATTAATGGATAGAACTCTAATTATAAAGTAAGTATATCTCCTTATGATCTTAGCCAATCTCATAAATAAATTCCACAACATTAAGAAAAGGAACTTAGAACAAAAATGTTGTCCTAGATGGTACCTTAGATCATCACTAATTTATGGCTTTGGGATTGTTGGCCTTTTCATAGCCATGTTCTCTACCACTCTCTATCAAATAATCGATGGTTAGATTTCTCTTCCATATCCGTATTTTCCAACATGGAACCCTAGTATGTGTTATTTGCGGTAATCTTCATAATTTCCACTCTTTATTTTAAATAGAGGCCTCATTAATTCATTTTTCGATGTGGGATTTCAACTAATATATTTTGAAATGTCAAAAATGTGTTATCCTAATACCTTATGTTTTGTTGAACTGATGGAATTTTAAATCATCATAGATTGATGAATTTAAGGACCTCAATTTTAAACTTGTTTGTGATTGATGACCTCAATCACTACCTATAACTATTTAAGATTTTCCTCCAATTATATGTCTATAATTGCCACCAATGTCCTCCTAATCGAGATCATAATTTTGTGGTGACCCTTTCATTTCTCTATTTATCTTGTTAAGACTAAATTTTATTAACCAAATTTCCGATGTGGGTTTTTCCACAAAGATGTTTTCTATTTTCAACCATTATTTTCAAAGAACAATATCAAATTCCGAGGACGCAATTTATTGAAGGAGGGTAGAATGTAACACCCCAAGCTTCCATGGTATGCTTCTCTTTGAATAATACAGTAGCGTGTGTTGTACGCAACTTCGAGTTCTAACACACTCCACGACCAATCAAAGTATCCGTTATGAATAGTAATACCTAATTTTTAAAATTTTAGAAATTTTATCTCTCAAAATGGACTTCATTTTTGGATTCGAAGTATCGAATTTAGCCTAAGGAGAAATTTTGGTACTTTTCGGATAACTTTAATATTTTGATGAATAGTGAAAACAACTAAATTTTAATTAAAACAACTATTTTAATAAAAATAATTAATAGTGATAAATTATGAATTTGAGTGATTTTAATGTATAATTAGAATATATTTTTACCATTTTATTCAACCGTGTTCATTAGAATTAATTTCACTTTGAAATTGGACATAAACAATTGTCAATCTTTTGATATATATTGTTTCTTAAAAACACGCTATTTGTTGTGACATCAGGAATTAATTATAAAATTAATTAATGCAACTTATATGTTTATAATTTTGTAAAACAGACATCATTTTTTAATTCAGGATATCAATTATAGCTTAGGGTGAAATTTTGGCATTGTTCTGAAAAACTTCAATTTTGGATGAATAGTGAAACTACTAAGTGGTAGTTAAAAAACTGATTTTTTCATAAAACTTAATTTTACCGCTTCTTTGATTGAAATTTCAAAAATCCAAGAGACACGGTTAATATCAAGGAGTAAAATGTGGTTCAATGAGATGAAAATAATTTTTGGTGAATAGTAACTTTTTACTTTTATTTACCACGGTTAAAAGTAAATAGGGTAATTAAGAGTAAAAAATGATATTAATATTACCATAACACATGTCCTAATTCTATTGGACAAGTGTATCTCGACCAAAAACAGCCTTAGGAATAAAATATTATCATTTAGGTCCACTTGGATTAGATTAGGACATTTATTTTTATTTAATTTAAAGAAGAGTTAAAAGAGTTAAAATTAAAGATTATTTACTAAAACATTTTTAATATAGGGTTATAAATAAGATAAATTCGATTGTAAATATTCATTATAAATCTAAGATGATTTCCTACATAATGAAAATTTATTTATAATTTTTAGACATTAAATAATTTACTTTATTTATGACACAACGATGATGTAGTAATTACCATAATAGTGAAAAAATTAAAATAATTGATATTATAAATACCCAAATAAATATAATTTGAGACTTTTTATGAATTAAACTAATTTTATAGGTTAATATGACATGTTAGTATTGCCTTAATTAACTTTTTTTCGAAGTAATCATTCTGTTATGATTTTTACAAAAATCAATTATTGAATAGTGTCAAAATTTACACAAAAGAGTTTTTAAAAAAAATATTATATTATTAATTGATATTAAATTCCTAAAAATCTAATGTTGGGCAAAGAGACTTATATCACGATAGGTGTATCATTAATGAACCACTTTGGGGTCTCTTGGATGTATATAGTATGTTTATTAACCATATAATATTAAAATACAAAGAGACATTGTAAAAGTGAAACTAATTAACTAAGAGTTAATACTTAATGATAAGGTTAATATAATGACCCAAAACTGTCTAAATTATATTGGTTGAGTGGTTTTCGACCCATACCCACATTAAAATTTAAATAATCCACTTTTGAGCCATTAGAAACCGAATATGAATTTATTATAAAATAATATTTCTACCTTTTCCAAAGGTGCCCCTCACCCCTCTTATAAAAGGACACTCTCCCTTCTCATTAACTCACACCTTCAAAGCCTTTTGGTTTGGACAAACTCTTCCCAAATACTCTCTCAACTTCCCTCAATTCATCCTATAGGCCTTCCTTTAGTCATAAATCCAACTTAAGGAGACCTTTTGATCAAATCAAAAGGAAGAACCCGAAGAAGAGGTAATGATTTCACCACCCTTTTTCAAGTTCCTTTCTTCTTCCACTTCTTCTTTCTTTGTTATTAACATTCTAAAATAATGAATCCAGTATCTCCTATATACTGTAATATTATTATAAATATGGTACAACCATATTCAGTCTTCTATCCATCCTTTGAATGACATGTCACCATACGTGCGTACGTACGACTTACCGTCTCCACGTCGTGGTGTAATTGTTATTCAATATATTATTATTTGGATGGGTTTAATAATGATTTTGAATTCATGTAAATAATAAATATAACATGATAATGATTCTGTATATAATATATACCATCCAATTATATATTATTTTAATTTCAAAAGAATGATATTTTCGCTCGGGCGTACGTACGGATTACCGTCTCCACGACGCGATGAGATTCATTTCCAAGTTCACCATTCATCGACGATTATAATAATATATATTACTAATATGTATGTAATATATGACATAATAATGCTACTGGATATATATATATAATGATTTATGTACTTACATATATCTTATTCATTTACTTCCGTTCAATACTATATGAAAACAGAAACAACGTTTATGCGTATGTACGGGTACCGTCTACATAAATGGTGTTTTCCATTTCATATATATATCTATTATACATATTTATATTATAAATATTTATGATATATTGATCATGTTTTATATTATGGAAGTATTTAAATCATTATCTAAGTGATACAACCAAGAGTGACAAGTTAAAACATGTACGATAAAGAAAGTGATTATTACCCAAAATGTTAACTCAACATGGAAATTATTATTAAATGGGTTATATAAAGTCATTAATGAATTAGGTATGATATCATAAATATTAATATGGTTCTGGAATAATTTAATAACATACTACGATCTTCGTACATGAGGTTAAACATACCCTTGACCAAAGGAAAGTGCAAGGTAAGAGGTTTTCATCTCACTCCTTATTTTCATGAGATTAATGCCATATTTCCACTATTACCTTTTGTGTGGTGTATGTACTACCCATAATTGTATTCTTTGTGTAATACACTTTAATTTATGTGTATTTACATATTCATTGTATGATACCTATTTCATGGGTTGTATGTTTCGTAAGTTACCAAATTGGTAAGGGTTTATTTCGTAATCTCTTCATTATCCGAGGTTGTTTATACGTAATAATCTACTGGGATTTCTTTATCATCCACATCCATGTTTCTTAAAAATGTATTTAAATTTTTTTTTACTATTTTACATAATATGGGTTAAAGTCATTTATACCCTTGTTTTACTTTTTATAATAAGTTTATAAAGGAATCTTTCCGTCGTTTTCCAAACAAGGTCCTTTTTAACCTTTTTGATATAATTAAGGTAAGAATGTCTTTTTTTAACTTATACGGAAGGTGCGGTTATTTTCCACCATTATTACACATTTGAAGCTTATCTTACACACTTATAAGGATATTTTCAAAATAAAGGTTTTCTTTTATAATAATGTGATTTTCAAATGATTTCAAAAAAGATATATTTCTCTCAAATATATGAAAATATAGTGAAAATGTTTACGTATTTAACGCAAGCTTAAAAATGTTTTCAGAAAACCCAACTATTGAGTATGGTAGTCAGGAAGGGATTGGGCGTGGACCCATCATGGCCTGTAATTAGTCGTGCAGTCTCAGAATTAGTTATTTTGTTTTTATAAACTTGCATAATGTTTTCAGAAAAACACAGGAATATATTTAAGCAATTTTAAATGTAAGTATCTTCTACAAAATTTGCATCGGTAGGTCTCATGAGACAAACTAGTGTCTTGGCACAAGGCCTTGAAAAAATCTTATTTGTAGTATTTGCACGAGGCCTTGGCTATGTGGTTATGATTGTCTGGCATTATGCATTCCATCATTATGAAAGTGGTTAGTGATATTTCATGTGATTATTAGATTAGTAGAATATCCATGTGAATAAGTAAATGACATTATTTCATTTTATTTCTGCCATATTATGCTGAAGTTCAAGTTTAAAAGGCTTTTGTTTTAGTTATATACATTGCCTTAAATGTTTATGCTTATTTTTTAATGTTTCTGCTGTATTGCTTACCCTTACTGAGCATTTGAGCTCACCCCTTTCTATGTTTTATTTTTCCCAGGATTCCAAGAAGTGTAATGTGATTGATATGTAGGGTTATGCCTAGGGAATAATGGCATTAATAAATATTATTTATGTTGTTTTTTTACGTCTTAAAGTGAAAATGTAACATTCATGTATGTGATCTATTTTTCCAAGACTGCTAAATTGATCGGCCCTTAGGGACTTGATTCCTTGTAATAATGCCAATGTATTAAAATAATGCACTGACTCTAGGTAACTGGGGTCGGGGCGTTACAGTTGGTATCATAGAAAGTTTAGCAATAACCTTGGAAACTAGATTTAGATAAACTATGATTAGAGAACATAGCCCTAAGATAGACTATGCGGATTAGTATAGAATAACTTCCTAGAATTTTGGTATTATAGAGATTTTGTGAGTTTTCCGAGCAATACATCCCTGTCTGGATACGAGCAGGTAGAGGCGGCTCGGGCACATATGTACCTAGGGGTAAAACCCAAAAACACCTCTTTGAGCTAGACTCGAACGGGAACTGGTGCACGACAACGGGACTTGCTGCACTCTTGGTTACGACACTCCCGGGGTATATGATTAGAATAATTCTCATTTTCTTTACAAACCATTATGAAGGGATCATGAGTATATACTTTCTCAAAGAAAAAAATTTTATGATTATGGATTATATCCATAAACTATTCAATTTGTGTTAGGAATTATTCATTGCAATTCATAAACTGACCTAGTTTATGCAATTGTATAGAAATGGCACCCAGTAGTAGGAATGTGAACTCCAGTAATACGTATGATCCAAAGAGTAAGAAGGATCGTATCTTTCATAGTACTAAGCCATATTTTAGAAGGGAAATAGTCTCCCACGTATTATCATTATATGAAAAAATAGTATCATGTGTGGATAAGATAACTAAAGATTTTACTAAATCCTATGGCTTTGAAGGGAAGCAAGAGAAGAAAAGGATGGAAGAGAGAAAGATGGATAAAAGGAAGAGGGAAAAGAATATTTTTCCCATATGTGATATCTGTGGGAAGAAACACCCTGGAACTTTCCTGAAAGGAATGGGAGATTGTTATAAGTGTGTAGGAAAAGGGCACAAAGTAGGTGACTACAAGGGTAAGAAAATGGTTTCAAATGTACACTGTTTCATTTGCAAAAAGTTTGGACACTACACAAACCAATGTTCCAGTCATCAGACTATGCCGAAAATGATGCTATTGGATAATAATCAAGTTATGATACTACCATAGATGAAGAGGAATGACTATTGTTCCTATGTTGTTATTTTAGAATTATTTCATTTAAGTGTTGTATCAATGATGTTCTGGAAATAAATAAGGATTGTACTGCAGTACTATTTAATTAAGGATTTGATATTTTATGGTACTAAGAAAAGTGACTCTACAGCGAGTTAATTTTTTTTTGGAAATTACATGGTTGAAGGAAAGATAAACCTTAATATGGTCCTAATATTGAGGTAGTGATTTTGGAATAAGAGATGGTTGATTTTGGTAATTCCGGATGTTGTGGTGTTGTAAAAGAATATACGAGGAAGGCGTTCACATGTTATTACCTGGCAAAAAGGATCCTCATTATGTTTAACCTCCTTGTAAATTTCGGACTGTGAGTTTGGATAATAGTATTTTGGATAAGTCTAATGGTAGGAATGGATTATGTTTGAAAGGTTATTTTTTTTGGATTTTTATAAAAGGACTACACACAGACCGTGTGACGACCCGTCGTGTCGGACAAAGCTGCGGGAATCGAACCCACAACCATTGTGCAATTGGGATTTATCACCTACCATTGTGCTACATGAAGTTCCTGGATGGTATAATGTAGTTTCTTTACATAAAGGGTCTGATATGTGAATTATGAATTCATTATATTTGGAACCCCATACGATTAGGAGAAATAGAGTATTTTTGAGTTATATTATGTTTTGGGGTGAAAGATGAGTTTGTGGTAGAAATTTAATAATGGATAAAAATCTAATTCTAAAGTAAGTATATCTCCTTATGATCTTAGCCAATCTCATAAATAAATTCCTTAGCATTATGAAAAAGAACTTAGAACAAAAATGTTGTCCTAGATGGTACCTTAGATCATCACTAATTTATGGCTTTGTGATTGTTGGCCTTTTCAAAGCCATGTTCTCTACCACTCTCCATGAGATAATTGATGGTTAGATTTCTCTTCTATATCTGTATTTTCCTACATGGAACCCCAGTATGTGTTATTTGTTGTAATATTAATACTTTCTACTCTTAATTTTAAATAGAGGCCTAATTAATTCATTTTTCGATGTGGGATTTCAACTAATATATTTTGAAACGTCAAAAATGTGTTATCCTAATACCTTATGTTTTGTTGAACCGATGGTATTTTAAATCATCATAGATTGATGAATTTAAGGACCTCAATTTTAAACTTGTTTGTGATTGATGACCTCAATCACTACCTATAAATATTTACGTTTTCCCTCCAATTATATGTCTATAATTTCAACCAGTGTCCTCCTAATCGAGATCATAATTTTGTGGTGACCCTTTCATTTCTCTTTTCATCTTGTTAAGACTAAATTTTATTAATCAAATTTCCGATGTGGGTTTTTCCACAAAGATATTTTCTATTTTCGACCTTTATTTTCAATGAACAATATCAAATTCCGAGGATTCAATTTATTGAAGGATGGGAGAGTGTAACACCTCGAGCTTCCACGGTACGCTTCTCTTTGAATAATACAGTGGCGTGTGTTGTACGCAACTTCGAGTTCTAACACACACCACGACCAATCAAAGTAGCCGTTATGAATAGTAATACCTACTTTTTAAAATTTTAGAAATTTTATCTCTCAAAATGGACTTCATTTTTTGGATTCGGAGTATCGAATTTAGCCTAAGGTGACATTTTGGTACTTTTCGGATAACATTAATATTTTGATGAATAGTGAAAATTACTAAATTTTAATTAAAAACAACTTTTTTAATAAAAATAATTAATAGTGATAAATTATGAATTTGAGTGGTTTTAATGTATAATTAGAATATATTTTTACCATTTTATCCAACAGTGTTCATTAGAATTAATTTCACTTTGAAATTGGAATAAACAATTGTCAATCTTTTGATATATATTGTTTCTTAAAAACATGCTATTTGTTGTGACTTTAGGAATTAATTATAAAATTAATTAATGCAACTTATATATTTGGAATTTTTTAAAATAGACATCAATTTTTAATCCGGAATATCAATTATAGTTTAGGGTGAAATTTTGGCATTGTTTTGAAAAACTTCAATTTTTGATGAATAGTGAAACTACTAAGTGGTAGTTGAAAAACTAAATTTTTCATAAAACATAATTTTACCGCTTCTGTGATTGGAATTTCAAACATCCAAGAGACACTGTTAATATCAAGGAGTAAAATGTGGTTCCATGAGATGAAAATAATTTTTGGTGAATAGTAACTTTTTACTTTTATTTACCACGGTTAAAAGTATATCGGGTAATTAAGAGTAAAAATGATATTAAAATTACCCTAACACATGTCCTAATTCTATTGGACAAGTGTATCTCGACCAAAAAAAACCTTAGGAATAAAATATTGTCATTTAGGTCCACTTGGATTAGATTAGGACATTTATTATTATTTAATTCAAAGAAGAGTTAAAAGAGTTAAAATCAATGTTTATTTACTAAAACATTTTTAATATAGGGTTATAAATAAGATAAATTCAATTGTAAATATTCATTAGAAATATAAAATGATTTCCTACATAATGATATTTTATTTATAATTTTTAGACATTAAATAATTTAATTTATTTATGACACAATGTTGATGCAGTAATTACCATAATAGTGAAAAAATTAAAATAATTGATATTATAAATACACAAATAAATATAATTTGAGACTTTTTATGAACTAAAATAATTTTATAGGTTAATATGATATGTTAGTATTGACTTAATTAACTTTTTTAGAAGTAATCATTCTGTAATAATTTTTACAAAAATCAATTATTGAATAGTGTCAAAATTGACACAAAAGAGTTTTTAAAACAAATATTATATTATTAATTGATATTAAATTCATAAAAATCTAAGGTTCGGAAAAGAGACTTATATCATGATATGTGTATCATTAATGGACCACTTTAGGGTCTCTTGGATGTATATAGTAAGTTTATTAACCATATAATATAAAAATACAAAGAGACATTGTAAAAGTGAAACTAATTAACTAAGAGTTAATACTTAAAGATAAGGTTAATATAATGACCCAAACCTGTCTAAATTATATTGGTTGAGTGGTTTTCGACCCATACCCACATTAAACATTAAATAATCCACTTTGGATTCATTAGAAACCGAATATAAATTTATTATAAAATAATATTTCTAGCTTTTCCAAAGGTGCCCCTCACCCCTCTTATAAAAGGGCACTCTCCCTTCTCATTAAATCACACCTTCAAAGCCTTTTGGTTCGGCCAAACTCTGCCCAAATACACTCTCAACTTCCCTCAATTCATCCTAAAGGCCTTCATTTAGTCTGAAAGACAACCTATGGAGACCTTTTGATCAAATCAAATGAAGAACCCGAAGAAGAGGTAATGATTTCACAACCCTTTTTCAAGTTCCTTTCTTCTTCCACTTCTTCTTTCATTGTTATTAAGATTCTAAAATAATTAATCCAGTATATCCTATATAATGTAATATTATTATGAATATGGTAAAACCATATTCAGTATTATATCCATCCTTTGAATGACATTTCACCATACGTGCGTATGTATGGCTTACCGTCTCCACGTCGTGGTGTAATTGTTATTCAATATATTATTATTTAGATGGGTATAATAATGATTTGTAATTCATGTAAATAATAAATATAACATGATAATGATTCTGTATATATGATATAACATCCAATTATATATTATTTTAATATCAAAAGAATGATATTTTCGCTCGTGTGTACATACAGATTACCGTCTCGACGACCCGATGAGATTTATTTCCAAGTTCACCATTCATCGACGATTATAAAAATATATAATACTAATAAGTATGTAATATATGATATAATAATGCTACTGGAGATATATAAATATATATATATATATATATAAGGATTTATGTACTTACATATATCTTATTCACTTACTTCTGTTCAATACTATATGAAAACAGAAACAACGTTTTTGCGTACGTACGGACTATCGTCTCCATAAACGGTGTTTTCCATTTCATATATATGTCTATTATACATATTTATATTCTAAATATATATGATATATTTATCATGTTTTATATTCTGGAAGTATTTAAATCGTGATCTAAGTGATACAACCAAGAGTGACAAGTTAAAACACGTACGATAAAGAAAGTGATTATTACCCAAAATGCTAACTTAACATGGAAATTATTATTAAATGGGTTATATAAAGTCATAAATAAATCAGGTATGATATCATAAATATTAATATGGTTCTGGTATAATTTAATAACATACTACGATCTTTGTACATGAGGTTAAACGTACCATTTACTAAAGGAAAGTGCAAGGTAAGGGGTTTTCATATCACTCCTTATTTCCGTGAGATTCATGCCATATTACCACTATTACCTTTTGTGTAGTGTATGTACTACCCATAATTGTATTCTTTGTGTAATACAATTTAATTTATGTGCATTTACATATTCACTGTATGATACCTCTTTCATGGGTTGTATGTTTCGTAAGTTACCAAATTGGTAAGGGTTTATTTCACAATCTCTTCATTATCCGAGTTTGTTTATACGTAATAATCCACTGGGATTTCTTTATCATCCACATCCATGTTTCTTAAAAAATGTATTTCAATTTTTCTTACTATTTTACATAATATGGGTTATTGTCATTTATACCCTTGTTTTACTTTTTATAAGAATTTTATAAATGAATCTTTTTGTCGTTTTCCAAACATGGTCCTTTTTAACCTTTTTGATATAATTAAGGTATGAATGTATTTTTTTAACTTATACAGCAGGTGCGGTTATTATCTGCCATTATTAAACATTTTAAGCTTATCTTACACACTTATAAGGATATTTTCAAAATAAATTGTTTCTTTTATAATTATGTGATTTTTAAATGATTTCAAAAAAGAGATATTTCTCTCAAATATATGAAAATCCAGTGAAAATGTATATGTATTTAATGAAAGCTTAAAAATGTTTTCAGAAAACCCAACTCTAGAGTATGGTAGACAGGAAGGGATTGGGCATGGACCCATCATGACCTGTAATTAGTCGAGCAGTCTCAGAATTAGTTATTTTGTTTTTAGAAGTTTGCATAATGTTTTCAAAAAACATTAAAGTATATTTAAGCAATTTTAAATGTAAGTATCTTCTAAAAAAATTTCATCGGTAGGTCTCATGAGACAAACTAGTGTCTTGGCACAAGTCCTTGACAAAATATTTTTTTTATTCTTGGCACGAGGCCTTGGATATGTGTTTATGATAGTCTGGCATTATGTATTCCATCATTATAAATGTGGTTAGTGAT
This sequence comes from Viscum album, assembly GCA_963277665.1. NCBI lineage: Eukaryota > Viridiplantae > Streptophyta > Magnoliopsida > Santalales > Viscaceae > Viscum > Viscum album. The sequence continues at coordinate 691,296,256 of OY728161.1, read as the reverse complement.
ATTGCATGTGATTATTCGATTAGTAGAATATCCATGTCAATAAGTAAATGGAATTAATTCATTTTATTTCTGCCATATTATGCTGAAGTTCAAGTTTAAAAGTCTTTTGTTTAAGTTTTATACATTTCCTTAAATGTTTATGCTTATTTTTGAAAGTTTCCACTGTATTGCTTACCCTTACTGAGCATTTGAGCTCACCCCTTTCTATATTTTATTTTTCCCAGGATTCCAAGAAGTGTAATGTGATTGATATGCCGGGTTAAGCCAAGGGAATAATGGCATTCATAAAGATTATTTATGTTGTTTTTTTAGTCTTAAAGTGAAAATGTAAGATTCATTCATGTGATCTATTTTTCCCAAACTGCTAAAGTGATCGGTCCTTCAGGACTTGATTCCTTGTAATCATGCCAATGTATTAAAATAATGAACCAACTCTGGGTAATTGGGGTCGGGGCGTTACAGTTGGAATCAGACGAAGTTTCGTAATAACCTTGGAAACTAGATTTAGATAAACTCTTATTAGAGAACATATCCCTAAGATAGACTATGAGAATTAGTATATAAGAACATCCTAGAATTTTTGTATTGTAGAGATTTTGTGAGTTTTCCGAGCAATAAATCCCTTTTCTAGATACGAGCAGGTAGAGGCAGCTTTGGCACATATGTACCTAGGGGTAAAACCCGTAAACACCGCTTTGTGCTAGACTCAAATGGGAACTGGTGCACGACAACAGGCCTTGCTTCACTCTTGGTTATGACAGTCCCGAGAGATATTCTTAGGATAATTCTCATTTTCTTTACAAACCATTATGAAGGGCTCATGAGTATATACTTACTCAAAGAAAACATTTTTATGATTATGGATAATAACCATAAACTGTTCAATTTGTGTTAGGAATTATTCATTGCAATTCATAAACTGACCTAGTTTATGCAATTGTATAGAAATGGAACCTAGTAGAAGGAATGTGAACTCCAGTAATAAGTATGATCCAAAGAGTAAGAAGGATCGTATCTTTCATGGTATTAAGCCATCATTTAGAAGGGAAATAGTCTCCCACGTATTATCATCATATGAAGAAATAGTATCATGTGTGGATAAGATAACTAAAGAGTTTACTGAGTCCTATGGCTTTGAAGGAAAGCAAGAGAAGAAAAGGATGGAAGAGAGAAAGATGGATAAAGGGAAGAGGGAAAAGAATAATTTCCCCATATGTGATAACTATGGGAAGAAACACCCTGAACTTTCGTGAAAGGAATGCGAGTCTGTTATAAGTGTGTAGGAAAAGGGCACAAAGTACATGATTGCAAGGGTAAGAAAATGGTTTCAAATGTACAATGCTTCATTTGCAAGGAGTTTGGACACTACGCGAACCAATGTCCCAGTCATCAGACTATGCCGCAAATGATGCTATTGGATAATAATCAAGTTATGATACTACCACAGATGAAGATGAATTACTAGCGTTCCTATGTTGTTATTTTAGAATTATTTTATTTATGTGTTGTATCAATGATGTTCTAGAAATAAATAAGGATTGTACTGCAGTACTATTTAATTAAGGATTTGAGATTTTATGGTACTAAGAAAAGTGACTCTACAGCGAGTTAATTTTTTTTGGAAATTACATGGTTGAAGGATAGATAAACCTTATTATGGTCCTAATATCGAGGTAGTGATTTTGGAATAATAGATGGTTGATTTTGGTAATTCAGGATGTTGTGGTGTTGTAAAAGAATATATGAGGAAGGAGTTCACATGTTATTACCTGGAAAAAAGGATCCTCATTATGTTTAACTTCCTTGTAAATTTTGGACTGTGAGTTTGGATAATAGTATTTTGGATAAGTCTAATGGTTGGAATGTATTATGTTTGAAAGGTTATTTTTTTGGATTTTTATAAAAGGACAACACGCAGACTGTGTGACGACCCATCGTGTCGGACAAAGCTATGGGAATCGGACCCACAACCATAGTGCAATTGGGATTTATCACCTACCGTTATGCTACATGATGTTCCTGGATGGTATAATGTAGTTTCTTTACATAAAGGGTATGATATGTGAATTTTGAATTTATTATATTTGGAACCCTATACTATTAGGAGAAATGGAGTATTTTTGAGTTATATTATGTTTTGGGGTGAAAGATGAGTTTGTGGTTGAAATTTATTAATAGATAAAACTCTAATTATAAATTAGGTATATCTCCTTATGATCTTAGCCAATCTCATAAATAAATTCTTCAAAATTAAGAAAAGGAACTTAGAACAAAAATGTTGTCCTAGATGGTACCATAGATGATCACTAATATATGGCTTTGGGATTGTTGGACTTTTCATAGCCATGTTCTCTACCACTCTCCATCAGATAATTGATGGTTATATTTCTCTTCCATATCCATATTTTCTTACATGGAATCCTAATATGTGTTATTCGGGTTAATCTTCATACTTTCCACTCTTTATTTTAAATAGAGGCCTCATTAATTCATTTTTTGATGTGGGATTTCAACTAATATATTTTGAAATGTCAAAAATGTGTTATCCTAATACCTTATGTTTTGTTGAACCGATGGTATTTTAAATCGTCATAGAATGATGAATTTAAGGACCTCAATTTTAAACTTGTTTGTGATTGATGACCTCAATCACTACCTATAAATATTTACATTTTTCCTCTAATTATATGTCTATAATTTCCACCGTTGTCCTCCAAATTGGGATCATAATTTTGTGGTCACCCTTTCATTTCTCTTTTCATCTTGTTAAGACTAAATTTTATTAACCAAATTTCTGATGTGGGTTTTTCCACAAAGATATTCTCTATTTTCAACCTTTATTTTCAAAAAACAATATCAAATTCCGAGGACGCAATTTATTGAAGGAGGGGAGAATGTAACACCCCGAGCTTCCACGGTACGCTTCTCTTTGAATAATACAGTAGCGTGTGTTGTACGCAACTTCGAGTTCTAACACACACCACGACCAATCAAAGTAGCCTTTATGAATAGTAATTCTCACTTATTAAAATTTTAGAAATTTTATCTCTCAAAATGGACTTCATTTTTGGATTCGGAGTATCATATTTAGCCTAAGGTGTAATTTTGGTACATTTCGGATAACTTTAATATTTTGATGAATAGTGAAAATTACTAAATTTTAATTAAAAACAACTTTTTTAATAAAAATATTTAATAGTGATAAATTATGAATTTGAGTGGTTTTAAAGTATAATTAGAATATATTCTTACCATTTTCTCCATCGGTGTTCATTAGAATTAATTTCACCTTCAAATTGGACATAAACAATTGTCAATCTTTTGATATATATATTTTCTTAAAAACATGCTATCTGTTGTGACAGCGGGAATTGATTATAAAATTAATTAATGAAACTTATATTTTTGTAATTTTGTTAAATATAAATCATTTTTGAATTCAGAATATCAATTATAGCTTAGGGTGAAATTTTGGCATTGTTCTGAAAAACATCAATTTTGGATGAATAGTGAAACTACTAAGTAGTAGTTCAAAAACTGAATTATTCATAAAACATAATTTTACCGTTTCTGTGATTGGAATTTCAAAAATCCGAGAGACACGGTTAATATCAAGGAGTAAAATTTGGTTCAATGAGATGAAAATGATTTTTGGTGAATAGTAACTTTTTACTTTTATTTACCACGGTTAAAAGTAAGTAGGGTAATTAAGAGTAAAAATGATATTAATATTATCCTAACACATGTCCTAATTCTATTGTACAAGTGTATATCGACCAAAAACAACCTTATAAAAAAAATATTATCATTTAGGTCCACTTGGATTAGATTAGGACATTTATTATTATTTAATTCAAAGAAGAGTTAAAAGAGTTAAAATCAAAGTTTATTTACTAAATCATTTTTAATATAAAGTTATACATAAGATAAAGTCGATTGTAAATATTCATTAGAAAGATAAAATGATTTCATACATAATGATATTTTATTTATAATTTTTATTCATTAAATAATTTAATTTATTTATGACACAATGATGATGGAGTAATTACCATAATAGTGAAAAAATTAAAATAATTGATATTATAAATACCCAAATAAATATAATTGGAGACTTTTTATGAATTAAACTAATTTTTTAGGTTAATATGACTTGTTATTATTTACCTAATTAACCTTTTTCGAAGTAATCATTCTTTTATGATTTTTCAAAAAATCAATTATTGAATAGTGTCAAAATTGACACAAAAGAGTTTTTTAAACAAATATTATATTATTAATTGATATTAAATTCCTAAAAATCTAAGGTTCCAAAAAGAGACTTAAATCATGATATGTGTATCATTAATATACCACTTTGGGGTCTCTTGGATGTATATAGTATGTTTATTAACAATATATTATAAAAATACAAAGAGACATTGTAAAAGTGAAACTAATTAACTAAGAGTTAATACTTAAAGATAAGGTTAATATAATGACCCAAACCTGTCTAAATTCTATTTGTTGAGTGGTTTTCGACCGATACCCACCTTAAACTTTAAATAATACACTTTCTAGCCATTAGAAACTGAATATTAATTTATTATAAAATAATATTTCTAGCTTTTCCAAAGGTGCCCCTCACCCCTTTTATAAAAGGGCACTCTCCCTTCTGATTAACTCACACCTTCAAAGCCTTTTGGTTCAGCCAAAATCATCCCAAATACTCTCTCAAATTCCCTAAATTCATCATAGAGGCCTTCCTTTAGTCAGAAAGCCAACTTAAAAAGACCTTTTGATCAAATCATAAGGAAGAACCTGAAGAAGAGGTAATGATTTCACCACCCTTTTAAAAGTTCCTTTATTCTTCCTCTTCTTCTTTCTTTGTTATTACCATTATAAAATAATGAATCCAGTATATCCTATATACTGTAATATTATTATAAATATGGTACAACCATATTCAGTATTCTATCCATCCTTTGAATGACATGTCACCATACGTGCGTACGTACGGCTTGCCGTCTCCACGTCGTGGTGTAATTGTTATTCAATATATTTTTATTTGGATGGGTATAATAATGATTTTTAATTCATGAAAATTATAAATATAACATGATAATGATTCTTTATATATGATATAACATCCAATTATATATTATTTTAATATCAAAAGAATGATATTTTCACTCGTGCGTACGTACGGATTACCGTCTCCACGACGCGAAGAGATTCATTTCCAAGTTCACCATTCATCGACGATTATAAAAATATATATTTCTAATAACTATGTAATATATGACATAATATTGCTACTGGAGATATATATATATATGTATAAGGATTTATGTACTTACATATATCTTATTCAATTACTTTCGTTCAATACTATATCAAAATAGAAACAACATTTATGCGTACGTACGGACTACCGTCTCCATAAACGGTGTTTTCCAATTCATATATATGTCTATTATACATATTTATATTCTAAATATATATGATATATTTATCATTTTTTATATTCTAGAAGTATTTAAATCATGATCTAAGTGATACAACCAAGAGTGACAAGTTAAAACACGTACAATAAAGAAAGTGATTATTACCCAAAATGTTAACTTAACATGGAAATTATTATTAAATGGGTTATATAAAGTCATAAATGAATCAGGTATGATATCATAAATATTAATATGGTTCTGGTATAATTTAATAACATACTATGATCTTCGTACAGGTGTTTAAACATACCCTCGACTAAAGGAAAGTGCAAGGTAAGGGGTTTTCATCTCACTCCTTATTTCCGTGAGATTCATGCCATATTTCCACTATTACCTTTTGTGTGGTGTATGTACTGCCCATAATTGTATTCATTGTGTAATACACATTAATTTATGTGTATTTACATATTCATTGTATGGTACCTCTTTCATGGGTTGTATGTTTCGTAAGTTACCAAATTGGTAAGGGTTTATTCCACAATCTCTTCATTATCCGAGGTTCTTTATACGTAATAATCTACTAGGATTTCTTTATCATCCACATCCATGTTTCTTAATAATGTATTTCAATTTTTTTTACTATTTTACATAATATGGGTTAAAGTCATTTATACCCTTGTTTTACTTTTTATAAGAAGTTTATAAAAGAATATTTCCGTCATTTTCCAAACAAGGTCCTTTTTAACCTTTTTGATAGAATTAATGTAAGAATGTATTTTTTAACTTATATAGAAGGTGTGGTTATTCACCACCATTATTACACATTTGAAGCTTATCTTACACTCTTATAAGGATATTTTCAAAATAATGGTTTTCTTTTATAATTATGTGATTTTTAAATGATTTCAAAAAAGAGATATTTCTCTCAAATATATGAAAATCCAGTGAAAATGTATACGTATTTAACGAAAGCTTAAAAATGTTTTCAGAAAACCCAACTCTCAAGTATGGTAGACAGGAAAGGATTGAGCATGGACCCATAATGGCATGTAATTAGTCGAGCAGTCTCAGAATTAGATATTTTGTTTTTAGAAGCTTGCATAATGTTTTCAGAAAAACACTGGAGTATATTTAAGCAATTTTAAATGTAAGTGTCTTCTAAAAAAATTGCATCGGTAGGTCTCATGAGACAAACTAGTGTCTTGGCACAAGGCCTTGACAAAATCTTATTTGTAGTGTTGGCACGAGACCTTGGTTATGTGGTTATGATAGTCTGGCATTATGCATTTCATAATTATGAAAGTGGTTAGTGATATTGCATGTGATTATTCGATTAGTAGAATATCCTTGTGAATAAGTAAATGACATTATTTAATTTTATTTCTGCCATATTATGCTGAAATCAAGTTTAAAAGGCTTTTGTATTAGTTTTATACATTGCCTTAAATGTTTATGCTTATTTTTGAAAGTTTCCGCGGTATTTCTTACCCTTACTGAGCATTTGAGCTCACCCCTTTCTATGTTTTATTTTTCCCAGGATTCCAAGAAGTGTAATGTGATTGATATGCAGGGTTAATCCAAGGGAATAATGGCGTTCATAAAGATGATTTATGTTGTTTTTTTACGTCTTAAAGTGAAAATGTAACATTCATGTATGTGATCTATTTTTCCAAGACTGCTAAACAGATCGGTCCTTCGAGACTTGATTCCTTGTAATCATGCCAATGTATTAAAATAATGCACCGACTCTGGGTAACTGGGGTCGGGGGGTTACAGTTGGTATCAGAGGAAGTTTACCAATAACCTTGGAAACTAGATTTAGAAAAACTCTAATTAGAGCACATATCCCTAAGATAGACTTTGAGGATTAGTATAGATGAACTTCCTAGATTTTTGGTATTGTAGAGATTTTGTGAGTTTTCCGAGCAATACATCCCTGTCTGGATACGAGCAGGTAGAGGCGGATCTGGCACAGATGTACCTAGGGGTAAAACCTGAAAGCACCTCTTTGAGCAAGACTCGAACGAGAATTGGTGCACGACAACAGGCCTTGCTGCACTCTTGGTTACGACACTCCCGGGGGATATCCTTAGGATAATTCTCATTTTCATTAAAAACCATTATGAAGGATCATGAGTATATATTTACTCAATGAAATCATTTTTAGGATAATGGATTATATCCCTAAACTGTTCAATTTGTGTTAGGAATTATTCATTGTAATTCACAAACTGACCTAGTTTATGCTATTGTATAGAAATGGCTCCCAGTAGAAGGAATGTGAAATCCTGTAATACGTATGATCCTAACAGTAAGAAGGATCGTATCTTTCAGGGTATTAAGCCATCATTTTTAAGGGAAATAGTCTCTCATGTATTATCATCATATGAAGAAATATTATCATGTGTGGATAAGATAACTAAAGAGTTTACTGAGTCCTATGGCTTTGAAGGGAAGCAAGAGAAGAAAAGGATGGAAGAGAGAAAGATGGATAAAGGGAAGAGGGAAAAGAAGAATTTCCCCATATGTGATAACTGTGGGAAGAAACAACCTAGAAATTTCCTTAAAGGAATGGGAGATTGTTATAAGTGTGTAGGAAAAGGGCACAAAGTACGTCATTATAAGGGTAAGAAAATGGTTTCAAATGTACAATAATTCATTTTCAAGGAGTTTGGACACTACGAAAACCAAAGTCCCCGTCATCAGACTATGTCGTAAATGATGATATTGGATAATAATCAAGTTATGATACAACCACATATGAAGAGGAATGACTAGTGTTCCTATGTTGTTATTTTAGAATTATTTCATTTAAGTGTTGTATCAATGTTGTTCTGGAAATAAATACATATTGTACTGCAGTACTATTTAATTAAGGATTTGAGATTTTATAGTACTAAGAAAAGTTACTCTACAACGAGTTAATTTTGTTTTCGAAATTACATGGTTGAAGGAAAGGTAAACCTTAATATGGTCCTAATATTGAGGTAGTGATTTTGGAATAAGAGATGGTTGATTTTGGTAATTCAGGATGTTGTGGTGTTGCAAAAGAATATACGAGGAAGGCATTCACGTGTTATTACCTGGAGAAAAGGATCCTCATTATGTTTAACTTCTTTGTAAATTTTGCACTGTGAGTTTGGATAATAGTATTTTGGATAAGTCTAATGGTTTGAATGGATTATGTTTGAAAGGTTATTTTTTTGGATTTTTATAAAAGGACAACACGCAGACCGTGTGACGACCCGTCGTGTCGGACAAAGCTGCAGGAATCGAACCCACAACCATAGTGCAATTAGAATTTTTCACCTACCATTGTGCTACATGAAGTTCCTTGATGGTATAATGTAGATTCATTACATAAAGGGTATGATATGTGAATTATGAATTCATTATATTTGGAACGCTATAAAATTAGGAGAAATAGAGTATTTTTTATTTATATTATGTTTTGGGGTGAAAGATGAGTTTGTGGTAGAAATTTATTAATGGATAAAACTCTAATTATAAAGTATGTATATCTCCTTATGATCTTAGCCAATCTAATAAATAAATTCCTCAACATTAAGAAAAGGAACTTAGAACCAAAATGTTGTCCTTGATGGTACCTTAGATCATCACTAATTTATGGATTTGGGATTATTGGCCTTTTCATAGCCATGTTCTCTACCACTCTCCATCAGATAATTGATGGTTAGATTTCTCTTCCATATCCGTATTTTCCTACATGGAACCCTAGTGTGTGTTATTTGCGGTAATCTTCATACTTTTCACTCTTTATTTTAAATAGAGGCCTCATTATTTCATTTTTTGATGTGGGATTTCAACTAATATATTTTGAAATGTCAAAAATGTGTTATCCTAATACCTTATGTTTTGTTGAACCAATGGTGTTCTAAATCATCATAGATTGATGAATTTAAGGACCTCAATTTTAAACTTTTTTGTGATTGATGACCTCAATCACTACCTCTAAATAATTACGTTTTTTCCCCAATTATATGTCTACAATTTCCACCAATGTCCTCCTAATCGAGATCATAATTTTGTGGTGACCCTTTCATTTCTCTTTTAATCTTGTTAAGACTAAATTTTATTAACCAAATTTTCGATGTGGGTTTTTCGACAAAGATATTTTCTATTTTCAACCTTTATTTTCAAAGAACAATATCAAATTCTGAGGTCACAATTTATTGAAGGTTGGGAGAATGTAACACCCCGAGCTTTCATGGTACGCTTCTCTTTGAATAATACAGTAGCGTGTGTTATACGCAACTTCGAGTTCTAACACACACCACGACCAGTCAAAGTAGCCATTATGAATAGTAATACCTACTTTTTAAAATTTTAGAAATTTTATCTCTCAAAATGGACTTCAATTTTGGATATGGAGTAACAAATTTATCCTAATGTCAAATTTTGGTACTTTTCGGATAACTCTAATATTTTGATGAATAGTGAAAATTACTAAAATTTAATTAAAAACAACTTTTTTAATCAAAATAATTAATAGTGATAAATTATGAATTTGAGAGGTTTTAAAGTATAATTAGAATATATTTTTACCATTTTATCCAACGGTGTTCATTAGAATTAATTTCACTTTGAAATTGGACATAAGCAATTGTCAATCTTTTGATATATATTGTTACTTAAAAACACGCTATTTGTTGTGACAGCAGAAATTAATTATAAAATTAATTAATGCAACTTATATTTTTTGAATTTTTTAAAATAGAAATCATTTTTTAATTCGGAATATCAATTATAGATTGGGGTGAAATTTTGGCATTGTTCTGAAAAACTTCAATTTTTGATGAATAGTGAAACTACTAAGTGGTAGTTAAAAAACTGAATTATTCATAAAACTTAATTTTACCGCTTCTGTGATTGTAAGTTCGAAAATCCGAGAGACACTGTTAATATCAAGGAGTAAATTGTGGTTCAATGAGATGAAAATAATTTTTGGTGAATAGTAACTTTTTACTTTTATTTACCATGGTTAAAAGTAAATAGGGTAATTAAGAGTAAAAATGATATTAATATTACCCTAACACATGTCCTAATTCTACTAGACAAGTGTATCTCGACCAAAAACAACCATAGGAATAAAATATTATCATTTAGGTCCACTTGGATTAGATTAGGACATTTATTATTATTTAATTCAAAGAAGAGTTAAAAGAGTTAAAATCAATGTTTATTTACTAGAACATCTTTAATATATGGTTATAAATAAGATAAATTCGATTGTAAATATTTATTAGAAATGTAAAATTATTTCCTACATAATGATATTTTATTTATAAGTTTTAGACCTTAAATAATTTAATTTATTTATGACACAATGATGATGCAGTAATTACCATAATAGTGAAAAAATTAAAATAATTGATATTATAAATACCCAAATAAATATAATTTGAGACTTATTATGAATTACACATATTTTATAGGTTAATATTATATGTTAGGATTGACTTAATTTACTTTTTTCGAAGTAATCATTCTGTTATGATTTTTACAAAAATAAATTATTGAATAGTGTCAAAATTGACACAAAATAGTTTTTAAAACAAATATTATATTATTAATTGATATTAAATTCCTAAAAATCTAAGGTTCGGCAAAGATACTTATATAATGATAGGTGTATCATTAATGGACCACTTGGGAGTCTCTTGGATGTATATAGTAAGTTTATTACCCATATAATATAAAAATACAAAAAGACTTTGTAAAAGTGAAACTAATTAACTAAGAGTTAATACTTAAAGATAAGGTTAATATATTGACCCAAACCTGTATAAATTCTATTGGATGAGTGGTTTTCGACCCCTACCCACCTTAAACTTTAAATAATCCACATTGGAGCCATTAGAAACCAAATATGAATTTATTATAAAATAATATTTCTAACTTTTCCAAAGGTGCCCCTCACACCTCTTATAAAAGGGAACTCTCCCTTATCATTAACTCACACCTTAAAAGCCTTTTGGTTCGGCCAAACACTGACGAAATACTCTCTAAACTCCCCTAAATTCATCCTAGAGGCCTTCCTTTAGTCAAAAATCCAACCTTAGGAGACCTTTTGATCAAATCAAAAGGAAGAACCCGAAGAAGAGGTAATGATTTAACCACCCTTTTTCACGTTCCTTTCTTCTTCCACTTCTTCTTTCTTTGTTATTAACATTATAAAATAATGAATCCAGTATATCCTATATACTTTAATATTATTATAAATATGTTACAACCATATTAAGTATTCTATCCATCTTTTGAATGACATGTCACCATACGTGCGTACGTACGGCTTACCGTCTCCATGTCGTTGTGTAATTTTTATTCAATATATTATTATTTGGATGGGTATAATAATGATTTGTAATTAATTTAAATAATTAATATAACATGATAATGATTATGTATATATGATATAACATCCAATTATAAATTTATTTAATATCAAAAGAATGATATTTTCGCTCGTGCGTACGTACGGATTACCGTATCCACGACGCGATGAGATTCATTTCCAAGTTCACCATTCATCGACGATTATAGAAATATATATCACTAATAAGTACGTAATATATGACATAATAATGCTACTGGATATATATATATATATAAGGATTTATGTACTTACATATATTTTATTCAGTTACTTCCGTTCAATAATATATGAAAACAGAAATAGAGTTTAAGCGTACGTACGGACTACCGTCTCCATAAACGGTGTTTTACATTTCATATATATATCTATTATACATTTTTATATTCTAAATATAAATGATATATTTATCATGTTTTATATTCTGGAAGTATTTAAATCATGATCTAAGTGATACAACCAAGAGTGACAAGTTAAAACACGTACGATAAAGAAAGTGATCATTACCCAAAATGTTAATTAACATGGAAATTATTATTAAATGGGTTTTATAAAGTCATAAATGAATCAGGTATGATATCATAAATATTAATATGGTTCTGGTATAATTTAATAACATACTAAGATCTTCATACAGGAGGTTAAACATACCCTCGACTAAAGGAAAGTGCAAGGTATGGGGTTTTCATCTCACTCCTTATTTCCGTGAGATTCATGCCATATTGCCACTATTACCTTTTGTGTGGTGTATGTACTTCCCATAATTGTATTCTTTGTGTAATAAACTTTAATTTATGTGCATTTACATATTCATTGTATGATACCTCTTTAATGGGTTGTATGTTTCGTAAGTTACCAAATTGGTTAGGGTTTATTTCGCAATCTCTTAATTATCTGAGATTGTTTATATGTAATAATCTACTGGGATTTATTTTATCATCCACATCCATGTTTCTTAAAATTTTATTTCAATTTTATTTTACTATTTTAAATAATATGGGTTAAAGTCATTTATACCCTTGTTTTACTTTTTATAAGAAGTTTATAAAGGAATCTTTCTGTCGTTTTCCAAGCAAGGTCCATTTTAACATTTTTGATAGAATTAAGGTAAGAATGAATTTTTTTAACTTATACAGCAGGTGCGGTTATTCTCCGCCATTATTACACATTTGAAGCTTATCTTACACACTTTTAAGGATATTTTCAAAATAATGGTTTTCTTTTATAATTATGTGATTTTTAAATGATTTCAAAAGAGAGATATTTCTCTCAAATATATGAAAATCCAGTGAAAATGTAAACGTATTAAACACAAGCTTAAAAATGTTTTCAGAAAACTCATCTCTTGAGTATGGTAGACCGGAAGGGATTGGGCGTGGACCCATCATGGCCTATAATTAATCGAGCAGTCTCAGAATTAGTTATTTTGTTTTTAGAATCTTGCATAATGTTTTCAGAAAAACACAGGAGTATATTTAACAATTTTAAATGTAAGTATCTTCTAAAAAAATGCATCGGTAGGTCTCATGAGACAAACTAGTGTCTCGGCACAAGGCCTTGACAAAATCTTATTTGTAGTCTTGGCACGAGGCCTTGGACATGTGGTTATGAAAGTATGGCATTATGCATTCCATCATTCTGAAAGTGGTTAGTGATATTGCCTGTGATTATTAGATTAGTAGAATATCCATGTGAATAAGTAAATGGAATTATTTCATTTTATTTCTGCCATATTATCCTGAATTTCATGTTTAAAGGGCTTTTGTTTTAGTTTTATACATTGCCTTAAATGTTTATGCTTATTTTTGAAAGTTTCCGTTGTATTGCTTACCCTTACTGAGCATTTGAGCTCACCCCTTTCTATGTTTTATTTTTCCCAGGATTCCAAGAATTGTAATGTGATTGATATTTAGGGTCAAGCCAAAGGAATAATGGCGTTCATAATGATTTTTTATGTTGTTTTTTACGTCTTAAAATGAAAATGTAACATTCTTGTATGTGATCTATTTTTCCAAGACTGCTAAACTGATCGGTCCTTCGGGACTTGATTCCTTGTAATCATGCCAATGTATTAAAATAATGCACCGACTCTGGGTAACTGGGGTCGGGGCGTTACAGTTAGAATTAGAGGAAGTTTCACAGTAACCTTGGAAACTAGATTTAGATAAACTCTGATTAGAGCAGATAGCCCTAAAATAGACTTTGAGGATTAGTATAGAAGAACATCCTAGAATTTTGGTATTGTAGAGATTTTGTGAGTTTTCCGAGAAAAACATCCCTGTCTGGATACGAGCAGGTAGAGGCGGCTCTGGCACAGATGTACCTAGGGGTAAAACTCGAAAACACCGCTTTGAGCTAGACTCGAACGGGAACAGGTGCACGACAACGGGCCTTACTGCACTTTTGGTTACGACACTCCTGGGGGATATGCTTAGGATAATTCTCAATTTCTTTACAAACCATTATGAAGGGCTCATGAGTATATACTGTAACACCCTAAGCTTCCACGATACGTTTCCCTTCGAATAATGCAATGGCGTGCATTGTACGCAACTTCGAGATTCTAACACACCAGAACCAATCAAACTAGCCGTTATGAATAGTAATACCTACTTTTTGAAATTTTATAAATTCTATCTCTCAAAATGGACTTCATTTTGGGATTCAGAAAATCAAATTTATCCTAGGGTGAAATTTTGGAACTTTTCAGATAACACTTATATTTTGATGAATAGTGAAAATTACTAAATTTTAATTAAAAAAAACTTTTTAAATAAAAATAATTTATAGTGATAAATTATATTATTGAGTGTTTTTAAAGTATAATAAGAATATATTTTTACCATTTTATCCAATTGTGTTCATTAGAATTAATTTCACTTTGAAATTGGACCTAAACAATTGTCAATCTTTTGATATATATTGTTTCTTAAAAACACGCTATTTGTTGTGACAATGGGAATTAATTATAAAATTAATTAATGAAACTTATATGTTTAGAATTTTGAAAAATATACATCATTTTTGAATTTGTAATATCAATTATATCTTAGGGTGAAATTTTGGCATTGTTCTGAAAAACATCAATTTTTGATGAATAGTGAAACTACTAAGTGGTAGTTAAAAAACTGATTTTTTCATAAAAGTTAATTTTACCGCTTCTGTGAATGGAATTTAGAAAATCCGAGAGAAATGGTTAATATCAAGAAGTAAAATTTTGTTCAATGAGAAGAAAATAATTTTTGGTGAATAGTAACGTTTTACTTTTATTTACCACGATTAAAAGTAAATAGGGTAATTAAGGGTAAAAATGATATTAATATTACCCTAAAACATGTCCTAATTCTATTGGAAAAGTGTATCTCGACCAAAAACAACCTTAGGAATAAAATATTATAATTTAGGTCCACTAGGATTAGATTAGGACATTTATTATTATTTAATTCAAAGAAGAGTTAAAAGAGTTAAAATCGAATTTTATTTACTAAAACATTTTTAATATAGGGTTATACATGAGATAAATTCGATTTTAAATATTCATTAGAAAGATAATTATATTTCCTACATAATTATATTTTATTTAGAATTTCTAAACATTAAATAATTTAATATATTTATGACACAATGATGATGTAGTAATTACTATAATAGTGAAAAATTTAAATAATTGATATTATAAATACCCAAATAAATATAATTTAAGACTTTTAATGAATTACACTAATTTTCTAGGATACTATGACATATTAGGATTGATTTAATTGACTTTTTTCGAAGTAATAATTCTGTAATGAGTTTCACAGAAATCAACTATTGAATAGTGTCAAAATTGACATAAAAGAGTTTTTAAAACAAATATTATATTATTAATTGATATTAAATTCCTAAAAATCTAAGGTTCGGCCAAGAGACTTATATCATGATATTTATTTCATTAATGGACCACTTGGGGGTCACTTGGATGTATATAGTAAGTTTATTAATTATATAATATAAAAATACAAAGTGACATGGTAAATGTCAAACTAATTAACTAAGAGTTAAAACTAAAAGATAAGGTTAATATAGTAACCCAAACATGTCTAAATTCTATTGGTTGAATGTTTTTCGACCTATACCCACCTTAACCTTTGAATAATAAACTTTTGATCCATTAGAAACTGAATATGAATTTATTATAAATTAATATATCTAGGTTTTCCAAAGGTGCCCCTCACCCCTTTTATAAAAGGGCACTCCTCCTTCTCATTTATTCACAACTTCAAAGCCTTTTGGTTCAGCCAACCCCTACCCAAATACTCTCTCAGATTTCCTCACTACAACCTAGAGGCATTAGTTTGATCAGAAAGCAAACCTAAAGAGCCCTTTTGATCAAATCAAAATGAAGAACCCGAAAACGAGGTAATGTTTTCACCACCCCTTTTCAAGTTCCTTTCTTCTTCCACTTCTTCTTTATTTGTTATTACCATTCTAAAATAATAACTACAGTATCTTATATATACTGTGATGTTATTATAAATATGGTACAACCATATTCATTATTCTATCCACCCTTTGAATAACATGTCACCATACGTGCGTACGTACGGCTTACCGTCTCCATGTCGTGGTGTAATTGTTATTCAATATATTATTATTTGGGTGGGTATAATAATGATGTGTAACTCATTTAAATAATAAATATAACATGATAATGATTCTTTATATATGATATAACATCCAATTATATATTATTTTAATATCAAAAGAATGATATTGTCTCTCGTGCGTACGTACGGACTACCGTCTCCATGAACGCGATGAGATTCATTCTCCATCATATCCATTCAATTATAATTATCATTTGATGATTTAAAAATAATTTTTATGAACTTTATATCATTCTGGATATGAATAAGATACAACATATCCATGACAAACATGGCTTACATAACAAAACATATAAAATAAAACGAGTAAGTTAACACCCGAAACGACGATAATTCTAAGATATTATTAACAAAGCAATGTTATAAGATCATATATGATATCATATTAATGTATATGATTCATGAATAATTTAATAACAATTATTTCAACATTATACAAGAGGTTAACCTACCCCCAACCAAGGAAAAGTACAAGGTAAGGGGTTTCTTATCTCACTTTTAATTCTGTGAGAATTCCATTGTTCACCACTTATTTATTACATGTGGTGTGTGTACTGCCCATGTTTGTATTCACTGTGTAATATTCTTTAATTTATGTGTATTTACATCATCATTTTATGATACTTCTTTCATGAGTGTATGTTTTGTATGTTACCAAATCAATAAGGGAATTTGAAATTTCAATTTCCACTCATTCGGCTTTACGCATACTTCGTTGATTATTTTACTCCAAGATTATGTGTGGAATCACTATTCTTCTGATTATGTCATAATTTCCACTCCACTTTCTGTGGATATACTTTTTATACACATAATCACTCCATTGATAAATTCTCAAGTCATCGGTATGAACTTGATAAGAGTAATTTTTACTCAATCTCGATTTGTTGAGATAAACATCCAATTAATTGGTGTTGTTTTTACTAGAATATGTGTGAATGTCTCTTTATTGTTTTACACTGAATATCCAATAATATTTAGTGTATTTATGTTTTTCACACATAATTATGTCGTTGATTTATCCTTAACCTAAGGATATGGCCTTTATGAGATATTTCATCTTAATTTACATTCCATTGAGACTTCTTTGTTGTTATACACCAAATCACTTTTATTTGGTGTATATAATGTACGTTGACATAGTATATCATGAATTACTTTATTCTCATGATATTACAATGTTTTTATTACCTCAATTATTTGTATTCAAGTGTCTCTCTTTGGGTTAGAAACTCTAACTAAAATACCATTTTTAAATGTTTTAAAGACCTATTATTCTAAATCGTTCTCATTAATGTCCATGTTTTAAAAAATGGATTTCAGGATTTATTTATATGGACATTAAAGTTTTAAAATTAAAACTCCTTTTGAAATTCTCAAAGTGGTATGGGACACTTTGATTCAAAAATCAATTTTTAAATGTCTTCTTGAAAAATAGTGCGACTTTTAAATGATTTCAAGAAAAAGGGGGATATTTCTCTCAAATAGTTTTGATGATTATTTTCATTTATGTCAACATCCTTCATTATTATTGATTTAGGTTAATGTGATACAATACAATCTTCTATATTGTATCGAATGAGTTGTGTTTGACTGTGGATGTGCTATTTTTATACCATTCATGGTTTGTGGTTAAAGTATTGACATTTTGTATGCTAGTTTTAACACAAATGTTTATGTTCTGTTTAAACCTTTTTATATGGGAATGTATTGGACTTAATATGTGATGGGTGGAGCCCGCTATAGCTCTTCGACGCATTGGTAGGTCTCATGAGACAAACTAGTGTCTTGGCACAAGGCCTTGGAAAAATCTTATTTGTAGTCTTGGCACGAGGTCTTGGCTATGTGGTTATGATAGTCTGGAATTATGCATTCCATCATTATGAAAGTGGTTATTGATATTGCATGTGATCATTCAACTAGTATAATATCCATGTGAGTAAGTAAATGGAATTATTTTATTTTATCATTGCCATTTTATGCTGAAGTTAAAGTTTAAAAGGCAGTCATTTTAGTTATAAACTGCCTTAAGTGTTTATGCTTATCTATGAAAGCTTCTTCTGTAATGTTATCCTTACTGAGTATCTGAGATCACCCCTTTAAATGTTTTATTTTTCCCAGGATTATGGAGAAGTAATTTTTGAATGATCTGCAGGGATAGTATGAGGGGATATGAAGACAAGATGTTGTTGTAGTTTTTTTACCTTATGATGTAATGTAAGACTTATGAATATATCTAGTGTTTCCAAGACTACTAAACTAATCGGTCTTTCGAGACTTGATTTTTTGTGATCATGTCAATGTTGTGTAATAATGCACCGACTCTGGGTATCTAGGGTCGGGGCGTTACCGTTGGTATCAGAGGAAGGTTAGTACAAACCTTGGAAGCTAGATTTAGATAAACTCTGATTAGAGCACGTAGACCTAAGATGAACTTTGAGGATTAGTATAGAATAACTTCCTAGAATTTTGGTATTGTAGAGATTTTGTGAGTTTTCTGAGCAATACATCCCTGTCTGGATACGAGCAGGTAGAGGAGGCTCTGGCACAAATGTGCCTAGGGGTAAAACTCGAAAACACCACTTTGAGCTAGACTCGAACGGAAACCGGTTCACGACAACGGGACTCGCTGCACTCTTGGTTACGACACTCACGAGGGATATGCTTAGGATAATTTACATTTTCATTACAAACCGAGTTAAAGTATTATATATATAAGATGAGAGTAAATCACCTTGGTTAATCCTAATGTGTTTCAAATTGAGAATATGGGGTCATGTTAATCTCTAAAAGATTGTATGACTACTATTACTCACACAATGCTTTCTGGTTTTAGTCAATGGCTGGATTCCAAGGAAGTCATAGTGACTTTGAGAATTATGTACAAGGTGGGAACGGTGGTGGCAATGAGCGAAAAAATGGAATGTTGATAGGCGTAAAAGATATCATCTTTATGCCAAATCAATTTTCCAAAAATATGATCAACAATATATATATTAACCAATTACCGGAATCAACAAAGAAGGAAAAGGTGATGAATGATAAGAGCTCCAGTAGTGGAGACCATGGAGAAAGAAATCCTCAATTTCCATCATGCAGGAAATGTGGAAGGATACACCCAGGAAAGTGTCTCAATGGGACAAAGAAATGCTTTACATGCGGGAAGGAAGGACATAAAGTGAAGAATTGTCGAAGAAAAATGATGATTACTATGGAAGAAGATAAAAATGGTCCCAAGAATCCATTTACAGTCATTTTCCATAAATGTAGGGGACCTGGCCATTACCCGAATGAATGTCCTATTCTATAAGATATTTTCTTGGTCAGAGAAGAAGCTCTGTGGAAATAAATGGTTGGATAAATGTTTAAAAATTATTTGTGATCCTTGATGAAGGGTTTACTTTGGAATAATTTTCTCTTGTATTTTTAACCCTAACGTTTGCCATGTGAGAATGATTTTTATGGAAGAATTATCTTTTCTCTTGTGGATATAGTTATAAATAACCATTTCATTTTATATGATCATTGGGTTTGAGGAAATTACAAATTATTATAATTTGCGATGAAAATGCAAGGTGTGAGATAACATTTGTGGTTAAATTATGTTGTGGTTATTTTGAGGAATTTATCTCATTTTTGTAATGTTTTAAAATATGGTTTTTGAAAGAGGAAAACACGTAGACCGTGTGACAACCCGTCATGTCGGGCAAAGCTATTGGAATCGAACCCACAACCAAAGTGTGATTGGGATTTATCGCCTACCACTGGACTACATGAAGTCCCTGGTTAGTGTGACTATTATTTTTAGTTAAATGATTTTATTGATCAATAATAATTTGATTTGGGATCTTATGTCTTATCAAATGAATACCCTTAGTATAGGAAAATGATTTGGTGATTAAGTGATAAATGTTATTTTAGAAGTTGTTCGCTTTGTTGAGAACCCGATATGCCAAAGGAAAATAGATTAGTATGGGATTTCATTTGAGGAGTAATGGTGGATTTTTATGTATGTTTTTATTGTGGATTTTTAATGATTTGGGTTATTTATGGAAATGATTAGTTTAATTACTTTTAAGTATGTGACATTAAGAGTAATTAATGTCATTTGGAGATACAATTTAACGTGGAAGACTATATTCTTAATATGTTTTGGTTTTCAATATTAGTTTTGATTATATTAAAAGATTTTAAGGAAAATTGATTATTGAATGGTATTTATTTAACTTTGGGGTATTGTTGGTTTAATTTTGGAAATTTAGATTAGTGTTTATTCCTCTCAAGGAATATCCTTTTGGGGGATCATTAGATCTTGTACTAACCATTTTGGTTTTGATTAATCTCTAAAGACAATGTAAATATATAGTTCATCCTGCATGGATCATGTGATTCTATTGAAGTTTATTCTAGCTCTTCAAGTGTGACCAAGTCTTCTTGAATACTCATCGTTTAAAAAAATGAGTTAGTGGTGGAAATTTATTAAAGAATGAAACTATACTTAAAATGTAAGTATATATCTTTATATTCTTAGTCAATATCATAAATAAATTCCTCATCCTTGTGTAATGTCACTTAAAATAATGTTGTCCGTTTACTTTCCTTCTAGGAGACTAATGGTCATTTGTCCCAACACAAGTTTGTGTTTTTCTTATTGTTAACTTTCTCTTGATCATGATTTATATCCCACTCCATCAGAACTGGACACTTAGTTTATCATCCATATCCATGTTTTCCAACATGGAATCCGAGTATGGGTTATCTTGGTTGACCTTTATACCTCTCTTTCTTTCTTTTAAAGTGATAGTTTTATTGACTCTTTTTCCGATGTGGGACTTTCCATTATATTCCCAATCACAATTTTAAAAATTTTGTGGACGCAATTTATTGAAGGGGGGGAGAATGTAACACCCCAAGCTTCCACGGTATATTTTCCTTCCAATAATGCAATGGCGTGCATTGTACGCAACTTCGAGATTCTAACACACCACAACCAATCAAACTAACCGTTATGAATAGTAATACCTACTTTTTTTAAATTTTATAAATTCTATCTCTCAAAATGGACTTCATTTTTGGATTTGGAATGTCGAATTTATCCTAGGGTAAAATTTTGGAACTTTTCGGATAACACTTATATATTGTTGAATAGTGAAAATTACTAAATTTTAATTAAAAACAACTTTTTAAATAAAAATAATTTATAGTGATAAATTATATTATTGAGTGGTTTTAAAGTATAATTATAATATAATTTTACCATTTTATCCATTTGTGTTCATTAGAATTAATTTCACTTTGAAATTGGACCTAAACAATTGTCAATCTTTTGATATATATTGTTTCTTAAAAACACGCTATTTGTTGTGACAACGGGAATTAATTATAAAATTATTTAATGAAACTTATATGTTTAGAATTTTGTAAAATAGACATAATTTTTGAATTTTTAATATAAATTATATCTTAGGGAGAAATTTTGGCATTGTTCTGAAAAACATCAATTTTTTATGAACAGTGAAACTACTAAGTGGTAGTTAAAAAAACTGAATTTTTCATAAAACATAATTTTACCGCTTCTGTGAATGGAATTTCGAAAATCCAAGAGACACAGGTAATATCAAGAAGTAAAATTTGGTTCAATGAGATGAAAATAATTTTTGGTGAATAGTAACTTTTTACTTTTATTTACCACGGTTAAAAGTAAACAGGGTAATTAAGGGTAAAAATGATATTAATATTACCCTAACTCATGTCCTAATTCTATTGGACAAGTTTATCTCGACCAAAAACAACCTTAGGAATAAAATATTATCATTCAGGTCCACTTGGATTAGATTAGGACATTTATTATTTTTTAATTCAAAGAAGACTTAAAAGAGTTAAAATCAATGTTTATTTACTAAAACATTTTTAATATAAGGTTATAAATAAGATAAATTCGATTGTAAATATTAATTAGAAATATAATAAAATTTCCTACATAATTATATTTTATTTATAAATTTTAGACCTTAAATAATTTAATATATTATGACACAATGATGATGTAGTAATTACCATAATAGTGAAAAATTAAAATAATTGATATTATAAATACCCAAATAAATATAATTTAAATCTTTTAATGAATTAAACTAATTTTCTAGGATAATATGACATATTAGTATTGATTTAGTTTACTTTTTTCGAAATAATAATTCTGTAATGAGTTTCACAAAAATCAACTATTGAATAGTGTCAAAATTGACATAAAAGAGTTTTTAAAACAAATATTATATTATTAATTGATGTTAATTTCCTAAAAATCTAAGGTTCGGCAAAGAGACTTATATAATGATAGGTATTTCATTAATGGACCCCTTGGGGGTCTCTTGGAGGTATATAGTAAGTTTATTAATTATATAATATAAAAATACAAAGTGACATGGTAAATGTCAAGCTAATTAACTAAAAGTTAAAACGAAAATATAAGGTTAATATAGTAACCCAAACCTGTCTAAATTATATTGGTTGAATGGATTTCTACCTATACCCACCTTAAACTTTGAATAATAAACTTTGGAGACATTAGAAACTGAATATGAATTTATTATAAATTAATATTTCTAGCTTTTCCAAAGGTTCCCCTCACCCCTCTTATAAAAGGTCACTCCTCCTTCTCATTTCTTCACACCTTAAAAGCCTTTTTTTTCGGCCAACCCCTACTCAAATACTCTCTCAACTTCCCTCACTACAACCTATAGGCCTTAGTTTGATCAGAAAACCAACCTAAGGAGCCCTTTTGATCAAATCAAAAGGAAGAACCCGAAAAAGAGGTAATTTTTTCACCACCCCTTTTCAAGTTCCTTTCTTATTCCACTTCTTCTTTCTTTGTTATTACCATTATAAAATAATAACTCCAGTATCTTATATATACTGTGATGTTATTATAAATATGGTACCACCATATTCAGTATTCTATCCACCCTTTGAATAACATGTCACCATACGTGTGTACGTACGGCTTACCGTCTCCATGTCGTGGTGTAATTGTTATTCAATATATTATTATTTGGGTGGGTATAATAATGATGTGTAACTCATTAAAATAATAAATATAACATAATAATGATTCGGTATATATGATATACCATCCAATTATATATTATTTTAATATCAAAACAATGATATTGTCGCTCGTGCGTACGTACGGACTACCGTCTCCACGAACGTGATGAGATTTATTCTCCATCATATCCATTCAAGTATAATTATCATTTGATGATTTAAAAATAATGTATAAGAAATTTATATCATTCTGGATATGAATAAGATACAACCTATCCATGACAAACATGGCTTACATAACAAAACATATAACATAAAATGAGTACGTTAACACCCGAAACGACGATAATTCTAAGATATTATTAACAATGCAATGTTAAAAGATCATATATGATATCATATTAATGGATATGATTCCTGAATAATTTAATAACAATTATTTCAACATTATACAGGAGGTTAACCTACCCCCAACCAAGGAAAAGTACAAGGTAAGGGGTTTCTTATCTCACTTTTAATTCCATGAGAATTCCATTGTTCACCAGTTATTTATTACATGTGGTGTGTGTACTGCCCATGTTTGTATTAATTGTGTAATATACTTTAATTCATGTATATATACATCATCATTGTATGATCCTTCTTTCATGGGTGTATGTTTTGTATGTTACCAAATCAATAAGGGAATTTTAAATTTCAATTTCCACTCATTCGGCTTTACGCATACTTCGTTGATTATTTTACTCCAAGATTATATGTGGAATCACTATTCATTTGATTATGTCACAATTTCCACTCCTATTTCTGTGGATATACTTTTTATACACATAATCACTCCATTGATAAATTCTCAAGTCATCGGTATGAACTTGATAAGAGTAATTTTTACTCAATCTCGATTTGTTGAGATAAACATCCAATTCATTGGTGTTGTTTTTACTAGAATATGTGTGAATGTCCCTTGATTGTTTTACACTGAATATCCAATCATATTTAGTGTATTTATATTTTTCACACATAATTATGTCGTTTTTTATCCTTAACTTAAGGATACGGCCTTTATGAGATATTTCATCTCAATTTACATTCCATTGATACTTCTTTGTTGATATACACCAAATCACTTTTATTTGGTGTATATAATGTACTTTGACATAGTATATCATTAATTCCTTTATTCTCATGATATTACATAGTTTTGATTACCTCAATTATTTTTATTCAAGTGTCTCTCTTTTGGTTAGAAACTCTAACTAAAATGCCATTTTTAAATGTTTTAAAGAGCTATACTTCTAAATCTTTCTCATTAATGTCCATGTTTTAAAAAATGGATTTAAGGATTTATTTATATGGACATTAAAGTTTTAAAATTAAAAATCCTTTTGAATGTTTCATAGTGGTATGGGACACTTTGATTGAAAAATCAATTTTTAAATGGCTTCTTGACAAATAGTGTGACTTTTAAATGATTTCAAGAAAAAAGGGGATTATTTCTCTCAAATAGTTTTGATGATTATTTTAATCTATGTCAACATCCTTAATTATTCTTGATTGAGGTTAATGTGATACAATAAAATCTTCTATATTGTATCGAATGAGTTATGTTTGACTGTGGATGTGCTATTTTTATACCATTCATGGTTTGTGGTTAAAGTATTGACATTTCGTATGCTAGTTTTAATACGAATGTTTATGTTATGTTTAAACCTTTTCATATGGGAATGCATTAAACTTAATATGTGATGGGTGGAGCCCGCTATAGCTCCTCGATGCATCGATAGGTCTCATGAGACAAACTAGTGTCTTCGCACAAGGCCTTGGCAAAATCTTTTTTGTAGTCTGGGCACGACGCCTTGGCTATGTTGTTATGATAGTCTGGAATTATGCATTCCATCATTATGAAAGTGGTTATTGATATTGCATGTGATCATTCGACTATTAGAATATCCATGTGAGTAAGTAAATGGCATTATTTTATTTTATCTTTTCCATTTTATGCTGAAGTTCAAGTTTAAAAGGCTTTCGTTTTAGTTATAAACTGCCTATGCTTATCTATGAAAGCTTATGGTATAATGTTATCCTTACTGAGTATCTGAGCTCACCCCTTTCAATGTTTTATTTTTCCAAGGATTATGAAGAAGTAATTTATGAATGATCTGCAGGGATTGTATGAGGAGATATGAAGACAAGATATTGTTGTATTTTTTTTACCTTATTATTTAATGTAAGACTTATGAATATATATAGTGTTTCCAAGACTACTAAACTAATAGGTCTTTCGAGACATGATCCTTTGTGATCATGCCAATGTTATGTAATAATGCACTGACTCTAGGTATCTAGGGTCGGGGCGTTACAGTTCGTATCAGAGAACGTTTAGTACAAACCTTGGAAGCTAAATTAGATAAACTCTGATTAGAGCACGTAGACCTAAGAAGAACTTTGAGGATTAGTATAGAAGAACTTCATATAATTTTGGTATTGTAGAGATTTTGTGAGTTTTTCGAGCAATACACCCCTTTCTGGATATGAGTAGGTAGAGGCGGCTCTGGTACAGATGTGCCTAGGGGTGAAACCTGAAAACGCCGCTTTGATCTAGACTCGAACGAGAACTGGTGCACGACAACGGTCCTTGCTGCACTCTTGTTTACGACACTCCCGAGGGATATGCTTAGGATAATTTACATTTTCTTTACAAACCGATTTAAAGTATTATATATATAAGATGATATTAAATGACCTTGGTTAATCCTAATGTGTTTCAAATTGAGAATATGGTGAAATGTTAATCTCTAAATGATTGTATTACTACTATTACTCACACAATGATTTCTTGTTTTAGTTAATGGCTAGATTCCATGGAAGTCATAGTGACTTTGAGAATGATGTACATTGTGGGAACCGTGGTGGCAATGAGCAACAAAATGGAATGTTTATAGGCGTAAAAGATATCGTCTTTATGGAAAATCAATTTTCCAAAAATATGACCAACAATATATATATTAACCAATTACCGGACTCAAAAAAGAAGAGAAAGGTGATGAATGATAAGAGCTCCAGTAGTGGAGACCATGGAGGAAGAAATCCTCAATTTCCATCATGCAGGAAATGTGGAAGGAGACACCCAGGAAAGTGTCTCAATGGGACAAAGAAATGCTTTACGCGCGGGAAGGAAGGGCATAAAGTGAAGAATTGCCGAAGAAAAATGAAGAGTACTATGGAAGAAGATAAAAATGGTCCCAAGAATCCATTTACAGTCATATTTCGTAAATGTAGGGGACTTGGCCATTACCCGAGTGAATGTCCTATTCTATAGGATATTTTCTTGGTCAGAGAAGAAGCTATGTGGAAATAAATGGTTGGATAAATGTTTAAAACTTATTAGTGATCCTTGATGAAGGGTTTACTTTGGAATAATTTTCTCTTGTATTTGTAACCCTAACGTTTGCCATGTGAGAATGATATTTATTGAAAAATTATCTTTTTTCTTGTGGGTATAGTTATAAATAACCATTTGGTTTTATATGATCACTGGGTTTGAGGAAAGTTCAAATTATTATAATTTGGGATGAAAATGCAAGGTATGAGATAAAATTTGTGGTTAAATTATGTTATGGTTATTTTGAGGAATTTCTCTCATTTTGTTAATGTTATAAAATATAGTTTTTGAAAAAGGACAACCCGTAGACCGTGTGACAACCCGTCGTGTCGGACAAAGCTATGGGAATCGAACCCACAACCAAAGTGCGATTGGGATTTATCGCCTACCACTAGACTACGTGAAGTCCCTAGTTAGTGTGACTATTATTTTTAGTTAAATGATTTTATTGATCAATAATAATTTGATTTGGGGTCTAATGTCTTATCAAATGAATACCCTTAGTATAGGAAAATGATTTGGTGATTAAGTGATAAATGTTATTTTGGAAGTTGTTTGCTTTGATGAGAATACTATATGCCAAAGGAAAATAGAGTAGTATGGGATTTCATTTGAGGAGTAATGGTGGATTTTTATCTATTTTTTTCTTGTGGATTTTTAATGATTTTGGTTATTTATGGAAATGATTAGGTTAATTACTTTTAAGTATGTGACTTTAAGAGTAATTAATGTCATTTGGAGATACAATTTAACGTGGAAGACTATATTCTTAATAAGATTTGGTTTTCAATATTAGTTTTTATTATATTAATGGATTTTAAGGAAAATTGATTATTGAATGGTATTTATTTAATTTGGGGTATTGTTGGTTTAATTTTGGAAATTTAGATTAGTGCTTATTCCTCTAAAGGAATATCCTTTTGGGGGATCATTAGATCTTGTACTAACCATTTTTGTTTTGATTAATCTCTAAAGACAATGTAAATATAGAGTTGATCCTGCATGGATCGTGTGATTCTATATAAGTTTATTCTATCTCTTCTAGTGTGACCAAGTCTTCTTGAATACTCATCGTTTAAAAAAATGAGTTAGTGGTGGAAATTTATTAAAGAATGAAACTCTACTTAAAATGTAAGTATATATCTTTATATTCTTAGTCAATATCATAAATAAATTACTCATCCTTATGTAATGTAACTTAAAAAAAACGTTGTCCGTTTACTTTCCTACTAGGAGACTAATGGTCGTTTGTCGCAACACAAGTTTGTGGTTTTCTTATTGTTAACTTTCTCCTGATCATGATTTCTATCCCTCTCCATCAGAACTTGACACATAGTTTATCATCCATATCCATGTTTTCCAACATGGAATCCGAGTATGGGTTATCTTGGTTGACCTTTATACCTCTCTTTCTTTCTTTTAAAATGATAGTTTTATTGACTCTTTTTCCGATGTGGGGCTTTCCATTATATTCCCAAGCACAATTTTAAAAATTGCGAGGACGCAATTTATTGAAGGGGGGGAGAATGTAACACCCCAAGCTTCCATGGTACGTTTTCCTTCGAATAATACAATGGCGTGCATTGTACGCAACTTGGAGATTCTAACACACCACAACCAATCAAACTAGCCGTTATGAATAGTAATACCTACTTTTTTGAAATTTTATAAATTCTATCTCTCAAAATGGACTTCATTTTTGGATTTGGAATATCGAATTTATCCTAGGGTGAAATTTTGGAACTTTTCGGATAACACTTATATTTTGATGAATAGTGAAAATTAGTAAATTTTAATTAAAAACAACTTTTTAAATAAAAATAATTTATAGTGATAAGTTATATTATTGAGTGGTTTTAAAGTATAATTATTATATATTTTTACCATTTTATCCAATGGTGTTCATTATAATTAATTTTACTTTGAAATTGGACCGAAACAATTGTCAATCTTTTGATATATATTGTTTCTTAAAAACACGCTATTTGTTGTGACAATGGGAATTAATTATAAAATTAATAAATGAAACTTATATGTTTAGGATTTTGTAAAATAGACATCATTTTTTAATTTGTAATATCAATTATAGCTTAGGGAGAAATTTTGGCATTGTTCTGAAAAACATCAATTTTTGATAAATAGTGAAACTACTAAGTGGTAGTTAAAAAAACTGAATTTTTCATAAAACGTAATTTTACCGCTTCTGTGAATAGAATTTCAAAAATCTGTGAGACACGGTTAATATCAAGAAGTAAAATGTGGTTCAATGAGATGAAAATATTTTTTGGTGAATAGTAACTTTTTACTTTTATTTACCACGGTTAAAGGTAAATAGGGTAATTAAAGGGAAAAATTATATTAATATTACCCTGAAACATGTCCTAATTCTATTGGACAAGTGTATCTCGACCAAAAACAACCTTAGGAATAAAATATTATCATTTAGGTCCACTTGGAGTAGATTAGGACATTTATTATTATTTAATTCAAAGAAGAGTTAAAAGAGTTAAAATCAATGTTTATTTACTACAACATTTTTTATATAGGGTTATAATGAAGATAAATTCGATTGTAAATATTAATTAGAAAGATAATAAGATTTCCTACATAATTATATTTTATTTATAATTTTTAGACATTAAATAATTTAATATATTTATGACACAATGATGTTGCAGTAATTACCATAATAGTGAAAAACTAAAATAATTGATATTATAAATACCCAAATAAATATAATTTAAGACTTTTAATGAATGACACTAATTTTATAGGATAATATGACATATTAGGATTGATTTAATTGACTTTATTCGAAGTAATCATTCTTTAATGAGTTTCAAAAAAATCAACTATTGAATAGTGTCAAAATTGACATAAAAGAGTTTTTAAAACAAATATTATATTATTAATTGATATTAAATTCCTAAAAATCTAAGGCTCAGCCAAGAGACTTATATCATGATAGGTATTTCATTAATGGACCACTTGGGAGTCTCTTGGATGTATATAGTAATTTTATTAATTATATAATATAAAAATAAATAGTGACATGGTAAATGTCAAACTAATTAACTAAAAGTTTAAACTAAAAGATAAGGTTAATATAGTAACCCAAACCTGTCTAAATTATATTGTTTGAATGGTTTTAGACCTATCCCCACCTTAAAATTTGAATAATAAACTTTGGCTCCACTAGAAACCGAATATAAATTTATTATAAATTAATATTTCTAGCTTTTCCAAAGGTGCCCCTCACCCCTCTTATAAAAGGGCACTCCTCCTTATCATTTCTTCACACCTTCAAAGCCCTTTGGTTCATCCAACCACTAACAAAATACTATATAAACTTCCCTCAATACAACCTATAGGACTTAGTTTGATCAGAAATCCATCCTAAGGATCCCTTTTGATCAAATCAAAAGGAAGAACCTGAATAAGAGGTAATGTTTTCACCACCCCTTTTCAAGTTCCTTTCTTCTTCCACTTATTCTTTCTTTGTTATTACCATTCTAATATAATAAATCCAGTATCTTATATATACTGTGATATTATTATAAATATGGTAAAACCATATTCAGTATTCTATCCACCCTTTGAATAACATGTAACCATACGTGCGTACGTACGGCTTACCGTCTCCACGTCGTGGTGTAATTATTATTCAATATATTATTATTTGGGTGGGTATAATAATGATGTGTAACTCATTTAAATAATAAATATAACATTATAATGATTTTTTATATATGATATAACATCCAGTTATATATTATTTTAATATCAAAAGAATGATATTGTCGCTCGTGCGTACGTACGGACTACCGTCTCCACGAACGCGATGAGATTCATTCTCCATCATATCCATTCAAGTATAATTATCATTTGATGATTTAAAATAATGTTTAATAACTTTATATCATTCTGGATATGAATAAGATACAACCTATCCATGACAAACATGTCTTACATAACAAAACATATAAAAGAAAACGAGTAAGTTAACACCCGAAACGACGATAATTCGAAGATATTATTAACAAAGCAATGTTAAATGATCATATATGATATCATATTAATGTATATGATTTGTGAATAATTTAATAACAATTATTTCAACATTATACAGGAGTTTAACCTACCCCAAACCAAGGAAAAGTACAAGGTAAGGGGTTTCTTATATCACTTTAAATTCTATGAGAATTCCATTGTTCACCACTTATTTATTACATGTGGTGTGTGTACTGCCCATGTTTGTATTCATTGTGTAATATACTTTAATTCATTTATATTTACATCATCATTTTATGATCCTTATTTCATGGGTGTATGTTTTGTATGTTACCAAATCAATAAGGGAATTTCAAATTTCAATTTCCACTCATTCGGCTTTACGCATACTTAGTTGATTATTTTACTCCAAGATTATGTGTGGAATCACTATTCATTTGATTATGTCATAATTTCCACTCCTCTTTCCGTGGATATACTTTTTATACACATAATCACTCCATTGATAAATTCTCAAGTCATCGGTATGAACTTGATAAGAGAAATTTTTACTCAATCTCGATTTGTTGAGATAAACATCCAATTCATTGGTGTTGTTTTTACTAGAATATGTGTGAATGTCCCTTGATTGTTTTACACTGAATATCCAATCATATTTAGTATATTTATATTTGTCACACATAATTATGTCGTTGATTATTCCTTAACCTAAGGATACGGCCTTTATGAGATATTTCATCTCAATTTACATTCCATTGAGACTTCTTTGTTGTTATACACCAAATCACTTTTTTTGGTGTATATAATGTACTTTGAAAGAGTATATTATGAATTCCTTTATTCTCATGATATTAAAAAGTTTTGATTACCTCAATTATTTTTATTCATGTGTCTCTCTTTTGTTTAGAAACTCTAACTAAAATACCATTTTTAAATGTTTTAAAGACCTATTCTTATAAATCTTTATCATTAATGTCCATGTTTTAAAAAATGGATTTAAGGATTTATTTATATGGACATTAAAGTTTTAAAATTAAAACCTCTTTTGAATGTTTCAAAGTGGTATGGGACACTTTGATTCAAAAATCAATTTTTAAACGGCTTCTTGACAAATAGTGTGACTTTTAAATGATTTCAAGAAAAAGGGGGATATTTCTCTCAAATAGTTTTGATGATTATTTTCATCTATGTCAAAATCATTCATTATTCTTGATTGAGGTTAATGTGATACAATACAATCTTCTATATTGTATCGAATGAGTTATGTTTGACTGTGGATGTGCTATTTTTATACCATTCATGGGTTGTGGTTAAAGTATTGACATTTCGTATGCAAGTTTTAATACAAATGTTTATGTTATGTTTAAACCTTTTCATATGGGAATGCATTGGACTTAATATGTGATGGGTGGAGCCCGATATTGCTCCTCGATGCATCGTTAGGTCTCATGAGACAAACTAATGTCTTGGCACAAGGACTTGGCAAAATCTTATTTGTAGTCTTGGCATGAGGCCTTGCCTATGTGGTTATGATAGTCTGGAATTATGCATTCCATCATTATGAAAGTGGTTATTGATATTGCATGTGATCATTTGACTAGTAGAATATCCATGTGAGTAAGTAAATGGAATTATTTTATTTTATCATTGCCATTTTATGCTGAAGTTCAAGATTAAAAGGCTTTCGTTTTAGTTATAAACTGCCTTAAGTGTTTATGCTTATCTATGAAAGCTTATGCTATAATGTTATCCTTACTGAGCATCTGAGCTCACCCCTATCAATGTTTTATTTTTCCCAGGATTATGAAGAAGTAATTTATGAATGATCTGCAGGGATAGTATGAGGGGACATGAAGACAACATGTTGTTGTAGTTTTTTTACCTTATGATGTAATGTAAGACTTATGAATATATCTAGTGTTTCCAAGACTACTAAACTAATTGATGTTTTGAGACTTCATCCTTTGTGATCGTGCCAATGTTATGTAATAATGCACCGACTCTGGGTATCTAGGGTCGGGGCGTTACAGTTGGTATTAGAGGACGTTTAGTACAAGCCTTGGAAGCTATATTTAGATAAATTCTGATTAGAGCACGTAGACCTAAGATGAACTTTGAGGATTAGTATAGAATAACTTCCTAGAATTTTGGTATTGTAGAGATTTTGTGAGTTTTTTGAGCAATACATCCCTGTCTGGATACGAGCAGGTAGAGGCGGCTCTGGCACAGATGTTCCTAGGGGTAAAACCTGAAAACACCGCTTTGAGCTAGAATCGAACGGGAACTGGTGCACGACAACATGCCTTGCTGCACTCTTGGTTATGACACTCCTGAGGGATATGATTAGGATAATTTACATTTTTTTTACAAACCGATTTAAAGTATTATATATATATGATGATAGTAAATGACCTTGGTTAATCCTAATGTGTTTCAAATTGAGAATATGGTGACATGTTAATCTCTAAATGATTGTATGACTACTATTACTCACACAATGCTTTCTGGTTTTAGTCAATGGATGGATTCCAAGGAAGTCATAGTGACTTTGAGAATGATGTACAAGGTGGGAACGGTGGTGGCAATGACCAACAAAATGGAATGTTGATAGGTGTAAAAGATATTGTCTTCATGCCAAATCAATTTTCCAAAAATATGATCAAAAATATATATATTAACCCATTACCGGACTCAAAAAAGAAGAGAAAGTTGATGAATGATAAGAGCTCCAGTAGTGGAGACCATGGAGAAAGAAATCCTCAATTTCCATCATGCAGGAAATATGAAAGGAGACACCCAGGAAAGTGTCTCAATGGGACAAAGAAATGCTTTACGTGCAGGAAGGAAGGACATAAAGTAAAGAATTGCCGAAGAAAAATGAAGAGTACTATGGAAGAAGATAAAAATGGTCCCAAGAATCCATTTACAGTCATTTTCCGTAAATGTAGGGGACCTGGCCATTACCCGAGTGAATGTCCTATTCTATAGGAAATTTTCTTGGTCAGAGAAGAAGCTATGTGGAAATAAATGGTTGGATAAATGTTTAAAAATTATTAGCGATCCTTGATGAAGGGTTTACTTTGGAATAATTTTCTCTTGTATTTGTAACCCTAAAGTTTTCCATTTGAGAATGATATTTATGGAAGAATTATCTTTTCTCTTGTGGATATAGTTATAAATAACCATTTGGTTTTATATGATCATTGGGTTTGAGGAAATTACAAATTATTATAATTTGGGATGAAAATGAAAGGTATGAGATAACATTTGTGGTTAAATTATGTTATGGTTATTTTGAGGAATTTATCTCATTTTGGTAATGTTATAAAATATAGTTTTTGAAAAAGGAAAACACGTAGACCGTGTGAAAACCCGTCGCGTCGGACAAAGCTATGGGAATCGAACCCTCAACCAAAGTGCGATTGGGATTTATCACCTACCACTGGACTATGTGAAGTCCCTGGTTAGTGCGACTATTATTTTTAGTTAAGTGATTTTATTGATCAATAATAATTTGATTTGGGATCTTATGTCTTATCAAATGAATACCCTTAGTATAGGAAAATTATTTGGTGATTAAGTGATAAATGTTATTTTGGAAGTTGTTCTCTTTGTTGAGAACACTATATGCCAATGGAAAATAGAGTAGTGTGGGATTTCATTTGAGGAGTAATGGTGGATTTTTATCTATGTTTTTGTTGTGGATTTTTAATGATTTGGGTTATTTATGGAAATTATTAGGTTAATTACTTTTAAGTATGTGAGTTTAAGAGTAATTAATGACATTTGGACATAAAATTTAACGTGGAAGACTATATTCTTAATAAATTTTGGTTTTCAATATTAGTTTTGATTATATTAAAGGATTTTAAGGAAAATTGATTATTGAATGGTATTTATTTAACTTTGGGGAATTGTAGGTTTAATTTAGGAAATTTAGATTAGTGTTTATTCCTCTCAATGTATATCCTTTTGGGGGATCATTAGATCTTGTACTAACCATTTTGGTTTTGATTAATCTCTAAAGACAATGTAAATATATAGTTCATCCTGTATAGATCATGTGATTCTATAGAAGTTTATTCTAGCTCTCCCAGTGTGACCATGACTTCTTGAATACTCATCGTTTACAAAAAATGAGTTAGTGGTGGAAATTTATTAAAGAATGAAACTCTACATAAAATGTAAGTATATATCTTCATATTCTTAGTCAATATCATAAATAAATTCCTCATCCTTATGTAATGTAACTTAAAAAAAAATGTTGTCTGTTTACTTTCCTACTAGGAGACTAATGGTCGTTTGTCCCAACAAAAGTTTGTGGTTTTCTTATTGTTAACTTTCTCCTGATCATGATTTCTATCCCTCTCCATCAGAACTTGACACTTAATTTATCATCCATATCCAGGTTTTCCAACATGGAATCCGAGTATGGGTTACCTTGGTTGACCTTTATACCTCTCTTTCTTTCTTTTAATGTGATAGTTTTATTGACTCTTTTTTGGATGTGGGACATTCCATTATATTCCCAAGCACAATTTTAAAAATTGTGAGGATGCAATTTATTGATGTGGGGGAGAATGTAACACCCCAAGCTTCCACGGTACGTTTCCCTTCGAATAATGCAATGTCGTGCATTGTACGCAACTTCGAGATTCTAACACACCACAACCAATCAAACTAGATTTTATGAATAGTAATACATACTTTTTGAAATTTTATAAATTCTATCTCTAAAAATGGACTTCATTTTTGGATTCAGAATATCGAATTTATCCTAGGGTGAAATTTTGGAACTTTTCGGATAACACTTATATTTTGATGAATAGCGAAAATTACTAAATTTTAATTAAAAACAACTTTTTAAATAAAAATAATTTATTGTGATAAATTATATTATTGAGTGGTTTTAAAGTATAATTATAATATATTTTTACCATTTTATCCAATGGTGTTCATTAGAATTAATTTCACTTTGAAATTGGACCTAAACAATTGTCAATCTTTTGATATATATTGTTTCTTAAAAACACGCTATTTGTTGTGACATCAGGATTTAATTATAAAATTAATTAATGAAACTTATATGTTTAGAATTTTTTAAAATAGACATCATTTTTTAATTTGTAATATCAATTATAGCTTAGGGTGAAATTTTGGCATTGTTCTGAAAAACATCAATTTTTGATGAATAGTGAAAGTACTAAGTGATACTAAATAAAACTGAATTTTTCATAAAACTTAATTTTACCACTTCTGTGAATGGAATTTAGAAAATACAAGAGACACGGTTAATATCAAGAAGTAAAATGTGGTTCAATGAGATGAAAATATTTTTTTGTGAATAGTAACTTTTTACTTTTATTTACCACGGTTAAAAGTAAATAGGGTAATTAACGGTAAAAATGATATTAATATTACCCTAACACATGTCCTAATTCTATTGGACAAGTGTATCTTGACCAAAAACAACCTTAGGAATAATATATTATCATTTAGGTCCACTTGGATTAGATTAGGACATTTATTATTATTTAATTCAAAGAAGAGTTAAAAGAGTTAAAATCAAAGTTTATTTACTAAAACATTATTAACATAGGGTTATACATAAGATAAATTATATTTTAAATATTCATTAGAAAGATAATAAGATTTCCTACATAATGATGTTTTATTTATAATTTTTAGACATTAAATAATTTAATATATTTATGACACAATGATGATGCAGTAATTACCATAATATTGAAAAATTCAAATAATTGATATTATAAATACCCAAATAAATATAATTTATGTCTTTTAATGAATTAAAATAATTTTTTAGTGTCAAAATTGACATAAAAGAGTTTGTAAAACAAATATTATATTATTAATTGATATTAAATTCATAAAAATCTAAGGTTCAGCTGAGCAACATATATCATGATAGGTATTTCATTAATGGACCACTTGGGGGTCACTTGGATGTATATATTAAGTTTATTAATTATATAATATAAAAATAAAAAGTGACATGGTAAATGTCAAACAAATTAAATAAGAGTTAAAACTAAAGGATAAGGTTAATATAGTAACCCAAACCTGTCTAAATTCTATTGGTTGAATGTTTTTCGACCTATACCCACCTTAAACTTTTAATAATAAACTTTGGAGCCACTAGAAACCGAATATGAATTTATTATAAATTAATATTTCTAGCTTTTCCAAAGGTGCCCCTCACCCCTCTTATAAAAGGGAACTCCTCCTTATCATTTCTTCACACCATCAAAGCCTTTTGGTTCGGCCAAACCCTACCAAAATACTCCCTCAACTTCCCTAACTACAACCTAGAGGCCTTATTTTGATCAGAAAGCCAACCTAAGGATCCCTTTTGATCGAATCAAAAGGAAGAACCCAAAGAAGATGTAATGTTTTCACCACCCCTTTTCAAGTTCCTTTCTTCATCCACTTCTTCTTTCTTTGTTATTACCATTATAAAATAAAAACTCCAGTATCTTATATATACTGTGATGTTATTATAAATATGGTACAACCATATTCAGTATTCTATCCACCCTTTGAATAACATGTCACCATACGCGCGTACGTACGACTTACCGTCTCCACGTCGTTGTGTAATTGTTATTCAATATATTATTATTTGGGTGGGTATAATAATGATGTGTAACTCATTTAAATAATAAATATAAATGATAATGATTCTATATATATGAAAAACCATACAATTATATATTATTTTAATATCAAAAGAATGATATTGTCGCTCGTGCGTACGTACGGACTACCGTCTCCACGAACACGATGAGATTCATTCTCCACCATATCCATTCATGTATAATTATCATTTGATGATTTAAAAATAATGTTTAAGAACTTTATATATTTCTGGATATGAATAAGATACAACCTATCCATGACAAACATGGCTTACATAACAAAAAATATAAAAGAAAACGAGTAAGTTAACACTTGAAACGACGATAATTCTAAGATATTATTAACAAACCAATGTTAAAAGACCATATATGATATCATATTAATGTATATGATTCATGAATAATTTAATAACAATTATTTCAACATTATACAGGAGGTTAACCTACCCCCAACAAAGGAAGAGTACAAGGTAAGGGGTTTCTTATCTCACTTTTAATTCCGTGAGAATTCCAATGTTCACCACTTATTTATTACATGTGGTGTGTGAACTGCCCATGTTTGTATTCATTGTGTAATATAATTTAATTCATGTATATTTACATAATCCTTGTATGATCCTTCTTTCATGGGTGTATGTTTTTTTTGTTACCAAATCAATAAGGGAATTTGAAATTTCAATTTCCACTCATTCGGATTTACGCATACTTCGTTGATTATTTTACTACAAGATTGTATGTGGAATCACTATTCATTTGATTATGTCATAATTTCCATTCTTTCTGTGGATATACTTTTTATACACATAATCACTCCATTGATAAATTCTCAAGTCATCGGTATGAACTTGATAAGAGTAATTTTTACTCAGTCTTGATTTGTTGAGATAAACATCCAATTCATTGGTGTTGTTTTTACTAGAATATGTGTGAATGTCCCTTGATTGTTTTACACTGAATATCCAATCATATTTAGTGTATTTATATTTGTCACACATAATTATGTCGTTGATTTATCCTTAACCTAAGGATACGTCCTTTATGTGATATTTCATCTCAATTTACATTCCATTGAGACTTCTTTGTTGTTATACACCAAATCACTTTTATTTGGTGTATATAATGTACTTTGACATAGTATATCATGAATTCCTTTATTCTCATGATATTACAAAGTTTTTATTACCTCGATTATTTGTATTCAAGTGTCTCTCTTTTGGTTAGAAACTCTAACTAAAATACCATTTTTAAATGTTTTAAAGACCTATTCTTCTAAATCTTTCTCATTAATGTCCATGTTTTAAAAAATGGATTTAAGGATTTATATATATGGACATTAAAGTGTTAAAATTAAAACTCCTTTTGAATGTTTCAAAGTGGTATGGGACACATTGATTCAAAAATCAATTTTTAAACGGCTTCTTGATAAATAGTGTGACTTTTAAATGATTTCAAGAAAAAGGGGGATATTTCTCTCAAACAGTTTTGATGATTATTTTCATCTATTTCAACATCCTTCATTATTATTGATTGTGGTTAATGTGATACAATACAATCTTCTATATTGTATCGAATGAGTTATGTTTGACTGTGGATGTGCTATTTTTATACAATTCATGGTCTGTGGTTAAAGTATTGACATTTCGTATGCTAGTTTTAATACGAATGTTTATGTTATGTTTAAACCTTTTCATATGGGAATGCATTGGACTTAATATGTGACGGGTGGAGCCCGCTATAGCTCATAGATGCATCGGTAGGTCTCATGAGACAAACTAGTGTCTTGGCACAAGGCCTTGGCAAAATCTTATTTGTAGTCTTGGCACGAGGCCTTGGCTATGTGGTTATGATAGTCTGGCATTATGCATTCCATCATTATGAAAGTGGTTATTGATATTGCATGTGATCATTTGACTAGTAGAATATCCATGTGAGTAAGTAAATGGAATTATTTTATTTTATCTTTGCCATTTTATGTTGAAGTTCAAGTTTAAAAGGCTTTCGTTTTAGTTATAAACTGCCTTAAGTGTTTATGCTTATCTATGAAAGCTTCTACTATAATGTTATCCTTACTGAGCATCTGAGCTCACCCCTTTCAATGTTTTATTTTTCCCAGGATTATGAAGAAGTAATTTATGAATGATCTGTAGGGATAGTATGAGGGGATATGAAGACAACATGTTGTTGTAGTTTTTTTACCTTATGATGTAATGTAAGACTTATGAATATATCTTGTGTTTCCAAGACTACTAAACTAATCGGTCTTTTGAGACTGGATCCTTTGTGATCATGCCAATGTTATGTAATAATGCACCGACTCTGGGTATCTAGGGTTGGGGCGTTATAGTTGGTATCAGAGAACGTTTAGTACAAACCTTGGAAGCTAGAATTAGATAAACTCTGATTAGAGCACATAGACCTAAGATGAACTTTGAGGATTAGTATAGAAGAACTTCCTATAATTTTGGTATTGTAGAGATTTTGTGAGTTTTTCGAGCAATACATCTCTGTCTGGATATGAGTAGGTAGAGGCGGCTCTGGTACAGATGTGCCTAGGGGTGAAACCTGAAAACGCCGCTTTGATCTAGACTCGAACAGGAACTGCTGCACGACAATGGGCCTTGCTGCACTCTTGGTTACGACACTCCCGAGGGATATGCTTAGGATAATTTACATTTTCTTTACAAACCGATTTAAATTATTATATATATAAGATGATATTAAATGACCTTGATTAATCCTAATGTGTTTCAAATTGAGAATATGGTGACATGTTAATCTCTAAATGATTGTATGACTACTATTACACACAAAATGATTTCTGGATTTAGTCAATGGATGGATTCCAAGGAAGTCATAGTGACTTTGAGATTGATGTACAAGGTGGGAACAGTGGTGGAAATGAGCAACAAAATGGAATGTTGATAGGCGTAAAATATATCATCTTTATGCCAAATCAATTTTCCAAAAATATGATCAACAATATATATATTAACCAATTACTGGACTCAACAAAGAAGAGAAAGGTGATGAATGATAAGATCTCCAGTAGTGGAGACCATGGAGAAAGAAATCCTCAATTTCCATCATGCAGTAAATGTGGAAGGAGACACCCAGGAAAGTGTCTCAATGGGACAAAGAAATGCTTTACGTGCGGGAAGGAAGGACATAAAGTGAAGAATTGCCGAAGAAAAATGAAGAGTACTATAGAAGAAGATAAAAATGGTCCCAAGAATCCATTTACAGTCATATGTCGTAAATGTAGGGGACTTGGACATTACCCGAGTGAATGTCCTATTCTATAGGATATTTTCTTGGTCAGAGAAGAAGCTATGTGGAAATAAATGTTTGGATAAATTTTTAAAAATTATTAGTGATCCTTGATGATGGGTTTACTTTGGAATAATTTTCTCTTGTATTTGTAACCCTAACGTTTGCCATGAAGGAATGATATTTATGGAAGAATGATCTTTTCTCTTGTGGATATAGTTATAAATAACCATTTGCTTTTATATGATCATTGGGTTTGAGGAAATTACAAATTATTATAATTTGGGATAAAAATTCAAGGTATGAGATAACATTTGTGGTTAAATTATGTTATGGTTATTTTGAGGAATTTATCTCATTTTGGTAATAATATAAAATATAGTTTTTGAAAAAGGACAACACGTAGACCATGTGACAACCCGTCGAGTCGGAAAAAGCTGTGGGAATCGAACCCACAACCAAAGTGCGATTGGGATTTATCGCCTACCACTAGACTACGTGATGTCCCTAGTTAGTGCGACTATTATTTTTAGTTAAATGATTTTATTGATCAATAATAATTTTATTTGGGATCTTATGTCTTAAGAAATTAATACACTTAGTATAGGAAAATGATTTGGTGATTAAGTGATTAATGTTATTTTGGAAGTTGTTCTCTTTGTTGAGAACACTATATGCTAAAGGAAAATAGAGTAGTATGGGATTTCATTTGAGGAGTAATGGTGGATTTTTATCTATGTTTTAATTGTGGATTTTTAATGATTTGGGTTATTTCTGGAAATGATTAGGTTAATTACTTTTAAGTATGTGACTTTAAGAGTAATTAATGTCATTTGGAGATACAATTTAACGTGGAAGACTATATTCATAATAAGTTTTGGTTTTCAATATTAGTTTTGATTATATTAAAGGATTTTAAGGAAAATTGATTATTGAATAGTATTTATTTAACATTGGGGTATTGTTGGTTTAATTTTGGAAATTTAGATTATTGTATATTCCTCTCAAGGAATATCCTTTTGGGGGATCATTAGATCTCGTACTAACCATTTTGGTTTTGATTAATCTCTAAAGACAATGTAAATATATAGTTCATCCTGCATGGATCATGTGATTCTATAAAATTTTATTCTAGCTCTTCCAGTGTGACCAAGTCTTCTTGAATACTCATCGTTTAAAAAAACGTGTTAGTGGTGGAAATTTATTAAAGAATGAAACTCTACATAAAATGTAAGAATATATCTTTATATTCTTAGTCAATATCATAAATAAATTCCTCATCCTTATGTAACGTAACTTAAAACAAAAAAATGTTGTCTGTTTACTTTCCTACTAGGAGACTAATGGTCGTTTGTCCCAACACAAGTTTTTGGTTTTCTTATTGTTAACTTTATCCTAATCATTATTTCTATCCC
The DNA here is from genome assembly GCA_963277665.1 of Viscum album. Lineage (NCBI taxonomy): Eukaryota > Viridiplantae > Streptophyta > Magnoliopsida > Santalales > Viscaceae > Viscum > Viscum album. Next base: position 691,254,009 of record OY728161.1, on the reverse strand, counting down.
TCTCCATCAGAACTTGACACTTAGTTTATCATCCATATCCATGTTTTCCAACATGGAATCCGAGTATGGGTTATCTTGGTTGACCTTTATACCTCTCTTTCTTTCTTTTAAAGTGATAGTTTTATTGACACTTTTTCCGATGTGGGTCTTTCCATTATATTCCCAAGCACAATTTTAAAAATTGAGAGGATGCAATTTATTTAAGGGGGGGATAATCTAACACCCCAAGCTTCCACGGTACGTTTCCCTTCGAATAATGCAATGGCGTACATTGTACGCAACTTCGAGATTCTAACGCACCACAACCAATCAAACTAGCTGTTATGAATAGTAATACCTACTTTTTAAAATTTTATAAATTCTATCTCTCAAAATGGACTTCATTTTTGGATTCGGAATATCGAATTTATCCTAGGGTGAAATTTTGGAACTTTTCGGATAACACTTATATTTTTATGAATAGTGAAAATTACTAAATTTTAATTAAAAACAACTTTTTAAATAAAAATAATTTATAGTGATAAATTATGTTATTGAGTGGTTTTAAAGTATAATTAGAATATATTTTTACCATTTTATCCAATGGTGTTCATTAGAATTAATTTCACTTTGAAATTGGACCTAAACAATTGTCAATCTTTTGATATATATTGTTTCTTAAAAACACGTTATTTGTTGTGACAGCGGGAATTAATTATAAAAATAATTAATTAAACTTATATGTTTAGAATTTTTTAAAATAGACATCAGTTTTGAATTTTTAATATCAATTATAGCTTAGGGTGAAATTTTGGCATTGTTCTAAAAAACTTCAATTTTTGAGGAATAGTGAAACTACTAAGTGGTAGTTAAAAAACTGAATTTTTCATAAAACAGAATTTTACCGCATCTGTGAATGGAATTTTGAAAATCAGAGAGACACGGTTAATATCAAGAAGTAAAATGTGGTTCAATGAGATGAAAATAATTTTTGGTGAATAGTAACTTTTTACTTTTATTTACCACAGTTAAAAGTAAATAGGATAATTAAGGGTAAAAATGATATTAATATTACCCTAACACAAGTCCTAATTCTATTGGACAATTGTATCTCGACCAAAAACAACCTTAGGAATAAAATATTATCATTTAGGTCTACTTGGATTAGATTAGGACATTTATTATTATTTAATTCAAAGAAGAGTTAAAAGAGTCAAAATCAAAGTTTATTTACTAAAACATTTTTAATATAGGGTTATACATAAGATAAATTCGATTGTAAATATTTATTAGAAATATAATAAGATTTCCTGCATAATGATATTTTATTTATAATTTTTAGACATTAAATAATTTAATATATTTATGACACAATGATGATGCAGTAATTACCATAATTGTGAAAAATTAAAATAATTGATATTATAAATAACCAAATAAATACAATTTAAGACTATTAATGAATTAAACTAATTTTATAGGATAATATGACATATTAGGATTGATTTAATTGACTTTTTTAGAAATAATCATTCTTTAATGAGTATCAGAAAAATTAACTATTGAATAGTGTCAAAATTGACATAAAAGAGTTTTTAAAACAAATATTATATTATTAATTGATATTAAATTACTAAAAATCTAAGGTTTGGCCAAGACACATATATCATGATAGGTATTTTATTAATGGAACACTTGGTGGTATTATGGATGTATATAGTATGTTTATTAATTATATAATATAAAAATACAAAGTGACATGGTAAATGTCAAACTAATTAACTAAGAGTTAAAACTAAACGATAAGGTTAATATAGTAACCCAAACCTGTCTAACTTGTATTGGTTGAATGTTTTTCAACCTATCCCCACCTGAAACTTTGAATAATAAACTTTGTAGCCATTAGAAACTGAATATGAATTTATTATAAATTAATATTTCTAGCTTTTCCAAAGGTTCCCCTCACCCCTCTTATAAAAGGGCACCCCTCCTTCTCATTTCTTCACACCTTCAAAGCCTTTTGGTTCGGCCAAACCCTACCCAAATACTCTCTCAACTTCCCTCAATACAACCTAGAGGCCTTAGTTTGATCAGAAAGCCAACCTAAGGAGCCCTTTTGATCAAATCAAAAGGAAGAACCCGAAAAAGAGGTAATGTTTTCACCACCCCTTTTCAAGTTCCTTTCTTCCTCCACTTCTTATTTCTTTGTTATTACCATTCTAAAATAATAACTCCAGTGTCTTATATATACTGTGATTTTATTACAAATATGGTACAACCATATTCAGTATTCTATCCACCCTTTGAATAACATGTCACCATACGTGCGTACGTACGGCTTACCGTCTCCACGTCGTGGTGTAATTGTTATTCAATATATTACTATTTGGGTGGGTATAATAATGATGTGTAACTCATTAAAATAATAAATATAACATGATAATGATTCTGTATATATTATATACCATCCAATTATATATTATTTTAATATCAAAAGAATGATATTGTTGCTCGTGCGTACGTACGGACTACCGTCTCCACGAACACGATGAGATTCATTCTCCATCATATCCATTCAAGTATAATTATCATTTGATGATTTAAAAATAATGTTTAAGGGATTTATATCATTATGGATATGAATAAGATACAACCTATCCATGACAAACATGGATTACATAACAAAACATATAAAAGAAAATGAGTAAGTTAAAACCCGAAACGACGATAATTCTATGATATTATTAACAAAGCAATGTTAAAAGACCATATATGATATCATATTAATGTATATGATTCATGAATAATTGAATAACAATTATTTCAACATTATACAAGAGGTTAACCGACCCCCAACCAAGGAAAAGTACAAGGTAAGGGGTTTCTTATCTCACTTTTAATTCCGTGAGAATTCCATTGTACACCACTTATTTATTACATGTGGTGTGTGTACTTCCCATGTTTGTATTCATTGTGTAATATAATTTAATTAATCTATATTTACATCATAATTGTATGATCCTTCTTTCATGGGTGTATGTTTTGTATGTTACCAAATCAATAAGGGAATTTGAAATTTCAATTTCCACTCATTCGGCTTTACGCATACTTCGTTGATTCTTTTACTCCAAGATTATGTGTGGAATAAATATTCATTTGATTATGTCATAATTTCCACTCCTCTTTCTGTGGATACACTTTTTATACACATAATCACTCCATTGATAAATTTTCAAGTCATCGGTAAGAACTTGATAAGATTAATTTTTACTCAATCTCGATTTGTTGAGATAAACATCCAATTCATTGGTGTTGTTTTTACTAGAATATGTGTGAATGTCCCATGATTGTTTTACACTGAATATCCAATCATATTTAGTGTATTTATATTTGTCACACATAATTATGTCGTCTATTTATCCTTAACTTAAGGATATGGCCTTTATGAGATATTTCATCTCAATTTACATTCCATTGATACTTCTTTGTTGATATACACCAAATCACTTTTATTTGGTGTATATAATGTACTTTGACATAGTATATCATTAATTCCTTTATTCTCATGATATTACAAAGTTTTTCTTACCTCAATTATTTGTATTCAAGTGTCTCCCTTTTGGTTAGAAACTCTAACTAAAATACCATTTTTAAATGTTTTAAAGATCTATTCTTCTAAATCTTTCTCATTAATGTCCATGTTTTAAAAAATGGATTTAAGGATTTATTTATATGGTCATTAAAGTATTAAAATTAAAACTCCTTTTTAAAGTTTCAAAGTGGTATGGGACACTTTGATTCAAAAATCAATTTTTAAACGGCTTCTTGACAAATAGTGTGACTTTTAAATGATTTCAAGAAAATGGGGGATATTTCTGTCCAATAGTTTTGATGATTATTTTCATCTATGTCAACATCCTTCATTATTCTTGATTGAGGTTAATGTGATACAATACAATCTTCTATATTGTATCAAATGAGTTATGTTTGACTATGGATATGCTATTTTTATAACATTCATGGTTTCTGGTTAAAGTACTGACATTTCATATGCTAGTTTTAATATGAATGTTTATGTTATGTTTAAAACTTTTCATATGGGAATGCATTGGACTTAATATGTGACGTGTGGAGCCAGCTATAGCTCCTTGATGCATCAGTAGGTCTCATGAGACAAACTAGTGTCTTGGAAAAAGGCCTTGGAAAAATCTTATTTATAGTCTTGGCACGGGGCCTTGGTTATGTGGTTATGATAGTATGGAATTATGCATTCCATCATTATGAAAGTGGTTATTGATATTGCATGTGATCATTCGACTAGTAGAATATCCATGTGAGTAAGTAAATGGCATTATTTTATTTTATCTTTTCCATTTTATGTTGAAGTTCAAGTTTAAAAGGATTTAATTTTAGTTATAAACCGCCTTAAGTGTTTATTCTTATCTATGAAAGCATCTGCTATAATGTTATCCTTACTGAGCATTTGAGCTCACCCCTTTCAATGTTTTATTTTTCCCAGGATTATGAAGAAGTAATTTATGAATGATCCTGCAGGGATAGTATGAGGGGATATGAAGACAAGATGTTGTTGTAGTTTTTTTACCTTATGATGTAATGTAAGACTTATGAATATATCTATTGTTTCCAAGACTACTAAACTAATCGGTCTTTCGAGACTTGATCCTTTGTGATCATGCCAATGTTATGTAATAATGCACCGACTCTGGGTATCTAGGGTCGGGGAGTTACATATACTTACTCAAAGAAAACATTTTTATGATTATGAATTATATCCATAAACAGTTCAATTTTTGTTATGAATTATTCCTTGCAATTCATAAACTGACCTCGTTTATGATATTGTATAGAAATGGCACCCAGTAGAAGGAATGTGAACTCCAGTAATACGTATGATCCAAAGAGTAAGAAGGATCGTATCTTTCATGGTATTAAGCCATCATTTAGAAAGGAAATATTCTCCCACATATTATCATCATATGAAGAAATAGTATCATGTGTGGATAAGATAACTAAAGAGTTTACTGAGTCCTATGGATTTGAAGGGAAGAAAGAGAAGAGAAGGATGGAAGAGAGAAAGATAGATAAAGGGAAGAGGGAAAAGAAGAATTTTCCCTTATGTGATAACTGTGGGAAGAAACACCCTGGAACTTGCCTGAAAGGAATGAGAGTTTGTTATAAGTGTGTAGGAAAAGGGCACAAAGTACGTGACTGCAAGGGTAAGAAAATGGTTTAAAATGTACAATGCTTTATTTGCAAGGAGTTTGTACACTATGCGAACCAATATCCCAGTCATCAGACAATGCAACAAATGATGCTATTGGATAATAATCAAGTTATGATACTACCACAGATGAAGAGGAATGACTAGTGTTCCTATGTTGTTATTTAAAATTATTTCATTTAAGTTTTGTATCAATGATGTTCTGGAAATAAATAAGGATTGTACTGCAGTACTATTTAATTAAGGATTTGAGATTTTATGGTACTAAAAAAAGTGACTCTACAGCCAGTTAATTTTTTTTGTAAATTACATGGTTGAAGGAAAGATAAACCTTAATATGGTACTAATATTGAGGTAGTGATTTTGTAATTAGAGATGGTTGATTTTGGTAATTCAGGATGTTGTGGTGTTGTAATAGAATATATTAGGAAGGCGTTCACATGTTATTACCTGGCAAAAAGGATCCTCATTATGTTTAACTTCCTTGTAAATTTCGGACTGTGAGTTTGGTTAATAGTAATTTGGATAAGTCTAATGGTTGTAATGGATTAAGTTTGAAAGGTTTTTTTTGGATTTTTATAAAAGGACAACACGCAGGACGTGTGACGACCCGTCGTGTCGGACAAAGCTACGGGAATCAAACCCACAACCATAGCGCAATTGGGATTTATCACCTACCATTGTGCTACATGAAGTTACTGGATGGTATGGTGTAGTTTCTTTACATAAAGGGTCTGATATGTTAATTATGAATTCATTATATTTGGAACCCTATAATATTAGGAGAAATAGAGTATTTTTGAGTTATATTATGTTTTTGGGTGAAAGATGAGTTTGTGGTAGAAATTTATTAATGGATAAAACTCTAATTATAAAGTAAGTATATCTCCTTATGATCTTAGCCAATCTCATAAATAAATTCCTCAAAATTAAGAAAATGAACTTAGAACAAAAATGTTTTCCTAGATGGTACCATAGATCATCACTAATTTATGGCTTTGGGATTGTTGGCCTTTTCATAGCCATGTTCTCTACCACTCTCCATCAGTTAATTCATGGTTATATTTCACTTCCATATCCATATTTTCCTACAAGTAACCCTAGTATGTGTTATTTGCGGTAATATTCATACTTTACACTCTTTATTTTAAATAGAGGCCTCATTAATTCATTTTTAAATGTGGGATTTCAACTAATATATTTTGAAATGTCAAAAATGTGTTACCCTAATACCTTATGTTTTGTTGAACCGATGGTATTTTAAATCATCATAGATTTATGAATTTAAGGACCTTAATTTTAAACATGTTTGTGATTGATGACCTCAATCACTACCTATAAATATTTACGTTTTTTCTCAAATTATATGTCTATAATTTCCACCAATGTCCTCCTAATCAAGATCATAATTTTGTGGTGACCCTTTCATTTCTCTTTTCATCTTGTTAAGACTAAATTTTATTAACCAAATTTCTGATGTGGGTTTTCCCACAAAGATATTTTCTATTTTCAACATTTATTTTCAAAGAAAAATATCAAATTGTGAGGATTCAATTTATTGAAGGAGGGGAGAATGTAACACCCTGATCTTCCGTGGTACGCTTCTCTTTGAATAATACAGTATCTTGTGTTGTACGCAACTTCGAGTTCTAACACACACCACGACCAATCAAAGTAGCTGTTATGAATAGAAATATCTACTTTTTAAAATTTTAGAAACTTTATCTCTCAAAATGGACTTCATTTTTGGATTTGGAGTATCGAATTTAGCCTAAGGTGAAATCATGGTACTTTTCGGATAACATTAATATTTTGATGAATAGTGAAAATTACTTAATTTTAATTAAAAACAAATTTTTTAATCAAAATATTTAATAGTGATAAATTATGAATTTGAGTGGTTTTAAAGTATAATTAGAATATATTTTTACCATTTTATCCAACAGTGTTCATTAGAATTAATTTCACTTTGAAATTGGACATAAACAATTGTCAATCTTTTGATACATATTTTTTCTTAAAAACACACTATTTATTGTGACAACGGGAATTAGTTATAAAATTAGTTAATGAAAATTATATGTTTTAAATTTTGTAAAATAGACATCATTTTTTAATTCGGAAGATCAATTATAACTTAGGGTGAAATTTTGGCATTGTTCTGAAAAACTTCATTTTTTGATGAATAGTAAAACTACTAAGTAGTAGTTAAAAAACTGAATTTTTCATAAAACATAATTTTACCGCTTCTGTGATTGTAATTTCGAAAATACGAGAGACACGGTTAATATAAAGGAGTAAAATATGGTTCAATGAGATGAAAATAATTTTTTTTGAATAGTAACTTTTTACTTTTATTTACCACTGTTAAAAGTAAATAGGGTAATTGAGAGTAAAAATGATATTAATATTACACTAACACATGTCATAATTCTATTGTACAAGTGTATCTCGACCAAAAACAAACATAGTAATAAAATATTATCATTTAGGTCCACTTGTATTAGATTAGAAAATTTATTATTATTTAATTCAAAGGAGAGTTAAAAGAGTTAAAATCGAAGTTTATTTACGAATTTTTTTTAATATAGAATTATACAGAAGATAAATTCTATTGTAAATATTAATTAGAAATCTAAAATTATTTCCTACATATTGATATTTTATTTATAATTTTTAGTCATTAAAGAATTTAATTTATTTATGACACAATGATGATGCAGTAATTACAATGATTGTGAAAAAATTAAAATAATTGATATTATAAATACCCAAATAAATATAATTTGATACTTTTTATGAATTAAAATAATTTTCTAGGTCAATATGACATGTTAGGATTGACTTAATTAACTTTTTTCGAAGTAATCATTCTGTTATGATTTTTAAAAAATTCAATTATCGAATTGTGTCAAAATTGACACAAAAGAGTTTTTTAAACAAATATTATATTATTAATTGATATTAAATTCCTAAAAATATAAGGATCAGCAAAGAGACTTATATCATGATATGTGTATCATTAATGTACCACTTGGGGGTCTCTTGTATGTATATTGTACGTTTATTAACAATATAATATAAAAATACAAAGATACATTGTAAAAGTGAAACTTATTAACTAAGAGTTAATACTTAAAGAAAAGGATAATATAATGACCCAAACCTGTCTAAATTCTATTGGTTGAGTGGTTTTCGACCCATAACCACCTTAAAATTTAAATAACCCACTTTTGATCCATTATAAACCAAATATGAATTTATTATAAAACAATATTTCTAGCTTTTCCAAAGGTTCCCCTCACCCCTCTTATAAAAGGGCACTCTCCCTTCTCATTAACTCACACCTTCAAAGCCTTTTGGTTCGGAGAAAGTCTGCCCAAATACTCTCTCAAATTCCCTAAATTCATCCTAGAGGCCTTCCTTTAGTCATAAAGCCAACTTAAGGATACCTTTTGATCAAATCATAAGGAAGAACCTGAAGAAGAGGTAATGATTTGACCACACTTTTTCAAGTTCCTTTCTTCTTCCACTTCTTCTTTATTTGTTATTACCATTCTAAAATAATGAATCCAGTAAATACTATATACTCTAATATTATTATAAATATGGTACAACCATATTCAGTATTCTATCTATCCTTTGAATGAAATGTCACCATACGTGCGTACGTACGGCTTACCGACTCCACGTCGTGGTGTAATTGTTATTCAATATATTATTATTTGGATGGATATAATAATGATTTGTAATTCATGTAAATAATAAATATAACAAGATAATGATTATTTATATATGATATACCATCCAATTATATATTATTTTAATATCAAAAAAATTATATTTTCGCTCGTGCGTACGTACAGATTACCGTCTCCAAGACGCGATGAGATTCATTTCCAAGTTCACCATTCATCGACGATTACAAAAATAAATATTACTAATAAGGATGTAATATATGACATAATAATTCTACTGTAGATATATATATACATATATATATATAAGTATTTATGTACTTACATATGTCTTATTCATTTACTTCCGTTCAATACTATATGAAAACAGAAACAACGTTTATGCGTACGTACGGACTATCGTCTCCATAAACGGTGTTTTCCATTTCATGTATATGTCTATTATACATATTTATATTCAAAATATATATGATATATTTAGCATGTTTTATATTCTGGAAGTATTTAAATCATAATCTAAGTGATACAACCAAGAGTGACAAGTTAAAACACGTACGATAAAGAAAGTGATTATTACCCAAAATGTTAACTTAACATGGAAATTATTATTAAATGGGTTATATAAAGTCATAAATGAATCAGGTATGATATCATAAATATTAATATGGTTCTGGTATAATTTAATAACATACTACGATCTTCGTACAGGAGGTTAAACGTACCCTCGACTAAAGGAAGGTGCAAGGTAAGGGGTTTTTCATCTCACTCTTTATTTCTGTGAGATTCATGCCATATTGCCACTATTACCTTTTGTGTGGTGTATGTACTGCCCATAATTGTATTCTTTGTGGAATACACTTTAATTTATGTTTATTTACATATTCATTGTATGATACCTCTTTAATGGGTCGTATGTTTCGTAAGTTACCAAATTGGTAAGGGTTTATTTCGCAATCACTTCATTATCCGAGGTTGTTAATACGTAATAATCTGCTGGGATTTCTTTATCATCCACATCCATGTTTCATAAAAATGTATTTCAAAACATTTTTACTATTTTACATAATATTTTTTAATGTCATCTATACCCTTGTTTTTATTTTTATAAGAAGTTTATAAAGGAATCTTTCTGTAGTTTTCCAAACAAGGTCCTTTTTAACCTTTTTGATAGAATTATGGTAAGAATGTATTTTTTTAACTTATATGGCAGGTGCGGTTATTTTCTGCCCTTATTACACCTTTGAAGCTTATCTTACACACTTATATGGATATTTTCAAAATAAATGTTTTCTTTTATAATTATGTGGTTTTAAATGATTTCAAAAAAGAGATATTTCTCTCAAATATATGAAAATCCAGTGAAAATGTATACGTATTTAACGCAAGCTTAAAATTGTTTTCAGAAAACCCAACTCTTGAGTATGGTAGAAAGTAAGGGATTGGATGTGGACCCATCATGGCCTGTAATTAGTCGAGCAGTCTCAGAATTAGTTATTTTGTTTTTAGAAGCTTGCAAAATGTTTTCAGAAAAACACTGGAGTATATTTAAGCAATTTTAAATGTAAGTATCTTCTAAAAAAATTGCATCGGTAGGTCTCATGAGAAAAACTAGTGTCTTGGCATAAGGCCTTGACAAAATCTTATTTGTAGTCTTGTCACGAGGCCTTGGCTATGTGGTTATCATAGTCTGACATTATTCATTCCATCATTATGAAAGTGGTTAGTGATATTGCATGTGATTATTCGATTAGTAGAATATCTATGTGAATAAGTAAATGGAATTATTTCATTTTATTTATGCCATATTATGCGTAAGTTCAAGTTTAAAAGGCTTTTGTTTTAGTTTTATACATTTCTTTAAATGTTTATGCATATTTTTGCAAGTTTCCGTTGTATTGCTTACCCTTACTGAGCATTTGAGCTCACCCCTTTCAATGTTTTATTTTTCCCAGGATTCCAAGAAGTGTAATGTGATTGATATGCAGGGTTAAGCCAAGGGAATAATGGCGTTCATAAAGATTATTTATGTTGTTTTTTTACATCATAAAGTGCAAATGTAACATTCTTGTATGTGATCAATTTTTCCAAGACTGCTAAACTGATCGGTCCTTCGGGACATGATTCCTTGTAATCATGCCAATGTATTAAAATAATGCACTGACTCTGGGTAACTGGGTCGGGGAATTACATAAAATATGATGATCTACCCACATATATTGAAACTCAATCGATGTACGTGGGTAAGGGGTGAGTCAAATGACCTATAAGAATACCCAATTAATAAAAAATATAGCTTACTAGTATGATGAAGGGTATGTGCATAAAAGACATAAAAATGTGTAGTTTTTATATGAAACAAACCCATTAAAAACATAATGAAAGTTTCCCATGAAATCAAATATGTATGTTCATTGAATGTTAACTAGGCCACAATGACAACTAAACATGTCAATTTGGGAAAAATACCATAAAAAGCCATATAATAAAATAAATCGATCCATTCAATAAATATTTATTTTAGGGTGCCTACTCTAATGATTCCCCCCCAGGCAAAGACACAGTTTGGGGAATAATCCAAACCTTAACTCGCTACCAGAAAGAACAAAACATAAATATATTTCCCCGAGCCTTGACCCATCATGAGCCACTTAAGGGACATACATCTTCTATGAATCAGATAAAAACCATACTCACCCCACGATTATCCTAAAAAACAAATCATCTATAGGAAAGTTCCAATAGTAACATGAAATAATCCCCGCGTTCTCAAGAGAATCCAGAATCAACCATTCCAATCTGTCGTTATGAATCTGGGGAGGTCGTAAAAAAGAACACAGAACCATCCCTATAGCCTCTGGACATAAAAATCAGGTACATAAACTTGATTATCATATGGAAATGTATAATTAGAATATATTAAACACATGTAAAAAAAATAATTAAGTCAAACAATCCATCTCCTAACACTTTAACTCAATACCACTTCCTAGGTACCTAGTTTCGTATCTTGAAAACAACACAAATGTCACCTTAACCATTATAGGGGTTTTTTAAATCCATATTGATCAATCATCACATTGATACCATAAGCAGTGTTCTCATAAGACAACCCTTAAAATACATATCATCATATATCAAACATGATTTCATGGACTACACACACAACACACACAATCCCAAAGTACTATTTCTCATGGGCTACACAGACAACAGGAATAATAATTCATCCACATTCATTACTTATATTAAAAATTAGTAATCACATGATCTATTGAAAATATGGAATCACCAATACAAGGTAAAAGAAAACAAATATCAATAAAACCAATCCCTTCATGTTTTCCCTTCAAAACCAAAACAAAATTATTTTTAAAATAATTTCAAATGAAACATATCTTGTATTATTCATTTTAAGACATTTTCTAAGATATATTTAAACAATATATAAATGATACCCTTTTTCATTTTTAAATATATTTCAAAAATAATTTCATTATTCAATAATTTTCCCATGAATTTCCATTTAGAAAATACCCCTTTTTGAATAAATTTTTAGAAGGAAATATATTTATCCTATAAAAAACCAATGAAAACCACCATGAAATCCATAATGAGGGCAAATTATCTCCATTTGAATAAGGATCTTCCATAAAAATATATATATATATTGTCTTATGGTCCATGTTGACTATGCGGTTAATGTTTTCCTTACCCAAATAACTTGTAAAATCTCACAAAACAAAAAATATGTTGGAATATAACAGAAATTACACAAATGAATTAAAAATCCCCAAATAAAAAAGATATTCATATAAAACAAAGTCTATATACATCAACCAAGTATACAATAAATCCATATTTGATCATACTAACATCTACCCAGTCAATGGGAATTTGTATGACCAGAAAACATCGACAACTTAATTAAAAAACAATTAAATTTATATAAGAATTTTTTTAATAATCACTAAACTCACTAGGAAATGCAAATAATTTAAAACTATAAGAGAAAATTTGTGATCCACTCCAAATTCACTCATAATCCTGAGACACAAAAATTCCAATAATTTTAATGATGAATTAAAAAAGGAAAAATAATTAAAAAATCATAAATAGAAAAATTTAATATCATACCACACATTAAATTAGGAAAAAAATACTTGTCTAATTCCACTTAGTATTCCCTATTTAATCCTTACATGAGATCCCTGATGAGAGAAAAGATTTCCCCATTATTTATTAGAAATATTCTTCTGAAACCTACCCTAATTGAATTGAAATAAAAGGTGAATGGAAAAGAGTAAGATGAGAGATAAAGGAGGAGAATACACCATGAATACAAGAAACTAACAAACCATAATAACCCAGAAGAAAATACAATGGAAGGAAGGGGGGTTCTATATCCACAGTTCACATGGTCATCTGAAATAAGAAAAATAAGGGATTTAAATTTAAACCCCCCAATAATTATTAAAAACCTAGGACACTTAGTTATTGATTTAAACACATGTTTACGCTATGGATCCCAATAAGAATTGTACCATTTACCTTTCCCTATAACATGCATGGCACGAACTAGATGTTTATAATAGAAATGGGTTGTAGTTACTATGTGCAATATCGTATCCACCTCAAACCTGCCTTAATACCCTTATAAACACCCAGGACACTGCGGAATCCTTAAACCACTTATTAAAAATCCCATTATAAATAATTAAATTTTCCTAAACCAAACTCAAATACAAGTTCTAGAAAAATATATCCACCAAATGAATGGATTAATTTCACTTATGAATTTGAAATCTATAATAAAGAGGGAGATAGAAACATATGATCTCTAAAGCTAATTCTTGTTAGATTGTGAGACTAAAGGATGAATTTAGTCAATGAATTGTATAATGGGGTTTATTAGGTGGATTTTAATCAATTGATTATTGGTAAAAAAATCATTTAAATGACATGTGGATTTTCAATTTAATGGAATTGTGATATTTCAAGAATTTCAGATTAATTGATTATCAATTTAAGGAACTGTTTCTCACAATGGGTTACTCAATAATTACATATCTTATCAATTACTATATCATTTTAGAAGATAAATTACAAACATGATAATTACCTACCACAACAAGACAAACCACTCTAAGGAATGATAACTGATTTCAGAACCCATGAATCCACAATAACATCAAGAAATATATAATTATAAAATATATATTCCAAACCACAACCAAAACAACCATGATATCAACAAGAATTACCTAAAGAAAACACCATCATTTTAGCCACGTTATTTAACTAAATAATTAGGTTGGTATATATAATAGATGATTAAATGTATAATAAAGTTTGTATGTCTAATTATCAAGGAAAATAAATTGATATTCTCTAAAGGTGACTGAGGATATCATAATATATATAATTACACATCAGATTTGATTAAAATGTGAATAATAGGAGGAATGAATATGGATAATATGTATACAGAAACCAATAGAAAAACAAAATATTTCCAAACATCCAGTGAAATTATTAAAAACTCACAACCTTCTCAGTTTAAGTGTAATAGATGAATGAAAAAAGATTCACATAAATTACTATTCATTAATGAAGTAATTTCAGGTATCTTGTAGTTCCATTTCATATCCAAGTGGTTCTTATTAATTTATTAAATTATTCAAGCATTTAAATTTAAAATGTTCTCTATTTCTATTCAATTATATTTTAACTCATGCATTTACAGAAAATAAACATCCCATGAACATAGAAACATAACATTGAAAATTTATTAAGTTAAAACACACATCAATTTATCATATATTTAATATGAAAATTAATGATTCAATGTTTCATTTTTAATAGTAACATATAAAACCACGTCTTGCACCATAATGTGGTATGAAGAGTTTTGAATAAAAAAATCCACTATATACTAAACCACGGTGTTGGGAAATTATGATCACTATTTTTACTTCCATGTCATGTATTATATTACAAAGACCTGTCGTTGATCACTTATATCTATAAGACATTCTTTCCTTATGATATGTAATGCGACAATGTTAAATTTCAAACATTACCCAAGACATTTCCTTCAAGTCATTTTATACAGCCAAGTTCCCCTTGAAATAATTCCCACCACCATGCCTTTAACCACAATTTGGTGGTCTGAATATAGAAAATAATTAGTTTATACCCTCCTCAACTCCTTTTAACTCATTTGAAATTAATCCAAACACCATATTTCGGCCCTTAGGCTTCAAAAATCCCAAATGGGAGAGATTCATAAATCTATGACTTTACATTAGATACCTATAAAACTCTTCTCATCCTAGATAATTTAATTAACATCTAATGAAACAAATTAGAACCGTCTAAAAAAACACTGCATGAGATTCCTTTGAAAATATTTCGGGAATAAAAAATCAATGACCACAATAGATGAAAATTAAATTTTGGCACTAATAAACAATTTAACATATACTTGTGGGATGATACATCTCAAAAAGGAGGATTTAATTTTGACACTAATAAAAATTAGGATCCAATATTCCAATCCAATACCAACAACCCAATATTTATTTAGAAGAATATTGGATACTAGGTAAATCATATAATTGATTCCACATATAATTATAGTGGAATGAAATCAACTCACCTAATACATGGAAGATCGATGTAACCAACAAAAATTCATTAATTAATCTAACTCTAGAAGACCACCTCATTCTTTTCTTCCATGAAACACTTGTTTCATCATAAACAACATTCACCTAGAACACTCAAGTAACCAAATAATATTTCTTAATAATACCCACTCACATAGAAATAAAATTCTCGAAGACAAATGTGAAATGCGTCATTGATTCCCAAGATTTCAAGCAAAGATATATAATAGACGACTAAATCATAATCCTTAAGGAGGACTCAAAATACTAATGTCGATAAACTCCATTGGTTAGGAATGATATAAACTAACTTTCCAAATCTATATAATGAGTTCAAAAATAACACAATTTATTCTTCACTTGGTATATCTCTCAAATCCATTTTATGAAAATAGTCAACAATATATGAGAAGATGAGTTTTTTTCGAACCACTTAAAGAACTCTACCTAAATCATCACATATAGGAATCTATGATTAATCTTCCACTACATATGAGACACATTATGAAGAAATAAAACATCTAAGGTGGCTCAAAAATGATTTATGGTCCTTTCTAATACAATTTTTTAACCGATCCAATTTTTTCATTAGGTTATTCTAAAAAATTTCCTCTGATTAATTTTGGTAAATAGTACAATTGGAAAGTCATCAAGGGTTCAGCCATGTTTCTACATTCGATATCCTTGAAAAAATATATATATGGTGTTTTTATAAAATATGTTATGTTAAAAAATTAAATTAAATCACAACACATAAATCATAATATCATCATATGTGGTAGTATATCTATAAGGGTAACTAATTCCCAATACAGAAATCCCTAAAGAAGATATACTCATTATATTAGTACACCCCATCATCACAAGTAAAAAACATAATAAAATTCATATTTAAAATAACCAAATATCATTGGGGTTTTTGTCTACACCATACATCATCTATCTTATCCCACCTTCTTTACTTTCACCACATGTCATCATATTTGAACACAAAAGGGATATCAACATCTTCAATACAAATATTTATTTTGGACAATATTTCCAAAGAATAATCAATGAATTATTCAATCATCCTAAATCGGTAATGTTTCCACCCAATAAATTTTATGATAAATCATTTCCATATATAAATTTTAAGATTTACATTCATTATAAAAATATTATATACTTTTTCTATCAAAATCAGAGAAATGTAATATCTAAAAAATCAGTTTTTCATGCATTATAATTCTTTATTTGGTGTCATTATGTAAAAATTATAGAATTTTTATTTGAATAAAATCACATATTATTCCATAATATCAATATTATCTTTGGCTGGATGTCTTAGTGTTTTATGAAAGCTTTTATTTTTTAATGAATAGGTTAAAATAATTTTTTTTTTGAGAAATATATTTTATTTTCATGTTTTTACAAAAAAAGCAATAATATATTATTTTTAATATTTATTTAGTTCCATTTTATTAAATATTGAATTATTGTATTTGGATATTATTTTATACTTGAATTTGTAATAAAAACATTTTCATACATAAGGATGATTTTTTTTGTAAAAACCCATTTTTGTCACAATTTGCAGGTCCAATTTGAAAATAAAATTTCTAACTTATTTTAATTGAATCACGAAAAATGGATTTCAAATCTGGAATAAGTATTTCCAAATTTGGTATATAATTCATTTTTATTTTTTTCATTATGAATAGTATCCATTATAAATTTTTGTTACCACAATAAACGTAAAATGTGTTAAATAGATTTTAAATTAATGTTTTATGGCTTGAAATTCAATCATACACTTGAATTAATTTGATTTTATGAGTCTATTTTATCCATAATTCAATAAAATTATAAAAAAATTGACCTTATTGTTCCACTTATATTTGTTTTTTAATTTTATAATATTTTAGTTACAGATAGAGTCCACATTTTCACAATCTTAATTTTTATAAATATAGTACTTTGCGACAGGGATAAAGAATCATGTTCAATTATTAGTAGGTATTTTAAATATGAATTATTTTTTTATCATTTTAAAGTATTTCAATTTTTAAGATATAATTTCTCTAAATTCTTACGCAATACTGACAAAGTGCTCGTGCAATGTAGATAAAAATCAATTAAATGATTTTGAAAACTCTAAAAGTAATATTTTATGCGTGATTTAATGTTTTTCGTGAGTTTTTTTGATAAATATAAAATATTATATATTTTTTAAAGGTTTATATTTTAATTCTATTTTTATATTGATTAATTTGAAATCAAATTAAATGAATTGTTCGAAATTGAATTAATGATATTATATAATAATCAATATTTTGTAAAATTATTTAAAATTTAAAAAATCATATATTTATCAAAGTGAATGGGATATGGTTGGAAATATTAAACATGGTAAATTTAGTTGTAATTTATCACTTAATAGTACATTTCATAATCCCTGTGAGTAAGAAATATTGATATAATTATAAGGGTCAAAAGGTTTAACACGGGGATAAAATAAATTGATTTCTGTAAAAAAATCTAAAATTTTTAAAATTTTATTGAATGACATTATATAGAAAAATACTCATCCTATATTTTAATTCTATCAATTACGAGTCATTTTTACATGAAAAAAAAATTATATTAATTGAAAACATCCAGTAATTCAATGAGTACCCCTCCACTCACTTATAAAAGGGCCCCCATTTTCCCATGTTCCTCAAAACGTTCGAGAATTGTAATTAAAAAAATACCAACCAAAATTCATTTATTACATCCTTAAACATGTATTAGTGTCCCTAGTATGATAAGAACACCAACCTGGAATGTATTTAGGTATATAACTAAAGAGGTTATTTCAAGACGATGTATAATCCGAACTGAGAATTATTTATTTATTTATTTTCAATCAATAAAAATTCATCTACAACTAGATGAAATAATGAAATGAGTATCTTCCACCTACTGATATTTTTTTGGTTAATTTAATAATATATATAATTATCATCTTCCATCAAACCAGAAATGAATCCTTAGTTGGTGGGTACGACATCCTACCACATAGTGAACCAATGTAATTCATTTATCCTCAGCACCACTCATAGTAGGTTATAATGATAGATTCAATGTATATAAATGAAAATAAATACATATTTATAATTATGAAAATATAATATATCATTTAATTTATTATATTTCCATCCATTTAAAAATGATAGTGTTGGTCATGCATATGTATAGATCACCACCTACATGAAGCGGTGTGATTCGTTTTTCATTACCACATTACATGGATATTATATTTATATATAAATATTTTTGTCTGTTTCTATTTAATTTATTTATATAATATGTATATATAATCATAATTATGAAAAGATAAAATAAAATATACATTCTTTCCATAATTTTGTTAGAAATTAAAATGCTACTCATCTGAACGTATAACCTAAATAATCCATGCTTGTTACATAATTCATTTTCAATAACGAAATTTCATAATTTGTTTCAAAATTATATTTGATATATAAAAAATAATTTTATTTCATGATGATTATTATTGAGATGATTAAATAATAATATTTTTACCACAGTCAATGAACAGATTTCATTTTGGACATATAATTGGAATATTGTAAAAACGACCGATGTGAAATTAATTGATTAGGCCATTGATTATAAAATGGTAATAAAATATAAGGAATAATAAACACGAAAATGGTTTTTAATCATGTAAATAATTATAATTATTTTCACATTTAGGAAGATGAATAGTGTAGATGATGAGTCGGGCTCGATGTTAGGAATCACTGATTCCAGGCAGTTCCCACTATATTTATTTATGGTACCGAAAACATTAAACAGTTCTCCATCCAAAGGTGAAATTATTTCCAAAGGCATTCATTTGTTGAGTTTTAGCTTACGATACATAAGAACATGCATTAGTCGAGATGATGGTAGGTCGGACTCATCACACCCTTTTATGGGGAATTAATCTTGGACCCTCTTATAAATTTGAGATTTTTTCATAAATCCTTATTAATTCACACTATATAACATAGGTTTCCCTTGGAATTTCCAATCAATTATTAAGACGTGTGGATTTTATAAGCATCTGTATGTGTTGTACGTTCATCGTTATTGGAGACATCTGTATGTATTTGAGGTTCTCCATCAATGTTATCCTCTCATATAATATTTAGAGACTCCTTTAACCATCATTTTGATGATACTATTTTTTAATACACTCAATGGGGCACTCTAAAATTTATTATCATCCAGGGAGACAAATGTTTGTTTTGATGTTGGGATCATACCCATAAATGGGCTACCTATATATCCTTTTGAATGGAATTAGAACCCTCATATTTCGGTGCAACCTAATGATACACATAGTACCATTTAAGACCATTTGCTAGGGACTTATCCATATACATTAATATCATTTTGTATGGAAATATAAGAAAAGGTTCTTAGTCAAGGTTTGGTGTGGGACTTATGCATAAGAAGCTCATGTAATTTGGAATGAATATGAGATTCCATGTAATAATAGTCCCTAATGAAAATTTGGACCAAGAAGATTAGGTTTGATTTGGAGTGGTGGGTTAGAAGCACAAAGAAGCTTCCTACATATTCCATTGGGATGGGAATGAAGTCCTACATAGTTCAGTGAGTCTCATAGGAGGTATAGTCCTTTTAGAGAAAGGAGTTTGGGATTAATTACTAAAAATGAATCATTGGGTATTATGGGGCTTATTTAATGGCTTACTGATTAGTATAACTCATGGATTAAGGGAACTGAGGTTGGATTCATGAAGAGGATATCCAATGATCATGGGCCCTGGTGAAGTCTTCCTACCTATACTAATCATGGTTGGAATCAGAGTTCTCATAGTTCATTGAGTCTAATAGGTGAGTATAGTACTTTGATTGAATTGGGTTTGGGATAAATTTCTGAAAAGGATGCCTTGGTTATTTTTGAGATTAATATGGAACAAATAAATACGGAGGATGTCAGGATTAATGGAATTGAGTTTGGATTCAAAAAAGGATTTCTAATGATCTCGGGCCCCGATGAAGTCTTCATACGTATCCCAATTATGGTGGGAATTGGAGTTCTCATTGTTCATTCAAGGAAAAGTTTTCCGATGTCGGGATCATCACAAATATCTAAGACCACATGAGTCATACATGATGTGAGAAACAAGAGTGTGTGAAAGATTCAACAAAGGCACCCACACTTTTTCTCCTCCACTAGTGGAAGAGGGCATACCTAAGGAAGCGACATCGGAAGAGGACAAGGTGACCGAGGAAAAGGTCATGGTTACTTGTCTTCCCTATATTCCCTTTACATTGGATAAGGGTCTAATGTAAAGGAAAATGAAGGTGAAGTAAGTTTAGAGGATCAATATTTTAACCTCATACTTGAAATATTAGGGTCTTACACTAGGATGGATGCTCTAAAATTGGTCCTAGTATGGAAGGGTGACTTCTCATTTTCTTTATTGAAAGGCAAGTAAGAAATGTACCTTCCCTAATAGAGACCCAATCATCAGGGTTATAAAGATTATAAATTGATGACAGAACACAAAACCTTATCCTCCAAACCATGAACATACCTATATTGTTCTTGGGAGAAGGGTCCATGTGACTGCATATATAAAACCCACACACATTCCATTAATCCTAACCCTATTGAAAAAAATGTGTGAATCATCTGACAGTGGATATAAAAACCCAAATAAGAGACAAAATTATGATCCTTTCCCAATGATTTTAGGATTAAGGAGGTTTTGGTAGAGGTTTCAACATAATCCCCTTCAGATAAGAAAGATAATGAAGGAGAAGCCTTGCAATGAATTGATTTGAAGGAGGCTTAATTAAAGTCCTTTAGACTGAATAGATTAGGTAAATCTACAAATTCTTAACAATTATATATCTGGCATGTAGGTATGGGCATGCAAGTAGGCTTGTGTGACCTAATTCTTCATTAAGTGATGAAAAATTTGGATGTTAATACTTGGGGAGACTTAACTCAAACATTCAAGAGTATTCACTGGTATTCCTAGATGTGGGGTTATCAAGTTCCTTTGAGATTAATGTGTGGAACACAAGTGTTTCTGATTCATGATGTTTGGGAGCTTTAGGCGTGCAAGTGTTATGGATTTCAAATAGTAAAGGGAATTCTATCATATGATCCTTCTTCAATTTCTCTTCTCTAGGTGTTAAAGAGATACCTTGATGATTTCCGAAGTCTTGGGCAAAGGACTAGGGTAACCAAAGGAGAAATTAGGCTTCCAGGAAATTCTCCTATACAAATGAAGGCCTTAAGGGTATATTTTTAGGGAAATAAGTAATGTTCGGAAAAATTTTGGTGGGGTGCACATGTTCGTTGCACGCTATGATTAGGCACACAAGTACCTGGCATGCCGATGACTTCTTGGCATGACTAGGGAGATCCAATTTTCATGCCTTTGAAAATTTGGGATTTCTTCATGTGGTTTATCTTATTTTATAAGACATTTCCCTTTTTGACTTTCTACACTATGTGACAGAATGAAGATTCAACATAATCCCCTCCCAAAATTGAATCTGGACTGAAAATAAGATCTTATATTGAGGTAAAGTTATTAAAAGGAAAAAAGTGGTTGATGTTGAACACAAGTGGTAGTGCGTGAGGAAATGGGTGTGAAAGGTTATAGTGTGCATGGAAATTTGAATCACTTATATATAGTGGTTTCACTTTGGCTAAATTTATAATGAATTTCTAGAAATACGGCTCTTAGTGCGCATGTAATTTCACTCAGATGATTCTATTATTCATGCTTCTTCTATATGTTTAGGATTTTTACACCCGAACTCAGGTTCCATACATGGCCACCATGTTCGGACTTGCGCGCCATAATGCTTTTGTCAATTTTTCTTAATTCCTTTGTCTAAAAACATCCAAAATTATCTTAAATTAAAGTTGAATTTTGATCTATTTTGTAGGTTCAATGGATCCCAATAGATCCAAAACTACTAAAGAATTGGGCAGTAAGGGTGTTGATGATATGATGAAGGTTTCTGTCATGATTACATTGACTTTGGTGACACTTCTCTCAAAGACATGGCAATTTATATGGGAAAATGTCACTTAAATTTTCTGAGGAGTAATTATTTTCCTCTGTATGGTTATGGCCATTAGTAGGATGTTAACATTATGGACCTGAATAACTATTTTCCACTTTCACGGTATCAATACCATACTAATTTCCCTTATACCAATGTTTCAATTGTGGGAACATATATGAATGCTAGGATTTTAGCTAATTTCTATTTCAGGCATCAAAGCCCATGTGCTACAAATTTTTAAGAACATATACCTGAGTTATAGACACATTTCTATTCATCCATATTTCGAGATTCTTAGAATGATTAATCAAAATTATGGAAGAAAATTTGGGATTTCCGCCCTGTAGGGGAGTTAAACCCACATGAATGTAGGCATATTAGGTCCACAAGACCTGTGCGAAATTTATGGATGACTTAAAAAGTGTTTGGATTTATGAGGCTATATGGGTTGGGAAAACCTATGTGAAAAGGAATGAGGATTTTGTTCCATAGCTACTAAGACTATATAGTCCAGATACGAACTCCATCTAGGGGAACATACCTCATAGTTAAGAAAAATTGTTCTTAGGAATTTAAAATTTTATTGTTGATAAAAAAGGGAAAATAGGATTTTGGTGTCTCAGGACCACAATGGGTGGTTTTTCAAAAGAAATATATTTTTAGAATAATGGTTTATCTATTATGACATATTTCATTAACATGAAAACCACTTCTACACAAATTTTTTGTATTTGGAATGGTTAAAATTTGTCATAAGGGTGGATTTCTAATATCATGCTATGCAATTTTATGTAATGCAGTGAGGAAATTATACCTTAAAGATTTATGCCATGAAGTTAGGAAATTGAGTGGCTTTAATTTACTTCTTTATCTTTGATCAACGTTTTAAGACTCTCAAATTTCTTGATAAATTTTTTGGAAACATGTTACCATGTTCATGTAAGGATTGAAAGACTTGTAAATAGTGATTTGATAATTTTTGGATCTGAAGAATGATATAGGAAAAGGGAAGACGACATTAGAGGAATGATTTTCTTAGAACTAATTTATCTTTATTTGAAAAATGAATTACGGAGGTTGTATTATATTGGGACAACTAGGGAATATACTGCATAGAAAAATTGTGGCATCATTTGACTCACATGCGCATTATATAGGAAACAGATGTAAGGCCATCTAGGGGCACATACTGCATATTCAGGAAAAGGATCTCTCAAAAAACAATTTCCATTCTATTGCTAAAAGCCAAAGAAAGCTTATAGAGATTAAAATTTTCCAAAGAAGATAGTTCAGTTTATAGAGAATTGTAATCGAGTACAAAAAGAGTATTTCTGATTAGGATTTACAATGAATTCTAGGAATATGATTTCTATAATTGTTTGACTCAAATTTATGAAGTATGGTGACTTTAGTTTTAGGTTATATGACTAGGTCCAAAATGAAAATATTAGATGACATGTGGTCAAATGACCCAAGGTTATTTCATATTTCGTTGAACACATGGAGATGGAATTGTGTAAACCATGGTCTTGAAGGCTTTTAGATCGAGAGAAATGTAAAGGCATAAATATACAAAGATGATTGTGTAAAAAATAGATTCTTTTATATTGTCAACAATATTTGAAGGTGAAAAAATAAACATTAACCAAGAAATAAGTTACCATTATTTGACAAACCTATTATGGGTGTTGTATTTTGAAGGGCAGATTGGGACATATACTACATATCCAAATAGTGGTATCTTTTGACTAACATGCTGATATATAGGATAAATATTCACGTACACCTTTGGGAACGTAATTCATAGCCAGGAAAAATAGTTTTTAGATATCAAAAACACTGTCAACAAAAACCATAAAAACATTATGAAGATCAGAAAATATTCTAGATTAAGAGTGTGAAATATGAAAGTGGGTAATGATCAATGAATAAGGGAAATATTTGAATCAATATTGGTTGTGAGTATGGAGTCCTTTACATAGATCTCACTCATATGTAAAATGGGTACATTTATTGTTTCATTGCTGGGATTTCTAAGGTGATGACCCAAAATGACGATTCCCACATAGATTGATAATTATGTATGGAAGAGAAATACAATATTTTCCCATGGCTGGGACTATGATCTAAGGACTTGTTTTCATTATGTATGTCAATGAGATAAAAATCAACCCATACATAGGTTTTTTAGTGCATTTCCTATTAATTTCATATTGATAGGACATTATTTTGGGATGTTTAGAGACATGCTACAAGGACATGAAGTGATTCTAATATGAAAAAGGAATATTGTGCCTAGACAAGGTAATTAAACCTAGGTTTCACTACATATCTCATATGGATGAGAATCAAGCCATATTTAGTTTTTTGAATATTCCCTATGTAGGTTTTGATTCAAACAGTGGGAATAAAGGGGTTTGGTATAATTGTTTGGCCCATATTAGAGATATAGGTGTCTCAATGTATTCAATTGAAATGATAATCATGCCAAATGTAGTTCTTGAATCATTCATTTTGTAACGACCCAAAAAATCCATTAATTAAAATTCCTCTTGATATTTTTAAGTGTATTATTATGGTTATGTAAAACTTATGAACTTATTTGGTTTTATGTTTTGGATTTTAAAATACTGTTACAAATTGTGACCATTGCTAATATATCCGTCGAAGAGTGA
Organism: Viscum album; assembly: GCA_963277665.1. Lineage (NCBI taxonomy): Eukaryota > Viridiplantae > Streptophyta > Magnoliopsida > Santalales > Viscaceae > Viscum > Viscum album. Next base: position 691,228,652 of record OY728161.1, on the reverse strand, counting down.
TCACATGATTATTATAAATATAAGGCTTTAACAGATCCAATTAACTCATACAAAGGAAGTGAAAGCCTCATCTAGTAGACTTTCCCTGTATGAAGCCCAATTTTTAAATCTCAGAAAGGAGGTGGTATCATTTGGCATATCTCTTGACCATGCACAAGCCGATCTTGAACTCCTTAATCTTTAGCGGAACCGACTATGGGAGAAGTTGAAGATAATTGAGATTACCACTCGGGCGATGTTATCCAAGCCACCACAAGAGTCGGTCATCATCGCACACCTTACCCTAAGTTCATACGTGAGTGTTTTAAGGGGTTATGTTAACAGACCCTATTACTATGATTATGTACATTATTCTTGTATATATAATATACATTCTTTTTATTATTGTAACTTTTGGAATCGTTTTCAAAGCACGAATAGAATTTTTTGTTAATATTCAACTAAGAAATCTATTTAGATGAATTAATGGATTTTTTAATTAAATAACATTTTAATAAAATATTACTATTATTATTAAGTTATATTTTATTAAATATAAATTATCTATAATTTTATTAATGCAGTTGTAATTTTTATTATGGTTTAAAAATTATGTTTTTCAAAACCCAAGATTTTTTTATAAATGTGAGTTTTTATTTTAAAAGTAAAAAATCGCATATTTAGAAAAATATTTAGATAAAATGATTATTATTTGTGGATTAAGTATGTTGATATTATCTTATGATGAATTTTTCATAATTTTTTGGGACAATCAAATTTTTGGGTAAAAATTAAATACCATTTAAATATATAATGTGTTTTATGACATCATAATGAACCAATAGTGTTGTAATAAATTACTATAAACATTATTTTCGGCCCATATATGTTTTAAAATTAAAATAATGTGATTTTGGTTTTGTTTGATTTATTTTACAAAGCGTTATTGGACCCTTAGGCTTATAAAACATTTTGTATTTTTAAATTGTTTACCTTGAGAGTGTGACTCAACTCTACATAAGCAACCCTATTATAATAAAAAGATCAGACATTGGCCTTGTAAAATATTTTTTTTCCACTCCCCTTTGGAAAGAACCATGGGAAAAACCATGGGTTGGTTTCTTGTTTTGATTTGTTTAATGTGAGGTGTCCCAAACCTAAATAATAATGAATTCCCTATCATTTCCAATATAGACCCACAGAAGCTCCCACTTTCTCTTCACTCAAAACCTTTGGAGTTCGACCAAATCCTACCCTACTCTCTCTATAATCCTCCCAAGGTCCCCCAAGCTCCAAATAAGACTCTCTCAAGCCTCTTCCAAGCGTGTGGGATCACATTTCCAGCTAAGGGATTTCTTTCCTTCACATTTTTGCCCAATTTTATTTAAGTTGTTATGTGCTTTTATTTTCAACTAAAAATGTTGGGGTATGATTTCTCACATATCCCATAATTCCCTATTTATTTTTGGATTATGGGAGACCCCTTTAGAAATCATTAATTCCTCCCATGTACACCTGTTACCATGCCAAAATTCCGTGAGATATTTCTCTCTCCTCTTTTACATCCAAGTAATTCTTTTGTATTATGTATCTAAATTCCATTATGTTTTTTGGGACATGGTTCTGTATGAAATCCTTACTGTACAATTCATGTACATATGATGAGACACCATTTTCTCTCTCATCATCCATTTTCATGAATCCCTATGTCACGCCGTTATGCGGCCGAAATTGCACTGTGTTTTTCCAAGCCGAGATCATTATGTAGTGAATACCATACATATGTATCTATCAAGGGTATTCCCATTGATACAAATATACATATTGAATGGTACTTTCATGTATTTATTACACATTACTTAATCATGTAATAACATATGATGTTGATTGATTCCATGTTATATGATCCTTGTGGCACACTTATGCATGAAATGAAATGTTTAAGAAGGGTGTGCTATGATAGGGCTCCATTGAATTTGGTATTGTGTAGTATTATGATACATCATGTGAAATGAGTGTTGACTCATTCTAATTCATGTTCAATGAGGGTTTACTTGTGATTCATGTGCAATGAGGGTTTTCTCATACTCAATGTGTAATGAGCCTAGGCTCATGGTAATTCTATTTTGAGTGTTGTTTCAACATTTCAATGTTATGATTATCATGATTTATCATGCATTTATGTTCATGTTTCTCTTGTTATACATTACTATGCCTATTGTCTAACTTGTATTTTATTCATCATGTTATTCCATGTTTATTCCTTTACTGGGAATTATATCTAACCCTTTTCTTATGCTTGTCCTTAGGTTATCCTATCCAATGCTATGTACGAGGGAATGTAGTGGTAATGTAAAGGATGTTTTCAAAAAATATGTTGTGTGTTTTATGATATATGACGTTATGTAATGTTCCTTAGCCCCAAAAACACTAGACCTATTTATCTTCCATGTTGTATCAAGTGATGAGTTTTTGTAATAAATCATATTTAATTTTTTAATAAAACAGTAGGGATGTTATATTTGGTATAAGAGGATAGGTTTAGTTATTTTTTGGATTATTATTATAAAACCCTAGTGAAGACATAAAGAGAAGAATAAGTATAATAAGAACATCCCTAAGTGTTGGTGAGTATTGAGTATATGGTTTATCATAAAAATATATCTCTGTCTGGATACGAGTAGGTAGAGGTGGCTCTGGAACAGATGTATCCTAGGGGTAAAACCCGAAAACACCACTTCGAGATAGACTCAAACAGGAACTGGTGCATGACAACAGGCCTTGCTTAACTCTTGGTTACTAAACTCATGGGGTATATGCTTTGGTAAATTAACAAGCTTAGTATAAACCATTATTAAGGGACTTCAAAAAAGGCCCGTAATAATATATGTTAGAAAATCATTCATGAATATCATCGGTTGAAGCATGTGGTTTCATAAGTTAAGGAAATAAAAGTTATTTGTATGGCATTAATTTTTTCCATGGATTGCCCTTTATGTGTTACCCCAAATATTCATTTTATTCTAGCCAATGGCCGGTAATAGGATGATTGAAGCTAACAACCGATGTGAAGATCAATGTGATGATTGTGCTAAAGAGATGCCAAATCTGATGGGAGTAGGAATCACAAACCTTTTCATGATTCTCTCTCAGTTAACTCATTCTTTGAATAGAAACATGGGTTAAGAGGAATGTTCAATCCCCCAACCCCATGAAAGAATATGTCACTATTGAAAACATCATGAGACCAAGGCCTCATACTTTTAAGAGATCATCAGATCCCTCAATCACCGAACAATGGATCAACTCCATTGAAAAGATCTCCTCCATCCTTCAATAAACTGAACAATAGAAGGTTCTCCTGGCATATTATCATATGGAGGGTGAAGCTGATCAATTGTGGATGTTGATAAAAAATATGATGCATAATGATGAGATAGTTGCATTGGAATGGACGGATTTACTGAAGATGTTATTAGATAAATATTTTCTATACACCCTCCGACTTAAGAATGAAAGGGACTTCCATGAACTCAAGAAAAAATATGACAAATCAGTCAGAGAGTACGAGGAAAACTTCACTAGGCTTGTACGATACACATCCACCTTTTCCGTTACCCCTGAATTTAATGTTGACCGCCTCTTGGTGGGTGAAATCTAGCGTATGGAAAGCGCTGGCATTTAGTGACTTCTGAAGATATAAAGAAATTGTTCGATGGGCGCTCAAGGTCAAAATAGAGATCAAATAATCTCAAGGCTATCATGGGGATAAGAAGAGTAAGGTGGACTTCAATGATGATAGTCTGATGGATAAATCCAACGGTGCTAAGAAGATCCATCACCCCACTTTCCAAAGGTGCGAAAAGAGGCACCCTAGAAATTTCCTAAATGGTATGAGGAAATTTTTTAGTTATGGAAGAGAAAGGAACCTAGCTGTTAACTGCCGACAAGAAAACCCCACTATTGCAACGGAGGAGAGGAACACTCCATTTGAACCTAGATGCATTGTTCATTGCTACAACTGCAAAGAACCAGGGCATCTTTCAAATCAGTGCCCTAAGAAAAGGGTTTTCAGAGGAAACAAACAACTTCCAAGGTAGCAAGGGGGAGCTTCTTCCATCACTACTGCCATAGTGAACCTTGAAAATGAAGTGGGGATAAGTACGCTAGTTATTCATTCAATAGTATAGAATGAAATTTTTGATTTAGGTTCTGCGCATTCTTTTATATCGAAAATGTTTAGTAGAACGATCCTAGGAAAACCAGAAATCATGGATATAAAGATGTCAGGGGGTACAAAAAATGGGAAAATAATTGCCTCACATAAATATAACTCCTCCCCTATCATAATCGATGGATTTTGTTTTTTGGAAAACCCACTAATACTCCCTCTGGTGGAATTTGATGTAATTCTTGGCATGGATTGTCTTTCCTTATATAGAGAAAACAAAAATTATTGTGAGAGGGAAACCAATATCCCGGTAAAGAATCGACCCATGATTCTATACAAATGAAAGATGAAGATGAATCTTTTTTAGCACCATCATCTCTAGTGTGGATATTACTGTTCTATGATCGCACATATCTAGCTCAGATAATTGAGTCTAAGGAGACAACCATCCTTGAAGACATGCCTATTGTGAAGTAATTCGCTAAAGTGTGTCCCGAGGAATTACCTAGACCTTCTCATAGAATAGATGTTGAATTCTCAATTTATCTTATACTTGGGGCGTTACCAATATCAAATACTCTGTATAGAATGGATGTTCTGGAGCTTGGGGATATGAAGAAACAACTACAGGAGAATCTTGTAAAAGGGTTTTTATGCTCCAGTGCTTCACCAAGGGGTGCACCACTCCACTTCGTTAAGAAAAAGGATGGTTCAATGCTCCATTTAAATGATTATCAATAGCTTAACAAAATCACGATAAAGAACAAGCATCCCATACCACAAACTGATGACTTCTTCGGTCAGTTGCATGAAGCACAATACATTTCCAATGTAGATTTGCAGTTTGGATATTATCATGTAAGGGTGTAGAAGGAACATATTCCCAAAACTACTTTTTTTACAAGATAAAAGCACTATGAAGTCATAGTAATGCCTTTCCGACTCAATAATGCTCTAGAAATCATCATGGACATGATGAATAGAGTCATTTGGGATTACCTAGACAAATTTTTGGTCGAAATTATAAATGATATTCTAATATAATCCAAAACCATGGAGGATCATGAAGAGAATCTAATAATTGTACTAGAGACCTTATGAAAGGAGAATCTTTATGAAAAGTACAACAAGAGTGAGTTATGGTTGAAGGAGGACTCCTTCTAGGTCCATATCATCACAAGAAATGAGATATCTATGGATCCTTCCAAAACAGATACAATTGAGGGATGGGAGGGGCCTACATCGGTAACTGATATCCATAGATTCTTGGGGTTAGTTTGATATTATATATGATTTGTGAGAAATTTCTCAAGATTGGCCAACCCTCTTACTAAGTTAACATGGAAGGGAGTAAATTTTTCTTGTAGTGATGAATGTGAAGAAATATTTATAGAGTTAGAAAAAAGGATTATCACTACGCCCATGCTCACTTTACCCACAAGTGGATTAATTTTTGTGGTATTCAGTGATGCTTAGAATAAGGGCATGAGCTGTGTGTTGATGAAAAATGAAAAATTCATTGCTTATGCTTCAAGGATATCGAATGTTCATGAGCAGAATTATCCAACACATGATTTGGAGTTGGTTGTAGTGATCTTTGCTCTAAAATTTTGGCAGCATTATCTCTTTGGGGAGAAGTGTGAAATATATATGGACTACAAAAGCCTCAATTATATATTCCCAGAGAAGGAGTTTAAGATGCGTCAACGAATATGGTTAGAGCTTATCAAAGACTATGACATCTCAATCCTTTACCACCCTAGAAAAGAGAACAAGGTGGTGCATGCTCTAAGTAGAAAGGACCCAACAATTAAATCATTGATGATAATGGAGAAGGATCCAACCTTCTTAAACTTGATGAATATGGACATGGGAATCATATAGAATGGAACATCATCAATCATTTCCCAAATGATTCCTCAATAGTCTCTTTTGGAAAGGTTAAAGGATGCTCAAAAAGATGATGTTGGAATTCAGAATAAAGTGGAAGCTATCCAAAAAAGTAAATCCTCAGAGTTTAATGTTAATGAAGAAGATTTTGTGTGATTTGGGAAAAGACTATGTCTTCCATCATGTCCGGAGCTGAAGAAGGAACTTTTTGATGATGCACATAGTTAAAATTTCTCAATTCACCTAGGAAAAACAAATATGTATCGACATCTCTGAGATAATTATTGTTGGGATAATATGATGAAGGAGATTGATGAGTATACATCAACATGCCTGGTGTGTCAGAATGTGAAGGCAGAGAGGTAGAAGTCTTAGGTGATGATACAACCACTGCCCTTACCAAAATGGAAATGGGAGAAAATCACCAGGAATTTTGTCACCGGACATCCGAAGACATCCAAAAACAACAATGCAATCCGGGTTGTTGTGGACTATCTTACAAATTATGCACAATTCATTTCAATTTGAGAGGATTTCTCATTGGATCGACTGGAATAGATATATTTTAGATATGAGGTAAGTCTACATGGGGTACCACTATTGATAGTATACGATCGAGATCCAAAAATCACATCTAAGTGTTTAAAGAGTCTTCCACATACTCTGGACACTAAGATGAACTTTAGTACGATATAACATCCTCAAACTGATGGTCAATCCAAGCAGACTATCCAAACACATGAGGACATGTTGAGTGCGTGATCAATGGACTTCAATGTAGGATGTGATCAACATCTTCATCTGGTTGAATTCTACTATAATAACAGTTTACACTCGAGCATCCGAATAGAACCTTATAAAGCCATGTGTGGGAAGAGGTGAAGAACACCAACATATTGGGACGAATTCGGTGAGCATAAGCTGCTAGGACCACAAATGGATGATGAAATAGTTGATAAGGTGAAAACCATTCAACAGAATATCCAGGCATCCCAGAGATGACAAAAGAGTTATGAAAATAACTGGTAATGAGACCTTGAGTTTAAAGTTGGAGACATGGTATTTCTATGCATATCACCATGGAATATGTTCATGAGGTTTGGAAATAAAGGGAAGTTATTTCCTAGGTACATCGGCCACTTCGAGATTCTTGATCGTATCGGGGTTGTGGCCTATCAACTAGCACTTCCGCCTACCATGGCCAAAGTACATGATGTATTTCATGTATCCCTCTTAAGTAAGTACATACTAGACCCTTCACATGTACTCTCTTTAGAGGTAGTACAACTAGAGGATGATCTTTCTTACAAGGAGAAACCAATGAAGATCTTAGATCATAGAGAAAAAGTTCTATGAAATAAGACAATGTCCCTCATCATGTTGTTATAGAGAAACCCCATGTTTGAAGAAGCGATGTGTGAATTAGAGTAAGTGATGAAGCAATGTTACCCACATTTGTTTTATAGCAGGAAAAGGAAACTTTTGAGGGTGAAATTTCATGGGGGGGGGGGGGAGATTTTAACGACCCCAAAATTTATTAATGAAAATTTCTCTTGGTCTATTTAAATGTCCTCCTATGGTTATGTAAAATGTATGAAATTATTTGGTTTTATGTTTTGTATTTTTAAATACTATTACGAATTGTGACCATTGCTAATATAGACTTTTAATTATGATCACAAGATTAGTATAAATATAGGGCTTTAACAAATCCGATTAACTCAGACAAAGGAAGTGATGGCCTCATCCAGTAGACTTTCCCCGTATGAAGCCCTTTTGTCAGATCTCAGAAAGGAGGTGGAGTCATTATTCTTCACACTTGACCAAGCCCAAGACGAGCTTGAAAATGTTAATATCGATCAGAACTGACTACGGGAGAAGTTTATGGTAATTGAGATTACCACCCGAGTGATGTTATCCGAGCCACCACAAGAGTCGGTCACCATCGCACACCTTACCCTAAGGTCATATCTGGGTGTTTTAAGGGGTTATGTAACAATACCCTAGTACTATGATTATGTACAATATTCTTGTATATATAATATACATTTTTTTATTATTGTTACTTTTTAAATAGTTTGTAATGAACTAATAGTATTTTTAGTTAATATTCAACTAAGAAACCTATTTTGATGAATTAATGTATTTTTTAATTAAATAATATTTTAAGAAATTATTATTATTATTATTAAATTACTTTTTATTAAATATAATTTATCATATAATATGATGAATGCAATTTTAATTGTTATTAAGGTTTGAAAATTGATTTTGTCAAAACCGATGATTTTTAAATAAATGTCACTTTTTATTTTAAATGTAAAAATTCACATATTTTGAAAATGATTTAGATAAATTTAATATTATATTTGGAATCAGGATGTCAAAATTATTCAATGGTGACTTTTTCATAATATTCTGAGACAGTCGAATTTTTGGGTAAAAATTAAATGTCGTTAAAATAAATAATGTGTTTTATGACATCATAATAACCCAATATTGATGTAATAAAATATGATAAACATTATTTTCTGCCAATATATGTTTTACCATTAACATGATGTTATTTTGGGTTTGTTGGATTAATTTTACAAAGCTTTAGTGGACCCTTCATGGCTTACAAAACATTTTTTCTTTTTAAGTTGTTTTCCTTGAGAGTGTGACTCACCTCCACATAAGCAACCATATATTATTAAGAATTTCGGCCATTGGATATAAATTTTATTTTTTACTACCCTTTGGAAAAATCCATGGGCAAAAACCATGGTCAGGATTTTGGTTTTGATTAGTTTAATTTGAGGTGTCCCAAACCGAAATAACAATGAATTCCCTCTCCTTTCCTATATAAACCCTACCACGCTCCCAATTACTCTTCACTCAAAGCCATTTTAGTTCAACCAAACCCTGACCTCATCTCTCTATAATCCTCCCAAGGTTCCCCAACCTCCCCTAAAGCCTCTCTCATGCCTCACCCCAGCCTTTGGGATCACACATCCAATTAAGAGATTTCTTCCTTTCTCATTTTTGTCAATTTTTTTAGTTGTTATGCCGTTTTTTTAAATTAAAAATATTGGGGGTATGATTTTTCTCCTCCACAATACATACCTATATATGTTTGCATGATGGGATACCCCTTTATCTCTCATTAATTCTTCCCATGTACACCCTTTACCATGATGAAATTCCGTGAGGGATTTCTCTCTCCTCTTTTCCATCCAAGTAATTATTTTGTATTATGCATCTAAATTCCATTACATTTGTTGGGACATGTGTCTATATAACCCCCTTATTATCTATTTAATGTTCATATTATGTGACATCATTTTCTCAATCATAAAACTTTTTCATGAATCCCTATATCAAGTCAGAATGCGGCCAAAATTGCACTGCATTTTTTCAAGCCAAGATCATTGTGTAGTGAATACCATAATCATTTATCATTCAAGCGTATTAAAATTTATTCACATATAAATATTTAATGGTACTTTCATGTATTTATTCCACATTACATAATCTATGAATTACTAATAATGTTGATTGTTTTCTGTTATATGATCCTTGTGGAACACTTATGCATGAAATAAAATGTTTAAGAAGGGTGCACCCGGATAGCCCTCCAACACATTGGGTAAAGTACAGTATCATGATACGTCATGTGAAATTTGTGTTGACTCATTCTAATTCAAGTTCAATGAGGGTTTTATCATGATTCATGTTTAATTAGGGTTTACTCATTCTCCATGTGCAATGAGCCTTGGCTCATACTAATTCCATGTTATGTGTTGTTGCCACATTTCCATGTTATGATTTTCATGCTTTATCATGCCTTTATGTTCTTGTTTCTCTTGTTATCCATTGATATTCCTATTGTATATCGTGTATTTTATTCCTAATTTTATTCCATGTCTATTCCCTTACTAGGATGTATAGCTCACCCTTTTCTTATTCATGTCCTCAGGTTATCCCACGCAATGCTAAGTACGAGGGAACGTAGTAGTCATGTAAATGATGTTTTCAATAAAAATATTGCATGTTTTATGTTCTAAGATGTTATGTAATGTTCCTAATTTCCAAAGACACTAGACCTCTCGATCTTCCATGTTGTATCAAGATAAGAGTTTACATAATAAATCATGTTTAAGTTTGTAATAAAAGTGGAGGGTTGTTATACATTTTCAATAATAATTATACTTGATGTGGGAGGAGAGGGATTTAAAACATTCTGGTAGAATGTTTAAACATAAGATAGAAAATGGTATGAAGATAATCCCATGTATCTTAAAAGAGCACTATATATAGATCTGGTTTATATACAGGGGGAGAAAAGGGTTACAAAATGTTATATGGTTGTGGTGGGGCCCATGATTGGAGATTTAGGTGACTCAACTTCTCTCATTAAAAATAATAATAAAGCCACAAATAGTTCTTGAAATGAGGCCCCTATTTAGATATGATTTAGACATAGGGAGAAATAAAACTCGTGTGCTACTAAGGAGTAGAAATGATGTCAATGATTCTTACAAATGGAAGATCTTAATGTCTAATAAAGAAGTTGTTAATCATATAGTTTAATGTAGTGAAACAAGGACGGATGATGTCATGCAGTGCAACGTTTGGGCGAAAAAGAAAAAGATACTACACATTTTATTTTCGTGTACCATAGATGTTTATGTTTGTTCTACAGTTTAAAGTCTTGTAACTAGGACTATGTGTTGTGTAGTTTAATGTCATTTAGTGAGGACATGAAGTGATGTGCAGTCACAAAAAGTAATTCTTAATGAATATTTCATTGGTTGGAGTTGTAATAAGTTTTCCATCCATTGAGATTAGGGATTAATCTACATTTTAGTAGACCTTATATATAAAATAAGTTCCTTCCCACTATGGTTAATGTTTTGGAGGATTCTTTTCTAGTATCATTGGAGTCCTGAGGACTAAACAAACCTAAAAAGGATTCCATCAAAGGATCATTTGTTGAGGATCTTCTGGTGATTTGGACAATCATAAAAAGTAAAATTGGCCACTCATCATCGGATCTGTTCTTTTTTACCTTGATCTGGTGGAATTACTCAATTTTGAAGGTATTTTGTGATTGTTGTCATCCATCACATATTATGACCATATGGATCAAAAATGGGGATAATTTCATTAATATCTTCCATTATAATTTTAATGAAATGTGAAACCACACAATGATGGGAAATACTAATGATTGTATCATCCTGATTAGAATATTATATGGTTGTGGATGAATTAAACATTGTATTAGCTTGGTCATTTTGTAATCACAATTCATAATACCATATTGGGTCTAAGAGAAATTCATCCATTAACCCTCTAATGTAATCATATAAAAGGATTAACTCTACTTTTCTGATATCATATTCCCCAATGATTTATTTAATTACAATCTATGAATCACCTTTCACTTTTAGGTGGTTCACTTGTACCTGGAGAGCCAATTCTAGGCCTACAATGATAGGATGATATTATTCTTCATTGTTGGTACAACCTTTTGACAAAAATAATAATAGGTGAACAATGCCTTATCTGGGGAGATAATTACAATTCCTAACCAAAATTTTTTGTGTTTAGGGTTTTACATTCCATACAGTCATGGAATTATAGAAGAACCATTAAATTACATTTCCCATGTTTGGGGATTATCTTGAATATAGATGACCTATTCATAATGTATTTCAATATTCAAAGAGCTATTATTTCCATATGGTTTCTCAGTAAGATAGTCTACCAAAGATTTTCCTTTTATTTCATTCTAATTCATGAATAAGATATCAAACTATTTTAAAATAACATCCCACTATACCAAATACCATATAATCATAGGATGACTATGGATACATTTGAACGGGTTATTGTGAGATACCATGTGGACCTGGTGATGTTGCAGGTAGTGGATAAATTTATGAATTTAAATGATTAATGCTAGGAAGTACTTCTCAATACTTGAAGATCAAGTCTCCATGGAAATCATATTTTGACTGAGATAATAAAGGCTATTTTCATTCCCTTTATTGTTTTTTAGGAAAGGATGGAACCCACTGATCACTCTAGAGATATCACATAGAGAATAAGTGGATTTCATTCAACAAGTGGCATAAATACTGGTTGAATCAATATATATTAATTGAGGGTATCAAATGCATATTGGAAGTGTTAATTCCATTGATAGGTGACTTTCATCTAGATTAATCTGGTGAAGGGTAAATACTACCCTAGAAATTGGAAATAAAGTTCTGAATATTGGCTATGTGTCCTTGAATTCCTCATAATTATTTCAAATTTCGAGTAGGTGACATGCAAAGGATTGTTTTTATCTTTTTAGGATCAACTTCAATGTCATGATGGTGTACTATGAAATCAAGGAATTTTCCTAAAGTTACCCCAAAAGAACATTTTAAGGGATTCATCTTTAAATTATGGTGTTGAAGTGTATTGAATATGACTTCCATATCATCCAAGTGATTAGAACAATTTCTGGATTGAATTACCAGATCATCCACATATAATTTGATAAATTTCCCAAAGAAGGGTTTGATGATATGTGCATGGAGTGGTGATACATTTCACCTGCATTCTTCAACCCAATAGAAATTAACCACAAGAAAAAACACTACATCACAGAATCTGAAGGCTGTAGACTACTCATCCTATGGGGCCATTTGGATTCGATTTTAACCAGAGTAACCATCCATAAAAAAATACCTTCATAGGCAGCTATTGTATCAATCTAATGTTCTATGATCGGAACTAGAAAGTTATCTTTGGGACAATGCTGGTTAGAATCAATGAAATCAATTCCAAATCTAAATTTCCCATTAGTTTTTTCACTAGTACAATATTGCCCAGCCATTTGAGATATTGCAGATCCTTGAAAAAGTTAGCATTGATAATCTTATAGGCTTGAGCTTCAATTTTAGAGGCATGAGTCGGTGTGTTATTTTTGCTGCCTACATGAATCCTCGATACTCTTATAGAAAACCCAAACAATGAGGGGATGCATCAAGATTACGGCCTATAATTTCAGTATAGTTCCATGAAAATATATCTTGATGTTTATTTAAAAATGATGTATACATTTATTTCTCTTTAGAAGTCATGGAATCAATAATTAGGGTGGGGAATATATCTTCTTATATACCCAACTATACTTCTCTGAGCTCATCCACAGTGGTGGAGACCCATTCCTCAAATACAGGAGGAGCATCTATGATATCTTCTTCATCTTCTTCCTTTTGTTTCTCTTGTTATGTTTCTAATTACATAGTATGTGATGAAGCAAAACATTCAAATATATGTGTGGATTCAGTATTAGAACATCCTAAATAGGAGGCAACAATTTCTGACCCTATTGATGATGAAGTGTCTTCCAAGAGAATTTAAGAGGAGATGATGAATTGTGAACCAACATCCTTATCTTCCTCTAGTATTTCGAGAAATTATTCTACCCTTATTTATAAAGAAAATACTTGCAAAAGTTTGGTGGATGAAATAAATACATCTCTATTTATGCTTTCACCACAACTTGTAAAATCAATAATTTCTCCCATGCTGTCAGGCTCGTTTTCCACAATTGAAATTATGAAGTCAATAGATGAGTACTTGGATTTGGACCTATATTTTCTACTTGATTGATAAGAAATAAATAATCTATACTCAAATGTTTTAATGGGTTATATAGGATCTATTATATTCCATTTTGAGCATTGATTATCATTACCTCTTTTGTCATGGGCCCTTTTTTCCCTTTAAGAGATAAAATTCTACCACAATATACTGATATTCTCATGTTTTTAATGGGGACTTGTCACTGTATAATCTCCCAATTTGACTATTGAAGAAATTCCAGAGATGTTGGTGATACGACAAAGGGACGGTCGATTATCGATGCTGCCAAGGACTTCCCTGATGAATGGTAAAGGATGTGTCTTGATGGACAACCATGAAATCTGAATTAGACATAAGATTCCAAAATTGAGATCATACTATAATCTCCCCAAAAGGTTCTCGTTCATTATTTTCATAACTATGTAACATAATAATGGTAAAAGATAAGTCTGATTCAGTTTGGCTTAATCAATGAAGGGTATGAATGGGAATGAGGTCGACTACTGAGCCATTATCAATGAAGGATTGTCTGATGACAATATGATTAACCCTAGAAGATAAATGCAAGGGCCTGATATGTCCATGTCCAACATCATATTTATCTTCATCCATAAAATATATGACTGCATGAAATTCTGCATGATCATTCTCTATATAATAAATCTCATCTGCAGCAACCCTGGTTACAAACTATTGAGGACATGACGAAGCCTCAATAAGTTATTCTCGAAGAACTTTAGAATGATTTATTGCATCCAAGATTGACAACATGGCCGATAATTGGTATAGCTATTACAAAACATTGTACTTTTTGTCCACAGATGTAACGCCCCGACCCCAGCTACCTAGAGTCGGTGCATTATTACGTAACATTGGAATGATCGCAAAAGATCAAGTCTCGAAAAACCAATTAGTTTAGTAGCCTTGGAAACACTAGATACATTCATAAATGTTACATTACATCATAAAGTAAAAATCTACAATAAAATGGTCTCTATAGTCCACACTCATATCCACTTTAGACTATCCCTGCAGTTCAGTCATAAAATATTTCTTCACATCCTAGGAAAAATAAAACATAGAAAGGGGTGAGCTCAGATGATCAGTAAGGATAACAATATAACAGAAGCTTTCATAAATAAACACAAACATTTAAGGCAATGTATAACTAAACAAAAGCCTTTTAAACTTGAACATCATCATAATATGGAAAAAGTAGAATGCAATAATGCCATTTACTTATTTACATGGATATTCTACTAGTCGAATAATCAGATGCAATATCAATAACCACTTTCATAATGATGGAATGCATAATTCCAGACTATCATAACCACGTAGCCAAGGCCTCGTGCCAAGACTACAAATAACATTTTGTCAAGGCCTCATACCAAGACACTATTTTGTCTCATGATACCTACCGTTGCATCGAGGAGCTAGAGCGGGCTCCACCCGTCACTTATTAAGTCTAATGCATTCCTCATATGAACAAGTTTAAACATATCCAAAACCATAACATAATCGTATCACATAAAACATGCATAAAGGAAATATAAAATTTCCACATTTCAATCACAAGATATCAATACAACACATTGATATAATAAAAACATTATCAAAACCATTTTCAATACCAAAATAAATGAAAATTAAAACATGGTATTTAGTTTTCATTTAAAAAAATTATGGCTTCTATAGGAAGCTGAAATTCATATATTGGTAACGACGGTGGAGAAGTCATTTTTACCTCATACGTACGACAAGAAAAAAATTCCTTTTTTCATTTAGTAAAATGCTTCATATAAAAATATTCCTTTTATATAAACGTAAAGGTAAAAGGGTTTTATACACCATATAAAAGAAATTTGTGTATAAAACAAAATATGCCTCAATGAATGGAGATTGAGACGAAGTCCCTTAAAAATATCATTTTTTTAAATAAAATAGATCTATTGTGTGTATTCACTATATTTAGACATAAAGAAAGTATAAATAAAAGATAGGACATAATAATATCATGACATAATTTTAAAGTAGGAGATTAACCCAAAGGATGGAAATTGGGTTAAGAAGTTCCCTTACCTCGTGTCCGACATGACTCGATCATTCTTTAACCTCCTGAATAATAAACTAGATTAAATTTCTACTTTCATAAGAACCTATTTCAAGTTAATTATTCCTTTTATATCACTTATTACCATTATATGAACATTATTTAATTATTTATGTTAATAACGGTCATTTTGTCGATCATTGGTACTTGAGTAAAAAATAAACTTATTATAATTACAAGTTTTTCATGTGGTAAAATATACATTATATCCAGAATTATATTCATGATGTAGACATCATATATACCATATATATCCATTATATACCTTCATTCATAATATTACGTAACATTTAGAGGTAAGAAATGAAATGCACTGTTCATGGAGACGGTAAGCCGTACATACGCATGAACGCTACTTTCATTTCTATTTCATATTTAATGGAATGAAATCATAATTATATAAATGTGTATTATAATTAAAATATAATATCATATATAATATCATTTACTCCATCCTTTATACGTCCTACATATGGCATTAACGATTCAAATCACTTTGAGGGGGCAGTATTCCGCACTTCCTAAAATGAAATTATCTCATTTACCCATAATGGAAATAATAAAGGTATTCCTCAAATGAGAAATACAGAAGCCTAAGGAAAACATAAACATAATATATATATCATATATGAAAATAGTTTCATCATAATGGCCACCATGAGATGTGTTAAAAGAAGATTGAACTATCATCGTTTCGTGAGGCAGTAATTCGCCACCCACAGAAACAATATTTTCATTAACCATTAGATGAAGGTATGTGTAAGTGTAAATAAAATCCTTCTCATGAAAAAATCCTAGTATATTGTAGATATTTGTGTTGTTACAAAATAAAGAAATAAAAAAGAGTTTAAGGGGTTGGAGAATCAAAATAAAACAAAAGAATATAAGAGAAGACATTACCTTAAAATCGGGAAACTCTTTTTGATTTGAGCCAAACGCTTCCTTTGGAAGACTTCTTCCAAAATTGGGGATTCTATGAGTAAGATAAGGAAGTTGAGAGAGTATTTAGGCAGAGGTTGGCTGATCCAAATGGATTTTATGGTGTGAATAAGGTGGTAGAGGTTGGGGCCTTTTATAAGAGGAGAGGAGGGGCACTCTTGGAAAGTCATGAAATGTTACATTATTATGAAATTATTTTCAGATTTTAAAGGTCCCACAATGATATATTTGGAGGATAAGGTGATAAGGGTTCTAAATATACTCATATAATAGGTTTTTGACAAGTGTAAGTCTTAGATTTTATATTATCTTTTCATTTTTTTTAAATCCTTAATTAATGAGGTAATCACTGCATCATCATGGTGTCATAATAAAATTTAATTTATTTAATGTCTAAAAATTATAAAAAAATATCATGATGTATTAAATCCATTTACCTTTCCAATGAATATTTATAGTCGAAAACTTAACTTTTATAACCCCATGGAATAATTGTTTTAGTAAAACAACACATGTTTGTGACAATTTTATTTTTACATTAAATAAAAAGTTGGTAATGTCATTTTCTTACCCAAGTGGATCTATGGGGTCCCCAAGTTGACCCATGGATTTTCCTGGTCGACCATGAATCATCCAATAAGTGTAGGACAAGTGTAAAAGTAATTTTATATTATTATAACATTATATTTACCTTAAATTACACTAATTACCTTTAATCGCAATTAATGGAACATAAAAGTTAGTATTCACCAAAAATTATTTTAATCCGATTGAACCAAATTTTAATTCCTAATTAAATCCATGTATGTCGGATTTTTAAAAATCAATTCACATAAGTGGTAATGTTTCATTTAAACAAAAAATTAGTTTTTTAACTACCACTTAGTGGTTTCACTATTCATCAAAAATTGATGTTTTTCAGAAAAATACCAAAAATTTACCCTAAGATATATTTTATATTCCTAATCCAAAAATGATGTCTATTTTAAAATATTAAAAACATATAAGTTGAATTAATTAATTTAATAATTAATTCCCGATGTCACAACAAATAGCGTGTTTTTAAGAAACAATATATATCAAAAGATTAACAATTGTTTATGTCCAATTTCAAAGTGAAATTAATTCTAATGTCCACCATTGGATAAAATGGTAAACTTATATTCTAATTATACTTTAAAACCACTCAATAGTATAATTTATCACAATATATTATTTTTATTAAAAATGTTGTTTTTAAGTATTTTTCACTATTCATCGAAAATTGGAAGTTCTCAAAAAATTAAAAAAAATCAACATTGGATAATTTCGATATTCTGAATATAAAAATGAAGTCCATTTTGAAATAAAAAATTTATATAATTTCAAAAAAATGGTATTACTATTCATTACCGCTATTTTGATTCGTCACGGTGTGTTAGAATCTCGAACTTGCGTAAAATGCAAGCTGTTGTATTATTGAAAGAGAAGCACATCATGGAAGCTTAGTGTGTTACATTCTCCCCTCCTTCAATAAATTGCATCCTCGCAATTTGAAAATGTTTTCGAAAATAAAAGGTTGAAAATAGAAAATACCTTTGTAGAAAACCCACATCAGAAATAGGGTTAATAAAAATATAACTTTAAAAGAAAGAAAGATAAGTTAAAATGTCACCCGAGATATCCCATACTGGGATTATATGAAAACATGGATATGGAGGAGAAAAAACCATCATGGTTTGGTGGAGAGTTGTAGAAAGTAGGATTAGGAGAACGTTAACTACAATAAAATCAAAAACCTGTGATTGGTTAAACGGTCTTTGATTTCCCAGTAGGAAAAGTTAACCGACAATGTTTTTTTTTGTTTTAAGTTACCTTTCATAAAGTTGAAGAATTTATTTTTGATATTTACTAAGAACGTAAGGAAATATACTTACTTTTCATGTAGACATTCATTCCTTACTAAAATTTTACCACAAACCCATATTTCACTCCAAAAGGTAATAAAACTCAAAAATATTCTATTAATCCTAACCGTATAGGGTTCCAAAAATAAATTTTATAATTCCTCTATCAGAACTAAAAAAACTACATTATACACTCCAGGGACTTCACATAGTCCAGTGGTAGGCGATAAATCCCAATCGCACTATGGTTGTGGGTTCGATTCCCACCACTTTGTCCGACGCGACGGGTTGTCACACGGTCTGCATGTTTTCCTTTTTATAAATATCCAAAAATAACCTTAACAATAGTGTCAAATGTAAAATATAATCCATTCCAACCATTATAGTTATCCAAAATACCTCTGTCCAGAATTTCTCTAAAAGGTCTCTAAATTCCAAAATCAATTGTAACATTAGATTCTCCAAACAAAGTAATGTTTCTCTTATTGTCACATACTAAAAATATGATTACCTTCATCATATTAAAACCTTAATGAAAACAAAAAGTACTGCAGTACAATCCTTATATGTCACATTATTCATATAACCAGTACATTGTTGATACGAAACTCAAATGATATAATTATTTAATAACAATATAAGAACTCTAATCATTCCCCCTCTTCTGTGGTAGTATCATAACTTGATTATTATCCAAGAGCATCATTTGGGGAATACTCTGATGATTTGGACATTGGTTTGCGTAGTGTCCCCACTCCTTGCAGATGAAGCATTGAACATTTGAAACATTTTTTCCTACCCTTGCAGTCACACACTTTGTGTCCTTTTTATCAACACTTATAACAAACTACCATTCCCTTCAGGCAAGTTCCAAGGTGTTTCTTCCCACAGTTATCACATATTTCGGAAAATTCTTCTTTTCCCTCTTCTGTTTATCCATCTTTCTCTCTTCCATCCTTTTCTTTTCTTGCTTACCTTCAAATCCATAGGACTCGGAGAATTCTTTTATTATCTTATTAACACACAATAAAATTTCTTCATATGTTGAGAACACGTGGGAGACCATTTACCTTCTAAATTTCGGCTTAATACCCTGAAATATATCATCCTTCTTACTCTTTGGATTATACGTATTGCTGGAGTTCACATTCCTTCTACTGGGTGCCATTTCAATACAATGGAAGAAACTAGATCAGTTTATGAATCAAAATACATAATTCCATACTTGTAAAACACTTAACATAAATAGAACAATTTATGGATATAATCCATAATCATAAAAATGTTTTCTTTGAGGAAGTATATACTCATAAAACCTTTAAAATGGGTTATAAAAAAAATGAGAATTATCCTAAGCTTATCCCTCGGAAGTGTCGTAACCAAGAGTGCAACAAGGCCTGTTTTCATGCACCAGTTCCCATTCGAGTCTAGCTCAAAGTGGTGTTTTCGGGTTTTACCCCTAGGTACATCTGTTCCAGAGCCGCCTCTACCTGCTTGTATGCAGACATGGATGTATTTCTCGGAAAACTCACAAAATCTCTATAATACCAAAATTCTAGGAAGTTCTTCTATACTAATCCTCAAAGTCTATCATAGGGCTATGTGCTCTAATCAGAGTTTTTATAAATCTAGCTTCAAATGTTAGTACAAAACTTCCTCTGATACCAACTGTAACGCCCGAACCCAGTTACCTAGTGTCGGTGCATTATTACGTAACATTGGCATGATAACAAAAGATCAATTCTCGAAAGACCAATTAGTTTAGTTGCCTTGGAAACACTAGACACATTAATAAATGTTACATTACATCATTAAGTGAAAATATACAATAACATGGTCTCCATAGTCTTCACTCATATCCCCTTCAGACTATCCCAGTAGGTCAGTCATAAAATATTTCTTCACATCCTGGGAAAAATAAAAATAGAAAGGGGCGAGCTCAGATGCTCAGTAAGGATAACAATATAACAGAAGCTTTCATAAATAAACATAAACATTTAAGGAAATCTATAACTAAAAAAGACTTTTAAACTTGAACTTCAGCCTAATATGGAAAAAGTAGTATGCAATAATGCCATTTACTTATTCACATTGATATTCTACTGGTCGACACATGCAATATCAATAACCACATTCATAATGACAGAATGTATAATTCCATACTATCATAACCATGTAGCCAAGGCCTCATGCCATGACTACAAATAATATTTTGTCAAGGCCTCGTGACAAGACACTAGTTTGTCTCATGAGACCTACCGATGCATCGAGGAGCTATAGCGGGATCCACCTGTCACTTATTAAGTCCAATGCATTCCTCATATGAACAGGTTTAAACATATCATAAATCATAACATAATCATATCACATAAAACATGGATAAATGAAACATAAAATTTCCACATTTCAATCACAAGATATCAATAAAACACTTTAATATAATAAAAATAATTATCAAAAACATTTTCAATACCAATGTAAAAGAAAATTAAAACTTGGTATTTATTTTTCACTTAAAAAAATTATGGCTTATAGAGGAAGCCAAAAATAAAATAATGGTCACGAAGACAGAGAAGTCATTGTTGCCACATACGTACGACAAGAAAAAAATTCCTTTTTGTCGTTTAGTAAAATGATTCATATAAAAATATTCCTTTTGAAAAATCATAAAATTCAAAGGGGTTTATACACCGTATAAAATAAATTTGTTTATAAAAAAAATAGTCCACAATGAATGGAGATTGAGACGACGTCCATTAAAAATATCATTTTTTTAAATAAAATAGATCTACTATGTGTATTCATTATACGTACACATAAAGAAAGCATAAATACATGATAGGACATAATAATATCATGACATAATTTTAAAGTAGGAGATTAACCCAAAAAATGGAAATTTGGTTAAGAAGTTCCCTTACCTCATGTCCGACTTGACTCGATCGTTCTTTAACCTCCTGAATAATAAACTAGAGTTAATTTATACTTTTATAAGAAGCTTTTTCAAGTTCATTATTCCTTTTATATCACTTATTACCATGTTATGAACATTATGTAATTATTTATTTTAATAACGGTCATTTTGTCGATCTTTGGTACTTGAGTCAAAAATAAACTTCTTATAAGTACAAGTTGTTCATGAGTTAAAATATCCATTATATCCAGAATTATATTCATGATGTATATATCATATATATAATATATATCCTGTATATACAGTCATTCATAATATTACGTAACATTTAGAGTTAAGAAATGAAATGCACCGTCCATGGAGACGGTAAGACGTACGTACACATGAACACTACTTTTATTTCTATTTCATATTTAATGGAATGAAATCATAATGATATAAAGGTTTATTATAATTCCAGTATAATATCATATATAATATCATTTAATCCATCCTTTATACGTCCCACATATGGCATTAACGATTCAAATTAGTTTGAGGGGGCGGTAGTCCGCACTTCCTAAAATGAAATTATCACGTTTACCCATAATAGAAATCATAAAGTTATTACATAAATGAGAAATAAAGAAGATTAAGGAAAACATAAACATAATATATATATCATATATGAAAATAGTGTCATCATAATGGCCACCGAGAGAGGTGTTAAAAGAAGATTGAACAATCATCGTTTCGTGAGGCAGTAATTTTCCACCCACAGAAATAGTATGTTCATTAAACATTAGATGAAGGTATGTGTAAGTGTAAATAAAATAGTTCTCATGAAAACTTCCTAGTATATTTTTTATACTCGTTCTGTTATGAAATAAAGGAATAAAAAAGAGTTTAAGGGGTTGGAGAAGCAAAATAAAACAAAAGAACATAAGAGAAGACATTACCTTAAAATCGAGTAACTCTTTTTCATTTGAGTCAAAGGCTTCCTTGGGAAGACTTCTGCTCAATGTGAGGCTTCTAGGAGTAAGATAGTGAAGTTGATAGAGTATTTGGGAAGAGGTTAGCCGAGCCAAATGGCTTTGATGGTGTGAATAATGTGGTAGAGGTGGGGGCCTTTTTATAAGAGGAGAGGAGGGGCACTCTTAGAATGTCATGAAATGTTATATTATTATGAAACGGTTTTTGGATTTTAAAGGTCCAAAAATAATATATTTGGAGGATAAGGTGATAAGGGTTCTAAATCTACTTATCCAATAGGTTTTTGACAGGTGTAAGTCTTATATTTTATATTATCTTTTCATTTTATTTAAATAGTTAATTAATGAGGTAATCGATGCATCATCATGGTGTCATAAAAAATTTAATTTATTTAATGTCTAAATATTATAAAAAAAATATCATGATGTAGTAAATATTTTTATATTTCCAATGAATATTTATAGTTGAAAAGATAGCTTATATAACCCCATGTAATAATTGTTTTAGTAAAACAACACATGTTTGTGACAATTTTATTTTTAATTTAAATAAAAAGTTATTAATGTCATTTTCATACCCATGTGGCTCTATAGGGTCCCCAAGTTGACCCAAGGATTGTCTTGGTCGGCCATGAATCATCCAATAATTGTAGGACAAGTTTAAAGGTAATTTCTTATTATTATAACATTATATTTACCTTAAATTACACTAATTACCTTTAATCACGATTAATAGAACTTTAATGTTACTATTCCCGAAAAATTATTTTAATCCCATTGAACCAAATTTTACTTCCTAATGACAAACATGAATGTCAGATTTTCGAAATTCAATTCACAGAAGTGGTAATGTTTCATTTAAATGAAAAATTAGTTTTTTAACTACCACTTAGTGGTTTCACTATTCATCCAAAATTGAAGTTTTTCAGAAAAATACCAAAAATTCACCATAACATATATTTGATATTACTAATTAAAAAACGATGTCTATTTTAAAATATTCAAAAAATATTAGTTGAATTAATTAATTTAACAATTAATTCCCGCTATCACAACAAACAGTGTGTTTTTAAGAAACAATATATATCAAAAGATTGACAAATGTTTATGTCCAATTTCAAAGTGAAATTAATTCTAATGTCCACCATAGGATAAAATAGTAAAATTATATTCTAATTATAATTTAAAATCACTAAATAGTATAATTTATCACTATTAATTATTTTTATTAAAAATGTTGTTGTTGGTCGGAGTGGTTTACTCAAGAGGGGGGTGAATTGAGTACCAATGAAAATTTCTATATTTAAAAGCAGTGTCTTAAAGACCCCCAAATAAAATAATAAATTAAACTGTAGTGAATTTATATTAATGTAGAGATTCTGTTAGGTTCTCAAGGGATTGATTAATTCCCAGTTAATCAACACAGGCGTGTGTGATTATCTTTTGAAACTAACTTACTAATCTACACTTAACATAAACACTTGCTAATTTAATTATCAAAGTAACTTTAAAAACAGTATTGGTTTTAAAGTGATTAGCAGCGGAATAAAACATTGAAATAGATTGCACACCAATGTAACCAAGAGGTTCAGTCTCAAGCCGAGACTTAGTCCTCTCAAAAGTTTATATATAAAAATGATCCACACCCTGGATCGGGGTTCAACAGTTTACAACTGTCCAGGTCCAAGACCTCTACCACTGTTCTTCATGGGAAACAGTACAACAACAACCAGCTGTCCAGGTCACACACGACCTCTACCACAGTTCTTCGTGGGAAAGAATGAATGAAAGAGTTTTGTAAGGATTTACAGATCCTTCAGTTTGAGTACAGGAGACAGTGTATGTGTTAGATATGGCAGATAACACACACTGCTCGAAATGAATGGTAATAAATCACAGAACAAGAGATGTAGAGTTTAGAGATGGTTATGGTGATTTCAGTATAGCTCTGGACTCCTTTGGATTCGATTAGAAGTGAGTCTGAGTCCTCTTCTTGTTTCTGTTGAGAAACAGAGTGTCGTATGCTCCAGGTTCACAGGTGGTGAGAATGTAGTCGATGAAGTTCTTCTTGTATGCACAGAACACTCCTCGAGTATGCTTGATTGTCTATGAGCTTCTCTGTGTTCCTCTTGTGCTTGTGTCGCTTTTGGTATAATGGATGCACCACACTTTTCTGGTTCGCTTCTTGTTTTCATCACACGTTCGCATGTTTCTGGTATGTAGTCTTCTCGTATTTATCTCCCATCAGGGGACATAAGAGATTTCTTTTCAGCAGGTACGAGGTATGGGTTCCTGACATCCGACAACCTTTATCAGATATTTGACAAATCATTAAAATGTATGATATGACCGTTAGATAGATTAAATATAGGAAATAAAGAAATTCAAATAGTGAGTTGAGTGATCGGTAGGTAATCAGCATCGGTAGCTTGAACATCGGTGGCTCTATGCGTCGGTTGGTACATGCATCGGTAGCTCCATGCGTCGGTAGGTACATGCATCAGTAGCTCCATGCGTCGGTAGGTACATGCATCGGTAGCTCCATGCGTCGGTAGGTACATGCATCGGTAGCTCCATGTATCGGTGGCTGTGAGTCTATCGGTAGCTTCGTGTATCGGTGGCTGTGAGTCTATCGGTAGCTTCGTGTATCGGTGGCTGTGAGTCTATCGGTAGCTTCGTCCATCAGTGACTTATTCCATCGGTAGCTATTTATACTTACACCGGTAGCTCTACGTTTGTATCGGTAGCTGTATTTATAAGTACATCGGTAACTCTGTGTTAAGTCTATCGGTAGCTGTCTGTCGGTAGACTAAGTCTATCGGTAGACTGGTTACCGGTAGCTCTTTATCAGTAGCTATAGGCAGATTACTTATCTGTTTTATGCAGAACACATCCGATTGTGTTAGAATCAATTTATAACTTGTATGAACATGGATAAATGATGATTAACATATTCCAAAGACTATTTTAAAAGGGTGTTATTGGTTTGATCACAGATTGGAAAGAATTAAAGTATAGATCAACAATACTTAACAATATCATAGAGAATGAAGACATAATTGGGATTTTCAATACATGATTGAGATTATCAAAACAGGCGAGGTCAACAATCTCCCCCTTTTTGATAATCACAATTTATGATATTGGCATTTAACATAGTGAAAATATAATAGTAAAGAGTATAATATTGAATTCAATTTTCTCAGAGAAAACAACATCATAGATAATAGAAATAGTATGATATAGACATAAGTTATCAGAGGTAAAAATAATAAGGTACTATATAGACATAAGGTATCAGAGATAAAAATGGAAACAAAACAAAGGATAATGTGTTTCCCCTTATACCTTATTTTTCTCCATTGAAAATATTTCTCATTTTGTTCTCCTCCTTATTCTCGCATAAAAAGTTTCTCCCCCTCTCTTATTGTTCTCCCCCTTTGTGATAATCAAAAAGTGGGAAAGCATATATATATATAGATATATAGGAGAGAAATAAAACAAAGAGAAGTAAAAAGTGGTCTGTATTATAGTTAGTCAAAAAGTACAACAAAAACAGATTACAAAGGAATTCCTATCAAAAAGCTTGGCCACTGGTTCACTCCGCATCTGCAATGTGAGATTTTCCTTTGAGATCAGAAGGATGCTCGGGTGGTGAGGATTCAGGTGAAGGTTTGGGAATGCCAGAAAAGATCAAAGGAGGCTGGGCCACTGACACAGAGTCAGGCTTGTAGGTTGAAGATTTTTGGGTGATCATCGGTTTGAGGCTTTGAATGGCTTGAACAGGAGTCAGCTGGACTGAGGAAGCAGCTAAGGCAGAAGCAGGCAAAGCAGGAGGGATGATGACTGGTCTAGCATCAACATGCAAGAAGGGCAGCAGCAGATTTCTAAAATCCATAATAATCCCTCCTCCTCTTTCCATAGCAGAGATGAAATCATCTTTGTTCTCCATGAATTTATCTAGGGCAGGAGTCAGTTCTCTCAGCTTGCTCACTTGTTCTTTGAAAGCTTGAGTGACTGGAGGGAGCTTCATGTGTTCCAACATTAGCTTGAAGTGGTGTTCGAGTTGATTCTTGGTGAAAATTTTGGAAAAGTAGTAGTCCACTTTGCTTTTTATGGCTTCTTGAGAGGCAGAGGCTTCTCTCATAAAATCTTGAACTATCTTCATGATTTCTCTGGAAGAATCCCTTGTAGAAAGCACCACTCGGCTTAACTCTGATGAGTCCCCAGAACCACTGGTAGGAATAGAACCAATCTCCTCCTTCAATATTGCTCGAACTGAGTTCATATCAACTGATGGTTTGGATGTGAGAGGTCCAAGAGAGAAAGAAACAGTTTCTTTAAAACTCTTTGACAAACCACTGATTAGGCTTTGAACTTGAGAGTCTTGTAATTGAACATGATCCTTCACTGAGGTTTTGAAACTTTCAAACACTGAGACAAACTGGCTGACTACACTCTTCACATAGGCTAGGTCCTTGTCAGCTTGAGACTTGGAGCTCATATAGGAATCCAAAGCAACCACTGATGTCTTGAGAGATTCCAGATCAGCTTCGATTCTTGAAGACTGAGTCTGGTATTCTTTCACTTCTTCCATAAGCTCAGACATAAAGGAAGATAAATTACAAGCCAGAGATAGCTCGAAGGATCTCTCTAGCACTTTCATTTCTTCATAAAAGCTTTCCTTCATCTCAGCAACTGAAGCACTGAATGATTCTTTTATCTCATCCTTCATGGATTAAAGATCTGATTTGGAGACAAAATCACTTGAGACAACTGCAGCAGATCCCCTTGCTGAGGCCAAATTAGCTACAGAAGTAGTCATTATTGAATTGATTGAGGATGCAAGAGAGGTTTCCATTAGCTTCACTTCTTCAACAAAACTGGATTTGAGGTCCTCTTTCAGCTTAGTCAAATCATGAAATCTGACTACATCGTCTGGCAACAACTCAGCAGCAAGATCATAATTGGTCTTTGGTCTATCCACAGACATCTCATTGTAAGAATCTGGATAATCCAATCCACAGACTATAAACCCTGGGTCTTCTACCCAGTCTCTAAGCTCAACAGCTACTGTAACATTCCCAAGCACAGACTGATGCTCCCCCTCAATGGGTGCATTCTCATGTATCACAACAGCCTTTTCTGCTGGTCGTTCTTCATCAGAATCTTCTACCACAAGTTCTACAGGTGCAGCATTTAGAAGATCTTCTGATACAGGTACAGCTTCTTCTCTATCTCTTTCTTCTTCAGCAGCAGGTATAGCTGAGTTTCCAATTAAGGGACTCATACTTAACCTACCAGAAGCAGGCGATTCAACTGCATTCTCCTTTTCCTCTTCTTCTTGGTGAGGTACAGACTGGTCTTCCTCATAAGTAGGCAAAACTTCCTCTACTTTTCCTTTCCTAGAATAAACCAGTTCTGCAACAGGACTTGGGGGCAAGTCTGGATCTCCTCCAACATCCATAGGAGTTTCTTCTTCTTCTTCTTCTATCTCATCACTATAAGCAGGTTCCTCTTCATCAGGTCTTAGACTCGGATCTCTCATATCCTTTGGTCTTGAGGGATAATCCACAGGATTAAACCTATCATAGATTTTCTGATCATCACTGACCCATTCTCCCTTCCATGGGTTCCAGTTAATTTTCATATACTTGCAAACAGTCGAGGTGATGCAGAAATTGTTCTTGACTACAACTGTCTCATCCGGAGACTCAGCTATTTCTTTCACTTTTATCATCACTGAAATCAGCTTGGCAAAGAACAAAGCATTGGTCTTTGACTTTGGTCGAATCATGTCTTCCATTTGAAGCATCAACAATCTGCACAGATTGACTTTTACACCATGTCTTAGCAAATGAAGAAGATAGATATCTTGATATCTCAGATTTGCAAAATCTCCTCTCCTCGGTATCAACACATGCTGAACAAATTTGAAAAGCAGTCGATTCTCTCCATCCATTTAAGCAGCTACCACTTGTCTTTGATTTCCATTACCAGTCAGCTCTTGTAAGGTAGTCTCATAATCAAAAATGTCACTACTAGGTGGCATTGCTCTTGATACATACCCAGAGACACCTTCATGTGGTACTTTTAAACTCTCAGCCCACTCTACTGAAGAAAAAGACATCTCTTTTCCATTTACAAAAGAGCTTACCCGATTCTCATTCTCAGACTTCTCAAAGGTTACAAACTCATAGAACTGCTTTACCAACTTCGGGTAGTATGGGCCATTGTTATTTGAGAAACAATCCACCCATTTTTGGTCTTCCAGAATCTCGAGCACTAAGGATTTGCTAGGCAGTAGCCATTCCACGCACAGTTCCTTCTCGATTACTATATCTCTATTCTGCAAGTGAGGATTCACTGGTCGCCTTCCCGATCTAGTTTTGACTTCACTAACACTGGCTTTATGCTGTGTCTTCTGCTTCTTTGCATTTGGTTCTGCACTTTCATCTCTGATGATAGGAAGCTTGGTTTTTGCCATCGCGGGTTTAGGGTTCTTGGTCGATTTGGGTGCTAAGGTTCGAAGGTGAGAGATTTTGAGCTCGGTGAGGTAAGAAGTGGCTTAGACTTAGTTTTATCCTATAGGAATTCCAAATAAACGATTAAAATAGAGTAATAAAGTAAAATAAAACGATTCGTATTCTTGGCGGCAGACAGAAGTTTTAAACTTTGCATCGGTGTGAGTTAATCATCGGTGAGAAAAACAAATCGGTGAGAGTTGTACATCGGTGAGAATTTCTACGTCGGTGAGAAACTTACATCGGTGAGCATTTTCACATTAGTGAGAATTTCACATCAGTGAGAATTTTCACATCGGTGAGAATTTCACATCAGTGAGAATTTCACATCGGTGAGAATTTCACATCAGTGAGAATTTTCACACCGGTTGTGATTAAACATTCCCAGTTCATGTCTTATGAAACTTAGCCTATCCAAACTTAAAGGTTTAGTGAAAATATCAGCCAATTGATGTTCAGTGCCAATAAATTCAAGAGAAATATCACCTTTTTGATAGTGATCTCTTAGGAAATGGTGTCTTACATCTATGTGTTTGGTTCTAGAGTGAGATACAGGATTCTTAGAGATGTTTATTGCACTGGTGTTATCACAGTTGATTGAAACATGTTTAAAAACATATCCATAGTCCAAAAGAGTGTGTTTCATCCACAGAATTTGTGCACAGCAACTACCAGCAGCTATATATTCTGCTTCAGCAGTAGATAATGCAACCGAGTTCTGTTTCTTACTACACCAAGAAACTAAGGATTTTCCAAGAAAATGACATGTTCCTGATGTGCTTTTTCTATCTAACTTACAACCAGCAAAGTCAGCATCTGAATAACTCATTAACTCAAAGGATTGTCCTTTTGGGTAAAACAAACCTAAGTTAACCATGTGTTTGAGATATTTAAAAATTCTTTTAACAGCAAGGAAATGAGATTCTTTTGGGTTAGCTTGAAATCTAGCACACATACACACACTAAACATAATATCAGGTCGACTATCAGTAAGATAAAGTAAACTACCAATCATACCTCTGTAATTTGTTTGATCAACTGGTTTCCCAGTTTCATCTGCATCCAATTTACAGGTAGTACTCATAGGCGTTTCACTTTCCTTGATACTATTCAGACCAAAACGTTTTAAAAGATCCTTTGTATATTTACTTTGATTCAAAATAATACCATTTTCATTTTGAAATACTTGAAATCCAAGAAAGTACTTAAGCTCTCCCATTAAGCTCATTTCAAATTCATTTTGCATACTTTTTGAAAAATCAGTACATAAAGAGTGTTTAGAAGATCCAAAAATAATATCATCAACATATATTTGTACAACTAAAACATCTTTAGAAATTCTTTTAATAAAAAGAGTTGGATCAGCAATCCCTTTGGTAAAACCTTTTGAAATAAGGAAATTGCTAAGTCTATCATACCAAGCTCTTGGAGCTTGTTTTAAACCATACAAAGCTTTAGAAAGTTTAAAAACTTGATTTGGAAAATGGGGGTTAGCAAATCCAGGTGGTTGTTCTACAAAAACATCTTCAATTATAAAACCATTTAGAAATGCACTTTTTACATCCATTTGATATAACTTGAAATCCAGATGTGCAGCATATGCAAGTAAGATCCTAATGGCTTCTAGTCTAGCTACAGGTGCAAAAGTTTCCTCATAGTCTATGCCTTCTTCTTGACTATATCCTTGTGCAACTAGTCTAGCTTTATTTCTAACTATATTTCCAGATTCATCTACTTTATTTCTAAAAACCCATTTTGTGCCTATTGTCAAAGTGTCCTTGGGTCTGTCAACTAATTCCCAGACTTTGTTTCGTTCAAACTGATTTAATTCTTCCTGCATAGCTATTACCCAGAATTCATCATTGATAGCATCATTGATATTTTTGGGTTCCAGTTGTGAAAGAAAGGCTTGATGTTCAAGCTGGTTTCTTAGAGAAGCTCTAGTTTGTGTTCCTCTATCCAGATTACCAACAACAGCTTCTAAAGGATGATTCTTTAGAATCCTCGTTGATCTAGTAAAGGTTGGACTAGAAATTTCAGGTTCATCTATAGGTTCGGGTTCAACAGAAGCAGATTCTGGAGAAAGTCCAGAACTGGATACTTTTATAACAGGTTCTTTAGATTTATCATTAAGGTCCAGAATAGACAAATCTTCTTCAAGATTTTCAAGAGAGGTTTTAGGCTCATGTGGATCAGTTTCATCAAACTTGATGTGAACAGATTCTTCCACACATTTGGTTTTCTTATTGAATACTCTATAGGCTTTACTTGAAATAGAGTAACCCAGAAAAATTCCTTCATCACTTTTGGAAGCAAACTTATCCAGATTATCTTTAGTATTCAGAATAAATACTTTGCAACCAAAAACTTTAAAGTAATTAACCTTAGGCTTTCTATTGTTCCACAATTCATAAGGGGTTTTCTTAAGAACTGGTCTAATCAAGACTCTATTAATAACATAACAAGCTGTATTTACAGCTTCAGCCCAAAAGTAAATAGGCAGGTCATATTCATTGAGCATGGTTCTAGCAATTTCTTGAAGAGTTCGGTTTCTTCTTTCTACTACACCATTCTGTTGGGGTGTTCTAGGGGCAGAGAAGTTATGAGTATAGCCATTGTGTGAGCAATAAGATTCAAAATCTTGATATTCAAACTCACGACCATGATCACTTCTCAGGGTCTTAATCTTGAGTCCACTAAGATTTTCTACAGACTTGGAGTATTTAACAAAGTAAGAACAAGCTTCACTTTTGTGAGCTAGAAAATATACCCAAGTATATCTAGAAAAGTCATCTACAAGAACATAAACATAGTGCTTCCCATTTAAACTAGAAACTCTTGATGGTCCAAAGAAATCCATGTGAACCAATTCAAGTGGTTGAGAAGTTGAAACTTCTTTCATTGATTTAAAAGAAACTTTGTGTTGTTTTCCCTTTTGACAGGGGTTACACACTCTATCATTTGGGAATTCTAACTTAGGTAGGTCTCTAACTAGGTTTTTCCTAGAAAGTTTTCTAAGTGAGTGAATGTTGCAATGTCCTAATCTTCTGTGCCATAGCCAAGATTCTTTATGAAAAGCATTCAAACAATTAATATTCTGCTTAGCTAAAGAATTCAGATTAACAGCATAAACATTTTCATTTCTTAAGGCAGAAAATACCAAAACATTCTTAGAATAAAAAACTTTGCAAGAATCATTTTCAAATTTAACATGAAAACCATCATCACATAACTGAGAAATACTTAATAAATTGTATTTAAGGCCATCAACAAATAAAACTTTAGAAATCAAAATTGAATCAGTGTTACCAATCTGGCCTAGGCCGATGATTTTCCCTTTTGAGTTATCACCAAAGGTGACAAAGCCTCCATCAACTTTTATTAAACTCTTGAAACAAGAGAAGTCTCCTGACATATGTCTTGAACATCCACTGTCCAAATACCACGTCTCTTTACAGGAGCTCTTTAAGCAAGTTCCCTACAAAACAGATTTAGATGGAAGATGATTTTGGTACCCAGATTTTCTTGGGTCCAGACAGGTTAGCCAATAACACTTTAGGTACCCATATTTGTCTAATGGGTCTCATATAATTTTTAGAATTGACATGCTTTGAAAGATAAACTTTATTAGATCCATAGCTATGTATATAACCGGTTGAAGCATATGAAGTTCCAGAATTACCTTCATTCTGTCCAGATTTAGAAATGAATCTAGTTTTAGCAATTTTCCTTTGTCCAGGTTGGTATCCTATACCAGTAGTGTATTTAGGTGCTACTTGCTTTCCTAGCATCTGTGTTAGAGTATTCTTGCCATTGGTGAACTTCTCTAAGTCTTTTCTAAGTTGCTCATTTGACAGTTTCAGTTCTGTATTTTCTTTTAACAGTTGAGCATTTTTCTCTTTTTCAATGGTAAGTTCGGTTTTAACTGTAGTGGTGAGAGCATGTTGTTTCTTTAATGACTTGTATTTATCCTTAAGTTCATTACATGTCTCTTCCAGCATATCACAGTATTCAAACAGTTCAGATTTAGACATGTTATCACCTTCAAAATCATCTCCAGAATAATATGAATTTGAAGCAGGAGTTTCAGCAGTTACCTCAGAAGTGTTTGCCATAAAGCACATGTTGGCTCGATTCCTTTCAGAGTCTGAAGATTCAGCTTCACTTGTGCTGTCTTCTGAAGCACTCCAAGTAGCCTTCATAGCTTTCTTAAACTTATTGTACTTATATTCATATTTCTTTTTATATTTCAGCTTTGGACAGTCGGCTTTAATGTGTCCTTTTCTCTTGCACTCATAGCAGACAACATCATCTGATTTGTCATTTTTCTTCCAGTCCTTTTTCCATTTGCCTTGGTGATCATACTTACCCTTATAATTTGTTTTTCTGAAGAACTTCTTTTTCCTATAAAATTTCTTAAATCTTCTAGCAATGTGAGCCATCTCAGCATCACTGTCAGAATCACTTCCACTGTCTTCACAGCTTGAACTTTCAACTATAGCTTGAAGCTTTTCCTTGTCCTTATTCTTTGAAGTTGAGGATTTGAAAGCAACAGACTTTCTTGCAGGTTCATTGTCTTCCTCTTTGTTCACTTTAAGCTCTTCTTCATACATCATCAGCTTTCCAATTAGTTCCTTGACAGGTAGAGCAGCTATGTCACATGATTCTCTGATTGAGACAGATGTGCCTCTCCATCTATCAGGTAGACAGCTCAAAATTCACATAATTTGTTCCTTCGATGAGACATCCTTTCCCAGCGAAATCATTGTATTGACAATTTCATTGAACCTGAGATACATGTCAGAAATGGGTTCGTCAGGCTTCATTTTAAAATTATCATACTTGATAGTATAAGTGTTCAATCTCATTTCTTTAACATTAGTTGTTCCTTCATGAGAAACAGCTAAGGTATCCCAAATTTCATATGCAGTTTTACATGCAGAAATTCTATTAAACTCTTCATCTCCTAGAGCACAGTACAAGGAATTCATAGCTTTACAGTTGTTATTGTAGGCAGTCTTTGTAGGTTCATCCCAAGTAGATCTAGCAGTAGTAGGAATTTTGTATTCTGATTCAATAGCAGTCCAAATATCAAAACCTATGCTTTCTAGATGGATTTTCATTTTCAGCTTCCACTGAGCATAATTAGTTCCATTGAAGAAAGTTGTCCGGTTAGTAGCAGCACCCTCAAGTCTATTGTCCATGATGAGAAAATTTTAAAGAGATAAAAATTTAGAAATAACAGAAATTTTAAGAACTTTAAAATACAACTAAAATCACAGTTCAAAAGCAGAGTACTTTTAGAAAGTATTTTCAACCTCTGATACCAAGTGTTGGTCGGAGTGGTTTACTCAAGAGGGGGGTGAATTGAGTACCAATTAAAATTTCTATATTTAAAAGCAGTGTCTTAAAGACCCCCAAATAAAATAATAAATTAAACTGTAGTGAATTTATATTAATGTAGAGATTCTGTTAGGTTCTCAAGGGATTGATTAATTCCCAGTTAATCAACACAGGCATGTGTGATTATCTTTTGAAACTAACTTACTAATCTACACTTAACATAAACACTTGCTAATTTAATTATCAAAGTAACTTTAAAAACAGTATTGGTTTTAAAGTGATTAGCAGCGGAATAAAACTTTGAAATAGATGGCACAACAATGTAACCAAGAGGTTTAGTCTCAAGCCGAGACTTAGTCCTCTCAAAAGTTTATATATAAAAATGATCCACACCCTGGATCGGGGTTCAACAGTTTACAACTGTCCAGGTCCAAGACCTCTACCACTGTTCTTCGTGGGAAACAGTACAACAGCAACCAGCTGTCCAGGTCACACACGACCTCTACCACAGTTCTTCGTGGGAAAGAATGAATGAAAGAGTTTTGTAAGGATTTACAGATCCTTCAGTTTGAGTACAGGAGACAGTGTATGTGTTAGATATGGCAGATAACACACACTGCTCGAAATGAATGGTAATAAATCACAGAACAAGAGATGTAGAGTTTAGAGATGGTTCTGGTGATTTCAGTATAGCTCTGGACTCCTTTGGATTCGATTAGAAGTGAGTCTGAGTCCTCTTCTTGTTTCTATTGAGAAACAGAGTGTCGTATACTCCAGGTTCACAGGTGGTGAGAATGTAGTCAATGAAGTTCTTCTTGTATGCACAGAACACTCCTCGAGTATGCTTGATTGTCTATGAGCTTCTCTGTGTTCCTCTTGTGCTTGTGTCGCTTTTGGTATAATGGATGCACCGCACTTTTCTGGTTCGCTTCTTGTTTTCTTCACACGTTCGCATGTTTCTGGTATGTAGTCTTCTCGTATTTATCTCCCATCAGGGGACAGAAGAGATTTCTTTTCAGCAGGTACGAGGTACGGGTTCCTGACATCCGACAACCTTTATCAGATATTTGACAAATCATTAAAATGTATGATATGACCGTTAGATAGATTAAATATAGGAAATAAAGAAATTCAAACAGTGAGTTGAGTGATCGGTAGGTAATCAGCATCGGTAGCTTGAACATCGGTGGCTCTATGCGTCGGTTGGTACATGCATCGGTAGCTCCATGCGTCGGTAGGTACATGCATCAGTAGCTCCATGCGTCGGTAGGTACATGCATCGGTAGCTCCATGCGTCGGTAGGTACATGCATCGGTAGCTCCATGTATCGGTGGCTGTGAGTCTATCGGTAGCTTCGTGTATCGGTGGCTGTGAGTCTATCGGTAGCTTCGTGTATCGGTGGCTGTGAGTCTATCGGTAGCTTCGTCCATCAGTGACTTATTCCATCGGTAGATATTTATACTTACACCGGTAGCTCTACGTTTGTATCGGTAGCTGTATTTATAAGTACATCGGTAACTCTGTGTTAAGTCTATCGGTAGCTGTCTGTCGGTAGACTAAGTCTATTGGTAGACTGGTTACCGGTAGCTCTTTATCAGTAGCTATAGGCAGATTACTTATCTGTTTTATGCAGAACACATCCGATTGTGTTAGAATCAATTTATAACTTGTATGAACATGGATAAATGATGATTAACATATTCCAAAGACTATTTTAAAAGGGTGTTATTGGTTTGATCACAGATTGGAAAGAATTAAAGTATAGATCAACAATACTTAACAATATCATAGAGAATGAAGACATAATTGGGATTTTCAATACATGATTGAGATTATCGAAACAGGTGAGGTCAACAGTTGTTTTTAAGTATTTTCACAACTCATCGAAAATTGGAAGTTCTCAGAAAATTACAAAAAATTAAACTTTGGATAATTTTGATATTCAGAATACAAAAATTAAGTACATTTTGAAATATAAAATTTATATAATTTCAAAAAGTGGGTATTAATATTCATTACAGCTATTTTTATTTGTCGCGTTGTGTTAGAATCTCGAACTTACGTACAGTGCAAGCTATTCCATTATGGAAAGGGAAGCGTATCATGGAAGATTGGGGTGTTACAAGCTATCCGAGTTTTCCAGCATGGAGATGTGCTATTGGAAGATCCTTGGAAGTTTATGCTCATGATGTAGATGTACCCTATATTGGGTCAGAATCTTGAAATACATCTAATTTTTGGTAGATTAGACTAACCTTGTCTATCTACTTTCTGAAATAATGATGAGGTAACCTCTAATCGATCCTCCAAAATAATCATTTCAGGACCGGTCCAGTCATGTGTGGAAGTCCTTACTTGTTCTCATTGAGCCCTCTAAAGGGATCTCTCATCAGTTTCTTCCGCATATAGGATTTTACTAAGTGTAGAGTTATAATAGTGGTATGTATCATATCTACGTCTTCCATTGTATCATCGACCATGGCTTCTTCCCATAGTTCCATACTCAGGTAATGTGAATTCAGGCTCATCCTAACCAGAATCGTCAGTTTCATAGGAATCTGTTAAGTGGATAACGTTAACATAACCAAATATCAACTATTCATCTGATGAAGATTCTTCTTGACAGGTTGATTTTGGTTTAGCCATTTTGTGGGGTGATGCCTATGATTTTGAAATAGATGGCACAAAATCTACAAAAGTCTAGGACAACATTTGACATGACAGAAGATTTTCCTCTTCTATCTGGTCTTTATTTTTTTGATCATGTCATTTCACTAAGGGTTGGAATTTAAATGACTGATCATTTGATGATGATTTTTATACTATAGTGGGAGTGGAAGAAAACACAATCAGTTGTTTCAAATGTGTTCATATATTTTCATGAGTTTGGTTGATCATTTCTCGATAATCTATTCATCATATTTCTACACCTTTTTACTTTTTACTTCCTACTATTCACCTTCTTCCTTTGGATCAATATCAGTAACACAAGATACTTTGGCTGAAAAACGTTTCATTTTCACTACTCCAGAGACTACCATTTTTAGGAGGACCTTGAAAACAAAACACTCTTGAATGAGATACCCCAATATTTTCTGAAAGGGGAAATAATTTGGAAAATCTTCATATCCTTATTTATTCCGTTTTTTCCCATGGTATCTGAACCAAATTATTTTCAAAAATTGATATAAGGTAACCAAGAACCCATTCATTTGGAAAAGAATAAACATTTTTTAATTCCTCAAACTATCTATGCCATTGATATTTTTTATCAACTTGACGAGGCGGTCATTTCTTCTGATGCTTGGGAGGTGGATCCATTCAGTATAATGATATTTTTGAAGTGGAAGCAGGTACATGTGCTTGGTTGAGTGTGACTATAGTAGCATCTACTTTCCCTGTTCTCCTTCCCAGAGCTAATGGAATTGCCTGAGATTTGACATTAGTTTCCACAAAGGAATCATCCACATTTTTTGAAATTGAAGTATGGTCTTGAAACCCTCCAATGTATTTCATAGGGATCAGTGGTGTTCATTTCTCATCACCCAAATTCACCACACAAATTGGAAGAAACATTTCTTGAGGGAGTGTTAGATATAAGAAATATGTGAATACATTCCATCAAGCACTGGAATTGGAATCTCATTCATTCTCCCTTTGTTTTCAATTTGAAAGATAAAAAAAATGTTTTCTTCAGGAACGTAGAGGTAAATTGAATAAGGAATTTCTGATTAAGGTCTTCCTAACTCATAATTGATCAATAATACTAACTTGTATGACTTGCAAAACCTTCCCCTGTTATGACTACACAATGCATCAGATATGTAATGTTTCGTGTGGTGGAGGGTTCCCCATCATGGTATCATAATGAGAAAAAAATTCTTTAAGTGTTTATATAGATCTCTTGAACCGTTGAATATTGGGTATGTAGTATTCATAATTCTTGGTGGGGAGGGATCAAATCCCCCCCATTTGGGGTAATCTTTCATTTCTTGTTGTATTGGTTCACTCCATTCTTCAAAAGAATCAAATCAAGTTGTTAATACCACAATTGTGTTCAAAATAGTTTGGGGGAATATCTAGATGACCTGGGACCTGTACAAGTACAACAATAGGATCATTACCAGTGCGATGAAAATAAAACCCACTGTTAATGGTGATGCTGATATTTGTCGTGGATAACACATGGGGACATTCCTATAAGGGTGTGTATGATCCTTCCGTGTATGAGTACCCATTGGAGTAAATTCATTATCCATATAAGCAGTTTCAACAAATTCTCTTTTCTGAGGAGTTATTATAAGATGTTCAAGTTGTGAATATTCCTGGGGAACATTTGTTGCACAAATTCTACTTAGAAGTAACTCTGTATTGAATTTTTTCCACCCCCTCATCTCATCTTTCTACTAGGAAGATATTTCTTCAGGAAAAATAGAATGACCTGCTATAGAAGAAATGTGATATGTGATCTGAAAGTTACATTTACCATTGTCAGATTTCTTTTGAAGGGGTGAGAGTTGGTTAATTGAGGGAATACCTAGATTATGGGTAAGCCTATGATTTCAGGTATGCAAACCACCTTTGTTTTATTTAGTGTGTACTGTATTATGAAGAATAACTTCATTTTATAACTCCACTATAATAGAATAATTTTCTATAGGATCTTATCAAATGGGATTAATGACATTCACTGATGAATAACACATTTGAAAATTTCTGTAAGTATCGTTGTATGATCGTCTGATTCGGTATCTTCCATGAGATTATGTTCTCATATATGATAAATTCTTGGTAAAATTTTAATGACCAGTAACCTGAAGTGAATCCTTGGATAGTTTAGTTGTGCTTTCACTTTGTGGATTTTTCCCTAATCGGGAGAAAACAAACATCCATTGAGGAAGAGATTATAGATGTGAAATAGCCCCCAACACTGCAGGCTCAGGCTCTTCCTATTCTTCATCCACATACCTTTGAAATTTCCTTATTGAATTCTTGTGTTGAATTAAACAAGCCCCCGACCCTATAGATTGCAGTGGCTATTGAACTGATATAGCTGAAATTTGCGCAACTGCTCATTTGATTTTGTGAATTTTGGTCTGAACATTAGTTGGGTGAATTTTTTGACTACCACATAAATCACCAATTTGCGAAGACCGTTGTGTTATTTCATACATTTTCAGCATCTGATGACTAATATCCTCTTAGTGGAAGGCCATCATAATGATCTCAAATAGTTGATGAACAATTATCTCTATATCTTTCTCTCTTTTGTCATGACTCTAATGAGAGCTTGTCGAGGCCTGTTCTTGAGCATATCTTCGATTACACAAAAAATCTGTTGATTATATCCGGATGTGGGAAATAAATTTTCATGAGACCACTTTTAATGGACCTTCTTTATTTTGGAGCATAGTGAAATTAAATTCTTAGTGCGAACCCCATCCTTTGATATGAACACTTGACAGGGTATCAGAAATTAATTAACATAACCTCTTTAGTAAATCGGGGCATGCACACTGAAGGGGTGTCTATAGATTTTAAACATTTGGATGTCCTAAAACCGAGAGATATGACTTGTCAATTTGTCATAGCAACCCTTATATTACCTTTACAAGATTTTTATATTCATTATATGATAATATATTCACTTTCAGACGACAAACAATTTTCCAAATGTTTAGGCAAATATCATGAATGCAATCTTCTTCCATCCATTCCAAAATTCTATATTGATAGTTTTTTAAAGGCCAGAATGTGATAGGTATTTCACCTTTATCTAATTTTTTTCCTATATTCTATATATCTTCATCATGTTTTTGAAGAAGTTTCCCCACTTGGTCTGACCAGAGTGGATGATTCTGAAGAGATTTTTTACAAACAACGAAATCAGTTTCCTTTTCCTCTGCTATATTAGAAGACAAATGATCTATGGAAGGTTTAGGGAATGAATCTTACCTTAGGATATGTTTTGGTTGAGAATGTATTTCACTTTTCAGTGACAAAAAAAATTAGGCATGATTTTCCTTATGTTGGTAAGTGTATCATGATATGAGGGTTTTCTCATTACTACATTATCAATTAGAGAATTATCAAGAAATGTATAACACTAATATTGATCGAACATTGGTAGTGAATTCCCTCAGAGGTATGAACATCATGGTGGGTTAATATAAGGTATAAACCCTTTCGTTCCTTGGTCTTCTGGACACAATGAGGGTTTTTGTGTCTCTAATCCAAAGATAGGCTCTCTAGATTGAATAAATTTTTCATGAAGAAATCTTTTTATGATGAAAAATTCAATTGGGATCATCCAAATTACTATTATTACATACATTATTTGGTAATGGGAGGATTGGATCTTGAGTGGCAGCAGATAAATGTCTAAGGGAATCAATAACTATAACATTAAGGGGAGCAAAGTCACATTTTGGATCTTCAATTTGCAACTGTTTTTTGTGAGAATTTCCCTTGGATTCTTGTTTATATGTAGTGGAAGACACTTTCTTGGAGAATTAGTTATCACGTATCGGTGTATGTTCCTATCTTTGAGTGGTCATCATAGTAGGATGAGTACCTCCAATTAGAAAGGGTGTATGTTCTTGATCCGGTCGTCCATATGATATGGGGGAGTATGCCCCATAACCATCCTGGACTGGAACATATGTATATATCTGCTCTGAGATGGCATGCCAATGTGTCATCCATGTTGTGGGAACATAATTATTTTCTTATTCCCATGGCACTATAAAAGTTAATGTTATGACATTCTGACATGCTTCCAGAATATGGGTAGATATTTTTGGCTATCCTTTCACCATTGCTAAGATGTTTTTTGTGACTTTAGTGGCCGTAATAGGAATATACATATACTTTGTATCTGAACTAGGTGTATTTACCTGCTCCTATCCTCTCTTCCATTTCACTGGGTACTGACAGTACTCTTGTATGGGGGATGATATTAAAGTCTACCTCAGGTTTTTTGTCAGAGATTTCCGATTGACTTCTCCAGGTGCTACAAAATGAGATTGTTGGTAGGATTAATGAATGTAGGAAGGCCTTTGTGGATTCTAGATTTTCTTTCCAAGCATGGATGATGGATTTCTCTCATTTCTATTAGAATAGACTGCTAGAAAAATTGGTGAGTGTAAGCAGGTGTATGTTACTGGTTACCAGTTTCCACATCATTTGATTGATGAGCTTCCTTGAAAGTAGTCAGATGAGCCTGATGATTGGATGATAGTTCGTAAATGGTTGTATGTGCATATTCATGGTACTCCACCAAATTTAAGTGAGGTAATTGGTGGGTTACTAGCAGATGAGTCTGTTGGTTAGTGTATTTGGGACAGATGGGTGTATATTTCCATTCAATGTTTTCCATCAAGTTAGGTTGATGGACTTCTCTAGGTGGTGATGTTAAGAACATACTCCATATTCACTAGACATTGTCAATGGTAGTTTATCTTGCATCCTGAGGTATTATGGACCTTTTCCAAACAACTAATGGAAACACCCCCATCATGTTGAGGGTCCACTAACACATGATTTTTTTGACGACGATTGTTTCTAGGAGCCCTTGTGAAGGACCCCTGTATGTAAAAAGAAAAATATTTCAATTGATATTTACTTCTTCTAATTTTTTCATAAAGTCACATAAAGACACAAAATAATGAACTACTAACTTCAATGTGACTTTAAATATATGTTTTCCCTATGGTGTTTGTAATTTTTAAAATCTGACAAACACGGTTCCGATCAGTAAGTTATTTAGAGTCCGATAGGGAAAACATTATTTTTGGTGAATAGAAACATACCCTTATGAATAGTAACATACCCTTTTGAATAGTGATATAACCTATGAATAATAAAAATATCTATGATATTATATAAATAATATTCAATTAAAAGTATGATAAAGCTATATCTTGGAATTAGAAAATACATGTTTTAAAAATGTTATTTTCCTAGTAAATTGAGGTTTTTATTAAATATAAAATTAAAAATATATAGAAAATTATTTTCAAAAAATGGACTTCATTTTTGGATACTAGACATTGAAAAATGGTTAGGGTAGTTTTTTGGGATTTTTCAAATATAATTGAATTTTAAATTAATAGTAAAATCTAATAATTCAAAATAAATGAAAAAACCTGAATTTCTGCATCACAGTTTAGTCATGGATGATGTAAATAGAAATTTATTTGAAATAAAATGCATTTATTACTATTATTGGTCGTGTAATACTTTCTATTTCTTGACTTTTGAAGAAATAATAAATTATTGATTATAATATTTTGAAAACCCTCCTCTCCACCTATATAAAAACACCACTCACTTCCTCTTCTCTCCACTCCTCTCATGCCATGTTCCTTGCCAAAATTATGCCCAAATATCTCCCCAAGATCCTCTCCCATATCCAATAGACCCTAGTCTCTTCAAAATACCAAAACCTCTCCCCTTAATAGGTTCTCAAAGTAGATAAAATCAAGAGGTAAATTCCTTTTTCCAATTCTTTTTTTTGTTCCTTTCCTTTCATGTTTCTTTCCTCACCTCCATTCACCCATATGATATGATAAATATAGTAACATGAAAGTACTGTATTTTTTTATACTAATGTTTTATTTCATTATCATATTTTCATTACACATCATTTATTTAAAAGAAATGAAAACACAGTGTGAAATGTGTTAATTTAGCATTTTCAAGGACCACTGTTTATCAATTTCTATTATCATATTTATTTCTCATCAAGAAACTATTAGTGTTATTTTTGAACAATATTATCATATATTTAATATATTTTATTTATTTTTATGTCACCATTTTGTACAAATGGTATTAAGTTATAATGAAAAACATGTTCATTGTAATCATACCTAGAGATTAACCATAACAGTTATCACTAAGGTTTTATATAATAAATCATCTTCACTCCGAATGAACCATTGAATTTTTATAACTTTCTAATCTCATGTATGTTTTATAATAACATAAAACTTATATTCTGTATGACCACTTTCATTATACATGGTTATCCGTACATGAACAAATCATTAAAAACCAAGCAAGAAAACAAAATCGAACAATGAAATTGAAATCTGAAACCAATAAAAATTGTATTTAATAAATTAAAAAAGATACACTAAATAAATTAAATATATAATAGGTTCTGTAATTATTAATTAAAACACCTAATTTATTTATTGAGGCCATTAATTTCATGAAAAAAGGTCACTATTAGATTTTAAGTAAGGGATCGTCTCCATTTCACTTTTATTCAAAATTTTCCTCTAAGTTATGACCTTTTATGTGTAATTCCTAGTGATGGGGTATGATTAGACATCTCACCCATAATTTTTTCATGATATAGAAAAGATGAAAAATTCCTTTCTCTTTCATTAATCCCTCTTAAGAACACTCGGTATCATGACTATAATTTATAAGGAATTCTACCCGAACCGCCTTTATTTCTTCGAGATTCTCTAACTTTATTTTAACCCAAAAGAAGTTTTCTTTTAATTTTTGTGTAAAAAATCTACATGCTTTTTATATGCTCTAAAATCATGTTTCAATATCAATACCTCATTCCCTTTCAGGGATATACATGCTTTTATCTGATTCTATCATCGATACTTACGAGTAAGAAAACTCTTTTTAAGGGAACTTTCCAATTTTTTTACCCAATTTCACGTGCACTATGTCCTCCGTTTTAAGCCACCATTGTATTTATAAAATAATTACTTTTATTTTAAAAACATTCTCGGTTAAAATATG
The DNA here is from genome assembly GCA_963277665.1 of Viscum album. NCBI lineage: Eukaryota > Viridiplantae > Streptophyta > Magnoliopsida > Santalales > Viscaceae > Viscum > Viscum album. Next base: position 691,184,522 of record OY728161.1, on the reverse strand, counting down.
GTTTTATATAAAATATTTTCCCCTTCTATATTTTAAATTCTCTATAGTATTTTCCTTAAAACCAAAAAAGAATAATTAAATGCTAAAATTTCTCAAATAAATTTCTGACATATTATCAATTATGTTTGAAATATATTTAAATGATATAGTCATATTTTAAATTATTAAATTACATGTATGTTATAATTCCTTTCATTCATGGACACTTTCATGATATGCTAATTTATAATGCATTGTGTCAGGATTGTGGTACCCAATTCCTACCATCTGTAACCCTTATGTTTATGTAAGATTAATTTTATAGGAATATTTATGTGTAAAACATAATAATGAAATATATTATGGTTTCACCTAGATAGCGTCCCAATGCATTGGGTAATGTTAAGTCTCATGAGAGACTATGTGCAATAGACCTGGGGGTTATCCTTGGCCTGTGCTACTATGGGAAATAGGACTTTCAGTTAGCCTTGGCTCATACAACTATGGGAAACATGAATGGAAGTTAAACTTGACTCTTAATAAAGAAATATTTTATTTTTTCCACATTTATATGATTCCATGTTTATATGAAATCATGTTTATATGTTATGATCCCTTATGTTACATTCCTTTTTGGTTCATTATGTTATGTTCCTAAGGCGTGTGCTATAAATTTATTCTTACTATTATTCCCTTACTAGGAATTTAGCTCATCCCTTTTTCCATGTTATCCCCAAGTTATCCTATGAAGATGTATGATCACAGTGGGAGTTAGGGGATCTTTTTTAACAATAAATAAATAAATGTATAATTTAGTCCCATGTTTTCAGTTTTATGTGCCTAGTCTTCCAAGACACTAGAATTCATGTTATTTGGATTGTACTCTGATGTATATTTATTAGTAAAATAATGTAATGATATATGTAAAAGTATATGGTCTCTTTAATTGGTATCATAGGATAGTATATTTATTTTTGGAGATAAGGAATAGAACACTTTAGTAAGTAACTTAAGGATGAGAAGATGTATATGAAAACAACCCTAAGTTTTTTATGTATAGAGTAAGTGTTTTATCCATAAAATGCATCCCATACTAGATAAATATAGGTAGAGGTGGATCTGGAATACATGTACCTTGGAGTAAAAAATCTGATAAGGAGCATCAGACTTTAGCCGGGGTATCCCGGTACATGACAACGGGCATTGCTGCACTCTTGTTATTGAGACACCCATTGGATATGCTTTGGTAAATTCATGAGCATAAGAAAAACAATTATTAAATGAATAAAAACCCCATAATAATGTAAGATAAAAAATAGGTTGAGGATAACATAGATTTAAACCTAATGAATCACAAGTTAGAATATTATTCCCCTCTGCATGTTTATACTTTTATGTTTAAAATTTTCCTTTTTATGTTCTATAACTAAGTATTAAAGCCCTTTAATAGTATGTTCCTTTTCATATTTAGTATATGTGAATAAAATAACACATTCTAATAAAAAATGTGATAAGAAATTTGAATATTACCCTAATGATATGCCTAATATAACGGGAGCGGGAGCTCAAAACAACATGACGGTACTTGCACAGTTGGCTCAATTTATGAACAATAACATTAACAATATGCAATTCCCTCCTCCTATAAGGAAAGATAAATTTACTGTATAATCATTCATGAAGCGAATGCCTAAAATGTTAAGTGGATCTTCATATCCCCTCCACGTGGAACATTGGATTAACTCCATTGAATATATATTCATCATTCTCCAGTTCTTGGAATAAGAGAATGTCATAATGGAGATTTACCATTTTTATGGGGAAGTTGTTCAGTGGTGGACACAAATCTAGAATACAAATTTCTTAGAGGAAATAGATTCCATGGATTGGGAGGAATTCGATTGGATGTTTTTCTATAAATATTTCCTCGAACCATCCTTCTAAAGAAAGAAAGACAGTTATTTACACCCAAGCAGAGGGAAGATGATTCCATTGGGGCATTTAAAGCAAACATCACAAGGCTAGAAAGGTACGCCTCTAGCTTTTTCATGAACACAAAAAGCAAGTTGGATCAATTATTTAGCGTGATAAATCCTAGTCTATAGAAGGTGTTGTCGATCCGTGTCTTAGAATGTTTAATCGAGATTGTCTGTTATGACCTCACAGTTAAAATAGAGATTGGAGACTCTCAAAGGTCTCATGGGCCTGGTGACAAGAAGAAAAAATGGAGAACAAAATGGGTGGTTCAAAAAAAATCCCATGAAGGAAAGAAGGCAGAATATCCCACTTGTAAAATTTGACGGAAGAAGTGTCACGGGAACTGTCCAATGGGAACCAAAAATTTAATTAAATGTGGATAGATTGGACATCTAGCAAAAAACCGTCGAAGGGATATGAAAAATCCTGCTAATGAGGTAGAATAAAGGAAGGTCTGGATCAATGCTCAGCCAGTGGTGTAGTGTTAAAACTGCAAGGAGTGGAGGAATTATGCTAACAATTTTTCTAATCCATGGGTTTTTGGAGGAAATGAACAACAACCTCCAATGAAACAAGGATGGGATTATACAATTAGTACTGCAGAGGTGGATCTATACAATGATGTGGTGATCAGTACACTACTTATTCATTCAATAATAGATAATTTACTATTTGATTTTGGTTCTACACATTCATTCATATCTTGAAACTTTAGTATAAATATTCAAAAACCATGTCAAAATTGGAAAGAAAACTCCTCTCTGGTTAATGTTTTTGGACCGAAACTCCCAAGAAATATCATCATACTTCTTTTAGTGGAGTTCAATGTATTCTTTGGCATGGATTGGATATCTTTATACACGACCAACATCAACTGTCTGGAAAGGGAGATCAACATTCACACCCCGAAACATCCTCTAATTACATACAAGTGTAAGGTGGAAGATGAATCTTCTATAGAATCATCATCTCAAGTGTTGATATTTTTTCCTTATGAGCAAGAATATCTAGCTCGAATTATTGAGGCAAAGGAAAGAATCATCCTTGAAGACATTCCCATCACGGGGATATAAACTGATGTATTCATTGAAGAGTTTCTTGGGATTACTCTTGACAAAGAGGTTGAGTTATCAATTGAACTTATCCCTGGAACTCTTTCTATCTCAAAGAAACCTTACAGAATGGCGACTGTAGGGCAAGAAGTGAGGAATAAGTAGTTACAGAAGAATCTGGAGAAGGGTTTTATATGCCCTAATGCTTCACCATGGGGTGATCCAGTTCTCTTCATCAAGAATATGGATGTAACAATGTGCCTCTACATTAATTATTGTGATCTAAAAAAATCTCAATAAATATCAAGTATCCTCTTAAACGGATAGATGAATTTTTCAATCTACATCATGGGGCCTATTATTTCACTAAGGAGGACCTTCAGTCCGGATATCACCAATTAAAGGCGAGGAAGGGATATTTTTCCAAGACTTCATTTCAAACGAGTTATGGACAATATCAGTTCATATTGATTCCCTTCAAACTCAATAATGATCCAACAAATTTCATGGATTTAATGAATGGATTCCTTAGATATTACCTTTCAAAATTTTTGGTAGTCTTTACTGATGATATTTTGATATTCTCTAAGAGTAAGGAGGAACATGAGGAGCATTTGAATACTATTTTAATGACTTTTAGATTGGAAAAGATATTTGAAAAGAACATTAAATGTGAGTTCATTATAGAGAAAGTATCATTCATGGGACATGTTATCACCATCAGTGGGATATATGTGGACCCATAAAAGAAAAAGGTTATTGAAGAGTGGCCCATTCCAACTTCTCTAATGGATATCTGCAGCTTTTTGGGTCTAGCTGGGTACTAACGATGACTTTTGAAGAACGTTTCACGATTTTAAAACCCAATAACCAAGTTGACATGAAAGGGGGTAAAGTTTGAATGGACTCTGGAATGTGAAGACTATTTCATGGAGTTTAAAAAGAGGCTTATCACTACGCCAATACTCACACTCCCAACATGTGGAGAACTCTTTGTTGTGTAAATTGGTTCTTCGAAGAAGGTCTTAGGCTGTGTGTTGATGATAATTGATAAATTGATAGTCTATGCCTCAAAGCAGCTTAAAATCCATGAGAAAAACTGTCCCACACATGATCAAGAGTTGGATGCTATGATCTTTGCGTTGAAAATCTGACAACATTGTCTCTATAGGGAGAAGTGTGAGATAAATACTGACCGAAAGTGTCTGAAATATATATTCACATAGAAATATCATAATATGAACCAATGAAGATGGATAGAGCTCATCAAGGATTATGACTGCTGAGTCCATTACCATCCCGGTAAAGAAACTAAGGTGGTGGATGCTCTATGTAAGAAGAATCATGTGTGTTTATCAATGATGAAAATCGAAAAGGATATGATATTCATAGGTTTGTAGTGGTTGGACATGGGAATCATTATGAGAGGAACAACATCAATCTTTTCTGAAATGATTGCTCAACCACCCCTCATGGAGAAAATAATGGATACTGAAATAAATTATGTGAAAGATCAGTAATGGGTGGAAGCGATCCAATGTTTGAAATCCTCTGAGTTCATGATTGATGAGGAAAGAGTTGTACAATTTGGGTCACGAATATGTGTACCTTCCTATCCATTGATAAAGAAGGATATTTTTAATAACACACATAGATTAACATTCTCTATTCACTCAGGGAGCACAAATATGTATCGATATATCTGAGAAATTTTTTTTGGGACAATATGAAAAGGGAGATTTCTTAATATACATAACAGTGCCTGGTATGTCAGAAAGTGAAGGTTGAGAGTCAAAATCTTAGATGTATTATGCAACCACTACCCATACCAACATTAATATGGGAGAACAATACCAATGAATTTCTCACTAGACATCCAAGTACATCTAGATGAAACAATGCTATATGGGTCACTGTGGACCGTCTTACAAATATAGCTCACAAGATCGCAATTCGAGAGGACTTCCCTTTCCTGAATTTACATCAAATAAATGGTAAGACTGAATGAAGTACCACTATATATTGTATCCCATTGTGATCATAGATTCACCACGAAGATATAGAAAAGTATCCAACATGATCTAATAATCGAAATGGACATCAGTACATCCTATCATCCTCAAACTGCTGGCCAATCTGAGTAAAATATTCAGACACTGGAAGACTTGTTAAGAGCATGTTTGATGGAATTCAAAGGCAGATGAGACCAACATCTTCCACTAGTTGAATTCTTTTACAACAAAAATGTCCACTAAACCATCTGAATGGCCCCATATGAATCCCGGTATGGGGCACCAGCATGTTGGGATGAAGTCGGTGACCATAAGCTGCTAGGACCTAAAATTGTCGAAGAAATGGTGGATAAGGTGAAAACCATTCTTCAACATATCAAGGAAGACCAATGTCGATAAAAGAGTTATGCAGACAACTATTGATGAGATCTTGAGTTCATAGATGGAGACTTGTTATTTCTACGAATATCTTCATGGGGTAAGATCATAAGGTTTGGAAAGAAAGGAAATTTATGTCCCAGGTACATCGGCCCCTTCGAGATCCTAGATCGAGTTGAAGATGTGGCTTATCGACTAGAAATTCGACCTACCATGGCCAAATCACATGATGTTTTTATCTATCCCTCTTAAATAAGAACATACTATAACCTTCACATGTACTCTCCTCATAGGTGGTATAGTTGGTGGATGATCTTTAATATCTGGACCAACCAATGAATATCATGGATCGTAGAGATAAAGTCCAATGTAAAAATACAACTCACATGGTCAAGTTACTATTTTGGAACCATCAGTATAGAGAGGAAACATGGGAACTTGAGGAGGCAATGAAGGAAATGTACTCTAACCTGTTTATGGCATAGAATGTAAAATGAAATTTTGAGGGTGAAATTTCTTAAGATGGGAGAATGTAGCGACCCAATGTTTTCAATGGAAATTTTATTTTTATAATTATCTCATAAAGTCACATGAAAACAAAACGTAATGAACTACTAAGTGCTATGTGACCTTTAAACACAAGTTTGTTACTTCTTTGTTTTCAATTTCAAATATCTGACATACATAGTTGCGATCAATTGGTTATTTGGAGTCTGATAGGGAAAACATAATTTTTGTTGAATAGTAACCCACCCTTTTGAATAGTAACATACCCTTATGAATAGTGATATAACCCAATGAATAGTAACCTTACCTATGATAGTATATAAATAATATTCAATTAAAATTATGATATACCTATATCTAGGAAAAAGAAAAGAAATGTTTTAAAATCGTAATTTTTTGAGTAAATTGTTATTTTTTTAATATTAAATTAATATTATTGAGAAAATTATTTATGAAAAATGGAATTCCTATTTGGATTATAAAATTCAAAAAAATGGTTAGGGTGGATTTTTGTTTTTATTCTAAGATACATTAATTTTTATCAATAGTAAAATCTGATAATTCACAATAAATGCTAAAACCTGAATTTCTGCATCATGCTTATGTTATGGATGATTTAACTATCCATTTTTTCAAAATCACATGAATTTATTACTATTATTGGTCATTTAATTCATATATTTTTTCCCATGAAGAAATAATAAAATATTGATTATAATATTATGAAATCCCTCCTCTCGTCCATTATAACCCCCTCACTTCCTCTTCTCTCCACTCCTCTCAAGAATTTTTCTATGCCAATATTCACCCCAAATCTCTCCCCAAGATACTCCCCCAAGTCCCAAAGCCCCTATTCTCTTAAAAATACCAAAATTTCTCACTTTAAGAGATTCTCAAAGGAGATAATCTTAAGATGTAAATTCCTCATTCCAATTCTTTTATTTCTTTTATGATCTTTTCTTTTCATGTTTCATTCCTTACCTACCTTCACCTAAATGATATGATAACTACAATAACATAAATACAGTATAATATTGTTATAATAACAGGATATTTCATTATCATATCTCTTTCCCCCATCATTTATTTGAAATAAATGAAAACACCATTTGAGATGTGTTAATTTAGCACATTCAAGGACAACAGGTTATCAATTTCTATCATCATATTTATTTCTGTTCGTGAATCAATTTATGTAATGGTTGAATGATATTAATATATATGTAATATATCATAGTTGAGGTTCTTTAAACCCCTTTTACAAATGTAATTTTGTATTACATAAAAACATGTCTATTGTAATCAAACCCATAGGTTTACCAAAAAAGTTATCACTAAGGTTTGATATAATAAGTCATCATGAATCCCAATGAAAAATTGAATTTCTATAACCATGTAATCTCTTATATGTTCAATAATAACATAAAAAATTCAATTCTAGATGAATTCTTTCATTATATGTGTTTATCCGAACATGAACTGATCATTAAAGACTAAGCAAGATGACATACCTGAACAATGAAATTGAACCTTATAACCAATAAAAAAAGATTTTAATGAACTAAAAAAGGTAATAATAAATGAATTAGATATATAATAGGTTCTGGAATTATTAATTAATAAACCTAATTAGTTTTTTCTAGTCATTAATTTCAAGCAAAGATCACTATCATATTTAAGGTAATGGATCCACACTATTTAACTGTTATTAAATATTGTTCTCTCTATTGTGCCCTTTTATGTATAATTACTAATGATGGGGAATGATTAAACACCTCCCCATACAATAATAATGATTTACAAAAGATGAAAAATCCCTTCTTCTATCATTATTCCATCTTAAGTACATCAGATATCTTGCCAATAATATATAAGGAATTATAGCAGAACCGCCTTCATTCCTTCGTGTTGCTCTATCATTCTTTTTACGCAAATTAATTTGCCTTTTATTTTTAGGTAATACTTTTACATTCTGTTTATATGCTCCAAAAACATGTTTCAATATACATCCCTCATTCTCTTTTGGGGATTCACATGCTTTTAAGTTATTACCTACATGATACATCCCAGTAAGAAAACATGTTTTAAGAGAACACCCCAAATTGTTTACCCAATTTCATGTTCACTATATCCTCTATTTTAAACCAACATTGTATTTATAAAATCATTCTTTTTATAATTAAGAACTTCTTGGTTCAATTCTATTATTATATAAAATATTTTATTCTTTTCTATTTTAAAATCTCTACAGTATTTTCCATAAAACTGCACAAAAATGTTTTAATACTAAAATTTCTCAAATATATTTCCTACCTATAGTAACTTATGTATGAAATCAATTTCCATGATATATGACTATCTTACCATTTTAAATCCATGTATGTTCTAATTCCTTTCTTTCAGGGATAATTTCATGACACGCCCAAGGGTTATGCTTTATGTCATGATTGTGGTACCCTATTCTTTCCATGGGTAACCATTATGTTTATATTAGATTCATTATGTCTGAATATTTATGAGAAAAACATATTCATGAATTGTAAGATAGTTGCGCCTAGATATCCCTCTAATTCAGTGGGTAAATTTAAGTCTCATGAGATGTTATGTGCAACGGTCTTTGCGGTTATCCATGGCTTGTGCTACTATGGGAAACAAGATTAGCGGTTAGCATTGGTTTGTACTACTATGGGAAATAGTATTGGTGGTTAGACATGACTTGTACTTATGGCATGTTTTATTTTTTTTTCCAAATTTATATTATTCCGTGTTTATATGAATACATGTATATATGTTTTTATCTCTTATGTTACATTTACTTTTATTTCATTAGGTCATGTTCCTAACCCATGTCCTAGGGATTTATTCTTATTATTATTCCCTCAATAGGAATATAACTTATACCATTGTGCATGTTATCTCCTAGTTATCCTATGAATATGTATGAGCACAATGGGAGTTAGGGAATCTTTATGAAGACTATATAAAGAACGGTTTTATCTAGTTCCATCTTTTCAGTTTTAGGTTCCTAGTATTCCGTGACACTAGAATTTAAAATCCATGGCATGTACTATGATGTATGTTTATGGTTAAAATCATGTAATTTTATATGTAAAAGGATAGTTTTGATATACAACATCCTATAGTTGGGGTCACAGGTGACCTCTGTTGGAGTTTGTGGCCTAAAACCAACTTCTTTGTACTTTATTCATTAATAAAAGCCTTATCACATCATGTTTTTTCTTCTACGTGACAATACATGTGATAATGTCCTAAGGACAACTATTGCATTAAACAATCATAGAGGATCCCTGCTATGATGAGAACCCAGAAGTGAAATAACACTGTTCTTGAATATATGTTCTATGGCCGGATGGTGTTATTTGAGGGACACAAAAAATACAGGCCATTAGGGGTGAGGACTCATAAAACATTGAGGCACCTTCTCATGGTGTGCGCCCTTGGTAATATCCATGAAGATATTATGAGAATGAGACCCTCCAGAAGAAAATCCACATTTCATAGTTTCATTGGATGTACCTATCTTTGGATGTGTGTATTGGTCCGTAGAAATTAAGATTATTATTAATGGGTATTACAACTCACGCACTTAGATATAATGATGAAAACTGTGATGACACACTGTTCGCAGTGAGGTAGGTTACGTTGGGTGCATCACGAGTAATACTGCATTAATAGATAATGCGAGAAAGGATTTTTCCCTTCTGTTCCATAACAGATGTAGATATATTAGGCCCTTTGATGGAATTGATATATCCTAAATAAATCAATGGCCATGGTAAGGTATGGGCAGGTTCAATTCTGAGAAGTCAAAGAAAGAATAATTGAGCACATGGGTTGATGGCACTAACATGCAACCTGCTTGATTAGAGATATCGAGAAAAAGGGATTATATTACACGGTAAGCGTTCGTAGGAGGTGACACGTCATTGTATTGTTAACTTCTTTCTATATGGGTTCCTTGGCGTGTTTCTAGACTCTAACCTTGGACTTTAGGCAGGCTTCACCTAATGCCATTGAGAAAGAGGCCTAGAGAGTCAAACACTAAGTGTGTCCATGTATTTCAGTCAAATATTAATTTAACAAGTTAAATAAATATTATTCCCGACTATGGATTAATAATTATTTCAGGATGCCTGATCGCATTTATTTTGACACTAGTTATTCGAGAGAATATATTGTGGGAGAAATAATATATTTATTAATGAGTAATGCAGTTACATTTATTTAAGAAATAAATATCCATTACTCAAGGTCTAATAAATATGGTGGAGAAAAATGGAAAATAAAAGTACACACTGTGTATATTAAATATACATGCCGTGTAGTTTTATGGAAAACAAGTACACACCGTGTATTAATTATTACACGTCGTGCAATTTTCCAGTCGGGATTTTGAGAATATAATATTGTTTTATTAAATGATATTAATTATAATCAGTGTGGGAGCATGTCAAGGAATTAATAATTTGACATGGGGTTTCAATAAGAGTTAATGAAATAAACAAAATGCGTAACGCGTTTATTTATTGTCATAACTCTATTAACCTCAAACCCGATTATAAATATCTTCACAACCCAACACTTTTTTTGGCCATTTTGTTTGTGCACAATGGATTTGGAAATACTCTCAAGCCAAGAGAGAATTCCCATTCCACCAAGAATGCCCTCATGTTACGAGAGCGAGATCCTCCACCAGATCAGGGTGGTTGAAGGCGGACATCGCAAGCGAAGGATCTTCCTCTCTAGCACCCAGAGATCCCTTCGGCGACGTCCAGAGATGCGTGGCACACATGTGGATGACCACTATAGGAATCCTACACTTGGATTCTACGACGCAACGACAGATCACAGGATCGTGACTGGAGACATCAACAAAGAAAGAATTCCACCAAGGTAATTCTTGTGAATTAATTAAATTAATTAAAACCAACATATGATGATCCTATCTATATGGTTCCGGGATTCCCTCTTAAGTTTTTCGTTCTTCGTTCTATTCTGAATATCCGGCATTTTATATCGTGACAGATCTCAGATTGAATGTTTCTTAATGTTAAAATTAAAGTTGGGCAAGCCCACCAATGCACTTCCGCTGCGCCCGGAACCTACAAGTGGTATCATGAGCGGTATCAGAGGGGTCATATCACTGATTATTAATATTTAGTTTTTCAATGATGATTTATGCATTTAATAATTTAGTTATTTCAATTCAAGTTTAATCATTCTAGAAATCTAAATATCGAGATCCATCCCTCCTCCCTTTTGTCTCGTTCACCTCACAGAAATGAATTTTTCTTTTAATTTTGATAAAAATAAAATATAGGAATTCATCTGGAGGAGAAAAATGTTTCTGGCTGTACAACACTAGAATACACGGTGTGTATTCAGAAGTACATGCCATGTAGTCTAGGTTCAATGCATTGACTGGTCCCCCAAATCAGGCCGTGTATTGGATTCTTTATAAGAATTTATTACGCCGTGTGTTGACCAGAAACAGGTGGCAACTGGTTTCCAGATTACACGCCGTGTGGTCCATTGAACACGACGTGTAGTCCCTTCAGGTTAGGCTTGGGCCGTGTACACCATACACGGCTTGCTCGGCTGGAAACCATGTAACACGGAAACTACATGGCATTTGTCCCACTGTACACGCCTTGTACTCCAAAAATTTCCGAAGTACATTAACACGCCATGTCTCTGGACGTGTACTTTAGATGGACAGTGAAGAAAAAGAACACGCCGTGTAGTCGGAACTACACGCAGTGTACCCACCCAAATTACGCAGATTTATTAAAATTTATTATTATATTATACAAACCCTTGAGACATGTACCGTGGTGTAGGAGTAAAGATGATGCACAACACGTGATATGTGATTTATATATATGTGTTTATTTTAACATCTTCATAATAAATGAGAATTCATCGGGTTGCCTCCAAGGTACAAGTTACGTACAAGGATAATTTTAAATGAATTTATTTGTTTAAAATTATGATGGATAAGAATATCAAGGAAATTCAAAAAAGGAGTTAAGATAAAAGGATTGATTAATTAAAGATAATTAATTGATTCGAGCGTGATTTATCTTAAATAAGAATTATTAAATAATTGAATGCTAGTTTTATTTATGCGTAAATATCGTTTCATGTATGGATGATCATGAGCTAGACCGAGACCTTTGTATGTTTATGGTTTCTTTTAAATTATATATTGAAATTAAATTTATTGGCCTGCGAGCCGTCTCCTCATTAATATGTAGGGCCTGCGCGCCCAAGGATTCTTTTATGTAAAACCCCCCTTTTACAGCATATGTAATGGATGGAGCTCCCAAGCTAGTGGAGGCGGCTCAAGTTAGGATCCAGGGTGAAACAAATCCAAGGAGATACGAAGGTGGACATGTGGAAAGCAGTAAACACGAACCCGAAAGGTTCAAGGTGTTTCTCCCCTCGGTCATGGGTTAGTTTATCAACCGCTAGATAAAATAACCAATAGAAAAGATCATGATCATACCATTTATTTTATTTCTATTAGTTGCATGGTTTATTTATAGTGGATGTGTTGTCATGATCACACAACTAATGAATTAAACGAGCATGCAAGATAGAAGTAAAATAAAACCGGCTTATACGTGAATATTATCTTTGACATGGTTAATAAATTAAGTAAATACCACTTAATATTGACAAGCATGTAATAAAAGATAATAAAATTGAAATTTACATATAAGGATGAAATCCCTCAAAAGAAATATTAAGTCGGTATAGCCATCCATAATCTTGGTTAGAATCGAACCATAGTTCAAAGTGCTTGACCAACCCTAGTTGGGGTACTTTCAATTATTGGGGAATTCTAATTCAAGGTTTTGGGTTAACATGACTTGGTTCGCATCAAGGGTGGACTTCCACAGCAGGACTTGGTGTGACCAAGAGGCAAAGGTTGAGGAAATCCAAAATAAAAGGATTTCAGGATTGGGGTGTCAACTCAGCAGATCAAGGAGTTGCGAGTTAATGTAGTTGACATTTTGAACGCCTACCTGAAACCCTTCATGTTTCTTGACCAACCCTATTTGGGGTAATGCGAAGGGAAATATTGATCCTTGACACTAGAATATTTTGGAAACTGAATATTTCGAAATCAATGGTGAGGGCTATTGGATTTTGATAAAATATTGGGAGACTAATAAGTATTAATTTATTTATTTGTATCAGTTTTGTAATAAAGTACTAAACCTTTACTCATCTTAATTTTTAGAAACGATAAGAAAATTACTTCAAACATATCATTGAGAACCATACTCAAGAAGGAAAACCTTCTCACCGGCACCAATTTCCAAGAGTGGCAGAGGCGTTTACAGGTCATCCTTCACCATGAAAGGAAATTGTATGTGCTGGAAGAGCCTATTCCAGTTGCGCCTGGGAAAGAGGCCAGTGATGAGGAATTATCTCTCTATATGAAACACATGGATGTGGCCATAGATGTCTAGTGTTTCATGCTATCATACATGTCCAATGAGCTCTTGAAGCGAAATGAAAACATGGACGCATATAACATGATGTCTCGCCTTAAGGATCTCTACCAAGAGAAGGTGAGACATGATAGGTATGAGATCTCCAATGATTTGTTTACAACTAATCTTGGAGAGTCTACACCAGCTGGGCCTCATGTAGTCAAGCTTATTGGATACATTGAATTCCTGGACATCATAGGGATTAAATTCTTGGATGAGTTGCGTATAGAACTCATCCTATCATCACTGCCCAAGACCTTCTCTAGCTTCATTGTCAACTATAATATGAGTGGCAATGAGAAGATTCTATCGAAGCTTCTAACCTTGATTCTACAATTAGATAAGGACATGGGGCATGACAAACCCACGGTCTTTATGGTGAACAAGAAAAGGAATGACAAGGGAAAAGGGGCCAAAGACTTATAAACAGTCTGAAGCCCCCAAGCACCGTCCCTCCATGAAGGGGAATATCCAGAGGTAGGGCAAGGAACGGGAGGCAGTGTGTTTTTAATGTGGAAAGAAGGGCCACTGGAAGAGGAACTGCACCCAGAAGCATGGGGACGCTGAAGGTGCATTTATTATCGAGTGCAATATTTCAATTTCTACACATTGGGTATTAGATACAGCTTGTGGGGCTCACATCTATATTCATATTCAGTAACGAAGTAGATTTAGAAAGATCACCATTGGAGAGTTGGATCTTCGAGTTGCCAATGGTGCAAGGCTGGCTGTGTTGGCTATTGGCGACTATCACATCTCATTGCCAACTGGAATGATTTTGGTTTTACAAAACTGTTATTTTGTTCCTAGTGTTACCAAGAACATAATTTCTGTATCTTGTTTGGATATGGATGGACTTGTTTTCATGTTTGGAAATAAGGGTTGTCTCTTTTATAAGAACAACGTATGTTATGGTATGGAACATTTGAATAATGGTTTGTATGTATTAAATTACGAAAACCAAGTGTTGGCAATTGATAATGAAACAAACTCACATGACTCATACATCACCCAGTTGTGGCGTCACGGCATTGGTCATGTAAATGAGAAGCGCATGACAAAGCTCTGTCAAGATGGCTATTTAGACTCAACTGAGATAAAAACACTTGAAAGATGCCACACTTGTTTACAAGGAAAAATCACCAAGCCTCCTTTTGGTGGACAGGGTGAATGGGCCACCAAGATTCTAGGATTAGTACAAACGAATGTATGTGGACCATTTCCAGTAGAAGCTAGAGGTGGATATTCCTACTTCATTACTTTTACTGATGATTTGAGTAGATATGGATTTTTCTACTTAATGAGGTATAAGTCAGAAGCCTAAGAGAAACTTAAGGAATTCAAGAATGAAGTAGAGAATCAACTTGGTAAGAAGAGAAAGAAGCTTTGATCAGATTGAGGTGGAGAATATCTGAACCAAGAGTTCATCGATCATCTACGGGTGTCTGGGATTTTATCACGTCTCACTCCTCCTTCTACACCACAGTTGAATGGTGTTAGTGAAAGGAGGAACCGAACCTTGTTGGACATGGTGAGGTCGATGATGAGTCATCTGAATCTTCGATTATCCTTTTGGGGATATGCATTATAAACTGCAGCATACACATTAAATCGAGTACCAACTAAGGTAGCAAATGGAATTCCCTCTGAGTTATGGAGTGGAAAGAAACCCATTTTGTCGCATACACGTGTATGGGGATACAAGGCATTTGTTAAGGCCTTCTCAGGCAACAAACAAGCACCCCAGGGCATGAACTGTATCTTTATAGGATATCCCAAGGAAACGAAAGGATATTAACTATATAACCCTCAAGACAAGAATTTCACTGTCGCCAGACAAGTAGTATTTCTTGAGAGGGAGCACATCTACAAGAAGGATTATGGGAGAAATATTGACTTCAACGAAGTTGATGCTCAAGATACACAAGAGTTGGTATAGGAACAAGTTCCACAGGACCCCGTGCAAGAGGTTCCAGAAACACAAGTACTACGTAGGAGCTCAAGAGAGGTAAGGGAACCAGAGAGATTTCGTTTCCAAGTCATCAAGGAAGTTGAATCATTATTGTTTGACAATGATGAACCTCTCTCCTACAAGGAAGTAGTAAAAATCTCAGAATCTGCAAGATGGCTAGAAGCTATGAATTCTGAGATGGATTCCATGTATCAGAACCAGTTTTGGGTTCTAGTTAATGATCTAGTTGATGTAAAGCCTATTGGATGAAAATTGGTATTCAAGAGAAATCTGGAAATGGAAGGTCAAGTTAGCACTTATAAAGAAAGGCATTTGGATAAAGGATTCAGACATCATCAAGGAATTGACTATGATGAAACCTTTTCTCAAGTTACCATGTTTAAATCCACAAGAATCATACATTCCATACCAGCTTACCATGACTACGAGATTTGGCAGATGGATGTCAAAATTGCATTCCTTAATGGGAACCTTTAAGAAGATGTCTATATGACACAACCAGAAAGGGTTTCTGACACCAGGTGAAGCCAAACGGGTTTTCATGTTGCAGAAATCCATTTATGGATTGAAGAAAGCATCCAGGTCATGGAACATTAGATTTGATAAAGCCATAAAGGAATTTGGTTTCATTAAGAATGAATGTGAGCCATGTGTTTATAAGCGGTTTAATGGGAATGCGGTGATTATCCTAGTAGTATATGTTGATGACATATTGCTTATTGGAAATGACGTACCATCCTTACAGTCAGTTAAGGACTGATTGATCAAGTGATTCTCCAGAAAGATTTAGGTGAAGTAGTCTACATTCTAGGGATCAAGATCATTCGTTATAGATCCAAGAGGCCGCTTGGACTATGTCAGGGTACATACATTGACCAGATACTAAAGATATTTAGTATGGAACAATCCAAGAGAGGATTGGTTCCAGTGTCACATGGCTTACATCTTTATATGAAAATGTGTCATCAGACACACCAAGAGAGTGATAGGATGAGCAAGATCCCATATGCCTCGGCTATAGGATCCATCATGCATGCCATGTTATGTACCAGGATTGATGTTTCCTATTCACTCAGCATGGTAGGCAGATATCAAGAAGATCTAGGAGAACAGCATTGGACTGCTATTAAGACTATCCTAAATTATCTGAGAATAACTAAGGATATGTTCCTGGTGTATGGAGGAGGCGAAGAGCTTGTCATCAGAGGGTATGCTGATTCTAGTTTTCAAACAGATCAGAATGATTTGAAGTCACAATCTGGATATGTTTTGTGTCTCAATGGAGGAGCTATGAGCTGGAAGAGTTCAAAGTAGCCAGTTTTCGCTGATTCTACAACGAAGTCCGAATATATAGAGTCTTCTGATGGAGCCAAGGAAGCATCTGGATTCAGAACATTGTCCAGGAGCTTGATGTGGTTCCTAGCAGTAAAGATCCCATTGCACTATATTGTGATAATACTGCAGTGGTGGATTTTGTAAAAGAACCAAGGTCACATCAACGGAAAAAGCACAAACTCTGGAAGTATCACCTCTTGAGGGATTTTTATCAAATGGGTGATGTTTTAGTGAGTAGTGTGTCCATAGAAGAGAACGTGGAAGACCCCATGACTAAAGTCCTATCTCAGCAGAATCATGAATATCATGTGAGAGCTAGCGGGTTAAATGTTGTTAGAAGTTGGCTCTAGTACAAGTGAGAGTCCATTGGACTTGTTGGCATTGAACCTACTACTTTGTAATTTATTCATTAATAAAATCCTTATCACATCTTGTTTGTTCTTCTGCGTGACAATGCATGTGATAATGTCCTAAGGACAGCTGTTGGATTAAAGGGTCATAGCAAATCCCTGCTATGATGAGAACTCAAAAGTGCCATAACACTGTTCTTGAATATATGTTCTATGGACGGAAGATGTTATATGAGGGACATAAATAATACAGTCAATTAGGGGTTAGGACTCATAAAACATTGAGGAACCTTCTCATGGTGTGTGCCCTTGGTAATATCCAGGAGGATATTATGAGAACGAGACCCGCCATTAGGAAATCCACATTTCATAGTGTTATTAGATGTTCTTATCTACTGACGTGTGTATTGGTCCTTATACTTTAAGATTATTATTAATGGGTATTACAACATTCACACATATATGTATTGATGAAAACTGAGGCGACACAATGTTCACAGCGAGGTAGGATACGTTTGGTGAGTCACGAGTAATACTGCATTAATAGATAATGTGAGGAAGGATTTGTCCCTTCTATTCCATAACGGAAGTAGATATCTTAGGCCCTTTGATGTAATTGATATAGCTTAAATAAACCATGGCCATGGTATTGTTTGGGAGAGTTCAATTCCGGGAAGTCAAATAAAAATTAATCGAGCACATGGGTTGATGGCACTAGCATGCAACCCACTTAATTAGAGATATCAAGACAAAGGGATTAGATTACACAGTAAGCGTTCGTAGGAGGTGACACGTCATTACAGCGTTAACTTCTTTCTCTATGTGTGCCTTGGTGTGTTTCTAGCTGCTAACCTTGGACATTAGGAAGGCTCTGCCTAATGCCACTGAGAAAGAGGCCTATAGGGTCACAAACTAAGTGTGTCCATGTATCTCAGTTAAATATTAATTTAACAAGTTAAATAAATATTATTCCCGACTGTGGTTTAATAATTATTAAAGGATGTTTGATCGCATTTATTTCGACACTAGTTATTCGAGAGAATATATTGTGGGACATATAATATATTTATTAGCGAGTAATGCAGTTACATTTATTTAAGAAATAAATATCCATTACTCAAGGTCTAATAAATATGTTGGAGAAAAATGGAAAATAAAAGTACACGTCATGTATATTAAATATTCACGCTGTGTAGTTTTATGGAAAACAAGTACACGCTATGTATTAATTATTACATGCCGTGTAGTTTTCTAGTCGAGATTTTGAGGATATTATATTGTTTTATTAAATGATATTAATTTTAATCAGCGTGGGCGCATGCCAAGGAATTAATAATTCGACATGGGGTTTTAATAAGAGTTAATGAAATAAATAAAATGCGTAACGCATTTAATTATTGCCATAATTATATTAACCTAAAAACCGATTATAAGTATACTCACAACCCCAACACTTTTCTTGAGCCATTTTAGTTGTGCACAACAGATTTGGAAATACTCTCAAGCCAAGAGAGAATTCCCTTTCCACCAAGAATGCCCTCAAGTTACGAGAGCGAGATCCTCCACCGGATCAGGGCAGTTGAAGGCATACATCGCAAGTGAAGGCTCTTCCGTGCTAGCACCAATAGATCCCTTTGGCGAAGTCTAGAGATACGTGGCACACGTGTGGATCACCACTAGAGGAATCCTACAATTGGATTCTACGATGCAACGACAGATCACATAATCGTGACTGGAGACATCAATGAAGAAATAATTCCACCAAGGCAATTCATGTGAATTAATTAATTTAATTATAACCAACATATGATGATCCAATCTATATGGTTCCGGGATTCCCTCTTAAGTTTTCCATTCTTTGTTCTATTCCAATGATTCAGAATTTTAAATCATGACAGATCTCGGATTGAATATTGCTTAACATTAAAATTAAAGTTGGGGAAACCCACCAACGCGCTTCCACTGCGCCCGGAACCGACAACCTCTTGATCCACCATCCTATAGTATGTGAGGGAGTAGTTGTGGCATTCCAGGGACAATGAACTAAAATAGTTGAAGATAGTGGTTGTCACCATCTGCTTTGTGACCATCGGCCATCGTTGACTGAAAAATTGAGGGTGGTTGTTGACCTGTAGAGTCCATCGGGATGCCCATAAGGCTGGGATAGTATTGTGTTGATAGTATTCAATAACTAGTACATTGAAGACCTATCATTGAATATGCTGAGTTGTGGATGATTTCCTTCCCATTGATGTGGATCTGGCTTGAGCAGCAACCAGGGAATTCACAAATGAAAACTTAAAGGAAACCATTTTGTGTGAAGTGAGTTTTGAGAAAAATTGAGATAAAAATTAAAATCCAATAGGTAAAAATATTTTAGATGGATACATGTATGAGTTATTCCTTTTTCCAACCTTCCTGTATCAATTGATAGGGTCCTGATAGAAGGGTAACACTATTAACGAGGTTAAGGATTCACGTTTGGTTCACCTTTTTTGTTTTGTAGTTCCTTGGAATGTGTGTTCTGGTTATGAATCAATTCTTCAAGGTAGTTTCCATTTGATTTATTTATGCAACTAGAAACATCCAACCATTCATTATCCAAAAGGGACCTGATTTCTAATGGAATAAATTCATTGATTTTGAAATTATGATACTTACGAATATTTATTGGTCGAGATTATGGGAGGTCAGACTCATCACACACATTTTGGGGGAATTATTATCTACTCTAGGATTCCCTTATTAATTTGGGATATTTTCATAAATCCTTATTAATTCACCCAATATAAAAAAGGATTCCCTTGTAATTTTAAATAAATTATTAGCATGTGTGAATTTTATAATCATTTTTATATGTTCAAGGTTCTTCATTAAATGAGACATCAATATGTATTCGCAGTTATCATTCAATGGAGTCCTCTAAAATACTATTTAAAGATTATTTTAACCATCATCATGATTGTACTAACTTTTAATACACTCAGTGGGGATATCTGGAATTTATTTTCATCCAAGGAGACAAAGGTTTTCTTTGATGTTGGTATCATACCCAAAATTGTGCTACCTACTTATCCTTGTGAATAGAATTAGAACCCTCGTAGTTATGTTCCTCTTAATGGGACACTTCATACCATTTACGGTCATGTGATAAGGACTTAGACATACTGTTTAATTTCATGTGGTAAGGAAATCTAAGTGAAAGGTTCTTAGATAGGGTTTAGTGTGGGACTTATTCCTAAGTAGATCAATGAATCTTGAATGAATGTGGGTTTCCATGTAAAATTGGACCATGTTGGGAATATGACACAGGAAGAAAATGGTTGATTTGAAATGTCGGGTTAGAATCTCATAGATGCATCCTACATATCCCAATTGGAATGGAATAAAATCCCACGTAGTTTAGGGGATCTCATGGGAGATTATAGTACTTTTGAGAGAAATGAGTTTGGGATTACTTCCTAAAAAGGATGCCTTTGTTATTTTGGGGCTTAATTCGTGGATTACTCTTAGAAAGGATGCTTAGATTAAGGGAATGGAGGATGGATTCATGAAGAGGATATCTAATGAGTTCGGGACCTGATAACGGCTTCATAAATATCCCAACTATGGTTGGAATGAGAGTTCTTGTAGTTCACTAAGTCTCATAAGAGAGTACAGTCATTTGAGAGAAATATTTTTGGGATTACTTCCTAAAAATGATTCCTTAGTGATTTGGGGGCTTGTTTCATGGCTTACTCATAAAAAGGATATACAGATTAATGGAATTGAGGATAGATTTCTAAAAAGGATATCCAATGAGATTAGACTTTAATTAATATGTCCTACATATCCCAATTATGGTGGGAATCCGAGTTCTCATAGTTCATTCAAGTGAAATTTTTAGGATGTTGGGATAATCACCAATGTTTAATCACATGTGAGTCATGATCGATATGAGAAACAAGAGGATGTGAATGATTCAACAATGGAACCCATATTTTTCCTCCTCTGCTGGTGGAAGGGGATGTGCCTATGTTGGCGATGGCGAAAGAGGCTAAGGTGACTGGTGTTGAGGGTGAGGTGAAGAATCTTACCTCTCTTCTATTTACATTGGATAAGGGTCCAATGTAATGAAGTAGTGAAGGTGAAGGAAGTATAGAGGATTAAGACTACATCCTCATACTTGAATGGTTTGGGGGGTTACACCATGATGGATGCCTTAAATGTTTTCCAGGTAAAGAAGTGAGACTTATCATTTTCTTGAATGGAAAGTCATGTGTGAATCATACCTTCCCTACTAGAGAATAGAGGTTCCAAGTATTAGAGATGAAAATGGGGGGGATAGAACCCAAACCCTAATCCTCTAAACTGGGAACCTCCAATCACACTTCTTGGTATAAGGGTCCATGTAACTGTGGATAATCAAACCCACGTACACTCCATGAATCATAACCCCATAGCAAAAAATGGGGGAATCCTATGCCTACCTATATACAAACCCAAATAGGAGACATAATTATGTGTTATTACCAATGTTTTGATGAGTTATGAAATTTTGGGGAAGGATTCAAGAAAATATCATTCCATCAAGGGATCCAATGAAGAAAAATCCTTTCCAAGAATGAATTTGAAGAAGGATTGATGAAAGGATTGTAGACTGATGGGATTAGGTGAATCAAACAAGGGTGCCAAGGTAAGTATTTGGAACCCAGGTATGAGCATGCAAGATGGGTTCAGAAACCTGATGTTTGCATATGTGATGAAAAACCTGGATATTAATACATGGGTGAGATTCAACTCAAGCCTTCAAGTGTATTCACAGGTGTTCTAGGTAGTGGGGCACTCATGTTCCTTTGAGAGGAATGGGTGGTTAATAAGTGTTTTTGATTCAGGTAGGTTGGGATCTTCAGGCGTTCAAGTTATATGGAGTTCAAACACTAAAGGGGATTAATTTATATGATCCTCCTTCAATTACTCAGATCTTAGTGTTAAAAATGTACCTTGATGGTTTCCGAAGACATATAAAAACACTAGGGAGACTAGAGTAGCAATTAGGCTTCTGTGAAACTTACCCATAAAAATGAAGTCCCTAATGGTCTATTTATTTGAAAATATGTGACCCTAATAGAAATTGGGGTGGGGTGCACAAGTGGGATGCGTACCCAGATTGGGCGCACATGTACCTGGCGCGACGATGACTTCTCGGCTTGACTAGGGAAATCGAATTTTCTAGCCATTGAAAATTTGGATTTTATTCATGTGTTTTCATCTCTTTTTCTAAAGGCATCTCCCTTTGTCACATTTTAGACTTTGTGACGTAATGAAGTTTCAATAATCAAAATATACAACACTCAACTTTAAGCTTAAATGGACCTTGAAAATTTATTTTCTAAGGTTATAGTTATAACTTTGCTATTAAATTGGTGTATATGAATGATTCTAAATTAATAATTAGTTTTATAAAGGTCATAATAAAAAATAATTTAATTATTAATTAATACAAATAAGCATTTAATTTTTAGTAAATTCATTTTATTCATCATATATATATTTTCTTCAAAAATGATTTTTAATACATTTATGAATATAATATAATAAGTAATTTATAAAAGTTATATAAAATTTATTTTAAAATATTAAAATGATTTTTTGAAATTAAAATATAAAAAATATCTTAGGGTGAAATTTTAGTATCTTTCTAAAAATATTTTTTTTAATAAATAGTATAAAAATATTGATTATTATTGAAAACTATATTTTCATTTAGACTATATACATATTAAAATTATATTATGTATTATTTTTAAAAATTATATATTCTTTTTTTATTAAATATCACCCAATTATATTCATAAGAGTGAATTTTATACTAGAATTTTGAATAAAAACATGTTATACATAATTTTTTTTATAAAAAACAATTTATCATTGTATTTTAAGGGTTTAAATTAAATTTAATTATGAAAATTTTACGAATCCAATCATAAAAAATGTATTTTATATATAGTATAAGAAGTTAAAATTTTATAAAATATGTTCCCATTTTTTTTGTCGTTATAAATAGTAACCATAGTAAATTTTTGATACCATTGTAAAGGTATCATCGGTAAATTAATGTTATAAATATTGAAATAAGGCTTATAAATATCCCTTTAACTTGTAATTATATTATTTGATAAGTTTACTTTGACCTTGACCACACAAGATTTGAAAATTATTCAATTTAATGCCACATTCCAATGATTATAAAAAAATTAACTAAATGTAATGTAAAAAAGGTCAATATATTTCTTTTAAGATATATAATATTTTTAGATAGTGATTAAAAATTTTAAATTTAATTTTAAATATAACGTATCTTTGTAAAGAACCTTTATTTATAATGTTTTATGATTAAATAACTTCATTACATGTTTAAACAATATTGGCACAATATTTATTCAATTAATAGAAATATAGAATAATTTATTTTAAAAATATTAAAAATATCATAATGCGAATTATTATTCATGTATAAAGATTTTTTTGATAAATATAATAAATTAATTATATTTTGAAGATGTATTTTTGAATTACATGGTTATCATGTTATATTAAAAGAAAAATTAAATATATAGCATTAAAAATGAAATTAATGATATTTTGTAGTAAAAAATACTTTTTTAAATTATTTAAAAGTAAAAAAACTTAAAGTGGAGAATTATGATTATTAATGGTCTAAAATGGCATTCATTTGGCGTTTATAGTAAAGTTACACCTAATAATTAAAATTATAACCCTTTAATATTGAAAAAATCACTATCATGGTAAAAAAAGTAGTTAACTAAGGGATCAAACCAAATGATAAGGTTAGAAATGATATGTAAAGTGATTAAATTTTGAAGCGGTGATTATATTAGGGTAATAGACTAATTATAGTATAATTAATGTCATTTTATAATCATTTTACAAAAGGCATACATATATTATATTATAATATCTGATATATCTTTAAAAGGTATAGTAATGATACTTTATAATAAATAATGCAATATGAAGTTATTTTAATTATATAAAAATACTATATTTATCCATGTGAATATAATATAAATTAAAATATAAACCATTTTCTATTTTTGTTCAATTGTTTCTTTATATTAACATTCCAAACTCCTAAAGTGTAAAAAACATTGATATCATCAATATTGTGAAAATAGTAAACAGTGGCTTAAAATTAAGAGATAAGGGTATGAATATAATATAAACTTTTCGAAATATTACTTTATGTAAATATTTAGATCCATAATAATAAAATATTATAATAATGATAATTTTTAAACAATGATCCTTGTAAACTAATTTATAATTATTTAATATTTTTATGATTTCATAGAGTTCCCCTCCCCACACTTATTAAAGGGAACCATCAATCCTATATTTTCCTGATAAATAAATCACTATATATCCATCAATACCTAAAAAAATAGATTCCATATATAACTCCCAACGTCCTTGAGGTTACTATTTCATCAAAAAACCATCCTTGAAAGTATATAGGTATAAACCTAAAGAGGTTATCTGAAGAAGTGGTATAGTTGCTATGCATGATTATTCTTTTTTATTTATTCGTATATCCCAAGAAAATATCTTCAAACCTGATGATATAATAAAAAAGTATCATCAAAATCATAATATTTTATTATTTTAATTTGATAAATATTATCTATCTTGTAGTCCATCAAATGGAAAAAAAACCATCATTCTTGTGTATGGATGATTACTACCTCACAAATCGATGTAATGAATAATACATCACCCCACTCATGGATTCCTATAGTGGTGGGATATATATATATATATATTGTATTAAAGTCATATGTATATCTTTTTTAAAATAATAAATCATCTAATTTCGGCCCATTTAATTTTTTAAAAAATGATAATAACATTCATGTGTGCATGTGGACTACCACCTCCCTAGGGTGATGTGATTCATTTTTCATAACCAAATCAAATGGATGATATATATATATAATTTCATTAAATAAATTTTAATGTTTTTATGATATATATAAATATAATTATTTCAACGTAAAATAACAAGTAAATTCATTCCATATTTGTCGTTGAAAAAATGTCACAGATGCATATGTAAGGAATACCATCTCTTTGATTGTAACATGGTTAATTTTTCAAAAATGTGTTTAATTATTGGTATTAAAGGTTCAATTAATGAATAAAAATCATAATTATTAATGTATTATTAGTCTCAAGATGATGTAAAATTACCACTTTTAACATGGTCAATATATATGAGTCATTTTGCAATTATTTGTTGAATGTCATCAAAACAAACATTATGGACTTTACCATTTAAGTACATAAATATGTAATTGACATAAATAAAATTAATATTTTTATTTATCATTAGAACTATAAAATTTTCTTAATGAATCCTATAATTGATATAATTTTTTTACATGTGTTAATGGACGTACATGAATTTTTTGGACTCAAAGTAATAGATTAAATGTCAATAAATAAGGAATATTTCAAAATTATACACCAAATTTATATTATATGGTGTATATACTAAAACATATACATTTATATAACAAATCATTTATACTTCCGGATTTTTTTTGTTTTTTTGAAAATTATTTTACCTAATTGGATTTGACTTGATGTTAATATATAGTAAAGGGTTTTCATCTCAATTTCTATGAATTAGGTTATAATTCTTCTTTATTGGCATTGATATTCTAGGATTATGTGCTAATTAATCCGAAAATAATGTTATCAAATATTTATTGTAGTTATATTGGGATTTTTATAAGTTCACATAATAACATCTTCTATTAATTATCATTTTAAAAGTTATAATCTTTTCAAGGGTATTCTTTTTCACAATCTAAATTTCTTGAGACATGTATCATGTCATGCACTGTAATTCCATTACATGTTGTACTTAATACATCATGAATTAGATTTTAAATATAAATTATTGTAATTAATGATATTTATAAATCCAACCCATATTATTTATTTAAATAAATTTTTATTATAACTTTAATAAGGAAGTAAAAGATTTATATTATGAAATCCTTTCTTTTTTAGACTGATTATGATATAGTATCTATTGGGGGAAATTATATTCTTGTTTTTTATCGAAACACATAAAATTTCTTATACTGTAATTATGAATTTGGTTTATAGGTTTAATTTCCATTTCCTCCAATATTTAATATGGAATCATCTGAATGTTTTTAATAAGTTATATTGATGCTATATCGACATTGAGATATTGAATCATTCCATTCCATATACATGTTTCCTAAACTGATTTCAAGAATACACTGTTCAAAAAATAATTTAAATTATAATATTAATATATATTGACATTTAACTTTTTTTAAATTTATTTTAAAATTATAAATCTTAAAATTTCTATAAGGTCCTCTTTTGAGTGTCCTTATTGATTTTTTGAAAAGAACGTTTATTTTTTTAACATTTTCAAAAAAACCGCTTTTCTAGTCATTGTGTCTATTTTTTTTCATTGAAAAACCCTTTATAATTTTCTATTTTTAATTTTAATGAAAATATATTTTATAATATTCTATAATTTTTTATAAAATATTACTCAAAAGGAATTTTTATTTGTTAAATGTTTTTTATATGTTTGTTTAAATATAGTTCTATCTATGTCCTCATGCTTTAAATATTCATCTACATCACTAGGATAAGGATCTTATGATACCATCCATGTAACTTCTTAAGATGGAAAGCAATGATTATTTTAGATATATATTCAGTTAACCCATTTATTTTCCACAAGTTAACAAAAAATGAAGGAATTATTGTTTGTTTAAATGGATTCATATTGAAAAGTGAAATATTTTTATTGTTTTATTTAGTAATAGTATTTTGAAATAATTTACAATGAGTGGGTGAGCCTCATAATGCATGTATGATGTGTTATCCCCATTACATCTCTATAATTCATTGGGTATTTCTCCATGTCTTCAAATGTAAGAAAGTGGGAATTAACCCTGGTATTTTCTCCTAAATATTTATGTTGGATCTAGTTATTTATAACAAGATTTTAACATATGTTATGAATATAATGTTCAAAATATTGAAAAAATATTTATATTCTCTATGGATTTTTAATGATTAATTTGATAAATCGAAACATCATATGTCTCATGATTATTTATTCTTATGACTATTATCTTTGGTAGATATTTATGCAATGTAATATGTTTTCTGATCCACGCTATGATGGGTATGAATTATTTTATGTTTTTATCATGAATTTTTTTTTCATCACAACCTTATGAGGTAGTTTTCGTTTCACGGTTTTATTATGAATTTTTAAGGTGGATGGAACTAGCAATTCACAAGGACCAGTGCCTGATGAGGTTTTATAGTAAGAAGCTTCTATATGTGCACGAACATTATGATTTAGATGAATGAGAGGGCCTGACATTTCCATCGGTACTAGGTCCATGAACTATGCAAATGATAGATCAATAAACAGTCTTGTGAGGTGGGGGATTAAAATACCAATATAATTACTCAGGAGGGTTAGTTCCTTATAGTCTTGATCTCAGAAATTTCTTGTATCGGGTTTCCTACTTTTTCCTCAAAAGTGATTTTGGAAGAAAAATCATTTTTAGTTATATAAAACTCTAAACTTAAAATAACCATAGGTATGTAAGGGATACAATATTATTCGTTTGATATATTTTTAAAAGTTAAAACTTGGTAACATTTTTTCTATATAAATGTAAGAAATGATAAGTTTTTTTAACATAATATTTGAGTATATCGATCCCTGGCTATATGATTTGGTATCGAAGGAATGGTTTTGATAACCTTTAAGAGTACTATATTTTTATGTGAGGATTACTTAAGAATACTATTTACCATCATGTGTTCATAATTTTAATGTTTTTCATATGTATAATGTCTTTTAAATACATTTTTATGTTTTATGTTATGGAATTTTAATTATATTAAAGATATTTTGTTGATGTTTTATTCTATTGAGCTATATGAATCCCATATGTTTAACATGAAGGATTAATTTTTAATAAATACAATATATTTTTTGGGATGTATATTGAAAGTAATGATTAAAATTTTAGGTTAAAATAGTTTTTAATGTTTAGGATATAGAGAATATTTGGTATATTTGGTTACTTTTTTATTGAATTATCTAAGTTGATCTTTTGGTGTTATTTTCGAATTTTGATGATTAATGAATAATTTATTCATTTGAAAATTTATTACTTTTTTGGATTATATTTTCAGGTTAAAATTATTTTTGTTCTAATGTCTAAGTGTAGTATTAAAATACTTTTATCATTTTCTATATTATTTTATCCCATGGAAGTTGATTTTATTAGTTCATTTATCATGAATAAATCATCTTGAATACTCATTATTTGATGAAAAATACGAGAATATGGTTGAAATTGATTAATGGATAAGTTTATATTTGTCAATAATGTATATATACATATTTACATAAGTGTATATGGTAGTGGAATTCGATAACTCTCATAAAATAATATATTAAAAAATTTATCATATTAAATTCATTTCAAATAAATCGATGCCTTTTTTCTCATCAATCTGCATTATGATTTAATGGTAGATAAATATCTAATGATCATTCTCTATATTTTGAAAATTATTCTATATATTTATCTATTATTATTAAGTTATTTCCTTTTTAGTACCATGTCTATATTTCTCACATTCAACTCATGTTATCCTTTTTTTAAACTATGTTTTTTGTTATTCCAAATTACATTCTTATATTCCTTTCCCTCTTTTCAAGTGGAATTTTTATTAACCCTTTTTATATTGTTGGTTTTCAAAAAAGGTAGATTAAAATTTAAAACCCATGATTATTGAGTTCACATTAAAATTGTGAGGATGGAATTTATTAAAGCAGGTTATGTAATATCCTAAGAGTTTAAAATCACACTATGTTCGATAGAGTATTAAACATGCAATATAGAGATTAAAACCCATAAAATATTATTATATTGATGTTATAATTATAACCTAGCTATTAAATTAGAGGGTACAAATAGTAATAATTACATTATTGATTATAAAAAGTTCAAACTCAACATAAATGTGTATATTAATTTAATGTAAAAAAGAACTCAATTTTTATTAAAGTCATTTTATTTTACCAAAATACTATTTCTTAAAAAATAATTTTCATTTTTTGATAAATTATTATACTTAATTTCTAGAATATAAATAAACTTTATTTAAGAAAAATACCTTAATTTTTGAAATCATAATATCCAAATTATATTTGGTTAATTTTTCATTATTTTTTGGAAAAGATTAATTTTTTAAGGAATAGTGAAAAATACATATTTTTACTAAAAAATTTAATTTCATTTAAAGTATTGATAATGTTAAATGATATTTTATTATTTTTAAAAATTAATTATACCACTTTGATTATAAAAATATAATTATTGTATCTTTAATGAATCTTACAATTGAATTTGGTATAAAAAAATTATATATGTAAACAACCATTTCTCTGAAATAATTTTTTTTCTTCACGTTTCGTGGTTTTATTTATAAATTTTAATTCTTAAATTATGTGAATTGAAACGTGAAAAATATATTTTATATTTGGAATCATGTGGTTCAAATTACTTAAATAGTTTTTTTATATTTCATGTAATTATGAATAGTAGCCATAGTAAATTTTTGTTACCACGGTAAAGATTAAATATGTTAATAAATGTAGGGTTTTTAAGCATTAAGCCCTGATATTGTCTCTAACATGTGTCCTTATATTATTATATAAGATTTTTTATAATATTACTATCAAATATTATAAAATTTGGAAATTTATTTCCACTTTACTTTGATTATACAATATATATTATTTTATGTGAATAAAAAATAAAAAATTACACTTTTTTGTTTTTAATATCTATAATATTTAGTTTCTTGGATAAATAAAACATACATACAGTAATAAATTTAAAATTTAAAGATAAATTAATTTTTTTATAATGGTAATTTATTTTTTATTTTTATTGATTAAATAATTACTATTGTTGCATACAAAATATGGTCATAATATTTATGTAATTAATATAAAAATATAACACATGAAATATAAAAAATTAAATTTAATATTATTTTAATGATTTATTATGTTTTGTGATTTTCTAGTTATATATAACATATTATTTATTTTTTTATGTCATGAATTAAAAATAATTTTTTTTCATGCTGTTTTGAAAGTCGAATTAAATGAATAGTGTTAAAAATTTCATTAATAAAATTTTATGTAAACAAATATTTTATTGAATTATTTAAAAAAAATATAAATCCTTTAATATGAGAATTATGATTATAAACGGTCTAAAATATCACACATAAGCAAATTTTTCCCAATTTTTACATCATAAGTATAATTAAAATTCTTAATGATTGAATTATACATTGTTAGGGTTAAAATTTAAATTGGTTAACCAAGGGGTTAAATTTCAATATAAAGCTTAAAATGATATCAATACCTCTAAAAATTTTATTTTATGTTCATATTATTCCAATATAATATGTATCTTTAACATAATGTCCTTTTTTGACCATTTTACATGAGTTGGACACATATTCTGTTATAATACATCATGTATTTCCTAGAGATGATGTCAATTATATTTTATAGTGAATAATGTTTTATTTAATGATTTAAATTATTGAAAATAATTTAATTATCCATGTTAATTATAGAAAATTTAAAATTCCAACCAAGGTCCATTTATGAGTCTTTTTCCATTTTATAATATCTTTCTTGATCCCTGATGTGTAAAAAATAGTGATATCATTGTAATTTTCAAAAATATTCATTAGGGTTTAGAACCATGATATATGAATAAAATATTACATAAACATGTATAAATTTAATTGGATGGCTTTATTTTGAACCATAGTGATCTTATATTATAATTTTTATAATTTTTTTACAATCTCCCACTGAACATCATTTATATTAATTTAATGTTTTAGGTAATTCCTAGAGTACCCCTCGCCGTACTGGCTAAAAAAGACCGCATATCCTCTATTCATCACATAATTTGAGCACTATATATGTATAAATACCCAATTATATCCCTTAATTACATAGCTTCCCACATACTAGATGCTCATTTTTTATATGAAAACCATCATAGTGATGGTTTATAGATAAAAGTAAAGAGGTTGTTCGTAGAAGAGGTATAGTTCATATTCGATCATTTTTGTTTTATTTATTCATTTATCTCAATCAAATATTATAAAAAAATGATGAAAATATATCCCCACTCTATTCTATAGAATTATATGTTATTACGTTAAGTTCATAATGAATATCTTTATCTTCTTCCATCAATTGATAATTGAATCAACAATTCGTGTGTACGATAGACTACAACCAAGAAAACCGATATAACTTGTTTTATATTATGGAATATAATGGAGGGTTATAATTTTTTATTTAATGTATATATATGATATTAATTCATAATTTCCATTATATATAATAAATATATCATTTGATTTCTCACCATTCTATTTACTAAAAAAGAATAATGTCATTTGTGCATACATGTGTATTGCCACCTCTAAGAAGCGATGTGATTCAGAGTCCATATCCAAATCACATTGATAAAATATTTATGTGAATCTAGATAAATAATATGTTATATATTATAATTATATAAATATAAAATAATATTTAGCTTATTTATATAATAATCCATAAAAAATGGAGACGTTACTCAGGTGTATATATATCCTACCATATCAAGGATTCTAACACATATCATTTTTCACAACTAATATTAGGGTTTATTTTAAAGTTATAATTAATGTATAAAAATTTTAATTATTTCATTATTATTATTATGGAAATGATTTGACAATTTTCTCTTTAACCATGTTAAATATACTGATGTCATATTGCAAATATGAGCTTCATTTCCTCTAAATATTTGGAAAAAACATAACCAATTATGTAATTAAATATTTCGTAGAAATAAATGAAATAAATAGATTTAAGTATAATTTAATAATCCTAGAAAAATTTATCATGAATTAATATAATTGAAATATATTTTTTATATAGGATTTAATAGATATACATTGAAATTTTGGTCTTTAGGTAAGATATTTCATCTTAATTTCCATTTATAGATGCATATTTATATAGTTCATAAGCTACCTATTTTACATGTTATATAGTGATTCGTTAATAATTCATGTTATTGTAATTTTTAATTCTAATTAAATAAACCAATTGTATTGGACTATAAATCACTATGTGGTAAAGGGTTTTAAACTGAAATTCTATTCATTCGGTTATAACTCATCTTTATTAAATTATTTAATCCATGATTATGTATCAGTTAATATGTAATTTTTTTTATATATTAACACTTTTATTATATGGATACACATAAATTTACAAAATAATTTATTCATTAAATATAATAATAATATTATGAGATCATAAACTCTCTTACTAAGTTCATACCCATCCTATTATAGATCACAAACATGAGTCGTAGAATGAAATATTATCATTTCAAAAAAACATGATTTATAATAGTGAAGAATAATAATAATTAAGGATTATTGTGCTCATATCATAAATGGGTGGCACAAAAAATAGTTTTATAAACCATTTCCTTTGTTTTCTGTAACTACTAATACTGTTAAATATATTGTTTCTGGGCTCATCACTGGTTTCCCATTTGGAATCATGCCCATCAGTGTGTTTCCTATTATTGATAAAGTTCATTGACTTGTTTTCCACATTCATCTCAGGTCATATAAATTTTTAAATAATGAATTTGTGGTATATATAGGTAACACCCATTAAAACCCATTGAAATGGAATTTTTGTTGTTGAAAAAAGTCATAATAATAATAATAAATTACTCATAGAATGTAAAATAATGGTATTATTGAACCATATCTCTGTTAAATTGTATGTAACATAAATGGATAGATTGAGAATGATTTTGAAAGATTATAAGTAACATTTGTTGAGGTAAATATACATTCCACTTATAAAATCATATTTACAACTAAAAATTTATTAAAAAAATTAAAAATAAGTTACTTTGAAA
This sequence comes from Viscum album, assembly GCA_963277665.1. Lineage (NCBI taxonomy): Eukaryota > Viridiplantae > Streptophyta > Magnoliopsida > Santalales > Viscaceae > Viscum > Viscum album. Next base: position 691,151,307 of record OY728161.1, on the reverse strand, counting down.
AAGACTTTTAAAACATATAATTTAACATTCAGTATAATGATTTTTAATGATGGATGGAAAATATATTCATGTTATACAAGTTAAAACTATGGTTCCTTACCTATTTATTATAAAAGTAAAAAAGATGACTATTTGGAAACTGAAATGAAGATTTATTTTAAAAAATTTCGTAAAAATTATAATAGGGTTAAAAAATAATTTATACTATCATTATAGAATAGAAAAAAATATTATTAAAAATATTATTGTAAAATATTGAAATGGAAGAAAAAACATTTTGGTGTGAAGAGAGAAAAAATCAATTTTCCTTAAAAATTATTTCTTCTCAAAGTACATAATGATATAATAATAAAAGGGAAACCTATATTCACAAATAATAACCATACTAAAATAAAATTCATGAATTTTATGATTGATATATCCTAAGGTGTCATCCTAAGAAACATAAAGATAAACAATCTTGATTAATAAGGAGATTGTGACATAAAATTATTACCACATTGGCAATATTTCAATTGTAATACCTAAAATTGTATAAAAGGGAAAAAATATTAAATATAAATAAAAAATAATTCATAATATAAAATATTAAATCGGTTTTATATAGACCTCATAGAGGATGATAAGCGAATAAAACAATTATTTCACAAATAATGAAATTTCATACAAAACCCTTTACCACTTTGGTAACATTTTAACCATAAAACCACTAAAAAAGATATATGCAATTCAATAAATAAATTATAGTAATTATCTAGTGAATAATAATAAAATAAATTCATGCTTAGTATATACACAACCTAAAATAAACACATGGTGAAAATGACTTCTATCCCATAGAAAATGAATGTGAGAAGGAAATATCATACCAAAAGTGTTGAATTCCTTAATAAAAATTTAAACCTGCTATATTACAGATCTAGGATTATTATAAATATTTTAAATGACCATAATAAAATATCTAATAACATATATTATTTAATTTTAACCTTTTATCTTTTATTTTTTATCAATGATTTGTTAAAATCACAAGTTCAGTTAAAAACTGCTTGTTTTCTCATATATGATATTGTTCTGTAGATTTGGTACATAAAAATTGTTCATTTTTCATAATTTATATAATTACAATCATGTTATGAATATAATATATATTTATATACATTTACAAAAGTATATATAGACAAATAGATTACACTATTCCTGAAGATGACATGTTGTACATACATAAGAACATTGTTTTCATTTTTTTTCAACGGATTGAAAATAAGGAAGGTCAATAATAATGGAAAATTAAGAATAGTTATGATATAATATATATTAGTTATATTAATTAAAACTTCCATTAATTCCTTAAATGTAATGCATTATTTAAAAATGAGTAACATCACTTCGTTAGTTTGTAGTCTTTCGTACACATTAGGGACATTTTTGTATCACTCATAGAATGGAAAGTAAGAAGGTATATGTGATATAATTATTATAATTTAATAATTATTTTAAAAATAATATATATGTGTGTGTTTGTGTGTGTGTTTATGTATTTTTGTATATTAAATTCATCATTATAATAATACATGATTGGAAACGATGGAAAACAAACATCACATGTTCTCTAGGTGGTATTTTCCATACACAACATCATTTATTTGGTTTCCCACTTGATAAAAGATAAGAAAAATTTAATAAATTAAATTAACATAATGATATGATATAATATGGTATATTATAATATTAATATAAAATAATTCGTTAATAATATTATGAGTAATGTGAGAAGAAATAAAATGAAAATGCATAGTTAATAATTATACCTATTATTTATAGAACTCAATTTGGTTTACTCCTAACACCATCTTATGAGGGTTTCATAATAAACAAAGTAATATATGATTAATGAGAGGGATGTAATGAATAAATTTCATTATGTATTGGGAAAAAAATTTAGATGTGTGAAGTGGAGTATAGATACCTTTGATTTTCATATAAAAATATCATATATTTTTAGATGAATATTCAATAGATTTCATAAACACATGCCCAATGATAATAATAGTATAGTGTATTTGGATAATAGGGAAACCATATTATTATTTATTGAAATATATTCAATATTTAATACAAATATCTTCTCACAAATAACTCATCATAGGAATACCATACCTTAATATTTCATCAGAATGAGGGGAACGAAACCTAAGAAACTGTTATCTTAGATTCCACATAAAAGAAAACATAAAAGATATAAATCTATGGTCATATGAAATAATAAGATAATAGTAAAGGTATTTGGTCATGAAAATATTGTAAATAATTAATACCCAATCATTCATATATCATAATCATTTTTCATGGCATACAAAAATATCATTTCAAAAAACATGGGCTATAAGAGTGAGAAATCAACATAAATCAATCATGAATAAAAATATCAAGGTATAAGAGTATATCACCAACACCAATATAGAAAACCATTTCATATTCAAGGATAATTACCTATACCAACAACACAGTGGATCAGAAATTATCACATATTTTCCATTTATATTTGGACACACATGTTTCCAATAGTGGGCCAGGAAGCATCTATCTCATATAGTGGATTAGGACGAACCTATTTCGTATATTAGATTTGAACACACCTATTTTCCATAGTGGATAAATCCCATAGACAAGTTTCCCATAATTATATAATTAGAAAATAAGATTTAATCCATTAATTACAGGGAAATATATGTTACACAAATCACATAATGAAAATCATATGTATGCCCTCGACAAGATCACAAAACATTCATCATATAATTACCCGTGAAAGAAATGGGCTTCAAAAACATTTCATCCTATAATAACAGATATAAAAGTGAATTGTTCTGTAATAATTTAACCGTTTAATTATCGCATAAATCTTTAAAATAAGTGGGTTTCATAATCATTTTATCATGGGAAAATGCGTGGAATAGAAACAGGTTTCAAAAGAATATTGTTTTCATTAACATAGACCTTTATAAGAAGGAATAATAATGGGGAATTGGACTATATCCTTAGTAATGATAATAATAACTAAAGGATGTTATATTAGATGGAAAATAATGTTGAATGATCAACAATTATAGTTCTTTTGGAAAATAATATTTCTTTTAATATTAAAATTTAATCATGAAAAATTATAAAATATTTTATATATCATTTTCCTAGAAAGTAAAATTTAAAATTATAAATGAATATTTAAAATATCATTTAAAACTTTTCACAAGGAAGATATTATATTCTCTTTGAAGAACAATTTTTAGAACATAAATCATTTTGGAAATCCTTTTCATTGAAAATAAAAAAAAATATAAAAAAAAATATTAAAATAAAATAATGTTCATAATGGTGTTAAATTATATTCTTGTTTTACATATTAAAACATAAATTCATTCCACATTTTTGGTTCAATCCAAATATATTTTTTAAAAAATTTCATGAAGATTCCTCTAAAAAACTTTTGCAAAAAGTTAAACATGGGTAAAAAATAACATTAATAAATCATTTAAAAAATAATAAAAAAAATTTGATATCATTTTTTATAAAAAATATATTTTTTATAAAAATGATTTTTTACTCAGGAGAGATAATTGTATGCTTTTTAATAAAAAAAATAGTTTGAACCCTTGATTTCATAAACAGTGGAAAATGAAAATAAAACAGGTATTCTCCCTAAATAAACATACAAGAAGATAATCTAATATTTTATTCAGTGATTTATCAAAATATATCACCATTAGAAGAATAGTCATGAGTAGTCCCAAAAAATAAAATTATTACATAAAACCCTTACCACTTTGGTAATTTTGAATTTAATGCCCCATAAAATACTAACATTAAATGAAACTCAAAATTGGACAAGAATAAATAAATTCCTGATATTACATGATATAGTGATTATTTATACACCTCATAAGAGTAGATATGGTAATAGTATAATATCTGTCTTAAAGAAGGAAAATTTATTGAAAAATCACATCCCGCTTTGGTAATATTTGAAACAGAAACACCAATAAAGTTAGATCATCAAATGGATATGTAATTCCTAATAACGTTTATTATATGGATCTTAAAATATATTCATTGGAATTATATACACCACTTAAAATAAATAATTATGAATATAGAATTTGAATTATAGAAATAAAATGTGAGATACAAATCCATTACCATAAGTCTTGACTTCTTTTGTAAACATTTAAAACTCCATATCTAGGAAGTACCTCCTTTGATTATGTTATTAAGAAACCCAATGTTGGTCTTCTGAGAAGACCCATAGCTCTACACAGTGGATATAGATGTTTGGGGGTGATTTTTTCTAGGGTTGGTTGATCAATATGGATGGATAGGTGTTATTAATTGAAGGGTGGTAGTGTCATTTCATAAGTGGGGGAGAATACCTAGCATCTAAACTAATTTGAAATTTCCCAAAAGAATACAAAACAATAAAGTAATCCCAAAGAAAAAAAAATCAAATAACCATATATAAGATTTTTTTAAATATTAAAATATGTTTATACAATAAGAATTTGAGAAGTTTTACAGTCATTTTAACCATTATCTTGTTATTTTAACACATGGTACATCCATTTTTACCTTAAATACAATAAATAATTTACTTTTCTAACTATTCATTATGGTCCAAAATTAGGTTCTTCTTATTAGATAATATAAATATTGATAATTCCAAATATAGAATCCATTTTTACAAATTAAATTCAAAAAATTATAAATATTAAATTTAAAAATATTATAATAGATACAATAAGAATGTTGGTTTTTAGAAAGAAAATGATCAAAAGTATAAAATAATTATATCAAGAATAAATATGAATTTGATTTAATTACCAAAATAAGATTAATAAAGATATTATTTAACTAATGTTACTTTTAAAACAATTTTAAAATAGAAGTATCCTTAAATATTTTTTATTCAAAAGGACACATTAAATGAAAACCCAATATTTTTACTATTCATAAAAAAATTAGTGTTTTTAGAAAAATACCAAAAATTATCACCGAGATATTTTTAAAATTATGATTTGAAAAATAAATTTTAATTTTTTTTAAAAAACTAATTAGGGAAGACAAACTTTAAAACAAGACTTTTAAAGGTGATAAAACTTATTTTAAAAAAAATACATTTTTAAAGCATAAAATTCAATTTATTATTATCTATTGTATATAAAAAAATTAAATGAATGTGAATAAATTTTTTGAAAAAATAATATATAAAATTCATTAAAATAACTAAAAAATGTTATTTTGTTAAATTTTTGATATAAATCACATTTTTGTGTAAAAAAATAATTTTTTTTAAAATACTTTATATTAAAATAATTCTTATTTTCATTTTCAATACATTGGTTACAAAAGAAATAATTTTATACACATGAATAGGGAATATATTTTTAAAATTTAGTTAATATTATCCATACCAATCATTATAATGTCTATGTGTTATCTATCATGTGAAATAATAATAATTTAAAAGTATGTCATGTTTTGTTTAAGCACGGTGTTGTGTGTAATGCTAGATAAAATCAATGTTCTGTTTAGTTAATGATAAACATTTTCTTTTATCTGAGAAAAGTATTGAAAAGATAAATTTTATTGAAAAAAACATTTCACAAAATCTATATGTGACGTATTCTACCCATTTAAGAAATTGTATCTTTACAATTTTGACATCTATTCGGTAAACAAGCATTTAACATTTGAAAATACCTTTGTGGGAAGACCACTTTATAAAAAGGGTTAATAAAACATCGTCTTGAAATGTGAGAATGGGATGTATGAATGTTATAAAAAATAAAACATTACGTGGTTTTCAGATAGGAAAAAATTGACAAGAAGTGAAAACATGGATATATAATAGAAAACAGATGCCCAAATATAGTTGGAGACTGAAAGAGAATGTGGTAAAGAGAAAGTTAAGGACCAGAAAGACAGAAATAAGTGATAAATAAAAATACCATTTATTCATCATAAGTTATTGTAAATATATAATTTTTTATTTCAATATCCATTTCTTAATGTTGAATAATTTACATGAGAAGATATAATTACATAATTTTATTCTATGTAATAATAACAATATCATACTTTGATTATTCCTTGATCAATTTCCTCATCATCACTTAATCTACGAGATTCTTTTTTCATGTCTAAAGGAGAAAAATATAAAAATATCTATAATATAATGAAAATTCATTCATTCTATATCTTGTTATTATAAAAAACAAAATGATCGAAAAAGGATATCTAATATGAATAAATATTTAAATGGTGAAATAATATTTTAATATCTAAAACATCATCCAATGTTTAACATAAAACATAACACAAATGCTTATCCATATAACTCATTCAAAATTTATAAATAAGGTTACATAATTTCTCAAAATCAACTTAACTTTAATCCTATAAACAAAATTAAGTATATCTTAATTGTTACATACCAAAAATGTTAATATCGTCGTCACTTAATCTCTTGAATCTTTTTAATAAAATGATTTACAAAAACACGTATCGAAAAAAACCATGATTTTTTATTCATTAAATAATATAATATATTATTTTATATATTCCATAATTCTAATAATGCTATAAATTTTATCACTAATAAAATATACCACTTTTTTGAAAAATCATGAATCATTTTTGGGGTCATCGATACAATCTGGTTTAAATTATCCATTTTAATCATCTCTTTATATTATGTAAAAACCATTTTATAAAATTCAGTAACATATTAAGGTTGATAAAACTGTAATCTAGATTCTTCAATTAAATATCACATTACCATTAAATCACTTTTCTAGGTCATCAGTACCATTCAAAATTTTCATTCGAATAAATTATGTTTTTTATAGAAAAATAATTATATATTTCATAATTATCGAATCCCAATACATTAACTATATAAATATTCAACATAATTATTAACAATTTAACTAGGATTCAACATATTATTCCTCAATACATATTTCCTATCATCTTTCATTTGTGGTCGCTTTATCTTTAATAGTATAAACATTACTCATACTACCTTTTTAATTTTCTTTATGGTCATTCCCCCTATTACATCGATTTCATAATTCGTATACATTCCATTGTTAAAACATTAAACCATAAATGATTTATTAGGGAGACCACTAATCACAATCACTATGTCAACAAAACTTTTCTTTTTTCCACTATAATTATATTCCTTTTTTATTTTTTTAAGCACTCAAAACATATTCTTATTCCTCAAAGACATCCGACTGGGTGCTTTTTCCCACATTCTTTTCATACAAGAAACTGAAAATTATTTCCTATATGGTATCAAATACATTAACTCTAAATGAACTACATACTTCACTTATTTGGTGTGTTTAATAGTTGGTTTAGGTGAATGGTTTTAATTATATATCTTGATAACTAATTATGAATAATCACAATATAAGTTACCATAGTTCTCATTCTATTTGTTTCATATCAACACATTATCTATCACATTCAATATTGATTTAGTTCTTTCTCATTCCCAGTATCTAATAAAACCAAAACTAATAATGTGAGTAGTAATAAAACAATTTTGGGATAAAACACTAAAATAATCACTTTTAGGAAGTCTAAATCACGAAACATTATATTAAATAAAATAAACTTTAGGTATATCTTAGGTAATTCATGGTAATTATTTAAATAAATCATGATTATTTGTAAATTTTTTGTTAACATCCAATGAATAACTTTTTAAGGTCATACCTAGTTTCTAATAGATCATAAAAATGTTCCATGGAAAAAATCTTTAATATTTCAAAAAACATGGTCTATAAGAGTGATAAATAATCATAAATCAATCAGAAACTATATTTTCATATAATTAAATTTAAGAAACATCCTAATTATTGAAAACCATTTCATATTTCAAGGACGACTACAATGAAAATCAACATAGTGGATAATGTATTATCCCATATTCCTCATTATAGATCAATACATACCCATTTCCTATAGTCGATGAAGAAGAACAAATTTTCCATAATGAATTAGGACAAAACTATTTCCCATAGTGGTTCAGATTAACCTATTTATGATATTGGATCAATACCATTGACTTGTTTTACATCCTTATCTCATGAGACACATATCATTAACCAATCCATTGGAAATAGATATATGTACTACTCACCACATAATAAAAATCATACATATGTGTTGCACAGGATCATAAAACATCCATCATAACATAACTCGTTAAATGAAATGGGGTTTTTAAACATATATTTATATCATAAACATCGGTACAAATATAGTTTTTATAATCATTTAATCATTTAAACACAGTCTGGCCTATGAAAAAAGTGGTTTTCAAAATTATTTTATCACTGAATAACATGTAGATGAGAAAAAGTTTCATAAATATTTTTTATCATAAACCTAACTCATTCATTGAATTAAAATGAATATAAATTTTTTTTATATCTCCGGTAAAGAATATGTAACATCAAATTATGTCATATCAGATGAAAAATTTATTTTAAAGATAAATTGGGACATTTCACAAGGAGAATAACATTTCTTTGAAAATATAATTAAAAACAAAAAGCTTCATAATTGTTTTGGGAAATATTTTTTTTGAAATAAACTTATAACATATAAAGGATGATTCAAAAATAATTTGAAACATTTAATGATTAAAATACCATTTCTGAATTGAACAAAAAATTAAAACATAAAATATTTATAAAATAATACTCTCAAAATATACAATTGATATATTATAAACGAATATTTATTGATAACAGTGGTAATGATGGTGTTAAATTTAATACATTATATACACATGAAAAAATATATTCCTTCCACATTCAGGTAAAATTATAATGTGAATTATTTGTAAAATATATGAAGACACGGATCCGAAACTTTTTTAAAAATTCAATCATGGGAAAAAAGATTCATCAATAAATCATTTGAAGGATTATAAAAACATTTTTTAAAACAATTGTTTTAGAAAAAACAATTTTGGAGGAAAAAGTTTTGCAACCAAAGAGAGAAATCAAGATGATTTTTCTTAAAATAATCATCTGAACTCTTTAGTACATAAAGAAAGGAAAATGAAATGAAAAAATGTATTCTCTATGAATAACCAAAATAGAATAAAATAAATGAGTTTATTAAGATATAGATAATATAATTTCGACATTGGAATCAAAATCATGAGTTATATTGATGAAAGAATATATTATATCATGAATCCTCAACACTTTCGTTATTTGGAATAATAAGCCCCATGAAATAATAATGTAATGTGAAAATCATTATATCATGAGAATAAATTAATTCATATTATTAAAAATCAAAGGTGTTGTATATACACCCCACAAATTAATTGAGTATCAAAACATAATATGTGACTCAAAGAAGGGAAATTGAGTCAAAAAACCCATATTACTTTGGTAATGATTGTACCACAAACCCCATGAAAGTGAGATCCTAAAATGAATATGTAAATCTCAATTTCTTTCAGTAGAATAATCATATAATGAATTAATGACTAGTATATGCACCACATAATTGAAATTTTTGGTGAATAAGGAATGTGTAACACTAATGTAATAAAATGTTACATAAATCCATTTCCATAAATGTCCACTTCATCTGTACATGTTCGATCCTCCTTTTCTTAAAAGAACCACTTTTGGATCTCTTAATAAGGACCTTAGTGTTGATTTTTTTTGGAAATACTAGAAGCTATAGAACATAGATAAGGATTTCTAGGAGAAATGTAGATAGGGTATGGATAGACTATATTTCTCAAGAGAGTTGAATATGTGATGGGTGGTGGTTTCCATTTATAAATGATGGAAAGGAACCCATCTAGAAACTATATGAAATTGTACCATAATAATCCAAAATAATAAAGTTTTTCCCATTGAAAAAGTTTCTATATTTTTAAAGAATGAAAATTGGGAAGAATAATATTCAAACAGGGACATAAAAATAGGAATTTTATAGGTTTTATAGTAATTTTAACCCTTATCTTCTTATTTTAACACCCCCATAAATACTTTTTTACCTTAATAACATTAAATAATTTTTATTTTTTATACTATTAGTATTTTTTAAAAATTATGTTGAAGATATTTGATAATATAAATTATGCCGATTCAAAATATGGTATCTATTTTTAAAATAATTATATTCACCTGACTTAAAAATTTTAATTTAAAATTAATATCAGAGACACGGTGAAGAAGTTAGGGATTCAAATTGAAAATATTAAAAAGTTTAAAAAGTTTTTATATTAAAACCTCACATTATATTTTTTCCTTTGAATTAAATTGTATTTATATATATTTTTTATAAAATGTAAAATTTAAAACCATTTTTAAAAAATAAACCCAAAATATTTTTAAAGAAAAAATGATGATTTCAATAAAAACCAATATTTTTTCACTATTCAATGAAAATTTATCTTTAAAAAAATCAAAAAATTTCAACCCAAGAAAATTTGAAAATTTATAATTCAAAAAATAATTTTTGACATATAAATTATCTAAAAGTTAAAGAAATAATAATTTTAAAATTAGATTTAAAATCAGACAAAGCTTATTTATAGAAATATATAGCCCTTAAGCATAAAATTGGGTTTATTCATATCTCTTTTATAGAAAACACTTATGATTAATGTTAAATTTTTTATTGAAAATATAATATACAAAAATAAATAAACTATTTCGCCAAATGTTTTTTGGTTAATATTCTGATATAAAACATATTTCTGATGTGTAAAAATAGTTTTTAAAAAAACATTACATTTATTTTCATGTAGATATTATTTTCATTTATAATTAATTGGGAATAAAATAATTTATTATATAACCATGAATATATCATTTTTTATATAATTTAGTTAATATTATTAATACATACCATTCCAATGGATTGTAAAAAAGTATTATGTAAAATAATAATCCATTAATAGAATTCCACATTTCATTTAATCTAATAATTGTGTATAATGAATTATAATCTCATTTTTGTGTATAATGTAAGATACAATTTGTGTAATGTGTAAATAATAATATAGAAAATATTAAATTTATTTGTAAATAAATATTTCACAAAATCTTATAGGGTTATGATTTCTCTCTTATATGTATCGTGTCCCCACAATTTGAATATGTGTTGTTAAAAAATGGTTAAAAATTTGATAATACCTTTGTGGAAAATCTAGATCATAAAAAGCTGTTAAAAAATTATACTTGATAAGAGAGAATGTGATAAAAAAATTTAATCTAAAATAACACATAAATAAGTTTCCATATACGAGAACATAGGTGGGAAGTCAAAAATATGGACATTGAAGAAAAATCTAACAACTAAATACTGATGGAGTGTGATATAGAATATGGTTAGAAGAATTTTAACAACCAAAAATCCATAAATCTATGAAAGGTAAATGTACCATTCATTCATTAGAAGTAGATTTAAATTTATAAAAAATTATTTCATTATCTTTTTCTTAATGTTGATGGGTTTTACTAAGAATATATACTTACATAATTTTTTTTTCCATTTAATATGCACAATCACTTCATTTATTTATGACATGATTAATTTATACTTCATTACTTACTCTATGATATAGATTTTCTTGGTATAAACCACTAATAGATAATAAAACCTATAAAATAAAGATAATTAATTCCTTCAATATATAGTCATTATCAAAAAAATTGTTAGCATAGGTTATTAAATATACATAAATATCTACATTGAGAAATAATAAATTAATCTCTTAAACTATATCAAAAGTTTAAATTAATCCATTCTATAAATGGTAAACCTTATAACCCTTCAAAATTTAATAATTTATAAATATGGTAACTAGATTTATCAAAATTTAACTTAGCATTAACTTCTCAAAAAACATGATGTTGCTCTTTATTGTCACAAACCAAATATTTGAATACCTTCATCATACATTTTCCTGAAACAAGGTAATAATATGAATTACCATAAAAACTTACTAAAAAAATGCATGTTTCCATATTACATTAATAAAACCATATATTATTGAATAAATTTCGCAAATAAAAAAATGTTGCAATCATGATATTTGATAACATATACCACTTTTTGATAAATAATTAATCATTTATGCGGTCATCAATACTATCAAGATTACATTATCAATACTAATGATTATTTAAACCAAAAAACACCGTTTTCTGAACATCTGGAACTGGTTATGGGTTATATTTCCTTAATCATTGGTTTTCTATAAAATATCACCATACCATGAAATTAGTTCTCTATGTCATCGGTATAATTTAAAATATTCTTTCAAATATCTAATGAAAAAATTATTTTGAAAAATCCTGATGCATTTCATAATCATTGAATTTTAATACATAAACACTTCAATAATTATACAAAATTCTTAAAACATTTACTAGGACTCATCAGTTTATTCATTAATACATCCTCACATTCATATATCAATTCTAATATCTTCATCATCAATAATTTTACCATTACTCATGCCACCATGCTGATTTTATTCACGAGATGTCCCCGAACAACATTAAATTTTACAACTCCCATACAATTTATATTTGAAACATACATGTATTGATTATATATTATAGATACTATTAGTCTCATCTACTGTGATAACTGGGAATTTCATTTTTCCTTTGTAATTAATTTATTTTGTTCCTTTTAAATAATGAATACATATTCTCATTCCTATACGATATCCACTTGGGTGTTCATTTCCACCCTCTCGATATATTGGAATCTGAGTCTTTATTTTCCAATGGTCACCACCACCCAAACTCTAAATGAGATCTATAGTTATGTTTATTGAAGAGGTTGAGATTTTGTTATGGTGAATGTTTTTAATCATATAATTTGATAAATGATTAGCCTTAATCACAATATAATTCACCCTAGTTTTCATCCCATTTGGTTTCTCATCAACACATTGCATATGACATTTAATATTGATACAATTACTTTTGGTTCCCTCCATTAATTGAAACCAAAAATCATAGTGTTAGAGACAATAATCATAATGGGGGACCACATAATCAATAAAAAACACTTATAGGATGTCTCAATCATGGAACATTATTTTTAAAATTTAAAACCACAGGTTCATTCTATATCATTTATGGTCACTATTTATGTACTTCATGATGTTTCATAGTTGTCATTTTTATTTCAATAGAATTTCCTTCAAGGTTTTCAAACCATGTGTGCATAAAATCCTATTTTCATGGACTTGGTGAGGACCAAGTTCATCTCAACTCACCATTTTCAATGTTATTACCCCTATTAACTTATATTCTAGATGCATATGCACTTGTAGATTCTCGGTAGAGATTTATTTTTTTAGAAACCACATTCTATATCATTTACAAAAATTCCAAGACATTTTACTATATTTTAACTCACAATTAAACATATCCTTAGAGACATCACTAGGCTTTTCGAACCCGATTTTTCAATGAGTTATAGATCCATTAATTTTCATTATAATTATTTAATTTAGATCCAATAATGTTTCTTAATGAGGATAGAAATTTTTAGTGGACCAATGGAGAAAACAAAAATGTTGGATGGTTAGTAGAAATAATGAGAGCCAGTTAACATTGTTTCCCTAAGAAGGTGAGGGAAGGATTGTGGTATAATGGAGGTCACATGGTTTTAGGAAACCATGGAAATATAGATACACTCCAATTTATCAGGTCAATAGTTTTTAAAAGAGCCATTGATAATGGTTGCAACATGGCTTCATAGATCATGCATCTGAACCATGTGGGGTCACCTTAAGGTACTACCATTAGCATTGTTGGTTAAAATTTTCGAAAATGCATGTCCAAATCATGCTTCCCAATATTTGTGGGTAAAATTAATTTTTTTCTCGTAAAAATATATTATCTTACTCCCATCTATTGTTTTATTCATTCTTGTGGCTGGATACTTTCTTATCACACATTAGAGATCATAAGTTCCCTCATCTTATTTTTTGATCCCCATTCTCTGTGAGGTGTCTGATCTAGCTTATATTGGTCTCATTGTATCCCTCCATGTAATCACTTTGATAAATAGGCTTAGTTTTTATTTATCCTTTCTCTTGTTGGATCTATTATAATTCAGACTAATATTCCTTTTTTTCAGGGCACTAATCCATCATAACAATTTCTTCTGATTGAGGTAAAACTAAAGAAAGATACTTGATGATGAGTATTTTGTAGAATAGAGGTATTTGAACTATGACTCATCTATCAAGTCACATAATTTTATGAACTTTTATCCTTGACCCCACACATATTTGATCAGGTGTTTCCTATCAAATTCATATTCCCATCTTATAATCATCATTATTGTACTCTATAGGCATGATCAAAAATTTTCTTCATGTTGTTGGAAGTTGGAACCTCAACGCCTTTCACTCTATGTTGGTTAATATCATTATAATGGTTCTAGTTGTATTTTATGACTACATATGCCATCATTTGAATGTTTTATGAACTAACCTTAATAAATTTAAGTTTTTGAGTAAATGAATGAATTGATAATTCTTTTCAAATGAATAGTTATAAATTGACCCTTTTAAGGTAAGAGTCCTAGTTAATTAAGTATCGTTAAAAGTGTAAATAGAAGGTAAATTATCTATATCACTTAGACTATTTGACTATAATGAAATGAAATTGGTTTAACGTCCTTATCCAACCATGTCATGTTTATAAATTGTATATGAATAAAAAAAATGAAAAATTAGTCAAAGAAGTGAGCGTCTGTAATCCCTTTTGACCTTGTACCCTAGTATGCATGGCAATGTAATGGACCTCATTATTTATTGAATTCAAAGAGTATTACATAGATTTAATTAAATAATGAATTATGAATTGGGTTCTTTTTTTTATATAAGCCTTTTCAGATTTGTAGGAGTGGTGTGACTTGATATATCCTTGGATTCCCAAGGTAATGCCTTGTGTAATAATAGGACACCATTCCCATTCAAGGATCTCGTTTACAAGGGAGACACCTACCTTTTAAAATAGCCTCTATATATATTAAAATTCTTTTAATGTCATCGTAGGATTCCTTCAGCATCATTTGGATATTTGGATGCTTTGGATACACTCCATGGACCGATATTGAAATATTATGACATGTGGAATCAGGGATTAACCCCATTACAACTAGTAATTATTATCCCATATTACTTTATATGATATCCTTGTACTTATTTTGAATCTATTATAGTGGAATTTCAGGGTGGATTACTCTTTGATTACACACATACCCCTTTCAGCTGGGTTTCATTCTACTACTAAGATGGCTCAACCCTTGTGGTCAAGGATTCATTGGATATCCCCTCAGATCCTCTTTACTATTACCATAATTGGATTCATTAGTTACTACCTTGGATCCTCTTATTATTTTCATCATTACATTATTCCTTATTAATCCTTGGATCCATTATTATTAGTACTATCATGATAAATTTTCAATGATATAATATCTCACGAGACATATTTATATTGACAGAACTCAAATGAATTAATAAAACGGTTACATGTTTAGAGAAATTTTTAGATTAGGATAAAGTAGTTATTAGTTATCATTATAAAATTTCATTATTTTAATATTTACTTTCACACAGTCAATTTATATTTATGGATTGGATTGTATATATGTTCTTGGCAGTGTCAACCAAATATTTATCTCAATTTGATATGGGCCAATAATGACACCCACAAATATTTTATGTATGTAGGTTTGGATAAGGATATGAATACAGATTTGGAAACTTGATATTGTATTCATTCTTAATATATAACCCTATAGAAGTTGACAGGGCTGGTGCATGGGATGTAAGAAAGTTTTGTGGCATATTTTTTATTCTATTGTGTAGAATGTATTTATTGATTCCATGTTAACCTATTTTCTAGTTTTTTATATACATTAAATAAATTATAATAATTTTATTAATATGATTCAATTCCGAAATTTTGAACATTATATGTTTCTTGGATGTTTTTGTCTTTTTCCACTACAAAGGGTTATTGTTATGGATAATATATTGTTTGTTTCCTCTATGCCATCTATTTAGATATGATTCCACTATTTATATATTATAACATAAATATTGATATTAAAATTAGTTTTGAGGGAATATAATCCCCACATACACACCATAGTCCCTTGCTTCTAGTTGGTGGCCTCTGTCTTATAAGGAGCTCTTCCGGAGGACATGTGTCCAACCAACTTTGGGGAAACTTTTAGTGACACCCTGGTCAGGATTTAACAATGTCGTATCAGAGCTTTATTTTTTTCTTTAATATTCTGAGTCAATAGAAAATATATTAAGAAATATTTGTAAGAAGGATATAATTCTTACTTTGGAGTATCTATCCCACATTGGGATTAATATCTAGTTTCCTAAAATGAAGAATTTGCATTCAATATTTATTCTTATTAAAGATTATATATTTACACTATTTTGTGACACACAAGTTATATGATGGTTATTATTATTATTATTGAGGATTTAATTTATCCTTGGATCTATGAGATGATGTAATTAAAGCATCAGACACACATAATTACATTAACCTTGAATTCACATGTAATTGATGTACAATGCCATATAGGTGAATTTTACTAATTTCATTGGATTTGATTCTTATGATTATTGAGTAAACCATGGTTATTATATTTATGTAAATTATGCAGAAGTATTATATAGGTTATGGTATTTTTTATTTCAAGTGTAATCATCAATCTTAAAAGTGTTCTATTTAAGGTTGACATTGGAATCTTTAATTGGTGGTTTCCTCCCATGTCAGCTACGCACCTCAAGTTAGATGACCTACTCTGGGTTGTGAATGAGTGATTTTAAATTTAAATTCCTGAGGTTTATAGTCCATTGTCGATTGGAATGGGTTGTTTACCAAGTAAAAACATAATATAAGACCAATTAAAATCTGATACCAAATATATATGGGTTTAAATATAAGTTATATAGGTATCAATTCCAGTGATAAGGTGTGTGAGACCTTCTTCATGGATAATCAATGTCCATTTTATATAAAATCTTTTTTCTTATATATAATAAAATGTAAATTGAAAATTTAAATTTTGATAAATAAAAATAAACAGGCTATTAGTAAATGATGATGAATGTTATAGTTGAACATTCACCAACTTTATCCACTATAAATTAAACAAGAACACTTACCAATACACTTGCCTTATATGAGGGTATTTGAGGTATTATATATTAGTAGTGATCCCTTTTTCTTATGATCTTATTTCATTAGTGATTCTACTTTCTCGAAAATATATATATGAGGTGTGTTATTGGAATTCGTAAATCTATTCCCACACGATGTCTTTATATCATGCACCTAGATGGTGGTCTTGAACACAATCAAGAGATGGTGGGCCCTAATATTCTAGTCTTATAGCCATAAATTCTAGTTGAGGGTCATCCAGTTATACTCAAACAGGGCATTGAAACATAGAATCAGGATAGTTTTCTATGTGTGATGAACTTCATGCAGTATTCTCTATGATCTTCACATATGATGGATTATCTGAAATGTACATTCCAGTAGTTGTAGAATCCCATATTTCTAGGGGTTGGATGTCCACAGATTACTGATTCATTACTAGAGACCACCCTATCTATCTTCGGGAATCAAGAGAATCCTCTATAGTGGAGGGTAAGGATTTCCACCTTAATGTTTTGTTATTTAGCCAAGTACTGGTTGGATGTGATTACCTTGGATGGTATTATTCTGGGCATGGTCTCAGATGACATACTAACTATTTTCAAAGAGTACTTATTTCTTTATATATTGAGAGCTGATCAAGTTCTTGTGCCTGGAGTAGGGTGTTATGGCTGTTATAGAATATTCATCATTTTTTACTCAGTTACGGTACTTTTCAATGCTTCTTTCTACTAATGAAAAATCAAATTATATATGATTTGAGGATGATATTAGGTATTCCATATATACATAAGTGAATTTATTTTGCCTATATACCTTTTTTGATATTTTTAATCAGGATCTTATCAAAGAGTAAAAACTGAGGGAAGGTGGTGATATTGAGGATAACAGTTGAATGTTGAGAAAGGGTAGTAGTTCTTCTGGTAGTAGGATGTATCCCCTTAAAGATTATTTTCAGAGTTGTGGTTTCCTGATTATCTACACTGGTAGATCATTTATACTTCATTAGTATGGATGATAATGGTATCTGAAGCCTCAGTGTGTCAGAGACCTAATGGAGTGTCATTCTTGCAATTGTAGTGGTTATGTTCAAAGATGATGTTAGAGCATTCCATATATTTCCAATAGAAGAGGATCCATATCAACACCTTGACCAGGGGGAGGATTTCATACACCATGTCAGGAGGGGAGTTAGAGTTGCACAAAATGGTTTTTCTAAGGAGGTGGTCCTTACCATCATAGCCCAACATATGATTATCAACTCATGTAGAGAATATCCGCTCAGGGTAGTCCAACTATATTACAGGTTGTGGATCATGTTAGTTCAATACCTTACAGCTGATACCTAAGGATCATAATGCATGATCATTGATAGTAAGAGGAACTATTCTAGTATCTTCCACTATTTTATCTTCTTTGTCCAATAATAATTATTCATATTCTTTTATCTCTTTATCAACTAAAGAAAGTCACATTTTGTAAGTACAACAATAATATGGTGTGATTTCCATGGACACACAATTTGGAGTGTGGTTTGTTGGAATATGATAATGTAGGTATTGTTCCATTGAGGTAGGCAGTTATACCTTTTCATGGGACCCCTTTGTCTTTGAGACAACGAGCTTTGATATCATTCTCAGGGTGGATTGGTTGGTTTCCTATAATTACTATATGTAACTCTAATGATTCAATATCTTATTTACATCACTAGACGGTAAAACAAATCTTAAAAAGGTTGATTTGGATTTCCATGGTGGAAGATATGGACTAAAGCATCATGGGATTGGTAGAGTGGCCACTGAAATCGCTAGTCGTTTCATCCAGAAGTAAGTATTTGTTTTGAAATTTTTTACAAGCACAGTAGATCGTTTCAGGGACAACTTTCATGATTATTTTTTCTGGATTATCTCATGAGAGAGAGGAAGAGATAAAGATTTATCATGTTCTTGGAACAAAACCAGTTTATATTCCTCGATATGGGATGGAACCTATTAAGAACTAGGAGCTCAAGATAATGTTGGAAGATATGAAATTTAAAGGCTTCATGAGACCCATTCATTCTACTTTGGATTCACTGATGCTTTTAACAAAAAAAATTATTCCAACCTTTATCTATGTGTCTATTACCAATGGTTTAAATATATTATAGTTTATAACTAGTATCCATTACATTAGACAGATGATCTTTTTGACCATCTTTGAGGATATAAGGTTTCTTCTAAGATCAACCTATAATCGGTCTATCATCTGGTGTGAGTTACAGATTTAGATATACCATTTAAATATTTCTAAATTTGGTTAATTTTATATGAGTATATTTTAAGGACATTTGATCTTACAAATTAACCCACATTTTTCATGTATTGGATGAAAAGGATTTTAACAACATCTGGTTTTCTTTGTCCCGGTCTGTCTGGATGATATCTTGCTGTATTAGAATACTCGGAGGAATGGTGAATATTATCTTGAGATCATATTTAATACCATAATGTATAATAAAATTTATTATAGGATTTATAAGTGTAAATTTTGGATTGAAAAAGTTCAATTTTTGGGTCATATTATATCAGAATCAGGAGTATCAATTAACCTGAAGAAGGTGAGTTTTGTAGTTTCATAGGAGCATCCCAATAATGTGTTTGATATATAGAGATTATTTGGGCCAAATAGATATTGAATGAATTTCATATAGAAATTATCACAACATTAAACACCTCTTACTAGTCTTATAAATAATGTCTTCAATTTCATGTTATTGGAATCGTGTGAGAAAAAATATTCCGAGTTGAAAGAAACCCTTCTTTGGAATAAAATTCGGATTCTTCCAGAGCATAGAAGAGGTTATATAGTGTCATGGGATGTATTTGATATTAGTCTATGAGCACTGATGATGCCATATGATAGAATATTTTCATACAGAACTCATCAGTTGAGGACTCATTTGTAGAATTAATTGATACAGAACCTCGAAACTGTTGTTATTTCCCATGCCATACAATGTTGGAGACACTATCAGATTGTTGATACAATTATGGTTTATAATGACTGAAAGAGCCTCATTTCTATATATATATATATTGTTACTTGAATCTATAATAACAAATATGTGTCAAATATCTTATGTTTATTGATATTAATCGTGACTATTTTCATGGAAAAAGAAATGCAATAGCGGATGTGTTGAACCAGAAAACAAAGGCACATGCCCAATGGGAAGCGAGTGATGAATAGAAATTGATGTCCCTTATTTGTGATTCATATAGTGTTTCATGAGAGTCAATATTATTCTTATCTCAATCCTTGATAGTAACCTATTATCTCCATGATAGTGTGAATAGTTGAAAATTTTTAGATCTTGAATACCTAGTTCTCTGGAAGAGTATTTCTTTTGAGGATCTGCATCCAGATCAGTTAGTTGATAGAGACGATACCCTATGTATACATAGGATTTTATGGGTTCTTATATAATGAAGAGAATATCCAATGTGAGAGCCGCATGATTATCAGTGGGATGTTCATCCAAGATTGTCCAAGATATATTGAGATATGTGAAAACAATACTGTTTTCTTTCGATGAAACATTAGATATCAGGTTTTATAAATAGGTATTACTCATATTAATAGTTGAAGGAAGAGAACAAAGATCATGTATGCATGTTACAACTATTTTTGATCCAGGAATGTAAATGGGAAGATTTTTCAATTGAATTTTTATTCAGATTACCGAGTTTTCCTTGTTGTAGCAACACTATCTGGGTAGTCATTGATTGTATAATGAAATTATCCCACCTCCTTATCCCAGATACATTATATGTTGACGAACTAGGAATACAGTATATATGTGAGATAACATGGATATATGAGGTCCCTTGTAATATAATTTGTGATAGTTATGCTCATTTCACATTGATGTTATAGTATGGGTTACAGAAGGCTATGAGTATGTGATTTATTCTGAGAATATCCATTCACCATCAGACCAATGGCCAATCAGAACAAATGATATAGGCACTAGAGGACATGTTCTAGGAATCCCTACTTGAATTTAGCAGTTCTAGGGATAATCATATCCATATCTTCGATCTCTCCTCTAAAAATATCAACCAAGTGATGATTGAGATGGATCATTATGAGGCCTCATGTAGTAGTTCGTGACATTCACTGATGATCTAGTTATAGGAAGAAGAAATAGTGCTACTAAGTCCACACCTCATACAGGATGCATCAATGTAAGTGTAGCTGATTGGGATGTTTATGTATCATGGTCAATCTATAATGAAATCACATTTCTATAATGGTATGGAACCTCTAGGGTTCAATTTCGGTGATCATGTTTTCTAATTCATATAAATCCAAAATGGTCATAGATGAATATGATGGGAATTGAAATTTCTGCAACACATTGTTGGGTTGTTTGAGATTCTAGAAAGAGACACGATGGTAGCCTATGGGTTACTACTACCTCAGGTGTGTTGTGTCAGGCACATAATCTTCCACATTTCACTGGGTCTCTATTATCAATCCATCCCATCTCATATTTTTTATCCCATTGAGGATGAGTGATATGGTGATTCTTATTATGAGGATTATCACATACGCATAATTAACAAAATGAAAATCCACTATGAAGTTGGTCATTCCCTTTATTATGAATTCTATAGTAACATAACTATGTCCAAGATAAGATCTATGAGTGTGATGTTGAAGTACATTCATAGTGGTCGAAGTTTTTCTCATTCATCATTATTATTTCTTTGTATGGTGAACTCAAGGATGGTTTCTTTTATAGAGGATGACTTTAAGAACTTGGTTTTTCCATGAGGTATGGATCCTTTAATTTTCAGCATAATTCTCTACATTGGAACTCATAAAGACTCTTATTGACAACATACATGTTTTGTTGGTGTATTTGGTATGTTCTGAGCTTAGAACCCCAGATTGATGAAAAATGACTTGGCCATAGAGTCTGTAGAAACTATGCAAGACAGTCTGGATAGTTTTTGTAATAGTGAAATTGATGCAAAGTGGGATAAAGGAGCTTTCATGGCTTGAGGAAAGAATGAGGCCATGGGTTCACACCCATGCAGTTTCCTATAGATTTTAATATATCCACTAATCATGGTTAGTATATAGGTTCTCAGATCATGTGACCTAACCATATGAGGTTCCACTTGAGGTAGTTCCATTCACACTATTGGAACATGGATAAAAGATCTCGGGCTAAACTGTGCGAGGAAAAAAATTTGGGTGAAATGGTCATTTTTTCCTTTAATGTAAATACCTTCCCCAACCTCTTATATACAGTATTAAAGCTCTACGAGACTTTGTTCTCACCCATTAGAACACCCAAATTCCATATTCTTAGTTTTTGACCTCGATTATCTGTTTGGTGTCCGATAAATCATTCAATGGTCTTATGGGATTCCCCCAAGTAAGCTCCCTGATACTTAGGCTTAATTCATCATTCTTATTTATCTCTGTGATACTATTTTGATGAAGGATCATAAGACCTATTTTAAAGGTATTTATAATTTATTTTTATTTCATTTAATTTAGGCCAAACTAAAGTATGATACTGGACTTAGAGATTAATATAGGGCCAAGGAAAGTGGTAAATGACTAATCCCTAAAGTATCTCCATTTTATGAATTTTCTTTGTTGTGAATAAATCAGTTTCATTAGGTATTTCTTGTCAAATTTAATTTCCTTTCTTATAATCATCATACTCATATTCTAGATACTTGTTCTATTTTTTTTTCATTTAATTGAAGGTTGAAACCTAAAAACCATTCATACCAAGTAGGGTAAGATATTAATAATTCATTTAGTGGTTAGGTATAACTATATGAGCCATTAATTGAGTGATGTGTGACATGAACTTCATAAATGTAATATTTCTTATTTAGTTAATTAATTTTGAATTCTTTGATCATATATATTTATCACTTGACCCATCTAAGGTTGGTGTCATAATTAATTAATGAACCATTAATGTGTTAAAGGAATGTATATTATCTATATGTTGGTTAAGATGAATATAATTAAATAAAATTTTTTGCATGTACTTATCCCAAAATTTCAGGTTTATGAAATTTAAAGGAATAAACCTATTGAATGATTAATGAATTAATCTAGAAAAAGATTACATGTCATTTTATACTTATTACATAGTATTAAAGGCAATAGAATGGAACTCATTAATTATTTAAGGGAAACATTATTACAAGGATAGAATTATGTAATGATTTATATATAAGGTGATTTTTTATATGGACCTTTTAATCATTATAAGAGTTTTATGACTTTATCCATCCAAGGATTCTTGATAGAATACCTTATTTTCTAAATGTATGTGATTCTAATTCAAAAAGATGGTTTCATAGGGAGATACCCACATTAAACATGGTCATTGCTACTAGAGGATACCTGAAATGAATCTATAGGATCCCTTCAATAACATATTTTTTTTGGATTCCTTAGATACAATCGTTAGATACAGATTGATGTATCCAAACACATGGAACCATGGATTAACCCCATTGGACTCATTTATTCTTATCCTATTTTATATTGGTGAGATTCTTAGACTCAATTAGATTCTGTTACAGTGGAATTCCTTTGGTGATGACCATTGGATTACACAAAGGTCCATTTAATCCTAGATACATGATACTAAAATGTTGGCTCAACCAATAAGGAAGGATTCCTTGGTTATTACCCTGGATAATATTTATAATTATCAATATAGGGTTCCATGGTTACTATATTGGATCCTCTCATTGTTATCATAATTATAGGATCACATGTTACACCTTGGATCCTTAATTATTACTATTATCATAATACATTGTCATTGATATTATACCTCACATGAATTATTTTCTATAAAATAAACTCATATAAATTACGTAAATGATTACATGGTTATAGAAATTTCCAGTTGAGACTGAAGTAGGTATTTGTTATAATTATAGAATTTCAATATATTCATATATACCTACTTAATATCATTTTTTTTCATAGAAGGGATGGTATGGATGTTGGTGGGGTTGTATTATAGAGAATTACATCGCACTCAATCTATGATGTAGATGGTACTTAGGAAAAATGAATGTAAGAAAGTGTAGATAAAGAGATGAATCATACTTTGGACACCTAATATTGATTTCATTCTTAGGAAGGATTATAATATAAAATTACTGAGCCAGTGCTTGGGATGATGGATATTTATTTTAGAATCTTTTGGATTATGTTGTATAACACGTATAGCCTGCTACCAAGTATACCATTTTTCCAATTTTATAGAGACCAAAAATATATTATCATCAGATTTGGTATATGATTCTATTTCCTTATTTTCATTATTATTTGTTTCCTGGATTTTTATGTCTTCTTCTACTATGGTTGGTTATTAGTCCTGTTGATATATTTTCTATTTTATTATTCCTTATATTTATACATGCATATTCTATTAATCTATTATTTTTTATCTAAAATTTTCTATTATGGCTATGAGGGCATAATATCCCCATATACACACCCTAGGCTCTTGTTGATATCCAAATACTATGTTGTATTGGGAGGTTTAATTGGGTCCATGCGGAAAATTTGTTTTAGAGAACCATTGAGTGGAACTTGGGTCAGGATTCCACATAGTAATATCCTTTGCAATATACCTAGGTGTCTCACTAATGATTTCAGTTACTTTTTTTATAATGGTTAACTAAAATGATCAATTATTACCAATTATACTAACCCATAATTTTCAAACATAAATATCACATATTTTAAACGAATATTTAATAAATTTCACAAACACACTCTCATTGATCATAATTATTTTGTGTATTTAGATAAAAATAACGCAATCTAATTATTTAATTAATTAGCTTCATGATCTCCAAAAAATATCGTCTCCCATGGTACTCCTCTTAGGAAAACCCAACCAAAACCAATATTTAAAACATAAAGAAGGAAGCATAAGATGGGTGAGAATAAATGCTATGTATGGGTAAGTATATGAGAAATATACTTATGATCATATGAAAACATATGATAGGAATATGGGTATATGTTCATGAACATAACTTAAGATTTAATACAAAATATTTCATTGATCAGAAACCTGATTCATGGAATTAAACATATTACTTTCATAAAACATGGCCTATAATAATGAAAAATCATCATCAACCATTCAAATAATATAATATCATGTTATAAAACTATCACATCGTCAATAATATAGAATGATATTTTATATTTCATGGTTAAATACCAATACCATCAACATAGTGAATCAAAACATACACATGATTCTTATTAAGGATAATGATAAACATGATCTTCATAGTGAATTAGTATACACATGATTCCTATAGTGTTTTAGGATGCACCTATTTCCTAAAGTGGATCAATCCAATCAACATTTCCCCATATTTATCTAGTGAGATATAAATCATTACCAAATCCATTAGAGGGAGATATTGGTCTCTCCCATCATATAATGAAAATCATACATATGCATTCCAAAAGATCAAAAATCATTAACCATCACATAAAACATTAAATGAAATGGGTTTCATATACATTTCATAATATCACAACCAATAGAAAAGGGATAGGTTTCATAATCATTTAAAAATTTCATCATTACATAACTTGTGATAAGAAGTGGGTTTCATCTCAATTTTATCATTGTATAACTGGTTGAAGAGAAATGGGTATCATAAATATATTTTCATCATAAACATAATTAAATTATAGAAATAATAATAAGGGTAGCCTTGGATATATCCTCAGTAAATAATAAGCAATATCAAATTATTTCCTATTTGTTGGGAAATGATTTTTAAAGATTACATGGATCTTTTTTCTAGGAAAACTAAATACCTTTTAAAATAAATGTTTAAACCCAATAATTAATAATTTATTTTTGAAATTATTTTCAATGAAAATAAACTAAAAAACCCTTAAATTATTGTATACAAATAATTAAAACATTTATTGAGGAAAATATATTTTCCAATTTGGATTTTTTTAAATGAATATTTTTAAATTCCTTTTAATTACAAATAAACATGAAAATATATAAAGGATCTATAAAAAATAATGTTCATGATGAAAGGAAAATATATTAATTCTAGACATGTTAAAACAATGATTCCTTACTCATTTTTAATAAATTCCAAATGGGAATTGTTTCCAAAATGATAAGAACATTCATTTGAATTTTTTTAAAGATAAAACATTGGGAAAATAAATATATATAAAATAATTTTAATAATTTCAATAAAATTATTTGAAATTAATTTTTAGAAATATTTGTTCTGGATGAAAATGGTCTTTCAACAAAAAGATAAATAATGTTTAGTTTTCTCTAAAACATTCTGTTGAAATCTTTAGTACAAAAAGAGATGAATATAATGGAAAAACATGTATTAATTATAAATAACCTGAGGATAAGAAAATTCCTAAGTTTCTTGTGTTATAGATCCTAATATTTTATCATTGTAAGAATAACGATGAGAAATCCTGATAAATGATGAGATTGTAAAAAAAACCTTAATAATTTGGAAATTTTTTTATTTTAATACCCATGAAATAAAAACATTAATATCAACATGGAAAATTATGATAATAATTAAATTCATGATATTAAATGTTAAAGGGGATGTTTATAAACCATATAAAATAATATAGCTTCATAACATTGCATATGTCTCAAATAATGAAAAATGAGAAAAAAATTCATTACCTCTTTGGTATCATTTGAATTCAAACCCTTTGAAAGAGACAATGTCAAATGGATATGTAAATCCCAAACGATTTTCAATAGATAAATAATATAATAAATTAATGGGATGAATTTAAACAATATTAAATAACTAGTTTGATATTTTTCATGTGTCTCACAGAAGTTAAAAGTGATAAAAAAATCATTTACCATAAGTATTGAATTAATTTATGCACATTTGAACCTCCTTCTCTTAAGGGTTCCACCTTTCGATCTCATACTACGGGCCTGAATGTTGAATTTTTTTGATGTAAAACAACACTATAACATTTATAATGATGTTGGGAATGTACTTTTCCTAGATTTGGATGAACTGAATGGCTTGAAATGTGTGAATAATTTAAGGGTGGTTTAGGAAAATTATAGGTTGGGTAAATGAACCCACATGGAATCTACATTGAAATATCCCATAAGAATCCTAAATTTTAAATTAATTCCAATGATAAATGATTCCAAATGAAAAAATATTAAAAATATGGAATAATAATATTTAAATACTAGAATACAATATTAATTTAAAAAAATTCTGTCATTATAACCCATATCTTCTTAGTTTAACCACCGATAAAACCAAATTTTCCAAAACCACAGAAAATAAGATTTACATTTGGCTACTATTAATTATTTTATAAAGTTATGTTGATGTTACTATATAATATAAATAATTATAAAACCAAATGAGGAATCCATTTTTATAAATTCCATTCATATAATTGGAAAAATATAATTTAAAATCAATCTTAGAGGTATAGCGAGAAAGATGGTTATTGAAGAGAAAATGATCATAAATTTAAAATTATTTTATATAAAAATAATTATAAAATTTAATCAAATTAATTGAATTAGAATAATTTTTATAAAATTTAAAAATTGTTTCTTAAGAAAACATTTTAAAACAAAAGTAAAATAGTAATTTTTTTATTGAGATGATAATTTACAATGAAAACCCAATACTTTTTTCACCCTTCATGAAAAAATTAATTTTTATGATAAAACCATTAAATTAACCCCGAAATAATTTTCACATTCAAAATTATAAAAAAATTATTTTTAAAAATGAATTTTAAAATATGGAAAAATATTATTATATAATAAGGGTGAAAATTTTAAGATAACTACTTTTTAGAAGAATGTAGTTTTTAAGTTTAAAATTAGATTTATTCATATATCTTATCTAGAAAGAACATAAGATAAATGTAAAACATTAGATATAAAATATAACATATGAATTTCATTAAAATAATTCTCTAATATTTTTTTTAATTTGTTGATGTAAAATATATTTTTCAGCATAATAATATTTTTCATAAAAAGATTTCCATTATTTCCAAATGATTCATATTTTATTTTTTAATTAATTCTTCTCCAAGGAATTAATTTCATATACATATATAAATAATATATTATCATAATATAGTTAATATTATTTTTAATCTCCATTCCAATGGCTATGTGATAACTATCACATTAAATAATAATCTTTTAATATTATGTTGTGTTTTGTTCATGCTCATTGGTTCATTTATTGCATGTAAAATATGTGTGGTGTGTAATGAATGATAAACAATGTGTTTTTTCAAAAACAAATTAAAAAGTAATTAATTTATTTATAATAGAAAATTTCAAAAAATCATTTGGTGTCACAAGGAGAGTAGAGGGGTTTCATTTTATAAGGGGGATAAGATACTCTATTTTTTTGAAAAGAAAAAGATTTTCCAATGTTTTCAAAATAAAAAAAATGATATAAAATAGATAATTATGAATATAAATATAGGATAAAATTTCCTTATTTTTCCAAAAAATAGGATTTGTATAATTTTATAGCTCATTTTAAACATTTTATATTTAGTAAAACCCCATGGTAAACAGTTTTAACCTTAACCGAATTAATTAATTATTTTATTTTTACTATCCATTTTAGTAAAAAATTAAGTTTAATTTCTCATATAATATTAATTATGGTCATTAAAAATACATATGTCCTTTTTAAAAATTCAATTCGTATAATTGGTACAAATTAATTTAGTTTTTAACCCGCACACACGATGAAAAAGTGGTTTTCAAAAATAATAATTCTCATAATTATGGAAAGTTTGAATACAAAAATTAACTATGAAATTGATATTGTGATATAAATTGGGTGAATATAAAATATTACTAATTTTACTTATATAAGAATCCTTAAAATATTATTTTTTAAATTCTTTAAATGAAATCATATTTTCTAATAAATAAGATTATTTTTTACTCATTACTAAAAAATTTACCTTTTCATGAAATTATAAAAAATTAAACTAAAGATAATTTTGAAATTATTATTTTCAAAATGATGTTAAAATTTTAAAATAAATTGTCTGTATTAAAAAAAATCTTTTAAAATATGTACACAAAATGCGTAAAAAACACTTTTTAGAAAAAAACCATTTTAAAGCATACAATTGTATTAATTATTATCTCATATATGAAAAACACATAATAAAAATTTTAAATCATTATATTGAATATATAATATATAAAATTCATTATATTAATTTACCAAAAGTTATTTATTTAATTCGTTGAGATAGAACACAATTGTGCACATAAAAATATTTTTTCCAACATATAATTTTTTTTAGAATTGGATTATTTTCTTTAGTAATTAATTATTAACCAAAGAAATAATTATATATTTATATAAAATATGTTTTCATTATTTTTTTAAAACTATTCATACCGACCATTACAATAGGTAGGAGATAACTATTATATTAAATAATAACATTATAATTATTTATCGTGTTTCTTTTAGTCTTGATGTTGTATGTAAAGTAATATATCGAAGTGTTTTAATTGATTTTAAAAAATATATTTTATACAATAATTTTTTCTTATATTATAGCCCTTAAATTTAATTTCTCCTCAAAATTCTATAACTCTCATACAGACAAAAGAGGCTATATTTGCCTCCTCAAATCCTCGGGTTCCCACATAGCTTTCTCAAGCCGGTGGTTTCACCAAAAACATTTGACATAGTGATTGGCCTTATTATCTTATAGCTTTATCTGTATGATCCATAATATTCATCATCTTTTATTATAGGAATTATCTTTCTCCATTGTTATTACCTCTGCATTCATTACATGTGATTGTTCAGGTGTATAGTTCCTCAGGAAAGATACAAGGAGCATATCATAGACCTGAGATAGGTTTGGTGGAAGTCCCAAGAAATAAACTACCATCTATATCAAATAAAGAATCTATCAATCTATATTATAACATCGAATCAACTTTTCTTTCTCCCATAATATCATAAACTTATTACTTAGTGACATTCATAGAAACACCTTTTGACCAACTAAAAATTCTGGATCCCAAAAATAATATTTAAAATTACTTTTTTATAGAATATATGATTCCCTAATATTCTTCTAAAAAGATATAAAATTATATAAAATTTATATTTCTATCTCTAGTTACAATTTATTTCATTCTCAAACTACATTCAATCTTTTTTATCTCTATACTTCTTTTTATAAATGGTTTTATAAGGGAACATCTTAATCTTTGTTTTAATTTTATTTTTGTAACAAATAACAACTAGAATAAGGTGTTCATCCCAACAAATTCAGAAATCCAGAAAACTATATCCATGAACAAACTATAAGGTTTGAATTTTTATATCTGACTATCCATTTATATATGGATGATACACAGTGCTAAAACAGAACTCTACATCAGGATATTGTTAAAGGCTTCACCAGAACTATGAGGTAAAACTATGATACCAATAAATAACCACAAAATGTGACACTCTAATAAATCACACCACTTCCATAATTTTTATCCATGACAGATAATTTTTGGATAAATATTCACTGATAGTGATTAAGTGAGCATAATTTATATTTGGATCAACTAAATCCCATATAGCATTATCACCGCTAAATAATTTGGGGAATATAATGACAAAATACTTGGTGTTGTTTTCCTATTTTCATTATTTTATTGGTAATGGATATAACATACACTTAATTATTTGTCTCCTAAACTTAATGTGATGATATTCCAAGCATCATGATATTAACTCTGCAATATATATCTACATACCATCCCACCATAAATACATGTTCAAGTACTTATACAACTTAATATTTCATAGATAAATAAAGAATGAAGAACTATAAGATTTCTATAATAACTCATTCTTAAAATTGACTATGGATGGAACACATTCATGGTTCCTGGACATTATTATTCCATCACAATCATGATTAAACTCATGAACATTTATCTCATTCTTTTTTATTTCTATATCTTCATTCTATGCTCATTTAATATTTACTTGGATGGATGGCTGAAAACTATTTTTAAAAAGATAATATTTACCCCATTCCATCATGATTTTAGACCAAAGCATTCAAAATACAATAATATTAGATATATTTTTGATCCTCATCATATAAAAGCTATAATGATCCTTTTAACAAAAAGCATCAATCACCTCATTTAACTTCCTTGGGTGGTAATGTATTAAAAATTAGTAATAAATAATTATCTATAAGAATATTTTCTTGTTCTTATTCAACTCTATTAATTTGAATATATACTTTAAACTTTTATTATCGTAATATTTATCACACCATTCTTCATAAAGATAATTTCTACATATATGAAAAAGACTAGGAACTGGTGGAAGCCGACCCTAAGAAATTAAATAAAAATGTATGAGAGTTATGCATACAAGAGGTTATTAGATAATCTAGTGTAAAACACCACACATCTGTCAGCCTCCACAAGTGGGGAACAATAATCAGGCACCGTGAAAGTCCACATTCCACCAAGATCAATAAGTACCCGCTTTGCCAGAGCACCCGTCACCTGGTTGGCCTCCTGATAGACATGTGAAACCACCTGGTGCATTTTTGAAACTTGGTTGAGACAATCGACCCATTGAGGTAGCACACACCACGGTACATTATTAGTCTTGGTCCTCAATGCATGAACCATAGAATGGGAATCATATTCAAGACATATACATATCCAATTAAACCGAACATCGTACCTGACAGCATATATCATGGCCCAAATTTCGGCTTCGAAAGTGTTTCAAATTCCAATGGCGTGAAGGAAGAATCCATTTACAAACCCATGGTTGGTATGGAACACTCCCCCACACCCTGACGTACCTGGTGCACCCAACACAGCCACATCAACATTCACCTTGATGAATGGTGTAATTTATGGATTCCACCGAATATGTTTCAGCATTCGAGGCTTGCACTAGCGACCCAAAACACCAAGATTTATCAGAATTTGGAGATCATCAACAGTGTTAGACATAACACCATCCTAGACCATGGAAGCATCATAAATATCCCTATAGAGAGCCATCAACCCTTGCTATACCGTTGGGTTTGCATCACCAAACACCATGTTGTTCCGAGCATCCCATATATCAGCAATAATAGCCCCAACAGCCACCAACAACAGGTTATGAATTTTCGCACTGCATTGAGCATGTGCCATTCCAGACAGCAGTTCCGTAACTAGCCTGCATGTATCAACCACAATTAAAAAAAATATCCAATGTAATCCCACATCTGTTTGGACCGCCTACAGTCCATGAAGACATGCCGAATCGTGTCCTCTTCAGCCCTACAAATGGAGAACATAGAAACCCTTTGCAAGACAATATGTTTGAGAACATCAGTTGTTGGAATTATATTGTTCCACATTCTCCATATTAAGAAGAACATCGATGGCCGGATAAAGTCAGCCTTGAACTGCAGCAGCTAGGCTGGTGTAGGAATGAGACCGCCACAAGGTGTCCTTTAAAAATCCCTATAGTCAAACTATCCAGACTTGGTATGGACCCAAATCAGAGTATCAACACCCATGAAGGCATATCCATTAATTTCATCTACCACCTGCACAGGGATATAAAAAACAGTAGCATTAAATTGTGAAATAAGGGCTGAGATGAACATAGGGGCTGCATCTGTTGGAACATTAAAATCCCAAAGGGGCTGTGCAAGACACTATGATGTCCAATAGTTCATGGTGGAGTCCCTGCAGACCAACCATTTCGTATCCTACACAATTCTCTCATAAGAATGCTTGAGAGATGGCCAAACCGATAAGGAAAGATAATATTTATAACCATTAAGAAGCCTCTTTGTAATTATATTCGAAAGGAAATCATCATCAGCTTCATGTGTGATCATTTTCCAAGTGAATTTCTCAATCAAACCATCATTGAAGGTGTGGAGTTCCATTACCCCAAGGCCCCCCATCTCCACAGGCTTTATGAATTCCTTCCACACAATTGTTATTAGCTTCCTCTCATGTGGTGTCCCCTTCCATATGAAGTTTCACACCATGCTCTGAAGCTCCTTAATAAGCCCTATCGGTCATCTATAAAGGGAGTAGGAATGAAAGAACTTCGTAGTGATTACTAAATTCACCAGGAAGACCCTCACGACCAGTGACATATCCTTTCCTTTCCAACTGGCCACCTGATGTATAATACCAGCAGAAATTCCCCCCAAATACCACCTTTTCCCCTTTACCCAAAGTAGTTGGACCCCATGATATTGGAAAGGAAGCGATCCTCTCCTCACCCCAAGATACCTTACAATCATGTTCCTTTTGCCAACCAGAACCCCATTCCCAAAGACAATTGAAGAATTTTCCCAGCTAATGGCCTGGCCAGCCACCTCCTCATAATGACTTAAGAGGGCGTTAATTGAGTATATAGTTCTCCTTTATTCTTTTCCAAGTAACCCCAAATTATGATTTGGAAAATTTTTATCTTTAATCTTTAATTGGAAATATAAGTAATCTATGAGAATATAATTTTGCATCTGAATTCATATCATTACCTTATTCGAAGCAATAATCTATATTATAAACCCTTCTCCACAATTGGGAAATGTAATTATAGGTTCACTAACTAACGTTCTATTAAATTACTAAATGATTTTCTCACATTCATCTGTCTAAAATAACTTGTCCCCTGTCTAGGTCAACATTGTGTGTATTGGATAATCATGATAAATTTCTCATAAATAATTGATAATATCTTCCAAACCAAGAAAAAATTATATATCACTCACAGTGGATGGTCTGGGCCAACGTTCAATATGATTCCTCCTAGATAGATCCCTATATATACCCTCTATGATGATTATATAAAAAAATGAATCCTTTTACTTACAAAATTTACAATTTGTAAATTTTTCATTCTTTTTCTCCTTCAATGATTTCTTTAATTCTATTATCATGCGATATTTAGTCTCCTACTTTCTCTTTGAATATATAAGAATTATTTTAAAAAATACTACCATAAATTAATCTACTTAATCACTATATATAATATTCATTAATCCCATGATTATAGTACGATCATTTTTATAACCAAAATATATCACTAATTATTCATTTTGTCCATACCTTTTATGTAATTTTTTTTCGAATAAATCATCCAAAAACCAATTTTAATTAAAACTTGTGCATATCCAAAGGGTGGAATTTTCACAAATTTCTAAAAAATAACCCTGATATTGAAAAACATCCATCACATAAAACATAAAATGGATTGCATAAGAATTTGATCTTATGATAAACCTTAAACTAAAAAACCCTTGTTGTTACCCATTACCCTTATGTAAATATTACATGGAAACGTGTATACTTCCAAAATTAACATAATCATTGCATTTTTCATAATTCGTACAACAAAAAACCATTGGTAAAATAAATCTACAACATTATTCTAGAATACCAATATATAAATTCTTCAATAAATAAAAATATATTTTAAAAAAATTAACTACGATTCATTTTCTTATTCCATAATATTTCCTTCCTATAATATATCCTTTCTAATCTATTAAACATCCACAAAAACATGATTTATAATTTAACCTTATTAATCCTATTCTCAAGATTTCCACCTGGGAAGTTTATTTTAACAATTCCCATACATCAAAAATTTAAAACATAAAACCTTTGATTATTCATTATGGAAACCATTATTCTCATTAATTTTGTTATGTGAACATTTCATTTTTCCTCAAAAATTACTGACATAGTTCCCTAATTCTCTAAAAAATAAATCAAATTCTAACTCATTTAAGACATTACCTTTATTTCATATTCCCACATTCTCACCATATATGAATCAATTTCTTCTTTACATTATGGTCCCCACTACCCAAAAATTCAAAAAAATTTATCGTTCTATTCATTGATGAGTCCAATAGTTTCTTAATGTTACATTTATAATCATATATCATGATAAATGATTAATAATAATCACAATATCTATCCTTTTAGTAAATATCCTAGCTGGTTTATCATCAACTAATTTTCCATCTAATTTAATGTTAACCTAGTTTCATATAGTTACCACTATTGAGTAAAACCAAATGGGATATTGAATGAACCATTATTCAAAGTGTAAAACACATTGTCAATAAAAACCATCATAAAATGTTAATTAAAATCTATGATGCCATAGGATTATCATAAGTCATCCAAGATCATCACTTATTCAAATTCATAATGATATTTCATTAAGAATATATGAATTAATGAAAGAATATACAATGGGAGTGTCAAACCATGTATGTTGTAAGGCCCAATTTCAGGTACTGGGTAACACGTGAGTCAAAACCTACATGTATATTTCGATGTTATTGCCCATAAGTACATGTGTTAAAGATCAAAATACACTTGTGGTATTCAGATAAGTATGTTTTTTTATTAAAACAAAATAATATTTGCCACAACAAAATTTTAGTATGTTATCATATACATAGGCTTATATAAAGGGATCTAAATAATGTTTTCTCATCCAAGTCTCCCATTTTTAATAATATAAATCATCTGATTCCAACTATTACAACCTATAATTTTCATACATAAATATCACATATTTTAAGATGAATATTCAATACATTTCATTGATAAATTCCTTAGGATTATACTGGTTTATTTTATTTAAAGACAAGGTGCCCAATATTCTAATTTATTTAAATATATTTATTATGACTCATAATGATCTTTCTCTTTTTTTACTCTTCATAAACATACACTACATAAATAAATTATTTATATCATAGGTGGAGGAAATATATGAAAGGATGATATTAGATGCTCGGTAAGGGTAAACTTGAGAGATATAATTCTATTGATAAGAATAAAACATAACAAAATAATAATGGTATGAGATCATGAACATAATTTACATATTTTATAACCATCCTATCATAGATAATAAACATATCTCCTAGAATATATGATTATTATTCAAAAATAAATGATTCATAAGAGTGTGAAATCTTCATAATTAATGAACCAAAATCTTATTTCATAAAAGTGTGGCAGAAAAGTATGTATTTTGACAATTTTATTTTCAAGGTAAAAATCAAAGGCCATAAAATATAGTGGATCATTCCTCATTAAATTTTTCTTATTTTTTATTTATTATAAAATCATATTTCCCATTTTGGGTCAAGTCTATCGAGTTGTTTCATATTGTTATCTGATGTGAAAAATTACAAATACATTGGAGGGTTATATTATTCCCACCCCTAATATAATTTAAACCATGCATTTTGGTGCCTTGAGATAGTAAAATATTAATTATATCATAACCCACGAAAATAAATGGGTTTCATAAACATTTCATCATGTCTTAATCCATGTAATGTGAATGGGTTCAGAAACATTACATTATCTTAATAATAATCTTTTTCAAAAAAGACTAAGAATGGTATTCATGGATAATATACCCAATGATTCCTAGGTGATTTCAAAGGATTTAATCTTATATAGAAAATAATTTTGAAAAATCACATTAAAAATTTCTTGGGGAAAATAACCTTTCCACAATTAATATCATTTATTTTAAACTAAAAAATTATAATAAAAACCAAAATCCATTTAAAAAAAATTAAAACATAAAAATTAATCTCCAAATCAATGATTTTCCCTAATGAAAGGAAATTAAATTCATGTCATATAATATAATAAAAATATGCATTTCACATTTTGTATTAAATAAATAAAATCCATTCTCAGAGAACGATAAGAATATTACCTTTAAAATATATTTTAAAAAATCCAAACAAGAGTAAAAGTGACTTTAAACAATAATTTATGAATTGATAAAACATTATATATTTTATTAAAAACTGTGGATATGAAAGAAAAAATTTATTGAATGAAGAATGAAATAATGTTAATTTTCATTCAAAACATTAATTTTGTTTCTTGAGAACACAAAGAGAGGAAAATAAATGGAAAAAATGTATTATAACAAAATAACCAGAGGAGAATAAAATTTATGATTTTCTTCCTAGATAAGCCATCAGATATCAACAACGTAAACATAATCATAAATATCATCATTATCAAATAGATTGTAACAGAAATTTATTACTACTTTGGTAAATTTTGAATCGTAAAAACAAAGACCAAATAAAATGGGAAAAAATAGTAAAAACATTGAGAATAATGAAATTAATAACATAACATATAAATTTTTCATAATATACACCTCATAATGAATAATTGTTGTGTAAAAAAACTTATTCCAAGAATCATAAAATTGGAGAAAAAAATTTCAATCCACATTGGTAGCTTTTGAACCATTAACCCCTTAGAAATGTGATTTGAAATTGGATATTCAGAACACATTAATTTTCACAAGAATCATCATAAAATACATTCCTTGGAATCATATAAACCCCATAAAAGAAATATATGGTGAATATGGTACACGTCTCATAAAAAATAAATCTGGGATTAAAATCAATTACCCTATGTTTTGACTTACATGGTAGAATTTAAAACCTCCTATAGAATAAATAAAGGTTATTTATTCATCTATTATAGAATTATAGTTATATATATCATAAGATTTATGATTTACTTATTACATTTTGTGATATTGTTTTACAATTAATTTTTAAAACAACTCTTTGGGGTAACAACATCTTTGTTTTCTCAACTATATTATCATTTGGTAGTTTTGGTAATTACAATTTGTTCACTATTATATAATACCAAGAATATAAAACTTGATATTAATATCATTAATACATAGATTCATAAATAAAATTTTTGATTAAATAATGGATTACATCATTCATGTAGAAGCTAGACTGTACATAAACATGGACATTGTTTCCCTTTTTTCAACATAATGAATGAATGTAAGGTATATAATAACCCACCCTTAAAGAATAATTATGATTTAAAATATATAAAATATTAAGTAACATTATCATTATTACCATCCATATATAGAGATATAGAAAATGATTCACAATGTTTCCCGAGTCGGTAGTCTTTCGTACACATGAGTGACATTATCATATCCCTAACAGATTGAAAAGTAAGAATATATTTGTGATATCATGATTATAAGATATTAAATGTTTTTAAATTATCGTATATATATATATATACTTAAATACTTTGGTGATATTTTACCATACACATGATCAATTGTTCTGTTTCCCACATAATGGATGAGTAGATTGATGTAGGTCATTACATTAACATAATAACATATAATTATTTTTTATATACTTATTTTTATTTAAATAATCATTTTTATGATGTTTATAAAGAGTTATAACATAGATAAAATGAAAAATCATACTTATGAATTATACCACTTGGTTAGAGAACTCATTTAGGTTTACACCTAAAGCCTTCTTAGAAGGGGTTCTTAATCAAAAAATGTAAAATGTGATGTTTTTATGTTGTTATTGATTTTATTGGGGGTAGTAATTGTCAAAACCAAATGGTTTTAATTTTGTATAGAGGAGAGGATATGAGGTTCTAATTAGAAGTAGAGGATAGGACAAACATTGTTTGTGTGAAAATAAAATGTTGTAACCATGTCTTAAACCTTTCAAAAGACTAAAATATGAGTTATTAATGATCAAAATATGATTTAATATAGATATATAGACATAAAATGTGATTTTTACAATTTTATAGATCAATTTACCCCTTATTAGTATATTCTAATCCCCAAAAAATATGTTTTACCCATTATCAAAGCAATTAATTTTTATTATTTTTACTATTTATTATCATAAAAAACTAAGTAGATATTATTATATAATATTAATTATGATGATTAAAAATATGGAATCCATTTTCAAAAATTCAATTCATATATGTGGAATAATTTTATTGTAAATTTAACCCACACACACTGTGAAAAACTGTTTTCTAATTAAAATATTTCCATATGTATATAATGTTTTAAAAAACATAATTCAATATATAATTTATTTTATTGATATTTTTTTATTAAAATATAATTATAGTAATTTTACATAAAAAACAATATTAGAATAATTTTTAGGATTTTAAATTCATTAATCCAAAATAAAATTCATAATAAAAATCAATGTTTTTTACTATTCATTGAGAATTTTTCCCCCTCCAAATATCAAAAAATTACTCGATAAAAATTATTGAATGACATTTTAAAAAATGTGTATCAATTTTTAAAATATATTTTAAGCAATTTCAAAAAAAATTATTTTAAAATAAGTGTGAATAATGTTACAAAACCATTTTTTAGAAATAAAACTGAAACATTTACATGTAAAATTTAATTTATTCATTTCTCATAGATAGAAAACACAATAGAAGAATGTGAATATATTTTATTGAATATATATAATATAAATTTTATTAAAGTCCTTCACAAAATTGATATATTTAATTAACATGAAAAATGTTTTTCTGCGTATACAAATTACATTTCTAAAGAAGATTATATTTATTTCAAAAGGGATGTTATTTTTACTGTTAATTAATTGCAAATAAAATAATTAGTTATACATATATTTTTAGATTATATAAGTCCATAATTTAGTTATTTTTATTCATTCCCACTATTTTGATCTCTGGGTGAAAATGATTATATTAAATCATAATATTTGGATATTATTTCCTTTTCGTTTAAATATGGTGTTGCATGTAATGAAAGTGATGAAATAATTAAACATCATTTGAAAACAAAATTACTAAAATATTTGGGTTTTTCAGTTTCTATTATGTATATAATTGGGATCTTTTTATTTATGACATGATTTTATCAAAGTTAATGATGTTAATGTTTCAAGATACCAACATGTTTTCTTTATGATTGTTACAGTTATTAATGTTTCCTTTGAAAAATATTCACATCACATGGATTATGATTTTTGAATCCTATGACTCTTGAAATTTTTGGTACTTTATTCTAGGTCTCAGGTTTAACAGTCCACATTTTGATGGGTATGTGTTATTTTATTTTATGCCCATACACTTTTAGTGTGGAATCATACACTTATTATCATCTTAAGATAACTGATGAAATTCAATAACTAATGGTTATTTTAACTATTACTAAGAAATATACCTTATTATAATTCATTTTAACTTTTTTATAAATAATAATGTCAAATTATATTCTTCTAAAATTGTTTCATATTTGATGAATATTATGGGAACCAGTGAAGATTTAAAGTGGAATATAAAAATTTGGGTATTGTCAAAAAAATACTCAATTAAATTCTTGGGTATTTTTTATTTATCATTTTTTCATAATTAAATGAAAATACAAACCTTAAATATTAGGGAGTATGTATGTGATCCAATAATTTCATTATTATATTTTTTTCCTATAATGGGAAAAATTGGGTCACAATTTTTGTACAAAAATCAAATTTTTAATGAATGTTTTTCTTGAACAAGATGGAAGGGTTTAGGTTCAAGAATATTATAGTGTATTTTATAAAAGAGTTCTAAAATTGAATGGATAGTTTAATATCTTGAAATATTTATTTTAGGTGGAAACAATATTTTTATGAGTATAATTATTTAAATGAATGATTTCATATGTTATGAAAAAATTATAGTTCTTGGGAATTTTTATGGAGATGGATGGATTTGTTATAAACTGAGCATCATTGTATATGATATATCTCTCCAATGAACTGGGTAAATAGATAGAGTTAACCAGTTATGTTTATCCTTGGAGAATATTGGAATATAACAGGTAGGTTATTCCATTTTTAATATTAATATGAAAACGTGGTCCTAAGTTACCAACCTGATTTATCTATGATTTATATGGGATTTTAAAGAATTTTTATGATTTCATGAGGTAATATGATGAACTTATGTTTAATGGAAAGTGTATGATATTTTTTATTGGTGAAATATATAAATTTTTGAAAATTTTATTATGAGTTTTTAATAATTGAAAAGAATCCATTATGTGTTATATTTTTCCTATATGATTTGCTATGAAAAGTTGTATAAAAAATGTTTTGTAGAAAAATAGATTTATTAGGTAATAAAACGTTTTTTTGAGCCATATATTACTATTGATAAAGAAAATATTTTTATGTATTCATGGAATAATGGGTTTCATTAATGTTATATGAACATTTTCATACTTTTTGTTCTAACCTGGTGTTTTAAAATTATTTCATGGATATTTATGGATTACTAGGGAAAATTATTTGTTGAAGATAAAAATTAAAGAGATATGTTCTAAAAAGAGGATATGGTTTATTTTAAAAGATATTGTTGTGTGATAAATGGATAATGAGATAACGATTCCACTTTGTGATGTAATATTTATTCATGTAATAGTGATGAACTAATTCTATATATCATTAAATAGAAAATACCAACAAAATTAAGGTAATGTGAAATATTTTATGAAGATTCAATTAATTTATTTTTGATGGTTGGGTACTTATAGGGAAAATTTTATTAACCCATGATAAATCAAGTAATAAATTTGAATTTGGACCACATGGCTTAACCAGTAAGGAATGAAAAAAACAAAGAGAGAACATTTTAGATTTTCATGAGTATATATAGACTGATGGAATATTATTGGAGACATTTTAACATGATTCATTAGATATAAAAAAATCATAACATCTTTTTATTCATATTTTACTTCTGAATTAATACATTGTATAATTTTTAAATATTATAACTCAATAAATTCATATGAAATTAATTCCAACACATTACCAATGAGATAAATGATTTTCAATCCAACCCAAAATACTCAACAATTATAATGTACTATATTTCAATAGATTATTCTTAAGAAATTAATTTTCATCTTCTCCAATCATGATTTATTTTCAATAAAATAATTACATTTATTTATTACAAGCACCATTTTATTTTTATCTTTTTAATAACTATAGAATTACATAATACTGTGACTTGATTATTTTGAAATTAACATGGATTTATTATTAAATCAAATTATCAGATTTAAATAATATTTAGGTCACCTTGAAAAAATAATAAATTATAATTAACATTTTCTAAATTATAGCATGATTACCTTAAAATTTCTCATAATATTAATCAATCCTTAACATGTTTATTTTAATAACACGTTAATTTTAAATTTTACCATCTATCATTAATTAATTCTAAGAATATAATGAAAATTACTCGTTTCTCAACACATTATTAAATATTTCCTTATAATAGGAAGGAATCATTTACCCTATAAGGCTTGTAAAAATTTTGGTAAATTTAGACAAGATAAAAAATTCATTAAAATACACAAGTTTATAAATATTAACAAATAAATGTAGCATTATTTAAGTAAATTTTTTTATATAAAAAAACTTTATTTGATAATAAAAATTCATTAATCATTAGTTAATCATCGCTCCTAAAATATAATTTCATATTAAGAAGGTTAAATCAAAATGATTCTTTCAAATCATTTCTTCCAAAATTCTCAACATAACTACTCATTAAGGGAATCCTTTCTTTTGCATAAGGAAAAAATTAATTTAGTTCCTAGAATGATTCCAAAGGTTTAAATTTTTTTATTCATTATCTAGTTGTTAATAGTAATCATGGAAAACTATTTAAAATAATAGTCTCAAAATTAATATATTAATAATAAATCATGTTTAATATTATCTTGATTAGATTTATAAAATTAACCATCAATATAATTATAAGCGTTAAAACATTAGGAATATATTTTCAAAAATAAACACACTATTCATAGTCATAAATACTAATAATTAATTAAAATCAATCCAATGAAAATGATTTATTTTATATAATTTAATTTACACCCTATAATAACTAAATTTCAGCCTAAATAGCTTATTATACCATCAAATTCCTTTCATTGGACCACCGATGGATCTAAATACCTGTTTTCCAGATGGAATCATTTACCTATGAAATAAGAAATGTATAGTTAATCATCTTTCCAATCTAGACCGATACAATTATAATATATTCCTAACTCGTACTCAATCCAACCTCTCATCCTTCTCATGGATACCTCTTTATCATGAACCACCCTATAAGAAAACCCTATTGGGAATAAAAAAATAGAGGTGAGCCCCAAAACCTTGCTCTAATAGGTCATAGGTCGGCCATTATAACCATTAGTATTCCCAAATTATGTGACGAGTTACAATAATTAAATATACAAAGGTGAGTGATAATAAATACAAATCAATTATATATAACTTTAAATAAATAATTAACATTACACAAATCCTAAATGTTACTTGATGGATCAAACTAAAATACAACCTTGTGATATTTAACATTAATCTCCTGATATGAACACTAGCTACAACGTTCCTCCCCGGTTAAATGATTAACTATAATCCCTTTCTCCTTTCAACATCATTAAAAAATAACAGAATAATTCTATATAGTGGCATGCACATTATAGTATTCTGTAAGATAATACATCAAATATAAACAAAATGAAATTGAAATCCATGTTCAATGATAGATATATGTGAAAAACTAAGTATAAAAACTGTGGAAACAATATTATGAATTATCAATATTCTCCAAAAATCAATAAAATAAAATCATCTATAACTGGAACCTAAAACAACCATATCACAATGTATTTCCACATTAATAGAAACTTTCCCTATCCTTAACTAACATAATCAAAGGATAGGTATAGAAAATCCTAAAATAACTAAAATTATAGTACATAGACCCTTTCCAGTTAACATTAAATTTCTAAAAAAATATTTCCATTAATTACTAATGAATGGTAAATAAATATATATTTATAAATGAGGCACCAAAAATAGGACCTCATATATTATTACATGTCAACATACGAT
This sequence comes from Viscum album, assembly GCA_963277665.1. Classification (NCBI taxonomy): domain Eukaryota; kingdom Viridiplantae; phylum Streptophyta; class Magnoliopsida; order Santalales; family Viscaceae; genus Viscum; species Viscum album. The sequence continues at coordinate 691,107,067 of OY728161.1, read as the reverse complement.
CCTTCCAACTCAAACTAGTAGTAATACAGTATGATAAACCCTCACTAAATGTTTATGATTCATTCAATATCAAAAAATTTTATAAATAGAATTTCACCCATAACCATGAATATCCTTTAAAACCATCATTCCTTAGCACCCCATGTATATGTAATCCCACCTTTATTACTAAAATTTCATAATATTTTACAAACCTATGATCTTAGAAATTTCAGTGTCTAAGAAAAAGGTACATGATACATAAAAACATAAATAATTATTCAATTTCAAATTAAAGGATTATTTAAGGATAAACCTATGTATATTTATTACATCTCATAACATGGTGGCATACAGCAAAGGAAATGGTGAGAAGAAGGCCCAGTATGGAAAACAAGTTAAATAGTTTACATTTGAACTTCAGGGATATCAATAAGAACGTGGGGAATATCATAAAGGAATTATAAATAAGAATATCATAATATTAATAACCTAAAACATTACTTGAAAATGTGGCTACAACATTTTATTTATACATTCAAAAAACATATCAACAAGTTAAAGCACAATGGTGTCATAAAAATTACCATTTTTATTATCCATGTTATCATAAAACTTGTTTTATCTAGAGATTAATTTCATTACCCAATGCATTAGATCACTATGAGGGAGAAACTTTAATATGTATTTATTTTCAAGTGATTCATATAGATCAGAATAAAAAAATTTATAACTAACCAAAATAAAATAAAACAAAATGGGTTTCTTATCAAAATCCTAACATTTTCAAAAGTTCATAAAAAACAAGATCATTATGTCATTTATAACCCATGGAAAGTGAATTATAGTTTTATTTATGTAAATCCCATTATAAAATATCTCATTTTTTTCATGATGAATAAACCATTAAATTAAATAGATTTGGGTATTCACATAAATAAAATAAGGTAATTTCATGAGAAAAAACGAGATATTTTGAGATGAAAATTCTGCAACATAATGACTACGCAACATGGTTTTGCAAAACATTAAAAAGTGAGGGGAAAGAGGTCACCCTCTAATAATAAAAAAATAATATTTTATAATTACAGAATAAAAAGTATATAATAACATTTTATGGAAACTTGAAAGACATACCACATACAAACAACTTGAATGAAAAAAATAATAGTTGATATTTTCCTTAAGAAAATTAGGCATCCAAATAACGTCACATAAAAATTCATAAAATCAGTTTATGAGCGTGAAAAGGGTCTCTCATAATTTTGAGATAAAATGTAAAGAAATATGTATATATAATAGCATACCCCAACATAATAAAATAGAAATTAAAAGACATAACATAAAAGAATTCTTGACTAAAAGAAGAGGGTGAAAGGTTCCCTTACCTTTAAGATTAACTTCAATAACTCCATTGTTGGGATCTTGGGGGGATTAATGGCACCCTTGGAGGATTCATTTGGGGGTAAAAGACCATATATTCATTAGTGAGTAATTGGAAATGAATGTAATGAAGGAATGTGATGGAATTTATAGCATAAGTGAGGGAATATTTTATTAATTTTCATGGGATACCTCATTAGTAGTATTTCTAAAATCACAGGCTTGAACATGGTATTTTCCCATACTATTATCCCCTTAGGACACATTATAAAATATTTTAATGATCACAAGTCGATCAGAATAATAACATCATTATTATTTCATTAATGAGGTCATTAAACACATCGAAACAAAAAAAATGAGTTTTTACTATTCACTAAAAAACAAAACATTTTATTAAATCCTCGTAAATTTACTCTAACAAAATATCAATGCTCTTAAATAAAAAATAAACTCCGTTATATAAAAATAATTTTATAATTATGATATATTAAATTTCTATGTAAAAATACTATTTACCTAGAAAAAATTTATATTTCCAAACTAATTATTTCTGAAATAGTAATTTACTTATGCTATTATATCACAATACCATTAAAGATTCCTAAATTAGATTTTTACTTTCCTAAGTGAGGTTACTATTCTATTTCTCATATATCTATTCATAATTTAATATTTATTAAAAAATTTGTTTATATTATAAGCATCAAGATTTCATACTACTTATAACAGTATAAGACCATTTTCTGAAATTCACTTCACATTGTTAATTATTTAAACTATAAAAAATATTATAAAATACTCTTTCTTTAATATTCATCATTAATATGAAACATCTAAAAATTAATCCTTTATTTATTTTGACATTTTAAATTAAATTTTTTTAGTATAATATGAAATATCAATTTTATTTATAAAAAAACATTACACAAAGTAATTAATCCTCCATTATATATCTCCTTAAAAACCCTTTATATGACCTAGGAGTAAGGTGTGAAATGGTTATAGAATATTCGGGTGGATCGGAGAATATTGCCCGAGTGGTGATTTCTATCTGCTTGAACTTCTCTCGAAGGCAATTACGTTCATGTTTAACATATGGAAGCTTATCTTGGGCTTGGTCCTGAGAAAAGCCTAGTGAGGCTTCCTCCTTCCCAAGATCTGATAGTTGGGCCTTGTATAGCCCGAGTCTTCTAGATATGTCCACCGACTCTTCTTTTTGTATCAGTTAACCATGATCATTTTTATTTATACAAAATATTCATAACATTAAGATTATAGTTTCCAGTGGTCATATTGACCAATGGTCATATAACAGTCAAAATCCAGTGGTCTTATTTAAATTACAATCACTTCATTAAAAGGATACAGTTTTTTTGAGTTCAAAATTAAATAACACACAAAAATATGGAACATATATTATTCAAAATTTTGGGTCGTTACAATCCCCCCCCCTTAAATAATGAGTTCCCTAAAATTTCAACTCATACCCACTGAAGAGAAATGGTGTGGGTACTTCTGCCTCATATAATCATCTAGTTCCCATGTGTCTTCTTCTCCTTTTTGGTTCCTCTACAACACTTTAACAAGGTGGGTAGTCTTGTTGCATAGAACATCATCCTTATGATCTGATATCTCCACTGACTACTCCCTTTAATAGAGTTCAAGTTCAAGTTTTTCCACCTCTAGATTTAGTACAGGTAAAGGGTTAGGTATGTACTTCCTCAAGAGTTAAATGTGGAATACATCATTAAATTATGCTAGATTTCGAGGAAGTGAATACTGATAGACCACTACTCCTATGTGATCAAGTATTTCATAGGAGCCAACATTCCTAAGGTTGTGATTCCCATTTTTCCCAAACCTCAAGACTCTCGTCCATGGTGAAAGTATAAGAAATTTGTTTCACCAACATCAAACTCCATTTCCATTTAACATTTTTCGACATAGATTTTTATTGACTTTGAGCAGCCTTAATGTGTTTCTGGATGGAATGAACCTTTTTTGTGATCTCTTGCACAAGATCAAGCTGAAGAAGTATTCTCTCACCAGCTTCATCCAAGAAAGTATGAGTTCTACATCACTTCCTATAAAGAGATTCAAAAGGATCCATTTGAATTCTCTAGTTGAAACTGTTATTATTAGATAACTCAACTAATGGAAGATGTTGATCCCATCAAACATTAAATTACATTGAGTATGTTCTATTCCTGTCCTCAAGTGTTTGAATAGTCCTTTTAGATTGGCCATTAGTTTGAGAGTGATATGTCGTACTGAAATTCTAATCGTTACTTAGATTGTGTTTAAGACTTCTATAGAATTTTTATGTGAACTGTGGATCACGATCTGATATGATAGAAAGTGGAACTCTATACACCTTTACCACTTCCTTCACATAAATCCAGGCAAGTTGATCAAGAGGGAAATCATCCCAAATAGAGCCAAAATGGGCAGCAATGGTGAGACAGTCCACTATAACCCATATTGCATTTTTTCCTTTTGAATTTATTGAAATACCAGAGACAAAGACCATGGTTATATTTTCCCACTTCCGTGCTAGTATGAGTAGTGGTTGTAATACCCCTTTAGGAAGTTGTTTCTCTGCCTCCACTTACTGACATACTAGGAACCTTGTAGTATATTCAGAAATCTTTTTTTATATTATTCCACCAATAATGATCTTGAAGGTCCCAATATATTTTTGTTCTTCCCAGTTTTATGTAGAATATAGGGCTATGAACTTTATCCATCAGCCCTTTCTTTATAGCCAAATTAGATGGAACACATAATATGGTATGGAAATTCAGTACACTATCTCGGTCAATATTGATCTCAAGAAACATCCCATCATTCAAATCTTCAAACATCTTCTATATCAAATCATATTCTATCTTATATTTCTTTATCCTCTCTAGTAATGATATGTGAGAAATCATTTGGGTTAGGGTGGATGATGTCCCTTACCTTACAATTCCTATGTCTTGATTTACTAGGTCAGTTATCAAATGATATCTTTGAACAATCATCATGTATATTGTTGAGTCAATAAGGTTTTCCTGTGAATTTTCCATTAGTCTATGTTTTGTAGATCACAAACACTTTATCTTAAGGAAATGTTTTTCCCTTATGGAGTATTTTCATTAGAAAAATTTCCCTTTCAAAAGGATTTATTTTTCTTATCCTCTATTTTAAATGCTTCATTTTATAATCTCTCGAACTCAGACTATTTTTATTACTAATTCTAAAATTTAGATTTTTATGTAAAACCTTGGAATCTTGTAATTTCTTGTATATAGATTATTCTATTTCCAGATTCAGAATTATGTAAAATTTAGATTCTAAAATCATTGAAATTAAGTATAACGACCCATACTTTACATACATTTTTAATACTTCAAAAATTGAAGCACACTTATTACAACATATGATAAAACTACAAAGGACCGTATAGGTATAGTGCCTTTAGAAACTGGGAAACATAAACAACTGGTTCATAAATCTTCTACAGTGTCTCCCATTTATTTCATCATATCTAGGGTCCCTTTTAGCATATTCTACTTAATATCCATCTTCCTGACCTGGGGAAAAGAAAACATAAAAGGGTGAGCTCAAATGCTCAGCAAGGCAAATAAAGGAAATAAAAATCATATCATATCTTTTTGAAAATCATAACCTACAAAAGAGATCATAATATCTTAACATGGAACAAATCATAGGAGTGAAAATGAGATCCCCATAATCATAACATAAAACTTGAAACTTTGTGTCATGCACACATAATCATGGAAAATCATTTCTTGTTAGTCATGACTCATCGCCAAGACTATCTTAGTGGACAAAGTCCCTTTCTGAACCGAGTTCACTCCTCGTTTCAGTCCAGTATCACTGAACCGAAATAACCTTCTGTTCCAGCCATGTCTATCTCATGAGATATAAAATCTTTACCCAATTCATTGGAGAGAGATATAGGTCCCACCCATCTTATAATGAATCCTTTCTTATGTGTGCCACATAATCATAAAACATACATCATCGCATAACACATGAAACAAAAATGGGATTCTTGAAACATCATGACATCATAAATCAATTCATATAAGATAAAGGAATTCATAAAAATAATTCCATCACAACATGATCAAATCAATGTAATAATAGGGATAAAAACAGAACCCTTTATTATCTTATATGGAAAATAATTTTGAAAATCACTTGAACTCCATTCTTGAGGAAAATATCCTTTCTTCTTCAAAAACATTTTTCCTTTCATAACATGTCATACAACTTTAAAATAAAAATGTTGATTAAAAATAAACTTGAAAACTTGTAAAGTAATCTTCTTGGAAACAATGTTTTAAAAATCCATTCATGCCGTATAAGTTAAAAAAACATTCTTCGTACTTTTGTCGGAAAAGTCAAAAAGTACCTCGTACGGAAAAACGACAAAAGATTCCTTTCATATTCTTTACTAAAAACTCACCTAAGGGTAAAATTGGATTTAAACTATTGAAAGTGGATGGAAACAATATTTCATATTGAGGGAACATGGATGTGGATGATAAAATACACCCCAGTAAATACTTACGAATAAACAATCTCGGATAAAAATGAGATTGTGATATTTCCCTTACCTTAGGTCCGATTAGCTTTGTACGTGTCCGAAGCTCCTGTATAATGGTTTAAATAATGTTATTGACTTATTCCAGAATCATAAATATTTATATGATATCATATATGGTCATATTATTAGCTTCTTGTTAGTAATATTTCATTGTTACTTGTTACTCGGGTCTTTATAACTTTTTGTTCTTATGCGTGTTTTGTCGAATAAATTCTTATTCTTATCTTTAGGTTATAGATAATTCATTTCCAGAATGGTATTAGTGGATTATATACCATATTCATTCATTCAATTCATTTATATAATCATTATGAAATGAAGATCATGTAGAACGAGTCGCATCACATCGTGGAGACGGTATTCCGTACGTACGCACGAGTGATGATATCATTCCTATGATCGTGGAATTGTATTGGAGTATATATATATTATTTCAGTATCAATATTACTTCATAATAATCATATTTAGTTACTCATTACACCATTATAACCATCCTTCTAAGGTGATGGTGGAAAATAGATTACACCACGGCGTGGAGACGGTATTCCGTACGTACGCACGCGTGGTGATTTCATTTTTCCGTAGGATGGATAGAAGGTGAAATAGGGTTGTTTCATATTTATAATAACATATCAGTATGTAAGTAATACTTATGTTATTACTTTATCATGAAACAACTAAAGAAGAAGAAGTTGAAGAAGAAAGAAATTGAAAAGATCGGTAATGGATATTACCTCTTCTTTGGAACGCCTCTTTGAATCCTCCACTTAAGGAACTAAGATTGGTCTTTGGAGAAGACCAGGACCTCTAGGATTATTCTAGGGAAGTGGAGAGGAGAAAATGGCAGGGGTTGGCCGAGCTTGAGTGCTCAATTTGGTGTGAGGAGGAGGGGGAGGAGGTGCCCTTTTATAAGGGAGGAGAGGGGCACCTTAGGAATATCTCAAAATATTATTTTATATTAAAGTCAAAATCGGTTTATAATGGTTCCAAAGGGTCTTATTTCGAAGATAAAGTGGGGAAGGGTCGAAATACTATCAACCAATAGGATTTAGACAAGTTTAGGGTATTATTTTAACCTTATCAATTAGATTTAACTCTAAGTTAAATAATTTAACTTTTACCATGTCTTTTTGTTTTCTTTCACTATATGGTTAATACACTTACTATAACATGCCAAACGAACCCCAAATTGTTTATTATTAAAATATATATCCTTATCTAAGTCATTTGGCCGAACCTTAGATTTTTAGGAATAAAATAACAATTAATAATATAATATTTGATTTAAAAACTATTTTGTGTCAATTTTGACACTATTTGATATATGATTTTTGTGAAAGTCATAAAAGAATTATATGTTCGATCCAAGTTGATTAAATCAACATTAATATATCATAGTAACCTATAAAATTAGTTGAATTCATAATAAGTCTCAAATTACATTTATTTTGGTGTTTATAACATCAATTATGTCAATATTTCATTAATAAGATAATTACTGCATCATCATTGTGTCATAAATAAATTACATTATTTGATGTCTAAAAATTACAAATAAAATATCATCATGTAGGAAATCTTTTTAGCTTTCTAATGAATAATTACAATTGAATTTATCTTATGTATAACCCATATTAAAAATAATTTACTTATTAAACTTTGATTTTAACTATTTTAACCCTTCTTTAAATAAATTAATAATAAATGTCCTAATCTAATCCAAGTGGGCCTAAATGGTCATATTTTATTCCTAAGTTTGTTTTTGGTCGAATTACACTTGTCCAATAGAATTAGGACATGTGTTAGGGTAATATTAATATCATATTTACCCTTAGTTACCCTATTTACTATTAACCGCGGTAAAAAAAGTAAAAAGTTACTATTCACCAAAAAATTATTTTCATCTCATTGAACCACATTTTAGTCCTTGATATTAACCGTGTCTCTCGGATTTTCGAAATTCCATTCACAGAAGCGGTAAAATTAAGTTTTATGCAAAATTCAGTTTTTAACCTACCACTTAGTGGTTTCACTATTCATCAAAAATTGAAAGTTTTCAGAAAAATACCAAAATTTCACCCTAGGCTAATTTCGATATTCTGAGTCCAAAAATGAAGTCCATTTTGAAAAATAAAATTTATAAAATTTCAAAAAGTGGTTATTACTATTCATAACGGCTAGTTTTAATAGCATATTGTTGTTTAGTGAAACTCGGTATTGCGTACGATGCAAGCTATCGAGGAAGGTCGCGATTGCGTGTAAAGCAAGCCAAGCAAGTGTTGTGTAGAAAAAGATTCCTTTGATGATTTATATAACATAAAAGTCTCGGGTGTTACATTCTACCCCCCTTAAAAAGAATTTCACCCTCGAAATTCGTCACTTTGCAACAAACAGATGAGGATACTTCTCCCTCATCATATCCTCAAGCTCCCATGTAGCTTCTTCAAGTTGGTGGTTCCTCCATAAAACTTTCACCAAGCGAGTGGTCTTGTTTCGTAGGACTTTTTCGCTACGATCCAGAATCTCTATCGGCTGTTCTTCATAAGAAAGATCTTGCTCCAGCGGTACAACTTTTGAGCTGAGTACATGTGAAGGATCTGGTATGTACTTTCTCAGGAGAGATACATGGAACACATCGTGAACTTGAGAGAGATTCGGTGGAAGTGCCAATCGGTAAGCTACCTTCCCAACACGATCCAATATTTCGAAAGGACCGATATATCTAGGGCTCAACTTCCCCTTCTTTCCAAATCTCATAACCCTCTTCCAGGGAGATATTCGTAAGAACACTTTATCACCCACTTCAAACTCTAGGTCTTTTCTTCGGTTGTCGGCATAGCTTTTCTGTCGACTCTGAGCTGCTCTTATGTGTTGTTGAATAGATCTGACCTTTTCTGCCATTTCATCAACGAGATCAGGTCCTAATAGCTTTCTTTCCCCAACTTCATCCCAGCAAGTTGGAGTCCTGCATTTCTTTCCATAGAGAGCTTCATAAGGAGCCATTTGAATACTGGAGTGAAAGCTATTATTATAAGAAAATTCCACCAAAGGTAGGTGTTGATCCCAACCTCCATTGAAATCCATAGAGCAAGCTCTCAACATATCTTCTAGGGTTTGAATTGTTCTATCAGACTGACCGTCTGTCTGGGGATGATAAGCAGTGCTGAAACTCAACTCTGTATCCAGAGTATGCTGAAGACTTCGCCAGAACTTCGAGGTAAATCTCGGATCTCGATCAGATATAATAGAAAGTGGTACTCCATGCAATCTTACCACTTCCTTTACATATATCCTGTCAAGATGATCTAGAGAGAAATCCTCTCTAATAGGAATGAAGTGTGCAGACTTTGTGAGACGATCAACTATGACCCAGATAGTATTATTGCCTTTGGATGTTTTAGGAAGTCCTGTGACAAAGTCCATAGTGATGTTTTCCCATTTCCATTCGGGTATGGGTAATGGTTGTAACATCCCCTTAGACTTCTGTCTCTCAGCTTTAACTTGTTGACAAACCAAGCATCGAGAGACATATTCAGCAACATCTCTTTTCATGCCATCCCACCAGAAGTACTCTTTCAGGTCCCTATACATCTTCGTGCTTCCAGGATGAATAGAGAATGAAGAACTATGAGCCTCATCCAGCAGCTCTTTCTTTAATTCGGGGATGGGAGGAACACAAACCTGATTCCTGATCTTTATTATCCCATCACAATCAAGGTTGAATTCAGGAACATTTCTCACCTTCTTTTGTAACTCGACATCTTCTTTCTGTGCCTCTTTAATCTTCACATGTATAGATGGTTGAACATTCATTTGAGAAAGATAAGATTTTCCCCTTCCATTATAATTCCAAGATCCATCCTTTGTAAATCCATAAATATTGGATCTTTTGTGATCCTCATCATGGATAAACTAGCATGGTCTTGTCGACTTAATGCATCTGCCACCTTGTTTGCTTTCCCAGGGTGGTAATGGATTGAGCAGTCATAATCCTTAATCAGCTCCAACCATCTTCTTTGATGCATATTCAACTCCTTTTGTGTGAAAATATACTTTAAACTTTTATGATCAGTATAAATATCACACCTTTCACCATAAAGGTAATGCCTCCAAATATTTAATGCAAAGATTACCGCAGCCAACTCCAAATCATGTGTTGGGTAATTTTGTTCATGGATTTTCAACTGTCGTGAGGCATAAGCTATCACCATATCATTTTGCATAAGAACACACCCCAATCCCTTCTTGGATGCATCACTGTAGATCACAAACCTTTCTCCACTACAAGGCAGTGTGAGCACAGGTGCACTGGATAACCTTCTTTTCAACTCCTTGAAATTCTCTTCACATTCCTCTGTCCAGACAAACTTAACTCCTTTCCGAGTCAACTTGGTGAGTGGATTAGATAATCGTGAAAAATCTTTTACAAAACGTCGATAATATCCAGCCAAACCAAGAAAACTTCGGATCTCAGTTACTGTTGTTCGTCTCGACCATCTTTCGATAACCTCTGTTTTTGCTGGATCCACAGATATCCCCTATTTTGAGATTATGTGACCCAAAAATGCAACTTTTTGAAGCCAAAATTCACACTTGGTAAATTTGGCATAAAGCTTCTCCTTTCTCAGGGTCTCCAATATAATTCTCAAGTGATCTTCATGTTCTTCCTTTCTCTTTGAATAGACAGGAATATCGTCTATAAAGACTACCACAAATTGATCAAGATAGTCTCTAAAGACTCTATTCATTAGATCCATGAAGATAGCAGGGGCATTAGTAAGACCAAATGGCATCACTATAAATTCATAGTGTCCATACCTTGTACGGAAAGCCGTCTTTGGTATATCCTCCCTTTTGACCCTTAATTGATGATACCCTGAACGAAGATCAATCTTGGAAAAGTATTGAGCTCCGCGTAGTTGGTCAAATAAGTCATCAATGCGTGGGAGAGGATATTTGTTCTTGATAGTGATCTTGTTAAGTTCTCGATAATCAATGCAGAGTCTCATTGATCCATCTTTCTTCTTAACAAATAGAACAGGTGCTCCCCAAGGTGACGCACTAGGGCGTATGAATCCCTTATCAAGATTCTCTTGGAGTTGCTTCTTCAATTCCTGCAACTCAATTGGGGCCATTCTATAAGGTGTCTTTGAAATAGGCAAAGCACCCGGTACGAGTTCTATTGAAAACTCAACTTCACGATTTGGTGGAAGACCCGGTAATTCCTCTGGAAAGACATCATCAAACTACCTTACAATGGGCATATTCTTAATCGTGAGTTTCTCACCAACCATTTGAGATAAATAACCTTCATTTAGTGGGATCAATACCCATAAGATGGAAGAAATTTCCACTGGAAGGTTATGTTCATCCTTGCATTGGTATACGATCGTAGATTGATCTGGAGTATGAAATGTGACTTCCCTTCTTTGGCAATTGATATGAGCTCCATGTAGAGAAAGCCAATCCATGCCAAGAATCACATCAAATTCCACTAAAGGAAGGATCACAAGATTTGCAGGAAGCACTTTCCCACAAACTTCGATCGGAGAAGAATTATAAACTTTTGATGCGATTGATGTGCCATTAGGTGTTGTCACAGCTAACTCAACATCTAATTGTTGAGGTAGTACGGTGATACCCTTAGAAAAGTCTTCAGAAATAAAAGAGTGGGTGGATCCAGAATCAAATAAAACATTTGCTACTTTAGAGTGGATGGTAAGTGTACCTTTCACCACATCGTTATCGTACTCCACATCGCTGATAGAAATTGCATGTGACTTTCCTTTGTCTTTAGCTTTAAGAGTTTGTTGACGTCGACCATCATCATCAACCCTTGGATTTGGGCATTGATTGGCATAATGCCCCATCTCCTTGCACTTGAAACATTGAAGTGTTGTAGGTTCATTCTGTGTATCCCTTCCTTTGTTTGCGTCATTAGACATCTTCTTCCCATTATCACGACATTCAAATGCCTGATGACCTTCCTTTCCACATTTAAAGCATTTACTTGTCCCTTTAAGACAACTCCCTCCATGTTTCTTTCCACACTTTGAGCATAATGGAAAGTTCATCTTCTTTTCAGTGTGTTCTTTAGAGTTTCCTTTGAATTCAATCTTCCTCTTCTTATCAAACCCATGTGACTGATGGGTTACTCCAATCTCCATCTCGACTTTGAGAGCACATCAAACGATTTCCTCGTAGCTATTGAAGTCCCTTATGGCTAACGCCCTTCAAATACTTGGTTTTAAGGCAATAAAGAATCGATCGATCTTACTCTCAGGTTGGATAATAATACCAGAAGCGTACCTTGCAAGTCTTGTAAAATTTGCTTCATAGGTACCAACAGATTCATCATCCCTTTGCTTCAGTTCAAGAAACTCTTTCTCCATCCTTGTTCGGAGAATACGAGGGAAGTACTTATTGAAAAATATGTTCTTGAACTCGTCCCATTCCATAGACTCAATTTCATCCCTTTGCCTCGTATTCTTAACAAGATTCCACCATTGATCAGCATCTCCTTCCAAACGATACACTGCTAGGATGACTTTATCATGTTCAGAACATTGAAGAAATGAAAATATCTTTTCAGTAGTACTAATCCATTGTTCGGCAACTAATGGATCAGTAGACCCGCTGAAAGAAGGTGGACGCTGCCTCATGAAGGATTCAACAGAATGTTGCTCCCTCCTTTGCTCGTTTGGAAATCCTGCATGATTCATAGCTTGAGAAAGTTGTGTGAGCATGGCTACAAGATTTTTCATTCCAGCTCCCATATCGTTTGGTTGCTCAGGGGGACAATCATTGCATTGCCCATCGCATTCCTCATTAACACGGTTCCTTCGGGTTCCAGCCATTGACTAAAACCAAGAAGAATAGTGTGAGCAACACTAATTATAATAGGAAACCACATAATTCAAGAATAAAATTTTCATGCTTATGGTCTTATCCTAGGTTATTCAAGGCCATTTCTAAAACACTAAGATTGTGTACTATGCTTAGACTTATCCTTAGGGTTCTTACTAAGGCTTTCACATCCTAGTTTCCAAAGGTTGAAAATAACCTCCCTCTGATACCAACTATAACGACCCATACTTTACATACATTTTTAATACATCAAAAATTGAAGCACAGTTATTACAACATATGATAAAACTACAAAGGACCGTATAGGTATAGTGGCTTTAGAAACTGGGAAACATAAACAACTGGTTCATAAATCTTCTACAGTGTCTCCCATTTATTTCATCATATCTAGGGTCCCTTTTAGCATATTCTACTTAATATCCATCTTCCTGACCTGGGGAAAAGAAAACATAAAAGGGTGAGCTCAAATGCTCAGCAAGGCAAATAAAGGAAATAAAAATCATATCATATCTTTTTGAAAATCATAACCTGCAAAAGAGATCATAATATCTTAACATGGAACAAATCATAGGAGTGAAAATGAGATCCCCATAATCATAACATAAAACTTGAAACTTTGTGTCATGCACATATAATCATGGAAAATCATTTCTTGTTAGTCATGACTCATCGCCAAGACTATCTTAGTGGACAAAGTCCCTTTCTGAACCGAGTTCACTCCTTGTTTCAGTCCTGTATCACTGAACCAAAATAACCTTCCGTTCCAGCCATGTCTATCTCATGAGATATAAAATCTTTACCCAATGCATTGGAGGGAGATATAGGTCCCACCCATCTTATAATGAATCCTTTCTTATGTGTGCCACATAATCATAAAACATACATCATCGCATAACACATGAAACAAAAATGGGATTCTTGAAACATCATGACATCATAAATCAATTCATATAAGATAAAGGAATTCATAAAAATAATTCCATCACAACATGATCAAATCAATGTAATAATAGGGATAAAAACAGAACCTTTTATTATCTTAGATGGAAAATAATTTTGAAAATCACTTGAACTCCATTCTTGAGGAAAATATCCTTTCTTCTTCAAAAACATTTTTCCTTTCATAACATGTCATACAACTTTAAAATAAAAGAGTTGATTAAAAATAAACTTGAAAACTTGTAAAGGAAGCTTCTTGGAAACAATGTTTTAAAAATCCATTCATGCCGTATAAGTTAAAAAAAACATTCTTCGTACTTTTGTCGGAAAAGTCAAAAAGTACCTCGTACGGAAAAACGACAAAAGATTCCTTTCATATTCTTTACTAAAAACTCACCTAAGGGTAAAATTGGATTTAAACTATTGCAAGTGGATGGAAACAATATTTCATATTGAGGGAACATGGATGTGGATGATAAAATACACCCTAGTAAATACTTACGAATAAACAATCTCGGATAAAAATGAGATTGTGATATTTCCCTTACCTTAGGTCCGATTAGCTTTGTACGTGTCCGAAGCTCCTGTATAATGGTTTAAATAATGTTATTGACTTATTCCAGAATCATACATATTTATATGATATCATATATGGTCATATTATTAGCTTCTTGTTAGTAATATTTCATTGTTACTTGTTACTCGGGTCTTTATAACTTTTTGTTCTTATGCGTGTTTTGTCGAATAAATTCTTATTCTTATCTTTAGGTTATAGATAATTCATTTCCAGAATGGTATTAGTGTATTATATACCATATTCATTCATTCAATTCATTTATATAATCATTATGAAATGAAGATCATGTAGAACGAGTCGCATCACATCGTGGAGACGGTATTCCGTACGTACGCACGAGTGATGATATCATTCCTATGATCGTGGAATTGTATTGGAGTATATATATATTATTTCAGTATCAATATTACTTCATAATAATCATATTTAGTTACTCATTACACCATTATAACCATCCTTGTAAGGTGATGGTGGAAAATAGATTACACCACGGCGTGGAGACGGTATTCCGTACGTACGCACGCGTGGTGATTTCATTTTTCCGTAGGATGGATAGAAGGTGAAATAGGGTTGTTTCATATTTATAATAACATATCAGTATGTAAGTAATACTGATGTTATTACTTTATCATGAAACAACTAAAGAAGAAGAAGTTGAAGAAGAAAGAAATTGAAAAGATCGGTAATGGATATTACCTCTTCTTTGGAACGCCTCTTTGAATCCTCCACTTAAGGAACTAAGATTGGTCTTTGGAGAAGACCAGGACCTCTAGGATTATTCTAGGGAAGTGGAGAGGAGAAAATGGCAGGGGTGGGCCGAGCTTGAGTGCTCAATTTGGTGTGAGGAGGAGGGGGAGGAGGTGCCCTTTTATAAGGGAGGAGAGGGGCACCTTAGGAATATCTCAAAATATTATTTTATATTAAAGTCAAAATCGGTTTATAATGGTTCCAAAGGGTCTTATTTCGAAGATAAAGTGGGGAAGGGTCGAAATACTATCAACCAATAGGATTTAGACAAGTTTAGGGTATTATTTTAACCTTATCAATTAGATTTAACTCTAAGTTAAATAATTTAACTTTTACCATGTCTTTTTGTTTTCTTTCACTATATGGTTAATACACTTACTATAACATGCCAAACGAACCCCAAATTGTTTATTATTAAAATATATATCCTTATCTAAGTCATTTTGCCGAACCTTAGATTTTTAGGAATAAAATAACAATTAATAATATAATATTTGATTTAAAAACTATTTTGTGTCAATTTTGACACTATTTGATATATGATTTTTGTGAAAGTCATAAAAGAATTATATGTTCGAACCAAGTTGATTAAATCAACATTAATATATCATAGTAACCTATAAAATTAGTTAAATTCATAAAAAGTCTCAAATTACATTTATTTTGGTGTTTATAACATCAATTATGTCAATATTTCATTAATAAGATAATTACTGCATCATCATTGTGTCATAAATAAATTACATTATATGATGTCTAAAAATTACAAATAAAATATCATCATGTAGGAAATCTTTTTAGCTTTCTAACGAATATTTACAATTGAATTTATCTTATGTATAACCCATATTAAAAATAATTTACTTATTAAACTTTGATTTTAACTATTTTAACCTTTCTTTAAATAAATTAATAATAAATGTCCTAATCTAATCCAAGTGAGCCTAAATGGTCATATTTTATTCCTAAGTTTGTTTTTGGTCGAATTACACTTGTCCAATAGAATTAGGACATGTGTTAGGGTAATATTAATATCATATTTACCCTTAGTTACCCTATTTACTATTAACCGCGGTAAAAAAAGTAAAAAGTTACTATTCACCAAAAAATTATTTTCATCTCATTGAACCACATTTTAGTCCTTGATATTAACCGTGTCTCTCGGATTTTCGAAATTCCAATCACAGAAGCGGTAAAATTAAGTTTTATGCAAAATTCAGTTTTTAACCTACCACTTAGTGGTTTCACTATTCATCAAAAATTGAAAGTTTTCAGAAAAATACCAAAATTTCACCCTAGGCTAATTTCGATATTCTGAGTCCAAAAATGAAGTCCATTTTGAAAAATAAAATTTATAAAATTTCAAAAAGTGGTTATTACTATTCATAACGGCTAGTTTTAATAGCATATTGTTGTTTAGTGAAACTCGGTATTGCGTACGATGCAAGCTATCGAGGAAGGTCGCGATTGCGTGTAAAGCAAGCCAAGCAAGTGTTGTGTAGAAAAAGATTCCTTTGATGATTTATATAACATAAAAGTCTCGGGTGTTACATTCTACCCCCCTTAAAAAGAATTTCACCCTCGAAATTCGTCACTTTGCAACAAACAGATGAGGATACTTCTCCCTCATCATATCCTCAAGCTCCCATGTAGCTTCTTCAAGTTGGTGGTTCCTCCATAAAACTTTCACCAAGCGAGTGGTCTTGTTTCGTAGGACTTTTTCGCTACGATCCAGAATCTCTATCGGCTGTTCTTCATAAGAAAGATCTTGCTCCAGCGGTACAACTTTTGAGCTGAGTACATGTGAAGGATCTGGTATGTACTTTCTCAGGAGAGATACATGGAACACATCGTGAACTTGAGAGAGATTCGGTGGAAGTGCCAATCGGTAAGCTACCTTCCCAACACGATCCAATATTTCGAAAGGACCGATATATCTAGGGCTCAACTTCCCCTTCTTTCCAAATCTCATAACCCTCTTCCAGGGAGATATTCGTAAGAACACTTTATCACCCACTTCAAACTCTAGGTCTTTTCTTCGGTTGTCGGCATAGCTTTTCTGTCGACTCTGAGCTGCTCTTATGTGTTGTTGAATAGATCTGACCTTTTCTGCCATTTCATCAACGAGATCAGGTCCTAATAGCTTTCTTTCCCCAACTTCATCCCAGCAAGTTGGAGTCCTGCATTTCTTTCCATAGAGAGCTTCATAAGGAGCCATTTGAATACTGGAGTGAAAGCTATTATTATAAGAAAATTCCACCAAAGGTAGGTGTTGATCCCAACCTCCATTGAAATCCATAGAGCAAGCTCTCAACATATCTTCTAGGGTTTGAATTGTTCTATCAGACTGACCGTCTGTCTGGGGATGATAAGCAGTGCTGAAACTCAACTCTGTATCCAGAGTATGCTGAAGACTTCGCCAGAACTTCGAGGTAAATCTCGGATCTCGATCAGATATAATAGAAAGTGGTACTCCATGCAATCTTACCACTTCCTTTACATATATCCTGTCAAGATGATCTAGAGAGAAATCCTCTCTAATAGGAATGAAGTGTGCAGACTTTGTGAGACGATCAACTATGACCCAGATAGTATTATTGCCTTTGGATGTTTTAGGAAGTCCTGTGACAAAGTCCATAGTGATGTTTTCCCATTTCCATTCGGGTATGGGTAATGGTTGTAACATCCCCTTAGACTTCTGTCTCTCAGCTTTAACTTGTTGACAAACCAACCATCGAGAGACATATTCAGCAACATCTCTTTTCATGCCATCCCACCAGAAGTACTCTTTCAGGTCCCTATACATCTTCGTGCTTCCAGGATGAATAGAGAATGAAGAACTATGAGCCTCATCCAGCAGCTCTTTCTTTAATTCGGGGATGGGAGGAACACAAACCTGATTCCTGATCTTTATTATCCCATCACAATCAAGGTTGAATTCAGGAACATTTCTCACCTTCTTTTGTAACTCGACATCTTCTTTCTGTGCCTCTTTAATCTTCACATGTATAGATGGTTGAACATTCATTTGAGAAAGATAAGATTTTCCCCTTCCATTATAATTCCAAGATCCATCCTTTGTAAATCCATAAATATTGGATCTTTTGTGATCCTCATCATGGATAAACTAGCATGGTCTTGTCGACTTAATGCATCTGCCACCTTGTTTGCTTTCCCAGGGTGGTAATGGATTGAGCAGTCATAATCCTTAATCAGCTCCAACCATCTTCTTTGATGCATATTCAACTCCTTTTGTGTGAAAATATACTTTAAACTTTTATGATCAGTATAAATATCACAACTTTCACCATAAAGGTAATGCCTCCAAATATTTAATGCAAAGATTACCGCAGCCAACTCCAAATCATGTGTTGGGTAATTTTGTTCATGGATTTTCAACTGTCGTGAGGCATAAGCTATCACCATATCATTTTGCATAAGAACACACCCCAATCCCTTCTTGGATGCATCACTGTAGATCACAAACCTTTCTCCACTACAAGGCAGTGTGAGCACAGGTGCACTGGATAACCTTCTTTTCAACTCCTTGAAATTCTCTTCACATTCCTCTGTCCAGACAAACTTTACTCCTTTCCGAGTCAACTTGGTGAGTGGATTAGATAATCGTGAAAAATCTTTTACAAAACGTCGATAATATCCAGCCAAACCAAGAAAACTTCGGATCTCAGTTACTGTTGTTGGTCTCGACCATCTTTCGATAACCTCTGTTTTTGCTGGATCCACAGATATCCCCTCTTTTGAGATTATGTGACCCAAAAATGCAACTTTTTGAAGCCAAAATTCACACTTGGTAAATTTGGCATAAAGCTTCTCCTTTCTCAGGGTCTCCAATATAATTCTCAAGTGATCTTCATGTTCTTCCTTTCTCTTTGAATAGACAAGAATATCGTCTATAAAGACTACCACAAATTGATCAAGATAGTCTCTAAAGACTCTATTCATTAGATCCATGAAGATAGCAGGGGCATTAGTAAGACCAAATGGCATCACTATAAATTCATAGTGTCCATACCTTGTACGGAAAGCCGTCTTTGGTATATCCTCCCTTTTGACCCTTAATTGATGATACCCTGAACGAAGATCAATCTTGGAAAAGTATTGAGCTCCGCGTAGTTGGTCAAATAAGTCATCAATGCGTGGGAGAGGATATTTGTTCTTGATAGTGATCTTGTTAAGTTCTCGATAATCAATGCAGAGTCTCATTGATCCATCTTTCTTCTTAACAAATAGAACAGGTGCTCCCCAAGGTGACGCACTAGGGCGTATGAATCCCTTATCAAGATTCTCTTGGAGTTGCTTCTTCAATTCCTGCAACTCAATTGGGGCCATTCTATAAGGTGTCTTTGAAATAGGCAAAGCACCCGGTACGAGTTCTATTGAAAACTCAACTTCACGATTTGGTGGAAGACCCGGTAATTCCTCTGGAAAGACATCATCAAACTCCCTTACAATGGGCATATTCTTAATCGTGAGTTTCTCACCAACCATTTGAGATAAATAACCTTCATTTAGTGGGATCAATACCCATAAGATGGAAGAAATTTCCACTGGAAGGTTATGTTCATCCTTGCATTGGTATACGATCGTAGATTGATCTGGAGTATGAAATGTGACTTCCCTTCTTTGGCAATTGATATGAGCTCCATGTAGAGAAATCCAATCCATGCCAAGAATCACATCAAATTCCACTAAAGGAAGGATCACAAGATTTGCAGGAAGCACTTTCCCACAAACTTCGATCGGAGAAGAATTATAAACTTTTGATGCGATTGATGTGCCATTAGGTGTTGTCACAGCTAACTCAACATCTAATTGTTGAGGTAGTACGGTGATACCCTTAGAAAAGTCTTCAGAAATAAAAGAGTGGGTGGATCCAGAATCAAATAAAACATTTGCTACTTTAGAGTGGATGGTAAGTGTACCTTTCACCACATCGTTATCGTACTCCACATCGCTGATAGAAATTGCATGTGACTTTCCTTTGTCTTTAGCTTTAAGAGTTTGTTGACGTCGACCATCATCATCAACCCTTGGATTTGGGCATTGATTGGCATAATGCCCCATCTCCTTGCACTTGAAACATTGAAGTGTTGTAGGTTCATTCTGTGTATCCCTTCCTTTGTTTGCGTCATTAGACATCTTCTTCCCATTATCACGACATTCAAATGCCTGATGACCTTCCTTTCCACATTTAAAGCATTTACTTGTCCCTTTAAGACAACTCCCTCCATGTTTCTTTCCACACTTTGAGCATAATGGAAAGTTCATCTTCTTTTCAGTGTGTTCTTTAGAGTTTCCTTTGAATTCAATCTTCCTCTTCTTATCAAACCCATGTGACTGATGGGTTACTCCAATCTCCATCTCGACTTTGAGAGCACATCAAACGATTTCCTCGTAGCTATTGAAGTCCCTTATGGCTAACGCCCTTCAAAGACTTGGTTTTAAGGCAATAAAGAATCGATCGATCTTACTCTCAGGTTGGATAATAATACCAGAAGCGTACCTTGCAAGTCTTGTAAAATTTGCTTCATAGGTACCAACAGATTCATCATCCCTTTGCTTCAGTTCAAGAAACTCTTTCTCCATCCTTGTTCGGAGAATACGAGGGAAGTACTTATTGAAAAATATGTTCTTGAACTCGTCCCATTCCATAGACTCAATTTCATCCCTTTGCCTCGTATTCTTAACAAGATTCCACCATTGATCAGCATCTCCTTCCAAACGATACACTGCTAGGATGACTTTATCATGTTCAGAACATTGAAGAAATGAAAATATCTTTTCAGTAGTACTAATCCATTGTTCGGCAACTAATGGATCAGTAGACCCGCTGAAAGAAGGTGGACGCTGCCTCATGAAGGATTCAACAGAATGTTGCTCCCTCCTTTGCTCGTTTGGAAATCCTGCATGATTCATAGCTTGAGAAAGTTGTGTGAGCATGGCTACAAGATTTTGCATTCCAGCTCCCATATCGTTTGGTTGCTCAGGGGGACAATCATTGCATTGCCCATCGCATTCCTCATTAACACGGTTCCTTCGGGTTCCAGCCATTGACTAAAACCAAGAAGAATAGTGTGAGCAACACTAATTATAATAGGAAACCACATAATTCAAGAATAAAATTTTCATGCTTATGGTCTTATCCTAGGTTATTCAAGGCCATTTCTAAAACACTAAGATTGTGTACTATGCTTAGACTTATCCTTAGGGTTCTTACTAAGGCTTTCACATCCTAGTTTCCAAAGGTTGAAAATAACCTCCCTCTGATACCAACTATAACGACCCATACTTTACATACATTTTTAATACTTCAAAAATTGAAGCACACTTATTACAACATATGATAAAACTACAAAGGACCGTATAGGTATAGTGCCTTTAGAAACTGGGAAACATAAACAACTGGTTCATAAATCTTCTACAGTGTCTCCCATTTATTTCATCATATCTAGGGTCCCTTTTAGCATATTCTACTTAATATCCATCTTCCTGACCTGGGGAAAAGAAAACATAAAAGGGTGAGCTCAAATGCTCAGCAAGGCAAATAAAGGAAATAAAAATCATATCATATCTTTTTGAAAATCATAACCTGCAAAAGAGATCATAATATCTTAACATGGAACAAATCATAGGAGTGAAAATGAGATCCCCATAATCATAACATAAAACTTGAAACTTTGTGTCATGCACATATAATCATGGAAAATCATTTCTTGTTAGTCATGACTCATCGCCAAGACTATCGTAGTGGACAAAGTCCCTTTCTGAACCGAGTTCACTCCTTGTTTCAGTCCTGTATCACTGAACCGAAATAACCTTCCGTTCCAGCCATGTCTATCTCATGAGATATAAAATCTTTACCCAATGCATTGGAGGGAGATATAGGTCCCACCCATCTTATAATGAATCCTTTCTTATGTGTGCCACATAATCATAAAACATACATCATCGCATAACACATGAAACAAAAATGGGATTCTTGAAACATCATGACATCATAAATCAATTCATATAAGATAAAGGAATTCATAAAAATAATTCCATCACAACATGATCAAATCAATGTAATAATAGGGATAAAAACAGAACCTTTTATTATCTTAGATGGAAAATAATTTTGAAAATCACTTGAACTCCATTCTTGAGGAAAATATCCTTTCTTCTTCAAAAACATTTTTCCTTTCATAACATGTCATACAACTTTAAAATAAAAGAGTTGATTAAAAATAAACTTGAAAACTTGTAAAGGAAGCTTCTTGGAAACAATGTTTTAAAAATCCATTCATGCCGTATAAGTTAAAAAAAACATTCTTCGTACTTTTTTCGGAAAAGTCAAAAAGTACCTCGTACGGAAAAACGACAAAAGATTCCTTTCATATTCTTTACTAAAAACTCACCTAAGGGTAAAATTGGATTTAAACTATTGAAAGTGGATGGAAACAATATTTCATATTGAGGGAACATGGATGTGGATGATAAAATACACCCTAGTAAATACTTACGAATAAACAATCTCGGATAAAAATGAGATTGTGATATTTCCCTTACCTTAGGTCCGATTAGCTTTGTACGTGTCCGAAGCTCCTGTATAATGGTTTAAATAATGTTATTGACTTATTCCAGAATCATACATATTTATATGATATCATATATGGTCATATTATTAGCTTCTTGTTAGTAATATTTCATTGTTACTTGTTACTCGGGTCTTTATAACTTTTTGTTCTTATGCGTGTTTTGTCGAATAAATTCTTATTCTTATCTTTAGGTTATAGATAATTCATTTCCAGAATGGTATTAGTGTATTATATACCATATTCATTCATTCAATTCATTTATATAATCATTATGAAATGAAGATCATGTAGAACGAGTCGCATCACATCGTGGAGACGGTATTCCGTACGTACGCACGAGTGATGATATCATTCCTATGATCGTGGAATTGTATTGGAGTATATATATATTATTTCAGTATCAATATTACTTCATAATAATCATATTTAGTTACTCATTACACCATTATAACCATCCTTGTAAGGTGATGGTGGAAAATAGATTACACCACGGCGTGGAGACGGTATTCCGTACGTACGCACGCGTGGTGATTTCATTTTTCCGTAGGATGGATAGAAGGTGAAATAGGGTTGTTTCATATTTATAATAACATATCAGTATGTAAGTAATACTGATGTTATTACTTTATCATGAAACAACTAAAGAAGAAGAAGTTGAAGAAGAAAGAAATTGAAAAGATCGGTAATGGATATTACCTCTTCTTTGGAACGCCTCTTTGAATCCTCCACTTAAGGAACTAAGATTGGTCTTTGGAGAAGACCAGGACCTCTAGGATTATTCTAGGGAAGTGGAGAGGATAAAATGGCAGGGGTGGGCCGAGCTTGAGTGCTCAATTTGGTGTGAGGAGGAGGGGGAGGAGGTGCCCTTTTATAAGGGAGGAGAGGGGCACCTTAGGAATATCTCAAAATATTATTTTATATTAAAGTCAAAATCGGTTTATAATGGTTCCAAAGGGTCTTATTTCGAAGATAAAGTGGGGAAGGGTCGAAATACTATCAACCAATAGGATTTAGACAAGTTTAGGGTATTATTTTAACCTTATCAATTAGATTTAACTCTAAGTTAAATAATTTAACTTTTACCATGTCTTTTTGTTTTCTTTCACTATATGGTTAATACACTTACTATAACATGCCAAACGAACCCCAAATTGTTTATTATTAAAATATATATCCTTATCTAAGTCATTTTGCCGAACCTTAGATTTTTAGGAATAAAATAACAATTAATAATATAATATTTGATTTAAAAACTATTTTGTGTCAATTTTGACACTATTTGATATATGATTTTTGTGAAAGTCATAAAAGAATTATATGTTCGAACCAAGTTGATTAAATCAACATTAATATATCATAGTAACCTATAAAATTAGTTAAATTCATAAAAAGTCTCAAATTACATTTATTTTGGTGTTTATAACATCAATTATGTCAATATTTCATTAATAAGATAATTACTGCATCATCATTGTGTCATAAATAAATTACATTATTTGATGTCTAAAAATTACAAATAAACTATCATCATGTAGGAAATCTTTTTAGCTTTCTAATGAATATTTACAATTGAATTTATCTTATGTATAACCCATATTAAAAATAATTTACTTATTAAACTTTGATTTTAACTATTTTAACCTTTCTTTAAATAAATTAATAATAAATGTCCTAATCTAATCCAAGTGGGCCTAAATGGTCATATTTTATTCCTAAGTTTGTTTTTGGTCGAATTACACTTGTCCAATAGAATTAGGACATGTGTTAGGGTAATATTAATATCATATTTACCCTTAGTTACCCTATTTACTATTAACCGCGGTAAAAAAAGTAAAAAGTTACTATTCACCAAAAAATTATTTTCATCTCATTGAACCACATTTTAGTCCTTGATATTAACCGTGTCTCTCGGATTTTCGAAATTCCAATCACAGAAGCGGTAAAATTAAGTTTTATGCAAAATTCAGTTTTTAACCTACCACTTAGTGGTTTCACTATTCATCAAAAATTGAAAGTTTTCAGAAAAATACCAAAATTTCACCCTAGGCTAATTTCGATATTCTGAGTCCAAAAATGAAGTCCATTTTGAAAAATAAAATTTATAAAATTTCAAAAAGTGGTTATTACTATTCATAACGGCTAGTTTTAATAGCATATTGTTGTTTAGTGAAACTCGGTATTGCGTACGATGCAAGCTATCGAGGAAGGTCGCGATTGCGTGTAAAGCAAGCCAAGCAAGTGTTGTGTAGAAAAAGATTCCTTTGATGATTTATATAACATAAAAGTCTCGGGTGTTACATTCTAACCCCCTTAAAAAGAATTTCACCCTCGAAATTCGTCACTTTGCAACAAACAGATGAGGATACTTCTCCCTCATCATATCCTCAAGCTCCCATGTAGCTTCTTCAAGTTGGTGGTTCCTCCATAAAACTTTCACCAAGCGAGTGGTCTTGTTTCGTAGGACTTTTTCGCTACGATCCAGAATCTCTATCGGCTGTTCTTCATAAGAAAGATCTTGCTCCAGCGGTACAACTTTTGAGCTGAGTACATGTGAAGGATCTGGTATGTACTTTCTCAGCAGAGATACACGGAACACATCGTGAACTTGAGAGAGATTCGGTGGAAGTGCCAATCGGTAAGCTACCTTCCCAACACGATCCAATATTTCGAAAGGACCGATATATCTAGGGCTCAACTTCCCCTTCTTTCCAAATCTCATAACCCTCTTCCAGGGAGATATTCGTAAGAACACTTTATCACCCAGTTCAAACTCTAGGTCTTTTCTTCGGTTGTCGGCATAGCTTTTCTGTCGACTCTGAGCTGCTCTTATGTGTTGTTGAATAGATCTGACCTTTTCTGCCATTTCATCAACGAGATCAGGTCCTAATAGCTTTCTTTCCCCAACTTCATCCCAGCAAGTTGGAGTCCTGCATTTCTTTCCATAGAGAGCTTCATAAGGAGCCATTTGAATACTGGAGTGAAAGCTATTATTATAAGAAAATTCCACCAAAGGTAGGTGTTGATCCCAACCTCCATTGAAATCCATAGAGCGAGCTCTCAACATATCTTCTAGGGTTTGAATTGTTCTATCAGACTGACCGTCTGTCTGGGGATGATAAGCAGTGCTGAAACTCAACTCTGTATCCAGAGTATGCTGAAGACTTTGCCAGAACTTCGAGGTAAATCTCGGATCTCGATCAGATATAATAGAAAGTGGTACTCCATGCAATCTTACCACTTCCTTTACATATATCCTGTCAAGCTGATCTAGAGAGAAATCCTCTCTAATAGGAATGAAGTGTGCAGACTTTGTGAGACGATCAACTATGACCCAGATAGCATTATTGCCTTTGGATGTTTTAGGAAGTCCTGTGACAAAGTCCATAGTGATGTTTTCCCATTTCCATTCGGGTATGGGTAATGGTTGTAACATCCCCTTAGACTTCTGTCTCTCAGCTTTAACTTGTTGACAAACCAAGCATCGAGAGACATATTCAGCAACATCTCTTTTCATGCCATCCCACCAGAAGTACTCTTTCAGGTCCCTATACATCTTCGTGCTTCCAGGATGAATAGAGAATGAAGAACTATGAGCCTCATCCAGCAGCTCTTTCTTTAATTCGGGGATGGGAGGAACACAAACCCGATTCCTGAACTTTATTATCCCATCACAATCAAGGTTGAATTCAGGAACATTTCTCACCTTCTTTTGTAACTCGACATCTTCTTTCTGTGCCTCTTTAATCTTCACATGTATAGATGGTTGAACATTCATTTGAGAAAGATAAGATTTTCCCCTTCCATTATAATTCCAAGATCCATCCTTTGTAAATCCATAAATATTGGATCTTTTGTGATCCTCATCATGGATAAACTTGCATGGTCTTGTCGACTTAATGCATCTGCCACCTTGTTTGCTTTCCCAGGGTGGTAATGGATTGAGCAGTCATAATCCTTAATCAGCTCCAACCATCTTCTTTGACGCATATTCAACTCCTTTTGTGTGAAAATATACTTTAAACTTTTATGATCAGTATAAATATCACACCTTTCACCATAAAGGTAATGCCTCCAAATATTTAATGCAAAGATTACCGCAGCCAACTCCAAATCATGTGTTGGGTAATTTTGTTCATGTATTTTCAACTGTCGTGAGGCATAAGCTATCACCATATCATTTTGCATAAGAACACACCCCAATCCCTTCTTGGATGCATCACTGTAGATCACAAACCTTTCTCCACTACAAGGCAGTGTGAGCACAGGTGCACTGGATAACCTTCTTTTCAACTCCTTGAAATTCTCTTCACATTCCTCTGTCCAGACAAACATAACTCCTTTCCGAGTCAACTTGGTGAGTGGATTAGATAATCGTGAAAAATCTTTTACAAAACGTCGATAATATCCAGCCAAACCAAGAAAACTTCAGATCTCAGTTACTGTTGTTGGTCTCGACCATCTTTCGATAACCTCTGTTTTTTCTGGATCCACAGATATCCCCTCTTTTGAGATTATGTGACCCAAAAATGCAACTTTTTGAAGCCAAAATTCACACTTGGTAAATTTGGCATAAAGCTTCTCCTTTCTCAGGGTCTCCAATATAATTCTCAAGTGATCTTCATGTTCTTCCTTTCTCTTTGAATAGACAAGAATATCGTCTATAAAGACTACCACAAATTGATCAAGATAGTCTCTAAAGACTCTATTCATTAGATCCATGAAGATAGCAGGGGCATTAGTAAGACCAAATGGCATCACTATAAATTCATAGTGTCCATACCTTGTACGGAAAGCCGTCTTTGGTATATCCTCCCTTTTGACCCTTAATTGATGATACCCTGAACGAAGATCAATCTTGGAAAAGTATTGAGCTCCGCGTAGTTGGTCAAATAAGTCATCAATGTGTGGGAGAGGATATTTGTTCTTGATAGTGATCTTGTTAAGTTCTCGATAATCAATGCAGAGTCTCATTGATCCATCTTTCTTCTTAACAAATAGAACAGGTTCTCCCCAAGGTGACGCACTAGGGCGTATGAATCCCTTATCAAGATTTTCTTGGAGTTGCTTCTTCAATTCCTGCAACTCAATTGGGGCCATTCTATAAGGTGTCTTTGAATTAGGCAAAGCACCCGGTACGAGTTCTATTGAAAACTCAACTTCACGATTTGGTGGAAGACCCGGTAATTCCTCCGGAAAGACATCATCAAACTCCCTTACAATGGGCATATTCTTAATCGTGAGTTTCTCACCAACCATTTGAGATAAATAACCTTCATTTAGTGGGATCAATACCCATAAGATGGAAGAAATTTCCACTGGAAGGTTATGTTCATCCTTGCATTGGTATACGATCGTAGATTGATCTGGAGTATGAAATGTGACTTCCCTTCTTTGGCAATTGATATGAGCTCCATGTAGAGAAAGCCAATCCATGCCAAGAATCACATAAAATTCCACTAAAGGAAGGATCACAAGATTTGCAGGAAGCACTTTCCCACAAACTTCGATCGGAGAAGAATTATAAACTTTTGATGCGATTGATGTGCCATTAGGTGTTGTCACATCTAACTCAACATCTAATTGTTGAGGTAGTACGGTGATACCCTTAGAAAAGTCTTCAGAAATAAAAGAGTGGGTGGATCCAGAATCAAATAAAACATTTTCTACTTTAGAGTGGATGGTAAGTGTACCTTTCACCACATCGTTATCGTACTCCACATCGCTGATAGAAATTGCATGTGACTTTCCTTTGTCTTTAGCTTTAAGAGTTTGTTGACATCGACCATCATCATCAACCCTTGGATTTGGGCATTGATTGGCATAATGGCCCATCTCCTTGCACTTGAAACATTGAAGTGTTGTAGGTTCATTCTGTGTATCCCTTCCTTTGTTTGCGTCAATAGACATCTTCTTCCCATTATCACGACATTCAAATGCCCGATGACCTTCCTTTCCACATTTAAAACATTTACTTGTCCCTTTAAGACAACTCCCTCCATGTTTCTTTCCACACTTTGAGCATAATGGAAAGTTCATCTTCTTTTCAGTGTGTTCTTTAGAGTTTCCTTTGAATTCAATCTTCCTCTTCTTATCAAACCCATGTGACTGATGGGTTACTCCAATCTCCATCTCGACTTTGAGAGCACATCAAACGATTTCCTCGTAGCTATTGAAGTCCCTTATGGCTAACGCCCTTCGAAGACTTGGTTTTAAGCCAATAAAGAATCGATCGATCTTACTCTCAGGTTGGATAATAATACCAGAAGCGTACCTTGCAAGTCTTGTAAAATTTGCTTCATAGGTACCAACAAATTCATCATCCCTTTGCTTCAGTTCAAGAAACTCTTTCTCCATCTTTGTTCGGAGAATACGAGGGAAGTACTTATTGAAAAATATGTTCTTGAACTCGTCACATTCCATAGACTCAATTTCATCCCTTTGCCTCGTATTCTTAACAAGATTCCACCATTGATCAGCATCTCCTTCCAAACGATACACTGCTAGGATGACTTTATCATGTTCAGAACATTGAAGAACTGAAAATATCTTTTCAGTAGTACTAATCCATTGTTCAGCAACTAATGGATCAGTAGACCCGCTGAAAGAAGGTGGACGCTGCCTCATGAAGGATTCAACAGAATGTTGCTCCCTCCTTTGCTCGTTTGGAAATCCTGCATGATTCATAGCTTGAGAAAGTTGTGTGAGCATGGCTACAAGATTTTGCATTCCAGCTCCCATATCGTTTGGTTGCTCAGGGGGACAATCATTGCATTGCCCATCGCATTCCACATTAACACGGTTCCTTCGGGTTCCAGCCATTGACTAAAACCAAGAAGAATAGTGTGAGCAACACTAATTATAATAGGAAACCACATAATTCAAGAATAAAATTTTCATGCTTATGGTCTTATCCTAGGTTATTCAAGGCCATTTCTAAAACACTAAGATTGTGTACTATGCTTAGACTTATCCTTAGGGTTCTTACTAAGGCTTTCACATCCTAGTTTCCAAAGGTTGACTATAACCTCCCTATGATACCAACTATAACGACCCATACTTTACATACATTTTTAATACTTCAAAAATTGAATCACACTTATTACAACATATGATAAAACTACAAAGGACCGTATAGGTATAGTGCCTTTAGAAACTGGGAAACATAAACAACTGGTTCATAAATCTTCTACAGTGTCTCCCATTTATTTCATCATATCTAGGGTCCCTTTTAGCATATTCTACTTAATATCCATCTTCCTGACCTGGGGAAAAGAAAACATAAAAGGGTGAGCTCAAATGCTCAGCAAGGCAAATAAAGGAAATAAAAATCATATCATATCTTTTTGAAAATCATAACCTGCAAAAGAGATCATAATATCTTAACATGGAACAAATCATAGGAGTGAAAATGAGATCCCCATAATCATAACATAAAACTTGAAACTTTGTGTCATGCACATATAATCATGGAAAATCATTTCTTGTTAGTCATGACTCATCGCCAAGACTATCTTAGTGGACAAAGTCCCTTTCTGAACCGAGTTCACTCCTCGTTTCAGTCCTGTATCACTGAACCGAAATAACCTTCCGTTCCAGCCATGTCTATCTCATGAGATATAAAATCTTTACCCAATGCATTGGAGGGAGATATAGGTCCCACCCATCTTATAATGAATCCTTTCTTATGTGTTCCACATAATCATAAAACATACATCATCGCATAACACATGAAACAAAAATGGGATTCTTGAAACATCACGACATCATAAATCAATTCATATAAGATAAAGGAATTCATAAAAATAATTCCATCACAACATGATCAAATCAATGTAATAATAGGGATAAAAACAGAACCCTTTATTATCTTAGATGGAAAATAATTTTGAAAATCACTTGAACTCCATTCTTGAGGAAAATATCCTTTCTTCTTCAAAAACATTTTTCCTTTCATAACATGTCATACAACTTTAAAATAAAAGAGTTGATTAAAAATAAACTTGAAAACTTGTAAAGGAAGCTTCTTGGAAACAATGTTTTAAAAATCCATTCATGCCGTATAAGTTAAAAAAAACATTCTTCGTACTTTTGTCGGAAAAGTCAAAAAGTACCTCGTACGGAAAAACGACAAAAGATTCCTTTCATATTCTTTACTAAAAACTCACCTAAGGGTAAAATTGGATTTAAACTATTGCAAGTGGATGGAAACAATATTTAATATTGAGGGAACATGGATGTGGATGATAAAATACACCCTAGTAAATACTTACGAATAAACAATCTCGGATAAAAATGAGATTGTGATATTTCCCTTACCTTAGGTCCGATTAGCTTTGTACGTGTCCAAAGCTCCTGTATAATGGTTTAAATAATGTTATTGACTTATTCCAGAATCATACATATTTATATGATATCATATATGGTCATATTATTAGCTTCTTGTTAGTAATATTTCATTGTTACTTGTTACTCGGGTCTTTATAACTTTTTGTTCTTATGCGTGTTTTGTCGAATAAATTCTTATTCTTATCTTTAGGTTATAGATAATTCATTTCCAGAATGGTATTAGTGTATTATATACCATATTCATTCATTCAATTCATTTATATAATCATTATGAAATGAAGATCATGTAGAACGAGTCGCATCACATCGTGGAGACGGTATTCCGTACGTACGCACGAGTGATGATATCATTCCTATGATCGTGGAATTGTATTGGAGTATATATATATTATTTCGGTATCAATATTAATTCATAATAATCATATTTAGTTACTCATTACACCATTATAACCATCCTTGTAAGGTGATGGTGGAAAATAGATTACACCACGGCGTGGAGACGGTATTCCGTACGTACGCACGCGTGGTGATTTCATTTTTCCGTAGGATGGATAGAAGGTGAAATAGGGTTGTTTCATATTTATAATAACATATCAGTATGTAAGTAATACTGATGTTATTACTTTATCATGAAACAACTAAAGAAGAAGAAGTTGAAGAAGAAAGAAATTGAAAAGATCGGTAATGGATATTACCTCTTCTTTGGAACGCCTCTTTGAATCCTCCACTTAAGGAACTAAGATTGGTCTTTGGAGAAGACCAGGACCTCTAGGATTATTCTAGGGAAGTGGAGAGGAGAAAATGGCAGGGGTTGGCCGAGCTTGAGTGCTCAATTTGGTGTGAGGAGGAGGGGGAGGAGGTGCCCTTTTATAAGGGAGGAGAGGGGCACCTTAGGAATATCTCAAAATATTATTTTATATTAAAGTCAAAATCGGTTTATAATGGTTCCAAAGGGTCTTATTTCGAAGATAAAGTGGGGAAGGGTCGAAATCCTATCAACCAATAGGATTTAGACAAGTTTAGGGTATTATTTTAACCTTATCAATTAGATTTAACTCTAAGTTAAATAATTTAACTTTTACCATGTCTTTTTGTTTTCTTTCACTATATGGTTAATACACTTACTATAACATGCCAAACGAACCCCAAATTGTTTATTATTAAAATATATATCCTTATCTAAGTCATTTGGCCAAACCTTAGATTTTTAGGAATAAAATAACAATTAATAATATAATATTTTATTTAAAAACTATTTTGTGTCAATTTTGACACTATTTGATATATGATTTTTGTGAAAGTCATAAAAGAATTATATGTTCGAACCAAGTTGATTAAATCAACATTAATATATCATAGTAACCTATAAAATTATTTGAATTCATAAAAAGTCTCAAATTACATTTATTTTGGTGTTTATAACATCAATTATGTCAATATTTCATTAATAAGATAATTACTGCATCATCATTGTGTCATAAATAAATTACATTATTTGATGTCTAAAAATTACAAATAAAATATCATCATGTAGGAAAGCTTTTTAGATTTCTAATGAATATTTACAATTGAATTTATCTTATGTATAACCTATATTAAAAATGATTTACTTATTAAACTTTGATTTTAACTATTTTAACCCTTCTTTAAATAAATTAATAATAAATGTCCTAATCTAATCCAAGTGGGCCTAAATGGTAATATTTTATTCCTAAGTTTGTTTTTGGTCGAATTACACTTGTCCAATAGAATTATGACATGTGTTAGGGTAATATTAATATCATATTTACCCTTAGTTACCCTATTCACTATTAACCGCGGTAAAAAAAGTAAAAAGTTACTATTCACCAAAAAATTATTTTCATCTCATTGAACCACATTTTAGTCCTTGATATTAACCATGTCTCTCGGATTTTCGAAATTCCAATCACAGAAGCGGTAAAATTAAGTTTTATGCAAAATTCAGTTTTTAACCTACCACTTAGTGGTTTCACTATTCATCAAAAATTGAAAGTTTTCAGAAAAATACCAAAATTTCACCCTAGGCTAATTTCGATATTCTGAGTCCAAAAATGAAGTCCATTTTGAAAAATAAAATTTATAAAATTTCAAAAAGTGGTTATTACTATTCATAACGGCTAGTTTTAATAGCATATTGTTGTTTAGTGAAACTCGGTATTGCGTACGACGCAAGCTATCGAGGAAGGTCGCGATTGCGTGTAAAGCAAGCCAAGCAAGTGTTGTGTAGAAAAAGATTCCTTTGATGATTTATATAACATAAAAGTCTCGGGTGTTACATTAAGATTCCAAATTCCCTGAAATTTAGACTCCAAATTATTTGAAATTTATATTTTTAATTCTATGAAATTCTGACTCCAAATTCTATGAAATTTATCTTCAAAATTTTCTCCATACTCTAAATTCTCAGAATTATAGACTCTGAATTCTCTAAAATAATGAATCAAAATTCCTCTGAATTCAGACTCTGAATTCTTTAGAATTCAGATCCCAATTAAATTGTAATTTAGACTCCAAAATATATAGAATTTTGATCCCAAATTCAATGAAAAACAGAATCCAAATATCTATGTCATATAGATTCTAAATGTTTATTTGGCTAGACTCCAAACATTATTTTTCCCTTAGACTACAAAAAAGAGATTTGGTTAAGTAAATTATTTTTCCTAATACATGTTATTGATATGAAACAATGTCCTGATATATTTTTCTAACTAACACTTGGTTAAGTGACCCATGTACTAGTCCCTTCGAGATTCGTGGAAAAATATGGTTTTTAGAGGAGGGAGCCGACCGTTGGAGATTTTTCCTATAAATATGATCTCATTTGAACTATCTCATTACCTGTTGATTGACTTAGAGGATACATGATGTGAAGTGATTTCTATAGGGAGAAAGAATATCATGCTTTGTACAGACCAGAATATCTTTTTCAGTTTGCTTCATGTGACTCTGATGGGTACTAAGTACAATCTAGGGCTTCCAAGGATTGGAAGATAGAGGTTTTGACTAACTTAAATTTATAGGGCGTGTGGGGATATCAAAACAGATTCTGATATTTCCATTGATGGATTACCCTGGTATTGGTAAGACATACTTTCTCGAAAGTATTAATCTAGGGCCCTTTATCCAAGGTTGTTGGATACTATACCCTTTAGGTTAAAATATTTACTACTTGTTACTCATTTTTTTCATGTTTTAATTATATTGTATTTTGATAAAAAAATAAAATTATATCATTCTTATAATTTATTTTACTTTTTCATATTATGATAAATAAGATTTTATATTCTTTAAGGTAGAATATTTTCATTGTCAAATTTCCTTATGATTCATTTATGGAGCCATATTTTTGGAACCTAAACAAGTTATTTTCATATAACTATTTTTAGTGTTTGTGAATTAAACTTGTTTAACATGGTTGAACTTTGTTTTTCATAAGGGTAAAAACATGTTTTTTTTAACTTACAATTCACCGCTCTTGTAATTGAGCATATACATTTGTATTTTTATCCTACAATTGGTATTTTTTCAAGTCTCTAAAATACATATATTATCATATATGTTTTCTTGCTCAAGTCTTAATTGTTATAAATTTTGTGGCATAAATTATCTTTCTTATATTTTTTTAGAGATTTTAATCACTTATAATAAACAATTTCTATTAAAAAGTTTTGTGGAATGATATTTTTGAATAGAATGGAAGGAATGAATATTGGTTCCATTGAAAATCTTAATCCTACTAGATCACATATTTTTTATGGTAATGATTGTCCGCACAAGAGAGAAAAAATGAAGAATTTATTCATTAATACTAGAGTAGACAATTTTGTAATGCTCACTATAGATTACAAAATACCAGACATAGAAGTCAAAACCTTCACCATCTATGAATGGTCATAATATCAACTAAATTACAAGATACACATTAATTTGTTCTATTCCATGACTAGGAATATATATAGTCAAATATCTTCTTGTGAATCTTCCAAATGAATTTGGATGAAACTTGAAGATACACATTTTGGGACATCTAAAGTGATAGAGACTAGAAGAGCTATGTTGAGAGTAGAATATGAGGGATTTTTATTTCCCTATGGAGAACATGTTTTCAATGTACTACAATGATTTATTACCAATGCAAATATTCATTAGTCTATGGGAGAAAATGGTCTTGGTGATGAATCTCTTGTGGATAAGATAATTGATATCATTCCAAATGAGTGGGAATCAAAATGAACAGTTATTAATGAGAATAGAAAAGTATCACAAATTACTCTTGATGAACAATTTCGAACTCTTCTTCCACATGACACAATAATTAAAAGGGATTATGATATGAATAAGAAGAATAATGTATATGGAATTGTAGCCTTTACTACTACTAATTTCATGAAACTCTAAAGGGTTACAAGATCTAAATCTAATAATGGCATTGTTCAATCTAAATCTAGTGAAAGTGAACATTTCGAAAATGAGTTGACTAATCGTGATCGAAGGATGAAAAAGATAGCAGGAAAGAAACAGTTTCAGAATAGTTATAATAAGAAATAATGTATGGACAAGAAAGACACAGAATCCACTTGATATGAATGAAAAATAGCTATAAATATTAGGACAGATTATCCCATTCATAAAAGAAAATATAGGAAGGAAAATAATTCTGATTGAAATAGTAAGAATTATTAAAAGACTAAGGCTAAGAAAGTTTTTAAAGATAATGATACCTAGAGTGCATGTGGTGCTGACTCTTTAGATAAATATTAATATTTTGAATCTTCTGGACTGACGAATCTTGGTCTACTATCCAAAATAAAGAATTAAAATCATAATCTATTGGATAATGTACATAATTCTGAATCTAATACTACTTTATCTTTGAATTAAAAATATACTGATGATAAATATTAGGAATCATAAGATGATGAATCATCCTCATCAGAATATAATACTTTACCTTTTTATGAAGATGTTTCTAGGTTTGATAATCATCATGAAAATGAAAATTTTAAAATAAAAAAACACTGAGAAAGAAAATTCTCAAATATCTATTTAAACAAAAGAAGTATCATATATTTAAAAAGATACTGATTAGAAAATTTTTTATTTTGTAAGTGTTTCAAAAAACCTTTATGATGTTAATTTGGAGATCGATACACTTTATACAGATCCTGAAAATGCAATTCATAAGGAAAATATTTTAGAGGATAACACTTCTTTTAAAACTAATGTTTGTGAGGATAAAAATTTGGTTATTAAGCTATAGTCATAAATATTTTCCTTAATGAAAATGTCTTCCAAACTTTACTATTGGTAAGGAAAACATTGACAAGATTTATTTCCAAAATTTTCCTTTGAGGAATCTTTCTGGATTTTGTTTTACGTACACTATTCACATTTTTATTCATAATTATTTTGTTCCTCAAAGTGATACATTTTTTTACAAAATTCCAATGTGGCAGACATTGGGAGGAAAAATTTTCTTTAATCAAAACACAGTCCTTTGGTTTTCATAATACATATTATTTTTACGAAAATATGGACACCTAAAATCATACTTTTTAAAATTTGTGGATCCAAGAATGTTTGGATTTTAAAAGTCTAATTTTTTTCTTTTCAGGAACATAAAGAAGCTACCAATAGAAATACATGGTACATGAATTGTGGATGTATGCAACATATGAATGGTATAAAAAAATATTTGAAAATATTATCAAAATGTAAGGTGGAAAAGTAACTTTTGAAGATATTTCTCTGGGAGAAATTGTTTGTATATGTAGCATTTTTATTCATGGTAAATCATTTTTTTCAAATTTTTTATTTGTCAATGGCCATAATCACAACCTTCTCAACAAAATTCAATAATGTGATGATGGTTTAATTTAGAATTAGAGGAATGATAAATCCTTAGTAAAAAATTACAAGGATGAGTTTATTCCTTCTACCCATACGTGAGAGAATTTATATACACTAAAAATAGAAGTTCTTAGGAGATGATATCTACCTTGTCTGAGTGCAATAGAAGATCAATATTGGTTATGGCACTGAAGGTTTGGACATTTTAACCTTAAGAACATATGAAAACTCTCAATGGAATGACTTTGTAAGGATGTACCAGAGAATAGATTTTGTTATTCAAAAGTTTGAGATCCTTTTCAATTTGTAAATCAATATAAATCAAGTATTAAATGGATTGGTGGAGTCCCAACTTTTGATGAATTACAATTAGTGCATATGGATCTTTTTGGACCAACACAAACTGGATGTATTGGATGAAAATAATACGTATTTGTATTAGTTGATGATTACACAAGATTTACGTGGGTCTATTTTCTAGAAATGAAATGTGAAGATTTTTCTTATTTAAAAACATTTAGAGCCCAAGTTAAAAATGAGATAAATCTTACATTGATAACTATTCATATTTATCATGGTCGAGAATTTCAAAATTCATATTTTTTATCTTTTTATATTATTAAAATAATTAAAAATAAGTTCTCATCACCAAAAAGTCCTCAATAGAATGAAGTTTTTGAAATAAGAAATCAAATAATTCTAGAGATAACTAGAACCATGTTGAGTGAATAATCAATTAATAGTATCTTTTGTGTTGAAACTGTTTGTACTACTTGTTATACAATAAATCAAGTTTTAATCGTACCTTCTCTTAGAAAATAATTTTATGAATTGTGGAATGGTACAAAAAATTTCTTTATTACTTTGAGGTATTTGGTTACAATGTATTTATCTTGAATACTAATTATAACTTACATAAATTCACACCCAACTCAGATGAAGGAATTTTCCTAGTTTACTCCACAAATTCTAAGGCTTATAGAGTTTTTAAAAAAACACTTGTACTGTTGAAGAAACAGTGCATGTTAAATTTGATGAAACTGATCCTTTTGTTTTTAAACAACCGCAACCTATATCTTCAGACGTGTTTTCATAAGATTATTTTCAATGCTTGATAAAATATCCTTATTATATGGAAAATTTTTATCAAAATATTTCTGAAGCATTTACCCAAAATGATTTCCTACATTATTTTGATGAATAGGTTTTACAAAACCGAAATCCGTTGTTTCTTAAGAATCGTCCTCGTGATAGTATCATTGGTCATGTAAATAATTCTTTAAGGACTTGAGATTCCTTAATAAATAATGTAGAACATCTAGCATTCCTTTTCACAATTATAACAAAAAAATAATGGATAAATCATCAGGTGATGATGATTGGATTAAATCCATTCAAGATGAGATAAATGAATTCCAAAGGAATAATGATAGGACCTTGGTCGAAAGACATATGAAAAAATTATTAATTATTGTAAAATGGGTCTTTAAAAATAAATGTGATTAAAATTGAATCATAGAAAAAAAATAATTCCATAATAGTCTCTAAAGTCTATAATCAATGAGAAGAAATTGACTATCATGAAACCTATAGTCCAGTAGCAAGACATCAATCTATTCTAATTTTACTAGAATTCACATCATTCTATAATTTCAAAATTTTTCAAATGAATGTAAAATGCACTTTCCATAAATTATATGCTCAAGATGACGTTTTTTGTTATAAAACCTCCTAGTTTTGAAGACACAAAACATCCTGAGGATGTTTTCAATCGTACCTATGCATTATATGGTCTCAAACAAGACCCTAGATCATTGTATTATATACTTACATGTTTTTTTATAAAACCATTATGTTAATGGAACTACTGATCCAACACTTTTAATAAATAATAATACGAAAAATGTTTTGATTTTTTAAATTTCTGTTGATAAAATTATATTTTGTTCAACTCGGCTATCATTAACTGATTCGTTAGTTAATTTAATGAAATCTGAGTTTAAATGAGTATGATGGGTGAAATTTCAATTTTCCTAGGTTTTAAAATTTTTCAACAAACATAAGAAACATATATATCTCAACATAAGTATATTAAATATCTTCTAAAAATGTATACATTTGAAAACACTAAAAGTATAATCACTCAAATCAATACCTCAAATTCTCTTGATCTTGATGATGCTGGGAAACTAGTAAATCTAACATCATTTTGAGGTATGATAGGATGTTTATTATTCATGATAGGAAGTCTTCCATATTTCATGTTTTAATATTCTTATGTGCTATAAATCAATCCAAT
Source organism: Viscum album (assembly GCA_963277665.1). Lineage (NCBI taxonomy): Eukaryota > Viridiplantae > Streptophyta > Magnoliopsida > Santalales > Viscaceae > Viscum > Viscum album. The sequence continues at coordinate 691,067,836 of OY728161.1, read as the reverse complement.
ATAATAGAATCTCATTTAAATATTGTAAAAAGGATTTTTTTTATTTAAAGGGATCCATGGATTTAGGAATTTTCTATAATTCTAAAAAATTATTATATTTTATACTGCTTTTCGAATGATGTTTTTTATGTAGAAAGGACAGGAAAAGTACATATGAAACATTCCATTTCTTAGGAGATTAATTAGTTTCATGGTCTTGGAAAAAAACAGTCAGCAACACTCTCCACCACTCAAGCTAAATATGTAGTAGCTGGAAGTTGTTATGCTCATGTATTGTTGATGCAACACAGACTCAGAGACTTTGGTATGAGTATTCTAAAAACAAAAATATTGTGTGATAATACTAGTTCCATTACCCTATGTAAAAACCCTACACATCACTCTCATGAAAAAAACATATATATTTGTATCAGATTTTTAGGGATCACACAATTAAAGGAGGAATCATTCTATAGTTTATCAGAATGCAAGATCAATACGTAGATATTTTTATTAAATCAATACCCTCCGAGAGATTTTAATACATTAAACAAAATTTATCAATGATTACTATAAGGTAACCTTCCATATTAACTTTTTTATTGAAACTTATCTCTTTATATAAGGAAACTCATTTTCATAGGGGGAATATTTGTTTGATAATCAAATTTTCTTTCATAATAAAAATTTTTCATCATAATTTTTTTTCTAAATAGTAATTTTTCATATTCAAAAAATTTCGCAATCAAATAATCAATTACTTGATTTTTTGGTTTAATAGTTATTTCCTTTATTAAGAATATTTTATAGAATCTAATGTTCTTATAGAATAAATTTATTCATTACTAACTATTTTTATAGAAATATGTATGGTATTGTAACACCCCAAGCTTCTACGATACGCTTCTCATTGAATAATGTGATAGCGTGTGTTGTGCGCAACACCGAGTTCTAACACACCATAACCAATCAAACTAGCCGTTATGAATAGTAATACCTACTTTTTGAAATTATATATATTTTATATTTCAAAATGGACTTCATTTTTGGTTTCAGAATATCGAATTTAGCCAAAGGTGAGATTTTGGTACTTTTCGGATAACTTTAATATTTTGATGAATAGTGAAAATTACTAAATTTTAATTAAAAACAACTTTTTTAATCAAAATAATTAATAGTCATAAATTATGAATTTGAGTGATTTTAAAGTATATTTAGAATATATTTTTACCATTTAATATAATGTTGGTCATTGGACATAATTTTACAATTAAACCGGAAATAAACAAGTGTCAATCTTTTGATAGTTATTATCTCTTAAAAACGCGCTTTTTGTTCTAACAACGGGAATTATTTTTAAATTAATTTCTGCCACTTCAGTGTTTTGAATTTGGAAAAATGGATTCCATATTTGGAATCAGTATGTTCAAATTGTGTAAATAGGTAAATTTTATTTTTAGACATTTTGAATAATTACTTCGGTAAATATTTTATTTACCATGGTTAAGGGTAAATCCGGTAAATAAGGGTTAAAAAATAATATTATAATAATACTAAATTACCCTAAAACGTGTCCTATCCTTATTGGTTGATACATGATCGACCATAGTCATCTTTGGGTCGATTTTGGGACCCCGTGGAGCCACTTGTAGGTGATAGGGACAATTAATTTTAATTAAGTTAAAATGAATACAAAAATGACACAAGCATATATCATTTAGAACAACAATTTTTAAATAGGGTTATATATGTTGGAGTTTCGACTATAAATATTCATTAGAAAGATAAAACGATTTCCTACATAATGATATTTTATTTATAATTTTTAGACATTAAATAATTTAATTTATTTTTGACACAATGAAGATGCAGTAATTACCATAATAGTGAAAAATTAAAATAATTGATATTATAAATACCCAAATAAATATAATTTGATACTTTTAATGAATTAAAATAATTTTATAGGATAATATGACATATTAGTATTGATTTAATTAACTTTTGTCGAAGTAATCATTCTGTTATGAGTTTCAAAAAAATAAACCATTGAATAGTGTCAAAATTTACATAAAAGAGTTTTAAAATAACATATTATATTATTAATTGATATTAAATTCCTAAAAATCTACGGTTCGGCCAAGAGACTTATATCATGATATTTATATCATTAATGGACAACTTTGGGGTCTCTTTGATGTATATAGTTAGTTTATTAACCATATAATATAAAAATACAAAGAGACAATGTAAAAGTGAAACTAATTAACTTAGAGTTAATACTTAAAGGCAAGGTTAATATAAGTACCCAAACCTGTCTAAATTATATTGGTTGAGTATTTTTAGACCCATAACCACCTTAACATTTAAATAATACACTTTTTATCATTTATAACCCGAATATTAATTTATTATAAATTAATATTTCTAGCTTTTCCAAAGGTGCCCCTCACCCTTCTTATAAAAGGGCACTCCTCCTTCTAATTTCTTCACACCTTCAAAGCCTTTTGGTTCGGCCAAACATGGACCAAATACTCTCCCAACATTCCTCAATACAACCTATTGGCCTTAGTTTGATCATAAAGCCAACCTAAGTATCCCTTTTGATCAAATCAAAAGCAAGAACCCGAAGAAGAGGTAATGATTTCACCACCCATTTCCAAGTTCCTTTCTTCTTTAACTTCTTCTTCCTTTGTTGTTACCATTCTAAAATAATAACTCCAATATTATATATATACTGTGATGTTATTATAAATATGGTACAACCATATTCAGCATTCTATCCACCCTTTGAATAACATGTCACCATACGTGCGTACGTACGGCTTACCGTCTCCATGTCATGGTGTAATTGTTATTCAATATATTATTATTTGGATGGGTATAATAATGATGTGTAACTCATGAAAAATAATAAATATAACATGTTAATTATTCTGTATATATGATATACAATCCATTTATATATATTATTTTAATATCAAAGAATGATATTGTCGCTCGTGCGTACGTACGGACTACCGTCTCCACGAACGCGATGAGATTCATTCTCCATCGTATCTATTCAAGTATAATTATCATTTGATGATTTAAAAATTATGTTTAAGGACTTGATATCATTCTGTATATGAATAATATACAACCTATCCATGAAAAACATGTCTTATGTAACAAAACATATAAAAGAAAACGAGTAAGTTAACACCCGAAACGACGATAATACTAAGATATTATTAACAAAGAAATGTTAAAAGATCATATATGATATCATATGAATGTATGTGATTCTTGTATAATTTAATAACAATTATTTCGCCATTATACAAGAGTTTAACCTACCCCATCCAAGGAAAATTACAAGGTAAGGGTTATTTCATAATCTCTTCATTATCTGAGGTTGTTTATACGTAATAATCTACTGGGATCTCATTATCATCCACATCCATGTTTCTTAAAAATGTCTTTCAAAACATTTTTACTATTTAAAAGAATATGTGTTAAGGTCATTTATACCCTTGTTTGACTTTTTATAAGAGTTTTATAAATGAATCTTTCCGTCGTTTTCCAAACAAGGTGCTTTTAACCTTTTCGGCAGAATTAAGGTAAGAATGTTTTTTTAACTTATACGGTGGGTGCAGTTATTTTCCGCCGTTATAAAATCGTCGAAGCTTCCCTTACAAGCTTATAAGAATATTTTCAAAGAAAATGTTTTATTTCATAAATATAAGACTCTTAAATGATTTCAAAATAAAAAGAGACATTTCTCTAAAAAGAGTTTTGATTTCATCTATGTCAACATCCTTTGATGGATTTTACGCTTATTTGAAGTTGATTTATTATGATACAAAACTTCTATATTGTATTGAAGGTTTTGTGATATGTTTGACTATGGATGTGCTATTTTTATTCCATTCATAGTTTATGGTGAAAGTATTGACATTTCGTATGCTAGTTTTAATACGAATGTTTATGTTATGTTTAAACCTTTTCATATGGGAATGCATTGGACTTAATATGTGATGGGTGGAGCCCACTATAGCCCTTCGATGCATCGGTAGGTCTCAAGAGACAAACTAGTGTCTTGGAACAAGGCCTTGGCAAAATCTTATTTGTAGTCTTGGAACGAGGCGTTGGCTATGTGGTTATGATAGTCTGGCAGTATGCATTCCATCATTATGAAAGTGGTTATTGATATTGCATGTGATTATTTGATTAGTAGAATATCCATGTGAATAAGTAAATGGAATTATTTCATTTTACTTTTGCCATACTATGTTGAAGATCAAGTTTAAAAGGCCTTTGTTTTAGTTATACATTGCCTTAAATATTTATTCTTATTTATGAAAGTTTCCTCTATATTGTTATCCTTACAGGGAATTTGAGCTCACCCCTTTTCTATGTTTTATTTTTACTAGGAAGTGAAGAAGTAAATTATGAATGACCTGCAAGGATTTTATGCGGGGATATGAATGTGGAATATGGAGACAATATGTTGTTGTAGTAGTTTTTCTCTTCATGATGTAATGTAAAACTTTATGAATATATCTAGGGATTCCAAAGCTACTAAACGAATCGGTCTTTCGAGATTTGATCTTTCTTGTGATCATGAAAATGTTATGTAATAATGCACCGACTCTGGGTAACTCTGGTCGGGGCGTTACAGTTGGTATCAGAGGAAGTTTAGTACAAACCATTGAAGCTAGATTTAGATAAACTCATATTAGAGCACATAGACCTAAGATGAACTTTGAGGATTAGTATAGAATAACTTCCTAGAATTTTGGTATTGTAGAGATTTTGTGAGTTTTCTGAGCAATAGATCCATGTCTGGATACGAGCAGGTAGAGGCAGCTCTGGCATAGATGTACCTAGGGGTAAAACCTGAAAACAACGCTTTGAGCTAGACTCGAACGGGAACTAGTGCACGAAAACGGGCCTTGCTGCACTCTTGGTTACGACACTCCCAGGGGATATGATTAGGATAACTCTCATTCTCTTTACAAATCATTATGAAGGGTTTATGAGTATATACTTCCTCAAAGAAAACATTATTATGATTATAGATTATATCCATAAATAGTTCAATTTATGTTAAGTGTTTTATAAGTATGGGATTATGTATTTTGATTCAGAAACTGATCTAGTTTATGCCATTGTTTAGAGATGACGCCTAGTGGAAGAAATGGAAACTGTATCAATAAACGCACTTCATGTAGGGATTGCCCTCCTGTTCAAGATAATTATAATGGAGCTGATGATGAAACTGGTATCGATCAGCTAATCCCATACTAGGACAACTCACTCAGGTTATGAATAATAACCTTAACCATATGGAGCACCCTGAATCGCAGCGTGGAGGATCAATGTTAGATCGATTCATGTGGCAACAACCACCAACGTTCAATGGGAGTAAAAATCCCTTAGTAGCTGAGCAATGGATATTTTCCCTAGATAAATTATTTCAGGCTTTGGGGAGTAGTGAAAGGGAAAAAGTTATCATATCAGTTTACCGCCTCACTGGAGATGCTGATCAATGGTGGTCATTGATTCAAAATATGAAGGAAGATGATGAAGTATCACGTATGGAATGGAGGGAGTTCAAAGATCTATTTTTAGAAAAATACTTTCCTCGCGACCATCGAGGTGATATGGAAAGGCAGTTTCTGAGTTTGTGACAAAAGGAGGATGAGAATGTCACAAAGTATGAGGCTAACATTACAAGGTTAGAAAGGTATGCTAGAGATTATATACGTAACCCAAGAAGTAATATTGTTGTTTATTTGATGGGTTAAAACCATTTCTCTGTCAAGCATTAGTCTCACAATCCTTTTCATCGTACGAATACATTGTCTCATGTGCTATCAAGACCGAAAAATAATTCTCTAAGACATATGATTTTAAAATAAAGCAAGAGAAGAAGAGACCTGCTGATCAATCTGGGAATGGAAATAAGGGGAAGAAGGGAACGGTTGAATATCCATCCTGTCGTAAATGTGGGAAGAAACACCCCGTTACTTTCTTGAAGGGAATGGGAGTCTGTTACAAGTGTGGTGAAAAAGGCCACCAAGATCGTGATTGCAAGGGGAAGAAGGAAGCCACCAATGTTCAGTGCTACAATTGCAGGGAGATGGGGAATTATGCAAATGAATGTCCTAAGCGTCAGGAGAACTTACCTCAGAAATGGCTAAGGGATCAAGGACAAGCTTATGCTATCAGTACTGCTAAGGTAGAAGCTCCGAAAGACCTGGTGGCAGGTAATTTAATGGTTTCCTCAAGTTTAGCAAATGCATTATTTGATTTTGGATCATCGCATTGTTTCATATCTTCCCAGTTTGCTAAGAAAACTAGATATTTCCAATTTTATTTTACAAGGGAGTTGTCAGTTAAAACTCCTAAGGGAAGTATAATTGCAACAATGTTTTGTGAATCAGTCCCCATTAGAGCACATAAATGTTTTTTATCTGCTGATCTCATCGTCATACCTATGATTAGTTTGATATAATCCTCGGTATGGACTGGATTTCGGACTATGATGCGGAGATTTATTGTATGAAGAAAGAGGTTATGATTCTTGATGATGATGATAAGGAACACCTTATCTTTAGAGCAGAATCGTCACCACCTAATTCTTATTTAGATCCACCCCCAGCAGCTCATCTAAATTCAATTATTGGGGAGGAAGAGAATGAAATAACTGTGGGTGAGGAAAGGAATGTTCAAATAGAGGATGTACCTGTTGTGAAAGAATTTGTAGATGTATTTCCGGAAGATTTACCTTGACATCCTCCAGAACGAGAAGTTGAGTTTTCCATTGATTTATTTCCTGGATCAAGGCCTATATCAAATACCCCTTATAGAATGCCCACTGTAGAATTAGTTGAACTAAAGAAACAACTAGAGGAATTGAGTAATAAGGGATTTATTCACCCTAGTGTTTCTCCATGGGGAGCCCCTGTTCTTTTTGTTAAAAAGAAAGACAGATCTATAAGGTTATGTATCGACTACAGGGAGATCAATGCTATAACAATAAAGTACAAGTATCCCCTACAACGCATTGATGATTTATTTGACCAACTTCATGGAGCTCAATACTTTTCAAAGATTGACCTTCGATATGGATACCATCAGTTGTGTGTGAAGAAGGAATACATTCTGAAGACATCATTTCGAACCAGGTACGGGCATTACGAGTTTACTGTAATGCCTTTTGAATTGACTAATGCACCCTATGTATTCATGGATCTGATGAATAGAGTTTTCAAGGAGTATCTCGATGAATTTTTGGTGGTATTTATTGATGATATCTTAGTATACTAAAAAAGATACAAAGATCATGAAAATCACTTGTGCATTATCTTGAAGACTCTGAGAAGGCATGAATTATATGGAAATTTAGCAAGTGTGAATTCTGGCTTTAGGATATTTCTTTTCTTGGCCATATTTTCTCTAAAGATGGAATCTCTGTTGATCCTTCTAATACCAAGGCAATCCAAGAATGGCAAGCACCTACGAGTATAACTGAGGTACGCAGTTTTATTGGTCTTGCAGGTTATTATCGATGTTTCATCCAGAATTTTGCCCGATTGGCTAACCCATTAACGAAGCTCACATGTAAAAGGGTTAAATTTGTTTGGACAAAAGAGTGTGAAGAATGTTTCAAAGAAATGAAGATAAGATTAGTCAATGCTCCTATATTGACACTACCATCGGGGAATGATGGGTTCGTTATTTATAGTGATGCATCGAAGAAAGGACTTGGTTGTGTCCTTATGCAGAATGATTGAGTTATTCCCTATGCATCACGACAGTTGAAAATTCATGAACAAAACTATCCTACTCATGATCTTGAGTTAGCAGATGTGATCTTTTCTTTCAAGATATGGAGGCACTACCTCTATGGTGAAAAATGTGAGATTTATACTGATCACAAGAGTTTGAAGTATATTTTCTCACAAAAAGAACTCAAAATGAGGCAAAGGAGATGGCTTGAATTGCTCAAGGATTATGATTGTATGATACACTACCACCCGGGAAGGAAAGCAAGGTGGCAGCTGCTTTGAGCAAAAAAGATCATGGAGTTTTGAACAATATGAGAATTGAAAGGGATCCAAGTTTCATGGATCTAGTGAAGATAGACATGGGAATAACCAGGAAAGGAGAAACATCAATGCTTTTTCAAATGGTTTCCAAACCATCTTTACTAGAAAGAATTAAGAGTTCTTAGACTGATGATGAATAATTTCAAAAGAATATTAAAGCTGTGAACGATGGGAGATTGAGAGACTTTATGTATGAAGATGGAATTTTGAAATTCATGAAGAGGATTTTTGTTCCCGATATACAAGATCTAAAAAGGGAATTGCAGGATGATTCTCATTGTTCCAATTTCTCTATACACCCTGGGAGCACCAAAATGTATAGTGATTTGAGGGAACATTTTTGGTGGGACAATATGAAGAGGGAGATTGCTGATTTTGTGTCAAGATGTATGGTTTGTCAACAAGTGAAAGCTGGAAGGCAACACCCTGGAGGAGTCATGCACCCTCTCCCCATACCGGAGTGGAAATGAGACAATATTACGATGGACTTTGTCATGAGGCTACCAAAGACTCCTAGAAGGAATGATGCAATATGGGTTATTGTTGATCGTCTTACCAAGTCAGCACATTTTCATGCTATAAGAGAAGATCTACCACTGGAACGTCTAGCAAGACTATATATTAATGAAGTTGTGAGACTTCATGGAGTATCCCTATAGATTGTTTCTGATCGTGATCCCCATTTTATGTCATGATTCTGGAAAAGACTTCATAAATCCCTGGATACTATACTTCATTTGGGCACTGCTTACCACCCTCAGAAAGATGGACAATCAGAATGAACTATTCAAACCTTAGAAGACATGTTGAGATCCTTCTCACTTGACTTTCTGGTATGTGGGATCAATATTTACCTCTGGTGGAATTTTCTTATAACAATAGCTTCCATTCGAGTATTCAGATGGCACCATATGAAGTGTTATACAGAAAGAGATGTCGTACACCAACTTGTTGGGATGACGTTGATGAAAGAAAACTTGTAGGCCCAGAACTGGTGGAGGAAACGATGGAAAAGGTGAAGGTAATCCAAAATCACATCAAAGCAGCTCAAAGTAGGCAGAAGAGCTATGTCGATAATCGAAGGAAGGATTTGGAATTTCAAGTCGGTGATAATGTTTTCCTTAAGGTATCTCCATGGAAGGGAGTCATACGTTTTGGTATGAAAGGTAAATTGAGTCCCAGGTACATCGGACCTTTCGAAAATTCTAGAACGAATTGGGGCTGTAGCTTACCGATTGGCAATGTCGTCAAGTCTCTCCAAGGTTCACGATGTGTTCCACGTATCTCTGTTGAAGAAATACATGCCTGACCCAACACATGTACTCTCCTATGCGGAGTTAGAACTGGATCCCGATCTGTCTTATTGTGAAGAGCCCGTCAGGATTCTTGATATGAGAGAACAAGTACTGAGAAACCAGACGGCGCGTCTGGTAAAAGTTTTGTGGAGAAACCATAAGATGGAAGAGGCAACGTAGGAACCCTAGGAACTTATGATGAAGAACCACCCGAGTCTTTTCATGTGATAAGTATTCTAGAAATTTCTAGGACGAAATTATGTGAAGGAGGGGATAATGTAACACCCCAAGCATCTACAGTACGCTTCTCTTTGAATAATGTGATAGTGTGTGTTGTACGCAACACCGAGTTCTAACACACCATAACCAATCAAACTAGCCGTTATGAATAGTAATACATAATTTTTGAAATTATATATATTTAATATTTCAAAATGGACTTCATTTTTGGTTTCGGAATATCGAATTTAGCCTAAGGTGAAATTTTGGTACTTTTCGGATAACTTTAATATTTTGATGAATTGTGAAAATTACTAAATTTTAATTAAAAACAACTTTTTTAATCAAAATAATTAGTAGTGATAAATAATGAATTTGAGTGGTTCTTGTCACACCAGCCTTTTATATATATATATATATATATATTATTTATTTTATTTTATTTTTCTGTTGGGAATTATATAGTTTGGGTCAAGGTCGAACTTAAATTTTCTGAGTTTTATTTTGAAACACATTTTTTGGCATTTTCGGTGCTAAGCGCACCGTTGTCAAAGCCGCACGACCTAGATTGGGTAGCCGCGAGACCTCTCCCAGCATACCATATGACCTGCCCTATGTTTAAGTGAGATGAAATTATATGCGACGAATAATAAAACGAGAACACAATAAAATTTGAGACTGAGCGGACTTGGGTGAGGCACGACTCGGGCGAGGCACGACTCGGGCGAGGCGTGTTTTTTTTAACCGCACAGCCTCACCTGGTCCACCGGGTGACCTGCTAGGGTCTAATTAATATAATAAAATTACTTAATGATAAATAAATAAAATTAAAGGTGATAATATTTTTAAATAATTTATTTTAATGACCATAATAATATTATTATTGAGAAGGTAACTGTTATAACTATTTTTATCACTATGGATATAATTGCCAAAACTTTTATTTTATTACTGTTATTTTTATTGTTATTTTTAGTTTAATGTTTGTATTTCTATTATTATTGGTTTTGAGTTTGTTTTAGTTTGTTTTAGTTTTCTTTTTATTTTATTCTTTTTTTATTCTTTTTTTTAAATTTTTATCTCTCCCCCTTGGTTAGGGTTTAGGTGGACTAACCCTTTCCCCTTTTTTTCTCTTTTTTTTTCTTTTCCTTGCGGCGCATCTTGCTACTTCTTCCTCCACGCAGTCTCCCCTCCTCACTTTGCGGCGTCCCCCTTCCCCCAGCCACCGCCCCATTTCCCTCTCCGACGAACCCAAACCACTGCCCCGATTCCTCTCCTGTCCAGCGGCCTCCCCCTCTCGGCCAGGTTGAAGCGCGACCCTGCACCCCTCTTCCATGGTTGTCGGCTCTCCCCTTCCTCGCTCGTGCCATCGCCCCTGTTAGCTCGCCACTCATCCGCGCTGCTCGACTATCCGCATGCGCTGCTCCCATGTCCGACCATCCCAGTGACTCTCCAATTCGGCATTTCCCCCGGTTCCCGTTGCTCTCCCTGGCCCGTTGCTCTCTCTGGTCCAGTTCCCTCCTCTCGGTTGCGTCTTCCTCCACTCGTCAAGCGGCTTCGCTGAACCCCGAGCCCCCTCGCCGGACCGCACCCTTGCTCCCCCATCGCTCCGGCCTCCTACGCTCCAACAAAACCTCCCTTCCGGCCGCGCCTATGTCCGACGGCCTCCTCTTCCAGCGCTACGAACCGTCGCCCCTGCCTCTTCTATTGGCGCATCCTCCAGCGCGTTTCCTCCCACACTAGCAGATCTCTCTCAGGTTGGATATTATCTTTTTTTTCCTTTTAAGTTCTTGGCCATTTTTCAAGTGTGAGGTATCTTTTATTGGGTGTTTTTTTTAAAAAAATACGGGTTTTGTTCCAATTCTTATTTAGGGTCCAATTTGGTTTCCCTGTGGTGCGAATTGGTTGCAATTGGAGTTTTGCGCCCATGTTTGAATGTTGTGACATCTAGGTTGGTAGGTGGTTCTGCATTTAACCATAGTTTGATCAATTAATTTTCTTCTTAAATTAATTTAGCATATTATTTAGATTAGTTTATTTAATGCGTATAATGGTATTAATTGAAGTTGATATGTGTGTGCGATATAGGTCGGTTTTATGTGAAAAAAATTGATGTTGAACCGTTTGTTAGTTTTTTTATAAATTATACAAATTGTGCTCTGGTTTAGTGTCAGTTTGTGTTGAGTCACAAAGGAATGTTTGACTGCATTTTTAGTGTTTTCGAGTCTTACGGAACACCTCTGAGTTTGTTTCTTAATTTTTAAGGTTGTCGGGTTATATTTTTAGGGTGAAGTTGGGTTAATTTTGATGCTTTTGTCGATGCTTGTTTCTAAGGTTCTTTTTCATTTGTTGTGGTGCGTTGGATGAGGAATTGGAGACGCGCCCTAAATGTTGTGGAGTCTCCAACACCTGAGGTAGGTGGTTCCATGTCATTAATTCATTTAGATAATTTAATTTGTTTGTTTATTTTAACTTAATATGTTCTATGGTTTAGTTGCAAGAAGCGAATTATGTTTATAATGTTTTGGTAGAGCTGTAGAGGTTTTGTGAAAATGCATTTTTTTAAAAATGGTGTAACATGCGTGCGTGATGAATGTTGCACTTTTCTTTAGAAATTGTCATTTTTATTCCTTTCGATTCGGTTGTGGCAAATTCTAGAAATGTCTAATAATTGTTTATAGTGTGCCAAAGAGGTTTTGAAAGGGGGATTTGTGAAATTGATTTTGTAATGGTTTCTTTTTCATGCAATATGTTTCATAAATTGAGGAATTGTTTATTTAAGTGGCGTTTTTAGTGCGAAACATGGTTGAAAGGTTTTGAGGGTTGTTTGGCAGGTGCGAAAGGTGTTTTCAAGTCACTTGAGGTGTTTTTATATTTAAATAGATATTTTCAAAGTATGTGAATCACTTTTGGTGTGTTTTCCTTGTTGTGTACCTTTGAAGTTGAATATGCTTTCAATTTTAAAGTGGTGTATTTTTATAAAAAGAGACATGTCATGTGCGTGCGTCTTTGAAATAGTGCTTTGGTATGCAAATGGTGACTTTTGTGTGCAATATCTTTTTTGGTCTGCGAAATGAGAAATAAATATATTATGTGGATGTGAAACCTGTTTGAGCACAAGGGAAAACCCTGGGTATCTAGGTGGGCAGACTAGAACTAGTGCGCTAGTGAACCGGATGGGTGTCGTCCTTGTTTCACATAGCTGGATTGACGATTGCAACACTAACAAAACATGATATCTGAGGTTCGTGGCCTTCTAAGCCACGTTTCACCGAGACACGAGGTTCTAGGGTCCCACTCGAGCTAGATGAACCTTAGGGGATTTACCCACAGTGCTCTACCATCAATGTCGTGGTGCCTTCCGTCGTTATATGGAGAAACACTTGGGTGTTAGCGTGTGTGTGTGTGTGTGTGAGGGTGTGTGTGTGTGTGTGTGAGTATGTGTGTGTGCGTGTGTGAGAGAGTGTGTGTGTGCCCATAATGAACATTACTTATCCTCTTAAAAATTGTGTCTGTGAAATGAGTTCTTTTTAGTGTTTTTCTTTAGCATTTAGCTTGTAAATGTTTTCTTTAAAAGCATTTTTTTTAAAGTATAATTTTGAATAAGCACTTTAAATTGTCTTTTGATGTTGTGGCATGGAACCATTTCTCAGTGGCATTCTACTGAGCTTTTAGCTCACACCCTGCATACACCCTTGGGTGTATGTAGTTTCTGTTTCTTCTATATTCCAGGTTGCGACTTCGTGCTCAGTGATGGTGGTTCAGATTGCAGTTGGTCTTCTCATGCAGAATGGTGTTGATGTGGTCTCACTTCTGCCGGGAGGTTGAGTTTGAGTTTTAGTTTCCGCTGTTGTCTTTTCTTTTTAGTTATTGTTTTGGGTTGTAGACCTTAAACTTGTTCATAGTTTAAAGGCACGTTTCATTGTCTATTCCTAATTTTAGTTTATCTATCTTGTTAGTTGGTTTTTCTGTCTTGTATTTCGGGTAAAACCGTTCCCACTTGTTAGACATGATACCCAGGCACTTGTGCCAGCCCGTGGGGATCGGGAACGCCCTTTGGGCCTTGCCGCGGACCGGGTCAGGCGCCAAGTCGGAAGGCGACCCGGCCTGGTTTGTGACAAAATGGTATCAGAGGGCAAGGATTGCTCTCTTGGGTCGTTTTCTTTTGGGATAGAGTCACGATAGACTTGAGTTAAGGTTGTTGGGACTCGACGTCCTGACTACGAGCAATGTGCCTGGCCAGCACACCCCAAGGTGGGACTCAAGTTACCAACGTATGTTGAGGTTTGTCTGAGTTCTTGGTCCTTGTGGTTAATCGTGTCTAAGGGAAATGGAAAAGGGGTATGGTCAGTGGTCCTAGTGAGCTCGCAGGGTCTGGCAAGCCCTGCGGAGCTGGGGACGCTGTCCTAAAATACCCTCCGTGGCAGTGGTGTGATTGGCGTATGACCGCCAACCATATGTTCTAGTCACCCGCTGACACAAGTTTTCTCTTGCGTCATTTCTTGTATCTTTGTTTTGGATTCGTGGAAATATTAATTTTATGTAAAAATGTTTTGGTCTTGGAAAATGTTTTCAAATGAAGCATTTTAAAGATGAAATAGTGTGTGAGGTTTGAAAAGTGTGGGTTGAATGTTTTGGTTTTGAAAAGTTGAAAGGTTTGGTTTTGACCCTTGGTGTTCTCGTGGGTAACCACATGCATGAGCATATATGGGAAAAAGAAATGGTTAATGGCACGAGAGGATGAGTGCCTGGATGACATGTGTTGGGTGCCGGTGTGGCACGAGAACATGCATGTGCGAGGCTCATGGGACGCCATTGGTGTTTGTGCAATCCGCTGAGTTTGCATATTTTCAAAATGTTTTGTTAATGTTAAGAAATTTGGTGTTTTAGTTAACAGTGTTTGTGTGGCGTGTCCTTGTGTTTTGAAAATGTCGGATGTGAGGTGTTTTGAGTCGAGGAATTTTTCGGAATGATTGTGTCCTGAGTTTGAATTCTTATTTTTTAGTTGGTATGAAAACGTGTATCTAGTTAATTCTTTTGAAAAGTACCTCGGGGAGCCATTTCAGTGGTTTCCCCTGCACGTGTGGTGTTCGCTTGTGGTATGTACTGACCATGGGACCAGTTCGGTTGGGTCCATGGATTTATTTCTTGGCTAGTGCACACCCCCAATAAATATTAATGTGAGAATGACGTGCGACCACAGATGGTTCGCCGTTGGCCGATCCTCCAGTTGAAAAAAGTAAGGACTCTTCCTTTTTTTTGTGTGACAATGCTAAGTCTATTCCTTTTTCCTTCAATTAAGAGGATCCTCTCGCAGCGGAATGATAGATGAGAGGGGAGTTGAAGGTAGTTTTGGTCATTTGAGTTGTTCGAGTCATTGGGTATGAGGTTTGATGTCGTCATGTTTGAAGGTTCCCCCTGGAAACGGCGAAAGGAAATCTAGAGTGGAAAGGTGAAGCAGGTTTAGAATTTTTATTGATGAACAGTGTCTTGAAGGTATTTGTAGTATTTACAGCGGCCGCAAGGGTCATGTTCGGTGACGTCTTGTAGCGTGAGACCTCTTTGATAGTCAACGGTGGTTTGCAAGCAACCCTAAGTCGTCGGTGTAGACTATCGTTATAAATGACCTCTGGTCTTTGGTTTATTTCGTTTAAAGAAGGGTTCATGTTAGACTACTAGTTTGGCAGACCCAGTCGTATGAGGCTGCTATGGTCGTTTGCAGGAATCACGTGTTGTTCAAGATGCGGTTTAAAGTCTTTCTCAGCGCAATGTTTCTCTCAACAACAATGATCGTGCTTGGCGATGATTTGTGGTGTCATGTTCTCATTCAGTGTAACAATGAGTGATGTGCGTGTACCATCTAAGCTCTCATTATGGTGAATGTTCAGTGTGGAAATAATTAGACGTCATGGTGTGTCGTGTCTGTTGGTATTGCCTCGGGTGCAGAATGATTGTGTGTGACACCGGAAGGGAAAGCTCCGCTCGGGAGTCCTCAATACCTGACTGCGAGGCAGGAGATGCTTCAAACATCAGGGCTCCAGCCATAGGCCTCGCAGCGAAGCTGGCGCGTGGTCAGGAACCCCAGGAGTGTATTAGACCCCGACTTTATTTCTGTCATTGGTGTTGAAAGTAGAGGAAGATTAAATTGTTCCTATGGTTGTTCCTCTCCGAATGAGTCGTCTGGTTGCATAAGGTTTTCGAGACCAGGTGGAGGCGTGTTTGTCTCATGCCTTAAAGTTTTTGGGGTTGCGTTCCACTGGATGCAATCGCTTTAGTGGCCCTTATGAGAGTCTTTTGGGTAACTCAGTCTCAAATTTTAATGGTGTTCATCCCGGAAATTTTGAGATGTTGGTTTGTGGCCGACCATGGTTTTGACGCCTGGTGGTCGGGTCCCTCCCTCCGCGCCCCTTGTGGTGGGGTGTTTGGTCACCATCGAGAATTTTTCTAAAGTTTTGTATCTGCTATTAGTTCCAATGGCAGGGAGACCCACATTGGATCTCGCACAAATTTATCTAGAATAAATCGATGATGGATTTCCTTAATGGTGGGGAGTCCGCCTGGACCTCCCCGTGTTGGTCTTCTGGTCTCGTCTTGGGCGTTAGTATGTTCATAATGGTGGGGAGGCCCACATTGGGTCTCGCACGAATGTCTCTGGAATGAATCGGTGCTGGACCTTTCTTTAATGGTGGGGAGTCCGCTCGAACCTCCCCATGTCGGTTTTCCAGTCTCGTCTTGAGCTTCAGTGAGTTCCTAATGGTGGCGAGCCCCACGAGCCTCCCCATGTTGATCTTTGGATTCCGTTTTTTTATTATTTGGCTTGGTGATAAGTGATAAGAGTGGTCCATGGACATGGTTTGACCTTGCTTGATCATTCTATCCAAATTGTGTGGTTTTAGTTTAATAGTGCTTGAGGTGTTTCATCATGTGAAGTTGTTTTCCGTGGGTACGAGAGTTCCCTTCCTTGATTAGTCAACTGGAGGCGTTCTAGCTTTTTGGGGTGGGCAATACATATTAAAAACTATTTTTACGACCTTTTTGAAGTTGTATTTTAGTCACTTTCTCTGAGCACGATGCTTTTGAATCTCTTTTCTTGGTGTCTGTGGAGATCCTCCTTGAGCCTTAAGGGAGTGTGATTCTCTGTTTTGGGGTTTGGTCCTAGTTGTGGCTTTCCGGGGACGGAAAGATTTATGGTGGGGAGAATTGTCACACCCGTATTATATATATATATATATATATATTATTTATTTTATTTTATTTTTTTGTTGGGAATTAGATAGTTTGGGTCAAGGTCGAACTTAAATTGTTTGAGTTTTATTTTGAAACACACTTTTTGGCATTTTCGGTACTAAGCGCACCGTTTTCAAAGCCGCACGACCTAGCTTGGGTAGCCGTGAGACCTCACCCAGCATACCGTATGACCTACCCTATGTTTAAGGGAGATGAAAATATATGCGACGAATAATAAAACGATAACACAATAAAATTTGAGACTGCGCGGACTTGGGTGAGGAACGACTCGGGCGAGGCACGACTCGGGCGAGGCGTGTTTTTTTAACCGCGCAGCCTCGCCTGGTCCACCGGGTGACCTGCTAGGGTCTAATTAATATAATAAAATGGCTTAATGATAAATAAATAAAATTAAATGTGATAAAAGTTTTAAATAATTTATTTTAATGATCATAAGAATATTAGTATTGAGAAGGTAACTGTTATAACTATTTTTATCACTATGGATATAATTGCCAAAACTTTTATTTTATTACTGTTAATTTTATTGTTATATTTAGTTTAATATTAGTATTGCTATTATTATTGGTTTTGAGTTTGTTTTAGTTTGTTTTAGTTTTCAATTTATTTTATTCTTTTTTTTAAATTTTTATCTCTCCCCCTTGGTTAGGGTTTAGGCGGACTAACCCTTTCCCCTTTTTTTCTCTTTTTTTCCTTTCCTTGCAGCAAATCCTGCTACTTCTTCCTCTGCGCAGCCTCCCCTCCTCACTTTGCGGCGTCCTCC
Organism: Viscum album; assembly: GCA_963277665.1. Taxonomy (NCBI): domain Eukaryota; kingdom Viridiplantae; phylum Streptophyta; class Magnoliopsida; order Santalales; family Viscaceae; genus Viscum; species Viscum album. Next base: position 691,050,233 of record OY728161.1, on the reverse strand, counting down.
TTCCCCCGGCCATCGCCCCGTTTCCCTCTCCGACGAACCCAAACCACTGCCCCGATTCCTCTCCTGTCCAGCGGCCTCCCCCTCTCGGCCAGGTTGAAGCGCGACCCTGCACCCCTCTTCCATGGCTGCCGGCTCTCCCCTTCCTCACTCGCGCCGTCTCCCCTCTTAGCTCACCGCTCATCCTTGCTGCTCGACTGTCCGTATGTGCCGCTCCCAAGTCTGACCATCCCAGTGACTCTCCAATTCGGCGTTGCCCCCTGTTCCCGTCGCTCTCCCTGGCCCGTTGCTCTCTCTGGTCCAGTTCCCTCCTCTGGGTTGCATCTTCCTCCACTCGTCAAGCGGCTTCGCTGAACCCCGAGCCCCCTCGCCGGACCGCACCCTTGCTCCCCCATCGCTCCGGCCTCCTACGCTCCGCCGAAACCTCCCTTCCGGCCGCGCCTATGTCTGACAGCCTCCTCTTCCAGCGTTACGAACCGTCGCCCCTGCCTCTTCTATTGGCGCATCCTCCAGCGCGTTTCCTCCCACACTAGAAGCTCTCTCTCAGGTTGGATATTCTCTTTTTTTCCTTTTGAGTTCTTAGCCATTTTTCAAGTGTGAGGTATCTTTTATTGGGTGTTTTTTTTAAAAAAATCCTGGTTTTGTTCCAATTCTTGTTTAGGGTCCAATTTGGTTTCCTTGTGGTGCGAATTGGTTGCAATTGGAGTTTTGCACGCATGTTTTAATGTTGTGACATCTAGGTAGGTGGTAGGTGGTTCCACATTTAACCATTGTTTGATCAATTAATTTTCTTCTTAAATTAATTTAGCATATTATTTAGATTATTTTATTTAATGCGAATAATGGTATTAATTGAAGTTGATATGTGTGTGCGATATAGGTCGGTTTTATGTGAAAAAAATTGATGTTGAACCGTTTGTTAGTTTTTTATAAATTATACAAATTGTGCTCTGGTTTAGTGTCAGTTTGTGTTGAGTCACAAAGGAATGTTTTACTTCATTTTCAGTGTTTTCGAGTCTTGCGGAACACCTCTGAGTTTGTTTCTTAATTTTTAAGGTTGTCGGGTTATATTTTAGGGTGAAGTTGGGTTAATTTTGATGCTTTTGTCGATGCTTGTTTCTAAGGTTCTTTTGCATTTGTTGTGGTGCGTTGGATGAGAAATTGGAGACGCGCCCTAAACGTTGTGGAGTCTCCAACACCTGAGGTAGGTGGTTCCATGTCATTACTTCATTTAGATAATTTAATTTGTTTGTTTAGTTTAACTTAATATGTTCTATGGTTTAGTTGCAAGATGCGAATTATGTTTATAATGTTTTGGTAGAGCTGTAGAGGTTTTGGTAAAATGAATTTTTTTAAAAATGGTGTAACATGCGTGCGTGATGAATGTTGCACTTTTCTTTAGAAGTTTTCATTTTTATTACTTTCGATTTGGTTGTGGTAAATTCTAGAAATGTCTAATAATTGTTTATAGTGTGACAAAGAGGTTTTGAAAGGGGGGATTTGTGAAATTGATTTTGTAATGGTTTCCTTTTCATGCAATATGTTCCATAAATTGAGGAATTGTTTATTTAAGTGGCGTTTTTAGTGCGAAACATGGTTGAAAGGTTTTGAGGGTTGTTTGGCAGGTGCAAAAGGTGTTTTCAAGTCACTTGAGGTGTTTGTATATTTAAATAGGTATTTTCAAAGTATGCGAATCACTTTTGGGGTGTTTTCCTTGTTGTGTACCTTTGAAGTTGAATATAATTTCACTTTTAAAGTGGTGTATTTTTATAAAAAGAGACATGTCGTGTGCGTGCGTCTTTGAAATAGTGATTTGGTATGAAAATGGTGACTTTTGTGTGCAATATCTTGTTTGGTCTGCGAAATGAGAAATAAATATATTATGTGAATGTGAAACCTGTTTGAGCACAAGGGAAAACCCTGGGTATCTAGATGGGCAGACTAGAACTAGTGCGCTAGTGAACCGGATGGGTGTCGTCCCTATTTCACTTAGCTGGATTGACGATTGAAACACTATCAAAACATGATATCTGAGGGTCGTGGCCTTCTAAGCCACGTGTTTTGAGGGTCGTGGCCTTCTAAGCCACGTTTTCTGAGGGTCGTGGCCTTCTAAGCCACGTTTCACCGAGACACGAGGTTCTAGGGTCCCACTCGAGCTAGATGAACCTTAGGGGATTTACCCACAGTGCACTACCATCAATGTCGTGGTGCCTTCCGTCGGTATATGGATGTCCACTTGGGTGTTAGCGTGTGTGTGTGTGTGAGGGTGTGTGTGTGTGTGTGTGAGTATGTGTGTGTGCGTGTGTGAGAGAGAGTGTGTGTGTGCCCATAATGAACTTTACTTATCCTCTTAAAAATTGTGTCTGTGAAATGAGTTCTTTTTAGTGTTTTTCTTTAGAATTTAGCTTGTAAATGTTTTCTTTAAAAGCATTTTTTTTAAAGTATAATTTTGAATAAGCACTTTAAATTGTCTTTTGATGTTGTGGCATGGAACCATTTCTCGGTGGCATCCTACTGGGCTTTTAGCTCACACCCTGCATACACCCTTGGGTGTATGTAGTTTCTGTTTCTTCTGTATTCTAGGCTGCGAGTTCGTGCTCAGTGATGGTGGTTCAGATTGAAGTTGGTCTTCTCATGCAGAATGGTGTTGATGTGGTCTCACTTCTGCCGGGAGGTTGAGTATGAGTTTTAGTTTCCGCTGTCGTCTTTTCTGTTTAGTTATTGTTTTGGGTTGTAGACCTTAAACTTGTTCATAGTTTAAAGGCATGTTTCATTGTCTATTACTAATTTTAGTTTATCTATCTTGTTATTTGGTTTTTCTGTCTTGTATTTCGGGTAAAACCGTTCCCACTTGTTAGACATGATACTCGGGCACTTGTGCCAGCCCGTGGGGATCGGGAACGCCCTTTGGGCCTTACCGCGGACCGGGTCGGGCGCCAGGTCGGAAGGCGACCTAGCCTGGTTCATGAAAGTTATAAAGTATATTTAGAATATATTTTTACCATTTAATATAATTTTGGTCATTGGACATAATTTTACAATTAAACCTGAAATAAACAAGTGTCAATCTTTTGATAGTTATTATCTCTTAAAAACACGCTTTTTTGTTTTAACAACGGGAATTAATTTTAAACTAATTTATGCCACTTCTGTGTTTTGAATTTGGAAAAATGGATTCCATATTTATAATCAGGATGTTCAAATTGTGTAAATAGGTAACTTTTATTTTTAGACATTTTGAATAATTACTTCGGTAAATATTTTATTTACCATGGTTAAGGGTAAATCCGGTAAATAAGGGTTAAAAAATAATATTATATGATACTAAATTACCCTAAAAGGTGTCCTAGACTTATTGGTTGATACATGTTCGACCATAGGCATCTTTGGGTCGATTTTGGGACCCCATGGAGCCACTTGTAGGTGATAGGGACACATAATTTTAATTAAGTTAAAATGAATACAAAAATGACACAAACATATATCTTTTAGAAAAACAATTTTTACATTGGGTTATATATGTTGTATTTTCGACTATAAATATTAATTATAAATCTAAAAAGATTTCCTACATAATGATATTTTATTTATAATTTTTAGATATTAAATAATTTAATTTATTTATGACACAATGATGATGCAGTAATTACCATAATAGTGAAAAATTAAAATAATTGATATTATAAATACCCAAATAATTATAATTTGAGACTTTTAATGAATTACAATAATTTTATTGGATAATATGAAATATTATTATTGGTTTAATTAACTTTTTTCGAAGTAATAATTCTGTTATGAGTTTCACAAAAATCAACTATTGAATAGTATCAAAATTGACATAAAAGAGTTTTTAAAACAAATATTATATTATTAATTGATATTAAATTCCTAAAAATCTATGGTTCGGCCAAGAGACATATATCATGATTGTTATATCATTAATAGACCACTTGGGGGTCTCTTGGATGTATATAATTAATTTATTAACCATATAATATCAAAATACAAAGAGACATTGTAAAAGTGAAACTAATTAACTTAGAGTTAATACTTAAAGATATGGTTAATATAAGTACCCAAACCTGTCAAAATTCAATTGGATGAGTAGTTTTAGATCCCTACCCACCTTAAAATTTAAATAATACACTTTTAAAGCTTTAGAAACCGAATATGAATTTATTATAAATTTATATTTCTAGCTTTTCCAAAGGTTCCCCTCACCCCTCTTATAAAAGGGCACTCCTCCTTGTCATTTTTTCACACCTTCAAAGCCTTTTCGTTCGGCCAAACTCTACCTGAATACTCTCCCAACATCCCTCAATACAACCTAGAGGCCTTAGTTTGATCGGGAAGCCAACCTAAGGATCCCTTTTGATAAAAAAAAGGAAGATCCCGAAGAAGAGGTAATGATTTCACCACCCTTTTCCAAGTTCCTTTCTTCTTCCAATTCTTCTTCCTTTGTTGTTACCATTATAAAATAATAACTCCAGTATCATATATATACTGTGATGTTATTATAAATATGGTTCAACCATATTCAGTATTCTATCCACCCTTTGAATAACATGTCACCATACGTGTGTACGTACGGCTTACCGTCTCCACGTCGTGGTGTAATTGTTATTCAATATATTATTATTTGGATGGGTATAATAATGATGTGTAACTCATGTAAATAATAAATATAACATGTTATTGATTCTTTATATATGATATACCATCCATTTATATATATTATTTTAATATCAAAAGAATGATATTGTCGCTCGTACGTACGTACGGACTACCGTCTCCACGAACGCGATGAGATTCAATCTCCATCATATCTATTCAAGTATAATTATCATTTGATGATTTAAAAATGATGTTTAAGGACTTGATATAATTATTTATATGAATAATATACAACCTATCCATGAAAAACATGGATTATGTAACAAAACATATAAAATAAAATGAGTAAGTTAACACCCGAAACGACGATAATATTAAGATGTTATTAACAAAGCAATGTTAAAAGATCATATATGATATCATATGAATGTATATGATTATTATATAATTTAATAACAATTATTTCACCATTATATAGGAGTTTAACCTTCCCCAACCATGGAAAAGTACAAGGTAAGGGTTATTTCACAATCTCTTCATTATCCGAGGTTGTTTATATGTAATAATCTACTGGGATCTCTTTAACATCCACGTCCATGTTTTTTAAAAATGTATTTCAAAACATTTTTACTATTTAAAATAATATGGTTTAAGGTCACTTATACCCTTGTTTTACTTTTTATAAGTGTTTTATAAAGGAATCTTTCCGTCCTTTTCCAAACAAGATGCTTTTAACCTTTTTGACAGAATTAAGGTAAGAATGTTTTTTTAACTTATACGGCAGGTGCGGTTATTTTCCGTCGTTATAAAATCGTCGAAGATTCCCTTACAAGCTTATAAGAATAATTTCAAATAAAATGTTTTATTTCATAAATATAATACTCTTAAATGATTTCAAAATAGAAAGATATATTTCTCTAAAAAGAGTTTTCATTTCATCTATGTCAACATCCTTTGATGAATTTTACGCTTATTTGAAGTTGATTAATTATGATACAAATATTCTATATTGTACTGAAGGTTTTGTGATATGATAGAATGTGGATGTTCTATTTTTATACCATTCATAGTTTATGGTGAAATTATTGACATTTCTTATGCTAGTTTTAATACGAATGTTTATGTTATGTTTAAACCTTTTCATATGGGAATGAATTGGACTTAATATGTGACGGGTAGAGCCCGTTATTGCTCCTCGATGCATCGGTAGGTCTCATGAGACAAACGAGTGTCTTGGCTCAAGGCCTTGGCAAAATCTTATTTGTAGTCTTGGCATGAGGCCTTGGCTATGTGGTTTTGATAGTCTGGCATTATGCATTCCATCATTATGAAAGTGGTTATTGATATTGCATGTGATAATTAGATTAGTAGAATATCCATGTGAATAAGTAAATGGCATTATTTCATTTAAATTTTTCCATACTATGTTGAAGTTCAAGTTTAAAAGGCTTTTGTTTTAGTTATACATTGCCTTAAATATTTATTCTTATTTATTAAAGTTTCCACTATATTGTTATCCTTACTGGGCATTTGAGATCACCCCTTTTCTATGATTTATTTTTCCCAGGAAGTGAAGAAGTAAATTATGAATGACCTGCAGGGATTTTATGTGGGGATATGAATGTGGAATATGGAGAAAATATGTTGTTGTAGTAGTTTTTCACTTCATTATGTAGTGTAAAACTTTATGAATATATCTTGTGTTTCCAAGGCTACTAAACCAATCGGTCTTTCGAGATTTGATCTTTCTTGTGATCATGCTAATGTTATGTAATAACGCACAAACTCTGGGTAACTAGGGTCGGGGCATTACAGGTATGATTAATTACAAAAAATTTCATAATCAAAATTCTCATAATCAAATTTTTTAGTTGTTGGTATTTTCATCTTCTTTAATAAAATTTTTTTGGATACCATTTTCATAAATACGAATTTTCAACTTAAAACCTTTAAAAGATCAAAACCTACCAGAATCCTTCTTAATATTTCATCTCAACTATCAGATCATATCTTGATGGTGTCAATCATTGGATTAATCTGGGAATATTAACCACTGATTCATCTCTTATATAAATGACCCTATTTTTTGTGTAATATATATTTTCTAGCTTTTGCGTGTTGAAGCTCTACCTCTCAACTTAAGGGTTGTTCTGAATTTCCGGTTTTCTAAACTAAAAATGTCTTTGATGCATCTACCTAGAAGAATATGTCAACAGTTTATGAAATATTAGAATGGAAAATATACAGATTAAGGTTAGTAGATCTGAAGATCTCTTCCATGTATGATTCTCTCATTACGAAAAACATCATATTGAATGGATGGGAGAGTCTTTGCGTAGCTGAACAAAAATGACATGATCCAGTTTATATAGAGTTTCCTATAGAGTATTATGAGATTGTAAATTTTTTAAATTGTGATGGGAGATAAAAGTTTTTTTCAAGTGTTATGGGAAAACCTATTCCTTTATTTAGTAAGGATTGAAACATTATTAGAATTCCGTATCAGCATGAAGCTGTTTTCTGTAGTCATAAATTACAAGATGAGACATGTTTCTTTGACAAGGAGAAGGCTATATAGTGTCTCATTTTATTTGGAATGATGAAACTAAAAATCAGTCATCTTTCTATGAATTTCAGGATCGTAGCATTTTTTGTTTAGGGATTTCTCATTCTGGGAAAAGGTGATAGGGACACCTTAAAAAAATTTGATATCTATTTTTTGGATATTCTGATAAACAGGAGGAAGGTAAATTTGGTGAAATATGTCATTCTCAATACTACAAATATCAATAATGGGATCCTGAAATCTAAAATTATAATGTATCATGAAGTTTTTTCCAAACTCTTTGTCCTTTTCCAAGATTCCTTCCAAATACCATGTAGTTGTAAGATGAGAAATTTCAAGGTTATATTGTGGAGTGATGATACATTGAGGAGGATGAAGGTTGGAATTAATAGAAAATATTGAGAATTATATGACTTATCAGAAAGTGAAATATAATCCTAATCTAAGAAACCAGAAGTAGCTGAGACATCCAAGAAGGGCGTGATGAAAAGAAAGAAAAAGGAACTAGAAGTAAAAGAAAAAAGTTTATTGTTTAGGAAACTCAATCAGCACCACCAATGTCTAATAAAAAAACATACCTTAATTTAGTGGATTATATGTGGAGGGAAGAGAAGAAAATAGGAAGGAAGGATATCCTAGATTCGTCCTAGATCCAGTTGGGGCTAAATTTTGGAAGATTAAGGCTACTGAGGAGTATGAGACGAAAGAAAATAAGAATAAGATACGGAATAAATTGAATGAGGATGAATTAGTTCTATCCCTTCTCAAAGATACTGAGAATTATTTTGAACTAATACAGGTACCGGAATCCTTTGTACAAGAATCGATACCTATGACTCTGGGAAAGAAGATAGTAATTTCAGAACCAGAATAAGTGGAAGATATTGTTCAAGAAGTGAAAATGGAAGAAGAAAAAGAGGAAGGAATTGATTACCCTAATTATATTAATAAGGAAAGTTGAAGAATATCATAAGAGGGAAAGCCCCTATAAACAGTTTTCAATCCGGGCTTCTCAGACTGGTTCAAAAAAACTTGCTTCCCTATGAAAAGTTTATGACAGAAAGAAAAAGTAAATAAACCATCTGATGATGAAATAAGTAATAACAATCTTGTTCAACCAGATAATCATGTTTTAGATGCTAAAAATGAAATGGTTGGTGAGGAAAAAATCATTTAAATATCAGATAGTGATCTGGAGTCCCCAAAACTATGGAGACCAGTTCTAATGATGATAAAGGAAAACAAGTGATAGTTTATACACCTAAGTATGTTATGGTAGCTAAGAAAGTAGTTGCTGGTTCTTAAAAATGAAATGTTGTTTACTTAGAGAAATAATCCTCACCAATAAGGGAATCTGATTTGGAATCATCCTCCATAGGTCAGAACTTTGTGGTTCAATCACGGAAGAAATTAGTTAATACCTTTCCATTAATTCTGAGTAATGACTCGAGGTGTCAGATGCTTCAACGTTCATTTGATCTGAAATCAGATTCTGTTAGCATGCTTAAAAAAATTCATTAAGCTTGAGGCTAATTTCGAAATATTCTATATTGAGTATGATGCTCACAGAAGGTCTTGTAAGGAAATCACTATGTTTTCAAAGAGGATGATTAAAGATCTATGAATTATTTATAAATTTCAAGACTATGTGAAAGATGCCTTGGATAGATCATTTATTAGGATGATGGAGCATACAAATAGTCTTCCTGAAAAGATGAATCTCAAACTAAAACCTGAGAATCATGATGTAAAAGATCTGAATGGGAAGCTTAATTCTATAGCTATGAATTTAAAGAGGGAAAGATATCTCAGAATCAATTTCAAAGGGAAGTTTATTAAGAAATAATATCTTTTGAATACTCAATAAGAGTTCCTAAATTCCTAGGATGAAATGATCAAATCTCTAGAGAATAAAAATATGGATCATGAATAGCTCCTCAAGAGCTTTGGAGAAGATCATAAAAAGCTTAAGAAGCTTAATACCTTTGTAAAGAAGATCATTTCGAAAGAAAAATTAGGATGATATTTTTCTTCTTTCAAATCCAATAATTTTTTACCTTCATCATATCAATATTTCCAATCATAATGAAAAAATCATGTATGGTTTCATGTAGTTCTAATCATTCAGGTACCATATTTTTCTATTCATTCTCTCTATTTCTTTTTAAAAATAAAAAAGGGGGATGAAGAAATGATACAAAATAATACTAATTAAAGAAGATAATTACCTAAGTAAGGGGAGTATATCTAAGGGGGAGTTTACTCAAAGAATATTTCCTTGTGTAAGAAAAATCCAAATATCAATAAGGGGTTCATGAACATAATCCTTAGGGATTTCAAAACCTAAGGAAGAGTTAGTTGTATTCACAATGATTCATAAGAATGGGACAAAATATTTTCTTTTATGTTCATAAAGAAACATTCATAGTATATATATTCTTTTTTGTAAGGATAATTGTGCTTTCCAAAAAATGGGAGATTGTTGAGTCAATAAGGTTCCCTTAGGAATTGTCCATTCCACTATGTTTTGAAAATCACAAACACTTTGTCTCAAGGAAAATAATTTTTCTCTAAAGAATATTTTCATAAGAAAAATATAATTTCTCTATGGAAATTTTTATCGTTACCTCTGTTTTCATTATTTCATTTTATAATATCTCTAAATAAAACTCATTTTATATTTTTATTCTAAAATTCAGTTTCTTATGAAAAACCTCAGAATCTGATAATTCATTGTATATAGAGGGTTCTGTTTTTAGAATGTGAATTCTTTGAAATTTAGAATTCCAAATTCTATGATATTTAGGTTCAAAATTCTTTGAAATTGAGACACTGAATTCTATGAAATTTAGATTCTGAATTCTCTGAAGTTCAGACTCGGAATTCTATGAAATTTAGATTCCAAATTCCATGAAATTCAGACTCTGAATTCATTGAAATTGAGATTCTAAATTCACTAAAATTTAGATTTTGAATTCATAAAAATTCATACTCTAAATTCCACCGAATTCGGACTCTAGATTCCGCAAAATTTAGACTCTGAATTTCTCATAATTCATACTCCTAATTCCTCAAAATTTATACAGTTATTTCTTCTGAATTAATACTCTGAATTCCACTGAATTTAGACTCTGAATTCTGAATAATTCAGACTCTAAATATCTTAGATTTCAAATTTCAAATTTATTGAAATCTAGACTTCGGAATCAATAGAATTCAGATTCTGGACACTCTTAAAAATAGAATCCAACTTTCCATGTCTTATAGATTTTGAATTTTTATTTGGTTAGACTCCAAACATTATTTATTCCTTAGACTCTGGAAAATTTATTTGGATAAAAACTTATTTTTCCTAACACATTTTATTTTTACTAAACTATTTCATGTAATCTATTTATAAAAAAAAATTGTTGAATTAAATGTGTACAAGTCCCTATGAGATTTAAGGAAAAATTTGATCATTGGAGGAGGGAGAAGACCATTGGAGATGTTCTTATAAATAGGAACTCATTTGAACGAGCTCATCATCTGTTGATCAACCTAGATACTACATGTTGTGATCTGATTTATAGAGAGATAAATACTCTCAGGCTTTGTGAGGATCTGAACTTCTTTCTCAGTTTTCTTTGTCTAAATCTAATTGTTTCTGAGTGCAATAGATGGATTCCGAGGATAGAAAGAAAGTGGTTCCAGATACCTTAAAGTTTGAGGGATTGCAGGGATAGAAAGACAAGTTTCTATATTCCTAGATAGGGCTTACCCTAGTTTGTGTAAGAGATACATTACTGAATGTATAAATCAAGGGACCTTTATCAAATGTTGTTGGATACCCTACTATTTTTGTTAAATGATTTCTTACTTGTTACATTTTTTTTATTCAAGTTTTAATCCCACTATATTTTGATTAAGGAAAAATGTATAACTTTATAATTAATTACATTACTTTTTCATACTCTGTTATGTGAGATTATATATGATTTATGATTGAATCTTTTACTTGTAAGAATTCGTTATGTTTCATTTTTGGAACCATACTTCCAAAACCTAAGCAAGTTTGTTTCGTTGAACTATTTTTAGGGTTTTTGAATTCAACTTGTTTAACATGGTTAAACATAGTTTTCATTAGTGTTAAAAATGAATTTTTTTAAACAATAAATCCTCTGTATTGTAATTGAGCATCTACATTCGTATTTTGAACTTACAGAGAGACCAACATGGTCTCTCCTACCTAATGTAACATCGACTTTGTTTTCTCTTCTAGGATGATAATGAATTGAACAATCATAGTCTTTATAATGTTCCAACCATCTACTATTTCACATATTCAAATCCTTTTGAGTGAAAATATACTTCAAAAATTGATGGTGTCTGTATATGTCACATTTCTCCCCCTAAAGATAGTGCCACCATATCTTCAGAGAAAACAAAATGGCAGCCAGCTCTAGATCATGTGTAGGATAGCTCTTCTCATGAGTCTTCAATTTCTGAGATGCATAAGAAAAAACCTTTTTAATTTTTAATGAGGATGAACCCATTCCCTTTCATGGATGCATTGACAAAAATAATAAATCCTTATCCACTTGAGGGAAGAGTTAGAAAAGGTTTACTAACCAATCTCTTCTTCAGATCATGGAAACATTCCTTACACTAATTTTTCCATATGAACATGACCCATTTTAGAGTTAACATTGTTAATGGATTAGAAATTTGTAGAAATTTTCTCAAAAACCTCCTATAATATCCTTTTAATCCAAGGAAACATCAAATTTCAGTTAATGTTGTATGCTTAGTCCACTCTTCTACAACCATTGTCTTTGTAGGGCCAACAGTGATTCCTTCATTGGTTACAATGTTCCACAAGAAAGAAACTTATTGTAACCTAAATTCATATTTTATAAATATCCTAAAAATCCAATCATTAAATAGAGATTGTAAAATAACCCTTAGATGATCATCATGCTCCTCATGAATTTTGGAATATATCAAAATGTCTTTAATAAAACCTACCAAAATGTAATAAAGGTAGTCCTTAAATACTATTTTCATCAAATCCATAAAATTAGTAGGATTATTATTCAAGACAATGGGCATAAAAAAAACTCATAATGCCCATATCTTGATCGGAAGGTAGTTTTTTTGAATATCATCTTTCTTCACCCTCAATTAATAATAACTAGTTCGAAGATCAATCTTGGAGAAGGATTGTGTCCCAAAAAGTTGGTCAAATAAGTTATCAATTCATAGATGAGGGTATTTTTTTCAATATTATCCTCTTTAGTTATCTATAATCAATACAGACCTGTATGGATATATCCTTCTTCTCTATAAGGAGAACACATGCTTCCCCATGAGACACACTCAGTCAGATAAACCACTTTTTAAACGATCTTGGAGTTGTTATTTAATTCATCCAACTTCACAATTTCCATCCTATATGAAGACTTTGATATCAGAGGAGATCCAGGAATGAGTTCAATGGATAAATCTACCTCTCTTTCCGGGGGAGATCTGGGTAACTCAGAAAATACGATTATGTATTCCTAGATGAACCTGACAATTTGTATCCTTATACTCTCATTTTCTTCTACTTCTTCACCGATCAACTACATAATGTAGTATATAAGAGGTTCTTCTAGACAATTATAAGGTTGATATATCTCTCATTGGAATATAACTGTAGGGGTTTCCTTCAAGACTACTGAGATATCCTTTCATCTACATTCAATATTTTCATTATACATTTAGAGCTAGTCCATCCCTAGTATAATGTCAAATTATATCATGGGAATGACTTCTAGATTTTTGATAAGATTATGCTCTCTAAAATAAATTCTAATGTTATTGAACCTTGATGATGCTTGGATAATTCCACTCGGAGTCTTGAGTAATAACTCTACTTTTAAAATTTTTGGGGATGATTCAAAGTTCATTGCAAACATGGATGAAGTTAAGGAATGTGTAGTACCATAATCAAACAAATTACTAGATGGCTTAGAGATAACAATAAGAGTACATACATCACATCATTTGGAACATCAACTTCCACCACCGTGACAGAAAAAACATAAACTTTTTCCCTTGACCTTTTTTGAGCCTTATGGTGATTCCCCTCCACTACCCTCAAATTTGGATATTAATTGAAAGATTTATAAAGTTGTCCACACTTATAGAATTAGACATTAGGTTATTCCTACACCATCTTCCCATTTCTGTTAGTGTTGCGAATTTGAGTCTTTACTTTACTATGACAACTCCTCATGACATGGCCATCCATTCTACACTAGAAGCACTCCCTTTCCATAAGAAAGTTGTTCCCTAAATGCTTCTTCCCACATTTAGTACACGTGGGACATTTCACTTGCGTTCCTAATCTTCCATGTTCAAAGGTCCTCTATAAATTGGTCTCCATTGATCTCTTATTTTCATTGGATTTATGAGAACATGAAATATCACCGAACTCCACATTGACTTTCATCAAACTTCGCACAGTATCATCAAAGCTATTATAATCTCAGTTGGCTAGATTATTTCACAAATGAGGTCTTAGTCCACCAAATAATTCATCATACTTCCCATTATGATCCATGATAATGATTGATCTATAATAGTAAAGTCTTGTGAAGTTCATCTAGTAGCATCCAATATATTCATTCTCCTTATTTTTCATCTTGAGAAACTCCTTCTCCATTTTTTTCTCATAGAATTAGGGAAATAATTATTGAAAAAGATCCCTATAAACTCTTCCCATTACAAAGAATCAAACTCAACTATTGGCCTCATGTATATAGCTAGTTCCCATCACTGATCAGATTCTACATTTTAATAGTAAACAACAAGGGTGACCTTCTCTTGTTCTAAATAGCAGAGAACAAAAAAGATCTTGTCGATAGAGTTGATTAACTGTTTATAATCCATGGTTTTGTAGATCCACTGAATGTTGGTGATTTTTGATGCATAAATGCCTAAATAGACTGTTTCTCTATTCGTGGTGAAATTGGTCTCTTACCTTGATACAAGTTAATTAATAAAACATGAGTCAATTGGTTCATAATTTCTGTTAAAGTTTCCTTTCCATATTTATTAGAGGGTCATCATGGCATGGTCCATTGTGGTCACCATTATCACGGTTCCTCCAAATTACCTCCATTTTCTAAAAGAATAAAACCTATGTTAAAAGATTATTTCATTTATGAGTCTTATGACTTTAAATTATTTTTATATCTTAAAAGGTTATGGTTAAACATATTATTCATTTACAACAATTTCATTTCTCTATAAATTATTCATAATGATTCATAAAAAGCTCATGAAAAACCAAACATATCCCTCGAGAGTGTCAAACTAGGAGTGCATCCAGGTCCATTGTAATGTACTAGGATACCCCGGGTCAAGCCCAAAACTCCATGTTAGAGTTTTCACTCTTATGTATATCGGGGCCATAGCCACATCCAATTGTTCTTATATAGTCCTGGATTTATATGTTTGGAAAGTACTTAGTTAATATTTTACCAAAGTACTAGGAAGTTTACCTATATTTAATATTTTCTATAGGTTTATTCCGAATGTTTTCATAACATAATTTCCAAAAGTAACTAAACTATTTTTTGATACCCACTATGGAATCTTGTCTTAATTAAAAAACATTTCATAAAATTTTACAAACAACGGATCTTTTAAAGTTTAGTGTCTTGGAAAAAGGACCACATTACTTGAAAACATTAAAAATTACTCTATTTCACTTGAAAGGATTATTCAAGGTTCATCCTATGTAAATTTATTTTATCTCATAATCTGGGGAAGGGCGGCCAGAAGGCCTAGTAAAGATAACAAGTGAAATAGTTTACATGTGAACTTAAGAGATATCAATATAAAAATGGGGAATAGCATGAAGTGATGATAAAGTAGAATATAATAATATAAATTACATAAAAAATAATATGAAAATGTGTCTACAAAATTTAATTTATATATTCATAAACATATCCCCAAGGTCCATCCCAATGGTGTTATAAATATTACCAAGGTTATTCACTAAGGTATCATAAAAATTGTTATCTCTAGAGATTAATCTATTTAAAGAATGCATTGGAGTGATATTAGGGTTCACCATTAATATTTATTTATTTTTATGTGGGACACATAGATCATAATCAAACATTTAATAAATAACCCAAACTGAATAAAATAATGGGGTTAATATCAAAATCATGATGTTTTAAAATTTTCATAAAAAAACATGATCACTATGTCATTTAAAACCCATGGAAATGGAATGAGGGTTTTATGAATATAAACTATAGAATAAAATATCCCATTTTTAATGAATAAAAAAAATAAAATATTTTTGAGTATTGGCATAAATAAAATAAAAAAATTTCTTGAGAAAAAGAGACAGATTTTGAGACGAAAATTGTGTAGCATAAAAACTATGCAACAAGGTTTTAGAAAACTTTAAAAAGATAGGGGAAAGGGTCAAAAATTAATAAGATAATAATAATTTAGTATACAGATAGAATAACATGGAGACATGAACATGTTACGGAATCAACAAATACATACCACACATAGGATAACATTAATTGAAAAAGAAATGTTGAGAATTTCATTATGAAAATTCGTCAACCTAACGGAGTAACATAAAAATTCAGCAAATAAGTTGATAAGAGAGAAAGGTTATATCATCATTAGGACATAATATTTAGAGAAATATAAATATAAAAGACCACACCACAACATAATAAAATGTATACTAAAAGTCATAACATAAAAAAAGTCTTGACTAAAATAGTTGGGTGAAAGGTTACCTTACCTTGAAGAGTAACTTCATATACTTTAAGGGGCCATGGGGAACTTAAGGGAACTTTGGGAGGACTCCATGGGAGGTAAAAATAGCAGATATTTGTTGAGGACAAATTTTTAATGAAAGGAATTTTGGAATGGGATGGTATTTATAGAAAAAGTGGGGAAATGTTTTTTAATTTCCAAGGGACTCTTTATTAGTTGTATTTTCTAATAATATTGGCCTTTTGGGACAACTAATAACATATTTTACTATAAATAAGTCAATAGAATAATTAAATCATTATAAAATATTTAATTATTTCATTAAACACATTGAAACAAAAATATATATTCTTATTTTTCACCGAAAAACAAAATATTTTATAAACATCCCATAAATTCACTATAACCTAATAACAATGCACAAAATTAAAAAATTAACACCATTTTATAATTATCATTTTCTAATTATGAGATATTTAATTTTTAAGTAAAAAAACTATTACATGAAAAATACTAATACTTAACTAAAAATTTCTGAAATAGTTATTTAATTATTCTAATTTATCACATTACCATTAAAGATTGCTAAATTTTATTTATTATTTTTTAAGAGGGGTTACTATTCAATTGGTTATATTACTATTCATAATTTATTATTCCCTACAACTTTAGTTGATATTATTAGCCTCTAAATTTCTGACAGATCAAAAGTGTTTAAGAATATTTTTTGAAAATAATTTCACATTATATATTATTTAATGTGTAAAAAATATTTTAAAATAAACTTTTTTATATTCATCAATAATATAAAACTTATAAAAATTCCTCCCATATTTATTTTTACATTTTAAATTCATGTATTTTACAATAATAATAAATAAAAATTTTATTTATACCAAAAAATTACACAATGTAACTAAGGCCTCGTTACATATCCTTTTATAACACCTATATATGAATGCAGAGTAATGTGTGAAATGATGATAAAATCTTGGGGAGGTTCATAAAAAATTTCCTAATTGGTGATTTATATCTATTTGAACATATGCCTAAGGAGATTACATACAAATTTAACATGTTGAAGCTCTGCTTAGGCTTGGTCCATAATAAAGACCAGTGATTTGAACTATTTCCCAAGATCTGACTGATGGTATTTGTATGATCCAAGTCTACTGTATTAGGCCATCAAATCTTCTTTCTATATTAATTATACATGATCATTTTTATTTATAAACAATAATCATAACATTAATTGTATAGTCTCCTGTGGTCATATCAGCCAACGATCACATAACATTTGAAATCTAGTGGTACTATTTTAATTATACTCACTTCATTAAAAAAAGGATAGAGTTTTGTTGTGGACGAAATAAAATAACACAAAAATTTAGGAAGAAAATATTATTCAAATATTTGGGTAGTTACAATGTAGCCATTACAACTAATCGTAAACATCAAAACTATACCGCATCATTACTATAAAATCTCCATCATGATCCCCCAAAACCCATTTATAATAAATCTAGGTTCTGGAATCCATGAATCAAATCACATTCAATATAAATCTATAACATGACCAAATTTTATATGAATTTATTTCCATGAGAAACAATTCCATAACCAACCGGTGTTATAGAATATTAAACAAAACATATTGCTACATAATGAATTACCAAAACTATGAAAATTTATCATAACATATTTCAACTATAAAATAGAAAACTAATAAAAAATATTATCAAAATATAAGTATGATCTTAAATAATAATGTTTTCTCATTACTATATTTCTAAGATGATATTAAATTAGTGAATCATAATACATCCAAATATATTTCATTTTCCTCATTATCATTCATATATTGTTATCTATAAAATATTCATCACTTACATTATTAATCATAAATATTCACCCATATTTATCTTAATAATTACATTAACAAAAACATATAATAATGAGAAGTAGTATATTCATACATTAATTTTTCTTCATGTAACCAGAAATAAATATTTTCTGATATTTCATCCTTATTTTTATGAAAAACTCAATTACTTACAAAATGTTATAAGCAACATATCCTCCCCAATTATTAGGTTAATTTCAGAATTAATCAAACACATAAAATCAAATATATAAACCCAAAATAGAAATAACTATCCTAAAAAACTCATTAACGATACATGGTTATTTATTTGGTAAAAATTCATGATACATTTTAAGGAAAACCTATATGAATGGGGAGAATCACTAGGTAATTTTCAATATAAAAATACTAGAAACACTCCCACTATTATGTACATTATGTAGTGATTCCTCTATTCATTTTTTGGGTTTTCAATGTTATATCTCATTCCATAATACCATTTTAATTATATAAAATTCTGAAATTTAGACTATCTTTTTTAATCTCATGTATTTATCCTTGCATATATTTTAAATAGGAAATGATCAATATAGTTACATTTAAACCATGTTTCCATATTACCATAATTTTATTAGTTTGTTATAATTAATTCCAAAACATCAATTTAATTATTGGTTTTCATGCTTAATACAATTTTTACCATTTTTTATAATTAATATCCAATTAATAAGTCAAAGATTACATTATGTATATAATTCAAGAACTATTTTTCATTAAAATATAAAGGGATAACCGCCAAGATTACCTTTTCATTTCCCTGTTCATAACCTTCAAATCCTACCAATCTTTCAACTTCTATTATATCATATTTAAAAATATAAAAAAGTGAATGATGATATTTAATAAACAAGTGTATAAAACAAACCACGAGAAACAATGTAAAAAAACACATCATTTAGCTTCCTTTGGGAAAACATTTTAGTGACCTAATCCTATAACACATATTTTTTCATGATTTATAGAATTAATTTATATCAAATAAATTTGACGGATATACATGTATAGTATCCTTAGAATATTATTCATAAAAATACATCATATTATAAAAAAATCATATTTATTTAAATCTACATATAGTTATCATAGATCACATAGATCTTCTAAAACTAAAAAAGATATCATAGTGAACAATACATAAGGAAAATGCCAAACTAGAAATCCTAGTAAGGGAATAAACATTAAAATAATGAACAACATGAGAGTCATGTGGTATAAAATGAAATCATATAGAGGATGGTAGAAACCATTGAAAATGAAATAATGAAATAATATAATGATTTCAAAAAAATGCGGGAAAACATATAACATGATATAATAAATATAAATCAAGGTTCACTCCTAAGAAAATCATCATAAAGTATCAAATGTCTCATGGTGCATTATGTTCACACCCTAAACTTTTAAATAAAATATGATGAGATTTAAAGCTTTAGAAAAAGCATTGGATGAATATATAATTCTGGTCCCACCCCTCAAATAGATTAAAATATTACGTATTCATGCCACTTAAGGGAAATAAGACATACTTAATTAATAATAATTCTCAAACACAAGAGAATGAAGTGGGTTTTATAATTCTTATTCAAGGAAAATATGGATGCTAAATCATAAGGATTACTATTAGAAGAAGGAATTAAATCTTTTGGAACTTATTATTTGAATAAGAATATATTTATTGATCATTGAATTCAAATATAGATATTTCATGGGATATGTCTAGGAGAAAATAGAATCAAAAAAATTCTATGGAGAATATTTATGAAATATTCAAAGAAAAATTTTAAAGAATAAAAGAATATACTATTTTATATACAACCATAATTCAACCAATATTGTTATACATAAAATAATGGGGTTGTTTATAAGCTATTCATGGTTTTAAAAAAAATTATAGGGGCAATTCTTGATATGAGATAAGAAATAGGAATGTTCCCTTTAATCTCAATTTAACTAAATGTGGAAATTTCATGGTAAATTAAAAACATATAAAAACCCAACAATGAAACAGATATTTTCCTAGGTATACATTTAATGGAAATTTATACCAATATAGAAGATGTATCTTAGAATAATATTACATGAAATACAGTAAAATAAAGATATTCTGTAACTAATATGTCATGATGGGGGTATACATTGTAACATCCCAAGTAAGTAATGAATAACAGATATTTTTATCTATGATTATTAATGAATTATATAGTGTTTTAGAGGCTTAAAATGAGAATAAATCCAATCTTAAGCATGGAATACACTCATATTTTTAAAAGATTGTTTTACTCCCTTTTGATAGAAAACCATTTTAAATCAAAATTTTGAAAATTTTATAAGCTCTATTTGTCGAAGTAAACTTATTATTTATTATTGGGACATTGAAATTTACTTTGGGTAAATTTTTGGTATTTCTCCAATAATGTTCATTTTTTTAATGAATAGTGAAAAATGTTGTATTTTAATTCAAAACCTCTTTTTAATCTAATTTATTTATATGATTAGATTATCTTTTTAATTGGTTTTAAAGTGAAATTAGAATATTTTTTTACCATTTAATCCAATAGTTTTCATTGGAATTAATTTCACTTTGAAATTGGACTTATACTAGTGTCAATCATTTGCTACTTATTGTTTCATAAAAACACGCTATTTGCTCAGACAACAGGAATTAATTATTAAATTAATTAATGTAACATATATGTCTTGAATGTTGTAAAATAGACATCATTTTTGAATTTGAAATATCAAATATATCTTAGGGTGAAGTTTTGGTATTTTTCTGAAAAACTACAATTTTTGATGAATAGTGAAACCACTAAGTGGTACTTAAAAAAACGGATTTTTTGTTTAAATGATATTTTACCACCTCTGTATTTTGAATTTCAAAAATCTGACATACATGGTTGTCATTAGGATGTAAAATGTGGTTCAATGGAATTAAAATAATTTTTTTGGTGAATAGTAACTTTTAAGTTTTAATCGCGATTAGAGGTAATTAGTGTAGTTTAAGGTAAAAATAATGTTTTAATAATATGAAAAGACCTATACACATGTCCTAACCTTATTGGATGTGCCATTTCCGACAAAGACAACCCATGGGTAGATTTTTGGGACCCCATAATGCCACTTGGGTAAGATAAAGACATTAATGCCTTTTATTTAAAGTAAAAGTAAAAATGACACAAACATGAGTTGTTTTACTAATGAAATTTTTAAATGGGGTTATAAAAGTAATATTTTTGACTATAAATATTAATTAGAAATTTAATAATATTTCCTACATCAAGATATTTTTTTATGATTTTTAGACATTAAATAAGTTAAATTATTTATGACACCATGATGATGCAGCGATGACCTCATTATTTAACGATTTAAATAAAATGAAAATATAATGTAAAATCTAAGACCTGAAATTGTCAAAAACCTATTTGAATGGTGGATTTAGTACCATTATCAGCTTATCCTCTAATTTTATAATTTTGGGACCTTTTTTATCCTAAAATCATTTTATAACAAAGTATCTTTTCTTAACTTTCCAAGAGTGCCCCTCCTCTCCTCTTATAAAAGGCCCCCACCTCTACCACCATACCCATTCTTCCAAAGCCTTTGGGTCAGCCAACCCCTGCCCATTGTATCTCTCCACATCCCTTTATAAATCCTAGAAGCCTCACTTAGGGCAGAAGGCTTCCCAAGGAAGCCTTTGAGATCAAATCAAAAAGAGTTACCCAATTTAAAGGCAGTGTCTTTTCTTGTGTTCTTAGGTTTTATTTTGCTTCTCCATCCCCTAAACTCTTTTTTTTTCATTTATTTTGTAATAACTACAGTATCTTCAATATACTATGATGTTTTAATAATAAGAATTCGAGCTACACTTACACACACCTACATCTAATGGTTAAAGAACATACTGTTTCTGTGGATGGCGAATTTCTGCCTCACAAAACAATGATTGTTCAATATTCTTCTAACACCTTCAAAGGATTCCATTAATATGTCACTATATTTATATATGATATAAAATATGTTTATGTTTTCATTAATTTTCTGTATTTTTTCATTAATGGCATACCTTTATGGCTTCCATTATGGGTATACGCGATATCTTTATTTTAGGAAGTGCGGACTACCGCCCCCAGAAAGTGAATTGATTCGTTAATACCATATGTGGTATGTATAAAGGATAGATTTAATGATATTATATATGATAACATACTGGAATAATAATACTATTATGTATCATTATGTTTTAATTCCATTAAAGTATGAGATAGAAATGAAAGTAGCGTTCATGCGTACGTACGACTTACCATCTCCATGAACGGTGCATTTCATTTCTTATCCTCAAATGTATTATACTATTATAAGTACATATATATAAAGGATATATATGATTTAAGTTACATCTAAATGATGAATATAAATCTGGAATTAAAATATACATATCTCTTATTTAGTTTTAATTCCATTAATATGACATAGAAATGAAAGTAGCGTTAATGCGTATGTACGGCTTACCGTATCCATGAACAATGCCTTTCATTTATTACCTCTAAATTGTTATGTAATATTATAAATGCATGTATATACTGGATATATATGATATATATGGAATCTACATCATGAATATCATTCTTGAGATAATGGATATTTGACTACGGGAACAACTTGTAAATATAAGAAGTTCATTTTTGACTCAAGTACCAATGATCATTAAAACGACCGTTATAAACTTAAATAATAACATAATGATCTTGAAATGGTATGAAATGATATAAAAGGAATAATGAACTTGAAAAAGGTTCTTAAGCAAGTAGAAATTAACTCAAGTTTATTATTTAGGAGATTAAAAACGATCAAGTCAAGTCGGATACGAGGTAAGGGAACTTCTTAACCCAATTTCTGTTCTTTGGGTTAATCTCCTAATTTCAAATTATGTCATGATATTTTTGTGTCCTATCTTGTATTTGTACTTTATTTATGTGTACATATAGTGAATACACATAATAGATCTATTTTATATTAAAAAATAATCTTTGTAAGGGACTTCGTCTCAATCTCCATTCATTGAGGAATATTTTGTTTTATACACAACTTTCTTTTATATGGTGTATAAACCCCTTTTACTTTTATTCTTATCCAAAAGGAATCATTTTTATACGAAGCGTTTTACTAAATGAAAAGAGGAATTTTTTTTCGTACATATGTGGCGACAACGACATCTCCGCCGCCGTGACCATTATTTGAGTTTCAGCTTCCTCTTCAAGCCATAACTTTTTTTAAAATGAAAAATAAATACCATGTTTTACTTTTATTTTATTTTTGTATTGAAAATGGTTTTCATAATGTTTTTTATATCAATGTGTAGTACTGATATATTGTGATTGAAAGGTGGAAATTTTATATTTCCTTTATGCATGTATTATGTGGTACGATTATGTTATGGTTCTTGGGCATTGTTATGAAGATGAGTGGTTCTGTGATAAACTAAGGGCAGGTGAGCCCGATATAGCTCTCCAATGCATTGGGTAACGCGAAGGAGTTAAATGTTATGGTTTCTCCGAAGATATTTAGGGAATATACTGTGATGGGTATTCCAAACGTAACCAAGAGGGTTACTCCCTACGTAAAAATGTTATGAATTCCTCAAGTTACCTTTATGTCTTATTATTTATATGATTTATTCATGATTTGATGAGGTATGTTAAAGTGCTTATGTTTAATGAGTAGAGTATGATATCATTGATTCTTATGTATACATGTACTCATGTTTCCTTTCCATATTTTAATATCCCTTACTGAACTTTTTATGCTCATCCCAAGATTTTGAAATATTATTCACAGGTCAAGGGAAGGGTACATGATATGATGATAGTGTCAAGTATGTTTCAATAAAGAATCCATGTTTTATTTTAAATATGTTTCCAGTGATGGGAAGAATGAGTACTATATTTTATGTAACCACATTGTTTAAATGTGGAATTTAATGCAAGTTTTATGATCTAATTCTCTAAAACTCTAAACCTGAAAAGATCCTCAATGTGTAATCTTGTAATAACTCAAGATTAAGTAA
This sequence comes from Viscum album, assembly GCA_963277665.1. NCBI lineage: Eukaryota > Viridiplantae > Streptophyta > Magnoliopsida > Santalales > Viscaceae > Viscum > Viscum album. The sequence continues at coordinate 691,026,278 of OY728161.1, read as the reverse complement.
GGTTTAAGGCTGGGGCCTTATAGTTGGTATCAGAGGTTGGTTTAGATAACTTTAGGAGTTAGAATTCTATTAAATGATTATCCAAAAATATTTTTTTATGGTCAAATTGAAATGATATAACATTTGAAGATTACCATGTTGCTTCATCTAAGACATGTTTGATCAGAATGGTTTTCCACAAAGGAAACAGGGAGGCAGTGCTAGGAAGGCATACAGAAGGAAATGACCTTCCAAAACAGCATCCTAGGATGGTCAGAATCAGAACTAAATAGTTTGTTTCAGTGATGGCTCAGTTGACTCAGGTGAAAAATGTTGGTTGTTCTTATTGATGATATTTTGGTGTTTTCTAAAAGTAAAGAGGAGAATGAAAGTCATTTAAGGGTTATTTTTCAAACCTTAAAAGAAAAGAAATTGTTTGGGAAATTCAGCATGTGTGAGTTTTGGTTGCAACAAATTTCTTTCCTTGATCACATTGTTTCTAATGATGGGATAACTGTTGATCCTACAAAAACAATGGTTTTTGAAGAATGGACAAGACTCACAAATGTAATAGAGATTCGTAGTTTCCTTGGTTTTCCAGGCTGTTACCGAAGGTTTGTTATAAATTTTTCACGGTTATCTAGTCCAATGACTAAGATAACTCGGAAGGGTGTTATGTTTATCTGGACAAAAGAATGTAATGATTGTTTTCAGGAATTGAAATGAAGATTGGTGAATGCTCCAGTTTTGGAACTACCTTCCAGGAATGGGGAGTTTGTTATCTACAATGATGATTCATTGAAAGAACTTGGTTGTGTCCTAATGCAGAATGATCAGGTTATTGCTTATGCTTCACGACAGTTGAAAACTCATGAGGTAAATTACCCTACACATGATTTGGAATTAGCTGTTATTGTTTTCGCTTTAAAAATTTGGAGGCATTATTTGTATGGAGTAAACTGTGAAATATATACTGATCACAAAATTTTAAAGTATATATTCACTCAGAAATAATTGAACATGAGATAGAGGAGATGGCTAGAATTAATCAAGGATTATGATTGTACAATTCATTACCATCCGGGAAAATCAAATAAAGTGGCTGATGCTTTGAGTCGAAAAAGTAATGCTTCATTAACAATGTTGCGTTTAGAACGTGATCCTTCGGTTAAGGATTTGATGAACATTGGCATGGAAGTTGTTTGTACAGGATGGCCTTCTATTTTGTTTCAAGTATCACTGAAATCTTCTCTATCAGACAGAATTAAGCAAGCACAGAAGAAAGACAGCGAGTTGCTGAAAAAGGTAGAGCTAGTTCAAAAGGGTATGTTGCCTGAATTCAACATTGATAATGATTGTGTTTTGAGATTTGGGAAGAGATTGTGTGTTCCTTGTGATTAACAGTTGAAGAGAGTGTTGTTATGTGAAGCTCATAGTTCTCCGTTTTCAGTTCATCCTGGTAGTACTAATATGTACAGAGATCTGCGGGAGTATTACTGGTTGGATGGAATGAAAAGAGTTATTGCTGATTTTACTGTAAAGTGTTTGACTTGTCAGCAGGTTAAAGCAGAGTGGCCGTTACCGAAAGGGATGCTTCACCTTTTACCGGTGCTAGAGTGGAAATGGGGAAATGTATCCATGGACTTTGTTGTGGGATTATCGAGGACATCTCGAGTTAATAATGCAATCTGGGTTATTGTTGATCGCTTGACTAAATCTGCTCATTTCCTTCCTATTCGAGATACATTCTCTTTAGATTAACTTTCTCAATTGTATCGTAAAGAGATAGTCAGGTTGCATGGAGTTCCCATCTCCATTGTATCTGATCGTGATCCCAGGTTCACTTCTAACATTTGGAAAGGCCTTCTGAAGTCGTTGGGTACTGAATTAAATTTTAGTATAGCTTTTCATCCTTAATCAGATGGGAATTCAGAACGAACAATTCAGAATTTGGAAGATATGCTACGTGCTTGTTCGATGGATTATCAGGGAAGTTGGGACCAACATCTTTCTTTGGTTGAATTTTCATATAATAACAGTTTTCATTCCAGTATACTGATGGAACCATTTGAGTCGTTATATGGGAAGCGGTGTCGAACTCCAGCTTTCAAGGATGAAGTGGGTGAAAGGAAGATGATGGGACCAGAATTGGTAGAAGAGAAGGCAGAAAAAGTTCATTTGATTCAAAAACACATGAGAACAGCTCAGAGCATAGAGAAAAGTTATGAGTATAACCGGAGGAAGGATCTATCTTTCAAGGTAGGTGATCATGTTTTTCTCAAAGCTTCACTGTGGAAAAGTGTGATGCGATTTGGTAAGAAAGGAAAGCTGAGTTCAAGGTTCATTGGACCATATGAAATTCTGGAAAAAAGTTGGATCAGTTGCATACATAGTGACATTACCTCTGAGTTTATCTCAGGTACACAATGTTTTTCATGTTTCGATGTTGAGAAAGTATATGCCAGATCCATCTCATGTTTTGAGCACAGAGGTAGTTCAGCTGGAAGAGAATCTCTCTTATGAAGAACAACCATTCGAGATTATTGACCGAAGTGAGCAAGTGTTACGAAATAAGGTAATTCATCAGGTAAAGGTTTTGTGAAAAAACCACATGATTGAAGAGGCAACATGGGAATCTGAAAATGCAATGAGGGATAAATACCCCCAATTATTCGATAAGTAAATAAATTATGGGGAAGCAGTTTTCTAAAGGGGGGAAGGATGTAACATCCCAAGTAAGTAATGAATAATAGATATTTTTATCTATATCTATTAATGAATTAGATTGTGTTTTAGAGGCTTAAAATGAGAATAAATCCAATCTTAAGCATGGAATACACTAATATTTTCAAAAGATTGTTTTACTGCCTTTTGATGGCAATCCATTTTCAAATGAAACTTTTGAAAATTTTATAAGCTCTATTTGTCGAAATAAACTTATTATTTATGATTGGGACATTGAAATTTACTTTGGGTATATTTTTGGTATTTTTCCGATAAAGTTCATTTTTAATGAATAGTGAAAAATGTTGTATTTTAATTCAAAACCTCTTTTTAATCTAATTTATTTATATGATTAGATTATCTTTTGAATTGGTTTTAAAGTAAAATTAGATTATTTTTACAATTTCATCCAATAGTGGTTTTTGGAATTAATTTCATTTTGAAATTGGACTTAAACTAGTGTCAATCTTTTGCTACTTATTGTTTCATAAAAACACGCTATTTGCTCAGACAGATGGAATTAATTATTAAATTAATTAATGTAAATTATATGTTTTGAATTTTTTAAAATAGAAATCATTTTTGAATTCGTAATATCAAATATTTCTTAGGGTGACGTTTTTGTATTTTTATGAAAAACTTTAATTTTTGATGAATAGTGAAACCAGTAAGTGGTATTTAAAAAACTAAATTTTCGTTTAAATGGAAATTTACCACCAATGTGTTTTGAATTTCAAAAATATGACATACACGGTTTTCATTAGGAATTAAAATGTGGTTCAATAAGATTAACATAATTTTTTTGGTGAATAGTAACTTTTAAGATTTAATCGTGATTAGAGGTAATTAGTGTAGTTTAAGGTTAAAATAATGTTTTAATAATATGAAATGACCTATACACATGTACTTCCCTAATTGGATGTGTCATGGACGACCAAAAAAACTCATGGGTCGATTTTTGGGACCCCATAAAGCCACTTAAGTAAGATAAAGACATTAATGCCTTTTATTTAAAGTAAAAGTAAAAATGACACAAATATGTGTTTTTTTTACTAAAACAATTTTTAAATGGGGTTATACAAGTCATATTTTTGACTATAAATATTCATTAGAAATATAAAACGATTTCCTACATCATGATATTTTTTTTATAATTTTTAGACATTAAATAAATGAAATTATTTATGACACCATGATGATGCACTGATGACCTCATTATTTAACGATTTAAATAAAATGAAAATATAATGTAAAATCTAAGACCTACACTTTTCAAAAACCTATTGGATTGGTGGATTTAGAACCCTTATCACCCTACCCTCGAATTTAATAATTGCGGGAACTTTTTTATCTGAAAATCTTTTTATAACAAAGTATCTTTTGTTAACTTTCCATGACTGCCCCTCCTCTACTCTTATAAAAGGCCCCCACCTCTACCACCTTACCCACACTTCCAAAGGCTTTGGATCGGAAAACCCCTTCCCATTTTATCTTTGAACATCCATATCTAACTCCTAGAAGCCTCACTTTGGACAGAAGTCTTCCCAAGGATGCCTTTGAGCTCAAATCAAAAAGAGTTACCCGATTTAAAGGTAATGTATTCTCTTGTGTGCTTATGTTTTATTTTGCTTCTCCAACCCCCTAAAATCTTTTTATTCATTTATATTGTAAAAACTCCAGTATATTAAATATACTAGAATTTTTTTATAAGAAGCATTTGAGCTACACTTACACACACCTACATCTAATGGTTAAAGAACATACTGTATCTGTGGATGGTGAATCTCTGCCTCACGAAACGATCATTGTTCAATATTCTTCTAACACCATCAAAGGTGGCCATTAATATGTCACTATATTTATATATGATATATAATATGTTTATTTTTTCCTTAATATTATGTATTTTTTTCATTTATGGCATACCTATATGGCTTCTATTATGGGTATACGTGATATCTTCATTTTAGGAAGTGCGGACTACCGCCCCCTCAAAGTGATTTGATTCGTTAATACCATATGTGGTACGTATAAAGGATAGATTTCATGATATTATATATGATACCATACTGGAATTATAATACTATTATGTATCATTATGTTTTAATTCCATTAAAGTATGAGATAGAAATGAATGTAGCGTTCATGCGTACGTACGGCTTACCATCTCCATGAACGGTACATTTCATTTCATATCCCCAAATGTAATGTACTATTATAAGTACATATATATAATGGATATATATGATTTATGTTACATATAAATGATGAATATAATTCTGGAATTAAAATATACATATCTCTCATTCAGTTTTAATTCCATTAATATGACATAGAAATGAAAGTAGCGTTCATGCGTACGTACGGCTTACTGTCTCCATGAACGGTGCATTTCATTTCTTACCTCTAAATGATTATGCAATATTATAAATGCATGTATATACTGGATATATATGATATATATGGCATCTATATCTTGAATATAATTCTTGAGATAATGGATATTTGACTACGCGAACAACTTGTAAATATAAGAAGTTCATTTTGGACTCAGGTACCAATGATCGTTAAAACGACCGTTATAAACTTACTTAATAACATAGTGTTCATGACATGGTAATAAATGATATATAAGGAATAATGAACTTGAAAATGTTCTTAAGAAAGTATAAATTAACTCATGTTTATTATTCAGGAGATTAAAGAACGATCAAGTCAAGTCGGATACGAGGTAAGGGAACTTCTTAACCCAATTTCTGTTCTTTGGGTTAATCTCCTACTTTCAAATTATGTCATGATATTTTTATGTCCTATCTTGTATTTGTACATTATTTATGTGTTCTTAGTGAATACAGATAATAGATATATTTTATTTAAAAAATTATATTGTTAAGGGACTTCGTCTCAATCTCTATTCATTGATGAATATTTTGTTTTATACACAACTTTCTTTTTTAGGCTGTGTAAACCCCTTTGAATTTTATGCTTATTCAAAAGAAATATTTTTTTATACGAAGCATTTTACTAAATGACAAAAGGAATGTTTTTTTTGTTTTTTTGTCGTACGTATGCAGCGACAATGACTTCTCCGCTGCCATGACCATTATTTGAGATTCGGCTTCCTCTACAAGCCATACCTTTTTTTAAAATAAAAAATAAATACAATGTCATACTTTTCATTTATTTTGGTATTGAAAATGGTTTTCATAATGTTTTTTATATCAATGTGTTGTATTGATATCTTGTGATTAAAATGTCGAAATGTTATGTTTCCTTTATGCATGTATTATGTGGTACGATTATGTTATGGTTCTTGGGAATTGTTATGAAGACGGGAGGTTCCATGATAAACTAAGGGAGGGTGAGCCCAATATAGCTCTCCAATGGATTGGGTAATGCGAAGGAGTTAAACTTTAAGGTTTCTCCGAAGAGATTTATGGAATATACAGTGATGGGTATTCCAAACGTAACTAAGAGGGTTACTCCCTACATAAGAATATTATGAATGCCTCAAGTTACCTTTATGTCTTATGATTTCGATGATTTATTCATGATTTGATGAGGTATGTTAAAGTGCTTATGTTTTATGAGTAGAGTATGATTCATTGATTCTTATGTATACATGTACTCATGTTTCCTTTCCATATTTTTATATCCCTTACTCAACTTTTTATGCTCATCCCATGTTTTTGAAATGTTTTTCACAGGTCAAGGGAATGGTACATTATATGATTATAGTGTCAAGGAAGTGTCAAGAAAGAATCCATGTTTTCTTTTAAATATGTTTCCACTGATGGAAAAAATGAGTACTATCTTTTATATAACCACTTTGTTTAAATGTGGAATGTAATGCAAGTTTTATGATCTAATTCTCTAAAAATCTAAACCTGAAAAGATCCTCAATGTGTAATCTTGTAATAACTCAAGATTAAGTAAGCTTTAAGGTTGGGGCCTTATATACATGATCCATTTTTTTGTTTCAGAATACATTATTTGAAAGAAAATATCATAAAATATGGTAATAAAACGTTATTTTGAAAAAATTAAATGGAAAATATGTTGTTAACAATTAATAAATATTATTTAGGTTTCCTAATAAAATGGAGATTATTAAAGGAAAGGTAAATTATGGATTAGGTGGGGAAAATTTTATTTATGTGGATGTGAATTATTTTTGACATGGTTCCATTTTAAAAATAATATTATAACTCATTATTAAATCATATTTTAATAAATAATTATCTTCTAAGATATAGATTGGGTATACCATATGATATAAAAGTTGAAAATCAATGAGAACCATTATAACTAGAGAAATCAAATTATGTTATCAAAGACACTTATATTTTAGTGAAGACATAAATTAATGCCCAAATTGAGGAAGAAAATGACTGAAAGTTAGTATTCAAATTTTAAATTTAATTTATGATCTTAGATTTCATGGGGAATTATTTACACCATAAAAATGGGAATTGGAAGAGAGTATCAAATACTACCTCAATAAAGGGTACTTGATGTGGAACCCTTATAGATTAAAAACATTATAATGTTACCCCTTGAAAGAGAAAATATGTAATTTTGAAGTTAAAATAACATTAATAAAGAGAATTCAGGTTATTATATATATTTTTTTAGTATAAAAAATATTTATAATAAGTTAGGTGTTTAAAATATATTTCTCAATGGAAGAAATTTGTGATAAAACAATTTATATGTGTCCAAAGGTTTACTACACTTAAAAATAACATCCTAAATAATTAATTAAATTTCATTAGATATATACCCAATATCCTTGTCTATGTTTATTTAATTTACTAAAATTCATAAATTATATTTTGGTACTTATATTTAATATATGGTTTTTTGTCAGTTATTATTAGTTTCTCGGATAATTTCTTCGAAACACCTTATATATGTTGACCATGTTATTCGGAGTTATAAAAATGATACATAATATAAAAAATATTTATATTTATATTTAAATAATTTTTATGTAATATAAATATTTAGGGCTATCCATTATTGGTGATTATGAAAATAGAAACTCAATTCTCATTGAAGCGATAGTATGCACGTACACATGATTAATGTTTCAATTTCTCAATGAAAGAGATATAATTGAGGTAAATGATAATTTTTCCACTTATTGATAACATTTATATTATATATATAACATATATTCATTCATAATCTAATTTTTATAATCCATTAATTATAGTGAAGAAAAATAGAAGATGTAGCTTTGTGGAGGTGGTAGTTTGCGCAACACGCTAATGGCGATTTTCTTTTTCATTGAAGATGGAGAGGAATAAATAATTGTTTTTAAATTAATATAATAACATACTAGTAAAATTATGGTATTTATTTAATTATATTTGTCTGGATATAAAATATTTTTTGGAGAGTTAATAAGAAAGAATAGTTATGAAAAATACAATACTTATATTTGATACTTGATCAACTCTTAGAGATTTCATTAGAAGTGAATCCCATAAGATAACATCAAGAGAGCAAGATAATATTTATTAGTATATTCCTTCTTTTTTATGTATTTAAGGAATAATTTCATGTAGAATTAAAATTGGAAGTTTAACCATGGGTGGGTGGAAGTGATCCCCTTTTATTAATGAATAAAATATCAATTTAGGGAATTCCATTTACCCATCAATTATAGCACTACACTATTACATGGTAAATGACTCAAAAAATTATTAATAATTGATTTTGAGGTTATCTTGGTTCTATAATGTGTCAAACAATAAATTCCATATATTGTTTAAACATGTGTCAATTATTTTACGATAGGAAATTACAATTGTAAATATTTATTTGTACATAGGTACTAGTTTAAGTAGTTTGTATTTAATTTAAATATATACTGTAACCATTATTACTAAATTTTTATTCATTGATCATAAATTTTATAATATTTTATTATAATTATATTTCTAAATATGATAAAATCATCTTTTAAATTATAATATATAATATATATATAAACAGTTGTAGAAAAATGACTTTAAACTCTTTTGTGTTCTTAATCATATTTACTATTGATTACTAATAGAATTATTGGTGATATTATTATATATTGGTTTTAACATAATATTAGATTCATCATTACAATTATACTAATTTTAATGATGGAATAAAAAATACATGATATGAATAAATAATTCATTTAAAATATTTGTATACCATTATCAAGGTAACTAAATTTTATATTACTAGTCATATTTTTATGCATAAAATTTAAATTTCAATTTTTATCAATTATTTAAATATTTAAATAAAATAGGAAATAAATTTTTATGTTTTATTTAAAGTGTAAATGTCTAGTTTTTTATATAAGCGCATAAAAATTATTTTTGTTAAGTGATATTACTTGAGTTTCAAAAATATTAATCATATCTTTTAAAAATTTAACATAGTATTTTAAAATTCTTTATATAAAATATTAAATATATTTTTTATACGAATATTGTTTTTAATATTTTAATCCACTCTTTTATAATAAATGAAACAGTTTTAACAAAATTTGTGTCTTACTATTCACCAAAAAATGAATATTTCTGGAAAATCAAAAAAATTATACTAAGATATTTTTGAAAAAATGTATTAAAAAATGTACATTATTTGATAAAATATTAATTTAAAAATTTATTTATTATTATATTAACTGAAAATATAAAACATAAATAAAAGAAAATTAAAAAATCATATTTAAACAATATTGGTTCTTAACATTATTAATTTTTTTTTAATTTAAGTGATGTGAAAATATTAGTTATTATATAAAAGGTTCTTATATAATTTATAAGGAAAAAATATTCAAAACTTGATAAAATGTTACTTAAAAAAATATTAGTTTATATTACATAGGCTTTAACAAATACCATCAATTAATTATTTATATTCTAAGATATAATTTTTACTACTCCATTGAGAGTAAATTATATATTTTAATTTTATATAATCTACATATCATATTTTAATAATTATTATTATAATTAGATGAAACATGAATATTTTTATTATATTTTGATATCATAATTTTGTTTCACTATAGGTTATGTTATTTTAAATTAACTACATAACAATACATGAATTTAGTATACCTAATTGATGTATACCCAATGAAATTTTTTTCAATAACTATATTTGAAATGACCATATATGAAATGACTATAGTTTCATTTATAATATTTTATTCGTATATTTACTCTTAATGAAATTATTTCAACCACACTTCTCCTTTCTATTTTTTTTTATTTTAGATTTGGAAACATTATTTCTTTTTTGGTGGTATTAATTTTCATTGTTAGTCTCATTATACCAATTGCGATTATTAAAGGAGATGGTGTTCCATGAGAGTTTATAGAATTAAATATTTTTTTTTCAATTTAATTCCCATTTTTTTTTATAGATTTAATTTATTTCATTATACATGATGTGTAATAATCCATTATATGTAAAACAAGGTTTCATTGTCCATCCTTGTAATATAATATTATAATTGAATAATTTTTTTTATATTGGTTCATATCTTGTGTGTCCCAATATATAATAATGATTTAATTATTTTAATGTAATAGAGAAGTATTCATTATAATTATAGGGAGAAAAAATAATGTGCCCTAAAACCTGGGGTGTTACATCCCCCACCAAAAATAAATATCATTTTCATAAATTTAATAATTACCTAATAATGTAAATTTATATGGTTTTATTTTATATATAAATGAAATGAAATATAATTTTTCGAATTATATTATCCATATAAACATAAGAAACATGTATTTTATCTTAAAACATTATTATTCATGATATTGAGTTTTCTCCCACAATTTTATCCAAGAGTCTATAGTTATTCAGTATAGAGACTCACAATGTATAGTTTTATTATAAATGGTTTTCATAATAAACCATGAATATTATATCATATGTTGATAAAAACAAATTATCCTTCTTCGAACCAATTTTTCATATTAGTAGATATATCCAATCCACTTCCAAGATCACAATTAATTTATCATGGAAAAATAATATGATTTCCATAATTCACATTCTGATAAAAATTAAATTTGGATAAAATAATCATACCATTGAATGTTTTTATTAAAAACTAAACATCTATATATGGATATTATAATTTTATGTTATTAGAAAAAATTCTAGGAACAAATGAGTGGTATAATAATGTCGAATTATAATAATTACCTTTTTAGTGGATGGTTAGAGCTCCTAAGTCCATGTCATTTTTGGAACACACTTTGAATGTTGTGATTGCATAATATTTCAATTGTTCCCTTAGAATTAGATTTTTTATTCCTTTCATCCTTGTTTTAATATATACTATGAAATTTACATGTACAAATCCCATGTTTTACACACATAAAGAATTAAACCATTAATGGTGCTTTGGAAGCAATCTTTTCACTTCCAACATGCTAACTGAACAATTAATATTCTTATATATCATTTTTTTTCAATGAACCCATATTCTATAAGTAATGAAATTTACAATCATCTTGAGGACGTTTCTTTGGGGCTTGTTCTGAAATTTTAAACATATTTGTGTTTGATTATCCCTTTTTTCGTTATCTTATTTTACTAAATTTTCATCTGCCAATGTCTTTCTCTTATTTAGTAAAATTAGGATTTGAACTATAGTTACACTATTAATCATGATTAATAATATTTAGTCTAGAATAATCCATATATTTCATAATCCATCTCACACTATAATTGGTTTATCATTAAGGTAGTCATCAAATTATCTCTCATTCCCATGGATAACACATTTCCTTCTTGTTCTATCTATTAGTAAAAACAGAATGTTTCACATAAGTGTTACACATTTAACATTATAGAGAAATTATCATAATCAATAACATAATGAGGATTCAATTTTAAAATGTTGTACCCTTTTACATTTTCATTTTAGCCCATAAATCCATTACTTAAGTTGATAATTTTATTGGTTTGACCTATGCTCCTTGTAAATGAGTTTTCTTATACTTCTCAACCAATTCCATATTACAAACTAAAAAATCAAAATGTCATAGTGGTTCTTAAATAGAATATAATAAACTATAATATATTCATTGGGAGCATCTAGACAAGCTTAAAGTTATTCCTCATTTTCATGAACCAAACTATATATGAGTTAATACTCGACATTCCCTCTTTGAGGTTATTACCTCTAGGTATAACTCTGCTAGATATTTCATCCACATTCTAATGTCTATTCAAGGATGTCATTTCAATGAAAATAACATAGTCTCAACTTTAAAAACTTTTATGCTGTTATCATATATTTAAGACCATCCCTTAGTCTTTTCTGTATGGTTTTCACTAAGGTTATTTCATCCAAATATTATAATGTAACTATACCTTCAATTGATACCAAATATAGATACCTAACCCTTAAAAACATATTATTTATTGTTCATACAAATATTTTCAATAAAATACAATTGACGGGTCTAAGGTTCCACTTTGTTTGAAATATTATACATATAAATACATTATTTCCCTTATATCCTATATATTTTATAAAACAAAATAGTATATCCTTGAAAAAAATATAGAAGGAAAAGGATAAGTTAGAAAGTACGGAATGTGAATAGATATGAAAATAAATCATAACATGAGAGTTAAGGGAAATAGAATGTCCTTATAGAGGGTGATAATAAACAAAAAGAAATGGAATAAGAAAATAATATCATAATATCCAAAATTTATAGAAACAACATAAAATATGATATCATAGATATAAGTCAAGAGTCACTCCAAATACAATCATCATAATATTGAAAAAGTAACATGGTGGATTTGGTTCACTTAATAATCCATTAAATAACATATAATGAAATATAAAGATTTACCAAATGAATAAGAGGAATATATGATTTTGGGCTTACCCATCACATAAATTGAAATCATACATATGTGTGCGACATGAAGAAAATAAACAATACATAAATCATAACCATGGACAAATTCCAGAGTATGAATAAGGTTTATAATTACATGTCTTTTCATAACTAGACTCTATATCATAAAGATTACACATATAATAAATAACAACATAATTTTTATGTTCATATTTAAAAATTAAAATAGGCAATGATCCCTAACTCTCGATACAGTGATTTCATGTGAAAAGAAATATTAAAAATGTACCACTATATAAATGCTTTAGGATATAATTAATGGATCTTTTAAATAATGAAATAGCCTTTTACATAAAATAATATCTAAAAAAAGAGGGTTCTTTATAAAATAATAATTTTTTAGATGACATTATAGGTTTAATACATTTTATGGGGCAATTCCTGACATTGTAAAAGAAATTGAAAGATAAATTAAACCACTTTTACTTAAATTTTGAAATTTTTAAGGGAACTAAAAACATGTATATCCCCTAAAATGAAAGGGACATTTAAATGGTCATATGGATATTATGTATATATTTAAGTGATAAATGAAAAGAATATTTCATAAAAGGGAGAGGAATAAATACAATAGTAAAATCATGAGTCATGAAGGGGTTATTAAAGACACCATTAATGTTGTAAAAAAAATTTAAATGTAACCATTGTATAGAAGTTAAATTTTGGACTATTAGGGGGGAACATAATTTAAATAGATGATAATTATTTTTAAAATAGTTTAATTTATAAAAAGGATAATTAATAATCAACAAAATATTTTTTAATAAAAATTGATCTCCATATATAGAAATATAGTGTAGCATAAGAAATAAACGATGGAACTCAAGTTTGAGGATAATAATTTTATAAATCAGATTGAGTTATAAAATACCCTTATATTTTTGGGAAGACATAAATAAAACCCCAAATAAATGAAGATCAACAACGAAGTGATGTTTCAAGGTTTAGAAGTTATTTATGTTATTATAAGTCATCAGGGTGATATTTAAACTGAAAAAATAATGATTGGTGTGTAATATCAAAGAAACCATCAACTAAGGGTGATTGAGTGTGAATCCTTAAGGATTAATGAATATTCCAATAAAACCACATGAATTAGAGAATGCATAATTTTTTTTGTTAAAATATAAATATTAAATATAATTCAAGTTATTATATTTCAAATTGGTATTATATATAGCATTTAAATGTAATTTTGGGCATAAAAGAAAATATTACTCAAATTATAATATTTTGGGATGAAACACTTACTTAATTTCTAGAATATATATTCACATGAACAAATCTTCTAGAATAGTAAAACTAAATTAATTGTATATATATATATATAATAACATTATTTATATATATTTAATTTTATAATGTCTACCCCTTACCTTCTGGTGCTTATTTTTAATATATTTTATTCCTATGAAAATCAATCAGGGTTGTTTAGTTAGTTTCTTTGTAACTCTATAGATTGTTTACCATGGTAAAATATTTTTTAAAACATTTTAATAGTACGCAAAATATAACTAGTTTTATAGAGATAATTATTTTATAATAAATATTTTTTATGGCTAATCATGATGGGTGGTGATGAAAAATGAAACTCATTTCTTGTGGAAGTGGAGGTCATCACAGATGCACAATTTATGTTTTCATTTATCAATGAATGAGATGAAATAAAGGTAAATGATAATTTTTACATTTTAGAATCATATTTATATTATAGATATAATATTTATAAATACATTACACTCTTTTCATTATCCATGAATGGTGGTGATGAATAATGCAACACGTTTCTTTGTGGAGGTGGTAGTATTCACAATGCACTAATAACAATTTTATTTTCCATAGAGTTTAAATAAGAATAAATTATAGATATTACATTAATATAATATATTTTTATTTTAATAATTATTCTTATTTAATTATATTATTATTGATATAATTTATTTTAATATTAAATATTTAATAGAAATCTTACAAAGAAGATAATACTTATGTAGGAGACTTGATAGTCTCTTAGATGTTTTTTATAAGAGAAGGGATTGAGTATGATAAAATGGTATCTATGATAGTTAATTATAGTAGAGTTTCAAGGTAAATTCGAATTATATGTTTAACCATGGATAGATTATTGTGATTCTTTGTTACAAGTAAAGGAAAGGGATCATTTTAAAATACCCTTTACCCTTCCATGATATCATTAAACTGTTACATGATAAATGAATATTGAATTTTATAATAATTGATTTTGGGATTATCTTGTATTTTAAATCCACAATAAATACATTACTTACTTTTTTATACAATATTCATGTCTCTAAACATATTTTTTTACATCATTACATTTTGATTTTTACTCGGGTTAATGGTTTTTAACTATGTAATTTTTCTTTTATTTAAAAATATAAGGTAAACCCTATTAAGAAAATATTTCTAATTTAAACCAAAGTATAATATTAATTTATCATAATTCACATTATAAATATGAAAAAATAATGATTAAAATTAAAATATATATCATATATATATAAATATTTTTTATAAAAAAATTACTTTTAACCATTATTTATTCATTGAATTATTTAGTATAGATTACCAGTTGAATGGTTATTAATATAATTATATATTCTTTTAAAAATAATTTGACACTCATAATTTAAATTATATCAATTTGAGTTATTAAATTACAAATTATATGTTATTCATAAATTGTTTTTTAAAAAACTATTTTACTATTATCATAATATTTAAAATTAATCATAATAACATAATTATTATGCTTAAAAATTATATATAACTTTTAACTAATATTTTTTGTTTAAATTAAGTATTAAATTTATTTTTTATATTTATGTTATAAAAAAATACTGTTATATTTTTAATATAAGCGAGTAAAAGAGGTTAGGGGGTGTAATATTATATAAGCATAAAACATTTTAAACATTTTTTGTATAAAAAAATTTAAATGTTTTATATAAAAAATTAAATAATATATATATATATATGGTTCCATAATCATAAAAAACATTCTTGTTTTATAAAATTGATATTTTTTTGTAAATTTAGTATTTTTACGATTTGCCTAAAAATCGATTATTTTAGAAAAATATGAAAAAACAAACCTACTAAAATATGTTTTATATAATGAAAAAAACTAATATATTTTAATGAATTAAATCTTCTAAAAATTATATATATTTTTTTAAATTAAAATATAAATGAAAGAGAAATTTTTTTTATTGAAAAATAATGTTTAATACATTATGTGTTGTTAATATTATTTCATATTGATTTCTAATTAAATATGTTTTTATATATAAGTTCATATATAAAAAGATTCAATAAAATTTATTTTGAAAAAATATACACTAGTTAATAAAATTGTTATTTTAAAATAAATATTACCTTTATAATAAATACGATTTAAAAAATATTAATAATTATTTATTTACATGAAAAAAATAATTATTACAACTCATATAATAATGATTTTTTTTTTAATTTTATATAAATATTTTATCTTATATTATTATTAATAATAGTATTTATACTTAACATATTTTGATAAATGTTAGTAATGTTTTAGTACTATATTTTTATTTCATTGCGAGACAAATTATTTTGAATTTACTACTTTATAATATGTGAATTAATTTGTACATAATATATATATCAACAATGATCATATATACAATGACCAAATTTGAAACATCTATATTTAAAACAACCATAATTATAGTGAAGAAATTTCATTCCTATATATACTCTTACTACGATTTTTCTATACACACATCCCATTTCTATAGTTTTTATTTTAGATCCGGAAACATGATTTATCTTTTCATGGTATTTTATCACATTTTAGGTTTTTTCATTCTAAGGGTGACAGTTAAAGCCAATTAATGTCTACATAAATTTTTATTTATAATGATATTATTATTTTTAATTAATTATCCCCTTTGAGTTTTTTTAGTTTTAATGGATGAAATCATCTATGATTTGAAATTAACCATTTTATTTGATACAATTTTTCATATACCTTCATTCCACGGTTCCATTATAATTTAATAAACTATCATTAATTTCATTAATATCATATGTGGAATAGTATCTAGTAAATTATTAATTATTTTCAAAGAATAATGCAATATTCATTATAATTAATGGGGAAAAATAAATTTATCTTACAACATTGGTAGATAAAAAAATTTACAACACCAACCCCTAGGGAATGGATTGAATGATAAATTAGATGAATGGAACCCTTCAACCAAACCAATACCCCACCATTCTAGGTTTGAGAGAAGACTAATATAATATAATATGTAGGTTAGAAATATAACCCCCCTATAATATACCTTCTCCTCATGCCGGAAAAAATAGTGCAATATATCATCTATCAAGGAAATTACAGAAATGTTTTGTGACTAAAGACTAATGTATCATAATAATTCATGTCATGGGATTCATTAGGTTGATTTTTTAATAATAAATTGTTGGTAGACCATGAATTCAAGTGAACAGAGGCTTAAAACGGAATGTAATTATTATAATTCATGTCAATTATTATTTATTTTCAAAGAATAAAGAAATATTAATTATAATTAATGGGGAAAAATAAATTTATCTTACAACATTGGTAGATAAAAAATTTCACAACACCAACCCCAAGGGAATGGATTGAATGATAAATTACAGTCATGGAACCCTTCCACCAAAAAAATACCCCACCATACTAGGTTTGAGAGAAGACTAATATAATATAATATGTGGGTTAGAAATGTTACCCCCCTATAATATACCTTCTCCTCGTGCCGGACAATATAGTGGAATATATCATCTATCAAGGCAATTATAGAAATGGTTTGTGACTAAAGACTGATGTATCATAATAATTCATGTCATGGGTTTCATTAGGTTGATTTTTGAATAATAAATTTTTGGTACACCATGAATTCATGTGAAAAGAGGCTTAAAACTGAATGGAATTATTATAATTCATGTCATTATGTTCAGTAGGCTATAAATCAAAGGTACTCAAGATAAATAGTTTATAATCAGTAATTCCACATCGTATCATGAATGCTAGGATTTTAAATAATTAATAGAAAACACTATAATCTGAATCCAAAAAAGTAAAAACCCTCCAAGAAAAGATATCTGAGTCAATAACCTATGACTCTACAAAAACTTCCTCCATCTTATCATTTTCCTATACAGGTTCTAAACATCAACTAAAACACACATTATTTACAAAATATTTAACTAAAAATTAACATCATCACTGTTACCACTATTTTAAAATAAATAGTAAATAGGAATGAAGAATTATATGATAAAAATTATGTTGAAGCTCATATAGTTTGAAATCACAAGGTATAAACAATGTAAAGGATATAATCTACATAAAATGTTCTCAAATATCTCATATTGTCGATCTAGATTTTTATCATTCAATGAAATTGTAATAAATAAGAGAAAAATAATTAGGGTAATATATATATATATACATGTTATATATTTTTAAACACATCATGAATTTTTTAAAAACTAACCACATCCCCCAGTTCATATACAATTTATGAAGGGAAAAAGACAAACATAAATTCAAACACATCCATGATGAATTATAAGTTTCCTACTATGCCATTGAATATCTTGGTGTTTCTTATTCCTCCACAATAATTTATTCTATTATTTGAGAATTTCTTTTTTAAATACTGACAAATTAAAATTAATCAAATTTTAATTTAGGAGTATATATTTTTTATGAAAAATCATATACATACCATGAAATTATACACATAGTTAACTTAATTCTGTAATTAAAACACTCATTGATTCATCCAATATTCAACATGCAGATCATCTGA
The DNA here is from genome assembly GCA_963277665.1 of Viscum album. NCBI lineage: Eukaryota > Viridiplantae > Streptophyta > Magnoliopsida > Santalales > Viscaceae > Viscum > Viscum album. The sequence goes on along the minus strand of OY728161.1, from coordinate 691,007,749 downwards.
TTGAAAATTTCATTTTTCACACAAACAAACAACACCATGCCCTAAACTATGATTTAGTGAAAAGTTTTTTTAATACCAAATGACAAATACATCCATAAAAATAGTTTATAAAAAATCCATTCATAGTTTAACCTCACCACTTAGAGTTCTCTGGTGCGGTAACCTCTCACTTTTTATTTTGGGCACTCACATATTCCCACCTCGCTCTGATTTACTCTACCATATTGAACAAAATTCCTGACCTAACATTTTTCCTTAAATACATTTTCTGTATCTTTATTCCATAGAATAAAACACCAACCACCACACCATCCATTACATTTTGGCGATCTAATGATATATTGGAATGCATATATATCCTCTATATCTATATTGACCCATGGTAAACATATATTTATTTTATATATCTTCTATTATATAGACATTACATCTCAAAAAAACATGAAATACCAAGAATTGAATGTATAGTGTAATACTTTAGGACCTATTACATTGGTCCCTTATTTTACATAACTTTTGAACAATTCCAAATTATTAAAAAACACTATATCCTTTATATAATTCTCATATGTTATAATAATATCTATAACAGGGGTGGAAATATAATAATGGGGTGACCACAGATGATTAGAATGAAAAATATAAGAAATAATAATCAAATATCATAATTGATCAAAAGATAATCATATGGTTATAATCAAGGTATATATAATAAAATAATCCAAACAAATCATAGAACCTAAATAATGATCCATCGAATAAGGCCTTTCATAACATAAGTCATGAATGAAAATATTATGGATAAAATACTTAATAACTATGATACTTGAGATCATAACATAGACATAAGAATAAACATAAGAGTGTTTGATAAATATAGGAATAATAAAATATATCATTTTAAACAAAACATAACGACAAATATATCCATGCATAGAATTGTCATCAATTATTAATCACAATTATACTCATAAACAACATAATGATAACAGTTTAACTAAATTTATACTCATTTAAAATATTGAAATCGTATCTTAATAATAATTATACCCACACACAACCATGTGAGAATAGGTAAACTACATTTTTGACCACACACAATCTTGTGGGCATACCTAAACTATAATTATTCCAACCAAAAACCTTGGGAGCATAGATAAATCACAATTATAACCACACAAAACCTTGTGAAAATAGATAAAATATAATAATAGCCATATACTACCATTAAATCATAACTAAAACGAAATGCTACCGACTGACAACCCTGTGATCATAACTAAAAAAATTATACCCACAAAAAACTATCTAATAATAGATAAAATGAAATTATATCAACATAAAAAATCATTATATTGTGATATATATATCCAAATAAAATTCATCTGATGTTGATATAACACCCCATAAATTAATAATATTAACATATGAATTCAACATGAATAAAATCATCCATTATATCTTAAAGAACTTATGGAAGGAAAAATGTGTTTCACAACCTTTCTAGAAACTATCATAAATAAATTCCTTAAAAATATAAATGGTTGATACTCAAAAATTAAATCACCCCAAAAAGTGAATTTCATAATAACATTTAGATAGTTTTTATTTAAAATCAATATCCCTGAAAATTAAACCTATATATATATATAATGAAGAAATAGAACAGAATCCAAAAAAGTTATTTTTAGAAAATGTTATTAACACTATCAAAACACGAGAAATTATGTGTTAGCAGTATGAATTCATTTTTAGAAGGAATTTTACAAGTCAATATTTTTTAATGAAATATATATAATGACACCTTGAATGTGACATAACTCTTTAAAAAAGGATAACTGATTTTATTTAAAATTATTACTTATATAAAGACTATTTAATAATAGATCTTTGAAAAAGGAATAATGTTTTAATAAAGGTGAAGTGAAAACATCAGAAAATATTTATATTCAAAAATAATATTAAATAATTTACCCTTGAAGAAAAACAGAAAGTTTATAAAAAATACATATGGATTGGATAAAAAACATTTCAGTTTTAATGAATGGAAAATATTTTTAATATTTAAAATTACATTTGATAAAACTCAAATTATAAAAAGAGTAACACATAAAAAAATTCAATTAGGAGTGGAATAATATGTGGGACACATAGGATATGAGATTATTTGGTTTCAATTTATAACATATAATATTTATAGGAAATTAATCCATGGATAATAAGTGGAAAATATCATTAACAAGAATGATAATTATTCTAAAAAGTTGTATAATTTATAAAATAGAAACATTAATGTAGATTAATTGAATTAAAACATTAAATTACTTGGATATAAATATAAAAAAGAATATAATAAAATATTTTTATTGATTATACCAATATTATATGAAGAATTTCCATTAGAATAATTATAACTCAATGATGGGAGTCTATTTAACAATATCCCTTACAAAAAAACGTAATGTAAGAATTAAAGGACGTAAGTGGGATCCCTTTAAATGGATACAAAAATATTAAAAAAATTAGGTATATTCATTTTAAATTTTTTAAATGGGGAATTTAATAAAATATATGATAGAAATTATGGATAATAATATAAACATGTCTTAAGGATATTAAAATGAAATAAACAAACCCTTTCAACATAAAAAATTCAAATCAAAACACCATGAAGTAAATGATATAATATTAATCCGTAAAAGTACTTAATAGTGATAGTATCATGATAAAAAATATTAAACAGATATTAGAAGAAATATTTCAATGAAATCATGGGGAATAAGTAGAAATAACTCTCACAACGTCAAAATTGAGGCAAAAAGTCCTTACATTTTATCATGACTTCCTCAAACACACTATATCCTCCTTTATAAAATATATAACTATATTAATTAATAAATTTATAAACTTATTAATATCTATTACCATTTATAAAAATAATATATAATAACTCATAATTTGTATATTAATTTGTTATTTTATATTTTTAATATCTGGTGTGGATAATATCAATTTCTTTAACCTAATTTCCAAATAATGATATTTTTATTCATTATTATCAACGATTTAATTATTTATCTTCCATAAAATGTTGTTTAATTTATTATTTATAATGATATATAATGTTATAATTTTATTCTACGGGGTCTCTTGTTACAATACTTAATGATGAATTTGATGATAAACATGTTTAGATGATTCTTAGGGAATGAATGACATTTTCATAGAAATTGAGTAAAAATTTTATATTAAAATTATATAAAAAATAATAATTATATAATTATTTATATCATATGTTGTCTAAAATTAAATATCCATATTCATCCATAAATTTATAGAATTGATCATGTGTGTGGTTAAATCGACCTAATTTAGAACAAGCCATAATTATTGGATGATAAAGGAGTTATTCAGTTGTTATATAATTATAATAGAAAAATAATAAACTTATTATGTTTTAATTAAGGTTATGTAATATAATTTCAAATAACTTTTCGAATAATATAACTTATACAATGTTATTTCAAAGTATAATGAAATCATTATTTTCTTTTTGAACTCTCTTTTGGGTCGTAGAATTTATAACTATTGTTTATTGCTAATTTTTTTTAAAGATTTACAATTTATATTTAAAGGAACATAATACTATCATAAAAATTATACTTATCCAATAAACCCATTATGAATACCATCCATGTAAGGAAGTGATGAGAGGAAACACCAAGATTGATAAATCCACGGAGGTGGTAGCCGACACATACTGTTGGGTGGTTATTTTGTTTTCATAGATCACGTGTAATGAGTAATTTGTTTTATAATTTAATAATTTTAAATATTTCATAATTAACATAAATACACATTAAATTCCATTTTCAACACGACATGCTATTTAGAGAAGGAAAACAGACACGTTGCTTCATGGGGGTGGTAGTCCCCCCACACTAGATTCACATTATTATTTTTTAATGGAAAAGGGGAGGGTGTTTAATGATTTTAGCATCATTATAACAATATATAAACATAATATTTAAAAATATGTTATCATTTTAGGATTATTTAATGGAATTTGAGTATGAATAAGTTCACATTAAAAAATGAAATAAAGAAGAAGCATCTTGTAACATATACCTCACAACAAGGGTTATATAATTTTTGAAGGGGGTAAGGCCTTTGAGATATGATATTTATAGAAATGATATATGGGATAAGTAATAAGGTAGATGAATTCTTAAACCACAAATATATACATGTGATTTAAGAATTTATGAGTTATTTTACATGTAGATTTTTTAATTTTAACATTTTTTGGTTTACCCTGAAAACTAATTTTTACCATTATAACATTCCTTAATTCATAAAAATGAAAGGTCCTTTTTACCTAATTTATACCCACTAATTAAAAATATTATATAATATATTTTATTTAATTTTTTAAAAGTGTCAAAAATTATTTATAATATAAAAAATATATACTTTATTAAAAACAATTTAATAGTTAAAATATTACCAATGTTATAAAATATATAAAATAGGTTTCCAAAGAAGAATAAATATTTTAAAATTTAACATATAACTCATAAAATTAATATTTATTCTGAAAATGAGTATCAAAAAAATTCAAAACAATTTCAATAAACTAATAACTCCATAAATGGTAAAATATTTTTTCAAATAATATATTCCACTATTTATCTAAAAATATTTGTTTTAAAAAAATCATCAAAAGATAAAAATTACATGAGTAATCCAGAAAAAAATTAATTTTTTTTTAAATTTAAAATATTAAATATTTAAATTATCATTGAAATTGAAATACGAGAAAAAATTATTTTATTAAAAAATTATCTATTTAAGCATAAAGTGTTTTTAATCATGTCTCATGTTGATTTATAAATAATTGAACATTGACATATTTGTTAATTAATCAAAATAGTACATATTTTAAAAATCCTTTAACAATGACCAATTTAAATATTTTTATCGTAAAATTCTAAACCTACATTATAAATGGTTCTCCAAAGGAAATTCATTTTAAAATATTAATCAATGGAAATAAGAATATCTAACTGGTTTAATTTTTTTGTATCATTTTATGTATTAATTTTTATATTATTAATGTAATTGTAATTGGGCATATTTTTTAATGGAGTGTTTCATTATTTTGATGTTTCATAAGACACAAGCAATGGGATATACAATTATTTTAAAGGATAAAAAATATCTTGTTTTTACATTATTCCCCCACAATATAAATAAATTTCATCATGACATTTTTAATTATTACATAGTAATGAATGTAAGAAAGGTTATTCTTAACATAATTATCATTCAAAATATTTCCACTAATATAAAATCATCCTTACTCTCTTAAGCAATATCAAGATACTAATTCTTCCCCTAATATTTCATATAATCATATACCAATGTATATATATAACCTAATCATATATGATCCATAACATACCTCCTAGAACCATCAATCCATATAGAAATCATATCTTCTTATAAAAATTAACTCATTTTCTTTATCCACTAAGTCTCAAAGTCACAAATTAGTCAATATATATCATAATCAAAAAAATAATGAACTTTACCTATAATATCATGGATCAATTTTGCATTAAATAAAAAACAAATAAATTTATTTTAATATTATATAACTCAATTTTAATTACTTTTATATATCATTTATTACCACAACATCTATAATATATGAAACCATAGGGTTATCCATTCCATAATCATGGGTTTTTTAATATTTGTCCAAAAAATACAACTTTATCAAAAAAACACAAAAAATAATACCATAGAGTATCCAAATTTATTTTTATATTAAAATAAAAACATGACCACCTTAGGTAATATTAGGAACTCACCTTTTCTTTAAAAATAATATTACACAATTATTATCTACCATTTTAAGTATGTTAACATACATAGTTATAATACATAGTTTTTTTCTAGATATATAACTTTATCAGCTTCGTTTTAATGATCATATTTCAATAAAATACTAAATACAATATTATGAGTATAATATCCAATTTAATTAGAGTAAATTTTCATATGGATATGAAAACCCAATACTCCCTAATGAAAATATCATTTCATTTTTTTTCATAAATTAAATTAAATATATTTTTCATCATGTAATATTCTATTGTACTTCAAGACCCGATCCTTTAAAATAATTATGAAATAAATAATCTAAAATGGTTTATAAATAATTTTTTATTGACTAATCAATATCCCCTATGAATTTAAAATTGGTTTTTTAGTTAATAATCTTTGTCATGAACTTGGTTATGAATGCATTACTACCCAAGAATGCTTTTTCAGGGTTATTACACATTGGTTCAACTATTCTAGAGATAGCCTCCACTTGTAGTATTCATACTAGGAATTTATTTTCATAATAATTGTATAATATCTACATTACCAAAATATTAGGATGTTTTCCTATACTTAATCAAATTATCTCTTAGATATCCATTCATTTTTTAATAATGGTTCCTAATAATAATCTCAAAATATTACTATACTAATACCAAAAAATAACTACGCACCACTATGATACAAATTATATTGATACAATATAAGAATATCTTTATTCCACATCACATCAATTATATCAACATTAAATCTCTTGAAAAAACCATATTGTCCCATGAATGTAAGGTTTGGTAATTTCTCGACCAGTTACATAACCAACCTATTTTACATGTCATGTTAAAATTTCTCCATAATTGAAAAAATTAAATCCTTTCTAGATATATCATAAGTTACTTTATTCTCCATAACCTAGGGGATTGAAACATAATTATGGGGTAATATGTGATTCTTATTAAGGGTAAACATGAGTGAAAGTAATCAATGAACCTAATTTATCATCATATGATCATAAGGGTATAATATATATATATATATTTATTTTAATCATACCCAATAAATCAATGAACATAAATCACGAGTGATGTATTAAGGGTTTTCGTAAAAACTATGTGAATAAAAAATGTGTGAAAATAGTATTCAGTAAACATGATCAATGATATAATAACATATGAAAAAAATTATAAATAAGCGTGTTGAATAAAAATAGGAATAATGAAATATATAATTTTAAATATAGATTAATAAAAAGTATGTCTGCATAGAGACATGTGAGCATAGCCTAACCCCAAGTATACTCATGAAAATCATTTTGAGCATAAATTAATCATAATTATACTCATTTAAATCCTTTTGAGAATGGATTTTTCATAATTATACCCACACACAACCTTGTGAGAATAGTTAAACCACAATTATACCCATGAAAAACCATTTGAGAAAAGATAAACTACTATTATATACATTCATAAACTTGTGAGCATATCTAAATAACAATTATACCTATACACAAGCATGTAACCATATCTAAACTGTAATTATACTCATGTAAAACCATTTTATAATTGTTAAAAAACAATTATAATAAAATATTTGTTTTATAATAATATCTATACCGATATATTTTCCTAACATAACCCTGTGAGAATAGATAAAGCTTAATTATAACAACACACATCATCATTATCTCATTATATATAAAACCTTAACCAATTAATTAGTTGTGTTGTAAGACCCAAACCATAAATCATCATGTATATGTGTGACACATGAATTAAATAATTCATCATACCATAAAGAACCCATTGAAATAAAAAAAATCACTACACGTGATGACTTCGGTTTTGCATGTATGAATCTTTAAATATTTCTTCATATGTCTCTTTATTTATCCTTAAAGATCACACTGTGTTTTTGGTCTCCTTGGACCCAATAATTATTATATTAAAATAATTATTGTATATTACAAAACATTGATATATATTTTCATAGAATGTGGTTTTCCCATTGGTTGGTAAATCATATGTGAAATCAAAGACCATAGATGTTTTTAATAGAAGGTGTTTAACCAAGGTAGTCCTTAATTCTGGTAGAATCTTGCATTCGGTAAAAAGATATCATTAGGGATTGTGTTAATTAAATTAAATAATTCATTTTAATTATTTTTTTAATGTCCTAAAACCATAATACCCATCTATATGAATTCCATTATGGAAAATACCCATTTATAATTTTATCACCCTTGGATATTAGAGTTCTTACAGAATTAATCGTCATTTCAATTTAAAAAACTAACGATACGAAATGATGATGTATGAACATGGGATCCATAATATGAACAATGAATTCAGTTTAGCATACACTTCATCACTTGTAGGCACTTTATTATACAATGATTAATCTATTCTTGATGTTGGAATATTCCCTCTATATACATCCACCCTTAGATTTATTTGATGTCCATAGATTGTATATATGATCTATTGTTATTAAATTGTTTTATTTGAAAGAGTATTATTTCAGTCAGTGATCTCATACATATTTTTTTTATATTATTCGGAAAATATACAACAATTTGGATTTACTACAATTATTTATTTTTGTTTGAGACCACATCGGTCAATGATAATTTTTAACCCATTCTTATTCCTTCCCCCCACTATTATGCATGTTAATCATTATTGGCAATGGAGGCCATGATTCGATATTGTTAGCATGGATTCAAGTGTGATTAGGCTCCATATTTAGGATTGCTGTGTAAAAAACATTGGAATATGTTATATGAGGATGTATTAATATGTATTTATTAATGATGATGTTTTAATCAATGATCAAGACCTAGAACGACGATGTGAGTCATGATGGTATCTTGATGGGTAACCATAATTCTATTTTTTGGCCACTAATGGTTGAGAAACACTAATCAGAGATCTCATACATTGGATTCAACTATTTTGGTAGAGTTAGGTGATGGAGGAATTATTAGGGATCGTGAATTAAGGTTCCACATGAATACTAGAGTTAATACACAACTACATGCTATGTATCCTAGAGGAACCCAAATCACGTTTCATGGGTTTTCTAATAGGATAGTGTTTTAACCTAGGTCCAATATATCATGATCTTTGGCCAAGTCCACACACCATGTGACGATACCTAGGTAGTCAATCCATTTGCTGATAGCACATTCCCAAGAACACATGAATAAATACTAGTAATCTCACACCAAGGACATCATATATGTGAGAACAGGAATAAAACATTTGTGTGTATGTAAGGACACACAGAAGACTGCATAGGTACAAACATGCCATGTCCTATTGAGGACACATTTTGCGTGACCAAAATACTACCCAAGATATTTCTTGGTAAGGAAATTCCTAGGACCTCAGTTGTATGTACACACCATGTTCCAAGCGTGACACACAATGTGTCTCCACAAGGTTGGAAATATCATCTATAGGGTTGTAATTCCCTTATTTCCCTGTGAAATCACATACCATGTGAACCTATTTACACATTTTATAGTTTTATTGGATATTCATACTTGCAGATCTTCTTATTTGAGACTCTGATTTCATCTTGCAGGTAGCCTATCCTTTGTAATATTTTTAAGAGGATGTGATTTCAATCTTTGTTTTTTGTATCAAATATGCCACATGTGGTTCATTGAGTATGACTCATCTTCCCATGATTCTTATTTCATATTAGTGATTGGGTTTTTAATGAAATATATTTTTTTAGTTACCCCTATCACACTCAAGCACACTTAACCCAAACTGTTATGTAGGTAGAGTTGGCACTCCCCATACTATAGAGGGCTCTATCCCTCTACCTATAGAGTTTTACTCACCTATCATTGATCTATAATGGGGAGTGGTTCCTCTACTAGAGATAGTAGTCATTCATTTGTGAAGCATAGTTGGGAGGATGTGGTCCTCTATTAATATTCTAGTGAGGTGGTGTGTGTTGATGGACACTAGATATTAGACAAATAGATATACAGAAAGATTCATCATTTATATAAATATATAGAGACAGTGATCCAATTTCCCTCTTCTGTAGGGTTTCATTTAACAATATTTATTATTGGGTTCCTTTACCCACTTACCTTATCTGCTGAGATGATTTATGTTATTTTATCACATCCCTTCTAGTTCTTAATTAATCTTACTGGGTATGTGTATACTCATCCATGTATGTGATATTCCTACACATGTTGTGTCTTGTGTAGATGATATATAGATTGGATGTGAATTTGGTGGACCTGGTGTTAGAGATTCATAGTTTTACATGGATGAACTGACTGCGTTCAGCTATCCTACATGAAGATTGTGGTCCAAGATCTCTTCATATTTTTCTTTTTCTAGTGTTGTCAAGTTGGGACTTAATTTTTGATGGGATGTATTTTTCAAATTTATATGTTATTTTAATTTGTTGGAACTCTAATTAATTTCCTTGAGGTTATTACAAAAATTGATTACAATATAGATGTTTCATACTATTATATTATCTCTACATGTTGGTATTGAGCTTGTTGTGGGTATGTATATATATTCTTCCAGTTAAGTCCACCCATTTCATTTATTTACCTACCCGATGCTACTCTCCAACCACTGTCCAATCGGAGGGGGGCTTGGAGTTTCACACAACAATTACTATTGGCCCATGTGTGGTACCATTGGATTCAGTCATGTAATAGTGGAATCATAGGTGGTTTCTCACCATTTTACTGTATTGAGTTGGACATGTTGTGAGTTTTGGTTTGGGAACATAGAGAACAAATGTGAGAGTGCCTAGACTTTGACTATTGGGCCATCAAATTCAATGATGGTGTTGAAGTTGACATATCCATAAAGAATGACTTAGACTAACTTTTTTCGACCCGGTTAACCAGGGAATAATTTATAAGTAAAATATTTGTTCCAGAATGATATTTGATATAGTATTTTACATTGATTTCCTTCTTGAGTTATGTCACCATAAATGAGATTCTAATTTCGGTACATCTTGTTATCATTTTGGATTCCTCCTTGATGGAATCTATCAAGAATACTGATACAGAGTTGGGATGATGAACAATTGAGTGATTAGATGACATTTTAGGGACATATTCATGAGTTTTTCGCCAATATGTCTTTGAGTAGCTATTATAAAAAACATGTTGTGATAGAGTCCACCTATAATAGTCCTGAATGATGATCAACTCAATGATGGGTAGCTGATAGCTCTGAATGGTTTGTATGAAAATCCATGAAATCTTAATGTGTTATGAATGTTTTCGTAACAAATAACTCTCATGTTTCATGGTGATATTATCCCTTAGGTATAGAAGTATTTTCTAGAGGTATTGTTCAGATAATTTCATTTTTCATGGACCATGGATGATTATATGGTTGTTTCTGTGACTAGTCATCTTCCCGAAGAAATAGGTAACTAGTGGGGTATGATCACACAAGCCTGCAATGAGATGAAACACTCCTATTAAATCATTATGAAGTTATTTAATGATGAGTACATCCCTTTTATTATACACTCTTTAAGGAATTAATATCTTCTTGAGTGGTACTTAGGGTGATATTCAAGTTGTTCAGTATGCCTCAAGGTTTATCGACCTCATTAGTTACTCTTGTGATATGATTTGATATAATTATATTTGAAAATGGAATTTTGATCATGGTCTTCATAAGGACTTCTAATGTATTTTGGTCTTCATGTGAGTTCACACATATGATGGAGTGTTGAATAAATCACTAGCTATGATGTATATTCTAGAAGAGGGATATATGGTGGATGGAGATGGAAGTGATCATAATGGGGGCATGTCATATGCAGTGTTTAGAAATCATCATCCATTAATGTCTCAGTGCGTGAGTTATACTCATTCCTAAACTCAAACACATTTACTTGTAGTATAAGGGTCATATAGAGGTTTTAATCATCCTTGAGAATGATGATTATATTCTTGTGATGGGAAACGTCACATGGATAATTATCCAGTGGCACAACATGATTTGGGTGGTTGAGAGTAATTTAATGAGCCTCCACGATAGAGGTAATTATATGATCAGGGATCTCACATGTGTGGTCATTATAGCCCCTAGAGAGGAGGTGTTGATAGTGTAGGTGGAGCTCTATAGGTTGTAGTTATTGGTGAAAAATGATTCCATAACCGACTCCTTCAAGCACCAACATGTGGAAAATGCCATGTTCAAAGAACTGGTGGTTGTGGGTCTATATAGTTACATAATATGGAGGGATATGAATATACCAATCAAGAGATGATTAAATGCATAATCTATGTATTCTTTACTATAGATCTGTTACTTGTAGAAATAGCCCGGAGTTATTCCATAATCCATATATCCATTTGGAATGACTAATATCTTTATATGTATTCTTTGGCCCAACAGTTGTTTCTTCAGGAACATACACGGAGTGATTATTCTATATCCCACAATTTCGAATAGTGTGAGTTTGTAGTATGTGGAGAAATATTATCATGGGACCTCTTGTTTATTGATAATGTGACATTTTTGATTCATTCTAGGAATAAACTATTTGTCCTCAGTGCATGATCAGATGAACATTCATTAAAACAAAGTAAGGTGCCAATGCTTTGAGAGGGGATGAGGTTCTTCATCATTGGTTAAATCGATCATAGGGATCAGTAATTGATGCTCCCATGTAGGAAATGAGAACCTATCACCCATCAGTTGGTGTGTTTTTCCTTGATGTGTATAAAAATTTTCGAATATGGCTTCTAGAGGGAGTGGATGATTCTATGGAAATATTTCAAGAAGATGTTATGGGACTTCCCCTAAGAAGGTATAATTACTCATGAATAAAATTTAACTGGTGGAGAATGCCCATATCATTTGTAAAACATTGGGTGGCCCCTATCGAGATCCTCGAGATAAGGGTTAAGTTGGAAGGAATTTGAGAAACTGGTTTTATCAGACCTTGAGTGTACCCTATGGCAACTCATGTTGTATGGACCAAGTTTTTATTCTAGGTAAATATAATTTTAATTTTAGTTTAATTACTTACAGTTATACATTAAATGTTCCCTACAGTTCAAATAATGTTACAGGATCATCCAGGGCTTGTTCTGAGCCAAGAGCCGTAAATTTTTGTTGAAATAATTCAAACACAATGTTAATAGAAAACATAAATCCTAATAAATATATTTATATAAACCATTTGGGCTGTTTCATGGCTCCATGTAGGAGAGCACATGGGATAGTCATGGTTTTCCTAACCATGCATTGCTTCCGTGTGGGGTGTGTTCCCTAGGAAGAGGGATACACATGGGGAGATAAAAGTAAGGAAAACTGTGTTCCCCAAACCATGTGGTCCACTATAACGTGATAATATTTGGATCATGGTTGGTTCATGTAATGGAAAACAGTGAAGCGAAACCATGTGCCTCATTAAAAATTGTAAATTTGAATCTTTTTTCCTCAACTATTTATTACCCCGCACCCTTTCTTACATCTTTATTCCAGTGAAAAAAAAACACTCTCCCTCTCTCATTAGAAGTTCATCCAATGTAATATTATAAACTCTTTGATATATCATTTTCCAAACTCTGATTCGATTTCTTTCTTTCACATTGGATCACCACCAGTATGCTCTCTACTCAAATAGCTCATTTTGTCATTTTTTATTCCATAGATGCTGGTTTTTTGATGTAATCTCACATACCCCATTTTTTGGGTGCTATTCTATTTTTCTATTTTTGAATAATCCATTCCAAATCATTTTTTATACCTGATTAGACATCTGTTATGGTCATATGGTATCTACTATATGACATTTCCATAAATATCTCATCATTTATATTTCATTGTTCTCTTGATGTTTCATCTTTGTGTTTATCTTTAAATTCATATACAAAATATTTAATCATCTTGATTGTAATTATAAGATCTAATGATACATTTTTTCATCATTTCATGGTGAGACCCAAATTACATCCACTCTTTTTGGGTGAGTTTCTTAATATTCCTTCATTGAACAATGTTTTGTTTACCTAGAGCACCGTTTGGGTGTGGATGACTTCACCTTTATAATAGTAAGTCATTTTTAAAATGAAATAAATTATAATCATTGTGTAGAAAGCATATAATTATTGATATCACTAGACCTTGATGAAATTTAATTTATTTGATTATTAGTTTCATGTCCTTCTATCACCTTTTCTGGTATAATGAAAGGTAATGGAAATAACCTGGTGAAAATATATTTTCAATTACCAATGCATTACCTTAAATGGAAAATGATATTTTAAAGGTATAACATTGAAATTATATATGAATTTTTTCATATTCATAGGAATGGTTAGACTTGATCTAACCTTGGATTTCTAACAGAATGCGATGAGCAGTCAAAAGACATCGTCTTGATTCATTAAGCCAATTTCCTAGGGAGATAGAATCAATAGAACATTTTATTTTTCTATAAGTGGATTCAAGACAATACTCCATAGTGTTAATTTACATTCTTTCCTAATATTATAATTCCTTAGATGCACCACTTGGATTTATCATGATTTATTTAGACAAGAGACACTATGGATTCACCCAATTAGGTTCTGTATTCCATAGCCTGTGATTACTGTGGATGAGCTCCATGGACTCTGTTAGATTCTTTTATCATGTAATTCATTGGGTTTACCCCATGGATTACACTCATAGTTCTTTCTCTAGACTACGTGTGTTGTTACTATGAGTTGGCTTGAACCACGAGGTCAAGGATTTCTTGGTTTCCCATTGGATAGAATATTTATATAATTTCCTATTATAGTATCTCTGTAATTTTTTGATGGAAAACATAATATAAATAAGAAACATAATTAACTATTTTTATAATTACATTTTCAGAGACACAAAATGAGGCTAAAGTAGGCATGGATTATTTACATTCTCATATATTTACATTTTTTATACCTGTACATTGTTACAGTTTATATCCACATAATGGATTTTAATCAATGTAATTGGTGGTGGCCTACAGAGTTTACCTCACACACTATATGGGAAGCCTTTGACACATGGGATGATTATATGATCACATGTTTGGAAAATGAGATTCAATCCATTCCTAACAAAAGACATACTTCCATAGGATTGGTGCTTGGTTGAATATTACTGAGTCAATTCTCTAGATGATTGGATATTTTTCCCCATTTTGATTCATTTGGATATCATGTATTCAACACTATTACGGATTCCACGTATGTATGTTTTCCATTATTTTCATAGTGAAATTATGTCATCATATTTATATGATATATTTTATTGCTTAGGATGATTATTTACTTAATTAATATGTCGGTTTATACATCCCTGATCATTATTATCATGCTTCCCTAATTTATTCAACTTTAACTCAATTGTTATCCACTCTAAAATTAGGGAATATTCTTACCACATAGAGAACCTTGGACCTTGATACTATTTTTAATCCTCAATAATATGTTGAAGAATGACTATTTCTATGTGGCCAACTGAGTTTGATTGATCAAGAGAGACCCAGGTCTGGGACATCAAAAAGTGGTATTATAGTAGGATTTATTGTCTTTTATTATTGTTTGGTAAATTTAGATATGAGATTTGGAATGTATCATAACCTATTCATAAGTTGTTCCTAGGTGATTCTAACCAACATTAATGGTAATCACAATGTTTCATGGTAATGTTAATTTTTTGTTATATATTCATCATATTACAGAATATACAGTTTCACTATTGTATGTTGTACCTAAATTGTGTTAACTATTATGATTTATGGATATTCTACCTTATATTGTTATGGTGAGGAAAATTATTACTTGCATCATTATGGTAACCTATTCCTTCACATGTTGTGCATTTTCTATGCTCTATACGATCATTTCAGTGATTTTATTTCATATTTTCATTATAATTTTTTAGTGAGAGAAAGTTATTTATACAATGCTATGATACTGACATCTTATGATGGGAATTCAATTTAGTTTTTTAGCATTTCAGCACCAATATAAATGTTTTTTCCATCAATGATTTTATTATGGAATCATAAATAGCCAATTTTGACCTATATAACCAATGTAACAATAGTTACAAGAGCCTAGATTTGGATGTGATTATTTGAGTACCATTAGTTATTTTTAAAGAGTATAGGACTTAAAAAATTGTAATGGATTATTAATCAAATAAATCCACAATATTTTTCACATTACATTATGAGACCAAATATAATTGGGGTTGATTTTAATGACATGAGTGTCACTCTCAGTTTATAAAGTGTATGAAACTATATACACTTGGGATGGAAATACATTTAATCAAACCACGTATTATTTATATAAGCACAAAAACACTTTAAATGTAAAAAATGAATTAGAAAACAAAGGATTTAACATAAGTGGAAAGGGAAAGTGAAACATAATGAACTTTCTCGTCCATAACTTCCAATTGACCCTCCTTATTTCGTACCCCAATAAATGATGATTTCAATACTTACCTATACCTAGATCTTTTATGTGGGTAGTTGGGGTAGTGTACTGGGTAGTGTGAAATTTTAGTTCTTCCCTCTTCTTTTATAGATCCTATCTAATTATTATTCATTTTATAAGGTATTTTCTTGGTATTTGTTGAGATTTTACACCATGATGTCCTTGACTCATGATCCAAGAGAGTGGAAATGACCACGCTTCCAAAATGGAGGGCCCTGAGCCCCCATTTTTAAAATCAGGAGTTCACATGTGGAAATGCCATTTATTCACAAACTGGGCACCGAAACATTGCTTTAAGATAGTTTCCTACACCAGATACGTTATATACAGGGTTATCCATGGAACACACCGATTGTGTCTGATCTTATTCATGAGTTCCGATAACAACATCCTCCTATAATCTTAGGAGATGGTGGTCCTTAGACCACAAAGACCTCGATTGAAACAAGTTTATATGTCATTGGGAATCTAAATACGCCTCTATAGAGGAGTCTCATCTTCACCACCTACATGAAATGTTATTCTGCTAAGCATTGTTGGGTTGTGATCACATATTGTTGTCTTCGACCGAGAATGATTTTGGAAAAATTCTGTCAAAATTTTTTTAATAACATTTCCCTTCACTTTTGTGAACATAATGATACAAAAAATTAATGCAACAAGAGAAAGGTGTTATATCCAACATGGTCTATTTAGTGTGTTTCACCGATCATCAACTATTTTTGCCTCTTTGTGCTAGTGATTATCTATCATAAGAAAAATTCTTTATGGATGGGGTCGGGAATTTCATCCTCTCTTAGGTGAATTTCATACACATATCTACAATTTATGATTGCATAAAACAAGATCTTATCACTGAGTAAACTTCATTGAAAAGGATAGTATGGGGGAAAATGGCGTGTGTCGAGATAATATTATAGTTCATAAAGTATCCAGAAGTATATCTTTGAGATATCACTTTTAAAAAAGCATCAATAAGAGTATCTTCACTAGTAGCTATGTTGTATTTCTTCAGTGTGTATGGTCTGGGATTGTGAAGTTATAGTGTGATAGAGACTCGTTGGAATGTTGTTCATACATCCAGATGAGTCATCTTCAGAGGTTTTTCGAAACCCTTTTGCATGTTCCTAGTGGAGGCGGGCCCATGCTAGCTCAATTTTCAAGAGCAGGATCTGTTACCTCACATTAGGAAGGAAATTGGAGTTGAACTGACTAAACATGATGAATAGAAGTTTGTGGTCGTTGTATCCATACATCTTATTTTTACAGCTAGCTGACTAGGCCTACTTTGGGTAGTCCAACTACAGATCTAAGTCATGGATCAATATAGTTCCATTTATTACAATGACTACCCAATGACCGAATTTCAGGACCACATATGGTATGAGGTATTATTTTAGTTGCCTTTTCATTCTTATCATATATATTTGATATAGGATATTCTCAATCCTTTATATCTATATCGATTGTGGAAATCCATAGTCAATTTTTTTTCCTTTTCTGGGATGATGAACCTGGAAACACTATTGGGTGTATGGTTAGAGGGTATAAACCAATTCAAGTATTGTCCTATAGAGATTGGAAGTTATCTATTTTTGTGTAATTTCGTTATCCATGGGATGATGGGGTTAGTTATCATACATTATATTGACTGACGAATTCCTTATCATGCCAACAATGACAATTATCACTAAAGGGATACATTCATATTATGCATGGGTGATAGATATGTACATAAATGTGAATGGTATTTCTAGGATGATGGAGTTAGACTAGAGAATTGTGGGCTGTGTATAGTGAGAGCATAGATTCCAAACTTTTCATGGATTATCTGATAGTGTGTCTGAATAATTTTATTCTTACGGTGAATCATCTGAGGGATGTTTTACCATATTAATTCTCTATAATACCTCCTACAATAAATGTATAGTTTTTAGTAGAGCTCATTCTAGGAGCTTTTCTAGTATTTATTCTTTCATATAGGATGTAACCTACTGAGCTCAATGATCCCATGATATAATTGGAGGATTTACTGTATTAGGGTTTTATCTAACGTTGTACATATCCTTGGGTTTTTTCATATCAGTTTTTCAATAAAGGAGGATCAAATCCTTATAATTTTCAAGGATTTATGACTGTTGAATAGTCTTATAATTAAGTGTATGTATATATATATCACTTTCCACTAATAGATTATATCATCGATTATCTTCGAGGAGTTATAGTGTTTTCAAAGATCGAACAAAGATCGATATACCATCTGGTTCTTTTTAGACCATTAGATAAAACACATATAGACTCCCAAGGTCTCTACTATTTATATTAATACAATGTTATTCCAATAAATATTAAAAACATTCCCTATATTCTCATGGCCTTAATGAATTGGGGTGTCCACCCCTACCTGGATTCCATTATTATGTTCTTTTTTGAAGACATCTTGGTGAATTGTAAGGCATGAAGTGTACATAAAATTCATCTTGATATAATATTAACTACACAAAGAGGGGATCCATTAAATGAAAATCCCACAAATTCCCACTTCAGGATTGATATGGTTCACTTTATTTGTCATATAATCTTAGAATAAAGACAATCAGTTCCCCCAAAGAAGGTGTGTGTCATTGATTCCTGAGAAAATCCAAATAACATGTTGTATATATAGATATTAATTAGTACAGATAGATATTATTGTATTTTTATACCTAAAATATCATGTCTTATGGAACATATTATTTTTTTAACTAAGATCTGTGTGATGTTCTTTTCAACTGATGTGTGTGAGAGGGCCTTTTTAAATTTGAAATGAAGACTTACTTTAGTATAGACCCTGATTCTTATAGATCATTGCATATGTAATATAGTGTTTTTCGATTCATCAGGCATTGAGCAAGGTGAAGTATGGATATAAGATGATCAAGTTATTGTTTATAAGTCTCTCAAATGGAAACTCCATCAGCATAATTACCCAATTCTTTACATTGAGCTTTCTACATTCATTCATGTCATTCATTGTTAGAGAAATTA
Source organism: Viscum album (assembly GCA_963277665.1). NCBI lineage: Eukaryota > Viridiplantae > Streptophyta > Magnoliopsida > Santalales > Viscaceae > Viscum > Viscum album. The sequence continues at coordinate 690,988,332 of OY728161.1, read as the reverse complement.
TCTAATGGGAGTGTTATTTGAAGTGTTTAAAAAACACAAGAGTATCAATTTTATCTTTATTTAGTGTGACTTGAATTTCATACACCGAATATGGTTTGAAAAACTCCAGTATTGTGAATTGAAGATATCCAACATTCATGGAATGTGAAATGTGGTAGCTGATGTTCTTGGTCGAACTACTCAATCTCAAGACATTTATAATGTTTGTGATGGATGGTAGTTGAGGGCCCTATTTTCTAATATGTATCTATATTTTCAAGAGAATAACTAGTGAATTTTTCTTATAACCATATAATATACCTATTCACTTATGGATAGGGTGAGGATAATGATGTTCTCATATCCTGATGCATTAGAGCAATGATAAAGTATTTCAGGTGACGACCCACTTCCATATTTGTCTATTCATGGAGACGAGATCTTTCATGTACAAGGTCATATATGGGGTCCTATAGATATAGAATAGGAGATTATGTGATAATATCTTTTTTCTCAGTGGTTAGTATAACCACGAATCTATAAGATGTATTTTGATAGGCACCCCCAATTTTGGTGGCTTAGGATGATATGCTAGATCAATGATTTTATCACTCGGTTTTCCACGTGTCCGAAGGTAATGGTGGAAAAATAGTGTCTTTATAACTTTTTTTCATTTAACAGTCATTGAATATAAATGGGATAGAATCCTGATGGATTTTGTGACTTTTCTTACCATGGATTATTTGAGTTAGAAACGTGGTTTGTGTAGTCACGGATCTACTAAAAAAGCCAAATTATTTCATATCTAGAAGGCATTTACATTTTATATACATGAGAGATTGTATGTATGTGGTATAGTACAGATACATGGGGTACCTAATACTATTTTCGCATACAGGGATGCTCATTTCACATCGTGGTTCTATAAAGGGTTACAAAAATCCTTAGTTACATAGGTTATTATGAGTTCATCATTCCACCCTTATAAAGATGACCATCGGATTTGACAATGTAATCTGAGCATGAATATTTTATGTTGATGATTCATTGGAGAAACATATTCCACCTATTGAGTTTTACTGCAATTTTATAATTCAAGCAACTATATAGAAGGTTCTGTATGATGCCTTGTATGATAATCCAGGTTTTTTAGCTCTGTGATTGCTAGAGGAAGGGAAAACAGTTCTACTGGGACCTCATCTCATAAAGGAGACTTTATAGAAGGTATTATTTATCAGAATTTAAATGGAAACATCCTAATCTAGAGAAAAAATCATTCACTAATCATCATTGATGGCCTATAGAGTTCGAGGTATAGGATCTTATATTATTACGAGTACCACACAAGATTGGGCCTTGGTGGATATAGAGGAAACATAGTCAATCAACTAATATTGTTGAATATTTTTAGATCATAGTGAGAGTTAGGATGATATATTATCAATTAATTTTCATTCATATGTATCATTCCATTTATTACATCTATTAATATTCATAACCAATACTTTGTCGACCCTCTCATTCTTTTGATCCTACTGATATTGGGATGGATGTTGATGCTACTTTTTAGGAGTATCCAATACACATATTTTATCAAATAACAGATGCTCTATGAGGATAATTTTCCCCTATTGAATATGTGCTATGGGAATAAGTTTGTATAAAGGATTATACATTAGAGTGGGAGGACAATGTACGTGTTTAGTGTCAACAGTTATTCTTAGTAGATGTACTACCACCCTTAGAAGAGAAACATAGATATGAGTTCTTTTAAGGGTGGATGAATTTATCAAACTGTTTATTATTTTAGGTATTTATCATTTTAATTTTAATTTAAATACACGATTTTATATTTTCAATATGCCATGTTGTTTAAAGAAGGGTTGGGGAGAATCTAGGACTTGTTTAGAGACCAAATCTCTAAAATTTGGAGGAAACTGCAGAGCCAAAATATTTTTAGAAACCATGTATCCCAAGACCATATGGTTAGATAAACCTTGATGGATACTATTTGGATACTCAATGGGGATAACATGGGCCGTAAACGGTTTTCCTAACCATGTACTACAGCCCATAACGGATGTGTTCCCTATAAAGTGGGGGATGCATTGGTAGATCATGGTTAGATGAACCATGATCCCCCAACTTTGAGGGACACTATCCTAGGATAGTATCTAGTGTATGGTTAGGTCATGGTTTGTCCCACTATGTGGAAAAAACATGGGCCTCTTTTAAAATGGTGAAAATTGTCTCTTTTTCCCTTACCTATTTATAACTCCTATCCTTTTTATCTTTCATTCTTATAGTGGATAACAACTGGCTCCCACTATATATGGAAGATCCTCCCATGGACTAAGCTAGGTTATTCGATATATTCTCTTTCCAAACACCAATTCAGGATTTGTCCATCATATTGGATCCCCAATTGTATGTTATCTACTCACTAAGATCCTTTCATCAATTTTATTTCCACCGATGATTATTTTTTTGTGCATGATAATATTCCTTATTGCATGTGAATTCATTTATAAAATTAGTATATTATATTCCTAAATAAATAATGGGATGATACAAGATGAGGCATCTAATACAGGTATATGGTTGGGGGTCGTGACTTCTCTATCAATGTATGGCTTTTTATAACTTGTTTTTGTTTTGATCAAACTAGTTTCACTATGCATTTATTTTTAAATTCATTTTCTTATGATTTAATTCTATATGTAATAATATAAATCCATGTTATGTCCTTCTTCCATTGTTGGTGGTTAAGAGTGCAACACCAACAACCCCTTTAAGGTTCGTTTCTTAATATTCCTCCATTAACCAATTTTGGGTCTACCTGGAACACTATTTATGTGTGATTGGAAATAACTTTACAATAGAATTCCCTTTTTATAAAAAAAATTACATTAATTAAGTAGAAAATATATAATTATTCATATCACATGGACTTGATAACTTTAATTAAACTAATATTTCGTTTCATTTACTAATTTCACATTGTCATTTATGATGAAATGTATTGAAATGAACCTAATTAAAATGTATTTAGAATGAGTAATACATGGAATTAAATGAAAGATGATATATTGTATGTATAAGGTGCATATTTAATATGTATCCTTTTCACCATAATATGAGTAGTCGGACATCATTGGACCATGGATTCCCAAGGAAATACCTTGATCACTTAGAGGAAACCATCCTGATTTATCGAGCTAGACACTAGGGGAGATACCTATCTTGGAATGTGGTCTTTTTCTAGTACTGTATGACTTATAGGACATTGCATGATCCATTAACATTCTCTATAGAAATTAGAATACCTTGGATACAATCCTTGGATTCATCTTAATGTCCAAGGAAAAGCCCTTCCATTGATTCACCCCTATTTTCCCCATCATTCATATATCGAGATTACTGTGGGAAATCACTATATACCCAGTTACAATACATTATAGTGGATTTCATTGGTTGTTCCACTTTTATTACACTAATATTCCTTTTTCCAGATTACGTGAGTTATCACTATGAGTTGGCTCAACCCCGAAAGTTAAGTAGGCCTTGGTCTCATCTTGGATCTTCTGTTATGAAAATTTTCTATTATAGTTCTGATGAATCTTTTACATGGAATCCTTATTATAAAGGATGGATTATGAATCCAAGGTGTTGGGTAAGTATGATGGATGCTTGGAAAATAGAGTCTATTGGAATCCATTTTCAAAAGTTGGTTGTGAAATTAAAATAATCCAAGAGGTTACTCAAATAATGGAGCATAAATTCATTTTAAATAGTTGATATAGACATTAAGGTTTCTGAAGTTGTTCATTCTTACATCCAGATCAGAAATCATCCTCATAATTCTCTATTTAGTGAGGGGATATAGCCACATAAGAGGCTGGATGACCACATAATGGTCAATGGTGGGATGGAAAAAAATTATTTGAATGGTAAATGGCTAAAATATAGTGTTATGAAAACCAAATTATTTATTATATTTCACAACGATAAGATATCCTGAACTTGAATCAAAGTAATAACCATTAATGGTCAACATTACAATTCTAAAAAATATATCTCCCATGATTTTTTTGGATCATTTAGGGGTTTATACATTAAATATGGGTAGGTAAACATAAATAAAATGTTTTAAAACTTTAGTATGTGCATTGAGGATCAAAATAATTAATCTCTTATCATTCCACTACTCAAATAAGAAACCAAAGTAGATTTATTCTCTCAGAACATGGACAATGCCCCTGGTCTAGAATTTTTTTCTAAAAAAGTATATATTTTAGTGGGATTTTTTGTAGAATGATATTCCTTAATCAATTAAGTAATTATTTACTCATTCATATATGCCTTATTGGATGAATTCATTAAGTATTTCTTTTATTCCCAAGATATAAAATGAACATGATATTACAGATTTTTGGCCAGTTTAACATGGTAGCACAATTCCTAAGCTCATCAGTATGATCATTAGGAATATGATGGGAGTAATATTTTCTGCCATGATCACTCAAAATCAGTTTGGCTTTTTCCATGGAAGAAACATTCAAAATTTTCTCTTTACAGCTTCAAAGAGTGTTAAATTAATGAGGAGGAAAATGAAAGAAGGGAACTTTTAACTCAAAATTGACATAACTAAATCCTTTGATACATTAATATGTTTCTTACATTATAATATAATATAATGGTATTGATTCATAAATGTTTTTATAAAATTTATTAACACTATTCTTAGCTGATGAAGATCTTCCATTGATATAAATAGAGCACCCAAAGGTTTCTTCCACTGAACTAGAGGTGTGGGACTAGGTGATACCCTTTCAAGATTTTTATTTTCCATTGATGACGACTACATGAGAAGTATTATAAAAAAATATTCTCATATTGGACTCTACAAACATATTAAGGATGGTAAAAATAATTTTTATTCATCATGGATGATATTTGACGATCACGTCGTTTTTTGGACAATATTATTGGAAGAAAATATCATATATCAAGGCTCCATTAACACATTATAAAGAAGTGTATAAAAATGAAATAAGATGGTAAATTCCGTAATTTTATTTGGTAATGACATACTGGTTGGAAAAAAATATGATAACCATTAGTCTTGGGGTGAAAAACATTCCCTCTATTTTAACTGTCTTGAGGTACCACTATTCTAGGGAAAGGAGAAAAGGAATCATTTTTAAGGAATATACTCTAGAATTGTTAATAAAAATGCCAGCTAGAAAGGAAAATTCATGAATCTGGCTAGGAGGGTGTTTCTTGTTAATTTAGTCATCCCATATATGTTTTTATAATACTTTTTTGTTGTATGGATTTCCAAGAGGTATTTTCCAGTAGATGAAAATCATGGTATAGAATTTTTTATGGACTGGTTTACTCCATGAAAGTAACTTTTCATTTTTCCCTAAAATTTGTGTATCAATCCTGTTGAATTAGGAGGAATTTTGGTCAACGAACTAATTATATATAATAATGGAATCACTAGGAAATTCACATGGAGTCTGATATTCAATGGCACTTCAGATTACTATTTGAAAAAAATATTAAGGGAGAGGTTGCTGAATGGATATACATATTATATTGTGACAACTTTTTAGGAATCATTCAAGACTCCCTTTACTAGAATCATTCATGAACTATTGTAAAAGCCTTATTAATATTGGATTTTTTATATTTTGTGTCTCTTTTTAGCCAACATTATTAATGGATAAGTAATAAATATTGTATTTATTTTTATTTAAAAAAATATGATTTAATCAATAATGGAAAATATTTTTACATAGGTTATTTAATAACAAACGTTTATGAGCTTAATATGATGTGATTTTTATATTTTTTATAAATAAAAAACGTAAAATATTATATACTACATCTGTTATTAAAAAATTGACATAAAATATTAAATATCAAGTTAGTTATTTTATAATTAATTTAAAAAACCATCATATGGATGTTTGTTAAATTGGTTATAAAATAACCAACATAGTATATAATATGGAACATCATATACTTAATAAACAACACAAAAAAACACTTCACATGATGGTTTTTAACATCGTTTATTTAATAAATGACAGAAAAGATATTTTTTTTAAATATTTATTCATGTTACCCTTCCTCTCCACTTCTTACCAATCCAGAAACAAGCCTAACAAATAGCATAACACCAACAAAATTAAAGAAGAAGAAACAAGAAGAACCAACTGCAGAACCAGAAAAAAATTTCACATTCATAATTATCAGTTATAACATTCAAAAATTACAATATTAACTAAAAAACTAAGTCCCACCGAATCATCTTCTAAATACACATTTTTACATAGATCATTCAAAAGTACAGCATCCAAAAAAAACTAAAATCCAATAATGTCTGTAAAATATTTTTACCATTCCACTTGTAAGTGTGCGACCACTTGTGCACTATAAAGTTGAGAGTCACCTAATAGAAAATATTTTTAAAAAATTATTTAACATGTATAATGAATAAATCAAATGAAATATTAATGAATAGTTTATAAGGAAATCTCTCATTGTCAAACTTTGTAACTGTTCCATTTTTAATTATATCATACAAAAATCTTATCACATAATATCTATAGCTGAAGATGCCATGTTATGTATGAAATTTCTATTTAATTTTTTTTTCAATTCATATTATCATTTTATGTAATACATCCAAAATGTACTAATTATAAATGTATTTTCACATATACTATTACATATTTGATATTGACACAATTTTTCATTATATATTTTCAAAACAAATCCTATCCCCTGTTATAAAATAATATGAGTGATATAAATTTAAAATTAATTATAATATTAACTATTATAAATTTTAAACATATATATCCATTATGTTCTTAAAATTTCCATGCACATCACCATGTATAGATCATATCCGGAAAAGTGTCTTCTCCCTTTGACAAAAAGCACCTAACACCCAATGGTTTCTAATATAAAAGAACATTTAATGTTAGTCGTTATTATGTTAAAGGATAAATAACATTTTCTATGACATATATTCCATACCTCTCAATATAAGGAAACATCCCGCACTGTGTAATTACACTCTATTCAAATAGCATAGTAATATAAATTGTTCTTTTTTCTTTAGTTAATGTGTGTTATTTAGGTGAAATCAATTGTGGGTCCATCAATCTACATGTGTCTCTCTTTTCATTCACCTTGAATATTTATTAATGATACCTAATATGAAACTAACATTTGTATAAATTTTCAATAAATTTAATAAAGGGAATGATTTGTATTAAGATATACATTGAAAAAATGTGAATCACATTGATGCCAAAATTATCTTTTGTAAAAAGCTCCAAGATATCATTTTTTATAATCACAACATCTATTACATGACCAAAAACATGATCAAATATTAGAAACGCATAATGACCTTCCAAAAAATTTGTATATCTTGACAATATTTCGAGGCTTTTAGAAGTTGTATCTGATGTCATAACACTTTTTATTTTTTTCCCTATACAATATTTCTCTATATTTAAATTATTCTACTAAATAAATAGATAAATATATTAAAATTCAAATGTTGAAACCAATTTATTACAAAATTAAAATAAAATATAAAATATACACTTTCCTCTATGTTAATGTCTTGTATAAGTATATATGGACAAAATAAAAAGTGTTTGGTACTTTTTTTCTTTTATCCTCACCTCATATGTAGATAACAGTACTCCAGCTGATATATCTATAATATCCATTAAAGTGACCCTATGCTTCTCTACCTCTAACTGTTGATGATGAATTGTATCTTCTATATAATATATCATCCCTTATAGAACTATATGATAATGAGGATCATCAACATACAACTCACGATAACTAGGAAGTTGTGGGGGAGGGGTGTAGGAGTAGGAAAAAAATGGGTACTGCAAGGGGAGGTGGGAGAGTGGGAGCTACAGGTAGAGCTTGAAGAGTGCGAGTTGCAGTGTGAAACTGTCTTTTTTATGTCTACAAATATAGAATGTACTAATGCTCTGATATTTTCCATCATCATCTTATTAATAATTTTAAATTGTACCTCAAATGATTTTAATTTTTTTTATAAAACCCCTTCATACAATAATCTTAAGAACATTGTATCACTTTTCTCACCGATACACCCACTAGGTATCCGCGTACATGACCAGGGACTTGAAGATTTCCCAATGCTATAGATAACATATCATTCTTCCCATCTCTATTAAATACCCCCATTGTGCTCTGATCCTCAAGATACTCCAATATGAATTATTTGAAAAATTATCTAATATTATCATTCAAAGCATATAAATAATTGAAAGAACTCAAATAAAAAAATAAACATATTACAATCCTCTCAGCTAAGACCATTGATTCTTCCATAAGATATTGTCCTTTTTTATCATCCAACCCCCTTGCATTTTTCTTTTCTAGATGGATGGGGGGAGGGGAATCATCTCCAGATCTTGAAGACTCAGCTCTATGTTCCTTAAAATTTTCAACCATCTTGTTTTCATCCAATAATGTATACCCCTTCAAGAAAAACAAAGAGGTTATACGTTTCTACATTAGATCTCCTGATGAGTTCTCTTAGATTCCTTTAAATTATGAATAATAAATCATTAATAAGTCATTACTAAGATCCTTAATATATGAAAAATTCTAAAATTTTATATTGAACATACCAAAAAATATTCTCGTCTACTAATTTCAACAATTTTTTTTCATGTGTATTCATCTATAAAAGGAAATATATGAAAAAGATTTACATGTTCATATTCCCAAAAATGAAATCATATGTGGGGGTTGATTTCAAATCTGTCTACATTCTAGTATCCATCGAAAAAAATATCCACTAACACCTCCAATGTTAGGCATATCAAATTTCCTCTAATATAGAAGAGTGAGAACATATTATATTATAAAAATATCAATATTAGTCAAAAAATAACAATATATCTTACCAAAATAGTCTCTCACAACTGTGCTAGTTTGTTTTTGTCAACATGTATCTAATTATTAAACAAAATGTTGATTTTTTATTTTACTATGAGATGATACAAAACCATTGAATTGTTTTTCATTATTAACTCTTGGAATATCATTCTCGTCAAAGTCTTACATTATTATCTGGTCCAAGCTATGAGTAATTGATAATTTGGGTAAATTTGTGCAGCCCCATTTACCAACCCTTGATGTCTTCTTTTTCTTTGTGGGTGTACATGATGAATATTGGTGAACGTAATTATGAGTATGTGGATTTTACTCCGTAGAGGTAAGATCATGAATCTCATCTCAAGAAGTATATGGTTGATCAAATAATTGATATGTAATTACCCTTAAAATCAAAGAAAAAAATTTTAGTACAAAAATATACAAATTCACATATTACAATTATATAGTAAACAAAAAATTAAAAATTATTAAACACGAAAGTATACTAAACATCAACAAATTAATATTCATATTTTTTTATTGTTGACTAAAATGCTTAAAAATTTAATGATATATGAAATTTCATGTAAATGAATGAATACAAATCCTAAATTGGTGTATAAATATTAAAAATAGTCCAACCTAATAAATCATTTTTTCAGAAAAAGAATATTTTTTTACATATTAGAATTATAATAATTTTTCATTAAACAAAATCAATATATACAAATGTTATGAAACTTTAAAGATGATAAACTAAAAAAACAAAACTAAAATAAAAAATCATTTAGATTTATTATTTTTAACAAGAGTTTTAATAAAAAAATTAATATCAAATATTTTATGAAATTAATAAAAGTAAATGAGAAATAAACATATGTTACGTGTAATATTAGGAATGTACTAATGGATTGTTTTCCCAAATTATATCGTCATGATTGTTCCTTATAGAAAAAAACATGACTACAACATACACATCATTATTATCAATTAATCATTCCGCGAAAGTAGGGATCTCATATAATCATTATCTTCATCAAGTTGATCATCACCAACATATTTTTTTCCTTTAAAAACAATAGAACACTACATGTCGGATTGATCATGAACATAAATAATTTTCTTTGAATTTGTTTCCATTAAAAATAATAATCCATGTCTTCAAATCTATTTAGATCAATAATTTTAATTCCATATTTATCAGGTCTTACAATATTATTACTGATATAAACTTTGCAGTTAAACAATTGACCATTACTTTTAATGAAATAAATGTCTAAAATTTCATCAATGACTCCATAATATGAACTTGATCTAGAAATTGGGTTTTTTTCTTCTAAAAATAAAAAATGTATTACTTCTATGAACACCAATACACCACTATTCTGAATTCCACTTATGTTGTCCTGAGCTTTCATAAAAAATGAATAGACTTTTATTTTATATCGAACCATGTTGTCATATTTAAACTTGGACCACCCACTAACACTCATAATTTCACTAATGCATTTCATCTAAAATGTAGGGTCTTTTTAAACAATGGAAAAAAAGTTTTGTTATGAACATAAAAAATCCACATTTCATTCTTCATTGGATAACATTTTATCAACAAATAAATATGCATTGTTATATAAAGTTGAGCATCATCTATGTTATTCAAGATGAATTAAGGAACCTTACTCATCTATTCATCTAACAATGATTTGACTTTCAAACCAATAATCCCCTTTCACCCATTTTTAACTCGCTCATATAACAATAGATGAAACGAATGTTCTTCTCTATAGACACATAGCTTCTACAAAACACTACAACATCCTTATAAATGTAATTTTCAATAATTGAGGCTTCAGGTTGATATGGATTCTTAACATACCCCTTCAATATCATCACGTAACATTTTAAAAAGATAAATTCAAAGGTATATATATAAATGAACACACAAACTTATATCTGAACCATATAAACCATCAAATGTACCATTATATCAAAAAAATAATATTGAGGAAAATTCATTCCCAATTGATAATGTATAGAAATATCTTTGTTTTAAAAATTTTCCAAAGCATCTATATAAGTTACCTTATTACAAATTGAGCTGAAAAAACACTCCTTCATGATAGTCTTTCTAATATGGATGGTAAATATTCCACACAACAAAATTGGTAGAAGTTGATTCATCGTGATATGAAAATAATGATATTTCTTACTTATAAACATAAAATCCTTCAAAAAGACATGTTTTTTACAATTGAAGAATAACCCAGCAGCACTATGATATCATGAAGACACTAAAAAAAGCTAATTGGAACCATATTTGATAATGTATTAAATGTCGGGGAAAGAAATGTTATACTTCCATCTGGAGTGGGAGCGAACATTAAATGTATTTCCATTAATAGTATGTCTAATCATTCATTCAACCCATATTTACTATTTCTTTTAATATCTAAGAATGTTCAAATAAATATGTCACAAATATTCTTCTCCATGTTCATGACATCAATTTTATGATTCACATAATGATATCTCCAAAATGGTGGCTCAATATATATTTACCATTTCTTCCAAATATTTCTAACATTAATATATTTATGCGCCTTTCTGAATGTCACATCTGGGTTTTTCACCCTCTCAAAATAATTATAAGTGGATAATGGTTTTTGAGAAATATAAAAAAAAATTAGCCATTGATTTCCTTTTTGAATATTTTATAATAGTGATAGATTGGGAAAAACATTCGATGATACATGTATATTGTTTTCCACCCATGATACAATTGAAAATATGATGTATGTTGTTCACAAATTGGAAATGTTGTATGACCCTTAACATTGTATCCTTAAAAATTTCCATTTTCTGGGAGGTTATTCATTGTAAAAAGAATCATTTCATGCAAGTAAAACTATTCCATATTATTAGAATAGTATTCCCTAATACCATCCCACCATAAGGGTTTCAAATCATCAATTAATGTTGACGGAAAATGGTCAATATCATTTTCAGGTTTCTCTGGTCCAAAGATCATTAAACTCAACATGAAAATATTTTACTTCTTACAGATTTTTGGAAATAGGTTGTAAATTACTAATAAAACATTCCATTAACTATGTGTGTTACTAAGTCTTCGATATGGATTCATTCCATCCATTAACAACCCATGTATGATATTTAAATCTTTAGTGATGAATGTAGGATATTTGTCATCAATTTTATTATTTTGTGTACAATCATTTGGATGGTGTCTTTTTCCAGCTCATATCCTCTCATCAGCATTCCATACAAACCTTTTTTGTCATCATAATAAGAAAATAAACATTTCAAATTACTAATTAAAGCAAGATACCAAAATACCTTCATAGGTATCTCTGTAATCTCTATATCAACCATTGATTTTTCTTTCATCTTACACCATGATGTCCCATATTTTGGACACTCTGACAGAAATTCATATTCTTTCCAATATATATCATGGTCATTAGCACAAGCATGCATTTTCTCGTATCCCAAATCCATTGGTAATAATATTTTCTTAGACATATAATGTGAATGTTGATGATCGTTTTATTTAGTAATAATTTCTTTCAACAATTGTTGAAGCTCTGTAGAATTGTTGTAACTTCATCCATGTTTTTAATTCTGGTTAATATATCTAAACACCAATGATAAAACTGTAAAACTCAAACAACCAGGATATAATGTATTTTTGGCATCACTATAATGCCCCCACCATAGTTACAAAGAGTCTGTGAATTATTACAAAACACCAGTATGATCACAATGGATCAATCCCGAAATACCGATCAGTTTATTATCCCTGAAATTACATGATATGAACATAATTGTAAATTTAATTATTAATTGAAAAACAAAAACATTTTGTCTCCTTTTAACAAATTCATATCTCTTAGAATATCCCTAGAGGCTATTCCTAATATACTTATGCAAATCCTGGGAAAAATATAACATAGAAAGGGGTGAGCTTAGGTGCTCAGTAAGGATAAAAATATAGCAGAAATTTTCAAAAATAAAAATAAAATTTTAATAAAATATATTAGACTAAAACCCAAGACTTTTAAACAAAAAATTATGAATAATATGGAAAAGCTAAATCAAATAATATCTTTTAATTATTCATATGGATATTTTACTAGTCGAATAATCAGATGTAATATTAATATCCAATTTCATAATGATGGAATGAATAATGTCAGACATTGTAACCAATTAGTCAAGGCCTCCATGCAAGAGTAAAAATATGATTTTTTCAAGGCCTTGTTAGAAGAACCTAGTTTTTCTCATGATACCTATGAATTCATCGAGGAGCAATAGCAGCCTCCACCCATCCCTTACTATGTCTAATGCAATCCTCATATGAAAAGGTTGAAACATAACATAAACTTTCATATTAAAACTAGCATATGAAATCTAAATATTTTATCCATAAACAATGAATGATATAAAAATAACACATCCATGAACAAACAGTTCTCAAAACCTACAAAACAATATGGAAGATTATATCATACTAAATCTACTTTAAACAAGTGTAAAATCCATCAATGGATGTTGACATAGATGAAATCAATACTTTTTTAGGGAAATATATCTTTCTATTTTGAAATCATTTAAAAGTCACATAATTATAAAAGAAAAAAATTATTTTTTAAATAATATTATATTCTAGTAAGGTAATATTCAAAGTTGTTAGAATAGCATAAAATAGCCTCCCTCGCCATAGAAGTTAAAAAAATTCTTTTATTAATTTTGTCGAAAAGGCTGTAAATAACCTATTTGGAAAATGACGCAAACAATCCTTTATAAAAATATTATTAAAGGTAAAAAAAATTGAATAAATTACTTTAAACCATATTATATTAAATAGTAAAAATGTTTTGAAATACATTTTTACAAAACACAAATGTCGATGATAAAGAGGTCCCAGTAGATACTCACGTATAAAAACCTCAGATAATGAATAGATTGTAGAATTATCCCCTAGCTTATACATTTCTTTTGTGGATGGTATGTTGTCCTCCTGTATAATTTCCAAAACATTGTTATTAAATTAAACAATAACAATATACATAAATATTACTTCATATATGATTTTCTAATATTGTATTGTAAAAAAAAATTCAGTAGTATCACTGTTTTGGGTGTTAACTGATACATTTTCCATTATATGGTTTATTACATAAGCCATGTTTGTTTTGGATAGGATGTAATTGATTCATGTATTGAATTATATTATGTCATTAAAAAATATTTTTTATCATAAAATGAAATTTATTCTTGAATGGTTACGATGGGGAATGAATCTCATCGCATTCGTGGAGACAGTAATCCATACGTACGCTTGAGCAACAATATCATTCTATTGATGGGGAAATAGTACGTATTTGGATGGTATATCACATATAAAAAATCCTTTACATTTTTTATTTATTATTTACATCTATTATACTCATTATTATACCCATCCAAATAATAAAGTGTTTGAATAACTAACTACACCACATCATGGAGACTTAAAGCCATACATACGCACGTGTGGTGACATTCCATTCATAGGATGGATAGAATAATGAATATGGTTGTACCATATCTATAATAATATCATAGTATGTATAAGGAACATGTGTTATTATTTTGGTATGGAAACAACACAGAAAGAGGATGTGGGAGATGAAAAGAACTTTGAAAGAGGTGGTGAAATTATTATCTCATCTTCGGGTGTTTTCTTTTGAATTGTTCAAAATGGCTCTTATGATGGATTTCTGATTAAATTAACATATCTATGTTCATGTTACAGTAGTTGGATGGATATTTTAGTAGGTTTAGGATGATCCAATTAGCATTGGAGGTGTGATTTTGAGAGAAGGGGGAGTACCCTTTTGTATGAGAGGTAAGGACCACTTTAGAAAAAGCCTGATATATTATTTTATTATACAATCATATTCGGTTTATAATTTCTTCAAAATGATTTATTTCATTGATAATATGTGGATGGTTGGAAAAAAATCTCAAAATATTGGTTTTTTACAGGTTTAGATCACCATAATAACATTGTCTTTTAGATATAACTCTTAGTTAAATAGTTTATCTTTTACCATGTATTCTTTTCTTATTATAAAAAGTGGTTAATAAACTTACTATAAAAGGTCCAGTGATATCTCAAAGTGGTTCATTATTGAAATATATAACCTCATCAAAGTCCTTTGTCTGAACTGTATATTTTTAGGAATATTTTTATAATTAAAAATATAGTATTTTTAAAAAAAACTTATTTATGTCAATTTTGACATTATTTGGTATTTTCTTTTTGTGAAAGTCGTAACAACATTAGCACTTCAAGATAAATTTATTTAATCAACCATAAAATGTCATATTAACCTAGAAAATTAGTTTAATTCATCAAAAGTTACGATTTAAATTCATTTGGATATTTATAATATCAATTATTTTAATCTTACTTTAATAAGGAAATTATTGCATCATCATTGTATCATAATTAAATTTAATTATTTAATGTCTAAAAATTATAAATAAAATATCATTATATATTAAATCTGTTTATATTTATAATGAATATTTATATTCATATTTCTGTTATATATACCCCTATTTTAAAAATGGGTTAGTTATTAAACTTTGAATGAATCAATTTTAACTCTTCTTTAATTAAAATAATTATTAATGTCCTAATATAATCTAAGTAGAAAAAAGGATAATATTTCATTATTAAGATTTATTTTTGTCAAAAAACACATATCCAATAGAATTAGGACATGTGTTAGGGTAATTATAATATCATTTTTACCTTCAATTACCATATTTACTTTTAGCAATGGTAAATAAAAATCAAAAGTTACTACACACCAAAAATTATTTTCATCTTATTGAACCAAATTTTACTTGATTATGTAAACTGTGTCTCTC
Organism: Viscum album; assembly: GCA_963277665.1. Taxonomy (NCBI): domain Eukaryota; kingdom Viridiplantae; phylum Streptophyta; class Magnoliopsida; order Santalales; family Viscaceae; genus Viscum; species Viscum album. Next base: position 690,972,453 of record OY728161.1, on the reverse strand, counting down.
AGATTTTTTAAATTCAATTCACAAAAGCATTAAAATTATGTTTTGTGTAAATTGGAAAATATGCCTAGAAGGACGTTAAAAGAATTTAAAAAATTCAATAAAATTTTATAAATCTAATTTAATTATATAACTACTCTAATAAATTACATTGAACATATATTGGCTTTTTTATATCAATTTTGACCTAAAAAAATTTAATTTAAATAAATAATTATTTATCTATAAAGTCAGTTTTAAACAAAAATCCAGTGTTTTTTACTATTCATCAAAAATTGAATGTTTTCATAAAATTACCCAAAATTCACCCTAAGATAATTTTGTTATTATGAATCCAAAAATGAAGTCCATTTTGAAAAATAAAATTTATAAAATTTCTTAAATTGAGTATTACTATTCAGAACGGCCTGTTTGATTGGTCGTGGTGTGTTAGAACTTGAAGTTGCATACAATGTAAGCTATTGTATTATTCAAAGAGAAGTGTACCATGGAGGTTTGGGGTGTTACATTCCTCCCTACTTCAAATAATTTCATCCTCGAAGTTTCTTGAATATTATAGAACAAAACGATTCAGGTGGTTGTTAATCATATGTTCCTCGAGTTCCCACGTTGCCTCTTCCATCTTATGGTTTCTCCATAGATCTTTCTCCAGATGGATCATACAGTTTCTTAGCACTTGTTTTCTAGTATCAAGAATATTTAAAGGATCTTTAAAATAATACATATCTAGTTCTATTTCTATTTCATTATAGGTGAGAACATGCATTGGTTTAGACATGTATTTTCATAACAGTGATGCGAGGAACACATCAAGAACATTGGAGATATTTGGCGGCATTTCCAAACGATAAGCTACAAATCCAATTTGTTTTAGAATTTCATATGATTAGATGTACTAGGGACTTAATATTCCCTTCTTACCAAATCATAGAACACCCTTTAATAGAGATAGCTTCAATAAAATTGGATCTCCTACTTCAAATTACAATTATTTTCTTTAGTTATCAGCATTGCTCTTTTTTCTATTTTAAGCATCATTGATGTGGGTTTGGATAACCTTCACCATTCCCATTGTTTCCTTATATAGTTTCTGGGCCTACATGTTTTATTTCACTAAAATCATCTCCAAAAATTGGTGTGCGACATCTCATTTTATATAACGCTTCACATTTTTCCTTCTGAATAATGGAATAGAAGCTATTGTTAGAGGAAAATTGCACCAAAGGTAAATATTGATCCAGCATACCTTGAAAGTAATATGGGAAATATCTCAAAATGTATTCTAATGTCTTAATTGTCTATTCTGATTGTCCATTAGTTTGAGGGAGGTAGGCAATGCTCAAATGAAATTTAGAATCCAAGGCCTTATGAAAATTTCTGTAGAATCGTTATGTAAAATGGGGATCACGATCAGGAACAATATATAGTCTAGTTAAACGTTCAAGTGGTAAATCTTCACATATAGAAAAAAAATGTGTTGGCTTGGTATGATGGTCTACAATTACCCATATTTCATGATTTCTTTTAGGAGTCATTGGTAGCCCCATGACCAATTCCATCATAGTACCATCACATTTCCTCTCAAGTATAGGAATTGGATGCATGACTCCTCTAGGATGGTGTCTTCCAACATTCAGCTGTTGAAAAACTATAAATCTGGACACATAATCAACAATCTCCCTCTTCATGTTGTCCCCCCAAAAATGATCCTTCAAATATCTATACATATTAGTGCTACTAGGGTGTATAGAGAAATTGTATCTATGAACATCATCTAACAATTTTTTTTTAGATTAGGTATATCCGGAACACAAAGACTCTTCCCAGATTTCAAAATATCCTCTTCATATACGATGTCACTCAATCTCCCGTTACTCAAAGCATTAATCTTCTTATAAAACTCCTCACCATTAGTTTGAGAACTCTTTATCTTATCTAGTAAGGATGGGGTATCAACCATATGAAAATTAATTTATTATTCCCCTTCCATAGTTATTCTCATATACATATTTACTAGATCCATGAAAATAGGACCCCTTTTAACTCTAATATTGTTCAAAACACCATGATCCTTTCTGATCAAAGTATCTTCAACCTTATTTTCCTTCCCGGGGTGGGTGTGTATAGAGTAATCATAATCCATGATTAGTTTAACCCATCGTCTTTGCCTCATGTTGAGATCTTTCTGTGAAAAAATATACTTCAAACACTTATGATCCTTATAAATATCACATTTTACATGAAAGATATAGTTCCTATATATTTTTAGAGCAATGATTATAGTTGAAAAATAAAGATCATTAGTGGTACAGTTTTTCTAATGAATTTTTTTCGGTCGTGATGCATAGAAAATAACCCTATCATTCTATATAAGGACACAACCAAGTCCTCTGTTTGATGCATCACTATAAATAACAAATCCATCATTCCCCCGATGGTAGATTTAATATAGGAGCATTGAATAATATTCCCTTCAGTTCATAAAACATTTATCACACTCTTTTATCCAACAAATTTAACCCCTTTACATGTGAGTTGGGTTGATGGGTTTTCTAATTGGGGAACATTCTGGACGAAATGCCGATAATAACCTGCTAAACCAATAAAAATTCTGACTTCAGTTATACTCATCAATTCATGACATTATATGATTCCTTGGTATTTGAAGGATATATAGAGACTATATCCATAGATACAATATGGCAAAGAAAATAAATTTCCTAATACCATAATCCACACTTGCTAAACTTCCCATATAATTCATTTATTCGGAGGGATTCTTGAGTAGTTCACTTATGATTTTCCTATTCTTCGTAGCTTTTTTATTATACAAAAATATCCTCAATAAATACCACTAAAAATTCATTAAGATATTATTTGAAAAATCTTTTAATTATATCCATGAAATAGAGGGTTCATTAGTCAGTCCAAAAGGCATTACTGTAAACTCGTAATCCATATACCTGGTACAAAATGTTGTCTTTGGAATGTCATCCTTCTTCACACACAACTGATGATATCATGATCAAAGGTCAATCATTGAAAATTGTAGATATTTTTGATGTTGATATATTAAAACATCAATAAGAGGAAGGGGATACTATTTCTTTATTGTTATATCATTGATCTCCTTGTAGTCAAAGCACAACCTCATAGATCCATCTTTCTTCTTAACAAAAAGAACTCGGGATCCCCATGGAGAATCACTAGGGTGAATAAATCATGTATTACTCAATTCATGTTGTTGTTTCACTAGTTCCACTAATCCCATCGTATCCTTTATATAATGAGTCTTCGATATGGGCCTTGAACTAGGAATTAAATCAATGGAAAACTTAATTTCTCATTCAGGAGGATGTCCAGGTAAATTCTCTATAAACACATCAACATATTTTTGTACAATAGGTATGTCCTCTATTCAAACATTTTATTTTCCAACCATAGTTATTTAATTATATTCATACATAATAAATGATTTTTCTAGGTCTACTTGTGGTGGATCTAGATAAGAATTACATGGAGAAATTTCTGCTCTAATGAAATAGTACTCCTTATCATTATAAAAAATTGTAACCTTCTTCATCTTACCATTAAATTTCTCATCATGGTCCGAAATAAAATCCATACCGAGGATTATATAAAATTAAATCATGGATATGCAAATTATATAAGTAGATAATGAATATTTATATTCTCGAATGGGAACTGATTCACATAACATTGTTGCAATGATACTTCCCTTAAGAGTTTTGACTGCTAACTCCCTTATTAACTAAAATTGGATATATCTAATTTTCTTATCAAACTGGGATGATATTAAATAATGCGATTATCTTGAATGAAAAAGTATTGGCTATACTTTAAGAAACCATTAAATTACCTACCACCACATATTTCTGAGCTTCAACCTCAGTAGTAGTGATCACATAGTCTTTCCCTTCATCCCTTTACCTTTTCTGAGGTATGTTTACATGGTACATAAGAAATTCATTTGCATAATTCCACATTTCTATACATTTGTAGAATTCAACATTAACAACCCCTTTCTTTCCCTTACAATCACGAGCATGGTGGATTTTTTCACCCCACTTGTAATAGTCTCCCAATCCCTTCAGGCCTGTATTGGGGTGTTTTTTCCTACATTTATAGCAGGATGAAAATTCATCTTTTCCCTTTTTCCCCTTATTTCTCTATCCATAGTGTTTAGAAGATCTCTTCTTCTCTTTTCTTTATAGTTTTAAGACATAGATAATTCATTTTCTGTCTTGATAAAACATGAGATAATATCATTGTGTGATGAGAAGGATTTCGTGAATAATTATCGACAGTGATATGGTTTTATCCTACTGAATAATAAATCATTATTACTACTTGTGTAAAATATATAATCTAATGCGGGCCTTGCTATCCTAGTAAAGTTATCCACATACTTTCATAATTCTCATCCTACTTTTTCCTCAGACTCAGAAATTGTCTTTGCATATCTTCTCAATGGTCACATGGAATGTATTTTTCTATGAAATTATTTTTAAACTCCCTCCATTATATATTTGATACTAATTCATCCTCTTTTTTTTTAATTAATGACCACCATTGGTTTGCATGTCCCATGAGGCCATAAACTGCCATGAAAACTTTTTCCATTTCACTACTCCACAAAGAGTGAAATATTTTTTCTAAAGAATATCTCCATTTCTAAGCTACAAATGGATATGTAGTCCCATTGAATTTGGGTGGTTTTTGCCTCATAAAGCAGTCTAAAATTGATCCTCTGCATTTTAGATCAGTGCTCTATAAGGGTAATGTTATTATTAATAACATGAGGGAGTTTTCCCAGTATTGTGATAAGCTGATCAGTACCAATTTCTTCACCAGATCCACTATAGTTATCTTGACTTGGAGGGAAATCCCTATATGGATTACGTGTGTTGATACAGTTTTCATTCCGTCCACTATGCTACATTTCGAAAAAATGGCATACAATAGATTCGTTTATGAATCGCAATACATAGTTTCAAACTTGTAAAACACTAATCAGAAATTGAACAATTTGTTTATATAATCCATAATCATAAAAATGATTTTCTCGAGGAGGTATATACACATAAATCTTTCATAATGGTTTGTAAGGAAAATGTGAATTATCCTAAACATATCCCCGTAGAGTGTCGTAACCAAGAGTGAAGCAAGGCCCATTGTCATGTATAGGATACCCCTGGTGTATCCTAAAACACCCTATCAGAGATCAAAATCCTATGTACTTCTATGCTAGATCTGCCTCTACCCACTCATATCTAGACAGGGATGTATTTCTAGGAAAACATAGAAAATCAATCCATTAACAAAATTCATGGAAGTTCTTCTATACTAATCCTCAAAGTCTATCTTAGTGAAATGTTCTCTAATTATAGTTTTTCTAAATCTATTATCCATGTATTGTACTAAACTTCATCTGATACCAATTGTAATGCCTCATACCTAGTTACCCATAGTCAGTTCATTATTATATATTATTATTTTGATCACAGGGGATCAAATCCCGAAATAATGTTTTGTTTAGTAGCCTTGGAACTACTAGATACAAACATAAGTTTCACATTACATTATGAATTGGAAAACAACAAAATTGTGTCTCTTTTTAACACATTTATATCCCTTAGACTATTCCTACAGTTTAGTATTAATATACTTCATCACATCCTAGGAAAAATAGAAGATAGAAATAGGTGAGCTCAACTGCTCATTAAGGATAACAATATAGAAAAAACATTCAAAAATAAGCATAAACATTTAAGGAAATATATAAAAATAAAATACAAGCCTTTTAGACATAAACATCAGCATAATATGAAAAAGATAAATAAAAAAAATCCATTTAAATTTTCACATGGATATTCTACTAGTCGAATAATCACATGTAATATCAATAGAAAATTTTATAATGATTGAATGCATAATTCTGGACATCATTAACAAATATTCAAGGCCTCATCCGAAGACTACAAATAATAATTTGTCAAGTCTTTGTGCCAAGACACTAGTTTTCATCATGAGACATAACGATGCATCGAAGAGCTATTACAGGCTCCACCCGTCACATACTAAGTCCAATTCATTCCTCATATGAAATGGTTAAAACAGAACATAAACATTCATATTAAAACTAGAATTAAATATATCAATACATTATCCCTAAATGATGAATGGTATAATAATAACACATCCACATTCAAACAGATCAAAAAACATTCAATACAATTTGGAAGATTGTATCATAATAAATCAACTTTAATCAAATGTAAAATCCATCAAAGGATGTTGACATAGGTTAAATCACAATTGTATGAGATAAAGATCTCTTTCTATTTTAAAATCATTTAAATGTCACCTAATTATAAATGAAAACAATTATTTTAAAAATATTACTATAATATTTTAAGGGATGTTTCTAAGGTGTTATAATTGTGGAAAATAGCCACCCTCTCTGTATAAGTTAAAAAACATTATTTCATTAATTTTGTCAAAAAGGTCTAAAATGAACTAGTTTAAAAAACAACGGAAAGATTTCATTATAAAAAGCATATAAAAATTTAAACAAGGTTATAAATTTATTTAACCCATAGTACAGTAAATTGTAAAAATGTTTTGAAATACATTTTGACGAAACATAGATGTTGATGATAAGGAGGTCCTAGTAAATACTCACATATAAACAATCGTGGATAATGAAGAGATTGTAGAATTAACCGTTACCATGTACTTTTCTTTAGTCGATGGTATGTTAACATCCTATATAATGGTTAAAACATTGTTATTAAATTATACAAGATCTATATACATAAATATTATATCATATTTTATCTTCTAATATTTTTTTGTTAACAAAATATCAGTAGTATCATTGTTTCAGGTGTTAACTGATTCATTTTCCATTATATGTTTTGTAACATAAGCCATGATTATAATGGATAGGATGTATCTAATTCATATCTAGAAATATATTAAGTTATTACAAAATATTTTTAATCATCAAATGAAAATTATTGTTTAATGGTTACAATGAGAATGAATCCCATCGTGTTCGTGGTGACATTAATATATACGTATACACGAGTGATAATATGATTATATTTATAGTGAAATAGTTTGTAATTCAATGGTATAACATATATATAGAATCCTTTAAATTTTAAATTTATTATTTATATCAGTTATACTCATTATTATACCCATCCAAATAATGAACTATTTGAATAACAATCTACACCATGACATGGAGATCGTAAGCCGTACGTACGCATGTATGATGACTTTTCTTTCTATTGATTTAGAGAATAATGAATATTATTGTACCATATTTATAATAACATCGCTGTATGAATAAGGTACTGGAGTTATTTTTTTTGAAACAACAATGAAATGGAAAGTGGAAGAAGAAAAGAACTTTAAAAGAGGTGGTGAAATTATTACCACTTCTTTGGGTGTTTCCTTTTGAGTTGATCAATAGGGATCCATAGGTTGGATTTCTAATCAATGTATGGCCTCTAGATAGAACTGGGGGTCTTTAGGAGGATATTTGAGATGGTTTTAGCCGAGCCAAATTGATTTGGAGGTGTGATTTTGTGAGAATGGGAAGTACCCTTTTATAAGATAGGTCATGGTCACTTTAGGAAAAGTTTGAAATATTATTTCATTATACAATGATATTTATTTATAATGGCTCAAAATTGATTTATCTCGTGGATAAGGTGGGAATGGGTCAAAAACCTCTAAAAAATTAGGTTATAGACATGTTTAGTTCATCATATTAACCTTCTCTTTTAGAATTAACTCTTAGTTAAATCGTTTAACTTTTACCATGTATTCTTGTATCATTATTATAAATGGTTAATAAATTTACTCTAAAAATCCTAGAAAACCCAACTTGTTTATTATTGATATATGTAACCTTATCTAAGTCTTTCCACCAATCTTTAGATTTTTAGGAATAATATATCAATTAATAATATAGTATTTGTTTTGAAAACAGATTTACGTCAATTTTGGCACTATTTTGTATTTTATTTCTGGGAAAGTCGTAAATAATTTATCACTTTAAAAAAAATTATTTAATCAACCCTATAATTTAATATTAACATAAAAAATTAGTCAAATTCTTCAGAAGTCTTAATTTACATTTGTTTGGATATTTATAAAACCAACTATTATAATCATTTGTTAATAAGGTAATTACAACATCATCAATGTTTCCAAAATAAATTTAATTATTTAATATAAAAAAATTATAAATAAAATATAATTATGTAGGAAATAGTTATATGTTTCCAATGAATTTTAATATTAGAATTTATCTTATTTATAACCTTATATTAAAAATGGTTTAGTTATTAAACTTTGAATTTAACACTTTTAACTCTTCTCTAAATAAAATAATAATAAATGTTCTTATCTAATAATAGTAGAATATAATGATCATATTTTATTCCTAATGTTGATTTTGGTAGAAAAAAACTTATCTAATATAATTATTATATGTGTTAGGATAATTATGATATCATATTTACCTGTAATCACCCTATTTACTTTTAATCGTGATAAAGAAAAGTCAAAAGTTACTATTCACCAAAAAATATTTACATCTTATCGGACCAAATTATACAACTTATGTCTACTGTGTCTCTAGTATTTTTGAAATTCAATTCATAGAAGCGGTAGAATTATGTTTTTGGGAAATTTGCAAATGTGCCTAGAAGGTGGGTAAAAGACGATAAAAAATTCAATAAAATTTTATACATAAAATTTAATTATATAATGACTCCAATGAATTACATTGAAAATTTATAGGTATAATGTATCTATTTTGACCTAAAATAAATTTATTTAAAATAAATAATAGTCTACATAAAAAGCATGTTTTAAACAATAATGTAGTGTTTATCAATATTCATCAAAAATTGAATGTTTTCAAAAAAATTCAAAAAATTAACCCTAATCTATTTTTGATATTCCAAATCCAAAAATGAAATCCATTTAGAAGAATACAAATTATTAAATTTAAAAATGTGGGTTTTACTATTTATAACTGTTAATCTGATTGGTCGTGGTGTGTTAGATCTCAAAATTGAGTACAACAAAAGCTATTGTATTATTCAAAGAGAAGCATACCATGGATACATGGGGTGTTACAATGGAAATATAGACACTCAATTTTTAGTTCATTATAAACTTCTTATGCTTCAATATCCAAAATCATTTCTTAAATTTAATTAGAGTTACCATCATGGAAATCATCATCATCAGTGGATCTAAAATTCATCCCCATTTCACCAAGTGAAATACAAGGGCTATAACATGGATTAAAACCAAGGTAAATTAAATGATTCTTGATATGTATACATTTAGACTAATTTGAATCCTAACATTTTAGGCATGGATAAAAAAACTAGGTCGTGGTTTAAAATATTTTGTTTAGAAAATTTTAAAAAATCATCAAGGACTTGATCATATTTATCACCCAATTGATGTTCCATAATCCAAACATAAGTCATTATTACCTATAAAAAATTTAAAAATTATAAATCTTTTTATGATAACCAAATTTTATATTAATAAGAAATATCTTATAATTTGAATGTAAGAGAATTTTGAAATATAAAACAAATATATGTATATTTGCAAAACATGTGAATGGAAATAATTTAAAAAATAAAATATAGTTAGATATGAAAGCCTTATATGTGTATGAAGTATTCAATAATTTTAAATTAATATAATTTAAAAATATAAAAAAATATATTCATATTTAACAAGTTTAATGATATTGTATTTGAGTAATAAGATAAAAAAACAATGTAAATTTAAAACACCATCAAATAATGTGATGTATTAATATCCCATCACAGTGTGAGTTTTTCTACATAATATTTTATCCAAATTATCTAAAATATTATCATAATAGGTCTCAGGGATTTTTTCTATAGATATTTTTTCTTTATTTCATGTAATATTGATGGTCACATTTGTGGGTTTTAACATTATTATTGAGTTTTTTTTGTGGAAAATGATATTGGGTATGGTTGAAATTTATTGGACCGATAAGTTGATATTTTTAGGATCATAGCCACCTTTTGAAATGGATTTATATTGGACACAAATTATAGGCCTTGAGAGGAACCTAGATTGTCTTGGGAATGGGGTGAAAATATCATATTCTAGGTAAATTGAGTGGGTTTTTTTGGGTCTACGTAGATAATAATAAATAGTTAACCAATTTAGTGTTAAATAAAAAAGAAATAATTCACCGATATTTTTATGTTATAATACTAGAATTCAGTATACAATATGTACTTCATAAAACCTGACCATATTAAAAAATAATTAAAAAAAATGCCAAACTCATGTTGGAATATAGAGTACATATTCATCCCCAAACACAGAGACAAGTGTAACTTCATATTTCCAAAACCTAAATAACCAAAACATAAATGTGATAAATAAATTAAGAAGGGTGATATAGTATATAACCAATTTCTCCATGACTTGGGATATCTATATGGGGATTTCATATTTCAATAAGCTAATATCTAGCCAAAATAACATAGAGTATCATGCCAAATGATTTCTAATCAATAATAAGAAAAACCATGTCCAATAATGATAAAATTATGAAATTAAACAATATATTGGAATATTTTAAAAAAATAAATCACAAAATATAAATGTAGGAATTCCCAGAAAAATAACAACTGAAATCGAGGCACGTGAGGCTTACTTGAGTTTTTAATTGATCACATAGATGTGGAAATAAAAAAGATGATGAATGATTCTAAAAAAATGAGGCTAGATGCCACTGGTTTGAAGAATCATTTACATGGTTTCCATGATATAGAGATGAGTCATTATCCCCTCATTAAAAATACCAAAATGACACAATACGGGGCTTCCAAAAAATTTCGATATTATTTATCATATCTATTATTTAGTAACTACCATGATGAAGTGTTTTTATTTCATTTATAATGTTAGTTATAAAATAATAGATATGATAAAACCATTTTTTACATCCCTTATATAATATCCAACATGAAAATACAATGATCTTTTATTTATCACGTCATTTATATAATAACTAAGCTAACAAATTGGTTTTCTCACATATGTTATTTTATAACTGACATAATTATGTGAGATAATTTATTTATCTTGCTAGTTATAATATAACTAAGTTTTTAAATCAATATAATTCATTTTTATGTCATTTATAATATAATTGATGTGGTAAATCAATTTTTTTGGCTTTTCTCCTCGATTATTTATAACTGACATAAAAATTCCAATGTGGTAAATACTTTTTGTACAAGTGATAGCACAAACTGGCTGGTAAGTAAGAGTTCCAATATCAATTTTTGGAATACTACATTTCTTGATAGGAATTTATAGGATATTATTACTATTCATCTTGAGGTAAGGAATTTTTCTATTATTGATCTCCTTTCACAATTAAACAATTTGGAATGTATGGTCCCCGCTCTAGTTAGTATGGATATTCAAAATCACACTTTATTGTGTTATGATACTTTAATATGGAAACATAATATGAATTTTCACTTAAATATCCTGGTGTTTTATAATATGGAATGTGGGGATCCACTCATCCAAAAGCTTGGATCAGGCATCTTAGGACACCATTTATTCAACCATCTAGAATTTTTTAATTTGAAGGATCTAGAAAAATTGACTTCCCATGCACGATCTACTCAATTGGGGTGGAATTAAACTTGTTTCATTATATTATATATGTATGTGATCAATGGAGAATATTAAACATCGGTTTTGGAGTTTTTTTCTCAGTAAATATGGGCTTATATAGGTTTTCTTTTCAGGCTTGAATTTGATGAAAATATATGGGTGCATTATCTTATAGAAAATATTCTTGACACTGGATACATTTTGAAAATTCAAAACCATTTACATTTGGAAGTTTCTTCAATACTATCGGCTGTATGGAATGACTATAACACCAATCTATTTGATAAAAAACATCACTCTATACATATTTGAATGAAAACATTACACAGGGATGTGTATAAATCATCTATAGTGGAAACTATTCGGATGAATAATGGAATGTTTGATATGAAAATCCATAGGCTTTTAGGTATGTTAGGTCGACTGAGGAGGCCCAAAACACTTAAGTACTTCCACTAGATACCAATGATAATACCAAATCTCAAAGAGATATTGATAGGTATCTTCTATCATTCCAAGGCCCTTAGGATATGGAGGTGTCTTCTGTAAACATCATTTCATTGTTAAAGGTTTGTTTTTCCATTACAATGATGTTGGGGTGGAATATGATGTTAAATTAAAGTATGTAATTTATGTAGTTTGGTATGAAGTCTAATTTAAATGGAATTTGTTATGGATTGAATTATACTGTAAAAATACATAGCAAACCTTGAAAATAAGAACACTAAATGTTTTTTTTGAGAGTCCTACGACACTATATTGAGTGCCTCAATAAGGTAACTCTACTGAACTTAGTAATATCACATGAATTAAGTGAGGAAAACCATGTAGAGGATGATCTATTTGAGACATCAATCTTGGAGATTAATATGTTGTGGTCATTTACGGCCCCATGTTATTGTGATCCAATGGTGGAGACAAACAAGTGTGATGTTATTTACTCTCATTTTTTCAATAATTCCTTGTATTCTTGAATTATCTTCCTTTTTAATAATTTTTTAGGCCCGATTTTGATGGGATCATAGAATTTTGGAAATACCCTTTTATGATGATGATGTATCAAGCTCAGATAGACTATCTTTCAAGTTCTAATTTATATAAGTCAATTCCAATTTTTTTCTCTTAATCTTTTTTTCATAGCTTCAAATTTAGGAATCTTGTTCTATGTGGTATTCTTTTTCCACATTACAATCCCCAATGTATGTGGAGGCTATCTTAATAGATATCCTTACAATTTTACCCATTGATACTGGTGATTATGAATCTATATGGGTTATCATAAACTTCATGATGAATTCAACTCAGTTCATATTGATTAGGTATTTTATTTCAATGGATTTTTCATTCAATGAAGCATCTTGTGGAAGTGGGGAGGATTAATGGGGATTTAAATATGACCATTTAAACTATGATACTTACTTTACTTTAATATTGAAGAGAGATCTTAAAAATTTATGTGTATCCAAGTTATTCATTATAATCACCTTTTATCCATAGATAACATGTTTAGCTAAGTGGACTATCCAGAATATAGAGGACATGTTACATGCATTCATTATATATTTTATAGTTTATGAGTGAGACATCTATCATTTTATGAGTTTTTTTAATGCCCGACCCTAGTTACCCATAGTCGGTGCCTTATTACAAACATTGGAATTATTATAAGAGATCAAGTCTTGAATGACCAATTAGTTTTGTAGCCTAGGATGTAATAGATACATACATAAGTTTTACATTACATGATTAGATAGAAAAATCACAAAATTGTGACCCATTTCAACACACTAATATCACATAGCCTATTCCTGTAGGTTATCATAATATACTTATTCACATATTGGGAAAACAAAACACAAGGGGTGAGATTAGATGCTTAGAAAGGGTAAATAATAAAGTGTATGTTATAAAATTTTAAGGTAAGATGTAAAATATAAATAACAAACTTTTTAAACATAAAAATAATAATAATATCACCACAATAAATAAATCATTACCATAAAAATGAACATGGATATTCTACATGATGAATATTCACATGTAATTACAAATTTCATAAGGATTGAATGCATAATGCCAAAAATCATAACCACTTTTTTAAGTCCGTGTGACAAGACTAGAAATAAAAAATTTGTCAAGGCCTTTTTCCAAGCCACTAATTTGTCTAATGAGACCTACCGATGCATTGAGGGGATATAGTGACACCCACCTATCACTTACTAAGTCCAATGCATTCATCATATAAAATGGATGAAACATAACGAAAAATTCGTACTAAAACTAGCATTCGAAATGTCAATAATTTAACCATAAATAATGAATGGTATAAAAATAGAACATCCATAGTAAAACATATCATATCTCATTCAATAAAATATGTATGATTTAATTATATTAAATCAATGTTAATCTCAAATATTTTCTAATAGAGGATGGTGGCATGGTTGAAAATAATCAATAAATCTATTTGAGAGAAATACCCATTTTTATGAAATCATTTAAAAGTTTCACAATTTAAAATGTAATTCATTCAAAGGTGATTTTTTAATCAATATGTCCATCAAACGTTGAACCTTTTTAATGAAATAAAAATATTAAAACAATCATGTCCACATTAATAAATCATTAAAATCATTTTAAAAACATAAACATTAATTAAAAATATTTAGAAAGATAAATATTCAAAAAAATTAAAATGATGATATAGTTAAAGAGTACCTTCCATAAAAACATAAAATATTACTTTTTAAAGAATTTTAACGAAACATGGACATAGATTATACATATATCCCATTAGATACATACAGACAAACAATCTCGAATAATAATGAGATTGAGAAAATAACACTTACCTTGTACTTTCCTTTGGTAAGGGGTACGTTTAGACTCCTGTATAATGACCATAGTATGTTATTTAATTAGACCAGAAAAATATTAATATTTATGATATCGTATATGTTTCATTTATGACTTTATACTATCCATTTGATAATAAGTTCCATGTTAAAGTAACATTTCAGGTAATAATCTATTTCATTATCGTACATGTTTTAACATGTTATTATTGATCGCATCACTTAGATAATCATATAAATATTTCCATAATATAAAACATGATTTATATATCATATATATTCAGAATATAAATATTTATTATAGAGATATAAATTAATTGGAAACATCGTTCATGGATACCGTAGTCTGTACGTACGTATGAACGTTGTTTATGTTTTATTATCGTATAGTATGGAAGTAAGTAAATGAAATATATTTATCTACATAAAAATAAATGTAATTCTAGTAGAAAAATTATTTCATATATCTCATACTTAATAAATATATATAATTTTATAAAAAAAATATGAATGTTGATTGTTGGAGATGAATCTCATCACATCGTGGAGACGGTAAGCCATATGTACGCACGAACGACAATATCATTCTATTGATGAAAAAAATGGTGTTTGATTGGATGGTATATTATATATAAATAACCATTACCATGAAATATTTATTATTTAACTTAATTATACTCAATATTATACCCATCCAAATAATATAGTGCTGAATAACAAGCTACACCATGACGTGGCGACGGTAAGCTGTACATACGCACGTATGGTGACTTTTTCATTCATAGGATGGATAGAATAATGAATATGGTTTTACCATATTTAAATAAACATTTATGTATGTATAAGGTACTTTATTTATTATTTTATTATGGAAAAAACTACGAATGAGGATGTGGAAGAATAAAAGAACTTTCAAACAGGTGATTAAGTAATTATCTCTTCTTTAGGTCATTCATTTTGATTTGATAAACAGGGAACCTTAAGATGTATTTATGATCAAAGTAAGGCCTCTAGGAAAAATTTGTGGTATTTGGGAGGAAATTTATTGGGGTTTTGCCGATGCGAAAGGCTTTAGAGGTGTTACGATAACAGAAGGGGAAGTACCATTTTATAAGACAGGCGAGGGTCACTTTAGGAAAAGCTTGGAATATTGTTTTATTATAAGAAATATTTCAGTTTCTAATGGTTCTAAATGAATTTATTTCAAGGATAAGGAAGTTATGGGTATAAAACCTCTTATACAATATGTTTTAGACAAGTTGAGGCCACCATATTAGCCATATTTTATAGATTTAACTTTTTGTTAAATAATTTATCTTTTACCATGTCTTCATGTATAATTATAATACATGGTTAAAAAAATAATATAAAATTCCAAGAGAACCTAGAGTGCTTAATTAATGACATATATATAATTATTTAAGTCCTTTTTCCAAACCGTATATTTGTATGACTATTATATAATTTTAAAAATAGTATTTGTTTTAAAAACTAATTTATTTCAATTTTGACACTATTTTGAATTTTGTTTTTGTGAAAGTCATAAAAACATAATTAATTAAAAATAATTAATTTAATCAAGACTAACATATCATATTAACCATGAAAAATTGTGGAATTCATCAAAAGTCTCAATTTACATTTATTATAATATTTATAATATCAATTATTTTAATCTTTCTTTAATTAGGTAATTACAGCTTCATAATTGTGTCATAAATAATGATAAATATTTAATGTCTAAATTTTTTAAATAAAAAAATTTTATGTAGAAAATTATTTATCTTTAAAATGACTATTTATAGTCTAATTTATCGTATGTATAACCTTATATTAAAAATGGTTTACTTATTAAAATTTGAATTAAACGCTTTTAACTCTTCTTTAAATAAAATATAATAAATGTCATAATCAAATCCATGATGATAAAAAAGAGTCATATTTTTGTCATAAGGTTGATTTTGGTCTAAACACACTTATCCAATAGCATATTGACATGTGTTAAGGTAATTATATTATAATTTTTAACTTTAATTATCGTATTTACTTTTAGGAGTGGTAAATAAAATTCAAAGTTATTATTCACAAAAAAATATTTTCCACTTATTGAACCACATTTTACATACTGATGTCAACTGTTTCTCCTGTATTTGTGAAATTAAATTTATTGAAGTGGTAAAATTGCATTTTATGCAAATTTTCAAATGTGTCTAGAAGGTGGGTAAAAGAAGTTAACAACTTTTAAAAAAATTTATATATCTATCCTTGTTATAAATTGACTCCAATGAATAAAATTTTACTAATATATGTATTATAAATCTATTTTTACTTTAAGATAAAATTTTAATTAAAATAATTATTTAAATGAAATGGTCGGTTTTTATCTATAACATAATGGTTTTTACTATTCATAAAAAATTGAATGTTTTCAGAAAAACACCAAAAATCACCCAAATATAATTTTTATATTTCAAAATAAAAAATTATGTAAATTTTATCCAATTAAAAACATAAGAGTTACATTATTTTATTTAAAATTAATTCCCGTTGTCAGAATGAGAAAACATGTTTTAATGAAAAAACTATCAAAAGATTGACATGTGTTTATGTCTGATGTAAATGTGAAATTACATAAAATGAACGACATTATATTAACTGAAAAAATAAAAATAAATTATTCTTTAAAACAACTAAAATTCATAATTTAAGACAAAAAAATTTGCTTTCATTAAAAATTTTGTATTTTTCACTATTCATCAAAATATGAAAGTTATTAGAAAAGTACCAAAAATTAATCCAACCTAAATTTTTATGTCTCACTTCTACAAAAGAATTTAATTTCATTAAAATGAATATATATAAAATTGAAAAAAATTGGATTCAAAAAGTGTTCGGCAGTAAAAGATGGAAAAACTATATTTTTTTGGAAAATACTTCTTTTATCGGAAAAATTTAATTTTTTATTATATTATTCCTAATAAACAATAAATATTAATTTTAAAATTATATAGTATATATTTAATGTTCAAAATTTGGTTAATATAATTCATAATCTCTTTTTAAACGACTAGTTTGATAGGTCGTGATGCGCTTGAACTCGGTGTTTCTTATAGAAAAATCTATTTAATTACATTAAAGATATAACATAATATATAATCTTTCAGTGTTATATTCACCTGTCCATAAATAAATTTTGTCCTCTAAATTTGAAATTGTTCTTTGATGATAAAATGTTGAAAATAGAAATTAGCATTAGCGAAAACCCACATCGAAAATAGGGATAAAAAATTTAGACTTAATAAGAGGGAAAAGGAAATGAAAAAGTCACCACCCGATTAGGATTTAGAAGAGGTTATCGATGGTGGAAATTAGAGACACATAATTTGAAAAAAAATGTAAATATTTATAAGTAGTGATTAAGTTCAATAATCACAAACAAGTAAACAATAACTGCAAAAATAAGGGCCTTAAATACATAAATATATGATGATTTAAAATATAATTCGATAAACAAAACAAACTGTTTTAAGATAACACATATTTGGTTTTACATTTCTTTCCTTAGTGTTTAAGAATTAATTTCCTCATAGAATTATGAAAAAAATGAATTCTTTGCAAGTATAGTACCATCCTTTAAATAATTTCTACCACACATTCATCTTTCACTCCAAAGATAATATAAACCAAAAATATTCTATTTAACTTAATAATATAGGGTTAAAAATGAATTTATAATTCATCTTTCATACCATTTTAAAAATATACAATATAATAACCGAGACATCATGTTGTTCAGTGGTAGGTGAAACACCATTTTCGTCCTTCGGTTGCGGGTTCAAGTCTTGCGGCCTTGTTAAAAGAGATGGGTTGTCATCTCACCTCCAGGTTGTCCTTTTTATAAAAATCCCAATATAATCTTGAATTTTTTTTAACCTTAAATAATAGTATCCAATGTCCAACATAATTCATAACAACCTTTAGACTTATCCAAAATACTTATGTCCAGACTCATATTCCCAAAATTTATAAAGAAGGTCAACATAACATAATGATGATATATTTTATCAAATAACAACATGTTAATACCTTCATCATTTATTGTATTAAAACATGGTAACAACATTAAATACCACGAAACCATATTTTAATAGATATGTACTTCCTTATTTTTTCTGTAAAACATAGAATACTATATATACTCTTTAAATCCAAAATTTTTTTAATCTCCAACAATGATGAAATAGAGAAACCATTAATTAGTTACAAGGAAGTAAATAATATCCAATATACTTTATCCCACACAATTATATCTTAATCCAAAATCACTACCTCAGTTTCCTGACCATATTAAGGTTATCTTTCCCTCAACCATATATTTTCTAAAATAGTTTAACCAGATAATCCATCACTTTTTTTGGTACCACACAATCTAAAACCCTTAATTAAATAGTACTTATGTACAATCATTATATACTCTATAATTATTATAACCTGCACATTATTATTACAATATTCAAATTAAACAATTCATTAATAAAAATATATGAACTCTAATTATTCCATGTTATATGCGGTAGTAAATTAACATCATTATTAACCAATCGCATTATTTGCAGTATACTCTGATGATTGGGACATTGATTCATGTCATGTAAAAATTCTTTGCTGATGAATATGGTAAATTTGAAACCATTTTCATACCCTTAAAATCATGATCATTGTGTCCTTTTTGTACAAACTTATAACAAAATCCCATTCCTTTCAAGCACTTTCTAGGGAGATTCTTTCCATGGGTATCACATATGGGAAAATCCTTCGTTCCATTCTTCCCTCTATCCATCTTTCTCGCTACTATCCTCTTCTTCTCTAACTTTCCTTCAAATCGATATGACTATGATAATTATTTACTTATTTTATTAACACATGAAACTATTTCATCATATGATGAAAATATGTGGGAGACTTTTCCCTTCTAAATGTTGTCTTAAGATCGTGAAAGTTATGATTCTTCTTACTCTTCAGATCATGCATATTGTTGGAGTTCTCATTTATTCTACATAGACATATTTCTAAATAATGACATACACTATGATAGATCATATCATAACGTATAATCCAAAATCTAGAAAAATTCTAAACATTAATTAAATATTTTTACACATCAAGTCTCATAATCATAAAAATGGTTTCATTATTGTCATATTTAGTCATAAATCCATCATAATGGATTTTTATAGAAAATTTGAATTATTCTAAGAATATCCCCCGAAAGTGTCAAACCAGGAGCGTAGTAAGGCCTATTGTTGTATACTAGGATACCCCGAGTCATGCCCAAAACTCCTTGTCAGAGTTTTCACTCCTAGGTACATCTAGGCGTGAACCACATCCACTAGTAGTATCCAGACAAGGATGTATTTCTTGTAAAACCAACATAATATCTACATTACCCAGATTTTTTGTTTTTATTCAATATGAATCCACATAGTCTATGTTAGGGTAATATTCTCTAAAAAGATTTCTTTTAAATCTAGTTTCAAAGGTTTTTACAAAACTTCCCATGATACTAACGATAATTACCTAACCCCAGTTACCTGGATTCGATTCATTGTTATGTAACATTGGCATGATCAAAAGACATCATGTCTCAAAAGATTGATTAGTTTAGTAGCATTGGAAGTATTGGATACATACATTAGTTTGAAATTTCATTACGTAATGAAAAAACTTCAAAATTGTGTCCCCTTTGAAGAAACTAATATCCCTTAGCTTATTTCAGTAGGTTAATCCTAAAATACTTCTTCATATCCTAGGAAAATAAAACATCACAAAGTGGTGAGCTCTGATGCTCAGAAAGGGTAAATAATTTTGCGGAAGTTATAAACATTTAATGTAAGATGGGTAATAAAAACAACATCCTTGTTAAGAACAAACATGAAAATAATATGGAAAAAATAAGTCAAACATTACTATAAAAACATGTAGATGGATATTCCACTAGTCGAATAACAACATGTAATAACTAATTTCATAATGGGGGAGTGCATAATGCCCTACATCCTGACCACATAGTCAAGTCCTCACTATAAGACTAATAATATAAAATTTTCCAAGGCCTTGTGCCAAGAAAATAATTTTTATCATGAGACAAACTGATGTAAGTAGGAGGCTATAGTAGGCCCCACAAGTCACTTACTATGTCCAATAAAATCCTCATATGAAAAGGGAGAAACATAACCTAAACATTCATACTAAAACTAGCATAAAAAATGTTAATAATTTAACCATATACAATGAATGGTATAAAAATAGAACATCCATAGTAAAAAATATCATAACTCATTCAATACAATATGGAATAAAGTATTATAGTAAATCAACCTCAGTCAAGAATAAAATCCAATAATGGAAGTTGACATAGTTGAAAATAATCAATAAAACTCATTGGGATAAAAATCCCAATTTATGAAATCATTTAAAAGTCACAAAATTTATAAAGTAAGTCATTTAAAAGATATTTTTGAATCAAAGGGTCCCATACCACATTTAAACATTTTAAATAAATTTACAATTTAAATCAATCTTGTCCAACTAAATAGATCATTAAAATCATTTTTAAAATATAGATATTAATTAAAATGATTTAGAAAAATAAATTGTTAAAAACATTTAAAATGATGATCTTGTAAAATATTACCTTAAATAAAACTATAAAATATTCCTTTTTAAAAAAAATTAATGATACATGGACATAGATGATAAATATGTCTTATTAGATACATACAGATAAACAATCTTGGATAATAATGAGGTTGATGAAATATCATTTACCTTGTACGTTCCATTGGTCGAGGGTACATTTATCCTCCTATATAATGACCATAGTGTGTTATTAAGTAACACCAAAACCATATTAAAATTTATTATATTGTATATGATTCATTTATGACTTTATAATACCCATTTAATAATTATTAGCATGTTAAAGTAAATTTTCGGGTAATAATCACTTTCTCTATCGTAAGTGTTTAAACTTGTTATTCTTTATCCTATCACTTAGATCATGATTTACATACTTATAGAATATAAAACATGATTTATATAGAATATATATTCAAAATATAAATATTTATAATAAATTGTTATATGAAATGGAAACACCATTCATGGAGATGGTAGTCTGTACGTATGCATGAACATTGTTTCTATTTTCATATCGTATAGTATGGAAGAAAGTAAAAGAAATATCATTATATACATAAATATATATATTTTACATTAGTAAAATTTGTTCATATATCTCATAATTAATCAATATATTTAATTTTATAAAAATTATTGAATGGTGATCGTTGACGATGAATCTCCTCGCGTCGTGGAGACGGTAAGTCATACGTACGCACGATCGACAATATCATTATATCGGTGATAAAAGAGTGTTTAATTTGATGTTATATTATATATACAGAATCATTAACATGTTATATTAAATATTTAAAATAATTATACTCATTATTATACATATTCAAACAATGTAAGGTTGAATAACAAACTACACCACGACGTTGAGACGGTAAGTCGTACATACACATGTACAGTGACTTTGTCATTCATTAGATGAATATAATAATGAATATGGTTTTAACATATTTATAATAAAATATATGTTTTTAGAAGGTAATAAGGTTATTTTTTTAGTAAGGAAACAACAGAGAAAGAGGAAGTGGAAGAAGAAAACTAATATTGAAATAGGTGATGAAGTAATTACCTCGTCTTTAGGATCTTCCTTTTGATTTGAACAAAATAGATCCTTAGGTTTACTTTATGATATATGTAAGGAAACTAGGATGAATAAAATGTACTTGGGAGGATATTGGAGCATGTTTTGGCCTATCCAAGAGGATTAGGAGGTGTTATGTTAATAGAATGGGAAGTACCCTTTTATAAGAGATGTGAGGGTCACAATAGGAAAAGATTTAAATATTATTTAATTATAAAATCATATTTGGTTTCTAAGAGATCCAAATAGATTTTTTTAAATGTTATTATGTGAATGGGTCGAAAACCTCTCAACCAATAGGTTTTTGAAATGTTTATCACACGATATTTTCCTCATCATTTAGATTTATCTTTTAATTAAATAGCTAATCTTTTACCACGTCTTCTTGTATTATTATAATACATAGTTTATAAACATACTATAAAACTCAATGATAACCTTAAGTGGTTAATTAATGAAATATATATAATTATATAAGTCCTTTGGATGAACCATATATTTTTATGACTATTATATAATTTAATAAAATATTATTTGTTTTAAATACTCATTTATTTCAATTTTAACTATTGTTTGTATTTGGTTTTTGTGAAAGTTATAAAAACATGATTAATTTGAAAAAATTCATTGAATCAACCAAAACCTGTCATATAAACCTATAAAATTAGAGTAATGCATCAAAAGTATCAATATAAATTTATTTTAATTTGAATGTTATCAATTATTTTAATCATTCATTAATAAGGTAATTACTACATTATAATTGTGTCAAAAATAAATTTAAGTATTTATGTTCTAAAAAATATAAATAAAATTCTATGATTTAGGAAATATTATTATCTTTAAAAATAATATTTATAGTAGAATTTATCTTATGTATAACCTTATATTAAAAATGGATTAGTTATTAAAATTTGAATTTAACACTTTTAACTCTTTCTTTAAAAAAATATAATAAATGTCCTGATCTAATCCTAGTGGATCAAAAAGAATCCTATTTTTTCATATGGTTTATTTTGGGCGAAATAATATTATCCAATAGAATTAGGATATATGTTAGGATAATTATAATACAATTTTTACCTTCAATCACACTATTTACTTTTAATCGTGGTAAATAAAATTCTAAATATACTATTCACAAAAAATTATTTTCATCCAATTGAACCAAATTTTACATAATTATTTCAACTTTGTATCTTGGATTTTTGAAATTATATTTATATAAGTGGTAAAATTATGATTTATTCAAATTTAAAAATGTGTCTAGAAGGTGGGTTAAAGACGTTAAAAATGATCAATAACATTTTCTATGTCAAATATTATTATAAAATGACTGCAATGAATTACATTAGAAAAATATATGTATTATGTATTTATTTTTACTTTAAGATAAAATTTTAATTAAAATAATTTTTTAAATGAAAAGGTTGGGTTTTATCTATAACGCAATGTTTTCACTATTCGTCAAAAATTGTATGTTTTTAGAAAAATACCAAAAATTCACCCAATGATAATTTTGATATTACAAAATAAAAAATGATGTAAATTTTAACAAATTAAAAACATTAATGTTTCACAAATTAATTTAAAATTAATTCCCGTTGTCAAAACTAGAATGTGTGTTTTTAAGAAATAAAAACTATTAAATGATTGACATCTGTTTATGTCCAATTTAAATGTGAAATTAAATATAATGACCTAAATTATATTAAATGATAAAAATATAATCTAATTATTAATTAAAACCACAAAAGTCATAATTTAACACTATAAATTAATTTGATTAAAAAAAATTTGTTTTCAATTAAAACATAGTATTTCTACTATTCATCAAAATATAAAAGTTATAAGAAATGTACCAAAATTTTATCCCGACAAAACATTTATGTCACAATTATAAAGAAGAATTTAATTTTATTAAATTGAATATATAAAAGTTTCAAATATTGGATTTACAAGGGTTCTCTATTAAATGGAAAAAAATGCATTTTTTTTAAAATATATCTTTAATATGAAAAATTGAATTTGTCCTTATATTATGTCTAATAAACGAAAAATATGAATGTTAATATTATATAACATATATATATAATTAAAAATTTGGTTAATACTATTCATACCCACTTTTTTACCAGCTAGTTTTATTGGTCGTGATGCACTTGAACATGATGCTGTGTGTAGCGCTAGCTATTGAATTAAATTAAAGATATAACCAACTATAAAATTTTAGGGTGTTACATTCTCCCCTCCTTAAATAAATTGAGTCCTTGAAATTTGAAATTTTCCTTTGAAAATAAATGTTTGAAAATAGAAAATACCTTTGTGGAAAACCCACCTCATAAATAGGGGTAATAAAATTTAGTCTCAATAAGAGGGAAAGTGAAATGAAAACATAAAAAACAAATTAAGATTTTGAATAGGTGCACATTGGTTGAAATTAGATACTCATAATTGGAGGGAAAATGTAAATATTTTTTGAAAGTCATTGATGTCATAAATCACAGACAAATGAAGGATAAGTGAAAAATTTGGGGCCTTAAAGCTATAAATCTATGATGATTTAAAATATCATTTGTTCAAAAAAACATAAGGTATTAAGATAAATAATTAATTGTTGTATGTTTTTTTACATAATTTTTAAGAAATTATTTATTCATAGAATTAATAAAAAATGAATAATTTGCATGTAGAGGTCTAACCTTTAAATAATTTCTACCACACACTCATTTTTCACTCCTACGATAATAGAACTCAAAAATATTCTATATAACCTAATCATATAGGGTTTAAAAAATGAATTTAAAATACATATTTCAAACAATTTAAGAAAAAATATATATACCATGTAGGAAATCATGTAGAATACTAGTAGGTGATGCACCCTTTTCGCCCTTCAGATGCAGGTTCAAGTCTCACGGCCTTTCTGGGTGCCATAGGATGTCACCCGACCTCTAGGTTGCCCTTTTCATAACAATAGAAAATAATCTTAAGAAATGTTTTAACATCAAAAAATAGTATCCAATGTCCAACTTAATCAATCCCAACCATTAGATTTATCCAAAATACTTGTGTCCAAACTCACAGTCCAAAAATTTGTAAGGAATGTCAACATCACATAATTAAGATCACTTTTATCACATAACAACATGTGAAAACATTCATCATTTATTGTATTCAAACATGGTAACAACCTGAATAACCAAAAAACCATATTTAAATAGGTATGTACTTACTTATTCCTTCTGTAAAACATCGAATAATAGATATACTCCTTAAAACCAAAAATGTGTAAATCTCCAACAATAATGGAATAAAGAGACCATTAATTTGTTCTAAGGTAGTCAATAATAACCAATGAACGTTATCCAACTCAATTATCTCTTAATCCAAAATCACTACCTCAGTATCATGAACATGTTAAGATTTATCTTTCTCTCAACCGTATATTTTTCCAAAACATTTAACCAGCTATTGAGTCACTTTTCATGGTACCACAAAATCTCAAATCCTTAATTAAATAGTACTGTAGTAAAATCCTAATATACTCTATAACTTTTAAAACTCGTACATTATTAATAAAATACTCAAATTACACAATTCATTAATAAAAAAATAATAACAGTAATTACTCTTCTTCATCTGTGGTAGTATCAAAAATTTATTATTATATAATAGAATCATTTTGGGTATACTCTGATGATTGATACATTGATTCTTGTAGTTTCCCAACTCTATGCCGATGAAGCATTGTAAAATTGAAACCTTTTTATTACCCTTTCCATCAATAACATTCTTTTCTTTTTCTCCACACTTATAACAAAATCACATTCCTTTCAATCACTTCTTTGGTTGATTCTTTCTAGAGTTAACACATATGGAAAAATTCTTCTTTTCATTCTTCTATTTATCAATATTTCTCTCTATCATACTCTTCTTCTCTAAATTCACTTCAAATCCATAAAACATAGATAAATCTTTACTTATTTTATTAACACGTGATATTATTTATTCATATGATGAGAATTTGTGGGGGACTATTTCCCTTATAGATATTGGCTCAAGAACATGAAAGATATGATCATTCTAACTATTTCTATTATGTGTGTTACTGAAGATCTATTTCTTTCTACATGGTATCATTTCAAACGAACAACATACACTAGGATAGATCACATAATAATGTAGAAACAAAAAACATGAATTTTTTTCAAAATTAATTGAATATTTTCACACAGACAATCTCAGGATCCTAAAAATTGTTTCTTTCATTCATATTTAATTATAAATTTGTTATAATTGTTTGTAATGAAAATGTGAATTATATAATGAATTTCCCCTAAGAGTGTAAAACAAGGTGCATAGTAATGCACGTCTTCTTGTACCAGGATACCCCGGGTTAATCTCCATTCTCCTTGTCATAGTTTTCACTCCTAGGTACATCCGTGCTAGAACCACATCAACTTATATTATCTAGACATGGATGTATTTTTTGAAAAACACACATAATATCTCCCTTACCAAATTTTTGGGATGTTATTCTAAACTAATCCTCAAAGTCTATATTAGGACAATGTTCTCTAATAAATGTTTTTCTAAATATAGTTTCTATAGTTGGAACTAAACATCTTCTAATACAAACTAAAATTCCATGGCCATAGTTACCTAGATCCAATGCATTATAACATAACATTTGAATGATCACAAGAGATCAAGTCTCAAAAGACAAATTAGTTTAGTATCCTTGGAAGTACTGTATACATACATAAGTTTTACATTACATTATTAATTGGGAAAAAAACAACCTTTTTCCCCTTTGAACACAATCATATCCCTTAGCCTATTCCAACAGGTTAGTCATAATATAATTGGTCACATCATGGGAAAAAAACATAATAAAGGGGTGAGCTCAGATGCTCAGTAAGGGTAAATAATTTAGCAGAAGCTATAAACATTTATGGTAAGATGTGTGATAAAAACAATAGCCATTTTAAGCATAAAATTGAACATATTAGGTAAAAAATAAATAAAACAATATCATTAAAACATGAACATGGATATTCAACTTGTCAAATAATAACATTTAATAACTAATTTTATAATTAGGGAATTCATAATGTCAAACATCATAACCACGTAGTCAAGGCCACGTTCCAAGACTACACATAAAAAAATTTAAGGCCTTGTGCCAAGACACTAATTTGTCTAATGAGACCTACCGATGCATCGAGGGGCTATAGCAGGTCATTCCCATCACTTATTAAGCCCAATGCATTCCTCATATAAAAATCGTGAAACATAACATAAACATTCTTACTAAAACTAGTAAAAAAAATTCAATACCATTACCATATACCATGAATGGTATAAAAATAGCACATGCACAACCAATAATATCATAACTCAATCAACCCTATATGGAATATTTTATTATAGTAAATCAAACTCAATCATGAATAATATCCAATAATGGATGTTGACATAGTTGAAAATAATCAACAAAACTCTTTGATAAAAATACCCCTTTTATGAAATCATTTAAAATTCCCAAAATTTTTAAAGGAATTCACTTAAAATTTATTTTTGATTGAAAGTGTCCCATACCACTTTGAATCTTTTTTAAAAAATTAACACTTTAAAAAAATTATCCATGTAAATAAATCCTTTAAATCATTTTGAAAACATGGACATTAATTAAAATTATTTAGAACAATAAATCTTATAAAACATTTCAGATGATGATATATTTAAAGTGTCCCTTACATAAAACCATAAAATATTCCTTTTTAAAACATTTTAATGAAACATGGAAATAGATAACAAATATGTCCCATTAGATAATTTTAGATACAAAATCTCAGATAAATATGATATTGATGATATAACTCATACCATGTACTTTCCTTTGGTCGAGGGTATGTTAAGACTCTTGTATAATTACCATAATATGTTATTAAATTATACCAGATCCATATTAATATTTATTATCAAATTTATGATTTAATTATGACTATATACTACCCATTTAAGAATAATTTATATGATATTGTAACTTTTCATGTGATAATCGCTTTCTTTATCGTACATGTTTTAACATGTTATTCTTGATCATGTCACTTATATCATGATTTAAATACTTCAATAATATAAAACATGATTTATATATCATATCTATTGAGAATATAAATTTTATAACAGAGATATATATAAAATGGAAACACCGTTCATGGAGATGGTAGTCCGTACATATGCATGAAGGTTGTTTCGGTTTCCTTATCGTATAGTATGGATGTTACTAAACGAAATATATTTATCTACATAATTGTATATATTTCTAGTATCAATATTGATTCATATATCTAATACATAATCAATATATATACTATTATAAAAATCATGAATGGTGATCGTTAAAGCTAATCTCATCATCTCGTGGAGACGGTAAGCCATTCGTACGCACGAGAAACAATATCATACTATCGATGGTAAAACAGTGTTTAATTGAATATTATATTTTATATAAAGAATCATTTCATTGTTATATTCATTATTAAAATTAATTATTCTCATTATTATACCATCCTAATAATGTAGTGTTTAATAACAAACTACAACACGACGTGGAGACGGTAAGTCGTATGTACGCACATATGGTGATTTTTTCAATCATAATATGGATATAATAAGGAATATGGTTTTACCATATTTCTAATAACATATAAGTATGTATAATTTACTGGATTTATTGTTTTATTATGGAATCAAAAAAGAAATATGAATTGGAAGAAGAAATGAACTTTGAAAGAGGTGATGAAGTAATTTCCTCTTCTTTAAGTTCTTACATTTTACTTGAACAAAAGGGCCCTTTAGGTTGCTTTTTTGATCAAATTAAGGACACTAGGATAAATTGAGGTTCTTTGGGAGGATGTTAGAGTAGGGTTTGGCCGATACCAATGGATTTGGAGGTGATATGTTAAATGAAAGGAAAATTCCCTTTTAAACGAAAAATGAGGGTCACTTTAGGAAATTCTTGAAATATTATTTTATTATAAAATCATAATCAGTTTTAATAGATAATATGGGTAGGGTTCTAAAACCTCTCAAAAAATAGCTTTTACATAAGTTTAGTCCACTATATTATCCTTATCCTTTATATTAAACTTTTAGTTGAACAGTTTAACTTTTACCATGTCTTCTTTTATTATTATAATACATGGTTAATAAAATTACATTAAAATTCCAAGAGAACATCAAGTGGTTCATTAATGACATATATATAATTATATAATTCCTTTTTATAAAACATATATTTTGGGGACTTTTATATAATTTAATAAAATATTATTTTCTTTAAAAACACATTTATGTCAATTTGGACACAATTTGGTGTTTGGTTTTTGTAAAAGTCATAAAAACATGATTATTTTGATAAAAATTCATTAAATCAACCCTAAAATGTCATATTAATCTAAAAAATTCTCATAATGAATCAAAAGTCACAATATAAATTTATTTTAATATTTAAAAAATCAATTATTTTAATATTTCAATAATAATGTAATTACTACATCATAATTGTGTCATAAATAAATTTAATTATATAATGTCTAAAAATTAAAAATAAAATACTAGGATGTTTGAAATTTATTTATATTAAAAATTAATATTTATAGTCTAATTTATATTATGTATAACATTATATTAAGAACGGTTTAGTTATTAAAATTTTAATTTAACACTTTTAACTCTTCTTTAAATAAAATATAATAAATGACATAATCTAATACATATGGATCAAAAAGAATAATATTTTTTTTTCTAAGGTTGATTTTGGTCAAAATAAAATTTTCCAATAGAATTAGGACATGTGTTAGGGTAATTATAATATCATTTATACCTTTAATTAACCTATTTACTTTAAACTATGTTAAATAAAGTTCAAAAGTTATTATTCACCAAAAAATTATTTTCATCCTATTGAACCACATTTTACATAATGATTTCGACTGTGTCTCTTGGGTATATGAAATTAAATTTAAAAATTTGGTAAAATTATTTTTTATGAAAATTTGAATATGTTCCTAAAAGTTTGGTAAAAGATGATAAAAAAGTCCAATAAAATTTTATATGTGTAATCTTATTATAAAATGACACCAATGAATTACATTGGAATAATATATGTATTATGTATCTATTTTGTTTATAAGATAATTTTTTTATTAAAATAATTAATAAAATTAAAAAAGCAGTATTTATCTATAACGCAATGTTTTCCACTATTCTTCAAGAATTTAATGTTTTCAGAAAAATAGAGAAAATCCACCTAAAGTTAATTTTTATTTTCCAAATTAAAAAATGATATAAATATTTCCAAATTCAAGACATATAAGATTAATTTATTAATTTAAAATTAATTATATTTGTAAAAACCATAAAAGAGGATTCTATGAAATAAAAACTATCCTAAGATTGACATGTGTTTATACCCAATTTAATTGTGAAATTAAATAAAATGACCTAAATTATATTAAATGATAAAAAAATCTAAATATTTTTTAAAACCACTCAAATGCATAATTTAACACTAAAAATTATTTCAATTAAAAAAATCTTTTTCAATTAAAAATTAGTTTTCTTAACTCTTCAGTAAAATATGAAAGTTGTCAAAAAAGTACCAAAAATTCATCAAGCGTAAATTTTTTTGTCCCACTTATGAAGAATAATTTAATTTCCTTAAATTGAATTTATAAAAGATTCAAATAATTAATTTGAAAAGGGTTCTCCATTAAAAGGATGAAAACTACATTTTTTGAAAGATACTTCTTTTTTTCTAAAAAAATTGAATTTGTCCTTATATTATGTCAAATAAACACAAAATATGAATGTTAAAATTATATAGGATATATATATAATTAAAAATGTGGTTAATACAATTCATAACCACTTTTTGAAGCAGCTATTTTGATAGCTCGTGATGCACTTGAACTCGGTGTTGTGTGTAGAGAAAGATATTGAATTGATTTAAAGATATATCGTACAATAAATTATTGGGGAATTATATTCTCTCCCCAATCAATAAATTGTATCTTCACAATTTGAAATTTCTCATTGATAATAAATGGTTGAAAATAGAAAATACCTTTGTGGAAACCCCACAACAGAAATAAGGATAATAAAATTTAGTCTTAATAAGAGGGAATGGAAAATGAAAAAGTCACCACCAAATTTGGATTTCAAATAGGGGAACATTAGTGGAAATTAGAGACACATAATTGACGGAAAAATATTAATATTTATAGGAAGTGATTGATGTTGTCAATCACAACCTAGAGAACAATAAATGAAAAATTGAGGGCCATAAAGCCAAAAAAA
Organism: Viscum album; assembly: GCA_963277665.1. NCBI lineage: Eukaryota > Viridiplantae > Streptophyta > Magnoliopsida > Santalales > Viscaceae > Viscum > Viscum album. The sequence goes on along the minus strand of OY728161.1, from coordinate 690,940,704 downwards.
TATGATGATTTAAAATATCATTTCTTCAGCAAAAAATAAGGTTTTAAGATAACATATTTTTTGTTTTACATTATTTTCCATAATTATTAAGAATTAATTTCACTGTAGAATAATAAAAAAATAATTCCTTCCATGTAGAGTTTTATCCTTTAAATAATTTCTACCACACACTCATATTCCACTCTAAATATAATAGACCTAAAAAATATTCTAGTTAACATAATAATATAGGGTTTAAAAAATGAATTTATAATTCATCATTCATACCATTTATAAAAACTATATTATAAAAACCGTGGAATTATGTAGGCTAGTGGTATGTGATGCAACCATGTCTCCCTTCAGTTGCATGTTCAGGTCTCGCGGCCTTACCAGATGTGATGGGTTGTCTCCTGAACTCCAGGTTATCCTTTTTAGAACCATCCAAAAAAAATATTCTGAATAGTTTTAACTTTAAATAATAGTATCCAATGTCGAACATAATCCATCCCAACCTTTGGACTTATCCAAAATATTTGTGTCCAAATTCACAGTCCAAAAATTTTTATGGAAGGTTATCAAAACATAATGAAGATCACTTTTATCACATTACAACAGTTGAATACCATCATAATTTAGTATATTAAGACATAGTAACAACATGAATTTCCACAAAAACTATTTGAATATGTATGTGCTTATTTATTCCTTCTTTAAAACATAGAATACTCAATATTCACCTTAAATACAAAAATGTTGTAATCTCTAACAATGACAGAATAAAAAACCATTACTTAGTTCCAAAGAAGTCAATAATATCCAAAACAATTTATCCAACTCAATTATTACTTAATCCAAAATCACTACTTAAGTATCATGACCATATTATGGTTTATAGTTATCTCAACCGTATATTTTCCAAAAAAACATTAACCAACTCTTGAGTGACTTTTATTGGTACCACACAATCTCAAATCCTTAATTAAATAGTACTGCAGTACAATAATTATATACTCTATAATTCATTTAACTTTTAAATTATTAATACAATACTCAAATTACACAATTCAATAATAAAAATATAAGAACAATAATTATTCCACTTCGTCTGAAGTAGTGCCATAACTTGATTATTATCCAATAGAATCATTTGGGGTATATTCTAATGATTGGGACATTTATTCATGTAGTTTCCCAACAATTTTCGGATGAACAATTTTACATTTGAATCCACTTTCTTACCCTTGAAATCAAGAACTGGGTGTCATTTTTCTCCACATTTATAAAAGAATCTCATTCCATTAAAGCACTTCCCAGGGTGATTCTTTCCACAGTAATCACATGTGGGAAAATCCTTCGTTTCCCTTCTTCCCTTTATCCATATTTCTCACTATCATCCTCTTATTCTCTAGCTTCCCATCAAAGCTATAAAACCCAGATAATTCTTTACAAATTTTATTAAAATCGGATATTATTTCATCATATAATGTTAATACATGGGAGACTATTTCCCTTCAAAAATTTTGATTAAGAAAGTAAAAGATATGACACTTTATACTAGATACATAAATATGTTTTACATTACATTATGGAATGAAAAATAACCAACATTTTTCCCCTTTGAACTCAACCATATCCTTTAGCCAATTACTCTTGGTTAATCGTAATATACTTTTTCATATACTGGGAAAAACATTAGAAAGGGGTCAGATCAGTTACTCAGTAAGGGTATATAATTTATTGGAAGCTATAAACTTTTAAGGTAAGATGTGTTATAAAAACAACATCCTTTTTAAAAATAAACACGAACATAATATGGAAACCAATCAAAAATTACCATTAAAACATGCACCTAGATATTATACTAGTCCAATAATATAATGTAATAACTAATTTAATAATGAGGGAATACATAATTTTGAACATCATAACCACATAGTCAAGGACTCATTCCAATACTACAAATAAAAATTTATTCAAGGCCTAGTTCCAAGAAAATAATTTGTCTTAAGAGACCTAACAATGCATCGAGGGGATATAGAGGGCCCCGCCCGTCACATATTAAGTCAAATGAATTCCTCATATTAAAAGGTTGAAATATATCATAAACATTCATTCTAAAACAAGAATATGAAATGTCGATTATTTATCCACAAACCATGAATGGTATAGTAATAGAACATCAATAGTCAAACATATCATAACTCATTCAATATAATATGGAAGAGTGTATTATAGTAAATCAACCACATTCAAGAATAATATCCAATAAAGGATGTTGACATAGTTGAAACTAAAAAATAAAACTCATTGAGAGAAATTCCTCTTTTTATGAAATCAATTAAAAGTTGAAAAATTCATAGACGATGTCATTTAAAATATATTTTTTAATCAAAGTGTCCAATAATAATTTGAAATTTTTGAGATAAATTAACACTACAACAATAATGTATACCTAAATAAAATTTTAAAATCATTTTGAAAACATGAAAATTAATTAAAAATATTTAGAAAAATAAATCATTAAAAACATTTAAAATGACTATCTTGTTAAAGATTCCCTTCCATAAAACCTAATAATATTCATTTTGAAAAAATAATTAAATGTGGACATAGATGATAAATATTTCCCATTATATAGTTACTGATAAACAAACTCCAATAATAATGAGATTGAGGAAATAACCCTTATGTTGTGCCTTCCTTTGGTCAAGGGTATGTTTATCCTCCTGTATAATTACCATTGTGTTTTATTAAATTAAACTAAAACCCTTTTATATTTATGAATTTATAATACTGATTTAATTATAATTTCCAAGTCAATATAACATTTGGGGCAATAATCGTTTTTTTATCATACATGTTTTAACTTGTTATTCTTGATTGTGCCACATAGATAATGATTTACATACTTTCCGAATATAAAACATTATTTATATATCATATATATTCTGAATATAAATATTTATTAAACATAGATATATGAAATGGAAACACCATTCATGGAGAGGGTAGTCCGTATGTATGCATGAGCGTTGTTTCTATTTTCTAAACATATAGTATAGAAGTAAGTAAATGACATATATTCATCTACATAAAAATATATATTTTTCCCGTAGAAATATTATTTAATATATCTCATACTTAATCAATATATATACTTTTAAAAAAATTCTTGAATGGTGATTGTTGAAGGTGATTCTTATCGTGTCGTGGAGACAGTAAGCCGTACGTACGCACGAGCGGCAATATCATTATATAGATGGTAAAAAAGTGTTTAATTGGATGGTATATTATATATAACAAATAATAACCATGTTATATTTATTACTTATGTTAATTATACTCATTATTATACCCATACAAATATTTTAGTGTGGAATAACAAAATACACCACAAGGTTGCAACCGTAAGACGTACATACACACGTATAGTGAAATTTTCACTCATTGGAGGGACATAATAATGAATATGGTTTTAAAATAATTATAATAACATATAAATATTTTTAAGGTAATGGATTAATTATTTTATTATGTAAAAAACAAATTAAGGGTACGTGGAAGAAGAAAAAAACATTAAAAGAGATGATGAAATAATTACCTCTTCTTCAGGTACTTCCTTTTGATTTGAAAAAAAGAGCTCCATAGGATGGCATCTTGATCAATGTAAGGGAAATAGATTCAAGTGAGGTTAGTCGAGAGGATATTTGATAATGGGTTGGCCAAACTAAAATTCTTTGTAGGTTTTAGGGTAAGATAAGTGGATGTACCCTTTTATTAGAGAGGCGAGGAACACTTTAGGAAAAGTTTGAAATATTATTTTATAATGAAATAATTTTCGATTTATAATGGTTCAAAATTGATTTATTTTAAGAATAAAGTCGGTATAGGTCTAAAAACTCTCAAAAAATAGGATTTAGACAAGTTTAGGAAACCATATTAACATTATATTTTAGATTTAACGTTACGTTATATAGTTCATCATTTACCATGTTTTCTTATATTTTTATAATAAATTGTTAATAAACATAATACAAAATGCCATGTTAACCGCATGTGGTAAATTAATGACATATATATAATTATAAAATAAATTTTTATGATCCTTATATTTTTATGACTTTAATATAATTTAACAAAAAATTATTTGTTTTAAAAACTCATTTTTGTCAATTTTGACAATATTTTGTATTTTGTTATAGTGAAAGTCGTAACAATATGATTACTTCGCAAAAAACACATTTAATAAACCCTAACATGTCATATTAACAGAAAAAATTTTAGAATGAATCAAAAGTATCAATTTTATTTTATTTTAAAATTTATAATTTCAAATATTTTATTCTTTCATTAATAAGGTAATTACTTCATTATAATTGTATCTTAAATAAATTTAATTATTTAATGTATAAAAATTATAAATAAAATACTATGATGTAGGAAATAACAATATCATTCTAATTAATATTTATATTCAAACTTATCTTATGTATTACCATATATTAAAAATGGTTTAGTTATTAAAATTTGAATTTAACACTATTAACTCTTATTTAAATAAAATACAATAAATGTCCTAATGTAATCTGAGTGGATTAAAAAGAATCATATTATTTTTCATATGGTTGATTTTGGTCGAAATAAACTTATCAAATAGAATTAGGACCTGTTTTTTGATAATTATAATATCATTTTTCCTTAAATTTCCCTATTTACTTTTAACTGTGTTATAAAAATTTCAATGTTATTATTCACCAAATAATTAATTTCATCCTACTGAACCACATTTTAATTACTAATTTTGATCGTGTGTCTTTAATTTTTGAAATTAAATTTATATATGTGGTAAAATTACGTTTTATGCAAATTTGAAAATGTGTCTTGATGGTGTGTAAAAAATGATAAAAAAGTTCAATAAAAACGTTATATGGATAATCTTATTATAAAATGACTCCAATGAATTAAATTGAAAAAATATATGTATTATATAATAATTTTTACATTTTGATAAATTTCATTTTAATATAATTATTTAAATAAAAAAGTAGGTTTTTAATTATAACACAATGTTTTTCACTGTTCATCCAAAATTGAATGTTTTTAGAAAAATACTAAAAATTCACCCAAATAGAATTTTGACATTCAGAATTAAAAAATGATGTCCATTTTCCCAAATTAAAAACATAGAATTTGGAATAATTAAATTAAATTTAATTCCCATTTTCAAAACCAGAAAGTGGGTTTTTAAGGAAAAAAACTACCAAAAGATTGAGATGTGTTTATGTCCAATTTAAATGAGAAATTACTCAAAATGACCTAAATTATATTAAATGATAAAAATATAATCTCACTATGCTTTAAAACCACTCAAATTAATAATTTAACACTATAATCTATTTAAATAAAAGATGTGTTTTTCAATTAAAAGTTAGTATTTTTCACTATTCATCAAAATATTAAAGTTATCAGAAAAGTACCAAAAAAATTATCCAAACTAAATTTTTATGTCCCGCTTCTCAAGAAAAATTTAATTTCAATAAATTAAAAATATCAAAGTGTCAAATATAGGATTTAAAAATGGTTTTCTATTAAATGGTGGAAAATCTTTTTTTTAATACTTTTTTAATCTGAAGAATTGAATTTGTAATTATATTAGGTCTAATAAACACAAAAGATGATTCATAAAATTATATAGGATATACATATAATTTAAAATGTGGCTAATACTATTAATAATCTCTTTTTAAAGGGATATTTCGATATGGCATGATGCGGTCGAACTCGGTGTTGCGTGAAGTGTACACTTTTGAATTATTTTAAAGAGATAACATAATATGAAATCGTGGGGTGTTACGGTATTCTTACAATAAATTTTATGATTATACCAATGGATGGAAATTACTCGATGTACTATATGTCTAACATTGTCTATCTTCATTTTTCGGGGAAATAGTGAGAGAATCAACTATTCTATTACTATAATTGGGGAAGTGTAAGATTGGAATTGTATAGGTGATACATGATTGAATGATGTGGGCGGGGGGGGGGGGGGGTTGTTCAAAGTATTATTCTTATCATATGAGTATGACTATAGTGTTTAAATTGGGAGATCATCTATTCTTGATGGTATATCCTGGGCATGGGTTGTGGATGATTGGTCATGGGTGTATGATTGGTCCATGAGTTTTGGGGCCTTTCAATGTGTTATCATTTGTTGGATTTGTGTAATATAGGCTAACACTACCCCCATAAATGTGAATGATTCATGAATTCGTTTATGTATTATATTTTAATTGATATCTTCACGATTATTCTAACATTATTGATTATCATGTGATAGATGTTGATGATGGTATGACCTTTTATGAACAAACTTTTGAAATTCAACGCCATTAGGATAAGGATCTACACAAGTATTTCATTCCTTTAGTTCGTTTAATGGGGTGAAATGTTGTTTTGGAGGAGATCAAATGGAATAAAGTTCAACATATTATCAATTTTAATCCCATGTTTTTGGCGGGTGGATCTTCTTTGTTGAGATAATTTCTTGTTCCCTTCAATTGAGATGACTTATTTTACCTTATGTTATTTAGTATGTTCATTTATCTTCCCAAATTCATTTTTTGTTTATATAATTTCCCTAGTTTGAGAGGTATCTCCCATGAGAGTTTGTTTTGATGTTGGATAATGTTGTTTCTTAGTCATGATCCTTATTCAACTACTTGGTGGGTCATGTTATTGTTTTACAGATATCCTTGAGAGGTATCTCATGGGATAGATGTTTGGACCCAATACTCTTCATTTTATTTTTCCTAATTATCAAGGTTGATAACTTTTGGAAGGTATCTAATTTAAGGTCCAATAATTATAAAACACCTCTATTTTGTTTTCACTAACCCTAGAGTGTCTATAAAATTATTAGATCCATTTTCCTTGTTTGTTTTTGAATTTTCTGTTGGGTCACTTCATTGGCCTTATGGTCACTATGTTTTCCCTAGTTTCAGCTAGTTTTCTTATGAAATCAATCCATATTTTTTCCAATAGCTTGTCTATGAAATCAATCATCTACATCATATTTTTTATCTATATGGTCTTTTTATATGGTTAGTATTTATGTTTTGTCATCAGTTTGTGAATAATAATTATAGAGAGATTATAGAATGATATAAAAACCCCATTTTTAATGAAAATCAGTGAATTTAATGTAATCATAGATTAAATTTAGTGTTTGAAATTAGTATACATTAATGATAATTATATATTTTAATTAATTGATATTAGGGGATTTATATGACTCATGAAATGAATAATTAAATTTAAAAATAAGTAATTATGAATAAAAAGGAATGAATCATTAGGTGTTCATAAATAACCAATAGATTCATATATGTATCATGTAAATGAGAGTTAGTTCCCCCATATTTTCTCCATCATTATATTTAGTCTAGATGATCCAAATCCATTAATATTGTAGTATTTAAACCTTTCTAAAATCAATTGGGTCCTTCTGGTAATATTCCATACTATCTGATACCCCTTCACTCTGTTTTGGTGGATCGTGACTTGAACATTTTTCCAAATATGGGATCTAATTATTCTCTTTAGTTATTTTAAAAGTGTGAATTAGTCATTCTTTATTTTCTTTAGATTGAGATATGAGTTCAAATTTAATAAATATAATAGTATAAAAACTTCATAATGAATGATTATATTATAATTTGGAATATATAAATGAAGAAGATGATAATATTTTATACTATCAAATAAACGTCGTTGACAAATAAATAGGAAGTTATTATCACATGTTTGTGACTAAATTTTTTTTTAAAATTAACATATTTTTTATGATGAGCAATTCATTTTGAAAATTATATATGAAATTGAAAATTAATATAGCATTGTAGAACATTATATACAAATATAGAGTATGAAAAATTAAAAGAATAAAGACATTATCAGATGTTTTAGTATCTTTTGTTAATTAATTTCACTATAAGAAATATTTTATCATTTTAGATATTATAGTGTTTTAATATGATAATTATCATATTATGTAGATAATCAATATTTCAGAAATTGGTGACTAAATGTATAGTCATGATTTTATGAGCACAAATGTTTTTTTTGGAATTTTGATATTCCCTTTTAATATTTATTTTAAATTGTTCAATACTATTAGTATAATTTATTTTGGTCATTTATTATCATGGTTTCAAATCTTAAAATAGATTAACAACATAAATTAATTAATATTAATTTACTAGTGGAACATGTTTATAAATTATCTACCGATCATATTTGAGATTATTGACCTATAGAAATAATTCTAGAAGATTGTTTTTGTAAAATCCTCTCTTTTAATAGAATCATTATAAAGTATTATTAATTTTTAAACCTATTAATAATAAATTGGACAATTATTATTTGAAATTAAAATGGTTTTTTAGAAAAGGTATGAAATTTTGGGCTAACAGAGATCTTCATTTTTTACACCATAAAATTACTTGGTTTTATGTAATTAGTTTCCCCAAGAAATTATATTATAAAATTTCATTAATATTTTTTTATATTGTTTATAACATTAGAGCTCTGATTTACTTTTTTATATTGTGATCCTGGACGGTTGGGAACAATTATGGGCTATTGGTTGAGATCCTAGTGCTACAGTGTTGGTTTATAACAGTGATGTTGAAAAAAATTATTCATTATACAGTGGTGTGAGGATAACATTGGTGTGGCCATGATGAGTTTCTATTAGGGATTTATTTTTTACATATATTCATACATAATTATTTTATATGGGAAGATGACCAAATATTATATGATTGGTTCCCAATTTCTTAAAATAGTTTTACATTATGCATGAAAAGGGAATCTCTAATGTGGTACTAAGGATGAGTCCTAGAGTACCAAAAATTTATTACATGATAAATGAATTTAAAATTTAGTTGGGATGTTTCATGGTAATATATTTGGAGGATGAAATAATTGATAATATAAATAAGTTTAAGAGATAATATCTTAAAGAAAAATGGGTTCAGGGATTAAAGTGTTAATCCTGGAATTGAATATAAAATAATATTTATTACAGGATGATTAATTAATTAACATGTAAATTTCATACATGTATGATTTTTTATATATATTCCACAGTGGAAGATTTTGGGTTTCATTTGTGATTAAAAATATAGGTGACTGATAGCTCGTATGGCATCGTTATTTCCTATGGGGATTCACAAATGTAATAATTTATTAAAGCTCACGTGCCTAACTAAATTTTTTTACCAAGAAAGCCCATGTTTCGAACCCAATGGTAAAATCTGTATGTTCTAAATTAATTAGCTATATATAAATATAAAATTATTGTTTTCATTTAAGGAATTAAACAAATAAAATTAAATATTGGTTTTCGATATCAAGAGATAAGAATTATATATTCCCTGATATTCCATTTTGTGTGTTATGGATTCAATTGATAAAGATTTATTAAGGTTTTGGTGTAATAATTTTTCCATCATGGATCTTTATTCTAGGTATCCTTCCCTAATCATGTGATTGTACCATTGGAATTCTCATCTACTAGTTTCAATCAAAGAGATAAGCACACCCAAACCATGTTTAAATATAACTATCCTAGATTGCATAATGGTTATAAACAGAAAAGGAAAATTAATTGATTCAATGAAATAAAAATCCTCGTAACGAAAAAATTTTCATGTAATATAAAAATAAAATGGATTGGAATTGATATATAGTGTTTTAGAAATCAAAAACCAATAATAATAAATAGAAAACAATCCCTACCATCACATCCACCTATAATCACATCACTCGACACAAAGAAAACTACGTTCTCATGATAGGAATGATGAGAAAGAGTATTTTGGATACCTAATAAAGAATAGAGGTGGAAAAAAAGATGAAGATGATCTCCATGGGGCCACTCTGATCTCTATAGTAATTTATCGGGACTCCTCTCAGTCCTTCCACAATCGATGATTGTTTACATAGTGCATCCAAGGGACTGTATTTTTTAAGAAATCCACAAGCCCCCATTTTTGTATCTTTTATTTTCTATTTTATGATAGCACCATGATGTGTTATGCACATTAACATCATGAAATCTTTTAATTCTCAAGTGTGGTGAATTTTAGCCTAACTCATTTAAAACATATCCCGAAAAAACCCATGCCGTGAGATTGTGATACACAATGTGGAATTGTCTTTCACAATGTGTAATCTTCATGAAATGAGATGGAAGAGGAATTTATCTTATAAATATCCCATCATTTAATGTATTTATATTATTTTTAAACTACATCTATAATTTTCAAAAACTCCAATGATTTCTCAAAATTTTGGGGACGTCCCTTTTAGCTCCATTATTTTCCTCTTTAATTTTTTTTAACAAATATTTTGTTCCATCCATAAAAATCAAAATAAGTTAAATCATTCACAATTTTTAAATATTAATAAATTCAATAAACAGATCCATACATTAAATTAACGTAAAATATATAAGTGAAATAAAACTATCAATGAGTCTAAGGATGAGTATTTATCCTCAGTGGGAATTGTTGGAATAAGTTGGAATGGAGTTGCTTTTTGAAGTTGGAATAAGATTTTAACAAAATTAATTTCATTAATTTTCAAAGAAATGAAACCATTTCACTGTGTATGTTCGTTTTATTGGGAAGAATGTATGAAAGGTTGGATCATGTACGTAATATTGGATGGACAATGATTAAGAAAACCTGATGAGTTGTGGAGAGGTTTTCTGTGAGTAATGGTTCATCAGATTCACCTTGCATCTGAAATCCTTGTTTTTTTCTCATAATATGAAATTGTATCATATTCTAGGATTCTATATACCTAAATTATATAATTCTTTTCTGATCATTGAATTATTATATATTCTATGTTTTATAGAAACTTGATATGAAATCCTTACAAAGGAAATGGGGAGAAAAGTGCGACCAATAGGGTTTGGGGATTGAATAGAAAGAATGAATATGATGAAAGGACTAAAAGGAATAGACATTTTCTAGTGTGATTCAGATGATGATATGCCTATTTTTTTGTTATAAAACTCATGATTAAGTCATGATTACAAATGAAATCTTTTTTAATAAGAATGTCAATGTTTTTCTTATCTCAGTTCATTGGAGTGAGATTACAAATGCATAATTATTTAAAGGACAAAATTAATTGTTTGAAATGTGAGAAAAAAAATATATTTTTTTCTTCAGTTATTCCAATATTCCATAAGATACAAATCACAAGATAATGAATTTGTTGATTGGTTTTAGTTTGTGTATATATGTCAGGATGATATGTGACTGAGTATGATATAATCTATAATACCAAATTTAGGATTGAAATAAGAATGAGATTCTTAGATACAAGAGGGGGGGGGGGGTAAATTGTAACTTTTAAAAATTACATTAATAAATTTATAGGATGGTTATGTTTAACATAGTTAAATAGGATAATTCACAAGTCCTCTATGAGATCTACTAGCTTGCTAGATTCTGGAAAAGTGATTCTGATAATGGAACTTTACTAAAGTTACAAAGATTAATATTCGACCTTAACGTGTATAGAATCTAACTATATAAGAGAACAAGGGAGAAGAAGTATAAGGAGTTATACTTTCCTCAACAATACAAAATGCAGTGGAAAAACTTGTAACAATAACAAGTAAAAATTAATAAGTCTTTTAACCTAAAGATAAGGGTATCCGACAACCTTGGATAAAGGTCCCTTGATTTATACATTCACGAAAGTCTTTCTTACCCACACCAGGGTAAGCCCTTGATTCAAAGATCAGAGTATGTCTTCTATTCTCGCAAGCCCTAAACTATCAGGTAGTCGTCACCTCTGTCTTCTTCAGTAAGGAATCCCTCAAACTTCAAGGTGTTGGAACCTCTGTCTTCCTATCCCCGGAAGCCCTCGATTGTACAAAGAAACAATCAGAGTCGCACAAAGATAATATGCACAAGGAAAATTTTGAACAAGCTATTCACACATTCTGCACGAAGCTTGGGAGTTGATAAGATCCTCTCTCTCTAGAAATTACTTCAACATCATGTAGACACAGATGTCAATGTTCAGTGTTTAAGTTGTGATATCTTTTCAAATGAGATCCAATTTATAGGATCAGCTCCAACGGTCGGCTCCCTCCTCCAACGGTCATATTCTTCCTTGAATTTCAGAGGGACTTGTACACATGTCACTCAAAAAATGTTTATTCAATAAATGAAAGCACGCCATCATTTTGTAATAGAACAATTGTAAGCATAACTAAAATGTATATTCAGATTAGAGAAAATGAATGTTCAGAATGTAAGTAAATGAAAGTTCAGAGTATAATGAAAAAATTTATTCAGAGTCTATAATACAAGGATATTCAGATTCTGTTTTTATATAGATTTTTTAATGAGAATTATTCACTAGAATTATTAATGAGAATTCTGCACTATAATTCATAATAACAATTCTGCACTAGAATTTTTAATGATAATTCTGCACTAGAATTCTTAATGAGAATTATTCTCTAGAATTCATAATGAGAAATCTGCACTAGAATTTATAATGAGAACTCTGTACTAGAATTCGTAATGTGAATTCTTCACTAGAATTGGTAATGAGAATTATGCACTAGAAATCGTAATGATAATTCTTCCTTAAAATTTGTAATGAGAATTCTACACTAGAATTGGTAATGAGAATTCTGCACTAGAATTCGTAATGAGAAATCTTCACTAGAATTCGTAATAAGAATTATGCACTAGAATTCATAATGAGAATTCTTCTCTTGAATTCATAATGATAATTCGGATCTAGAATTCTTAATGTGAAATCTGCACTAGAATTTATAATGAGAATTCTTCTATAGAATTCGTAATGAGAATTCTGCACTAGAATTTGTAATTAGAATTCTAGATCAAAAATCATAATTCTTCATATCTATGTTTTATGTGACTCCAAGGTTTTACAAATGAGACCAAATTTTATACTTAGTAAAAATAATGGATAATGAACAAACATGGTAGGGATAAATTTCCTTTGGGAAGGAAATATTCCTTATGGAAGTAAAACAAGGGTAAAATGAGTTTTTCCTTAAGATAAGGTGTTTGTAATTTTCCAAACAAGAGGCATGATCAAGTATTAAGTAAACCTTGATGACTTATCAGTCTCCCCCATATATGAAGGAATATAAAAGTCATAAGGAAATCATTATTGACTCAAAAATTTCCCCCTTTTTGGAAAGCACAAACATCCTTATCAAAAAGAATGTAAGGACTTAGAAAATGATTTATAAACTATGAAATTAAAACTTATCTCCCTTTGTTTATGGACAATGGTGAATACGACTAACTCCCCCTTAGTCATTGGAACTCTATGGATCATATTCTAGATTTATGGATTGAGGAAATATTCGTAATGAGAACTCCCCCTTAAATAAACCCCCCCTTACTTAGGGATAGTTCTTCTTTACTCTTTTGAGTTCTTTTTCTTTGTCCCCCTTTGTAATTTTCAAAAATAATTTGAGGGAATGGAAAAACAATAAAGTATCTGAAACATTAGTAAACAACACAAGCAACCAGAGTTTTCATTAAGGATGAAAGGATTTTTACAAGTAAAGACATTACAACAAAAGATCGGATTGGTATATTTGTCTTCTTTTTTCAATGGGTATTAGCTTCTTCAGAAGTATTTTTAGCTTATTTAACTCTTTTTGGTCCACCTCAGCTTGCTTTTATAAGGCTTTAATCCTGTAATCTTGAGCCTTTAGATCCTTATACTGAGACTTAAGAACTTCATCCTGCTTTACAAGCTTCTCTTCGATCTCAATCCAAAGATCTCTTTCCATTTTCTAGATTTGAGCAACAGGGTTAAGCTTCCCATTCAGATGCTTAACCTGTTGATTCCGAGAATTTTTCTCAAGGGTTATATTTTCCTGGAGATTCTTCATCTTGTTATCCTTGGTATCAAAAGCTTATTTTACATCATTCTGAAATTGATCAATCTCTGCCTAATCATCATCGATTTTCAATTAATATAGTGCCATTTTGTTGCAAGATTTTATGTGGACCTCATAATTGATAAGAAAATTTTTATGATCTTCCTCAATCTTAACACATTTATCCATCACAATGGATACATATTCTTACTTCTGATTCATGTTGTGATGAAGCATCTAGCATCTGGAGTCTATTGTAGGAAAGATAGGAATTGTATCCACCAACTTTTCCAGGGACTCAATAACAAAATAATGTCCCAATGAAGATGATTCCAAATATTACACTTCTCTAGGAGATTTTTCTTCTTCTATTTCCACCAATTTCCTCTTAGAAGAACCTATGAATTAATTCTTCCATATGATATTTTTCATTGGGGTGTCATTAAGAACTTTCTTACCCTTGATGATTTTCGGAACTACCTCTTAGTAAGGGGAAACTTGTTCACTCTCGGATAGTTGTAAAATCTTGTCTTCATCAGTTTTCTCCGTTTATACTCCTTCCTCAATGATGTTATTTTCATAGCTTTCTTCCTCAGATAATTCATTTACTTCCACTTCTTCCTTGTATTCATCGTTCTTTCCATCTTTCCCTTCTTCCTTTCCATGAGTGACAATCTTTGAGGACTCGGCCTCAGAAGTTCAGAGTGGTAATTTTTCTGATGGATTTTCTTTATCATGATACTCTTCAACTTGATTAATCAGATCATATAAATCGCCAATTTCTTATTCTACTTATTTTTATTCTTCTACTTCCTCTTCTTCTTCTACTCTTTCAACAACTTCTTTCTCTTTAGATTTTTCTGGAGTGGAAAAAATTATTCCCCAACGTCTCAAGTAATGTCTCAACAAGGAATGTTTTCAGAAATGGAATATTTTCGGAAGCTACTTTTTTGGATTTCAAAATAGATTGTACAACTTCAGCCTCAGACATTTTATTCTTCATATTCTTCTCCTTTGCATGCCTCTCAATCACTTCAGCAGCTGTTCATCTTAAGGCCTTAGCCTTAGCAGGGTCCAAGCCGAACTGTGGTTCCCCTCCATTCTTCTTTTACTTATCTTATCTCCATTTTTCAACCACCGCATCTGGATACGTTTTCAGTTTCTCTGGTTTGGGAGGTGTATATTGGACCTACTTAGCTTTATGGGTTTTATCTTCATCTTACACTTCTTTCAGTTTCATTTTATTGCTAACCTTCTTGGATGGCTCAACTTTTATTATCTTTTCTAGATTTCCTTCTGCCTCCTCCTCTAGAAGATCATAGATCTCTCCTGACTGTTTTGACAAACCAACTTTCATTCTCTTCAGAGTTTCATCACTGATTGGAAAAACCTTACATTTTCTCATCTTGGATCTACATGGATTCTTGAATGATTCAAGAGTCCGAACAATCAACTTTGAAACCAAAGTCGGATACATGATGATCTTGGTTCTTGAATTTCCATTCTAGATGTTCTGAATCGTAATGAGGTTATGTCTCATTATATTCACCTTCATTATATTTACCAAAAAATCTAGGATATACATATCACTCTTCGTCAGGGTGTCCCTGTCACCCTTCCTTGGAACAATGAAGCCTTGTACCCAGATTTGTAGAATTATATTATTTGTTGAAAGATGGGAAATCTTCTTTGTAGTCTTGATATCAGAAAGACCAAGGTACTCCATAGTCTTTGCCTTAACAAATCTACCCTGAACCTCTGGATGTTTGTGTGAGCAAAAGTCAGCTTCTCGTTCGTATTCTAGCCCCAAAAAGCTTGCAGCCTTGGTGTAAGAATGTTTATAAGTCTTCATATAACTTTTATAGGAATATTTTTATCTACCCACTTCCTCAAAGAAGAAAACTGATTCATAGAATTCGATGAGAAGATCCAGATAGACTAAATCTTGGGCTGTTGTCTTAGAAATAGCTATACTTTCCCAACCATTTAGCCTGATATTATTTTAAATAAGGGATCCATACTTATTGAAGAAATTTGGGTGTACCAACCTCTCCCAATAAATCTACCACTCCAGAATTGGATTGACTGAAGACATACCCTGAGAAGGTGCTTCTATAGACATTCGTACTCAAGGAACTCTGAGAGATTCGTAACTGGCTTAAGAACTAAGGCAGAGCTTTGAGACATGAGATCTTGGAAAACTGATGTGGGACACCATTGGGGGTCCCCTTTATATAGGCGATGGTGGTGACCTTTCATCTTCCAAAACCAATATAACGGTTGAAAAACTCTCTGATGTTATATGAAGGTTGAAAACATGCCCGTAAGGAAATATTGAATCCGATATTTTGAGGTTTTAAGAAAAACATTCAGAATTAAAGAAACATGAATCAGAGAAATTTTAAAAACAAAGGAAACTACCAGTAAGTAAAAGTGACTATGAAAACATAAGTACGGAAATCATACATTTCGGATTGGCAATGAAGTTTATTCATAATAGGTGATATTCTTCTTGAAAAAAATTTGACTATGAAAAACTCACTATGAAAAACTTACTACGAAAAACATACTAAAAAATATACTACTAAAAACATAAAAAGTTTTATTGTAATGAGTTTGAGAAAAAAATACATGATTAAGAAAATATTCATAATGAAAATTTTGAATACAAAAAAGTTCATTTTGAGAATTTCAGTATGAAAAATTTTCATTACAGAAATTTTAGTTCTGAAATTTTTCATTTTGAAAAATTCAAGGTTTGAGGAGTTCCATTTCAAAAATTTCCATTACAAAAATATCCATTATGACTCTGAAATTGAGGTAGACCATAATATACCAATTCTTTTTTCTTGATGGTGATGATGTCTATGATCCAACATGGGTATTTCATTTTTCTGAAAAATGTGTATTTAATCAATTTTTGACTTTCACCTCTATATTGGGGGCATGAGAAGGGTGCATCCCCTTGGCTTCTAGCTTTAAGAATCACTTCTCATTTGGTAATCTGAGATGATACATAGACACATTTAGATTCTATTCACTAATTTCTGTATAGTTCAATGTGAACACATACTGACGTTTATTTAAAAATATGATGAAAATATCATTCCCTTTAAGCGGAATTATGGAAATAATAAATGAATGCCACAAGTCTTCTTTTGATCCGAGATTTAATTGCCTAATCTCGTCAAAGGTGGGGGAGATTCCTTCCTTGAATATAAGTGGGGAATTCCTATGGTCATCCTCTTATTCTTCCATCTCTAAGTCTGTAGAGACACTCTAAGGTGAAGTTTTAAATCTAGTGGATTTTCAATCACTATCAAAGAAAGGGAGGATATAAGAGAAGTTATCATGCCCTACTACCTGGGTCATTATAGAGATATATCAGAGCTGATTTTCTTTTACAGCATCGCTACAGAAAGATGGGGTTTTGATATATGGGACTTGGTCAATCACAATAATGATATTTATGGTGATCACATAGTTACTGTAAATCATACTCTATGGACATTAAGGGGGTTTTCCCATTCCTTTGGTAGCTAAAACCTATATATCATCATACACCATTGTTTTTTCATCTCCTATTTTAGAGAAACTTGCTTCAGCATATGTGGCTTCACTACTCCAAAAGTGGAACAGTCACCCTGTAGTATGATGAAATTTCCATCGATGGGGTATTTCAGACATTGATTGAATGTTGAAGGTACCACCAACAATCTATGGATATGGGGCCATCCATGAAGAAAATTGAATTATTTTTCCTATTGGATAACCATAAAATTAGCATCATATGTGAGATCTCTAAACCGAGCTTTGATTTTTATATTCATGAGAAGTATTTTCTCATTCCAATCATACACTTGAATAGATTGATTTATGGGAGAAAAACCATGTTTTCTATATCTGTAACATGGGAGGGTTCGAATTAGGATGAGATTGGTTCTCAATCCATTTTCAATAGAAGCCTTTTAGATTCCAACAATATCAAGTCATCCCAAAACATATAAGGGTATGACATGCCACTGAATTAACTCTTTCCGATCATGATCTGTCAATGAGATGGAGAGGTGGAGTTTCAATGACATGGTCTTGATTTGAAATATCATGGCAGAAACCACTCCTATCTCAAATTAATGTGAGATACATATTGATTTAAAGAGTGACTCTGTGAGTTCCTTTTAATGATAGAGCACATCGAGGATTGATTGTTTGGCTGGGAAAGCAATTAGCTAATTAAAAATTTCATACTATTATTCCAGATGTGGGCGAATCCTAGGATGGGGTTCCTATTAGAAATGTTGCTTAATAATTGTGGAATTTTTGTTAGAAGGTCATGTTTCTTGTGCGTAATCCATATGAGTATATGTTGCCAATCAGGCGAGTCATTCAGACCTTCACCATTTACTTTTTTTATCAAGAAATTATACACTTGATAGACGGTCATGATAGATTACTAGGTGTGGATGACCTCTAGAGGGGTTTCAGACACCTCCATATATTTACTACTCCCACTGGACTGCCTAACTACAAGTATTAACGACATATATGTCCTCTGTGGGGACATGTCCAAATATTGGTTCTGACCACACCCATGTAGACCCATAAATCCTCATTTCCTATGCATGCGGCCTCTTGTACCCCAGTTTTGTGTGGGGAACTCATACTCTATGGAATATTCAACATCAGAGAATGTTTCTTAAAATCGTATCATGTTGATAAAAATAAAGACGAGATCTTCATAAAATGATTATTCTTAGTTGTGGGGTGGTGTCCGTGCTTCAAATGTTGTATGGATGAAATCTCCAAGAGTTAGAGCATGAATTGGAGAAGATTATTACTCATCCTATTATATTTCCACATACTTATAATGGTTGCGTCCACCTTTGGGTAGTATATCTAATGTTACCTACCTAGGTGGAAGAGATATTTTAGTTCTATATAGCTATGTTATCTGAGTGAAATGAGATCAATCAACTGTTTTTTGGGTCATCCAGTTGATGAAAATCCATTCCAACATAGTGAAAGCATTCTTCCAATCACCCTCTCCTTTTGACTTGGAAATAGTTAGGCATTCCAATTTCTCTAAAGATTTATCTAACACAACCTATCAAGAATCCACCATTATAACACCCCAATCTTCCACGGTACGCTTCCCTTTGAATAATACAGTAGCGTGTGTTGTACGCAATTTCGAGTTCTAACACACACCACAACCAATCAAACTAGCCGTTATGAATATTAATACCCACTTTTTGAAATTTTATAAATTTAAACTCTCAAAATTGACTTAATTTTGTGATTCAAAATATCGAAATTAGCATAGGGTAAAATTTTGGAACATTTTGGATAACATTTATATTTTGATGAACAGTGAAAATTACAAAATTTTAATTAAAAACAACATTTTTAATTGATATAATTTATAGTGATAAATTATGAATTTGAGTGGTTTTAAAGAATATTTAGAATTCATTTTTACCATTTAATAAAATGTTGTTCATTTGACATAATTTCACAATCAAACCGGACATGAACAAGTGTCAATCTTTTGATAGTTATAATCTCTTAAAAACACGCTTTTTGTTTTAACAACGGGAATTAATTTTAAATTAATTTCTGCCACTTCTATGTTTTGAATTTGAAAAAAATGGATTCCATATTTTGAATCAGGATGTCCAAATTGTGTAAATAGTAAACTTTTATTTTTTGACATTTTGAATAATTACTTCGGTAAATATTTTATTTACCATGGTTAAAGGGTAAATCCGGTAAATAAGGGTAACAAATAATATTATAATAATAATAAATTAGCCTAAAATGTGTCCTAACCTTATTGGTTGATACATTTCTGACCATGGGCATCTTTGGGTCTATTTTGGGACCCCATGGAGCCACTTGCTAGTGATAATGACACTTTATATTAATTAAGTTAAAATAAATACAAGAATGACATAAGCATATATATTTTAGGAAAAAAAATTTACATAGGGTTATATATGCTGGTTTTTGACTATAAATATTCTTTAGAAAGATAAAAAGATTTCATACATATTGGTATTTTATTTATAATTTTTAGATATTTAATATTTAATATTATTTATGAAACAATAATGATGAAATATTTTCATTATTAATGAAAGAATCAAATAATTTGTATTATTAATGTTAAAATTAATATAATTTCAAAGTATTGATGACATACATGAATTTTATTTCTTAATATGACATTATAGGATTGTTTAAATGAATTTGGTCTGAATTAATGAAGTTTTTATGACTTTAGAAAAAGTCAATTATTGAATAGTGTCAAAATTGACATAAAAGTGTTTTTAAAAAAAATATTATATTATTAATTTATTTTCAATTCCTAAAAATCTAAGGATTGTCCAAGAGACTTATATCATGATAGGTGTATTATTAATGGATCACTTGGGGGTCTCTTGGAGGTATATAGTATGTTTATTAACTATATAATATAAAAATACAAAGTGACATGGCAAGTGTCAAACTAATTAAGTATGAGTTAAAACTAAAACATAAGGTTAATGTAACGACCCAATACTATCTAAATTATATTGGTTGAGTTTTTTTCGACCTATAACTACCTTCACCTTTAAATAATCCACTTTGGAGCCTTTAGAAACCGAATATTAATTTATTATATAATAATATTTCTAGCTTTTCCGAAGGTGCCCCTCACCCCTCTTATAAAAGGGCACTCCCCCTTCTCACTAAATCACACATTAAAATCCTTTTGTCTCGGAAAAAACCTGACTAAATATTCTCTAAAATTCCCTCACTAAAACCTAGAGGCCTTAGTTTGATCAGAAATCCATCCTAAGGATCCCTTCTGATCAAATCAAAAGGAAGAACCCAAAAAAGAGGTAATGTTTTCACAACCCTTTTTCAAGTTCCTTTCTTCTTCCACTTCTTCTTTCATTGTTATTCCCATTCTAAAATAATAACTCCAGTATCTTATATATACTATGATGTTATTATAAATATGGTACAACCATATTCAGTATTTTATCCATCCTTTGAATGACATGTCACCATAAGTGCGTACGTACAGTTTACCGTCTCCACGTCGTGGTGTAATTGTTATTCAATAAATTATTATTTGGATGGGTATAATAATGATGTGTAATTCATGTAAATAATAAATATAACATAATAATGATTTTGTATATATTATATAACATCCAATTATATATTATTTTAATATCAAAAGGATGATATTGTCGCTCGTTCGTAAGGACGGACTACCGTCTCCACGAATGCGATGAGATTCATTCCCCATCATATCTATTCAAGTGTAATTATCATTTGATGATTAATAATAGTATTTAATGACTTGATATCATTCTGGATAAGAATAAGATACAACCTATCCATAAAAAAGACGACTTATTTAACAAAACATATGAAATAAAATGAGTAAGTTAACACCCAAAACGACGATAATACTAAGATTTTATTAACAAAGCAATATTAAAAGATCATATATGATATCATATTATTGTATATGATTCTTGTGTAATTTAAAAACAATTATTTTACCATTATACAGGTGGTTAACCTACCCCAACCAAAAAAAAGTACAAGGTAATGATTTATTTCACAATCTCTTCATTATCCGAGGTTGTTTATACGTAATTATCTACTGGGACCTCTTTATCATACACATCCATGTTTCTTAAAAATGTATTTCAAAACATTCTTGATATATTACAGAATATGGGTTAATGTCAATTATTCCTTTATTTGACTTTTTATAAGAGGTTTATAAAGGAATCTTTCCGTTGTTTTCCAAACAAGGTCTTTTTTAACCTTTTCGACAGAATTAAGGTAAGAATGTCTTTTTTTAACTTATATGGCGGGTGCGGCTGTTTTACACCGTTATAAAATCTTAGAAGCCTCCATTATAATATACTAATAATATTTTCCAAGTAAAATTTTTATTTTATAACTATGTGACTTTTAAATGATTTTAAAAAAAGATATATTTATCTCAAATAGTTTTGATTTCATCCATGTCAACATCTTTTGATGGATTTTAAGCTTATTTGAAATTTATTTGTTATGATACAAATATTCCATATTGTATTGACGATTTTATGATATGTTTGACTATGTATGTGTTATTTTTATATTATTCATGGTTTATGGAAAAATTATTGACATTTCGTATGCTAGTTTTAATACGAATGTTTATGTTATGTTTAAACTTGTTCATATGAGGAATGAATTGGACATAATAATTGACCGGTGGAGCCCTCTATAGATCCTCGATGCATCAGTAGGTCTCATGAGACAAACTAGTGTCTCAGAACAAGGCCTTGACAAAATCTTATTTTTAGTCTTAGCATGAGGCCTTGACTATGTGGTTATGATAGTCTGGCATTATGCATTCCTTCATTATGAAAGTGGTTATTGATATTGCATGTGATTATTCGACTAGTAGAATATCCTTGTGAATAAGTAAATGGAATTATTTTATTTTATCTTTTCCATATTATGATGATGTTCAAGTATAAAAGGCTTTTTTTGTAGTTATACATTACGTTGAATGTTTATGTTTATTTGTAAAAGTTTCCGCTATATTGTTATCCTTACAGGGGATTTGAGCTCACCCCTTTCTATGTTTTATTTTTCCCAGGATGTGAAGAAGTATTTTTTGAATGAACTGGAGGGATATTATAAGGGGATATGAGTGTGGAGTCAAGATGTTGTTGTAGTTTTCAATTTATGATGTATTGTAAACTTTATGAATGTATCTAGTGTTTCTAAGACTACTAAATTAATCGGTCTTTGAAGAATTGATCTCTCTTGTGATCATGCCAATGTTATTTAATAATGCACTGACTCTGGGAAACTGGGGTCGAGGCATTAATGATGGTATCATAGGAAGTTTAGTATAAACCTTGGAAGCTAGATTTAGATAAACTCTGATTAAAGCACATAGACCTAATATGGACATTGAGGATTAGTATAGAATAACTTCCCTGAATTTTGGTATTCCATACATTTTGTGAGTTATCTGAGCAATACATCCTTGTCTGGATGCGAGGAGCTAGAGGCGGCTCTGGAACAGATGTACCTAGGGGTAGAACTGGAAAGCACCTCTTTGAGCTAGACTCGAACGGGAAATGGTGCACGACAACGGGGCTTGATGCACTCTTAGTTACGACACTCCTGGGGGATATGCCTAGGATAACTCTCATTTTCATTACAAATCATTATGAAGGGTTTATGAGTATATACCTCCTCAAAGAAAACATTTTTATGATTATGGATTGTATCCATAAATAGTTTAATTTATGTTAAGTGTTTTACAAGTATGGAATTATGTATTTTGATTCATAAACTGATCTAGTTTATGCCATTGTTTAGAAATAGAACCTAGTTGAAGAAATGGAAGCCATATCAATGCACACACTCCATGTAGGGATTTCCCTCATGCTCAAGAAAATTATAGTGGAGTTGGTTATGCAACTGGTGCTGATCAGCTAATCACCATACTGGGACAACTCACTCAGGTTATGAATAATAACCTTACCCGTATGGAGCACCCTGATCTGCAGTGTGGAGGATCAATATTACATCGCTTCATGAGGCAACAACCACCAATGTTCAATGGGAGTAAAAATCCCTTAGTATCTGAGCAATGGATAAATTCCATAGAGGAAATATTTTAGGCTTTGGGGAGTAATGAAAGGGAAAAAGTTTTCATGGAAGTAAACCACCTCACTGGAGATGCTGATCAATGGTGGCCATTGATTCAAAACATTAAGGAAGATGATGAAGTATCAAATATGTAAGGGTGGGAGTTCAAAGATCTGTTTATAGAAAAATAATTTCCTCGTGATCATCGAGCAGATATGGAAAGACAATTTCTGAGTCTGAGACCAAAGGAGGATGAGAATGTCACAAAGTATGAGGCTAACTTTAAAAGGTTATAAAGGTGTGCTGGAGATTATATAAATAACCCAAGAATTAAGATTAACCATTTCTTTGATGTGTTAAAACCATTTCTACATCGAGCATTAGTCTCACAATCCTTCTTGTCGTACGAAGACATTGTCTCATGTGCTATCAAGACAGAAAAATAATTCTCTAAGTCTTATGAATTTAAAGAAAAGCAAGAGAAGAAGTGATCTTCTGATCAATGTGGGAATATAGATAATGGGAAGACGGGAAAAGTTTAATATCCATCCAGTATTAAAGGTGAGAAGAAACACACTGGTACTTTCTTAAAAGGAATGGGAGTCTATTACAAGTGTGGTGAAAAAGGCCTCCAAGCTCGTGATTGAAAGGGGAAGAAGCAAGCTACCGATGTCCAATGCTATAGTTTCATGGAGATGGGACATTATGAAAATGAATTTCCTAAGAGTAAGAGAAACCTACCTCGGAAAAGGCCAAGGGATCAAGGCCAAGCTTATGTTATAACTACTGTTGAGGTAGAAGCTCCGAAAGATGTGGTGGTAGGTAATTTAATGGTTTCTTCAAGTTTAGAAAATGCATTATTTGATTCTGGATCATCGCATTGTTTCATATCTTCCCAGTTTTCTAAAAAAAATTAATAATTCCAATTTGATTTAACAAGGGAGTTGTCAGTTAAAACTCTTAAGGGAAGTATCATTGCAACAATGTTTTGTGAATCAGTCCCCATTAGAGCACATAAATGTTCTTTATCCGATGATCTCATCATCATACCTATGATTGAGTTTGATATAATCCTCAGTATGGATTGGATTTCAGACCATGATTCCAAGATTTATTGTATGAAGAAGGAGGTTACGATTTTTGATGATGATGATATGGAACACCTTATCTTTATAGCAGAATCGTCACCACCTAATTCTTATCTAGATCCACCCCCAGTAGCTCAACAAAATTCAATTATTGGGGAGGAAGAGAATGAAATGATTGTGGGTTAGGAAAGTAATGTTCAAATAGAGTATGTACCTATTGTGAAATAATATGTAGATGTGTGTCTAGAAGATTTACCTGGATATCCTCCAGAACGAGAAGTTGAGTTTTCCATTGATTTAATTCCTGGATCAAGGCCTATATCGAAGACCCCTTACAGAATGTCCACTATGGAATTAGTTTAACTAAAGAAACAAATAGAGGAATTGATTAATAAGGGATTTATTCTCCCTAGTGTTTCTCCATGGGTTGCCCCTGTTCTTTTTGTTAAAAAGAAAGATTGATCTATGAGGTTATGTATTGACTACAGGGAGATCAATGCTATTACAATAAAGAATAAGTATCCCCTACCTCGCATTGATGATTTATTTGACCAACTTCATGGAGCTAAATAATTTTCAAAGATTATCTAGATACCATCACTTCTGTGTGAAGAAGGAAGACATTCCAAAGACAGCATTTCGAACAAGGTATAGGCATTACGAGTTTACGGTAATGCCTTTTGGGCTGACTAATGGACCCTCTGTATTCATGGATCTAATGAATAGAGTTTTCAAGGAATATCGAGATAATTTTGTGGTGGTATTTATTGATGATATCTTGGTATACTCCAAAAGCTATAAAGATCATGAAAATCATTTGCGCATTATCCCGAAGACTCTGAGAAGACATTAATTATATGGGAAGTTTAGCAAGTGTGAATTCTGGCTTCAAGAGATTTCTTTTCTTGGACATATTGTCTCTAAGGATGGAATCTCAATTGATCCTTCTAAGACCAAGGAAATCCATGAATGTCCAGCACCTACGAGTATAACTGAGGTACACAGTTTTATTGGTTTAGTAGGTTATTATAGACGTTTCGTCCAGAATTTTTCCCGATTGGCTAACCCATTAACAAAGCTCACATGTAAGGGGGTTAAATTTGTTTGGAAAAAAGAGTGTGACGAATGTATTGAAGAACTAATAATAATATTATTCAATTCTCCTATATTAACTCTACCATCAGGGAATGATGGGTTCGTTATTTATAGTGATGCATCGAAGAAAGGTCTTGGTTGTGTCCTTATGCAGAATAATAGAGTGATTGCATATGCATCATGACAGTTGAAAATTCATGAGCAAAAATATCCTACTCATGATCTTGAATTAGCAGTTGTGATCTTTGCTTTGAATATATGGAGGCACTAACTCTATGGGAAAAATTGGGAGATTTATACTGATCACAAGAATTTGAAGTATATTTTCTCACAAAAATAACTCAACCTGAGGCAAAGGAGATGGCTTGAACTACTCAAGGATTATGATTGCACGATACACTACCACCCGGGGATGGAAAATAAGGTGGCAGATGCTTTGAGCAGAAAAGATCATGGAGTTTTGAACATGATGAGAATTGAAATCCATCCTATTTTCATGGATCTAGTGAAGATGGATATGGGAATTACCATGGAAGGTGAAACATCAAAACTTTTTCAAATGGTTGCCAAACCATCTTTACTAGAAAGGATAAAGAGTTATTAGACCGATGATGAAGAGTTTCAAAAGAAGATTAAAGCTGTGAATGATGGGAGATTGAATGACTTTGGGTATGAAGATGGAATTTTGAAATTTGGGAAGAGACTTTGTATTCCCAATATACCTGATCTAAAAAGGGAATTTTTGGACGATGCTCATAGTTCCAATTTATCTATACACCCTAGGAGCACCAAAATGTATAGAGACTTGAAGGAACATTTTTGGTGGGACAACATGAAGGGGGAGATTGCTAATTTTGTGTCATGTTGTATTGTTTTTCAACAAGTGAAAGCTAGAAGGTAATAGCCTGGATGAGTCATGAATCCTCTTCCCAAACCAGAGTGGAAATGGGAAAATATTACAATGGACTTTGTCATGGGGCTACCAAAGACTCCTAGAAGGAATGATGCAATATGGGTCATTGTTAACCGTCTTACCAAGTCAGCACATTTTCTTGCTATAAGGGAATATTTACCACTTGAACGTCTAGAAAGGATATATATTAATGAAGTGGTGAGACTTCATGGAATACCCCTATCTATTTTTTCTGATCGTGATCCCTGTTTTACTTCAAGATTCTAGAAGTGTCTTCAAAAATCCTTGGATACTGAACTTCATTTGAGCACTGCTTACCACCCTCCAACAGATGGACAATCAGAATAGACTATTAAAACCATACAAGACATGTTGAGATCATGCTCACTTGACATTCAGGGTATGTGGGATCAATATTTACCTCTGGTGGAATTTTTCTATAACAATAGCTTTCATTCCAGTATTCAGATGGCACCATATGAAGCGTTATGTGGAAAGAGATGTCGCACACCAACCTGTAGGAATGACATTGGTGAAAGAAAACTAGTAGGCCCAGAACTGGTGGAGGAAACTATGGAAAAGTTGAAGGTAATCCAAAACCACATCAAATCTGCTCAAAGTAGGCTGAAGAGCTATGCTGACAACCGAAGAAATGATTTGGAATTTCAGGTGCGAGATCATGTTTTATTGAAGGTATCTCTATGGAAGGGAGTTATATGTTTTGGAAAGAAAGGTAAATTGATTCCCATGTACATCGGTACTTTCAAAATTCTATAATGAATTGGGGTTGATGCTTACCATTTGGCAATGCCGCCAAATCTCTCCAAAGTTAACGATGTGTTCCATGTATCACTATTGAGAAAATACATGCCAGAACCAACGCATGTACTCACCTATGATTAATTAGAACTGGAACCTGATCTGTATTACTGCGAAGAGCCCACCGGGATTGTTGATACGAGAGAACAAGTACTGAGAAACCGGACAACTCATCTAGTAAAAGTTTTATGGAGAAACAATAAGATGGAATAGGCAACGTGGGAACCTGAGGAACTTATGATGAAGAACCACCCAAGACTTTTCATGTGGTAGTATTATAGAAATTTTGAGAACGAAATTATTTAAAGGAGGGTAGAATGTAACACCCCAAGCTTCCATGGTACGCTTCCCTTTGAATAATAGAGTAGTGTGTGTTGTACGCAATTTCGAGTTCTATCACACACCACAGCCAATCAAACTAGCCGTTATGAATAGTAATACCCACTTTTTGAAATTTTATAAATTTAAACTCTGAAAATTGACTTCATTTTTGGATTAGGAATATCGAAATTAGCTTAGGGTAAATTTTTTGAAATTTTCAGATAACATTTATATTTTGATAAATAGTGAGAATTACTAAATTTTAATTAAAAAAAACTTCTTTAACCGAAAAACTTAATAGTGATAAATTATGAATTTTAGTGGTTCTAAAGTATATTTAGAATATATTTTTAACATTTAATACCATGTTGGTCATTAGACATAATTTCACAATTAAACTGGACATGAACAAGTGTCAATATTTTGATAGTTATTATCTCTTAAACACGCGCATTTCGTTTTAACAACGGGAATTAATTTTAAATTAATTTATGACACTTCTGGGTTTTGAATTTGGAAAATGGATTATATATTTGGAATCATAATTTCCAAATTTTGTAAATATGTAACTTTTATTTTTAGATATTTTGAATAATTATTTCGGTAAATATTTTATTTACCATGGTTAAGGGTTAATCCGTTAAATAAGGTTAAGAAAATAATATTATAATAAAAATAAATTACCCTAAAACATGTCCTAACCTTATTGGTTGATACATGTCCGACCATGTGAATCTTTGGGTTGTTTTTGGGACCCCATGGAGGCACTTGTAAGAGAAAATGACACTTTATATTAATTAAGAAAAAATAAATACAAAAATGGCATAAGCATATATATTTTAGAAAAACATTTTTTACATAGGGTTATATAGGTTTGATTTTTTACTATAAATATTCATTAGAAATATAGAAAAATTTACTACATAAATTTATTTTATTTATAATTTTTAGACATTTAATAATTAATATTATTTATGACACAATAATGATATAGTAATTTTCTAATTAATGAAAGAATCAAATAATTGGCATTATGAATGTTAAAATTAATATAATTTGAATGTTTTGATGAAATACAATAATTTTATTGCTTAATATGACATTATAGGATTTCTAATTGAATTTGGTTCGAATTAATGAATTTTTTAAGACTTTAACAAAAATCAATTATTTAATATTGTCAAAATTGACATAAAAGAGTTTCTAAAACAAATATTATATAATTAATTTATATTAAAATTTTAAAAATATAGGGTTCATCCAAGAGACATATATCAAGATAGGTGTATCATTAATGGACAACTTTGGGGTCTCTTGAAGGTATATAGTAAGTTTATTAACTATATAATATAAAAATACAAAGTGACATGGTAAGTGTCAAACTAATTAACTAAGAGTTAAAACTAAAACATAAGGTTAATATAATGACCCAAACCTTACTAAATTCTATTGGTTTAGTGTTTTTCGACCTATCCCAACCTTAAAATTTAAATAATCCACTTTTGAGCCATTAGAAACCGAATATGAATTTATTATAAAATAATATTTCTAGCTCTTCCAAAGGTGCCCCTCACCCCTCTTATAAAAGGGAACTCTAATTCTCACTAAATCACACATTCAAAGCCGTTTTCCTCAGCCAAACCCTGCCAAAATACTCTATCAACTTACCTCACTAAAATTTAGATTCATTAGTTTGATCAGAAAGCCAACCTATAGATCCATTTAGATCAAATCAACAGGAAGAACCCGAAAAAGAGGTAATGTTTTCACCACCATTTTTCAAGTTCCTTTCTTCTTCAACTTCTTCTTTCTTTGTAATTCCAATTCTAAATTAATAACTCCAGTATATTATTTATAATTTTATGTTATTATAAATATGGTACAACCATATTCAATATTCTATCTACCCTTTTCATGACATTTCACCATATGTGCGTACGTACAGCTTACCGTCTCCACGTCGTGGTGTAATTGTTATTCAATAAATTATTATTTGGATGGGTATAATAATGATGAAAAATTCATATCATTAATAAATATAACATGATAATGATTCTGTATACATGATATAAAATGCAATTATATATTATTTTATTATCAAAAGGATGATATTCTCCCTTGTGCGTACGTACAGACTACCGTCTCCACGAACACGATGAGATTCATTCTCCATCGTATCCATTCAAGTATAATTATCTTTTGATGATTAATAATAGTATTTAAGGACATTTTATCATTATGGATATTAATAATATACAACATATCCATAACAAATATGTCTTAAGTAATAAAACAAATGAAATAAAACGAGTAAGTTAACCCCCAAAACGACGATAATACTGAGATATTATTAATAAAGCAATGTTAAAAGATAATATATGATATCATATTAAATTATATGATTCTCGTATAATTTAATAACAATAATATCACCATTATATAGGAGGTTATCCTACCCCAACCAAGTAAAAATACAAGGTAAGGATTTATTTCACAATCTCTTCATTATCTGAGGTTGTTTATACGTAATTATCTACTGGGACCTCTTTATCATCCACATCCATGTTTCTTAAAAATGTATTTCAAAACATTCTTTCTATTTTACAGAATATGGGTTAAATTCATTTATACCTTTTTCTTACTTTTTATAAGAGGTTTATAAAAGAATCTTTCCATCGTTTTCCAAAGAAGGTTCTTTTTAACCTTTTCGACAGAAGTAAGGTAAGAATGTCTTTTTTTAACTTATACAGTGGGGGTGGCTATTTTCCACTGTTATAAAATCTTAGAAGCTTCCATTACAAGATTATAAGAATATTTTCAAATTAAAAGTTTTATTTTATAATTATGTGACTTTTAAATGATTTCAAAAAAAGATATATTTCTCTCAAATAGTTTTGATTTCATCTATGTCAACATCCTTTGATGGATTTTATGCTTATTTGAAGTTTATTTATTATGATAAAAATCATAATTATTTTATTGATGGTTTTGTGATATGTTTGACTATGGATGTGTTATTTTTATACCATTCATTTTTTTATGGAAAAATTATTGACATTTCCTATGCTAGTTTAATACGAACGTTTATGTTATATTTAGACCTGTTCATATGAGGAATGCATTAGACATAATAAGTGACGAGTGGATCCCACTATAGCTCCTCGATGCATCGGTAGGTCTCATGAGACAAACTAGTGTCTTGGCACAAGGCCTTGTCAAAATCTTATTTTTAGTCTTGGAACGAGGCATTGACTATGTGGTTATGATAGTCTGGAATTATGCATTCCATCATTATGAAAGTGGTTATTGATATTTCATGTGATTATTCTACTAGTAGAATATCCATGTGAATTAGTAAATGGAATTATTTCATTTGATATTTTCCATATTATGTTGAAGTTTATGTTTAAAAGGCTTTTTATTTAGTTATACATTTCATTAAATGTTTATGCTTATTTATAAAAGTTTCTGCTATATTGTTATCCTTACTGGGAATTTGAGCTCACCCATTTCTATGTTTTATTTTTCCCAGGATGTGAAGAAGTATTTTATGAATGTCCTACAGGGATAGTATAAGGGGTTATGAGTGTGGGGTCAATATGTTGTTGTAGTTTTCAATTTATGATGTAATGTAAACTTTATAAATGTATCTAGTGTTTCCAAGACTACAAAACTAATCGTTCTTTAGAGACTTGATCTTTCTTGTGATCATGCCAATGTTATGTAATAATGAACTGACTCTGGGCAACTGGGGTTGGGGCATTACAACCATGCTCTAAATGAAGACTTTAAAGACGAAGTAGTCATAGATATTATGACCCAACCTTCTCTGGAAATGGAATTATTTGGGACAGTCAGGAAGTATGACCCCATAGAGTTATTAGGCTATAAAAGCGTAATAATTTTATTATCTATGGATTCAAAGAAGTAACTGGGGACTTATTAATTTGGTAAAGAGTATTATTGATTATTCCATTCCTCAAATATTAGGTGACCATTCTTTATCTTTTCTTCTAGTCAAAGGTGAAATTGTGGTTGTTTCCACTTCATAGGAGGTGATGGGTGGTTCAAGAATTGACTAAGTTCATAGATGTTAATTTCTAGTTTCATGAGAGAAAATACTATAAATTCTTATTTTTCTATCCTTTTACAATATTATATGTGAATTCATTGAGATTTGGAATGGTTTCACAGAATGAAACATACAATCATTGTTCCATTTTTTTGAACTCATGGAACTCAGATGGATACTTCATTAGGATATGAGGAATTTGTAGATCATCTGAGATATTTTCAACAAAGAGTTAAAAAAATTGATCATGTGTGAGAAGTATGCTACTAAATTAGTTAAAACTTTCTATCAAGGTATGATGTCATGAAACCTCTAAATTTAATGTTTTATGCAGTTCATTTGGTCAATAATTTTCATTTTCCACGCGGTGGAGATTAAATGACAAAGGAATTGATGATAAATGTATTCCCATCCTATAATGGGTTGTGATGGTATACAACTATACCAAACAAATCATGTCCCTCTAAGATTCTATAAAAACATCTCAAATTAATTTCCTTTTGTTGATCTTGAGGGACCATCATAAAGCCACATTACAATTCAATGTCTATGAGATTATATTCAATGTAAAATGTATCGTAAACTGTGTATAATGTAGGATTGTTGAAATTGTGTGGGGAAAAAGTCTTTTCTAACTACTAGGGATATGACTTCCTATTATGGTGCACATGTGATCATTTCCTTTCTATGGATTCCATTTGAGTAGATAGGGAATAAACTATGTAAAACAGATGTAGGGGTATTGCTGTCTGAACCACCTCCTATCTAAAGGGAGTGATTGGAGGTCAATGAGTTGGCCCCACCATCTTCTCCCACTAATTCTTGATTTTTCCTATGAATAAATGATCTCGATGTATATGGAGAGGTTTTCATCTAAATAGAGGGAAGTCGAAACCATTTTTAACTTCGTTATTTATATAGACACGCTACCTGAATCTAGAATCAATTTGATGCTCATATGCTGCTCCTTATAGTAGATCTTTTTTTTATTTATAGAAGGAGGCATATTTGTCTCATCGTAAAGATGATACTAGACAAGAATATTTCCTATGAGTTTCTCCTCATTGATTTGTCTAAGAGTTTTTATTTCATTATCATATTGCTACAACTATTCTTATATGGAAATAAGTTTTATTTTTTTGGGGTATTAATTGGGATGTATAAAAATTTTACCTTTTTATTTAGTAGTACTCTTCTTTAGAGGATTCAACTTTATATTTGGAGGTTCTAGGTTTTAGACCATCCTTTGGTTCCAGGTGTGTGCAGTCTCTATATGTGCATCCATATCACCCTTTTCATGGAGTTGGTTTTCATTGTTATTAAAATCTATATTTTGTCCTTGATCCACAATATCTGTTAGTTTGACCATGATGAAATTTATAGAGGTGAAATAGGAATTTATGGTTATTCTATTACTTTATACTCAAATGGATGATTTTTCACTACTATCCATAGAGTTTTTCTACCACCCATGTCAATATTGGGACTTTTAAGGTTGTGACCCCAGTGGGGTTTGATTTCCTTCATCATTCATTCCACCTATCATGGCATTCAATTAATGATCATAAGTAAGTTTTGGTTGTGATTGAAAAACGATCCCTGAATGAAAAATGATTGTCTTACGGTAGGAGGGATATATGGGATTCTGATCGTTGATGTTTACCTCCCATCCTAGAGATGTCTGATTCAATCTGTGGTGGTGATAATGATGATAATGGACCCATCCCTATAGTATATGGGTTATTAGGGGACACACTTGACATTTATTTATCTTTTTTGTATATAATGATTCCTTTTATAGATCCAATGACTCCCGGGATGGACATTGAGATATAAATACCCTCATCGTAGTAGGATGAGGTTGATATAGAATCATGTTTTAATTCCATATGTCCTTCTTAAGTAATGATGAGCCTAGTGATGGTGATTGATATATAAATGCATCCAGCCAAATGGGATTGGTTTTACTTTTATTTGATGCAGACATATTCTGAACCCTATTGGATGTTGATGATCTAAGGGGTGGAGGTGAAAATAAATATTACCCTAACCCAGTGGGTTGGGTTTACTCTTATATGGATATTGAATCATCCACTATTACTACCCATTTTATGAATCATATCTATGCTTGCATAGGAGTTGTTTTCAACAACAACCTATAATGGGAGTCAGTTTCTATAGTATGTCGTCAGGTTTATTTCAACCTTGTAATCAATGCCTAAATTAAATTCTCATTTTTTTGAGGGGACCATTTCAACGATCATTTGGCAATACTCCCACTCCGTTCATGATTTTTGGGCATCATTGATGTGGGGAAATTCTATTGTGGTCACCAACTGGAGCAAGCGTTTCTCGATCCCCTAATTTCACCGAAGTAAATGACATTACAGGATACCACATCTGAAGGTTTGTGCTCTTTTGGGGACATAGTGAAGTACAATGCCCCATATTACACCCATCCTTGGATAATATTGTATATATGTGCTTGGAAATCAGTCGATAGAGAGTTATCATGCCTGGGGATAATCACTATGTAGGAATTTTTCATGCTCTTCCACTCTAGGGTTCTCAGCCATGGAAAAAGAGACAATATCTAGCTGACAGTAGTGTATATTGATGAGATGAAGGTGAAAATAATATCCTAGATATGGGATATGTCTATCCTTTAGTCGCTAATGTTTTCCCAAATATTTTGGCTTATTTAAGGACTAAAATTATATTCTAGATCATTTATGATATCATAGTTAGAAGTGGAAAGAGCCAGTACATTATGGAGGGTTTTTTCTAGATAAATCTCTCCATATTTCAATGTCATCATAATCTTCATCATACATAGACACATCCATTTCAACAGACCATTTAAGATGCATCTTAGTTAATCCAGTTAACTGAAGTGGAGTGTTGTTGAATGTTGAAGGGGAACTATATGCGGTTTACCCCAACATTTTGATAAACTCTCTATAAAAAGGTGTATATGTTTTTGAAAACACTCTATATAAAGGTGTCTAGGTAAAGTGATGATTTCATTATTTTTGGGAGATATCAGTATGGGGAGGTTGAACTTGATGGATGTTAAGAGTAGGGTCTCTATGATTCATCTCCACACTACATTTAAGAGAAATATTTTAGTAATGATCATCTTCTACTTTGGTTTTAGATTTTATGGATCATTGAGATGTTGATATTATTTCTATAACAACCTCAAGGACACTGGTATTGAGAAGATTAGGGGTATGAGCCTCGTTCAACACCGTGGACCAAATATGACCACTTGAATTTTTAAATTTTATTGTAATATGATCATGTTGTATGAAATTTTCCATAAAAATTTATTAACAATCTCATGTTATGGGAGTATTATCCTGCTTCTGAGAAGATGTAGGAATACGCCAATGAGATTCCTATTTATCAAAAAGAATATGTGCCTATGTCAAGGAATTCATTGTTCTCACATGGTAAGCCTTTTTCCGAACGATAGTTTGAGCCCCATACTGATCATATGGAATGTTCCATTAGTCTTTTGTGGCATGGATATGAGACCCTCTCCGAGTGTTTTGTTGCTCTCACTTAGTGAGCCTCAATTGGAACAGGAATATGAATCCATTCTGAATGTGTGGTCCCCACCAGAATATGCTGAAGGATATCCAAAATGGGAGATGGAATATGAGGCTCATATTTCATTACCTTAGAATTTTGTAGGTGTAGTCGTTCATCGACAAAAAGTAAGAATATGCTCATGGAATCCAAGATCTGCAGGAATATGGCAGGCAGATTCCCTGACAAGAATATGTGTATGTCCTGAGGTATGTTCCATTCTGACATGGTGATACCCATCCTTAAAAGTGATATAATATGAATCCTAAGAACATGGAGTATATCTCTAGTCTTATTCGATATAAATATGAGCCCATCCTGAGGCATGCGGCCTACCACTTGGTGAACCATGGTCCGATGGGGATATGATCCCGGTCCTTTCCCTTTGGAATATACTGTCGAACATTTGTGATAAGAATATGATCATATCCTAAGTCATGTTCTACTATCACTTGGTGATCCCTAATTAGAAAAAGAATATGATCCCGGTACGATCCCTCATCCTTCATATAAATATGCAAATAATACTCAAGGATGAGTTAAATAATGTGAGCATTCTTCATAGAAACCACTTGTTCATAATGATCAATGTTTTGGGATACCCTAGCTATAGGGAAAGAAATATGAACATGTCCCTATGTATGTAACAGTACCAAAATAAGCTGGCATAGTTCATCATCTGTTTCTAAGATGTAATGGAATCTTAATAAAATGTGCATAGGGTTATATGCTTTCAGATTTTATATCTCCATTATATATTGAAAGATATATTCGATTTAAGTGGGCATATGATCCCACTTATTTTCTCCTTGTGCCAGCATAATATGAAAATGGTCATCATTCATGGGGGTAGAGATAGGAACCTCCCATATTCCGGCTACAAGAATTTGTTTTCACACTTATTTTGAGTGAGTAGGGATATGATATTTATAATTGTTTACTATTAGAATATGTTGGCATACTTTATTAGTAAAAGTGTGGGTGTTATCCCAGCCATATTTATCTAGAGCCTTCCTTACCAGATGTGTCATCCTCATGTGTTGTTCA
Source organism: Viscum album (assembly GCA_963277665.1). Classification (NCBI taxonomy): domain Eukaryota; kingdom Viridiplantae; phylum Streptophyta; class Magnoliopsida; order Santalales; family Viscaceae; genus Viscum; species Viscum album. Next base: position 690,904,141 of record OY728161.1, on the reverse strand, counting down.
TGGGTATAAGAGGATTCATTTTGTCATGTGGTACTATAAATAGGTGACTAGGGTACTAGTAAGATGGTGCCAATGATAGCGATTGAAAAGACCCTCCACATTAACCCTTAAACCAGAAGGGATCTATATTTGAATCCCTACCACACCGTCATTAGATAATAAAGGTCATGATTGTTGTGCTCTATGGGTAAGCTAGTGAATCGGTTGGCTATAGAAAAGATGGCCACTGAAATAACTATTGATTTCCTTAGACGACGCATACTGCTCAGTTTCAGTACTTTGATACCCTCATGGGAAAATTAAATTGTGGGGATTGTACCACATCAGTGTTATTCCAAGAACATTATGTTTCCACCTGACATTGAAGTTTCAGGGAATTTGAGATCATTTGGCGACCTGCAGGGGTTACAATTGTCAATAATTTTCTTCGGCAATCATCAGATGAATTTATTATCAAAGATTATGATACTGGTGATGAGAGAAATATCTTCGGTCATGTAGTAAATAAAAAACAGGGCCACTTATTAGTAAAATATCATAGTCAAGATGCAAGCTCAATCAGATATAAATGGAAAAATAATTCTCCTTCGATTCCAAATCCAACCATTTTTCTCACATGGACATTTCAAATAAAGGATATACTTATTTAATGAGAACCCTAGTCATAGATAACCAATTGTAAAATTTATGTCAGGCTTATCAACATTCTTTGATTATCCAATAATGTGGTCTGACATAGTGATAATTGACCATCTTTCTATTTGAGGGTTTTATGATAGAATCATTATTTTTTCATTGAATATTCAAAGAAAAATGGAATCAATATTGATTAACTAGTCATTCAATTATTTGTAAGATTTATTTAAGGTTTAACAATTATTTATGGGAAAGAGATGACTAGAGATATTCATTTGATGGAAAAAAAGTATTTATGACAACCAGTATGTCTATCCTTTTAATATATAGAAGCAAATGTCGTGATCAAATAATTTCACATTAGGATCACCATTTTTTATTTGATGGATTATAGATGATTGGGCACCCTAATTTTTGGTAAAGTAGGTTTTTTAGAGGGTAGATAACGAGGGGTTATATTTCTATAACAATAATTTATGTCAAGCCACTGTTTTTGTTCTTAATGGAAACTCCCAAAGATTCTCACATCCATAACTGGGTATGTACATTCATTCAAAAGTTATATGGACAGTTGGGGTTTTAGACCCAATAAATCATAGTAACTCACACTGGCTGAGAGGGATGGAGCATGGGATAATCAAAACCTTTTGGGGGAGTTTTTCCCTACTCCAAGACTCTCTTTTAGATTTAAGATGTGATTACGAATATATTCCTAATCCAGATTTGAGGCCAGTTACCCAAAAAAATTATAATAAGTTTACAACTTTTATATGGAGAAGGGGATCTAAATACTGAATCCATCTGTATATATTTGAGGTTCTATATCCCTTTCCTAGTTAAGAGTAGATTCTTATATGATGAAGCTGTATAACAAGGCACTCTAGAATTTACTACCATGTGGGGTAGTAGTTAATTGTCTGAGGATGGAATCAATCCATTATGAGTAACTTTATTAATCATACATAAATAAGGAATAAAAACCAACAATTTTCATTATGTCATATGAAATTTATCTTCATTCACAAAGGAAATATGTGTGGGAACAAAGACACTATGTATTCAAGCTTGAGTCTTGTGGAGATTACCAACATATATCGATTATTATAGGAACGAGAGTTATTGTAGTCTATTTGGCTTATTAGTCCACTGATGAATGAGGTGAAATCATTAGGCCATGGGAATGATTGGACCCTTATGGTTGAAATGTAGAAGATATGAGGGGAATTACACCAAATTTGATGCCTATTTGAGCTTAATACTTAGAAAGGTTTCCTATGAATCCTTGTTACTGTAGGAATCAGAGTTCTCATAGTTTATTTTATTAGGTTGTACTCACTAGGGTTTCCATATTTCATGATAATGTCTACTGAAAATAATGATATGATAATTTTCAATCCCTTATTTCTCATACCGAGAAAAGCACTCACAATATTAGTGTGTTGTAATGATAATATCATTCACATCATAAGCATCTATCAAGATAAAGGGAAACCGAAATGTGTAACCACAATTCCATTGAAATATGAGAACTCTAATTCATGCAATAACCTTTATATGTAGGATTATTTTATCAGGCTCGAGATCAAATAGATATCTACTTTAATGTAAGTCCACTCATGTGTTTGATATTCCACCTATCAAGACCCAATCATTCCCATGGGCCGATCATTATTCCTCATCTGTTAGTAGACTGAGAAACCAAATGTTCTATGAAAAGATTGATTAATTCCATAATCAGGATATATAGGATGTCTCCTTGGCACTCAAGCTTCAATACCTGGTGCCTAATTTCCCAAACATATTTTATTTCTGCATGATGTTAAATTTCCCATGTTTATAGAGACTAAATCGGTTTTGATTCCTTATATAAGTAGGACATTTAGGAAACCTCATAATGGCTCAATCCCCTATTTAGAATATTAACCACCTCCTTTCATGGGAGAATATTCTGATATTTCTGGTTATGAAGCTCTATAATAAAACTAGTTGATCATTACGAGGAAATTGATGAATAATCTCAGATACATACAAATGGATTCACTTATCAAATCCCCATCTTCTATATATAAAAGGGGTTAACCTATGATAATTCGGTTAGGGTAACTAGTCTTGTATTTGGATTTAGAAGTGATTCGTAAATACTTCTTAAATCTATAGGAGAGTCTAGGGTAGGAAAAACTCACCCAAAAGGGGGTGATGAGCCTGACCTCCCACCCTCTCATCCAATGTGAGTTCTTAAGCAACAATGGGTTTGAAACCCTATCTAACTACAAAAATTTGGAATAATATCCATACCTAGTTATAGATGTGGGGACCAATGGGAGTTTCCATTAAGAATGAAAACAGTGGACAATAATCAGTGATTTTGAATGTAATTAAACACATTAAGGCCAACCAGTGGTCCCAACCAAGTTCACCATAAATGAGGGTGCAAGTTCATCTCTTCTCCATCAAACAAATGGTGAACCCAATGTGAAATTATTTAATCATGACATGAGTTTTTCAAAAATAAGAATATATTACCTAGTTCTATTCAAAATATTTTGATTATAAAATTAGGGTTCTCAGTCATCCCTTTTCCATCAAAGATGTATTGAACATTGTATTCTATTGTAGAGAATTTCATGGGAATGATATTGTAGAATAAGGAATCAATATTTTACCACTATACTGAAGCATTATGAAATAAGTAAAATATGTTTTTAAAGATTTAAATGCCATATCGTATTCCATAAAACCACATTTAATCATATAGGGTTATCCATAAAATAATAATGGTTTTTATAATCAATTAATATTTTAAAAGTATTTGATAGTGATTATGGATGACACGAGACACAAAATAAGAATGTTCCCTTAAATATGGTTTACATAAAAGGGGGATTTAGAATGGAACTAAAACATCTATAAATCCAAAATTGAAAAGGATATTTAACATGTAATATAATTAATTGAAATATATAAAAAAATTAGGTACATCAGATTAATTTTTCATAAAAGGGATAATGAAAGATAATTGACAATAAGCAAGCCATGAAGGAGTTATAGAAGATCCCTTAGATCATGTGAAAAAGTTACAATGATTTTTTATTTTAAATCAGAAATAATAAAAATAATTTTATTAAAAAAATTCCTTATAACCTTCTATATATATATATATATTATTTCAAATGTGTTATTCTTTATCAAGCATCCGTAATTTATTACATCATTTATGCTCTGGTAGATTACTTGGAGTTCATCAGTAAATTTCTCAGAAACATTCATGGCATGATAAACAAGGTTAAAGTACTATGAAATAATTTAATAATATCGATATTTTTATATTATTATTTTATTTATTAATCCATTAGATCATAATTGAAAATTTTAAATATATTATCCACAAATTGGCTCAAATTATAAAGGGTACTTTTTTATGTCCTTAATTACATGTACATTTACTATGGATATTTATTGTTAACATCAGATATAAAATGTCTAATATTATCAATATATAATTTTCATGGTTTAATGAAAAGCTACTTTATACATTGAATACATGTTTCAATAGAATAATGTTATTTATTATTGAAAATGAAATATGAATGACGTTATGTGGAGAAGGTAGTCCGCATATGTGGGTGACAACTTTTTTATTATTCCAAATAATTTAAAAGAGAAAATAATGTGAATTTAAAATGAGTAAAAAACACAAAAAATATTAATAATACTAGTTTTATAATAATCTCATTTATAGAATAATTTTTGGGTGTTATAACTGTATATGAATTAAAACGGTATACTAGAATATATTACCATTTACAGAGGCTTTTCCCCCATAGACCGCACCTTAAAAAACTATGATTTGTATTTTAGATATATAAAAGATTTTAGGATGTGGTAGATAGTTAATGGCAGACCATGATAAATTTTGGGTTGTGCCTTCGGGGCTTTGGAAGTGTGGACAAGCGGATGGGTGGTAGTTACTTTTATAATTGTACAAAAGTAAATTTTGGAACATATGGATATATAATAAAATTGAATCATTATATTCATATGGAATGAGAATCCATAGAGAATAATAATAGTGTCCTGGAATGGGTATGGTCTATAAATCATCAACCAAAAATTTATTCATAAGTTTTAGACATGTTTTTTATTATTTACATTTATATTTTTTTAACTTTTACGACTTTCAAGTTTTACTGAGGTAACTAAATTTATACTATGTAATTTATCTTCAATGATAAAACATTAAATGAACCTTATTAAATAAATTCATCCTTTCAATTATATATATGATATGCATTTTAAAAAAACTATATGTGAAAATAATTTTATCATTAGCGCATGAACTGTGCCAAAACATGGTTTTATAAAAGCTATGTTTATAAAAATAATTTCTAAGGGAAATAATTTTTTTTCTATTATTCAGATAATATTAAATTAATAATATGAAAAATTTTAAAAAATAATTCTAATATGTAAAAATTAATTATCAGAAAGAGATGGAAAAAAGGTTTTCATTAAATAATTACATAAATTTTCTAAAATGTTATATATGGTTTTTATATATCAACAATGTGTTTTAAAATACTTAATTTAACTTTATAAAATATATTTTTTATGGTAAAAATGGTTTCAAAATAAATAATTCCAGGCTTGTATAAGAATTAAATAAAAAAGGCAATATTAATATAGTCGGTTATATTAAATTTTCAAATAATAATAAATTATTTTTGAAAACACCCAAAAGAAATTAATATATATTTTTTTCTATGATAAATCCAACAATGAAGTTTTTTTGCTAATTGTAATTATAAATTTATTATATTTATATGAATTTAAAATTTACTTGCAGCTATCTATTTGAGCTAGTATAAAGGCTACAAAGTCTAATCGAATAATTTAATTTAATTATTTCTTTATGTTTTTTGTGATTTTTGATTATTTCAATTAAAATAATGTACTCTACACATTAAATACTATGGGGAAAAAATATAAATATCATAGTAAATTGAAATTTTTAACTGATAAATACTAGACACATCATTCTTTGACCCATCTTACTATTGATATATAGAATTCAATACACGCTATGTTTATACAAAATGATCATCATAAAATAATGATGAATTCATGATTAAAAATATCTTTTATCCTTTTTAAATTTATATTGTTCCTTCACTAATATATAAACACATTTCTGATCATCACAGTTGATGATACAATTCAAATTTTATATGTAAACCACTAAATATAGAACAACATTAAAATTGTATAACATGATGAATATCTTGAAAATATTGAGTTTAGTTTACACAATAATGGCTAGGTAAATATTCACAAGAATTTCCATTTGGGTAAATTTTTTATCTAAATTGATTCCCTTAATCTAAAATTATTCCATTCACACCAATTAAGATTTCTTTTGAATAATCATAATATACTCATTATGATTTTTATTGAATCCCAATTCAATTATAATGATAGTCTTGTCTGTTATAATTGAGAAAATATAATAAGTGTAAATTTTGTTAATTTTTTCATGAAATTAATTCATTAGCTATTCACAATTCTTATCCCTTGAATAATAATTAAATAATGTATGAACATCATCAGTTAAAAATGTTTTTTGATGTATGGACTTCATTGCACTAGAACATTATGACTAGTTATGATATACCTTATATCAATTTAAAATTATTATTCATATTCAACATATATGAAGGCCTAACATCATACAACTATTCATTAATTATTATTTTTGATTCTACCTCAGGTCATGTTCCCACATTATTTTACTAAACTATTAATCATTTTCCTCCTAAATATGCTCATTATTTTACTAATGATTATAATAATTATACACTAGAGTTGAAATATTGTATTAAATGACATTTATTATTATCTTATTTTTACATTGGTATGTTTTTTTATTTCTTGAGTAGATAATGAAAATTTCTTCATCTCTATGAGACTCAAAATTCCCATGTTTTTCATTAGTGAGAATGAAAAACATAATTCAAAATATTTATAAGTGCCTATATATTAGGTCATTTAAATATCATAGCACACACATTATAATTTCTCCCCTAAGAAAAATAATACTCTATATTAAATATAAACTGATGTTAGTAATACGTCCTTCATTCTAAATAAATATTTTTATAAAAAAAAATTTATTTATCCATTTATTATTCTAAAAAACATAATTTTTAAGAAGAGTTATCAATGAAGATACATGTTTCTATATCCATTTTTTTGAGATAATCTCCATGTTTGTTGATTGTGAAGTATATACCATTATTAGTAAGGAATTATATAATCTTCTAGTTTATTTTGTTTTTTTCCCTTCAATAAATATTAATGCAAATGAACACCTTGAAATTTTGAGTGTTAACCATTATCCATAATATACCATTATAATCCTCAATAAAATGAATTTAATATCTCTTCCCATAAATATATCTTGTTGTTTCTGGTCCATGGATATCATTATAAATAAATTCATGCATATTTATTGACTTATGTTCTTTTTTCCCTTGCATTTCTTCGGAGTAATCTTCCCTTTTTAGAATTCATTTATTCTATGTGTATGATCACATGACTTCTTATAGAGATTGATAAAACCATGAATATTTATAATATATTATAATTATTTGTATCTTAGGTTCCCAATCCTCTTATAAAAAAATTCATTTTTTTATTCTGTGATAAAAAGGACGTGTATTCTTCTACACTGTGAAGTATAGATTTAAATTTCTGATCATCCATTTCATAACAATCACACTATCTTTTCCCTTGATGATACTTTCCTTCTCCATAAATGTAATTTCTTTCCTCATGTCACATGTATGAATAAAACATTTAACATTTTCCATGTTCCCATCACCAAAATTAATATATTTAAACCACATATATACCCCCCAAAAATTGGGATCTCATAGTGATCATAATCAAAAGGACTTCATATTTACAAAATTTGAAGATAGAATTAATCCCATACATGGTTCAACTATAGATATCCTTATTTTCCATCATATAGGATTTTCTAACCCTACCTAGGATCCATTCACAAGTATTAAATGTTTCTCTAGTGGAAATCTGTAAAATAATTTCCTTCTCATATTTTTATTTTTTATCAAGGTTGTCACTATCATAACTTCTGCTTATTTTGTAGATTTATTCTGCTATGAAATTAGATAGACTAACTTCATCATACATAGATGAAATTGAAATTTTCATTTCTAGCCATCTTGATGATTCCTTGAGCTACTACATATGACAATGTTTTTTCTTCGTGGGAACATTCCCATACACTATTGATGAGAAATATTTTTTTATATTAAAAAAACCATGACAAAATAAATAGTTACCATATAAAGAACACCCATAAGGTTGAAATTTCACCATATTCCTCTTATTATCTTGTTCTCTAAAAAACCTTTTGGCTATGGTAAAATCATTTTGGAAATGACCCATCACTCCAAAACAATAACACTGAGTGCATTGCTCATTATTTTCTTTCTAATTAAAATAACATTGTGTAATGAACTATAAGGACTCAAACCTAAACATTAAATAATAGTTTTTTAGAAAATAATTTATTTTCTTTCATTTTGGGATCATTTTATATTTATATATTTAGATAATTAGGTCATAACTCATACATTACAAAACCATATAATAAAATGTTGTCACTTTTTATTAGTATTTGGTTTCATATAATATAAAACTTTTAAGATAATTCATTATTAAATTTCATAGAAAATCATAATTACTTTTAACATGACTTCTTATTATTCATTACACATCCTTAAACCTTGTAAAAATTATTAAAAATGTGGGATGAGAAAAAAATATTCGTAAGGGATACCCAAACGTGGAAAAATGTTAGCCTGATGAATACAGGAAAACTCATATAACTTTTACCTTTACCTTTAATGTTATTTTTTAATATAAAATAAAACAATTTAACTTGAAAACACAACACGTTTATCTTAATGAAAATCATAAAAACCCATAGCAAGCATTTAAAAACCATTCTCAATAACTTAATGTATAACATTCATAGCCCATTTTAAACTCATGTTAGACGTAACTAGATCCTAGTTAGACACATATGAGAAACCATTTGGTAACTCAATCCATATTTCTAATTAATTAAAGTAACATTACCCAATGCATTGGAGTGAAATCTGAGCACACCCATCGCTTAAGCTATAATTGGCTCTCCTGACACTATCTTGGATGTCCCATTGTATAATATATAATATGATCACCTGGTGCTATCTGGGATTCCATTTCATATAAGATATAATGGGCTTACATAGATCTATCTCAACCACCCCATCAAATAATTTTTAATGGTATCACCTGGTTCTATCTTGGACACCCCTTCCTATAAGTTATAACGGGCTCACCTTGCACTATATGGGACACTCCATTGTATAAGATGTAACGAGATAACCTAGTGTTATTTGGGTCACCGCATCAAATATTTATTAAGTACCATATCATGAATCATTCATTTTTATGGTTTTAGTATTTTATCAAAAAACATTGTTAATTATCTTTTTAACTCATTTTAAAATCGTTTTTGGATATCAGTATACCCTTTTCTCACGAAAAATATTTTTCAATACCAAAATAACCCAAAAATAAAATAAAAATAATTTTCTTTGAATAAAAAATTAATGATTGAAAGGGAATCTATATATCAAATAATGGTCAAGTTGGTGTAAAAGTCTTTGATGCCTTGCACATTATGAATAAAACATACCATTTTTCATTTATAAAAACTTTCCATATAAAACATATTAAAGTATTCCTTTTGATTTTTATAATATAAAGTACAAGAAACACACAAATTAATTTTTAACTAATTTACATACGTATAAAAAATAATTCATTTTTAAGATATGGTCATATGAAATGAATTGTTGGAAGTAAAACATTAAAGGGTATTTTTTAATTTTAATGAAAAGTGCCATATCACCTTGGAAATATTTGAATAATAAGCACTATAAAAGAATAAAATTATAAAAAATAGTTAAATACCGCAATTATAGATAAAATCCTGATATATAATGTAATATAGGTTCTTTATAGATCATATAACATAATATAGGAGCATAATATAAAAAAATTTAGCAAATAAAAGAAATTAAGATGATGTCCTTTACCTTGAGTATGATTCGACACATGTATCTTTATATTATAGAATTATAAAATTATTTAAATTATTTACATTATTAATAAAATACCAGTTTCTTATTATTTTTTCACTTATAAAAAATTTATTTACAATTACTCAATAAATTAATTTTATGTTGAATCTTTTCACTATTTTAATATTACATGTAAAAATGGATTTTGTAGGTTGAATATGGTTAAAGAGGCCCTTATTTAAAAATATAAAGAATAATAATCTGGAATTAATTATTATATTTATATATAAATAATAATTTTATAACAAATCTTGAAAAATGGTTATGAAAAATGAGCTAACATTATGATCATGGAGGTGGTAGACTTTAAATTCTCATAAATATCGTTTCCATTTATCAATGATCATTATGGAAATAAGGTAAGTAAAATTTATCTTCCTAGAATTATAATTATATTTTAAATACCATAATATTTAATTATATATACAAATTCATATAATTCTTATGATTTAGTGTTGATAAAAGGAATTATATTTCTTTTAGGTGGAGGTAGTACACATGTAATGAATGACATAATCACTTTTCAGTGATTGAATAGGTAAGAAAGAAATTTTGTTATTATAATTTAATAATGATAAATTTGTCATGAATATAATAATATATCATTTATATAACATATATTAATTTTTATTACCCTTATTACCTTCCATGTAACACGTTTGTGAAAACACATCACATCGCTTCATGAGGTGATAGTTCGCCGTACACACGAACGACATAATCAGTTCCTGTATGTATGGGAATATAAGAAATTATATAGGATATTATTAATAAATTTGTATAATAATTTTATAAATTTCATATATAAAATTTATATCCATCATTATACCCAATAATGAGAGGTGGTAATAAAAAAATGAATGACCTCTTTTTGTGAGGCAGTAGTCCGCCATACACACAAATGATGATTTCATAACCAATTTGATGGAAGGGTATGTGGGTGTAGGTGATACCATTAATATAAAAACATATAAATATATTTATGATATATCTTTAATTATTTCATTTGTTTATAAGAATAATTGATGGGTCATAGAAAGAAATAAAACAAAAAATGCTCATTTATAAATGTTACCTCTTTTTTGGGTGTCTCCTTTTAGTTTGCACTAAAAGAATAAATTTTTTGAATTTATTAAAAAATCATGTAATATAATATTATATTATGAATTTTTATAATATATTTGGTCAGGTGTTTGAAAAAATGGGATTATGGTGTGATGATAGAAGGAGATGCAGTGATATTTTATAAGTGAGGTGTGTGGAACACATGTAATTCTTTTTGAAAGAGGGAATTTCAGGCATGATTGTTTAATGTAAGAAAGAAATCATAATTCAAAAAAAATATAATGGAATGTATATGGTATAAATATTTCCATAGAATGGGTTTTTGATAAGTTTCAGGGTCATTTATCCCCTAACGATTAAATTTGAATAACTAAGTAATCTCTTTTTTACCTCTATCAATATAATTAATTCTAACTGCTTTCACTAATAATTACTGTAAACAATTATGTTAGATTCATTATAAACTATAAATTATTATTATTAAAAATATATAATACATATTTAAATATTCAATTCAAATAAATTTTAAAAATTAATTCATTAGTAATCCTCTAGACGAGGCGAGACATCTAGTTTTTAAGAAGAGTGGTTTTTTTAGAAAAACTTGATTATATATTAACTACATGACTAATAATAAATACCTTAAACTAAATTAAAAATTTATGATATATAATCTAAAAATTTCATTTAAAACATTACCCATTTTGTATTATTCTAATAAATTTAATAATATATTCATTATACATTTTAAAACATTTTTTAGAAGAACCTGACATTATACTAGAAAATAAACTTATACTAAAACCCAATATAATGTTGATTCAAAAGTAATTAATTAGATTAATTACAACTAAATAATAATTATTTATCTTTAAATCATATTCCAAATATATTATTAATCATAAATTACTTAATTTATTAAAAGGAAATGACTTTTTATAAAAACTGGTATTGTTCATTACACACTGAAAAATAAATATTTTCCAAAAATTCCAAATATTTCCTCGAAATTAAAAATTTATATTATTATTTAAAAAAAATTATATGAATTTTATCAAAATAAAATTTATAAATTTATAAATTATCTATTTAATTAAAACTATATAAGAAAAATTTTAGTTAAACTATTTCCTTTTTTATTTTTAAAAAATTACATATTACTTTTATGACTAATATAAATATCTAATTAATATAAATAAATATGAAAATTATTTATTATTTCATTACATATATTTTTACATTATTTCCCCATTTTTTAATTACATAATTAAAATTTTATTGACTGACTAAACAAGTGAGGATATCTTTCCTTCATATCATTTTGGGATTCCATTGTTTCCTCTTCAACCGTATGTTTGTTACATAAAACTATAACATGGAAAATCACCTTATTTTGAAAAATAATGTCTATAAGTTCAATAATATTAATCAGTTATTCCTAATTGGAAATATTCTCTTCCAATTAAACTTTTCAAGGCTCAAAACTTACGATGAATATTACCCATATTTCCCAAACATTGAAACATGAAATATGTTGTGTGCCAGAGATAAACTCTGGAGAGAAGACACTCAGTAAGAAAAGGATCCAACTTCATATAATGTTACATACATTCCAATAATATAAACTATTATATTTTATTGAAAAAAATAACACTTTTTCCATGGACAAACATTGAGAAAGACATGATCACCTACCTCAAATGATGGATATTTATTTTTATTATCCACATAAAATTTCTTCAAGCTCTAAGATGTCCTCATGTCTCATTGAATAAAATAAACCTTCTCATACATTTCCTGTACCAAAAATGGTCCCATAGAAATTATTTATCCTTAATCATCCCCAAAAGATGGTATCTGACAACAGTTTCTATATAATTCCCCAAAAGGTTCCATCAGTATACTGGAATGACAACTCATACAAAAAGAAATCTCAACTAATGAAAGAAAATGATACCAAATTCATAGTTAAACCATTAAACCATAACAAATCATATATTCCATGGTTCAAATCATCTTATCTGAATATCCATCATATTGTGGATGTAAAGATGTACAAAAATTTAATTCAGTAAAAAACAACATCTAATGTCCTTTCCAAAATTTTGATGTGAACCAGAGATCATGGTCTAATACAATAAAGAGAGGCACTCCATGTAACTAGAATATATCATTTATGTAAAGTCAAGAAATATGATCTAAATGAATTATAAATCTAATGAGAAGTAAATGTAATGATTTTTTTAATCGATGAAGAATAAACCAAATCACATTTTCACATCCTTATATCCTTGGAAATCACAAAAGGAAATCCATGGATATATTTTCCAATTTCCATTTTAGCACTAAATTTTTTTGATGCATCCCATTTGGTATATTTATTTTTATTTAACTTACTGATAATTGAAACACTTCATTGTGAAATAAAAAATAACTATTTTAATTCCATCCCACCGGTAATACTTCTAAAGTTATTTGTACATCATAGTGTTACTATGGTAAATGGAAAATGGTGAAATATGAGATTCATTCAATAAATCCTTCCTCAACTAGGAATCATAAGGTAGACACAATATTTTTCAATCATAAAACAAGTTCTTTGTCAACATTAATATAAGGAATCATACCCATATTAATATATTCTATATTTTTCAATAACGATTATCCATTATTCTAAGCTCTCTTTATTCATTCTAAAAAAAATCAACTTCATAGAAACCTGAATCCAAATAAAGGATGTCCCAATATCCCTAACATCTAGTTCATGATTAATCAAATCATTAAATAAGGTTCATATTCAAAATGTAACATGTTCAAAGTAGCATTACATTTTAGTATCAAAGAATCATCTACTTTTTTTTTCTTTTTCTAGATGATAATTAATTTTAGAATAATAATACCTGATTAGTTCTAACTTTATTATCTATATCATTATCAATTCTTTCTATGTTAATATAGACTTCAATCTTGTGGGATATGAGTATATTTCAAAATTTACTCCCTAAAAATGATGCCTCATAATTTTTAAATGAAAAAAATCATCAACTAATTACAAATCATGTGTAGGGTAATTTAACTAATTAGAATCCAACTAATGTAAGTATAAGAAATTATCCACTCGTGTTGTATTAGGAAGCTACCGTGTTCTTTTAAGGAAGAATCATTATAGAGGATAAATTATCCATTTTTAGAAGGCTAATCCAAAAATATATCATTCACCAATATTTTTTAGTTCATAAAAACAATCACCACATTCTTATATCCAAATGAATTTTACTCTATTTTGAGTTAATTAATTAGTGGCCTTGAAAAATCAGAAATGTTTTCAAAAAATGATCAATGATAACAAACTAATCCAAGAAAACTACAACTATCTTTGATATTTTTGGATCTTGTTCATTAATCCAAAATTATTATTTTACTATGGCTAAGAGTTATTCCATCATTAGAAACAATATCTCTAAATAAAGAAATTTTTTCATCCAAATTAAAAATTTCCAAATTCCCCATAAAATTTATTTTATTTTATGGTTTAAAAAACAGCCTTTTGTTTTATTTCATGGTCCTATTGAATTTTAGAATATACCAAAATTTCATCAACAAAAATGACTATAAACTTTTATGATATCTCAGGAAAAATTCTATTCACAAGTTCAATAAATACAGATTCTACATTTTATCACTCAAATAGTGTAACTATAAACTCCTAATGAATATATCTAGTCCAAAACACTCTCTTGGGAATGGATAATTCCTTTATTTTAAGGTGATAGTTCCCCAACCATTGGTCAAACTTCAAAAAATACGGAGATCCCTAGAGATGATCAAAAAATAATAAATATGGGGAAAATAATAATCTCACATAAAATTAATGTTATTCAAGGCTATAAAATAAATGAAAAGTGTCATTGAACAATATTTTAATTTAACAAACCAAACCGAAGAACGCTATGGTGGTGTTCTAGGTCGGATGAAACCTTTATCAAAGAAATCATGAATTTTTTTTAATTATAAAAGATCCATCTGATCCCTTAAAAACGGGGAATTTGGAAACATGATTATCTTCAGGTACTGTAACAGCCTGATATTTTTAGAAATATATATTTTTAATTAATTTAATGTTTTTGATATATTTCTTTTCAAATAACACTAAAGAATATTGTTTTTATTTAACCACTATGATTGTATTTCATTATATGAAAGTCTATGTTAATCACACACTACATGTAACATAATTTTTATATTTATCTACATGGAACACCGATGTTATATTATGAAACATGAAAGATAAACTTTCCTTGATAGTTTATATAACTTTCAAGATAGAGTTTTACCAAATAGTAATATATTATGAAAAATATAATTATATAATATAATAATATATAAACTAGTTTATAAACTGAATGTAATATTATTAATAAAATTATTAAAATGTATAGTTTAATTAATTTTATACGTATTAATTAGAATTTAATATAGAATCCAATTAATATAAAATTAATGATTTTATAGAAGATATTTTTGTGTGAAAAGGATTAATTTTCATATTAAGTAAAATTATTTAAATTAGTGAATTATAATAATTAAATTTATATTTTATATATCGAATAAAATATTTTTGATATTCATAATAATTATTTTAATGGCATAAGATAAGAATAGACCCAATATTACACACAAAAACGTATATTATTAGAAATGAAGTTCTACCATATTTTATTGATGTACCAATTTTAAATATAAATTTTAACAATTTTATAAATTTTATATGTCAACATAAAATTAATTTTGGAAATTGAAACATAAAAATTAGGTTTGGGTGAAATTTTTGTATTTTTAGTGATGTTTCAAATTTTAATAAACAGTGAAAAATAAAAAAATTTAATTCAGAACTGATTTTTCATAAAATTTATTTATAATGATAAATTATATTTTTAAATGTATTTCATGTTTAATCAGGTTAATATGTTATCAATTAATCCATTTTAGTTAATTTAAATCAATTTATCTAGTAAATTGAATATAAAAACAAAACAAAATGTAGAATGTTTTTACTTAAAAAATCTTCATTATCATCCCATTTGTGAGATTAAATTTAAAATAATTTTTGAAACTTATGTGATTGGAATTTGAAAAAATAGATTCCATATTTTGAATAATAATAATTTAAAATGTGTAATAAGTTCAACTTAGTTTTTTACCAGAAAGACTAGTGAATGTAAATAGAATTAATTACATCGATTAAACTAAAATTAAGATTAACAAGGGAGTAAAACATATTCATATGGGAATAATGACCAATAAACTTGTCCAAAAGTCATTTTATGGACATATTTTGGACATTCCACCTTTAATGTTACATAATTGACCATTTGGACATTTGGGGAACACGAAAATCCATGGGAACAAAAATTTCATTTAAAAAATACCATGTGTATCCTTTCCCTCCACTCTGAAAATGCACTCACCCCTCCCACTTTCTCACACATATCAAGCCACATTGACTCAAAAAACCAAAATAGAACCTTAAAATACCGTACATCAACCTAGATTCCCCACCTTTGGGATAAATCAATCCATATAATCCAATTGGTGGAATCCTAAAGGAGTTACCTGAATAAGAGGACACATTCTTTCTCAAGATCTTTTATTTTATTTTATTTCTAAACCAAATTAATTAATATTATTCCATGAAATAATTATATAATAATAATCATAAATATAATGAGATGTTGTTATGTTATGTTTTTCAACTACACATAGACAGAATTAAATGTAATGGGTAACGAACTTATAGTTATTGTGTACATTGATCTTTCGAATCATGAAATGACATTGTTTGTTTTATCATTAGCGCCTCCTATTGTTTGGAATTATGATGTACACTATATTTTTAGATGATATATTTTATATTTATAATTTATTTGTACTTATTTATTAATAATATTAATCTTACATTCATACTTGAATTTTTTAAATAAGATAACATCGTTTATGGAAATTTAGACTACCACCTCCTCAAAGAAATGTGATTCGTTAACACTTTACATGGAATGTATTAAGGATGATTTTAGTAAAGATATATTATATATAATACATAATAATTATTCTATAATGATATTAAATAAATAAATAAAAATATATTAATTACTTTATTTCTCTCAATACGTCATGAAAATGGAAACAACATTCATGCGTACGTATGGCCTACCATCTTCATGAATAGTGTATTACATTTCATATATATATATATATTATAGATTATTATAAATGTTTATATAATGAATATGTATGATATAGACGTCATATTTTGATTTATTTAAATAAGTAAACTATGATTAAAGTAATAAGATAAAGAATGGAAAGTCCAAATATATACGATAAACAAAGCACTTCTTACCTGAAACGTTATGTTAACAAATAATTATTAATAAAAAGGTAATCAAAAATAATAAAAAAACAATATATAGTATTACAAATATGAATACAGTTTTGAGGTTGATTTATAATAATTTTATATTTATAATACATGAGCCTTTTACGTGTACGATGAAAGTCAAGACACAAGGTAAGGTAATTTCATCTCACTTTTTATTTCTGTGAGATACATATATTTTTCAACATGCATTTATTTTGTTTATATAATTAAAATTATTGTATTATATTTTTACTAGAATTACTGTTGTGGGTATTTACATATCCATTTTATGATCTTTTTTTCAAGGGTTTTATGATTCATAATTTTCTAAATCAGTACTATAATATTGTCTCAATTTTATTTCTTAAAGAAACTTGTTTTGTAATGCACCTATGTTTTTTACGATGTTTATGTAATTCCAATTGAAATGTTATATCATTAATACCCTTATTTTTCATTATATTTTAGGCTTCATTCAATTTTATTTTCTTACATGGGGAGTATAATTCAATGTTACCGGGTAGTAAGGGTTTATTGAAACAATCTCATCTTTTATCAATATTAGTTATTATTATGATTTCATTAATGAAATATTTTGATCCATATCTCAATAAAACTCATTAATATTCTTATTCTCTTACTATTCATGATTTAATCATTTATAAGTACCATTTTCCCACTATTTGTTACCTAATGAAATTATGAAAATGTTTTAAAGAAACCCCAATATCATTTATTATTTCGTTCAAAAATTAGATTTATTAAAAAACCCATGTCATGAAAAGATGATTTTAATTTTTTAAATGATCATTTTCATGGAAAAATAATTTTAATAAAGTTTTATAGTTTTAAATACTTCTTTATTTGTTTTAAAAGATAACTTCAAACTAAATAGTTTTCAAAAAATGTTAAATGTTTTAAAATGTATTTTTTAGAGAAGAAATGATATTTTCATGGAGAAATATTTTTAAAATATAATTCAAAATTTCCCCCCTCTTAGATGAAATATATTGGTGTTTCTTATTAATTATTGGGAATATAGTCCAAGGATACATTTAATTTGTTTCTTGGAATGGTTTATGTTTTGATGGCATAACATTCTTGAAACCTGTATCTCTTTCAATGTTTATATGTTCATGAAATTTGTTTAATGTTAATGGGTTATATGTATATAAAATCCATTTATTTTCATGGTATATTATTTGATAAAATTATTATGAAGCATGTCTCTTTTCCTTTGGTTAGGGTAATATTACATGCTTATGATACCCATTTCACGTTGTGAGTTATGTTATGCTTGATGTTTATGATCTCACAGAACAGATATGTATTATTTTTTTGAAATGGGTGGGATATATATTCCCTATAGTTCATTTGGTAATGATTTATATATCATGATATAGATATGGATGGAACAAGGAGTGAAATTGGTTCATCAATGGAATTTATCCTCTAATATGGTCTTGTGAGTAAAATTTGACTAGCAAGATGGTCAAGGGAGTGAACCATGACAACCACGATGACAGGGGTAGTGAACCCATAATACTAAGATGGTCTTGGAATTGATTGCTTGACTATTTTGGAAATCATTTTTATATTCTTATGTGTTTGCCACAAATTTAATGCCACAGTCTGATGTTATGATTTCATTGATTGTGTTCTTAATTTACTTATTATTTATTTCTTATGAACTACCAATATTTATGATATAATTAAAATTTATGATCTTTTAGATGAATGGTATGATCTTCTATTTTCATGATCATGTGTTGATACCCTTATTATCATGATCATGTTTACATATATCTATTGTTTACCCTTACTAAGAATCTAATCTTACCAATTTTTTATATTTCATTTCCCCAGGTTATGAAGATATGTATTATGTTTGATGTGTGTAAAATGGATTCCCATAATCAATAACATAGTGTAATATATTTTATCACACTCATGTATCATCATTTATGTTCCAATGTTTCCAAATGATCTAAACAAATATGGTTTTTGGGCATCTATTTGTGTATGGTTTTAATTATTATGAAAGAATGATGTCGTGTATATGAATGTACAGTGAGGGTTTATATAGTTGGTATCAGAGTAAATATTTATTCAAAATTTGGAAACTATGATGAGAAAAACAATATCGATATCCCTGGGTATATTTACAAGGATATGTCTAGGAATTTTTATAAGGATAAGTATAAGGATGAGTTACTATTTGTGAAAATGTCTTGAATTTTGTAAAATGACAGAGCTAGTGGTTTTCAAAAAATAAATCCCTTTATAGATATTAAAACTGGACAAGGTTTTGGAACAAATGTATCTAGGATTAACAAATTTAACAATGTACATTGCACTTGACTCGAGCATAACACAATACATGATAACATGCTTTAAAACACACCTTGTTTGACACTCTTGGGGTATATTCTTTGGGAATTCAAAAACTCCTCCCAAACCATCATGAAATATTTCAAAAAAACATATCTATGAATATCCTAGGATAAACCTATAGTGTCATCTATTAATATTATATTTCTTTACTTTGAAATCCTATAAGTAAATTTTCATGATTATATGGTTTTTTTCACTAATAGGTGTTTTCACATTGGGATTTCGGGTTATAGTCAATGGAGGGAACTAGAAAAAACATGGTTGACATTGAATGTTTTAGATGTGGAAATTATTTGAATTATGAAAATAGATCTCCCAATTAAAAATCTCATAAATATAATTAGGAAAGTTATACGCGTATTTGTTATACTATTGAAGATAAAGGGTCCAAAAAACGACATGCGAAAGGTATAATATGTTCTTCCATTATTTTTTACATTAAATATAAGAAGAATGATTATATTGAGGTTTAGGAACCTTAAGACTTGATTCATATTTCATATTTCATAAAAGAGTTATTAAGGAATAATATGATGAAGCCAAAGTTATTTGTTACGAATAAAGTAGTATGAATGAAGTATTTATGATTCATAATTCCAAGATTATGTTATATGAATCATGAAATATATAAGGATATTCAGTGTAGGATTTTCTTGAAGGATTGAAAAGGATATATTGAATTACGATGAAAAATTATAAGAGTGATTTTTTTTGATGTGATGTAAAAACATAATGTGTTTAATATTTATAGAATATTGTTTTTATCATAGATAAAGTGATGATTGATTTGGATAAATTAAAATGGATATTATCAATGACTTAAGGAAAAAATGATGATTTTTTTAAAAGGTAGTACATGTCATCATGAATTACTTTTAAAACATTTTATATTTAAATAATATATCTAGTAGTGTTTTGAATATGGAATCATGCTTGTTTTACCAAAGTGTTTATGATAATTTGGGTTATTACCATGTTTCAAGAGAATATACGATGTGGGTATTCACCTGTTTTGAATGTGTCAACCAAGAGATAAATATTGATATATTGGTGATCGATGTCAAAAAAATTTCGTGAAATTATTTACAATGTTTTTGATTTTATTCTTTTAGAATTTTTATAGGGTTAACCATTTAGGAAAATATTATGTTACAATTTTGAGGAAGTATTTATGTCATCAAGATGTATTAAAACCCACAGTAAAAATGTTATTTAGTTATTATCATTATTTCAAGGATATACATCTTATTTATTTGAGAAATTATATCATTGTAGTTTTATAATTGGAAAATATATATGTTAAGGGACAACTCATCATGTCTGTCAAAGTCATGGGTCTGGAACCAATGACCAAAGATTGATAAGGGTTTCACACCTACTAATGGCCTATGCGTTGACATGGTTAATGTTTAATTTGTTTAGTTCAAAAAATTTGATGAATAGATATTAATAGTCAACTAGTTGTGTTAATTTTTATTTATAGAGATCAATGTATTAACCAAATTGATTTTAACGAATAGTTTGAGAAAAATAGTTACAATTGTCATTCTTTTATAGGCCTTAAGAACTATTAAAATTGTATTTTGGTGCTTTAGGAATCATTGATAATTTATATATATACATTTTTTTAAATAATGGATGAAAATTAAATTGATCAAAGAACATCCAATGAATGAAGCTGTGTTTATATAAATATATCAAGTAAGTATATTTCCATGTATTCTTGGTCAAAAAAATTAATTAATGTTTGGAAAACTAATGAAGGAAATTGATTTCCTAATACATTATTTTTTTTGTTTAAACAATGGCCTTTTAAATCATAAAAAATTTATAACATCGAGGCCATAAAATTTTCATTGACCCTTAACTTAATTTTGTGTGATTACCTCAATATCACCATATAAATGTTTACACTATTCCTCCAATCCAATTTTTTCACTTCTCACTTATGTTTTCTTATGTGGAAACCTAATTATATGTTACTATAGGTAATATTTTTATTTCTGACATTCATTTTAAAAAATAATGTTTTAGTATTCATTTTTATGATGTAGTTTTTTGTGAAAAGAACATTAATGTACTAAACCATTGTAACTGAAATGAATTTTGAATGAAAAAAAAAATTAATTTTAAGGGGGCTAAAATGTAACACCGTGATTTTTTGTCAAATATATATATATATATATATTAAAATTAATTTAATATTTTTGATATTTTCTATTTCTAAAAACAATGAAAATAGTTTATTTTTATTAAATTAAAATGATTATATTGCATTATACCCAACACTAAGGTAATCATGAACTAAAAATAACATAATGTTTAGCTTTATCTTCATGGAACACCATAATTTTATTATATTACACACAATAGTAACTTTCATGGATGTTTTGTGTAACACGCAAGACAAGACATTACTAAACAGTAATATATTTTTGAAAATATTATTATTTAATCTAATAAGATATAATGTCGATGTTAAATTGAAGTTCATAGGATTAACTAAATTATAAAAATTTATAGTTAAATTCATCAGTTTCCTATTAATTATAAAATAATATGGAAACCAAATGAATTTGAATGGAATAAGTTTATAAAAGAGTATTTTTATGTGAAAATGTGGTTTATCTTAATAAGATAAATAAATTACTATTAATGAATTATATTAATTAAATTTAAATGTTATAAATTTATCAAACTATTTTTTATGTCCGTCAAATTTATTTTATAAGCATAAGATGAGAAGAGACCCCATAATACATATAAAAATTTATATTCATTATAAAGGATTTCTATATCCTTGTAATGGAAAACCAATTTTAGATGTTACATTTGGAACATTTATAAATTTTATATTTTAAAACAAACATCATTTTTTAAATAGAAACAAAAAAAGTAGGTTACGGTGATTTTATTATTTTTTGATTAAGTTTCATTTTTAATGAATATATAAAAATAATGAATTGTAATTGAAACAATACTATGACATCTAATTTATTTATACGGTTAAATTATATTTTTAATTGTTTTTAAAGTTTATTTAGATTAAATTTTTATCAATTAATTCAATTTAGATTATTTTAATCAATTTTAAAATTGAAATTGAATATACAAACATAAAAAAATGTCAATTATTTTACATTAAAACCGTGAATTATCATCTTGTCTGCTGGATTAAATTTAAATTAATTTTTTCCAGTTAAGTGATCTGAATTTTTAAAATGGATTAAATATATTGAATTAACATAATATATAATTTATAATAATTTCAACTTATTTTTTAAATCAGAAATATTATTGAAAGTAACAAAAATTATTTACATCAATTAAGAAATAATTAAGCTTAACAAGGTAATAAAACATAATATTAAGGAAAAATGACTTATAATTTTTTTCCAAAACCCATTTTATGGATATATATTAGCCAATACACATTTTCAGTTCCATAATTGTCCATTGTTACACTTTGGTAATAAGTAACACAAGGGGAACACAACATTCTTTTAAAAAATACCATGTTTTCCTTTCCCTCCAATATAAAAAGCCACTCATGCATCCCAGTTAATCACACCTATAAATACACTTTTGATTAAAAAAATCTAACAAAATGACTCCTAAAAATCCTTCCCCAAAATTTGGAAGCCTCATACTGGTCATAAATCCATCCATAGAATCCATATGGTGTAATCCAAAACGGGTTACCCAAATAAGAGGTAACAATAATCCTCAAGCTTCTTTCTTTAATTTTATTTATCCACTAACTCAATTAATATTATTTCATGAGAAAATAATATCCTTAATATCCTGAATATAATTTTATATTACAAATTTAATGATTAGACTTGAAATTAAACACAATTTCGTCTAATGGGTAATGAACATACTGTTCTTATGTATGGAGAACTACCGCCTCACAAGATGATGTTGTTCATTTTAACTTTACCACCTATTATGGTTGGGAATTATAATGGAAACTATATTTTTAAATGATATATATGGTATTTACGATTTATTTATACTTAGGTATTAATTATATAAATCTCTCCTTCTTGTTTCCCATTTTGTGTAAATATGATAACTTTGTTTTTGGAAGTGTGGACTATGGCCCCCTCAATGAAATGAGATTTGTTCATACATTACATGGAATGTGTTAAATATGGGTTTAGAAAAATTATATGATATTCAAGACAAAAGAATTATAATTTAATGATACTGTATACAAATTTACATATATTTCATTTACATTTTTTCTTTCAATTCACCATAAAATTGGAAACATCATCCATGCATATGTAAAACAAACTGTCTACATGAACAGTGGATTCTATTATATATATATATATTATACTATAATAAATTGATTTATAATTTATATGTATGACATACTATACATTTTTTCAATATTATAAATAAGTAAATCCTGATTTACGAAAGAGGACCTAGAATGATACGTCAAAACACGTATGATAAACAAAGAAGTTACTACCTAAAACGTTAATTTAACATTGAATTGTTAATAAACTGGTAACAGAATTTCCAATAAACATAATTTATGGTATTATATATAATAATATGGTTCTTTTATAAATTTATAATACACATATACTTATTATATTTGTGTATCATCTATGTATGCCAAAATTCAAAACACAAGGTAAGAGAATTTCTTCTTAATTTTTATTTCTACGAGATACATGCCTTATTCACCACACGTTTATTTTGTGTGGTGTGTATACCAAAAATTAATGTATTATATGATTAATAAACTTATATTTATAGTTCTTTACATATCCATTTGATGATATATATTTCACTGCTTTTATGGTTCAAATGATACTAAATAGGTAATGTAATTTTTCTTCAACATTTTCTTCGTTGTGAGATATGTTTTTAGGCACCTATGATCTTTTAATATGTGTATATTATTCAAATTTAAATGTCATAAAATAAATATAATTATTTTTAATGATATTTTAGCTTCAATTTAATTTCATTTTCTTATATATGGATTATGAATCAATGTTACCAAGTGTTAAGAGTTTATTGAAACATTCTCAACATTTATCTAGATTTGTTTATTATTATTCAATAATTAATGAAATATTATGATTTATGTCTAAAGAAAACTCATAATGATTATTATCCTATGGTTATTATTGATTTATTCATGTATTAGTACCATTTTTTATTCTTTTTTTACTTTAGTTAATTAAGAAAATATTTTTATGAAAATTTAGTCCCAATTCACATTTGGGTTAAAAATTATATTTTTTTCAAAAATATTATCTTTTAAAAAAAATTATAATTTTATTCTAAGATTATTTATGAGGAAAATATTTTTTAATTTTTATAGGTTTTTAATAATACTTTATATGTTTTCAATTATATATTTAGAGGAAAATGTTTTTAAAAAAAAATTGTTTAAAAAATAATTTTTCACAGAAGAAAGAATATTTTCCTCAAGAAATGATTTTAAAAGATCTTTCTGAATTATTTCCCATATAGTATAACATCTATTTTTATTACTCATTCAATATTTGGGATATGATATAAGGTTCCAATCATATTTCTCTATTAATGGTTTATGTTTTTTATGGCAAAACATTCATGAAACCTATTTATCTTTCACGAGTTATTTGTTTATGATGTCTATTTCTCTTTCATGAGTTATATGTCTAGAAAATCCATTTATTATTATGTGTTTTTCTATGATGAAATTATTATGAAATTTGTCTCTTTTCCATAGGATAGGAGAATATTACCTGTTTATGATACCCATTTCTTTTCATGGGATATGTTGTGATTAATTTTTATAATCGCGTGGCACATGTGATTGTCATTTAATTATGATATTTATGGGACCTATACATCCCATAAATTCATTGGGTAATGATTTGTATCTCATGGGATAGGCATGTCTGAAATAGGGAGTGAAATTGGTTCAGTAAAAGAATTTGTCCACTAAGATGGTGATGGAAGTGAACCATGTCTACTATAATAGTAGTGGGAGGGAACCATGACTTCCAATATGGTATAGAGAGTGAACTCATACTAATAATATGTACCTATAAGTGATTCCTTCACTACTATGGAAATAATATTTATAATCTTATGTGTCTACAAAAAACTACATGTCTTATTCATATGTTATGAAATCATGGATTGTGTTCGCTATTTTCTTATTGTTGATGTCTCATTTACATTCAATCTTTGTGACTTGATTAATATTTATGATCATTGATATGGAATGTATGATATTATATTTTCATGATCATGTAATCATACCCTTATGCTCATTATTATGTTTACACATCTCTCATTTTTACCCTTACTGAGCATCTGAGTTCACCCCTTTTTATATTTACTTTCTTCCAGATTATGAAGATATATATTATGAATTATGTGTCTAATATGGGTGATAGATAATAAATACCTTTTAGGATATATTTTAGCTTTCTCATATATCATCATTAATGTCCCCTTGTTTCCAAAGGAATTAAATTAATATAGCCTTTGGGCATCTATTTTGGTTACATTTTAAGTATTCCCAAAAAATGATTTAGTGTCTATGTATGTAAAGAAAGGGTCACTATAAGTACTATATAAACAGTGAAGTAAACTTTCCAATCAGGAATATCATATTGAAAATCATCCAAAAAATCAATGTATTAATTTTCTATAAGAAAATCACTAATTTAAACTATTTCTTTATTTTCAACAATATGATCTAGGTAATTTTTCTTTCCATCTCTAATAAATTTATTGGATTTTTGGTAAGTTATCAATGGAATAAAATATTTGAACAATACTTTATTAGAAATTATGTCTATCCGGTACTGAAAAAATGAAATATGATTCATACCAAGAATCACATCAAAACTCTTCTATGGTCAATTCAATAAGATTTTCAAGAAAGTCCATCCCACTGATAATAATAGGAATATTCCTAGAAATATTGGTTGATTTAATACTTCCACCAAGAGTTTTTATTGATAATTATGACACCTTGTTAGGGAATGAAGGAAGTATAACAATCATGGATATTATATCAAGCATGTTTGGCATGAAGGTAATTTTGTGGCAGACAATCTGGCTCCAGAATAGAGAGAAGATGAGAATGTTCATATCTATACCTATGTTGGTCCTATCCTAAAAAATGCAATCAAATAATTCTTAAAGATTTTCTTGACTAGAATATATTTAGGAATCCATGATTCTTTACAGTTTTTATTTTTGTTTGTTGTATATTTCCTTTATAACTAATATAAATTTAATTTTCAGTTAGTTAATCCATTCAAATAAATTTCACTTTTCACACATGGAACATTGTGGGAATTACCTATGGACTTCCTATATAGTTTTTTCTCTATTTCCTACAACTTTAACCTTTTCTTACTATTTCCATATGAGAAAACATACATGTTATCCAAATATAAAAAAAATCAATCTACACAACAAACTAATTTCTTATAAGTTATTAATTTTCATGATCCTAATTATCATTATAAAAATTGTTTTAACACATAGAAAAATATATTAATTTTTCTACCCGTGTACCAAATAAAATAAATTACTTACCTAGAAAATTTTGTGATGTTTTATTCATATTCATCTACAGAATTTTCATATTTTCCCATCATTTATAGGAATGGTTTTCAATATATAGTAAAAAACCATATGGAAATATTTCTCAAGAAAAAACACATTATTTTCCCCATTCCATGGAAAGAAGAAAATATTTATCTCTATTAATCATAATTAAATACCACCATCAGTCAATTTTACCTTCAAAATGATAAATGAAAAGATTTAAATTTTGATATTACAAACATCCCATGAAATCAAATATATTTTCCAAATAATTGATCCATCCCCTAGCTACAACTAGGTCAGATAATCCACTGAATGATGGGGGATGTTTCTTTGTGAAATTAATCACAAAAGACATGTTCTTTAATTGTAAACACACTTGTTATCTAGAATGGATACCACCACTACTTATAGATTTCATCAAATGATCCATAAATTTAACAAATTGTTAGGTTCCAATTGCAACCATCTCGGGATCCCGATTTGGAAGGATATTCTCATACCGATTCCTTCTAAAAATAGCTTCCCTATTTCATCTACATAGAACTATTCTTAATATAAAATTTTAATACAAATGAATAAGGTAATCATTAAATTCTATATAATTTTAACATAAACATATGTTAAACTCTTTCAATGGAATGTTATTAAAATTATCCTATCATCAAAAGTTTCATAAATTGACCTTTGATACCAATTATTAGAACATGAACATAAATATTGCATAATATTTATTTTTAAGTCGATAATGTATTATTTGACAGTTGAAGATATTTTATGATTTATGGTTTTATAGAATTAGGTCATAACTCATTCCTTACAAAACCATATAATACAATGTAGACACTCTTAATTTGCATCCATTATTCTTATAATATTAAACATTTAAAATAATCCATGGTTCTTCCCTAGAAAATATTTATGACTTTTAAGTTTACTTCTTACTTTATCTTAACCATCATTAAACCCTATGAATAATTTAACAATGTGGTATTAGAGAAAAAATAATTGTAAGGGTTACACAAAGAAAGAGAACCATAATCCAGGTAAAAACATAAAAAATCTTATAAATATTACCTTTATCTTCAATGTTTCTTGATCATACTAAATAAATCATTTTCACAATAAAAAATACATTTTTTCTGAATGAAAATCATTAAAACCCATAGAAAGAAATTAAAAACCCATTATAGATAACATAGAGAATAAAATTCCTAAACCATTTTACAACCATGTCAGATGTAACTATAGATCAGTTAAATCCATAGGATAAACCCTTTGTAAACTACCTTATTTTTTAATATTTATACAAGGAACATTACCAATGTATTTGAGCACTATCTGGGTGCACACATCGTTTAAGCTATATGAGGCTCACTCATTACTATCTTGGCCTCCCCATCGTATATGCTATAAAAAGATCTCCCGACCCTATAAGTGAGACTCTATTTTATAATCTTTAACAAGCTCACACATCATTAAATACAGTAGCCAATATTTTAATATTCAATGGGCTCACTTGATGCTATCTTATCGACCCAATCATATAAGCAGTAATGGGCTCACCCAGTGCTATATGGGCCACTGCATTCGATAAGTTGTAATTGACTCACCTAAAACTATGTGGTCCACCCAATAAATTTTAATTCAAGTACCATATCATGAATAAAACATTTTTAGGGTTTCAATTTTTCTTCATAAATAATTTTTAATCTATTTTAAACACATAAGAAAATCACTTTTTAATATCGAACTTCCATTTTATTAAAGAAAATTTAATACCCTAATATATATTACATTGAAAAAATTATTTTAAATAACAAAATACACAAAAAGGGTTTTTTTTAAATACACATTAAATATTTCAAGTGATGTTAAAAATCAAATAATTGTCACAGTGTTGGAAAAAACATTGATTACATTTACGTTAAGTTCAAAACATTGATTTATCATTTTTAAAAACATTCCACATAAGCATGTAAAATGATTAATTTAGAAAACCATTTAAATAAATTAATAGAGAAAGAAAAATATTAGGAGATTTGGATAGAAAAAATCAAAAATGATTTTTTCTTTTCATGGAAAATCCATTATGACCATTTAAATATTTATATCATAAACCCCATGAATGAATAAAAGTATAAAAAACATTAAATACAATTAAAATAGATATATTTATGATATATAATTTTGATGCGTCTATATATAAATGTTATAACTGTATATAGGTTTATCACATCCAAAAATTCCTCAATGAATGGAAATTGGGACGAAGTCCATTACCTTGTGTCTAATTCATTGGATTTTAATTATATTTATAAATAATAAACATATGTTTACTATTTAAATTATTGAGAAACATTTTCATGTTTATTAATTCTTTGGTTTAACTATTCAAAAATTTATTTACAATTACTTAATCAGTTAATATTAAGTGAGATATTTTGACCATATTCAGCTAATGTTCCCAATAATGTTTTGGTTGGTCGAAAATGGATAGGGTGGACCTTATTTAAACATCTCTAGAATAATAATCACGAAATAATTGTCATATTTATACAAAAAAACCTATTTTTATAACCAATAATTTAATATGGTTATGAACAGTGAACTAACATTATC
Source organism: Viscum album (assembly GCA_963277665.1). Lineage (NCBI taxonomy): Eukaryota > Viridiplantae > Streptophyta > Magnoliopsida > Santalales > Viscaceae > Viscum > Viscum album. The sequence goes on along the minus strand of OY728161.1, from coordinate 690,874,201 downwards.
ATCAAGGAGAAAGTAGGTCATACGTATGCGTGAGTAAATTTTCTATTTTAAACTGTCATTATAGAAGGAAGGTAAGTAAAATTTATCATTAAATAATTATAATTATATTATAAATACCTTAATATGTAATAATATCAACTTATAAAAATAATTCTTGTAATGTTGTGATGATAAATGAAATCACATCGCTTCGAGGAGGCGGTATACCACACATCCAAGAACGATATTATCTTTTTTTCAATGAGTGAAAAGGTCAAAAAATGTTATAATATAATTATTGAAGGATTAATATGTTATTAATATCACGATATTTAATGTGTATCGCATATATTCCTTATATTTTCCCTTATTACCATCCATGTAAAGTGTTAGTGAAATCGAACAACATCACTTTGGGTGGCGGTAGTCTGTTTTAGACACATATGACATTATTATATTCCTTACGTATAGAAATTAAAATGGGGTATATATGAAATAATGAATCCATAGGTATAATTATGTCATAAATATCATTTAAAAACATTATATACATTATTATACCAATAATTTAAAGGTTTTAATATAAAAATGAATGACAACTCTTTGTCAGGCAGTAGTCCAATGTATACAAAAATGATGATTTCATAACCTGGTTTATGGAATTTTGTGGGTGTATGTATAAAATTAACATAATAATAATTTATTATATGTAATATAATTGGTTTATTATATTATCATGTCATATGAATAATTTTATTATTTGGGAAAGAAATAAAAAAAATCTCATTGATGAACATGTCCACTTATTAAGGTGTCTCCTTTTGGTTTGCAACAAAGCCTTACTTGATTAGATTTATGCCAAAATTAAGGTTTTAATAATTATATAAAGGATTTATATAAGTGATTTAGTATTTTATTGGCTGAACCAATTTGTTTTTAAGTTTTAATAAGAGGATTGGTGGTGTCCTTTTACAAGTGAGGTGAGTGGCACACTTATAATTTATTTAGAGAGTGAATTACCCCCATTTTTTCATCTAAAAAGCCACAAAAATGAACCAAAACCTAAATTATATGGTTTAATTTCTATAAATGGCCACCAAATTGGGATTAGAAAAGTTTATAGGTCTTTTTTCTCATTAATTTTAACATTCTTCCACTAAGTAAACTTGTTTTGACCTTAATCTCTTTAATTAATTATAATCACTTTGATTAATCGCTTTGGTCGAAAATTAAGTTAGAAAAATTTTAATATTAAAATTATTATTTCTCTAAATATGGAATTGATTTTTTCAAATTTGATTCACAGAGTATAAAAATACTAATTTAATTTTAACAATGTAGATACCGTGAGAACGAGTTTTTAGAAGAGTTTGTTTTAGAAAATGATGATTTTATGTTAACTATGTGATTAAGGATAATAAATATATGAAACTCAATATAAATTTAATGATATATAATATATAAATTACATTTGAAAAATAGCAATTATTTATTATTAATATAATTTAAAATGATGAACATTACACATTTTAGAAATGTTTTTTGAAAAACCCGACACTAAACTTAAAAAAAACTTACACTAGAACCCAATATAAAGTTGTTTCCAAAGTAATTAATTTTATTATATATAATTAAATAATAATTAGTTTACTAAATATTATAATAAAAACATATTCGGACTCATAAATTACTTAATTTTTTTAAAATATAACTTTTTTTATAAAAATTTGAATTTTTCACTATTCACTGAAAAATTATAATTTTAAAAAAAAATCCCAAAAAAATTAAAAAATGTAAAATTTGTTATTATAATTTAAAAAATGATATGAAACTTAAAAAATTCATATTACTATATTTATAAAAAAAATTCAAATAAAACCTTATATGAAAATAGTTTTGTTAAACTATTTACTTTCTGTTTTAAAAAAATTACATAATATTTTTATAACTAATATTAATATCCAATTAATATTAATAAATAAAAATAATATTTATTCTATAATAACATGGGTTCCTACATAAACCATACTATATATTCTGATACACTAATACATAAAAAATTCCATACATAGTCTGAATGGTGTTTTTGATCCCCACAGGTTTGCAAAATCCACTTGGCATTGAACAAGAAACAAGGGGGAACAATTTTTCCACAAAAAATGGGAAGAAAAAAAATTCAGTTCAATTTTCTCAAAACATTCCAACGTGAATGTACCAAAATAAAAGGGTAAATAGAAGCCCAAAACAATATATCATTTGGGGCATAGCATCTATAAAGACAACATTGAGAAACACAACATAAAATGTTGATCACTTCCCCACTTGTCACCTACATCACTCTAGGTCACATTAATTAAGTGAACTCACATCATACATAGTTAACTTTCCATTAACAATATCCTATAAAAATATAATCTCAAAACATCAAAAGTAAATTTTAGGTTTTGAGAAAAGGATCCTAGTAGGATATTGCCAAATATTCTATAAGAAATTACATAATAATAAATAATTTTGGATATCAATTTAAATAAAATATGGCATTGAAAAGAATTTAAAATTTTTCAAAAACAACATGCTAACGGATAAAGATATAAGATATATCAAAATAGGCTTAAACAAAAATTTGATATAAAATAATTAATTCAATTAAGTCATAATGATAAAATAATTTCAATAATAAAAGGTATGTATAATAGAAAAATATAAAACAAATACCCATGGTCAAATTCCCTATAATAAGTTAGTTTCCTAATATAGTATCCTCACAGTACTCATTAGTGATCACAAATAACTATGTACGTGTGAAAAATCAATCTACACCTTAGTAGGAGCCACATTATGGGAAATCATTCAACACTTTCTAGGGGACCCATCATAGGAGAGTCATGCCAAACTTGTTTTAGTCATTTTTTTCATAATCTATCCATTACTATGGAGTTAGAGTTACCACATTCTTTTCCGAATCACCCACTTACTTCCCAGGCACCCTTTTTCTTTAGTCAATCAATTAATCAATCCTCAATTATTAATTGTTTTCTAATCAATTCATCTTCCATAATTTAGTTTTGATGATTCCATGGTCAACATGCCTTTTCATATCAATACCTAATCATAGGTTTTCAAAATATTTAATACTTTTCAAATAATATTTCATTTAAATCTAATTTCTTCGTGAACCAACATTTAATAATTTAATCAAATAAAAATTATAATCAAGCCATCATTTTTTAGAAACTTCCCCACAATTTCAATTCAATTTAAATTAGGGGTATATATAATTTCTACTCCTTTTCAAATAGACCACCAAATATACTAAAAAAGGGTTTGTAAAATAATTCAAAAACATTTCATTCCAATCACACATATGAAGGATTAAATTTTTGAGTAAATCCATATTGAACCTCTAACATTTAATCCTTCAATCAAATTAACACCCACAATGGGAACAACAATGAGAATAAACTAGAAAGTGTGCAATAAACCAAAACTACAAACAATATCCATCAAAATAGATATTATTCCCATTAATAAAAATTTGATCTATAACTCTAAAATAATGAGATAAGTGGACATCAATATAAACCACATTTGACGTGATTTAAGTATGATAATTATATCAAATTCAATCACTGGTGATTTGATCTTCCAAAGAATTTATTTAAGGTCAAATGGGAATGTTTTGGATCTTAAATGGGAGAATTTATATTTTTTATAATTTTTTTTTGGAATGATAAACATCTCACAGTATTTACTATATGGGCAGTGCAGATAAGAGTGACTTTTCTCATCAATCATGCACCCCTACTAGACATCTTATGTGGAGCATCATATTTCCACAAGGCTAAATTAACCATGATACAACCATGAAAATACCTATACCTAATGGATAATGTTTTAGAGGGGTCAATTTTATGGTTTGTAAAAACCGTGCACCCCTTCTAGTGGCTCAACATATGATTCATTGTTTTATGGGGGAAAACCATATAGTTTTCTCTAATCATTTAAAAACCATTAATAACCAAAAAATTATCCAAAACATTTTTAAATTTCACCATAAATAACCTTAGGTATGCCCTAAAAATATTTCAATGAAAAATTTGGAAAAGATTCACATGAATTAATGTAACAATATGTTGAAACCTCCCCACCATAAAATCATTTAGTTCACAGATAGCCTATTAATAAAATTCCATATCCCATATTTGCATCCCTGACTCTATAATTAGTTCCATGTACATCCATGACTCATTAGAATAAGGAAAATGATACCAAAGAACATGTTTTAATGACACTATCTTCTCATGAAAATCATTTTTTCTCAGAATCCAAAATCATGTCTGGATACTCAATCAAGGATAAATTTGGTTCGAGATCCATATTATCCCACCTAAGGACATGATAATGGTTAAAAAGAAACTTATTTAATTGAAATATATGAAATAAATTATGGATCAATGTCAAATGTGGTGGTATATATAATCAGTAATCCATGTTACTAACCAACTCAATAATTTCAAAATGACCCACCAAATTCGGCACACGCATTCCCTATTTCCCAATACATCAGTGACCCAAATGTGGTGAAACTATTAAGAGAACTCAAAAATTAACAAAAAATTCAAAAAATTATAAATTAAATAAATAAATGTTTTCGTAATATATATATTTCCCCACTATTCACTGTCTAATCAATTGAATCACCCCTCATTATATCTTTGAAAAAATTAAGTCCCACCAAGGTTGTGTCTACATTCATCGAAAAACACAATGGAAATTTAAAATGATGATCATACAAATACTAAAAAGGATACATTATTGTAGAATACTGGTAAATTCTATTTTAATAAAACTCAACTAGTCCTAAATGGTTATCACAACATCGACCAAAGTTATGAATGCAAGCACATAACATGTATCCATGAATTTTTATTGCTCGTTGTACTTAGAAATCTATCTTCAAATGATATTCTATATAGAAACATACCTGGTATACCAGTTACTTATAGAGTCGTATCAATAAGGTATAATCATAATAGGAATCCCTATTATAGACTATATCTAAACAAACTCTATGAAAATGAATAATCTATTTCACATAGAGAATTTATAAATCCTTAACATTGGATATATCATGAGAGGGTAAGAAGTGAGCCAATTTTTTCATCCTACCGATCATAACCCATATCATATTATTCCCTTTATGGGTACTATTTCGATTGAAAATAGACAACCAGAGACCCTCATTGTGTGAAAAAAATGGTTTAACGAGAACTTAGTTGTCTATCCTTTTTATGTTGTGAAGTAGAGACTAGGTTTCATGTAAGGTTCACCATTTTTTCTTCAATAAAAAAGGAGACTATTGGGGAGATTTTTTTAGACTAATGGTTGATTGAGAGGTGTTAAATTTCATTCACAATCATTGATGTCGTTCCACTATTGTTTTCCATACCAAAAAATCCCAATGTTTCCCACATCCATAACTGGGTACAAACATGCTTTACAAAGGCAGGTGGTCTGTTTAGGTTATAGACCTAGTTATTCTTATGAAATCAAATTGGTCTGTAGGATGAGAGTTTGGGCTCATCGTACATTTTTGGGGGAGTTTTTTCCTACTCTGAGACTCTCTTATAGATTTAATATATGTTTATGAATCACTTCCTAATCCCGATACGAAATCGTTTATCCTAACATAATGATCATAATTTAACCCTATTTATGTGTAAAAGAGGTGTATACCAATAGTTACTCCATCTTCATGTATCCAAGTCTATTATATAATTTCCCAGAAATGAGTAGATACCTATATGATGAAGTAGTTTAACTAGGCACTTTTGAATTTTCTCCCATGCAGAGAGGTAGTTAATATTATGTGGAGGGGATTGATCCATTACGAGGCATCCTATGTATCAAATTTATAATAGGAATGAAAACCATATAGTTAAATATATCATATTCATTTTAATATTACAAGTAAATAACATATATGAGGGATATTAGGAACTAGTTATTGAGAAAAAACCTCAAGGCGTTGTCCTATATATCTGGATTACGACATGAATCAGAGTCATCATAGTTTGTTTACTCCCTTGGAACTGACCCTGTGGTTGATACCATTATATGAGGGTAATAATATCATTCCACTCATCAGGGATTACACATTTTTGTTCCCACGATTGTGGAGATTCATGATGAGAATTATATGAAAATTTCAATTACCTAAGTCCATGTGATCCATGATCGGTGTGAGAAACAAAGGACTAAAATTAATCAGTCACAATATATATAGATGCATGAATTCTATTCTAGGAAAATATATGGGATGTTTATTATGGGGATGAAGATATAATAAGGCAGCCTACATATCCTTGTAATTGTAGGAATCAGTTTTATCATAGTTCAGTTGGATCTTCAATCTACTGGAAGATAAGGTATAAGGAACAGACAATGGGAATTATTGGGTCCCGATAGTTGAAATATTTGATATATGAGTTTACATACACCATAATGGATTCCTATTTGAGATTAGGCCTTAAAAGGTGTCATATGTATCATAGTTAGTGTAGGAATAAATGTTCATGCAGTTTAGTATCACATGGGATTATACATTGAGGTTACCATTAAATTGAAGGCATATCATATTATTCATCTAATCGTATCTTGAAGACTACGGCTTCCAGGTATGAATGATATGATTATTGTGACTCCCTAGTTCCCCGTGAGCTCTTCTTGTTGTAGTAAATAAGGGAAGGAAAACAATTAGTCTCACTTCTTGTGGATATGTGAGTTATGTGATGGGACTACCCATTTTAATGTTAATATAGAGTTTGGTCATTGGAGAGAGAGCCTATGTATCATGGTTATCGATGGAATCAGAGTCATCGTAGGTATTTTTGTTATTTCTTACACATTTATGTTTTGAATTACAGAGGCGGGAAAAGGTTATCATGTCTAGGGATTCTCAATTTACCTAGCCTAATTGCATTCCTAACATGCATTTATTGTCTCATCAATATTCTTGGATTGTATACTTGACATGTTAGAGGATTTCTAACTGATGTGTCCAAAGAAAATTTCTTGATGTAGTTGTCTTGTATGAGTACCATCACATAAATGGGATGGAATGTCTGTAGTTCATCATATGACCGAGGATAACATGTTGGGAGGACATCTAAAGTCCCATATGACTTGTCATGGAATCCATCACATCATCCCAGAAGACATTCTAATAGTGTGTCACATGATACAGTTGTCTTACCCTGATTTCATCATGGGAGCTGGATGACAGGCTTTTTTGGGTGTCATAAAAGTCAGTGATAAATGTTTCTGAGGGCGTTCTATGTCCTAGATGAATTTTCTATGTGTCATTTTAAATGATAGATGATATGTCTTAGGGACATCACAAGAGTCGGCTACTATTACCCGAGCAAGTCAAAAGATCTGTCTTTCTTGTTTAGACGACATCATGTGACCAAGTTGACATGCCTGAGTGTTATCATGATACATAGCTAACATGTAAAGATATATCCATATGATTCAAGTGATATGTATAGGAGTCACCAGAAGGTTTGGATGGTGGGACCTAAGGGGTTGATGAGGCGTGGGTGGCATGATCAGGAGCACCATGTGACTTTCTCTTTTATATCTGAATGACTTTGAATGATCCAAATAGTATAATGAAAGAGTATTATGAGATCTGGGATACAGGTCCAAGTATTTTAACATGACCTGGATGGTTCATGTTAAGTTCATTTGTATCAAGGTGTATATTCTTCACATAAGTCTCCCATATTTTTTTGATATTGTTCTAGTATTTAATTTATAATGCTTTAGATTTGGTCATTGTTAAGTTATTTTAAGTCTCAAAAAATCAATCAGATATGTGGGATATTCATCATGTGACCTAATTGAATTCTTTTTCTGGAAGTATGAGTGATCCAATGAAGTGGCTATGGATGCTTCATGATCACTCCGATTGTTATCCAGAACTTACCTATGGGAAAACATTCCCGATCGCCGAATCAGACACTTAGAGAAATCTTCTCTGATGCATTGTTGTTCTAGTGTGAAGTTCTAAGGAAATGTAGGGATGTATTTTTCATACTAGTGTGGGGGATTTATAGTCTTCTCCACCTCCATTATTCACCACTTTTTATTGCTCATATCACATCAATCATGGTTGGAGTTACTTGAGGGATTTTATGTCATTCATTTCTTGAGATCCCATAATTGGTCATTCCTGGGGCATCACATTATTTTCAGTGACTGTGAGACCATCCCATCAATGCCCCATTTTTTGGATTATATTCAATTAATGGGGTATTTTTTAATAAAATAATATTATAAGTTAATCTCATATTGTCTGGAAGACAAGTATAAGGGCCTTCACAGGCCCACAAGACCTGTTAAATAGTCGTTTGCAGGATATTAGGTGACTTGTTTGTGGCCTTCCAAAATACAATGACGTATTTTCAAGGATATTTTCAATATTGTGCTACTAAATCCCATGATTTTATAACCTTAAAAGGCACCCACCTTTTGTTTTTTATTTTCATGTTTTATTTTTTGAAGGCTTAATGTTCCAACGATCATGCATGAGTGTTTTCTAAGATAATCCCTCTCCCCATCAGTGATGCATCTCATGACCAACAAATGGTTTTACGGTGATATAAGAGGATTATAATGGAAAAAAATTACACTTATTTGGTTATATAAAGGGGGACAATAGTACAAGATGGTCATTTTTGAGGACTTTTACATGAAAAAGGTGATATGCCAGTGGGGATCTAGTACGATGAGGATGACATGTCTCCAAGGGTTAGCAGTGTCTCGTGAACTTCATGGGACACATCACTTCATTTTTACAACATTATTATGCTTTCACCTTTTTTTATTTCCTTTTCCTAATTTACAAATTGTGTGGATCTCATGAGAATGTATGAGTTTTTTTAAGACAATACCTCTACCTATCAATGACATGACACATGAAATTTACAAAGGAAAGAGGCTCCTACCTTTGGGGTAGTTGTATCCTATTTTCTATGTATTTTTTGGTGGTATATTAGTAATACACTACCATAAAATTCTTATGACATAGGGGTGATCTACTAGCATCTGTTTCGTGGTCGTCGACTATCTAGGGCACCTTCGTAAGAGAAAAAGGACATGTCAAATGGGATATCTGGTATCTTCTATAGGCATTGTGTTGTGAAAAACAATCTGCATGAACATCCATAGGTCATATAATCACATGCCTTCATGAGTTTCACACTATCCACAAGATAATGAACACTTTCTTCTTCCTTTGATTTGCAGGAAAAAAATACCAATATTCAGGTAATTATTTGTGAATTTTCAGATGCTCATTTAAAAGATGTCAAAAAATTCCCACCCTCAAGAGAGATTCTTATGGGGACAAGATCATTGTTCTGGGGAATGTAAATTCCAACCACATACTTTGGTAATATTTCCAATTGGTTCCTTGGGAGACATTTTTTCTTCTTAGTGATGTTTGGAATTCCAAACAATTCACTATTAAAAGGGGAGTAGAGGGGGATTCATTCAATACCTAGACAACTCTCCAAAGCATCTACACCTTGAAACATTCATCTGACCATATCACTGAAACATACTACATGAATTGATCATGATATTTGTTATATAGATCTATTAATGATAACCACTTTGTAAGAATTAATTTTCTGAGGCATCCATTCTAATCCACTGTGAACTTATCTTTGAAAATTGTTTGAAATTTTTCTATGGGGACGCACCATCGTCTTGAAGGTTTCATGAGATCTAATAGCTTGATCTCATGATTATTTGAATTTAATTTTCCTCGCATGACCATGTTATGGTTATGAAATCATGAGTATTTTGAGGGGTCACATTGTCATGCAGTTTTAAGCAGCCTGGGAGATATTTTTAGTGATAAAAAATTCATGAATCCTTTATGTCAACTCGAATATACTGTTGATTCATATGGTGTGAAATAATACTCTATAATTTTATGCATTTAATTTGATTTTTTTTATTTTATCTATCAGTCATTTGGAATGTACTTTTGTTCACATGGATTCTAGTTCTCATCATGGTTCTTCTACTATGGCTAATAAAAGGGAAATGATTACTAGAAACTGCAACACTTACCCTCGATATCAGGTGAATTATGATAAAAAGATCCTAAAATGGCTTCATCAAATAATTATTTAAAATTGTCAATTATCACACCATATTACTGTATACATGTTCATCTTATTGTATGATATTGTCATTCCACCTTTGAACTTCAATCTACCATCTTTTAGAGTCTCAAATTCACACGACATTGTTTAGATTGCATTTTTTAAGGATGGATGATTGGTCATAGCTCGATCCCCATGGTTGTATTATATGTTGAAGAAATCTCCCATGGGTTTGGACAACCATGTTTTTTCTCATCAAACCATCACTCAAAGCTACTCAAGTATATTCTTCCATTCTCCAAACAACCTGGTGGAAGATATAAGTCAAAATGGGATCTCCATCATGGTGGTAAATTTTTTTTATGAATGGTCATGACCATTATAGTTTAACAAATGTTTCATAGAGATTTCTGACCAGTTATATGATTTCCATCTTTAAAACTAGTTTTGATTTCCCATTTTTTCATTTATCACCAGTTTGACGTTCTCAATGAATTGGTCAACCATTGTTGTACCGGAAATAAATCATTGCATTTTTTCCTGATGAGGTGGGAATCATTATACGGGATATTTACCAATTATGTGGGATCTACACTCTAAGAGTGATGTACAATAAATTCCTCCATTTTGTAGATGTCTAAGTTAAACCTTTATAGAATCATGCCTTGGATATGGATTTGCACATTGTTTTGAAGGAAAAGGTACGAAAGGAGTTGACTATGCCCTCACTTATCTATTTGAAACATTTGATCAATATTTTTTTTGGTCTCAGTGGAGCAAGGACAACTATTATACACAACAATTAATGTCCGTCCCTATAGGTTCACGATAGTTCCAGTTTATATTGGGCCATTTTGGAAACCATGGATCTTACTTCATTTGCATATCGAGTGAATCTAGAGATCTGCCCATGCTGTAGGTTGGCAGGATTCATGGAAATGTTGTGGAATGGGTGGGTCTTCCTAGCTAGTGGGGCCTTTTTAGGAACACTGATCTATATACTAGTGATGGAAACACATCTAGTGGAGAGAATTCATCTTAATATGGCTATATAGACCCTTCAATTCCTTTAAAAACCTTTGGGACACATTACACATGGTAGAATCCCCTGTAGGATGAGTGGCCCTTTCCAGTTTTTATTTTTATTTATAGGGGAGATTTTCAAATTCTACGAGTACAAAAACACCATCTGGATCCCCAGTGCCATATCTCAACCCAGTTTTTGGAATATATCTGGGGTTGGGGAATTTTGAATATGCTCTAGTGAGGTAACTAATGTGTAGATTTGATCTGATATATTTGATTCCAGCCATTATCCTACACATACTAGGTCAATCATTTGTAATGTAAGTATCCTCTTGACCAAAGGTCATACTAGATCTATCTTAAATATGCGGTTCTTTTAGAAAGGGATGATGAGATGAAAAAATATGGGTTATATAAACCTTATCATTTTGATTGAACCGAAAGGTTATCCCCTCTTCTTTCAGCTAGTTTCCATAGATAGTGACTCCCCATGATTCTCTGTCAGATTTGGATGATGTTGGAACATGAAGATACCAATACTAAGATCATTCCTCAACCTACTGACACTTCATCCTCTCTTCCTCAGGATTATACCCAAGATTGGTTTGTATCCTACTATGGTGGTGTGCTAAGATGAATAGTTCGTCATGTGGAAAGGCCATTTTAATCACCATCCCCTCAATCTGTTGAAATGATTGAGATGATTCGGGACCTAGGTGAGGAATCAAGGAAGGACCCTTATCTCGACGAGGACTATCCTTTTATTGGTATAGAATTTATCAATAAAATAATCCCTCAGATATAATAAATAGGTAAATCCACTTTTTAGGTTAGGATAAGTGGAGAATCCTCTCCTTTTTCTTTTCCATCTCATTCGGCTATTGATCCTTTTGGAATTTCAATCCCATCAACCAGAGAATCCAGATCAATTTTCCAGATAATATATTTAATGATTCATTCCGGGACTACCAAGACATGTTTACAAACATCTCATGACATATGAAAAGACATTTATTTGTTATTTAATGAAATAGGGGAAGATGGTTTTGATCACAAACTACTATATAAAATTAAGTGACAAATTATTTCGACTCAGCAAGATTTTTACATCAATGAGAGGGACTTGTAAGACCTTGTATATGAGGCTCTAGTTTCCTAACATATGAAGGAGATGTTAGAGGCACTAAAGAAGAGTCTCCAATTTAAATCTAAATTTCCTTCCCATGTGGATTGTTAGACTATATTGATAGGAATATATAAGGAAATCATAGCTCGCTCGAGGTTTGACCTCTCAACATCATCATCCTCATTGTAAAATTATTATAAGAGAGAAGAAAAGATACCAAATTTAGATGATACTATTTATCCTATTTTAGAAGAAAAAGATATGGGGTGAGTGGAACTTCAACATTTAATTGATTCTTCTCAACCTGCTATAGTAAACTAGTCTAGTTCAGTCGATCGAATCTTATTATACTTCAGTCATTTATATACACTATTTTCTGATGATAATATTTGATAGACCCCAAAATGGGGAGATTCATACCATTTAACATAATCAATGAATGGATTTTCTTTAATCATTCATTTTATTATCCAGTTTTTATTTCATTCAGGATGTGCATGAAATATTTCTTATTCGATGTTATATGAATCACCAATAATACCCATCCTTTGTATAATATCATTTAATCCTCAATATTAAGAAATAAATATTTAAATCATAAAATATTATTCTCATGAAGTTCTCATGAATTCCCACCATCATGAGGCTCCTCATTGACATATATTTTCCAATTATATTGAGATTACCTATTTAACAGAAGGATGCTTGGGTAGAATATATGTCCTAGAGGGAGAGTGATATTTATATTTCGAAATCCAAAAAGATTATAAAGAGTTGCTTGATTTTTTTCCAAGTTAATATAATGGTCCTTACATGATTTTTTATTCTTACATACTAAAGCATTATTGTTCTGTAGTTTAGGGTAATTGGTGTTCGATCTTCTATCATTGTAGTTTAAGATCTTTTAACCATAGACCTTCTATCAGTGTATTTTAGGATATTTTTAACTCATATATTCTATCTTTTCAATATAAAGTCATTTATCATTGACCCTATCTCAATGTAGTTTAGGGACTTTTATCTTATTCATTATATCACCATAGTTCAGAGCTCTATTTATGAAAGGTTGGTTAGTTCGTCAAAGAAATTATGCATTAGTAGCATTGTCAAACTGAGGTGGATCCACTATTTTGCAAGGATCAATGAAGATTTATTGGGGTAATAATTGTTTAGGTAAAATACCAGTGTTTCTATGTCCACATATATAGTTGGAGTAGGGGTAATATAAGTCATAACACAAAAGTTTGATTTTGGGAATATGGTATGGGGAAAACATGCCAGGAATGACCCATAACACCTAGAGGTGCTAGGTTCCACCACAGTGTTGCTAGTGCTCACAATGAATGAGGCTCTATTCCTACAAGGAGGATATACTTTTTTGATGGTAGGTCAAAGCCCTTATGCATCAATATCATGGTCACGAAAAGATGATCCCCACATATTTTATATGTCCTTGATAAATTTTTTAATAAACAAACATCCATATGATGAAGTTGTGTATAAAGAAAAGCTATTCAGGAAGGGTTCTAGCACCATAGAGAAGTTGAACTCCTAATTATGTTGTTCAAGCCCAATTCTCTAAGGTTTTGAATCATGAGGTGTGGTCCATCAATGGTTCCAGAAGGGAGTTTTTAATTCATTATTTGATAAACGATACAAAACATGGTGGAATAACATCATGGATGTGGAATCTACTCAGATAGTTAGTTAAAAGGATTGTAAATCATTGTAAAAAGTGGATGGGTTGGTAGGATGATATCAGATAATCATACTGAGAATATCCAAGAACACACTAATGCGAGGAGTTTTTTTACTGTGAATTTAAGGCTCATAAGGATCCTAAATCCATTTTTACAGAGTGATTCATTTGGTTGATGACTATAAACACACATGTAAAATCCATTGGCATATATGTATAAGAAATAAAAGGGTCCCATGATGTTGGGTATCATTTTCTAAGGACCATGGACGGATAATGGTGATATGAGGCACTCAAATTTTGTATTTTGGTTTTTGGAAATTGTAATATCCCTGAAGGGTTCAAGCACCCTAATTTTTTTGACCACGTAGAGAACATATTATGTTGGTGAGGAGTTATGAAAAGTTGTTAGTCTAACATTTTCCAAAACCAGGGGTTCTAGAAAGCATAACATGGATTTTACTAGGTATATATAGTAGTCTCTATTAGCTTTATAACTTATTTATTTGCAAAATAATTTTTTCATAAACTCTAGAGATTAATAGTTTAAAGAGTGGATACATAATTTTTTCATAGAAAATCCTTTTCAGCTTTTCAACCGATCAAATTTTTTGTCTCTTTAAATAATAGTTTATGGTCTTCTGATTTGGACAATTATAATATTGAGTTTATGTTTGTACATCTTTGACCAATGTGAGGGAGTTTAAGGTCACGATGCACATGGACCAAAAATGGGGGTTGTTCCCCAATAATCTAATTAGGATACCCAGGGTTAAGAGTACCCCAACATATTTCTTAGTAGGAGATGAAAACATTGTAAATCATGGATTGAGGTTCTTAGGATATCATTACTGGTATGAGACAATCATTTCAAGAATGGATCAAAATAAACTAATGTTCCATGTTCTGCTTCAGTGAAGTCATGACTCACAAGTATCATAAAGATGTTTTTGCAATGTGATGTCTTCAGTTGACTACTATAGGCACATATTCATGAGCTATATGCATTAAAACTGATATGATAAAAATTTGTACAAATTTTGGAGTCATTTAATTTATAATTATTCATGTTTTATTTGATAATTCACTAGTCATGTGTTGATTACTGTAGATAATAAATGTTCATGATTCTAATGGAAAAACTATGAAAACTGTCCAAAAGTAATAATTACACATTTTTAATATCACTTACATTAAATGTAGGAATTATTCCTAGAATTTCACTATTCATGATGAATATTATTAATAAGTCACATTTCAGGAAAATATTACACAATGGGAATATCTAATTCACAATTTGTAAGATTCAAAGGCCGCTTCCCACTTAAAGTTCATGTCGTGAGAAGAATCATGACGTGAAGACAATTTATACATTGTAAGATGTATCAAATATCCAAATATCAATGATTTAGGATGATATTTATGATGAACCAAAATACTCAAACAAAACTATGTATCATGATTACACGACATGATAAGTTTACACTTTGTTTAATATTCTGACTATTTAATTTCTAGTGCATGTACAACCGTGTGTAAATTTTCATATTCATAATTTTCTCAATTCACCTCTCTTATTTCACCCTTAACTTCTTTCCTAAATAAACAATACATAATTTTTTTTACCATTTTTATTGCATCCAAGTATTTTTTTAATATTATACTTGTGTTCGTCATTCCGTTCATTTCCATTCATCGTTCGACATCCATTTAAAATTTTTGTTTCCATTTAACAATGACTTGCCCATAAGTTCTTTCTTTTTTACTATTTTAAGTATGTGTTCCATTGATTTATTACTTTTTTTTGATTGAAAACTTGTTGATTCAAGAACCATGAATTGAAAAATATAATATTGAAACAATTTTCTAAATCTTCCAAGGATGTCTATTATTATTTTTTCATCTTGATAATTACCATCCTTATTGGAAAAAAATTTAATGGAAAGGTTTGAGAGTATGGGTTTTATTAACATAATGAATTTATAAATCATAACTTGGTAACCCTAAGGTGATTAATAAAACCACATAACTAAAATATATTGAATTCTATAAGGAAACCCTAACCATGGGATGTTTAAATGAATAAACCTGACCTGATTGGATTCGATTAGGATATAAAAATTTTCCTTCAATACGTTCATCCCTAGAAGCTAGTATTAATGAATCATGGTTTTTATCTATATCTAGATTAATGAATAGTTACATATTAGATAGATCTAGTTGGATTGACAATGATAAACTAGTTCTCTATACACCACTTCACAGCCTAAGCCTTAGGATCATTCAGAGATAGGACTAATATTATTATTTTTACCAAAACCCTGAAATTGATCTTGATCCCTACTCACACCATGAATCCTAATACAAACATAATTTCATTAATTAAATCACAAACCCATAACTATTCATTTGGAATCCTATACAAAGGTTTTAAATTCCATGTTCATTGTCTTTCAAAATATTCCTTATGGGATTGACCCCAGACTATCACTATATTGTGACATTATAGAATGTTTAGTTTTGGATATAAAAAAATTATTATCTTACCACAACCCACAAAATTAATATAACATGTTTGGGTGCATAAAATTTTAGAGCCTTTACTAGGGAATCAAACTCTTCATAGGCACATGAACCTTTGACAAGAACCTAGGATTACCTCACTTACCCCCTTTCTCTTTTAATTGTTCATTTTTCTTTAGATTCCACTACATCCTTATTTTTCCACACTAGTTCTTGCATTGAGGTCCCCAGACTCATTTGAAGATCTTTGATGCCAAAAAAATAACATACCTTCAGGTACAAAATCGAATGGTACCTTTTTATACGCATCCATTTAATTATGAAAGACAACAAAAATCATGTACATCCCTACCCACCCATTAGAAAAAATGTGCCACTCAGACATCAAGGAGATCAACCCAACATGCGACTGGAGTGAAATATTAGTGATTAAAACTTTCTGTCAATTAATGTTGTCACACCCAGTATTTTGTGCCCTCTTGTTCATGTAAATACGTTTGAAATCAAGCCTGGACTCTTCATTATGATCCAGAAAATGGTTCAGTTCTGCAGACTTCAGAAAGATGATCCTCATAAATAAATCTACAACTTCATGGAAGACTAGCAGACCTTTCACAATATAGGATTATCCCCTTATAAAATCCAATTATTGGTATTACAATTCTCCTTATGCGATGTAGCCAGGTATTGGCTAAATATCTAATATCTAGAGTCACTAATTACTTGTGAAAAAATATCCAATATGTTTTTGGATAAATACATTCCACCCATACTAAAATTTAAAAAAAGAAATTATATTCAAAAGTTTTCTCAAATGAACTGAGAATCAGCCTGGGAGACATGGAATCACTTTAAATAACTTACTAGTAAATTCCCATATCATTGAATTGATGTGTGGCTACAGCTAAAAACCTTATGTCAAGGTCTCCATCACCAAAACTATCATAGTACAAGATGTTTCCACTGATGGTGGACTAATACTGGGAAAACATGAAGTAGGCTAAGAACTATTTGACATGTTATTTTAAAATTCATGTACTCATATGAGAAATCATGTACCTCCTGGGTGTATAATCCACCATGTTGATGAAAACAATCATCTAGATTCACAATTAGTGTCCCACACCAAGAATATGGAATCATTTCATCTACCTATTTCACTACCTCCACCTCCTTCTATAATGGAGATTCATTCTGATGAAATGTGTGACTGTATGAACTCTTGTAAAGATGAATGTTAGGATTAGGTGAACAACAAATCCATGATTATAATTATGTTAATTAGAATCATAAAAATAAAATATACCAGTAACCAACACAATATTATCAATAGATAACAACTCAACCTCACCCAAAAAATAATCAAGGGTACTACCAATAGATATGTAGTCAAGAACCACATAGAAATCAAGGACCACCTAGAAATACAACTATAAATACTATTCATAGGTCACCTCAACAAATTCCATAACATCCGTTCCTTCATAGAGACTATGAAAAATTTCAACCAGTTCTACAAAGACCACAAACACTGGCTGCACCTATTCAAACAAATTTGAAAAATTGGATCACAAACTTCATTCAAGGGGAATATAAGAGGGTGAAAACCCATGAAATAGAAATGAAAAATCAAAGGTATTTCTTCAAAAGTCTCAAACATAAATTGGGTCAAATCGAAAAAACAATGTCTTATATATTTCTACGTAGGCTTCCAGGTAATACTGAGAAATACTCAAATGAAAAGGCGAATGAAATTGTACTAAGTAGAGAAAAGGCTATAGATTTCTCGAAAACATGTATAGGATATAGTAAATTTTATACAGAACCTAATAAATTATCAATAGTCATTTAATAATATGAAAAAATATGAAATCAAATGGTCAAGGAAAACCTCTAGAATCACCACCTCTTATAACCAATCTGACAAAAGGGAAACCCAAAGAGGATATCTACATTGCAACACTAGATTATAACCCACCTTTACACATTATATAATGAATTTGATATGGAATAATCAAAGAGAAATGTAATATATTTTTAGAGATGTTCTAGTAATTTCACATCAATATCCCGTTTGCTAAATCCACTACCAAAATTCTTTTTTATGAAAAATTTCACAAGGGAATGATTTCCAATAAGAGAAAAATGGAAGGATGGGGGTCATATAACTTATTGAAGAATGGTATACTATTTTTTAGTAGAAAATTACAAAAAATATTGGATATCCAATGAGTTTCTCAATAAACAGCACTATATGAGAGTGCAAATTCAAAAGAGCCCTATGTGACATCGGAGCCAACATTAACCACATGTAAATGAGTGTATTTTGCAAGATGGGACCCCGGGAAATCAATATGACCATAGTAAAAAACAAATTATCTAACCAAATGGTTATGTATCCTCATAGGATTCTTGAGGGGGTTCGGTTAAAAATTAGTAAATTCATTTTCCCAATGGTATTCCTCATTTTGGACATTGACTAAAAAGGGGAAGTTCCCATTATCTGAGGTTGGCCATTTCAAGACTCTAGGAAAGCACTGATTGATGTTAATCCAGGGAGACTGATTTTCAATGTAGGTGATGGACATATAGTATTCGCCCTAATGAATACTTCAAAACAAACAGGTGATTCTTTTGAATAACAAGCTATCTTTCTCCCTAATGAAATGAATGAATACTTGGACATCAAGAAATATAGTAAAGATAAATCTCATACTAATGGTGTTGAGTAGTTCCTTAATGAAACAGACTATATATAATCTTTTACAAGGTACACGATCCAAAATTTCATACCATTGATCATTCAACCACCATTGATGGAACCAATACCACTCCCAAGAACACTCAAGTATTCATTTCTAGAGAAAATAAATGCACTTCTAGTCATCATTAACCTTGAATTGTCATAGATATAAGAAGAAAATTAGATCAAAGTCTAAGAATGACATAAAAATCAATTTCATGGGGGTGGATGACATCAAAAGGGCCCTATCAAATTTATGAACACATAAATTTTTTTTGATTAATGTGGGAAACCTAGAATCCATCCCCATAGGTGAATCACCCCAACAATGAATGATCTAGTTATGAAAGAAGTATTAAATCTTATAGATGTTTAAATAAATTTTTCAATCTGTGATTATAAGTGGCCAACTCTACTTCATGTAGTTCGAAAGAAAGGTGGTCTCACAATTGTAAAGAATGAAAAAGATGAATTGATATTGACTCCCATCATCAGTGGATGTAGAGTATGTGGGGAAAATAGAAATTTTAATACATTTACTCATAAAGATCATTTACCATTTACCTTCATGGATCAAATTCTAGAAAGACATAGAGAACATCAATTATACTATTTCCTAGATGGGGATTTTGGATATAATCAGATACCATTTGACCTATTCAATTTCTCCAAAACAATATTTTGAAGTCTGTTCATTTACTTCTCCTACAGACACAAGCCATTTGTCTTGAGTAATGCACTAGATTCCTTTAAAAAGTGTATTACACATATGTTCCATGATTTTGCGTTGAAATTATTAGACATTTTATGGATGATTTTTAATTATACAGAAGATCCTTTGATGTGTGTTTATGTAATCTTAAACTTGACCATATACAAGGTGAAGAAAATAATTCAGTTTTAAATTGGAAAAATACAACATTATAGTCCACAGAGGCATAGTCCACAGAAAAAAAATCTACATGGATGGAATGGAATTTCATCCCATAAAAATAAAATTGACAATTGATTTTCCTAAAAGATAAATAGTTAATGAAATAAGAATTTTTCTTGGCCTTTCATGGTTCTACCATCACTTTTTGATAGATTTTTTGAAATCTTACCACCCTCCAACACAACTATTATTAAAGAATAACCCATTTGAATTCACTGAAGAGTTTCATCGAGCATTAAACATTTTAAATAAAATCCTAGTGACCTATAATATTATCATTCAAGCATATTGGGGAATAGAATATGAGTTGATGTGTGATTCAAGATAATTCATTGGAATCACTATCATAGGATGATGGGTCATACACACTTTAGGTCACACATAATATACCAGTTACACATTGAAGAATTCTTACGTGAAAAAAGCACAGTCACAAAAAAATAAATCCATTTAGTAATCTTGGAATTCAAAATTTTTTATTCTTATATTATTTATTCAATGGTGGTAGTGTACACTGATCATTATAAACATAAATATTTAGAGAGTAAAACAGATTCATACCAAGATTGTTACGATGGATCTTATTACTGAAATAAGATGACATCATCATCAATGAAAACTAGGGGATGGAGAATGGTGTCTCTTAACATCTATCCAAACTCTTGTTTCACCTCAATAAAAGAGATGATAATATGTACATTGAGGAAAATATCCCTGATGAAACTCTTTTTAGCCTTAACAAGAAGGCATGACTTTTTTTTGAAATTTAAAACTAGCAATCATCATGATTTCATTACCTAGACCTTCCCTACTAGAAAACGACATGATGTTTAGTCAAGACATCACATTACTTCTAGGATGAGATTCTACTTTTTAATCATTGTGCAGATGGATTAATGCGACACTTCATCCTAGAAGATGAGATCCACATTGTGTTAGACACGTGTCACACATCCCCAAGTAGAGGAAATCATGGACTATATTTCAAAACATTAAATATAATGGAATTTTCAATCCTTTCACCCACACTACACCATTATGCACGAAATAATTCTCAGAGCTGTGATCGGTGCAAACGAACTAGAACCATTGTGAAAAGAAATAAAATGTCCGAAAACCAATCACAGAAGTCAAAATTTTTTATGTGTGGGGAATATATTTAGTGGATACACTCCCTAATTGACATGGAATGTACTATATCGTTTTGGGAATTGACTACTCATAGAAATGGGTAGAAGATAATGTTACCACTAATGACACAATAATGTGGTCATGAATTTAAAAAATAATTTTTTTATGTTTTGGATTTCCCAAAATACTTATTTCTGGAAGGGGGACACATTTTTCCAATAACAATATTAACAAACAACCGTGGATGTACATAATCTTATATTACAAAAGAACTCCCTTCCACATGTAAATAACATGGAATGTAGATCTATTAAATAAGAAAATTAATAAAATCCTTGAAAAGACTATAAAAAAATAAGAAGGATTGAAGCCTAAAGTTTGATGATGCACACTGAGAAAACCTCACTTTGTACAAAACAACAATTGACACAACCACCTTCTGATTAGTGTATGAGAATCCTTGACATTATCCCATAGAACTAGAGCATCTCTCATATTCGGAAATTATAATGTTGGATCTGTATTTTTAGAAAATCATGGAAGGTATGTTGTTGTAGTTGGATGAAATAGATGAGATTCATATGGAAACATATGAAAATTACATGATTTATAAAGAGAATCCCAAGATATGGAAGTATCAGTACATCACATTGAAATTTTTGTTTTAGATAATTAGGTCACATAATTCATGACCTAATTAAAATTATTACATAGGATGATAAAATCATGTTGTTCAGCACCATTCATGGTCACACTAGTATTCCTATATGTGACCATAAAATTTAAAAAATGAGTAGAAACCCTATTAAATGTAAATGGTCTAATATTGGAGGTTTATCAAGGACAATTCCATGAGGGATGTGTCATCACATTGAAATTCATCTGAACATCACTGAGTTAATCTGTCAACATTAATTTTTTTTTCTAGATTGCATCCCAGAAGAGGGAACTTTAGTCTTGACCATGATAGAATACGAATTGGGGTTTCATGAGACATTATTAGAGAAAAGGACTAGGATATTGTTCACAAATGTGAAAAAATCTCAAATTATACACCATGTTTGAAAATACAGAAAGTGTACGGTTCATAGGTCAAACAATATTAATTCATGAATAATATTTCATGTATTTGAGTACATTCCATTTAATTTCACAGCTTATTAATTTCATTATCCTTAGGTTCACAATGCTCATTCCCCCTCCCATGTCGCACAACCCCACTCTCCCACCACTCACTCCCAATCATCTTCCACCTGTCCCTATCTGCCTATCTATCTTCTCCAACCCACCATGCCTATAATGAAACACAGTCCACATGTTGATATCTCCCCCTATCATGATGATCCACCTCTGGTAAAGTGTTTAAAGGGTGTCATGCCTCTATCACCACCCGCATCCTTCTCCTCTAACTCCACTTCAGCCTCTCCAACAAAGTTAACCAATGAAGTCTCTCACTCAACATCTTGTGAGTCAAATGATGCTACCCTCCCCCATCTACAACCCATCCTTCAATTTTCCAACCCAAATCACCACGTGACACTAAATCGTCTACAGAAAAAGGCCATGTGGATAAAAAAACTTGTATTTGGATTCCGTCGTGTGCCAAAACATCATCCAAGAGGTTGTATAACTCCTTAATCACCTGAGAATAACTTCTATTATCAATTTTTTCAAGGATTATTATCATGACTATTTCCTAAGTTCATGAACTCTTTCAGGGTGGTCGTCGATATCCTTCACTACTAGTTACATGGAAGACAACATGATCTATCTTTTACAGAGTTTGGAATTAGTCTTTATATTTATTTTTCCAACGTCACCAATTATATGGTATTACGGAAATTGAATCTCACACTATTAAAGTAAGATTTTAAAAGACCCTATAGGATTATTTCATTAGAAAATAATATTATGCATGATCCTTGGAATGCTAAATCCAATTAGACCAGATGTGAAGCTATCTATATTGTACATCAAGCATTGACTCATTCCTGGTTTTCTCAGGCAGAGTCTCACAATAGTGTTAGCCAGTTGGAAGTCCATATCTTTACTACATCCATGGATAGGTCTAACATCAATATGGAATAAAATTTCACTTTCCGATTCAGAACTCATGCATATCTAAAATGAGGTAGGATGTTCTGAGAGTCCATCTTTACTCATTTTTCACGTCATCTCAGTGTTTTCAATGCTAAAATTCCCTCACATGTCTCAGTACCATGGAGTCTAATGACTTCCTCCTACTGAACTATGTGATGCTTTTAATGATGGACATGGACATTCAATTTTGAAAATTGGGATTTTTGAGGCTACTGACATGGTGCCGAGAGATCAGATAGCCAACCTAGCACCTGCTATTGCCACATTAGATCCATGAACCACCAATACCATTTCTACCTCACCCCACCCCCTACTATTACCATTACAATTTGAACCCATAGAACCACCCATATTCATTACCCTTCCATCAAAAATTTCCCATTGCATTACCCACCCAATTATATCCATCAGATATTCGGGATATCACCTTTTCATCGAGGAGAATCTATACCAGATTAGCCACAAGATAAGAATACCCTTTTCATAGATTTCACTATTTTTCACCCCTTCATCCCCATCCACCACTATGGCTGATCATCCCACACATATTGCAGGACCATCATCCTCTATTTTCCCTGAAACCACCACCACCAATGCAAACCTACCACCAAATATGACAGATCCAACTACACAAAATGAGTTTCTTATAGAGCAGGCCTGAAAAGGGAAGAGAACTGCTCCTCCATTATCTCTTGAGGTACCTTTCTCTGATCCTGATACCAGATCAAAATCCACACTGACCATTGGTACCACACCACCACTATCCATTGAGATAGCTTCTAGCCCCATGGAACCCCCTCAAGTAGTTAATCCTCCACCCTTTCTTCCATTTATTTTATTGATCAGGTGGGTCTACTATGTGATACCTCTATTTGGGAGAGGAATTTGGATGATTAGCACGATAATATTTATTGCACTTAGTATATCCTAGTACCCTCGACAATTTATCTACTCTGTTTGGGTGATAATTTATATATATTATCGACATTCCATATTTTTGATTTATCATGAAACTTATTATTTACATGGGATACAACATTGGATTCACTTTTACCTGGATTATTTTTAATTTTTCACTGTATTATATTATCTATGTTCATCTCTTTTTCCTCTTCCATGGTCAAAAAATTTCATATTCCATCTCCCTACTCCCTCATTATAAGAATGTAATTATCTTGATTATGTCGAGAGTCATCTTGAGAAGCTATTACTATAGATCCATGCTCAGCAGCCTTCTCTACTTTGAAGATCATTGATGTTATCATGTTAACACTTGATTCAAGCACATTATTCTCCGGAGGTGGCTAATAAATCAAAGCACACAAGAGAGAATAATGACACAACCACCCGTTCTTGTTAGTAGTATAGGAATTTTGAGCAAGCAGATCACACTTGATTGATTATTTTGTCCATATGTTTGGATTATGACAACTGTTTAGCACATTATGGGAGTCACCACATATTTCACTTTTTTTGTTATTTTTTTTGTCAACATAAGATTTTGTGTTTATTTTTAAAAAATATTTTTATCATAGGTCTATTTGAACATAATGGTATCCCTGTATCAACATGTATCTAAGAAGTATTTCATTTTTATTCAATGTGTTCACCTACTCATAATAATAATTCAACCACATTTAAACCCCATGGAATAATTTTTGATCTAGTGTAGGATTTTTCTTTCTGAACTATTAGGATGGTATCCCCATTTGACATCAAAATTACCCAAATTATTCCATGGAATGATGATCATTATAGGGAGAATATGATTCTTTATAATTAATTTCAAAATATTCCATATCATTCTACCTATTTTATATTTGACATATCTTTCCTATGGTATATTTTAGGAAAGTGTGGAAACCATATCAATTTAAGTGGGGGGGGGTTCCTTGAGGTTCACCATCGGTATACCCGAATTTTTGAATAAAAGATAACGTTATATAGGAACATTTTGAAATCCAATATTTGATCAGGATTTTATATTTATAATGAGTGAAATTTTTAGTAATTTAATTCAAATTTAAAATATTTGAAATTATTTTTGATTTACATATTACTTGGTTTTATACTATGATTAATTTCTCGCCTTGCTTGTACACTCCCTTTCTTGAGAGTATTCTAAGCCGAAAATTTCATTTTTCTTTTCTAAGAATTTTTCTTGAGTAACACCTAAGACATATAAATATATCCAAACATTCAATATCACCTTACCGTGGATATTACTGAAAAAATAAAATATTTAAATGATTGATGCAATATATGTTGATCCACTTTTTTTTAATACCCACCATACATTTTTTCCTTCTTTTGTCCTATAGTTTTCCTGAATAACCTATTTAGGATACAATTATTCTAATATGATTACCCCATCCTACCTTACTCTGGGTTTTAGGGATGATTACAAATTATTATTAATTATTTACAATTAAGACAACTTATCTCAAATTAATCCTAATTATAACTAATAATTCCTAATTATTACAATCCAATCCTAAATTATACTAATTAATACTAATTATTCATGATTATTACAAATCATTGCTAATTATTCCTAATTATTCCGAATTATTCCTAATTATTCCTAATTTTTACTAATTATTCCTAATTATAAATAATTATTCAAAATTATTCTTAATTATTACTAATTATTACTAATTATTCCTAATTAATCATAATAAATCCTAATTAATCCTCATTATTACTAAGAATTTTTTATTTTTTCTTACTAATTCATATTTATTACTAATTATTTCAAATTATTAATAATTATTACCATTTTTACTAATTGTTACTAATTATTACAAATTATTACTAATTATTGCTAATTATTACTAATTATTACAAATTATAACTAGTTTTTTCTAATTAATAATAATTATTTCTTATTATTAATAATTACATCTAATTAATTATAAATATTGATAAATAATCATATTTATTTATAACTACTAATAATTCATCCTAATTCATCCTAATTATTCCAAATTATTCCAAATTATTCCTAATTAATCCTAATTGTTCCTAATTATTACTAAATAACATTAATTATTACTAATTATTACTTATTACTACTAATTATTCTTAATTATTCTTAATTATTCCTAATTATTAATAATTATTCCTAATTATTAATAATTATTTCTAATTATTACTAATTATTCCTAATTATTCTATTTATTCATAATTATTACTAATTATTTCTATTTATTCCTGATTATTCAAAATTATTACTACATAACCATAATTATTACTATTTAATCCTAATTATTCTTAATTATTACTAATTATTATTAATTACTACTATTTATTCCTAGTTATTACGAATTATTCCTAATTATTACTAATTATTCGTAACTATTCCTATTTATTCCTAATTATTCCTAATTAGTTGTAATTATTCCTAATTAAAAGAAATTATTAAGAATTAATCCTAATTATTACTAATATTTCATAATTATTACTAATTATCCCTATTTACTACTAATTATTACTAATTATTTCTATCTATTATTAATTATTATCAATTATTCCTTATTATTACTATTTATAACTTATTATTACTAATTATTCCTATTTACTACTAAGGATTAATATTTACTTCTAATTACTACACTTTACTTTTAATTTTTTTTCATTATTATTATTTATAAATATATATTTAAATTTAATACTTATTCATGCTATATTTTAGTAATTATCTATATTTATTAATAAATATGATTAATTATGAAAAAATAATTATTATTATTTATAATTTTTCAAATTAATACTAATCTCTACTAATTAATAACTATTACATTGACTGTTAAATAATACTAATTATTACTAATCACACATATTTGTAAAAAAACATTAATGAAAAATAAATTGATCTAATTCTAATTAATTAAGTTGCAACTAAATAAAAATAAAAATAAATAATATCAAATAAAATTAATTAGTTAATAAATAAAATAAATAGATTAATATGTTAATATTGAATCGTTTAAGGGATTTATGCTACAAATATTTCCCCAATTTAAAATTTCTAACGTAGATAAATTTTGGGAGAGAAAATATAAGTAGAGAGGGAGATAGGAGTAGAGAAAAGTGGGGAATGAGAGGAAGAACACGTGAGAGTATATATAGGTTAGATTAGTTATGACATGATTATTGGATACAGACTACCCTATTAATTAACAACAGTGGTTAAAAAGGTATTTGTGATGGGGGATAAATCCCGCCGCAAATACTAAAAAACAGATTTTGGTATTTGCGATGGATAGAATATCCCTTTGTAAATATAACTCCTAGGGTTTGGAACACAACTCAAGCCAATCCTTTTTCCACAGGTACCATCTACCCATTGCAAATAACAAATTATTTATTATAGGAAGAGGGTCACATCGCAAATAGTCCCTCTTGACAGACATTTGGTGACGAGACCCTTCCCTTTGGAAAATAACTCATCGCTAATAATAATTTTTTCCGTAGTGAATGAAAATGAAAAAGACTTTCAGTTTTGTATTTGGAAGGTCAATAATCACTAGTTACAAATCAATGAATCTTTTAAAGGATCATATGTTGTTAGGGGATGGATGCGAGATCTAGTGTAAACATGAATTTTGAACGAAAAATAAAAAGAAAAGAAAAATAAAGGAAGATGATAAATTTTTGATACATACTTGATACACTAATGGATCCAATTTGAGCTTCATGGAGCATGGGTACAATTTTTCTTTTAAGGAACAACATCACTCCACTATTCTCGCTTATCATGCATTAAAATTTAGATTTTCCCATCCTTTGAGATTGATTTCCTCTTTCTACCAACCTTCCCTCATCCTTAGATCCATTTTAAAATTTTTACTAAAGAACTCATGATTAATTTTATATTTTTCATTATGATGTGGATATGATAGAACCATTGAAAGCCTATGGTTAGAAACATGTGTTCAGGTTATAATCAAAACTCATGTTTCATTTTTATCATGAGTGGTGAGAGAAAATTTATTATGAAGTAAATTTAAAAATGTGAATTGAATTTAAGTAACAATTTTGAGATTGTAACTAAATGACCATGAATTTAAATGTATAACTGAACTATGAGGAATGATTTATATTCTCGGTATGATTTATTCTATAGGACTAAATTTTTCTTCTTTAACTTTGTTTTGTTTTCATTATGGAAATGAATATTTCATGTTTTAAAATTTGTTTATTTTAAAATCCATGTTGAGATGCTTTTTTCTTTTGGATTAGAAATTGTTCATGTGGGGGAGGGGATTTGATAAGCTCTAATTAGGTATATATTTTTTGAGTCATTTAATTAATTATTATTGATGTTTTAATTAATAATTTACTAGGTACATGTTTATTGTTGTAGAGAATATTTTTCCAAGGTAGTAAAAGAAAAATTATGAAAACTGTTAAAAAAAGATCATTACACATTGTGAAAATCATTTACATAATCTATTTGAATCATTCACAACCTTCCCTAGGTTATGAATAATGTCGTGAATAATTCACAAGTAAGGATAAGATTACAAAACATGAATCTCTAATAAATAATGTGTAAGATTCAAAGGCCAATTCTTGATTAAAGTTCAGATCGTGAGAAGAAGCACGCCATGAAGATAAGTTAAAAATTGTGAGATGAAACATATCTCTAAATCATGAAGATTCAGGTAGGGAATCATGCTAGATTAAAAATATTTATAAAAATCCATGGATCAATATTACATGACATGATATTTTTACACGTTATGTAATATCCCAACTATTTTCTTTCCAGCACGTATACAACTACTCGTAACTTTTTTTCCTCTCAGTTTTCTCTCACCCACCATCACATTTCCCCCTTATTTTCTCTCCCAAATCAAATCTAGATAATTGTTTTTAATATTTTGATTGAATCCAAGTGTTGTTAATTTTTTAACATGCATTCTTAATTCCATTCATCACCGATCGCCATTAAATATTCGTTTAACATTTCTATTTTCATGTGAAAGTGGCTTTTCCATATGTTATTGCTTACATATGATTTCAATTAAGTGGTTGATTGATTTTATAACTTTTTTAATTTATATCTACAGGATTCTTGAATAATAAATTATAACCTATATTATTTTAATTTTTTTAATAATTTTCCAATAATTTATATCATTGTTGATTTGATCTTTATTATTACCATCACGAGTGGATAAAACACTTAGGGAGAGGGTTGGTAGTAGGGGCATTCCAATGATAATGAATCTCCAAATCCTATATTAGTAACCTTAAGCCTAGTAACAAGGTCACATAACAACTTTTTATTAAATTCTTTTACGAAACCAAACCACATTTTGTTTAAATGAATGAACCCGGCCTACTTGGAGTTGAGTAGGCTATGATAATTATCCTAAAACACATTATTCCATAAAAGTTAAGAATAATGCATCTAGGTTTTGAGCTATATCTATACCAATGAATAGATGAATTATAGATATATGGAGTTGGTTTGACAATGATAAACTAGTTCCCTATGCACTACATCACAACCTAAGCCTTAGGATCATTCCAAGTTAAAATTGAGATTACCCATTTTACATGATCCCTGAAGTTGATCATGATTCCTAAACTCTTCTTGAATCCTATACCAAAGTCATTAGATTTAATTAATTCCCAATCCCAATCCAATTCATGAGGAATCCAACACAAAGGGTTTGAATTCCTGCATCATTGTCTTCCATAATGTTCCACATGTGATCAACCCCACACTATCACAATACTACATCATTTAAGTACGTTTAGATTAATATAAATAGAAATTATAATTTGATAGATGACTGCATGTTTTAAATAACAAATTTGGGTTCATCACATTCATATTCAAACAAGGGGACCCTTGAATCTTGGAATATTTTTCCAACGGCTATGAAAGGATAGAGGAAACATGAGGTGCTAGAGAATTGAAGTCATATTTTTGGATTTAGGTGCTCAAAATATGACAGTGTCACCCCATACTCTAGATTAATGTGGTAATTATCTTGTTTTACTTTAATAAATTTTGATAATAGGTGATTGTATTCATAATTTAACATTATGTAGTAGGGACATACTTGCTTCCATGTAGTTTAACATTATGAAGTAATGTAATTTTCCTTGTATCTTAATTACATCCATTAAGGAGTTAAATGTTTTGCAGTTTTAATGTCATGTGAGTATGGAATTTTCCTTTCAGTTTAATCTTCGCATACTAAGGACATGGGAAGCGAAGTGAAAAATAGTGTGAGATATATAACAAGAACAAGGAGGCCACATTTAGATCTGAAACATACAACGGAAAATATTCTTATATGGCCCAACAATTATTTAGTTGGCATAAATTCTTTTAATGGTTGTTATTGCTGAGCCTAGGATTGGTGATATGATTTTCACTATATATTCTATGATGATAGGAATCAATATACACATAGTTCTTGAATGCGAAAATATCAACAAAGGTCTTACCCATATGTAGAGGTTGGAATAGTTTTTATTCTCCAATGGCCCGAAGGCCTACATTTTTTATTTTTTTTGATATTCCACCTTCCAAGGGGTGAGGTGGAACCCTTACAAGGCATGTAGGCCTAATAATTACATGGATCATAGGCCAGAGAAGAATTCAGTGCCCGTAGGCTACAAACATTACATACAACCCAGACTAAATACATGGAAACACTCCTCCCCAACATCTTCATCATGAAATCATCTCTCCACCATTGAATGGTTGTTTAGCTAGGAATTCTCGTGCATTCACAGGCTTGTCCCGATGGCAGGTCCCATACCCTTTCATTATTCAAATCCGTTTATCTTTTGCACTGTTGAAGGCTCTTTTCTCATCCTCCTTCTAAGTTTGTTACTTGTAGATTGTCTTGTTTGTATCTGCACTTAAGGTGGCCCGAAGGCCTTGAGGTGGCCCAAAGGCCTTACTGACCCTAAGACCTAGGTGGAATGAAGGCCTTAAAGGTCTAAAGGACCAAATAGGTGGCCTGAAGGCCCGAATGGGGGAATATTCTCAACTGCTACAGTGCCAAAGATTTCCTTCTATAGTGCCTGGTACAATTATTCTAGAGTACCGGAAAATAGCCTCCACTTATTGTAGTTCGGCCCTTGATTAGGGATCTGGGAGTCACTATGTATCATGAGATGACAGTAATCAATCCACACATAGTTCTCAATGAATCACGAAATTTAACATTATGGAGTAAGGATGTAGGCTTTAGAACATTAATCTAGTTATTTCATCTAGGCCCAAAGATGGAAATTTGGGCATCACTATATATCCTATGATAATAGGAATCAATAAACCTATAGTTCTTGAGGACGTGTCTTCCAGTGAAAAGATAACCTATAAACAGTGGATTTTTATTCTTATCTATTGTGATAGGACTAGAGGTTAGAGATTCAAGTGTAACAACGTATCCTATGATGTTAGGAATCAAGTTACACATAGTTCTTCAATAGAGGTGTGGTAGGAAACCACTCACTAAAAATTGAATTCCTATCAGGTGAGGTGTACGTGAATGTAGAACATTATTTCATGAAATAGACATCAACCAAGAAGTTTTAAATCATGTAGAGAGGACTCAAAGAATCCAATTTAGGGTTTTACATCCAAGACCCTTAAGATATTTCCATGAGTTGTTATACTTTTTTTGGTGCAAACCCTTACTATAATTCCTAATATCACGTGAGCTATGCTTTTTCTGAGAAAAAATAAAAGGAAAGGGTTTATCTCATCATGAAATGGTTATTAAGGATACAATAAAGGTTTTTTGTATTCTTTGGTTACTAGAATAAGATATAGGATTGAGGAATCACTATGTATCTCTTTAAATTGAGAATCAATACATACATAGTTCTTAAAAACTCGTGGAGTTTAATGTCACATGAAAAAAACATCAGTCAATAATTTTAATGCCAGGCGCTAAGGATGATAGTCCCCCGAAGGTAATGAAACTGAACCATTGGGTGATCTGTGTTGTTTAAAATAATATAGTGAGGACATGCTTCGTACAATTTAGTGGAATGTGGTTAGGAAACTTCTTCATAGTTTAAAGTCATATGACTAGGATTCCCAGGACAACTCTATATATTTAATGGTCATGCCGCCAGGACATGATTTGTTGTACATTTTAAATTCTTGTTGATAGGACTTAAGGTGTTATATTGTTTAACATATTGCAGCCAGGAATTTACATGTTGTAGAGTTTAATATCTTTTATCCAGGACACGATATGTTGTGCATTTTGATGTCTGTATGTTATGAAAAAGATTTCTTAATGAAATATATGCAATGTATTTATTAAGAAACCACTCATTGGTGTGAGCTGTAATGACCCAATGCTTTATCAATGAAAATAAAATAATATAATTATTCCTTACTGTATAATCACATTATTAATCAATAATATATCATGATACTAAATTCTATGTGATCACTAAACACAATTCTTCCACTTCATTGTTTTGAATTTTGAAAATTGGTTATCTACATTTGTGTTCAGTAAGTTATTTGGAGTCTAATAGAACCAACATGTTTTTTATGTTAATAATAACATAACCTTATGAATATTAATAGAAAAGTAATATGACCCTAATTTAAAATAAATTGTATTAATATTATATTTTCATAAGGTTTTATGATAATGACATCTTGATTAATTTTTCACTGTTAAAAAATTATTTCTAGTTTTATAATTGTAAATTTTTGAATTAAGTATTATTTTATTCAAAAATTAAATTAATTATATTTATAAATTTATTTTCAAAAAATTTAGTTCATTTTCTAATTCTACAATTTGAAAAAAGGTAAGGTTGAATTGTTTGGATTTTTCTTATACAGATTAATTTTCGGTGAATAGAAAAAATATATTTTTGGGTTTTGGTGTGTTTAATAACAGCATTAATAATGTGATAATGATGTAATAATTTTGTTCTGCTTTTTAATAGTAAAATAAAATTTGAGGTTCCCTAATTGGCTAATAAAATGGGCAAATATCATGGGGAAGACAATGGTTTTGCAAATACCACTAATGAGGTAACCTTTGGAAGTTATTAAAATATTCCCTCAATTGTGATATAAATACCAACCCATTCCCTCATTCCATTCATTAAAAATTCCTAATAAACTAATATATGGCCTTATTACCTCTCTATTAGTCCTCTCATGGTGTACTCAAGCCCCCACGTTCCAAACCATCATGCCTTTGGATTTACTCTACAATGTAAGAGAATTATCAACTTCTTTCTTTTTCCATCCAAGTTCTCTTTTATGTGGTATAACATACATGTTTACATACCATGTTCTTATTTCCATTTTATCATTTCTTTATATTGTGTTATGATTCATTTCTGGATGGGTGACCCTTGTCCCCTCTCTTAATAATTATTTTCGAAAACCATGATGCATAGCCGTCAGGCTGCCGAATTTTCGTAATGAATTTCTCAAATTTTCATCAAGTTCCTTTATCTTCGTTTTCATTCCTCAAATTCCTCATATCCAATAGGAATAAAAGTTAAATAAATCTTGTATATTACTGATTTTCATATTTCCATGTAAAAATCATCATCATTCTTCTTCTCCTCTCCCACTTATTCAAAGAATAAAAACATTGTCTGTGATGTGTCGAATTTCTGACATCAAAGACGATGTGATTTCAATTTTCCTTAATTACATCACATAAGGTAATGAAAATAATTTTATTGTTGAAACAGAATATATTATATTTATTATATCATATTTAATGTTCTTTAAATAACTTAATTACTTATTACTAAATGATTAAACAAAACAAGTTCGTTTTGGTCAAAAAATCTCCTGAATAATCTCAAATGATCATCATTAAATTTTAAATAATGATTCATCCCCATGGTATATAACATAATTAAATATATGATCATTTAAACTATTTTAATATAATTAATAACATGTAATATCAGTTCTGGATGTTTATCCATGTTATACATGAATATCCATTTATGAATACAAGCGAACCATTCAAGAAAACCTTAAAAAAAATTCTCGAACAATAGATTTGAACCCTATAACTCATCAAAAGGCTCATAAAATAAACTAATGAATCCAGAATGGAACAAGTTAATATTTAAAAGGTTTAATAATTTATAATTAATGAATATTATGTGGTTATATAGGACCTTAAAGTGATGAAATATTTCAGATACAAGTAATGGGGAAATTCTTGAACCCAAATTTCTTCGAGTTCTCCATATTTCACTTCATTTTTGATATGTTTACTCCTTAAAAATAATTTCTTCCTCATTATAATTTCTATTCTAGTATATAAATGTTATATAACTAATTTTTTGAAAAAACCAATGTTTTTTAAATGAGCTATTATTTCAAGTACGTACCTTTTACTTCTCACTCAATGTTAATGGTTCTTGTATAAAGTATGTTTTTTCCTCTTTATTTTGGGTAAAAATGTTTTTGACTGTACAACATGAAGACCATTTCATTACATGGGTTATTTTATATTTAAATTTTATTTATTTTCAATGTGGAATGCATGAAAATGTTAATATTATGATGTGAGGGGTTAGCCCAGAATTTTATAGTGTAATATGAATGATTGAATGTGATCTGTGCGCTTGAAATTATACTGCACTCTAATGAATTGGGTAAAGGGATGAATCTCTTGGCTAAATGTGAAATGATGTCTGAAAATGATTATATCATTCTCCAAATGTATTTGTGTTATTTAACCACTAATACATGAGGTTTTATTTTTTATGAATTGCCACATTTCATGTCTTTTATTAATGCTTCCTCTTATGTTCATGAGCATATGACTATGTTTTTATTATGCTCACACCATGTTATATTATTCATATCTATCATTTTACTAGTATTTTAGCTCACCCCTTTATTAATTTATATCCTTAGGTGACTATATGTACTATGGATAGGTCATGTTCCAATAAAACTCTAGATAAGATGTAATTAATTATATGTTTATGTATGATTTCGTAAATGTTATATTTAATCCTAGATTTCCAAAAACACTAAAACATTGGATTCTATATGATCAATACTTTTATGTTGTTTAACGTTAAAATGATGTAATTGTAATGTAAGAAAAGGAATGGTATTTTTACTTAGTATCAGAGGCATGGTTTAGTGAATTTGGGAATTAAGAGTAGTGAACCCATGAGAAAACCTCTAGTATGAGACTAAGTGCAAACATGAACACAAGAATATTTACATAGGGATCCCCTAATTCATGATTTTAGTGTAAAATTTACAAATGAATAAGTTATTTATTATTGACTTTTGGCCTTAGATTTTGTTAAAACCATTTCTATTTTATAGAATGGTGGGAACCAGGAGAAACTAGGCCAACAACACATGTAAGAGGCAATTTAATGACTTCCAGAACCAAATCCACAATGATTTGGGAGGTGGAGTTAAAAACATCATGGAAATGATTACACATATTTCTTAGGTTGTTAAAAATAACCCAAATAATTGGGAACGTCCTCCTTCACCAAATAGGGAGAAACTGGTTATCGATTGTTTTATGCGACAACGACCACCATCGTTTAGTGGAACTTCTGATCCACTAGTTCTAGAATAGTGGGTCAACTCCATGGTGAAGATATTTTATTTTATTTATTATTTTTTGATAGAGAAGGTTAAACTAGCCGTTTATTGTCCAGATAGAGAGGTTGTTAAATGGTGGGATTTTATTATAAACACTAAGCCAAGATATGGAATTGAAGATATGAAATGGGAAGACATTAGGTTAATGTTTCCTAATAAGTATTTCGCACAAACTCTTCTCACAAAGATGGATAGAGAATTCATATATCTGAAGATAATAAACGGATAATCTGTCACAACGTATGAAGCGAATTTCAAAAGGCTTGAATGGCATGATTCAGGTTTTGTTATCAACAATGATAGAAAAATTGATAGATTATTTTGTGTATTAAAACCACATCGTAGAAAGTATCTTACAATTCAATACATTGGGTGTTATGATGAAGTTTTTCTATATGATCTAACACTAGAGATGGAGTTTGGATCATGATCACATGGATTTACTGATAAGAAATGAAAGATGGATTTTCAAGATGGAGGATCTAATGATAAAGGTGAGAAGAAAACTCAATGAACCACATGAAAAAAATGATGTAAGTAGCATCTTTGGAACTGCCTTAAAGGAATAAGAAAATTCATCAAGTGTGGGAAGGAAGGATACCATGGCCAAGGGTGTAGAAAAGACATTAAATGGAAGGAGAATGTAGAAGACGTAATAAGAGAACTACCCATGGTTCAATGCTACATCTTTAGTGAGCAAGGGCCCTATGTAAGACAATGAACTAAACCTCAATCCCTTGTGGGTAATTAGTGGTAGTAGCCACCAAAGCCAAAGGATCAATGGAAGGATTATTCCATAACTACTACAGAAGTGGAGAAAGATAACAAAGTCATACAAGGTAAACTTCCTATTCACTCACGAATGGAAAAAGCCAAATTTGATTCAAATTTCTCATTCGGTTATATCATTCATGTTTTCTAGAACTATAGAATAGAAGCCTCGAAACCTTGAAGTAGAGATATCGGTAAAAAAACCAAGTGGTGAAATCATTGTAACCCAAGTGTTTGACTCTTCTCATATTGACATATATGGGACGATTCTTCCAGTGAATCTTTAAATACTTCCCATGATGGAATTAGACTCTATAATGGGAATAGATTAGTTCTCGTTATATAGAGCACATATCAACTTTTAGGAAAGGGAAATATATTTTCATATTCTGAACCATCCCATGCTCCTCTAAAAATGCAATGAAGATCTTGAATATCCTTTGAAAAATCCATCAAATGATTGGGTGTTGATTCCCTATGAAAAAGAATACCTCGCCCAAATGGTTGAGTCAAAGGAAAGTTCCATCCTTGCAGAAATTCCCATTAGGAGGGAATACATTGACATATTTCATGAAGATTTACCCAGAATTCCATGAGATTGTGAGGTAGAGTTCCAAATAAAACTCATAATCAGAGCTACTTCAATCTCAAT
Organism: Viscum album; assembly: GCA_963277665.1. Taxonomy (NCBI): domain Eukaryota; kingdom Viridiplantae; phylum Streptophyta; class Magnoliopsida; order Santalales; family Viscaceae; genus Viscum; species Viscum album. The sequence continues at coordinate 690,836,708 of OY728161.1, read as the reverse complement.
GTGTACCTATAGGATGGATCCTATCTAACTAGAGGAAATAAAGAAATAGCTGCAAGAGCATTTGGAAAAAGGGTTTATACACCCTACTGCATCACTATGGGGTGCACCGGTGCTCTTTGTGAAGAAGATAAATGGAAAAATGATGTTGTTTGTCGATAATCGGGAACTCAACAAGATCACCATAAAGAACTAGTATCTTCTTCCTAGGATTGATGCATTGTTAGACTATTTAATAGGTTATCAATAGTTATCAAAGGTTAATTTTCATTCTAGATATCATCAGCTAAAGGTGAAGAATGAATATATTTATAATAATACTATTCGTACAAGGTATGGCCACTATGAGTTTCTGGTGATTCCCTTTGGACATACAAATTCCCCTACAATCACTACTAGAATTTCTAGTTTTCGAGGCGGGGAACCTATAGCGGCCGCCATTTGGCGGCCCCCAATACTTTCAACAGCAGCCGCCAAATGGTGGTCGCTGCACTTTACTTCCTAAAAATGCCCTATTTTCCCCTCCCTCCCCTCCCTGACCCTGCGACCCCCCTTCCTTGACCCCACGACCCCGACACCCGCGATCCCGACCCCTCGACCCTGCGACCTCGACCTCCAGCAAGGCCGAACCCCGGCAACCCCTCTCCGACCCCCGGCGACCCTCCCCGACCCCCGACGACCCTCCCCGGCCCCCGGTGACCCCTCCCCGACCCCCGGTGACCCCGACCCCACCGGTGACCCCGACCCCCGTCGACCCCGACCCCTGACCTCCCGGTGACCTCGGAAACCCCCGGCGACCCAACCCCCGACCCCCGGTGACCCCAACCCCTAGCGATCTCCACCCCCTTGCCTCTGTGTTGCGCCACCGGCAACCCCAGCAAACCCCACTGCCTTGACTCCATGCTGCGCCCCCATGACCCCAACACCCCTTGCCCGCGCTGCACCCCAAAGACCCCCACCGCCTTGCCTCTGCGATGCGCCCCCGTGACCCCGACATCCCAGCGATCCAACAACCCCCACCCCTTCCCGCGCTTCACATTTGGATAGACCCGCCGCCACCGTCCCCTCGCGGCCCCATTTCATCCATCCGGCAAGTCCTCCTACCTATGTTGGACCCTTCCGGTCCATTGTGCCCCGCCGTGTAGAACCCTCCATGCTTCGTCAAACGGTTCCGATCCTTTAGAGTCCGGCCGTCGAACCTCTGTCATCAAGTCACTACGCCGTCATGGATCAGCAATCGAGTTAGACCTTGTTACCCGCAGTCGAGTCCTCCGTAGGTAATGTTTTTTATCCAAATTTGGTTTTTAAATTTTAATGATATGTGTTTTTTTAGAATTTAAATAAAATATTTCACTTTTGATTTATATTAAATACAGATATGGAGAGGAGTTGGATTGATATGCATGATAGAATTTCAGCTGAATATTATGAGGGGATTAAGCGATTTATGGATTTCAGCAACAAATTTCCAAGCGATGTGATTAGTTCTCCATGCAGAAAATTTGAAAATAGATATCTCTTCAAACGAGATAGTGTTAGAGAACAATTGTTTTTGAATGGGTTTTTGAAAAACGATAAGACATGGACGCTTCATGGAGAAGATTCTGTTTCATGTCATCGCTCAGAAAATATTCATATGAATGTTGATTCGAGAATAGTTGATCCGATGAACATAATGTTGAATGATATGATATGTCAGTTTCAATCTGAAGACAGTAATGTCGTAAATGACGATGTTGGATTGATTAATCCCCGTTCTTCTGCAGATGGAGAAGCATTGAAATTATTTGAAATTCTTGACGATGCACGTACTGAATTATATCTTGGATGCACTAAATTTAGTAAACTGTTGTTCATCGTTTAATTGTTACACCTGAAGGACTTGAACCAGTGGTCAGACACCTCATTCGACATGTTGTTGGTATTATTGAAGAAGGTACTCCATGCTGGAGAGAAGATTCCGGAGTCATTCTATCAAGCTCTCAAGTTAATCGATGATCTTTGTTTTACATATGATACAATTGATGCATGTCACAATAATTGTATGTTGTTCAGAAAAGAGAATGCATAATTAAATAATTGTACTGTTTGCTATACATCCAGGTGGAAGACCAATGAGATTAATCAAGGTAGTCAGATTCTTCCTAGGAGAGTCTTGAATCAAGGGAAACAAGTTGCCGCTAAACAGATGCGTTATTTCCCACTGAAACCGAGACTGAAGAGGTACTTCTTGTCCAATAAAATTGCTAAATTGATGACTTGGCATTCAGAGAGAAAGAAAGAGGTTGATAAATTAACTCTCCCGGTAGATTCTTTGGCAAGGAAAGAGTTTGATCAAAGACACCCAGAATTTCCCCTAGATGATCGTAATATTTGACTAGGTTTTGTAGAAAATGGTTTTAACCCATTTAGGTCCATGGTTGGTGTGACACATAGTACATGTCCAGTGGTGTTGGTTCCATACAACATTCCCCCATGGGTATGTATGAAGCAACCTTTTTTGTTACTGTCAATTATAATTGATGGACTGAGAGGACCTGGTGATAAAATCGATGTTTATATACAACCTTTGATTGATGAGCTACAAGAATTTAGGGTCGATGGTGTAATTACTTTTGACTCGGCAGAAAATTAAATGTTTAGACTTTGGGCTGCTTTGTTATGGACAATTAATGATTTCCCAGCGTATGCTAACTTATCAGGTTGGAGTACAAAAGGAGAATTTGCTTTCCCTTGTTGTAATAAGAGTTAGAAATCTATATGGCTTATGCACTGTAGAAAGTGGGTATATCTTGGTCACATATGCTTTCTTCCTCCATTGCATAGGTTCAGAAAAGACCGTGTATCATTTGTTGGGAATAGAGAGTTTGACCCATCACCACAAATACTATCTGGGGTTGAAATTTTTGCACAACTTGATGAAGAAAACATCTGTACAATGTATGATTTTCAAGATTTATTGGTTCTTGCATTGCCTTCTATTCCTACTACAAATAGGCAGTGAAGTCATAATTGGAAGAAACAAAGTATTTTTTTTTGAATTGCCTTATTGGAAATATAATATTTTAAGGCATAATTTAGATGTGATGCACATTGAAAAAAATGTATGTGATAATATTTTGTGCACCATTTTAGGTGTCGAGGGGAAATCAAAGGACAGTGCTAATTCTCGACGTGATTTGAAAGAAATGGGATTGAGAAAACATTTACATTTACAGCTGGGTGAAGGTAATCGGGCATACATGCCTGCTGCACAGTACATAATGAGTAAAAAAGAGACACAAACATTTCTATCAATTTTGAAGACTGTTAAGGTTCCAGATGGTTATTGCTCTAATATTTCGAAGTTCATGAATATGAAAAGCATGACATTACAGGGTTTGAAAAGTCACGATAATAATATTCTGCTTCAATAATTAATTCCTATAGAAATTCGCGATTGGTTACCTTCCCAGGTTGTTGAGCCGTTGATTGGAGTTTCTAATTTTTTTAGACAGCTTTGTTTTAGGAATCATCGCATGAGTGATTTGAAAAATCTATAGGATAAGATTGTACTTGCACTATGTCACCTAGAAAAACTCTTTCCTCTGCCTTTTTTTGATGTCATGGTTCACTTGACCGGGCATTTAACTGGTGAAGTCAATGTTGGCGGTCCCGTGCAATTCAGGTGGATGTATCCAATAGAGCGATACTTAAATACATTGAAACGCTATGTGCGCAACAATGCTCATCCAGAAGCATCAATTGACAAGGAATATTTAATGGATGAGTGTACTAATTTCTATGCTTCATATATTGATGAGGTTGAAACCAACATAGATAAGCCATCCCAGACTAACGAGGGTCCAATTGGAAAAGGAATAACATTTGATATGTGGAATGACGAGTGGGTTCAAGCTCATCGATATGTGTTGTTCAACACTCCATCAGTTATGTCATTGATACAGTAAGTTTCATAGTTGATGTGTATTTTGTTTCTATATTTATTTTATTTTTTACCTTATATTGTGTTGTGATTTAGGATGCATATCGCTGAGTTGAAACGTGAAAGGCCCTGTGCAATTGAGTATCAAATCCAAAAACATCATTTAAACACATTTCATGAGTGGTTCAAGACTCATGTACATATAATTGATTTAAAATTTTATAGTGAAACTTAGTTGTATTTTCACAATCCTTTATCCATTAAACTATATATGTAAAATTTGCAGATTCAAAACTTACGTGATTTAACCCAGCATGTGAGCGAAGAACTCAACCGACTAGCTGATGGTCCATTTATTACAGCTCGTCGCTACAAGTCTTTGGATGCTAACAGATTCTGATTTCATATTAGCGATGTTGACATGAACCGAGCCACACAAAATAGTGGCGTTTGTTGTTCTTTTGTTGGTGCGGGTTATTATTATGGATTGTTGAGAGATATTATTGAGGTTATATATGATCGTGGCTTAAAACACATATTGTTAATGTGTGATTGGGTCGATCCAGTTCGTGGAACAAAAGTTGATAACTTCTAATTTACATTAGTAAACTCTAACAATATGCTATATAAAGATGACCGGGTAAGCAATGAGCCCTTCATACTGACATCATAGGCAAAACAAGTTTACTTTGTCAGCATTGATTCTGATTGGAATGTTGTGATGGAAATGTCTAGAAGAGGGGTTTTTCTGATTGACCAAGAGGAACCTGAAGTTGTCGCATTTCCTTATCAAACACTTGACCAAACAACAGTAGCTGTATGAGATGAAGATATACAATGGACCAGAGAGACAATTGAAGGAGATACAATAGGCTTTCATGACTAGTGGAAATTGTAATTATATCCCTAGTTATTATTTGTAAAAATATTTATGAGTTATATATGTATAAAAATTTCTTGATTTAACCATAATTTCTTTTAATGTAGGTATGTCACAGGGTGGTCATAGTGGTTCACATGATGTTGTTGGTATGTATGTTTTCATTATTCTAAATTAATTGATTGTAATTTTCTGTTTATATTTCCCTAACTGTTTCTAACCATTAATTTATATTATAATTAAATTATGAATTTATGTTTATCAGGATCTACTTCTTCTTCCAGCAGACGCAGGGGTCCTGGTAGAGGGGCTCGATCCTGGAACTCTGGAGCCCGATTGGATGTGTAATTTGATGACACATTTCATCCAGCAGGAGATAGTGCTACTGCATTGAGTCGTTAGTTAGGGAATATGATACAAGACTCACATAGATTCCCTCAGACGACTTGTGACTGGAGTTCTTTCCCTCATGATACGATGGAAAGATTATGGAGGGAGGTTCAGGTAAATTCAATGTTTAATTTTTCATGATATTGTTATTATTATTGTCCCATCTATTGACAATATTTTTAATAGGATAATTTGACATCCTGTCCAGATGAGTTTCGAGCTGTTTGTATGTCCAAATGCCGAAAATTATGGAAGGATTACAAGTCAAGGGTGAAGAGTGATCACTGGACACCATTTGCAGGTGTGCCAGACATTCTACAGCGAGTCTCTCTGGGAATTCTTCCTGCGCAGTGGCAGGATTTGGTTGTGTTTTGGTCGAGTGAGGCAGCGACGGTAAGATTTATTACTTTTAATCTATAAATGACTAATTTTTCAAATGTCTATTAAGTAAATACGTTGAATGTAGACCGATTCTGCTCGTTATTCACATAATCGGGCGATGCAGGGCACACCTTCCAGACTTGGCACTCGACATGTGTCACAGCTCAGACATGATGTAAGTTCAAAATTCACTATTTCATTCATATTTTAAAAATATTGTAGTATAACATGGTGAACCCCTTTATTATAGTTACACCAACGCGGTAAGCCAATCGATCGGATGTCCATATGGATGAGGACTCGTAGGGCGGGTGATCCCGATGTTTCCGGTGTTATAGAAAGAAAATTATTTACTAATAAATGTATTTTTATTTTATATAAATTATTCATATTTGTTCATTGATTAATTATATACTACAGGCTCAGTTTGACGAACAGTTAGAAGAGTTTCCAGAGGAGCAACGTCGTAGTATTCTGCGTAAAGATGAAATATTTCACCATGTCGTGGTGTGTGACGGTCATGGTTATTCTTTGACTTATGTCGGTGGTGTCCCATGACGTGCACTTGTTAGAGTAGATGTGATGGGTGCATGCAGAGAGTTAGGGATGCGCACACAGGCTGGGGTAGATGCTTCCATGTAGGATATGCAGTGCAATTTTGATTCACAGTTTCAGCAGTTACGTGTAGAGTATGAGGAGAGGTTGTCACAGATGTCATCATGTATCGATGAAATGACGACGCAACAAGTGGCGCCACAGGTAAACAATAAAACAAACCATACTCAGATTGAATTTTATTGATATGTTTAAGATACATAATATTGATATATATTGTAGGCTCCGAATACATCTGGTGGACATCACAGTGATATTGGTGATCCAGATGAGAATGAACCTCATGCATGAGGTAATTTCATTTGTGTTGATGAATTCTTTAGAATTTTTTATATCCTTGATGAATATAATTTTCCTTTTTTACCCAGATTAGATTGTTTTAGTATTTGTGGATGACATCTTCGTGCACTCCAATACTGATGATGATCATACCCAACATCTTGATATCATACAGATTACACTTATTGACTATACATCAAGCTATATATATGTCCGTTTTGTATTGATTATATAGGTATAGTTCTTGGGTCAAATAATTTCAGAGGAAGGTGTGTCAGTGGATGGATAGAAACTCCAGACAGTTGTTTCTTGGGAGAAGCCCAAGAACTCTTACAATATTTTTTTCTTTTTAGGGTGAGTGAATTGTGACGTGTACGTGCAAATGGCACATCAATCGGACATGTCGTGTGCCCGCGGTGACCGGGAACGCCGTTCTGGTGTCATAAACGGCCAAAACTGGCATCTAACGGTCAAACTCAAAGCAGACGACATCAGATTGACCTAAAATCATAGGACAACAATCCAGTTATTATTCGCGACGTGTACGTGCTGACGGCACGTCAATCAGACGTGTGTTCTATGCCGTAGGGCTCATTATGTGTTCTATAAGTGTTGTGCGGGCTTGATAAACGCACGTGGGGGGTCCAAATGGGCCGAACGAAGTCCGAATGTCCGGAAATCAGACGGCATCAAATTGTGATTGAATTTTGATGTGGTCGAGTAGACGACACGTCAATCGGACGTGTCGTGTGCCCGCGGTGACTGGGAATGCCGTTCTGGTGTCATAAAAGACCAAAACGGGCATCTAACGGTCAAACTCATAGCAGACGACATCGGATTGACCAGAAATCACAGGACAACAATCTAATTATTATTCGCGACATGCACGCATAGACGGAACGTCAATAGGATGTGTGGTATGCGCCATAGGGCTCATTATGTGTTCTTTAAGTGTTGTGCACGCTTGATAAACGTGTGTGGGGTGTCCAAATGGGCCGAACAAGGTCCGAATGGCCTGAAATCAGAAGACATCAAAGGGTGAGTGAATTGTGATGTGGTCGAGCAGACGGCCCGTCAATCGGACGTGTCGTGTGCCCGCGGTGACCAGGAACGCCGTTCTGGTGTCATAAACGGCCAAAACGGGCATCTAACGGTCAAACTCATAGCAGAAGACATCATATTGACCTGAAATCATAAGAAAACAATCCAGTAATTATTCACTATGTGCACGCATATACGACATTTCAATCGAATGTGCGGTCTGCGCCGTAGGGATCATTATGCGTTCTTTAAGTGTTGCGCGGGCTTGATAAACGCGCGTGGGGGGGGGGGGGGGTCCAAACGGGCCGAACGAATTCCGAATGGCCTGAAATAAGATGAAATCAAAAGGTGATTTAATTTTGATGTGGTCGAGCAGACGACACATCAATCGGACGTGTCGTATGCCCGCGGTCACCGGGAACGCCGTTCTGGTGTCATAAACGGCCAAAACGGGCGTCTAACAGTCAAACGTGTAGCGGACGACATCAGATTGACCTAAAATCAAAGGAAAACAATCCAATTATTATTCTCGACATGCACGCCCAGACGGCACGTCAATCAGACGTGCGGTCTGCGCCGTAGGGCTCATTATGCGTTCTTTAAGTGTTGCGCGCGCTTGATAAACACGCGTGGGGGGTCCAAATGTGCCGAACGAAGTCAGAATTTCCTGAAATCAGACGACATCAAAGGGTGAGTGAATTGTGATGTGGTCGAGCCGACGGAACGTCAATCAGACATGCCGTGTGCCCGCGGTCACTGGGAACGCTGTTATGGGGTCATAAACGGCCAAAACAGGCGTCTAACGGTCAAAATCATAGTGGACGACATCAGATTTACCTGAAATCACAGGACAACAAGCCAATTATTATTTGTGACGTGCACGCGCAGACGGAACGTCAATCAGATGTGCAGTCTGCGTTGTAGGGCTCATTACGCGTTCTTTAAGTGTTGCGCGTGCTTGATAAACGCGCGTGGGGGGGGGGGGGGTGTCCAAACGGGCTGAACGAAGTCCGAATGGCCTGAAATCAGACGACGTCAAAGGGTGAGTGAATTTTGACTACGCGCGGAGGGCACGTCAATTGGACGTGCCGTTTGACCGCGGTGACCAGGAACGCCGTTCTGTTGTCATAAACGGCCAAAACGGGTGTCTAACGGTCAAACTCATAGTGGATGACATCAGATTGACCTGAAATCACAGGACAACAATCCAATTATTATTCGCAATGTGCACGCCTAGACGGAACGTCGATCGGATGTGTATTCTGTGTCGTAGGGCTCATTATGCGTTCTTTAAGTGTTGTGTGCGATTGATAAACGCGCGTGGGGGGTCCAAATGGGGTGAACGAAATCCGAATGGCCTGAAATCAGACGACATCAAAGGGTGAGTTAATTGTGATGTGGTCAAGCAGATGACACATCAATCGGACGTGTCATGTGCCCGCGGTGACCGGGAACGCCATTCTGGAGTCATAAACGGCCAAAACGGGCTTCTAATGGTCAAAATCATAGCGGACGACATTGGATTGAACTGAAATCACATGATAACAAATAAAATTATTATTCTCGATATTCACGCGCAGACGGCACGTCAATCTGACATGCGGTTTGCGTCGTAGGGCTCATTATGCGTTCTTTAAGTGTTGCGCGCGCTTGATAAACGCGCGTGGGGGGGGGGGGTCCAAATGGGCCGAATGAAGTCCGAATGGCCTGAAATCAGACGACATCAAAGGGTGAGTGAATTGTGATGTGTTCGAGCAGACAGTACGTCAATCGGACGTGCCATGTGCCCGCAGTCACTGGGAACGCTGTTCTGGTGTCAAAAACGGCCAAAACGGGCGTCTAACGGTCAAACTCATAGCAGACAACATCGGATTGACCTAAAATCATAGGAAAACAATCCAATTTTTATTCGCGACATGCACACGTAGATGACATCAAAGGGTGAGTGAATTGTGACGTTTACGCGCAGACATCACGTCAATCGGATGTGCTGTGTGCCTGCGGTGACCGGGAACGCCGTTCTGGTGTCATAAACGGCCAAAACGGGCTTCTAAAGGTCAAACTCATAGCAAAAAACATTGGATTGACCTGAAATCACAGGACAACAATCCAATTATTATTCGCGACATGCACGCGTAGACGACACGTCAATCAGACGTGCGGTCTGCGTCGTAGGGCTCATTATGTGTTCTTTAAGTGTTGTGTGCGCTTGATAAACGTGCGTGGGGGGTCCAAACGGGCCGAACAATGTCCGAATGGCCTTAAATCAGACAACATAAAAGGGTGGGTGAATTGTGATGTGGTCGAGTAGACGGAACGTAAATCGGACGTGCCGTGTACCCGCGGTGACCGGGAACGCCGTTCTGGTGTCACAAACGGCCAAAACGGTATTCTAACGGTAAAACTCATAGCGGACGATATCTGATTGACCTGAAATCACAGGAGAGAAATCCAATTTTTATTCGCGACGTGTATGCATAGACGACACATCAATCGGACATGCGGTCTGTGCCGTAGGGCTCATTATGCATTCTTTAAGTGTTGTGCGCGCTTGATAAACGCATGTGGGGGGTTACAAATAGGCCAAACGAAGTCAGAATGGCTTGAAATCAGGCGAAATCAAAGGGTGAGTGAATTGTGATGTGTTCGAGCATACGGAACGTCAATCGGACGTGTCGTGTGCCCGCGGTCACCGGGAACGCCGTTCTGGTGTCATAAACGGCCAAAATGGGTGTCTAATGGTCAAACTCAGAGAGGATGATATCGGATTGACCTGAAATCACAGGAGAACAATCCAATTATTATTCGCGACGTTCACACGCAGACGGCACATCAATCGGACATGTGGTCTGCGCCATAGGGCTCATTATGCGTTCTTTATGTGTTGCGCGTGCTTCATAAACGCGCGTGAGGGGGTCTAAATGGGCCAGACGAAGTCCGAATGGCCTGAAATCAGACGATATAAAAGTTTGAGTTAATTGTGATTTGTTTGAGTAGATGGAAAATCAATCGGACATGCCGTGTGCCCGCGGTCACCGGGAACGCCGTTCAAGTGTCATAAACGGCCAAAACGGGCTTCTAACAGTCAAACTCAGAGCGGACGACATCGGATTGACCTGAAATCATAGGAAAACAATCCAATTATTATTCTCGACGTGCTCGTGTAGACGGAACGTCAATCGGACGTGCAGTCTACGCCGTAGGTCTCATTATGTGTTCTTTAAGTGTTGCACGCGCTTGATAAACGCGCAGGGGGGGGGGGTGGTCCAAATGGGCCGAACGAAGTCCGAATGGCCTGAAAGCAGACGACATCAAAGGGTGGGTGAATTTTGATGTGTTTGAGTAGACGAAACGTCAATCAGAATTGTCGGGTGCCGCGGTGACCGGGAACGCCGTTCTCGTGTCATAAACGGCCAAAACGGGCGTTTAACGGTCAAACTCATAGCGGACGACATCGGATTGACCTGAAATCACAGGAGAACAACCCAATTATTATTCTCAACATGCACGCGTAGACGGCACATCAATAGGACGTGCGTTCTACGCTGTAGGGCTCATTATGCGTTCTTTAAGTGTTGCACGTGCTTGATAAACGCGCGTGGGGGGGGGGTCCAAATGGGCCGAACGAAGTCCGAATGGCCAGAAATCAGACTACATCAAAGGGTGAGTTAATTGTGATGTGGTCGAGTAGACGGCACGTCAATCGGACGTGCCATGTGCCCGCGGTCATTGGGAACGCTGTTCTGGTGTCATAAACGGCCAAATCAGGTGTCTAACAGTCAAACTTATAGCGGACGACATCAGATTGACCTGAAATCACCGGAAAACAATCAAATTATTATTCTCGATGTGTACGCACAGACGGCACGTCAATCGGACATGCGGTCTGTGCCGTAGGGCTCATTATGCGTTCTTTAAGTGTTGTGCACACTTGATAAACACGCTTGGGGAAGTCCAAATGGGCCGAACGAAGTCCAAATGGCCTGAAATGAGACAACATCAAAGAGTGAGTGAATTTAGATGTGGTCGAGTAGAAATCACATCAATCGGACGTGCCGTGTGACCGTGGTGACCGTGAACGCCGTTCTGGTGTCAAAAATGGCCAAAACGGGCGTCTAACGGTCAAACTCACAGCGGACGACATCAGATTGACCTGAAATCACAGGACAACAATCCAATTATTATTCACGACGTGTACGCGCAGACTGCACATCAATCAAACATGCGGTCTGCGCCGTAGGGCTCATTATGCGTTCTTTAAGTGTTGTGCGCGCTTGATAAACACGCGTGTGGGGGTCCAAACGGGCCGAACGAAGTCCGAATGGCCTGAAACCAGACGACATAAAAGGGTGATGGAATTGTAATGTGGTCGAGTAGACGGCACATCAATCGGATGTGCCGTGTGCTCGCGGTGACCGGGAACACTGTTCTGGTGTCATAAACGGCCAAAACGGGCGTCTAATGGTCAAACTCATAGCGGATGACATCATATTGACTTGAAATCACAGGACAACAATCCAATTATTATTCTAGACATGTAAGCGGAGACCGTACGTCAATCTAATGTGTGGTCTGTGTCGTAGGTCTCATTATGCGTTCTTTAAGTGTTGCGCGTGCTTGATAAACGCACGTGGGGGGTCCAAATGGGCCGAACGAAGTCCGAATGGCCTAAAATCAGACGACATAAAATGGTGAGTGAATTATGATGTGGTCGAGCAGACGGAATATCAATCGGACATTCCATATGCCCGCAGTGATCAGGAACTCCATTCTGGTGTTATAAACGGCCAAAACGGGCGTCTAATGGTCAAACTCATAGCGGACAACATCGGATTGACCTAAAATCACAGGAAAACAATCTAATTAGAACAATAGAATTAATGATTTTAAAATTTTAAAACGGTAATCAAAATTATGAATATTATTTTGAAAATAAAATACTTTATATCTGTTACAGTATGTTTGAAGTTAAATATGTTAATTTGTTTTTTAGGTTTTATTCGGTACTAATTTTGTTATTAAATTTTGTTATGCAGTTATATGTGATGATGGATGCGGAGCTTGGAAGATTACAGGCGATATTTATTTGGGTATATATTAATATATAATTGATTTTTTTTAAAAAAAAATTAAAATTTTATAGCGGCCTCCATTTGGCAGCCGCTAAAGCCTAGCCCGGCTTGCCTACAGCGTCCGCCAAAAGGCGGTCGCTGATAGAAACATCGACGGGGAAAAAGCGGCCGCCGTTTGGCGGCCGCTATAGACCTTTAGCGATGGTTTTTTGCAGCCTCTAAAGGTCATTCTTGTACTAGTGAATCTTCATTTATTTGGGGAAAAGAGTCTTTATAAATTACCTTGAAAAATTTGGGGTGGGGTTTATCAATGGAATTATCATATACTCCAATAGCATGGAAGAACATGAAGAACATATGAGACTTATGTTGGAAATATTGATAAAGGATAAGTTGTACACCATGTTCAAAAATTGTGACTATTGGATGAAGTAGGTCACATTCAAGGGACATGTGATCACATGTGAAGGAATTTATATGGACAATTCAAAAACAAAGGCGATTGAGGAATGGACCATGCCCTCCAGTGTCAGAAAAATATGTAGTTTTCGTAGATTAGCTGGGTACTACTGACGTTCTGTGAGAAATTTGTCACTATTATCAAGCTTGATAACTAAGATAACAGGGAAAGGGGTAAAGTATGTCTGAATGGAAGAATGTGAGGAGATTCACGAAGCTAAAAAGAAGTTTGATCACTGCACCTGTACACACATTACCGAAGAGTGTTGAATGTTTTGTGATATACAGTGATGATTAAATAAAGGCTTGGGTTGTGTACTCATGAAAAATGACAATGTTATAGCTTACGCATCATGGTAGTTAAATATCCATGAGAAGAACTACCTGACACATTATCTAGAGATAGTACAATTTATTTTTTTCATTGAAAATCTGGTGGCTCTACCTTTATGGTGAGAAGTGTAACATATACACCGACCACAAGAGAATAAAGTATATATTCACACAAAAGGAGATCAACATGAATAAAAGGAGATGGTTACAACTAATAAAGGACTATGATTTCTCAATTCACTATCATCATAGAATGTCAAACAAGGTAGCTGATGCACTAAGTAGAGAAGAACATACTACCCTATCCATGTTATGGGTTGAGAAAGACCCTATATTCTTGGATATGTAAAGGATGAATTTTTAAATCATAAGGGAAGGAGATACTTCCAACCCTAAAAAATTGATTGTCCAACCATCAATATATTATTAGATTAAGGAAGAAAAAATGGATGATGTGCAGATACAAAAGATAGTAAATTATGTAATGGAATGGAAGATGCAAGAGTTTCATATCGAGGATGATGGTGTGATTTAGTTGGGAAACTGGCTTTGTGTGCCTTCCTCACTGGTGATAAATAAGGAGATATTGGGAAATGAAAATAGTTCAAAATTCTCAATCCATCTTGGGAGTACCATGATGTACTGTGATCTCTAAGAAATCTTTTGGTGGGATAACATGAAGTGAGAGATTGTGTAATATATCTCAAGGTGAATGGTATGACAACAAGTTAAAGAAGATAAAAAAATTCCAAACGGATGACACAACCATTTCCTATAACAATGTATAAATGGGAGAATGTCACTGTGGACATTGTCAAAGGTATCTTGAAGATGTTGAAGGGAAATGATGTGATATGGATTGTGGTTGACCGACTCACCAAGGCTGCTCATTTTTTCACTATTCAGGAATACCACTCTCTTGAACAACTTACAAAGATATATTTGAAATATGTAGTGAGGTTTCATGTCATTCCACTCTCAATTGTCTCTAATCATGATCCATGGTTCACATATAAATTCTAGAGAAGCTATCTCTATGATTTGAGAATTGAAATGATTTTTTTCATAACCCATCACTCCAAAACTAATGGCCAATCTGAATGTACTATTCAAAAACATGAAGACTTGCGGAGAGAATGCTCTCTTTAATTCAAAGTTGGGTAGTATCAACATCTCTCATTGGTTGATTTATCATAAAACAATAGATTCTACTCGAGTATTTAGGTGGTGTCGTATGATGCTCTGTATGGAAAGAGATGAAGAACTCCAACCTCTAGGGATGAAGATGGAGAATGAAATCTACTTGGACCAGATCTTGTGCAAGAGATGAATAAAAAGGGTCAAGTCATCCAGAAACACATCAAATCTGCTCAGAGTCGGCAAATGATCTATTCAAACCACCTTCGAAGCGACATTTAGTTCCATGTTTGAGAGAAAGTCTTACTTCAAACATCACATTGGAAGAGGGTCACATGGTTTGTAAAGAATGGAAAGCTAAGACCAAGGTACATTGCCCCATTTGAGATCCTTTACCGCATAGGTGTCTTGTCCTATCACCTTTCACTTACACTGAATATCTCTGTAGTTCATTACTTTTTTCACGTATCACTAATGAGGATGTACATACCAGACCCCTCACATGTACGAAACTCAGAGGTGGTACTTCTAGAAGATGATCTTTCTTAAGAGGGGAGCTGTTAATGATTCCAGACCTAAGAGATAAGGTACTATGCAATAAGATAACCCATTTTTTCAAATTATTTTGCAGGAACCATAAGATTAAAGAACCAACTTGGGAACCAGAGGAGGCGATGAAGGAGAAGTACCCTCATCTGTTTGTGTAAAATGAAATTTTGAGGGAGAAATTTCCTAAGGAGGGAAGAATGTAACGACCCAATGTTTTACCAATTAAAATCCCTTCTTGTAATTACGAATTATAGTTTTATCACATTAGTATGAAAAAAATATCATGATAATAAATTCTATGTTTTGAATTTCGAAAAGTGGTCATCTACATTTGTGTTCAATAAGTTATTTAGAGTCTGATTGAACCAACATGTTTTTTTGGTGAATAATATCATAAACATATGAATAGTAATATGAATAGTAATATGACCCTAATTAATACTAAATTTTATTATTGTTTTATTTTCAGAAGGCTTTATGATAATGACATTTTGATTAATTTTTGAATGTAATTTAAAAGCCGTTATAGTTTTAAAATTGATAATTTTGGAATTATGTATGATATTATTAAAAAATTAAATTAATAACATTCAGAAAATTATTTTAAAGAAATATATTTCAGTTCATAATTATACACTTCAAAAAATGATTAGTGTTAATTTTTGGGATTTTTCTGAAATAGTTAAATTTTCAGTGAATAGTTAAAAAAAATATAATTTTGTGTTTCAGTGTGTTTAATGACATCATTAATGATATAATAATGATGTAATAACTACGGTCGACCTTTTTACAGTAAAATAAGTTGTTGGGTGTCCCAAGTGTCAAATACCATGGGAAAATACCATGGACAAGCCCATGATTTTCCAAATACCACTAATAAGGGGTCCTTTGGAAATTATTAAAATATTCCCTCAATTTTTCTATAAATACCAACACATTACTTAAATACATACATTCCAAATTTATCATCAATGAAGATATAGAATTACTACATCTCTAGTAGTCCTCCCAAGGTGTCCTCATGCCCCCAAGGTCTATACATTCAAGTCATTGTAGTTATTCAACATGGTAAGAGAATTCTCAACATATTTATTTTTCCATCCATGTTCTTTTTTATGTGGTATAACTTTCATGTTTCTATACCTTGTTATTATTTAAATTTTATCCATTATATATATTATATTATGATTCATTTCTTTATGGGTGACCCTTCACCCCTCTCTTTTTAATGTTTTCTAAAACCATGAAGCATAGCCGTTAGGCTGCCAAATATTTGTAAGGAATTTCTCAACAATGTTTCTAGTTCATTTCTTTTCTTTTTAATTCTACACTTTCCTCTTATCCTATCACGACCTGTCACAATGGGGCCCACGCAGTGACTCCCCAAGCCTACCTCCAATAGGCCATGGGTTGTTGACTAGCACCGAGTAGGCATATTACTAAATGGAGGCATTGGATAACAACCTGTACACACGAACACATCTCCAAGACCACAAATTCTGAAATGTAAAAACCACTATGTAAAAAAATGCATGCATACAACTAAACCCAACAAACATAGTACGACAAAATTCAATGTATTGTATCTAAACATGTCCAGATTATAAGACCACCAAAAACAAGAATCTGAACACTACAAAGTCCAACCTGTAACACAAAGATGTACTAGGACTGCTGCTCGTACCCGTAGGAACACCTCGGCCTGTGAGGAACTCCAAATGCTCTGATCTGTCCTAGCCCACCCTAGAACATATAAAAATACTGCTCATCTTCACAATACACAACATGTGCGGGCAATTCCCATGTAAGGGTGAGTATATAACAATACTAGTAGTGGACCCCGAAAAACAACAATGCAATACACAAAAGAATGGAATAGTCAGCACAACACAGTATATGTCTACTGAACATACAATAGAGAAAACAATCTAGATATACCCACAACCCACATGGTCTAGAGTCAAGTCGCACAACTACATACCCCCCACCAGGGATTTAGTCTGAAGATTCCTTGAAGCAATCATTCGAGAGAACTCACTCCACTAGTCTGATTGCTCTGATGGAGTTCGTCCGTGAAGTATTGTCTATCAGGAAATGTCATGAGAGATAGATGCACTCATTACAGATGAACACACTCCTAAGTGGGGAAAGATCACGATACACAGTTAGGTATCACTTCCAAGGCCATGTTGGATACCGCGATTCATCTAAATTCACCTGCAAGGTAGAGGATCGATGCTCGGTGGAGTTGGTCATGTTGATGCCTGACTCTACCTAGGGTCAAGAATGGATAGAGGATCTCACTCTGAGCCACTCTAATGGAAGCCAAACTCTATCTCATAATGACCTGTTGAAGGGATCAAAATCTTGTAAAAGGAAAAGATACCTGACCTTTAGGGGAATGGAAAAAGGGGGCACTGACCCAAACTATCCATGTCCATGATGCAGTGGAAAAAAATGTCCATCCATGTACAGAAAAGTACACTATGTGTAGAAATATCACATGTTGTGTCCTATATCCATGAGTACTACTCATGTATAATAGCATATGTTTCAAGGCTAGTTATGTAAACCGAAACTACACGACGTGTAAAAAAATGATCACATGCCATGTGATGGTATCTAGGGTCTACGCTGTGCACGTTCGCCATGTGCCAGTACATGGTTTCAACCCATGTTTAACATCCTGTGTAGTCGTCACATGGGGTGACCCATGATACTTGGCTCCCCGGGCCGTGTTGTATAGTACACGACCATGTACTCTACCTCATGTCTGTGTATCCCCTTGATACACGCCGAGTCCCACGTAGCTGCCTCAGCCATGCTATGTAGGGAGTACACGTTATGTCACAAAGCCATGTCACGCTTCTCATGTCTGTGTATCACCCGAGACACACGTTGAGATTTAGGGAAGGTCCTTCACGTTTTCTAACCATGGTCACATGCCGTGTGATCCCTATCTAAGCCTCGACACCCTAGCCGCTGTTGTTGGTACTACACTTCATGTTCTTCGAAATTACATGCCATGTATTCTGGATATTTCCAAAAGTGTGGCTTCTCGCCGACACCCCTCCCATGTTGCTTTAACATTCGTTACGATGAATAAATCGCCACTAAACTCTAGATTCTAGGTCACCCCGATTTCCCGATGTTGTCTCTATTGTTTTCGTGTCTTCAATTGGCCTCGAACACTTGCATTGATCCTCCCATGCAAAGAATGCTTGAAGAACGGTCTCTTCTGATTCTAACTGATTCGTCATCCGCCATTTCCATCGCACCCCCATAGAGACCCTGTGATGATGGGTCTCCAGTTTGGGATCATTGCATTGCAAGATGAGTGCGCAATGATTCTTTGTTCTTCACCCCATGAAGCGCATGAAGAACACACAAGGAGGGAAAGGTGAAAGAAATATAATTTCAAAATGAGGAACAAACCTCTAGCATCATTCGTCACAGTTTTGATCTGTTCCCATTAGTAGGATCAAATGGAGCAGAATCAAACAATAATTTAACATGGATTAATTCCCCGAGACTAACTTGATAAAACCCTCCCCGAAAGAACACACCAATCTGTCGATCAACCTATTCATGGGTTGGTCCATGTACACCATTTAATTAAAACAACAGGGAAGAAGATTTCATAAAATGACCCCTAGTTCCAGAAGGTATCGGTCGCTAACTATAGTTTTTGTGCTACCATCATTGTCGAGATCATTCAACTTTGTTGGCACAACAATTCACAACTTTGATTCAACTTTTTTCATCACAGAGAGTTTTCTCCAAAGCTCTATGGATTATCATCAGTTTCTCTACACCTTTTACATTGAGATACATTTGATTAACCCATTAGAAAAGAGGGAACCTGATTCTGTGTACTGTTATGCCGAGTCGTTGTCGTTACACTGCAACATTAATGTGTCAGCGTCTCTGTTCCATAGTGATTATGGTAGGGCATTAAATATTGAAATAGCTTCCCCATCTTTTCACTAAAGAAAATCTTCCCAAATAAAATAAATAATCATTGTGAATTAATTATTTTATTTAATTTTATTTTAATAAAAACATCAGAAAATTAACTTTTTCACTCAACCTGTGCCGGTCAAGGTTAGACCCGTTCTTAAGTAAAGGCGTCATCTCAGATGCAACAGTGGGCTTAGATTTTTAATCTTGGCATCTGTTTGGAAATTGCCACAACCACACACATATGCTGACTCACGTAACTTAAAAAAAGTTTAAACTAACATTACAGGATCACCAGGCCTCAGAATGATGTCTCATATCTGATCTTGGTCTCGTAATATTTCCATATAATATTTTAAAAAAATAATACACGAAAAATCTGAGACATTACATTCTCCCCACCTTGGGGCATTATTTCCCCAAAAAGCCAAAACAATGACTACTGAAAAAGATGTGGGTATTCGGCATGGATCTGAGTCTCCAGCTCCCACGTGCTCTGCAGAAGATTCCCGTGCTGCCACTGATCTCATACCAAGGGAATTGATCACCCATGAAGGATCTAATCATGTTGATCAGCGATCTCCACTAAGTAATCAGAAAAGGTCACCCCATAATCAATTTCTAGCTCGCTCCCATTGATGACGTCCGATTGGTCATGCACGTACCTCCTCAACAGTTACACGTGGAATACATCATGTACCCAGGGCAACTACGGTAGAAAAGCAAGGCGGTATGCCACCTCGCCGACTCTGAGAAGTATCTAAAAAATTCTTAATGATCCTCGAAGATAGCTTTTCACCTCGACCAAATCTATGTAACCTTTTTCAAGTTGAGACCCGATAAAACGCGTGGTCTCCCCCCTCAAACTCTCGTGGTCTCTGTCGTCTATCAGCATAAGACTTCTACAAGTTTTGTGCAGTCCTCATTCGCTCCCAGATGATCGGCACCTTCCTGGTGGTGGCTTGCACCAACTCTGGACCCATGAGTGCTGACTCTCCGGGGTCTGTCCAGCTAAGCGGTGACTGTTAGGGTCTCCCATATGAAGCCTCAAAAGGAGCCATACCAAGGGTGGAGTGGTATCTATTATTATGCGCAAACTCCTGTAGTGGTAGGTTTTCCTCCCAACTATGACCAAAGTCTATGATACATGTCCACAACATACCCTCCATAACCTGAATGTTCCTCTCCATTTTACCATCGTTTTGGCGATGGAACGTCGTTCTCAAGAGTATTTGAGTCGCAAAATCCTCCTGAAATCCCTTCCACAACTAGGATGTGAAGTGTAAATACCGATCTATGAAATATGTCGAAGGGACTCCATGAAGCTGAACTCTCTCTTGCACGTAGAGGCATCCCAAGCTTTCTATAGAACTCTGATCCCTGATAGCTAGGAAGTGGGCAGACATAGGGAGTCAGTCAATGATAACCAAGATAGAACCACTCCCCTTGGACGTTGGTAGTAATCCTGTCACAATGTCCATCGATATTCTATCCCAATTTTATTCTGGAACATCCAGGGGTGAGATAGTCCCAGTGGAACATGGTGATCAGGCTTCACCTGCTAGCATGTAAGGCATCAAGAAATAAAATCCAATAATTCCATCTTCATTTCTGACCACCAAAACTGTCGTCAGATATCTCAGTAAATCATTTCCACATCAGGATGTACCATGGGGGTGGATGTATGGAACTCCTGTATGACCTATTCCCCCAATGATAATAGTACAATAGAGAATTCTCTGAAACGAAGTATTTACTGCCCACCTTTCTACTATACATCATATGAATTTCTAGTGGATAACTGAGCATGCAAAGGCTCATAGTCGATAACCCCAAGATGTGCCTCCCTAACTCACTGTAAGAGTAGGGGGTGAAAATCATTGACTAGAGGTAATCTTCATCCTCTCAATCCATGAAGGATTACTGTAATGTGGCTAACTGATCTGTCTCCTCACTCAACAGCTGCAAGCTCGACCTTCTACTAAGAACATCCACCACCTCGTTCCCCTTCCCTGGAATATAAATGATCTCGAAATTATAGTCATGGACGAAATCTAGCCAATGCCTCTGCCTCAGATACAGACCCTTCTGTGAGAAGATGTAATTGAGGATCTTATGGTCAGAGTTGATGATAAAACACTCTCCCATATAGTAGTGTCGCAACATCTTCAATTCAAAAACTACCACTACAAACTAAAGATCATGGGTCACAGAGTTCTGCTCATGCGGCCTAAGCTGGCATGAACCACATTCAATCACTGCCTTCCTCTACATCCGGAAAATGCCAAACACAATCACTAATGCATCAGAAAAAACTACATACTTGATACCATCCTCCTGTAATCTCATGATTGGGGTGCTCCTCAAACTCTATCTCTACCACTTGAAAGACTACTGGAACTTCTCCATCCATATGAAGGGTTTCTTCTTCTTGGATAAGGCTATTATCGGTGATGATATTCGGGAGAAATCATTGATGAATGTTCAGTATTATACAAGAAACACAAGGAAGCTTCACACCTCCATCACGCTCCAAGGTGAATCCCATAGTAGCACTGCCACCACCATGAGTGGGTATAGAGCTACACCATCTGCTAACATGATATATCCCAGAAAGTGGACTTTCAGAATCCAGAACTAGCACTTCGAAAGCATCCCATAATTCTGGTGCTCTTAGAGTATGTCTAGATCCATCCACATGTGTCTCGTGTGCTCATCCTCTAACTCCTAGTACACATGGATGTTGTCGATGAAGACCACTACGAACCGGTCCATGTACGGTTGGAAAATCTAGTTTGTCAGTCCAATGAACAATGAGGGGGTGCTTTTCATGCCGAAATTCATCACCAAGTACTTATAGTGACCGTAGCGGCATCTAAAATCCATCCTTAGTATATCCTTGTCCCATACCCATAACTTGTGATAAGCTGAACGAAGGTCATCCTTCGAGAACCGATGTGACCCTCTCATCTAATTGAAGAGGTCATCAATTCTTGGTAGTGGCTACTTGTTCTTCACCGTTTCATGATTATGGAACCAGTAATCCACACACAACCTCAGACTCATGTCTACCATTTGGAAAACAAGACTGGGGCTGCCCAAGGTGAGATGTTGAGCCTTTCAAAACCCTTGCTTTGTAAGTCCTCCAACAGCACCCTCAGTTCGCAAAGCTCACTGGGAGACATCTGATAAGCTGATGATGAAATTGGTGCAATCCCTGGTGCATGTCGATGCATAAGTCAATTTCCCAGCATGGAGGTAGATTCGTAACATCTTTTGGAAAGACGTTCTTTTACTCCTCCACTACTATTGGGAACTGGGAGCACATCACATCTACTACTCCGAGGGAAATGCTGGCTAACTCATGAGTGACCGGTTTCAACCTCCTATGCATAAGACCATTTTGTACTGCCTAGATCTCCTTTTCTCCGTTAAAGGAAAACCTCATTCTATCACTGCAGACACACCACACCTTCACCTAAAACAGTCAATCTGAGCATGGACCGAAGATAACCAATCCATACTGATAATGAAATCGTAAGGCCTTGACAATACCACTAATAGGTTCCAACCGAAACTCATGGCTCCAAGCGTATGATCACATTTTCTGCAAAGGTACATGATCGTCGAGTCTCCTCCCGTATCTGTCTCCAAGAGTAAGGATCGAGTCAATGACTCTACCAGAATCTCGAGCATTCAGACAAGACATGTGTAAATGAAGGAATGACTATCACCTGTGTCTATAAGTATTACAAATAATGTAGAGAAGACATAGATCGTACCTCGGATCATCCCTGGAGTCCCTGGGTGGTATGGCTCAACCACATGTTGTTGTCCCCTCCCTTATCCCCTAACTCCATGAGCCTGGTGCAGATGTCCTGGGGTGGTGGTGGAAGTAAATCGAAGTATCTGCCACCACCTATAGTTCTCCCTAATCCACTGCCACATTTGCCACCTGGAGGGTCTGTCTACACCATTGTCTGCCTCTTCCTCGGTGGTCCATTCACCGCTTTTCTGTCAGCAACTCAACGGGTCGGACAATCCCAAGCCAGATGTTCCCTTCTATCGCACAAGTAGAACTGCTTCTCCCTAGAATGACTGGATCCTTCCTAAGATCCCTTGACTGTCGACTCCCTATCCTTGGCCCTCCTCTTCCATATCCCATGTCCTAATACCTATATCAATTGTCAGCTCCCCGCAACCGAGGTCTCTGGTCTTTTGTGTATGCTTCTGACTATCGTCAGTTGTCTCTGCTCTGCCAAGAATCTCTCAATCAAAAACTCCCACTCGAGCACTCCTACATATGTCAAAATGCATTAAGGAATGACACTAGCTCAGATGTACTGTCATAGACCTCACTCAAAGGTCCAACATCTGAAGTACTAATCTCTGAAAAAATCCATCGAGTACTGAGAAATGTTTGTAAACCTCGACTAATAGTCAACTACCGTCAAAATTCCCTACTAGAGGTGATGAAGCTTCGGGATGCACCCTTCTCTTAGTCTAACCGGAGAAAACTCATCCAAAAAGAGTCGCTCAAACCTTGTCCACAATAGAGTCTCCCCGTCATGAGTCTGTGTGGTCAGACTCCACCATCATCCCACTGAACCTTGAAGAAGTCTCATTCCTAGGATCACCATCTAGTTTGTTGGTGTTCTCACTTGATGGGAATCTCTGGTCACCACCTCAAGCTAGTCCTCAGCCACCTGAGGGTCAGGCTCGCCTTAGAGCCTGAGGGGTCTCTGTCTCTAGAACTCATGGAGCACGCTCAGCCTTTTCTCCTTTTTGGTCGGTATTGTAGGTACCAGGGGCTTCTCCACTAGTGGTTGTAATGAAGGTGCTCCACCAGGTGGAAACACCAAGGGAACTGGTCCCTGTATCGAACCCGCATCACTGAGGGGGTCATCCCCGTTATCGTTCTGCTGAATCCTAGCGGGTATGTGTCGTAGAGGAATCCATTAATGAAACAATATGTACATAGTCAATGAGTATATCTGGATAGCTGACACAAATACAAGGAAAACACAAACAATTCCTATTTGATTCATGTTCCATTCTTTAATTTCCCCACAACTACTATTTTCTTGTTCCGGGTCGAAAAGAAGGTTATCAGAGACCTGGTGTATGGATATGTCAGCTGCCCACACCAACACTAGATCTCTGGCTAGAAAGCCAACCTAGAAACACCCAACACTGTTTTCCTAAACCAAACTCTCAGACTCTTGGTCATAAGGTATGATCAACCACCTATGATACCACTTCATCACGACCCGTCCCAGTGGGGCCCACTCCGTGACTTCCCAATCCAACCTCTATTAGGCCAGGGGCTAGTGAGTAGAACCGAGTAGGCATATTACTAATATAGGAGGCATTTCCTAAGAATATGTACACTGTTACACATCCCCAATCATAGAAATGTTGAAATGTTAAAACTACTAAGGAAAAAAATGCATGAATACCACTAAACACAACCAATAGTGTATGATAGAGAGTAAAGTACTAAAAGTAAACTCTTATAGAATACAATCCCACCAAAAAAAGTAATAAAACTAAAAATTCTATCCTGTAACACAAATAGGTACTTGGACGGCTACTCATAGCCGTATGAACACCTCAGCCTATGAGTAACTCAGAATGCTCGGTCATGTCCTCATCCTCCCTAGACTCCGTAAAAAGTCTACTCGTCTGCACAAAACACAACACGTGTGGGAAATTTCCATGTAGGGGTGAGTATAACAATACTCATTAGAGGAACCCAAAAAACCACAATGTAATACACAAAAGAAAGGCACAGTCAGCTCTACACAGTATATGTCTACTAAATCTACAATAACAGAATGCAATCTAGATATAACCACAAGCCAGACCATGGTCTAGAGTCATGTCGCACAACTGCATACCCCCTCTCGGGATTTAGTTCGAAGATTCCATGAAGCAATCATCCAGGAGAACTCACTCCATGAGTCTGATAGATCTGATGACATTCGTTCATGAAGTATTTTCTATTGGTAAAGGTCATGAGAGATAGATTCAGTCATTACGGGAGAAAACACTCCAAAGTGGGGAAAGATCATGATGCATAGATGAGGATCACTTCTAGGGCCTTGGAGTATACCATGACTCATCCAGATTCAACTTCTAGGTAAAGGACCAATGCCCAATGGAGATGGTAACATCCATGCCTGACTCTACCTAGGGTCATGAATGGATAGAGGATCTCGCTCTAGGCCTCTCAGAGGGATGCCCGACTATATCTCAGAAAGTCCTACTGAAGGGATCATAGTCCTATAGAAGAAAAACAATACTTGAATATCAGGGTAATAAGAAAAAGGGTTACTAACCCAAACAAAACATGTATAACATACAATGGACAAAAAGATCAAGCCAGTATAGCAAAGTACACAATGTATAGAAGTGTCACATGCAGTGTTCTCTGGCCCTAGGTAATGCCCATGTATGACTGCCCATGTCGCAAGGCTGGTCAAGTAAAACAAAACTACATGGCGTACAAAAATGATCACAAACCATGTTAAGGTATCTAGGGTCTGCCCCATGTATGTTGTCCATGAGACCATACATGGTTTCAACCATGTATGTCATCCCATGTAATTGCCACACAGGGTGACCCACGCTACTGGCCTCACCTGGCCGTGTGGTGTAGTACACAGCCGTGCACTCCACCTCAAGTTTGTGGATCCCTTGGATACATGCTGAGTCCCGCTTAGGCTCCTCTTCCCTGATGTGTAGAGAGTACACGTCATGTCATGAAGCCATGTCGTTCTTCCTGTGTCCGTGTATCTCCTGAGATACACGCTGAGCTTCGGTGAAGGTCCATCATGCCATGTGACCAGGGTCACATACCATGTGATACATATCTAACCCTCAAAACCCTATCCACCACCGCCGTTGGTACAACACAACGTGTTCTTCAGAATTAAACGCCTTGTTTTCCAGAAATTTTCATATGTGACGCTTCTTGCCGGCGTGCCTCCCGTGATGCTTCTATCTGTGTTCTGATAATAAAATTTCCACGAAACCCTAGATTTTAGGTCTCCCGGATGTCTCAATGTCGTCTATATTGTTTTTAGGCCTCTACTCGGCCTCAAAAACACGCATCGATCCTCATGTGCAATGAACTCTTGAAGAATGGTCTCTTATGATTTGAGCAGATTCTTCATCTGCCATTGCCATCGCACCTCTGTAGAGTCATTGCGATGTCAGGTCTCTAGTGTGGGATCATTGCATCACAAGACGGGGGCGCAACGATCTGTTATTTGTCTCCCCATGAAAAATTTCAATAATGCGTGAGAAGAGAAAGTAGAATGAAATCTAATAGAAAAATGAGGAACGAACCTCCAACATCATTCGTCACGACGTTGATTCGTTCCAGAAAGTAGGATCAAATGTTGTAGAATCAAAAAATAATTTAACATGGATTAATTCCCTGAAACCAACATGATAAAACCCTCCCCAAAACAACACACAAATCTACAGATCTACCTATTCATGGATTGCTCCGCGTTCATCATTTAATTATAAAAACAGGGAAGAATAATTGAAATAGAAACCCCTACCTCAAGAAGGGATTTGTCACTGACGAAATAGGACATACTTCAATCATCTCCAAGCTCCATTAACTTTATTGGTGAAACAATTCACGACTTTGATTCATCGTCGTTCATCGCCGAGAGTTTTCTCCAATGCTCCACCGATTCTCTTGAGTTTCTCTCCACTTTTTCCAATGAGCAACATTCTATTAACCCATTAAAAAGGAGGTAATGTGATTTAGCATTCTTGTGTGCTGAGTCCCTATCATTGCACTGCGACATTAATGAGTCAGCGTTACTGTTCCAGAGTGATTATAGCAAGGAATTAAATATTGAAAAAACTTCCCCGTCGTTGCACTGTAGTAGATATTCCCAAATAAAATAAATAAATTATGAAAATTAATTATTTTATTTTATTTTATTTTACTAAAAACATTCGAAAATTAACTTTTTCCTTTGACCTGCACCGATCGAGGTTGGACCCATTCTTACGTAAATTCATCATCCTGGACGTAACGGTGCCCTCATATTTTTAATGCAGGAATCCTTTTCGAAACTGCTACAACCACACACATATTCTGACTCACATAACTTAAAATAAGATTAAACTACCATTCCAGGATCACTGGGCCTCAGAATGATTTTTTGTCTCAGTGCTTGGTCTCATAATATTTCTGTATAATATTAAAAAAATAATGCACGGAAAATTTGAGACATTACATATCCAAGTGGAATGAAAGAGCCCAAAATAATGTATATTCTCATGTCCATGGAAAATTAATCATCCTTCTTCTTCTCCTCTCCCACATATTCAATGAATAAAAACACTGTCTGTGATGTGTCAAATTACCGACATCGTTGACAATGTGACTTCAATTTTCTTTAATAACTTCAGATATTTTCATGAAACCATTTTTATTGTTGAGCCATATTATATTATATGTATTGTATCATATTTAATGTTCTTGAACTAACTTATTTTCATATTACAAAAAGATTAAACAAAACTAGTTTGTTGTGGTTGAAAAATCTCCCAAATTAACCCAAATGATCATCATTAAATTTTAACTAATGATTCACTCACATTGGATATAAAATAATTAAATATAATATCATTCTAACTTCTTTAATATCATAAATAAAATTTAATATCAGATATGGATGTTTATCCTTGTTCTACATGAACTTCCATTTTAGAATAAAAGTGAACTATTAAATAAAACCATAAAAATAAACATTTACGAATAGTGGATTTGAAACCTAGAACTCATCCAATTGCTCATAAAATAATGTAATGAACCAATAATGAACCAATTTCATATATAAAATGTTCTATAATTTTCAATTAATGAATCCAATGTGGTTATACAAGACGTTAATGTGAAGAAAGCTTTCTTATACAAGTTAAAGGGAAATTCTTGAACCAAAATTTCTTTGTTCGGGTTCTCCCGCTTTCGCTTAATTTTTTGTATGGTTACTCCATTAAAATCCTTTTTTCATCATTATAATTATTATTCTAGGATATAAATTTTATCTACATGATTTTATGAAAACACAAATGTTTTCCAAAATAACTCTTCTTTTAGGAACACACCATTAACCTCTCACTCATAGTTGATGGTTCTTATATCAGTTATGTTACTTTTTCATTATTTTGGGAAAAATGTTTATGAATGTACGATGTGAATCACATTTCAGTCCATTGGTTATTTTATTTTTGATTTTCAATTATTTTAAATGTGGCATGCATGACAATGTTAATATTAAAATTTGACGGGTGCACCTAGAATTATATAGCGCTATATAAATGTTTGAATGTGACAGGTGTGCTTAGAATTATACAATGCTCCAATTAATTGGGTATCATGATGTATCTCATTTGAATAAGTGAAATGATGTGTTAACATGATTATATAATTTCTAAAAATTATGTGTGGTTGTTAACCACTGAGACATGATGTTTGATTTTTTATGCTTTTCCACATTTCCTGACTTTTATTAATACTTCCTCTTACGTTAATGACCCAATTCCTAAGTAATGATTATGCTGAACCCTTTTTATATTGTTCATATATATTTTCTTAGTAGGATCTTATCTCACCCCTTTTTTGACGTATATCATCAGGGTTATGCATGTACTAATGAGAGGTCAAGTGCCAATAATAAGCTAGAGAAGATGGAATTAAATAAATGTTTATGTTTGGTGTTGTAAATGTTATGATTAGTCCAAGATTTCCTAAGACACTAAAACTTTGGATCCTCTATGTGTAATAATATTATGTGGTTTATCTTCGAAATTATATAATAGTAATGTAAGAAGAGGAAGGTTCATTATATGATGTCTGACATGTCCCTTGTCCAATGTGTCCAATGAGTAGGCTTCATTGCGATAGACCTTATATATGATATAAGACCAACCCCATTGGGTTTTAGATTCATTGGATTATTCCTTAGTATCATTAGTGTACTGATAGCCAACACCAATTATCCTTGGTGGAATGAATGGGGGAGAACATTTTTATTAAAGGATCATGCCATCAAATTAGTATGGACTTCAAGGTTGTGTAATGTATGAAACCTGTTCTCATCAAGCTGATCAAATTCATATAGCCTCTTTTTCGACTCCATATCATATGATACTGTTCCACAAATGGATATTTGAAGTGAAGGAAAATGTAATTCTATGGGTTACACTATTTATTCCATGTACACCAATGAGTATGGAATTTCCTATGTAGTATTACCAGTGGTGTAATGGTAGACCCATAAATCTACGAGGAGATTGTACATCTTGGAATAATTACATGTGTTAAGAGACTTAAATATTATATTTTAAAGATTCTTATTGATGGTCTATTTTGGTCCATTTTCTGTATCCCGATAGCAAAATGAGTGATTGGACAAGGTAATGTACTCCTAGTATTGTTTCTTCAACACTATAGAACTTCTGTTTGATCCATTGTTTGTAAATATTATGGGAGTGACTCGGAACCTGGTGATAATATGGGAATTTATGTTGTTGATGATATTCTTCAGTTAGACTTCCTAGAAGATAATTTCCCCATTCCATTTGGAAAATAGTAGTAATGATTTACTTGAACTTCGTAGCTGTAGTGGGGGGATATGGCCCCACAACATCCATATCCCAACAAGTGAACATATAGGAATATTTAGCTTTATGTATTAATGAAAATGATTGATGGATGAATTTTTCATGTATTGGGCATGAATTAAATTTAATGGTCAATTAAACATAGTCAGATATCAAAGTTTTCTAGTAGTAACCCATCCTCTTGATTTGGTGATAGATCCTGGTCCTAGACTGATGATCACTGCATGAGCCTGCAAGGGATTTTTCCATTGCGATGTGAATATATTGTTCTTATATACATATAAGGAGGATTCCATATAATCCATTCTTCAAGAGGGTATTATTCTCATTTGGACCACCCTACATGGTAAAGTTAGCAACACTATGCAGAATATATTCCCTTCAGGCTTGGTATGTATACAGATATCCATTTCAGAGATAGCCAATTATGGTTACCATATATCTGATGGTAAATATTAGTTCATCACAATAAGGGGTGGTTTAGACCTGATTGATATCTTCCATAATGTAGATGATGAGGGATGAGACCAATCATTGGTGCATGATACAGGAGATTGGTTCCTCCTGGTCAGGATCAGAATTGATTGTGGCTGCATTAGCCAATATGTGGATGCGAGCATCCTATGATCAGGGAACATGATGAAATGTGGGATCAAAAGGGACCTTTTACATTAGTCCCCAAACATAGCCAGTGAGGGGGTATTATTATTCTTTTTTAATGGAATATTCACCATTGACAGGCTTTATCACTACTTCTATATCCCCTTTTATATTAAGGTATTCTATCTACCACAGTTGGTCGAGTTCCAAGCCATTGAAAAGTTGTTGATATTCATCATAACTATTCATGAATCCCTTAGATAGTGAGAATGAGTTAGGAAAATGGGTTTTATCTAGAATGACATGTACAATCCCTAATCCAACCCGATTGAGCTTTGGGGTTTCCATCCTTTTTCCGATAGGACATTGGGATGCACCATCAAAATAAATATCCCAAGGCCAAGGAGTGACATGGGAATAGTAAACCCCATCATCTAGGAGGTCGGTATCCACTTATGCATTCTTTATGTAATTATTTATAATGAACTAGTTTTGACATACATTGATATTACATCACATTTTTGGAATAATTCAAACATTATAAATATATATTTCCAAGGATCGTATCAGTATAGTGAATTTGTAAACATGGAAACAAAAACACCAGTATGTAAAAGTGAAACACTATCTCCCAATGAATTATTCATGACTAAACATCCTTCTTAGATATATCAAACATAATATATATATATTCATAACATGGAGAAGGAAACAAAAAATGTGGTTATATTAGATTCTTATTATGGGAAAATAATGGAGATATGTAAGAATAAACAAGATAATAGTGGTATGATAACGTGTTCACAAAATTTTATGATCATACCATACATATCAAAGATCATAAACATATATCATGGTAGAATTATTGAGAGTTCATAGTGCATGAATCATAAGGAAATAAAGAAAATAATCCATGAAATCATAATGTAGGAATAAATCATGTAATTATGGAAAAAACAAAAGTATATAATCTGATATCTATAATAGTCAGGTAATCATAGCTAAGACCATCTTAGTTGTACATGTGTTCTCCCCATACCCTCTTGTAAGTCATTGTTCTCTCCCATTACCATCTTAGTAGAATGAGTTCTATATTTATACCATCATAGTAGACTTGGGTCACTCTCATGGACATCTTGGTGGCCAAGGATCACTCCCCTCTCAATCTTAGTATTTATCATTGGATATAAATCATTAACCAATTAATTTAAGGGAGATATTTGTCCCACCCATATCATAATAAAATCACATATACATGTTAAAAAATCCTAAATATCATAAAAATCATACATTAACCCCTCAAATGAAATTGGGTATCACAAACACATATTCATAACCAAAACTATGGTAAAAGATACATGTTTCATAATCATTTCATCAAAAGAATAACCCTTTAATGTGAAACAAACATCATAAACATATAACCCCAGAAAATGAAACAGATTTCAAAAACAAATAACCCATAAAAGAGAAACAAGTTTCATAAAGACCATTACATCACGAAAAAACCATTTAGAGAAACAATATGAATGGAACCATTAGATAATTTCTAATAAATGTATATGTAACATCAATGTATGTCATCTTAGATAGAAAAAAGTTTAAAATATCATTCAAAAAACATTTTTGATGAAAATATCCTTTCGTGTTTGAAAAAGATTAAAAACATAGAACATTTTAAAAACCTTTTTATTCAGATTTAAACTTATAAAAAAATCATGGAAACATTTCAAAATCGATTTCACTTTAAAATTTATAAAATATGGTTGAAAATATTTTGAAATCCATTCTCTAAAAAAACTTATAAAATATCATGAAAACATTTTGAAAGCATTTTATTTGAAAATAATTTGAAAAAATGAAATTCCAAAATAATAGGAAAACATTTTAAAAAATTATATTGACAATGTTAATATTATAAAGGATGATTCAAGGTAATGTAATTATTTATGATGGATAAACCCTAACATGCTGAATTTTGGACTCATAATGTGTTAATCATGTTTTAATCATCACAGATCCTATAAATTTTGTAAGTTTTTTTAATCCTGTTTAATCTATCTCAATTCATGTGTATAGATGATTATTTTATTTATTCCTTAAATTATTATTGTAAAATATTTTTATTTTGTGTTATAATTGATTTCCATGATAAATTATTAAATTTAATTCATTATGTGTATATCAATGCCTAAGTATGTGTACATATATTTTGCTAAGTATGAGAAACTGTGAGTTTTCCACTGGTTATGTTTTTCAGGAAAAGGACCCAAACACCGTGAACCAGACACTATGACCCAGACAATGCGACTAGACATCATAACCCAAACACCGTGACCATACACCTTGACCAGACACCATGTATTAGATACCATGAATATACACCATGACTAGACACCGAGAATCAGATATCGAAACCATCAAGACACTGTGACCATCCATGCACCGTAACCATCCAGACACCGTGGCCATCTAGATTCTGTAACCATCAAGACACCGTTACAATACATACACCATGACCAGACACAATGATCAAGCACTGCATCTGTGCTACCAGTTCCTGATCCATATATAACTATACCATCATAACTGTCTCACCTCTCAAAGACAAAGAAGTAGAAACTGTTTCATGTAGACAGTGCTTCAAAGTGACACCGTTTCCGGGAAGATTGTGACACCGTTTCTTTAATCTATTTTGTCATTTTTATATTTAATCTCTAATGGTCATATTTGAATATTTTAAACACACTATCATAATTAATGTTTCTTTGTAGTCATGTCACCTGACAGTACAAATTACGAGTTGCAGAATACATGCATCTTGTCTCATCCAACACATTCCCTCCAATAATAAAAAGTACAGTGTGGCTAGAAACAACATATAGAATAAAGAGATGCAAGAGAAACAAGAGTGTTTAGGATAACCAAGAAGAATGATATTTTTTTAAATAAGAACTGACACATTTTACTAAACACTCTTGAAGAACACACGAAGCATATTTGAATCCTAGAGTCAAGAACATTATTCACACTATCAACTCCATAATGAACATGAGCCTTATCTAGATGACTTACAATACTCAATTTTCCATAGGGGGACTCGATTCCAAAATATTCTTAATCCTAGAAGTCTAGAGATGAAGAGAGTAACACTTAAATCACTTCTAACCTTATCTAATTATTTTTTCTCAATTGTGTATTATTTTTAGCTTTCGAGCAGTGTGTCTGTGTCTGTATAAAAACATGCACTGTCTTGTGCATTATACTAGAGGAGACACGATATAGTTCCCTCATACATATATTTACACTTATGTATTCCCACAGAAAAGTGTAGAATATGAACCGTTGTGGCCTGGTAGTTCATACGCATGAAGAACTGTGGAAAAGGCCATGGAACCTAGACAGTCTTTTGTACTGTTGTTTACCCCAATCCATAGTGATGATAATGTTAATTAATATAAACATCTTAGTGGCATTTGATCACCATGTATAGAGGATTAGGTCTCGGCTTGAGACCGAACCACTTGTTTTATATCCATTGTTTTGTTTAATTTAGTTCAAACTGTTTTATTGTATAATTTAGAAATCCCTAAATTTACTTTCATAGTTAATCATGGAAGTGAGTTATAATTGTTTTTCTTTATTTGAATAACTTCAAATGTAATGTTAATAACTGATATTAAGATTAATAATAACTATTCAATCTTCTAAGAACTTATTTTAAATAGACAAAATTTCATAACCGTATTACTTTTATTTACTGGGCTGTATTTAAATTTATTATTGAACCCCTTTAAGTATATTTTTTAAATAGAAATTTTTATAGACAATCATTTCTCTATTATCTTGAGTAATCTTCTATGACAAACATCTGGTATAAGAGGATTGTTTTTAATACTATATTATTGACACTATTAAATTGTGATTTTAGGTATACTTTAATGATATGTAAATTTCTATTAATTATAAATTTCTAGCTCTTTTAATGAATTTCATTATTATGGAAAATATTCTAGATGGTGATGCAACAAAAAAACCATTTTTAATGGAAGAAATTATTTGCAATGAAAAATTAAAATGAAAAAGCATTTAGAACGTATGAGATTTGAAATTTGGACTTCAATTATAGATGAGTATAAGATTCGGGCTACTGATAGAATCACATGGGATGAACCTACCCATAATGCGTATAATAAAAATTGAAAATACATGAATGATTTATATTTCTATTTAAGAGATATAGAATTTAATAGAATTTCTACAGGTATAACTACCCCTGAAATTTGGGATACCTTGTCAGTTTCACCTAAAGGAACATCTACTGGGAACTAAATGATACTCAATACTTATATTTTTAAATATTATAACATTAAAATAAAACACGATGAGTCTATTTCTGACATGTATCTCAATTTCAATGAAATTTTCGACACAATGATTTCTCTTGGAAGAGAAGTTACTACCATAGTACAAATCATGAGGTTTCTCAGATGCCTACCTGACAGATAGAGCAGAACCTCTGTATCTATTAGAGAATCATGCAACATTAGCAAGTTGCCTAAAAAATATCTCATTATAAAACTGATAGTGTATGAAGAGGATTTGATAGTCAACAAGGAAGAGGAGGATAAACCCAAAAGAAAATCAATTGTGTTTAAGAACACCACCTCTAAACAGAAGGGGAAAGGAAAATTGGATGTCTCTATAGAATGTTCTAGTAGTGAACAATCATCACCTGATAGTGATGTGAATATGGCACAATTATCTATATGTTTTATGAGATTTTACAAAAAGATGAACTTTTTCAGAAAGCGCAACTTTAAGGGAAGATAAGATCAAAATGGAAGCTAGAAGAAATATTAGAAGAGAAGTGATAAGTCTGATGAGATATTATGCTACGAATATAAGCGAAAGGGACATATAATGTATGACTGTCCTAAGATTGAGTACGAAAATAAATATGATGAAAAAGATATAAAGTGTAAAAATAAAATGAAATCAACATCAAATTCTTCTGAGGATAGTTTACGTAACCGAGAATATTTACATGATGAATATGATAACAATGACAATATGTGTTTTATAAAAAACATATATAAGGTAACACTGGAATCTCCTATACAAAATTACTATTATTTTGGATATGAGATTCACTCCAAAAATATGTTTAATGTACAAATGTTTGAATACTATAGTATGATTGAATATACATGAAATGAATTAAAATATAAATACAAATCTATGTTGAAACAACATTCTCTTACATCATATGTTAAAACTGAACATAGTGTACAAAGGCAGAAAAATTATCAATTAATCAAAGAAGAAATGAACAAAAACTGTCTAATGAGCAATTGAAAAAGGATATTGGAAAGTTTTCTAATGGCAATGATACCTTGGTACAAATTCTAGTTAAATAGATTTCTTCTAAATATATCACAAGCATTGGCTATCAGCTTGGTAAAAGAAATTTGGGAAAAACTAATTTTGTTTCTAAGTCTAAGACATACATCTTTACTCATAGTACTGGAAAACATTCATTTAGTTCTTGTTATGATACACTCTCTACTGTTTCATGCTTTTCTGGACCAAATAGTGTTTATCTTTCAGGTAAATTACATAATGCTTATCGAAATCCAATGAGGCATATATGTGTTCTTAATGCATTGGTCACTAATATTACTGGACCCAAATAGGTACGGGTACAGAAATTTATTTTTATCTGATTATTTTGAAGGAAATATGCTTAAAGAGCTCCTATAAAAGCTTATGGTACTTGGATAGTGGGTGTTCAAGACACAAGATAGAAGACTATTCATTCTTCAAGAATTTAACAAAAAATTGATCAAGGACATGTTTCCATTTGGGATAATGACAATAGAATGATTTTTGGCCTTGGTCAAATACGTAACTCTAACTCAGTTTTTATTTCCAATGTACTTTTTTGATGGATTTAAATATAACATGCTTAGTATTTCCCAACGATGTGATAATGTATTTCATGTTATATTTGAAAATGATGCTTGAAATATTTTCAATTCTAAAATTGAATTAGTATTTTCAGTGTTACGAAATCAAAAATTATATTCGGTTAACATAGATTATTTAGTCTCAAAAAATGATTCATGTTCAAGTATATTTCTCAAAGTGTCTTGGCATTGGCATATGAGACCAGAACAATGTAATATTCACTCCCATAGCGAGTTAACCAGAAAAAATTCAGTTTAAAACCAACCCAAACTTGAGTTTCGAAATGATAAAGTGTGTAATCCTTTTCAAAAGGGAACGAAACACAAAATTTCCTTCAAACCAAAGAACAAAGTGTCAACTTATCATCCTCTCTAATTGGTTCACATGGATTTGTTTTGACCATCTACAGTTTCTACTTTAAATGTGAAGAACTATGTTTGCATTCTTGTATATGGATTTTATTGATATACATGGAATTTATATTTGGCACACAAAAGTGAAGCTTTCTCTCATTTTACCAAATATTCCATAACCATAGATTTTTTTTGTGGAATTAGAATTATATCCTTAATAAGTGTTCATAGCCGTGAGATTGAAAATCAAGAGTTTGAATCCTTTTTCTCCCAAAATTTCTATATTCATTATTTCTCTGCCCCTAGAACACATCAATAGAATGAAGTTATAGAAAGAAGAAATAAAACCTTGTACGAGATTTCTAGAACCAAGATCAGTGAATATGACTTACCTATTTTTTGAATGAAGCTGTAAATAAAGCATGCTATATTATAAATAGAGTGTTTATTAGAGCTATTCTTAAAATAACTCCATATTTGTTGGGGATCATTAGAAAACCCATTTTAAGTTACTTAAATGTTTTGTGTTTCGAAGTCTATATCTTTCATACTAAGGAAAATCATGATATTAATTATCCAAGAGTGATGAAAGAATATTTTTAGGATAATCGATATCTAGAAAACCATATAGAGTGTTTAACATAAGAACTAAATGTGTGTATGAATCACTCCTTGTCAAATTTGATGAAACAGATTGACATGAGCCTAAGAACACTCTAGAAAACCTATAGGATGG
Source organism: Viscum album (assembly GCA_963277665.1). Classification (NCBI taxonomy): domain Eukaryota; kingdom Viridiplantae; phylum Streptophyta; class Magnoliopsida; order Santalales; family Viscaceae; genus Viscum; species Viscum album. Next base: position 690,799,372 of record OY728161.1, on the reverse strand, counting down.
TGTATCAAATCTTAAAATTAATTTAAAATATATTAAACATCCTGTGAAGCAATCTGTGAAATCTTCATGTTCTGGAAATTCTTTAGATTCAAGTCATATCGAACCCGAACATGTTGAAGAACCTAAAAATCACTAGTAAATTTTTAGAGCTTATTGAACTCTTAAAACCCATACCTTAGATGCTATTGTAGGAGACATAGATAAAGTAACTCAAACTAGAGATTCTCATAGAAATCAGTTTGAAAATCAAGTCTTCTTTTCACAACATGACCTAATATCATTAATGATGATATCAATGATGAATTCTGGGTGATGGATATGAAAGAAGAACTTAATCAGTTTGAAAGGAACAATGTTTCAAAACTTGTTGACAGAACCAAAGAAACATTCAATATAGGCACTAAATTGGTGTTTAGGAATAAGTTAGATGTAGTTGGTATTATAGTTAGAAACCATGATAGATTGATTGCACAAGTCTATAGTCAAGAAGAAGGAATTGAATATGAAGAAGCCAATGCACCAGTAGCTAGACATGAAGCCATCAGAATTCTTCTTTCTTATGATGCACATCTAAATTTTAAACTATATAAAATGGATGTTAAAAGAGAATTTCTAATTAGGTATGTAACTGAGAATGTTTATTTTGAGAAACCTCCTGGTTTTAGAAATCCTCATTTTCAAAATCATATTTTTTAATTATCAAAAGCTTTATACAGTTTAAAATAGGAACCAAGAGCTTGGTATGATATATTAGGTACTTTTATTTTTCCAAAGGTTTGGTAAAAGGAATAGATAATCCAACCCTTCTAATAAAAATAATTTCTAATGATGTTTTAGTAGTTATAAATTATGTAGATGATATTATCATTGGATCTATAAAAAAATTTTATGTATTGAATTTTATAAAATGATGCAAAAGGAATTTGGAATGAGTTTAATGGGTGAACAAAAATTACTTATTGGATTTGAAATCAATCATAATAATTATTGTATTACTTTAAATAAAAGATAATATACTAGATATCTTCTATAATGTTTTGGTTTTTAAAGAACTAAAAGTAGTTACACTCCAATGAGTACAACTTGTAAGTTGGATCTTGATGAAGATGGAAAATCTAGTGATCGAACCACATACAGAGGGATGATTGGAAGCTTAATCTACCTAACTACTAGATGACCTAGCATTATGTTTAGTGTATGTACATGTGCTAATTTTCATGAAAACACAAATGAATCCAATTTAATTTTTTTAAATAATCTATAAATACCACAATCAGACCCCAAAATTAGGAATGTTGTATCCCAGAGGAAAATCATATGAGTTAATGAATTATTATGAAACTGATATTAGTGGTTTTAAGATAGATAGAAAAATCACCTCTGGAACTTTTCACTTTTCAGGCAAGCCACCATTTTCATGCAGTATTAAATTTTTTTTGCTGTTCCATTATCTGCGGTAGTAGATGTATACATAGAAACTGGTAGTTTTTGAGAAAAAAATTTCTTGATGAAACACACAATACTAGATTGTGGATATCAATTCATGCATGTACCTATAAATTATGGCAATACAGGTGCAATTAACATATCAAAAAAAACAAGTTTCACACTCTCGGTCAAAACACATTGTTTTAAGAAATCAGTTTTTGAGATATCATAATAAAAATGGTGGCATCAATTTGGAATTAATTAGACCTAAATATCATCTCACTAATATATTCACCGAACTATTAAATTCTAAATGAATATATTTCATCATAAATGAATTGGGAATGATTAATCATAAGTAGTAAGTATACTGTTTCACAGTTTACGGTTTCACAGTTTACAGTTTCACAAGTCACCATCTCAGAGTTCTATAATTTATCTATCTTAAGAATTGTTGTTTCATTTTTATGGTCTCAATATTATTGTCAGGCACTTACCATCTCAAACAATATAGTCACAATGTTTAGAAATGATGCAGTTACTAACTCACCATGAAATCCTACAATGGTATCACCTTGAAATCCCATTACGGTCTCACCGTGAAAGTTGATTACAATCTCACCATAAATATGATTTGTTGTTTTACATATATATTATAACATATATCATGGTAATTGATTATTTTACGCTTTCAATTTCCTTGTTTTCGAACCCACGACACTTGATATCCCTAAATTAAAAAATGTAAGAAGTTTCACTCTTTCTTAACTTGATCTCTCTTCTCTCAAATTGTAACCCCTCTTTCAACCCTTCTCTATCTCAAACCTTTTTGTAATTTCCATAATGAAATTACCATCATTTTAAACTCTTGAGAAGAACATTTCAATGAATATGATGAAAATGGTTCCAAATTTAGTGCCTGAAGGTCCGTTGAATCTAAATCTAGTTAGTGGAGTAGTTTTCCCTGGAATGGAAATCAACCCCAAGTGGCTACTGCCAAGTATGTCTATAGTATTAAAATTACATAGAGATAAAGGATGGATGGATTGGTTCACAAAATAGGATTGTCCAATTTACCCAAAATTAGTTGCATAGTTTTATCAGTATGTTCAATTCTTTTTTTATAGTGTAGATGGTTTTTTTGTGAGAGTTTGATCAATGGCCATAGTTGCACATTTTCATTCAGGTTCAGGGTTACATGACTTAGGATAAGTCATGAGGGTATTTTTGAGGACTAACAGAGAGGTCCTCCGCCTCCTAGTGATATCTTTATTTTTGAAGAAGCACTCGGAAGCATAACTGGGAATGGAACTAATTAAAAAGCCATAGATGCTGAGCTACATGGTGAAACCAGACTTTTGTATAAATTTTTTCTTAATCTGATTAACCCTAGAAAAGGTGACTATTCTACACTCAAATATGAGGATGTATTTTTGATACACATTATGAAGAATTACCATAAGATCAATCTATGAAAATATGTTATAAAAAATTTGTGTGAGTGGATCAAAACAACTTCCAAGTCCATCTCTCTATTCTATTCAAGGATTATCTTATCTGTGCTCAATGAAAAAAGGATTAGTTGTACCATATGAAGAACCTCTTAAGTATTATGTGTTTTTTATTTCAAAATTTAGAGTAAATAGAATGAAAATAGTTGTAATCTATGGAAAAATAATGGGTATAAGATTATTATAGGGTTTATGAAACATTTAACCCAGTGGAACACTCCTCAAGACCTAAATATATTTATGATCCCGGTTTGGAACCAGATTTAATTTTTGCGTATTATGAGGAGGAAGAAGAGTAAGAGGCTATATTATCTACATGTGAAACTGTTCTGGATGAGAAAGATAGTGAATTGACACTCCCAGACTTGAGTAAGAAGGAAATTCATTTTCCGGAAGATGTTTTTGATTTAGAAGAACAACATGCAGATAAAGAAGAATATATTTCTAAGGTAAATGAAATGGATATTTTTTAAGAACATATAGAATAAGATCCTTCTCTTGATAAAAAATCAGTTTATGAAGAACACCTAGAGGAAAAAGTTGTTCCTGAAATTATTCCATCTGCTGAAGAGAGAATGAAGTAAGACTTTCTGTTGGATAGACATGAAATGGGCGGGGATATTAGGGATGAAATCACGGAAATTGAACAAAGATATCAATCTCATAGTCCTATGAATGATTCACCTATTAAGTGGGAGATTCCCCCTAGCTTGAAATGTGTTGAAGTGCCAAATTCAGTTGACCCATTCTCAGTGGACACATGGTATAAATTTCCCTATTATTTTTATGTGAATTACTCCATGGAAGCCACAATTAATGGTATCAATATGTCTACTGTGTTTCAATTGAAAAATATATTTTCTCTTGATGTTATTATTTCAATGCAACATGAGATTGTCGCAAATCCTATATCTGAGCCTTTGTAATATCCTTAAAACATTGTATGTAAGGGTGATTTGAAATCATTTGAAGCTACCATATTGGACGGCGTTGAAAAACTCATGAATAACCAACCAGATCCAATAGCCAATTTAAGTGAAAGAGATGTTGCCCTGCTTTTGGAAAAGATCCTATGGAATATCCAGCCCAAGATGCTTCATGATATTCAAGAATTCATAGTTGAGAAAATAAATTTTAGCGATGAAGTATAGAATCTAAGAGGTATTGTTGAATAAGTGAAGAGAATGATGAAATCATGATCAAAACCCTTTTCAAATCTTGTTGAGGATGTTGATAGTCAGATTCCACTTGATGTGGCATCCTTGATACAACGTAATTTAACTTCCTTGTCTTACAATGTAGCTGAAAGAATCAAGAATATTTGTCAAAAAAATGTGTTAACTAGTTATTGGTCATAACCAGTTGATCGATGGGTATAAGGGATGTATCAATAATGTTCTGAATCAATTTAAGTTCCTTATTTTGGCAGTTACTGCTTCTCGTACCTCTGGATAATCCTTCAATGCTCTTTGGATAGTGATATACTCAAAAAAGTTTTCAAAGACAAAATTCAGGCTATGCTCAGTGGTTTTGACAAAGTGTCTCTATCTGAAGTTGTCAATAACCATGAAAGAGTTATTGATTTGGTGATAATTCATTCTGAAATAACAATTGAAGCTCAAGAAGAAATTACTAAGAAGGTGGACTTGTAATTCAATTAGATCTTCCCAAAGCATGAAATGACCTACCACTTCATGTACCATGTAGATAATCTAAGAATCCCTCCTACCACTCAATATTTCAAAACTCTATTCCAAATGCTCAAATATTTCCCACCATTGTTGGATAAGATTATAGAGAATAATGATGACTTTGAGAAATCCATGCAGTATGGTGGGGAGATTATTGCTGACTTCATAAATCATTTGCAGCCTTATATTTATGTCTAGAGTATTTCTATTGTGGCTCATATAGCATCACCCTTGAGATCAGGTTTCCCTACCTTCTCATCCTCTACCCATGCCTCTACATCTATGTCTACCTCTCAGGCATTGAGTCTGATCCAACCTATTATCCATGATAAACAGTTTCCTCGATCTTCCACTACACCTACCTTGGCCCCTTCTACCTTTGAAGACCTCCCTTTACCTTATGTGGCCACTGGTTCACTCCCTTCTTCCACTTCCACCTCTTATCCTATGGCATCCTCTTCTAATGCCACTACTAAGAGAAAAGAGATGACATGATAGTGTTGAAGAAAAAGGACTATGCTCTTTTGATAGGGATGATTTTTGTAATTGTTTGTCACTGTTTGTAATGCCACTTTTTTATCTAATGCATTATGAAATCTTCTTATCTATAATCTTATATAATACTTTACTATTTTTGATAAACCTAATAGGGGGAAGAATATATATTCTATATAAAAACTCAGTAAGAGTAAAATTCACTACGAACAGATATCTCACTCACATGATTTGTGATCGTCCAAAAGGGGGAGATTTCTGGACCCCTCATTTTTTAATCATGTTTTAATGATCACAAATCATAAAAATTTTGTAATACTTATTAATCCTATTTAATCTATCTAAAATAAAGTGTAAATATGATTAGTTTCTTTATGCCTTAAATAAATATTGTAAAATATATTTAGTTTGTGTTATAATATATTTACTTGATAGATGATTTTGTTTAATTTTTTATATGGTTATCGTTGTTTAAGTTTGCATATAGATAGTTAGCTACATCTGAGAAACCATGAGTCATCCAATGGTTAGGTTTTTTTGGAAAATTTCCCAGACACCGTGAACCAGACACTGTGACCCAGACACCGTGACCTAGACAGCCTGACCCAGACACACTGACCAAACCCCATGACCAAAAATCGTGAATTCGATTCCGTGACCAGACACCATTACCAACCACTGTGAATTAGAAACTATAGCCATCCGGACACTGTGACCATCCAGACACCTTGAATTAGAAACAATAACAATCTAGACACGGTGACCTTCCAAACACCGTAACTATCCAGACACCATGACCATCCATACACCATAACCATCCAGAAACTGTGACCATATAGACCCCATGGCCATATACTGTGATCAAACACCGCATCTCTGCTACCAGTTCATAATCCCTATAAAACTGTTATATCATAACTATATCAATGCTCAAAGAAAAATATGGAGACACCATTTCATTGAGAGAACACTTTTATGTGATACTGTTTCTAGATAGATTGTGACACCATTTCTTAAATCTATTTTGTCTTTTTTCAATTAAATCTCCAACAGTCATATTTTAAGCTTTCAATGAAATTGAAAAAAGTAATGCTTCCTTATAGACATGTCACCTGACAGTATGAGGTATGTGGTGTACAATACATGCATCATGTTGGCTCCAAAACATGCAATCTAATAATAAAAGGAATAGCATGGCCAGAAACAACATATAGATGGAAGATACAATATAGAAACAAGTGTGTGCACGATAACGAAGAAGCACAAGTATTCATGAATGAATTACTGAAGCATTAAACTCAACACTTCTGAAGAAAACATGAAGCATACTAGAATACAAGAGGTGAGAACATTATTCTCACTATCAACTCACGAAGGACATAAGCTAGATCCAGCTGACTTCCAATACTCTGTTTTCTGCAAGGGGCCTCGATTCATCTATCTACTTCATCCTAGAAGTCCAGATCTGTATAGACTAACAATAAGTGAACTCCAAAGCTTGTCTCATAATTTTTATTCTATATTTTATTATTTTTAGCTTTATATAAGTGTGTGTGTCTGTATAAAAACAAGCACTATATCCTACATTGAACTAGAGGATACAATATATCTTTCTCTCATATATCTTTTTACACTTGTGTATTCCCACAAATAAGTCTAGAAGATGTCCCTGCGTGACTCAGTTGATCTTACCCAAGAAGAACTATATAAGAGGTCATGTGACCGGGACAATCCAGTGTATTGTTGTTTACCTCGATCCAGGGTGTGGATCAAGTTTATTAATATAAAATTCTTGGTGGTAGGTGATCAACAAGTGGAGTTTATTGGGATATAGATTGAGACTGAACATCTTGTTATATATCTTCTGGGTTTTTTAATTTAGTATACTCAATTTTATTGTATAATTTAGAAATATTGAAATTTACTTGGATAGTTAATCTTGGAAATAAGTTATTATTGTTCTTCCTTTTTATAATAACTTCAAATGTAATTTTAATAACAGATATTACTAATAATAAGAATTAATAAATCTTCTGAGAAGTTATTTAAATAGTCAATCAATCATAATTCTATTACATTGATTAACTAGGAATTATTTAAATTTATTGGGGAAAAATTTTATGAATAAATTTTATGAATAAATTTTTATAGATACTCAATTCATTCCCAAGTGTGTACTCTACTCCGATAACATTTGGTATCAGAGGATTGTTTTTAAGACACAATTTTTGACCCTATTCAACTATCAATTTTCTAGTACATTAAATATCTTTAAACTTCAGATAATTCTAAATTTCTTGTTCTTTTAATTTATATCTTTACTATGGATAGTAGACTAAAAAGGTGATATAAAAAATAGACCACTAAACATTAATGGAACCAATTATGCTCAATGGGAAATTAAAATGAAAATGCATTTAGAAAGTATGAGTTTTGAAATTTGGTCTTCAATTATAGATGAGTATAAGATTCTTAATACTGATAGAATAACATGGGATGAGCCTACTAAGACAACCAACAATAAAATTTTCAAAACCATGAATTCTAAAATTAATCTTTAGGAAATAAATAATTTAATAGAATTTCTACATGTAAAACTGTCCATGAAATATGGGATACATTGTATGTTTCTCATGTAGGAACTGATAATGTGGAAGAAATAAGACTTAATACTTATACTATTAAATATTATTACTTTAAAATTAAACCATATTTTCTTATTTATAAAATGTTTCTCAGGTTTAATGAATTGTCAACATAATTATTTCTCTTTGAAAAGAAGTTATTTCTATATAATAGATCAGGCATATTCTCATATTCCTACCTAACAAATGGATTGGAACCTATGACTCTATTAGATAATCATGTGACATCCGCAAGTTACTTCTAAAATAACTCATTAGTAAATTGATGGTGTATGAAGTTGAGATGGAAGTCAACAAGGAAGAGGAGGATCAACCCAAAAGGAAATTAGTTGTGTTTAAGACCACCACCTCTAAATAGAAGGAGAGAAGAAAATTGGAAGTCTCTGTAGAAAGTTCCAACAATGAAAAATCATCACATGGTAGTGATGAGGATATGGCTTAATTAGCTAGATGTTTTATGAGATTTTACAAAAGTAACAACTTTTTCAGAAATCCTAACATTAAGGGAAGATATGATCCAAAAATAAGTTGGATGAATGATTGGAAGAGAAGGGACCAGTATGATGAGATAGTCTAATATGATTGTAACCGAAAGGGAAATATATAGTCTGACTATCCTAAGATAATGTACAAAACGAAATATGATGGAAAATATAGAAAGCTTCAGAAGTAAATGAAATCAACATGGAGTGCTTCTGAGGACAGTTTGAGTAACTCATAATCAACACATGATAAACATGCTAACAAATACAATATGAGTTTTATGAAAAAACACATCTAAGGTAACAATGGAATCTCCTATACACAATTCCAATTCTTCTGGAGATTAGAGTGATTCCAAAAATATGTCTAATAATATTTTTTTGAATACTATAATATGATTGAAGAGATATTCTATGAATTAAAAGATAAATACAAATCTTTGAAGAAACAACATGCACTTACCTCAACTATTAAAACTGAGCTTAGTGTAGAAAGGGAGAAAAATAATCAATTACTCAAAGAAAACAATGAACTAAAACTATCTAATGAGCAACTGAAAAAGGATCTTTAATGGTTTACTAATTATAATGGTACTGTGGTACAAATGCTATGTGAATAGATTTCTCATAAATATACCACTGGAATTGGGTATCAATAGGGTAAAGTAAATATGGGAAAAAATAATTTTGTTTCTATGTCTAGGAGATATAGATTTACTCATTGTTCTGGAAAACATTCATCTAGTTCATGATATAATACACTCTCTACTGTTTCAATATTTTATAGGCCAGAAAGAGTTTATTTTTCATATACTTTACATAATTCTTATAGGAAAACTATGAGTCAAATATGGTGTTTTAAAGAACTAGACACTCTTATTACAAGTCCCAAACAGGTATGGGTACCAAAATTTGTTTTTATCTAACTATTTTGTTGGAAATCTGCTTATATAGAACCTATGAAATTATATTGAACATGGAAAATGGGTGCTCAAGACACATTACAGGGGACTATTCATGCATCAATAATATAACAAAAACATGATAGAGGACATGTCACCAATCGTGACATTTCCAAATGAATGATTATTGGCCTGGGTCAAATTGGTAGCTCTAAGTCTCTTTTAATTTCCAAAGTACTTTTTGCTGATGGATTGAAATATAATTTTAATAGTTTTTCACAACTATATGATAATGGATTTCATTTTATATTTGAAAATGATTCTTGCAATGTTTTCAATTCAAAATGTTAATTAGTATTTTCTACATTATGAAATGAAAATGTATATTCTGTATACATATATTATTTAGTATCTCAAAATGCTTCAGGTTTATGTGTATTTCACAAATAGTATTGTATTTGGCATAATAGACTATGAAACTATAATATTCACTCCCTTATAAAGTTAATTATAAGAAGTTTAGTCAATGACCTACCCAAACATGAGTTTCCAAAAGATAATGTTTGTAATCCTTATTAAAAGGGAAATCAAAAAAAATTTCTTTCAGACCAAAGAAAGAAGTGTCAACTAATCAAACTCTCATATGGGTTCACATAAATTTTTATAGACCATCTAGTGTTTCTAGTTTATATGGTAAGCACTATGTTTATGTTCTTGTAGATTACTTTTCTATATATACTTGGACTTTCTTTTGGGCTCACAAAAGTGAAGCCTGCTCTCATTTTACCAAATATGAAAAAACTGTTGAAAATATTCGTGAACATAGAATTAAATCTGTAACAAGTGATCATGGCCTTGAGTTTATAAATCAAGAGTTTTAATCAATTTTATCACAAAATGTATATAGACATAATTTTTAGACCCCTAGAACACCTCAACTAAATGGAGTTGTAGAATGATGGAATAGAGCCTTGCAAGAGTTTTCTAGCACCTTGCTCAGGGAATATGATTTACCTATTAATTTTTGGGATGAAGCTGAAAATAAATCATTCCATATTATTAATAGAGTGTTTATTAGACCTATTCTTAAAATAACTCCAAATGAGTTGTGGAACAATAGATCATAGAAAGTATGTTACTTCAATGTTTTTGGTTGCATAGTCTGTATCCTTAATACTAAATACAATCTTGACCAATTTTCATCCATGAGTGATGAAGGAATATTTTTAGGATATTCAATCTCTAGTAAATCCTGTAGTCTGTTTAAAAAAACTAAATGTGTGGAAGATTCAATCCATGTCCTATATGAGTAAACAGATCCACATGCACTAAAGACAACTCAAGGTAACTTGTAGGATGATGTATCCATTCATGAAATTAATTAAAAATCACCTAACCATCATGTGAATTAATTAGTGAAATCTTTCAATTCGGGAAATTCATTAGATTACAACGATATTGAACATAAACCTATTGATAAAAATGAAATAAATAATCCATTTTTTCTAGAACTATTAGAAATCCAAAGAACCATCCATTAGATGCTTTTGTAGGAGACATAGATAAATTAACACAAACTATAATTCTTTTAGAAATCAGGTTTAATGTCAAGTATTCTTATCACAAATTGAACATATAAAAAATTAATTATTATATCAATGATGAATTTTGGGGGATTGATGTGAATGAAGAACTTCATCAGTTTGAAGGGAACAATATTTGGAAACATTTCGATAGACCCAAAGACACATTCTCCATAGGTAGTAAATGAGTGTTTAGGAATAAGTTAGATGATGCAGGCAATATAGTTAAAAACAAGGCTAGATTGGTTGCACAAGGTTATTTTCATGAATAAGGAGTTGACAATGAGGAGACCTTTTCACCGATATCTAGAATTGAAGCCATCAAAATTATGCATGCCAATGCTGCACAAGTGAATTGAAAACTATATCAAATGGATGTTAATTGTGCATTTATAAATAGGTATATATATGTGGACTTCTTTGTTGAGAAACCCCCTAGTTTTACAAATCCTCATTTTGAAAATAATATTTTTAAATTATCAAATGCTTTATAAGATTTAAAACTTGCTCCCAGATTTTCGTATGATGGAATAAGTGGTTTTTTTAAATGGTATTATAAATTGAATAGTTGATCCTAACCTTTTTATAAAATAAATCTACAATGATGTTTTGGAAGTTCAAAATTATGTAGATTTCATTATTCTTGGTTCTTGACAATATTTTTTATGTATTGAATTTTCTAAAATGATTCTAAAAGAATTTGAAATGAGATTAATTGGTGAACTAAAATTCATTCGTGGATTTCAAATCATTCAAAATAATGATGGTATTTAGTTAAATCAAAACAAATATACAATATATTTTCTAAAACGCTTTGTTTTTTATAGAAATAAATGTAGTTACACTCCAATGATTACAACTTGTAAGTTGAATGTAGATGAAGATGGAAAATCTGTTGATTAAACCACTTATAGAGGGATTATTGGAAGCATACTCTACTAAACTACTAGCCTACCAGACATTATGTTTAGTGTATGTATGTGTTATCACATTCAAGAAAACCCTAAGGAATCACATTTAAATATTCATAAAAGAATCATTAAATACCTCATGAATACATCCAATCTTGAACTATTCTCTCCTAGAGGTCAATAATTTGAGGTAGTGAGTTATTCTGATGCTGAATTCGATGGTTGTGAGTTATATAGAAAAAGCACCTCCATAACATGACACTCTTTTGGAATCTCACTAGTATCATGGGGTAGTAAGAAACATAATTTTGTTGTGATATCTACTGTAGAAGCTAATTACATTGCTACTGGTAGTTTTTGTTCACATATTTTGTGGACGAAACACACATTACTATATTATGGTTTTCAATTGAGGCATGTAAATATAAATTGTGACAATAAATGTGCTATTAACATCTCAAAAAAATACTATTTCACACTCTAAGAAAAAACATATTGATGTATGATATCAATATTTGAGAGATCATTATCCAAAAGTTGACATCACTTTGGAATTCATTGGAACTGAATATCAGCTAACTGATATATTCACCAAACCGTTAAATTATGAATGAATAGACTACATCATACATGAATTGGGAATGATAATTCTTAATTAGTATGTATTCTTTTTCACAACTTACTATTTCACATATTATGATTTCACAAGTAACTATCTAACAGTTCTATAATTTTTCAATATTAAGAATTATTGTTTCATGATTATGATCTCACTATTACTATCTGGCACTTACTATCTCAAACAATATGGTTACACAGTTTAAAAATCACATTGTTATGGTCTCATTGTGAAAGCCTATTATGGTCTCACTAAGATGTCCTATTATAGTCTCACCGTGAAAGTTGATTATAGTCTCACCATAAATATTCTTTATTGTTTTACTTATATATTTTTACCTGCATCATGATAATTAATTATTTTACCCATTTACTTTACCACATTTTGATCCCATGATGCTTGATATCCCTAAATGATAAAATAAATGAAGTTTCACTCTTTCTTCACTTGAGCTCTATTCTCACAAACCATAACCCCTAATTGAATCATTCTCTCCCACGAACCTTTGTTGTATTCCTAGACTAAAACTCCCATCATCATCAACTCTTGAGAAGTACAGTTCAATGAAAAAGATGAAAATAGTTCCATAGTTTGCGCCTGAAGGTCTGTAGAATCTGAATATAGTGACCAGAGTAGTCTTCCCTAAAAAGGAAATCATCCCCAAGTGGCTACTGTCAATTGAGACACTATAATTAAAATTACATAGAGATCATGGATTTCTTGATTGGTTCAAAAAGGATGATAGGCTGATTTACTAGAAATTTGTTTCACAGCATTATCAGTATGTTCAATTCTCTTTTGATACAATATATGGTTTTGTTGTATGATGTTGGATCAATGGCCATAGTTGCATGTTTTCTTCGAGGTTATGGGATGCATGCCTAAGGATAACTCATGAGGGATTTTTTTAGGACTACGAGAGAGGTCATTCACTTCCATGTGAGATCATTGTTTTGGAAGAAGCATTTAGAAGATTAAATATGAATGAAACTATGTGAATACCCATAGCTGATGAGCTAGACGGTGAAACAAGTCTTCTATTTAAATTTGTCCAGAATACTATTATCCATAAAAAATGTGACTTTTCTACAATCAAATATTAGGATGTATTTTTGATACACCCTATAAAGAATTTCCATAAGGTAAATATATGAAAATATGTTATACTTTCTTTGTGTGAGTTGATCAAAATAACCTCCAAGTAATCCTCCATGTTCTTTTTAACGCTTATGTCATCTATGATTTTTGCAAAAGGATTGGTTGTACCAGATAAAGAATCTATTAAGGATTATGAGTATTTTCTTTCAAAATTTAAAATAAATAGAATGAAAATCAATTGGAATACATGGAGAAAATAATGGGTAGAAGATAATTACCGGGTTTTATGAAATGTTTAATCTAGTGGGACACTCTTCTAGACAAAAAGTAAATTCTGATCCTGGTTTGGAACCAGATTAGATTGTGGAGTATTATAATGATGAAGAAGAGAAAGAGGATATTTTATCTATTGGTGAAACTGTTTCTGATGAGAAAGACAGTGAACGTGTTCTCCACGATTTAACTGAGTAGGAAATTCAGGTTCCGGAAGATGTTTCTGATTTGGAAGAACAACCTATTGTAAAAGAAGAATATGTTTCTAAGGTAAATGAAAAATACATTGTAGAAGAGAATATAGAAGAAGATATTTCAATTGTGCAAGATGATATTTATGAGGAACAACTAGAGGAAATAGTTGTTCCTGAAATTATTCCATCTGTTCAAAAGTGAATGGTGCAAGCCTTTCAGTAGACTAGAACAAAAATAGGTGAGTATATCAGGGATGAAATCATGGAAATAGATCATAGATCAAAATCTCTCAGTCCTAATAAATATTCAACTATTAAGGGGGAGAAAACCCTTGTATTGGAAAGTGTTGATGTTCCAAATCTTGTTGATCCATGATTAGTGGACCCATGGTTTATATTTCATATTTATTTTGATGTGAATAAATTTCTAGAATCCACAGTTAATTGTATCGATCTGTCTAATATGTTTCAATTGAAACCTTTATCTTCTCTAGATGTTATAATAACAAAGGAACCTGAGCTTGTCTCAGAACAAAATTTTTATCCTTCACAAGAACCATAAAACACGATAAGTAAGGATTATTTGAAATCATTTGAAGCTACCATATTCGATGGAGTGAAAAAACTTCAGAATACTAAACTAGATCCTATAACTAATTTAAGTGAAAGAGATGCTTCCTTGTTATTGGAAAAGGTCATATGGAAGATTTAACACCAGATGATTCATGAGATTCAAGATGTCAGAGTTTATAAAAACAAATAAGTGATGATTTAAACACTCTTAGAGGTATGGTAGAAAAAATTTACTGGGAGGTGAACTCAATATCATAACCCTGTTTTATACTATTGAGGATGTTGATAGTAGGATTCCATAGGAAGTAGCCTCCCCAATAAAACATAATCTAACATACTTGGGTGGTAAGGCAGCTAAAAAAGAGTATTGTTAATGAATGTTTGAACTTGTTATTGGTCATAACAAGTTTTCTGATGAGTATAAGTGTTGTCTCCAGAAAGTTGAAATTCATCTAAAGTCCCTTAATTCGGATATTATTGCTTCTCATGCCTCTAGAAAATCCACTTAACCATCTCTGTATAGTGATATACTAAGAACAATTGTCAAATAAGAACATCAGGTTGTGCATTGTGGTTTTGAAATAGAGTCTCTATTTAAAATTTTCATGAATAGTGAAAGAGTTATTAATTTGGTGAGAATTCCTTCCAAAATAGAAAATGATTATCAAGAAGAGATTACTAATAATGTGGAATACTACTTCTATAAAATCTTCTCAATGCATGACATGACCAACCACTTCAAGTAACTTATAGAGAATATGAGAATCCCTCCAAGCACTCATTATTTCAAAACACAATTCCAAAAGCTCAATGATTTAACTTCTTTGTTGGATATTCTTATTGAGAAAAAAGATGTATTTGAGAAGGCCATGAAGTATTGTGGAGAGATTATTGTTGACTTCATCATGATTTTGTGGCCTTATCTTCTAGTACATAGTACTTCTATTGTGGCTCCTACAACTACACCCATGAGATCAAGTTTTCCAACATTCTTATCCTCCACCCCTGCTTCTTCATCTATGTATGCCTCTCAGGATCTGAGTAAAATCACACATGTTATCCTTAATCAATAGTTGCCTCGGTCTACCACTGCACCTACCTTGGATGCTTCTATCTTTGAAGGACTCCATTTACATTCTCTATCCACTGGTTCACTCCCTTCTTCCCACTTCCACCATTTCTCATATGTCTTACTCTTATGATGCTACTGCTTGGGGAAAAGAGAAGACAAGACCGTGTGGAAGAAAAGTGACTACTCTCTTTTGATAGGGTTGATTTATGAAATTGTTTCTTAATGTTTGTAATGACTCTTTTTTATGAAATGCAGTATAAACACTTATTATCTATACTATTTTTTTACTTCATTATGCATTTTAACAATCCCAAAATGGGAAGAAATATGTATTCTATATGTACACTAATGAAGAGGCACCTTCACTATGAATAGATATATCACTCACCTGATTTGTGATCATCAAAAAGGGGGAGATTGTGGTACTCCTCATGTGTTAATCTTGGTTTAATGATCACAAGTCCTATACATTTTGTAAATATTGTTAATCCATTTTAACCTATCTCAAATCATTTGTATATATGAGTAGTTTTTTTTACTAATTTTTTTTTTTAAATTATTTTTAGATAGTGTTAGAATAGATTTTATGGATATATAATTATGTTTAATTTATTCTGTTGATTTCACTATTTATGTCCGGGTTCAAATATTTGGCTATGTTTGAGAAACTGTTAGTCTGCCACCAGTTATGTTTTTTTGGAAAAATACCGAAAAACTATGAACAATACACCATGACCGAGACACTGTGACCATACTCTGTGACCTAGACACTGTGGAACAGACACCATGACCAGACCTCGTGACTAGATACCGGGAATCAGATACTGTGACCAGACACCATGGCAAGACACCATGAATCTGATGTTGTAACCATCTAGACACCGTGACCATCTAGACAATGTAACCATCTAGAAACTATGGCCATCTAAACACTATTACAAGACGTTATCATCAAACACCCTATTTGTGCTACCGATTCCTTATCCAAATTAAATTGTTCCATCATAAGTGTCTCACCGCTCAAAGACAAAGAAGGAGCCACCATTTCTTGGAGACACCACATCTAAGTGACACCATTTCCAAATAGATTGTGGCATTATTTCATTAATATGTTTTGTCGTTTTTCTATTTAATCTCTAATAGTCATATTTAATGGTGTTAAACACAAAAGAATAATTAATATTTCCTTATAGACATGTCACCTTAAAGTTTATGGTACAAGGTGAATAATACATGATTCTTGCCTGCTCCAACGCAATAACTCCAATAATAAAAAGAACAGAATGTCCAAGAAACAACATATATATGAAAGAGATTATAGAAAAACAATTGTGTGTATGATAATCAATAATAAAAAGCATTCGGGAAAGATTAACTGACACATGAAACCCAACAC
Organism: Viscum album; assembly: GCA_963277665.1. NCBI lineage: Eukaryota > Viridiplantae > Streptophyta > Magnoliopsida > Santalales > Viscaceae > Viscum > Viscum album. The sequence goes on along the minus strand of OY728161.1, from coordinate 690,782,499 downwards.
TTTTGAAGAACATGGGAAGCATATTCAAATCTTAGAGCCGATAACATTGTTCACACTATCAACTCTATGAAGAACACGATCCAGATCTATTTGACTTGTGAAACTCTGTTTTCCACAAGATGACTCGATTCTTACATCTACTTAATCCTAGAAGCCCATAGCTATATAAACTTACACTCAGAGAACATATAACTGTGTCTCATCATTTTTTATCTATTGTGTACTATTTTTAGCTTTCGTGTTGTGTGTGTGTGTCTATATAGAAACAGGAACTGTCTCCTTCATTAAACTGAAGGATATAAGATTTCCTCTCATACATTTTTATTACACTTTTTTATTCCCACATATAAGTGTTGAATATGTCCCTATGTGTCCTGGTAGTTCAGACCCACGAAGAAGTGTAGAAGAGGTCGTGTGACCTAGATAGTCCTGTGTACTATTGTTTACCACGATCTAGGGTGTGGATGAAGTTTATTAATATAAACTTCTTGGTGGCTGGTGATCACCAAGTGGAGTGGATTAGGTCTTGACTTGAGACTGAGCAACTTGTTTTAAATCAGTTGTGTTGTTTAATTTAGTTCACAATGTTTTATTATAAAATTCAGAAATAACCAAAATTTCATGGTTAGTTAATCTTGGAAAGAAGTTATAATTGTTTTTCCTTATTATAATAACTTCAAAATTAATGTTAATAACTGATATTAATATTAATGAGAAATAATAACTCTTCTGAGAAGTTATTTAAATAGTCACAATTTTATAACCATGTTACTTTGATTAACTAAGCAGTATTTAAATTTTTTTGGGAACCCTTTTAAGAATAAATTTTATATAGAAATATTTATAGATACTCAACTCACCCCCTCTTGAGTAATCTACTCCGATCTATAATGAACATTCATTTTGCACCGCAAAAAGTTTATAAATGTGTCTCATAAAGAAATTAAATTGATGAGTCCTTATTAAAAAATAGTTGGTTTAAAAATTGGAAAATCGGTAAAAATATCGTTTAAATATCATAAGAGAATAATATAATATTCATTGAAAACTATTATAAGTAATTGTTATTAATTAATACATATTTACAACTGACGAGATTGGTAAATTTAGACTTTATGAAGAACACTTTATTGCCTATCATATGTAGCAATGAGTGAAAAAATGGAACCAATACCTGAATATATCATGAATAACAAGAAGATAATAAATTTCATTATTGTCATTAGGATATGTATCACAATATTTCATCAATTAAAGAAAAATCCTAAATAATCTCGAAATGCGATGAGATTATTTCAATACACCCTTATAAATTGGTGAATTTTAAACACAATACCCATATAAGAAACTAAAAATATGGGAAGATTAGAATATTATTAAATGGATGGAATTTTTTATTTGACATCTCAAATTTATTATATGCTCCAGATATAAAAATATAGGTGCATAACATGGCATGTTTCTTATATAAGGAAAAATGTGAAGAAAATTACATTATTCATTTGGTAATTTTTGAAACATAAATACCATGAGATATTGATAAAAAAATGGTTATCCCACTACCCATATATATATTTATTGTAGGAATATAATAAATTAATGGGTAGTATATATTCCACACACAAATAGTGGGCGAGGATTAAGTCAGGGATCTCACAGAAATAAGGAGTGAGTTGAAATTCCTTAACCATATGTCTTGAATCTCATAGTGCTCATTCAAAAATACTTTATAATATATATAAATTTCATTATTAATCTTTTAAAAAACCATATACATAATTTTAATACCATATATGGTTTTATTATGGGTTTATATTACCTGCTTGTTAACAAATCTATGTTAAGGTTTCACTTCGGGGTAATATTTTCTTTGATTTTCACATGTGTCTTAATTTGTTCTATATTTTGTTCTTATAGTTATATCCTGATTGAAAAAATTTAAACCATGATTTAATTATAATTTTTATTCATTATATTTTTTTTATAATAATATATAAAATATATATGTATGAAATTGAATACACATTTTTTGAGATGGTAAGTCATAACTATTTATGAACAATATTTCTATTTAATTATCTTATAGAAAAAAAGAAAGTAAAAATCATATATGCTTATATATATGTATATATATAATTATTAAATTATATTTATTATATCATATATATTATATATATTCACTAAACCATCATTATTTCATTCCATGTAAGGTATAAACGAATCACATTACTTAGATGGGCGGTAGTCCATATTTTCTCAAACAAAATTATCATATTAACAGAAAAGGGAAAGTATAAATATGTGTATTGTAAAATATTTAAATAAGATTAAATAATTTTTAAATATAATATATATCACAAATTAATAGAGTTTCCATCATTATTTATACTGTGATATGTGGTAACCGGAAACCTAAAAATCATCATTTTGTGAGAAGATAGTTCGTCGGGATCGTAAACATTATGTTCATTACCAATCAGATGGAAGTGTGTGTATGTGTATGTTCAAAACTCATCCTAAAAACATAATAATATATTGTGGATAATTATTTTGTTAGAAAATATTGGAATAAAAATATTTTTGGTAGTGGAGAAATAAAATAAAATAAAGGAGTTCAAGGGAGGGTGTTACCACTTAAATCGAGTAACCCCTTTTGGATTGCACCAAAAAGATTACTTGGATGAATTTATTCCCAAAGGAGGATTCAGTGAGGTATTTATGGATGTTGGTAAGATATTTTATCAGAGTTTTTTTTGAGCTAATGTGTCTTGAGAGGATTGAGGAGGTGGGAGGAGAGGAGGCCTTTTATAATGGAAAAGGCGTTGCACTCTTGTATCATTTTAAAAGAGAGAACCCCACACATTTTTTTAAAAGGGGATATATAAAGGTGAAAATAAGGTAAAAGGGAGGATAGGGTATATATATGTATATAAATGGAATTTGAAATAGATTATATGTTGTTTTGGGCCTTAAGGTAATGTTTTAGTTTCATATTAAGCTGAATTTAACCTTAATAACTGTAATTAATTTTTATTACTTCACTAATATTTTTGTACAAAAACTATGTTGAACTTATAAAAAATTATAAATTATAATGATTAAAAATATGGAATGAATTTTTAAATACATATATAATGGAATTAGAATAAATTAATTTAAATTTAATCTTGTAGTCAGGTCGACAATGGAGTTTTCATAGCCCAATTGGCCTGATAGACTATATTTTAATTGATTTTGATAACCCCTCTTTCAAGGGATGACGAGAAACCATTCAGAGCCTGTAGATTCAGAGATTACATGACCCATATGTCTTATAAAATATATATACTATATAAATAACTCCTCATTCCATATTATTCATCGTGATATATGTTTTCTACCTTCGCATGGTTGTTCGGATTGGCTTCTCGTGCAATGATAGGCTGGTCCCGATGGTAATGCCATACCCTCTCTTTCTGAAAATTTCTCTTAGATCCTACTCTGGTGAATGCGCCTGCCCAGAATCCCCATCTTGAGTCTGCTCCTTGTAGAGTCTATATGATCATTTAAGAACAATTTCATGTTGCACGAAGGCCCTGTGGTGGCCTGATGGCATTGGGTTCCCTGAAGGAATTGGGTGCCCTGAAGGCCTTAAAGGACCCGAGCCCAAAACCGGTGGCCCGAAAGCCCAATTTCACCACTATGTTTTCTATCAAATTTCAATTTGAAATCACATATAATGACCTAAATTAGATTAATTAATAATAAATTATCTATTTAAACTTTTAAACCAGTTTAAAATGTAATTTATCCTTATAAATAAATTAGATGAAAATTCAGTTTTGAACTAAAATACAGTATTTAGAACTATTCAATAAAATATAAAACATCATAAAAATTTACCAAAAATTCACCCTAACATATTTTTTAATAATAAATTTCCAATGTTAAGTTTATTTTGACATATAATATTTAATTTTTTAAAATTTTGATATAAAATAGGTTCCCCATTAAAAGGCAGTAAAATTGCCTTAAAAAATATTGGGTTTTTTGAGTTATCTTTTTTTATTCTTATCTTATGCTTATAAAATATATTGGATGAATATAACATTTTTTTACATGGATATATAAAAAATCTATTACACTAAGATTAGTTAAAAATAATAATTAATTTAATTGATTAGGATTAATGAAAATTTAAGAGTATAATAATAGTCTTCTATAAAAATACACTTTTATATTCAATTGGTTATTATATTCATTTCTAAAAAATTGTAACTTATTAATTAATTTTATATTTTGAGAAAACCATATATTTAAAAAAGGTAGTTAATAATATTAATAAAATATAATTTAATATATTCGTTATATACTATATATATATATATATTTGAAATAATATATTATGGATCAATAACAATCGATCTTGCATGTAATGGAAGACATCAAGGAATGTTAGTATTGAGTGAATCATAAGATTAACTTTGTGTTATATATATAGAAATATAACATTTAAATTTCATATACTCCATGATTATCTATTCCTAGCATATAACTCAAGACAAAAATAATTCATTAATATATATATAAAATATCAATTTTCAATGATGCTTGAAAATAAAAATATCAAAAATATTAAATTAATTCCAAAAAGTATTTATGAAAATATCAAGGTGTTGCATTCAACCTCCGAAAAAATGAATTTTTCCATTTAAATTCATCTGGGTTGTCAGAGGATTAATACTATAGATTTCCTTTCATAGAATCCCATATCATTAAAATGAATAATTACACTTCCCTTAAAAGGGAAATTTGGAAGCATAATGGTTACACAAATTAACCCACTACTAGCTTCCCACACAGGACAAAATTGGTGGGATTTGAAAATATAGAAAATACAGATAAATATAACAATCATGTTATGATTGAGAGTGATAGAGAATAAGGTCAAGAGAAGTTTATCAATCATAAATCCATAAATCTAGGATGAGGTTAGACACCATCTGATCCATCAAAAACAAATGTACTAGGATAAATATTTTGGTTTGATGACACTTTTCCCTAAATATGAAGAATTTTCATTAAAATATATTCTTTCATGATTTCTGTACAACATCCAATTTTTTTGTTCCTTGATCAGAATCCCCTCCTCCTCTAAAATGGAAGGTGAATTTTTTTATTCGTGAAGTACTAACAGATCATGTGACCCATGATATTCTATCTCACCAGTTACCTTCAACATAAAGTTATTTGAATATGATATCCAATATGCATAAATCCACATATATAGAGATATCACTTTAATATTATTGACTTAATCTTATGTTTAACTTAATCATTTCATAAACGGTTAACATTATAACCCTTATGAACGATAGAAATTCAAATATTTAAAATGAAATTCATGAAGTTGGATTAACATTTAACAATATATATCAAAAAGTACCACATGGTTCTCAAATTACAAACATGTGAATACCCTATCATATAATCCATTAATTACCATAAATACTTTCAGAAAACAATCATTCTTCTTTATTGTAATGATTACTGGATATATTCGTTAAATATCATAATTTATAAACTTCATCCTTGATGACATAGGCCAATTTTTCAATAATGAGTTCCCAGGTAATCCATAACATCTTATTTATAGATTCATATCCATCATATAATTATCCAAAAAACATTATCTCAGCTGAAAACATTTACAACAGATTTCGTTCCCATAATCAAAATATCACCAATTCATTAAATCATTTTACAAGTCCATCAGAAACATTCGACATAAAAATATAAATACTAAGTAAAAAACATAAACCAAACAATCCTGGTATATTTCATCATTCATATAACATAATTACTCAATCCAAAATACATAAAAACATATATTATTCCACTTCATACGTAAGCCATAAGAAGGATACCTCATACTATTACTTAATACCTATTTCCTTTCATATTTCATATGTTGTCTCATCATCATAAGTAATATATTTATTACTTGTACCACCTTGTAGATTCTCTTTGGAATTTTTCCATATAGGACATCTATTTTCATAATGAAAATTCATTACAATAATTGAATTTATCCATTAATGATGTATTAGGGAGACCAATATTCCCATCAAATTTGGTTAACTGAGCAATTCATTTTTCCATTTTAATTACTTACTTTCTTTCATTATTTTCCACATTCAAGACACATTCTTGTTATTATAAGACATTCACTCATGTTATTATTTCGAAATTTATGTCAAAAATTAAGTAAAATCTTATTTCATCCATGGTCTCTATTACCTAAACCCTCAATGAAATAATTCCTTATCTTATTTGTTGAGTCCAAGAGTTGGTTAAAGTATATTTTTTTTATCATGTTCCTTGAAAACTAATTAAGAATTGTTAAAACATCTGTCACTATAGTGGTCATCCCATTTAACTTCTCATAAGTAGATTGTCCATCACATTCAATGTTAATATACTTCCTTCTGATTACCTTTGTTGACTAAAATATAAAATAATTGAGTATGAAATGATTATTATAGTGAGGAACCACAAAATAATTGAATGTAGATTTATGATATGAAATCACCCTTAATCTATTATAAATTAAGTTTATCTTTGGATGTTAAATGTCTTTTTCTATTTAAATCCTTCATAATGGTCTGTAAAGAGTTTTTTAATTTCTAATTCTTATCCCCAAGGAGTGTCAAACCAGGTGTACAGTAAGGTACGTTATTTTTTATGAGATTTTCCCAAGTCAGACATTGAACAAGTTGTCATAGTTTTTAATCCTAGGTATATCTGTTAAATATTTACCTCATTTTGTAGTATCCAGAAATGGATTTATTCCAACAAAACCTATCACACTATCATTTACTAAAATTCTTGGACATATTCTAATGATTTTCTTTATTTATAGAAATTACCTTAGGGTTATCACAATGGTTTTCTCACCCTAGTTTGAAAGGATATCTAAACATTTTCTCTGATACTGACCCCAAAAACCTTGTCTTCACATACCCAGACATTACATAAATTTTTAGGAATACATAAAACATTATTAAAACAGACACCCAAAGACGGTATTAGTTTAGTGTTTTGGGAAACAAGGAAAAAATCACTGATACCGAAATGAGATATATTAACTCATACTATATTATTTAAGACTAAAACTATAATTTCCCGACCCTAGAAGCCAATAGATTGTTCATTATTTTAATATATTATTATTATTTCAAGGAATAAAATCCCAAAGGACCGTTCCATTTAATAGTCATGGAAAATAGATTATATACATGAAATTTACATTATAATTAAAAAAATAAAACACAGATAATTAGTTGAGAACACCATTATTCTCCTATATTAACCTTGCATATCAATCATAATATACAACTTTGAATCATATTAAGAACACAAAATAAGAAAGTGGTGAGTTTAGATACTCATTAAGAGTAAATAATATAGTAGAAGATATTATTTATGAACATAAACATTTTTTGAAAGGTATAAAATTGAAACAGAATCCTTTTAAACATAATATTTAGTATAATATGGAAATAATAAGTCAAATAATTCCATTTAAACATTCACATGGTTATTCTACTTGTTGAAAAATCACATGTAATATCAATAACTAATATCATAATGAGGTAATTCATAATGTTGGACATCAAAAACATACCATCTAGGATCCATGATAAGAATATAATACAGTAAAGGTTTCATGCCGTGAATCTAATAATTTCATGGATTCATGCAAAGAATCTACAAAATTGGTAAGGCCTAAGCCAAAAACCATAACTATTTTGTTTCATGAAACATACTAATGTAATGTGGGACTATAGAAGCCCCCACACGTCACTTACTAAGTTCAATTCATTTATCATATGAAATTGGAAATCAAAACCAACATAATCATTTATATTAAAACTAGAATAAGAAATTTAAAACATTATCTGTAAACCATGGATTGTATAAAAATAGAACATACGAAATAAAACCATTCACAAACACTTTAATAAAATATAATTGGTTTAATCATAAGAAATCATCCCCAATTAAACACATGATCCAATATATTATGTTGACATAGATGAAAATGTTTTTAATGAAGTCATTAGAAACATCATTAGAGAAATAATCCGTTTTTATTGAAAAAAGTTATTTAACATTACATAAAATTTAAAATAAAAATATTTTCATAGAAAATAATCTTGTAATGTTTAATAGAAGAATCATAACATTAAGGCATCATGACAGAACAAAAATACATTCACACATTATAAGTTAAAAAATTATTCTCCCACTTTATTGAAAAAGTCAAGAAAAATACCTCATAAGGATAATAAAAAAAATCATTGTTATAAAATTTTACACGGGTAAAAATTTCATTAAAAAATTTTAAAACAATATTAATAATGTTTTTATATACATTTATAAGAAATAATAAAATAGATGATATATATGTTTATATAAATAAATCTCAGATAATAAAGAGATTGTGAAATTAATCCTTACCTGAAGTCAGATTCTTTCTGTACATGTCCAACACTCATGTATAATAGTTTAAAAAATATTATTATCTTTTAATAGAATCATAATCATATTTATGATATCATATATGATTCATTTATGACATTATATTACATGTGTATTCCACATTTCCATGTTAAAGAAATGTTTTCGGAAATAATCCTTTTGTTTATCATGCATGTTTTGACTTTTTATTCATCATCATATTACATAGATCTTGAATTAGTTACATCCAGAATGTAAAACATGATTTATATATCATATATATTCAGTATATATATATATAATATACGGAATGGATTCCACCATTCACGGAGAAGGTAGGCTGTATGTATGCATGAACACTATTTCTTTTTTCTTATTGTATTTAATGAAAGAAAGTAAATGATATATATATATATATATATTATAGTAGAATTATTAGTTCATGTATTTCATTATTATTCATTATATATATTTTCATAATCATTTTTGAATGGTTAACGTAGAGAATTAATCTCATCGTGTTTTGGTGACGATAAGTCATACATACACATTTGCGAAGGCATCATACCCTTAATGATTAAATGGTATAGAATTGGATGGAATATGAATTATAAAGAAAAAAATATCATGTAATATTTATTATTTATGTCCTTAATATTCATTTTCATACCCATCAAAATAATGTATAGATGAAAAACAGTTTACACCACGACGTGGAGACAGTAAACCGTATGTATGCATGCATGGTGATATTTTTTCATAGGATGGGTAAAAAGAGGGATATAGTTTCACCATAATCATAAAAAAATCTCATAATATAATATATTCTAGATTTATTACATTATTATGAACACAACATTGGAAAATTCAGTAGGAGAAGAAAGGAACTTTGAATGAGTTGGTAAAACAATCACCTATTCATCGAGTGTCCCCTTTTGATTTTCACAAAAGGACACATTAGGATGTCTTTATACACAAATTATGGCATATAGAACGAATCAGGGGAAACATTAGAGTTAAAACAGTAGGTTTTGGTAGAACTCAAGGGATTTAGAGGTGTGAGTAAAAGAAATATATATGCACCCTGTTATAAGATTAAGGAGTTGAACTTTATGGAATTCCAAAACAATTAATCTCATATAAATTTATTAAATATTTAAGATAGATCTCAAGTGATTTATTTAGAATATGATATGTGGATGGGTCGAAATCTACTGGACCAGTGATTTTTAGACTAGTTTAGGTCATAATATTAACATTATGATTTGGATTTAACCCTTAATTAAACAATGTAACACATATCATGACTACTTGTGTTTTTACAATCTACGGTTAATATAGTTACTATAAAATTCCAAATAAACCCCAATTGGACATTTTATTAAATATTTCATATTATCCTAGTTATTTTTCAAATTTCAATATTATTATGAATTTTGTATCAATTAATAAAATATTATTTCAAAATCTCAAATATGTCAATTTTGACACTATTTATAAATTAACTTTTTAATAAACTCACAAGAACTTGATTGTTTCAAAAAAACATTAAATAATCCCTAAGATATCAATTTAACTAAAAAATTTGTTGATGACATTAAATATTTCCAATAATATTTATTTTAATATATTTAACATCATTTATTCAATTCATCCTTTAATAAATCTATTATTTCATCACCATTGTGTCACAATAAAAATTTAATTTATTAATGTATAAAAATAATAAATAAATTATTATTATCTATATACATATTTTAAATTTCAAATGTGTATTTATAGTCAAATTTAAATTTTATATTTCACTATATATAAAATTATTTATTTAATAAAAATAATAGTATGACATTTTAAACATATCTTTTAATAAAATATAATAATTGTTATATGAAAGAGAGCCACCTGGAAAAGGAGATGGGATGAGAGAAGCGAGTCTCTCTCTCTCTCTAACCAGGTAGAGGTTTAGGGTTCAATGGCGGCGAGCTATTTCCCCCTGGTCGATTCGACAGTCACTATTTTTTCAGAGCAGGAATCTCCAGATCTGCAATGCCGCCAGAGGATGTGGGTGGCGCTGTTGACGGCGAGCTTGCGACGGCGAACAGTGGGGATTTGGATCCACTTTATGTAGTTGGATGGCATGTGGTGATGGCATCCGAGGATGTGGGTCGAGATGACGATGATATCAAGGAAAAGAATGGTGGAATGACTCTGCTTCGATATGTGGTTGAGAAAAATATTGCGGTGGCATCCGTTGATGCTTTTTCTGGAACCACGGTCTCGAATGCTGTGTTTGCAACACCGCGTCATGCGTCTGTTTGGCCGGCAGCGGTGAGCGAGAAATGTGCCACTTCGAGACTAGATGGGGTAGTTTTGTTGAAAGATGGAGCTATGGCCTCTTTACAAAAGACATCGACTGCTGTTTGTATTGATGCAGGTCAAATGAAGATGAACTTTGGTACTACAGCAGGGCTTCAGAACCAGAAGCAGTTGAGGCATGTCCCTTGTGAGGGGATTTCTATGAATCAGTCATTTGCTTCCTCAATGGTGTACATGAATCTTCAATCCGAAGAAAGGGGAGCATTTCTCACATCAATGTGGATCTTGAAACTATTTCTGAGCGGCTTAAAATGGGTGACTTCTCGATTATTGCCCGATTATTTCTACCCAAAGGCTCTCAACCCTTAAAAATTGATGAACTAAAGAAGAGTATTTTGTCGATTTGGGGATTTTCATCCTGGAAATGTGTCTCACTTGGACGGGGATATTTTCATATTCTCTTCCCCATGGAAGAAATGAATGTTTGATCTTGGAGTTTTGGTTCCATCGCTCTCAAACCAGTGATTGTTGACCTTGGTGAATGGGATAAAAAATTCAATCCTTTTGAGGTTGGTAACACCACCACACAAACCTGGGTAAGAGTGTATGGGTTGAATTTGATTCTTTGGCAACCCAAAATTTTATATGACATTTCTCTGTCAATTGGAATTCCCATAAAAATTGACAATGTAATGGAAGTGGCTCGATTTGGTCACTATGCCATGTTTTTTGTTGATGTTGAATTGGGATCAACCCTAGTTGATATGGTTATGCTTGAAACTGATGATGACATTATTGAGTTGAAGATCATTTATTAAAAAATACCAAAATTCTACAAATAATATAACATTATAGGTTATGAATTGTCTACATGTAGGTGCTCAACAGTTTTCACCTATTTCTCTTCACGTGGACATGACATAAGAAACTGTCCTAAAAAGAATAAAGGTACATAGCTTCAGAAGACAGATTGTAAGGGTGAGGATGGACATGCCATTTCTGGTGATAAGAAAAAAGCACAAGGGGCTATTCCTGAGGATGTTGTCAATCCTTCCATTGATGAGAAGGGTGATCAGTCAGGTACCACACCTAATATCTATGCCTCTACATCTGAAAATAAGTCAATGTCTTGGGCTTCCATCTTTTCTGAAGAGGAGAACTTGAAAAATGTTGATACTATCAATCAAGGAGAATGTACTGATCTGCAAAAAATTCAAAGAGATGACCAAGTGACTAAATATAACATTCCAGAAGATGTTTACCATCAAATTAATGATAGGATGGTTCCTACGAGTGTACAAAAGGGTATGAAAATTTTAGAATCTGACTCTCTAGTCATTTCTAAACCTTCTCATGCTTCTTCATTATCCGTTGTGGATAATGAAGGCTTTCAGCTTGTTTCTTACAAGAAGGAAAAGTCTGTAGCTGTCATTGTCACAAGTAAGCACAATCCTTCCTTTGGAAAACATATTGACGATGCCACTGAGTTGCAGGTTACCACACAGGGCTCTCCTGATGAGACTCAGGAGATCCTCACCCTGGCTATGCAACAATGGGAGATGCTTCTCCTGGTAAAGGCAAAGAGTGAGATGACATCTATGATTCTGATAGCACTGATGCTAAGACACTTTTAAAAAGACTTCAAGCCCTTCCTTCTTGCTGAGGAAGAGCAAGAGGTTGGGGTTGGGGTCGCGAACGAGTTGAATGGCAAGCAATTGAAGAAGAAGAAGAGAGAAATCTAAGTGCTAGATTGATGAAAAAGATAGGTAACTAGTCTTCTATATTGGGGTTTTCTTTGTTTCCTTTTCTCTTTTTGTTACTCTCTTTTGATTAATTCCTAATAAAATTGGCACAACCTCCACCTTCTTTTAAAAAAATATATAATAATTGTCATATTCTTACCTAAGTGACTAAAAATGTCATAATTGTGGACTATGGTTGATTTTTTTCAATAAAAATCATCAAATAAAATTGTGATGAGTGTTAATGTAATTTTATAATATTATAATATTACATTTTTACATTAAAATACCTGACTTCCCCTGAACCATTTTAAATAAATAAAAATCCACTAAAGTTAACATGAACCAAAAAAATTATGTTAGTCCTACTAGACCAGATATTTCATAATAATTACCACCATGTATTTCAATTTTTCTGAATTCAATTCACAAACATGGGAAAATTAATTTTAACATTAATCCTCAAAATGTGGCGAGAAGGCTGGTAAAAGAAACATAAAAAGTTGAATAAATTTTATATCTAATTATATTATAAAAATTTTTCTAATGACATAAATTGGATTAATATATGTACTTTTTATTAATTATTACTTTAAAATAAAATTAAATTAAAATAATAATTAAATTAAAAGGTTTGGTTTTAATAACAATGTCGTATTTTTCATTATTTATCAAATATAGAAAATCATCCAAAAAATATAGAAAATTCAGATTAAGGTAATTTTGATTTTATTAATTAAAAAAGAAATTCTATTTAGAAAAATAAAATTTCAAAATTTCAAAATTTTTTAATACTATTCACATCTTCTATTTAAATGGAAAATTTAGTATGACCTGGTACCCTTGATCTCAGTGATGTTTTAAATACATGCTGTTAAATTTATTTAAAAATAATTTTAGCATGAAATATTGGTGTGTTAAATTCTCCCCTCCTTGAATAAATTATGGCCTCACAATTTTTGAATTCGGGTTTGCTAACTATGGTTTGACTATTAAATATTCTTTTATTGAAATCCCGCATCTGAACATGGGTTGATAAAACATAAACATTAAAATATAGAAACGGAAGTATGGAGGTTACAAGATATAACACATACTAGGGTTCTATATAGGAAAACATAGACATGAATGAAATATATTACCATCATGTTCTCTTTGAGTGATAGAGAACATGATTATGAGAAAGTTAACAATCACAAGGCTGTAAATATCAAATAATATAAGGGACCATTTGATTCCTTATAAAAATTACTTGGATATCATTTTTGGTTGCAATATAATTTCCTTCGAGAAGAAAAAAAATTTACTTCATTGAACAAGAAGATAAGGGAGCATTATTACAAAACAAGTTGAGTTTTATCCTTTAATAACTTTCTACAACAAACTGTTCTTTTTTCTCCAAAATATAATAAAACTAAAAAAATATTCCATTTATCATAATCACATAGGGTTCCAAAAAGGAAATTATAATTCATCTGTTATACCATTTAAATAAGGAAAACAATTTTATACTAACCAGAACATGACATATGTCAGTCGTAGGTGATGCACTATTATAGCCCTTTGTTGGGGTTCAAGTCTCACGGCCTTTCCAGATGTAACAAGTTGTCGCTCGACCAATGTGTTTTCATTTTTCTAGAAATATATTATTATAACATTCTAAAAAAACCTAAGATGTATTTTAAGCCCAAAAAATAATATCCAATTTCCAACTCAATCCTTTCCAAACATTATACTTATCCAAAATATTCTCGTCAAAATAACAGACCAAAAAGTCCTTTAAATGACCAATATCAATCATAACATCATATTTTCCTCAAAAAAATAATATTTCTCTTATTATCCAATACCAAATATATTAATACCTTAATAATATTAAAATATTAATGAAAAAATGTTTGATTGAAAATATTTAAAGAAGAAGTACTTAAGAAAAATCCTTATATATCTCATTATTCTCATAACAAAAATTTCACAACATAATTCTTGAATAAAAATACAAATATACATTAATTATTACACTTAGACTGTAGTAAAAACATAATATGTTCTTTTATCCAATTTTTTTCATGATAAATGTTTACTTGATTCCTTGAGCATTCATTTTCCTAGTTCCCCATATCATTATAGTGTAAACATTTAACATTGGAAAATTATTTCTTTTCCGTTCAATCAAGAGAATAGTGGATTTTTTAACCAAAATTGAAAATAAATACTATTACTTTTAAGTTGGCCCAAAGGTGTTTCCTTCCAAAATTGTCACATGTGGGTATATCCTTTATACCCTTCTTCCAGTTATATATCTGTTTCTCCACTGTTCTATTCTTCTTTTTTATTCCATGAAAGTCATGAGAGTCATTAAATTATTTCACTATCTTAATCGAAAATGATACTATATCTTCGTATGATGATAATTTTTTAAGTTCAATGCATTTTGGATAAAGGAATTTAACCCATTAATGAACCAATCAGTATTTATAATTATGTTAAATATGTAGTTCGCAACACTCCTTCCTAATCTTTTGAAGTTAGATTCATATTTAACAATATTCTCATCCTTTTTTTATATCAGATTCAATAATTGTCTCTCTATATCAAATCTATGTTCATGAGGGAAATAAATTTCCATGAAAAATTCCCCAATGCCCTTCTATTCCATACTTTCAATTTAATCCTCTTATTTTGTGTTTTGAATCAGTGACCGCCATTGATCCACATCTCCCGAGAGAGGATAAAAGAGCATGAAAAACTTCTCCCTTTAATTTCTTTCCATGGAAAGAAATATATTCTCTAAATAACATATCCATTATTCAAATTTAAATTAATTTTTAGTTCCATTGAATGTTGGATACTATTGTCTCATGAAGTGGTATAGCATTAATAATTTGTATTTTGGATTAGAATGCTCCATACGGGTAAGGTTATTGTTCATAAGCTGATTCTGCTATCTCAGTATTGTTATAATACGCTCATCATTATTTGTAGCTCTAGTTCCAATATCATTATCTTTCAAGGGATTTTAATACCTATAAGGATTACATGTATCGATAAGATTTCCATTCCTTCAATTATGTGCCATTTCTAAAAAATGGAATACATTAAATTATGAATCACAACCTATTGTTTTAAACCAATAAAACACATAAAAAATTGGAAATTTTATGCATATAAAATCTCATAATGAAAAAATGGCTTTTTTGGGGACATATTTACTTTTAAATACATTATAATGGTTTGGAATTTTTTTTGAATTATCCTATGCTTATCACCAAAGAGTGTAAAACTAAGTGCATAGTAAGGCCTTTTTTCATTTACCAGGTTACCCTAAGTCAAGACCAAAACACCTTTTCATGGTTATTACTCTAAGATATATCAGTTCCAAAACCACATCAACTTGTATTATCCATGTGGGGATATATTTCCCAAAATACCAACTTAATATCAACCTTAATAAATTCTATAATGTATTATATACTTATCCTCAATGTCTTCCTTGGGTTTTTTTACCTAATATATATATATTTTAAATCAGATTTCCATGTTTTTTTCTAAGCTTCCTTTTATAACAACTTTAATTCCCGGAATCAAGAATCCCTCAGCTAGTACATTATTTTAATACATTTGCATGGCTAAAAGGAATCAAATCTCAAAGGACCAATCATTTTAGCAATCCTGGAATATATATTTCATACATGAACTTTACATTAAAATTGAAAACATAATATAAAACATGGACAATCCTTTTATAAATATATTATTCTCTTAAAATAACCTATCTAATAAATCATGATATACATATTTTTATCCTAGGAAAAATAAATCTTAAAAAATGGCTGATATCAGATGCTCAGTAAGGTTATATAATATAGTGGAATGTTTCATAAATAAGAATAGAATTTTATGTAAAGCTATAAATTAGAAACACCATACTTTTAAAAATAATCCTGACCAGAATATGGAAAGAATCAATTAAATAGTTCCATTTAAACAATCACATAGATATTATACTAGTTGAATAATCACATGTAATATCAATAAATAATCTCATAATGATGGAATGTATAATGTTGGACATTTGAAACATACCATTGAGGCTCCCTTCCAAGAATCTAATATTGTCAAGAATTCATGATAGGAATCTAATAATTTCAATGCATCATTCCAAAAATCTAATAAATGGGTAAGGCCTTGAAAAAAACAATATCTTTTTGGTTTCATTAAACCTACCGATGAATTGATGGGATATTTCGGGCCCCACCCATCACATACTAAGTCCCATACATTCTTCATATGAAAATGGAAATAAAAACTAACATAAAAAATCAGATTAAAACTGGCATACAAAATCATAAAATACATTATTCATAAACCATGAATGATATAAACAAATCACATCCAAAATAAAAATATTCATCTACCCTTCAATAAAATATTATACTTCATATCATAAGAAATAATTATCAATTAAACAAAAGATCCAATAAAGGATGTTATCATAGATGACAATGTTCTCAATAAAATCATTAGAATTTTTTTTAAAGAAATGTCGATTTTTATTGAATATAATTTTTTAATATTCCATAAAATTTAAAACTAAAATAGTTTCATTGAAAATAATCTTTTAAGTTTGTAAATTAACCTTAAAAACAATAAGGAATCCCGATGGAGTGGAAATATGCTCATGTTGTATAAGTTTGAAAAACAATATTCACATACTTGGTCGAAAAAGTCAAACAAAGTACCAAGTAAGGAAAATGAAAAAATATTCCTTTTTATAAAATAAAACATGGGAAATTTTTTTTAAACAATTGTAAAAGAACATTAATTTTTTTTTGAAATAAACTATTATGAAACATGGATGTGGAAGAAAAATATATCTATGTAAAAGCAATCCTGGATAATAAAGATATTGAGAAAATAATCCTTACCATAGGTCGGATTCCTTCTGTGCATGTCTGAAACTTCTGTATAGAGGTTTTATAAATATTATTAACTTTTTCCATAATAATAGTAATATTTAGGATATCTTATATGATTCATTTTTGACTTTATATTTTTTTTTCATTGAATAATTCAAATTTAAAGCAACGCTTCAATTAAAAATCTCTTTGTTTACCATACATGGGTTGACTTGTTATTCACGATCATTTTACATATATCATGAGTTACTTAAAGAATAAAAAACATGATTTATATATAATATATATTCATTATATATATATACATATATAAAATATATTAAATTGAATACAACATTTATGGAGACAATAGGCCGTACGTACAGATGAACACTATTTTCATTTTCATATGATATTGATTGGATGAATGTAAATGAATACTATATATATATTATAATTATTATGTCATATATTTAATAATTATTCATTATATATATATTTTTATAATCATTTTTGAATGGTTAATGTGGATAATGAATGACATCGCATTGTGGAGATGCTAAGCCGTACATATTCACTAGTGACGACAATATTCCCTTAATTCTTAAATGATACAAAATTGGATGGTATAATAACTATAAATTAAAAATATCATGTCATATTTATTTTTTAAATCCATAATATTCATCATTATAACAATAAAAATAATGTATAGAAGAAAAACAGTTTACACCATGATGTGGAGATGGTAATCCATACATACACACACATAGTGACACTACTTTTCATAGGACGACTAATAGGAGAAATATGGTTGTACCATAATAATAATTACATACCATAATATTATATATTATGAATTTATTAATTTAGTATTGAGAATCATAGGATAAGTAAGTTTAAGAATAAAATAACTTTGAAAGAGTTGTTAAAACAATCACCACTTCTTCGAGTGTCCCATTTTGATTTTCACAAAAGGACCCCTTAAGTTGTATTTCTACCTAAAGTAAGGAATTTAGGATGAATTAAGGGAAATTATATAGATAAATGGCCTAGGATTGGTATAAATAAAGGTATTTATATGTTTGAATAATATAAAAGGATATGTGACAATTTATAAGCAATGGGAGGGTCACTTTTGGAAATTCCATAACTATTAATATAATATAAATTGATATTCGATTAAAAAAATATCCAAAGTGGCTTATTTAAAATATGAGATGAGGATGGTTAAAATAATATCATCCAAATTTTTTTATAAATGTTTAATTAAAAATATTACTTTATCTTCCGTCCTTACCCAATAGTTGAACTTTTTAACTTTTACTGTGCATACTTGTCTTTTTACAATATATGGTTAATATAATTACTATAAAATGAAAAACGAACCCAAATTAGATATATGTGAAATATTTAGTATTATCTTAGTTATTTGGACCAATTATAGATTATTATGAATACTATATAATTTAATAAAATATTATTTATTTTAAAATATCATTTATATCAATTTTGACACAATTTATTAATTGATTTTTTAAAAAATTCATAAGAACTTGATTCCTTAAAAAATACATTAAATCATCCCAAACATGAAAATTTAATAAAAAAATCGTTTCTGGAATAAAATATTTAATATTCTATTTGTTTTAATATTATTAACACCATTTATTCGACTCATCCATTAGTAAATCAATTACTGCATCACCATTTTGTCACAATTAAATTTTATTTTTTCATATCTAAAAATTATAAATAAATTATCATAATTTATATTAATATTTTATATTTCAAATTAATATTTATAATCTAATTCATCTTTTATATAATTTTTTTTTAAATTATTTAATTATTATAAATATGAGTATGACATTTTAAACTTATCTATATATAAAATATATTAAATTTCAAATGTAACATCCTGGTTCCAAAAGCCACCCAGAGGCACCCCGTACCCGGTTGGTTACATGGCCTCAAGCACATTTCCCCAAACGCCAGAGGATGCCGACTAACAATGAGGGCCATGAGTGTGATAGTAGGGAAAATATGCCTTCATTGGCAGAGTACACAGTTGAAAAGAAAAACAAATAACAACAATAGCAAAAGCAGTAGACATACAAACACTAGTAAATGATAAAAAGCAGAATACTAACAAATAAAAAACTGGAGTAGGAATATATGTAAATGATGCATGATACATATAAGTCTAGGTAAACAGCCAAACAAGTCACAATGATGAATATAGTACTAAGACAAAGTACAAAGGAAAAACTGATGAGAAACTCCTCTGCATCGCAAGCCTCGGCTTGGCCCCATGGTCTCCTGCTCCACAGAAATCCAGAACATAAAGTAGAAGGGAGCTTGCCCTTATCTATAACAGCAACAATATAATCTGTTGGGGCCCAAAAGCATGGTCCAAATAGGGTGTGAGATACAATCCCAGCAGGTAATCACCCAAATATCTGTTCCTAACAGTCAATGAATACAAGGCAAGTAAAAGTGTAGGACGTAGTAAACAGAAAAGCACACAACAGCTACAATCCACAGTTCTAGAATATAATGTACACAAGTGAACAACCAACAACAAGTAGAAAATAGGTAACCCTCTGGGTAGCTCTCACAGCCTAAACCCTATGGTTCAACTTAAAAGTACTAGCAAACCTCTAGGAGGCACACTCAGTCTCACCCCTCTAGTTCAGCTATGATTAAAATTTCTAAGGAATCACTCACCATCAATTCCCCTTATAGTCTCGTTTCATAAAAAAGGCTCTCGGGGGAAGCACTCAACGTCTCATTCCCCCCGGTGACCTACGTTGTGGAACTATAGACTCTCTGAGGAAGCACTCATCATTAATTCCCCATGTGGTCTCACATCGTATTTAAATACATTCTAGAGAAGACGTTACGTCCATTTTTTCTATGGTCTACTACACTAGGTTCTCATAGTCTTGTGCGAAATAAACATGCTCAGCGCGCACGTATCTTCCCAAGTTAACCTCAAGAACTACTTGGATATCATTCTAAGGCACAAATAAATAACAGTATAACAACCCCACTATCGTACAACTAGGCATGGAAACTGGAAAAATTCCTCATAATAAAAACATGCAAGGCGAAGCACAAAACACAATATAAATTATCCAAATTTACAAATAAAGATCTCTACTCAAGAAATCAAGAAAAGAAGACAAACAACAGGGGAAAAATAGGAAACCCACAATTCCCCGTTCAAGGGAATTGGTGGAATTTTCACAAAATATTCACATACTTCTGACAGAAAGGCACAAACCACCTACCTCGATCCTAGGAGATTGATATACTTGAACCACGTCGACTGATTCTCCTTTGAACGTCGTAGATCTGAGAAAACTCCCAAAACGCTCAACCCACGATATCTTGAGAAGGATGAGAGATTGGAAAACAAGGCTCAAGCAGAAGGGAGAACTCATCGCTATGATTCCAATGCAATCAACAGTGATCAAAACGGAGAACGGACAGAGGAACGGTGACTCGTTGATGATCCAAAGATTCCCGACGTTCTCGGATGAACGAGACCTAGAAGAAGATTTTTATCGTGATCAGGCGTGACCCCAGTCCGTTTAATGAAAAAAAAAGTACACGGCGTGTACATTTACAGTACACAGCATGTACTAGGTCTTTCCCTACCCGGCCAAAATCAGCCTCCACATCACCATTACACACTGTGTGTGGGGCCCAGACAAGGCCATAACACGGCTTCGAGCAGGAAATGAGTACACGATGTGTACTCAGGATGTACACGGCGTGTACTCAGGATGTACACGGTGTGTACTTCAAAAATTTCCAGAAACATCATTTTTCTCAAAAACTCCAGAAAAAGGAAGGACATACCTAAAACGAAGATCCGAGTTCTTAAAAACTTCCCCCCTTAAAGAAATTTGTCCCCGAATTTCCATAGCGTGGAGTATAAGATGAAACCCCGAACAGTTCCGGCCACTGCGATCGTACATCGGCCTCCCTCTCCCAGGACTCGTCCTCTACTCGCCCATGCTGCCAAAGAACCTGTACTAATGGAACATAATGCCCACAGAGAACCTTCATACTGTGATCAACAATCTGGATAGGATGCTCCTCAAACAACACATCCACTTCGAGTTCAACCTCCTTGGGCTGAAAGACATGAGACGGGTCTGAAAAGTAACATCGGAGCTAAGAGACATGGAAGACGTCGTGCATGGCCCGATACCTCTGAGGTAGCTAAAACCGATAGGCAATTAGACCAAATCTCTACAAAACCTCAAACGGCCAGACGTACCGCGGTGAAAGCTTATGTTGTCTCTGAATCCTCTTGTGTCCCAACCTTGGAGCGACACGCAGGAAAACCTGATCCCCGACCTCGAACTCCAAAGGTAGTCTCCACTGATCTGCATAATACTTCTGTTGAGATTATGCTGTAGCCATCCTCTTCCAAATCAACTCTATCTACTCAGAGGTATCTTGAATAAGACAAGGTCCCACCAAAGCTACCTCTCCTACCTCTAGCCAGCATAAGGTTGATCGACATGGCCTACCGTACAGAGCCTCGTATGGTTCCATCTGACTGGTCTCCTGGAAGATATTGTTGTAGGAGAATTCCACAAGAGGTATATGATTCTCCCAGGAACCGACGATGTTTAGAGTGTAAGCTCAGAACATATCCTCAAGCATCAAGATCGTGCACTTGGACTGGCCATCAGTCTGGGGATGGTATGTTGTACTCAAAAGTACCTTTGTACCCAAAGCCTTCTGAAGTCCCTGCAATAACCGAGAAGTAAAGCGCACATCCCTGTCCGAAACAATGGAGTGTGGAACTCCATGCAGATGTACAATATCTCGGAGGTACAACCGTCCCCGATCATCAACACTGAAGGTCTCCTTGATCGGCAAGAAGTGTGCGACCTTCATGAGTTTGTAGAAGACAACCCAAAACACATCATTCGCCAGAGGCGACCTCAACAACCCAATCACAAAGTCCATCACAACATCGTTCCACTTCTACTCGGGAATGGATACTACTGTAAATGCCCTGCTGGTCACTGATGCTCTGACTTGACCTGCTGACAAGTAGAACATCTCATGACAAAACCAGCAACATCTTTCTTCATACCTGGCCACCAGTACTAGTGGTGTATATCCCAATACATCTTGGTGACGCCAGGATGAATTGCCCAAATTGAGGAATTAAAATCCCGCATATTCTCCTCACGTATCTCTGTTGGCACCCATATGCGTCCCTAGAAGCGTAAGATCTCATCCTCACCCACTGTCCATCCAGGAAGAGGGTCCTCTCCTGACACACTATTCCACATGACTAAGCCTTCTGAGTCTAATAGCTGCCTCATTCATACCCGATCAAGTAGTTTAGAGGTAACAGCTACAGAAGATAGAAAAGTATGTCCTTGTCTGTTGTGCACCTCTAGATGCATCTCAAAGAACAGAGCCATAAGCTCCCACTCACTGCTGGCCTCCTGAACTGCCTGAAACTTAGTTCTCCAGCTCAATGCATCTGCAACTGCTTTTCCCTTTCCCAAGGTATAGGCAAGTTCGAAATCAAAAGACTGAAGATACTAGACCCACCTGCGCTGTCTCAGATTCAGATCATGCTGAGTGAAGATGTACTCGAGACTCTTGTGGTCGGTGAAAACCACAAATTGCTCTCCCAGAAGGTAATGTCTCCAACAGCGTAAGGCATGGACAACGACTGCCATCTTCAGATCGTATGTCAGGTAGTTCCAATCATGTGGCCTCAACTACCGAGACCCATACGCAACGACTCCATCTCCCTGCATAAGCACAACGCCCACACCGATACCAGAATCATCACAATAAATAGTGTAGGTCATGCCTGGCTCTGGCAAGACTCGTATCGGTGCTGACGTAAACTTCCCCTTCATCTCCTGAAAGGCTGATGTGCAAGAATCTGGCCATGTGAACTTCGCCCCATTCTTGGTCAGACCTGTTAAAGTTGATGCTAGGTGTGAAAAGTCCTGAATAAAGAATCTATAGTATCCAGCCAGTCCTAGGAAACTCCGTACCTCAAAAATGTTCTTCGGCTGCTCCCAGGAAACTACAGATCTCATTTTCTCGGGGTCCACAGATACTCCTTCATCTGAGATGACGTGACCCAAGATGTGAATCTGATCCATCCAAAAGTGGCACTTTGAGAGATTAGCATAAAGCTGATGCTCTATCAGTGTACTCAAAATGATCTCAATATGGGTAGCATGGTCGTGCTGAGTGCAAGAGTACACCAAAAAATCATCTACAGAGACCACGGATAGGGAGTCCACGTAAGGATGGGACACTCCGTTCATCAGTTCCATGAAAACAGCTGGTGCATTCGTGAGACCGAACGACATGACCGTATATTCGTAGAGACCATACCTGCTCCTGAAGGCTGTTAGAGGTATATTTGATGGTCTACCGTGTAACTGATGATAACTGGACATCAAATTGATCTTTGAGAACACCTGGGCTCCTCGAAGATGATCAAAAAGGACATCAACCCTAGGAAAGGGATACCGGTTCTTGACCGTCAACTGGTTCAGCTTCCGATAATCCACACAGAGCCTAAGGTTACCGTCTGCCTTCTTTTAAAATAGGACAAGCGAACCCCAAGGAAAAGTACTGGGTCGGATGAAACCCTTTGCCTACAAATTCTCCAACTACTTCTTGAGCTCCTACAACTCAGGTGTAGCCATACAATAGGGAGGAATGGACACTGGTGCCACTCCTGGTACGAGCTCAATCGATAAGTCTACCTCACACTTCGGAGGAAAACCAGAAAAGTTCTCTGGGAAGACATCTCTGAAACGATCCCCCACTGGAGGAAAGTCCAACTTTGAAGTCCCCTGATCATCCAGATAAAGACTAGAAATTTGGTTTGTCACCCTTCCTAGCCCATGATGCTCGAGTCCATCCCGACTTTCCCGGATCTCCCATTCGCCTCTATGAAGAAATAATTCACCCTCTGGTGAGATGAAAATGACCCTGCAACGATAACAGTCGATGAATTCCTAGAAGGGAACTAAACAGTCCATCCCAAGAATGACATCATAGAGTGTCATCTCTAGGATTTAGAGATCCAAAAAGAAACGATACCCTTTATCCTCGAGAGGGCACACTGTACACTGATGTACACTAGATGTCCTTATACCCAAAGGTGTGTCTAGTGTCAACGAGTTTGTAAGAGAAAAGATACAGAGCCCAAGGAACTCCACGATATCAACAGATATATATCCATATGTAGAACTAGTATCGAAAAGAGCTGAAGATAAATCTGAGGCTACTAAAATCGTACCTCGGACTATAGAAGGTTCTGGATCCTACTCCTGATGTATCTATTCCACAGCGAAAGACTGACCTGCAACACAGCCATGCGACCCTGCCTGACCGCTCTGAGATAATCCACCTTGCTGACGCAAAAAGACTGGTGGCTGACGTCCATAGACTCGGCCTATACCTCAGCCCGAACGGCAGGAAGAACATTAGTTCCCTAACAGGTGAGAAACCGGTGGTGCTGCTCCTGAACGAGGAGTCATAGAAGAACTCCAGTCACCAACTACTGGTGAAAAAACCTGGAAAAAATACTGAATTTGACTCATCTTGCTGCTGGATCGGCACTCCACTGGGTCTCCTTGGAACTGCGGCCTCATGTGCCCGGATAGGCTACACTGGTAACATATCACCTGGTTTCCTGACGATGCATCTCGCTTCCTCAGATCACCGCACGTAGACTTCCTACGACATTTCTTGCTGTCATCTGGATGAATAATAGCTCTGGAGGAAGAACCACCATGGCCCGTAGCTCTAGAGTCTCTCAGATTGCACTCTGAAATCAGTGCCTTGGTGACAATGGATGTGATGGATGTCAAATGGAAGAGATTCACCTGCGAGCGGATCTCCCACCTGAGACCATCCTCAAACTTCCTCGCTAAGAACATCCCATCCCCACCCTGGAGGGGTGTGAAACGCTGAACCTCAGTGAAACGAGTGGAGTAATCCATAACAGAATGGGTATCATGCTCTAAGCTCATGAACTCCCGGGCTCGGTCAGCCCTCAGGGTCTCTAGGCAGAAGTAGTAATAAAAGATGTGTTAAAACTCCTCCCAAACCATAACCTGCTGATGACCTGCCTGTGGGATCATGTACCACCAACTCTAGGAAGAGTCTCATAGAATATAGGTAGCGAGCTTGACCTGGCTCTCTGGAGGCATCTCCATAGGCTCAAAGATGGTCAACATGGCTTCCAGCCATGAATCTGCAGCCTGAGGTCCTCCTACCCCTGAGAAAGTGGGAGGATGTTGCTACTGGAAAACCCGCGTCAAGTCTGCCATAGTCGTGGCAGGAGGCGGTGCTCCCTGAAATGTCCGCATCATCCTCATAAAACCTTCCCTGAACTGCACATCAGTGCATGCAACTAGTATGACAGCCAGTGCCATGGCTGGCTCGACTGGAGGATCGGCAGGAAGTCCCTGATCAGCCATATCTGGATTTAGATCAATGCCCGACAACTGACGTACAAATGAAGGACCTCTCGGAGGCAAAGCTATGAATGATCAAAACATACCATAGATTACGAAAACAAGGGTAGAGAATGAAGGAGTACAATATGAAAACAGGAGAAGGAAACACACAAGATTTAAAAAACAAGACTACACGGGCGTGTATAAATTCTACACGGCGTGTACTTAACTCTATTTCCCTGCCTGTGTCTCCTTTCATGGATAACCCACATGGTCTTCTTAAATAGAGACTACATGGCGTGTTACCTAGTGGACATGGCGTGTAGGAGACAAGGTTTCAATGACCTGTGTTGTTGGTTACACGGCCGGCTATACGGCTGAGACTACACGGCATGTTCCGAACAAACACAGTGTGTACTTGAAGACTTTTCCTAACCCGTGTTATTGGAGACATGGCCATGTACACGGATGACCCTTACACTGCATGTTCTGATCAAACATGGAGTGTATGGAAGAAGATAAATCTGGCTCGTGTTGCTCGTGACTCGACCGGTACCTGGAAAAAGACTACATGGCGTGTTGCTATCCAACACAGCATGTTCTACTCAAGCTTCCCCAGCCTGTGTTGTTAGTTACACGACCGGGTACATGCTCACTACTGCAGGGCATGTACTTACCATACACGACATGTTCCTGGTGATTTTGAAAACCTGTGTTTCTGCTCACATAGTCAATGACACGGTTTAAAACCACACTGCGTGTATATATAAAGTAAATTCCGTGTATTCTGAGTTTTTCCAGGTAGTAGCTCTGAAACTGCACCGATGCCCAGAAAACAATGAAAAAAAGCATGATGGTTCCAAATTCCGACCCGTGAGGGCCCATACTCCCCCGTGAATCAAAGTTTGGAATCCTATATAGTCATACATAATGAAAAACAGGTCAATGATCCACCAATTTCTGATTCAAGAGGGCCCATAATACCTCAAGAACCAATATTTGGTGTTCATTCAAGAAAAGTACAATACAAACTGTCCTCTATCAAGAAGCAGAGATTCTATCAAAGCATCTATCACAAAATCATGAAAAATCTACAAAAATCTATCAAAATAACATGAAATCTCAAATTCACCCTAGATGGCATGGCAAGAATGAATGGAATGTGAAACAAGTGTCTATATGATGCATGAGATGGAATACCCTCATCTCATCGGGTTGCGATAGAAATAGAACCTCAATAGAAAAACAAAAACAAAAAATGACATCTGAATCAATCTAGGTGAAATCATATCAACTGTAAATCTCAAAGCTAGAAAACTCCAATAAACGAGGTAGTATGGCTTTTCCCTGTACCCGGGTTAGTTACTCCCGGGCATAGCTTAACACCAAGTACTGAATCCGTCATATCCCTGGCTAAAGGCCCCAAACAGTAAGTCAAGATAATAGAACATCCTTTGATACCACTTTGTAACGTCCCAGTTCTGGAAGCCACCCAGAGGCGCCCTATACCCGATTGGATACATGGACTCAATCGCATTTCTCCAAACGCTAGAGGCTGCCAACTACCAGTGAGTACCTTGGGTGTGTTAGTGCGGAAAATATGCCTTCATTGGCAGAGTACAAAGCGGAAATGAAAAAAAAATAACAACAATAGCAGAAGCAGTAGACATACATACCCCAGTAAATGATAAAAAGTGGAATACTAATAAATAAACAACTGGAGAAGGAATATATGTAAATGATGCATGATACATTTAAGTCTATGTAAACAGCCAAACTAGTCACAATGCTGAATACATTACTAAGCCAAAGTAAAAAAAGGAAAAACTGATTAGCGACTCCTCAGCATCGCAAGCCTCGACTTGGCCCCATGCTCTCCAGCTCCACATCAATCAAGAACCTGAAGAAGAAGGGAGATTTGCTTTATCTATACTTGCAACAATATAATCTGCTTGGGCCGAAAATAATGGCCAAAAAAGGTGTGAGATACAATCCCATTAGGCAATCACCCAAGGATCTATGCCTAACAGTCAATGAATAAAAGGCAAGTAAAAGTCAAGGAAGAAGTAAAATGAAAAGTACACAGCAGCTACAATCCACAGTTCTAGCATATAAAGTACACAAGTGAACAACCAACTACAAGTAGATAACAGGTAACCCTCTGGGTAGCTCTCAAAGCCTAACCACTATGGTTCAAACTACAAGTACTAGTAATCCTCTAGGAGGCACACTCAGTCTCACCCCTCTGGTTCAGCTAAGAGTATTCTTTCTGAGGAAGCACTCACCGTCAATTCTCTCTATAGTCTCGTATCGTACTAAAGGCACTCTGGGGAACCACTCAACGTCTCATTACCCCCGTGGCCCATGTCGAGGAACTACAGACTCTCTGAGGAAGCACTAATTGTCAATTCCCCTTGTGGTCTCACATCGTATTAAAAGACACTCTGGAGAAGCCCTTACGTCCATTCTCCATATGGTCTACTACACTAGGTTCTCACAGTCCTATGTGAAATAAACATGATCAGCGCGCACGTATCATCCCATGTAAACATCAATAACTACATAGCTATCAATCTATGGCACAATAGTATAACAGTATAACAACCCCACTATCCTACAACTAGGCATGGCAACTGGAAAAATTCCTAATAAGAAAAACATTCATGTCAAAGTACAAGAACACAGTATAAATTATCCAATTTTACAAATAAAGATCTCTACTCATGCAATCAAATAATGAAGACAAACAACATGGACAAAATAAGAAACCCACAATTCCCCATCCAATTGAATTGGGGGAATTTTCACAAAATATTCATAGACTTCCTACGGAAAGGCACAAACCACCTACCTCGATCCTAGGAGATCGATATAATAGAACCATGTCAACTGATTCTCCCTTGAACGTCGTACATCTGAGAAAACACCCAAAACGCTCAACCCATGATATCTTGAGAAGGAGGATAGATTGGAAAACAAGGCCTAAGAAGAAGGGAGAACTCGCCACTGTGATTCAAACGCAATCAACAGTGCTCTAAACGAAGAACGGACGGAGGAACGATGAATCGTCGAAGATCCACAGATTCTTGGTGCTCTCGGATGAACGAGAGATAGAAGAAGATGTTTATCGCGATCAGGCGCATCCCCGGTCCGTTTAATTAAATAAAAGAAATTACACTGCGTGTACTTTTAGATTACACATCATGTACAATATCTGTACGTACTCTACAGAAATTGGGCTCCACATCACCCTTACACACCGTGTGGGTGGCCCAGACATGGCCAGAACACAGCTTCAAGTGGGAAAAGAGTACACAGTGTGTACTCAGGAAGTACGCCGCGTGTACTTTAAAAATTTCCAGAAACATCATTTTTCTCAAAAACTCTAGAAAACTGAAGGACATGCCTAAAATGAAGATCCGGGTTCATACATCAAATTCAAAAACAAGTGGCTGAAAAAGGATATAATTTTTCCAAAGGTTAATTTTGATCCAAAACCACTAATACTATGAATATAGTTCAATTTTTTTACAAGGTTGGGGCCAAAGCCTCATTTTTATTAATAAATCAAAGTAAACATATATTTTAACTGCGTCGAGGGAGACCCATTACATAGCC
This sequence comes from Viscum album, assembly GCA_963277665.1. Lineage (NCBI taxonomy): Eukaryota > Viridiplantae > Streptophyta > Magnoliopsida > Santalales > Viscaceae > Viscum > Viscum album. Next base: position 690,752,940 of record OY728161.1, on the reverse strand, counting down.
CGAAGGTCCAATGGGCTTGTAGCCCATTACATAGCCCACATGCCCATATTTTTAGCCAAATTGCCATTCTGTGAATAGTAACTCGGCTGCTACAGTACCCCGCACAATACCATAGCCGCTATAGTGCCCTACTGCCGCTACAGTGCCCTGCCGCCGCTACAGTACCCAACGATCAACAGTGACGCCGCTGCTACAGTACTGCTACTGTACACTCAATTCAATGTTTATTGTAATTTCATAATATTATAGTATTATTTTTTAGCTTTTAATACATGATTTTCACTTAAAACTAGTAAATTAATGCAATTTTTTAAAAGTTGCTATTCACAAAAATCAGGATGGTCATATTATAACAACAATTTACTAATAACTATAACCATGTATGTCAGTTTTTGGAAATTCAATTCACATCCATGGGAAAAGTATGTTTAATGAAAATCGCACAAATGTGATGAGAAAGCATGAAAAAGAGACGTTCAAAAGTTCTATATTTTTTAATTTAATTATATTATAAAATTAGTACCATGAACTAAATTGGATTAATATATATATTATTTACTAACTGTGACTCTAAAATAAAATTAAAGTAAAAAAATTATTTAATTGGAAAAATGGGTTTTAACAATGTGGTATTTTAAACTATTCATCAAAAATTGCAAAATTTTAGAGAAATACATAATATTATCCCAATGGTAATTTTGATATTATGAATTCAAAAATAAATTTTATTTTGAAAAATAAAATTTATAAATTTAAAAATCTAGTTTATACTATTCATAATTTCTTTTTAAATGACTAATTTAGTATATCATGGTACACTAAAACTCGGTATTCTATACAACATAGGATACTTAATTTATTTAAAAATAAACATACCATTAAATCATTAGGTGTTACAAGAACCCTTACTGGAAAAATCATACACAACACATATATTCATAACCTATATACAGAAACTTAAAATGGGTTGTGATCAGATGATTATTATGAGAAAATAATGGATATGTGTAAGAATAAACACGATCATAGGGGTATGAGAATGTGAAAAAAACATTTGTAGATCATACCATACATATCAAAGATAATAAACATGTATCATGGAAAAAATAGTGATAGTTCATAAGTCATGAATCACATGGAAATAAAAAACATAATCCATGAAATCATAACATAGGAATTTAACATTGAATTAAAGTTAAAACATAAGCGTATAATATGATTTCCAAAGTAGGCAAGACATCATTACCAATACGATATTAGTTGTCTGTGTTCACTCCCTATACCATCTGGGTAGTCATGGTTCCATTCCATAGCCATCTTAGTATCATGAGTTCACTTCTCAAACTATCTTGGTATTCAAGGTTTTATACCAAGACCATCATAGTCAACTCATTAGGTATAAATATTTTCCCAATTTATTTAAGGGAGATATATTCCCAACCATATCATAGTGAAATCATACATACATGTGCCAAAAATTCATAAATTATCATATCATAGCTGATGAAATCAAATTGGGTATCATAATTTTTTAATCATATCATAACCTATGGAAACGATTCAGGTTTCATAATCATTTCATCAAAAGAATAACTCTTGAAATAGAATCAGATTTCATAAACATATAACATAAGAAAGAGAAAGAAATTTAATAAAAATATAACACGTGGAAAAGAAAAAAGTTTTAAGAAGAACATTACATTAAGAAAAAACCATACAGAGAAACAATATGAATGGAATCTATAGATAATTTCATAGAAAGGTGTGAGTTACATCAATAAAGGTCAACATATATGGAAAATAAATTGGAAATATCTTTCAAAAAAATTCTACTGAAAAGATCCTTTCTAAGTTATAAAATGATTTAAAAAACATAAATACTTTGGAAAACCATTTTCATGAACCATTTTCATGGGAATTACTCATATAAATAATGATTGAATCCATTTTGATAACCATTTCACTAGAAAACATATTTAACAAGATTGAACATATTTTGAAAACCATTATCTTTTAATAGTTATAAAATTGGTTGGTATAATTTTCATAACCATTTTACTTTAAAATAATTTGAAAAAACTAAATTTCTAGAATATTATGAAAACATTAAAAAATAACCTTTTAATCATGTAAATAAAGAATCAAGTGAATTTTAGTTATATGTTTGAAAATCCTAAAAACATTGGACATTCCTCTTCAACTATAAAAGGTTTAGAAATGTGCGGATTGGAAGGAAACAAAAATATTCCTTATTAAAAACCTTTAAAAAAACATGGGTAAAAATTACTTTTAAAAATCATTAAATAGTTAAATAAAATTATAGGAATCCTTTTAGAAGACATGGTTTTTAATTATCACAAATTTATGGCCAAAGAGAGACATAAAGTAAGACTCTATTAAATAAACATTATTAACTATATTACATACCATTGAGTGGATAAATGGTACGAAAACATGAATATATCATGAATAACCCAAGGATAACAAAATTTAAGAGTTTTTCTAATATATGAATCATAAGATTTAATTAATGAAAGAATAATCATAAATAATATCGAAAAGCGATGAGATTATTTCAATAAACTCTTATAACCTAGTAACTTTTAACCATAATCCTCATGTAAGAAAATAAAATAACATAATGATTATAATATCACGAAAGTGATGGTATTAATTATATAACATTTCAATGTCATTATATACAACTGATATAAAAAAATAGGTTCAAAACACAACATGTGTATAAAATAAGGAAAATTGAGACAAAAATTATATTACAAATTTGGTTAATTTTTAAACATAAAAAACAAGATAGAAAGATCATAAAATTTTCACATAACTTCCCATAAATATAATTAGAAGAGTAAAATAATACATTAATGGGATTTATATACACCAAAAAAAGTGAGTGGTCAATAATGCATAGATCTCACGAAAATAAAGAGTGAGATGAAATTACATTACCCCATGTGCTAACTCTCATATTAGTCATTAAAAACCCATGTTTAATAAATATAAAATTATTATAAATCTATCCTAGAATCATATTATTACTAAAAATACCATATATGTATTTATTTTGTCTTTATATTACCTATTTGTTAACAATTCTATGTTAATGTTTCACTTCGGTTAATATCCGCTTTGTTCTTCGCATGTGTCTAAATTTGTTATACCATTGGTACTAATACTAATATCATTATTTTCATATTTTAAACCATGATTTCATTATAATTTATATTTAGAATATTTTTATTATAATAATTCATAGATTATAGAAGAATGAAACTGAATAAATAGTTCATAGAGATGGTATTTTGTATGTACGAATGAACACTATTCCTGTTTATTTTCCATGTTAAACAAAAGAATGAAATATTAAAATAAATATATATATATATAATTATTAATGTATATTTTTTCTATAATATATGTCATATATATTCTTAAAACCATCCTTAATACATCCCATGTAGTGTATGAATGAATCAGATTGCTTTGAGGGGGTGGTAGTCCACACTTCCTCAAACAAAATTTCTATATTAACTAAAAATAAAAACTATCAAGATATGTGTTGTAAAATAGTTAAATAATATTAATGAAATAAAAAACAAAATATATAAAATACATAAATTGAGATTTCATCATAATTTTCTCCATGATAATAGGTAAAGTAAAATTGAAAAATAATTGTTTTGTGAGGCGGCAGCTCACCGTACACTTAAACAATATGTTCGTTACCAATTATATGTATGTGTGTGTATGTTTAGGATGAATACATAACATAAAAAATCCTTGTATATATAGGATAATGGTTTGGTTATACAATAATGGAATACAAATATTTTAGTTAGTGGAAAAATAAAATAAATGAAACGATTTTGATTGAGGGTTACGTTTAAAATTGGGTAACTCCTTTTGGTTTGCACCAAATAGACTTCATGGAATGATTTATTCCAAATGTAGGCATAAAAGATGATGTGATGAATTTTAGGGAGCTTTTTTGGTAGAGTTTTGTTGAGCCAATTTGGCTTGAGATGTGTGAGGATGTGGGAGGAGAGGAGGCCTTTTATTATGGAGGACGAGTTGTACTCTTGTAATATTTTAAAAGAGAGGATCCCCAACCACATTTCATTGTTTTAAAGTAGATAAATAATGATCCAATTCCATGAAAAATGAGAATAGGGCCTAAATATGCCCATTAAATTAAATTTTGAAAAGTTTAGAGGCCTTTTTGGGTCGTAAGGATATGATTTAGTCACTTATTATGATTAATTTAACCTTAATTGATGAAATTATTTTTAATTACTTCACTAATATTATTAATAAAAATATAATCTGAACTTATTAAAAATTAGAAATTATGATGACTCTAAATATGGAATCCATTTTTCTAAATTATAATCATATAATTAGGAAAAATTAATTTAAATTTAATCCTACAGTCTGGTCGATAATGCTTGAAATTTATAGTAAAAATGACAGACGATTTTCTAGAATTTTTTTATTTCAATTTTAAATTATATATATTGAACTAAATTTGATAAATTTTTAAAAATATTATATATTTATAATTTTCAAAGTATTTAAAATATAATTTATCATTATAAATAAATTATATGAAAAAGTATTTTTGAACTAAAACATAGTATGTTTCACTATACATAAAAAAACAAAACTTCGCCAAGAAATACCAAAAATACACCCTACCTAAGTTTTATTATTCTCATTCAAATATGAATTTTATTCTGACATATATGATTCATAAAAGTGGAAAATATTGATTTAATATAGTTTCATCATTAAAAGGTTGTAAAATTTATTTATTTCATGTACTTCATGATTAACATGACATTACTTATATTTTAAGGAAATCTTTATTCTCTAATATATTTTTAAAACAACTATTTGCAGTGTTGTGTGAAATGAAAAAAATTAAAAAAAATATTAATTAATTTGACAAAATATTTCACAAAATATTTTTGTGTTAAAAAATTTTATTTAATTTAATAATCCATGTATTACCCTTTCACAACTTTCTATTAAATTTACAGGATGTCAAATTCTTTCAGAATGATGACCTATCACGCCAGGAGACCAGTTAGCAGGGGGCGACGAAGGATACACTTGAGTGGATCAATAAGCGAGACTATATGGACATTGTGGTGATATAGTAATTAATAATCATTTTTATTGTGATGATATTTTCAAAGAATTTTTAGTCGAAATTTGAGTATCAACCCTCAATACTGAGAATTGTTCGGCTAAGGAAATATATATTATTCTCATTCCCCACATCTTTTTTTTGGGAGGAGGATGCATAGTGATAATTCCATGGACTCTATATACTAGATTAGTGGACTCTCTTCCACCATAGGTATCAAAAAATGTGGGTGTAGTATATACTAATTGATAATTTCAAAGGCTTAATGGTAGTCCACCTACCACTGGTTGGTATTTCTCTTCTTCATTATCTCGGTGAATGGGAGAGCATGCCGACCAAGATGGTTGAAAAAAATTGAATGTAGGAAATGTTTCCTTGAAATCCCTTTAGTTCTTTGATATTCATTAGTGGTGAAATTGACAAAATATAACTATTTTTATTGAGGATGACCATAATGCAATGGTGTCATACCACAAAGTTAATACACATCCATGGTGTTACCCATGAATCACATTTCAGTGGATTCATCTTTAGAATATGCTATTGTAGATTTTCCAATATAGTTTAATGTTCTATGAAGTTATCACATAACTCTTAGAATTTGACCACCAGTTCATTGAGAAAACATTTAGATATTCTTCCATAGAAGGAAATAAATATATGATTCATCCTTCGTTGATATATATTTTTAGCCTTCATTAATCCAAAGGGAATGAAATGATATTATAGTATGTCTTTATGTTCTCTGGATGTAGTGGTTTCCTCATCTTTAGTGGTCATATTTATTTTAGGTTACCCTAAATACCCATCCATGAAGGAAGGTCATGGAAGATAGTAGTTACATCAATAAATAGATCTATGATCGGCACAGGAAAATCATTATTTTGGAAGTTCTTATTATGGTATCTAAAATCAATGCAAGCTCTAATATTATGGTGATTTTTCTTGATAGGGATGATGTTTTCTAGATATATTATGTATTTCACTTCTCGAAAATTTTTGTATTTGATTCAATTTTCAACTTATATCTCTATATTGGTGGTCTAATAAAGGTGCATCTTCCTGGATTCCATATTGAATACTTGACCCTTGTTCGGTTATTTGAGATGTTGCATAGGCACATATGGATTCAGTCAGGGAATTTCAGTATTGTTCCAAGTGAACACATATCAAAACTGCTTCAGAAATTCAATATGAATCTCTTTTACATCGAGTGGCATTGTGGAAATAATCAATTTTGATCGCAAGTCTTCTTCTGTTCCCATATTCACATGCCTAAGATCATCAATGGTGGTAGGTACAACTTCCTCAATTATAGGAGGGGAGTTCCTAAGGTAATCCTTTTATTCTTCTACCTCTATATATGTGGAGGCATTCTCAAACAGAGGATAATATATGGCGGTATCTTTACCACTATCTAGGTGAGAGAAGTCATGAGAAGAGACAATACCAGCCCCTACAGCCTGTGAGTTCGTATAGATATGTCAAAGAGGATTTTATTTTAAACTATCACTTGGGACATTTGGGACATAGGCCTCAAGGACCAGGTATATCTCCTTAACAAGATTTATGGGGAGGATGTAGTCACTATTGAGCATACACTAGGTATTTACAGGGGTGGACCCCAAACCATTTGAGGCTACCACTTGTATATTATCATCCACCATTGGTTTTCTACAATATATTTTATAGAATCCTACTTCAGCATTTGTGGACACAAAAGTCTCAATGGGGGACCTATCACCATGCAACGTGTCATCATTTCCATTAATGGGGGATTTCATAATTTGAGATAATATTGAAGACACCACCTTTTGGATATTGATCTAGGAACATTCGAACAAGAAATTATATATAGTTCCTTGCCAGATAATGGTAAAATCAACATTAGATGTGAGATACCCAAACATATCCTTGACTTTGATATTCATATGAGGTCATTAATCACTCTTACCATACCCTTGAATAACTTGCTTGTTGGGAGATTAATGCCATCTATTAGATCCCAATCATTAGAAGGTTTTTACTATGATGAGGTTGATCCCAAAGATATTGTTAACTATAAACCTTTAAATACCCACATTTTTTAGTCGTCCTGTAACATATAGAGGTTTGATGTGTCCATGGAAGAATTATTTTTGGGCACACTATTTCAATTAGATAACTGCATGGAATTTAACTGACATGGTCTCTATTCGATAAAACACGCCCGCATATAATTCTATCTTCAATTAATATGGGAATTATAGGGTTTTAATGGGTTCCACTATAAGTTATTTTGAAATATGTAGCACATCAATAATTGAGATCTTGGTTGGGACAACTTCTAGCGACTTTAGAATGTCATAATTTTGTTCTCCCGGTTGGCGCTTCCCATTATATGGTTTCTCTTGGACATGTGGAAAAGGAATTGAGGAATTTGAGGTGGATGAGCCCGACTCATGGGAATAGGTCATGTTTTCATCTTTTCAAGTTTGACTAGTCATTACAATCTTCCCCATTTCATGGGATAATTGGATAATTGTACCACCGTTAGGGGGTCATGAAAGATGATTGAGTCAAGATGATCGCTGGATGGTTTTGAAAAAACTACATTTTTTATGGTCACTATAGGGAGAATTCAAATAGGTTAAAAAATATGTTCCATGTAGGGATGTGACAAAAATATTATGTCTTACCACACCTGTGCTATCCCTTGTTTCCTCGGTTCCTACGCATGTGACCTTATATTCCCTATTTTATTGCAGGGAACTCATACTCAAAGGAATACTCACCAATACATAAGGGGTATTACAAGTGTATCAAATTTATAGAACCAAATAAGAGCTCGTAATCTAATGAGGGATCCATTTGTTGGGGGTGGTTCCCATGCTTCAGATGTTTAGGGAAAAAATCAACATGAGTTGGAGCTTACATTGGAGAATAATATGAATCCTACGCTTCTCTTTCATCATACTTCCTGTGGTTACATCCCCCTTCGAGAGGCATATATGATGTTACATCCCTAGGTGGTAGAGAAGTTGTATGCTTACAAAAATGTGCTATTAATGTGGCATGAGATCAATCAATAGTCTTTTGAGTAATATGGTCGTTGAAAATCCATCCACATCTAGGAAAAACATTAATCAAATCACCATCTTATTCTGAATGAAAAACGATTATTCATTCCACATACTCTGAGGATTAATCAATCAAAATCTGTCTGGAATCGACCCTTCCATGAAATATGTCTTTAAAGATGATGCATGACTATATATTATGATGTAGACTAATATATAAAGTCCAGTAGTCAAGACAGTCAGTGAAGAGAACCAAATTATGTTTTTTGGGCTACTATAGCTTGATCATGTTATTATCCATGACTGAAAAGAGATAACTATGGACTTGTTCATTTCATAAGGAGTATACATTTTAAATAGTTTCTCAAATATCATGCGACCTTGATTTCTCTGTTCATATAGACTAGGGTTTTTTTGGTTTTTCTCACTCAACATGATGATCTAGATAGTTTAAGAATTTCATAGGTACTTTTATGGGAACTTCTTCTAGATTGAGAGTGATAGCTGAAACATATACTTTTCTTATACTTTTTTCCTTATACTGAGGGCATGCGTCGATATTTAGATCTGGTATACAAAATGGAACCTTCTTATCCTTGTGCCATTGTTCTGAACACATAGAACCAACATGGATTCTTTATTGGGAATAGAGATGTTTGTACCTCATCCAAAATATTTTCATCATAAAGTTCCCATAATTTCTCATGTGATAGAGGAATGATGTGTGAATTGGTTCAAACAATCCATATATCTATGAATTCTGACATGCTCTCATTTTCGTGTTATTTTTTGTTTTTGAGGTCTCTGACTGTTTTTTTCCATACCATTGAGCTGAACTAATATATTAATTTGAAATTAAGGTCTTCCCATCCTATAATGGATCATGCTAAATGTCTTCAATACCAATCAATGGTTAGTCATATTAGAGTCTATATAAAACATCCAATTTTATTACCTCCTATTGATATCGAGGCCCTACCATCAAACCCCATCATGATATGATGTGTGTGAGATTTTGTTCCGGTTCACTTATTCCATCAAAGGTAGAGAGGGTATGATTTCAAAAATTTAGTGGTGGTAATGTCTCATCCACTCTCTCAGGATATGGATTCCTCTCAAACTGTATAGGTGTGGGTCTCCCTTCCATGACATCTATTATAGCAGCCAAGGACTCGATAACATTAAGAATCTCTCAGGGTACTACTATATGATCCACCTCCAATATTGATGGAGTGAGTGGGAGTCGATAATGAGGCCCCACCTTCATCACCCAATCATTTCTTGTTTTTCCTACTATTGAATGATCACCCAAGTGAGGGAGATTTTTTCATCACAATTGATGGAAGGCGAATCATTTTATGCTTCCTCATTGATATATACCAATTGAGTAAATCCAAAGGAAGTCCCGTGCTTAGATACCACATTTCCTAAAGGATCATATCGTTCTAGATGTATGGGATGAGGAATGTTTTCCTCAACCTAAAGACAATATCCAAATAGAATATTTCCCATATGTAGATCCTTGTTCTGTTGTCTATTTCATTATATCTCATTCTCATAATGTGATAACTATTTCTCAATGGAATTAAATTCTATTCATTAGGGAATTAATTGGGATTTATCCTACCATTTCCATTATTCTCCATAGAGGTGGAAACATGATACTTGGAGGTTCCCAGTTTTAGAGTCGTCTCTAGTTTCGGGTGTGTTTATAACTAGTTGGTGCATCCAGATCACCATCCTCTCATGGTATCTTTTCTTTATTATGGACCACTATATTTGATTTTTGATCCAAAATATAAATCATGATTAATGTTATGACATTTATATAGGGGTATTTGGAATTAGTGGTTGTTTAATTACATTCAGTGCAATCAGATGATCATTAACTACCTACATCAAGGTTGTTTCTTGAACCCCTAGCCATATTGGTCCATTTTTTATTCTACTCCTGGCGAGTTATAATTTACATCATTGTATGTTCCACCAATCTTGGACTATGATTAATGAAGTTGAGGGATATTCTGGTCAATATTTTCAAATAATTCCTAAATATCAGAGGTTTTTCTTGCTATGGGAGGAACAAATGGGTTTCCAACCATAAATATTAACCTCTCAAACTATTGAAGATTGAATTGCTTTTTGGTGATGAGGATGATGAAATTCCCCCTAGACTTATAGTTGGTTGGTTATTTAGGGCCACAATTGACATTTATCGATACTAGTATAGAGGATATAGTGATTTCAGTTAGTGATTTGAGTACTCCAATGAAGGACATTGAGATATAAATTCTCCCATCCCACTAAGATGGTTTTGATATGGAATCAATGTTGATTTACCCAGGATGCTCTCTGGGGATGATAAACGTTGTGATGGTGATTGAGATATGAATTCCTTTATCCAAGTGGGATGGGGTTTGTTTGTAGTGGATGATGATATGTTAAAAAACCTATTGGGATTGGACGATTTGAGTAGTGGAGGTGGTTGTAGATATTCCATTAACCTGACAGGACTGTGTTCACACCCAGATGACAAATATGAATGTTTCTAATGTGGAATATTTGATGTTGTGTAGCTTTTCACATGTAGGGGTTGGGATTAGTGAAATCCCAAGATTGGAATCATTCTTTATGTAAATTTTTCATGTTAGTTTAAACTTCAACTTATGTGTCAAACATGCACTCATTTTTCTTTTAGGCATATATTTCAATGATCTTCCAAGAATCCTCTCCCCCTGTTTGTGAGTTTTGAACATCGTTGAAGGAACTGAATTCTATTATAGTGTATAACTAGCTCTAATGTTTCTCGTTACTCATATTTTCCATAGGATAATGAATTATAAGATTCCATATATGAAGTGTTATGTTGTTATGTGGAAATAGTGAAGTAAAATTATCCATATTTCTCCCATCCTTGGATACACACATCTGGAGATGCTTTGGAAATTAGTCATTGGATAGTTATCATAGTGTATATACCAACATGATGCCTGTGTTTTTCCTGATTCTACCTTCCTGGGTTATGGGCTAGAAAAAATGCATTCGTATCCAGTTGAAAATGACTTTATTGATGAGATAAATGTGATACTCATATCATAGATAAAGGATATGTCTATCCTTATATCATTGACGAGTATCACAAAAATTTTGGTGTTGATAAGACATAAATTTTTTTTGTAGATAACGTGGGACCTCATAGTATGAAGTGGAGAGGGGCCAGAACATATATTGGATTTTGTTTTTGACTAACCCTCTCAATTTTTCAATGTCATCATACTCTTCATCAAACATACACACCTCCATCTGATCAGAATATAAGAGATACTACTTGGGGGTTCATATTGATTTGAGTGGAGTGCTGCAGGATGTTGGTGTCGGGATATATATGGTTGAACACATTGTTTCAATCAACTCTCTTCAAAAAAGTGTCAGAATTTTTGAAACCTATCAATATAAATGTTTTTGGTTAAGGTAATAATTTCCTTATATGTTGGATATTTCACCATCATAAGGTTAACCATGGTGGACGTAGGGAGTAGATTTCCAACAATCCATATCCACAATACCATGAGGATGAATATCATAGTAATGATTTTATTACACAAAGGATGAAGATTTGAAGGACCCTTGATGTTTTTAGAATGTGTAAAGAACATATTCCAATACACTATAATTGATAATATTTAGGATACGAGTCTTGTTCTACTTCATATCAATAATATACCGAACTGCCAAATGGAACTGTGTTGGGTCATGGGCCTGCTGTATGAGAGTTTCTAGAACATGTTAATAACCGTTTGGTGTTGTGGGAGTATGAGACTTATCATATTAAGCTTATGGAATATTTCAATGATATTCCTCATTATTGTTAAGAATATGATCTTATCATGAGGCTTGTTCTATTCACACATGGTAGGAACAATTCAGAATGGGAGTATGAAGCCCATCCCCAGCCTTTAGAATATGTAGCTTGTATTTTACTGAAGGGATGCAATCATTCCCAGAAGAATATTAGGCTCTTACATGGAGATCCCTAGTAGGAATAATAATGTGATCCTGGACCGAATATGCATTCTCAACTGGAATTTTCTAATGGACCTCCAGAATGGGTGGTGGGATATAAGCCTCCATAGACATTGTTTTGAATGGATGTTGGTGAAATCGTTCATTGGTGGAAGTAGTAATTACTTTTTTGTATCCATCATCCACTAGATTATTCCAGACATATTCATTGATAGGAATATGATCCAGGCTTTATTCTTGTTCCATTTTCACTTGGTTATCCACAACCAAAATATGTATATGAGCATGATTCTAGTATATTGGTGTATGCCAATGGTCATCTTCAATAGGAATATGAGCATGTCCTGAGGCATGTTCCCCTCTCACATGGTGATCCATAGCTACAAAAACGATATGAAACCAATACAAAGATTTTGAAATAGGCCGATAGCTATTTTTGACCGACATGCACCCCTATCCCAAGGCATGTAACACTCTCACCTGGGGCCCCCGGATAGATCAACAATATGATCATGGTCTGACATCTCATCTATTACTAGAATATATAAATATTTCTCTTGGATGGGATCAATAATATGTAATATATTTAGAGAAATAAATTATTTATATTGATTAGAGTTTTGGACTTTTTGGCTATAGGGATACAAATATACGCCTATCCCCGTATCTGTAACAGTGCTGAAATATGTCGGTGGAGTTTTTTTGCTATTTCTAAGAGGTAATTAAATTTTATAAATTAGTGTGTATGGATATAAGACATCACATTTACTATCTCTAGTATATAATGGAATATATATTTAATTTATGCGATGATATGGGCGTACTTATTTCCTTCTTATGCAACCAGAATATATTGATGAGCTTCAAGAAAGAGGGTAGAGATATGCACCTCCTCCATGCCTACCGCAAGTCTTTTCCCACAGTCTTTTTTTGAGTGAGAAGGGTTATGGCCCTTCCTGCTAAATACTCCCATAACATATTGATATAAATTATTAGTGGGAGTTGTGATATGATCCCATTTACTCTTATCCTAATACATCCTTTCCCAATGTGTCTTCCTTGTTTCTCGTGTATGGGTATTAGAGAGGGTAGTGTATTTGGTGGTACCCTCATCAGGTGACTGATGGGTTCAAATATGATAGTGATAAAAATTATGGTTCAATGGATCCCTAATTGGTGGATCCTAAACTGAATGGAAGCTATATTTGACTCCCAATCCCACCTCCATCAAATGCCAAAGGTGGTGATTTTCAGGCTTTCGAGATTAAATCCCGAAGCAGTTGGCTATTGGAATAAGGATCACTGTTTAGAAACATATTTCCTTAGATAATGAAGACATGTTAGTTTCAATACTTGGAGACCCTAGAAAGAAACATCAAGGGTTGGGATTTTACCACATTGAAGGTATTCTGAGACTGTTATATTCGGCACCTAACATTGAAGCTCTAGGAAAGGTGAGATCATTTTGCAGCCTGCTGGGTTTGTAGGCCAAGATGATTTTGCGGAATGTGTGTTGGATGAATACATTAACTTGGATCAAGATTATTTTTACAAGAGAAGAAAATAAAGTCATGTAGAAAATTAGGAAAAATTTCACAGATTATTCAAATATCATAGGCATGATGTGTGATCAATAAGATACACATGGTTAACACAATTTTCATTTTATTCTTGATCTAATCATTCTTCTCATATGGAATTTTCAAAGAGAGGATATGATTAAATCATCGGAACCCTAGTTACAGAGGATTATCTATAATATTTATGAAATGGATATCATATATTTTTCTTGATATTCCAATATGGTGGCCTGAAACATTGTAAACATATAATCCTTCAATTTGAGGGTTTTATATTGGGCTCATTGTTTTTGTTTGCGCATGTTACAAACAAGATTGTAGAATTTTTTTCAGATGTTAATGGTGATTTTTAAGAGATTTTTTTTGTCAAATGAAAGAAATAACCTAAAATATTTACTTAATGGTCATCAGAGTGGCCATTGTATTCATGATTTTAGACTCACAGTGATAAATAAATTGCTTCCTGTTGGGAAGATGTTTTATAGAAGAAAAGGATCATCAAACTCACCTTGGGTCTAGAATTTTGTTTTGATGTTTACAATGTAGAGATTCATATTACACATGAGTCCAATATAAATATGCTGATTATTTACTTCTATTTGAGTTATTATAAATCATAAGTATAATGTAAAACTTGTTAGGAAATATTGATAAAGGAAAGGAGGAGAACAAGTGATTCTATTTATATTGAGGTTCAGATTGGAAAGAAAGATGTTGATAGAGATATTTTATGTTACAATATGTTCTATTATAAATTAGATGATACTGAATCTTATTTTAAAGAAATTCAAAATCACAAGGATTTCATAATAAAATATGATGTTTGTAAAATAATAAATTTGATGAAGATGATGATTTTTGTTCTCAGTGCATCATCATGAGATCATCATATGAAAAAATAGTTTTTGGTTGAGAAGGTTGAATAGAACGTGGAGTTTGAAATATTACTGTTTTAAATCAAACCAATAAACCATTATAAATAAATAATTTGATAAACATGTTGTGTGTATTGTAATCTGAGAAGGAAATATGTAGCTAAATTTTATGTTGCAGGAACCAGTCCATCATATGTGAAGTACCACCCACTATCAGAGTCATACTAATACCAATCATCTACCTAAAATTTAAAGAATAATTTTGGTGTGAGGATTTTTTTGATACCAAGAAAAAAAATTCAGAACTTTGTCACCGTAGAAATGAAGAATAAAGAAAAAGTTCTATCAATTACATAATTAACCATTTATCATTAAGTTGTGTTAATGATTTTTTTAAATAATGATTTTTTTTCCGTTATCAAGTAAGTCATCACAAAAGAAATGCTCTAATATATTTACTAGAGGGTAAAGAGAAAGAAGAACATTGATTTTTTTCATGATTTTTTGGTATTTGGGTCAAGATCCATCAGACTGGAACTGAAACTGAACTACCAGATTGATTAATAAAACAATCCATATGACCCATGATGATACAAATAAACATCGTTAGACTCATGATCATCAGTCATGGAAATGAGGAAAGTATGAAATTTTTGACGCTTTTAAGATTTTTGTCAACGAGGTTGTAGAAGGGGCTTATAAAGATTGAATAATGGTTTTCATATGATACATTTGGTGTAGATAAACATAATGAAGAATTTTATGTCTCTATTTTAATATAGAAATCAGAATGATAAGCTGGTTTTGAGGATCTTAATGATAATATAGTCATTTTCTTGTTTGTGTTGGCACCTACTTATGAGGAAAGTGTTTAGAAATTCCTTATTTTAATGTTCCAAAACCTTTATTGTATTAGTAATAATGACTTAAAATTTTAATGATATCATTTTATATGGTAATATAGTTTTTATGATAATTCAGCGAAGGGTTATAGTGAGTCAACATCAGATAGGATCTATCGTGAAGGTTTGTTTCCACTAGGATAGAGTCACCACTAAAGATGAGCTTCCACCATTGGAGTCACCACAGGCCTTATCGCTGAAAGCCGAGATACCTCTAGGATTGATACCATTAGAGGAGATACCTCCAAGGAGCTACCCTTATACTTTGAGTCACCTTTGGAATCCAACTCACCACCTGTTTTAGATAGTTCTTGATACTTAGTCACCACTAACATCATGCTACAGTTGATATCTGATGACTTGTATTGAATAACTAAACAAATATTTATATTCAATGATAATTTGACCATGTATTAAGGGCATAGTCAAATAAAGTCCAAAGGATTTAGATATATAATAACAAATACATCTAATTATAGGGATCATCACTCTATATGTACAACATTAATTTTAGTAATTTTGATTACCTTACGAAAATTCATTGGAAATTGTTCAATTAGATATGTGAATCTGTAGAATCTCACTAATTCATCTGATGTGAATATCAATAACACATAATAACAATTTATGTTATAGATATTGATTTAGAAATCAACATAGGTCAACTTGAACATTCTCGAAAACTCATACGAAGAACTATTACACTATTATTTTCATGAATGATGATCGAACTTTTCACCAAAGCTGATATGATAATTTTGAACACTATGAGTATACAAATCTATGAATCAATATTATTTTTATATTCTATTTATTTCAATTTCTATATTTTCAACTAGTGTGTTGATCACATTTTTTGATGCACAAACTATCTCCTATAACTAAACTAGGGAATACTTGTTATTATCTTTTTCATTTTTACATATATTTTCCCATTGTGTTTGTTGAAGAGGTACTTGTATGCAAAAAGAAATTTTATAAACCAAGTATAAATATAGAGTAGGATATTTAGTATGGATATATTTTATATATTATTTGTATATTTGATCAAGGATGTTGATTTGTTTGATTATTATTATAACCTTCTTTTCTTTATCTGATTTCCATGTGGAGGGGATTAAGTCACATATTTTGAACAAAAATCTAGTTTATTCTACTATGTTATTATGATTTATTTGATCACCATAACCTTGATTATTTCTAATATTAAAAAAAATTATTTTGATACTTAAGCATAATTAGTGTTTATATATGTTTTTGTCTAAGTAGATTGATTTCAAATGTTAAGATGATATCAACATTATATTAACTGGTACATAATAAAACATTGTGAAATATTTAAAAAATAAAGATCTTATATTGATCTTTTATTTAGATTAACTATCCCATAATTTCATTAAATATATTTTAATTCAACTATTATTTTATCAAAAAATTGTATTGGGAACTCAATTCCCCCAATTGAGTTACTTACACTGACCAACATTTTGAATCAAAGGATTTCTTAAATTATCTTTTCCACTGTGAATTCAGTTGTATTCTAATGTTCTCAAGTTTTTGTAAATTATAAATTTTAGATCTTTATAGATAATAGAAAATAAGGCCATACTAATAAGATTAATTCTTATTTTAATGGTAAAAGTTAAGATAAATGGAAAATAAAAATGAAAATGCATTTAGAAATTATGGTTCCTGTTATTTTTCTATAATATTAGATCCTTTTTAGAAAACATTATTTCTATAGTTCCATGGCGTGAAGATAAAAAAATTATTACAATAATAACTATAAAGCTATGAATTCATTATTTTGTGACTTGGTTGATGATGAATTTATTATGATATCCACTTGAAAATTTGATTTTGAAATATGAGATATGTTACTTCATTCTAATGAAGGGATACAAAATTTAAAGGAAATGAGACAAAATTCATATTCAATAAAGTATGATACTTTTATAATGATGTATGATTCACCTAAATTTGATATGTTTCTGATGTTCAATGAAATAGTGAATAAAATTAATTCACTTGAGAAATAAGTGTCAGACAAAGATCAAGGGATGAGACTGCCAAAATATCTACCAGAATGATGGAGAGGATCATTTGTGTCAATTAGATAATCATGTGTTGTATGTCAGATAGATATCATGGAATTTATAGGAAAAATGATTTTGTATGAAGATGATCTTAAATTCAGAAATATATTGATGGAGATGAACTGAAAATAAAATAAGTATCCTTTAAGACTAATGCATAAAGACCAAAATAAAATGTATGAGTTGAAAATTCCAATAAAGAAGAACCTCCAAATTATAGTGATTATGAGATGGATCACTTGACTAGAATATTGAAGAAATTATATAGAAAAAAGGTGTTCATTAAGAAATTAAATTTTATAATAGATTATAATAAGGAATGTGAAAAAATGATTATAAAAAGGATGATACTCAAAATTAAATCATCTTATATAAATTTAAGAGTAAAGGAAATATAAAATATGAATATTAAAAAATTAAATATAAGAATAAATATGATTATAATGATAAAGGATTCAAGAAATCCATGAATGTAACGTGGAGTGTTACACCCTGAGTTTTTGTTGACCATTTTTTAAATTAAATTAAACTTCCATTTTTTCCTTATAGTGAACTAAGTAAAACATTCATTTGACAAGGAATTGTATAATCATTTATTAGAAAGAATATCAACCTGGCATATGTTATACCCAACATCCACTTGGCATCAGTTACATGCCACACATGTGTACCTATAAAACAATATATTATTATTATAATTATTTAATTGATATAATTATAAAAGAGATGTTAAACATAGTTATATGAATATTAATAACTAAGTATTTTATAAAATGTTTTTACATAAATAAAATAAATTGATAATGAATGATATAATATTTTCTAAAGTCCTTATATGATTAAAAATATTATCTTCTCAAATGAACTATTTTAATGTCCTTATGTGAAAAATTATAAAACTAATTTTATAAAAATTTATAAATTTATTTTGATAAAATAACCATAATTATTAAATTTGAAATTTTTAAATAATCTTAGGGGTAATATTTTGTATTTTTCTGAGAAATATTATTTTTTGGTTGAAGAATGAAAAATAAAAAATTTAATTAAAAAATGATTATCATCTAATTTATTTTTTAGAATAAAATATATTTTAAAATGATTTTAGTGACTAATTAGATCATATTTTCAATTAATCCATTAAAGGTCAATTGACTCAATTTCACTATAAAATTAAGTATTAAAACCTATCAATCATTTGGACATTTCTACGTTAAAAATATGCAGTGTCATCTAGTCGAAGAGATCATTTTTTTATTTATTTTTTCCAATTATGTGATTAAAATTTGAAAAATTAGATTATATGTTTCAAATCCATAAAATATATAATTTCTAATTATGTCAAATTAGTTTCTTGCAAAAAAATATTAGAGAAAGTGATTAAAATTAATTATAACTATAAAGATAATAATTAGGTAAAAAATATACTAAAACATGAATTTATGACCCCAAAAGCATAGAATCTTTCCCAAAAACCATTTTATGTGCATTATTCTATTATTCACCTTCCATTATTGAGTTTGGCTTGTTTCTTATGAATTATCTAGGTAAAAAAGTGGGTACACATAACTTGTATTAAAAAAATCTAACTGCATCCTTTCCCTTTCCTATAAAAGACCACCACAGTTCTCTCTTCATCACACCTATAAAAAACTTATGTTCAAAGAATATCTACCCAATATATTTACAAAAATCCTGAACTTACTCCTAAAATCCAACCATTGGATTGAAATGAATCCAAGTAATCCTTTTGGTAAAAACTAAAATGAGTTACTTGATTAATTGGTAACAACTTATCTCAGGCTGTGTTATTTTATTTTCTCACCCAACCCCAAAATCACTTTATTCCATTATTTTAAAACAAAAAAAATATATATTTAATATAATAATATTTTTTAATGATAAGATTTATACCTAAGCTTATATAAATTACAATGTAATGGGTATTGAACATAATGTTTATGTGTACGTTGAACTACCACCTCACAATATGACGATTGTTCACTTTTTTCTTATAACCTTTCATGGTGGACATTATGAAGTAAAATTTATTTACATATGTGAAATATTAAATTTATTATTTATTTAATCTTATAAAATCCTTTAATAACACATATATTTATATATTCACTTTGGTTTAAATAATAATATTTCGTTTGAGGATTTGTGAACTACCACCCACTCAAAGTGATGTGATTCTTTCACATAATACATAGAATGTATTAAATATAAGTTTAGTGATCATAAATGATATATATTATATTATAAAAATACATTTAAAAATATATAAATACATATAAAGGCAAATATTTCATTTACCATTTTACTTTCCATACGACAATAAAAATGGAATCAACGTTAATGTGTATATATGACTTACTGTCTCTATGAACAGTGTATTCCATTTCACAGTTATATTTTATTTATATTATTATAACAAATATATAATTAATATAAATTTTATTTATGTCATGATTTAAATTCATTAAATCAATATATAAGTATATGTTCCATATATATAACAAACTAAGTCAAATAAAATGAATAAATAAATTATTACCCAAAGTGAATCCTTAACATAGGATTGTAACAACGAATGTTGTAAAATTTCATGATCACACCATATAAGGTATTATATATATTAATAAGGTTATTAGATAGATATAAAATAATCTAATATTTATTATATAGGATGTTTTAATGAGTATGATAAGAGTCAAGACACAAGGTTAGAGGATCTGAACTCACTTTTTATTTCTGTGAGATGCATGATTTCTTCACCACCCATTTCTTTTATGTGGTGTGTATAATTACCATGTATGTATTAAATGATTCCTATATTTAAATTTATGGGTATTTATATATCCATCATATGCTATTTTGAGGTTATTTTTTATTAGATTGATAGGATAGTTTCATCTCAATTTTTCTTCTTTGGGACACATGTTTTATTATACACCAATACTATTTTTTCAAGGAGTATATACATCCATTTGAAATGTATTTTCTTGAATCTAAATAATTTCATGATATTTTAATCATCATATAATTTAATTTTTTAATATGGAGAGTATAATCACATGTTACCATGTAGTAAGAGTTTATTGAAACAATCTCATCATTTTTAGAGAGTGTTTTTGATTATGATTCCTTTTTTAAAATATTATGATTTATCTCTCCATAACACTATTGTGTTTCATTATAATGTATTTATTAAAGTTATATTCATTTATTCATACAATTTCCATCTCTTTGGAACATAAGGTAATTAAAAAAATTTCTAATAAATTTCACATTGTATTTATATCTTCGGCCAAAAATTGGTTTTATTGAAAAACCATGTTTTAAAAAATGTTTTATAATTACCCTTGATGATCATTTTAAAGGAAACAATGATTTTATAAATTATATATGGTTTCCAAATATTTATTAATATGTTTTAAAATCTATTATCAAATAAAAATTTAATTACAAATGTTTTATTTTTTATACAATGTTTCTTAATGCATAAAGTATATTTTCCTCAAGAAATGTTTTCAAAATATCATTAAAAATTATTTCCCATCTAGGATAACATCCGTTATTGTTACTAAATCCTTCATGGGTAAATAATTCAATTTTTACATCAATATTATCTCTCTGAATGGATTATGTTAAGATGGCATGATGTTTATGAAACCTATTTCTCTTTCATTGGTTATATGCTTTTGAAACCCAAATCTTCTCATGGGTTATGTTTATGATGAAATGATTATGAAACATTCCTTTTTCCACAAGTTTTGATATTATTACAGGATTATGATAGCAATTTCATTCCATGGGTTATAATATTATTATTTATGATCTTATGGAATATGTATGTATTATTTCAAAATTATATGTGTGTGACCAATATATCCCTCCAAAGGATTGGGTAAAGATTTATATATCATGAGTTAGACTAATATGGTCTTGAGAATGAAACATGACTACTAAGATGGCCATAGTAGTAAACCATGACTTCCTAGATGGTATGAGGAGTGAGATCATACTACTAATATGGATATGTTATTAAACCATGACATCAAATATGATGTAGAGCGTTAACTGATACTACCAAGATGGTCTTGGAATTGATTCCTTGGTACTATAGAAATCATATTATTTGCTTATGTGTCTTCCATGACTCCATGTTTTTTCATATGATAATATTTTGTGGATTGTTTTCATTAATTATTTATGATTCATGTCTTATTAACAACTATTATTTATGTCATGATTCTTTTTTATGATCATTAATATGTATGGCATGATCTTATATTTTCTGGATCTTGTTCTCATACACATATGATCATGGTTATGATTTTGTATCTCTCTTTTTACCAATACTGAGAATCTGAGATTACCCCATTTTTTGTTTCCTTCCCCCAAGTTATATTGATATGAATTATGTTTTACTACTCTCTCCTACACCGGGACATATCCATGTCTGGTCCCTGATGCATTACAATAAACTATTTACCCTACACCCTCCTCTGGAAGCCTCAATTTTGGGGCACTAGTCAGCCTATGTCTCAGCTCCTGAAAGCTCAGCTGGCATCTCTTCAACCACATGAAGGGTTTCCCCTTCTTCGCTAAAGTAGATAGCAGTGCTGCAACTCTGGAGAAGTCTGGCACAAAGGTAAGTCTAGTCGACTCATGAGGGATCGACTGCACCCTCTTATGCATGATTCCATCTCGTGGTTCTGGGTTTTTCTTTTCTACGACCAAGAAAAACACTATCCTAACGTTGTAGATAAACCACAACCTTTTTTCCCTAATACAGTCAATATAACTTTGAAGTGTGGATGTCAAGTCCAAACCCAAACTAACATCGTAAGGCCTCAACGCTGCCACCAAGAGGTTCCAACCGAAACTCTTGCCTCAATGGTCAGATCACCCCGTCGGCGGATGTGTGATTATTGAGTCTCCACCCAAACTTATCTCTAGATGTAAGTGTCAAGTCAATGGTTTAACTAGAAGCTCTAGGTATTGGACAAGATTCATGGAAGTAAGGAATAATTTTTACCTATGTCTATTGTTCTGTTAGCTAGTAGAAGACACAGACCGTACCATGAATGATTCCAAGAGCCATTGGGTCGCACTCCTTGACCGCATGTAGCTAATCTCTTCCCCTATCCTCTAGGTCCTTGAGCCTGGAAGGTTCCACATAAGGGGGTGGTTGTAACTTGTCAAAATGAACACCACTTCATGATACTTTCCTCGCTCTCCTTCCATGTCTAGTGCCCTGCAGATTCATCTGTACTTAACACATCCTCTTCCCGAAACATTTTTACATGCTCAAGTCTCTGAGATTGGTGCCGCTTTCCTACATTCCCACTACTAACATTCACTGGTTGTATCTTCTCATCGAATGAAAATTCTACCTCAATAGTTATCTCTATAATCCTAACATAATAAGGAATATGTAGAGGAATTGTGCTGGCTCGGATGTCCTTTAAACACACCTCGCTCGAATTTTCGAGCCCTGAAGAACTGATCGTACCATATTCATCGAGTACCAGGAAAGATCTGTATGCCTCGATGAATACATAGCTACCGACACGCCATCTTATCGAAGATGTAGATGTTCTAGGGAACTCTCAGCCACCTACTCAAGCTAGTCCTTATCCTCTTGTGAGTCGATCTCCCCTCGGAACCTGAGAGGTATTGGATGCTGAAACCCGGTTAAGGCACTAAGCCTACAAGTGTACTCTATTGGTACGACCGGTTGAAAATGCTGACCAACATGGAGTGATATAGCTATCACACTATCTGGAGGTACTATCTCGGGTAAAGGTCCATGTACCAAGACCTCATCACTATGCGGACCATCCTCATGGTCACTCACTGAAAAATTCTAGTAGATAAGATCACTATATGATCTACTGGAGTCTCAAATAGGTGGAAATCTATAGCAATCGCCTCCTGCCAGCCCTCACTCGTGTGGGAATATATCTCTCCTTGAAACCTCAAAGGCCTCTATTGATGAATCTCGTATGATCATGCTCTTTTAGAGAGCATCATACGCTAGTGTGGTTGGTGGTATATGCTTCCCTACGGGTGGTGGTGATGCTGGTACAATATCCGATGGTGCCAACATAGTAAGAGGGCCCTACACCGGAGCCTCTTTGCTCGGTGGGCCATCATCGTGTACTCTCTCAGGAACCCTATATGGATGTCTACGCAATGAAATCCTGATAAGGAACAGGTGCTCCACTGTCAATATGTTATATCAGGTGAGCTGACTAAATGAGATCACAAAGAAAAATATTGAAACACACACGCAATCAATGCTTTCATGCACTGAGTCAGAAATCAGATGTCAGGGTCCGGGTGTATGGATACGTCATCCGTCACACCAACACTGGACTCCCTAAAATTAAACCCACACTCAGTACCCTTAACAAAATTGCTCCAGAGAAAAGATCAGAGTCCTAAGTTCTGCGGTAGAACCAACTCCTCTGATACCATTTGTCATGACCCGACTCCCTAGGCCATGAACCTTTTCATATGACCCCATGGGTCTCCTGTAATACCTTGGTTTCCTTACCAGCAGATCATTGGCTATTACTCACTAGGGTCGCTTATCATGATAATGACTGTCCCCATAGGCCAACACAAGTTCCTTCAGTGTGTTTTGTCCTCACTCACACACACCCGAGGAAACATCCCAGAATGTCACCCATCCGAATTACAACTCTAGGCCAAGATTGATTAACACTGGAGTTCTAATCAGGTAGGCTCCCAAAAAAAAGGTTCACGTTGATGATATGGGAAGTAACATTAGCCTTTTATGCATCACATTTCCAGTGGTGTTACGTCCATAGATCCCTAAATCTTCTAATAATGTATCTTATGTTTTTTTATTCCACCAGGTTCTCTAAATACCTAAGAGTGGATTTTAGATGAAATGATGAAGAAGAAACTAATGTATCCAGAGCAAACCAATTCAAAACATCCTTCTCTAAATCATTAATTTATAAGATTATCAAAATTGATAATGGGAATGGAAGTGATGTTAATACTTATAAGGAAGAAGAAGATGAAGATGCTCATGAAAATCACATGGAAATGAATGTAGGGTTAATGATGATCATGATGATGACACTAGAGATGATCATAATGGTGGAGATAATAGATTATATGTTCTTCATGATGGAAATTATAAGAGTTGAGATTCTCAGGATTATCATGATCAATAAATGATTCCGTCCTATCCTTAATCATTAGTGGTTTGATGATCAATTATAGATAAGGAAAGATAATGAAATGATGAGAGAAATGTTATTATACCTATTATTATATATGATATAGAATATATATGTTTGGGGAAAATTCCCCCAAACATTTTGATCACTCAAAACCAATGGATCAAATAGAACCAACATATCTCATAAAAACAACTCATTAAGATCCATCCCCTTCTATAACTAAAATTGGATAATCATCTCATGTTTCTAGAGAATAATCAATTCATACATATATTAGATCTGACATACGTACATTTTAATAGAAAGGTATATTTTAGATTAATGTCATACTTGGAATTGTGTACAGTGATTCAGAAAATGAAGCAAGTAAAAATCATGTCAGAGGTGAAGGGTCATTAGTTGATTAGATTGATCAAGGTGGTGTGTTGCAGAAATTTGTTTTATTGGAGACCAATAGTGAGGATGAGGCTATTATGCTAGCTAAAAATAGTGACCATCCTTCTATTACTAATGTGATGCCTCCATATGTTGTGAAAAAAAATATGACATATAATCCTTTAAATAAATTTAAAATTCTAATTTTAAATACTTTTGATGATATTTGGTTTTAGATTTTAAAGATTCCATCAACTAACAACACTCTCATGTTGTTAGATTGAATGAAGAAATAACTCGATATCTGGTTGATCTTGTTATCTCTCATTTAATACCAAGAGTATGATTTCACATTCAAGATTTAGAAGTGAAAATTAGAAGGATGTCAAAGGTAGTGGAAAGTATGATGGAATTATTAGTGGAAATGAAATTTTCATTTTAATTAATTTTGAATTATATCTTTCAAAAATAAGAAATCATGTCTACTAGTAGATCTACAAATATTGAACCTCCTCCCACTTTAGAAATTATTAAATGAGATCCACTCAAAAAATTTATCTGAGAATAACTGAGTATTTTATTGGGTGATGTGACCACTCAAGTTGACCTATTATAGAAAATACGTCATCATTGAGAGTTCTTATATTAGATGATAAGGGTGTATGAAATTGAACTCTGGGAAGATAGGGACACCATAATTAATGCTATAATTTTTTATTTGTAAATAATTTATACCCAACATAATATATCTAATAACATCATATTCTTTTTAGAAAACGTGATATTTCCACCTATTACCCGAGGTTTCAAATAACAAGTGAGTTAACTGAAGGTTCTCAAAGCAGTTGTGCAGATATTCATGGAAGAGAAAAGGGATTTATTTAGTGTTATGGAAATGGGTGGTAATATATTTATGAATTTAATAAACCTCATTAAAACCTTAAATCATGTCCACATTACAAATGTTATTGCAAAAGAGAAAATTAAAGTAAAAATTTTTCATTCAAGAACATCCATAGAGCCTGTAAGATAAATACCTCAAGTGATTTATTAGTCAGATGGCATTCTACCTCCTCCATACTAACCTTTGAATTTACCACCAGTAAAATCCAATCACATCATAAGGGATTTCCTTCACAGATAGAAAATTCCTCCTTAAACAACAATCCCAACCATCAACCCCAATGCTCCAATAGTCACTACTATATATTCAACCAATTAGGACAATGAAAATGATAGTTCCATTGAAAAAAATAAAAATATTACAAAAATCCTCCAATTTACCAGTAACACTGAATATAATTAGATTTAGTCTTTGATTGGGATATATTTTTTAAACTATTTAGATTTTGATTTCTGTACTCAGAACATTTAGCCAAATTTTAAATATAATACATTAGTTTTATTCTCATTTCATTATAAATTTGATTTCATTATACTATTTTTGATAATCTCAAAGTGGAGGATAAAATGTGAATTTATTTTTTCCAGTCATAGAAACTACAAATTCTAAATATTATGTGGAATATTTATTATATATTTTTGATTTTTATTTACTTTATCTGTTTTGTTTATATAACTCGTATATATTCTGAAATGATAAGTAGATTTTTTAACATAAATACATCTCTTATTATCTATGATAACATATTTTGTATATGTCTTATAAAATTACAGGTTTTGTGATCACCAAAAAGGGGAAGAATATTAGCCCCTCCTTATGAAGAGAGTGTTTATATCTTTTTTATTTTAATTATCACAAACCATGATTACTTTAGTTATAATGAGTTATATGTTTTATGATATAATATTATATGGTAAACTAGTTTTATGATAAATCATATAAGTGTATTGGCGAGTCTCCGTCAGCTAGGAGGTATTGTTGAGGGGAGTTATCACTAGGAAGGTGTCACTGTTAAGGATGAGCTGCCACTAGTGATGTCACCTCCAGCCTGGTTTCCACAAGAGGTGTTTCTAATAGTCTTCTTACCACCAATGGAGTTACTACCAATGAGCCACTATTAAACTCTATTTCATAATTGGACACTTAGTCCGCATAAATATGAGATACTACCATATACTGAGTCATTTCTAGCTCTATGTTTCCATATTTTTCTATGGAATTTGATGTGAATATCACAATGAAAATTTCTATTTAAGGATAATTTGTCCAAGTCCTAGTGACATAGTAAAATCTTATATATGGATAGTGGATATCCTTAAACTGATTATTTTATTTATATGGAACTTCTCCCTCTATATACAACAAGGATTTTACAAACAATGATTATCTTATGAAAATTATATAGAATATTGTGCAATTGAATTTGTCAGTCTGTACATGCTAACTAATTCATCTATTGTGAAGATCAATGAAATTGAAGAAAAATTTCTTTTGTAGATATTAATTAAGATATCAATGAAGATCATCTAGAACATTCCATAGAACTCATATGACCTCTATTTTTCTTCAAATAACTAGAACATAACTTTAACTTCTCACGAAAGATGATCCAAGGACATTGAACATTCTGAGCATACCGTATCAAGCAACAATATTATCTTTGTATTTTTTATTTTATCTTTCTATCATTTTGAGCACTGTGTTGATTACATTTTTTTTACAACACACTTTCTCCTACACCTAAATTTAAGAAAACTTATTTTCCTCTGTTTAATGTTTACATATGTTTTCCAAAAATGTATTTGGAATAGGTCATTGTGTGTCCTATGCTATTTTACGTCCCATTCCTAACTGTGGAAGAAGATATTTATTCTGGATAACTTGTTTCTGTAGTTGGTTTAACTGATCTAGGTTGTGGATTTGTTTGATTTTTATTATAATCCTATTAGAAGAAGGTGATTCCCAAGTGGATTGGTTTAAGTATCATCATGAGAAAAACCTATTATTTATTCTACTATGTTATTGTGTTTTTTTTTATCACTAAAACTTATATTTTATAAAAAAATAAAACTAGTAATTTGATATTTAATCATAAATAGTGTTTATATATGTTTTTTCCAGGTTGATTAATATCAAAAGATAAGACAATATCAACATTATATAAACTAATTCATAACCACTCTTTGAGAAACAACTTAATAAGGATGGTTCTTATATCGATATGAAATTTTTATTAATAAGACAATTATATTATTAAGGAGATTTTAATTTGAATATAATTTTATTATATATTATTGTGAACTAAATTCACTCCTCTACCGAGTTACTTACTATAACCAATAGTTTTTTAATTAGTGTGGAGAAATATATTGAATAATTTATTATATCAATTGTAAAAAATAAATTCAATTGGGGAATTATAATCATACTGATATTTGAAATATTTTATGAAGAAGGGTGAAGTTGTGAGATTATTTGATATTTTTGAAGAAGAGTTTAGAAGAATTGAAGCAGTCAATATGGACTCAAAAATCAAGGACAAATTGTGATTCAAAAAAATATATTTGATTTGGTAGCATTTTCAGAATCCCTCCCAAACCACTATTGGGATGCCTATAAAAGGTGGAAGTACATTAAAAATTACAACACAAATACTCTTCAAGAGAGAAGGTGGAGCAAAAGATAATAATAGAGAGAATAAATTTCAAAATCAAGCATTCATGAGGATGTTTTCCAAAAAAATAATAAATTTGAAGAGATATGATCATAATCATAATTTCAAGACGAGACTGAGAAATTAAAATTTAATTTTTGTATTTAGATATAAGTATGTCAATATTGTTTCAACTGTATTCAAACAGAGTCATATTGCCACATTGAGGAATCATACTGGCGAATCAGATTTGGAAATTAGACTACATTTCATTAAAAATTCTAGGAAGTTCATTCCTACTATTGGGTTAGATTTTGAAGAATTTTTTCATGGTATTATTTGTCACACTTGATCAAGTGGCAAGTTTGTTAGTGAAATTGTATTAACTAATTTTGTTCAACTTTATTCACATTCATTTTAGTCTTGAACATAGTTCTACACAAGTGAAAGGTCAAAACCTACTCATTTAATTCCATACAAAAGGATTATTTTCTAGTGGATTTTAGGGTATTTGATAGGTTCAAAACCATACAATGGACATAACTACTCTATTTGAGTATTGAAACATTAATTTTGTTTTTTTCCTATCAAGTTGTGTTAGTTTTGTTTTGAATAAGGTGATAACTCTTTAATAGGAGATGACGATTATTTCATAAAGGGGGAAACATTAAAGAAAAAAGATATCACTGAATCATCCACTTACCCTCTTAGTGATACTCGGTGTTGACTAGGAAATTAAAATTAGTATTATAGAGGAGTTTCCATTCATTTACACTTTTCTGATGTTTTGAATGAAATGTTGTGCGGGAAAATATAAATCGTGTGCATAGTAAGGGGATTCTAGTGATCGATGATAATACATATCTTATCTGGAAAGATAAAATGATTCCATATCATATTTCAAATGGGTATGCTGTTCTTAAAGCTATAATATATGGATTTCCTCTTATTGATGACAAATTTCCTCTTATATATATTAAAAATATGAATCACGGGAATAATGGTAGAACAAATAGTGATATACTCTCATCACTTTCTGAAAGTGAGTTTTTATGAGTGAAGGGTTCTTCCACAACCAATGGTTTCTGGGATAACATGAAAAATATTTATAAAGGAAATAAAAAAGTTAATAATGATATATTACAAACATGTAGGCTGAAGTATAAATATATGAAAATGGTTGAGTATGAATTTATTGGGGAATTTGTTTTGAGGTTGAATGACATTGCCATCTCAATCAAATGTCTTTGAGAAAAGTTGGAGGAATCTATTGTTGTTGAAATGATTATAATAATTCTATAAAAATATCTCATGCCAATGTATACTCAATAGAAGATATAGATCATGATAATTTATCCCAGGAAGATGTTTAAAGTACTTTCATTGATTATGAAATGATAAGGGAGAATGTTATGAAGGGGAAAAAATGTTTATTGTGAAATGTATTTCAAGGCATCAAAGAAATGAATATATAAAATTATTCAGGATGAGGAATATCTTGCATGATATAAACATGAAAATGATGTATGTAAAAACTTTAATTCATATTTATCCTTTTTTTATAAAAATGTAAAATAGGTACTGGTAAATATAATAGAAAAATTCCCTGGAATTGTTTTGAATGTAGAGGCATTGGGAACATTGAAGCTAATTTTCCATAGTGAAAGAAAGAAGAATATAGTGATAAAGATAATATATGGAGAAGAATTTCATGTAATAAATATGGTGATAATGTTAAATCTCTTTCAAAATGGAATGATAAATAATTCATCAAATATAAAATAAGATGCATTTTATCAAAAGATGATGATGAAGAAGACAATGAACCTAAATCCAAAATGCATATTGAAATTATTGGGAATATATTTATGGGAACAATTAATAATTAATAGTTCATAAGTAGTAGTTTTTAATAATAAGAAACTAAATTAAAATTTGATCTGAGAGAATAATTGAAAGAAGGTTTGGGAATAATTAGGAGGCTTGATAAATAAACTAGTAAGATGATAAGTGAAGGCTCTTCAATAAAAAAATAAAAAATGTTTTCTATATGAGAAATTCAAGATAATGGAAAAGATTAATGATTTGAATAGATCCCATGAGAAAGAAATAGATTTAAACGAAAATATTTATGTAATTATGAAGGAAAAAGAAGAAGAGTTATAACATGCCTAATAAGAACATCCATAAACTATACAAAGGGTTACATGTTTTGATAATTCTATCCATGAAGTAGTAAAAAGATCAAATTTAGATATTCCTTATATGGATAAAAAAGATACATTCAAAGGATGAGATAAAATATAGAAATTTTTTAAGAAGATGAATGTTATAAATGGTTTTGAGATGAGGAAACATAGGAAAGCTATATATGTGTCCTAGGCCAACAATGTGGATAATTCATAAGTTACTGAAAAATATTAATCTAATTTTTTTTATATTTTATTCCTATAAGAATAAAAAGAAATATGAGATAAAACTGAAGATTATGGTTGATGACATAAACTTTAGTGGTCAACAAAAATCTGAAACGAAAGATTAGAAGGTGTCTGAGAAACATGATCACAAATCCAATTATAATAGAGGTTTCAGAGGAAAAAATTATTTCTATTGATACTGCTAGAATTGTGTTGGATTGGGAGATTTTTAAAATAAGTGTTTGTTCTACCAAATATATTTTCATTATACCACAAATTAAAAAAAAGGAAAAGATTGAGCGGTAGTCAACCCCTTAAAAGGAATAATTATAAGAACAATGTTCTGAAGAATCCTATGATGACTGGTTAAAAAATTGAAAATTGGTTCCAATCTATAGAAACTATTAGCAAAAGATGTTAAAAAACTGGAAACGTTGAATTTTTTTCCTTGTTTTATTAGAAACACATTATTTGTTTTCAAAAATACTATGAAGCTATAAGTTAAGAAAGATAAAGTGAAATAAAAGGATCTTCTTGTAGAAACTACATTCAAAGATACAAATGGAGAATTAACTTGGATTCTGAATATTGGGTTTTCTTATCATATGATTGGGGTCCTAATTTGTTTTTAAGAATATTATAGACATAAAATAAGGAAAGGAAACATTTGGAAATGATTAATCTCTCAGAATAAAATGTACTGGATCAACCAAAATTTTGAATGAATAGTTGAAATATTAGAGGGATTTGTTTGCTGATGGGATGAAACAAATTTTTTTATATATTTCAAAACTTTTTTATGAAGGAAATAAATTTATTTTCCAAAAAGTAGGATCTATTGTGAAAAGTGATGTGGGTGGAAAAATAGTTATAAGAGGCAAACCTACAAAACGGACATGTTCCAATTTGGCGAGGTTTAAAACTCTTTTTACTTTGGAATGGTGAAATAAAAATAGTTGATGAATAAAACAATATGACACATGTTTTAGAAAAACATGAGAAATTTGTGAATGTGAGATTGCGTTCATGGTTTTCCTGGTTTGTGATGAAAATTTGATTGGTGTTTCAATATTTGTGGGAAAGAAAAATATAACAAAATATATGCCTAAAAATGATTATATTTTTTTCAAAATGACTCATGTAACTTATTTGTTCCATTATTAATGAGTTAATGAAAAAAATAAACTCGTGGATATAGGTACATCATTACATTAATTTATGTTTTTATTATCCTTACTTGTGTCATGTATATGAAACATAAGTCTGATGCTATTAAATTTTTTAAAAGTGTTCAAAGGAATTATGAGAGTAAATATGAGTCTTCATTAGAAATATTGAGAACTTATAGTGATGTATAATAAAAAATTAATAATATTAATGTTATCATGAGAATCATTGAATTGAGCATGAGTTCATTACCCCATACACTCCTAAAAAAATCATTTCAAAATGGGAGAATAGACGTCTTGTTGAAATGTGATGAACTATGTTACATGAATATGATCTCTCTCATCACATTTGTAGGAAATCCACGATCACTAATGTTTATATTAAAAACTAAATTTTCTATAGACCACGTTCATATATCAATCCAAAAAAATTGTTTTACAAAAAAACAACAAGTTTGAAACACTTAATAGTTTTTGGTGTCTATACATCATAAAGATGAAATAAAGAATCCTAAAAAAGTATGAGCATCAATGTGAATATAGAATATTTATTAGCTATCATATGGATAGAAATAGATATACATGTTTCACAGAAGATTTAGGAATATTAGCTTATTCTGTTGATGTGACGGTTTTTCAAAATCAAAAATGAAAATTTACAGACTCATGCTGATAAAGAAGATAGATAGGGTGAAATAATTTCTGGTGAAAATTCTGATAAGGATATAGAATATGGAAATCCTACTGAAGATACAACACCCCAAGATTTCATAGTGTGTTACTTCTTCAAAATAATTCAATAACTTTCCCTACATGCAATAACGAGTTCAAGCGCACCATCACATACCAAACAAGCCGTTCAAAAGAGGTTATGAATAATATTAACTAAATGTAAAACTTTATATAATCCTTATAATTTTAGAATCCATATTATGAGTTTCTTAGACATAATTTAAGAACAAATTCATTTTTTCAAATAAAAGAAGTATTTTTCAAAAATTCCCTTTTACCAACTTTTAATAGTGACCCCTTTTTAAATCCAATATTTTAAACTTTTATATATTCAATTTTACTAAATAAATTTATTTTTTAGAATGGGGACATAAAAAATTTACAATTAAACACCCTATGATTCAATGGTACACTTCTCTTTGAATAAAACAGTAGCATGTGTTGTACATAACATCGAGTTCTAACACACACTGCAACCAATCAAACTAGACGTTATGAATAGTAATACCTAATTTTTGAAATTTTATAAATTATATCTCTCAAAATGGACTTGATTTTTTGATTCGTAATATCAAATTTATCCTAGGGTGATATTTTGGTACTTTTCCAATAACTTTTATATTATTGGTGAATTGTGAAAATTTTTAATTTTAATTAAAAACAACTTTTTTAATCAAAAAAATTAATAGTGATAAATTATGAATTTTAGAGGTTTTAAAGTATATTTAGAATATATTTTTACTATTTAATACAATTTTGGTCGTTGGACATAATTTCACAATTAAACCAAACATAAACAAGTGTAAATATTTTGATAGTTATTATATCTTAAAAACACGCTTTTTGTTTTGATAGCGGGAATTAATTTTAAATTAATTTCTGCCACTTCTGTGTTTTGAATTTGGAAAAATGGATTTCATATATGGAATCAGGATTTCCAAATTGTGTAAATAGGTAACTTTTATTTTTAGACATTTTGAATAATTATTTCGGTAAATATTTTATTTACCATGGTTAAAGGGTAAATCCGGTATATAAGGGTAAAAAATAATATTATAATAATATTAAATTACCCGAAAACGTGTCCTAAACATATTGGTGGATACATGACCGACCATGGGCATATTTGGGTCAATATTTGGGATCCCATGGAGCCACATGTAGGTGATAGGGACACTTTATTTTAATTATGATAATGTAAATACAAAAATGACATAAGCTTATATATTTTAGAAAAATAAAATTACATAGGTTTATATATGTTTAATTTTCGATTAAAAATTTTAATTAGAAATAAAAAATTATTTCCTAAATAATGATATTTTATTTATAATTTTAAGACATTGAAAAAGTAAAAATATATATGACACAATAATGATGCAGTATTTTCCTTATTAATGAATGAATCAAATAATTGGTATTATAAAATTTAAAATAAATATAATTTAAAGTTTTGATTACATAAAATAATTTTATTGGTTAATATGACATTTTAGGATTGTATAAATTAATTTTTTTTAATTAATAATGTTGTTAAGACTTTTTCAGAAATCAATTATTGAGTAGTGTCAAAATTGACATAAATGAGCTTTTAAAACAATTATTATATTCCTAAAAATATAAGGTTCTTCCAAAGGACTTATATCATTATTGGTGTATCATTAATGGACAAATTTTTGGTCTCTTGGATGTATAAAGTAATTTTATTAACTATATAATATAAAAATACAAAGTGACAAGGTAAGTGTCAAACTAATTAATTAAGAGTTAAAACTAAATGATAAGGGTAATATAATGACCCAAACCTGTCTAAAATCTATTGGCTGAATGGATTTCGACCCATTACCACCTTATAATTTGATTAATACACATTTTATCCATTAGAAACCAAATATTAATTTATTATAAATTAATACTTTACGTTTTTTCTAAAGAGCCCCTCCTCCCCCTTATAAAAGGACTCTAATTATAACCAATTCTTCACACCATAAAATCCTTTTGGTTCAACCAACCCCTGCCCAAATACTCTCTCAACATACCTAACTTCATCCTAGAGGCCTTATTTTGATCAGAAAGCCATCCTAAGTTTCCCTTTTTATCAAATCAAAAGGAAGAACCCGAAAAATGGTAATGTTTTCACCACCCTCTTTCAAGTTATTTTCTTCTTCAACTTCTTATTTATTTTTTATTTTTTTTCTAAAATAATAACTCCAATATCTCCTATATACAGTGATGTTATTATTAATATTTTACAACCATAATCAGTTTTATATCCATCCTTTTAATGACATGTCACCAAACGTGCGTACGTACAGCTTATTGTCTCTACATCGTGGAGTAATTGTTATTCAATACATTATTATTTGGATGGGTATAATAATGATGTGTATTTGATGTAAATAATAAATATAACATTATAAGGATTCTTTATATATGATATACCATATAATTATATATTATTTTAATATCAAAAGAATGATATTTTCTCTTGTGTGTACGTACGGATTACCATCTCCACGACACGATGAGATTCATTTCCAAGTTCACCTTTCATCGACGATTATAAAAATATATATTACTAATAAATTTGTAATATATGACATAATAATTCTACTGCATATATATATATATTTATATATATATATATGTATTTATGTACTTACATATATCTTATTCACTTACTTCCGTTCAATACTACATGAAAACCAAAAGAGCGTTTATGCGTACGTATGGACTACCGTCTCCATAAAATATATTTTTCATTTCATATATATATCTATTATACATATTTATATTATAAGTATATAGGATATATTTATCATGTTTTATATTCTGGAAGTATTTAAATCATGATCTATGTGATACAATCACGAGTAACAAGTTACAACATGTACGATAAAGAAAGCGATTATTACTAGAAGTGTTAATTCAACATGTAAATTATTATTAAATGGTTAGTATAAAGTCATAAATGAATCATGTATGATATCATAAATATTAATTTGGTTCTGGTATAATTTAATAACATACTACGATCTTCTTACAGGAGGTTAAATGTACCCTCGACTAAAGGAAAGTGGAAGGTAAGGGGTTTTCATCTCACTCTTTATTCCCGTGAGATTCATGCCATACTGCCACTATTAACTTTTGTGTAGTGTATGTACTACCCATAATTGTATTCATTATGAAATAAACTTTAATTTATGTGTATTTACATTTTCATTTTATGATACCTTTTTCATCGGTTGTATGTTTCGTATGTTACCAAATTGGTAAGGGTTATTTCTCAATCTCTTCATTATCCGAGGTTGTTTATACATAATTATCTACTGGGACCTATTTATCATCCACATCCATGTTTATTAAAAATTTATTTCAAAACATTCTTAATATTTTAAATAAAATGGTTTAATTTAATTTATACCCTTGTTTTACTTTTTTAAGAAGTTTATAAAGGAATATTTCCGTTGTTTTCCAAACATGGTCCTTTTTATCCTTTTCTATATAATTATGGTAAGAATGTATTTTTAACATATACGGTCGATGCAGCTATTTTCCACCGTTATAATGTCTTCGAAGCATCCCTTACAATATTATAATAATATTCTCAAATTAAATGTTTTATTTAATAATTATGGGACTTTTAAATGATTTAAAAAAAAGAGATATTTCTTTGAAATAGTTTTGATTTCATCTATGTCAACATCCTTTGATTATTTTTAAGCTTATTTTAAGTTTATTTATTATGATACAAAACGTCTATATTGTATTGATGGTTTTGTGATATGTTTCACTGTGGATGTGTTATTTTTAAACCATTCATCGTTTATGAAGAAAGTATATACATTTAGTAAGCTAGTTTTATTACGAATGTTTATGTTATGTTTAAACCTGTTCATATGTGAAATTCATTGGAATCAATAAGTGACGGCTGAAGCCTGCTATTGCTACTCGATGCATCTGTAGGTATCATGAGAAAACCTAGTTTCTTGGCATGAGGCCTTGACAAAATCTTATTTGTAGTCTTTCCACGAGGCCTTGGATACATGGTTATGAAAATCTGGCATTATGCATTCTATCATTATTAAAATGGTTATTGATATTGCATGTGATTATTAAATTAGTGGAATATCCATGTGAATAAGTAAATGGAATTATTTCATTTCATTTTTTCCATATTATTCTTAATTTAAAGTTTAAAAGGCTTTTGTTTTAGTTATACATTGCCATAAATGTTTATGTTTATTTATGAAAGTTTCTGTTGTATTATTATCCTTAATGAGTATCTGAGCTCACCCCTTTCTATGTTTTATTTTCCCCAGGAATCAAGAAGTGTATTGTGATTGATATGCAGGGTTAAGACAATGGAATAATGGCGTTCATAAAGGATTATTTTTTTATGTCATGAAGTGTAATGTAACATTCATGTATGTAATATATTTTCCAAGACTGCTAAACTGATCGGTCCTTCGGGACTTGATTCCTTGTATTCATGCCAATGTATTAAAATAATGCACCGACTCTGGGTAACTAGGGTCGGGGTGTTACAGTTGGTATAAGAGGAAGTTTAGCAACATCATTAGAAACTAGATTTAGATAAACTATTATTAGAGCACATATCCCTAAGATAGACTTTGAAGATTATTATATAAGAACTTCCTAGAATTTTGGTATTGTAGAGATTTTGTGAGTTTTTAGAGAAATATATCCCTGTTTAGATACGAGCAGGTAGGGGCGGCTCTGGCACCAATTTACCTAGGGCTAAAACCCAAAAACACCGCTTTGAGCAAGACTCGAACGGGAACTGGTGCACGACAGCGGGCCTTTTTGCACTCTTGGTTACGACACTCATGAGGGTTATGCTTAGGATAATTCTCATTTTATTTACAAACAATTGTGAAGGGATCATGAGTATATAATTACACAAAGAAAACATTTTTATGATTATGGATTATATCCATAAACTGTTCAATTTGTGTTAGGTATTTTACATGTTTGGAATTATTCATTTCAATTCATAAACTGACCTAGTTTATGCTATTGTATAGAAATGGCACCAAGAAGAAGGAATGTGAACTCCAGTAATACATATGATCTAAAGAATAAGAAGGATCATATCTTTCATGGTATTAAGACATCATTTAGAAGGGAAATAGTCTCCCATGTATTATCATCATATGAAGAAATAGTATCATGTGTTTATAAGATAAGTAAATAGTTTGCTGAGTCCTATGGATTTGAAGGGAAGCTAGAGAAGAAAAGGATGGTATAAATAAATATTGATATAGGGAATAAGGGAACGAAGAAATTTC
The DNA here is from genome assembly GCA_963277665.1 of Viscum album. Taxonomy (NCBI): domain Eukaryota; kingdom Viridiplantae; phylum Streptophyta; class Magnoliopsida; order Santalales; family Viscaceae; genus Viscum; species Viscum album. The sequence goes on along the minus strand of OY728161.1, from coordinate 690,714,447 downwards.
CCATATGTGATAACTGTGTGAAGAAACACCCTGGAACGTGCCTGAAAGGAATGGGAGTTTGTTATAAGTGTGGAGAAAAAGGACACCATGTACATGACTGCAAGGGTAAGAAAAAGGTTTCAAATGTACAATTATTCATCTACAAAGAGTTGGGACACTACGCGAACCAATGTCTAAATCATCAGAGTATGCCCCAAATGATGTTATTGGATAATAATAAAGTTATTATACTACCACAGATGAGGAGAAATGACTAGAGTTCTTATGTTATTAGAGAATCATGTCATTTGAGTGTTGTATCAAAAATGTAATGGTTATAATAATTATGAGGAATATATGGATTGTAATGTGGTACTATTTAATTAAAAACTTGTGATTGTGTGGAACCAAGAAAAGTGGCTCAATAGCAGGGTAAATTTTTGGAAAATATATGGTTGAGAGAAAGATAAAACATAATATGGTTCTGATAATGAGGAAGTGATTTTGGAATAAGAGATGGTTGATTTGAATTGGATATTCTTGACTACCTTGAAACAGATTAATGATTTCTATTCCCATCATTGTTGGGGTTTACATCATTTTTGGATAGAAGGAGTATATCCATTATTCTATATGGAATAAGGGATCATGAATCTAATCAATAAGGTTTTATGGTAATTCAGGATTTTGCAGAGTTTTAAAAGAATACCTGATGAAGGTGTTCACATGTTATTACGCGGGAAAAAAAGATCTTTATTGTGTTTACCTTCCTTATAAATTTTGAACTGTGAGTTTGGACATAAGTATTTTGGGTAATTCTAGTTTGGAATTAATTTTGGATTTCCATAAAAGGACAACCTGGAGGTCGGGCGGCAACCCGTCGCGACTGGCAAGGCCGTGAGACTTGAACCCACAACTGAAGGGCAAAAAGGGTGTATCACGTACCACTGTCCCACGAGATTTCCTGGATTAAATAAAGTAGTTTATTTTAAGAAGGTATAGTAGATGAATTATAAATTCAATTTTTTAACCCCAAAAGAATAGGATAAATAGAATTCTTTTAAGTTCTATTATCTTTTAGAGTGAAAGATGAGTTTGTGGTAGAAATTAGTTAAAGGATAGAACTCTACTTGTCATGTATATACTTTTCTTCCCTTCTTATTCTATGAAGAAATTAATTTTTATACTTTATTGATGGGATCATAAAACCAAAAATGGGTTATCCTAATACCTAATGTTTTGTTGAACCGATGGTATTTTAAATCATCATAGATTGATGAATTTAAGGACCTCAATTTCAAACTTGTTTGTGATTAATGACCTCAATAACTACCTATAAATATTTATGTTTTTCCTCCAATTATATGTCTCTAATTACCACCAATGTTCTCCTAATAGAGATCATAATTTGGTGGTGACCCTTTCATTTCTCTTTTCCTCTTATTAAGACTAAATATTATTAACCCAATTTCCGATGTGGGTTTTCCCACAAAGATATTTTCTATTTTCAACCTTTATTTTTGAAAAACAATATCAAATTGCGAGGAAGCAATTTATTGAAGGGGGAAGAATGTAACACCCCCAGATTTCATAGTTTGTTACTTCTTCAAAATAATTCAAAAACTTTCTCTACACGCAACACCGAGTTCAAGAGCACCATAACATACCAAACAAGCTGTTCAAAAGAAGTTATGAATAGTATTAACTAAATTTTAAACATTATATAATCCTTATAATTTTAGAATCTATATTTTGTGTTTCTTAGACATAATGTAAGAACAAATTCATTTTTTTCAGATAAAAGAAGTATTTTTCAGAAATGCACTTTTTCTAACTTTTAACAGTGAAACCTGTCAAAATCCAATGTTTTATAATTTTATATATTCAATTTGACTAAATAAATTTATTTTTTAGAATGGGGACAACAAAAATTGACAATGAAACACCCCAATATTCCACAGTACGCTTCTCTTTGAACAATACAATAGCGTGTGTTGTACTCAACTTCGAGTTCTAACACACACCACAACCAATCAAACTAGCCGTTATGAATAGTAATACCTACTTTTTGAAATTTTATAAATTTTATCACTCTAAATGGACTTCATTTTTGGATTCGGAATATCTAATTTTTCCTAGGGTTAAATTTTTGTACTTTTCGGATAAATTTTATATTTTGATGAACAGTGAAAATTACTAAATTTGAATTAAAAACTACTTTTTTAATCAAAATAATTAATAGTGATAAATTATGAATTTGAGTGGTTTTAAAGTATATTTAGAATATATTTTTTCCATTTAATAAAATTTTGGTCATTGGACATAATTTCACAATTAAACCAGACCTAAACTAGTGTCAATCTTTTGATAGTTATTATATCATAAAAACACGCTTTTGTTTTGACAGCGGGAATTAATTTTAAATTAATTTCTGCCACTTCTGTGTTTTGAATTTGGAAAAATGTATTCCATATATATAATCAGGATGTCCAAATTGTGTAAATAGGTAACTTTTATTTTTAGACATTTTGAATAATTATTTCGGTAAATATTTTATTTACCTTGGTTAAAGGGTAAATCCGGTATATAAGGGTTAAAAAATAATATTATAATAATAATAAATTACACGAAAACGTGTACTAAACTTATTGGTGGATACATGTCTGACCATGGACACCTTGAGGTCGACTTTTGGGATCCCATGGAACCACATGTAGGTGATAGGGACACTTTATTTTAATTAAGATATAGTAAATACAAAAATGACATAAACTTATATCTTTTAGAAAAAAAAATTATGTAGGTTTATATATGTTATATTTTTGATTATAAATATTAATTAGAAGTAAAAAAATATTTCCTAAATAATGATATTTAATTTATAATTTTTAGACATTGAAAATGTAAAAATATATATGACACAATAATGATGCATTATTTTCCTTATTAATGAAAGAATCAAATAATTGGTATTATAAAATTTAAAGTTTTGATGACATAAAAGAATTTTATTGGTAAAATGAAATGTTAGGATTGCATAAATGAATTTTTTTTGAATTAATAATGTTGTTAAGACTTTATCAAAAATCAATTATTGAGTAGTGTCAAAATTGACATAAATGAGTTTTTAAAACAATTATTATATTATTAATTTATATTCTATTCCTAAAAATCTAAGGATCTTCCAAAGGGCTTATACCATTATTGGTGTATCATTAATGGAAAAATTTATGGTCTCTTGGATATATATAGTAATTTTATTAACTATATAATATAAAAATACAAAGTGACATGGTAAGTGTCAAACTAATTAACTAAGAGTTAAAACTAAAAGATAAGGGTAATATAATGACCCAAACCTATCTAAAATCTACTGGCTGAATGTATTTCGACCCATTACCACCTTATAAATATAATAATACACTTTGAGACCATCAGAAACCGAATATTAATTTATTATAAATTAATACTTTATGTTTTTTCTAAAGAGCCCCTCCTCCCCCTTATAAAAGGACTCTAATTATAACCAATTATTCACACCATAAAATCATTTTGGTTCAGCCAAACCCTGCCCAAATACTCTATAAACTTCTCTAAATTCAACCTAGAGGCCTTAGTTTGATCATAAAGCCATCCTAGGGGGCACTTTTTATCCAATCAAAAGGAAGATCCCAAAAAGTGGTAATGTTTTCACCCCCCTCTTTCAAGTTCTTTTCTTATTCAACTTCTTCTTTATTTGTTATTTTTATTCTAAAATAATAACTACAGTATATACTATATACTATGATGTTATTATAAATATTGTACAACCATATTCAGTATTCTATCCATCCTTTGAATAACATGTCACCATACGTGCCTACGTACGGCTTACCGTCTCCACATCGTGGTGTAATAGTTATTCAATACATTATTATTTGGATGGGTATAATAATGATGTGTATTTTATGTAATAATAAATATAACATTATAAGGATTCTGTATATATGATATACCATCCAATTATATATTATTTTAATATCAAAAGAATGATATTTTCGCTCGTGCGTACGTACGGATTACCGTCTCCAAGACGTGATGAGATTCGTTTCCAAGTTCACCATTCATCAACGATTATAAAAATATATTTTACTAATAAGTTTGTAACATATGACATAATAAATATACTGGAGATATATATATATTTATATATATAATTATTTATGTACTTACATATATCTTATTTACTTAATTTCGTTCAATACTATATGAAAACAGAAAGAGCCTTTATGCGTACGTATGGACTACCATCTCCATAAACTGTGTCTTCCATTTCATATATATGTCTATTATACATATTTATATTCTAAATATATAGGATATATTTATCATGTTTTATATTCTAGATGTATTTAAATCATGATCTAAGTAATACAATCAATAGTAACAAGTTACAAGATGTACGATAAAGAAATCGATTATTACTAGAAATGTTAATTTAACATGTAAATTATTATAAAATGGTTAGTAAAAAGGCATAAATGAATCATGTATGATATTTTAAATATTAATATGGTTTTGTTATAATTTTATAACATACTATGATCTTCGTACAGTAGGTTTAACGTACCCTCAACTAAAGGAAAGTCCAAGGTAAGGGGTTTTCATCTCACTCCTTATTCCCGTGAGATTCATGCCATATTGCCAGTATTACCTTTTTTGTGGTGTATGTACTGCTCATATTTGTATTCATTATGTAATAAAATTTAATTTATGTGTATTTATATATTCATTTTATGATACCTTTTTCATCAGTTGTATGTTTCGTATGTTACCAAATATGTAAGGTTTATTTCACAATCTCTTCATTATCCGAGGTTGTTTATATGTAATTATCTACTGTGACCTATTTATCATCCACATCCATGTTTCCTAAAAATGTATTTCAAAACATTCTTAATATTTTAAATAATTTGGTTTAATTTCATTTATACCCTTTTTTGACTTTTTATAAGAAGTTAATAAAGGAATCTTTCCATTCTTTTCCAAACATGGTCCTTTTTAACCTTTTCTACAGAATTAAGGTAAGAATGTCTTTTTCACTTATACAGCGGATGTGGCTATTTTCCACCATTATAAAGTCATCGAAGCTTCCCTTACAATCTTATAAGAATAATCTCAATTTAAATGTTCTATTTAAAAATTATGGGACTTTTAAATGATTTCAAAAAAAGGAGATATTTATTTGAAATAGTTTTGATTTCATCTATGTCAACATACTTTGATTAATTTAAAACTTATTTGAAGTTTATTTATTATGATAAAAAACATTCATATTGTATTGATGGTTTTGTGATATGTTTGACTATGGATGTTTTATTTATATACCATTCATGGTTTATGACGAAAGTATATACATTTAGTATGCTAGTTTTATTACGAATGTTTATGTTATGTTTAAACCTGTTCATATGTTGAATGCATTGTACTTAATAAGTGACGGGTGGAGCCCGCTATAGCTACTTGATGCATATGTAGGTATCATGAGAAAACCTAGTTTCTTGGCATGAGGCCTTGATAAAATCTTATTTTTAGTTTTGGCACGAGGCCTTGGCTACGTGGTTATGATAATCTAGCATAATGCATTCCATCATTTTTAAAATAGTTATTGATATTGCATGTGATTATTCAATTAGTGGAATATCCATGTGAATAAGTAAATGGAATTATTTCATTTCAATTTTTCCATATTATTTTGAAGTTCAAGTTTAAAAGGCTTTTGTTTTAGTTATACATTGCCTTAAATGTTTATTTTTATTTATGAATGTTTCTGCTGTATTATTATCCTTAATGAGCATCTGAGCTCACCCCTTTCTATGTTTTATTTTTCGCAGGATTCCAAGAAGTGTATTGTGATTGATATGCAGGGTTAAGACAAGGGAATAATGGTGTTCATAAAGGATTATTTATGTTGTTTTGTATGTTATGAAGTGTAATGTAACATTCATGTATATAATCTATTTTCCAAGACTGCTAAATTGATCGGTCCTTCAGGACATGATTCCTTGTATTCATGTCAATGTATTAATATAATGTACCGACACTGGGCAACTGGGGTCGGGGTGTTACAGTTAGTATCAGAGGAAGTTTGGCAATAACCTTGGAAACTATATTTAGATAAACTATGATTAGAGCACATAGCCCTAAGATGGACATCGAGGATTAGTATAGAAGAACTTCCAAGAATTTTGGTATTGTAGAGATTTTGTGAGTTTTTCGAGAAATACATCCATTTATGGATACGAGCAAGTAGAGGCGGCTCTGGAATAGATGTACCTAGGGATAAAACCCGAAAACACCGCTTTGAGCAAGACTCAAACGGGAACTGCTGCACAACAACGGGCCTTGCTGCACTCTTGGTTACGACACTCCTGAGGGATATGCTTAGGATAATTCTCATTTTCTTTACAAACAATTATGAAGGGCTCATGATTATATAATTACTCAAAGAAATCATTTTTATGATTATGGATTATATCAATAAACTGTTCAATTTTCATTAGGTATTTTACAAGTTTGGAATTATTCATTGCAATTCATAAACTGACCTAGTTTATGCTATTGTATATAAATGGCACCAAGTAGAAGGAATGTGAACTCCATCAATACGTATGATCCAAATAATAAGAAGGATCATATCTTTCATGGTATTAAGACATCATTTAGAAGGGAAATAGTCTCCCATGTATTATCATCATATGAAGAAATAGTATCATGTGTTTACATGATAATTAAAGAGTTTACTCAGTCCAATGGATTTGAAGGGAATCCAGAGATGAAAAGGATGGTAGAAATAAATATGGATAAAGGGAATAAGGGAAGAAAGAAATTTCCTATATGTGATAACTGTGTGAAGAAACACCCTGGAACTTGCATGAAAGGAATGAATGTTTGTTATAAGTGTGGAGAAAAAGGACACCATGTACATGACTGCAAGGGTAAGAAAAAGGTTTCAAATGTACAATTCTTCATCTGCAAAGAGTTGGGACACTATGCGAACCAATGTCCAAATCATCAGAGTATGCCCCAAATGATGTTATTGGATAATAATCAAGTTATGATACTACCAAAAATGATGAGAAATGACTAGAGTTCTTATGTTGTTATTATAGAATTATGTCATTTTAGTGTTGTATCAACAATGTGATGGTTATAATAATTATGAGGTATATAAGGATTGTACTGTATTAGTATTTCATTAAGGACTTGAGATTGTGTGGAACCAAGAAAAGTGGCTCAATAGCAGGTTAAATTTTTGGAAAATATATGGTTGATAGAAAGATAAAACATAACATGGTTTTGATAATGAGGTAGTGATTTTGGAATAAGAGATGGTTGATTTGAATTGGATATTCTTGACTACCTTGAAACTGATTAACGATTTATATTCTCATCACTGTTGGGGTTTACAGCATTTTTGGATAGAAGGGGTATATCCATTATTTTATATGGAATAAGGGATCATGAATTTAATCAATAAGGTTTTATGGTATTTCAGGATATTACAGTGTTTTAAAAGAATACCTGATGAAGGTGTTCACATGTTATTATGTGGAAAAAAGGATCTTCATTGTGTTTTCCTTCCTTATAAATTTTGGACTGTGAGTTTGGAAATAAGTATTTTGGATAATTATAGTTAGAGGATAATTTTGGATTGCCATAAAAGGACAACCCAGAGGTCAGGAGACAACCCGTTGCGACCGGCAAGGCCGTGAGACTTGAACCAACAACTGATGGGCGAAAAGGGTGTATCACCTACCACTGTCCCACGAGATGTCCTGGATTAAATAAAGTAGTTTATTTTAAGAAGGTATAGTAGATGAATTATAAATTCAATTTTTTAAACCCCAAAATAATAGGATAAATAGAATATTTTTTTTAAGTTCTATTATCTTTTAGAGTGAAAGATGAGTTTGTGGTAGAAATTAGTTAAAGGATGGAACTGTACTTGTTATGTATATATTTTTCTTCTCTTCTTATTCTATGAAGAAATTAATTTTTATACTTTATTGAAGGGATCTTAAAACCAAAAAAGGGTTATCCTAATACCTAATGTTTTGTTGAACCGATAATATTTTAAATCATCATAGATTGATGAATTTAAGGACCTCAATTTCAAACTTGTTTGTGATTAATGACCTCAATCACTACCTATAAATATTTATGTTTTTCCTCCAATTATATGTCTCTAATTTCAACGAATTTTCTCCTAATCAAGATCATAATTTGGTGGTGACCCTTTCATTTCTCTTTTCCTCTTATTAGGACTAAATTTAATTAACCAAATTTCCGATGTGGGTTTTCCCACAAAGAGATTTTCTATTTCAACCTTTATTTTTGAAAAACAATATCAAATTGCGAGGAAGAAATTTATTGAAGGGGGGAAGAATGTAACACCCCAAGATTTCATAGTGTGTTACTTCTTCAAAATAATTCAATGACATGCACTACACGCAACACCGAGTTCAAGAGCACCATAACATACTAAACAAGCCGTTCAAAAGAGGTTATGAATAATATTAACTAAATTCTGAACATTATATAATCCTTATAATTTTAGAATCTATATTTTGAGTTTCTTAGACATAATGTAAGACCAAAATTTTTTTTTTCAGAAAAAGAAGTATTTTTCAAAAATCCACTTTTACCAACTTTTAACAGTGAGCCCTTTTTAAATCCAATGTTTTAAACTTTCATATATTCAATTTGACTAAATAAATTTATTTTTTAGAATGGGGACATCAAAATTTATAATGAAACACCCCAATTTTCCACAGTATGCTTCTCTTTGAATAATACAATAGCGTGTGTTGTACGCAACTTTGAGTTCTAACACACACCACAACCAATCAAACTAGCCGTTATGAATAGTAATACTAATTTTTTTTAAAATTTATGAATTTTATCTCTTTAAATGGATTCATTTTGGGATTTGGAATATCTAATTTATCCTAGCAGTAAATTTTTGTACTTTTCGGATAACTTTTATATTTTGATGAATAGTGAAAATTACTAAATTTGAATTAAAAACTACTTTTTTAATAAAAATAATTAATAGTGATAAATTATGAATTTGAGTGGTTTTAAAGTATATTTAGAATATATTTTTTCCATTTAATACAATTTTGGTCATTGGACAATATTTCACAATTAAACCAGACATAAACTAGTGTCAATCTTTTGATAGTTATTATATCGTAAAAACACGCTTTTTGTTTTGATAGAGGGAATTAATTTTAAATTAATTTCTTCGACTTCTGTGTTTTGAATTCAAAAAAATTGATTCCTTATTCGGAATTAGGATTTCCAATTTTTTTAAATAGATAACTTCTTATTTTAAGACATTTTGAATAATTATTTCGGTAAATATTTTATTTACCATGGTTAAAGGGTAAATCCGGTAAATAAGGGTTAAAAAATAATATTATAATAAAAATAAATTACACTAAAAAATGTCCTATCCTTATTGGTGGATACATGTCCGACCATTGGCATCTTTGGGTCGATTTTTGGGACCCCCTGGAGCCACCTGTAGGTGATAGGGACACTTTATTTTAATTAAGATAATGTAAATACAAAAATGACATATGTTTATATCTTTTAGAAAAAAAAATTTTACATAGGGTTATATATGTTATATTTTATATTATAAATATTCATTAGAAATAGAAAAATATTTCCTACGTAATTATATTTTATTTATAATTTTTAGACATTGATAAAGTAAAAATATATATGACACAATAATCATGCAGTATTTTCCTTATTAATGAAAGAATCAAATAATTGGTATTATAAATTTTAAAATAAAAATAATTTGAAAGTTTTGATGACATACACGTATTTTATTGGTTAATATGACATGTTATAATTTCATAAATGAATTTTTTTTGAATTAATACAGTTTTTATGACTTTAAAAAAATCAATTATTGAGTAGTGTCAAAATTGACATAAATGAGTTTTTAAAAAAATTATTATATTATTAATTTATATAAAATTCATAAAAATCTAAGGTTCTTACAAAGGACTTATAACATTATTGTTTTATCATTAATGGACCACTTTGGGCTCTCTTGGATGTATATAGTATTTTTATTAACTATATAATATAAAAATACAAAGTGACATGGTAAGTGCCAAAATAATTAACTAAGAGTTAAAACTAAATGATAAGGTTAATATAATGACCCAAACGTGTCTAAAATATATTTATTGAAATGATTTCGACCCATCCCTACCTTATAATTTTAATAATCTACTTTGGATTCATTATAAACCAAATATTAATTTATTATAAATTAATACTTTAAGTTTTTCCTAAAGAGCCCCTCTTCCCTCTTATAAAAGGACTCAAATTCTAACCAATTCTTCACACCTTCAAAGGATTTTTGTTCGGCCGAACCCTACCCAAATACTATCTAAACGTCCCTCACTTCATCCTAGAGGCCTTATTTTTATCATAAATTTATCATAAGGTTCCGTTTTGATCAAATCAAAAGGAAGAACCCGAAGTAGAGGTAATGTTTTCACCACTCTCTTTCAAGTTCCTTTCTTCTTCAACTTCTTCTATCTTTGTTATTTTTATTCTAAAATAATAACTCCAATATATCCTATATACTGTGATGTTATTATAAATATGTTACAACCATATTCAGTATTATATCCAACCTTTTATGACATGTCACCATACATGCGTACGTACGACTTACCGTCTCTACACCGTGGTGTAATTGTTATTCAAAACATTATTATTTTGATGGGTATAATAATGATGTGTATTTGATGTAAATAATACATATAAAATTATAAGGATTATTTATATATGATATAAAATCAAATTATATATTATTTTAATATCAAAAGAATGATATTTTCGCTCGTGCGTACGTACGGATTACCGTCTCCACGACGAGATGAGATTCATTTCCAAGTTCACCATTTATCGACGATTATAAAAATCTATATTACTAATAAGTATGTAATATATGAAATAATAATGATACTGTATATATATATTTTTATATATAAGTATTTATGTACTTATATATTTCTTATTCACTTACTTCTGTTCAATACTATATGAAAACAGAAACAACGTTTATGCGTACGTACAGACTACCATCACCATAAACGTTGTTTTCCATTTCATATATATGTCTATTATAAATATTTATATTCTAAATATATATGATATATTTATCATGTTTTATATTCTGGATGTATTTAAATCATGATCTACGTGGATCAATCAAGAGCAACAAGTTAAAACACGTACGATAAAGAAAGCGATTATTAACCAAAATGTTAATTTAACATGGAAATTTTTATTAAATGGTTAGTATAAATTCATAAATGAATCATGTTTGATATCATAAATATTAATATGGTTCTGTTATAATTTAATAACATACTACGATATTCGTACATGAGGTTGAACATACCATCGACTAAAGGAATATGCGAGGTAAGGGTTTTTCATCTCACTTCTTATTCCCGTGAGATTCATGCCATATTGCCACTATTACCTTTTCTGTGGTGTATGTACTGCCCATAATTGTATTATTTGTGTCATACACATTAATTTATGTGTATTTACATATTCATTGTATGATACCTCCTTAATGGGTTGTATGTTCCGTAAGTTACCAAACTGGTAAGGGTTATTTCCCAATCTCTTCTTTTTCCAAGGTTGTTTATACGTAATTATCTATTGGGACCTCCTTATCATCCACATCCATGTTTCTTAAAAATGTATTTCAAAACATTATTAATAGTTTAAATAATATGTTTTAATGTCATTTATACCGTTTTTTTACCTTTTATAAAAAGTTTATAAAGGAATCTATCCATCCTTTTCCAAACAAGGTCCTTTTTAACCCTTTATAAAGAATTAAGGTTAGAATGTCTTTTTAACTAATACGGCGGATGTAACTATTTTCTACCATTATAAAGTCGTCGAAGCTTCCCATACAATCTTATAATAATATATACTATGTAAATGTTTTATTTAATAATAATGGGACTTTTAAATTATTTCAAAAAAAAAGATATATTTATATTAAATAGTTTTGATTTCATCTATGTCAACATCCTTTGATGAATTTTAAGCTTATTTGAAGTTTATTTATTATGATAAAAAACATTCATATTGTATTGATGGTTTTGTGATATGTTTGACTATGGATGTGTTATTTTTATACCATTCATGGTTTATGAATAAAGTATTGAAATGTCGTATGCTAGATTTAATGCGAATGTTTATTTTATGTTTAAACATGTTCATATGAGGAATGCATTGGACTTAATAAGTGACGGGTGGATCCCGCTATAGCTCTTCGATGCATCGGTAGGTCTCATGAGAAAAACTAGGGTCTTGGCACGAGGCCTTGACAGAATCTTATTTGTAGTCTTGGAATGAGGCCTTGGGTACGTTGTTATGATAGTCTAGCATTATGCATTCCATCATTATGAAAGTGGTTATTGATATTGCATGTGATTATTCAATTTGTGGAATATCCATGTGAATAAGTAAATGGAATTATTTTATTTAATTTTTTCCATATTATTCTAGAGTTCAAGTTTAAAAGGATTTTGTTTTAGTTATACATTGCCTTAAATGTTTATGTTTATTTATAAAAGTTTCCGCTGTATTAGTATCCTTACTGAGCATCATAGCTCACCCCTTTCTATGTTTTATTTTTTCCAGGATTCCAAGAAGTGTATTGTGATTGATATGCAGGGTTATGACAAGGGAATAATGGCATTCATAAAGGATTATTTATGTTGTTTTGTATGTTATGAATTGTAATGTAACATTCAAAAAATACTCATCCAAGTATGATAATGTATGTGGAATCTAAAATAATTGTTGATTATCCAAGTATGATAATGTATGTGTAATCTAAAATAATTGTTGGTGATCAACATCAATAGGGTCAAACTAGAAGAAAAACTACACATATATATTTGTATTCAAAAGTTTACATGCATGATGTAAATGAATCTTTTGAGCATAGGGAATGGATTAATGCTATTAATGAAGAACTTGATCATATTGAAAGAATGATATGTGGTAAATCCTAACAAACCCCAAGGAAAAATTTTATTGGTAAGAAGAGTGGTTTCTAGATTAAGATGAATGAATATATTGATGGGATAATAACAAAACAAGTTTATTGTATAGTGGTTACTCACTAATTTAAGGCATTTACTTTCATGAAAAATGTTCTATGGTGTAGAGTTGATAAAAAATTAGATTATTTCATGGTATAACCTCACAATGAATTTAAAAAAAATAATTTGAATTGAAATCATCATTTCTATATGGTGATCTTGACAAGGAATTTTACACTTAATAACCATGTGGAATTATTTTTGGTAAGGATGATATTTATGTGTGAAGGTTGAATAAATCCTTGTATGGGCTAAAAACTATCCCTGGGATTGGTATTCCAAATTTGAAAATTTCTTAAGGAAGATGAGGTTTTAGAAAGGAATATTTGACACAAATATGTATTTCAAATAAAGTCATATGTGTAAATGACTTAATATTTATTAGGAATGATAAAAGAACATGTGATAGATTTTTATAACAAATGAAAAAGTTGATTGAGATGTGTCTGTTGGGTGAAAGGAAGTAAATTCAGGGGTTACAAATCATATAAAATAAGAAATACACTTTTATTTCTCATGAAATGTATCATAAGAAACTTATTAATAAGATCAGCTAGGAAAATTCAAAACCAGTTTCCACATCGACTTCAGTGGGAACCAAGTTTTATAAATAAGGTGAATTTATTGAAGTTGATTAGAATGTGTTTCTAATGCTGATATGATGTTTTTTATACATGAATACCTCAAAACTAGACATTATTTATGATTTCACCTTATGTGAAATATTTCAGAGTGACTCCAAAGAATATAATTTGATATCAAGAAAAAAAGTCTAAAAAATATAAGTGGAAGGTCTAATTTTGGAATCATATATGATAACATATAAATGATTGACTTGTTTTTGTATTCAGAAGCTCGTTGTTCATGAAATGTTGATGATAAAAGATCCAAATCTGGTGTAGTTTTCTTTATATGGAAATTTTTTGATAGCAGGGAAACAAATATAAAGAATATAGAATCTATTAGAACAACAAAATATGAGTATTATGCTGCTACTCAAGAAGCTACAAAACATATTTGGATGAAGTCTCTCTTGGAATATTTACTTATAGAAGTGAAGTTTCTATTTCTCTTGGGATGTGATAATCAGAGTGCCATAAAACTTACCATAATTTCAGTACAACATTATTATTCAAAAAATATTGATATAAAACATCATTTAATAAAAGAGAATGTATATAAGAAGGAATTAATGATGGAGTATGTTCTTACATAGAAACAAGTTGTTGAAATTTTCACAATTTTTTTTACCAAAGGATCATTTTCATAAACTGAGGATGAACATGGGAATAAATACTTCTTCTAATCAAGGTTGAGGAATTTTCCCCCTCTCTCATATTTTCTTTGGATAGTTTTGTCATTGGGGGATAATTTTTTAATAAATATATCCACTTATATATTATAATCCTTTTACGAAATTATGTTTTTAAGGGGATTTATGGGTTATTTGTGAATCTAGAATTTTAAATTTGGGAACTATTATAACTACATTATTTATTGGTTTTAGGTAAATTATTTTTTTTGAATTTCGATGAAAAATAATGATTTTAAGAGAATATAATAAGGTATTAATAAGCCACTACTTTTGACAGCATGGTTTTTCTATTAATAAATATTATTTCCCATAATGATTTAGATCATGTTTGATTAAAATTATTGTTATTTAATCCATATATTGAGATTACAAAGTTTATTTATTTATGAATCGTGGTGGAAAAAAAATCCCAAGGGGTATATTTTTGGGGCCAAGTTGGAAAGAAGTTGTTTTTGGATGCAAAATGAAGATTTTTGAAGAGATTTATCTTTTGTTGTGAAAGGAATTAAATCACCTAAAATTTTAATTTTTAAGTGATCAGACTGACCATCATATATAGGATTTCACAATAACAATTCTAAATAAATTCCATCATATTGGAAATTTTTTTTCTGGATGAAAAGGTTCAATGAACTCACAATGGGTCTGGAATAAATTGTTGATCATAATGAGGAATATAATAAAATTCTTCCTGAATCGGATGTAAATATGATTATGCTTCTCTAGTATTGGTGTTATCATAAATATTATTCATTCATTAATTCTTTTAATGCAATAATCATAAATTAAAGGAGGATAAAAAGTTCTGCCAATTATAATGAGGCTGGATTGGAATAAAATATATAGATGGATAAATAGGTAGTTTAAAAACATTCCATTATATTTTATATAATGATTAAGAGGATCATAAATTAATTAAAATTCATGAACAATTTGTGAGATAAGTATATTTTTTAAAAGATTAAATTTGTTGAAGATAATGCTTTTCGGTCTCAGTTTATTTGTGTGGGACCATAGGAAGAATAACTTTTTTTGGATGATATGTTTTATTGGAAAATGGAGTTATGATATAAGGCCTCGGCCTTAAACCTTACTTAATATTGAATTAAATGAATAATTCACATTGGGGATCTTTTCAGGTTTAGAGTTTTATAGAATTAGATCATAAATAATGAATTACATTCCACATTTAAACAAAGTGGTTACATAAAATATATTATTCGTTTTTCCCTATCAACAGAATCATTTTTAAAATAAAACAAGTATTCTTTCTTGACACTTCCTTGACACTATATTCATAACATGCACCTTTCCCTTGACCTGTGAAAAACATTTCAAAAACATGGGATGAGCATAAAAAGATCAGTAAGGGATATAAAAGTATGAAAAGAAAACATTAGTCCATGTATGAAATTATACTTTACTCATAAAACATAAGCATTTTAACATACCTAATCAAATCATGATAAATCATAGAAATCATAAGGCATAAAAGTAACTTGATTCATTCATAACATTCTTACGTAGGGAGTAACCCTCTTGGTTACGTTTAGAATACCCATCACAATATATTTCCTAAATATCTTCGGAGAAACCATAACATTTAACTCCTTCGCATTACCCAATTAATTGGAGAGATATATCGGGATCACCCGCCCTTAGTTTATCATGGAACCACCCATCTTCATAATAATCCCCAAGAACCATAACATAATCGTATCACATAAAACATGCATAAAGGAAACATAAGATTTCCAATTTTCAATCACAAGATATCAATACAAAGCATTGATATAAAAACATTATGAAAACCATTTTCAATACCAAAATAAAAGAAAAGTAAAACATGGTATTTATTTTTCATTTAAAAAAAGGTATGGCCTGTAGAGGAATCCGAAACTCAACTAATCGTCACGGCGGCAGAGAAGTCGTTGTCGCCGCATACGTTCGACAAAAACATTCCCTTTTGTCGTTTGGTAAAATTCTTTGTATAAAAAAGATTCCATTCGGATAAACTTAAAAGTTAAAGGGGTTTATACACCATATAAAAGAAAGTTGTGTATAAAATAAATTATTCCTCAATGAATGGAGATTGAGACGAAGTCACATACAAAGACGATATCCTTGGATTATGGATAAATCAATTACATAATTATGTGTGACAAACGAATACACCTAATATAAGTGGATATTAAGTGTAGAATAATTAGAGGACATTCACACATATTCATATAACCACATATTTAAGGAGTACAAGTTTATCCCAAAGAATCGAAATTGGGTTAAGAAGTTCCCTTGCAAAAATTCGACAGCCTAACGACGTCACATCAAACATCAGAAAATTAGTTGATGAGAGATAAAAAGGGTATCTCATCACTTGGACATAATATTTACATCAATAAAGATATATAAGAACATATCCCAACATTACAATATGTTAATTAAAAGACCAAACAAAAGAAGTCTTTTAAAAAGAGGAGGGTGAAAAGTTCCCTTACCGACTAGGGTATCTTTCGAAACATACACCCCATGAAAGAAGGACACTAAAACATTGATTTAAATAATCATAAAAGAAATTATATTACACAATGAGTAGAATAATGGGTAGTACATATACCACTCAAAGTAAATGGTGGTAAAAGTTGTATAAATCTCACGGGAATAAAAGTGATATGAAAATCCCTTTCAAAAACTCGGCAGCCGAACGACGCCACTTAAAACTTCCAAAAATGGATTGATGAGATCAAATAGGGTCTCTAATAATATTAACATAAAATTTTCATCAAGAGTAATATAAAAGAACATCTCAATGATAAGAAATATGAGCTTAAAAGGAATGACATAAAAGAGTGTACTTAAAAAGAATGAGAGGGGTAGGTTCCCTTACCTCGGGTACGACTTGACTCGATCGTTCTTTAAACTCCTGAATAATAAACTTGAGTTAGTTTATACTTGATTAAGAACCTTTTTCAAGTTCATTATTCCTTTTATATCACTTACTACCATGCTATGAACACTATTTAATTATTTAAGTTAAAAATGGTCGTTTTGTAGATCATTGCTACTTGAGTCAAAAATATGCTCTTTATAATTACAAGTTTTCTTGTGGTAAAATATATATTATATCCAGAATTATATTCATTATGTAGATATAATATATATAATATATATCCATTATATATAGGAATTTATAATATTACATAACATTTAGAGGTAAGAAATGAAATGAACCGTTCATGGAGACGGTAAGCCCAACGTACGCATGAACACTACTTCCATTTCTATTTCATATTTAATGGAATTAAAACATAATGATACATAATATAATTATAATTCCAGTATGGTATCATATATAATATCATTAAATATATCCTTTATACGTACCACATATGGTATTAACGAATCAAATCACTTTGAGGGGGTGGTAGTCCACACTTCCTAAATAGAAGATATCGTGTTTAACCATAATGGAAACCATAAAGTTATGCCATAAATGAATAATACAGAAGCTTAAGTAAAACATAAACATATTATATATCATATATAAATAAAGTTACATCTTAATGTCCACCTTTGAGGGTGTTAAAAGATTATTGAACAATCATCGTTTCGTGAGGCAGAAATTCACCATCCAGAGAAACAATATGTTCTTTATCCATTAGATGTAGGTGTGTGTAAGTGTAGCTCGAATACTTCCTATAAAAACATCCTACTATATTTACGATACTAGATTTTTTACAAAAGAAATGAATAAAAAGAGTTTATGGTGTTGGAGAAGCAAAATAAAACAAAAGAACACATGTGAAGACATTACCTTAAAATCAAGTATCTCTCTTTGATTTGAGCTCAAAGGCTTCCTTGGGAAGACTTATGCCCAAAGTGAGGCTTCTAGGAGTAAGAGAGGGATGTGGAGAGACAAAATGGGCAGGTTTTGGCCAAGACAAAGGCTTGTGAGGTGTGGGTAAGGTGGTAGAGGTGGGGGCCTTTTATAAGAGGAGAGGAGGGGCACTCCTGGAAAGTTACAAAATGTTACTTTATTTTCAAATGAGATTCGGATTTTAAAGGTCCCGCATTTGTGTATTTCTAGGATAAGGTGGTAAGGGTTCTAAATATACTCATCCAATATGTTTTTGACAAGTGTATGTTATAGTTTTAACATTATTTTTTCATTTTATTTAAATCCTTTATTAATGAGGTAATCGATGCGTCATCATGATGTCATAAATAATTTAATATATTTAATGTCTAAAAATTATAAAAAAATATCATTATTTAGGAAATATTTTTATCTTTATAATGAATATTTATTGTCAAAAATATTACTTGTATAACCCCAATTAAAAATTGTTTTAGTAGAACAACTCATGCTTGTGACTTTTTTATTTTAACTTTAAATAAAAAGTAATTTATGTCATTTTCCAACCACAGTTACTCCATGGGATCCACAAGTTGACCCATGGATTGTATTGGTCGGCCATGACACATCCAATTATGGTAGGACAAGTGTATAAGTCATTTCATATTATTGAAACATTTTTTTTACCTTAAAATACACTAATTACCTCTAATCGCGATTAAAAACATAAAAGTTACTATTGTCCAAAAAAATTATTTTAATCCTATTGAACCATATTTTACATCCTAATGACAACCATGTATTTCATATTTTTGAAATTCAAATCACAGAAGTGGTGAAGTTTCATTTAAACAAAAAATCAGTTCTCAAACTACCACTTACTGGTTTCACTATTCATAAAAAATTGAAGTTTATCAGAAAAATACCAAAAATTCACCCTAAGCTATATTTGATATTCCGAATTCAAAAATGATGTCTATTTTAAAAAATTAAAAACATATAAGTTGCATTATTTAATTTAATAATTAATTCCCGTTGTCATAACAAATAGCGTGTTTTTAAGAAACGATATCTATTAAAAGATTGACACTAGTTTAAGTCCAATTTCAAAGTGAAATTAATTCCAATGACCACTATTGAACTGAATTGTAAAAATATATTCTAATTTCACTTTAAAAAAATAAAAAAGATAATCTAATCATATAAATAAATTATATTAAAAAAAGGTTTTGAATTAAAATACAACATTTTTCACTATTCATTAAAAAATGAACTTTATCGGAAAAATACCAAAAATTTACACTAAGTAAATTTTGAGGTCCTGATTCTAAAGAAGAATTTTATTTTGTCAAATATGACACATAAAATTGTCAAAAAGTGGATTTAAAAGAGGTTCTCCATCAAAAGGAGGTTAATCGACCTTTTAGGGAATATTAGAATGTTTCCGCTTAAAATTGGATTTATTCTCATTTTTAATCCTCTAACATTTATTGTAAAAAGTAAAAATATTTGACAAACATATATAATCATTTTGTAGTTAGTTCTGTTCATTACTTCCATTAAACTGGCTAGGCGTTAACTACCATTTAAAATATTATTATTTTGTTATTAGAGTGCAACGTAAGATTCCTAAGAAACTCGTTGTTGCGTATTGGGTACGCCATTGAGCATAGCGTCCCGTTTAAAGTAATTTTAATATTTTATTCACAAATATGGATAAATATGTAAATTTAATATTCTTTATTTACCTGCGGTGTTACATCCTTCCCCCTATTGTGAATTGCATCCTCGTAATTTTAAAATTGGGCGTGGAAGCTTCATTGAAAATCCCACATCGGAACAAGAGTCAGTAAAACTATCACTTTAAAAGAATGGGAGAGAAGTAAAAATGTCACTAGAGTTAACCCATACTAGGATTCCAATTCTAAAAATATAGATATGGAGGAAAAAACAAAGGGTCATGTTCTGGTGGAGAGTGATAGTAAACATGTCTAGGAGAAAGTTAACAACAAGAAAATCACAAACTTGTGATGGGTTAAACCGTATTTGATTCCCCAGTAGGAAAAATTAATAGATTTTTTTTGTTTTATTTTACTTTTCATTGAGGAATTTATTTATGAGCTTAACTAAAACATAAGGAAGCATACTTAATTATGATGTTGACTTTCAATTTTTACTAGATTTCTTACACGAACCCATATTTTCTCCAAAAGACCAGTATTTGGGATGACTTGTTCACATTAAGAGAGTTATAATCAACTTCTAGAGAATCACATAATCCACAAAATAGAACTATATACTTCCCATGTATTTAGAACTTAACCAAAACTAAAACGAAAAAGGTTAGTATGAGATCAGATAATACCCAAAAAGGATAATCCTTTGTAAAAAAAATCTATTCTTAATCTCCCAAATTTGTCAAACAAAACCCAAAGTTCAACAAAGCCCATTCAATAAACATCTATCCTTAAAATTCTACAATGTAAACCAAACTATGATTGAAACCCAATTCTCTTAAGGATTTAATCACATAGTCTCCTAAGATAAATTTTATCTTTTTTCTCCAAAATAACATCAGTTACTCTTACAGTCTCATAATAAAAAGTAATTAACCTATTCACATTGCATCCATGATAGGCTAAGAATTTCCATTGATAACCAAAAATAAACTTACACTTAATTCATAAAATCATCTAATTGAAAAATAATCATTCAAACTAACCATGGACTTCACATAGTCCAGTGGTAGGTGATAAATACCAGTTGCACTTTGGTTGTGGGTTCGATTCCCACAGCATCGTCCGACGTGACGGGTTGACACACGGTCTACGTGTTATCCCTTTTCAAAAACTATATAATTTTATAACTTTCCTCAAAAGGAGAAAAATTCATCAAAAATAACCATAACATATTTTAACCACAAAGGTTATCTGATAACTTCCATTTTGCAACCCAAAATGTATTACCAGTAATTGCCTCAAATTCAAGGATCATATAAACCCAAATTGTTCTTTAAAACAATATCCACAAAAGAAAGGATTATTATTCCTTGAATAAAATTTTCTTATATCAAAAATCAGGGTTACTATAAAAAGTCTTCTAATGTAAACCCATCATCAAAAGAGACTTAAAACATCTAAGAATTTCAGCATCCAAAAATCTACCATAACTCTTGAATCCCATATATGATGACTTCTTACTCATTCAACATTATTCATGATCCATTAGCCATTACTTTTCAACTTATTCTGAAATAATGTTTTCCTACAAACAAAATAATGAATCATATCCTAAGATTCCAATAATAGGAAAACATATGTTAAGAAATAATCCATACCTTTCATTCTTCATTGTCAGTTTCTTCATCCTCAATCGGGATGGCATTAGGTATTGGTAAATGAATATTTGCACGATCTTGATGACACCATTCCCGAAACTTCTTCGTAGGACATGTGTTTTCATAATGACCATGCACACCACATTTAAAACATTCAATTGATCCTTTAGAAAGAACTTCTTTCCCTCTCCTAGAGTCAACTAGATGATTCCTTTTTCCATGGTAGGTTCTTGCTTCATGACCTTCATTTCCACATCTATAGCATCTTTCTGTCCCTTTGAAATAGTTTCCTCTGTGTTTCTTTCCACATATTTAACACATAGGTTTTTTAACATACTTACCTTTATTATTATTACCTGAACTTCTGTAGGGATTTGTTTCTCGCATATACGATGACATATAAAAATCACTAAGGTTCAGGTGGTCAATCATGACTCCAGATAGTTGGTTGAGGATAACCACAAGAGTTCTCATTATATCTCCCATATCATTCAGTTGTTCTTTCATAAAACCATCATAGTTTTCTTCATATCCACTGTTACTTTGGTTCCTGCTAGATCCAACCATTTAATAAAACCAAAAAGGTTAGTGTGAGTATATCACTAAAATAATCAAATAAAAAAGAGGAAGATAAACACCAAGATATACTTATCCAAGATATCTCAAACTCATTCTAATTTTCAAATAAAACGAGGACTCCAACTAATATACTAACCATTGTGGTTATACACAACTTGTCACTTTTCCTTAAACAACACTCTAACCTCATAAGTTATCTAAACCGACATCTGATACCAACTATAAGGCCTCGGCCTTAAACCTTACTTAATATTGAATTAAATGAATAATTCACATTGAGGATATTTTCAGGTTTTGAGTTTTAGAGAATTAGATCATAGATCATGAATTACATTCCACATTTAAAAAAAGTGGTTACATAAAAGATAATATTCGGTTTTCTCTATCAACAGAAACATATTTAAAATAAAACATTGATTCATTATTGACACTTCCTTGACACTATCATCATAACTGAACCTTTCCCTTGACATGTGAAAAACATTTCAAAAACATGGGATGAGCATAAAAAGATCAGTAAGGGATATAAAATTACGAAAATAAAACATTAGTCCATGTATGAGATCATACATTACTCATAAAACATAAGAATTTTAACATACCTCATCAAATCATGAATAAATCATAGAAATCATAAGTCATAAAGGTAACTTGAGGCATTCATAACATTCTTACATAGGTAGTAACCCTCTTTGTTACGTTTGGAATACCCATCACAGTATATTCCCTAAATCTCTTCAGAGAAACCTTAACGTTTAACTCCTTCGCATTACTGTAACAACCCGAGATTTTATGAAAAATATTCTTTTTAATTTTATTAATGTTTTGTGTTGTACGCTACACAAAAAGGAGCTTGCACAACACGCATCGTTGACTTTCCTTGCATTAAACGCAATCGCAACCTTCCTCGATAGCGTGTGTAGTACGCAATACTGAGTTTCACAAACAACGATATGCTATTTAAATATTATTAAAACTAACCGTTATGAATAATAATAACCACTTTTTAAATTTTAGAAATTTTAGCTCTCAAAATGGACTTCATTTTTGGATTCGGAGTATCGAATTTATCCTAAGGTGAAATTTTGGTACTTTTCGGATAACTTTCATATTCTGATGAATAGTGAAAATTACTAAATTATAATTAAAAACAACTTTTTTAATCGAAATAATTATTAGTGATAAATTATTAATTTGAGTGGTTTTAAAGTATATTTAGAATATATTTTTACAATTTAATATAATGTTTGTCATTGAATGTAATTTCACATTTAAACCAGACATAATCAAGTGTCAATCTTTTGATAGATATTGTTTCTTAAAAACACGCTATTTGTTTTAACAGCGGGATTTAATTATAAAATTAATTAATGAAACTTATATGTTATGAATTTGGTAAAATAGACTTCATTTTTGAATTCGGAATATGAAATATAGCTTAGGATGAAATTTTGGCATTGTTCTGAAAAACATCAATTTTTGATGAATAGTGAAACTACTAAGTGGTAGGTTAAAAACTGAATTTTGCATAAAACATAATTTTACCGCTTCTGTGAATGGAATATCGTAAATCCGAGAGACACGGTTAATATCAAGGACTAAAATGTGGTTCAATGAGATGAAAATAATTTTTGGTGAATAGTAACTTTTTACCTTTTTTACCACGGTTAAAAGTAAATAGGGCAATTAAGGGTAAAGATGATATTATTATTAACCTAACACATGTCCTAATTCTATTGGATAAATGTAATTCGACCAAAAACAAACTTAGGAATAAAATATGACCATTTAGGCCCACTTGGATTAGATTAGGACATTTATTATTAATTTATTTAAAGAAGGGTTAAAAGAGTTAAAATCAATGTTTATTTACTAAAACATTTTTTATATGGGGTTTTACATAAGATAAATTATACTATAAATATTAATTAGAAAGGTAAAAAGATTTCCTACGTAATGGTATTTTTTTTGTAATTTTTAGACATTAAATAATTTAATTTATTTATGACACAATGATGATGTAGTAATTATCTTATTAATGAAATATTGACATAATTGATGTTATAAATATCCAAATAAATATAATTTGAGACTTTTTAGGAATTCCACTAATTTTGTAGGTTACTATGATA
Source organism: Viscum album (assembly GCA_963277665.1). Taxonomy (NCBI): domain Eukaryota; kingdom Viridiplantae; phylum Streptophyta; class Magnoliopsida; order Santalales; family Viscaceae; genus Viscum; species Viscum album. Next base: position 690,690,035 of record OY728161.1, on the reverse strand, counting down.
TATTAGTGTTGATTTAATCAACTTGGTTCGAACATATAATTTTGTTACGACTTTCTCAAAAATCATATATCAAATAGTGTCAAAATTGACACAAAATAGTTTTTAAATAAAATATTATATTATTAATTGTTATTTTATTCCTAAAAATCTACGGTTCGGCCAAATGACTTATATAAGGATATATATATTAATAATAAACAATTTGGGGTTCGTTTGTCATGTTATAGTAAGTGTATTAACCATATAGTGTAAGAAAACAAAAAGACACGGTAAAAGTTAAATTATTTAACTTAGAGTTAAATCTAATTGATAAGGTTAAAATAATAACCTAAACTTGTCTAAATCCTATTGGTTGATAGTATTTCGACCCATCCCCACTTTATCTTCGAAATAAGACCCTTTGGAACCATTATAAACCGATTTTGACTTTAATATAAAATAATATTTTGAGATATTCCTAAGGTGCTCCTCTCCTCCCTTATAAAAGGACACCTCCTCCCCCTCCTCCTCACACCAATTTGAGCACTCAAGCTCGGCCAACCCCTGCCAAAATCCCTTCTCCACTTCCCTGTAATTATCCTAGAGGTCCTGGTATTCTTCAAAGACCAATCATAGTTCCCTAAGTGGAGGATTCAAAGAGGCGTTTCAAAGAAGAGGTAATATCTATTACCGATCTTTTCAATTTCTTTCTTCTTCAACTTCTTCTTCTTTAGTTGTTTCATGATAAAGTAATAACATCAGTATTACTTACATACTGATATGTTATTATAAATATGAAACAACCCTAATTCACCTTCTATCCGTCCTACGGAAAAATGAAATCACCGCGCGTGCGTACGTACGGAATACCGTCTCCACGCCGTGGTGTAATCTATTTTCCGACAACACCTTAATTGGATGTGTATAATGGTGTAATGAGTAACTATATATGATTATTATAAAGTGATATTGATACTGAAATATTATACATACACTTCAACACAATTCCACGACCATGGGAATGATATCATCGCTCGTGCGTACGTACGGACTACCGTCTCCACGACGCGATGAGATTCATTCTCAATGATTAACCATTCATGAATGATTATAAAGTATATATAATAAGTATTAATGAAATATATGACATAATAATGATACTGGATTTATGTATATTTATATGTATGTCATCTACTTAATTCCATTCAATTCAATAAGGAAACGAAAACAGCATTCATGCGTACGTACGGACTACCGTCTCAATGAACGGTGTATTTCATTTCATTTATCGATATATTATATATATATATATATATATATTCTGAATATATATTATATATAAATCATGTTTTACATTATGGGTATAAGTAATCATGATCCAAGTAATCATATTAATAATTACAAGTTAAAAACACGAACGACAAATGAGACGATTTTACCCAAAACGCTCTTTAACATGGAATTTAAAAAAGAACAGGTAAAATAAAGTCATAAGTGAACCATATATGATATCATAACAATTAGTATGATTCTGGAATAAGTCAATGACATTATTTAAATCATTATACAGGAGGTTCGGACACTTACCAAGAAAATCAGACCTAAGGTAAGTGAAATATCACAATATCACTTTTATCCGAGATTGTTTTTACTTTGGTAATTACTGGGGTGTATTTTATCATCCACATCCATGTTCCCTCAATATGTAATATTATTTCCATCCTTCTACAATATTTTATATCAAATTTTACCCTTCGGTGAGTTTTTAGTAAAAGATATGAAAGAAATCTTTTGACGTTTTTCGTACGAGGTACTTTTTGACTTTTCCGACAAAAGTACGAAGAATGTTTTTTTATCTTATACGGCATGAATGGATTTTTAAAACATTATTTCCAAGAAACTTCCTTTACAAGTTTTCAAGTTTCTTTTTAATCAACCTCTTTTATTTTAAAGTCGTATGATATGTTATGAAAGGAAAAATGTTTTTGAAGTAGAATGGATATTTTCCTCAAGAATGGAGTTCAAGTATTTTATCAAAATTATTTTCCATCTATGATAATAAAAGGGTTCTGTTTTTATCCCTATTATTACATTGGTTTGATTATGTTGTGATGGAAATATTTTTATGAATTACATTATCTTATATGAATTGTTTTATGATGTCATGTTGTTTAAGAATCCCATTTTTATTACATGGGTTACGCTATGACGTATGGTTTATGATTATGTGGAACACATAAGAAAGGATTCAATATAAGATGGGTGGGACCTATATCTCCCTCCAATGCATTGGGTAAAGATTTTATATCTCATGAGATAGACATGGCTGAAATGGTAGGTTATACCGGTTCAGTGAAACATGAATGAAACGAGGGTTACTCGATTCAGAAAGGGACTTTGTCCACTAAGATAGTCTTGGCAATGAGTCTTGACTAACAAGAAATGATTCTCTATGATTATGTGTGTATGCCACAAAGTTTCATGTTTTAAGACTATGATTATTGTGATTACATTTTCACTGCCATGATTTATCCCATGTTATGAAATTATGTTCTCTTTTGCAGGTTAAGATTTCCAAAAGTTATGTGTTTGTGTAAACAATGAGATTTATATTTCTTTTGTTTACCCTTACTGTGCATATGAGCTCACCCTTTTATGTTTTCTTTTCCCCATGATATAAAGAAAGGTTTTAGGTAAAAAAAGGGAAGATCTTTATGGGAGATATTGGAGATCTTTCACCACGATTAGAAGATTACGTTCCGAGTTTCCAAAGACACTAAACTATTACGATCCTTGTGTGTGTGTTTTGTTATGTACTATGTATTCCGCAAAAGTAATGTAATGTCCATGTACGTCAGGATTCGGGTCTCTACAGTTGGTATCAGAGGAAAGGATTAGTCAACCTTTGGAAACTAGGATGCGAGAACTTTAGTGAGATCCCTAGAGATATTTATAAGGTTTGTCTAGAGATGTCTCTAAGGATAAGTATACGGTAACGATCTTAGAATTTAACCTAAGAAGTTAGATATTGAGGATACTCCCCCTTTATAATGTTGTTTTCCCTAGCATGATTTTTGCCTCTCACACTATTCTTTTTGGGTTTTAGAAAATGGCTGGAAACAAGATGATTCACGATAATGGAGGATATGATGGAAAATGGAATGATATTCTTCATGAGAAACCAAATGAAATGGGATTTGGAAGTCCAAACATCATTATTATGCTGAATCAGCAATCTCATAATATGATCAATAAAGTAAAATTTGGTAAGTTTCCTGACTCGGCTAATAAGAGAAAGATGGAGTTTCATGATGATCATAGAGGAAAGAAAGTTAAATTTCCCCAATGTAAATCATGTTGGAAGAGGCATCAAGGAGAATGTTTCAAAGGAACTGGAAGATGCTTTGGGTGTGGAAAAGAAGGACACAAAGCCAGTAAGTGCAAAGGAAAAGGTTCAGTTAACACCCTGGATGAGGATAATGGTATTGCTACGACATCAACAATGGTTAAATGTTATAAATGTGGAATGTACGGGCATTATGCAAACCAATTCCCTAAGGGAAAGTCTCATGAAGAGAATCAGTATAGTCATATGGGTAGTATTTATGTTGATGATGATGAAAAGACTACAAATGATATGTGAGATGAAAGAATTGTTGAAGCTCGGTCAATGGTTTAAGAAGGTAGTGGAATGATTACATGTTTATAAAGTGTAATGTTGTATAAAGAATCTCATGGTACTATGGAATAAAGAGACATCTAAGGATTGTTACATTGTTGTCTTTCCTTGAGTTTTGAAAGTGTGTGATTAATGCTACCAGTATCCATGAAAGGTTATTCAGATATTTTTGGAATGAAGATGATATGCGCATAATGAAGGGATAAGGAGAAAATTAAATGTTTGATAGTATTCATGAGCTCATGACTGATATAAGGAGAAGGTTATATCATGGTTTGAGTATATAGAATTTTTGGATTTTGGTATGTGGTAGGAGTTAACTTTTGACAGCATTAATGTTTTCACTAAGGTTTAATATGTATTCATTTTTTTCAAGAGAATACATGATTAAGGCCTTCAAATGTTCGGAATGTGACCAACAAGACATATCTTATGATATATGGGGATCAACGATGGTATTAAATATCTGGTAATCATTTTCATTATATTATGAGAGTGGACTACAGTATTATGGATAAGCCTAAAGATTAGAATGGATTATGTTGGACATAAGTTAGTATTGTTTAAGGATAGAAGATTTTTGATATTATTAATGGGATGTTATAGTAATGTAGTTTTAGAAAAAGGACAACCTGCAAGACGGGCGACAGCCCATCGCGTCGGACAAGGATGTGGGAATCGAACCCACAACCGAAGTGCGACTGGCCTTTATCGCCTACCACTGTCCTACAGGAAGTCCCTGTTTAGTAGAAACTAGTTTTATTATATTATGCAGTATGATATAAGAAGTATAAGTTCATTTTAGGAACCATATATCATTAATCTCACTATAGATGGACTTATGTATTTTTTGATAACTTTTCTAACCTTTTGAGATAGATGGAATGACCCATCATTCTATCACATGATCTGCTAAGACATCACGAATGACAAATTCAACTTCATTTCATTAAGAGATGAAGTAGAAATTGTCCAAAGAACGACAAATAGTGAGACTATACCAAAATCACGAAAGTATTTCTTCTAATTCCAATTTCATCAACTTTAGGGAAATGATCTTGAAAACCAAAAATGTTGTCCTATTGCTCTTATATCTGATTAATCAGATGGTACCTTAGATCGTCACAAATTTATTGATTTGTGATTTCTAGCTTTTCCATAGCCATGTTCTCTATCACTCTCCATCAGAACATGATGGTTAGATTTCTCTTCCATATACATATTTTCACCTATGTGGAAACCCAGTGATTAGTTTATTTGGGTAACCGTTACGTTTCATAGTTTTGTTTTTAAAGATTGGTTTTGATATTCCTTTTTATGATGTGGGTTTCTATTAAATAAACATTCGAATAGTAAACCATTTATAACCCCGACGAATTTCGAGAGCGAAATTCATTTTAAGGGGGGTAGAATGTAATAGCCCGATATTTTATGAAAAATATTCTTTTTAATTTTATTAATGTCTTGTGTTGTACGCTACACCAAAAAGAGCTTGCACAACACGCATCTTTGACTTTCCTTGCATTACACGCAATCGCAACCTTCCTCGATAGCATGTGTAGTACGCAATACTGAGTTTCACGAAACAACGATATGCTATTAAAATATTATTAAAACTAGCCGTTATGAATAGTAATAACCACTTTTTAAATTTTAGAAATTTTAGCTCTCAAAATGGACTTCATTTTTGGATTCGGAGTATCGAATTTAGCCTAAGGTGAAATTTTGGTACTTTTCGGATAACTTTCATATTCTGATGAATAGTGAAAATTACTAAATTATAATTAAAAACAACTTTTTTAATCGAAATAATTAATAGTGATAAATTATTAATTTGAGTGGTTTTAATGTATATTTTGAATATATTTTTACAATTTAATACAATGTTTGTCATTGAATGTAATTTCACATTTATACCAGACATAATCAAGTGTCAATCTTTTGATAGATATTGTTTCTTAAAAACACGCTATTTGTTTTAACAGCGGGATTTAATTATAATATTAATTAATTCAACTTCTATGTTATGAATTTGGTAAAATAGACTTCATTTTTGAATTCGGAATATGAAATATAGCTTAGGATGAAATTTTGGCATTGTTCTGAAAAACATTAATTTTTGATGAATAGTGAAACTACTAAGTAGTAGGTTAGAAACTGAATTTTGCATAAAACTTAATTTTACCGCTTCTGTGAATGGAATTTTGAAAATCCGAGAGACACAGTTAATATCAAGGACTAAAATGTGGTTCAATGAGATGAAAATAATTTTTGGTGAATAGTAATTTTTTACCTTTTTTTACCACGGTTAAAAGTAAATAGGGTAATTAAGGGTAAAGATGATATTATTATTACCCTAACACAAGTCCTAATTCTATTGGATAAGTGTAATTCGGCCAAACAAACTTAGGAATAAAATATGACCATTTAGGCCCACTTGGATTAGATTAGGACATTTATTATTAATTTATTTAAAGAAGGGTTAAAAGAGTTAAAATCAATGTTTATTTACTAAAACATTTTTAATATGGGGTTATACATAAGATAAATTCGACTATACATATTCATTAGAAAGCTAAAAAGATTTCCTACATAATGGTATTTTATTTTTAATTTGCAGACATTAAATAATTTAATTTATTTATGACACAACGATGATGCAGTAATTATCTTATTAATGACATATTGACATAATTGATGTTATAAATACCCAAATAAATATAATTTGAGACTTTTTATGAATTAAACTAATTTTTTAGGTTACTATGATATATTATTGTTGATTTAATCAACTTGGTTCGAACATATAGTTCTGTTATGACTTTCACAAAAATCATATATCAAATAGTGTCAAAATTGACACAAAATAGTTTTTAAATCAAATATTATATTATTAATTGTTATTTTATTCCTAAAAATCTATGGTTCGGCCAAATGACATAGATAAGGATATATATATTAATAATAAACAATTTGGGGTTCGTTTGGCATGTTATAGTAAGTGTATTAACCATATAGTGTAAGAAAACAAAGACACGGTAAAAGTTAAATTATTTAACTTAGAGTTAAATCTAATTGATAAGGTTAAAATAATAACCTAAACTTGTCTAAATCCTATTGGTTGATAGTATTTCGACCCATCCCCACTTTAGCTTCGAAATAAGACCCTTTTGAACCATTATAAACCTATTTTGTCTTTAATATAAAATATTATTTTGAGATATTCCTAAGGTGCCCCTCTCCTCCCTTATAAAAGGACACCTCCTCCCCCTCCTCCTCACACCAATTTGAGCACTCAAGCTCGGCCAACCCCTGCCAAAATCCTTTCTCCACTTCCCTGTAATAATCCTAGATGTCCTGGTCTTCTTCAAAGACCAATCTTAGTTCCCTATGTGGAGGATTCAAAGAGGCGTTTCAAAGAAGAGGTAATATCCATTACCGATCTTTTCAATTTCTTTCTTCTTCAACTTCTTCTTCTTTAGTTGTTTCATGATAAATTAATAACATCAGTATTACTTACATACTGATATGTTATTATAAATATTAAACAACCCTAATTCACCATCTATCCATCCTATGGAAAAATGAAATCACCGCGCGTGCGTACGTACGAAATACCGTCTCCACGTCGTGGTGTAATCTATTTTCCGCCACCACATTAATTGGATGGGTATAATGGTGTAATGAGTAACTATATATGATTATTATAAAGTGATTTTGATACTGAAATAGTATACATACACTTCAACACAATTCCACAACCATGGGAACGATATCATCGCTCGTGCGTACGTACGGACTACCGTCTCCACGACGCGATGAGATTCATTCTCAATGATTAACCATTCATGAATGATTATAAAGTATATATAATAAGTACTAATGAAATATATGACATAATAATGATACTGGATTTATGTATATTTATATGTATGTCATCTACTTAATTCCATTCAATTCAATAAGGAAACGAAAACAGCGTTCATGCGTACGTACGGACTACCGTCTCCATGAACGGTGTATTTCATTCCATTTATCGATATATTATATATATATATATATTCTGAATATATATTATATATAAATCATGTTTTAAATTCTGGGTATAAGTAATCATGATCCAAGTAATCATATTAATAATTACAAGTTAAAAACACGAACGACAAATGAGACGATTTTACCCAAAACGCTCTTTAACATGGAATTTACAAAAGAACGGGTAAAATAAAGTCATAAGTGAACCATATATGATATCATAACAATTAGTATGATTATGTAATAAGTCAATGACATTATTTAAATCATTATACAGGAGGTTTGGACACTTACGAAGCAAATCAGACCTAAGGTAAGGGAAATATCACAATCTCACTTTTATCCGAGATTGTTTTTACTTTGGTAATTACTGGGGTGTATTTTATCATCCAAATCCATGTTCCCTCAATATGTAATATTATTTCCATCCTTCTACAATAGTTTATATCCAATTTTACCCTTCGGTGAGTTTTTAGTAAAAGATATGAAAGGAATCTTTTGTCGTTTTTCGTACGAGGTACTTTTTGACTTTTTCGACAAAAGTACGAAGAATGTTTTTTTAACTTATACGGCATGAATGGATTTTTAAAACATTATTTCCAAGAAACATCCTTTAAAAGTTTTCAAGTTTCTTTTTAATCAACCTCTTTTATTTTAAAGTCGTATGATATGTTAGGGAAGGAAAAATGTTTTTGAAGTAGAAATGATATTTTCCTCAAGAATGGAGTTCAAGTATTTTATCAAAATTATTTTCCATCTAAGATAATAAAAGGGTTATGTTTTTATCTCTATTATTACATTGGTTTGATTATGTTGTGATGGAAATATTTTTATGAATTACTTTACCTTATATGAATTGTTTTATGATGTCATGTTGTTTAAGATTCCCATTTTTATTACATGGGTTACGCTATGATGTATGGTTTATGATTATGTGGCACACATAAGAAAGGATTCATTATAAGATGGGTGGGACCTATATCTCCCTCCAATGAATTGGGTAAAGATTTTATATCTCATGAGATAGACATGGCTGAAATGGTAGGTTATACCGGTTCAGTGAAACAGGACTAAAACGAGGGTTACTCGATTCAGAAAGGGACTTTGTTCACTAAGATAGTCTTGGCAATGAGTCTTGACTAACAAGAAATGATTCTCTATGATTATGTGTGTATGCCACAAAGTTTCATGTTTTAAGATTATGATTATTGTGATTACATTTCACTGCCATGATTTATCCGATGTTATGAAATTATGATCTCTTTTGCAGGTTACGATTTCCAAAAGTTATGTGCTTGTGTATACGATGAGATTTATATTTCTTTTGTTTACCCTTACTGAGCATTTGAGCTCACCATTTTATGTTTTCTTTTCCCCAGGTTATAAAAAAAGGTTTTAGGTAAAAAAAAGGGAAGATCTTTATGTGAGATATTAGAGATCTTTCACCATGATTAGAAGATTACGTTCCGAGTTTCCAAAGACACTAAACTATTACGATCCTTGTGTGTGTGTTTTTGTTATGTACTAAGTATTCCGCAAAAGTAATGTAATGTCCATGTACGTCAGGCTTCGGGTCTCTACAGTTATCCAATGCATTGGAGATCTATATCGGGCTCACCCGCCCTTAGTTTATCACTGAACCAACCGTCTTCATAATAATGGCCAAGAACCATAACATAATCGTTTCACATAAAACATGCATAAAGGAAACATAACATTTCCACTTTTCAATCACAATATATCAATACAATTCATTGATATAAAAACATTATGAAAACCATTTTCAATACCAAAATAAACGTAAAGTAAAACATGGTATTTATTTTTCATTTAAAAAAAGGTATGGCTTGTAGAGGAAGCCGAAACTCAACTAATGGTCACGGTGGCAGAGAAGTCATTGTCACCGCATACTCACGACAAAAAAATTCCCTTTTGTCATTTTGTAAAACGCTCTGTATAAAAAATATTCATTTCAGATAAACGTAAAATTCCAAGGGGTTTATACACTGTATAAAAGAAAGTTGAGTATGAAACAAATTATTTCTCAATGAATGTAGATTGAGACGAAGTCCCATACAAAGACGGTATCCTTGGAGTAAGGATAAATCAATTACATAATTATGTGTGACAAATGAATACACATAATATAAGTGGATATTAAGTGTAAACCAATCAGAGGTCATTCACACATATTCATAGAACCAAATATTCAAGGAGTACAAGTTTATCCCAATGAATCAAAATTGGGTTAAGAAGTTCCCTTGCAAAAATTTGACAGCCTAACGGTGTCACTTCAAACTTCAGAAAATGAGTTGATGAGAGATAAAAAGGGCATCTCATCACTTGGACATAAAATTTACATCAATAAGGGTATAGAATAACATATCCCAACATTAAAATATGTAAATTAAAAGACCCAACAAGAGAAGTATTTTAAAAAGAGGAGGGTGAAAAGTTCCTTTACTGACTTGGGTATCTTTCGAAACATACAACTCATGAATGTAGGACAATACAACATTAATGTAAATACTCATAAAAGAAATTATATTACACAAATTTTAGAATAATGGGTAGTATATATACCACTCAAAAGAAATGGTGGTAAAAGTATCATAAATCTCAAGAGAATAAAAGTGAGATGAAAAATACCTGACAAAAACTCTACAGCCGAATGGAGTCACATAAACTTACAAAAATGGATTGATGAGATCAAATAGGGTCTCTCATAATATTAACATAAAATTTACAGCAAGAGGAATATAAAACAACATCCCAATCATAAGAAACATGAGCTTAAAAGGAATGACATAAAAGAGTGTACTTAAAAAGAAAGAGAGGGGTAGGTTCCCTTACCACGGGTCCAACTCGACTCGATCATTCTTTAACCTCCTAAATAATAAACGTGAGTTAATTTATACTTTCATAAGAACCTTTTTCAAGTTCATTATTCCTTTTATATCACTTACTGCCATGCCATGAACACTATGTAATTATTTAAGTTAAAAAATGGTCGTTTTGTAGATCATTGCTACTTGAGTCAAAAATAAACTCTTTATAATTACAAGTTGTTCATGTGGTAAAATATATATTATATCCAGAATTATATTCATTATGTAGATATCATATATATCATATATATCCATTATATACATGAATTTATAATATTACATAACATTTAGAGGTAAGAAATGAAATGCATCGTCCATGGAGACGGTAAGCCGTACGTACGCATGAACGCTACTTCCATTTATATTTCTTATTTAATGGAATTAAAACATAATAATACATAATAGTATTATAATTCCAGTATGGTATCATATATAATATCAATAAATCCATCCTTTATACGTACCACATATAGTATTAACGAATCAAATCACTTGGAGGGGGCGGTAGTCCGCACTTCCGAAAATGAAGATATCGCGTTTAACCATAATGGAAACCATAAAGGTATTCCATAAATGAAAAATACAGAATCTTAAGTAAAAGAAAAACATATTATATATCATATATAAATATAGTGACATATTAATGGCCACTTTTGAGGGTGTTAACAGAATATTGAACAATCATCGTTTCGTGAGGCAGAAATTCACCATCCACAGAAACAATATGTTCTTTAACCATTAGATGTAGGTGTGTGTAAGTGTATCTAGAATATATATTATTAAAACATCCTAGTATATTGAATATACTAGAGTTTTTACAAAATAAATGAATAAAATGAGTTTAGGGGGTTGGAGAAGCAAAATAAAACCAAAGAACACAAGTGAAGACATTACCTTGAAATCAAGTATCTCTCTTTGATTTGAGCTCAAAGGCTAACTTGGAAAGAATTATGCCCAAAGTGAGGCTTCTAGGAGTAAGAGAGGGATGTGGAGAGACAAAATGATTAGGGGTTGGTCGAGCCAAAGGCATGAGAGGTGTGGTTAAGGTGTTAGAGGTGGTGGCCTTTTACAAGAGGAGAGGAGGGGCACTCTTGGAAAGTTACAAAATGTTAATTTATTTTCAAATGAGTTTCGGATTTAAAAGGTCCCAAATTTCAGTATTTCTTGGAAAATGTGGTAATGGTTCAATATATACTAATACAATAGGTTTTTGACAAGTGTAAGTTATAGTTTTAACATTATCTTTTAATTTTATTTAAATCCTTTATTAATGAGGTAATCGCTGCATTATCATGATGTCATATATAATTTAATTTATTTAATGTCTAAAATTTATAAAAAAATATCATGATTTATGAAATCTTTTTATCTTTCAAATTAATATTTATAGTAAATAATATGACTTGTATAAACCAATTTAAAAATTGTTTTAGTAAAAAAACTCATGCTTGTAACATTTTTATTTTAACTTTAAATATAAAGTAATTTATGTCATTTTCCAACCAATGTGGCTCCATGGGGTCCCCAAGTTGTCCCATGGATTTTCTTGGTCGGACATGACACATCCAATGAGGGTAGGAAATGTGTCTAGGCCATTTCATATTATTAAAACATTATTTTTACCTTAAAATACACTAATTACCTCTAATCGAGATTAAAAACTTAAAAGTTACTATTCAACATAAATATCATTTTAATCCCATTGAACCACATTTTACATCCTAATTAAAACCATGTATGTCGGATTTTTGAAATTCAAATCACAGAAGTGGTGATGTTTCATTTAAACAAAAAATCAGTTTTTAAACTACCACTTAGTGGTTTCACTATTCATCAAAAATTGAATTTTTTCAGAAAAATACAAAAAATTCACCGTAAGCTATATTTGATATTCTGAATTAAAAAATTATTTATATTTTAAAAAATTCAAAACATATAAGTTGCATTAATTAATTTAATAATTAATTCCCGCTGTCAAAACAAATTGTGTGTTTTGAAGAAACAATATCAATTAAAAGATTGGCACCAGTTTAAGTCCAATTTCAAAGTGAAATTAATTCCAATGACCACTATTGGACTAAATGGTAAAAATATATTCTAATTTCAATTTAAAAAAAAAATTAAAAGATAATCTAATCATATAAATAAACTAGATTAAAAAAGGTTTTGAATTAAAATACAACATTTTTCACTATTCATTAAAAAATGAACTTTATCGGAAAAAAAAACAAAAAATTACACAAAGTAAATTTTGAGGTCCCGATTCTAAAGAAGAATTTTATTTTGTCAAATATAACACATAATGTTGTCAAAAAGTAGATTTAAAAGAGGTTCGCCATCAATAGGCGGTTAATCGACCTTTTAAAGAATATTAGAATGTTTACGCTTAAAATTGGAATCATTTGCATTTTAAATCCTCTAACATTTATTATAAAAAGTAAAAACATTTGATGAACATATATAATCATTTTGTAGTTAGTTCTGTTCATTATTTCCATTACAACGGCTAGGCGTTAACTACCATTTAAAATAACATTATTTTGTTATTAGAGTGCAACGTAAGATTCCCAAGAAACTCGTTGTTGCGTATTGGGTACGCCATCGAGCATAGCGTCCCCTTTAATGTAATATTAATATTTTATTCACAAATATGGTGAAATATGAAAATATCATATTCTTTATTTACCTGGGGTGTTACATATGAAGATGCTCGATTTCATCCAGAATAATAATCCATGATAAATAAATATTTATAGAAATAAGTGGTATATATCATTATCATGGAACCAAAGAAGTTTCTAATTTCAATGGTTATGGAATCGGTTCATAGGATGCAGAGTGCCACAGTTTATCAGATTTATAGTGTTACTTGTAATCATATGCAAATCAAAGGTATAATTGTTTTGTGGGGGATTTGTTTGGATCAATAAAAAGATAATAATTTTGGAGTTTTTGGTGTTATACATAATGAATACGAAAGAGAGATCAATCCACAAAGTAGTATACCATTTATCATCATGATGAGTTTTTTATTTTCTTCTAGAGGTAAACTTTTCTTCCATATCATGTTGATCAAGAGTAAAGAAATGAGTATATTTGTTTAAAATAGGGTTGAGGGAATGATGAAATATGATTATTTTTTCATGATTTTCTATCACTTAGTTCAATATCAATCAGATTAGAAATGACACCGAACTATCTGAGTGAAGAAGAAAATGATCATCATGACATAGGTTAATACAGATATATATCATCAGACTCAAGATCATCAGTCCCAGAAGAGAAGAAAATAATAATTGTTGGAATCATGTAAATGTGTTATTAAGGGGATCATATAAGTGTTTGAATATGTTTGAAGAATGGTTTTGATATTCTTTAATTGGTGTAGTTATACATGATGAAGAATTTTCCATCTCCATAATAATGAATAAATCAAAATAATTATTTTGTTCTGAGTATCATAATGAGAAGACCTGTGATTTATTGTTTTTTTAATTGGTGTAGAGAAACGTAAAAAATAATCTGATATATTCATCATAATGAAGAAATAAGATTGGGAAATTGGAATCAGAATAATGTTTCTAGTGGTGGTTTTAAATGATATGATGTTGTGATAAGATTCAACACGTTTTGAGAGGATTTGAGAAGCATTTAATAAGTCAAGATGAACCCATAAATAAAAAATAATTTATGTGTTGTAAAAATTTACTTGAGTGTAAAACATATTTAGAATCTATACCAAACCTCTTTTGGGTCACATATAAATGGAGGAAGTAATTTTTATGTTATGAGACAAGTATTATTCAAGAGATATAGAATATCAATAAAGAATTATAGAGGGAAGATGTTTATAGATTGATCATTCCTAAGGATGTTTTCTATATAGAAGAATAACGGAGAAGTGAAAAGTTCATAATTAGTGTTTCTGGATTAGACCGAGAAAACAGACTAGGATTTCTGGATTCAAATATAATTAATTCAGCACTGTCTCAATCATATTATGACAAAGTTAGAAAGCCTTATTGATCAAATCATATTATTTAATTTGATTTATAAATCAGACTGAGTATCATTATAATGTTTAGGAATTTTATTCCCGATGCTAGGTAAGAATGTGTGGAATTTTTTAAAATATATTATTTTTGATAGTTGATTATGAAACACCATAACATTTTTTACGGAGAAATTGAATTACATCTTTTCATGATACATGAAGAACACTCAGTGTTCCATTGTACATAGTGTAACACAAGTGTAATGGAATATCCTACTCATTATATTCCAAAAAGGATTGTTTTCTATTGGATTGTGTGGTATTGGATTGTTTCCAAACCATACCAAGGAAATAACTACTCTTTTTAAGTGGTGAAACTTATAAATTCTTATTTCCCTATAGATGTGTGTCTGTTTCTTTAGAAATGTGAAAATTATTTAACTGGAGGTGAGGGTAGTATCTAAATGGTGGAAATATAAAAGTTAAATATATCACTGATTCACCCATCCCCTTTATAGTGATACTTGGTGTTGACTTGGAACATAGAGCAATGAATATACAATGAAAAATATCCTGACACATGATTAACTGATCATTATATTATTTAAGAGATTTATATTGATTTTAATTTGTTTGTTTCCACAAAAAGAGGAAATTTGTAACCCTAATTGGGGGAACAAAATGGTTTTATGAGAAATAGGAATTAAATCCTTTTTATGTGATGAAGGAGATTCTGTGATTGAATACATTCATGTCATGTTGAACATTTTTATTTCAATGGAAAAGAGACAATTGAGAACCCTCATTCAATGATGAAAATGGCTTTCCATGAACTGGGAAGTCTATTATTTTTATATTGATAAGAAGTTTTCATGATTCACATTGGGTTCATCAATTTTTTACTTTGATATAATAGGTGATGGCTAATGTGACTTCATTTTGGATTTATGGTTATTACCAGGGGTTCAATTTATTGCACAATAATTGATTTCGGGTCATAGTTATTGTTCTTTTCAAAAAATCCCAATGGTTTACACATCCATAATTGGTTATAAACCTTATTTATAAGGGTAGGTGTTTAGTTGTGGTTTTATACCGAAAGACACATAAAGAACTCACATTGGTTTAGAGGATGGGTGGTCGGGCTCATCTCACCCTTTTGGGGGGAATTGTAGCATACTCTGGGGATCTCTTATAGTTTTAAGATATTTTCTCAAATATCAGCATCATTCTAATGTAGGACATGATAAAAAAACATAATGATCATTAGATAAACCCTTTTATATGATGAAGAATGGTATATCATTAGTGAATCATTTTGTATGTATTCTAGGTTTTTCATCCATTTACCTATAATGAGTAGATGCTTAATTATGTATCCAAATAACCAGGAACATTGTCATTTGATGATATGTTGGGTGGATATTAATATTATGCATAGGGGATTGAGCAATCATGAGGCATTAAATATACCCTATTTTTAAAAGGAATCAAAACCCATATATTTCATTAATGACAGTGCATTTTAACGTTGTAATAAAATGACATATATGTGTGCACTTGGGCACTATGTTTTCAAATCCAACCAAGAAGAGACATCATACTATACTTATAATGGAATAAATCAATGTTATCATATTTTTTTATGCCATTGTGACTAATACCATGGTATATTACATTATATAATTATAGTCATATTATGCCACTCATTGGGGATTACACAATATGGTAACTCTAGCTAGTAGATATTCATGATGAGAATGATATGGCTATTGAAATTCCCTAAGCCCATGTGATCCATGTTCAGCTTCAGAAATAGGGGTTAAAAAGTAATCTTTATCACTATATATGGAATTGGGACTTATATACTGGGACAACCCATGGGATATTTTTTATCGAGCTTAGGAATTAAAATGAAATCATCTATATATTGGTTATAACAGGAATCAATGTTATCATAGTTCTATTAGATTCTTAGTCCGCTAATGGATGTGGTAGAATGATCATCCCAAGGGAATGATTGGGTCTCCGTAGTTGAAATATGAGAGTCATGAGGGGAATTACACTGAATTATAATCCTATTTTAGATTATGCTTTAGAAATGTGTTTTACATATCCTGGTTATTACATGAATTATATTTATTGAAGTTCAGTAGTGCTGGGGAATACACATTGAGGTTTCCCTTATATTGAGGAAATAATATATAATTCTTCTAATCTGGGCTTACACACTAAGGAATCCATATATGAATTGTTTGATTGTTGCAACTCCCTAAGAATATATAATCAATGATCTTTGTAAGAAACAAGGGACAAAAAACAATCAATCTCACTACTTTTGGATGCGGGGCATATGTGTTGGGATTTCACTCTGGATGGTAAATATAGAGCTTGGTCCTTAAAGAGGGATCATATGTTTCTTGGTTATAGAAAGACATAGAGTCATAATAGTTCTTTTGGTTGGGGATTACAAAATGATGTTTCCCATTATTGTGGCTGGACAAGGTTTTCGATTCCTTGTATGTCTATTTGACATGGACTTCTTGTGTACCAAACATAAACTGATTATATGCTTGGCATACCATGACTGTTTGCTTGAAACATCAAAGGATGTTTGACTCACATGTTTAAAGACAATTGCATGATCCAGTTGACTCTTTAATGGGATATATCATAACATGGATTACATGTCTGAATGATTTTCCTTAATCAATAATGACATTTCCAAACAATATCGAAATATCTAACCATATTTTCATAGAATCCTTGAAATAATTATGATTGAAATTCTTAGAGGGATTCACATGATCTATCTAACTCACCCAGGGGTCATTGTGAAAGCAGACTGACATGATTAGAGGGCATCACGAGAGTTAGTTTGTCATGTATCAGATAGTGCCATATATCCTATATGACTTGTCTAGGTTTCACCAGAAAATCATGATGAAATGTCTAGGTGACATCACAAGGGCTAATTAACATACCTGTCTAGCATCACAAGATCTATTTGGATTTTCCATAGGATGTTGTGAGAGCTAGTTGGCATGCCCAGGTTCTATCGCGAGAAATATCTAAGATGTACTAATGTCTCTATATGATTTAGAAAACATGTCTGGGAGAAATTCCAATGTCTATATGAAAAGACCAGAGGGTTTCTTAATACTTGGGTGGAATGCATGAGGGGATCCATGTGACTTTCTCAATCATGATCGAAGGACTTCGCATGATCTAGATAGTATACCAATTGATTTTCATGAGATCTAGGAGAGATGTCCTGGTTATGTCACGTGACGTGGGTGGTTCACGTGATGAACACGAGGATCAATGTGTATGTTCTTCACAGAAGTCTCCCATGTTTTATGTCTTAATTATTTCCGTTTATTACAAATTACTTTTAATTTTTGGGTTATCCTGTTTTAAGTCTCACATAATCTAAATTATATGTGGAATATTCCTCACATGACCCACCATATGTCCTTCTCATGATGTTTGAGTGATTACATAAAGCGAATAAAAATAAATAATTATATAAATAATTTTATTATGGATCATACATGACCAAAAACATTATCGATAGCTAGATCACCTTCTCTGATATATACGATCTTGATGCCTAGTATTGTTGGTCCCAAGTTCCATGGAAATGTAGGAATGTATTTTTTAGGATCATGTGGGGGATTTATAAGCCTCACCAACCTAGTTATTCACCAATTTTCATGTTTATATAACAGGAATAAAAAAATTATTTGGTTTGGGTATTTAGTGTTATGCATTTCATGAGATCCAACTATAGGTTTTTACTAGGGCGTCACATGATTTTCTGTGACTGCGAGACCAGCCTGTCAATTCCTCATTGATTGGATTATATGAAGTTAATGGATTCTGTATTAATCATGTGTAAATACCAATATAAATTCATATTGATTGTCCTACTTGTCTATGATGATTCAATAGAATAAGAGACCAGATAAAAGGCTTTTCAGGTGATCATATGTTTCTTTTCTAGGGCATTTTATGATATACAAATGTCTTTTCAAGGGGTTTTGTGAGAAAATTCTGGTGTGCTGCATGAGATTTATAACCAAAAGAGGCTCCCAATATTTCTCTCATACTTCCATATTTTATTTTTAAATGCCTTTGGCATATTTTGAGATTGAACTATTGTTGTCGAAGACAATCTCTCTGTCCATCAGTGAGGATTCATATGACCCCAAAAAGTCTTATAGTGATGTGTCAGCATTATCATGAAAAACCCATTAGGCCTATTTTTTGTATCCAAAAGCAGAGCTCAATCCCACCTAGAAATATCTAATGCATTTAATTTGAAGAGGGTTATATGCCAGTGGGTATCTCATTTGTCGAGGAAGATATGACTCTAGGGGCTTGTAGTATCATGAAAACATCATTGGGACAATCACACGATATTTACGATTGCAAGAGTATCCACTATTTATCTTTATATTTTCATTTTTTTCAAAGGTTGGGGCTCTCAAGAGGTTGTGTGAGTGTGGTCTAAGAAAATCACACTACAAATTGATGATGCATCACATAACATTTATGATTTCAAGAGGAACCTAACTTTTAGTTACTTTCCTTATATTATCAAAGGATTTTTGGATGGTTTTTCAGGCACCCACTGCCTATATATTCTCATAACAAAAATGTTCTCATTTGGTAGCCACCACATAGTAACTGATTGACTGGGGTCACATTAGAAGATAAAAGGGACTCTTCAAAGGGTCTTTATGGGATATTTTGTAGGCTATGTGTTGCATGCAACCATTCTTATTACCTTTCACAGGTCATGTGATCATGTTTATCCTTGACTGTCACTTGACCAGTATGATCGTGACCTCTTTATTTTTAATTTATTATGATGAAAATAATACAAATATTCATGAATTTATTCATTTTTCAATTTTCTGGAGCTAATTTTGTTGGAGTCAATAGTTACATAGAAATCCAACCATGAAATCCATAAGAATTTCATTCAAATTTATTTGTCTTATTGAGAAGTTATAGGAGAAAAAAATGGATTTGGGTGCTTGAATTTTAATTTATTATATGTATAATAATGAGAAACAAATTTTATAGATGTATTGTCTCATACATAGACACTAGAATCATCTCTACATTTCATAGAACTTATTCATTATTTTGTTTTAGACTTTACCCTGGGAATGATGAAAATACCCCTTCAATTCCATTATCATAGTAATAGGTTCAACATACGTGTTCTAGAAACATATAATACCCATAAAGTATAATTACCACTCACAAATATTCTCCTGATAATAATGAGAGTCCATAATTCCTAGAATTATTCTTCAAGCTACATCTCCTGAAGAATTATCTCAAAAAGGGTAGCAATTAAATAAACAATAGGACAGAAATCCTCAGCAACAACCCCCTAGAATCCAAATGAAAATGATCAAATAGGGAGATAAAATTTAATTACTTTATTATTCATTCATGTCATGGGAAAAAAGTGTCATTCACAAATAATCAAGAATGGAATTCCTCTTATTATGTGTATATGTTATGTTAAAATAAAAATATTATAACTAATCTATGGGAAAACTCTACCAGAGATTCAAATATTTTTGGTAAAATATATAACTCAAAATTTTGTTCTTATAATAAAAAGTAATAATTTCAATGAAAATATATATCTATACTCTTGAAAGCATG
Source organism: Viscum album (assembly GCA_963277665.1). Lineage (NCBI taxonomy): Eukaryota > Viridiplantae > Streptophyta > Magnoliopsida > Santalales > Viscaceae > Viscum > Viscum album. The sequence continues at coordinate 690,669,769 of OY728161.1, read as the reverse complement.
CATCAAAAATTCATGTTTCTACTCTAGGGTCAGATAATTCTTCTGCATGGTAAAAAATTTCTAGATCCCGAGGCACTGAATTGAAAGCCATGTACAAGAATGAAACCCAAAACAAATCCCAAACATGATGAATAAATAAACATAATATCCTTACCTAGGATTAAGAATAGTCATCATTGTGGTATAACTCAAAAGATATTTTAGATCATCAAAAGAACAATGTTATTTTTCATTCTATAATAACTTCACATCCTTATATCTTATAGAAATAATTAGAGGATAAATATTTGAGAAATATTTTAAAAACATGTAGAAATAACTAGTCAATACTATGATGCTCCATATCTTGAATAAAATATATGGTTGATCCCAAATACTAACAACATTAACCTTATTAGGATCAATTGAAATTCCATGTTATTAGACCATGTGTAATAAGAGACTCCATTTTAAAATACAAGAATAACACATTAAAATAATTTTATAAAGTCAGTGATACCTAAATATTTCTTGATCTACACTCAAATTTCAAACACTATAATCCTTGGTTTTAGATTAAACAAAATTAGAATCCACAAATACAATAATGAAAGAATCAATGTACTAATGTAATATTCTATTAGTCAAAGGAATTATGGATTCAGGAGAATTGGATGGACCATATTCCATAAAATGATACTCATAAAATCCAAACCTACTTCTAAAGGCGGTCTTCTAAATATCAGATGTGATAATTCTCAACTGGTGATAATGAGACCAAAGATCAATCTTCAAGAACATATTTTCAATTTTCAATTGTAAAAAACGATCATCAATATGTGTAAATGAATACATTTTCATTAGAATTACTCGATTGAGTTTTCAGTAATCTAAATAGAGGTAAAGTTCTCTTTTAGTATGCCTCACAATGAGAACATGTCATTCCAAGGTGGAACCCTCAAGAAAATAAGACTCTCTCTCTAAGATCAACTGACTGAGTCTTAAACTATTTTGATTTACATAGTGGTATATAGTATGAAAGAATATATACTACCAGAGTACTGGGTACTAAATCAATATTGGAATATACTTTTTTATTAGTTGTAAAATGGAAAAAGTAGTTGGCAACAGGTTTGGAAACTAGATGAAGATTAGATAGAGATCAAAACAAAATTAATATTAATTCAATTTAAAGGAAATCACCGTTATTAGCATTTTAAAGTCTAGAATATATGTTTTTATTCTACTTGAAATCTAGTGATGATTTCCCTAAAAACATGACACACCCAATTGGGTTAAATATTAGAGACCAAATAACGATAACTATTAATATATGGCTTATGAAAAACATTCCAGTCTATACAACAAATGATATCAATAGGTATCATGTTGTGAACTATTAAACCACTGGTAATCAAAATCACTAATTGACAGAAAACTCAAGAGGGGAAATGGATTCCCTATATTATTTTCATTCTAAGGGATGTAGTATTATCCATCACATAAGACAATATATCTATTATATTTATTAAAGGGTTCACAACATGTGTTGATATAAATGACCAAGATACACAAGTAGAAAATAATGTATTCACTATAGATGAATCTATACTGATGGTACATCCCAAAGTCAATAGATATATATTGTTTTCCTCTAGAGACTCTTCTATTACATTAGACATCCTTATTATTAATGTCTCTAGATGGAAGTCATTAGTTAATGAAGCATCAGATAGAAATATAGTACTTTTTAATGGGGATTATGTCATTACATTTCACGGAGTATAAAAGACATGAATGATCATCTCTAATTGACCGAAATATCCACATATATTGTAGATCTTGGATGCCTCAGTACAAACAGATATCAAATTTTATACCATTTTATATTAGGAGGATGTCGTAAGGATTCTTCTAGAAACTAGATGATGTCTTGATGGTGACTTGTATCCAAATCCACCATAATATTCATCAGAATATATATTCCCTTTAATATAACTCATAGATCAACATGTAGGATAAAATAGAACTCCCATCAAACATGACTGACTAGCTAGTTCATTCTTATCTATGAATGATTTATCTGTCAAATCAACATAGTAAGTTATATTCTATATGAAAAACTAAGATCACAAATTCATAATGAATTCCCATATCAAATATTCATGTATTTATTTTGAAATTATTCACCACTTTAAAAGAAAACTAAAAAATATTAGAAAAATGGTTCTTATAGTATGTCAAAATCTTAACACCATACTTAATGCTAAATAACTCAATAAAATTTCCTACACCTTTGAATCTGGACAGAACTGATATATGAAGGGAACTAAAAAAATACTTCAACATAAATACTTAATGTTTCTTCACCAACACCACTGAATCCCATAATCTACTACTAAGTACCTCATTCTAGAAGGCATCACATGACAACAAAATAGAATCTTGTGATTCCATGAATTCAAAAAGATGTTATGTATTTTTTTAACCAATCCTATCCCTCTTGAGAAACATTTAAGACATAAATGTCGGGTGTTTCAGGAAATGAACCTCTTGATTATGATTTCTTATTTCATCCCATTGAGGTTTCACTAACATAGTATAAACCATAATGGTGTATGTAAATGTCATAGATCTTGTACAGATGCACAATTATTTCTATATAATTATAAACCAATGAGGGATTATCTTGTTGTGGTTTACCAAACTATTCCTCCAAGGTCTTATTAAATTATTTTCTCAGTGGAATGATGATGTAAAACATCAACAGACAACAAAAAATCATCAACAAGTTTACTGTGATCAAAAAATCAAACATGAACTATATGAATATTTATTCCATCCTACAAGATTCAATATTTTTATTTCAATATCCTCAATCCAAAGGTTGGAAAAATAATATAATTAGATATATTTATTCCTCAAAGTAACTTTTATGAAACGAACATATTGACTTAAGGCCAAATATAATGAGAGCTATACTAGAACAAACTCATAATTACCTCTTATGTCATGAAAATCCAACCTCATGTCTTCTTAGAACTCTCAAAATGTATACCAAAATCATGTATTAATAGAAAAACTCAATCCATTGATATAGTTTTTTCACAAACCATCCTTGATACATAAGTACACTAATACTCAAACTTGTCCTGACATAGCCAAAAAGGCTATTCCAAGCCACACAGTTTGACTAAAATCACCTAGTATCAAATAAGAAATAAGGGGGAATGATTTTTATAAAAAATAAAGCATGTTAAAAAATAAAAGTTTGTATGGTATAAACTTTCAAGGAGAATGCACTAAAAACAAACATATAATACGAACCCAAAAATATTACATTATTAAATTCATTTACTCTATCATGATAATGCTTAAAAATTTCACATAACATGTGGATCAAATATCATTTAGTAACCTATGTCACTCCATGACTAATAAATCAAGAACACCCACCTCCTTGTAGTGGTTCTAAACATTTACTATAACCTATAATCAAATAATATTGAAATGAACAATGGCAAAGGTATTATGTGACAATAATATCCTTGTACCATACCACCATATTTTCGATGATAAATTATTAAAAAATAAATAATATATTCTTTTGAAATTAAATAAATCAATGAGTGGAATGCAATTTAATTTTTTATTCCAAAAAATGTTATTTCAAGTAAAAAATATATATGATATATCAAAAAATATATAACAAAACTTTTCATATAATTTTTTATATAAGTATTTTTCATGCATAAATAATTCATATAATCAATTGAATGTATAATAAAGTTAAATAAAAAAACACCATTGTCAAAAGACATGCAGTAAATTAGTTTCTAGATATACGATCATAAAAATACTCATAAGTAATCATATCTCAATATATTTGTGTGCACAGTCAATTTACACCACAAAAGGGTAACGATTTTGGGAAATTAGTCAACACCTCTTTAGGTGGGAAAAGCAAATTTAATAAAACAAAACTTGGTTAAGTTTGAGATGTCATTATCAATATATTAATAGGGATTTAGTGTCACGATGAAATTTTCCTAGTCTCACACTAACTACCTAGCCCCCCATGTTCTTTAATCAATAAATAATACAATAATGTAAAATTAATTCATTTCAAATCAATTAATTATTCAAAATATAATTTCCCATTCTTATTCTTCAATATGCATTTTTATTTCAAAAACAAATCATAGATTTTCAAAAAATTATTGACTTTTCATATCATCTTTCATTAAAATTTTTTTCCCATGAATCCTCATTTAACTATTTCATCAAATCATCCTTCAAATCATGACATGGGTTTTATCTATAATTTTCCCAAAATTTAAATACTAATGTAAATGGGGGGGGGGGGTTCAATATTCACATTCCCTTTTCAAATAGAATCCCGAATTATCAAAAATATGGTTTTTTAAATAAATTTAAAAATCATCTCAAATAAATCAATAAAATCATTATTTCAATTTTATGGTAAATCCTAATGATACCACCTTCCATTAATCATGTGATAAAATCACTTTCTACAATGGGAACACCATTGAGAAAATAGATGAAGAATATTAATAAATCAATACTAGAATAAGGATCAAAAAAGAAAAGATTAAAACCATCATATATATGATGATATATCACTATCTAAGAAGGAGTGAAGAGGATATTATGTGAAAATATCTGGTATAAGATTTAATTACCAAAAGGAGATCAAATAAATTTACTGGTTCATGGATCTATTAGGAGAAGGGGTTTATAGAGTCAAAAATTTCATATGGAGAGCCTCCAAATATAAAGGAATAATTTTAGGGCCTATTTGGTCTATTTAGAATCTTATATGGTGGTATTGAGAATTTTTATAAAATTTCATGTGGAATTTGAAATAGCGTGCACTATTTGATGTATGAGGTGAAGTAATAGGAGTAACCGTGCACCACAAATAGTCTTTTGAATGAGGTGCACTGATTGAAAAAAAATTACATTATTTGTGGATAAATCATGAAAATACCTATTTCTAGGGGTGCATTCTTTATAGGGTGTTGTTACACAGTTTGGGGAAACAAGGAACCCCTTATAGTGTCCCAATATAGGGTACAAAGTTATCTAAGCTAAACCAATCATTTTCCCTAACCATGCATTAACTGTGCACAAACCCATAAAAATCCAAAAAATTAAAAATTTCACCTGAAAGAACATGATACATTTCTTATTAAAAGAACAATCAAAATTTGGGTAATTTAATACATAAATGAAGGAAAATATTTTTAACAAAATGGTTTGCCCTTGGGTTTTTTGTCTATAACAATAATGATTCATACTGAAATAAACCTTTAATATAAAAGATTTTTTAAGGCTAGGAATATTCCATCACTGATATTTGTTGATAAAACCCTATAAAATATTTTTATTCTAATGTGTCTTTTTATTATACTGAAGCTATTCTAAATTTTTTTATAGAGCATGATGGTTGATATTTTCATTTTATGTGTGTTGTATGATCTATTTTTATTCTGTCATACCCCGAGTCAAAAGTCTATCATGATCCAAATTCTTCATCATAATATAAAAACATACTATTTGATCTCCTTGATACATATGAGTATGTATTTCAATATATTATTTATACCATTTAGTGACCTATAATTTTCATCATATTTAAATTTTTACTCAATATTAATCTTTTATATTTTTAGCTTTTTAGACATATTATTTTCCTACTCTGACATCAAATCAGAATTCTCATCTTCTTGATACTGTAATGAGATTATTCCATCTTAAATAACTATATAAGATTTGAAAAATTATAAACATATAAATATATGATAATATTCAACTTTAATTAATAGATCATGTCTCTATTCCCCTTCTCCATTATAATTATCTCTATTTTTCTTTGTTTTGGGACTATAGAAAACTTCCACTAATGCATATTATCTACGATCAATACATACATAAATTTATTCTTCCACATTTTCTTCTAATAATATTCACTTATGTGAGAATATTATATTTTATGATGTATCCTCAAATCATATGTGTCCATCATTATAAATTGGATGAATATTTCTTCTAGGGAAATTCACCATCTTCATTATTATTTTTATAATTGATTATGAGACATGTTTCACGGTTCCCTATATTTTGACAATAAAATTATTCAACATGAAAATTACCTTTAATCCATCATTTCCCTATCATTTTTTTGTGCAAGGAAATGATATGACTTCATCCACCCATCAATATTTTTAATCTTCCACCATGGTAAGCTATTTCAATTCATTAAATTCAACTAATTATAAATTATACTTTTCCACACATTTTATATTTTTTATTCTCATATCATTTGATAGAACATTACTATGTTCATTATATAAAATAATGTTATTGGAATATTTATCATGGGGTACAATTACCATTGGATTAAATCTGGGTGGAAAAAATTTGATGATACACCTGATGAAATTCATGTAAATGAATGTTTCTTTGATACTATGCATGTCCCTCTTAATCAAATTCACTTGATTGAAGAATGTATCCAATGATTCATTTGGGTGAATCCTCAAGTCCTCATATGCATTCCACATAACCTCATATTTATCTATTCATATATTAGATTTTACATTGCTGATATTTATAAGAATTTATTAAAAGGAATGTGAGGATTTATATAACATTATCTTTGTGTATAAAATGTTGTAAAAAATCCCACTAAAGGAATGAATCATCTAGAATTTGCAAGCATCTCTTTATGGTATCATTCTAAAGAAGACTCATTATCCGCACTTATTTATATACCATGAATTGAATCTATATATAAATCAATTCTAAATGATCTTAAGTATTACATATTCTAATTCATCAATAACCGATTTTTTTCTATAAATAAATATAATTCTTGAAATGTTGAATGATTCCATTGATTGTAATAAGGGAGAATTATTAACTTTTACCTCTAATTTTAATACATTAGTTCTATCACTAGGCTAAATATCATAAGAGTGGGGGCTCAATATGGGTGTCATAAATGATTAAAAATACAAAATTTTGATCTTATTTTTATTATTAATCCAAAATCTCCATTAAACTTTTGTCACGGTAATATATTTACTTGAATAAAAATGTAAGGGAAAGAGTAATTTTACTTGGATCCAATTAATTGAGATATCCTAATAAGCATAAAGAGGAAATTGTCCTTTGTAAATGAATCACTAAAGAAAATTTAATCAAAATATTATTAGTGTAAATTCAATATCAATCATAATTTAATATCACTATCTAGTTAAAAGATCACATCTCTCTCTTCTGAAATGTAATCATTCCTACCTTTAATTAAATGTAGTTACTGTTAAATCTGATTAAAATATTTTACAATTTTAAATAAATATAATTAAACTATAATTTTCAATTCATGAATATTTTATTTATCCCAAATGATTAATTCATTTTAACAAGGATGTTCTGAGAAATTCTTACATTGTTCATTAAGACTCTACCTATTCACAACCATTGTGAAATGTTCACACAAATCCCATAGTTTCAAGTAACTCTAATGCATTCATAAAACTATGAACTTTTATAAAACTCCCCAAATTTTTTAAACTCACTTATTCATGAAAATATAATATCTTTCCCTAAAAAATCATATTTTATTGTATATTATTTTATTCAATAGGTATATTCATGTATTTCTTTCACAAAAAAGAGAGATGAGTCTCCTGAAGTGTTTCTCATTAACATAATGACAGGGGAGTGACCTATATGTTGAAGTTTCTAACAGATAAATCAACACATAATCATCTATTATCACTTATCTCCACATTATACACCTATAATACAAAGAACATTCATTTAATCACTTTCATTATGACACATCATCTACATGAGACTTCCCTTTTTTATGCTCTACACTCATGCAAATCCATGTTCGAAAAAATTTCCAAACATTCAATAAAATATTATAACACCCTGACCCCAGAATCCAGGTGCTAGTGCAATACAATATTACATTTACTTGATTACAAGGTAATAAAATCCAAAAGGACTAATCATTTAATCCCATATAGAAAACATGATTTAAAACATGACACCCATATTACAAAGGGAAAGTAAAATAAAACATGACAAAATTGAAATTTAAGATTCCTTCAAACTCATTCAAATTATTCAACTTCATATCCTATGTAAAATAAAGATAATAAGGGAGAGTTTAATGGTTGGATACGATATATAATGTTGATGGAATAATGAATTTATGAGAGTGATCAACAGGGAAAGGTAAATTATTTATAACTCATACCATTAAAGTAACTAGATAAGGAAAAATAAACAATGCAATGTAAGAAACTAGAAAAAAATCTGTTTATTCATTGAACTATATATTAAAAGCATCCATATATTTTATCATAATAAAATATCATGGATAATAATAATAATAACTAACATATATGTGATATGAATGAATAATTATTGGACGTCATTTCTAGGGCATAAAAAACATATAACGTCAATAAATTTCAAAAGAGGGCTTAAAAAAACTTGTAGAAACCCATTGAATTTAGAAAAAATATTTTCCCCTACAGAATCTATTGATTCAACAATGGTATATATAAAATCTACGCCCCACCCATCAATACATGCCCAAAGCATTCCTCATATCGAATAATTGATTCATGTAGTAAACAATATGACATAATAAATATCCATATTGAATAACGAATATAGATTTATAAATACTACCTTAGTGAAATATAAATAAAATAAGGGTTTTTATGTTTAGGAATGTAAATACCCTTGAAATTTCATTAAAACATTCTTGAGAAAATTAATATTTAAACACTCCAATGTGAACCATTCCAATTTGAAACATTTGAATCCTAATCCCCATGATGGTATAACATTAAATAAAATATATAATATCATGATAATAAATATATTAATCATATTATTGTTAAAAGTATAGTATATTCACCATATAAAATTGAATTGGTGCATAAAAAAATTAGTCTCAATGGAATGTAAATTTTGATGAAATCCCTTACCTTAAGTCCATCTATTCATGTCTGCATTTATATTCATGAATAATAATACTATTTTCATTATTTACATTATTCAAAACTCTTTTTATGTTCATTATTACCTTTAAATCACTTTTCACAATGTTTTATACATTTACCTAAATAACTAAGATTACATTGGGTGTTTCTGAACAAATTCGGTTCATGTGTCAAAAACATCTTTGGTTGGTCAAATATGGTCAAAGGGTCCAATATATAAAATTTTATAGAATAATAATCATTATATAATTATCATATTAATATATAAATTACACATTTAAAACCAATTATGAAATATGGTTATGAAAACGGAACTAATGTTACAATCATGGAGACTGTTACGCATACATTTGAATGAGTAACATTACCATTTTTCAATGATCATTATGGAAAAAGGTATGTAACATTATAACATTAAATAATGATAATAATACAACAAATATTATTTTATTTAATCTTATATTCTTATATATATATACCATTTTAAATATGTAATGGTATTCACATCACATTGAGTAGGTGGAAGCCCACACATCCATGAACTACATTATCCAATTTTTTGTCTACAAAAAAGGTAATGAATAAAATGGTATATTATATTTTCATATAGATAATTCTGTCATTAAAATATTAGATAATTATTATTTTTATCTTCTTTTAATTAAATCCAGCTATAATACATTCCTTGTAATTTTTGAACGTATCTCATCGATTTGAGTAGACAATAGTCCATAATTGTAGAAACGATGTTATCATATTCTCACAAAATAGAGTTAATAAAGGTATGTGTTAGAAAAAACACAAAAAATTAAAATAAAATTATATGTATTATATATAAACTATATATATATTATGTCTATCATAATTTATACCTTGATATGTAGTAAAGTAAGAACAAATATTCACCATTTCGTGAGGTAGTAGTCCACCGTACACACAAATGGTTAGTTCAGGGCCAATAAGATTTAGGTGTGTGTAAGTGTAGGTTTAAACCCTAGAATAAAAATATATAAGTATATTTAGGATAATTATGTTATTATATAATAATTTACCAATAATATTTAATGGGGTGGAGAAGGAAAATAAAACAAAAGAGCTTGTAGAGAAAAGTTATCTCTTTTATGGAAACACCTTTTGGTTTTCACCAAAGGGATTCTTGGTGGGATTTATAACAAAATTTAGGATTTTAGGTTTAGTGGATGGATATTGGGAGATTATATGATTAGATTTTGGGCTATAAAATTTCTTTATAGGTGTTAATAAATGGGAGGGGTGACTACATTTTTATAGGGGAGGAGGATTGACATTCTTGTATATTTTTGAAATAGGAATTACACCCATGAATTTCCTATAAAATCTTGATACAATAATATTTATAATCCAATATAATGGACTATAGGGTTGAAATATGGATAGAAAATTGATTTTGGAAAATTTTATATGTCATTTTGGTAATTTAGTTTACAGTTTAGTCCTTTATGAAGTGAATTTTCCTCATAAACTCTGTAATTAATTTTAATTACCTTCACTAAACTTTTTCAGAAAAAAATAAGATAAAATTGTTTTAAATTATAAATTATTTAGATTCAAAACATTAAAACCATTTATAAAAATTCAAATAATATAATTGGTAGAATAAATTAATATTTAAGCCAATAGATGGGACGATAATCATGGTTTATAATGTAAAAATTTCCAAAAGATTGTTAAGTATTTGTGTTCAATTTCAAACTGAAATTGATTGAATTGACCTAAATTGGATTAATTTATATAAAATTTATATAAATAAACTTTAAAACCATTAAAAAATACATTATAACCTTTTAAATAAATTATACAATAGAACATTTTTGAATTAAAATTTAGTATTTTTCACTATTAATCAAAAAATGAAACTTCACAGAAAAATAACCAAAATTCACTGTAACCTAATTTTAATATTTTGATTTAAAAAATTAATATTATTTTGATGTATAAAGGTAATAAAATTTCTAAAATTCATATTTTAAATATTTCCACCATTAAAAGGAGGTTAAACTGCCTTTATAAAAATCATTTTTTTATGTTTATAATTTTGTTTGTTATTATCTTACGTCTGTAAATCCTATTTGATGAATGAAAAAAATATTTGATTGAATATATAATATATAAATTTAATTTTTACCATTAAATAATATTAATAAATTTAACTTATTATGACAAATATCGTTTTTTATCATAAAAATACCTTTTTATATAATCATTCCCTTTATATTCCCTTAGATTATAAATTCATTTGCAATTAAGTGGAAACCAATGAATTCAACCATATAATTTCATAATTTATTAAATAATAATCCATAATTTCAATTTTATATCTAGGTAATATCTTATTATATAAGACAATAAAACTTTTAATACTATGTTATTGTTTTGTTAAACTTAGTCTTGATTGTTATGAAAGCCATCGAGGAATATCCTTGCTTGTGACAAAAATAATATCAATGTTTCATGTTGTGAAAGATAAAATTTAGGTTTTGTGTAACATAACATTAAATTTGTATTTTTTATAAATAAATATGGGAAGAAAATTTAATTTTTTTTGAAAATGAAAATATTGTAAAGTCTTGGGGAGTTACATGCTCTCTACCTTAATTAAATTGGGTCCTCACAATTAAAAATTGATCATGGAAATCACGGGATTTATATTTGAAAAAATACAATTTTTAAAAAACTCTTATCATGAAAAGGGTTAAAAACACATATTCTCAATAATATAGAAATGTAAGTAGAATGGTAAAGTAACTAGTTTCCCTAGTATGAGAATATGGGAGATGAATGGAAATATGGACAAATAAAAAATATATGAAAATCAATTAATAATGTGGAGTGAGAAAGAACATGTTCAGTTTAATGTTGATGAGCAAAAATTCTTAATATATTTTTTAAATGGTCATTGATATCATAAATATTGATGAAAATATGAATTCTTTAATCTCAAGACCATTTTTACTACAGTTGAGGAATAATTTCACTCTATATAAATGTAAGAAAATATTTATTTCTATTTAATAAACACAATATTGTCCTTTGGTTGTGCCTTAAAATATTTGCAGCACATTAATTATCATAGATTACATCACATGGTGATGTTATACGTCAATCTCTAAAACCACATCCATAGTTCAACATAAATTATTTCATAAATGGTTAAACTTTAAAACAGATTTGGATCCGACTCTTAGGAATGAAGGTTATTGAGTTTCTAATAATAAACATATAATTAATATTTCCACCACAGGAATCAGATCCATTATTTAATATTCTTAACATGTGAATACATTTATCTTGTATTATCATAACACATGGTTATAACATTAAGTACAATAAAATATTATTTTGAACATTCATTCTACCTTATTCCAAAAAAACACATATTTTTTGGAAATATTTCCTGAATCCAAACGCGTTGTAAACTCCATCAATGATATAATATGACACTATATTGATATATCAATAATTAGTTCCATGATAATAAGTAGTTATTAAATTTAATTTATCCATATCACTAATATTATCCATGAATCCTTATCTCAATATGAGGAAGATATTAAGGATCATATTTGACACAACATTGTGTTTTCCAAAATGTTTTTCCTTACACTAAATATGTTTTCTTGTATCCATTAAACATATGATATGAAATCCTTAATTAAATGGTACAGTACTATAGTCCACATATATTCCATAATTCTTATAACTAGTACATCATTGATAAAATATTTAAATTAAAAAATTAACAAATCCTAAAAAATGAATATTAATCATTATTTTTTCTTTGGTAGTAGCATAATTTTGATCCTAATTCATAAGACACTTTTTCGGTATATACTTTTGATGCATTCGACATTGATATTCAATGTTTCCCATATCCTTGCATTGGAATCATTGAACATTAGAATTTTCATTATTTCCTTTGAAATCATGATCTAGCTAGCCATTTCTTACACCATTATAACAAACTCCCATTGCCTTAAATCTAGTAACATGGTTTTTCTTTCAATATATATCACTTGTGAGTAAATAATTCATTCCCTTCTTCAATATAATCATCGTTTTTCCATCTATATTCTTCTTGTCATACATTCATTTGAAGCAATAGAACATGGATAATTCTTTACACCTATTCTTATCTCATGATACTATGTCTTCATATCATCATAATTATTTGGAGACTATCACCCATTGATGTTTTAGCATAATACCATAATAAATATGATCTTTCTTACTCTTTGGATCATTTATATTGGTGATGTTCATTTTAATTATGCTAGGTTCCATTTATAAATGATGATAGACACTAAATTAGTTCATATTATTTTAAAACATAATTTATAATCTCAAATAAAGTAAAATACATAACCTAAATTTAAAAAAAAGTTATTTCTAATCTAATAATCGTAAACAATATTTTGGGGACATTTTTTCATTAAACCCATTATAATTGTTTTTAATGAAAATGTGAATTATCCTACATATATCTATTGGGAGTGTCAAACCAGGTGCCCAATATTGACCATTGTAATGTACCAGGTTATGCTCGAGTCAAGCCCAATTCACCTTATTGGAGTTCTTACCCCTAGGTATATTCATTCCAAAACCACATCCACTTATAGTATACATAAAAGGATATATTTCTAGGAATTCCAACATAATATCCACCTTATCATAATTATAGGATGTTGTTCTATGCATATCATGAATGTCTATCATAGGGATATGTTCCCTAATATATGTTTTGAAAATATATTTTCCATGGATTCTTCTAAAAATTAATTGTTAAAAAATAACACCTCAACCCCAGAAGCCTAAATCCAGTGCATTATTTTATTACATATTAATGATTACAGGGAAATAAAATATTAATGGACCAATGATTTTAGCAGTTTTGGGAAACAAGATTACATACGTGATACCCATTTACATTTGGAATAGAAAATAAATCATGACATAAGTAACATATAGACATCCTTGATACTCATTCAAAGGATTGGTTTTCATAACTAGGGGAAAGGAAAAATAATAATAATGAGCTCCAATTATAATTAAGGTTACGTTAAACATTAGCAATGATGAATTGATGAGAATAGATCAACATCTAATGTTAAATAATAGATAACACGCACCATTAAAATAAAATGATAAAGAATAATCTATATGGAAAGGAAATACATTGAAATTCCATACATTAAATCAATAACCGAAGAATTAAATTCATCCATATATTTTATCATATTAAAATCACATGGATATTGTTAGTAATAACTAAAATATCTATGAGAAAGTACTTTATTATTGGATGTCAAGTATGGGGAACATGAAAACCAATATCACAAAGACATTAAAATGGACAGTTTATTACAATGGGTATAAACCCTTTTAATTTGGTCAATATATTTGTCACATGGAAACCTATCAATGCATCAAGGGTCTATATGAGGTCTGAGTCCCACACTTCACTACCTATAGAAACAATTTCTTATATCAGATAATTTAATAAATTAATAAACAATATGAATTAACAAATATACATATTTAATTAATAAAAGGAATAATATATATTTCATCAGTTTTTGATAATTAAAAACACAGTTTTTTGAATTTTTTGAACAGAAATACCATTGAAAGACCATTTAATCCTTTTTAAGTAAAATAATCTTTAAACACTTCAAAGTGTCCCATAATTACTTTGAAACATTTGAATCATAAAAATCATGATTTCATAACATTAAATAAAATATATAAAATTGTGGGAAAAATGATATAAGGTATTAAATTTAAAATGAGAGTATATACATCATATAAAATTTAATTGGATCATGACAGCAATTATGTCTTAATGAAATGTAAAAAGAGACGAAATCCTTTACCTTGAGTCCAACTATTCACGCGAGTCATTATATTTATGAATATAAAATATATTTTAATTATTTACTTACATTATAACCCTTTTAATTTTTATTATTAATTTTAATTCACTTATTATAATGTTTTTTTAAAACTACACAAATTATTATGTTTATATTGGGTTTTTTGACCAAACATGGTTCATTTGTACAAAATGACTTTTGTAGGTCAAGGATGGTAAAAGTGGTCAATATACAATCTTAAGAAGAAAAATAATCACAAAATAATAATCATATTCCCTCATAAATTTTATTTGTAAATCTATTTGTGAAATATGGTTATGAAAAATAAACCATAGTTACAATCATGGTGACAGTAGGACATATGCACATATGAGTAGCATTCATATTTCAATGATTGTTATGGAATAAAGGGAAGTAACATTATATATTTTTATAAATATTATTATATAATAAATAAAATTTTATTTATTCATATATACATATATAGAGAATTCTTGTGATGTAAAAGGATACACAGCACGTCGAGGAGGTGGTAGTCCACACGTCTATGAACAACATTATCACTTTTTTAGTGTGTGAAAAGGGTACTAATAAAAATGATATATTATATTTATAGAAAATAAAAATATTTAATAAATATAATATATATTTCTTTTATTCCACATATGTTTAATTAAAACTATCTTTAATATAGTCCATGTAATATGTGAATGTATCACATCCCCTTCAGGAGACTGTTGTCCACACATTCAGAAACGATGTTATCGAATTCTTAAAAAATGGGGTGGTTAAAGGTATGAGTTAAAAATTAATTGATGAAGTATAAATATATTAGAAATATAAAATATTATATATAAAAACATTATGTTTATTTGGATTCCCACCATGAGAGGTGTTAAAGGATGAACGAACAATCATTGTTTCGTGAGAAAGTATTTCACCGTACACACGAACGATATGTCCATTACCAATTAGATGGAGTTGTGTTTACATATAGTTGGAAGACTTATAATAATAAATATCATAATATTTTTTATATTTAGTTTATTATATAAAAATTTAATAAAATTTTTTATGGGGTAAAGAATGAAAATAAAACAAAATAGCTAGTGGATGGATGTTACATCTTCTTCGAGTAACTTCTATTGGTTTTCATCAAATGGATTCTTGGGTGGGTGTACACTAATGTGAGGATTAATGGATTAGGATATATATTTTGTTAGATTATTTTAGAATAGTTTTTAGTAACAATGGGACTTACATGTTTGAATATGTGGGAGGAATGAGTGCCTTTTTAAAGAATAGGAGGGGTGATATTCTTGAAAATTTATGAATAGGGAATTCCAATCTCATTATTTCTATGAAATGTGGCTCTAGTAATGGTAAAAATTAGAAAATAGAAATCTAGGGTCATTATAAGTTCATAAAATGGATTTTTTAAATGTTTCTAATTTATTTGGGATGTTATTTTTATGATTTTGTTCTTAGTTAAGATTATGTTCCTCTTATTAACAATAATATTTTATAAATACATTACAAATTCATTTGGTCAAATAAAATTTGAACTTTTTAGATATTATAAATTATTATAATAAAAATAATTCAATTCATTTTTTAAATTAAAATCATATAATTTTCATATATTAATTTTAATTTAATCCTCCAGATGGGATGGAAAAGCAGTGTTTTAATGTAAGAATGTTCAAAAGTTTTGTAATTTTTGATGTCCAATATAAAAGTTAAATTGAATCCAACGAACTAAATTGGAATAATTAAAATAAAATATATCCAATTAAACCAAATAAAAAAATTAATTTAAACTAATAAATAAATTAGATGAAAAAATAGTTTTGAATTTAAATTCAGTATTTTCACTCTTCAATAAAAAATGAAACATTACAATAAAATAGTAAAAAATAACCCTAACGTATTTTTTTGTTTATCCTAAAAAATGAAGAATATTTTGAAATATAAAATTTATAAATGTATAAAAATTCATATTTAATATATGTTCTCCATTAAAATGTTGTTAAACTACATTTATAAAAATATATATTTTTATGTGTAAAATTAGGATTATTCTTTTCTTAATCATATAAAGAATACTAGAATAATTTGAAAAAAATTGATTCAATATATAATATTTAAATTTAATTTATATCATTCGCTAATAGTAAATAATTTAACTTATTAGGATAAATCTTATTTTTTCTCATTAAAATTCTCTTTTATAAAATCATTTCTCTTATATTAAAATGGTTTCTATATTTCCTTAAAATTAATAGTTAAGAAATGAATTATAAAATATATTTTTATAAGAAAGTTAATATTATTAATAACCATCAATTTAACAATTAGTTAATATCTTATTATATTAAATGATAATATTTTTAAAAATATATTATTGTATGGTAAAACTCGGTCTTTCATGTTACGTAAGACATTGAGGAAAGATAGTCTTGCATGTATCTCAAGCTATCCTCAGTGTACTGTGTAGATAAAACTAAATTTATATTGAATTTAACATTATCTTCTCTTGGTGTTTCTTATAATGAAATATTGGAACAAAAATATTATTTATTCTAAATTGAAAATATTATAAAGTTAGGGGGAATTACAAATAAAACCATTAGAACATTTAGAATGAGGTATATTCGATTAAAAATGATCATGTGACATTGAACATAAGGAAACACATCATCATGATTTTTTCAATGTATATTTTATCTTGGATCATTATGAACACAATTCTCCAATAACCACTCTATAAATTTATGAACCCAATTTAGAAATTAATAAATAGACACTAAACAATATCCAATGAACGTTTTTTCAAGCACAAAAATAATTAAAAAATAATAAAAAATCATGGTTAATGATTATCAGAAAAAATAATCAAATATATAATCCATAAAATATGCTTACCCACAGATGAAAATAGTTTTTGAATAATTAACTGAATGACTTATATATATAAATATATACCCAGAAAGGCGGAGACAAAAAATAAAAAAAGCTACACTTATCCTCATAAAAAATGTGTGTACCCGCATACCATTTCGATCAACTTGGAAAAAATGAACAAGTGAATTTTCATATCATTTTTTATACATTAGTATTCCTATGTAAGAGAAATAATGTTTTAAAAATACCAAGAGGGTTTATGTATAATGTCTTCATGATAATAGTAATGTGATCCTAACCTGGATTTTATATATAACATTAATTTTTTAATATATATAAATGTAGTTTGAATTGAAATAATATAAGTATAGCATCATTTAGGGAAAAACTGTAACAAATGATGATTATATTCATTAATTTCTATTATCATATTTACATATTTATATATAAAATAATGAAATTAAATTTGGAAAGGAAATTTATGAAAATATTTATCTTTATTGAGGTAAATAATTTATTCATGTGAATAACACTAGGTCACTAAGGTCATGTTTTGATAAAATCCTCATACAATAACATTGCCTATGGGTCGGGTTTTTCATTAATTATCAAATCAAACTACACATAGGATATGAAAGGTAAAATCATATCATTCTCTAGTGTCAGGTTAATACATGAAATATTGAGTTAACATAAAATAGGGATAGTGTGCCCTTCACCTCGCATGGTATATGTCAAATTTGTCCACATTTTTACCAATAGTTCTAGTAAATCATAATGATAATCCAATGTCTTCAATGTGAAATAAAATCTAAAATCGTTATTTTTTATAGTCATAAATATCATATAATAAAAAACACGAATAAAGAAAGGAAAATCTTGATCACTAAACACATATTTGATTTAAATAATTCCTAATAAATAAATAATACATAAATTATGCAGTAAAATAATTTAATAAAAAATTTATTTATAGAAAATTCCTAATAAATTATGTGAAATTGAATAAATCCTTTGGTTTAAACTATACTATAAACCCCTATATTGGAAATTCAACATACACATTATGGATGAACTATAAAAAAATATAAAAAATAGAATTTTAATTCCCATTACTGTCCCATATTAAATAGGAATATTACTTTTCATTTATAAAATATATATATGTACAAAAATAATATTTTCAAAACAAAAATTAAATTCAATATAAACATTCTATATGAATAAATTAATTTATACATCATAAAATAAGAAATAAAAAATAGGACCACCTATTAGAGATCCATTATTATCATTGAAAATGATTTTATTTACATATTAGAGATGATGTAACCCCTATATATAAATACACGACATCCTAAAGAGAAGGAAAAATTTTAATTTTAATTATACAAAATCTAGGATACCATTACCATATAGATAAGGAAAAATTGAAAATGTTGGTTTCACAGTAGAACATAAGAGTATATGTGTCATGAATAAAGATTCCACTTTAATGATTACTAATGGATGAAATTTAAAAATAAGATATTTTTCAAGAGAGTATCATCTTCATGAGTCACAAGAGTAAGATTACAATTAAATTGAAAGAGATAAAGAATTTTTTTTGTATATTTTGATTTCTGAAATCAAATACCCTTCATGATACCAAATAAAAAGTAAATGAACCTATAAGAATAAGAAAATACATATTAAATGATAAAAAATATATATTCAATTAATTATGTCCTAAAAAACCACTATATATCTAGGTGCATCATGGGGAGGAATTATCAGAGAATATGGAAATCCAAATCCGAGTTAAAACGTCATAGAATTGAGATACAAAAATTGGTAATTAAGTAATAGAAGTGGATTTAAAAAATTCCCCCCATAAATATAAGGTCTAATGTCTTAAACTAGATTCTATTAATACCCCTGGAATTATTTAATCCATTGATGTGATGATGTGATGAACCAACATGGGTTAACCCTGAACCGATTACCTAAGCCTGCCCGCGACAAGGCTCGAGAGGCATTCATGATACTCCCAGAATGGATACTAGTATTGGGAATAAAGAATAAATATTTTGGAATGATTATTCCCAAAAAAAATATACAAGAATAAAATTCAGTATCCAACTTGTAGAGGAAAAGAAAAAAAACGAAATGTCTTAAAATACATCCAAAGGACCTTGTGGGTCACTATAAATCATCGAATCATTCTCTCTCAAAGAGTGATCCAAAAAATATAGAAACCTAAAACAAAAAAAAATATAATGTTGGAATGAGCACCAAGATTCTCAATAGGGATTCCAAAAGAACCATTCTTTATACAATACCATTACAATTAAAAAAAATGTCATCTAAGTCAAGGAATATGACATATAAAAATAATGTTTTCACTATTCTTTTCAATAATAAGAAAAATGTTTTAATAATCAACAATATTCATTTGTCATTAAATTTCCAAAATAGTTTTCAAAAAATGGATGTAATTTAAATTAAATTCTCACAAAAGATAAATAGTGCTAAAATAGGTGCCTAAATACAATAAAAAAAATAAGAATTCCATTTTAAAAAGAAACTAGGAACTACAATAAATCATGTACTAGATAAAACAGGGTTTGTGGGATCGTAGGAGCTGGTTGAGATGGCCTGAAAACAATATCCAATACATATCTCATAATAAATCTCTACCCTTGCTAGTTATCCACAAACACACCCAAAACACTAGGTGACACTCTCACTAGAATGAACGAGGGAATCATCCCCTTAGAAGTCATGTTATCTACTCAAAGCCCCAAACCAGCATGCAATCTCATCTAATGGATCATGTGTACCTAGGGTTCCCATATAACTCTTTGAGGAATCACGTTACAATTAAATAGATGTGAGTTTTTTTAACTATCCTATATATACACATATCACTTTATTAACTCGAAATATTTCATCTAGTTCCTCTCCTCTAAACTCCCACTATAAGCGTAGCCACAATCCATGTTATAAAAAAAATTCAATCCCATCATTGGGAACACATTTCATAATGCAAATATATAACATTTCCATTACAAGGGGGAATTCATTTAGATGTGTTTTATATTTCCATAATACAATTGGATGATCCAACAAGGCCTCATCACGAAATGAAAGCATATTTGGGCTTAGATAGCCTTAACATTGAAATTATTTTATAAATTTAATTGGGCATTTTAGATAGCATACATTTCAAATAATACTGAAAACACATTAAAATGGAATTACTCATGTCATAATCTTAGGTGAAGTAAATAAAACAAAATAAAAACTATTCCTATGGGACACAATCTACTAAAAATGAATAAACATACTATATAATAAAAAATGAACATTATTTAAAATACTCAAGAAATTATGGAATTAAATTGAACCATTGAACATGGGGAACCTAACTCAAACTTAAGGCACACTACTTTAGATTGAGGAAACTAGAATATTCCTTTTTTCCTAGCACACATTTGACCCTTACCATATATAAAAATACACCTAACCCCTACGAATATATTTTCATGGGAAAATATGTTCAAGGGGATCATTATATATATTATTATAATAAAATAAAACCCTTTATACATTCACACATATGCATCATTATATATACATATTAACACACCTATCCCCAATCTATATATTCATTCAAATATGGGTGAATATATAAAATGGTTAAATTACATATGTGTATTCGTTGATGTCTTCGACAATGACAGATCAAATTGACTCCAATAAGTTTGAAGACATTAAAAAAATTTTATAGACCCAAAAATCACAAAAATACATAATTTTTTTTTCAAAAGGAAGATCAGATGAAAACATACCTAAAAAATAATGGTGAGTGAGCCAAAATTACTCAAAACACTTCACCTTGGGTGGAGGATGTCAAAAAATGCTTGAATAAGAACTAATAGAATTATTTTGAGACCTATCACTAGAAAAGTGAACCAAAAATTGGTCAACCCTTGTCTTCTGGTTTGAAAAAATGGATAGGTTCTATAGAGAGAGGATAAGCAACAAGAAATAGAGGGAGGATGGTAGAAGAGATATTACCATGGAGAACTCACCCTGAAACATTAAGAAACTAGTTGATTTGTTACACTAGAGGAGGCCACAACAATGGACGGGTCACATGCCATGGAGGTGGGGAGGTGGGAGGAATCAAAAGATGAAAAATTGAGATGACAGGAACGAAAAGAAGTAGAGGAATGAAAAAATAAAGAAAAATGAATACCATAAAAACATAAAAATAGTTTCTTTAAAATACCGTTCAACTGGCATGTTTTGGGCACAGTTTACTAAGACATGTTCAAACCATGCTTTGGAAACTACCTTGGCTAGGAACCCTCACATTGGCACTCCAAAAGAGACACACAGTTGAAATAACCATGCTCAAACAATGCCACTCAGAACTATCAACACATGTAGACATTTCTTTCACTTTCTGCATAGTTTAACAAACAATGCACCGCATTATAGACCCACATGGGCTCCTTCACAGGAACCACATGGTTAATACTAATCATGAGGTCTAACCATGTAACAAATTAAAGCTAAAAATACATAACCCCATTCCCACCAACTACCAAATCTCAAAAGAGAGGTGAAAAGTAATTTTCTAATTAAAATAATTAATATTTCAAGGTTATGGTGTGGAAATTATCACCACCATTAACACGTTAATACACTAGAAAGTATCTAAACCATATTTAGAACAAAAAAAGACTCAAAATTAATAAATACCAAATGAAACCACGAAATCTGGTGTGACCTTTGAACCCCATAAGGCAAACATAACTGACTATAGAGGAAAAAAACAATAAGAGACCCCAGTTTGGTCGCCCCACCATTTATGAAACCAACTAACACAGAAAAACCCCCAACATATGGGGCCTGAATGAATGAGACTAAAATAAGACACTATACCAAACCAAGATTCCTATTTTCCACATCATAGAAGCATCCTCAATGCATGCACATCAAAAAAAATATTTCAAAAAAATTATACCACAACTACAAGAACAAAAAGGGGTTCCCAAATAGAAAAATGAAAAAAAGGAAAAATTACACTTGATTCCTCTACCATGTTAGAGATAACAGGTTGGGTCAACCCCCACCATAACTAAAAATTTTATAACAATGATAAAAAATTTACTTTGTAATATATGACTAGATCCCTAATTTCTGGAAAAATCCACTACCCCATAGTTTGGAAATGAAAACCTCCAAACACAACTTCCTAGTAACACCCATTGATTTTGTAAATAAATTTAATATTGATTTCAAGAAACACTGAGTATCTACAAAAAAAACTTATTCATAACCTATCTAGTAAACTCCATTTTCCACCTCTGTGATTTGAATTTCGGAAAACTGACATTAATAGTTGCGTTCAGTAAGATATTTAGTGTCTCATAAGACAAACATAATTTTTATTATATATTAACATACCCTTATTAATAGTATTATGAATAGTAAAACCACCATTATGAATAGTAAATCAATTAATATTTTATTATTCAAAAGATTTTAATATAATGAGATCTTGATTAATATTTAAAAGTGATATAAATGAATTATTGTTTTAAAATTGTTATTTTTGGAAAAATTAATTAATAAATTTAGAAATTAAATTAATCATATGGGAAAATTATTTCCAAAAAATTGATTTCATTTTGAAATTTTACACTTCAAAAAATGGTTTGGGTGAATTTTTGGGATTTTTCTAAAATATTAAAATTTTGATGAATAGTAAAATATGTTAATTTACTGTATATATATATTATCAGTTAAATTAACTATTCCTTGAATATAAATTTGGTTGAAATGATAAGATAAGAAATCACAGGGATAAAAATAACTTATTTCATATGGATTAAATACCTAATACCAGATGTAACTCCTTGAACTGAATCACCATGTTAGGGTCTAAGTACCACAAAACATCATGCACCCCCTATATGAAAGAGGATGTCGACTTTCTACAATGGTTCAAATGGTGTTGTTAGGAGACTATACACACTATATCAATAGTAATACTTCCAAATCATATCCTTGTAAAAATACTAATATTTTAAATGACATTAAAAAAATAATAAATAATAAGCCAAAGTCAAATTGAGGGGAACATATCATTGAGGAAGACAGGGAAAACAAACCATGGACCCCCAATGTTTTATTTCAACTAGTGTATAAGAAATAAATAAGAAAATAAACATTAAAAGAGAAAAAATGGATCTATCCGATTATTTTGTGGGTATTTACTATGGAACAATAAACTATCTCATCAACTATATATCATTGGGCCCTTTCCCTTATATTTATCCCTGAATATTAACCCTATATATTCATCAGTATTCCTACCAAGGGTGTGTAAAAAATCCCAATAATCTATCACCATTGCTTCTTGAACATATATGTATATATATATAAGGTGAATCCCAGGGTATTAAAGCAATCCATATTTAGTAAACCACTAAAGTGTCAAATCATTATGCATTGAGAATGTTACCAAAAACCACAACCCCACCTAATTTAGTTTTATTAATGTATTCATGCTAGTGTAAATCACCTAATATCTCATTAAATTCCACAATTCCTATATAAATGATCATTACACTAAGACCACAAGTTATATTTTAATGTTACACCATTAAGGAAACTCATTACCCAATACACTCGAAGGTACAATAACCTAATATATCATAATAATTAGATCCAAATAACCCATATATAGAGTTTCAGCCTCTTCAAGATTTTTACATAATGGGTACACTTCCCCAATGTATTGTCTAAAATTTAAATTGAATGGACTTCTATTATATATCATCATATACCATCCATAAAGTAAAATTAATTATTCCTTATTATATCTCCTTTGTTTCTCCTCTATGGTTTCATTTAAAAAATCCGGATTAATATATTCATCTTTATACATGATCCATAAATCCATAGTCTATGAAACACCCACAATAAATTCATTTAATTGAGTGGACAACTAGTATTATCGATAATGGTTCTCATGGGAGAACACATAAACTACTGAGAATAACACATAAAAAATGTCTCCCAGTCCACACATGATCATTCCATCATATCATTCTGACAACCATGTAAATTTCTCTATATGAAATGGAGCTTCATACCAAAATCATATTTATGTTAAATGGTAATATTTATTTTGATTATTCACCTAAATTGAGCCCACATTATAAGAAAAGATAGAAAAAATTACTAATTTTCCACAAAATCCTTTCTATAATGAAATTTAAGATGAAAAATTGACAAGATATTGAATATGAGAAGGATTACCCAACATGATATATATCTAATGGTGGATATTGATTCGTGTGAAATAGACAGAGTGACTATCATGGTATCCATGCTCTAATTGATCAATGATACAATAATTCTCAAAAATATTACATAATAATCCATAGATGTAGCCATAAAATCATAATAAAATGATTCGTCTCCAAATAATGAGGGATGATAAAGAATGATAATGAAAAAAATAATATAATTATTACATCCATTGAATTATAGAATCCTAAATATTTTGGATTCATAGGAATCATAGTTTTAATGGAGACGATTTTCTAAAACCCTCCATTGGATTCCCTAGGTTCATGATCAATAGCTATAAGAAGAATAATGTAGAATTTCAGAGAGGATTCCTATTTAAATCAGAATTTTTATAAAATTAAACTCCTAAGAATGGTATGGTCAGATAGTTTACTAAACCATGCCAAAAATTGTGATGGTTACATAGTATTTAGGTAAGGTGAAATGTTTGGTAACACATGCTTTAAAATAGATCAATAATCTTTTTCGTTTCCTTTATTATTAGTCACATGGGTTTATATGTAATGTCACATGATTAGAAAGAACTATAAACCATCTCTGCACCACCCATTATAATAATATAAAATTTTACATAGTTTCCTAGGATGAACCAAATGATTTACAATAAATATGCACCAAAAAATAATCCCCATAACAACCTTAACCACCCCCCCCCCCCAATGAAAAAAGATACCAGATATGTCAAATATGAAATGTATAACATAGAATCACTAATGTAATGGATGAAATTGAAATATATGATAAATAAAAATTCCAATCCATTATAATAACTCCCTCTAAGGGCTTATCAACCCTGAGATGTTTCTTTAGAGGTCCTATAAAAAAAATATTGGTCCGTGAGGTTAGATATTTCATTAAATCTCCAAATAATACTCATGGATTTATCCATAATGATAAAAAATGTAGAAGTTGTAAAATATACCCTCTTAACACTTTCTCATTCTAGTTCATAATATTCACCTGTTTCCCTATAGAAAATTCAATTGATTCTAAAAAAATGTCATCAACATCAATAACATGCTTAAAGTCATGATCAAACCTCAGATCATGAGAAACAGAAAACATTCCATATATTACTATATATCATGTAGGAATATAAAAATAGTAATACCATTTTATGATACACTCATTCAACTCAAAATATTCCCACAAGTTATTGGACTAGTTCCCAATACCTCCACAAATAATAATTTCCCAACTGGGGAGAAAAATTCCTTAAAATAAAGTCCCCATAGTGAACTCAAATGGTCATCCCATCTATTTGAAAAACTATAATTGTCTTGTCTGAGAAATAAATAACTACCTTCAAAATATCTACACTATCATTATGGTATATAGTATCATGATCATTTCAACACAACTGCGAGCGATAAAGGCAAACTTAAATATCCTTAACCAGTTCTATTTTAATTGAATAATAATCAAAACAATTGTATGAACAATCCAATGTTGTAATATTATCACCCCAAGATCCATATAAATTAATACGTGTTCCCATACATATCCTTCATGATATTGATCATCCTCTATAACTTTCAAACACTCCACAAATGAGACAGTGTACTTAGTTTCCATAGAGTCCCTAAATCCATCTACATGAATCTCCAAAAACACTTTTTAAATGTCATTTCCATATTTAATTTGATATTGATAGGAAATAATCATATTTATAAAATATCCAATATAATATTCTTGGATCACTCATCTATTGTGTGAGCCCCTTGAATCAAGAAGAAATTTGATGCATTCATTTGACAATCATCTATCACCTGTATGAGATCTCGAGTTATCAGGTTCTTTGGAAAACATAAAAAATATTCATTTAACATCATCCCGCATCCAAATAGGAATAAGGAGTGGTTGATGTAATCCTATAGGTCTCATATTCTCTACTTTGATCCTCTAAGAAGTTATATAATGGGAGGTGAATCCCACAATAAACCTCTTCATTCTTCACTACCATAATTTTTAACAATTTCATGATAAATATTTCTTGAACCTAGAATCAATTTCCACTAAGAGTCATGAGAGTACCTTATCATATAATTGATCATGGAAATGGGAACAAAAAACAATCTATGGTTAATGATCACATCATCACTATCCATTAGTGACCCTGGAACTGTGTCACCTCCTTCCATCCACAGTCATAATACTACGAATTCAGAATACATCTTATGGCCTATTTTTACCTGGTCCACTAGTTTTTACATGATAAACAAATGACAAAATTTCTACCCCCTTAGTCCCTATATGCATCCACCTATTACATCTCGAACAATATCATCATCCACTATTCTCCTTCTAATAATGTCTCTAAATGATTCTGTATTTACAATATAAGAGAATATACCATGAAGTAGACTTTATTCTATCAAGATACATC
This sequence comes from Viscum album, assembly GCA_963277665.1. Lineage (NCBI taxonomy): Eukaryota > Viridiplantae > Streptophyta > Magnoliopsida > Santalales > Viscaceae > Viscum > Viscum album. Next base: position 690,642,161 of record OY728161.1, on the reverse strand, counting down.
TCATAATCAAATAATTTCAAATACTTCACACAATAAAATTTATAGAGATTCAAGTCCCATTCAGATAGGATGTTAGAAAATGTATCATTTTCCATCTTTACGAAAAATATATCACCTTAGTGATAAACGGGAAACATTTTAAATCCATGTAATTCATAGATAAGATAAACTCTTGAAGTTGAAACTAACATGACCATTGGACACTATCTTTTTTCTCTACAATAGAACAACTCCAATCCCATTTCTTAATGAATCATTTTAAATTTCATATTATGTTATAAGGTCAATAAATGTTATGATCAGTGTTCATTTCAATCCACTCTTATTATTTATCCTGACCTATTCTAAACGATCTATCGACTCATACAACACATCCTTTATTATAATCCCAGTCATAGGTGCTTCTATATGGGAGAAGTTCTGAATGAACCTTATATAGTACACTACCAACCCATGGGAACATCTATTTTTGAACAAATTCCTTGATAATTCCAAATATATCACAAAAAAAAACATTTTTATATTAAGTAAAATTTGTGCCTTTAAAATACCATGTCAAATGAAGCACACCTATTACATAAAAATAATTAATTTTTAAATTTTTTCATAAAGGTGATGTAATATAGTAATTTTAAACATGATCCCAAGGTTTTTAGTAGTTAACACTGGTTTCTTTGACATTATCTAGATATCATTGATGAACACCATGAAATAGGAATCTATGTATGGATAAGTGATCCGTTAAGAGGGATCCATGAACACCATTAGAGAATTTATCAACCAAAAGTCATCATTAGTTACACATGAGGATTATATCTAATCATGAACATAATTTTATGTGTATTAAACAATCTATACCATATATTATGGAATATTGATCATATATTTATTTTGTACAACCATTGGGCTCCCCATAATTGATCAAAAAATTCATCTATCCTCGATAACTAGTATGTGTTCATCATAATAATAAAATTTTACATCATATATTATATGAAAAATAGAATACTACTATATTGATTCCTTATGAATTCCTCTAGAGAAACCCATGGATAAATCACCAGCATAATAGTTCCCTTCCCCGATAAAGTCCTCAATTTTTATATTGATTTTCTTTAACATAGATTTTAAAATATGATATGTGGAAATAAATATGGGATGTACTCCTAAAAAAATTTAAATATTGATCTCAATTACTCTATCAGAAGGGAGACATAAAATGTCATCCCAAAAAATATCATGATTGTAATCCATGTTTGGAGGAATAGAAGATGAAACTGCTACTCATTCGGCCGTAATTTCCATGACCCATACCTATGTCATAAAATCTATAATATTAATTAGGTAATGTCTGACTCAACATACTATAAATTTCAATCATATATCAACATAATCATGTCCCCATTAGGTATAGTAATGGATAATTGTCATATGTAGTAATAAATAAGTACCTAATAAGATGTTTTCTATTATATTATCATAAACACATTAAAGCTAGTAATATCAATAATCATAAATATCCTTAGATGTTGATGTCAATTAATTAACATATGAAATCATAGAAATATATAAAGATGATAAATTATTTTCGGAATGTTCTTGTCAAGAGGAAATGATATTAAAGAAACTGTGATATATAAATCATAGGAAAAAACAATATTATAAGATATGAAATCTTTGATTTTCCTATATAAAAAATGTAAAAAAAGCATAGATTTAACAAAAATTAAAACTCCAATAGTATACAATCCCTCTCTGTCTTTTTCTGTTATGTAATATTTTTCATACATTCCCAAAAATATATGTTCATGACCTTGCCCATGTGGCCCATGGATATCTTAATTCATCAATGTTTAAGGATCCTATATAATATATTGAAGTCATCCACCTCCATTCTATCCAGACCTCATAGAATTCATCCATGAGTCCATTGAACAAAAATTTAGAAGATATCCCTCTTTGCCTCATTAGTGGCACCACATTGGTAGTTTAACCCATGTATTTTTGAGCTATCCTATAATCCATTAGTTAATGAATTTAATGGAACATTCTCCTATATAGTGGAATGAAGAAATAATTCTTTCCTCTATATGTATCCTTCAAAAATGAGTTAACTACACATAATTTATCATCATGTCACTATAAAAAGTAACAATATCATCATTGGTTGGTCCACTAATCATTCCATTGATAAAAAATAACCTCAGCTCTATATTCTTCCCTATAATTCCCAATGGATAGGACATTATAAATCATATCTTAGTATGTCATTAGGTAAAATCCCCAGAATAGGAACCTAACTTCTGGTTGAAGGCCAATTTAAAACATTGGTGCCTTTTTTTCCTCATATCATTCCAAGGGAGGTAAAATGAAATCATTTCCATGATATGAATAAAGATAGTATCTAGTGTCATCATCCCTTACTATAGATCCATGAACACCTAAGAGTATTCTAACATCAACTTGTCTATGAGTAATTCATCCATGAAAAGGCCCATCTAGGTCATCCAAGTAATACCCACACGTAAACCCACCTAGTTCTTGACACATCAACCATATTTGGTGGGATCTTGAGGAATGAAGGTGACTAGTATCACCTCATGTTCCCATGGTGTCTGGACCATGATTAATAACCCATTAATGATTACAATCTAGTCCTATGTATCTAGAGAACACAAATTATAATGAAGTTTTGTAGTATGTTGAATATAATTATCCAACGATTAATTTACCATTTTATATATTCCTTAATTCTTTCAATTGGTACTAACTGCGGGACTCTAGGTTACGGTAGTTTTTCATCAGATTCCACATAAGTGGGAGTAGAATTTTTTCATCTTATATAACTAATGGTTGAATAAGTGAAACCTATCTAGTGGGTTACTTTTAATTTTTTTCTAGTGGGTCCATCAATGGTCCCTAAGGTATAATTATCTTAATTTAAAATTAATTATTATAAACCCCATATTGATATCATAATTTAACAACCTATGAAATTCATAGGAACACACATAAGGTATTAATGTGGGAATCGAATCATTAGAGGCAACCCCAAATGATAAGGTATATCCCTCCTTTCACTATCCAAGGATATATTATAATTTTATATACTTATTTATAGGTCATAGTTTTATACATATATACTATAATAATTATCATGTTCAAAAAACCAACATTTCATTAAAGTATAATAAAAAATAAAAGAAAAAAATATTAAATTAATCGAACTACTGTGCATACAAGATACATGAATATCTAAATTCTGATCCTATATTCTTCGTCATAATATGTGAATTGATCCAAAAACAATTAAACATAACAATATAACATGTCGTAGAATACCATAAAAACATAATAAAATACTATAAAAATAATTCCCTTCCCTGGTAGACCCAATGGGCATAACAAAAGACCTATCTAAGAACTCTTGTGACTCCACTACCTATGTTCCAAAAAGATGAAACCCTTTCTACTATTCATCGATAATAATAATAATAATTGATGATTGAAAACATCCATTGATTCAAATTTATAACACACAAACATGAATCAACCAGTCCACGTCGGAGTAACATAAGGCATCATGTGGTCCTCTGTATGTACATGTGGGTTTTGACTACCATAGATCGTACAAATGGTTAAACAGGGAAGATATAAACTCAGTATCAATAACCATATAGTAAAATAATATCAAGGTTTTTAAAATCCTCCCCAAAATGAAAAAAAAATCAAAAATAAAAAATTACTTATCTTAGGGAATGATCAGTATCATAGAGTCAAACAAGGGAAACCAACCAAGGAACCCATGTAATAGGTCATCCATTTTTTATGAAAGTGAAAGGAAAATTAAAATAAAATAAGACTAAATAAAATATTTAGTTTCTTCCTCCGTACTACCTATGTCATCATGATCCAACACATTATCTCCCTATTACTTGGCATATTCCCTGTTTAGGATACATGGTTAAGAATTAATTAAATATATCAAGATGTCCATATAGGGTGTTAGTATAAAAACAGTAGGACACTAGCATTAATATTAAACACAAGTGTTGTTAAATGTATGGTTCTAGAATTTATTTAATGTAATACATAGATTAATAGTTAGCCAATCATGTGTCTTATTATCCTATTCTAACAATTATTTCATGGCCTGTGACTGAAACATATTCCACCAAATTTATGTAATGATGATAGTTCTATGGATGATTTTTTTGAGAACATGACACATGGTCTATACATAAGATCAATTACATACACTCTTTAGTCATATTCTTGTGTTCCACCTTTATGGAAACCCCTATGCCTTATCCTAATGTGTTTCCTTATTATGAAATGATGGTACTCCACCTGATGTGATTGATAAACTATATCACAATAACCCCAGAAATGCCTTTTTCCTATGTTAATATTAATACATAATAGACACACATCACCACATAATGATAAACACTCATGTCAGCTAGACATGCATGTGATGAAATAAAATAACCCTAATAATGGTCAATTCCTTGTTCTTTTTCACATATCTCACACTTCCACTATGAGGAATCATTTCTATAATTATGAGAAACCTAGAAATCATCAGTACTAATGAAAAATTATAAAAAATGAACCTCACATAGGAAATCCATAACATTGAATATAAACCTATCCATTTCATGAATATCTATCACAGGGCCCCAAAAAGCTCATAAGAAACACCATTCAAATATGCGTCTGAATTCATAGATTCTCAAACCACCATATCAGGAAAACAACAATATATAAGGCCATATATCATATATAACATCATAAATAATGTGTAATGAAGAAAAAATTTAGTATCCACTAAGAGTCCTCAACTAAATAAATCCGTCATGAAAATATTCCATAAAAAATCCAAATTCATTATATAAGGTATTCTATAACAATATTAAATAATAATATCACAAAAAATGAGTGGAATTTTATTTGGATTACATAATGACACTAGTTTCAAATGGTGTATCTTGTATCTCTTAAGGGAGTGGAACAAATTCTCATTAGATCTAGGCATTGATCCTTTAATGATCCAAAATCTCTCAATTAGATAACATATGAATCTAGAGACCTAGCCATTATTCCCTAGATCAATGATTAATCCTAAGAGAATGTAAGATGTTAAAGTGATATGAATAATAACAGAGAATAATTATCATATACGTTTAATATTCACGACCTAAAGCCTCTAGATTCCCCCAAATAAGAGTTTTAAGGGGTAATACTAGAGAAAAATCTAGGGTCTCTTGGTTAATGATCAATTGGAGTGGGAGGATGAATGATACATTTTACATAGTGTTAAAGAATAAAACCTTATATTAAGAGTAATTAAAATTTGATGTAGTTTTTATTACCATGTTTTACGTTACTGTGAATTAATTAAGCGAGTCTTACTTATTATATTGGGAACATGAAGATTATGGTTGCATTTTTTGGTAAAACATGATAGAATAATTATTTTTCACTGTATATAAATTCACATGATTTTTTGTGGAATATCACAAGGTTATATCTAAGTGTGTATCAAATCTACACCATCAAAATTCCGTCTTCAATAAGTCAAACGGTTTCCTAGTAATAACCACCTACATTCTATTAACCATACACCAACTGTGCGCAACATAATACATTTAAATCTCTCTAAAACCTTCCATAATCTTCCCAATATTTCACCCAAGTCATTCATAACTAAAAAAAATAAAATAAGGGATGAAATTAATGTTTAATGTACAAAAAAATTTCCAGACCATTATATAAGACATAAAAAATATTAATTCCAAAGAATCTTTCCATGACACTACGAAAAAATAGATAATCCATTTGACATATAACATAACTTGTTTGTCTGATGATACATACTGATTCATTGAGGGGATATAACAATCCCTAAATATCACTCAATATGTCAAATTCATTCATCATATAAAAAAATTAATAAAAACACTATACCTAAACAAAATAATCATTCTTATTGAAAAAATATCACAAGAAATATCAATATTTTCCATTGTAAAAGATTTGAGCAACATAATCCAAATCCATATAGAGAAATATGTTATGCGGTTACAATAGAATATATATCGGGAAAAGAATAAGAATCATTAATGATTGATTTTGTAGATGAAAATGACATTAAAGATATATTAAATCCTTTATTTAAAAACCTAAAAAATATCTTTTTTTATTGATATCATTTTGTTTAAAAATTTCATGAATTATTATTATGTAATTTATTTTAATTTAAATGAGAAAACATGTAATGGATTCTTCAAAAGAAAGTATAGTTATAATGGAAATAAAATCAATTAATTAGGAAACAATTTAAAAAGTTATTCCTTTCAAAAAGTTTGTAAAATTTAAAAATTACCACATTTTTAAATTGATAAGAAAATTACTTTTAATCCAATATAAATTATATGAAATTATAGTTATAATAATGATTGATCTATTATCACACAGTGCTCTCAATTGAAGGGATTTATCCTTCGTATATATTTTGTTCTCTATGGGGATGAAGTGACCACTATTGTCCTTTGATTCTCTCTTATCTCTAATAAAATGATGCTTCTTCTTCCACTATATTGAATTTTTCGTACCTTCTAGTGTTTTTCCACTGCTACTTCATTATCTCAATTATAGACACAATATTTAAATAAAATTAATTATTAAGAACTATACTTTCTTGAATAACATTCTTAGATGAAAAATTTTCCTTCTAAGAACAATGATTTCATCATTCTACCCATCATTTTCCTATCCATCAAGGATTCTCTCAATCCTTCTCTTTTATGTTGGTCTTCCTAGATATCATTTTTTACTCTTTTTCACAATCTTATTCATTTCCATATACTAAAATCCTACCCTATTTCCCATGGTGATCTTGTTCTGTAGAGTTTTTTGAGCTAAATGTTCAAATTCCCTACATGGATTCTATATGAAACCACCTCAACTATTTTCATATAAACCATCATAATAAAAGACATCTTATTTTTTCATGATGGAACTATTTTGGTTTGGAAATTCTTTTTTTATTATGATAAAAAATATCTTCATTAGTCCATTAAACCTCATCTATGCTTGTTACCCATCCACTTTTCTTTCACTACTGGAAATATCACCTATACCCACGGTTTCAAAAACTGTGCACTACAGTGCCGTCACAATAGGTCTATACCCACGGTTTTCAGAAAACCGTGGGTATAGCCCACTCATATTTCATCTTACCCATGGTTCTGATAAACCGTGTGTATACATCTATACCCACGGTTTACAGAACCGTGGGTATACATCTATACCCACAGTTTATAGAATCGTGGGTATACATTTTAAAAGAACAACATATATACCCACGGTTAATAACCGTGGGTATAGATTGTTTCACAGCAGCATATATACCCAAGGTTCATATAACCGTGGGTATATATGGTTTACCCAGAAACAGAAGAAGTTCACACAGTTCACCCAGATCCCAAAAACAGAAGCAGACAAAGGAATCTCAATGGAATCTCACCTTGATCCTAGAAACCAGAATGAAAAAGCCAAAATGCAAACCAAAATGCAAAAAATGGAATCTCAATGCATTGTTTCTACCTTTTAAAACATTATAAAAGCTTTCCAAAGTGTTCAAAGAATAAAAAATTTCTTACCAGAAAAGTCATAAAAAATTCTTAATGATGAAGCATCACAATAATTCATCTCTTATTGAATCCAAATAAAGTCTTATAAAGGATGGAAAATTCCTAGCTAAGAATTAATAAAATTATTCTGATATTAAACTAAATAGAGTATCCATTATCTAAAAATGTTTCAAAGATTCATAGAGGAGAAACTCATGGAAAGAGACACCACCTTGTTGAGAGTCTTGCTTTCAAATATTTCCATTCAAGCCACTGTAAAACACACAATAAATTATGGATAAGAACTATAGCATAAATAAAATACAGTAGGTGGAAAATTAGAAGACAAATTACATACATACCACTTGATGCTGGTTTTTTATGGATTCTCTTTTTATGTATTTTTCATCATTGTCATTTCATCCTGACCTTCATCCAGATTTGATCCTCCTTTTCCCTGTCTAGCTTCTAGTTTCTTTGACATGTGAAACAATATTTTCTGATTTCGCTACCTCACATCCTAATTTTCATTCAAACATTTGTTAGACCCATAATAAACTCCAATATTTTGATAATAATTGCTCACTACATTCATAATATGTGCTGAAGAACTGATTAAGGATACCGGGTTGGATTTTGAACTACTTTGATTGTTGCAGTTAATACAGGTGAAGCTTTTCTTGTTCCATAACTTGAAGAAAAAAGATTTAAAAAATTGTGATCAAAATGTGGTAGCACTACCACTCCATATAACCTAATCAAGATAAATCATGACATTGTGGTATGTTCCTAGAAAAATATCATATAAATCGACCGCGACATTAATTAAAACGCCCAAAATTGGTGTGATCATATGATAATCCTTCAAGAATCATTTCAATGTTGTCACTACAGATAAAGCAGAACCAATGAAAGCAAGGTAATCAATGGTTTTCTTGATGTTGATAGGATAAGATATTATCAAGTATGTACCATTTTCGATTTTAAAAAGTAGTTTTAACTATTTTTTTGAAGCTCGGGAATCAGTACCTAAGAAAACATGCAATGTATGCCATATGTGGCATGCACCGTGATGGGAATATTTAAAATATGAAAAGAAAAAATAGTCATAATAAAATCATCATCTTTACATTGTTTTATGGTGCTATGATTTTTAACAAAGGTAATAAAAAACAACACCAACACTCCCTAACATACAACATTCAGTAGTCATGTAAATTATTTTATAATCATATTATCTAGTTTAATTCCTCTCCACATGTCAATGTTCAGAGACTGTAATCATAATATCCATTTCAGAGACCATCATTAGATTAATTAAATTGAAAGTACTAAATAATGAATGTAAATTAATTCCTACAACACTAAGTTATATAAATTAATTGGATCTACAACCATCCATTTTAAAAATATAGGATTCTAATATGGAATTAAACCCAACCAATTTTCACAGATAAACATGGTTAGAATTAGACCAATAATAAATAAAAAATGGAATTTGGTTTCATTAGAAAAACAAATCAATCCATTAGAAGACATGGATGACATTACGACCAGCATAATACAACATTAAAAGCTCAATTGAGATTTAAAAATAACCTAATAAAAAATAAATGACTACGTTGGCATCACATTCTTGATGTAAATTGATAAACATGTGTAGCTTGAACTGATTTTTTCCAGATCATTTTTATTCATAACATAATTCATAGAGATCACCAAGAAGTTGAAAACTGTAAAATCATCTTTAAATCAGTTTGATCAGCTTGTTGATCATTGAATTGAGGTTGTATAAAAACAATTTACTGTCTACGTGAAACAAACTGATCAAGAGTATTCATAGAAAGAGGGTCTAAAGATCATATTATTGATTGAAGACCATAAACCCCTAGTGCCTTAGAATTGTGCATGAACCTTAGAACATTTAAAACCTAAACCTCATGTATAAAACTATGTAATTTACTGTTCATCTTCAAAGACACCATTAGTTGGAGACACTCATCCACTTCATTCAAGATGATAAACTGTCCAAATTTGAACAATGAGTCAAATAACCGATGACCAACAATTTAAAAGCATTTCTAGAATCCACCTACTTATACTCTAAACTCAATATCTTGTGAATAAAAATAATTCACCTCCATGAAGATGAATTTTGATGAAGAAAATAGTATTCTAGTCCCATTCTAGAAATATTCCTTTTGATGAAAGAACACATTATTCATAAATATTGTCATCAACTTTCTAACCAACATGGTGCAGTCTATTACATAGATCCTATAATTCAAGGATAGGACCACAGTGAAAAGTAAAACACCATGCTACAGAGCCCCACCCCCCACACCCAACCCCACCCCCCGCACCAAGCCCCACCCCATACACTCCCTCCCAACATGCACCCATCCCCCCTCACCCCGCACCAAGCCCCACCCCCTGCACCCAACCCCAACCCCCTGAACCCAGCCCCCACCCCTACACCCAGCCCCACCCACCTGTACCCATCCCCCACCCCCGCACCTAAAAATCCTCCCCCAACACCCAGCCCCACACCCCCGCACCAAGCCCCCAACCCCGGCACCCATCCCCACCCCCCTGTACTCCCTCCCAACATGCACCCAGCCCACCCTCACGCGGCACCTAGCCCCACCCCCACCCCCTGCACCCAACCCCACCCTCTGAACCCATCACCACACCCCTTGCACCCAGCCCCCCTCCCCCTACACCCAAAACCCCTCCCCCCACACCCAGCCCCACACCCCCGCACCAATCCCCACCCCCTACACCCAGCCCCACACCCCTGCACTCCCTCCCAACCTGCACCCAGCACACCCTCACCCTACACCCAGCCCCACCCCCTACACCCAGCCCCGCCCCCCCGAACCCAGCCCCCACTACCTGTAACCAACCCCCTCCCCCCACACCCAGCCCCACACCCCGCACCCAGACCCCTCCCCCAACACCCAGCCCCCACCCCCACACCATGCTCCCACCACCTGCACCCAGCCCCACCCCCTGCACTCCCTCTCAACTTGCACCCAGCCCCCCCCCCCCCCTCACTCCGCACCCAGCCCCCCTCCCCTTGCACCCAGCCCCACCCCTCATGCACCCAGCCCTACCCCTGCATCCAGCCCCCACCCCTATATATAGATCATAAATCCCTATACCAAGAGGTACTATACCTATCCTACATACTATGAGTTCACCTTGCTCCTGTAAACCAGAATAAAAACCCAAAACCATAATATAAAAATAGCAAACCAGAATATAAAAACCGCAAACCAGAATAAAAACTAGAGAAAACCAGAATTAAACATCAAAACAAAAAATTTATCAAGATCTAACCTTCTGATCAGGAGCAATAATAGGATGATCCATCCTTAGATAGATTGAAATTTTCCTCAGCAAGGCAGTACCACCATCATAAGAGCTGGTGTAATGAAAAAAGGAATAAAAAACCTCATAATTAAACATCAGAACAAAAAATTAGAACTTCTAAACGGGTCCATATACCAGTATAGCATAAAGGGTCCATTCATAGAGGCTTAAAATTTTCACAGAAAGGTAGAATACCATCTGTAAAGTAGGAGAAGTGAAAAATGAAGCAGAAAACCCCACGTGTAATGATGATAAGAATACAAAACCTTAGAATTAAACATTAGAACAAAAAATCAGAACTACTAAACAAGTCCATGTACTAGTACAGCATAAAGGGTCCATCCATAAAGGATTAAAATTTCCACAGAAAGGAAGAATCCCATCTGTAAAGTGGGTGAAGTGAAATAGGAAGCAAAAAAACCTCATAATTGAATAGAAGGTCTAAATCAGAATTGCTGAATTGGTCCACTGAAACTAGAGTAACATAAATGATCCAGCCAAACAGGTTCCAAACAGAAGTGAAAACTCTGAATCAGATCCAAAAACCATCAACATTTCAAGACAGAACAATCATTAAAGAAGCAGATCAAAAGAAACTCAATCATCATTAATAAAAAGAATAATTTCCAATGATCAGACTAGTCCTAAACAGACAAAGATTGAACAGGTTGTGCAAGATATTAAATTTTCTCACAGAGACAAAGAAGGAACAATCATCTTACTCAGATTAAGCCCTAAAATAATTAGAATATACTGAAGTAGTATAGAAGAACATTAAAAAAGAATATGTTCTAAAGTTCTATGTAGTAAATAGAATCTGAGAAAAACATTGATATCCAAGAATCCTAAAATTTCAAGCATATACAATATAATATATCAAATGATTATATGATTAGTATAGAGAATCATAGTTTTCAGATCAAGTTCATTAGTGATGTTAATTAATTCATATCTCATTGATCATAAAATTTTAGTGGAAAAAGAAGGTGATGTTGAATTTTTGAAGTCGACCCGTTCACTTCTTTGGAACACGATTCAAGAAAAATAATCGGATTATTAGTTTAAAAAAATGGTAGAACATTCTATCTAAATCTAATCATGGATTTTTTTGAAAACCTTGAGTTATTACCTATAGAGGCAAGGGATACAGTAAATTAAAGTTTAAATGGTGGATTTTTCAAATTCTATTGAAAGCACTAGGAAAGGTGTTTGAGTGTGACACACAGTAAAGAGTATGAATATTTTCAAAGTTAATTTCCTATTAACCATACAAAATTTGAATTTTAGATTGCATTTGATGAGATCACTTCAAAAGGGACTCCTAGAATACCCACTGATGATGACATGAGTGGTGAATATAGGCTCATGATTAAGTTTATTCAGTATGTAATATACCCACGAAAAGGATACTTGAGTATCTCGAGGCATCTAAACCTATTTTTCTTATTTTTTTATGTAGATCAGTTTTTAAATAGACCATTAAAGATATGTAATGAGACACATGGTTGAGATGTGTAAGCCAGCCAAAAGTTTTAGTTCCATACCATATCCTAAGATAATTTATGCCTTGTTATGATACAATGGATTAGTTCCTCAAGGGGAGGGTAAGATAAATTCTTCAAATAGATTATATCTTATTGAAAAGATTTATATGAAAATGAAATTCAAATAGAATCCATGGAAATAGGAATGGTTGGATGACCTGTATAAATTGTAAAAATAATTAAACCAATAGAGTATCTTTTTAATACTTGAGTTCTAGTAGATCCAATTATTTTACCCAATGAGTTTATAGAGTACTCAGATTATAATGAGTGTCTTTATAGAGAATAAGAAGACGAATATATCAAAGAAGAAGAAGAAATAGAGGTTGTAGACCTTAATGATGAATCTATGTTAGCTTATGAGGATGAGATATAATGGGATAAATAATTTATATATGATAAAGATAGGTATATATTAGAAGGATCTCTTATTATTGGGAGTACCCTTTGAAATCCTACACTAGATAAACCTTATAAGTGAGAGAAGTCCCCCAGATCAATTATATTTGGATTAGAATATCCTGATTCTGATGATGAAGATCATGGTGATGCTCCACCTGGTGGAGGTGGACTTTCCTAGAATATCACATGATTTACCATGAAAATTGATGAATTTTCTTGTTGGAGAGGCCTATAATCCCCTACACTAGGATGAAAATTATAGGGTTAATGTAGTGAACATGAAAATGGGGCCTATGAACTCCAAATTGCAAGGTATTTCTTGCATTTAGATGAACATGTGCTAGAGACGATTTCTCAGAGTAGTAGATATTATGACCCGCATGTTTTTTACAAGGTAATATACATGTGATGAAAATAAGTAACCATACAGAATACTTATATGTCTCGCATGATCAACACAGATCACATAGTGGAAATCTGGTTTGACATACGAAGGGCATCCCAAAGACCATCTTGATTAAAATTGATTTAAATAAACTATCATTGAATGAATATAAGTAAATTGTAATATAGGGTTTATAAAGAAGATAAAAGGAGGAATACATAGAAAATCATGTTTGATGACCCCATGCCCTTCATGCGATCTATCAGCCAATCTATAGCATAATGAGATACTATTCATATGGACATTTTAGAGTAGACAACATTTTTCCCTTGGGTATGTCACTTTAGTTCTAGATTCCCTCCTTCCCAATACTTTTATGTCCTTCAAATACAACTCATCACTAGTATATCATCCTAAATTAGTAGTCTTTTTCAGTTATATCCAAAGAACAAAATGCAGTAATATAAAACATTGTAAATGAAAATAGATGTTGCAGTAACAATCAGAGGAAGTAAAATTTACCTCAAAGATGGATTTTTATTTTGAAGAAGGTGACATGGATTGGTTTCCCAATCCATGACGGAATTAATTTATTAAATAAAATGTTTACCTAGAAATCCCGAGGTATAATTATCTAACACCATCTGAAACATAGAAAAAAACCAAAAAAATGAAGCTTTATAGAACTGGGTAATCAACATCAAAAGGCTCAATGTAGATGAATTGCACGATCTGGAAGCAGCAGTCCAGGTGCGTGCATTAACAGAGATAATGGAGACAGCATTCAAGCCAAATAAAACAGCAAAAAATGCAGCAACAGGAGAAATACAGATAAATTTAAGCTTCAACAGTCTTTCAACTAGGTCAACAATCTGTAAATGACTTCAATGCTAGAAAAAAATAACCAGTGCAAGATTTCCAACCCTACCATCAACATTACTGCTAAAACCATATAAATTCAGATAGAAGATAGATAATCAATAGGACTATATAGAGGTAGACCATAAAACCACAAAACCAAGGGTTTAGTCGAACCCAAATCCAGATTCCAAAATGCAGTCCAATAAAGTAGGTAGATCGGCTCCCAAATAGCCTAAACAACAGAAATAAATTCAAACAAAATTTCCCCAAAGATGCAGAAAGATAGTCAGTCGGCTCAAGACCATATACTAAATTTCCACATAAGATGAATGATTATTGACTAAATAAACAATGAAAAATATAAATTGTGTAGTGATATAATAATAAGTGATTAGTTTAAAAAGAATAAAAAAGATAAGGAGAAGAAATTATATACCTTTATGGAATTAATTGGCCGGGAAGTTGCCAGAGGAGAGGGAGCCAGGAGGGGGGGCGGGGACATCGCCGGAGCTGGGGGTAGCGTGGCGAAGGCAGGGATGTTGAGGCGGAGGCAAAGACCCGAAGGTCCAGGCCAGGAGAGGAGGAAGAGCTGGGAGGTGGAGGCCGAGGAGGGGATGAGATGGCCGGGAGGAGGAGGTCGGATGGTCGGGGTCAGAGGTCAGAGAGGGGAGGAGAGGGCTGAGAGGCGGAAGTCAGATGGCCGGGAGCCGATGGTCGTGGAGGGGAGGGCAGTGCTAGGATTCAGAGGTTGGGAGAGTCAAGGGTTGAAGGGGGGGAGCGTGATAGAAGTGAGGAGGAGCCCGATATTGGGCTCAAATTAGGGGTTGAATACCCACGGTTTTTGTAAATCCGTGGGTATAGATAATAAAAATCATTCTATACCCATGGTTTAAAGAACCATGGGTACAGATCCGATGGGATAAACCCCATTTCCAGTAGTGTTTTATTATATATATGATTAGTATGAGGGTTATGATGTGGTTTAAGGATGTTTTTGGTTGTTGGGAGTCTTATTCCAGGGATCATCTCAAATGGTGTCATTCACTGCATTGGTTCTTAGTAAAATAAAATAGTTTGTTGTTTGTGTTTTTAGGTTATTTTACCTATTGAAATAAAAATTATCTATGACTTTAAGACATTGTTTTTTCAGGAATATATTGTATCTATTTAGCATTAAAACATTAAACAATTATTTTATTTGGATGGGTTGGGGTCATATTATCTTTTGATGATTGTTGTGGTGTTCATGTCCTCTTTTAAACAATATTGGATTGTAAAACCATCTTCTATCCAAGGCCAGTCAAGGGTGATGGAATCCATGGAGGTTTTGGTATGAGTTTATCAGGGAGGTATAGTGTTCCTAGATGCATAACATATAATTAACATTACCTTTCTAATGGTTGTTTTGGTGATGTTTCATTATTTCTGTTTCTTTTGATGCAAGTTTTTATTTACGGTTTGGAATGTTCCTATGTTAGCGACGATTGTCAGAGATGTAGTTTAGGTGATGATGGATATTTTTTTGTTGGATGATGCAGATAAAATTATGGGCCTAGGATAGAAATTACTAGTTTATGTGATACAAATTCTATTTTGATGTCATTATTCAGTGATTCAGTTGTTCTACTTTGTTCTAGATGTGTTGGATCTAATCACCATTCTTGTTGATAGTTGATTACTAGTGTTTCCATCTGAGATGATCTATTTGAATCCGGGATAGATGTTTTTACTACACTCAATGTTTGAGATGTGATATCTAATTAAATATAAATATGTTTGAATGTGTTTTATTTGAGATTATATATTTTAGTTTTTTAAATTGATTGTTAGTTAACTATTTCAATTTTTCATATTTTATAGTGTTTTGGAATTTTTTTACTGAATTTTATTGAATTACATATAATTTTAAAGTGGATTCATTGAATAAAAAAATAGATCTTGAGGATTTAACCATTATTTGGAGATTATTAAAAAAATTACTGAAATTTTTGAAAGAACATGGATATGAAATTAAAGGATCACTTTACCAAGAGGAAACCATGATAATTATTACTAAATTTATTTTATCAATTATTATAAGTAAAAAATAGTTGTAAAATTGAACCAAAAAATATAAAATTCATAAATATTTATAGTAGATGAGAATATATGGGTTTTAAGAGATAAATCGAATTTAACTTCCCCTATGATAATTCATATACTATTAATCGTAAATAGAAATGTGATTGTAGAACAAACCTATACCATGGATTCCTAGATAGTTAGAAGAATAAAAAAAATATTCTTTTATAAAAAATATTTATTATATACACTCATTATAATATTATTCTATTTGATTCATAGATCATATTATTTTTTATGTAATTTATATCCAATTTATATAATGTTATTAAAATGAATATGTTCGTGTCGGTTGTTTTGAGGATGATCATTTTCCAATTGAAAAAATAATTTGGATGACCATGTTCCACAGGATCATTATCATATCACCTCATTAATATTAATAATTAAATAATTATATTTTTTATAAATTAAATAGAATTTTATATACATCCATGAAAATTTTTCATAGAAAATATTGTACATCATTTAATGGAGAATGTAGTTTGTATGTACGTATGAAAAAAATTTCTATTTTTATAATAGATATATATTAATTTTAATATGTGAATGTTTAATTTTCATTAATCATAATAATAATAATAAAAATAATATCATACTAATTAAATAAATACATTTGTATTGATATCATTATAATGAATAAATGAGAAATGAATCACATCACTTCCTGGGGGCAGTAGCCCACATGTTTTCACTAACAATGTTATTACTTTCCATTAGATGCACAAAGAGATGAAATATGACTGTTACCTAAAAATAAAATAAAATAATTATTTATTGATATTTATATTTTTATATTTGAAAAGTTATGATTAGATTAAAAGGAGGTAGATGAAGAAGTAATCATGACTAAATAATGTTATGATTAATACATGTAAATTGGAAAACCACATTTGACATAACCATTCAGCCTCCATGGGTTGGGTTTTGGTGCTATTAGGACTAATTAAACTTGTGGGGATAGTTGAGGAGTGATTTTGGAAGATGTTTTTGGAACTATGTGCCACAAATGTTTTAATATTATAGAATAGAATGTATACCTTTTTAAGTGAGTGGAGATGTATGTTTGTAAATATCAAAAATTTCTAATAAATACAAATTCCTTATTCACATGCACATGGACCCACATATATATATTTTAGAGATAGTATAAGTATGATTCAAAATAAACTCATACCACAAAATAATTTTTTTTTATATTTTAATCCTTATATCATTGTTTTAACCAAGTCACTATTTTTAATAACTATTATGATGGGGATACATTTGTAAAAAAGTTAATATAAATTATCACCAAAAATAAAATTTTCATTATTTAAAAATTTGAACATCCAAAATATATAAATTAAATCAATTTTAAATGATGAAATTAAATGATATTTTAAATTCTAATGTCATAATTAATATGTGTAATATGATGGAATCCAATTTAAGAAAAATGGGTTTTAAGCATAAAAATTATTTAATTCTAAATGAATGTTTTTTTAATTTTCATGGATTTAGATGAATTATTTTACATTAAAAATGATTAATTTTACATTAAAACCAAATTGAAACCCAAAAAAATATTTTAAGTGCACGATTAAAAAAACAACCAAAACGTTTTATTAATAAAATTATAACTTAGCTTTCCAAAACGAAAATATTAGAATTCTATGTTTAGTATTATAATTTTAAATTACTTATATTACTACACAAATTTTAATTAAGTATAAAAAATATAAATTTAAAAAAATCAGGTTTATATTATATAATGATGATTTCATAAAAGGAGAAATATTTGGTAAACAAGTATTTTTAATGATTCACCAAAAAATAAAAAATAATGAAAAAATCCTAAAAACATAAATGTAAGTAAATTTAAAGGTGATTATTATAAAAATAATTCCCATTTTATGAAATTAAAATTCCAAAATATAGAAATTTAAATTTTATGTAAAATCATGTCTAAAAGATCACTATTAAAAAATTCCATGTACCTAGATGAAGTATTAGTTTACCTATTTTAAAATAATATTCGAAATTATTTTCTAACAATGATTTATTTTGATCTAGTTAATTGTGATAATATGCTATTCATTATTTAATGTGTTTAATCCTTTAATCATAGCATTTTCAATCTCCCATGTCACCTTCTCAAGTTCATGATATCTCTAATGAACCTTCACCAACCGAGTTGTCTGATTTTATAACACTACATATATAGTGAAATTTTTATAATATATCTTCATTATAAGGCCAGGTATATTAAAACTCTAATCCCTTATAGGCGAGTATGTTTTTTTCATTCAGTATTAATTTCACGATTATAAAAAAAGTGATGACATCATGTACATTTGTGATGTAGGATGGTATAGAAAATGTGTAAGACCAAACACTATTTATCTCAATAAATCATAAGTAAAACTATAGTTATTTTTTAACATATCCTTCTTCAAAATTAATTTAACAGATTTACATTGAGATATATATTTAAAATCCAGATCTCTACATGAAAATCTAGTACTACCTCCAGTTACCGACAAAACTCATTTTACTTTTTTGATCGGTATTCATTTTACCTTGAATAAAAAATATTTTTTCGATATTTTTCTCTTGAAAATGTTATATTCATACTAGTTTCTATACTTAATCACCTTCCCAACTTGTCAAATTTTGAATTATCTTCCCATACAATGCTTTATATGATTCTATTTGGATACTTGGAATAAACCTATTTTTTATTTAAATCAAACTTAAGGAATATATAGATCCCACATTCAATGAAAGTCATGATTTGAAGATATCACCATATATTATAGTGTACAAATACTCATTTTTATAAATCCAGACAATTTTAGGAAGATAGGTTATACTTAAATTTATCTTTTTTTGAGTATTTTGATGAATATTATAGAATATTTATGCGAACCATGGATCTTGAGGAGATATAATTGAAAGAGGAACTCCCTGAATTCTCAAAAATTCATTTATATAATAATTTTAAAGGAAAATTTGGGGAAGCGTTTCCCCAAATTATAAAAATATATATCATTTTTATGGAAATCATAATTGAACCAAATTATATTATTCTTCGTATAAGTCTTCAGAAGTCCAGTGATATGGTTCATTATAACATTTTCCCCCATCCATATCTGTATAAGCATATGATGGATTACTCAATTATGATATTTTATATAAACTATTACATTTTGGAACCCCATGACTAAGGAATCATAGAATATAATTTCCCTATTTATACCCTCACATGAAAAATGTTCTCTTTAAAACCAATACACCATGTTCCTAACAGGTAGTATAGATATTATTGATCTTTATACTTTTTCTAGTAACTCCCTTTCTATATCTCATATGGATGTGACAAATAACCTCTTCCAAGACTCCAAAACGCTATATTTATAATTTATATCTTTCCATTTTTCATCATTAAATATTATTTTTTCCAATGTAAATACTTATCATCTTGTAGGGCCATCTTTAAAAATTATAGTCATGATGTTTTCCAATTTTAGTGAAAATGAGGGATGTTTCTGAATTATTAACGATTACCATATACAAATTTATTAAATATTTGAATATATGATACTATTTAATTAGTTCTTTATATAAAACTACAGAGTCCCCCCTACATAATGAATCATCCATGTGGTGTTACATCCAAGGGAGGTAGTGTGTCAAGAAATCATAGTCCATGAAAAGTTCTAATAGTATTTATTTATAATGGTTGAGTTCCTTCTATAAGAATATTTAATTAAAACTTTTGTATTATGTTTATATAAAACATCATTTTAAATAGAGACAGTACCTCTATGTCAACAAAAAAATGATTACCAATAACAACTAAAAATCGGGACTTGGATATTTATATTAATGGATCGTTATTTTATATCATGTATAATAAAAATTTCTACTATTATCCACAAGGTAAAAATCCAATCATTTCACCAAGGAATCAGTAAAAGTAAAAACACTTCCTTTAAAGATGGAAAATTAAATAACAGATCATTCTCAAATATCATATATATATATATATATATATATATCTTAAAAACATTCTTCATATTTCCTTTACTATGTGAATTTATCCACTTCACATGTCTATTTGGTAATGGTTTTCCCTATTTAGAGTTTTTTAAAAAAGCTAAGCATAACCATTTAAATTATCAAAACTAAGTATCTTTGTTATATTCATTAGTATGGGTCATTCATTGACTAACATTATCATAATGGGTCAGTATATATTCCATCTATAAAGATAATTTTTCATGTATATGAAACATCCATAATTTCCAATACAATTCATTTTTATTGATAGTCTAATGAAAAATTCCCAAATCATTCTCATTTTATTAATCGATTTTATAGTATGTCAAGATATCATAAATGGATACAAATATAAAGCTATCAAGATAATCCTTGAATTCACTATTCCTATGTATCACAAAAACATAGGGTGTACATATCAATTAAATGGGAATTACAATAAAAATATATTGTTAAAACCTCATATGAAATTTTATCTTCGAAATAACTTCATTAATTACCCATAAATGATGATAAAAGAAGAAATGATTGATCTTTAAAAGATACTGAACATCATTATCCTGATTAAATATGTTCTCCACATGTTGCAAAATATTATTATTCATTATAGTTTTCTAATTTAATTCCCTTTAATCGATTCATAGAATCCGAGACCAATAAATTAATTCCATAAAATGGACACCATATCTCCATGGTGAAACACTAGAGAGTATACAAACCTTATCTCAAAATTACTGAACTTATTTAATCAAATATGTAAATTAAAAGGGATCAATTTTGTATATAATAATAGATATAGATTTTATATTAGTGATAAGATCAATAGAAAACTCATTGTCCAGCATAGGTAGATGTCTTTTGATGTATTCCTGAAATAAGAACAATTTAAAACTATAGAATTTCAAAATCTCATATAATTATGATTTTTCCCCAGAAAGTGATTATTTCTATCTTCCTCTTCTCTCTTCAATTCATTAAGGGGAACTAAATGAGGTGGATCCATAATATATTTAGAAGATCATGTTTTTTACTAAATAAGAAGGGATTATCTACTGCCTATATAAAAATTAATATATTTCTGTTAGTAATAAATCATTATTTAATTAATTTCAATCCAATAAATAATTGAGAATTTTTCAAATGAAATCGTACTTATGAGAAACATAATTTTAACTTGGGAAAATCAATTCTTTTATTAGAGATATCTCAATATTACATTATCACGATAAGATTCACATTAAGTGTAATGAATGAATACCCTTTACTGAAAGTCAAATGGCTTGATTTAATGAATTTATCAAACATACTGGATATAAAAGAACCATTTGATCCCAAATCAACTAAATAATTAGCTTAATATGATATTATGATCAAATTACATTCCATAAAATCAATTTACCATATAGTGTAGTTGTAGTGATCAAATATATTCAGTCTTTCTCCCTTTGAAATGTTTTATGGAAACTCTCATAACTAGTGCACAAGTAATTCCAATAGTTCAACATATATTTATTTTTAAATTATTAGACAACTTAATATTCTTATATTCTCATACTATCATGATCCTAATTGCCTTTCTCTCTAAACGTAATGAAAATTTTCATCCTTTTCAAGCATGTACAATGATGTTTTATTCCAAATCCATTACATATAAAAAAATAAAGCTTTACCTTATTCAGATATATCATATTTTATTTTTATGTATTCTTAGTTTTACACATTTTTTTTTGTTTTCCTAGGGAAAGATATATATTGGATTATTTATCTATCATGATGGTAGACAATTTTATATACTCTTAGAATGAAAATATTATAGAGACTAATGATATTTGAATGATTTTTTTAACCCTTAAAAATAATATTCACTATTATTTTTTTGATAATGTACATGATACAAATCATGATTTTAGTAACATTTAACATTTTATTTATATTATAACATTCTTTTCTATTCATTTTTTCACCAAATGAAGAATTACATATCCATATCATCCTATTTATCTTGTGGTAATTATTTTGAGATAAATATCTTCCAAAGAGAAAATTTTCTTCTCGGAGGACTTAATCCACTACTCCTCCTATATTGGGTTAGTATAACCATTGACAGATTTCCATATTTTCATATAAATATAACCAAAATTTCATTACCATATTAGAGATTAATAGGTCTCCCCACATTAAAAAATAATATCCGTCATGATCATAGTCAAGTAACACAAAATATTTATAATATGGTCATCAAATGAACTAGCCTCATCTACATCATTAACTTGATTATGAAATAAATCCAGACATAATATGTAGGTATTCAATCATTTTATGTTCCAAATTATATAATATATTTTAAAATAATATAATTTATCAAATTTTCAAATATTATCATGAATATTTAATCGTATTGTATAATTTCAAGTTAATTATACTATTTTTGAAGAGTTTTATTAATATCATAAGGGATAATCATGATGATCATTTTATATCCAAAATTGTTTCTTATATGTATAGTTCCTATGTTTCTTACCATCATTATTTTTATCTCAACTATAACACCCTAATTAATTAAACTTAGAGATAGTGGTTAACTTACTATATTTTTAAAAAATACAAGACTTCATATCTGATAGGATTAATTACATTTGTATCGATGAGTTTCTAGATACATTCCTAATTCTCACATTAAATTCTAAAACATGAAATAAAACATAAAATTAATGTTATATATTATTTACTACTTATAGTATATATGTCAAATAAATCAATTTTCTATTAAATATAACCTGGGGAATGGAAAACCAACAAAAGGATTAACATAGATTCCACATTTTGGAAGTCATATAGAAAAATCTATCATACGATAAATAAAATGTGAATAATATTTTCGTGGTATTAAAATAAAATACCTTATATAACTAACATTATTAGATGGGATTATATCAAGTTATCAAATAAAAATATAAATATTCACATGGAAAACAATAAATAGTTTAACAATTTTAGAATTTATTGCACTAGACCTAAAAATGTTTCCCTCAAACAATTGGTCTAAGAAATATTACATAAATTGGTATGGAATATTCCAAATTCCCAAAAATAGTTTTTCTTATTATACCAACTAAGGAATCGAGTGGATTCAATGGAAAAAATCATCACCTTCATATTCTATTACACTGATCTAATGAAATAAATGATTAATAACACATACATAACCATCATATATATTCGTATAAAAACTAACAAAAATGTCAATAAATTCGGCATCAAATAAATATGAATGAATATTTATAATCCATCTATAGAAATAAATTATATGGTATAATTATAATAAATCCAATGTAATGTAAACGAATCATCAAAATATATTGAAGTAATTGAAAATACATTTAAAACATAATTAGAGCATTTCATTGAAAACATGAGGATAATATTATTTTATTATTTTTACATTTTAAATAAAAATCTGAAAAGAATTCATAAAATAACATTCTTTGAAATGAATACCAAAATCCTTTAATAGAATATTTGTATTAAATATCAGTTGATACGATTGTAAAATTAGTTCATTTGGTCAATATTAAAATAATGACTCCATTTATTGTTTTGGTAATATTTCCAATGTAAGTAGTGTTTTAAAAGATAAGAAAATTACTTTTAAATACTCATAAATTAATTCATGTCTAGTGGATAATGTTTTCAAAAAATCATTGAATAATTCTATCCAAATTAATAAAAAAATTTATGTACAAAGATATAGATGAAATATTTTTCTCATTAAAGAGAAATTATTGTTGATTTTACCTAAAACTATTACTCAGTAATATTTGGTATAAAATAAGGGAATGAAGATGATGTAAAAATAATAATTATTGATGATGAAAATATATGGATTTTTAGACAGAGTTAGAAAACAATTTCAATAATGAAAATTTCAAAAGTCAATCGTAAATAAAATTGATATAATTAGATAAATTCATACATTGGATTTGGGTTTATTGATAAAGTTCTAACATGAATTATAATAAACATATATTAATTATTTACATCCACAAGAACCTATTTCAGGTTTATTTCAATATTATATTCCTTTTTATTTTATTTTGATCCATGTCTTTTGTAGTTACTAAATATTTATGTATATAATGGATGTTTTAGGAATAATTGGTTTATAATGGGAAACTAACATTCGTATACTGTCCATGTTTAACAAGTTCATTTTCCAATCATATTCAAAGAATTAATTATGAACTAATTATATTTATTATGAATCAAATTAAATTTTAAAACTAACGACTCAAAGATTTCACAAAAAATATAACATATTGTTTCATGGAGAAGGTTGTCTATACATGTGGATGAACAATGTTTACAATTTTCTAATAGATGGAAATGAGGGGAAACTGATTGGAGTTTACATTTGAAGATTTATAATATAATTATTAACATTGTGTTTATTGTTTAAATCTATCATCATTTAAATATAAATAATGATTAAATGTTAAACAAAACACATTGCTTTGTGGAGGTGATACACATATGAATTACGGCTTTCTAACAGATGTAAAAGTAAGAAATAAGGGTTTTATAATAATCATTATAAAATATTATTGTATTTTAGATTCTATTTATATTGCATAAAAATTATTATGATAGTTTTTAAGGATGTATAATAATAAATAGACTAAGAAGAACATGGTTAAGAGTTAGGACACTTGTTTAGAGGGGATAATTTGGCTGAATCCTTTATCATTTTAATTTAGTCCTTTTGGTGAAAAAATTACATATATAATTTTAGTAGGATATCATGGGATATATTTGGTTAGGTATTGGGTAATATTCGTTTTTCAAATGGTGTAAATAATTGAGAATAGTAAGTTATCTTTTATTAACGATGAGAGTGGATCCTTAGTAATTATAATAATTAATGAATTAATATATATCTCTTTTGTACACTAATGTAGAAAAAAATTGATATACATTAGAGAGAATACGAGAGATTATTTAAATCCACCCATTAAATCAAATATATTCAATTATTTTTGATATTTTTATTAGTATGACATAGTTTTAACTTCAATGTTACCTCTTTTAACCATTATAAGGTTTATTTTTTAATATAGATACTATTAATTATAAAAAAAAATTAAATCATTACCAAATTTTAACTTAATGAATCCATATATTTAATAAATTTTATCAAATTAAATTTATTGATGTTTTAGATGTTTATTTTAAAAACATATACATGTATCAAGATGAAAATTGTTTTTAGAAAAAATTCATTTTAAACCTAAAAATTAGTTAATACTAAATTATTTTAAAATATTTATTACCATGAAATTAGTTGAATTATGATCAACAAAAAACTTATTTTTAATTAAAACAAGAAAAAAATACTATTTGAATACATGATTTGAGGAAATGAAACCAAAATATTTATTATTTGAATAAAAAAAATTAAATATTTTTAAAACATGTCAATTATTGATTTCTATATTGAATATTATAATTTTAAATTAAATAAATTAATTATTTAATATATATTTCCTTCAAAAAATTGTTTAAAAAACTGCTAATAATATATAATATTATGGGGATGCAACAAAACTTCTACAATTTGATAATTGATATTTTTTAGGATTCAAAAAAATTAACTATTTCTAATAAATCCCAAAATTTAATCCCAAGACAATTTCATTAATATGATTCTTAAAATAATATCCATTTTATAATAACAAAACATAAAAATATATAAAATTATTTTTTAAAAAAAATAAAAAATAAAATGACATTATTCTAAATGGAATACACATAGAGATAGTTTTTGTTTAATTATTTTAGATGATTAATATTTATTATAATGATATAAAATTATTTATTATGTTTGCGGAGGTGGTAGTATGCATGTACACAAGAGTTGTGTTGTTATTTTTCAAATCATGGGATAGAATAATGAATTTTTTTAATTAATAAACATAATAAAATTTCATTATATTTATAATAATAATTTAATTTTGTTATTTTAGATATAATGGTCTTGAAGGAGTTGGTAGAAGAAATAATGAAATAGAAATGAAATGGGAGTGATTAAGTGTTTTTAACTTCCTTCTGGAGGAAATTTATTATGCTTCCATATAATGGTATTTTTTAATGTAAAAAATTCATATAACATTTTAGAGATAGTTAGGGATAGAGATATTTTGGGAGTGGTTTATGTATGTGTTTGTATATTTGAAGATCATTATGTGTGAGTAGAAGTGTGGTGGTGAAAGGTTCATTTTATACGTTAGAGTGGTTGGACATTTCCTACATTGACATATCATTATAAAAAATACACATTAATTTTGTTGTAAAGTACCACTAATGGTGGAAACTCATGGATAAGGGATGATTATTAATAGATAAACCAATCTTCCTCATAAATAATGTATAATAATTGATAATTTTTTTCCATTTTCCCTTAATTTGACATTTTAATACACATTATTTTCACCATGGTAATCAATTCTGAGTCCTCGGAAACTCATTTTAAGGAAAAAATTCAATTTAATTTAATACCAATTTATTAAATGTGGAATAAAAATATCAAATACATTTTATAATTTTAAAATTTTAAATGGTATATAAATATATTTTATAATAATAAATAGATAATTCATAAGAACATTTTTAGAAATTATTATATTGTATGTTCTAAAATATGAAACACATAATAATAATCTAAACATAATATTAATAAATTTATCAATATAAATATTAAATAAATTAATGGTCATGGAAAACATTACATAAATTTTAATGTAATGCATCTATCCAAAAGTAATCAAAAAAATTTATTATTTTTAAAAATTAAATTTGGTACTATTACCTAAAACGTCAACATTTTTTGGAAAATAAAAAAATAATGATATGGTAATATTTAGATGTTGATTCCCAAAATGATTCCCCTTATGTATAATTATCATTTTAAAATAAAGGATTTTGAAAATCAAATTAAAAAATAAAATATAAGGAAATTTATTTTATAGGAATATGTTTTTTAATTAATAGATCTTGACCATATTTAATCTCAATTATCAATTAAGTAATTGTAAATATATTTATTTTTATATTTAAAAATTATAATATGATAATACACTACAAAATTTCAATATATTTTATTCATAAAAAATTTCCAATATATAGAGAAAACAATTACTTGAAAAATAGGATTTTTAACACTAAATGATTTTAGTAACATCCTATTGAACATAAATATTTATATTTTAACAATAAAATATACACAATTAAGTTATATTTTAACACATAAAATTATTATTTTAATAATAATAATAATATGGAATTAAAATAAATAATTTTATGCATCCTATTATTTAAAGAATAATTTAATCATTTTGTAATTTTATTAATGATATTAATTTTTTTCATAATTATGTGACAATAATTATCTTAATTTATAATGTCTAACATAGTTAATTTTACATAAGTTGTGTTGATGATACCGACTATTCAATATATATTTTATTTAAAGAATAACACTTATAAAATTCTCAAGGTGTCCCAGATTGACACGAAAATATTAAATATTATTTAATAAAAAAGCCTTCAAAACCTTGTTTTTATAACCCATCAATATTGACCCTAAATAATCACCCAACAATATGAACATGTGGTGATAAAAACCAAGATTACATTCCATAGTAGATCATCTGTCGAGACAACCAATGATTCCCTATAAATATGTCATGTAACACTCGCATCACTCTTTCTTAAAATTATAATGAAAACATCCTCTTTATTTTCAATAAAAAATCAAGTGTAGAATTACAATCTCAAAACTGACACTACTCATAATTAAAACACAGTCACAGTGTGTATCCAAATATTGATGATATAAATATCTTTGAAAATTTATGAAAACATAAATGATTTCCTATCATACCAAGGGAAAAAATCCATTATCATTCTCTTTATTTTATATAAATATACATTCCACATAACTCTTTACAATCATTATGAAATTATCATCAGTTACTTTTATATAGACAAAAAATCCAATCAGCATAAACATGAATTTATCTTACTAAACCAATTAAAGAATAAATTTAACCTAAAATGAATTGGAAGTAATGTCCTCTATTCCATAACTATTTATGTCATTATACTAAACCCTCTATAAACCATAACCTATAGTCCCATTGGTCGATAAAATATTTTCTAATGTACATAGCATTTATTGGGAACTAAAAATATAAAATAGTACCAAATCTCACCTTGTCCCATCATGGTCATCTATCTTTCATGGTTCACATTATTGAAATAGCTTACTCCCCAAAATTTCACTTCTCAATAACACATCCATCATTAAAAGACAAACAGACATAAATTATATCTTGGTATATTTCTCATTTCTTCTACTTAATAGTCCGATTAAGGTACCATTTAAATTTTTTATCCAAATAGAATATCCATTAAAAAAATCAAATTTCTATCACATGCATCAAAATTATTTATAAAAATGATCACAATTTCTCAAAATTTTAATGATGTATAATAGATTTCATACTATAACATTCTTCCCAACAATCCTAACATGGATTTCTAACACCAAACTACTAAAAAAATTACTAGAAATTTATAAGTTATAACACGACCTATATATACATATTCCCATTTTCAATCTCTACGTAACTAACCCATTACATTATTGTCATAACTAAATACAACCACTAAACACATTTCCCCACATTATAGATTTTTAATTTCCACTCAATGAATATTATACCTCACTTAATAATACTCGTACATATATCTAACTAATGATAAAATTAATTTTCCTATAAGAATTATCAATCCATCAATCCACCACACAAGATAATGAAATATTTCCAATAACCAATCTACAATACACACAACTCATGCTATAATTCATAAAATGTCACCATCACACTGATCAAACACTTAATAAACTATGATTGGAATTCAAAAAATAATACTAATTAATGAAAACTATCACACCTTACAAAGAGAGATATTCCCTTTATTTTTTATAAATATTCTCCGAAATCTAAATTTTTAATATTTATCCCACACATGGGTTTATAATAGATAAATAATTTATCACCCGTACAAGTCTAAACCCTAGAAATATATTTAATAGGTTAATCAATTATCAATCCATTATATTCCATTAGAACAAAATAATGTGTTTTCATAACACCACATTTTCATACAATCAATCATCATGGATAAAATACAAAAAAAACTTCCTTTATAGTTCAATTTATTTAATGTACAACTAATATATTGTATAATGACATCTTGAAAAATATATTTAATAAATTTTAAATTACTAATATCATTTTGGAAAACCACTAAAGATAATCCATTTTCTAATTTAATTCCTAAATAATTTTAATAATATTTTTTAATAATAAACATTATCATTTGACATAATTTTAATATCTATTCCAAGTATGTCATGTGCAGACATAGAAAATTTCCTTGACAATTCAAAATTAAATCAATTATCACATAATATCAAACATTAATAAATGAATCAACTTTATCAAATGAAATTATATTCATGTCCAAATTTAATTGATTCTTAAACACAACCTTTGAATGTGTTTGTTTGGAACACACACAACATTTATTTTGAGTGTAGACCATATATATACTTCCCCCTAAATAAATATTAAAATGAAAAGCATATATCTGATACAATTTATATCATTCAAAAAGGCCAACTAGTTTAGGATAAATTTATAATGTCTTTAGGTTTAGATTCCCATATGCCAGTGGCTTACATGTATAATTGGGTGATTAATCTACATGTTTGAAATATGATACCCTTATTATCATAAATATACTATTATGAAATAAATGATGATAATAAGTGAATTTGATATATAAAAAAAAGAAATTTATTAATTAGATCCAGTAATAATATCAATATAACATTTGTTAATGTCATAATTTTTACATAAATAATATTGAATCTCCATTATAGTGCAATATCATATAAATAAATATTTAAAATTAAATTTATACAACCCAAGAAACTGAAAAATTGAAGAAGGTTATGGGATCTCATTGAAACCAACATCGTTCTCTTCAAATATACTCTAACACAACCATGGTTTATTGAGATATTTCAATGTCCTTCATATCAATATTGATATCCACACATCCATAGAAGTGTATATGAGGGGTTTGAAAACAAAACCCTATCATATAGTTCAAATGGCCCCCCTAAGAAATATTATAACTCACATATGTGATTTTATGTACAAATATATATATATATATATATCAATATATAATTCATAACATTAAATACATATATAAATATATAGTGCTTCAAACAAACTCTGAAATTCTAGATTGTATATAATTTATATTATATTAAGAGATTCAATATTGTACCAAAATTATTAACATATTTTACAAACACCCTCAATGTCAATCCATTATGATATATTAGAGTATTTAAATCATGAAATATGTGTGAATTTTCTAATTACATAGTGAAAAATAACACCACATGTACCATGCTATTAACCGTGAATAAAATTTAACATAAAGTTTACCAATGATAAATTGTTAATTGTAAATGTATAATATAATATATCTATGAAATATATTATTTAAATCATACTTATAGTAGGGACCCAACCATAAACGTTAAATATTATAGTTATTTTAAAATAGAATCCAAATTTTTTAAATCCCAACAACATTTTTGTTTCATATTTATAGATAATTGGAAATAACTGTAATAAAATATAACCATAAATTAAAAATTAAGAACCTATATTTAGAATCACTTTTTTTTAAAAAAACCATTAAAATAAAACATGTTTTCTATTAATTCAAAATCAACACAATTTTCTTCTCAATGTAATCCATTTCAATTACCTTAAATCCTATGATTTTTTCCCAAATATTGGATGATTAAAAAATCGTAGTAAGGGAAATAAATGGAGAGAAATGATTAGTCTAGTAAAAATATAGAAAAATGTTTTCATAAAAGAGACCTTTTTATTCTAAAAAGAGAATCATCTTTTCAAAATGATCAATATCTTAAATTTTAAAAATCAAATGACTTTAGTGAAAAATAAATATAATGAATATAAAATATAATTAACTAAATATGTATGTAATTTAACATATCACCCTTAAAATGGATTAACCAATATAGCAAACCTCTAACTCTAGAGCATCCAATTCATTGGAGGTTAAAATGTAACCACTCGTACTTGGTTTATAACGGAACCTCCCATAATTGGTTTATCACAGTACCAACCATAATGATTTTATCACATAACCAACCCTAATTAATTTATAACCTAAAAAACAATCATTATAAACAATTTTCATGAACTATAACATTAACATATATCATGAATTATTTCATTATAAAAATTATTCTTTTTTATGAAAATGAATTTTCATTTCAAAATCACCTATTTGAAATGCTGCACATATAAAATAAAAATGTTTTATATGAAAGTAACCATATGATCTTAAAAAGAAATATTAAAAACATTTATGAAACATAAGATCATAATATTACATTCATTATATATATCTTATAAAAACATTCTTCTTTAAAAATGAAGCTTAAAAGAGAATTTTTTGAAGAACGTCATTTATATGTATCATATCATTGAATTGGGCATTAATGAAATGAATATATTATGTGTATTGTATATATATCAACATAAAACCTGTAAATAAAAATTAATATATTTAAAAGTAAGTAATCTCAGTATATTATCACAACAAAATTTAGAATAATAAGTTTAACCAAAATAATTGAATTTGTATTAAAAATTCAATTAAACATTGTAATCAGCCAAATTTTATGCAACATAAATGAAATAATTATAAAATCTAATATTAAATTACACAAATAAAATTATATTAATTTAAAGACACATTAAATAGAAATATATGCACCACACACAATAATTAAGTAATTAATAAGGCATAAATATCATAATAGTAAATGTGAGATGTGAAACCCTTACCTCCTTCTACCCTGAGGTTATGCATATAATAATCTCATATATAATAGTTAAAATAATTTTATTTACCCATTATAATATTATATTTATAATTATAATACCTTATATGATGATTTTATAATATATTAGGACCCATTCATTAATAATATTTCCTTATTTTCATGGTTTAAGGTGTGCTCGTTTCATGGTTTCATGATCGATTCATTAATGTATAATTATGAATATTATTTTAAAAAGGGATTAAAAATCTATAAGTGGAATTAAATGGTATTAATGAACATAAATAATCATTAATGGTCCCATATATCATTTTTATGAGGATTATTCATTTGATATAATATTAATGACAAATGTCTATGTTATTTTGGTGGTATTTCCAATGAACATGAACTAGTTTTGTTTTATTTAATATTTTGATTATATATTAGTTCCATAAAACTATATAGGTATTAATATATATATAAATTAAAATAATATTTAATCATAATGATACATTTATGAAAATCCATTACGTTTGTATAGAAAAATGTAAAAACAATAATATTGAAGGAGATGATAAACATCCATAATTTGGATAATGGTATGGTATCTATGAATAAGAGAAGATGAAAAATTAATTCAATATTATATATTACATTAGAAACATAAAAACTAAGTATATACATGATTTGGGATTTATCATTCCTTTAGAGATGAAGGAAGGTTAAAAGAAATTAGAAGAAGAAAAGAAATGAAGAGAGGTATTTTGAGAAAATTATCTCTTGAATATCACCTCTTTGAAGGATCATATAATGACCATGGAAATGTATGTTGGTGGGACCCGAAAATCCTATACATTCATATAGTGATTTTTAATGGTATTGTAAAAATTTAAGGGGTTTCAAGGCCTTTTAGGAGAAATGGGGTGGTGACAGTTTGTTTTCACACCCGAGGAGGGGTGTTTTTAAGTGATTAAATTATGACTATTTTATATTTAAATCCATCCATACTTTAGTGACATTAACTTCAATGTTTTTTTGATAATAACGACTGTTTTAATGACTTTTTGGGTTAATAAATATCTCAAAAACCATTTATATTATGTATTTTTAGGTATTTCAGGCCTTCAACTTTTATCATTTACATGATTTATTATTTTACAAATACCGCAATTAATAATTTTTTAACATGGTAAAATATTTATGAATAATAATGAAAATAAAATAAATACCTAATTTAGACATCCTAATTCCAAATATGGAATACATTTTATGTAATTAAATACAAATAAATGGTAAATTTATATTTAAGATTAATCCTTTTAAAAGTTCAAAAGCTCAAATGTATGGAATGTCTTTTTATTCTAATTAAATGTGAAATTGATTAAAATAATAAAAATTGGTTATGTTGATATATTAATAAAATAATTATACATTATAAAAAATTTAAAATTTATTATATATATAATAATAAAATATAATACAAATTAGTTTTTAATTAAAATTGAGTATTTTTCTCTATGCATCTTAAAATGAAACTTATACAAAAAATACCAAAAATTTCACCCTATGATTATTTTAATTTTACAACTACAAAATAAATGTTTATTTTTTAAAAAGAAATTATATCATAGTGTGAATTTTTAGAATTAAAAAAAAATTTCCCTTAAAAGGTTCCAAAATCACCTTTTTGAAACACATATCTTTTTATGCTTAAAAATGGATTTATTCCAATATTAAACCTATCAAACTTATTAGATGTATTTATAAAAACATGGTAGAATATATAAAATATAAATTTCACTATAAGCTTTCAATAATAATGATTAATTAAATTAAATAAGGGAAAATGGTATTATAGGAATAAAATTATTTTTTAATAAATAATTTTTATATTCAATTGGGTTTTATTTTAATTTTACAATAATTACTAACAAATTAATTAATTTTATAAACATGTGTAAACTAAATTTTCATAAAATAGTTAATCTCATTCATTACCTCTATTCCAACCGATATATGATAAATATCATATTTTAAAAAATAGTATTTATTCATGGGTTAAATCTAAAGGTGGCATGTATTGTATGATAATTAATATGTTCTTTCCTTTTAAAAATGTGTAGATATTAAATTATACCATATTTAATAAATTTATTCAACCGAATTTTAACATTAGATTGAAAAACCAGAGGTTTGACTATTGAAATTATCATTTTTGAAATCCCACATCATAAAAAAGATCAATAAATATCTTCTTAAAAAGTCATAATGGAAAATAAAAATGTTACAAAAAATCTAGTATTGTGATTTTTGGAAATTGAATATACGGGATGGAAAATAATTTAACAATCATGTTCGTATGGAGAGTGACTGAGTATATGGTCATTATAAATCTAACCATCACAAAATCATAAATCTATGATAGGTTAAAAGTGTTTGGATTTCTCGGGGAGAAAAGTAATTGATTAACATTTTTATTTCAAAATAAATTTCCTAAAATTGTGGAATTATTTTTCTACCTAGAATAAGAACATAAGGAAACACACATACATTAAATTTAGAATTTAATCCTTACCCTTTCCGGAAATGATGAGTATAGAAGTTGAATTTTTTTGATACCCAAATCATCCACATCAACTTTTACGGGAAAAATTTTACAATAATATAACAATCAATTCCTGATCTTCTTAGGTAACAAAAAAACCAAATGGTTAGTACATGTAACGTTCTGACTCGGCTCACCCCGAATCTAGTGGCTGGACTAGTCACCACAAGTCTTCAAGTGCATCTCCCCATACGCCAAAGGATGCACACTAGTATTTCGGGTATAAGGATTGTAAGTGGGGATATTATACCCTCATCAAAGAGTAGATTTAGTGGATAATATCATAAAATGGTGGAAGTAGTGAGAATAATGATAAATTAGTTAAAGACATAATTTTATAAATCATCTATAAAATAAAACGGCCCACATCAATGTTATAAAATGCATTTATGTTATGATGGTATAACTATGAAAGTGATAAAAAAATACAACATGGTTTACATATAATTATTGAAATAAATATACAATGACTCAAATCCCCAAGGGAAATCTCCTCCAGCATCATGAGCTTCCGCTCGTTCCACTGCTCCTATCTCCGAAGTGTATGCAAACAACAACGTCCTGCAACCAAATAGTGTCTACATGGGTAGCCTAGTGTAAGGGAAGCCCAGGATGGGTTTGAGATATAAATATCATTATGCAATGACCACTATTGTATAAACAAAATACAAACATTTAACAAATAATTTAAAAAGTGCGAAATCAAGCACCAATAAAGTATGCAGTACCATCTAACAATACCCCCATGTACATAATTTAGCCCTCTACTTGTGTCTGAACATGAATTATACATTTTTCATTCCTACAAGATTTTCAACACACATTTGTTTCATTTATCAAATATTCAACCCTTGGTAAATTATACAAGACTCGAGAACCATCCTAAGCCCAACATTCCCCGTATAAGTTACTCACAACAGATGTCGTTGAAGACCATCTAAAAATCAATGTAAAGACTGAATAAAAGTTTGTACTTTGGATTGGATAAAATGTCATAAGATTTTTCATATATTATTTCATATACTATGTCCCATACCATCCAATAAAAATAATTATTCTCCCAACCAATACCAAAATCCATGCCCATCCACTATTCTTAGTAATTGTCTCCTAGGTTCCCCTGGACACCTGTATCTCAATACATACCATGACTATGCAGGGGTATGATCCATTTTCCAAATTCAATCAAAAATCATTACATCACATAGACTTTCATTAACCATTTAATTCATATCATGTATGACCAATTGGACATACAATCTAATGTCAATTAATGTGTGTAGATTGTCATGTCTAACACCCTCATGTGTATTTGGAGCATCACTCCTTTTCTCATAACTCAAGGATATTTGGAGCCTTAGTCCTTATCATATAAAAGAATATTTTCAAGAAACCTATATCTAGAACATAATTTCTAGAACCCCATGAGTATTTGAAACATCAGTTCCTATCTCACAACCTAATTATCAATCATACATTTATATTTTTTAGTTGTGTAAAACATCATGTCTAACACCACAAAACCATCCATTAATTAATTCATAAATTAATTAGTCAAATACGTTAATTAATTCCACAAATAATTGAAAACATATATATTTAATCAATTAATTATATAATAAATTAACCATTCAACATCTCAATAGTTAATAATTAGTTATTAATTAATTATTATTAACCATAAGAAAGTCAACTAGATAATTAAATCAACGTTTAATTATCCCAATTCCTTGACCAAAAATATGATAATTAATTCACCAATCAAATATCCTAATTCCCTTACTAATCTAATCATTTAGTGAAATATACTAAATCTATTAGTTAATGAAAAAATTAACTAATTACAAATTACTATTAATTAATCCTTTAATTGATTAATCTACAAAAAAATCACATATCTTAATTATATTTCCAAAAATCAATTATATCATTCTAAATGTGAACTCACCAAATTTAATTTCACCGATTAATTATTTAAATTGATCTCTATAAAAGAACAAAATAAATTCACTATTAATTACATAAATGAAGCCAAATTGACTGATCACATTAATTACTTTTAAAAAAAATTAATTTATGAAATCTATTAATTGTTTAGTCATATACCTTTATCAAATTCATTAATACAAGCTTAAAACCAACATGTGGTTGTCTCCCCATTTATCTCACATGGGCAAAATCATTCTATATCATCAAAACCCCTTCATCAACACATCGTATATCCCATTTAGCAATTTAACAAAACATACTATATTCAAATTTGAATGGAATTCAATATAAATACTTCACTGCGTAATATAGACACCAAAAAAAGTGCAAAGATCATTTTATTAATGCATTTATTAATGTATAGGACATAAAAAATGATCCT
Source organism: Viscum album (assembly GCA_963277665.1). NCBI lineage: Eukaryota > Viridiplantae > Streptophyta > Magnoliopsida > Santalales > Viscaceae > Viscum > Viscum album. The sequence goes on along the minus strand of OY728161.1, from coordinate 690,604,809 downwards.
ACCGCATGGTGGAACTAGATTGATTATGCAAACCTTTGATTTACTAGGCAGAAACTAGTGTCTATTAGAACACAGTCGCACAAAGACACCCTTAACTGTCACCCATAAAGAATGTGGTGGGAAGAAATGCACACCCTAAATATTCAACGCAAAATAAAAACACTGTAAATATCCAAATAAGGGGTTGTGAAACCAAATAAAGGGTTTAAACCCTTACATGATTATGGAGGGGATGGATAGAAATTGACCCTAAACACTTTTCCCTTGGTTGTGGTATCCATAAATAGGACCAACGAGTCTAGAGGAGCCCATTTCACAACCCTATAACCAAAGAAACTAGGAATACCAATTAATCCCACACTGTAGGGTTTTAGCTGAGCCAACAAGGCGATGAAGGATTCAATTAACAGATGTGAATAACGAAACATACATAGAAGTACTCACCATAATCTGGAGCACAAGACCCATGATGTCTCTGGAAGGATTTGATGTGTGGAGAGGAGAATAGTTGAAGGTGTGTATCGCGCCTCATAGGAAGCCTAGTGTGGGTCACACTTGCACCTACTACTTTAATCACCTCCCTCAATCATCAAATTTATACCCTATTAAACTAATATATTTAATATAATTATAAGGGAAAAAATAACAATTATATTATCCTTATAATTAATTATTTCAGTACTATAGTATCTAAAAACCAATAATTCATTTAAACAAAAAAATAAATAAATTCTACCCCATAAGAAATTAATTAAATAAAAAATACAACTCACCTATTTGATTAGTTATCTCAACATGAATTTATTAAATAAAACCCCAACTTTACAACTATTAAATAAATTCTTTTTAATCACCAATAAAATTAAAAAATCATTATTTCTCTATAATCAATTAAATTCCACATTACCATGAATTTTATTAAATTAAACTATACTATACATTTATTCATTATTTAATATAATCATTCTTTAATAACCTCCTACTCCTCAATTACACATCATTTAATATTATCGTTTAACGTTACCTATATTTGATAACACCCAACTCCAAATTTACTTGTCATTTAATTAATTTATCACATTTTTAATTTAATTAAATGAAACCCCCAACAACGCATTTAATTAAATTGATTTCAAACTCAAATTATAAAAATGAAATCAGAATATTTTTAACTGTCATTATTATTATCATCTAATACAATTATTAATTGATAATACCCAAAAATCCATACTACACATCATTTAATTAAATTCCGTTTATCTCAAATTTAAATAAATGAAACCATTGTTTTGCAGTAATTAATTAAACCCCCCTTTTCATTGGATTTAATGTAAAAAACTACAAATTCCATTACTATTAATAATAATAATAAAAAAACTATAATTAATAACTAATATTATATACATTAAACAATAATAATAATAATTGTATCATTGTTATTATCAAGCCTTTGATTAAACCCGGCACCTCAATTAAATGAAAACACTTATTTATTAATTTCAAAACTCGTAATTTAATAAAATTCATAATCATTAAATTGGAGACTCCTAATTTTAAAATATTGTTTTATTGAGATACTTGAATGCCTCATTAATTTCACCAAACCATTATACATTATTAATCATCCAATTAAAATAATTTAACATATAAATAATTTATAACACTATAATAATAATATTATCATTATTTTTATTTAAATATTCTTCTATTTAAACATAAATATGTAATTTAATATTATTTAATCAAAATAAATAAAATATTAAACTGGGTAATTTGCACGGGTTGGACCACAACCATGTGTAGCCTGTGTAGATTCATTAATGTAGAATTTTCCAGATCCGGTGCTCTAAAGACTTATTGGGACACCCTTGAAAATTATCAGGTTTTTACCAAAATCTAAAATCAACATATTTATATATTTGAATACTTGGAAAAATGTTCCAGAGCTTAGTTTAAAAACAAACCTATCGATAAATTAATTTTTTTTAAACATCATATTTAGACCAATTTAAAAAGAATGAGACATTATAGTATACACATGATACAAATTTTAATCTCCATTAATCCATCATAAACTACTACAACATCTGTTAAGCTACCAAGGTTACGAGTATTTATCATTTAAAAAACAAAATTACCTTTTCATAATCCAATAATTCTTTAAACTAAAACATAAGTCTGAAATCTTTATTATTTAAAAACATAACCAAAGATTATTTTACCATTTAATCAACAAAACATAGTGTACAACTGAGGTAATTACATGGACCTCATTGATGAAAAAATATTCGAATCTCGATTGACCAATAGAAACTGGTTACAGATGATTTCCTAGAATGACATGATGATCCCAAAACACACACTCACCCTTAAGCTAGGGACGTGCCTTTTAAAATTATTACATCAGCAAATTCAAGTACATAGAAGTCCATACCCAACCACTAGTGACATTAACAAGTAAATCCATCACAAGTATATTTAAAAAACTAAAGATCCCAAACATGAATGAAGGCATAGTTCAATAAAACAACTTATCCCACGTACAAACTAGAAAACAACCTCTCATCAATCCAAACAATGTTTAAAGCATTAGTGCAATGTAAAGTCTAAGATTTCATAGTTTCACCATGACGAGGTCAACATATGGTATAGGTTCATGTCATTCCAAAGAGAAAAATAAGAGAAATCCAATCCTCTAAATGATCTCTCATTTGATCATCAGATGACTCATTATACAAATAGCTCAGATTCTACTGTCAAGGCATCAAAAACCAATCCTGGATGCCCATATCATCAATGATATTCATTTTTTTTTCAAATCATACCAGTGCATCCCTACCCACCATGGTATTTTCCAATTTATTACAAGAAAATATCATCTACTCACTAGCATGGTAGTTCAGAACTCCTTAACGCATGCATGTGACATTACTTGAACAAATATCACACCAACTAAAATTGTTCATAAAATATATAACTTAACCTATCGGTGTTTCAAAACACTCATGTCCCAAAAATTTAACATGAGTAGTTTAACAATCTTAACTTAATTCCCAAAACATTCTAAGGGTACTACCTAAAATGGGTTACCCCTTACGAAATGTAAATGTTGACACTATATCTTAGTTATAAAAAACCGAAATCCCAAGGTTCAAAAGCAATTTTTTTTTCATTTTTTCCATTTAAGTAATTATATTCAACCATTATACATTTGTATGGTCTTCAAAAAATCCACATGTTATTTTTCGAAACAAGTCAGTTTTTTTAAAAGAAATGCCTTATGAAAAAATAAACATACTATAAAAAACATACTCTTTAATTGTTTAAAATTCATGGATTTACAAATATAAAAATGAAATGGAGTATCTAAATTACATTTGCAAAAAAAATCTACTTCCGAGGGTCTCATTTATTCATTTTGGGTTCTTTAAAAAGAAACCAAACAATAGTCCATTTAATTGGAAACTAAACAATTTTACATTTATAACCATTTTCAAACATACTGTGGTTATATTTTGTTTAAACACATGGGTGTCCATTTACCAATAAATATTGCACACATACCCCTTATTGTTGGCATTTGGATCCCTTTTATCACAATCAATATTCATTTAACTTTGTAACCTCAGTAGCCCATTCACACATCAAAACATATCAAGCTTGTTATCATAAGCAGCGACACATCAAAATGTTATAACACAGAAGCACGAAACAATTATAAAACTTACAAATCACAGAGGCAGCATGAAATATAAACACCCAGGCAGGTTAGATTTCCCCCCGAAACATTCTATTTAAAAATGAATACTAAATTACTACAGGGAATTACACATATTCAGGGCACACTATCCATATTTTTAGGCATCCTATTAATGAAACTATATGGCATGGAATTTATAGATGGCATGTGAATCTATAAGTGTCTAAGATGATGTATGTATGCCACTTTATTTCCATTTTAGGAAAAGACAATTGTTTAACAATATTATCCAAATCAATAGGCAGTAGAAAATACACCAATCATTCAAGGGGAAATGACATCTACTATAACCTCAAGAATTATAATCATCAATTCACATCCGTGGCCAATTGGACACTTCCCATACACGAGGTGATCATTCATAAGAACTACTATTAACTGAGTTATGAAACATTACTCAACTTTAGTCTACTAACCCAAAATTGCAAGACAATGAAAAAAAGGATAAAACCTAAACCTTTGATACCACTTTGTAACGTCCTCACTCAGCTCACCCATAAAACACTAGCTGAACTGGTCGCCACATGTCCTCAAGCGCATCTCCTCGTATGCCAGAGGATGCCTACTAGCAGCGAGGGTCTAAGGATTGTTAGTGGGGAGAGTATACCTACTTATTAGAGTAAAAATAGTGGAAAATATCATAAAATGGGGGAAGCAATGTGAATAATGATAAAGTAGTGGGAGATATAATTTTATATATATTGTATAAAACAATATGGCCAACACCAATGTTTTTCAATGAATGCATGTTATGATGGTACAAATATGAAACAAATAAACAATATAACATGATTTCTATATAAATAAATAAATAAATATACTATAACCCAAATCCCGGAGGTTGATCATGTCGAGCATCCTGAGATTCTTCTCGGCCCTCTGCTCATATATCCTATGTGAATAAAGAGATCAAAATCCTATAACGAAATCGAGTCTACTCAAGTACCAAAGTGAAATGGAGGATTGGGTAGGGTGTTAGATATAAATCTCAGTTGGCAGGGGCCACTGATGTCTACCTAAAATCTAAAAATTCAATAAATAATTTAAATAGTGTGAAATTATTCAAAAATAAAGCCGTACAATGTAATTATATACCCTTGTACATGATTCATCCCATAACTAGTGTCTGAACCTGAATTAATTGTTTTTCATTATTACACTAAAGTCATCATACATTAATTATAATTTATTATGTATTAAAATCTTTTTAAATTATATAATTCTTGAGATCCGGCCTAAGAACAAGATTCCCCATATAAGTCACCCACAAATGATGTCTATAAAGACCATATAAGAAATCAATGTAAAGACCGAATTCAAGCTTGTGTATTGTCTTGGATAGTGTGTCATAAGATATTTCATTTAGTCTTTCATATAATATGTTTGAGGCTATCTGCTAAAAATAGTGATTTGACAAAACAATCACAAATATGAGCCCGTCGACTATACATAGTGATTCGCTCCTGGGTTCACATGGACACTTGTATCTCAGTAACTAAATTGGCTATTTTTTGGTCTGAACCATTTCCCACATTCAATAAAAAATCGTTACATCACGTCGACTTTCATAAACCATTTTATTAACTTCATGTATGACCAATTGGACCCACAATATAATGTCAATTAATGTGTGTAAAACGTCATGTCTGTCACCCTTGGGAGTATTTGGAGAATCAGTCATTATCTCCCAACCCAAGGGTATTTAGAGAAATATTCCCTGCCCCATATTAGAATATTGGCATGAAAGATGGATCTAGAATGCCATTTTAGGCACCCTATGAGTATTTGGGGAATCAGTCACTATCTCAAAACCCATTTATCCTTCATACATATTTATTTATCATTTTTTTAGAACGTCATGTCTAACATCCCAAAACCATCCATTAATTAATACATAAATTATTTAATCTAATATTTTTTTAAATAGACAAAAAATAAAAATCATAAATCTCAAATCAAATAATTCTATAATCAATTAACCATTAAGCATATAAATTGTAAATAATTAGTTTACAATTAATTATTCTTAACAACAATAAAGTCAAACAGATAATTAACTCAATGTTTAATTATCTCTATTCCTTTCCCAAAAAGATAATAATTAATTAACCAGTAAACTATCCTAATTCCCTTACTAATCCATTAATTTAGTTAAATATACTATTTCTATTTGTTTACATAACAAATAACTAATTACACAATTCCATTAATCAATCCTTCAACTAATTAATCAACAAAACAATTCACTAACCATAATTAATTTTCCAAAAATCAATTATCTCATTCTAAATAACAACTATACATATTTAATTACAACAATTAATTATTTAAATCAATCACTATAAAAGAACATAATTAATTCACTATTAATTATGTTAATTAATAAAAAATAACTTATCAAATTAATTAATTTCTTTTTAAAAAATTAATTCATCACATCATTTAATTATGTAATTGTATCCCTTTAACCAATTTAGAAACACATTCTTCAATCCAACACTTTTCCATGTCCTTATTTTTCTCACGTGGGAAGCATAATTTAATATCATCATAAGTTGTGCATCAACATATCACATATCACATTTAAAAATTTAATCAAACTCACTAAATTCACATTTTAATGGAATTATATATAAACACTTCAATGAATAATTTGAATACCAAAAAAGTGAAAAAAAGAGTTTTGTTAATGAATTTATTAAATTTGAGGACATGAAAAATGATCCAACCTTGGGGTGGAAGTAGATTGAAAATTCAACCCTTTGATTTTCTTGGAGGAAATCGGCTTTTATTTGGACATAGTCGCACAAACACACCATTAACCGACACCCATAAATAGTGTGGTAGGAAGCAATTCACAACCAAAATATTCACTACAACACAAAAACACTATAATGAAAATCATGGGGTGTGAAACTAAGTTACATGTTTATATCATTTCCCGAATATGGCAGTGATGAACTAAATCTGATCCTAAATGCTTTTCGCAAGGTGGTGGAAGTCTTAAAAAGGACAAATGGGTCTATAAGATCCCATTTCACAACTCTAGACCCAAAGAATCAAGGAAACCCATTTAATCCCATGCCTTAGGGTTTCAGTTGAGAAAACATGGAAAGGGAGGATTTAAATGGTCGATGGAAATCATGAAATATACACAGATAGACTCACCATAATGAGGCATACAAGAGTCATGATGTCACTAGAAGGAGTAAATGTGAAGAGAGGAGCACAGTTGAAGGTTTGTAGCACAACTCATAGGAAGGCTAGTGTGAGCCGTGCTTGCCCCCCCCCCCTTCATTCACATCCATCAATCATCTAATTAATATCGTAATAAACTAATATATCTGATATAATGACAATAATAAAAAAAATAACAATTATATCATCCTTATCTTGAATTATTTATCCCCATATTAGGTAAAACCCAATACTTCATTAACACAACAAAATAATTATATTATCTCTATTGTAATTTAATTAAATAAAAACTATTAGTCATTTATTTAATTAATTACATCAACATTAATTAATTTAATAATACCTCAGCTTCATAACGATTAATTAATTTCATTTTAATTATCAACTTAATTAAATAACCATTATTTTTTTTCTTAATTAATGACATTTCACATTACCTTGAATTTAATTAAATTAAACCAAACTTCAAATTTATTCCTCAATTAATATTATCATTCTTTAATAACATCCCACTCCAAATTTACACATCATTTAATATCACCATTCAATATTACAATTCTTTGATAATAGCCAACCCCTCATTTACATGAAAATTAATTAATTTATCACATCATTAATTTAATTAAACGAAACCACCAACAATAAATTTAATTAAATTCATTTAAAACTAAAATTAAATATATGATACCACCATAATAATAAAAATATTTATTATAATCATTTTACAAAACACATCATTGATTAAACCAAAAAAACCCATACTATACATCATTTATAAAAATTTCCTTAAACTCAATTTAATTAAATGAAACCACAATATTGCAATAATTAATTAAAACCAAATTTTCCTAGGATTTAATTAAAAAAACACCAAATTTCATTAATATTATTCTATATAATAAAAATTATAACCTTAATTTATAATAATTATTATACTCATTAAACCATAATAATAATAATCATATTATTATTATTATTTTTCAACCTTAGATAAAACCCAAAACCTCTACTAAATAAAAATGATTCTTTATTATTTTCTAAACTCCTAAATTAATTAAATAAAAATTTATTTAATCTGAAACTCATCATTTCAACGAATATTTTCTTTGAGATACCCAAAGGCTTCATTAATTCCATATATCTATTACACCTCATTAATCATTCATTAAAAATATTTTAACATATAAATAATTTATGAAAAAATAATAATAATAATAATAAAATTATTATTATTAACACATTATTCTATTTAAACACAAGTATATAATTTAATATTATTTAATTACAATAAATTAAATACTAAACATGGTAAGATACACGTGTTAGACCACAACAGTGCACATCCTATACAGATCCATTCAAGTAGAATTTTCAAGATCTGCTGCTCCTGAGACTTATCGAGGCACACATGAAAATTATATTGTATTTACCCAAATCTAAAAATCAAAATCATTATGTGTTCCAATACTCAGAATAATGTTCTCGAAAGAATTTTACAAATTGACATGTTTATAAATAATATTTTTTTTGTAAACCATCGTGTGAAAACCCGTTTCAAAAACATGGAACTGTTCAGGAAAAGATAATATATTTATCTATAAAATAATAAACCATTATATGACAGAAAATATGTTAATCACAAAAATTCTAGAGTAATAATAAAATTTCAATATAGATCCTTCAATTTATAAACATCATTAATATTCATCAACATATTGAAGACTAAAATTTAAAACCAATGAAAAGAAGGATTTGATCACATAGTCTTCAAATATAAATTTATATTTTATCATAAAATAATAATAATTTTTCTTGATGTCTAATAAAAAAAATTACTTTCCTGAATCACATAATCTACAACATATACTATTAATTTCCATAAATAACAATACTAATTATGAATATTATATGTTTCTAAAATATAACTCATCTTTTATTTCATGACTAAAATCTTATAGTATTCTTTTTTACCTTAATCATATATGGTTTTGAAAAGATTGAACGTCTTCCAAAGTGTAATTATTCAATTAATCACAGAATGAAATTCCAACTATGATTAAAAATATGAAAAAAGATATGTTATGAAAATTAAAATGAACCCTGTCAATTGTATTGTTCAAATAATAAAAATTTCAAACTAATCAAGACATCACGTAGGGAATTGGTTAGAGATGCACCGTTGTCACAATTCGATTTTGGGCTCAATCCCTACGTCCATGTTGTATGCGATGGGTAGGAAAACATCATATAGGTTATACTTTTTCTCAAACTATAATAACATAATCAATAAAGAATATATAATTTTTTTAAATTACCTAAATCATTACCATAATATATTTAAACCTCATTGGTTATCTCATACCACTAATTTTTTCATACAGAAAATTAATTACACATAATTATATCAAATTTTTAGATTATATAAATGAAATATACAAACATTGCATTTAAATATACTTCCACCCAAAATTAAAGGCATTTTTCTCAAATAACCATTTTAATGTCATAAAATTATGGGTTACATGTACATTAATAATTTGCAAATTTGTTGAAAATTTTTAATATATTGATTCCATGTAATATATTTGTCAAAATATATGAAAAAAATACTATAGAAAAATAATTAGGCATTCCATGATTCCTATAATATTTGTAAAAAACTATTATATAATAAATTTTAAATCTCAATACACAAACACATCCTTCATTTAATTTCCATATTAAAGTATTTACCATACTTATTCTACATATACCTGCATAATTTTTTCATATAATTAATAATATGAATTAAATCCTTATTATTCATCAATATAACCCTTAAAGGTTATCCATTCCTATAAAATTATATCCAAAAAATAAAAATAAAATTATTTTTGAAATAATATTTTCACATGATAAAAACAAGGGTATCATATAACTCAATATAAATAAAATTATCCCCATGTACTCCTATCATGAAATGATAATTAATAAATTTAAACATTTAATTAGCCATAAATAAACCATATGTCTTTATTACCTTATTTGAAAACATCTGCTGTTTTTAAAATTATTCAAAATCCATTAACCATTGTTTTCTATTTTATTCCTCAACCACTAATTCAATGGAAAACAATAAAAATCATTTCCTCAAATTAAAAAATTTTGAATTATGAACCATGAAATAATTTATATCATTAATATATCATTTTTTGTTTCTTAATCAACAATTATAGTAAAATTAGGAATTAATAAACTATAATATATACCATCTCGTAGATCCCAATTGTGTGCCTTCTTCCATGTACATTGATGATTATAATGACTATATTCGCCGAATTTTAAAATATTTCACTTGGAATATCAGGAAGAAGGACTTTCACCTAAATGGATTTAATTGAACACTTCCTTTTTCCTTCACATTTTATTGCTTTATTACCACCTTTACCACATATAAAATATATTCCCATACTTTTATGAAATTTTCCACTGTGATTCATTCCACATTATTGACACATATGAAATTTAATATATTTACCATTATGATCATTTTCATCTAAATGTACACAAAGCTTCTTTTCTCTCATATTTGACGCATTATAAAACTCACCATGGTTTATGGATGTAATCATTACTATTAATATATAGATTAGAATAAAAACTAGTGTTCTCATTAAAGCTCTCATTTCATTCAATTACTCAATTATAAAATCATATAATTTTAAATCACACCTATTGTTTCTCTGGTGTTTGATATATGTAGTCATTTACTAAAACCCAAAACGTAAGTATGAGTATATTAATAAAATAATAATATACCATCTTTTGAGGAAGCTAAACCCTATGATATCCTGTTCATGAAAAGATTTATATGTTTTCTACTAGGTACCATCCTTTCTCTATAGTCACTAAAATACAAGGATTTTTGTTTCAAACTTGTATGTGTAAAAAATATTGGTAAGGTACATAAAAAATTAAACCATTAGTCTATTGAAAATTTGTAAAAACATTATCATAAAAACATACCATATTATTTTTTAAAGTGGAATATTTTTTTCAAAAATATCAATATATATGACTTTTAAAATCAATATATTTTCATGAAAATCCATTAGAAAGAATAAAAATTATATGTAAGTACCATGGAGAAAATATTACATCTCAATATTACAAATGGAATTACCATTATGGCCTGCCTGCAACTCTGGAGTACCCAATGCATTGAAGGATATAACGTAACCACATATCCCTAGTATATCACAGAACCACACATGATTGCATTATATTGGAACAACATGTAATTGGGTTTTAATATAACTAAACATAATTCATTTATTACATGACCACATATTGTTATAGAAAAATACCATAAACCATAAAATGAACATAAATCAAGAAATATTTCCATATAAAAAAAATATTTGATGAAAATAAACATTTCATTTTCAAATCAACCATATTGAAAAGCCATGAATAGATAATGAAAAAAAATCATTATATGTAACCATATAAAATTATAAAGTTTGATTTAAATTTGAATGTGACAAGACTAAGTAAAATTCCTATCATGTCATATATGTAATGAAAAAATCATCTTGAAAAATAGAATCTTAAAAAATTATTTTTAAAATAATTCTTTTACAAGTATCATTCATTAAAGTGAGAGTTAATGAAATGAAGAAATTATTTGTATTTGATGTAAATAATCATAAAAAATTGGAAATAAAACATAATATATCAGAAATTCAACCACTTGTAATATTAACACAATATAATCAACAAGTATAAGTTTATCCCAATGAATGAAAATTTGGTTATGAATTCCCTTACACTTTGTAACCAGTAGAATCATATTCTCCATTAAAAAAATTAATAACAAATGACAAATTTAATACCATAAATAAAATGATATTAATGATATGATATATAAAAGGTCAATACACACACTAAAGAGAATAATTATGTGGTGAATAAGGCATATATCTCAATGATGTAAAATTTAGATAAGAAAACCTTACCTCTTAATTCAACATAGTATTGCATAAATTAACCTCTTGTATAAGGGTTTAAATTATGTTAATAAATCATTTAGGAACTATATTAATATTTATATTACTTATTGGGTTATTTTATAACATATTATGACAAATTCATTAATAATATTTCTTTATTTTTATGGTTTTTGGATGGTTCATTTCATGGTTTCTTGATTACTTCATTTGTGTATAATTATGGATGTTCTTGTAAAATGGGATTAAAACTAAATAAGCCGAATGAAATAGTATTAATTAAATTCAAGATGTATTAAGGGTATCATATATAATTTCAATTTATTTTATGTGGATGACTTATTTGATAGAAAGTTAATGATAAATGTTTAGTTTATTTACACTGTTCTTTAGAACAACACAAACTAGTTTTTTATTTAATATTTTGAGTATATATTAGGTTATTAAAATTAAATAGGTTATAATATATCTATTAAAATCCTAATTATTAATAATTATAATTTTATGACAATCCATGAAGCTTTTAATGGAAAACAAACATAATCATTATTCACGAAGATGATAAACCGTTATAATTTGGACAATGATTAAATATCGTTGAATAAAAAGAGAATAAAAATTAAATGGATATGTGATATTAAATTTTTTACAAAAAAATAATGTATATAAATTTTTCAATAGTTATAATTCCTTGATGGATTAATAAGGTGATTGAAAATTATGAGAAATGAAATTATGAATGGAGCTTTGAGAATATTACCTCTTGAATATCAACTCCATGAAAGACCCCTTAATGACCATTGAAATGGTATTTAGATCAGACCATAATAAATTTTATAAAAAGATATTGAATAAGAGTGTGAATTTAAGATATTTTATGATATTCAATTGTTTTGTGGAGAATTGGGGTGACAATGGGAGGTATTTATACTTGAGGAGGGTGGTTTTTGGTGATTAAAAAATGATTGTTTTATATTAAAAAGAAAACCACTTTAAGGTGAAATTAGTTTTCATGAATTTTGGAAATAATTAACTTATTAAATTATGTTAACTTTAAATAAATACCTAATACACTTATTAATATTTAAGGATTCAAGTACTTTAATCCATTACCTTTTTTACATTATCATATTTCATCGTTTAACATATACCACAATAAATATTTTATTTTACCACGCTAACTTTTTCATGAATTAAAATGAAAAAAAATTAATACAAAATTTCAAACATAAAATTCAAAATATAGAATGCAATTTACTAAATTTATATCACAAAATTGGAAAAATTATATTTAAAAATAATCCCACAAATTCAACGTGAAGGTGGGTTTTTAAGTGAAACTGTTCAAAGGATTGAGATGTTTTTATATCAAATTTCAATGATAAATTGATTAAAATGAGCTTAGTTGTACTGATTAATTTAAAATTTTAATAATTTTACTTCAAAACCTTTTTAAAATATAATTTAACTATATAAAAATTTATATTAAAATTACTTCTTAATTAAAATTCAATATTTTTACTATTCAATCAAAAATTAATCTTATTCAAGAAAACAAAATCCCCATATGATAATTATAATATTGATATTTCAAAAATAAATTTTATATTTTAAAATAAAATATATGAATGTTTCCAAATGTATATTTAAAATAGATGCACAGTTAAAAGGTTATAAAATTTACTTTTAAAAAAATTATAATTTATTGTGCTTAAAATCGGATTTATTCATATATTTTGACTATAAAACTTTTTAAATGAATTTTAAAACATAATTTTGAATATATAACATATAACTTTTTTATATATTATAATAATAGTGATTAATTTAATTTATTATGAAAAATTAAATTATGGTCATAAAACTAGTTTTTTAATAAATTCTCATACTTTATATTCAATTTATATCGATTTTCATTTATAAATAACTAGAAAAAAATGAATTCATTTAAAAAATATATGTAATCAATTTTTTTATAATTTAAGTAATCTCATTCATTCCCACCATTCAAATAGATTGGTGATATCTATCACATTTTAATAACAATATCTAGTCGTTTATTTAAGCTCGATGGGGAATATATTGCATGATATTGAACATAGGGTTTCATTTAAAAAATATTAGGATATTACTCATATGAATTGAATCATAATAAAAATATAATTTTAATATTTCCATCACCCTTACAAAATATTCATACAATGACCATCTAGAGTCACAATTTGGTGAAATAGATATTAAGTAACCATCATAAAGAGAATTTAAAAACATAGTTCACAACATTGGTTATAAAAAATACAGTGGATGTATTGTGAGAAAAATAAAACATAAAACATTTTGATCTACCATATATATATCCCATAATTATCTATAAAAGAAGCCCATGTTTTTAGTATCCAATCAATAATTATAGTATCCAATACATCATTGAAACATCTTGTCACAATCCGATAATATACGGTTAATGATCAAAAGATTCATTATCCATGACCCATTATTATTATTCCAAAACAATCAGGTTTATTTAAGACGATGATTTTATAAAACTATTGTCGATTTTTAGGTTACCTTACTTATTTTAGAATATCCCCACATAGTTTTATACCATGTTTTTAACAACCATTAATATGATCACCTGGATATATATCCATGCGAAGAAACTTGTTTTTACCCCACAATTACATAAGGACATCACTAATAATTATTGTAATTATCATAATATTTTTTTGATATCTATGTAATTATAAGATATAATTCAATAATAATACTCAAATTCATGTCCTGATATGATATATGTATTTATTTAACAAGCCAAAGACCTCTTAGTACACTCATAGGTCCCGTTTATAGGGATACCTATGGCCACATAGCCCATTAAACATTACACATATATAATACAAAAATGGAATAATTTAGATACAAAATATGTATATTATGGAGTGAACCCACTGATAATTGATTATAAATTAACAACTATGTTCATTATGAAATTACAGAAGAAAATTGGCACATATAACTTCATAAAAATATCAAATATAAAATTATAGGAAAATTATAATCATTTCTCAAAATATATTCAACAAGTAATAATTTAAAAAAAACTCATTTAGTCGAATATTATATCAATAATCATAAGTAATTAATTATTATGATTCTAAATATTATTTAATTACTCTTATGGGAGAATCTTGTATGATTTATAACCTAATAAATATTTAATTTTTTATATAAATATAATTATATATTTAATAAATAAATGAGAATATTAACACCATTAGAAATATTTCCAGTGGTTATAGTTTATAATTATTTCCCCTATTTTATCCATCATAGAAAAAAGCACTAATTTTTTGGATGGATTTCATATTGACTCATTGAAATTTGAAAAAAATACCATTCAAGAATAAATAATATATAAGATGACACATGAAGAGGATGAATAAATGAAGATGAGATGAACTTGATTCTTATTTATAAATCACCTTTCATAAAACGTTAATGTATCTAGAATAATCAATGGTAAGATATGGTGGAGAAAAAGATAATCCCTCCACTCATCCAGACAATTCATGAATCAATATACTAGTGGAATTATAATGGACACCTATAATAGGATAAAAAGAACCTATATAATTTGGGGTTTGTGGTTTACCACAAATCTAAAACTAGTCCACCAATATAAATTTGTCTACTCATGGGTGACCCGATAGTCATCCACTAGGATCCTCTTGTTATGGGTAATAGTAGAACCATACTACTTATCTAATTAAACATTAAGTGTTATAAAACATAAAGAGTATTTTGGATTTGAATCTCTAATATGTCTCATTTATTAATGATTAAAAAACCCATATCCGTCATAATTGTTTTTTATTAAATTTTATTTTTCATTAGATCAAAACCGCTATGACCTAGCATATTTAAAAATCCATAGAAACTTTATAGTGTGTTGTATGAGAATAAATACATAGATGATTGGAATTATCTACTAATTATGATCAAAAAAATATCTTAATAATAAATTTTAAAAAAATTAAATTTGATATATGGACATTGCAAACATACCTCTCCTGAAAATTCATCATTTCGTCCTCATAATTTTTCATGAACACAAGAAAACATTAAAAATTGATAATTTGGGATGCTCATTAGGATAATAAATTTTCATGATTCCCAATAAATATCATCTCCTGAAACCTTTGAAAATGTGTCTCCATGGGATAAACCATTCAATTAAAACATCCTTAGATGTGGTTTATCTTTTCACAAGAAGCCAATATCCGAGAATAAATACATCTATTTCATATATATTGTTGAATCATTTTAACAAACATATAAAAATCCTCTACATCATGAGAATACGTATACATTCTACTCATCTCAATTGAATTAATTCCTTATGATATTTATTTCAAATAAAATTGAAGGTTGGATAGAAACTTTAGAAAAAAAATTAAATCTCGATTTATGTCTTATATTTAAATAAAAATTCATTGGATTATTAGTAAATATTATATTTATTTTCAAAATATGAAACTATTATGGCCCAAAGCTAAGGAAAACATAAAATTATCTTAGTTAAATAATCTAAAAAATTAATGTCCTTATATACAATTATTGTTTGAAAAAATATTTTAATTTCTATTTTCTGATTGAAAATATTATGAAACTAGGTCCACAATATTCTATTCATATAAATCTAATTTTTATTCTCATATTTATAAATATTTTCAAATAATTAACATATATTCTACAAAAAAAAATAGACAAAACTAGGATCCACCTATATTAAATATGATATTATGACTCCCACTCAAATAAAATATATGTTAAGTTATTTACTAGAGACTAGAGAAAAGTTGAGAAATATACTATCATTGATAGAATTTTCCCCTAACATCATATATAAATCCATGAAACTAAAATATAAATCCATGTAAATAAAAGTAAAATTATTCATAATATTATATTGAATGAAATAAAATATAATATGATAAAAATACATTTTCCCAAAAGTGTTATTAAATAATATAAAAATATACATGGTACATATTAATAAAATATATCTATTGATAAAAAACTCAATTAACACAAAAAATACAAACCATAGGTTTTATAAAACATTTAATATTGTGAAAGTAAATTACCATTCATATGATCATGTATGGGTGTGTGTAAATGAAAAATATATAATTTTAATTTTAAAATAAATATAAAGTCTTAATATTATATTCATGCACGAAATCAATTGATCCATTTAGAAATTAAACAATATTACTTATATAACATATTCTACTATATTATCATTTATTATGGTAGTATCCTTGTTTATCACTTTAAATTTACTTATAGAATTTGTAAATCACTTAGTTGTCGAAATAATACAGAGAAAATTAGATCCCATAATATTATTTAAATAATAAAAGGTAATAAATAACAATATTTTACCATTTATAATCTCTTTAAAATCATCTACATGAATATATCAAGATCATATCATCATCTTTTAAGACATTTTTTTTAGATTTTGATTCTATACAATAAAAATATATGATCCCCAAGTAACATCAAAATCTATAATACCAACAAAATATTTTTAGGATTATGTTAAAAAATGTTGGTATGTTGATATTATCATTATGGATCTATTCAAAAAAAATAAGACAATCAATCTCACATATAAGAAAATAATCACCAATACTTAAGGATCCAAAAAAGTCTATACATAGATACATAAATACCATATGGTCATTATGTGATGTATGTGTTTATAGGGAAAATATCTTTACCCATAAATTCTATTTAGATTACATAATGAAATGATTTTATCCCATGGTATCATATTCATTGTCAAAAAATACCCTCTAAACTAAGGTTACCATAAGTAATATATCATGAGTATTTTGTAGTTGAAAAATCTACCATTTTTGTATGCCATCATATATTGATTTTATAAAATTATATACACTAAATTAATAAATAAAATATAATATATGGGTTAAAATAATTTAAACATTGGATTTTTTTAATATATATTCCCTTAAGAAGTTTAAAGGTCATATGTGATCAATAATGTGAAATGTTACCACACAATGAAACATGTTGTTGCACCGGATCACTAGATCCAATATATTTTACTCACCCATAATTTATTCTCAAGAATTATTACTAAGAGAAAAAATCATTGAATAACACCAATATTAAAATGATAAAAAGTTTTTTGATATGAAATATGACCCTCACTGTTATATATCTGTTATAATGTATTGAATAAACCAAACACCTGAAAATATTTATTTTATGACATCAATATAAAAAATTGTGTAGGTGGTACAATCCCAAAATCATGTTCTGGTATAATTATAATTTTATTTTGAAATTTTTTTATTATGGACATGTATTGGATCATCATAGAGATAACTTTAAAAGTTATTTAGATTTCTAGGTTTGTAAAACATTAGGATAATGGATAGTGAAAATTGATATAGTCATCCCTAGAAATTATTGATCATATTTTTTAATATAGATATTATAACATGGTTCTGAAAATGGTTATCTCATACTATGAAATATTTCCCCTCAAAACATGAATTATGAAGAGAGTAATTTTATAATTTGGGTGGATTGTTTTTCAAACAATACATAGGAAACATTTTTAGTAGCCTAGAAAGGTGTTCATTGATGTCACAATATTTTATAAATGGTTCTCTCAAACCACTGATTCAGAATTAATTATACTGAATTTTTATTTTTATACATTATACACCTCCGATATGTAAATATATTTTTGGGTGGATTAGGCTCAGATACTACGATATTCCTCTAGGTTATGCTTTGGATTTTTTTACATGTGATAAAATTCCATGTATCATTGGGTATTGGATCTAATATTTCAATTTATGTCTTATATTATTTAATGAACTTCATTGATCTTGTAGATAAACAACATTATAATTAAACAGAACCACAATTCTCAGCTATTGAAAAAAATATACAGTTTGTGACCATATATAATTAGGTTCAATGTAGATCCATCATTGAATAGAGAATTATATTGGTGATCAGGGATTATTTTTGCGACTTATTTTGAAATAATTGTGGTTTATGATTTATCACTATTAAATTTTTCAAAAAATTGATTAATTGGAGAATATTAATTAGTAATTATTCATTTAGTCTTTATCTTGATTCTTAAAACAATATCCATCTTATTGTGTGTAGATCTCGTGATAATTATCGATAACAATGTGTTGAAGGGGCATGGTTTAATATAATTTACTTGTCTTAGGAATTATGCATACTCTATCATTTCTTAAAATTATTTTTTTAGATATTAAGGGAATTATATATAATATGGGCAATTTATTTGTAATGTTTTTTGGAAAAAAATTCACCACCTTGGAATATGATAAAGAAATAACAATTTCAAATCAAAATATGTTTTTTATATAAATTAGAGTTAAAAACATGGTTATAATGTGTAAAAGTTTTTTATTACTTATATTTAAAATGTCATATTCCCATTAAAAATTACATGAAATATCTATCACAGAGGATCTTGGGACATATAGTAGGGGGTGTGTGTAGAAATATGATTCTGTTATTAGTAGGGGTGGTACAGATTTGGTGATTCCTCTAAAACATTGGTCTTCATGTTGTGTAGTGGATTACAAGAAATGATATAGAGGAATAAAATAGAAGGGTGTTCCTTTAACCCGTGGGTATTCTTGCTGGGGATATGTTATGTGTGCACTATTTATGGTTGATCATTATATGAGAGACTAATAAATAACAGAACTTGGTTAACATATAAGTTCTTTCCATTGTGATTTTCTGATATGATTATTTGATTATTTGATTTAAAACTATAAATCATATATTTTAAGTGATTTGAAAACAATTTTATACTAAAATATTTATAATCTAATAAAAAGGATAAACTTCTATATTAAATATTGAAATGTGTAATCTTAAGTATCATTCATTGTTTTCTTCATTAATTTTTATATTTGGATTATTTTATGAAGGATACGTATAGAATAGTTGGTGGGATCCCATTAGGAATGTTTTGGTCACAATCCAGCCATAACCTCAAGTGTGTGTAGACGTTGATTTAATTAATGAAGGAAAGGGCCCTACAACATAATAAGATAATGGTTTTCCCAGTTATCCATGCATGTGTATTAAGCGGTGAGAACATCAGGTGTTTCATACGGGGTACATAATGATATTGGTCATTATATTTTATACATTTGGTTTTCCTCATAGATTAAGGACATTGATTTTATCATGTTTTTTATTTTATGTATCACTAAAATAGTTTTTCCCTATTTATTTAATATTCACTTGTTTCATCTTTATATAAATATTTCATGTTGGTTATTACATTGGGTTATGATAAATCCATACCAATGGAATTAATAATTCCTTGGTTGTTATTGCTAAAATGTTCTGATTGGGAATACGGTTCGGTTCTGGTTTTGAATCCTTTCATAACATAGATTAATTTTTCATATAGGCCAGTTTGTGAAATTTGACAAGAATATACTCAATATTATTGAAAATAATATGCTCAAAAAAACATTACTAAATTATTAAATGATAAATGATATTATTATATGTCAGGGTCTGCAAAAATTATCATGGATAAGAATCAAAATCAAAAATAAAATAACAATTAGAAAAGATTATCATTTTAAAATGTTATATGAATAACCATGATAGATAAATGAGTAAATTAATAATAAAGAAAAGGATAATTATTTATCATTAGTGTATAAAATATATTAATCTATGAAAATTATATGGTCATTATGAAAATAAATTTACCATTAAAATGGTGAATAGACCAATGAAAATAGTAAAAGTCCTAAAAATGATATTCAAAATGTGTAAAAA
Organism: Viscum album; assembly: GCA_963277665.1. Lineage (NCBI taxonomy): Eukaryota > Viridiplantae > Streptophyta > Magnoliopsida > Santalales > Viscaceae > Viscum > Viscum album. The sequence continues at coordinate 690,583,965 of OY728161.1, read as the reverse complement.
ATATAAATACTAATATTTCAATTGAACAAAATTAATTCACATATCACACAATTTAAATTAAGAATATAATAATATATTAATATTCAATATTTTTACATAATAAAATCTTAAATATTATGTTATAGTTTATGTATATAATTTTTTAAAGACAAATTAAACACAATATATGTTACACTGTTAGATTAAGTTATATTACTATTTATTCGTGTATTTTCAGTCTATATATATTTTTGGTTATGTTTTATGATTTTTTGAGTGATTTTGGAATGTTTTTTTGAAGGTGCACAATCTATAAAAATTTTGTAGAATCATGACACTCCTCTATTAAGCAGTGAAAGGGAGGGAAATTAGAATTGGGTAGGTTTATAGTTTTGAAAAATATTGTGACTATATATGTGAAATTTTTAAACAAGATTTATTTGAAATTAATTTTTTCACATTTCCTCTTACCAGATGATTCAACCATGGATAGTGTGTCCTTGATATAGTATCACAATATGGTAAGCACAAAGTATTCAAAACCATGTAGGCTAACCATGTGGCATAGAGTAGGCTCACAATTGTTTTTGAATATATTCAAAATTTATTCATAAAACCTCTATTAATCACCTAATCTAACAATAAAATATATTCCTTTTTCTAACTAGGCTTGATAGATGACCCCCTTTGATCCAAATTTAATTCATTGTTGAATAGATGTTCATTGGATATTTCGAGTTCATTATTATGTCATTGTTCATCATCATTATTCATAGATATTGACTTATTCACTCTCTTGAAATTATAGATCTAATCTATTGTGGTTAAATCCAAATTTCATGATAGAAATATTTATATTTCTATATTTTTATTTATTGATGAATTTATATCCATATCGATATACTGAGTTTCATTATTCTATTATTGTTTTTCATAGACTATTGATAGGTATGTGACTTCTCTCTCGTAAAAAAAGACATTATCATTGAATTCAGTGTTTTAATAATATATTTTTGCCTTACATTGTTGTGAAATACTTTTGAGATTCATGAAGTAAATACATTTAGGTATTGTAATTTCAAAATTATGTGAAAATTGGATGGATTTTTTAAAAACTCTTTTTTTTATTTTCAAATATTGATTTTAAAATTAATTTTTTTGTTTTACTATAAGTAAATTGAGTGTCGAAATACATTATTTAACGAAAAATTAGCGGAATGGGTTTACATTTTTATAGTACATGGTTTTTATGAGTAAATTCATAGACAAGACCCTATAGAAGGGGTGTACCATTGGCGCACATGGTATTGGTCACCTTGTGATGAATTTTTTGACTGTTGAGAGACCACTCATAAATATCAATCTATCACATATGAATTCATGGTTGTACAAGGAGACATGTTTATTAGTATTCTAAAAGATTAAAAAATATTTATTCTATTTGACCTCTTTACATGGAAACTTGTTTATGGATTTGATATAAAATATTATTAATTTATAATACTATTTTATATAAATTACTCTAACATGTTTTGTCCTTGTGAAATTATTTTCCAAGCCCTCAGGGAAATTACAGTGAGATTATAATGACCCTATTCTTAGAAAAATAGGTGGATTTGATGATTTTATATATAAATAATTATGTAAAAGAAACATATTTCAATTAATTTGTGTTGATTCTTGATACCATGGACATAGCCTGAGGATTTGGTACATGGATATTGGTCATGTGTTTTCTGGGATTATTTATTATGTGTTTCTTGGATCTTGGCGTCTCTTTGAACATTTATGTGTTATATTCAATTATTTTCATTTTTTACTCTGATAATTGTAAATGTTTTGGTTATATTATGAGTTTTTTATAATCATTAATCATATAAAAGATTTTAATTTTTATTGGTTTTTGGGTTTGGTTGTTTTACATATAAAGGTTAAATCATACAACAAATGTTCTTGAGGCCCTTGGCATTTATTTCAATCTTTTTATGAATTGGGGTGAAATCTAAGGCCTAGTATAAAAAACCTCAATAATCAATTAAATGAGGTGAGGAATGATCCTACATATGGTATTATACATGATTTTTCTGTCATTCAGTTTGAGAGAAATGTAATCATCATGTTTGGTCAGTCAACCATAAATAATATCAGTCTTGATCTGATCATCCATAATTCATTTTTTAATAAATGGAATCATAACATTTTAGTTAGTGGGATGGTTTGGTATCAATGAGAGAGGATAATCAGAATATAAAGTGTATATAATGAAAATAAATATCAATTTTCATCTTTTTAATTTCATTTTCCATGTTCATTGTATACACAATTGTTTGAAGACATTTTATGGAAGTGTAACCCCATCATAATGTTCCTAGAAGTTGAGAGTTAAATTTCATGCATTTTTATCAAATATATCCCACTATTATTTCATGGTTCATTTTGAATTAATTGATTATGATGTAGTGAAATAGTGTTAATTTTTTAAAAGAGTTTGAAATGGTTTTTTTGAATATCATGGTTGGAGTATTATAAAAATGTATAAAATATTTTTGATGGTTGAATTGTGGAAAGTAATTTTATGATATGTTTCAATTTGGTAACTTGGAATTTTAATTCATTCAGTTGAAAATGAGTGAGACTAAATGGAGTCTTTTTTATGTTATTGTGAATAGAAATGTGTAGACATCCTATAAATAAACAAGAGGAGGCCTCATAAATTGCATTCATACTTGAATTAAATGTGAAATAATATCTGATCCAATGCATTGTAAATGTTTTTCCAGAAATTAAAATAATAATATGAATGATGATCCCTTTAAAGTAGAAAATTCAGTTCTATACCAAAATAATAATGCACTCATATTCTAGGGGATTCAGTGTAGGAAGTGGAAAATGTCTCATTGATTTGGAAGAATTGAGTCATTGATTTTATTGGGAAACCAAGATTCCTAAAATTTAATATATAATAAAAATATTATAGAGTATTAGGGATTACATTGGTGGTAATTTACATTTCATGATAAATTGGACCATGGTATTACATAGAAGGATTTTGAAGATTTTTTAACAAGAAATTATATCCTCACACATTTAAAATTTCCAAAACAACAGCTTAATAAGATTCTATGAAATAGAACCTCATAGTGGTATACTATAAAAATAAATTAATGTATTTATTCATGTTTTTCTAGATGTTTCTTCATGCGTGTCATTGAAGGGACACATTTTTGAGTCAAGGTTGAGGTTGTATATTTTCAAAAATATTTTCATTTTTTCTAATGAAAATAATAAATAAATAGTCAATAGAGTTAGTGGAAGAATGTGTTATTTCAGAATATACTGTTGAAGGGGTCATGTTTTTTCTTGAGGGAATAGTTATAAACTATAATACTGGGAACAAGAAGAATTGAGAAAACTACATCTAGAGTGGTGGTAGTCCTTAGAATCCATCCAATGGGTTAATAAAAATTCCTACGTGAATAAAAGGTATGATGAGATGTTTTCATGGTGGTTATTTTAACAGTATGAATAAAGATTGTATAGAACCATTGTGATCAGGTTTCAATTACAATTCAATGGGACATATTCAATGCTTTTTTCATAGTAGTCCAATGATTGGTGTGAGATACACAATTGAGTACTAGCAAACAATGTATTATTTGATGGTATAAGTAAAAAATAAGAATAATTATAATTAAGAATAGAGTCATATGAGGCGCTTTTAGGATCACCATGACCCCAAAAACTGTGAATTGCTAGTGGAATTTAAAAGAAAAATGACATGAGTATGAAATTTTATTGAGATTAGCAAGTGATTGTGGATGATCAAAAAGTTCACATGATTCTAAGAGGTATGATTCATTCAAATTATATTCTTATGTAATATTTTTTTGATATGGATTCATTCCATGAATTTATTTCATCTTGTGATATTGATCCTAATTGTTATCATGTTGAAAAAATGCCTCTGTGATGAAAGTATTAACTCATAATGTCCAAAGAGATTGTAGAGCCTTTTTGTGTAAATCATTTTTATAACTATCTATGGGAAATATTTTCATGGGGATTCATATGTTCTTGAGGTGGATGTTTTTGTCTTGATTCTAGTAAAGGATTGTGTGAAATCATTTATAGCTCACATCAAATATTAAGGAGAAATGTTGAGTTTCACATCTCTGGTTGGTGTTTGGAATTACATTAGAGGATATTGTATTGTAAAGGCACATCAAGAAAGTATTTTCGTACTATTGTTTGGAACAATATATTGTCATTAGGTCTCACTTAACATTTAATCTATAGATGAGATTTGGAATATATATTTTCCAACTATTTCTGATGAGTTTTGTAATGTTTTCTATACTAATTTCTCATGGTTTCAACCCGAAATAGAAGTGTAGTTTATGATTTATCACTTACTAGGAACAAATCCTATCACACATACATCTAATATGATGATACTAACAGATTTGATGGAATTGAATATTTATTTGGGTGAATAAGAAATATATGTGTTCATTCACCCAAGTACATATTTGGGAGTATCACTAGTATTGTTTGTGAAGAATTTAGATAAAACTATTATAAAATTTGTATATTTTCATATTCTTAACACATTTGTGATAATGATTTGGTATCATCATCTAGACATTGATAATCTACTTCATCTATTGAGTGGATCCCCATATTTCTCTAAAAATGGATATACATTCATGGTATCAATAATTGTATTTTCAGAATGAGGATATTTAAATGAAATATTTCATAAGAAAATATGTCCATTATGAGAATGTGGTTATGAAAATAGTTCTTATTAATGCACTAGATATATTAATGAAATTGATGAATCAAATGTTTAAGAAGTATTTTTATTCAGTTTTTGTGGTCTTTATTAATGATATACAACTTTATTCTTATACAAAATAGGATCATGAATGACACTTAAGTATAGTTTTGTGTATCTTGTAGGATCATCATTTTTATGATATGTTATCCAAGTGGGATTTCTTGATATAATAGGTACATTTAACAGAACATTTTTTTCTAAAATATTTTTCCCTATAGATCATGAATAAATAGTTGTTTTTATATCATGGATACCCCCCAATAATGTCTTTGAGATATTATGTTTTATTATAGTAGTGGAATAATAAAAATAATTTATAAAAGATATTTTATTTTTGAAATCACCAATGAATACTTTGAAAAGTAAAGGTGTTCATTTCTAATAGAATGAGTAATAAAAACAATTACTTTCAAAAACATTAGTTTTGACTCACATCAACATCTATATTCACATTTCTAGTGTCTAGATATGGATATGTAGATTTTTTTGACATTTCATGATCTAGAATGGTTTGTGATTTCATTCAGGGAGATCATGTTGTTACATATGGCTCATAGATGTTCTGGTTGCTAGAGGAGAACTACCCAATACATGATTTTTAATTTTCTTTTTTGGTTCATACATTAATGACAAGGAATAACTATATATTTGGTGATAAAATGAAGGTATATTTTGGATCATAATTATTTGAGAGACATTTATTGTATAAGAGATTTTAATTTAAGGAAGCACATATGGATATAGTATCTGAAGATTTTTTAGTTTAATATGATGTATACACTGGGTAAAAGGAACACTATGGTGGATAAATTATGTAGGAAGTCATATGCTCAGTTGGATAATGAGGATTTGCACTAGTGAAAAATACTTTTAGTCATAGTAGATATGCATATAGATTTCATGGACTATATTAGTGTTATATATTTTTTCCAAGTTCATGTGTTTTTTTGGTTGAGTACGATAGATTTTCTAAGACATTAAATCCAGATTGTGTTACAATTCGTTCAAAACTCAATGGTGTGGTGACCATTCATTGTTGGAATTTGGATGTGAGTTAAGTGTAGTATGTTAGGGAACTGATGGTTGTACCTTTGGAATATCAAGAACTTCTTCTTAGTGGTTATAAACATTTGAGATGGGCCATCCACCAAATAAAAATTAATAATTGTAAACCATTTGAAGAATAGTTTTGGATTTGTGTAAAAAGTGTTATAGTGGAGTATGTCTTCAGATTCCTCAATTTTCTGGAGGTAAGAAAATCATCGACGACTACTGGTTATGTTGTAGTATTTAATATTTAAAATGTGGAAGTGTGATAAAATAAATATGGATTTTAAAATATGTATAAATTGAATATTAGTAATCAAAATTCCATATGGTTGAGTATGGACTAGCTTACAATGTTGTCACACTTTATATATATTAGTGAAACTAATATAGTGAAAAACTAGTCAAAAATCTACATTTGAAAAATTATAAAAAGGAATTGCATTCCGATCTCAATTATATCTGACCCTGGCCGTAGTATTATGTATGATTATTTTTTAAATCCATGTAACAATCCCTTGTATCAATATTTAATATGAGTATGTATTATAATTCTCAAATTGTCAAAGTGTCTAGACAAACAGTCCAAATGTAAGAGGTCATTCTTATATCCAGTGAGATGGAATTGTGTGACCCTTATGAGGAAAATATACCTTTAGTGAAGTTATTATACAATACAAGTAATCTTGTCTTGATATATATATGTATCATTTTTAAAAATAGGACGAGTATCCTTTTTTCACTTTATTATGTGCAAACTGGTGAGACTTCACTAATTGGACCCAACAATTTTTAAGACACCTGAGAAGATTTTGTTGGTAAAAAAATGAAGGACAATGCCAAGGGATTTAAGAAATATTTTTTGGATTATTATAGGTCACCATTGTAATTTGAGGAGAGTGAGATTTTATTTTTTTTAAATATCTTTAATGCTTAAGCATCTTCGTATCAATAAGTAGTGCAATTTCTCCCCATAATATATAGGCTATTTGGAGATACTTGGACGATTTGGTGAGGTGGTAAAAAAGTTTAAATTTCCATAAATGTTAATTTAAATGAACAATGTTTCGATAGCACCCCTATATTTAAAAAAATGTCTCTTTAATTAATTTTTTTCTTCAATGTCTTGTATTACACAGAACACCGAGTTTAAATAAACTGTGATAAACTCCTAAAATACTATTGTTTAATGTGAGAGTAATCACGTAGCCATTAATATAATTGGTATCAATATGATAAAATAATTTATGAAATATATATATGTTACCTAATAAATATTAATTTATGTATATTTTCATAGTATATAATCATTCATGTTTTAGTGAATTCATTTTATTCTTCAAAACATTATACCTCTAAAAAAATTACTTATGAGGAAATAATATAATTAATTTATTAATGTTTTATTAAATTTATTTGAAATGAATATTTCACTTGTGAATTAATCATATCAAAACTATCTTAGAATTAAATTTTTATATTTTTTAATTAAAAATTTAATTTTCAATGAATAGTGATAAATAATGATTTTATTGAAAACAATTTTTTATTTTAAAATATTTTCCATGTAAAATATTATTTTGGATACGATGAAAAAAAGTAGTTATTTATTATTTACTTTAATTTAATTATATTTTTTAATTGATTTTATAGTTGAATTTAGAGTAACAACAATTTATATTTATGAGGGTCATTTTTTTCGGGAAACTACTTGTTGTTGAGTTTTTCATATTTATTAATAAATTAAATTTTGTAACCAGCGAAATTTTAATTATTAAAATTTGGATCTATATTATGTATAATTAGTCCATAGTATATAAAATACTAGTACATTGCTCGTGCATATGTGTTGAGTCATAAAGGAAATCTGAAGAACAAAATACATTAGAAAAATGAGAAGTGATTAGTGGAGAATAATAAATATTGTATTAAAATTATAAATCTATTCATAGAAACAAAGATTGAAAGTATAATATCTTGATACATGAAATAGGAAAACATCGAAACATCAGCATGGTAAGAGAATATTATATTTGAAACATACATTAGTTTTCATTTTTATGTCACCTTTGAAAAATAACTCTGGAATGTTATTTAACCCTGATAAGAGAACATAAATACACTTTAAGTAGCAGATACATGTTTGAAAAAATTTACATGAACCATGATTTTCAACAACAGTGGGTGTGCAGATCATATTACAATTCATGTCATTAGAATGTGCAGTCAATAGCCTCCCAGTACTACCGTGTATCATTGATGTACAATAGTAGTTTTTCATGTTTCTTGATAGTTATATTGATCCCTGCAATATATAATAGAACATTAATTAGGGTAAATGAGACATATTACAATGAAAAAAAGCTGTGTAATGTAGCGAGGTGAAACCAAACTTTTATTAATATGAAAAGGAAAAATTTGAAATATTTAAAATAATAGGAAAATTAGTACTAATTGAAAAAAACAGTGGTTAGTCTAGGAAGCATGTCACTCCCCCCAATTTTTCACCAGCTCATCTAACCCCCCTACCCAGCTCTACCCCTCCCCTCCCCCCATCTTCTCTTGTCTCCCACCCAATACCAGTAGCTCCTCCTCCCACCTCCGCCTCCACCCTGCCCAGCCGCTCCCCCACTCCCCCCTTCTCAAACTGTTCCCTCAGCAGCCCCCTCCCCCTACCCTCATCCTACCCTCCCCTCCCCTCCCCTCCCCTAAAACCCTCCTAGTCCCTCTCCTCCATTCCCCAGCCCACCTGCTTCTTCCACCAACCCTAGCCATAGTCTTCCCCCAGTAGCCCCCTCCCCCCCTGCCCTCATCCTCCCCTCCCCTCCCCTCCCCTCCCCTCTAACCTGCACAACCCCTCCCCTTTATCCCCCTTCCCACTAACCAGAATCTCCCCTGAGCCATTCCTCCCTCCTCCGTCCCCTCCTCATCCCTCCCATACACAGCCCCACCTCTCCCCCACCCTACCCAGCTTGTCACTCCCCCCCCCCAAATTCCTAGCACCTCCTCCTACCCCCTACCCACCCCCTTCCCCCACCACCCCCTGCCCAACCTCTTCTACCACCAGGATCCTCCCCCCGTCCCTTATTTCCCCCTCCCCTCTCCTCCCCTCTCCTCCCCTCCCCTCCCCTCCCCTCCCTTCCAACCTTCCCAATCCATTTATATTTATCTGTAATTGAAAATAGAAACAATTTATTAGGAATCATAAATCTATAGACTAACATTAAACAATTATATAAGTAACTATTGTATCACAGTGTACTGAATTGTTTAAAATTTTTTACCTTTTAATAACAATAACACACTACTATACCTAATTTCAAATATGAAATATGCATAGTAGAATATCCACAATAACCTCACAGGATTGGTTTTTGTAGTAAAAAAGACAAGTTGTTTGATAACCAATATTCATGTGTCGTGTAATGTAATTCATATAGTCCATCCAATGATCCAATAAAAACATAAATCATAACATTACATAATCACGCACCTGGAATATGTGTACGAAGTTCATTGAATAACACCCCTCCCGATGTTGCTATCGAACTTTCACTCAAAAGTTAAAATTACAGAATCCTAAAATTAATGGATAAGTGAACATATTTCACTATCAATGATCAAAAAACCTGTATATAACAAGTAGAAACTTAATTAAAAATCATTAAATAGGCCCCTCCCCCTCCCCCTACCCAGCCCCAACCCCCACCTGGACCACCCCCCCTCCAACTCCTCCTCCCTGCTGTCCATCACCTCCCCGACCCATACACATCCCCTCCTCTCCAATCCCCTACCAAACCCCTTGCCTCCCATCCCACCGTAGCAGCCTATACTACCACTGCATCCCAGCACCTCCCCCTTCCAACTCACCCCCCCTCATGCCCAGAACCCTCCCATCCAGGCCCCTCCTCCCTACCCAGCCCATTTTCCACCAGCCCCCACCAGGCCCCCTCCCTGCCCAGCCCCTCCCCCCACCCAGGCCCAACCCCTCCCCTCCACCCCTGCCAAACCCCTTTCCTCTCATCACCCCTTAGAAGCCTCTGATTCCAATGCATCCTAGCACCTCCCCATTCCAACTCACCCCCTCCTGCCCAGCACCAACCCAACCAGGGCCCTCCTCCCTACCCAGCCCCTTTCCCACCAGCCCCACCAGGCCCCCACCCTATACTTCCCCTTCTCCCAAATGCACTGAAATACATAATGTGATAGTTGATTTGTAATATAAGAAGAATAAATGAACTCACAAGATAGAAAATAAATTAGAAGATACAATCACCTGATATCGTATTACTTTTCATATCTGAAGAACATGTCAGTCATTCTTTTCTGCTTTGTCTTTTAATTTATCCTTCATTTGGAATGCCATTTTTTTTGACTGACTTTGACCAAAAACACTTATAGGTCAGATATTTTGAGATTTCTCAATAACATCCTCATTATGATATTTAGTCAGTAGGTTTTTCGGCATATTGAACATAGTTAAAAGTAGCATCAGATGTAGGAGCAATTACAATGTATGAATTAAATAAAGGCTGGAAAAGTATATTATAAGGGAAAAAATATATATATACCTGAACAGAGGAAGATACCGTAGATGATGTTTCAAATATAGGGTCTGTCTTTTCACTGAATGTAAATGATTTATCATTTTGATGTTCCTATGATAGAACAATAAAGCATTAATCTTGTTGCATGTTATTTAGACGCGTGGAAGTAAAAATGATTATAATGGATTATATTGTACCTTATTATGTTCATTCATGCTTTTTAATTTTGTATAGCCACAACTTTGATGATTTTGTATATAATCACTAACACAAATAACTATTTTAAATCTATCCATATCAATGAAAATAAGAATATGTAGTATAATCTACCTGAAATTATATGAAGCTATCATTGAACATGGTGATGTTGTTTACATTGTCGGTAATGAATATTACCTTTTATGAGTTTTGTTCTGCTGAATGGTGATGATTTTGAATATGATAATTTGACAATTCAATTGAAAGGAGAACCTCCTTTGATTTGAAAACAGTCAATTCAGAAGGAAAACTGTACTCATCATCAACCTTATTTAAGAAGAAATAGTAAATATTAGTTTAATTGTGGAAAACATATTTTGTCATCATGATATTTTATTATCTAGTAGTAGATGAATCAAATAATCTCACTGCTCTGAAGTATTTTTGGTCACAAATTTCATTACATGTTTATCAAATAGGACAACTGATAAGGAGTCAGAGGAATCACTCACAAGTAGCTACACTCTATATCTGTTGATTTAAAAATATGATTACAAAGAGATTTAGGATAAGTAAAATTAATTACTATTGATATATAAAATATGCAATAAACTATTAAGCAGAAGAAAAAAAATATGAACATGGGAATGGTTCAAGTTATAGATATCTTGCAGTTGTTGCACCAAATTTTTTCATCAACATTATGCACATTTTTCATGAAAGAATTGAACTAATCATAGAACCAATTGGGAGTAGTTTGAATTTTTTTATGGTAACACAAATAAAACCCTTTGTAGGTTGTCCAACATTGAGATTAATGTAGCTAATGACATAGTATAGTACTATACTGGTACATCCAGATTTTTAAAGTGCATAAATTAAATTGAAAATTTGTCATATACTATATACCTGATCAATATTATTGACTTCAGAAATGGTTTTTTATTTTCCCAATATAGAAACGGTGTATAGGAGGAAGATGGGTTTTTTGGTGGTAGACTTCGATACTCCAAGGCCATTATATACGTACATCTGAATATTGAAATATCCATGTCAAATGTCAAACATAATATTTACATATCTCATATAGTAAACATTGGACATCATATAAAAAAATACCAATTAAATTAACTATCCATAGAACCTATTTCGGAATGATTCAACATATTCAATGTTCGAATTGAAATGTATTTTCGTCACCTTAATGGTTGTTGTAAGTATATGAGATTCTGAAACTAATTTTAAAACGAATTCAGTTGGAGTAGGGGTTTAAAACTTTTTAAAGCATTGAATAAATGAAAGGGAAATAAGGCATTAGGTTATTAGAGAGCATAAAATTAAATTTCTTAACTCTGAAAAGTTTCAATATTAAAACAGTTGACGAACCTGTATTTTTATCGAAGTAATTTGGAATCTGGTTAGCATAGTCAGCCCATAAACTACATTTATGTTGTAACCCTCTACAAAAAAATATGCACCACAAAATGTTAAATATAAACAGCAGATCAAAGATAATGAAAGGCCATAATGACTAACCTTTCATCCTATAAGACAATTTACATCTTAAAATTTGAATAACATAATGCTTCAAGAGGATGAGAGCAACGTAAATATCAAATATTTTCTTAAACAGATCAAAAAGTAGAAATGGTTGTGAACTGAAAGGTATAAAATTTGAATGTAATCCATAAAATTATATATTGAACAACAAATATACTTTATAAACATTCAAAAAATGATACCGAAATGTCAATAGACGATTACCTATTAAATGTTGCTATGCTACCCTTCTCTGAATTATGTCTTGAAAGGAAGTAAAATAGAAACAGACATGTGCCTGGAGTGCATCACATGGATGGACATTCATTGTTGATTTGAAAAGTAATAGACATGAATGTCAAGTTCCTAAGTAGGTACATTGATTAATTGCTATCTACATGTTCAATATGAAATAGCACATCCCTTCATGCAATATATTTTTTTATCATAGATAGAATATTTTGCCATGTAACAGTACAATGTATTTATTCTTTCTGCAGAAATAAATATCTAAGAAAGTAAAAATTTCAAACACATTGTATTGATGTTGACAAATATGTGGTATAACTGAAATGAAAATAGAAATAAAATAGAATAAAGATAATATGCAGTATAATTTTATTCTAAATTCACCTGTAAATATCCCAAAATCATATCAATCACGACAACATCCTTGGAGTACTTGGATGATGTATTGCACCACAAATTTAAAATACACACTTGTATCTTCAATGTCTAATCATTATTAGGTGTGATATCATTAAAAGGGTAAATTGATCGCGAAATATTCGTAAAAGTGGGCTGTTTTAATTTCTGTATGAACAGATCATAATCAGAAACATTGAGTTTCATGAAATCATACATAAATAAGCTGATCAGAACTAAACATTCACAATTTAACATATAATTTTACATATACCTATCACAATCTATGAAATATATCTTTGTAGACAATATTTTGCATTGATTCACGAGTCATGGGATTATTATCACCAAATATTTTTTTCAATCCTAATGGTGATGTGACTCTAGATAGAGAAACATAAAATTGACCATGACAAAACACAGGTTTTCGATGATACAACCCAACAGAAGACAGTGATTGTCATAGACTTCTATTAATAGTCATAGCATAAGAAATAGTCGATGTATATTGTCTTCTATATAGTTTGAAAAGCCATCGAAAGTCGGAGTGTTTCATATTTAATCTTGGAATGAAAGCAAGATATCATGAATTACAACCACATAGAATTCGTGCTCCGATGACATGATCACCCAATTGGGTAACAATCTAGTGAGTCTCATTAAATAATCCCACAAACTGATCTACATTTCTAAGCAACATGATAGGAACCCCAATTTTGAGTGTAATATTATGGGCAACCATCCCTGATACATTAATAACATTTAATATTTCAGATGTGTAAATGTTTTCTGGACTATTTGTACCTAAAATTGCATCACAAAATAAATCTGAGCTAAAATAATCTTTGCATTCAAAACACATGAGGGACATAATGTAAGAATTTACTTAATCAACAATATCCCTATATGAAGCTATGATGGAACGATCTTTAAGATAATTAACATCAGCATGATTACTATTGATGTTGGGATAAGTATGTTAAACTACTTCAAAAATAAGATATTTAGTCCAAGTAAGAAGATATGCAGCTGGAATTGGAATTGTGGTTTCAGCATCATTTGGTTCTACAATGCGACCTTTACCAATATATAAAGTTCATTTGGAAAATTCAACATCCTCATCTGAAATTGTAGAAGAATTGGAAAGGCATATCATGTTCCTTGTCGATGTTAGAACAAGACAATGTTTCCACAACTATAAAGAAGCTATACATGAAGAAACTATTTCATTCCTAATAGCACCTGGTATGGAAGGGTGTATTTTCCTAAAATCCCCACCCAAAACAATAGTTATTCCAACAAATGTAATGTTTATAGAATTATAATTTTTTACTGACATGATATCTTTTAAAGTACGTTCAAGAGATTCAAAACAATGCTTATGAATCACTGGTTCCTCATCCCAAATAATAAGCCTTTTTAACTGTATAAAATTTGTGACATCACTTCCTTGTTGAATATTGAAAACAAAGTTTTCAGAAATAGATATCGGGATTTGAAATTTGGAGTGTGCTATCCACCCACCAGGTAGTAGCAATGATACAATTCCACTGGATGCAACTGCCAGAACAATATTACCTTCAGACCATAGTAAATGTGTAAATACTTTCCAAATATAAGTTTTACACGTGCCTCCATGACCATTCAAGAAAAATAATCCACCAGTGGATGCAGTTAACGAAGACATAATGGTAGTCCTTGACTCATTCTATTCATCAATAAGCTTAATTTGCAATTTCAGATACTCATTCCAACAAGCCTCTCTGTCATGATTATGTTCATCAGCTACCAAATGATTTCATTGAGAGACAATTTCAAAATCAGGTACCAAATTTGGTGGAAAATAATGAAGAGATATAACATTACTCTATAGTAGGTTCTCTATTTCAAGAAAAGCATACATCTATTATTGATGATCTGTGAGGGAAAAATCTAAAGAGAATCATGAAATATTGTTAAATAATTAGTAATTTAAATTTAAGGAATAAGAAAAACTAACTGAATTAGCTTCTATATAGTTCAAATTATATATATTGAGCAATTTGAAAATATATACATGGCATTTAGAGCCTATTTTTTCCATATAGAGAATTTCTTCACTAAGGAGCTCCCATGTTTCATGCCACACAATGTCTGGGTGAGACATATTGCTTGAGAAAAAAATGCTGGAAAAAAGTCTATGCATAGACCGGCATGTTTCCCAAGTTGAAACCTCCTTGATTGCTTCACTAAATTCTCTGTCATCAGCAAGAAGTCCCAATGCAGAACATACTTCACAAAAAGTACCATGAATAATGTTGTTCACAGTTTTAATACTATCAAAATAAGTTTCACCTCTGAACATTGTGATCATTAATCAAAGGTAATATAGCTCTCCCATTGTCAGTGGCACATAATAACGTCTACCAATACTGAACCCCTCCTTTCAGGGACACCATATTTTTTCATGTTGGTGGAATACACATCTAGTTGGAAATTCTGCAAATGTGAGACATCTTCCTTCTTGGTGAGAAACATTTGCCTCAAAACCATGTCATAAGCATTGATTGACAAATGTTACCCTTATGCAGCACATCCTCGATATGATCAGTGTCAGTATAGGTAACACAAATTTTTCTTGGTAAATAAAAATGTAATCTTTCAACTGGAGGCTATCTATAGTGGATATCATAAGTAAATATCCTCAAAGAGGCCTCAAAAGGAGAAATGTATTGGAAATCATAATACATTTCAATATCATCGACATTATTGCCTGATAGTGTTGTAGTGTTGGTTTCATAAAAAGCTGTTGTTACACAATCATTACCTTTTCTAATATACGTGAACAGATATTTGATGGATGTATATTGATTGCAGACTATAATATTCAGATGAGCTTAATTCTTTATTAGCGAGAAAGGAATATATGGTACAACAAACCGATTATCGAATGAGACACCATTTTTCAAGAATGTTTTTCCATCATTTATTCATCGGTATGTAACATACCCATCATCATCAACTGTTGTAGTTTCAACAAATTTTTTTTTGAAAAATTTAGTACATTTTCCATTTTTCATACATGGTGATCTACGATTTGCATCACCACAAGGTCCATGCATCATAACCTTCTTAAAAGCCTCATAATGTTTTGGGAAACTAACTTTATTTATAATTTCAGCAGAAAAACATTTTTCAATGTAGGAAGGAGTACCTATTTTTCTCTCTCTACATAAAAATAATAAAATGTGTATATGAGGCAGTCCACGTTTCTAAAATTCCATTGTAAGAACAACTACACATAATGTAAGGATATAAATGACATAGTTGAACAATAGATTCATTAAATATGATAAAGTATGTCTCATAAAATAATTTGTATTATAGTATGTACCTGAACGTGACCTTCAAAAGAAACATATATCTAGTAAATATTTCATTAACTGGTAAAAAATAATATTGAAAATTCAAGATACAATGTGTGGACAGTCTGAAGG
The DNA here is from genome assembly GCA_963277665.1 of Viscum album. Taxonomy (NCBI): domain Eukaryota; kingdom Viridiplantae; phylum Streptophyta; class Magnoliopsida; order Santalales; family Viscaceae; genus Viscum; species Viscum album. Next base: position 690,567,694 of record OY728161.1, on the reverse strand, counting down.
GAGAATATTGTTACGTGGTTCAAATCTAGTGATTTTAGGCCAAAGGGGATTGCATGTAAATGTTAAAAACAAATCCAGAAATCCTGCCCAATGGCAGATTGGCATTGCATCTTGGTAATTTTAAAGCATATACGTGGGACCACTACAAAATATATATGGTAATATTATTCACTTCCCACATGCATACCCATCACGGTCACCGTGAATAAAAGCATCTTGCAGCCCATTGTATAACTCAACCCTCAAGCATTTTTGATTGAATCGAATGAAGGATAGTCTCTGAGACTATATCATTGTATAAGCATCGACAATAAATTGTTGCAACAATCTTCTTGAATGTTGTAATATGGACTTATCACTCGAACGACACTGCAATTGATATGAGAAGTATTCACACATTGTTACTTTCCGAACCTTTCTACATGTACTCATAGATGTAGATCGATACAAAAATGTGGTCAACATATACATCATGATCATTTGTGAAAATTAGTGGATATTGCAATGTAAGGTAGATGTGATGATGCTCATCAATCCACTATAAATCACCACTTCTGCTTTGAATGATAATGTCTCTTTCATAGTTGAAATCTTCAATGACACCGACAATAAGCATAGCAATCTCAGAAGTAGTAGGCAAGTTGTATGTCATTGAATGTGTTTTTCTTCTATTAATAAGGTGAAAATTTATGTTTTCATGTTCTTGAAGATCAAGAAAATCCTTTTCACTTCTGAAATGTTGAGATAAAACATTTTTTTCCTGAATCATATTTTGTAAGATGACAACAATATTATAATCGACCACCATGTGTGAATTTGCTCTATTATAACTGCAAAGTGAATTAAATTAAGAATGAACTGAAAATATGAATGTCCAGTAAATGTGGAAAACTACATGTTAAATATTACATGACGTTCAGAATCTGGTTTTGAGACTCGTTCGTAGTAACATATACATATTGTTGGGAAAACCTAGGTGGTTGTCCCTCAAGAGGACACATACTACCTATGCGATGGTAGTATTGTCCATTCAATCTGAATATAATTAGGTCTCTTCCATTATTGAATGATCTTTCAACCTTACTGCCCATTGATGTGATTGAAAATATATAATTGTAAATATGAATATATTTCTAGAATTCTCTTGCCTCCATAGAGTTTTGATTGAAGACTAATGTTTTAAGGTATGGAGGATAGGAAGGTAGTAATTTCAAAAAGTCTTTACCAAGAATGCAATATATACCAAATTATGGGTTTTTATTGGTGGTAAATTTTATATTTCTTTCATAAAACCAAAAGATAGGACCACAGAATTGGAAAACATTAGAGGGATCTCTACTATTCAAATATTCTCCATGTGAGTAATGGTAAATTAATGGTGTTAATAAACATGGAATTAAAAATTACAGAAAACTGTGATGATTAGAATAACATTCAAGAAAAAGATAAAAAGAATAAATTGGCCTATATTTTCCACAAGTTGACGTAGATTCATTATTTTTGCAGCTATATTTTCATTTAGTTTGTAAGGAATTGCATACAAAATACCTATAAAATAACAAATGATTATGTAGTAGGTCAAACCTAAATAGTCTCTTCGATGAGTAATTCCATCATTAATTTCACCAGTTGTTACATATCTTTCTAAAATGATATGAGTCAATGTAGATGATGCATATTTTCTAGTGAAAATTATGAATTTGAATTACATTCTAATATTCAAATAATGGATATATATATATATATATATATATGGATACAAAAAAAAGTATACAAAATGATTAGAATATACATCACACCTATTCTAGGAATATAATCTTTATTACCAGTAGTTGAAGAAGAAAAATAGTATCTTCATTAAACATAGTATTAAAAAAATTACTCTATGTGATAATTCAAAATCATTTGAAGCCATGATTTGTGCATACTCTGATAATGAGTCACGCGAAGGGTTCGTGGGTATATTTCCCTCTATGATTACACCTAGAAAAATTAATGCAAATATAGTTTAACTTTTAAATACATATGAGAGAAAAGATGTGTTTTTTCGGAACTATATGATGACAGAGTATTTACAAGAGGGGTCATAATTTTCTTGGTTAGTTGCTTATATACATTTTCGCATGCTATCGTGCGCAAATATTGTTGAAGAATATCCACAACCATGATGAGTTTTCAATTAAATTTAGTAGTTGACAAACTATACAATGTTAGTATATAGTAAAATAAATATATATAATCATTGTTATGCGACGGTGTAATATAACTCACCATTTGCAGATAAAGGTGAAAATTATATGCATGATCCTCAATTAGTGAGTAGACAGCACATGAACACAGTTGTAATTATTAGATATAATTTAAGATTAAAGCTCTCAGATAAATATAGTTAATACTATAGGTATAACCTTTTCTAATGCTTGTTCTAACAATAATTGGCATAGTGGATCCCGAATCTAGTGCCACTGTCAATTGAAATGCAGCATGAGTAAAGTAGAATAAATTATTTACAAAAAATATATTTACTATATTTGAAAATGTTTGTAAAATGAAAATATACTTAACATTGGTAGGTATAGGATAATCTGGTATGCATGATCCTCTAATAAATTGGAATTAAGTTACAATGAATCAAATGTTGTAGTAGAACCTAGTTGATGGCCCTCCATGGGTGATTTTCCTATGAATTTAGGAACCTGTAAATCAGTAAGTATGTTTATGGAATCTATTACAGGAAATACTACACTGTTGTACCAATTTTTCATTCTCTCATACGAAGTCTCCTTTGCAACCTTGCATCTCTCGATGCTGATGGTGTCTACATATTTGTTTTTTTTTTGACTTTATGTTGAATTATCATATTTAAGAATGAAACCAAAAGATATTTGTGGGTATGTAGATTCAATTTATAACTTACTGATAAGACAATTGATGGAGAATGAAAGATTTAATTATAGTGATTGACACTTATACTGTTATTGCAATGAACCACACTTATACCAACATCAAAGAATCATGTAAAGATTACAGAGAAAATATAAATTCAAATATTCAATTTGAATGTCACATAATGCAAGAAATGTTACCCTTAGAAAAGCACTGCATAGTTATTTAACTGATCGGCTCTTATATCAAAGTTATATCAACATCAAAGAAATAGCAACATCAATATAACATATATAAATTAGATATATTCAAGACCGGGACTAAAATTTGGAATAACGGAGGAATCCCTATAGTTAGGTAGTAAATGGTTCCCATATATAAGCAGTGTATAGTTATTTTACACATACATGGATTACAGTTGAACACTGATGTGAGAAATTAGACCCAATAGAGGCGAAATAAATTTATGTAATATTTCATTCAAACATCATATAGTAGAATGGAGGAATCTGTGCATATATTCATCAATGGGAGCTCGCATCGAGAGATACCAAACATGGACAATGCAATACAAATGGCCAAGGGAAGAGGACTTGTAATGTTAGGTAGACATTATTCAAATCCACCTGGTAGAAAGATACCCTAATATGAAGGTAACAGTAGACATGTCACCGGGTACCAAATGTCGTCAAGGGATTTGTGACTGGAAAGGGAATACTGGGTCTTAGATATTTAAAGAAGCATCTCGTTAGATCAAAACCCTAAATTGATTTTCAAGAGGGGAGAGCGTGCGACTGGGAATACCAGATGTCATTGATGGAGGTGTTAATGAAGAGCGGAATAAAGTGAAGGGTAGCCGAAATTTTGATGAACATCGGTAGCCGTGAAACCCTATTTCAGAGAGAGCAGGGGGAGGGCGCGCGAGGGGTAGCTGATGGTGTCATACGAGGAATGAAGGAATAGTCCGGGGAAAATGAAATGGAGTGTTACGTGGAAGAAGGAGAGTGTGACACGTAGGGTAGAAATAATCCAACTTTAGTATAGATAATAGATTTCCCTTCTATTTTTGAAAAATATGAATAGTTAACATAGTAATTTTTGTATCCTTGGTAATAGGTAAAAGTTGTAATTAATGGTTAAAAATGAACATATAAGAACAATTAATTTACAAAAAAAATACTAAAACATATTTTATTATTATATGTCATCATTATTAATCCAAATTTCAAATTTATGGCCTTTTTGGTCCACTTGGATTAGATTATGACATTTTTAGTATTTTATTTAATGAATGTGAAAACTGTCACACCCCTATTTTTCATAAGTGTAATATTTTAAATATGGTGTTATAAAGAAGATATTATTGATATTAAATATTATGATGAAATACTAAATATTAATCTTCATCATAATATTTTAAAATTAATTTTTATAAATTAAATAAAAAACATTATTTTTTACACAACACTGAAGAAATAAATATTTTATTACAGAAATAATAAAATAAATGAAATATAAAATATAAAAAGTAACACAATTTGATATATTTATGGTGATAATAGAATTATCTATATGAAACATATACCATTATGATAATATAAAATATTTGGTTCTAATTTTGATAATGTCATGACGTTTCTAAATTTAATGTAATGAAAATTATAGTAATAGAAAATAATGATATTTTATGGAATTAATAATTTATTAAATTGCTTGAAAAGCATAAAATTATAAATAAAATCACAAAATAACATATGGTCTACCAATTCATCCCTTATTAATTTATAGTCTATTTAGAAGAATTTGGACCTAGAATAGTCTTATTATATTTTAATATTTTGAGAAATTTAAAAAGTGTCGTGCATATCAATTATAACAAGTCTCATCCTCCTTCACTTATTTACCCAAATTTGAGTCTTCTAGATTGACTATACATAGAAATATAATTTTATAAAATTCTATTAAAACATTACATAGGTTTTTTTCTTCCCATAATAAAATCCCAAGAGTCCTTCATATGAGATCTAAATTATTAATTTTTGAAGAAGAGGAAATTGTTCTAACTGATCACATTCTTTTTATACTATTATTTACCTCTGATACATATATGATATTTATAACAAAATAATGAATTAAATAAAAAAAAATTATTATGAAATTTTATTTTTATTTGTGAAACACCATTATATAACCTCTTTACTATCAAATAGGATGTGAAAGTATCTCTCATGAGTACGTACAACATACCATTTTCACATACTGATTATATTCATTTTTCATCATTATAAATTATTAATGTTAATTATGACGTATTTAATGTTTATATATAATATTTATCAAATTATTATCCTTCTTTCATAATAATATCATGTATATTATTTAAACATCAAATATTTTTGTAAACAATGACATAGTTTGTTCATACATATGGACCACCATCACCATGATGCAACATTATTTGTCTTTCCTTTATATTTCACATATATTGTAGTAAGTATTGATTTTATGAATGTATATGATATATAGTTTATAAAACCATATTTCATTTCTTATATTTAACCTTTATTTTGAATTGTTTTTTATGTTTTATCTAAATACAAATTATTAAAAACTATTTAGATGAACCATCAGTGTGTGAGGCTAGTTTGGAGCAAAGAACCCAGTGTCCTGTATTTTAGATAAACCAATTAGTCCACATGGTTAGTATAATCCTGGAATCCCAATATAAATAGACATATAAAATATTGTTGGGGAGGACTAGTGCACTGTCAGGGGTCTCATGGTTTGATAAAACCATGTAATCCAAGACCCACAGTCAGGTGGGGCTGAGACAAAGGGTTTTCATGAGTTGAAAACATATTTTATAATGGTATGATAAAATATATGTGCTGTTTGACCCTTAGTATTAGGGTGAACATGGTTGGATAACATTTTTCCAACACTATTTGCAAATTTAACTACTTTATTTTTTTGGGGAAATGATTTTTTTAACAACAAAAATGTTAAATGGGTGATCACTAAGTTTTTTGTAATTTTCTAGGGGACAATAACCACACTCCTCCTTTGGACCTCCCTCCCATGCCTAAAATTTTAATTAAAAGGTTTCATCGCTATGAAATCCAATTGAGCCACTATTAATCTCATTTGATCTCTCTCACTCTAAGAGATTCAATCTACTGACAACATTTCTTGTTTTATCACATTTTATTTGGCTCTATTTTATTGATATATCATTAATCCCGTTTCAAGGGAATTATTAAATTTTTACTTTTTATTTTGATTTATTTTATAACACGGTTTGATATTGGATGAGTTTTCTACCATAAACATATGGTAGGTGTTCAATACCTCTTCCCTATAATTTTTTATTTTATTTTATTTTTATAGTTGTGTCACACACTGGACCTTCAGGATGTTGACCCAAAATTCATAGAATGACATAATTTAATTTTGGGGACCATAATGAATTTCCATTTGACCATGTTGTTTTGGTAAGATGTTGTGATCCTTATCCTAATCCAGCCATTATGTGTGTTCTTTTATCTACCCAGTGATAAAGACATCCCTTTGGGTGTGTAATCTCAACATTTTTTAATGGTAGCCTGTTGAAATTAAATAGGATATTTGGTGGTAGAAAATTATTTTTATTCAGATTATTAGAATTTATTAATGTAATTAAATCATTTTTTTGACGAAAATTTGGAATTAGATAGATATTATCTTGTATTTTACACTTTATATTGATGATTTTAATTAAGTACATGCACTATCATAGCCCATGATAAATTATATACATTCATGATGTTACATTAATGTATGGAACCTGATTATTATTGAGGCGTAGAATCAATAACATTTTAGTTTAGAACCAAATTATTATAGATGTATGACACATGTTACATTTTGATGTGTCAATTAATTATTATTAAGGTATAAAACACATTACATTTTGTTATGGTACTGATTTACTATGATTTTAATGAATCTATTGTGTTATGGTATGACACTGATAATGGGATCATGGAATGGAGCATGTGACCCCCATATATGAATCAGTGATGGGGTTTGAGGTATTAAACTTATAACCTCTATAAACATACACAACTGTGGAAATACGTCATCTTGTTTATACATATTGAGACCTTTCCTTGTAGTTTTATTACACTTTTCACGTGTGTCATGTGATGAGATAGTTATTACCTATTGGTCTCACTTCTTAAATATATATATATATATATATCACTATTTTTTATAGCTTTTTTTATTAAGAATATGAAGTGGATCTATTTATATCTATTATTAAATATAATGTACCTGATATACTTGAACATGAATCTAGTTTACTCAAACATGATGGATTTTTTATAGACATTTATTGTGGTGTCCAAAAGAGAATATCCCAAACAATACTTGATCAACCGATTTGTACCCAAATAGACATCTTGGATACTGGTATGGATTGGGGAAACACCCAGTTTATGATTCTTGATAGATTATAGCATGCTAGAGGGGTAGCATAAGACCAATATAGGGATCATAATGATATCTAGGGATAATCTTTTAGTCATTTTGGATCCATCATATAAGTAAATTTATGCATTTCTACTTCCATGTATAACTATTTTTTAGAAGAAAGAAGTTAAATTATTTGTACAAGGTACTAAATAATATTGTTAATGTCTATTTATTTTATTAGGATGATTTTCCTTATACTGTTATATAATTTTACGAATCTTAATTTATTCATCTGTGACACCAATGTATGACTCTGGTTTTAACGGTATATTCTTCCCACTATAAAAATTTGGACCCTTACTACTAGTTGGTAGAGTCTCGGGTATGGGGATGCAATCTCGAGGCCATGAGACCAACTAGCTCAAGGAACTATTTAATTTCTTCTGGGATGGGACATTATGAAGGGGTGTTAGAGGTTATTTTACATTCCTTAATATTTTATGATGGTAGAGTGGAGTATAGGATTTTTTAAATTTTTGTAATGACCATATGATTGGGAGTATCATACCCACATATTTGAGATAATCCAAATACCAGGGGATGCTATATAATGTTCTAGATTATTCATATTGTAGTTGTTTTGATTCCTCAGTTTGGTGACAAAAATGATATGTTCTATTTTTTTAGAATGATGTCGGATTTCATTTTATTGTTTTCCTAATATAATAAGGAATCATTAAACATGAATCATTATAGGAACCTTATAGTATTAAAATGGCATGAATTAAATCATTCCATGTAAGATCCACTACTTTATTTCATGATACCTTTTTATTGAGCGTTGATTGATATATCGGTAATTTAACTGACATTTTATCCAGGAAACTAATGGAATATAATTTTGTATTAATGTGTCTTCATTGACCAAAATGGGGTTTTCCATACAGATTAATGAAAGAACCATAATTAACCAATTTTTATTATGTTATATTTATGTATATGGGTTTACATAGACTAAAATGATAGATGATTTGGGATACATTAATTGAAATTACAATTTAAAGAGTGCATGTACCACAGTAAATTGGGAATGATAATTCCTGTAGTCAAACAATATTATATTACATGTTTCATTTCATTATGAAATTTAATGGTCTGGATACATCTATATAAAACAAAATTTAAATTAAAAAAAATGTATTGGAATAAATTGGTATTGGGTTTTTTGTTAACCTGCCGATCAAGTAAATAAAATAATTATTAAATATTAATTTAAATACAATACCTGCTAAATGGGGGAAACCGTTTTAATTTAATGTGAATTTTCCTCTTTAAAATTCAAATAATTACCATAGACAAAAACATTGATAGTGAAAAATAGAAATTTAGTATGACCCATCAATTGTAGTGTGATATAGGAAGCATCTCTTGGGTTTATTATGATCAATCCTATATACTAGACATAGATTTTTCATAAGGCTGATGAGTGGGACATTTAAATAAGAAGGATTGTTCATATCGTATTTTATGTACCATTAATGTTGTACCTTTTAATCATACTTATGGGTTGTTCTTAACATTATTTTCATATTACACAAAAACATACTCGGGTCTAGTGCATAGAGGTTTGTGGGACCTAAACCTCTAATGTTATCTCTATTTGTGCAAGCTATGGAACCTTATAATATCCTTGATGTGGGAGATGATAACAAGTTTCAATTGAAATTTGTACAACTTATGAAGACTGTAGATGGATATTCATAACCTGGATCTTATATGGAAGAGTTAACATGATAGTTTTTGCAGCAACAACCATTGTCTTTATTGGATAGTGGCCCCCAAGCTATAAAGTTATTACTTGAGACTATTTTATATATCATTGAGAAACAGTAGAGACATCCAAAGAGGAGAGTCAAGATGACTATGTATATGCTTCAAGGTTCTTAAAACCCTCAATGGGACATTATTACTATAGAAAACATACATTGGGATATGTTATGCAGTGGTTTTCACGTTGCATTATGTGATCAATTATTCCCGAATACCCTAAGGGATGATAATTCTAGGGAGTTCGTGAACCTACTGTAGTGATCTATGTCTGCTATTATCTACTCATATCCAATAACTAAGCATTAGTACCTTACAAAATCTTATTTATGGATAAAACATTGGAATTCATACATTTTGTGGTCGGAATCCGAAATCCTATTCAATCTTAGGTGATGTTTTTCCCAATTCATTCCATGACAAGTATAATAAAACATGATCTTATTACTAAAAATATCCTAAGGGAATATGGAGGTTTGGATCTGAGTGGATCCACTTCTCATACTAGTAGCATAGTATCTAGTGGTATGGAACATTGATTCAAGACCTCTCATGTGGGAGTAATAGTTATAGTGCACGTATAGACTATTTTGTAGTCTATCGTCAGTATGATAATCAAGGGAACAAAAAACCTCAATGTGAGAGGCCCCCCATGAGTGTTGATCCTACATAAGGATGTCCGATTTACATTGAATTTTTAAGAATCATCACAATGTAGATAGTGAGAGAAAATCAACACTTAATCAGGGTCCGGGATCCAAATCATCAAAATCATGTCAGGTGGGGAGGTGGACTAATCCCAACTAGTCAATAAGAGGATGTGATTTTAACTAAGGGAGCCATGCATGAATTGATTAACCAGAATAATTAAGGTATGATCTTGGAATTAAAGTTTCATATTATGGTTGTGGAATGTTCTAGGTTAATATAGTGCAGAAAGTTATAGGGTATAATATTCCCAAACTATCTTCAGTTTTAGACAATATTTGAGTAGCAACAACAATGATATCTATTTTTTATCCCCGGGGATTCTAATTAATTTATCTCGGTGTCGTCGTGGAAGTCCTCACACTTCAAATTCTGTATATATATTGGGTGAAATAGTTGAAAATCCTTTTTATATCTGAAAAAATATATATTCCAATGAAAGGAGTTACCCCTTCATATATACAATTGTCCTGTTCTATGGAAAATACATTTCGTTGAGATTAAAAGATTTTATGTCATTCAAAGGATGGACTAGATAGTTCTTTATCATTCTTATGTGGATTTCAATTTACATAGGGTGTCCTTTACAACACCATAGAGATGTACTTATATTCTACAAGGATGAATGACATGTACATAAAGATTGAGATGGACCAGAATGGTGTGGGAAAGGGAGAGTGAAATCCCATATTACAATACCTTATATGAACGATCATGGAATAAATCTATTTCAACTCCCTCCCATTGTAGATTGTTTTAGGGATGTATTCCAAGATTAATTTTATGTTTATATTTTGAGTGAGAGGTGGATTTCACTATTCATTTAGTTCAAAGAGCTTCACACATGTTTATTCCTCCTTATAGTATGACCACAAACAAGTTGTAAGAGATCAATAGACAGATGGAGGAAATAGAAGTTATGGTTCTATATGGACCATTATTTATCCCTAGGGTTTACTAATACATTTTTCAAAGATTGAAAATAGAACCCTCATGATTTATATGGATTACCATAAGTTGAATCAGCTGACTATAAATAACTAGTATCATTAGAATTTTATAGATAAACTCTTTGATCAGTTATGAGGAGTGATATTTTTTTCAAATATTGATTTGAGGTTATATTATCCCCAGGTACCTATTATACCTTCAAACAAACCTTATAAATTTTTTGGTAGTATATATTGTATTTATGAGTATCTTTTTATGTCGAGATTCATGATTTCTTTACCATTTTCATGACATTTTGGATCATGTTTTCCACCCGTATTAGCAATTATTTTCAGTAGTCATTCCCGATGATATTTTGGTGTATTCCCATTACAGACACTACTATGATGAACATATTGATATCATTAGAAATACACCAATAGGGGAAAAATATATTACAAGATCACTAAATACTACTTTTTGATAAACAATTTTAACTTCCTTGGTCACATTATCACATAGGATGGAGTATTTGTTCACCCAATGATGGTGATTGCTGTAGTTACCTAGGAGAATTCGGGTAATGATTTCTTACATAAAAATCATCCAAGAAATATCAATATATTATTTGAACATTATATACAAATTATCAAACGTTCCAGAACCTATCATGGTTTTGAATAAAATGGGTGTTAATTTTGAATGGTCATATTCATGTAGAACAAACATGTAAGAGCAGGATGGGAGAAAAGCATCCAACATAATCCAAACATTGATGGAGTGAGGAAGAATCTCTATAGTATATTCTAATTCATTAGATATCGAGCTTTGAGATATTATAAAGGAGGAAGATAATGATGTAGTGTATGAGTATTCGTAGAAGAGTCCCCATTAGGGGAATTACATGATAGATGATCTCATGTTGGAAGATATAGTTCCTATATTGCATTGTTTGAGGCGGTACTTGTTGGGAGATTTTTTGGTTTTGTTTAAAGACCATATGATTATCCAGTATATTTTCATGCAATGAAACATGAACCTCAATCACAAATAGTGTTTTGAATACCCTTAGTGTTTCGACTTCACACTTACCTATATTCTTTTGAATGGAAATGCAGTTGTTGATGATTTGAATATATGGATTCAGACATAGCAAGTGCATGAAGTTAGAAGAGAGTGTAAGATTATGATCCTATTCCCTGAGATTCATTGTAGGTTAAAAAATATCAAGAATAATTTTTTTTCATGCTTCATTTTAAATGACCTATTATCTTTTTATAAGAGTGAATTTTAGGTAGAAATTAGTTCTCTAGGACCTTGTCCTATGTTATTGTATTTTAAGGAAGGGTTTGTTTCAAGTCTATATTGTTGATGAGGAAGAGGTCTTATGCATGCATAAACACGTATGGGGTTCTAATTATATTGGGTATAATTTTATGTGAGAGTATAATGCTTCTTTTATGGTGGTACACCATGATCTTACCATGATGTACCATAATCTATGTCTCCAGTATTGGTGGCCAGTATGAAAATGGAGACAAAATTTTTTTATTCAGTGTTCCACCTGTTTGTTGGTGAAGGTAGAACACCTGTGATAAGTAAGAATTTTACAGCCATTTCCATTACATAGTGGAAATGGGATGATGTAATGATGGATTTTGTGACATGCTTACTGAGATCCCATCATGGGAGTGATTTTGTATGGTTGGATGTTTATAGGCTCATAAAGGGGACTCAATTATTACCCATTAGAAGGACTCTCTTAGTTAACAAGATTGGGATGCTTACTGTTAATGCTATAGTACACATACATGGGGTCTATCATACTATAAATTCTGATAGGATTTATCATTCCACATCGATGTTCTAGAAGTTGTTAGAGAAATCTTTTGGTAGTCATGTACTTTTTATCATAACCTTTCATCCTTACGATGATAGTAAAATGTAACTGATGATACATGTTTTGGAAGACATGCTATGTGCATGTGTCATTGATTTGAAAGGTTCATGACAGAAAAACATACATCTTATTAGGTTGGTTTAAAATAAGAACATCATGGAAACTATACAGATGGATCCTTATGTTGATCTATAAAGTAAGAAATTATATTCAACCCTATACTGGTTAGAGGTTTGAGAGGTACTGCTACTAGTTCCTTGTCTCACTCAATACAATTAAGAGATGGTTAATATTATTAGGATATATATATATATATAGCATAGTCTAAGAATAAATCATTCACTCATCACCACCTTCGACCACTAGATTTTTAGGTCAGGGATATTTTATTCTTAAGTGTTTCAACTGGATTGGGGAATCGACTATTATATAGAAGGGAAATTATTCACATAATTTTATTAGACCTTTTTATATTTTGGATAGTTTTAGGCTAGTAGACAATTAGTTGTGGTTACCTCAGAAGTACCGAGTTATGCAAGATGTCTCCCATGTTTCTTAACCACATCGATAATATTAAGATCTATCTCATGTCATGCACTATAATGAATTTGAGTTAGTGATAGATAAAATAATTGAGTATCATCTTATATGTTTTACAGAACAAAGAATGAAGGCTCTCCGAGGCAGGTCAGTTCTTCTGGAATGGGTTCTATACAAGCCTAGTCGTGAACAAGATGAGACATGGCACAGTGAGGCCGATATATACTCTCAACGTATGGAGTTATTCTCTAATGATGTTTTACCACCATTGGATGGTAAATTTTGGGATGATTTTCTATATGGGGTGGTTCAATATAAGATAATATCTTTTAGTTGAGGTTCAAAACAATTTATTTCAATTTTTCCTTAGTTTTATCTAAACGGAAATTCTTAACAATGATACAATGAAAAAACTGTCTTTGGGGATTTTTTAGAGCCTAGAGGAACAACCTTTTGAGTAAAAAATAGGATTACATTGTAGTTATAAAAATACCACACAGTCTGTAGGATTAAAAACATCATGTTGGGTGATCTAGTACTCTATCAGGGGTTTCTTGTTTTGATAAATATGTATCACCCTATACAAACAACAGTGCAAGGATGAGATAGAGGGTGAACATGGGGCTATGCCTGATATTTCTAATTATGCACCGCATGATGTGCAGACTGTGTCCATGGCTAGTACGGTGTGCTTGATTGGCATAAGGATTAGCCAACTCTGTGTCCAAAACATGCGACTTTTAATTTTTGGATGAAATTATGGTTTTCCATTCTATGATTTAAATTGTTTACCTCTCCTTTATTTTATTCCAGTGGAAAAAAATATTATGTCCTCTTGTTGAACTCTCCAATGAATAACATTGGAATTAATTGATAGACTTCATGGGATGTCAATTTGAAGAAATGTTTGTCTCAGTGGATCCCTCTTGGTGAAATATATTATCTGATGTCCTCTTTTATTATTTTATCTCATCATCTACAACAATATTTTTATTAAAAGATCATATTCTGTATTTCAGGGACATTTTCCTATTCTTCCATTTTCTATAGATGTAGTCTGAATTAAGGGTCAATATAGGAGGAGTGTTATACTACAATAATATGGTAGGTAGTCCATAAAATTTTTACTATATTTTATTGTTTGTTAAATTTTCCCATTACTCCTCACGTAGGACCATTCATCCATTCCTATTAAATTATTAAAATTAATTTATTTAATTGTAGGGACTATAATGTATCACCCTTTAATCCCCATGTTATGGTCAGAGGATTTCAAAATCAACTCTAGCATCCCATTAAGATACTTCATATATCTTTTGAGTTCTAAATCCACCCTTATGTGTGTGTGAGTAAGAATTTATAATTGGATATAATATATATTAAATAAGATATTTTGAGATGGATAATCCTTATTTTACCTGGTAACTAGATGTTGTTAATGAAAATAAATGGTATGTTTTAAATGATAAAAATGTATGAAATTTATATTATATTTGACTGTGTATATTTATGTTGATAATTTTAATTTGTTATGAACACTTACATATCCAATGACACATTATATACATGCGTTATGTTGAATTATTTTATGGAACCAACTTATTATGGAGGTATGGAACCTGTTACATTATAGTACCCGTCAAAATTATTATCGAGGAATTGAACTGATTATATTTTGGTATGACACCTAATTATTATATAGGTATGAAAAATATTACATTCTGGTATGGTACCAACTTACTAAAAAGGCAGGGAACCAATTATATTATGGTATGAAACTGATTAGAGGAGCGAGGTATGGAAATTGAAACCCTTAAATATGATTATTTTTGAAATGAAATTGGTGTGGGGTTTTAAGGTATGAACTCTATGATTTCATTGCATATACAAATATATGGATATAGGTCTCCTCATTTATACACCATAATAATTGAACCCTATATGTTTGTTATGATTTTCACAAATGGTGTGTTCCACGATGGTTGTTACATGTTGTTAACAATTAATATATATGTATGTATATATATATAAATATATATTTATTATCATTTGTTACTATATTTTTTATTCATCTTGGTCCATTAAACTATTTATATAAGTCATTAATTAAAATATACCTATTATACCTACACACGTTAATAGTAAATTCAAATGGGATGGATTTTTTATGGAAAATAACATGGTGACCTACTACGTATATATCACACCCTATTTAGGTCGCTGATTGGAACCTAGAAAAAATTCATGGATATAGTTATGGATACTTAATGCCCCTTGATGACGATGGATGATTTATTGTATCATGGGATCATGGGACTATAAGACAACTCTAAATTTCATGACGCTATCTGGGGAAATTCTAATGGTATTATTTGTTCTTTATTATGCCTATATATATGTGTTCCTACTCACATATATTCTTATTTTTGTTTAGAGACATGATATAACATCATTTTTATATGGCACTAAAGACACCTATTGATGAATTTTTTTTATCTAGATTTTTTAACATTCACTATTTTTTTATAATATTATTTCTTTATTTATTCATGTATTACTCCTACCTGATTCTATGAAAATGTGGGTATAGACTCCCCATGGTATCACCTATGATCATCGATGCTAGTTGCCAACTTCTACAATATAGGGAGATGCACTTGAGGCCATGTGACCAATTAGTTTCGAGAACTGCTTAGTGGATTCCATGTTTGGATGTTACATATATGATAAATTTATTGTTTTGGATAGGTAAATTGTTATCTACCATTCATTCATTACATCATTCAATAATGTTAATAGTTTTATTTTATACTTAAAACCTACCTTCTCCATGAACTATATAACTTATATTTATATATATACATTATATGATAGATTTGAAATAGTTATGTGATTGATATATATGTTTTTCATACCCAGATTAACAGTCTTTATGTGATGTTTCCATGATCATGGTTGAAGGATTGGGACTAATGAACACAAAAATGCTTAGAAAACGAAGTCGTTATCATATAGAACAATGATCATAATAATTAATTATTAATAAACATGTAATAAGATGTCTTAAATAATTCATACATGGTATGAAATATTTATGTTTATGAAATTAATGTATAATAAATAGATAATTATTATACAGTAGCTTTTAATGTGAATGAGGGAAGGTGAGACATGAGAGGGATTATATGCCCACTTTGGTTTCTGTGGGAAATATGTCTTATATACCACTTGTTTCTTTAATGTGGTGTATATAAAGACTATGACTATATTGTTTTTTAATATAATGAAAATTATTGTATTTTCAAGCCCATTACATTTAATTTATTTCAAAGGGATTGTGATTCAAAAGGTAGCAATGTTTTCTGTATTTATTTAACAATCTCACATTTATTTGATATTTTTAATGTTTAAGTCTACACTAGTGAATAATTCTCTTCCATATACATGTATTCAAAAAATATTTTTAAATATGTTTTAACTATTCTCTAATTTTTAGTTAATGTCATTTTAAACATGTATTTCATTTTACAAATTTTTTTAAAAATGTATCACTCCACCATTTTTTATACAACATAACATTTGATGAATCTTTAAAATATTTTGACTATAATGTATTTTAACTTATAAGACATGATATAAATTTATAACAATCATGACGCCTATATTCTATAAGTATTCCTTCTTATGTTTAAATGTTTATTTTATAAATTTTTTTCATTTAAAGGGGAATAATTTTAAAAATTATATGTTCTTTTAAAAAGAATAAGTTTTTTCCACATGAATTATTTCAAGTTATCATTAAATACAATTATTTTATATGGTGATATAATTTGATGTTACATTGGTCAATAGATATTATCCTTATTCTTTTTTTGGCTGGTTTTTTCTGATTAAAATATTTTGATGAAACCCATTTTATTACTGGTTGTACTTTGAGGAAATTTATTTCTTTTCATGAGTTTTGAGATGAGGAATATTTTTATCTTATTATAGAATATGTATGTAACATATTATTTGTATGACTATTGGAACTTAAACTTCTCTATAATGTATTGGGTAATGAATTAATTGTTATGAGATTAATAGGACATCAATGGGGAGTGATCTCAATTCACAGTAGTCGAGAAATTTCTTTTAGGTCAGTTATTTTTTATTTATTACATCGGGTTTTAGCCATCATTAATAAAGGCGACGTTGTAAATATATTTTTATGTCAGTTTTTTTAAAAACGATATAAAAATCATAAATTCAAATGGCTATTCATGCCGGTTATTAAATATCTGACATGAAAAATCCTTCAATGGTTTGGTTTATCACATCAGATATTTATTAACAGATGTGGTATATAGTTTATTACATTGGTTATTACATAACCTACTTGATAAATCAACCCTCTAAAGGGTTTAAAACGTTAGTTAATTAAGAACTGACATTAATAACCCATTTTATGCATGATTAATCACCTATATTATTTAATAATCATCGCGGTATATAGTTTATGACATCGATTTTTAAATAACTGATGTCATAAATCAAGCCACTGAAGCGTTTTCCACATCGTTTCTTAAATAAACGTTGTGGAAACCCTTGGGGGGCTCGATTTTTTACGTCGTTTATTAAATAACTGACATGGGGTATACTTTATTACATTAGTTATTACATAACCAATGTAATATATCAGGCCATTGAACCTTTTTTACATTTGTTATACAATATATGATGGGAAAATAGATATACGGCGTCGATTATTTAATAAGCAACATAATAAAAGATACCTAATGCATTTATTGTGTTGTTTATAAAATAACTGATCTGAAAAAATGATTCCACTAACATTTATGATGTCAGTTATAAAATAACCAATGTGGAAATTTTTTTTTAATAAAACAATGAATCCATTACTATGCTCTACCAAAGTTGACCCGAAACAAGTAGAAACCAGACCAAAACTATAAAAATACTAGAAAGAATCCATACCAGATCTACCTCAAACTAGACTACGTTAATAAGATCAAGAGAAAAATTAAGCATTCACATATATAACATTCGAATCATACAATGTAAATAAAAAAACATAAATCCAAAAAAAAACAACTACCAAATAGACAATTACAATTACAATTAAAATATTCAAAATTACATTTTACACTACAAGAACATTAAAATCCAACAATGTCTATAAAATTATTTGACCATTCTAATTTTAAATGTTTGACCTCTTGTGCATTTTAGGGTTGAGGTTCATCAAATAGATATAAATTAAAAGGAATGCAGTTAACCTGTATAATAAATAGATCAAATGAAACTTTATGGAAATGTTTATAAAGAAATATAACCTAATCAATGGTCATTATTGTTCCATTTTTAATTATTTAATACATAATTCTGAACACATAATATCCACATTTGATTATTCCTTTTTTTCCTAACAATTCTGTTTAAATGTGTGTCAATTCAAAATAATATTTTTATGTAATACATTTAAAAGTAAAAAATTATATATAGTGATTTACCGTTAATTTTACATATTGATCTTGGAACTATTTTTCATTTTGTTTTTTCAAAAGTATGCTCATCCCATGTTAGAAAATAATATGAATGTGATCAATTTAAAATTCATTATAATATAAATAACTATCAAGAAATTGAAAATTTCATTTCTAACAAATTCTTAAAACATCCCCGCACATCTCGATGGACAGAGCATATCCAATAAAGTGTTTTTAACCATAAAAAAATATCTAATGTAAAATGATTCCAAATATAAAATAAAATTTATGGTTTTTTATTTTTTATGTTAGAATAAAAAGAACACTTCTATAGATATAGGTTTCATACCTCTCACAAAAAGGCATCATCCAACACTGCGTGATTATATTATGTTCAAATCATTCAGCGATATAATGTGCTCTTTTTCCTCATCCAATGCATGTGCTTTTGGGTAAATCCTATATGGGTCCATGAATCCATATAAACATGCCTTATCATTATTTTCACACATTTTATAATGACAAATAATGAAAAACAAAAAATGTATAAATTTTTAATAATTATAACACATTGAGAGGTATTTAGACTTACATGGAAACAATATGCACCACGTTGATTCCCAATTTATCTCCTACAAAAATTTCTATGATATCACATTTAACAATCCCCATATATATTTCATGTCTAAAAACACAAGATTCCCTTGGAAATAAATAACGATCTGTCTATAAATTTGAATATCATGGAAATCTTTCATGTCTACTAGAATCTATTTCTGATGTCATACCCATTTATCTTTGTTATTGTCTACACATTATTTATTTTCCATTGAAGTATTATTTAAAATAAATATAAAAATATATTATATATCAAATCTGAAAAAACATTAATAAAAAATAAAATAAAATATATTACATACATACCTCTACTGTAATGAGTCCGAGAAATCTCGATGGACAAATAAAAAGTGGATTATACTATGCCCAATTGTTGTCACCACATCTATATGTAATGGTACATGAGATGATGTGTCTATAATATCTTATACAGTGACACTATAATTTTCTACCTCTAACTTTTGTTGAGAATCTATATCTCATATACAATACACTATCCCAAAAGAAATTATATGATAGTGAGGGTCATCTAAATATAATTCACAATAAGTACAATGTTGGGGTGGAGGAGTATGATAAAAAATGGTTTCTGTAGTTTGAGGTGGATGATAAATAATGGGGTCTGTAGGTGGGGGATTGTAATTTGTTGGCAGAGGTGGAGGATAAATAATGGGGTTAGTAGTCGGAGGTGGAGGAGTGGGAGCTACAATCTGAAATTTCATTTGTATGTCTACAAAAAAAGACTCTACCAATGCTCTAATCATTTATCCCATCATTGAATTAATATTATTGACTTCTTCCTCCGAAGATTATATTTTCATTATGATAAACACCATCAATTGAAGAAGTTTATGTACATGGAATCAATTTTCCTACCGATACACCCATCGGGTATCCTCAAACACGACTTGTGTGTTCGGGCTTTCCCAATGATACAGATAAAATATCTTTCCTCCCAGTAGATGTAAATACCCCATGTATTCTCAGCGCCTCAAGAGAATCCTATATTAATTAATTGAACATTTCTATAATGATTCAATATATATAAAAAATAGAATTAACTTAAATAAATATATTACAATACTCTAATATATGATTCTTGATAATTACGAAAGACATTGCCCCCTTTTTCTCATCAGATCTCTCATCCATTTTTCATGTCTAGATAGAGGGGAGGATGGGCAACCCCTCTAGAGATTTAAGACTCTGCTCTATGTTTTTGTAAATTTTTCACCATCATTTTTTTCCAATGCATTATACCCTCCCTTAGATAAACTATGAGGGTATACATATTTATATTCGATCTCTTGATGAGATACCCTTGTTTTGTGTAAATTATGAATAAGAAATTCATAAAAAAACATTAATAAGATCGTTTTTATATGAAATCTTATAAAAATTTACATTTCCCTTATCAAAAATTAATCTTTTCTTCAACTTTAATCAAATTGTTTCCATGTGTATTTATCTATTAAAGGATATATATGACCTTGACTGTCCGATTTTTTATTAACACAAAGGAAATTAGATATGAGGGTTGATTTAGAGTCCCTACATCTCCTTGCATTCATTGATAAACATTTCCTTCTGACTCCTCTAGTTTTAGGAATATCAATTTTCATCTGATAAAGAAGAGGTGAAACATATTATACTATAAACATTTAATGATTAGTCAAGCAATAGAAAAATATCATACCAAAATTTTCCCCCATAACTGAGATATTATCTCATTTCCAACACTTCTCCAATCATCATACAAAATGATTAATTTTATTTTACCCTGATTTGATACAAAATTCTTAAAATCATCTGCATTTGGACCTGTAGGAATATCATTCCCATCAAACTCAATGAGTATCGATTAGTTCTAGCTACGAGTAAGTGATAATTTTTGTAAACATGTGGATTAACATTTTCCAAATGTTGAACTCAACTTTGTCATAATGGGAGCACATGAAGAAGATATGAAACATCATGAGGAGCGTGTGAATATTCCTCCCCATTGGTACGATCTTGATGCTCATCTCCAGAATCATGTGGTTGATCAACAGATTGATATGACATTATCCTTCAAATAAAAAAATAAAACATTATTTCACAAATAATAACATTCAAATATTAAAATACTAATGTAAAAAAAAGATAAACTGGACTAAGAAACGTAATAGTGAATATGGTAAATATGGTAGTCATGTTAAACAATGTTAATGATGGTAAACATGGTTAACATAGTAGTGTTATTTTCATTCAGAAAAATAAATAAATATATATGTTACGTAAAGGTAAACTATGGAAAAAAAATTTAAACATGGTAAAGTAATTGACATTCATCAAAATCCATAGATATATAAGTTATATAATGGTAAACATGATAAAAAAAACTAATCAAAAGTAAATTAAACAAACACTTCTGCTAATTTGTTTTAATACATGTTTTAATAATGATTAAAATTCAATAACAAACATTTTAAAAAAATTATTAAATTAAAAAAAGAAACTAAAATATGTTACATGAAATATTAGGAATGTACAAATGGATTGTTTTCCCATATTCCATCTTCATGATATTTCTTTAAGGCACAAACCACATCTCAACATGCTCTTTATTGTTTTCTACTAATCATTCCATGGAATTATTGATCCACACCAAGATATTTTTTTACCTAATAAAAAATAGACCACTACATATGTGATTGATCAACAACAGTTAAAATCAAATTTTCGTGTGTTTTCATTATAAAATAATATAATGTGTCTTCCATTATTTTTATATTAACAATTGTCATTCTGAATTCATCATATATGGCACTATTATTACCAATAAACCATAGTAAGATAAAAACATGAACATCTATTTAAAACTAATCAACTTCCCATATTTCTTTAATGACTCCAAAATATGAACATGATGTTAAAATTGGGTTTTTTTCTTTAGAACTCGAAAAATGCATTGCTTCTACAAACACCAATACACCACTATTATGAACCGCGCCTCTAACGTCCTATGATTTTGTACGAAATATATAGCCATTAATGTAATAACTGAATCATGTTATCACATTTAATCATGGCCCACCCACAAACCATCTTAATGTATCTGATACATATGATCTACCAAGAAAGGTCTTTTTATGCCATGTGAAATATGTATTGTTGTGCTCCTTAAAATGCAAATTTCCTTCTTCATTGGAGGGTGTTGTTTCAACTCATTAATATGCAATGTGATATAAAATTGGGCAAAATTTATGTTATACAAGATGTATAATTGTACCTTATTCATCTATTCATCTAACAACAAATTGACTTTTAAGCCACGAATCCCCTTTCCCTCATTATTCACTCATTCCTTGAAATATGGAGTCAAACCTATGTGATCTTCCACATGCATGTATCTCATACAAAACTATGAAAACTCCCCATAAATATACATTTCAATAATAGAGGATTCTGGTGGATATTTTTTCATAACACATCCATTCAATATTTTCATATTCTTTTCAAAAGCATAGATCCAACAAATATATTTGGGTCAAAAAATGCATTATTTCTCGAACCAGATGAACCATTACATGAACCATTATATCAAAAATAGATGGATGAAAATACATTTCCAATTGAAAATGTATAGTAATTTCATCCTATTCCAAAATCTTCAAATCATTTACATCAATCACCTTATAAAAAATTGGGATTAAAAAATAACACAACTTCATTATAGTTATTTTGACCTTGATTTTTAATATTCCACGCAATTCAACTGGTCGAAGTTTATGAATCATGATGTGCAAATCATGAAATTTTATACTAATCATCATCAAATATTTCAATGAAAAAAATAATTTATATATGTAAAATAATATTGAGGCACTTTGATATCATGAATGCACTGATAAAATATAATTTTCTCTCTCTTGGATAATGTTTGACAAGCCAGGGATGAAATGTTCATCTTCCATTAGGAGTGGGAGCTGACCTCAAACGTTTTCCCCTTGATAGTAAGACAAATAATGAATTCAAACCACATATAGTCTTTCCATTAATATCTAATAGTGTTCTAATCAAATAGTCATTTATATTCTTCCCGACATTGATGACATCAATATTATGTTTCACATCAGGATATCTCCAATATTGTAAATCAAAAAAGTATTGAAATTTTCTTTGAAATATGCCTATCATTACCAAATTTATGTGACTTTCCCAATGTCACATCACGATTTTCAACCCTCTAAAAATAAACATATAGGGATAAATGTTTTTGAGCAATATCAAATTATTGTGAGACATTGAATGCATTTTTTATTCATCTATAAGAGTGATCAATTGGAAAAATCGTTTGACTAACCATGTATACTATTTTCCCCCATGATGTAATTGACAATATGAATTCTGTTGTTCACAAATTCGACATGCTATATGCCCCTTACCACTACATCTAGAAAAACATTCATACATTGGGATGTCATTTATAGTGAACATATGCACTATATGTAGTTGAAAATATTCTATTTTATAAGAATCATAAAGCCTAATACCATCCTCCCACAAAATTTTCAAATCATCAATCAATGGTGATAAAAAGACAGAAATATCATTTCTAGGTTGCATCGGACCATAGATCCTTATATTCAACATTATATAATTATTCTTCCTATAAAAATCAGGAGAGAGGTTGTAAATTAAAAATAAAATAGCCCATGAACAATGTGTGCTATTGTGGGTTCTATATGGATTCATTCTATCTGTGCACAACCCATGCTTGAGATTTCTAATTATATTTTCAAAAGTAGGACACTGCTCATCAATTTTATTACATTGTTGACAATCAGCAGGATGACATAGTTTTTCATCACATATCTGCTCATCAACATGCCATCTTAACCTTTTTTCATCATATTAATTAGAAAATTAACATTTCAAAAGATGAATTATAGGAAGATACCAAAAAACCTTGGCAGGGATCTCGGTAATATCTAAAGCAGCATGTGATTTGTCTCTAAGCTTATACCATGATGTCCCATTTCTAGGACACACTACCAAAAGTTCATATTCCTTCTAATATATCATACAATCATTCAAACACGCACTTATTTTCTTGTATCCCAATACCATTGGGCATAATATTTTCTTGTCTTAAAATGAGAATCTAGAAAATCATTGTCTTTCTGAATAATGTATTTCAACAATTATACAAGCCCTGTAAACTTTATGTCAATCCATCCATGTTTCTCCTTCAGTTTAATCAAAATTAACAGAGTAGGCCAAACTGTATAATCAGAACAACCAGGAAACAATAGTTTTTCAGCATCTCTATATAGACAAACAACTATCGGTTCTATGTCAATTTCTTCGGCAACAATATAAAAAATCATTTCCTCAAATCCATCAGACATACCATATTCCAAATACTCATTATCATTAGATCTTACATTCTCTATAGTTCCACCATGGAATATATAAGGTCTATAAATCTGATTAAAACCACAAAAATTCAGATGATCTTCGATATCTCTAATTTTAAAATTCATCACATTCAATCATTTTAGGCCTGGATATAAAAAATTTCTTTTCTTGGAACATTTCATTCATGAAATTCCCAAAAGGCATCAACACCTTCCTCATATTCATTACTCATTCGATGTTTTGTAGTCCTACATCAACTCATTATTACCTATAACAAATATCAAAATTTTACATCATGTTAATATAATCCTATTTTATATTTATATGAAAAATATCATAATATGAATGTATAACAATTTGAAATTTTAAAACTAATATATGCATATTTGAAAATGATATGCATGGAAAAAATTTTAAAAAGAAAATATAGTTAAATTTAACAACTTTATATTTATATGAATATTATTTTAGGATTACATATCTCTCCCATATAGATCATGATATAATAATACAAATTCATCTTGGATCCTTTTTTCTTAAGGTACAAAACGAATACATCCTACTGAAACTGGATTCCAAATTCACCATTTTTCAAACATGAAATATGAAGAATAAATATTAAAATTTGAATACATTCACTACTAAAAATTACACATATCCCAATGGTTTCACACACTGTTGGAATGATGGAAATTAAAATTTCCCAAGACAAATGGTTCAACAGGATCCATTGGTATATACTTTCTAAAGTTAATATATGCCAATGGTCTCAATGAAACAGTTGGGATATATATACCAATGGTTCAAGAACTGTTGGTATACATGATTTGTATCATATAATATATTCCAATGGTTTCATGGAATCCATTGGGATATATGGATACTAATGATTTAAGAACTGTGGGAATACATTCTCTAGTATATAATATATTCCAACAGGGGTGGTGTCTAGGGGCTAGGGCCAATCCATGGGTGTGGGAGTTTCCATGGGGGATTAGGGGTGTCCAGGGGGGATTGGGGGTGTCCATAGGGTGGTTTCTAGTGTTGGGGGTGTCCTGGGGGTGGGGGAAATCGAAGGGGGTAGAGGGTGTCCTGGGTGGGGGGTATCTAAGGGGTTGTGGGGGGGGGGGGGGGTGGGTGTCCAAGGTGGTCATGGGTGTTTAGGTGGTGGGGGTGTTTGGGGGGTGGGGTTTTCATAGGGAGTGGGGGGGGGGGGGTTAGGGGTGAGTGGGCTTTCCAATGGTGTAGTTGTGTCAAGGGGTAGGGTTTTCCAAGGGGGTATGGGGTGTCTAGGGGCAGAGGGGCGATTTCCAGGGTGGGGGGATGTCCATGTGGGTGGGGGTGTCCTGGGGGTGTCCTTTGGGACGGGGATGTCCAAGGGTGTTAGGGGTGTCTAGGGGGGTGTCCAAGGGGGTAGGGGGTGTCCAGGGGTTGGTGTGTCTAGGGGGGTGGGGATATCCAAGGTGGTAGGGATTTCTAGGGGGTGGTGGGTATCTAGGTGTGGGGGTGTCCGGGGGGGGGGGTCAAAGGGTGGGGTGGGAGGGGACAATCTAGAGGGTGTCTAAGGTGTGGGGGTGGTGTAAAGGGGTGAGGGGGTTGTCCAATGGGGTGGAGGTGTCCCGCTAATGGGGTTGTCCAAGGGTTTTGTGGGTGTCTAGTCGGTGGGGGTGTCCGGAGGGTTAGGGGTGTCTGGGGGGGGGGGGGGGTTGGGGGGGGAATTCCATGGGGGTGGGGTGTCCTGGGTGTGGGGGTTGTCCAAGGGGTTGGGGGTGTCCATGGGGTCTCGGGGGGTGTCCTAGGGGTGAGGGAGTTTCTAATGGGGTTTGTGTGTCTGGGGGGTGGGGCTATTCAAGGGGGTGGGTTGTCGAATGGGTGGGGGTGTCCTGGTGGTGGGGGCTGTCCAAGGGGGTCGAGGTTTCCAGGGGGCGGAGGATGTCCTAGGTGGTAGGGTATATCCAGGGGTTTGGTTTTCTGGGGGAGGTAGAGGGGGTTCTAGGGTATGGGGGATGTCTATGGGGGTGTGGGTGTCAAAGGTAGGCGAGTTTCCTGGGGGTGGGGGGACTGACCATGATGTGGGGTGTCCAGGGGGTGGTAGCTATCCTAGGGTTGGGGGTGTCCAAAGGGGTAGGGGTTGCCTAGGTGGTGGATGGTTTAAAGGGAGTGGCGGTTTCCAGTTGGTGGGGGTGGTCCAGAGGGTGGGGTGTCCCAGGTGGTAGGGGGTGTCAACGAGGTGGGGTATCTAGGGGTGGGGGGTGTCTAGGTGGTGGGGGTTGTCCAGGGGGTTTGCGGTGTTTAGGGGGTGGGGGTGTTCCGGGGGGGGGGGCTGTATATAAACCCCCAGCCTTAAACCTTACTTAATCGTGAGTTATTACAAGATTACACATTGAGGATATTTTCAGGTTTAGTGTTTTAGAGAATTAGATCATAAAACATGCATTACATTCCACATTTAAACAAAGTGGTTACATAAAAGATAGTATTCATTTTTTTCCATCAACGAAAACATATTTAAAAATAAAGCATGGATTCTTTCTTGACACTTCCTTGAAACAATCATCATATCATGTACCTTTCCCTCGACCTGTGAAAAACATTTAAAAAAACTTGGGATGAGCATAAAAATCTCACTAAGGGTTATAAAAAAATATGGAAAGGAAACATGAGTTCATATATACATAAGAATGAAATCATACATTACCCATAAAACATAGGCACTTTAACATACCTCATAAAATCATGAATAAATCATAGGAATCATAAGACATAAAAGGTAACCTGAGGCATTCATAACATTCTTACGTAGGGAGTAACCCTCTTGGTTACGTTTGGAATACCCACCACAGTATATTCCCTAAATCTCTTCGGATAAGCATTAATGTTTCACTCCTTCGCATTACCCAATGCATTGGAGAGCTATATCAGGCTCACCCGCCCTTAGTTTATCACAGAACCACCCATCTTCATAACAATGCCTAAGAACCATAACATAATTGTATCACATAAAACATGCATAAAGGAAACATAACATTTCCACATTTCAATCACAAGATATCAATAAAACTCATTGATATAAAAAACCTTATGAAAACCATTTTCAATACCAAAATAAAAGAAAAGTAAAACATGGTATTTATTTTTCATTTAAAAAGAAGGTATGGCTTGTAGAGGAATCCGAAACTCAAAAAATGGTCACGGTGGCAGAGAAGTCGTCGTCGCCGCATACGTACGACAAAAACATTCCCTTTTGTCATTTAGTAAAACACTTTGTAGAAAAAAGATTCCTTTCGGATAAATGTAAAATTAAAAGGGTTTTATACACTGTATAAAAGAAAGTTGTCTATAAAACGAAATATGCCTCAATGAAAAGAGATTGAGACGGAGTCCCTTACAAAGACGATATCCTTGGTTTAAGGACAAATAAATTACATAATTATGTGTGACAAACTAATACACCAAATATAAGTGGATATTAAGTGTAAAACAATCAAATGTTAATCACACATATTCATACAATGACATATTCAAGGAGTACATGTTTATCCCAAAGAATCAAATTTGGGTTAAGAAGTTCCCTTGCAAAAATTTGACAGCCTAACGGCGTCACTACAAAATTCAGAAGATGAGTTGATTAGAGATAAAAAGGGTATCTCATCACATGGACATAAAATTTAAATCAATAAGGATAAAGAAGAACATATCCCAACATAATATTATGTGAATTAAAAGACATAACAAAAGAAGTATTTTAAAAAGTGGAGGGTGAAAGGTTCCCTTACCGACATGGGTATCTTTCGAGACATGCACCCTGTGAAAGAAGGACAATACAACATTGATGTAAATACTCATAAATGAAATTATATTACACAATGAGTAAAATAATGGGCAGTACATACACCACTCAAAGGAAATTGTTGAAAATGTAGCATAAATCTCACGGGAATAAAAGTGAGATGAAAAATCCCTTACGAAAACTCGGCAGCCTAACGACGCCACTTAAGACTTCTAAAATGGATTGATGAGATTAAATAGGGTCTGTCATCATATTACCATAAAGTTTACAGAAATAGGAATATAAAATAACATCCCCCAACATAACAAAGAGGATCTTAAAAGAAGTGACATAATGCAGAGTACATAAAAAGAAAGAGAGAGTTTGGATCTCTTACGAAAATTCGGCAGCCTAACAGCGCCACTCAAAATATCCAAAATGGATTGATGAGAGCGAATAGGGTCTCTCATAATATGAACATAAAAATTACAGTAATTTTAATATAAAAGAATATCCCAATAAAAATAAATATGAGCTTTAAAAGGAATGACATAAAAGAGTGTACTTAAAAAGAAAGAGAGGAGTAGGATCCCTTACCTCAAGTCCAACTTGTCTTGTTCGTTTCTTTATATTCCTGAATAATTAACTTTTGTCAATTTATAATTGCCTAAGGACCTCCTTTAAAGATTATTATTCAGTTCATATCACATATTATAATGTTATAATAATTGTTTAATAATGTTAGTTCATATCAGACGTTTTTGCCGATGTTTGGTACTTGAGTCAAAAATGAACTTGTTTGAAAAATGATTGTCCATGGAGTTATAAGTAAATAATTTCCAGAATAGTATTAATGAATAAAATATCATATATATCCAGTAGATATTCATTTTATACTATTCCATATCAGTTGGAGATAAAAAACGAAAAGCACCGTTCATGGAGACGGTAGGCCGTACGTACGCAAGAACACAACTTTCATTTTTTCTTTGTCATATTAACTGAATTAAAAATAAATGATATATATATTTATATTATAATTCCATTATAATATATATGTTATATAAGTCACATATTTTCATTAATTTCATTCTTTATACGTTCCATGTATTTCATGTACGAGTCACATCACTTGAGGGGTCGGTAGTCCACACTTCCTCATATGAAAT
Source organism: Viscum album (assembly GCA_963277665.1). NCBI lineage: Eukaryota > Viridiplantae > Streptophyta > Magnoliopsida > Santalales > Viscaceae > Viscum > Viscum album. Next base: position 690,538,000 of record OY728161.1, on the reverse strand, counting down.
TATCGCATTTACACAACCTGAAAAGAATAAAGGTATGGTTTAAATATAAAATACAAAATAATATAGTAAACCTAAATACAATATATATCATATATAAAATACAGTGACATAATAATGGCCACCTTTAAAGGTGTTAAAAGAATATTGAACAATCATCATTTCGTGAGGCATAAAATCGCCAACCACAGAAACAATATGTTCTTTAACCATTAGACGAAGGTGTCTGTAAGTGTAGCTCGAATCCTTCTTATAAAAAAATCCTAGTATATTTTAGATACTGGATTTGTTACAAAATAAATGAATAATAAGAGTTTAGGGGATTGGAGATGCAAAATAAAACAAAAGGACACAAGTGAAGACATTACCTTAAAATCGGGTAACTCACTTTGGTTGGAGCTCAAAGGCTTCCTTGGGAAGCCTTCTACCCAAAGTGAGGCTTCAAGGAGTTATAGAGGTATGTGGAGAGACAAAATGGGCAGGGTTTGGCAGAGCCAAAGGCTTTGGAAGTGTGGGTAAGGAGGTAGAGGTGGGGGCCTTTTATAAGAGGAGAGGAGGGGCACTCTTGGAAAGTAAAGAAATGTTACTTTATTTTAGAATGATTTTCGGATTTTAATGGTCCCAAATTGATGTGTTTCGAGGATAAGCTGATAAGTGTTCTAAATCCACCCATCCAATAGGTTTTGGACATGTGTAGGTCTTATAATTTACATTATCATTCCATTTTATTTAAATCGTTAAATAATGAGGTCATCGCTGCATCATCATGATGTCATAAATAATTTAATTTATTTAATGTCTAAAATTTATAAAAAAAATACTATGATGTAGGAAAGCGTTTTAGCTTTCAATTTATTATTTATATTCAAAAATATGACTTGTATAACCCCATGTAAAAATTGTTTTATGAAAACATCTCATATTTGTGTCATTTTTTACTTTAACATTAAATAAAAAGATATTTATGTCATTTTCCAACCAAAGTGGCTCCATGGGGCCCCCAAGTTGACCCATTGATTTTCTTGGTCGGAAATGACAAATACAATGAGGGTAGGACATGTTTTAGGTCATTTCATTTTATTAAAACATTATTCTTACCTTAAACTACACTAATTACCTCTAATCGCGATTAAAAACTTAATAAGTTAATATTCACCAAAAAATTATTTTAATCTCGTTGAACCACATTTTACTTCTTAATGAAAACCATGTATGTTGGATTTTTGAAATTCAAAACACAAAGATGTCAAAATACCATTTAAACGGAAAAATCAGTTTTTATAAATTCCACTTAGTGGTTTCACTATTCATCAAAAATTGAAGTTTTTCAGAAAATTATGAAAAGTTCACCCTAAGATATATTTGATCTTCCGAATTCAAAAATGATGTCTATTTTAAAAAATTCAAAAAATATAAGTTGCATTAATTAATTTAATAATTAATTCCCACTGTCAAAACAAATAGCGTGTTTTTATGAAACAAAATGTATCAAAAGATTGACACTAGTTTAAGTCTGATTTCAAAGTGAAATTAATTCTGACGACCACTATTGGATTAAATGGTAAAAATATATTCTTATTTCACTTTAAAACCAATTAAAAAGATAATCTAACCATATAAATAAATTAGATTAAAAGAGGTTTTGAATTAAAATACAACATTTTTCACTATTCATTAAAAATTAACTTTTTCGGAAAAATACCAAAAATTTACACAAAGTAAATTTTGATGTCCCAATTCTAAAGAAGAATTTTATTTTGTCAAATATAACACATATAATTGTCAGAAAGTTGATTTAGAAGAGGTTCTCCATCAAAAGGCGGTTAATCGACCTTTTAAAGAATATTAGAATGTTTACGCTTAAAATTGGATTCATTTTCATTTTTAATCCACTAAAATTCATTGTAAAAAGTAAAAATATTTGACAAACATATATAATCATTTTGTAGTTAGTTCTGTTCATTCCCGCCATTACAACGGCTAGGCGTTAACTACTATTTAAAACCATATTATTTTATTATTAGAGTGCAACGTAAGATTCCCAAGAAACTAGTTGTTGCGTGTTGGGTACACCATCAAGAATAACATCCCCTTTAAAGTAATATTAATATTTTATTCAAAAATATGGATAAATATAGAAATGTAATATTCTTTATTTACCTGGGGTGTTACATCCTTCCCCCCTTTTGGGAATTGCGTCTTCGCGATTTTAAAATTGAGCTTGGATACATCCTTGAAAGTCCCACATCGGAACAAGAGTCGGTAAAACAATCACTTTAAAATAAAGAAAGATAAGTACAGAGGTCACCCAAGGTAACCCATACTAGGATTCCATGTAAGAAAACATGGACATGGAGGAGAAAACATAGGTCCTGTTCTGATGGAGAGTGATAGAAAACATGTTTAGGAGAAATTTAACCACAAGAAAATCACAAACTTGTGATGGGTTAAACGGTATTCGATTCCCCAGTAGGAAAAGTTAATAGAAAACATTTTTGTTTTAAGTTACTTTTTATTGAGGAATTTATTCATAAGGAAAAATAATCACTTATCATGTTTACTTTAAAGTTTTATTAGATTCCTTACACAAACTCATATTTTTTCCAAAAGACGAGTATTCAGGAAGACTTGTTCACATTAAGAGTACTTTAATAAACTTCTAGAGAATCACCTAATCCAAAAAAAAGAACTATATACTTCCCATGTCTTTAGAATTTAACCAAAACTGAAACGAAAAGGTTAGTTCAAGATCAGTTAATCCGAAAAAGGATAACCCTTTATAAAAATAAAATCTATTCTTAATCTCCAAAATTTGTCCAACAAAACCCAAAGTTCAACGAGGATCATTAGATAAACAATTTGTACATAAAATTCTTCAAAATAAACCAAACTAATATTGAAACACAAATATTTGAAGGATTTTATCACAAAGTCTTCCAAGGAACAAATTAACTTTTATCTCCAAATAACATCAGTTGCTCTTAAATTCTCATATTGAAAAATAATTAACCTAATCACATATCCTACATGATAGGTTAATCATTTCCATATATAACCAAAAATTAACTTACTCTGGATTCCTAAAATCATCTAACTAAAAAAAATTAGTCAAACTGACCAGGGACTTCACGTAGTCCAGTGGTAGGCGATAAATACCAGTCGCACTTTGGTTGTGGGTTCGATTCCCGTAGCTTTGTCTGACGCGATGGGTTGTCACAGGGTCTGCGTGTTTTCCTTTTTCCAAAACAATATAATTCTCAAATAATTACCCAAAAGGAGATAAAATCATCAAAAATAACCATAACATAATTTAACCTTAATTTTATCTCATGCCTTTCACTTCCATCATAACATATAGTAACCCATAATTACCTCAAAATTAAGGATCATATAAACCCAAATGGTTCTTTATAACTATGTCCACAAAAGAACAGATAACTATTCCTTGAATAAAATTTTCATATATTAAACATCAGGGTTACACATACTATAAAAAGTCTTCTAATGTAACCCCATCATCAAAAGAGACTTAATACTCTTAAGAATTTCACCATAACTCTTGAAGCCCTTATATGTTGACTTCTTACTCACTCAACATTCTTCATGATCCATTAACCATTCATTTCCAACTTATTCTAAAATAATTCATTCCTACAAAAAAAATCATGAATCGTATCCTATGATTCCAAAATAGGAAAACAAAAGTTATGAAATAATCCATACCTTGGATTGGTCATTATTAGTTTCTTCATCCTCAATTGGAATGGAATTAGGTATTGGTAAACGAATATTTGTACGATCATGGTGATCCCATTGACGAAACTTCTTCATAGGACATGTGTTTGCATAATGACCATTCACACCACATTTAAAACATTCAATTGATCCCTTAGAAAGAACTTATTTCCCTTTCCTCGAGTCAACTGGATGCTTCCTTTTTCCATGGCAGGTTCTTGCTTTATGACCTTCATTACCACATCTATAGCATATTTCTGTCCCTTTGAAACATTTTCCTAGGTGTTTCTTTCCACATCTTTGACACATAGGTTTTTGAACACACTTACCTTTATGATTATTACCTATAGTTCAGTAGGAATTTGTTTCACGCATATATGATGCCTTAGAGAAATCACCAAGGTTTAGGTGGCCAATCATGACTGCAGATAGTTGGTTGAGGATAAACACAAGAGTTCTCATTGTAGCTCCCATATCATTCAGTTGCTTTCTCAAAAACTGTCAATGTTTCCTTCACATCCACTGTTACTTTGGTTCCTGCTAGATCCAGCGATTTACTAAAACCAAAAAGGTCAGTGTGAGTATATCAACAAAACCATCATGTACTAATGATGAAGATAAACACTAAGATATACTTACTCATTCACTTTATCTAAAACTAGGACTCTTTCTGAAATCCTAACCATTATGGTAATGTCACTTATGCTTAAAGAGTACCCTAACCTCTAAAGTTATCTAAACTGACCTTTGATACCAACTATAAGGCCCTAGCCTTAATCCTTACTTAATCTTGAGTTATTACAAGATTACACAATGAGGATCTTTTCAGTTTTAGATTTTTATGGAATTAGATCAAAAACTTGCATTACATTCCACATTTAAACAAAGTGGTTACATAAAAGATAGTATTCATTTTTTTCCATCAACGGAAAAATATTTAAAAATAAAGCATGGATTCTTTCCTAACACATCGTTGACACTTTCATCATATCATGTACCTTTCCCTTGACCTGTGAAAAACATTTAAAAAAACTTGGGATGAGCATAAAAAACTCAGTAAAGGTTATAAAAAATATGGAAAGGAAACATGAGTTCATATATACATTAGAATGAAATCATAAGTTACCCATAAACCATAGGCACTTTAACATACCTCATCAAATCATGAATAAATCATAGGAATCATAAGACATAAAAGGTAACTTGAGGCATTCATAACATTATTACGTAGGGAGTAACCCTCTTGGTTACGTTTTGAACACCCACCACAGTATATTCCCTAAATCTTTTCGTAGAAACCATAACGTTTCACTCCTTCACGTTACCCAATGCATTGGAGAGCTATATCGGGCTCACCCGCCATTAGTTTATCACGGAACCACCCAACATCATAACAATGCCCAAGAACCATAACATAATCGTATCACATAAGACATGCATAAAGGAAGCATAACATTTCCACATTTCAATCACAAGATATCAATAAAACACATTCATATAAAAAAACTTATGAAAACCATTTTCAATACCAAAATAAAATAAAAGTAAAAAATGGTATTTATTTTTCTTTTAAAAAGAAGGTATGTCTTGTAGAGGAAGTCGGAACTCAAATAATGGTCACGGCGGCGGAGAAGTCGTTGTCGCCGCATACGTACGACAAAAACATTCCCTTTTGTCGTTTAGTAAAACGCTTTGTATAAAAAAGATTCCTTAAGGATAAACTTAAAAGTCAAAGGGTTTTATACACCGTATAAAATAAAGTTGTGTATAAAACAATATATGCCTCAATGAAAGGATAGTGATACAAAGTCCCTTACAAAGACGATATCCTTGGTTTAAGGACAAATCAATTACATAATTATGTGTGACAAAAGAATACACCAAATATATGTGGATAATAAGTGTAAAACAATCAGAGGTTATTCACACATATTCGTAGAACGACATATTCAAGGAGTACATGTTTATCTTAAAGAATTAAATTTGGGTTAAGAAGATCCCTTGCAAAAAATTGACAGCCTAACGGCGTCACTACAAAATTCTGAAAATGAGTTGATGAGAGATAAAAAGGGTATCTCATCACATGGACATAAAATTTAAATCAATAAGGATATATAATAACATATCCCAACATAATATTATGTGAATTAAAATACATAACAAAAGAAGTCTTTTAAAAAGAGGAGGGTGAAAGGTTCCCTTACCGACATGGGTATCTTTCGAGACATGCACCCCGTAAAAGAAGGACAATACAACATTGATGTAAATACCCATAAATGAAAGTATATTACACAATGAGTAAAATAATGGGCAGTACATACACCACTCAAAGGAAATTGTTGAAAATGTATCATAAATCTCACGGTAATAAAAGTGAGATGAAAAATCCTTTACGAAAACTTGGCAGCCTAACGACGCCACTTAAGACTTTCAAAATGGATTGATGAGAGTAAATAGGGTCTCTCAACATATTAACATAAAGTTTACAGAAAGAGGAATATAAAATAACATCCCCTAACATAACAAAGATGAGCTTAAAAGAAGTGACATAAAGGAGAGTACTTAAAAAGAAAGAGAGAGGTTGGATCTCTTACGAAAATTCAGCAGCCTAACGGCGCCACTCAAAAATTTCAAAATGGATTGATGAGAGAGAATAGGGTCTCTCATCATATGAACATAAAAATTACAGTAATTGTAATATAAAAGAATATCCCAATAACAAGAAAGATGCGCTTTAAATGGAATGGCATAAAAGAGTGTACTTAAAAAGAAAGAGATGAGTAGGATCCTTTACCTCAAGTCCACCTTGTCTTGTTCGTTTCTGTATATTACTGAATAATAAACTTTGGTCAATTTATAATTTCCTAAGGACCTCCTTTAACGATTATTATTCAGTTCATATCACATATTATAATGTTATAATAATTGTTTAATAATGTTAGTTCATATCAGACGTTTTTGCCGATGTTGGGTACATGAGTAAAAAATGAACTTGTTTGAAAAATGATTGTCTATGTAGTTATAAGTAAATAACTTCCAGAATATTATTAATGATTAAAATATCATATATATCCAGTAAATATTCATTTTATACTATTCCATATCATTTGGAGATAAAAAACGAAAAGCATCGTTCATGGAGACGGTAGGCCGTACGTACGCATGAATGCAACTTTCATTTTTTCTTTGTCATATTAACGGAATTAAAAATAAATGATATATATATATATTATAATTCCAGTATTATATATATGTTATATAGGTCACATTTGTTCATTAATTTAATTCTTTATATATTCCATGTATTGCATGTACGAGTCACATCACTTGAGGGGGCGGTAGTCCACACTTCCTCATATGAAATTATCGCATTTACACAACATGAAAAGAATAAAGGTATGGTTTAAATATAAAATACATAAGCATGTAGTAAACATAAATACCATATATATCATATATAAAATACAGTGACATCATAATGGACACCTTTAAAGGTGTTAAAAGAATATTTAACAATCATCGTTTCGTGAGGCAGAAAATTGCCAACCACAGAAACAATATGTTTTTTAACCATTAGACGAAGGTGTGTGTATGTGTAGCTCTAATACTTCTTATAAAAACATCCTAGTATATTTAAAATAATGGAGTTGTTAAAAAAGAAATGAATAAAATGATTTTAGGGGGTTGGAGAAGCAAAATAAAACAAAAGGACACAAGTGAAGACATTACCTTAAAATCGGGTAACTCCCTTTGGTTTGAGCTCAAAGGCTTCCTTGGGAAGACTTCTGCCCAAAGTGAGGCTTCAAGGAGTTAGAGAGGGATGTGGAGAGATAAAATGGGCATGTTTTTGCCGATCCAAAGGCTTTGGAAGTGTGGGTAAGAAGGTAGAGGTGGGGGCCTTTTATAAGAGGAGAGGAGAGCACTCTTGGAAATTAAAGAAATGTTACTTTATGTTAGAATGAGTTTCGGATTTTAATGGTCCCAAATTGATTTTTTTCGAGGGTAAGGAGATAAGGGTTCTACATCCACCCATACAATATGTTTTGGACGTGTGTAGGTCTTAGATTTTACATTATCTTTCCATTTTATTTAAATCGTTAATTAATGAGGTCAACGCTGCATCATCATGATGTCATAAATAATTTAATTTATTTAATGCCTAAAAATTATAAAATAAATACTATGATGTAGGAAGTCTTTTTATCTTTACATTGATTATTAATATTCAAACATATGACTTGTATAACCCCATGTAAAAATTGTTTTAGTAAAACATATCATGTTTGTGTCATTTTTACTTTAACATTAAATAAAAAGATATTTATGTCATTTTCCAACCAAAGTGGATCCATGGGGTCCCCAAGTAGACCCATGGATTTTCGTGGTTGGCCATGACACATCCAATGAGGGTAGGACATGTTTCTAGGTAATTTCATGTTATTAAAACATTATTCTTACCTTAAACTAAACTAATTACCACTAATCGTGATTAAAAACTTAATAAGTTACTATTCACCAAAAAATTATTTTAATCCCATTGAACCAAATTTTACATCTTAATGAAAACCATGTATGTAAGATTTTTGAAATTCAAAACACAAAGATGACAAAATTTCATTTAAATGGAATAATCAGTTTTTATAAATACCACTTAGTGGTTTCACTATTCATCAAAAATTGATGTTTTTCAGAAAATTACCAAAAGTTCACCCTAAGCTATATTTGATATTCCGAATTCCAAAATGATGTATATTTTACAAAATTCAAAACATATAACTTCAATTAATTAATTTAATAATTAATTCCCGCTATCAAAACAAATAGCGTGTTTTTATGAAACAAAATGTATCAAAAGATGGACACTAGTTTAAGTCCGATTTCTAAGTGAAATTAATTCCAACGACCAATATTGGATTAAATGGTAAAAATATATTCTAATTTTACTTTAAAACCAATTCAAAAGATAATATAATAATATAAATAAATTAGATTAAAAGTGGTTTTGAATTAAAATACAACATTTTTCATTATTCATTAAAAATTTAACTTTTTCAAAAAAAATACCAAAAATTTACTCAAACTAAATTTCGATGTCCCGATTCTAAAGAAGAATTTTATTTTGTCAAATATAACACATAAAATTGTCAAAAAGTGGATTTAAAAGAGGTTCACCATCAAAAGGCGGTTAATCGTCCTTTTAAAGAATATTAGAATGTTTACGCTTAAAATTGGATTCATTTGCATTTTTAATCCTCTAACATTTATTGTAAAAAGTAAAAATATTTGACAAACATATATAATAATTTTGTGGTTAGTTCTGTTCATTCCCGCCATTACAACGGCTAGGCATTAACTACTATGTAAAATAATATTATTTTATTATTAGAGTGTAACGTAAGATTCCCAAGAAACTCGTTGTTGCGTTTTGGGTACGCCATCGAGCATAACATCCACTTTAAAGTAATATTAATATTTTATTCACAAATATGGATAAATATAAAAATGTCATATTCTTTATTTACCTATGGTGTTACACTATTTCCAACCAAATTTATTTTTAAAGATAATAATAGAGTAAGTTAGTTTATATTCATACACTTAATAGAATAATTTTATCATAAAAAGTAAAATAAAATATTTAATATAAATCAAATTTTCCATTGAATATTTTAGAAAAATTAGTAATTAAAGAATGATACAATTATTATTTTAAAAAATGTATTGAATAACTTCCTTGTTTGTAATGTTATAAGGCAGAACATACATGATAATGATTTAATGGTTGCACACACATGGAAGTAGACCACACACACATGATAAAACACAAATGGTAGCAACAATAATCATAGAACATGCATGATATCACTCCCATCTTTTATTTATTCAGAAATTAACTTAGCATGGTATAAAATAACACTATGAAACTTACCATAATAGCAAGAAAATTGATAGAAAATTAAAATCACAAAACATAAATTTAGGCCATCGCATAAAATAAAGAATGAAACTGAGGCGTGTGAGGCTTATTTGAGAGTTTCGGGTCGACCAGATATATCTAGTGATAATAAATATTAGTATTGATGTGGGGAAAAATGATGGAGGGAATAAATTCGATGAATCATTTAAAGGTTTTCTATGTGAGTGAGATGAGTTGATGTTCTCCTGATCAAAGAAAACATAATTTCAAAACACGGGGCACAATAAATCATTAAAAATATTTAGCACTTCGGTTTTTAATAACCGATGGGGTAAATTGTTTTTTTATATTTATCATGTCAGTTATTTTATAAACGACATGATAAATCCTTTATCACGTCATTAATTTTATAATTGAAGTGATAAATGGAGATTTATCACATCAGTTATAAAAATAAATGACCAGATAAATCTCCAATAATCGATTTATCATGTCAGTTTTGAAATTACTGACGTGATAAATAAACAATAATTGACTTATAATGTTGGTAATTTTATAACCGGAATGACAAAATGATGTGATTCGATATTTCACATATATTATAAAATAACCAACGTGATAAATCAAACATCTGTATTTTTGAGGTTGGTTATAAAATAACAGACATTATAAATTGATTATCACTGATTTATAACATCTGTAATTTTATTACTTATGTGATAAACCAATTTTTTCTGCATTTTTCATAGTAAATATATAACCAATGTAATAAATTATGAAGTGGTAAACATTTTTTGCATTACTATACGTAAGGGACATTGCCCATTATAAGGGTATTGGGAGTGAATCATAACTACTATGATAGTTTGGGGGTGTGAAACCATCACACTATTATAGAATTGGGTGTAATCCTTGGTAGTTATGATGGTTTGGGGAGTGAACCCATTCCACTACAACAGTCATGTGAGAGAAACTTGACTAATATAAATGATTGAGGAGTGAAACCATTAAATTTTGATATTCTTGTGAAAAAATCATTGAGTACTGTTGAAATAACATTCTACTACTATTTGTATGAAATAATTTCATGTAGTATATCAATTTTAATCTCTCATTTGTTGTCTCTTTTTATTCTTTTATGAATGATCTCTTATGAAATACAAATCATTGTTCCATGACACAATGTTATAATTTATGATATAAAATATATAGGTTTCAAATATTAAGTTAATTATATCAAACAATTATAATCATTTTATGATTATGTGATTATTGATATATCATTTATTTACCCTTACTGAGAATATGAGCTCACCCTTTCATATATTTTCTTTTACCCAGGTTATGTAGAATTGTTTTTTCCATGACATATAATAGTTTTTTCATAATTCATTAAAATTCTAAACCTAAATGGTCTTTCAATATGAGAGAATTACAATATATCCTTGGAATTTTTAAATTGTGGATATTTGAAATTGGGTCACATTATTTGTATTAATGATATAAAGGTAATGATTATGATTTTAACAGCTGATCTGTGAGCATTGGTTCTAAGCTATTAGAGTTGTAACAGGGAAGGGATTCATAGAGTCAGTCCCCAACCACATGGCTTAAAGAGGGTGATCATAATAGTGTGTATTTCCAATCCTACATCATGGAGATGAATCGTAATATTAACCTCAATATCTGCATATGGGAAGTATCATATACTAATGATCCATTGATTCATGGAGCTATGATTATGGTATATTTTCATTCTCAACTTAGTGATAGTAACCTAGGAAAATAGAATGGTTATTAGAGTGGTAATGATGATCTTTTCAATGCTATCCCAAGTGTGTTGTCTAATATAAATAACAGATTTCTTGGATTTGTTACTATTGAAAAAAATATTTTTTATACGTTTAGGTCTCTAAATCTATAGAGTTTTACTATGTTGGATGGATTCCAAAGTACATTTTATTTGGATTCTTGGAATCTTGTGATTGATGTTCTCGTCGAGGACAAAAAGTATTCCCTTTATTGGGGATGTATTCCATTCGTTACATATTCCACCACTTTGGTTCACACTACTATGGTCCAGGATCTTTTAGATATCAATCAGTTTTATCCCATCAGTGTGTGAAATTTCACTAATAAAATATTGTACAACATTCTTATAAAAATATTATACTTCCTCTTCCCTAGTTGATCTCAGGAGAGAAACATGGTTTCATCCAAAGGCGTTCCATATTGGGTTCCTTTAGTGTTTCTCAAGAAATGTTATGGGACATTCACATGAAGAATCTAAAATAAAAAATTCTCATCAAAACTAACATGGATGAAACTTACAACCTGGTTGAGTAAAACATTATTCTCACAGAGATGAGTTTCATGGTAATATCTCATTGGATTTCTGATATCCTGATTAGGTAATTTCTATCAACATTTATGACCATATCATTCTACATGGGAAAATATTGTTTTAGGAATACATTTTGGGGGTTGAGATAGGGGAAACCAATCACCCTCATGCTCTTTATTTTGGTTCAAGGGACCTATAGCCGGTACTTTACCAAGATAATTCTTAATCATATTATTTAGTCATTTTGGACTATGGGTATGAATACTGGAAGTTCTAATATAAAATTTTCCAATGATATATTTATATTTATGAATGTAAATAAGAAATATCATTGTGTATTTAGAGAAACTGTGATCAAGAATATTGAAATTATTATGTGGTATTTCATATGTGGTGCTTACTCTGAAGGCATTTTAAATTGGGCCTAATGGGGAATGGTGTCTAGGTCTTGCAATATGGTTTTTATTAACCTCGAGGGTGTCTCAAGTTTGACGCACTGCTTGGAATGTATGTTTTCTTGGAAAGACATTGAATAGAGGAATATTTGGAGTAGATTCATCAATAATTAATATGAGATTGATTTTCGGCTCCCTAGGGGAATTGAGTCTAGTTTCTGGATATCTATTTATGGTTATATATCTTTTATGTTGGATTATTATCATTGGATAATTAAAAATGGAGATATTTTTATGGAGACATAATTGGGCTACTATATCACATGTTTTTATGGGATTTATAATCCCAAAAGTATCTTTCAAGAAAGATAGTATACACCCTTCCATTATTAATGATATTCTGAACCACCAGTAGCATGTAATTTTTCAATGCATCAACAAAAATGAGGAACCCTATGTTTTTGTTTTTATAGGCTATTATACATATGTTTTATTGACTAAATAAGATCACTGTGAAGTTCATGGTGATACAATCAACGATTCTTCTATTAATATGCTTTTGTGTAAATATATTGCTACAAAATATAACTTCTCGGTGTGGTTAGTTAGGTACAGTTCTCTCCCCACAAATGACTATGTTAGGTGCATGAGTGTCCATATCATCTGGAAGTTAACTTATTTTGTGATCCCTAATGAGTAATTTATAATCACGTATTTTTGAAAGGAGACTGGTCATTATATATTTGGAATGCACTTGACGATTTTAATGGTATTTATTATTCTAATAATAATTGTAGTGACTCTCTTCATTATTTGTGTAATGGAACTATGGGAGATAGTTTTGAAAGGATTTTGAGGGTTCTTCTTCTTGTGATGGGCTTTTATATACTTTGGGATGATATGAAGAAATCCCAACATGAGGGGGTTAATGCTTCTAGACAATCCTTATTAAAAATATTGAGATGCCTGATGTTGGATCTATTGCCTCTTATCTAGTAGTGTGAGAAAACCCCTTCAATTATCAGTTTCATGAATATAGGAATCTCTTCCTTCTATAGGTGCAGTCGTGCACAATGTGGGATGGATTGGAAATGTGAAGAAATGGTAATATTTCATTATCATATGTTGAGAGTGAATTGGTGATAGTTAATCACTATATGAAATGTTTTATTGAGATGCCCTTATTATGTGATGTAATTTTATGTTGGTTAATAAATTTTTTATATAGGCATATATTACCCTTACTTTTATCAATGTGTATTTAGTGAGGAAGAATTACATTAATTTTGGTGCACACTTATTTAATGGGATTGATAGCCTTTATGGTATATAAGATCTATTATTTTGAGGTCATTTGGGTAATTAAATTTTTTAAGATATTTATAAAATATATGGAATTTTACAAGGATTATAAAAATATTGTTTTAGATAAACGAAAACCTATAGGATGGGTGAAAACCCATCACGTCTGGAAGGGCCACTTGGATTAAACCCCCCACCAATGGGAGATTAGAGTGTAATGCCTACCCCTAGCCTACATGATGTCCAGGTCAACATGATATTGTATATTATTATTTATACTCTCTTATAGATAATAGGTAAGATGAATTTGGGAACATATGTTTTATATTATAGATAAACATGGGATTAAAAGTTGGTTTGGTGTTACGTAAATAATGTTTCAATAGAATATGTTCTCAATTTTAATGTCCTTTTAATAATATTTTAAATTGATTATTATGGATTTTTTGGGGAATAATCTATGTATTTTCTTCTATATAAAATTTTTATTTTACTATCGATATATGGTGGTTTATATTTTTTCTATCCCAATGGTTAATTTATTGTAGAGATTATATGTTCAGGTCGTGTACATTTTTAGTGGTAATTGAAAATCTAGCATAGAATATTATGTGATCAATTACTTATAATATTTGGAAATCAATATTATTATTAAATATTTTGAGGATTGATAGGGATGGTTATATCACGAATGGTCTATGATGAAATTATTGTATTACTAATCAATTTTTAAAATTAAATTAGTTTTCAATATGTGAATGTTTATTATTTATGAGAATCATCTTATCATGTGCTAACCAATTTGTGTTTTTTAATTATGGAATACAGGATGGTATATTTTTATTATACTATGGATTATATGATCCACTAATATGTTTATTTTAGTGATTCATGCATGAAAAATTAATCCTAAATACTCATCAATTAGAGAAAAATAGGATTATGGTTTAAATTTATAATATAAATAAATTATTCATTTCTTGTATGTATATTTCATTATGTTTCTAATACTATTTGTATAAGAATGGCTCAACTAAAGTAAAATGACCTTAAGTGAAAAATTTTGTCATATAACCTTCAATTCTGACCAATTGATGGTCTTCTCCACATATTTGGTTATTGTATTTTTTGATTGTTAACATTATCAAGATCATTCACTTTCTTATGATCCATGATATATGAAAATTAATATTAGTCTAGGTTCATATATTCAAATACCTCCAATGTTTTCCTATTTGGATAACTAGTATCTCTAATCCCATTTGACCATAATACGTCCTTTTCCCAATTTTTGAGAGATTGTTTTATTATCTATTCTATTATGTGGGCTTCCAAAATAGAATTTTCATATGAAAAACATTGTCTTCCATGTAAACCTTCTAGTTGAAAAGACAAAATTTATTGAAGGGATGAGATTTTTGCTCCTTGAGATTCTCAAAAATATTTATCTGTAATTAATTTTGTTTCTTCAATTGATTTCATTTCATGATCCATAGAGTTTAAATGAACCATTATTTAATCAGATAGCTAAAACGTAGACCATAATTTGGTGGGTATGAATATGATAATATAATTTTTAAAAAATATATACATTTACTACTCAATATTAATTTTTTGTAAAATTCTTAGTAAATAATAACTTATTTTTTTAGCAAATTCGTTTTATTATTCAAAAATGTGTTTTCACATGGAATTGGTTCTCTTGTAATTATATATTATAATTTATTTTTAAAAAAATTTGAAATTTTATTGTAAAAAAATTAATTTCATTTTTTGTTCATTGTTTCAAATTTATATGAAGATGATTTATTTATAACTTTCTAAAAATATTTAAATTTCAATTAATAGTGAAAATAATTATTGTCATTGAAAATTATATTTTCAATTTAATGTTTTTAGCAAGAAAAAATATATTTTATTAATTAATTTCTGACAAAAAAAATTTATGGAATTTTGAATTAAATTTTTTTAATGAATTTAGAATAAAAAAATTGTCATTTAAAGGGACATTTTTTTCAAAAAAAATGATTTTCTTGGGTTTTTTCATGTTTAATATTAATTTAACTTCTATAGTTTCATTGATAAAAAATTTCAAAATTATATTCCATAGTGTAAATAAATAGCTCTAAATGTAATATTTAGATACGTTTTTTGGGAAAATATGAATAGTAAACTTATTAAGTTTTGATACCACAGTAAAGGGTAAAACTAGTAATTAAAGGATAAAAATATAATGATAATCCCTAAAAGATACCTAAAAACATTCATAAATATATTTTTATACTATATATAATTCGTAATTATCCAAAATTATAATTTTTGACATTATTCTGCCACTTTTATTATATTATGTCCTTTACTGTAATTTATTTAATGAAAAATCAGCCTTGTCACACTGTTGTCATTAATCAGTGTAATATATTTAATATGGTGTTATCATGGAGATATTTTTTATAACAAAAATTATTTTTAAATTTAATGTTTATATCTTCATCATGGAATCTTTTTTTAGATTTTAGTGATGAAATAAATTTCTTAAAATATTACACAAAACTGATGCAGCAACAATTTCATTAATTGAATTATCAAGTTAATGTTATTGAAAATTTTAAAATTAATATAATTTAATATATATATAAGGTTATTCACAAATTATATAGTTGATAATGTCATTTTTAGTATATAATTAAATTATTGGTTCAAATTTTACTTGTTTTTTGATGTTTTAAATTTCAATGTAATGAATGGTAACAAAATTGACAATATTGATATTTTATGATATTAATATTTTTTATAATTATTTAATTATTAAATAATTACAAAGGGGATAATATATTTTCGAAAATTTCATCCCATGTGAATTTATAGAATATTTTGAATCATTTGGATCTCGAATACTCTTTATAAATTTTAATATTTGAGAAATTAAAAAAGTGCACCTCACCACAATTATAGAAGGGAACTTCCACCCTCAGTTATATACACCAAATTGATCCTTATATATCATAAATAACCTACCAAATTATATTATTGAATTTGATAGAAACATTATATGCGTTATGGTCATCCAAAAAGTCAAACCCAAGAGCCATTTTGGGGAGATCTAAAGGAGTCATTTTGAGAAGTGGTAATTACTCTAACATATAACATACATTTTATATCCTTATATACCTCAAAAAATAAATAATATTTATCTTAAATAAAAATTAAACATAAGAAATATAATGAGTTTTTATTATGATTTTGAAAACATTATTTACACTTTCTTTACAATCAAATAAGAATTTAATGTATCACTCGTGAAAATGTACATATTACCATCTCCACATAGTTATACATTCCATTTTTCATCATTATATTTTATGACTTGGAGTTATGATTGGTTTGATTTTTATTAATTATATTTGTGGCCTAATTATACATTAGGAATAATAATATCATTTCTAACTTTTAATATAATAATATTTTGGGAAAATATAACATTGCTTGTGCATATGTATGTACAAACATATCCACGAAACTATGTGAATCATTTATCAATTATATTCCACATGGATTGTAATAAGTAATAATTTTAAGAATATATATGATATAATAAAAATTATTAATATATTTATTAATATTTCCCTTTTATTTCCTTCCATCAGTCAAAAAATTGAAACAAAGTTCACTTAGAAGTACGGTAAACTGTCTCCATGAATGAGGTAATTTATTTTTCTATCTATACTTCTTAAGAATTATTATAAATCTATATATATATATATAATTAATATATATTATTTTTATACCATGATTAATATTCTAATAGTTATCAGACTATGTTCAATGTATAAGGACTGAGTTTGCCGAACTGAAACATTTTTCGAAAACGAAGTAGTTATCATCCAGAACATTGATTTTAATAAAAAAATTATAAATAATGGGTGAAAATATTCTATAGATGAAACCAAAGTGCTAATGGTTTATTCTCAATGTCAACACTATTTGAGATTGTTTTTTTATGTCTCCATTGGAGAATATTTCTCTTCCATGTACATGGTTTAAAAAAATGATTTTCTTTACAATTATACTATTATTTTTAAAATTCGCATTACCATTTATTAAAATTTTAAAAAGTGATTTAAAATGAATCCTCTGATCATTTTATTAATAAAGTATTGGTTTAATTTTTATAATATATGGTGAATTGAAGATTTTTTAACTCATTTAGAATGAATTAAATTTCCCATTATCATGAATAATTAATTATTTGAAGATTACTCCATAATTTTAAAAGTTAATTTTCAATGAAAATATTTTCATTTATAAGTGTTCATATTTTTAAAACATGGAATTTATTTTGAAATGCAAAATTTATTGACTTCAAGAATTATTCAAATTTATCTTTTAAAATACATTTTCTATCTAAGATAAAATTATTTGGGAATATATAAGTTTTACTATGGATATTATAGAAGGATTATATCGTTATTATTTTTTTGAAAATTTATTTTTATGGTGAAAATATGTTGATGAAACACATTCCCTTTTTCAATGGTTATAATTTGATAAAATCCAATTAATTTCATAAGTTATGGGATGATGAATGATTTATGTTCTTCTGTATAACTTTGGTAGAATTTAATTTTTAAAATGGGTGGGACATATATCTATCTCAAATTCATTTGGTAAACATTGATATATCATGAGATATGCGTGAATGGAATGGGGAGTGAACCCAATTCAGTAAGGTAAATAGCCCACTATTATAGTATTGGGAGTTAACATTGACTAATTCGATGATTTTTCTATAATATTATTTGACATTTGTTTTCATTGAGGGTTCTCACTAAACCCATAAAATTGATTTTTATTGAAAATAAGAATATTGAATTGGAGACTAATGTGATGGATTTTGGAAGAACCCATTCCAATATGATTTTCTTGAGATTGATCCTTGACTATTAATATAGTTTTAGGAGTGAACCAATTTACCTATGATAATATTGGGAATGAACCATGGATACTATGATGTTTTTGGTATTGAATCCAATCTACTCTAATTGTATTTGGAGTGAACCAAGACTACTAACATTGTTTTTGGAATGAACCCATTTCACTGTAAATGACATGGGAGTGAACCTTGACTACTACGATGGTTTGGAGAGTGAACCCATTCTACGTAGAAAGTCTTATAAAAAACATTTACTACAATGTAATTTTTTTATGATTATGTATATGTCACAATTACAATTATTTTATCAATGTTTTTCTCTCAAGGCCAATGTTCTTTTATTATTTTCAGATTGATGTATTATGAACTCCCAATCAATTTCTTATGGATCAGAGTTAAGATCTATGACATAATGGGTGTAAATTAAAATTGCTAACATCATATTATCACAAATTAATTCTCATATTATACTTATTTGAATATTGATATCTTTCAAGTTCACACTTACTAGGTACCTGGGATCACCCTTTATTATGTCTCATTTCCCTAGGTTATAAAGAATGATTTTTCAGAAATGACTTTTTTAAGAAGGGTTTTAATCATGATGAAATTTTTGAGATGATAAATATTTTCAGGAGAAATTTTTAATTTTTTATAGGATATGTAATAGTTTTTCTTAATTACATAAAAATATAAACCTAAATGGACATTCATTATTTGAGTGATTTGATTTTTTTTTTGATATTTTTATAATTTTTTATTTGGATTTGGGTTTGGTTTATCAGTATTAAATCCAGTTATGTAATGTTTATGTTTTTATCACCAGATTTTGTAGTGTGGGTTCTGGGATGTTACAAAAGATTGACGTTTATGTTTTTATCACCAGATTTTGGAGTGTGGTGTCTTGAACTCTTCTAGTACAATAGGGATTTCATACATTATGGGGATGTAAAGCCAATGTATAGGATAATTTTCTTCAATGTTTGTTGGTACATAACTCTTAATGAAATTTTTATCTATTTTAATATTTTCTCTGTTATGTGTTGGTAGGTTTAAAAGTGTTTTCTGAATATTTTAGTGTCTCTAAAAGAGGTATGTTGTTTATGAGAAACTATTACAAACCATGCACTTCATCTAGGAAACCATGGAAGGAATGAAAGTAGGAACTAGACTAGCATTCGGTCGGTACCAGATTTGGCTAAACGGTGCAACATCCAAGGGGAAACAATGTAACATGAAATATTAGAAAAAACATAGTTATCATATATTTTCTCGAAAATTTTGAGCCAACAATGTGTGGTGCTTCATTGAGATAGTATGATAACATGATTGTTGCATGGTTTTCCAAAACATGTAGGATAACCATGAAACACACAGTCGGAGACATGAAATGTTTATATCTAATCGTAATTTAATTTTGAAACATCGTTTAATTGGAATATCTCTTTGAAATACAATTTTCATTTTCTCTCTAGGATGGATAAATAATACCCTTATAATCAAAAGTGATTATTAGGTAAATCCGAGTGTTTTAGAGGTCCAGAATCATTGGTAAGTCGTCGTTCTTCATCATTATTTTTAGATTTAGAACTATTCACTCACTCTCTCTCTCTTAGAATCATAAATCTTATCTGTGGTGGATAGATAAATATACTATGAATTAAATTTTGATGTTTTATCATTTTATTGATTGAAGGAGTGTATATTGAAGGCTGAATGTGCATTTTCATTCTTACATTCTTCATTTTTTCAAACTATTGAGAGTTAGGTGGATTCTATCTCATATGCACACAATATAGAAAATAAAGGATATGTTTTAATTATTTTTTAATAATTTTTTTGGAGTAATAATTGTGTGATTCATGGTGTAAATCTATTTTGTTATCAGATTAAGAAAATTGTGTAAAAATTGGTTAGATATCTAAAAAACCATTTTGTTTATTATTTTAATATGTTGGATTTTTTATTATGGTAATGATTTGAGGTATGAATTTATTTATTGAAATGACATAAATAATAAATTGTTTGTGGAATGGAATTACATTTTTTTGGAATACATGTTTGGTGTGAGGACATTAATAGACATGAACATGAGTAATGTGTGTGTACCATTGGAGAACGTGGTAATGGCCACCTTGTGAAGAATTGGTGTCTCAATGAGGGATTGATCATATATATGAACCTTTCACATTGGAATGCATGGGTGTGTGTAGAGAAATGATTATTGGTACAAAAAATGATTATAAAAAAGGATCTATACTTTTTAATATGATTATTATGAAAATAATTTATTGATTTGACATATTCTATTTCTTCTTCATAATACTAATTTATATACATTGTGTCAAAAAGTTTTTTCCTTGTGGTAGCAGTTGAGAAGTATTTGGGGAAATCCTACTAAGTATATACTCACCCTAATACATGGGATGTTTGGTGGATTTGTAGATATGTTCCACATGGTTACCCTTAATGTCAACCTATCTCATCTCTTTTGGGAATAACTGGTGGATATGAATATTATAGTTCATTCGGCTGTTACTTGGGATTATGTCTTCTAGATATCATGGATCTTGGAGTAACTTTTCACATTTTTTTCCTTATGTTTACTATTATACTATGATATTTGTAAATGTTATAGTTATGTATTAAGTTATTTATTTATACTCATGCATCATATGGAGGATTGGGTTTTTACCCTCATATTGGATTGGATTCATTATAATTAAATCAGAAATCAAACACCAAATGATCTCAAGGACATTGGTATTTATTGCTAGCCTTTGGTGGGTTAGGAATGTCAATTATATCCTAGTAGTACACCCATAACATATTTATCCAATGAGGAGCGGTGATAGGATACTAAATATATTAATTAAATAATAATTTTATAATAATGATGAATATTGAAAATAAAAATGAAGTCACTATAGGAAAAATAAATAATTAGTGTTTAAATTATTGTTTTTCATTTATTATATAACATTATTTTTAATTTTCCATTATAATATTTATAATTATATTTTTCCAAAATGGAATCCCTTTTTCTGATGTGTGAATTTATTTTTTAAAGGTGAATGTTATTTGTATTTTTCATGAAGATGTTATTATTAAATAAATTGTGAAAACATATATTTTTATCAAATACTGAGTAAATTTTTGAAATTGAATAAGTAAAATATAAAGAAGATTTTTCAAAAAAAGATCATGATTTAAAATTTATATATAATGTAAAGTTTTTAATTTAAAAATATAAACAATAATTTATAACCTAATATTTTAAATTTCAAACCCTATGTTACACATTATTCTAATAAAAATACTATCTTTATTTTTTTACAATTAATTATGTGTTTCACTTAGGTCCTCTGGTTTTAACTATGAATAGATGTCCATTATTGATCTATAATTCAATAATAAAAACTAATTCATATGAATGAACATGATTTAATGTCTTGGGCCTAAATAAATAAATAATCACTTCATTTCAATAAAATACCTCCCCATTTTCTGAAAACCACCCATCATCCATCAATTTCTCCTCACATTTAGAATTAATTAATTAATTAACAGTCTAATGAAATACAATTTATAAATTCCTAGCCACTCCCTTAATAGTTTGTATTTTTACAAAATTCCATCCTATAGTAGCTTTAAACTCATTCAATCTGAGGCAACCCAATGTGCCTTATAAGATTTTCAAATCAACTATTCCTATATTAAATCATCCTTTACTCATTCAATTATAATAATTAATAAAAATTGATAGCTCAAAACATATATTTTTTAACATTCATAATTGATTTTATTAAACTCCATGCTAAACATGTTTAAATATTTTCTTAAACATAGTCAGAAACATTTTTTCAACCATGATAGTTCTAGTATAACTACGTGTAAAATGATATTTTATTTTTAACTTATATCATTATTGGGAATTATAAAAAATATATTTATTTTATTAAATATGATAAAAATAAAAATAAACTTTTATATGGTTCATGAATCCGTAAACAGGGATGATCATAATTAAATTACATATAAACAATCAAATAAATTTATAATTTCATCGAACATGCATATTGAGCAATAATACAATAGTTTTACACATATTATTATATGTAACATCATATCATTTTATATCTTATTATCCTTATTACGTGACTCTTTTAACAATCTTATATCCATTTGACAATTTCCAATAATTATTTTCACTTCTTCAAACCCATTTGGAAAATAACAATTGAAAAAATATAAAACATATATTTTCGAGAATATAAAATTATAAAATTAATAAAAAAATTAAATTGTTGTATAATATATAAAATAAATATTTAAAAGGTTATAAATTTTCTAATTAATGAATAAAAAATTATAATTTGTGAATTTAGTGGTGTACCTTAATTATGCCAGGATGGAAGGTAAGTGATTGTTTGATATTTTTATTAGTACTTTTTATTTTAAAGGATATCTTCCATATTCAGATATATATATATTTATCTGTATTAATATAATGTATTATTAACTTATTTCTTTATTATTCAGATTTTTTCTACTCATAGTGGATCTTTATTCCTTTATGTTTCCATTTTTTTGTTTCTTTTTGTCAAACCATAAAAATATTATAAGAGATACTTATGTAGTTTCACTATCTTTTGAAGAAATTTTAATTATATTAAATCATGAATATAAAAATTATTTTCACATTATGTTTAAAAATCCTATTTATTTTAATATACAATATATTGGTTTATTTCTAGTTTTATGGAAACTCTTTGATCATACCCATTTGACAACCTATTTTTTCATATTCTTAATTATTAAATAAAGAATTATTATTTATATACTATTTTTTATAAATTCTTATTAATTTTAATTACCTAAAAGAACTATATTAATATATAATTACATATATGTGATAATTAATTTCCATGATTCATTAATGCATTACTTTTATTTGAGCAGACATTATAGATTTATTTTTTAGTGATTTGGGGATGTTGCTCATTCCCCTTTCATTTTTATTGTATTATTAATGTTTCTAAATTATGTGTATTTAAATTATATTTGGAAAAAATATACATAATTTATTATGGTGATTTATGGAACTATAATTGTACAACAATATAATCAATTATGTAATTCTATCTTCTCGTGAGTTATTATGTATAATTAATTTTCAAGGAGTAGAACACATTAATTATGGTGTTATAAAAATGATACTTGACTTATGAAATGATTTATTTCTGTAGAAAATTTTTATGATTTTGTTAAATACCATAATCTTATGAAATATTTTTTGTTATTCCATGTTTTTATGAAATGGTTTAATGTCAATCAGATTATTGTTTATATTTCATGATTAGTCACCCTCTTTATTTCTTAACCCATGTATCTATATCATTAACATACTTAATAGAACTTATTTCTCCCTATGTATTTTTTTATATGTCAACATGTTACCCCATTATTTAATAAGGGTACAATATTAATTATGAAAAAGTTAATAATGTTAAAATATAGGAATATGTTATTTTTTATAGATGATTAATATCATACATGATCACATAATGATAATGGACCTCTAAATAGTTTGGAGTATTATATGTATAATTTTTTATTTAACGTTTTAATAAAACATGATTTAGATAATGTTCATTACTATTATTATCATAGAAATATCTAGAATTGTTTTGGAATTAATCATAAAATCATAATAGGAAATGCACCCTAAATTTCCATAATAAATAATTAGGAAAAAATATTATATGAATAACTTTATTTTTATGAGTTATTTTATTTAGGTTTGAAATTTATTTTCCCGTTAATATTAAACGGAGTACTCTCTTCTATAAAATTATTATTATTTTGAATAAATTAATGGACATAATTGGAATTGTGTCAAGAACCAATATAATGGGGATTATGATGATTTTAGAAATAAATTCCTAATATGTAGTGAGAATGATTTAAATACCAGATGGAGGTGTTTTTTAAATTAACTCATGTTTTGAACCACAATATCATCCTTATGTAGGGACCCAATCATCCATTTAAGGATATAGTTATAGTGGATTCCTCTATATGATCGATACTACAAAAGTTTTGTTGGTCATGTAATCCTTAAATAAATGTTTAAAAAATAATATCTATTGAGAAAGGATTTTTCATTATCCAAATTTTATATTAAGAGATAATTTTCTAAAATATTTATCAATAAGACAGATATTTAAATTAGTGGTGGAAAATAAAAAATAAATTCAATCATAGGCATTATATTGACTCCATGTAAATATAAAAATTCAAAAGAAATTATTAATAAATATTTTCCTCAAGCAGTTATTTTTTAAAATTAAAAAAAAATCTTGTATTCGTACAATGGGATGTTGAGATTCTGAGTTTTTTGAAGAAAACTATACAAGGTGTTAATAGTGCACTTATGTCTTTTTTTTGAAACAAAAAGTATGGTGTACCTATCATTAAGTGTCAAAAAAATAATTAAAATAAAATATCTAGTTATTTGAGACAATAATAACTCTTTTTATATATTATTTTGTGAATTTAATGTGGTTATATAGATCAAACAATACTAATGTCATTGTTGGAATATTGATAATATAATATATAAGGATCATACTAAAGGTGTTCATATAATATTCATCATGAATAAAAGAGTATTAATTTTTTCACATGTCCTATTTTGTGGAAGAAGCACCTTTTACATTGGCTCAATGGTATTGAGATATAATTAACATTGTGGAAAATAAGGGAATATACAAAAAAAACACCGACGGGATACACAAAGTATATTCCATATAATGGATGATCATAAAAATTCACCCATTACTTCCCACATTTTTTAATTTTTAAAATATAATGAACTTATAAATTATGTATCACAATTCACAACATCTATTTTTAGTATGAATAGAATGTTAACAGAGTATATAATTTAATGTCATTAAGGAAGGGTTTATGCAATTAATACCATTTGGGAAGTTCATTAGAAAAATGTTTTTGTAAGTGCAACTTTTATTTATTTTATTATTGGTAATTTCTTACCTCATTCAATATCTATACAATATATTCACATCATTCATGTTCTTGTGAAATATTTTGAAAACATATCATTATATGAAAATGGAGCTAGAAAAGAAATAATAATGCATTGAAATTATTATATATTAGGTATAAAAATATTCCCCAATTTACATTTTTTGGAATAACCAATTTGAAATTATAATTTTATTCCCACTGGAATAATTTCATGATCTATGAGTAAAGGAATTATTGCCATTATTTTTATAAAATTTCAATATACATGTGACCAATGTAACTTTCCATATCGTAAACTGTCATACGAATATAAGAAAATTCTTGGGGATTTATGAAAATCCATTGGAAACTCCATCTCATGTGTGGATATGATTTCATTATAAGGGAAATTTTCCATCCCACCCCTCCTCATTGTCTCAAGTATTATTAATGGTGATTCTAGACTCAGGTACCTTCCCTAAGACACCAAATGAAAACAATAAATTTTATAGGATTCAATAAAACTATAGGGAATGAATTTCTATTTAATGATTAATAATGTAGAATTTTATAAACTAATAAAAATACAATCAATCAATCAAATGCATGAAAACCAAATCTCCATGATAAAACAAAAAATAAAACCTCACATTTAGTTATATATGATTGAAAATGGAAAGTAAATGATGGAAAATGGAGATTATCAAATGTACAAAAAACCTAAAGACTCAGAAGTGTAATCGAGGGAAGAAACAACCAACATTCACCAAGATCCTACTACACATGTCATTCTCGCAGTATCAAGACACATTACTAAAAAAATATGATTTAATTACAATACATTGCTCTCGATACACAATATATGTAATCTTTAAAAAGATGAAAAGTATGGTTTGACTATAAACCAAGAAGGATTCCCCAAATGGATTCACAACTCACATCACTAGGACAATATCCTATTAGTAATTACTATATGAAGTATTTTAAAATAAGATAAATTTTTCATATAGAATAACATAATTGGTTCTATGGAGAATATACAAGAAAACATTTTAAATAATTTCCCTTTTAATTTAAATTTAGATTTATATGTTTCTCCACACACACACCTATGAATGGTTATTGATAGTTATATATTCATGAATGTTATCTAATCAATCCAATATTTTATCTCAAGGTGACCAATATCTAAGTTCTCCAATGGGACATACCCCTTCTCTATGGTCACATACAAATAATTAACCCTCACAAACCATGTTTGATAAATCTCAAGCCAAACCAATCCAAATAATACATTTACTTATTTATATAATTTCATTAAAACATTATATATTTATATGAAACATAATTTTTATACTGTAATTTTAAATTTTTCTACCAAATATTATTTTCCAAAAAACTTATCAATTTCCATATATTTTGATGTCATATATTAGGTATTTACATCAATAATAACAGATGTAATTTGCATTCAATTCATGAAAATCATTAAATTAAAACAAGGCCTCCATGTTTCAAGACACATGGAAATAAGATAAATTGAACATTATTGTCAATGGATGGAGAAAAACACTGTGATATTCTACATATAGGATGAACCCCCCCATCAATAGATCATAAAATAAATCATATTGATTTTCTCCATAAGATTCCTCTATATACATAAAGGATTATATCTATAGTTCATGGAGAGATGATACTAGTTGATCTAAGAAGTGAAGGGTTGAAATATGACTTACTAGTGAATCTAGTTAAATAAATAATTATATTACATAAAATATTTATCTAGATTGAATGGAATTTCCAAAAAATACTTGGGGGAAATGGAATTTGAGAACCTGTTATTTTAAGAATCTAATGATGTTGTTAGGTTTTATTTCAGATTATATCCCAAAAAGTTAGGGTAAAAAATGTATGTTATACCTTCAAAATGAGTCCAAATGTTATCCTTCTACTTGAAAAGGCCCGAATAATATTTTCCAAGAAACACGGTATGGCAAACAACTCACTGACCATGAAATTCTTGTTTCACAAGACACATCCCATACAATTGGATCACATTATTTATGAAACATTCCACCAACTGTTCTTCTCCAACTCATTTAAATTAAACAGTTTATCCTGGGTGATATCATGGCATTCTATTAAGATTTGGGATCCAAGCACTATCCTAGTGACTACCTAAAAAGATGCCTATTTTTTCAGGAGATGGTGGATGACTTATACTAACCGTGATCAAATCAAAAACCACAAAAATTCTTTACAAACACTCAAAAACATTCTATAAACACTTATTATATAACCCTACACCTTTTATATGATCAAATTAAATAAATTAATGGAAATGTAATTAAAACTGGGAAGTTACATTCTCACCACTATTAGTGTTTCCAACCACTAAGAAGTATTGAAAAAGTGTTTTATGAGAAGAGTTTAGGCCATGACTCCAACATTTTATATTCCTCATCCCTCATTTTATTGCAACGCATGGTTTTAAAAATAAATTAAATTGCAAGAAACATTGTTTTAAGTAGATATTTATATCTATACTATAAACATAATTTTCTTAATTCTATGTTTTGAATTTCAAAATATGGTCATATTCAATAATGATTAGTAAATAATTTGGAGTCTGATGGAACATACTTGATTTTTAATGGGTAGTAACATGAACTTATATATATTTATATGAATAGTAATATGACCATAATGAATATTAAATTTAATTATTATTTTATTTTCACAAGGATTTATGATAATGACATCTAGATTAGTTTTTCAAGGTGATAAAAACTGATTTATAATTCTAAAATTGTTAATTTTTCAATAAAGTATGATTTTATTTATAAATTAAATTAAAAATATTTTGAAGAATATTTTTAAAAAAATGGAGTACATTTTTTAGTTTTGTATGTTTAAAAGTGGTTTGGGTGAATTTTTGGTATTTTGTTTTGGAAATTCTAGAATTTTATATGAATTGTGAAATATGATAAAATATCGTATATTCAAATTATCATTTAAATAAAATTTTTATGAAATAATAAGTGATTTAAGAGCACTTATTTTGAACTCAAATTCTATGTTTACTATTTTTATCACAATATTGATGAAAAATCATAGTCTTGGTCAAAAATATTAAAATAAGGTAAAATTACTCCTATTCTCCACTATAAATACCACCTTCATTCCTATCATCCTAACACACCTCTCAATACAAGAGCCTTTCATATTATCTACCCCATAATCCTAAAAATATCATTACTCATGTCCTAGACTTAATGGTATCACCATAAGTCCATTACCATGGGCCATAAGAAAGATATCATGGGGAAGAGATCATGAGCCAAACATTCTCTTTGGTTTTTGTTCTTTTCTTTTAAATTTTTTTCTATTATTCTTATTTCCTCACATCCGCTTATATAAGAGGCATTAATGATCTAGTATACTACATATTTTTTATGTAATAATGTTTACCGAAGATTCAAAATTATAATTTTTCTCTTCTCCCACTTATTCATGAAATTAAAACATCATCTTTGATCTTTCGATTTACCGACATCGTGGAAGATATAATTTCAATTTAGTTTATATCGTTCACGACTAGTCATGAAACAATTTTTATGGTTTAAAAAGATTTTAATTTATATATTATATCTTATATAAGGTTCTAGAATCATTTTCTACACATTTTATTAATATATAAACCTAAACTTGTTCATTACGACTGAAAAATTCCCAAAATGACCTAAACAAATATCAATGATGTTTTAAATTATGAATCATCCTCATTTAAGAAATAAAAATACGAAATCATATAATTTAAGGCTCAAGAAATATTTTAATACCTTTACTATCCAATTATATTGTTTCAATTCCAATCGACCAGAATATCCATATTGAACCGATAATTGAATTCATCTAAAGAACATACCAAAAACAATGGAAGGAACAAAATGCTAACAATTAATGTGAGAAATGATGTAACAAAATCAACATATAAGGTATTATAATCATTAATATTTTTTTAAGTTATTAATAATAATCTAGTAACCATTTTAAATGAGTTTTATAAAAGTTTTAAGTAAGACAAACCCGTGGTAAAGGAATTTTTAACCTGATTTCCATTGTTTAGGTTAACATTCAAATTTATTTTTTATGTTGTATTAAATTTCTTTAGAGATTAATTTTGTTTATATTTTTTTAATGATGTGTATTTATAGTTTATATACATTTTAAATCAACTATAGTAAGTCTCTCTTCAAATATATGATATTTATAATGGACTTTTCTTTTAAAACCTCTTTTAAAATTATATTTTTCAAAATTAAAAAGTAGTGTTTTTATGAAGTTATTCATATTGTATAATGATGTCACAATTATTGGAATTTGATTATGGTGAATGGTGGGACAAATATATCCCTCCAATTAATTTTATATTTGTATGTTGGAGGTCGGCTGTATGGTTATTCCATGTGTAACTGCAATGGTTACACAAATTGGAAGGTATCTGTGAGTGTTACAAATTATAAGGTATCTGAGAGGGTTTAAATATAATGTATGTAATTATACAATATAACATTTTGGTTATAATTATGTTTTATATATTTTTTTAAATCGCAAGGAAATCTCATGTTTTTCAAAGTGAATTTATATTGGTGTAAAATATGTTTTCTTGAAAATGATTTCATATATTACAAGTATTCATGGCCTCATGTGTTCATTAATTCTTTTTATATCCTATAATGTTCTTTTTGTTCTCATAATATGTTTTTAAAAGTTTTTCATAGGTTTTAAGGATTTTTAGTAAAATGGTGGAAGCCAGGTTAAATGTTATGATGATTTTTCAAAGAAATTATATTTTATTTAAAAAGTTTTATATTTTATAAAAAAAATGTATACTATTTTTATGGTATTCACAATTAATTAATGTTGAATGTTATGAATGTATTATTTCACAATTCTCTGATTTTATAAACATGAAATGATCCTAAATATTAAAGTAAATTATTTTTTAACTAAAATTCCAAATTATGTAATGTAATAAGGTTGGGTCCTTTTAGTTGGTGTCAGAGGATGGTTTAGATCACCTTAGGGGTTAGGATGATGTTAATATAATACCATAAATTATATTCTTACATTATGGATATTTTGAAATTAGATATAATTTAACCATTATCAGGTTTCTTCTACTAAGATATGTTTGTTCGGAATGGTTTTCCACTAGAGGAATAGGGAAGCTGAAGAGGGGACGCACCAAAAGAATGATATCCTTCCAAATCTGCAGCCCAAAATAATAGGGATTTGAACTGAGAAGTTTGTGATAGTAAAGGATTGGATAATATAGGAAATAAATTGAGTGGGAATACATGATAGAGAAAAAAAAGAGGTACCACAATGTAACATGATGATAGTTGAATATTTTTTAGAGGAGAATGAAACCATTAAGTGGGATGAATTTATAAGTATATTCATTGCAGAATATTTTCTTATTGTGGTGCGATGTAGGATGGAGAAGAAATAACTCAAATTGATGAAAAAGGAGGAATATTCAATGGGAGTGTAGGAAGGAAACTTCACGTCACTGGTGAGGTATTCTCCAAATCTTATTCTGGATCATGATAGACAAATCAATCAATTTTACTCAGTATTAAAGCAAGGGTATCGAAGGGAATTGGCCTCTTGTGAAATCCAAAGAAACTATAAATATGTTTGATATTCAATGAGGGTATATATGATATTTTCGAATGAACACTTTCTCTTTGACAATATGGATTAGAAGAGTTTCATACAATAATTGATGTGTAAGAATCAACCAAAGAAGTTTGATAGTATGAGACTCTAGATTAAAATTTCAGAAATGTATGAAAAAAAGAACCCTAGGGAATGCCTTTCAAAAACTAGGTAGTGTTTTTAATGTGGTATGTTTGGACATATGGCCTGATATTTTTAATTAATTTTTTTAAGAATAATATTGATAATAATACAATATTGTGTTTTATATGTGTAGGGATAAGTCATAATGAAAATTCCACCCCAAAGGGAGATCCCAAGAATTACAAGAAGCTAGAATATCTGAAGAAAGGTTTATTGAGATCATCTGAAACAATAAATTTAGATGCTAGGATCTATAATGAAGTTTCATTAGGTAAAAAACATTGTTTACTCGGATTTAACTACGGTTTTTTATATGGTAACTACACATTACTATATTTATGAGGAATTTTATTTTAAATACTAAATATAAACTTTACAAATGAGAGAAAAACTTATTGCTAAAACACAAGGGGAAAATAATATAATAAAAAGGAATTAAAAGAATATTTCTATAATGGTTTGCGTAAAGACTTTACCTATAGACCATGTTGTTTTTTTTAGTAGAGTTTGATGTTATTTTGGAAATGGATTGAACTTCTATATATCATGTTAAGAATAACTTTATAGATAAATATGTTTTTTAGGAAGAGTTTAAATTTGTTTAAAAGAATGAAGTCATATAATTGATAACACATGAAGATTATAAGAATCTCTTGAGAGATGGAAATGAATGCTATCTTGCTCATATTGTTGAAAACATGTTAACTGTTTAGATTAATTATGTGCCAGTGGTAAAGGAATATGTTGATGTTTTTCCAAATGAGTTACCCTGTGTCATACCTGATCTGGATGTCAAATTCACAATTGACATAGTTCTAGTTGCTAATCCCACATCAAAACCCCATATCGAATGTCTGAAATAGAATTTCAAGAATTTGAAAATCTATTGAAGGCTTTTCTTGATAAAGGCTTCATTCATCCTTGCACATCACCATTGGGAGATTATATTTTGTTTATTAAAGTGAAATATGGTTCCATGTGACTTTTCATTTATTACATAGCTTTGAAAACTATCACTATTAAAAATGTGTATCCATTTCCTCACATAAGTGACTTATTTGATCACCTTCACGGAGCTTAGTACATTTCCATGATTAACATGAGATCTAGTTACTGTGAGCATAAGGTGAAGGAGGGTGACATCCTGAAAATATCTTTTCATAAAAGATATGGTAATTAATAATTTTTTGTTATTCCAATAGTTTTAACTAATGAACCAAATGTATTAATGAATCTTATGAATGTTATATTTCATGAGTTATTGGATAAAAATGTGGTTTTGTTTATTGAGGAAATTCTATTGTTTTCTAAGAGTAAAGAGGAGAATGAAAATCATCTAATGGTTGTTTTGAAAATCGCAATGGAAAAGAAACAACATGGAATATTATGAAAATGTGATTTTTGGTTGCAAAAAATTCATTTTCCTGGGATAATTATAAATATTGATGAAATAATAGTTGATCCTATGATAAATGTAGTTGATGAATGACCAAAAACTATAATTGTTAAACATATTCACTGTTTAATTAGATTAGAAGGTTATTACAGATGGATTGTTAAAAATGTTGCATGATTATATTGCCCACCCACTATGTTTACGTGAATAGGGGTTAAATTTATTTGGACACAATAATATGATGTTTGATTTCAAGAAATAAATAAGAGATTGGTGAATTATCCATTTTTGGACTTTCCTTCCCCAAATGGAACGTTTTTCATATTTAGTGATGCTTTATTGAAGGGACATGATTGATTTTTGATGTATAATGATTAGGTAATTTATTATTCTTAATGAAAACTAAAACCTCATGAGTTAAGTTATCCCACACATGATTCTGAATTTGTAGCTTTTTTTTCTTTGAATATTTGGAGGCATAATTTATATAGATCCTAATGCCAAATATATATTAACTATTAATGTTGAAAGTATATATTCACTTAGAAGGAATTAATCATGAGGCCTAGAGGATGGATTATACTGATAAAGGATTATTGATGTATGATCAATTTCCATTAGGGAGAAGAAATCAATGTCGCGTATTCCTAGAGTGGAAAACATAATGCTTTATTAACTATGTTACTTTTGGAAAATGATCCATTGATTATCTATTTGATGAATTTTTTCTTAGAAGTTGTTGGTGTAGAAAATTCCCTTTTTTTTGTTTCATGTTTCAGTACATTTATCATTATCAGATATAATTAAGAAAATGTAGAAGGATGCCTACGAGATATTAAATGTTTGGATTGGATAAATTTGGTATGTTTCCAAAATTTATCCTTGTTGAAGTTTGTGTTTTATGATTTGGAGAAAGGTTGTGTCTGCCTTGTGATTCCCTATTAAAAAACGATTTGTTGAGTGATGGTCATAGTTCTCCATTTTTAGTTCATCCAGGAAGTACTAAGATGTACAAAGACCTTCATGAGTACTAGAGGTGGGCTAGAATGAAAAGGGTTATTGCTGAATTTATCATGAAATGTTTGGAATGTCTATAGGTTAAATCAAACTGGTAGTAACTAAATGGGAAGCTTCATCTATTTCCAGTGTAGGAGTTGAAATGGGATAATTTATCCATGGACATAGTGATGGGACTACCTAGGACTACTCAAGGAAACAACGTGATTTGGGTTGTTGTTGATCAGCTGACAATATGTTCACATTTTATTTCTATTCAAGATACAATGTATTTAGATCAGTTTTCTCGACTATACATAAAAGATATTTTCTGGTTACACGGAGTTTTGATTTTCCTTGTATCTGACCATGGTCCCAGGTTCACTTCTATCTTTTGTAAGGTCCTTCAAATGTGTTTGGACATAGAATTAAATTTCAGTATAGATTTTCATCCAAAATTAGATAGTCAGTCAGAACGAACGATTCAGACATTGGAAGATATACAATGAGCTTTTTCGATAGAATATGAGGGATGTTGGGATCAACATCAGTTTTTATTTGAATTTTCTTATAATAACTGATTTCATTTTAGTACATAGATGAAACGTTTGAGTCATTGTATAAGACGCAATGTCAAACTACAACTTTTTGGGATAATGTTTAGGAAATGATGTTTATGGGACCGAAATCAATAGTTTTAGTGGATGAGAAAGTGAACATGATCCAAAAAGGATGAGGATAGAACAAAGAAGACAGAAAAGTCAGGAAGAAAACCAGAGGCAATTAATTTATTTGTGGTTAGTGATATTTTTTTAATAGAATCTCACCATATAAGGGTTTTATGCATTTTTTTAAGAACAGAAGTCTATTTCCATGATTCATTTGACCATATTAAATCCTAGAGAAATTTGGATCAGTTGCATACTGAGTAGATTTGACTCTGAGGTTTTCTTAGGTACAAAATGTTTTTCATGTTTTGTTGTTGAGAAATTATTTTACAGATTCATCTCATGTCTTGATCCCATAAGCAGTTCAACTGGAATAGAACCTTCCTTATAAAGAGAAACTTATTCATATTTTTGATCGAAGTGAACATTTATTTAAAAATAAGGTAATCTACTAGGTAAAGGTTTTGTGGAGAAACCACATGGTTGAAAAAGAAACACGGTAGTTTTAAAATGATATGAGAGAAAGGTACCCTCACATGTTTAATACAAAAAAGAAATTTCAAGGGTGCAATTTTTAGAAGGTGGGGATCACGTAACACCACATGGTTTAAAAAATAAATTTAAATGCATGATTTTTTATGTAGATAGTTATAACTATACAATAAACACAATTTTCCCTTATATGTATTGAATTTAAAAAATGGTCATCTACAATTATGATCAGTATGTAATTTGGAGTCTGATGGAACCAATTTTATATTTTCTAAATAGTATTATACCTTTATTAATAGTAATATGAATAGTAATATAAAACTAATGAATAGTAAATTGTATAATTATTTTTTTCATAAGGAATTAAGATAATGACAACTTGATTAATTTTTCAACGTGATATAAAATGAATTGTATTTTTTAAAATGATAATTTTTGAATAATGTATGATTTTTTATAAAATTTGAATTAATAAAATTTAGAAAATTATTTTCAAAAAATGGAGTTCATTTTTTAATTCTACTCGTCAAAAAATGATCAGTGTGAACTTTTTGGATTTTTTTGAAAATCAGGAATTCTTGATTAATAGTGAAATATGGGAAAATACCATATATTCAAATTACTAGTCAAATATACTATTTTTGACCTCAAAGGTGATGTATAACCACTTGTTTCAAAATCAAAATCCTTATTTACAATTTTTATCACAACAATTAAGACTATTCCTAGTCTTGGACAAAAATATTAAAATAATGATTAAAATAATGATATTGAATCTTACATATTCTGGATGTCATCATGTTTATTAATGATTGAACACTATAATTCTTCATCTCTACCACTTTTTCAAGAAATTAAAACATATTCCATGATGTGTTGAATTACTAAAATCAGAGATAATGTGATTTTAATTTATTTTAATTACATCAAGACTTGTCATGAAATAATTTTTATGGTTGAACCATATTATAATTTATGTTTTATATATTATAAAAGGTTATGGAATCATTTTTACCCATTTTATTAAAATATTAAAGAAAATAAGTTCATTAGGATAACAAATCCGCAAAATGACCATAAAAAATTTGTATAATGTTTTAACTTACGAATCATCATCATGTTATAAATCAAAATTAAAAATAGAATATATTATGGTTGTAGAAATATGTAAATACCATTCCACCAAAAATCTGGTGTTTCCCTTCTAATAGACAAGAATATTTATCATGAACCGATCATTGACATCTTGTAAAGAACCCAACCAAAACAATGAAAGGAAAAATATTAATAATTAAAAGAATAAACGGTGTAGTTAAATGATTATATAAGGTTTTATATTCATTAATTTGTTTCCTTAATATATTAATAACACTATTTTAATAATTATACATGATATTTAAACAATTTTGAACTATGAAAAAACCTGAGGTAAGGGAATTCTTAACCCAATTTCCATTTTTCTTGTCAACCTTCAACTTCATTATTTTTATGGTATAATTTTTTTTGAGCTGATGTTTTTTTATATTATGTTGATTAATGTGTATTTGTAGAGTATATACTTATTAAATCAACTCTATTAAGTCTCACATCGATTATTTGATATTTATAAGGGATTTTTCTTTTAAAAACCTCTTTTTAAAACCAGTTTTACGATATTCAAAAGAATTGTTTTTATGAAATTATTCATGTTTTATGATTGTGTTATGGTTATTATGAATTAAAAATGTTGAAAGTGGGACCTATATCTCCCTATAATTCATTGGGTATGTGTATTTTTTAAGTCAACCATATGGTTACAATATGTGTAACTGCGATGGATAAACAAATTGTAAGTTAATGTGAGGGTTACAAATTATAAGGTAGTCAAGAGGGTTACAAGATTATGTATGAAATTCCCCAAGATATCGTTATGGTTCTATTTATGATCTACATGTTTTGTGGAAATCTCATGTTATTCTTCGGTTTCACAATGTCATTTTACATTGGTGACAAAAATGTTTTCTTAAAAATTATTTCATACACTAAATGTATTAAAGGACTAATTTGTTCTTTACTTTTTTATATCCCATTATTATATTTTTGTGCTCATCCCGTGTTTTTATAGGATTTTCACTAGTTTTAAGGATTTTTTGGCCAATGTAGGAATCCATGTAAAATTTTATGCTTTGTCAAATAAATCATGAATTATTTGAAAAGATTTATATTTTGGATGAAATGAATACTATTTTATGGTATTCATAATTTATTAATGTGGAATGTTATGAATATATTATTGCCCTATTATCTAAAGCTATAAAGTTTATAAGATCTTAATGTTTATTGGATATGATTTCTTCAATAAAATTCAAGATTATGTAATGTAATAGGGTAGGCTCATTATACATTTTTCTTGAAATTGATAATGATTCAAAAAATGAACTAAACCTATACATTTCCCATATAATAGAATAAATTTCCGTCAAAAATTAGAAATTTAACCTGAATCAACATATAATTTAGTTAAATATAAATATACTCTCATGTAAATAAATTAACATGACCTGGCTAGTAATAACTGAATTCAGATACATGAATCCTATTATGTACCAAATAAGTTCATGGTAGGAAATCCAATTGATACACCTTGTCACCAATGAATTGAAGTGTTTAAAATAGGCTACTGTACCGTGGGAAAAAAATTCCCTTATGACCAAAAAATAAATTCCCAAACCTTGTTGAAATACTCAAGAAAACATTACCACTCACCTGTTACAAAAATGGTTATTAATAATGATTAACAAATGATTTTTTATGACTATGAGACACCACCATTATTTTTTCTGATCAATTATATATTATTTATTGTGTATTATTTAATGATTATTCCAATTAGTTATGTATCCCCTTTTTCCAACCAATAAATTTGATAATGAAGACGATGATCATAAAATTATTCAAAAGTGCCAATATGTATCATGTCTAGATAAGAATTGTTGTATAATAACACCACTAGTAGTATAATCTCATCCATTGATGAAAAAAATCAATTATATATTAACTAATCATGTAATACATTTTTAGGATTATCCTTTTGGAATATCCATCTTCTTGTGGATGATAATATGTCATCATAGTATTCTAGGTTCCAAGGTATTACTATAAGGACTTTAATAAACAATATTTAAACTGATGGCCTCTATCAGACAAAATCAAGAATATAATATCAATCCACTTTACAATTTCATGAATGTTTAATTTGGTCATTCCTTAAACTATATTAGTATTATGAAAATAGATAATGTGAGTGGGGGTTGTGATCCAATCCACTATCTTAACTATGGAATAATATTTCTAAACCATTCTTGGATGTCCTGTCAAAAAATACATGACTATTTGCATACAAGTGTGGTATCTCAACATAAACTTAACCACACCACTTTTCATTACAATTAATTCAAATTTCTATTTAAACGTATTATAAATTTTTTGAATCCATAGATGAGCAACCCATATTTAATGGTGGTATGAATTAATAATTTGTTGCTAAAAAGAATTGGGTTCCATAATCCGATCTCTATACGGTAGCATAGATCTCTCATTTTGGTTCCACAATCAATTGACTCCCCAACATTGAGTTTTGATCACTATGTTAAAAATTCAAGACCATATATCTTTGAATAGCTAAACTTCTTAACCAAATCATGAATAACATAAATTGGAAGGACAACCTCAATATTTCATTTCTCCATATAATTCAGATACATATCATCTGTAAAAGATCAAATATACAATTGGTCAAAAGATTCATTACCCAGCTATGTATATGAATTTATACTAAGGGAATCTACTATAGAATTTACCTTCCCTGATGTATACATCAAATAAAAGTCAATCATTTTTATACATTCCATCAGTCTACATTGTTTGAGATTTAAATATAGAGGGTAGAAAATGTTCTTTAATTTTTTTGATTAATAAAAAATACTAATTTCTCAATAATAATAATGTGATTCTAAGTATATAAAGAATTTAATAGAGTATACATCTCCAAATCATGTTTTGGGTATTACATATCATGTATCCATTACTACCACGAGCCTTATTGTATGAAAAAATCACACTACCAGAGAAAAAATCCTTAATTAAACCTCGTGTGTAAAAATACACCACATAACCTTGTCAGGTGCACCTCACCATAGAAATCCACCACAACACATTTATCAAAATACCAAAAATACCAAGATACTCTCCCATGATCGAATCAATATTATAGATCAGCCATATTCTCCCATAATTTTAAGCAGAAGAAGCAAACAATGAGAACCATCCATTATCCCTACCTACTTCCATGAAGTTTTATTGGGTTCCATACAGTGGCCCAAGCAGAGCACGCAATAACACCCATTATTCTACCACGAATGGTGTCTACAAAAATTAAATTTTTTTTAATATAAATAGACGTAATGAAATATATCACAGTTATAATGGTAATGAATGTAAATTATCAAACATATGTGATCATATCTACCTAAAAAATGTCTCTATATGATTAATATTCAATAACAAAAAAACAAGGGAGACTATAAACAATAACCAAGAAGATGTGATAATAGCTCGTCTAATAACTATAATAAAATACCCTTACCAATGATATCTATAATACATAGTAAAAAATCCACAATTCCCATGTCATGTAATTAAATTTAATCATCTATAAAGGACAATGATTTATAATCTAGTGTCAGACAATGAAGGCCCTCATCCAAGTTATAGAAGTTCAATGAATCTTTTTTGATTCCTAGGATAATCTTAATGGAGAATCGTTAAAAACATTTGTGTGGATTCCAAGGAGCATGCTAATAGAGAAATTCTAATTCGATTCTACGAAATCCATATAAAACTCGTAGAAAGTCTCGTGTTATCCAATGGAATCATGATCTATGGAGAAGAAATGTCCTAGGAATACAATACTGTAATCAATACCAATGGGATAGAATTTCCCATGGTTTCCTATGGAATCATTATCATAGGAGATATTTCAAGACATCTACAACCATAATCAATTCATCATCCTTTTTAAATCTTCATTTACAAACCATGGGTTCTTTCAACCAATTCAACATTTACGAAATAATTATTTTAATCCTTTAGTCTTATGAACTCCCATTGAAAAGATGAAATAACCGTATCCTATAAATTCAACTCAAATCAGTCATTTCATTTACAAATGAATAGGTAAAACTAGGTTCCCAAAACCATTAACTGTTCAATATATTCTCATTAAGGCTATCAATAAAATCGACGATCTCACAAACACC
Source organism: Viscum album (assembly GCA_963277665.1). Taxonomy (NCBI): domain Eukaryota; kingdom Viridiplantae; phylum Streptophyta; class Magnoliopsida; order Santalales; family Viscaceae; genus Viscum; species Viscum album. The sequence goes on along the minus strand of OY728161.1, from coordinate 690,497,622 downwards.
CAATGTGGTGGTGTAACATAGGGCAGATATAAGGTCACGCCTGATGAGTGGCTTAGGTTGAGGTGAATAGACTCCAACCATCACAAAGTAACACAATGTGAAACCTAATAGGTTATAAAAAATTATACCAAGAAGTTTAATTAATTTTGGGGGAAATGATATAATGTCTGACGTGTAGCATAATGAAAAATAATCATATAAAAAACTACTCCTTAGGTAAAGGTAAATACCACAAATCGTATAATAATGGTTGAGAAATTTTCTAGTATCAAAACAAAATTTAGTCGAGATTAGAAAAAAATGGATGAACATATGAACCCCCTGAGATTAGAGAATAATTTCATACACGAGAATAACACAAATGATATAATGAAAAATAGATAAATGTGTAAGAGGAATGAAGAACTCAACAGTGCAGATCCAATGAGATCGATGATAGAAGAAATAAAGTCTAGATCAAAAAATAGTTCCAACACCAAGGTATAGGTTCCATGGGGAACTTCTATGCTTGAGAGAAGGGAGGGGTGATCCTCTATTGAAATAATGAGGACCATACTTTTATTTTGAAAAATAACCAAGGGAGATTAAATGGTTTGTAATATTTATAGTGTAATGCCCCGACCCCAGTTACCTAGAGTCGGTGCATTATTACAGAACATTGGCATGATCACAAGAAAGATCAAATCTCGAAAAAACCGATTGGTTTAGTAGCCTTGGAAACACTAGATATATTCATAAAGTTTTACATTACATCATGAAGTAAAAAACTAATACAACAACATATCATCTCCATATTCCACATTCATATCCCCACATAAAATCCCTGCAGGTCATTCATAATTTACTTCTTCACTTCCTAGGAAAAATAAAACATAGAAAAGGGGTGATCTCAAATGCCCAGTAAGGATAAAAATATAGCAGAAACTTTCATAAATAAGAATAAATATTTAAGGCAATGTATAACTAAAACAAAAGCCTTTTAAACTTGAACTTCAACATAGTATGGAAAAAGTAAAATGAAATAATTCCATTTACTTATTCACATTGATATTCTACTAATCGAATAATCACATGAAATATCAATAACCACTTTCATCATGATGGAATGCATAATTCCAGACTATCATAACCCCATAGCCAAGGCCTCGTTCCAAGAATACAAATAATATTTTGTCAAGGCCTTGTGCCAAGACACTAGTTTGTCTCATGATACCTACCAATGCATCGAGGAGCTATATCGGGCTCCACCCATCACATATTAGGTCCAATGCATTCCCATATGAAAAGGTTTAAAGATAAAAGAAACATTTTTATTAAAACTAGCATATGAAATGTAAATACTCTCAACATAAACTATGAATTGTATAAAAATAGCACATCCACAGTCAAACATATCACAAAACCTTTAATAAAATACAGAAGTTTTGTATCATAATAAATCAACTTCAAATAAGTGTAAAATCCATCAAAGGATGTTGACATAGATGAAATCAAAACTCTTTTTAGAGAAATATCACTTTCTATTTTTGAAATCATTTAAGATTAATATATTTATAAAATAAAACATTTTCTTTGAAAATATTCTTATAAGCTTGTAAGGGAAGCTTCAACGATTTTATAACGGTGGAAAATAGCCGCACCTGCCGTAGAAGTTAAAAAAAACATTCTTACCTTAATTCTATCGAAAAGGTTAAAAAGCACCTTGTTTGGAAAACGACGAAAAGATTCCCTTATAAAACACTTATAAAAAGTAAAAAAAGGGTATAAATGACTTTAACCCATACTCTTGTAAATAGTAAAAATGTCTTGAAATACATTTTCAAGAAACATGGATGTGGATGATAAAGAGATCCCAGTAGATTATTATGTATAAACAACCTCGGATAATGAAGAGATTGTGAAATAAACCCTTACCTTGTACTTTTCCTTGGTTGGGGTAGGTTAACCTCCTGTATAATGGTGAAATAATTGTTATTAAATTATACAAGAATCATATACATTCATATGATATCATATATGATCTTTTAACATTTCTTTGTTAATAATATCTTAGTATTATCATCGTTTCGGGTGTTAACTTACACGTTTTCTTTTATATGTTTTGTTACATAAGCCATGTTTTTCATGGATAGGTTTTATATTATTCATATACAGAATGATATCAAGTACTTAAACATCATTTTTAAATCATCAAATGATAATTATACTTCAATGGATACGATGGAGAATGAATCTCATCGCGTTCGTGGAGACGGTAGTCCGTACGTACGCATGAGCGACAATATCATTCTTTTGATATTAAAATAATATATATAAATGGATGGTATATCATATATACAGAATCATTAACATGTTATATTTATTATTTACATGAGTTACACGTCATTATTATAACCATCCAAATAATATTATATTGAATAACAATAACACCACGACGTGGAGACGGTAAACCGTACGTACGCATTTATGGTGACATGTTATTCAAAGGGTGGATATAATACTGAATATGGTTGTACCATATTTATAATAACATCACAGTATATATATGATACTGGAGTTATTATTTTATAATGGTAACAACAAAGGAAGAAGAAGTGGAAGAAGAAAGGAACTTGGAAAAGGGTGGTGAAATCATTACCTCTTCTTCGGGTTCTTCCTTTTGATTTAATCAAAAGGACTCTTTAGGTTGGATTTCTGATCAAACTAAGGACTCTAGGTTGTAGTGAGGGATGTTGGGAGAGTATTTGGGCAGAGTTTGTCCGAACCAAAAGGCTTTTAAGGTGTGATGAAATGAGAAGGAGGAGTGCCCTTTTATAAGAGGGGTGAGGGGCACCTTTGGAAAAGCTAGAAATATTAATTTATAATAAATTCATATTCGGTTTCTAAAGGCTCCAAAGTGTATTATTTAAATTTTAAGGTGGGTATGGGTCTAAAACAACTCAAACAATAGAATTTAGATAGGTTTGGGTACTTATATTAACCTTATCATTAAGTATTAACTCTTAGTTAATTAGTTTCACTTTTACAATGCCTCTTTGTATTTTTATATTATATGGTTAATAAACTTACTATATACATCCAAGAGACCCCAAAGAGGTACATTAATGATACACCTATCATGATATAAGTCTCTTGGACGATCCTTAGATTTTTAGAAATTTAATATCAATTAATAATATAATATTTGTTTTAAAAACACTTTTATATTAATTTTGAGACTATTCAATAGTTGATTTTTTTGTAAAAATAATAACAGAATGATTGCTTCGAAAAAAGTAAATTAATTCAATCATAATATGTCATATTATGCTATAAAATTATTTTAATTCATTAAAAGTCTCAAATTATATTTATTTGGGTATTTATAATATCAATTATTTTAATTTTTCACTATTATGGTAATTACTGCATCATCCTTGTGTCATAAATAAATTAAATTATGTAATCTCTAAAAATTACAAATATAATATCATTATGTAGGAAAGATTTTTATCTTTCTAAAAAATATTTATAGTCAAAAATTCAATATATATGACCCTATATAAAATTTTTTTTTCTAAAAGATATATGCTTATGTCATTTTTGTACTTATTTTAACATAATTAAAATCAAGTGTCCCTATCACCTACAAGTGGCTCCATGGGGTCCCAAAATCATCCCAAAGATGAATATGGTCGAACATTTATCAACCAATAAGGCTAGGACACGTTTTAGGGTAATTTAATATTAATATAATATTATTTTTTAACCCTTACTTACCGGATTTACCCTTAACCATGGTAAATAAAATATTTACAGAAGTAATTATTCAAAATGTATAAAAATAAAAGTTACCTATTTACAAAATTTGAACATCCTGATTCCAAATTTGGAATCCATTTTTCCAAATTCAAAAGACAGAAGTGGCAGAAAATAATTGAAAATTAATTCCCGTTGTTAAAACAAAAAGGGTGTTTTTAAGAGATAATAACTATCAAAAGATTGACACGTGTTTATTTCCGGTTTAATTGTAAAATTATGTCCAATGACCAAAATTATATTAAATGGTAAAAATATATTCTAAATATCCTTTAAAACCACTAAAATTCATAATTTATCACTATTAATTATTTTTATTAAAAAAGTTGTTTTTAATTAAAATTTAGTAATTTTCACTATTCATAAAAATATTAAAGTTATCCAAAAAGTACCAAAATCTCACCTTAGGCTAAATTCGATAATCCGAAACCAAAAATGAAGTCCATTTTGAAATATAAAATATATATAATTTCAAAAAGTATGTATTACTATTCATAACGGCTTGTTTAATTGGTTATGGTGTGTTAGAACTCGGTGTTGCGTACAACACACGCTATCACATTATTCAAAGAGAAGCGTAACGTAGAAGTTTGGGGTGTTACATTCTCCCCTCCTTGAAATAATCTCGTCCTCTAAATTTCTAGAATACTTATCACATGAAAAGACTCGGGTGGTTCTTCATCATAAGTTCCTCGGGTTCCCACGTTGCATCTTCCATCTTATGGTTTCTCCACAAAATTTTTACCAGACGCGTCGTCCGGTTTCTCAGTACTTGTTCTCTCGTATCAAGAATCCTGATGGGCTCTTCGCAATAAGACAGGTTGGGTTCCAGTTCTAAATCCTCATAGGTGAGTACATGCGTTGGGTCAGGCATGTATTTCCTCAACAGAGATACATGGAACACATCGTGAACTTTGGAGAGACTTGGCGGCATTGCCAATCGGTAAGCTACAACCCCAATTTGTTCTAGAATTTCAAAAGGTCCGATGTACCTAGGACTAAATTTACCTTTCTTACCAAAACATATGACTCCCTTCCATGGAGGTACCTTCAGGAAAACATGATCACCGACTTGGAATTCTAAATCCTTCCTTCGATTATCGGCATAGCTCTTATGCCTACTTTGAGCTGCTTTGATGTGATTTTGGATTACCTTCACCTTTTCCATCATTTCCTTCACCAATTCTAGACCTTAAAGTTTTGTTTCACCAACGTCATCCCAACAGGTTGGTGTGTGACATCGCATTCCGTATACCGCTTCATATGGTTCCATCTGAATACTCGAATGGAAGCTATTGTTATAGAAAATTCTACCAGAGGTAAATACTGATCCCACATACCCTGAAAGTCAAGTGAGCAGGATCTCAACATGTCTTCTAAGGTTTGAATAGTCCGTTTTGATTGTCCGTATGTCTGAGGGTGGTAGGCAGCTTAAATGATGTTCAGTATCCAGGGATTTCAGAAGACTCTTCCAGAATCTTGAAGTAAAACTAGGATCACGATCAGAAACAATCGATAGGGGTACTCCATGAAGTCTCACAACTTCGTTAATATATAGTCTTGCTAGACGTTCCAGTGGTAGATCTTATATTATAGCAAGAAAATGTGGTGACTTGGTAAGACGATCAATAGTAACCCATATTGCATCATTCCTTCTAGGAGTCTTTGGTAGACCCATGACAAAGTCCATCGTAATATTGTCCCATTTCTACTCCGGTATGGGAAGAGGTTTCATAACCCCTCCAGGGTGTTGCCTTCCAGCTTTCACTTGTTGACAAACCATACATCTTGACACAAAATCAGAAATCTCCCTCTTCATATTGTCCCACCAAAAATGTTCCTTCAAATCACATTACATTTTGGTGCTCCCAGGGTGAATAGAGAAATTGGAACTATGAGAATCATACAACAATTCCCTTTTTAGATCAGGTATATCGGGAACACAATGTCTCTTCCCAAATTTCAAAATTCCATCTTCATACACAATGTCTCTCAGTCTCCCATCATTCACATCTTTAATCTTCTTTTGAAATTATTCATCATCGGTCTGAAAACTCTTAATCCTTTATAGTAAAGATGGTTTGGCAACCATTTGAAAAAGCATTGATGTTTCTCCATCCCTGGTTATTCCCATGTCTATGTTCACTAGATCCATGAAAATTGGATCCCTTTCAATTATCATATTGTTCAAAACTCCATGATCTTTTCTCCTCAAAGCATCTGCCACCTTGTTTGCCTTCCCCGGGTGGTAGTGTATCGTACAATCATAATCCTTGAGCAATTCAAGCCATCTCCTTTGCCTCATGTTGATTTTTTTGTGAGTAAATATACTTCAAACTCTTGTGATCAATATAAATCTCACATTTTTCACCATAGAGGTAGTGTCTCCATATATTCAAAGAAAAGATCACAGCTGCTAACTAGAGATCATGAGTAGGATAGTTTTGTTCATAAATTTTCAACTATCGTGATTCATAGGCAATAACTCTATCATTCTGCATAAGGACACAACCAAGTCCTTTCTTCGATGCATCACTATAAATAACAAACCCATCATTCCCCGATGGTAGATTCAATATAGGAGAATTGACTAATCTTCTCTTCAGTTCTTCGAAAAATTCTTCACGCTCTTTTGTCCAAACAAATTTAACCCCTTTACGTGTGAGCTTCATTAATGGGTTATCCAATCGGGAAAAATTCAGGACGAAACGTTGATAATAACCTGCCAAACCAATAAAACTACGTACCTCAGTTATACTCGTAGGTGCTGGCCATTCATGGATTGCCTTGGTCTTAGAAGGACCAACATAGATTCCATCTTTAGAGACAATATGGCCAAGAAAAGAAATCTCATGAATCCAGAATTAACACTTGCTAAACTTTCCATATAATTCATGTCTTCTCAGAATCTTCAGGATAATGCCTAAGTGATTTTCATGATCTCCATAGATTTTGGAGTATACCAAGATATCATCAATAAATACCACCACAAATTCATTGAGATACTCCTTGAAAACTCTATTCATCAGATCCATGAATACAGAGGGTTCATTAGTCAATCCAAAAGGCATTACAGTAAACTCTTAATGCCCGTACCTGGTTCGAAATGCTGTCTTTGGAATGTCTTCCTTCTTCACACACAACTGATGGTATCCAGATCGAAGGTCAATCTTTGAAAATTATTGAGCTCCATGCAGTTGGTCAAATAAATCATCAATGCGAGGTAGGTGATACTTGTTCTTTATTGTCATAGCATTGATCTCCCTGTAGTCGATACATAACCTCATAGATCCGTCTTTCTTTTTAACAAAAAGAACATGGGATCCCCATGGAGAAACACTAGGGCAAATAAATCCATTATTACTCAATTCCTCTAGTTTTTTCTTTAGTTCATCTAATTCTACAGTGGTCATTCTATAAGGGGTCTTTGATATAGGCCTTGATCCAGGAATAAAATCAATGGAAAACTCAACTTCTCGTTCTGGAGGTTGTCCAGGTAAATCTTTCGGAAATACATCTACAAATTCTTTCACAACAGGTACATCCTCTATTTGAACATTCCTTTCCTCACCCATAGTTATTTCATTCTCTTCCTCCACAATAATTGATTTTAGTTGAGCTACTGGGGGTGGATCTAAATAATAATTAGGTGGTGACAATTTTGCTCTAAAGATTAGGTGTTCCTTATCATCATCATAAAGAATCGAAACCTCTTTCTTCTAACAATAAATCTTCGCATCATAGTCCGAAAGCCAGTCCATACTGAGGATTATATCAAACTCAATCATAGGTATGATGACGAGATCAGTAGATAAAGAACATTTATGTGCTCTAATGGGGACTGATTCACAAAACATTGTTGCAATTATACTTCCCTTAGGAGTTTTAACTGACAACTCCCTTGTTAAATCAAATTGGAAATATCTAATTTTCTTAGAAAACTGGGAAGATATGAAACAATGCGATGATCCAGAATCAAATAATGCATTTTCTAAACCTGCAAATACCATTAAATTACCTTCCACCATGTCTTTCAGAGCTTTTACCTCAGCAGTAGTGATAACATAAGCTTGGCCTTGATCCCTTGGCCTTTTATGAGGTAATTTCTCCTGACGCTTAGGACATTCATTTTCATAATGCCCCATCTCCCTGCAATTGAAGCACTAAACATTGGTAGCTTCCTTCTTCCCCTTGCAATCACGAGCATGGTGGCCTTTTTCACCACACTTGTAACAGACTCCCATTCCCTTTAAGCAAGTACCGGGGTGTTTCTTCCCACATTTACCACAGGATGGATATTCAACCTTTCCCTTCTTCCCCTGATTTCAATTCCCAGATTGATTAGAAGGTCTCTTCTTCTCTTTATTTGTTTTAAAGTCATAAGACTTATAGAATTCCTTTTCGGTCTTGAAAGCACATGTGACAGTGTCTTCGTACGATGAAAAGGATTGCGAGACTAATGATCGACGGAGAAATGGTTTTAACCCATCAAAGAAACGATCAATCTTACTTCATGGGTTACGTATATAATCTCCAGCATACCTTGATAACCTAGTAAAGTTAGCCTCATACATTGTGACATTCTCATCCTCCATTGTTCTCAGACTCAGAAACTGCCTTTCCATATCTGCTCAATGGTCGTGAGGAAAGTATTTTTCTAAAAACAGATCGTTAAACTCCCTCCATTCCATACTTGATACTTCATCATCATCCTTCATATTTTGAATCAATGACCACCATTGATCAGCATCTTCAGTGAGGTGGTAAACTGCCATGATAACTTTTTCCCTTTCACTACTCCCCAAAGCTTGAAATATTTTCTATAGGAAAAATATCCATTGCTCAGCTACTAAGGGATTTGTACTCCCATTGAACGTTGTTTGTTTTTTCCTCATGAATCGATCTAATATTGATCCTCCATGCTTCGGATTAGGGTGCTCCATATGGGTAAGGTTATTATTCATAACCTGAGTGAGTTGTCCCAGTATGGTGATTAGCTAATCGGCACTAGTTGCATCACCAGCTCCACTATAATTATCTTGAGTAGGAGGGCAACCCCTACATGGAGTGCGTGCATTGATACGGTTTCCATTTCTTCCACTAGGAGCCATTTCTAAACAATGGCATAATCTAGATCAGTTTGTGAATCAAAATACATAATCCCATAATTATAAAACACTTAACATAAATTGAACTATTTATGGATATAATCCATAATCATAAGAATATTTTCATTGAGGAAGTATATAATCATAAACCCTTCATAATTATTTGTAAAGAAAATTAGAGTTATCCTAAGCATATCCACCGGGAGTGTCGTAACCAAGAGTGCAGAAAGGCCCGTTGTCATGCACCAGTTCCCGTTCGAGTCTAGCTCAAAGTGGTGTTTTCGGGTTTTACCCCTAGGTACATCTGCGCCAGAGAAACCTCTACCTGCTCGTATCCAGACACTGATGTATTTCTCATAAAACTCACAAAATCTCTACAATACCAAAATTCTAGGAAGTTCTTCTATACTAATCCTGAATGTTCATCTTAGGTCTACGTGCTCTAATCAGAGTTTATCTAAATCTAGCTTCCATGATTTGTACAAAACTTCCTCTGATACCAACTGTAATTCCCCGACCCCAGTTACCTAGAGTCGGTGAAATATTACATAACATTGTCATGATCACAAGAAAGATCAAATCTCGAAAGACCGATTGGTTTAGTAGCCTTGGAAACACTAGATATATTCATAAAGTTTTACATTACATAATGAAGTTAAAAACTACTACAACAACATATTGTATCCATATTCCACATTCATATCCCGACATAAAATCCCTACAGGTCATTCATAATTTACTTCTTCACTTCTTGGGAAAAATAAAACATAGAAAAGGGGTGAGCTCAAATGCCCAGTAAGGATAACAATATAGAGAAAAAATTCATAAATAATAATAAATATTTAAGGCAATGTATAACTAAAACAAAAGACTTTTAAACATGAACTTCAACATATTATGGAAAAAGTAAAATGAAATAATGCCATTTATTTATTCACATGGATATTCTACTAATCGAATAATCACATGAAATATCAATAACCACTTTAATAATGATGGAATGCATAATGCCAGACTATCTTAACCACATAGCCCAGGCCTTGTGCCAAGACTACAAATAAGATTTTGTCAAGGCCCTGTGCCAAGACACTAGTTTGTCTCATGAGACCTACCGATGCATCGAGGAGCTATAACGGGCTCCACCCGTCACATATTAAGTCCAATGCATTCCCAAATGAAAAGGTTTAAACATAACAAAAATATTCATATTAAAACTAGCATACGAAATGTCAATACTTTCACCATAAACTATGAATGGTATAAAAATAGCACATCCACAGTCAAACATATCACAAAACCTTCAATACAATTTAGAAGTTTTGTATCATAATAAATCAACTTCAAATAAGCGTAAAATCCATCAATGGATGTTGACATAGATGAAATCAAAACTCTTTTTAGAGAAATATATCTTTCTATTTTTGAAATCATTTAAGAGTCATATATTTATAAAATAAAACATTTTCTTTTAAAATATTCTTATAATCTTGTAAGGGAAGTTTCGACGATTTTATAACGGTGGAAAATAGCTGCACCTGCCGTATAAGTTAAAAAAACATTCTTACGTTAATTCTATCGAAAAGGATAAAAAGCACCTTATTTGGAAAACGACGGAAAGATTCCTTTATAAACCACTTATAAAAAGTCATAAAAGGGTATAAATGACTTTGACCCATATTCTTGTAAATAGTAAAAATGTTTTGAAATACATTTTTAAGAAACATGGATGTGGATGATAAAGAGATCCCAGTAGATTATTACGTATAAACAACCTCGGATAATGAAGAGATTGTGAAATAAACCCTTAACTTGTACTTTTCCTTGGTTGGGGTAGGCTAAACTCTTGTATAATGGCGGAATAATTGTTATTAAATTATTCAAGAATCATATACATTCATATGATATCATATATGATCTTTTAACATTGCTTTGATAATAATATCTTATTATTATCGTCGTTTCGGGTGTTAACTTACTCGTTTTCTTTTATATGTTTTGTTATATAATCCATGTTTTTCATGGATAGGTTGTATATTATTAATATACAGAATGATATCAAGTCCTTAAACATCATTTTTAAATCATCAAATTATAATTATACTTTAATGGATACGATGGAGAATGAATCTCATCGCATTCTAGGAGACGATAGTCCGTACGTACGCACGAGCGACAATATCATTCGTTTGATATTAAAATAATATATATAAATTGATGGTATATCATATATACAGAATCATTAACATGTTATATTTATTATTTACATGAGTTACACATCATTATTATAACCATCCAAATAATAATATATTGAATAACAATTACACCACGACGTGGAGACGGTAAGCCGTACGTACACACGTATGGTGACATGTTATTTAAAGGGTGGATAGAATACTGAATATGGTTGTACCATATTTATAATAACATCACAAAATATATATGATACTAGAGTTATTATTTTAGAATGGTAACAACAAAGGAAGAAGAAGTGGAAGAAGAAAGGAACTTGGAAAAGGGTGGTGAAATCAGTACCTCTTCTTCGGGTTCTTCCTTTTGATTTGATCAAAAGGGCTCCTTAGGATGGATTTCTGATAAAACTATGGCCTCTAGGTTGTATTGAGAGATGTTGGGAGAGTATTTGGGAAGATTTTGGCCGAACCAAAAGGCTTTGAAGGTGTGATGAAATGAGAAGGAGGAGTGCCCTTTTATAATAGGGGTGAGGGGCACCTTCGGAAAAGCTAGAAATATTAATTTATAATAAATTCATATTCGGTTTCTAAATGCTCAAAATTGTATTATTTAAATGTTACGGTTGTTATGGGTCTAAAAATACTCAAACAATAGAATTTAGACAGGTTTGGGTACTTATATTAACCTTATCATTAAGTATTAAATCTTATTTAATTAGTTTCACTTTTATAATGTCTCTTTGTATTTTTATATTATATGGTTAATAAACATACTATATACAACCAAGAGACCCCCAAGTGGTCCGTTAATGATACACCTATCATGATATATGTCTCTTGACCAAACCTTTTATTTTTAGGAATTTAATATCAATTAATAATATATTATTTGTTTTAAAAACACTTTTATGTCAATTTTGAGACTATTCAATAGTTGATTTTTTTGTAAAAATCAAAACAGAATGATTGCTTCGAAAAAAGTAAATTAAATCAATACTAATATGTCATATTATCCTATAAAATTAGTTTAATTCATTAAAAGTCTCAAATTATATTTATTTGGGTATTTATAATATCAATTATTTTAATTTTTCACTATTATGGTAATTACTGCATCATACTTGTGTCATAAATAAATTACATTATGTAATCTCTAAAAATTACAAATAAAATATTATTATGTAGGAAAGCGTTTTATGTTTCTAACGAATATTTAAAGTCGAAAATCCAATATATATAACCCTATATAAAAATTTTTTTTCTAAAAGATATTTGCTTATGTCATTTTTGTACTTATTTTAACTTAATTAAAATTAAGTGTCCCTATCACCTACAAGTGGCTCCATGGGGTCCCATAATCGACCCAAATATGCCTATGGTCGACCATGTATCATCCAATAATTCTAGGACACGTTTTAGGGTAATTTAGTATTATTATAATATTATTTGTTAACCCTTATTTACCGGATTTACCCTTAACCATGGTAAATAAAATATTTACCGAAGTAATTATTCAAAATGTCTAAAAAAAGGTTACCTATTTACACAATTTGAACATCCTGATTCCAAATATGGAATCCATTTTTCCAAATCCAAAACACATAAGTGGCAGAAATTAATTTAAAATTAATTCCCGTTGTTAAAACAAAAAAGCGTGTTTTTAAGAGATAATAACTATCAAAAGATTGACACTTGTTATAACGACCCATACTTTACATACATTGTTAATACTTCAAAATTGAAGCACACTTATTACAACATATGACAAACCACAAAGGACCGTATAGGTATAGTGTCTTTAGAAACTGGGAAACATAAACAACTGGTTCATAAATCTTCTACAGTGCCTCCCATTTATTTCATCATATCTAGGGTCCCTTTTAGCATATTCTACTTAATATCCATCTTCCTGACCTGGGGAAAAGAAAACATAAAAGGGTGAGCTCAAATGCTCAGCAAGGGTAATAAAGGAAATAAAAATCATATCATATCTTTTTAAAAATCATAACCTGCAAAAGAGATCATAAAATCTTAATAAATCATAGATGTGAAAATGAGATCCCCATAATCATAACATGAAACTTGAAACTTTGTGGCATGCACACATAATCATGGAAAATCATTTCTTGTTAGTCATGACTTATTTCCAAGACTATCTTAGTGGACAAAGTCCCTTTCTGAACCGAGTTCACTCCTCGTTTCAGTCCTGTATCACTGAACCGAAATAACCTTCCGTTCCAGCCATGTCTATCTCATGAGATATATAATCTTTACCCAATGCATTGGAGGGAGATATAGGTCCCACCCATCTTATAATGAATCCTTTCTTATGTGTGCCACATAATCATAAAACATACATCATCACATAACACATGTAACAAAAGTGGGATTCTTGAAACATCATGACATCATAAATAAATTCATATGAGATAAAGGAATTCATAAAGAATAATTCCACCATAACATGATCAAGTCAATGTAATAATAGGGATAAAAACAGAACCCTTTATTATCTTAGATGGAAAATAATTTTGATAAAACACTTGAACTCCATTCTTGAGGAAAATATCCTTTCTTCGTCAAAAACATTTTTCCTTTCATAACATGTCATGCAACTTTAAAATAAAAGAAGTTGATTAAAAATAAACTTGAAAACTTGTAAAGGAAGCTTCTTGGAAATAATGTTTTAAAAATCCATTCATGCCGTATAAGATAAAAAAAACATTCTTCGTACTTTTGTCGGAAAAGTCAAAAAGTACCTCGTACGGAAAAACGACAAAAGATTCCTTTCATATTCTTTACTAAAAACTCACCTAAGGGTAAAATTGGATTTAAACCATTGCAAGTGGATGGAAACAATATAACATATTGAGGGAACATGGATGTGGATGATAAAATACACCCCAGTAAATACTTACGAATAAACAATCTCGGATAAAAATGAGATTGTGATATTTCCCTTACCTTAGGTCCAATTTGCCTTGTATGTGTCCGAAGCTCCTGTATAATGGTTTAAATAATGTTATTGACTTATTCAGAATCATACATATTAATATGATATCATATATGGTAATATTCTTAGCTTCTTGTTAGTAATATTTCATTGTTACTTGTTACTCGGGTCTTTATTGCCTTTTGTTCTTACGCATGTTTTGCCGAATAAATTCTTATTATTATCTTTAGGTTATAGATAATTCATTTACAGAATGGTATTAGTGTAGTATATACCATATTCATTCATTCAGTTCATTTATATAATCATTATGAAATGAAGATCATGTAGAACGAGTCGCATCACATCGTGGAGACGGTATTCCGTACGTACGCACGAGTGATGATATCGTTCCTATGATCGTGGAATTGTATTGGAGTATATATATATATATTATTTCAGTATCAATATTACTTCATAATAATCATATATAGTTACTTATTACACCATTATAACCATCCTTGTAAGGTGATGGTGGAAAAATAGATTACACCACGGCGTGGAGACGGTATTCCGTACGTACGCACGCGCGGTGATTTCATTTTTCCGTAGGATGGATAGAAGGTGAATTAGGGTTGTTTCATATTTATAATAACATATCAGTATGTAAGTAATACTGATGTTATTACTTTATCATGAAACAACTAAAGAAGAAGAAGTTGAAGAAGAAAGAAATTGAAAAGATCGGTAATGGATATCACCTTTTCTTTGGTACGCCTCTTTGAATCCTCCACTTAAGGAACTAAGAGTGGTATTTGTAGAATAACAGGACCTCTAGGACTATTCTAGGGAAGTGTAGAGGAGAAAATGGCAGGGGTTGGCCGAGCTTGAGTGCTCAATTTGGTGTGAGGAGGAGGGGGAGGAGGTGCCCTTTTATAAGGGAGGAGAGGGGCACCTTAGGAATATCTCAAAATATTATTTTATATTAAAGTCAAAATCGGTTTATAATGGTTCCAAAGGGTCTTATTTCGAAGCTAAATTGGGGATGGGTCGAAATCCTATCAACCAATAGAATTTAGACAAGTTTAGGATATTATTTTAACCTTATCAATTAGATTTAACTCTAAGTTAAATAATTTAACATTTACCATGTCTTTTTGTTTTCTTTCACTATATGGTTAATACACTTACTATAACATGCCAAACGAACCCCAAATTGTTTATTATTAATATATATATCCTTATCTAAGTCATTTGGCCGAACCTTATATTTTTAGGAATAAAATAACAATTAATAATATAATATTTGATTTAAAAACTATTTTGTGTCAATTTTGACACTATTTGATATATGATTTTTGTGAAAGTCATAACAGAATTAAATGTTCGAACCAAGTTGATTAAATCAACATTAATATATCATAGTAACCTAGAAAATTAGTGGAATTCATAAAAAGTTTCAAATTACATTTATTTTGGTGTTTATAACATCAATTATGTCAATATTTCATTAATAAGATAATTACTGCATCATCGTTGTGTCATAAATAAATTAAATTATTTGATGTCTAAAAATTACAAATAAAATACCATCATGTAGGAAATCTTTTTAGCTTTCTAATGAATATTTACAATCGAATTTATCTTATGTATAACCCCATATTAAAAATGATTTACTTATTAAACATTGATTTTAACTATTTTAACCTTTCTTTAAATAAATTAATAATAAATGTCCTAATCTAATCCAAGTGGGCCTAAATGGTCATATTTTATTCCTAAGTTTGTTTTTGGTCGAATTACACTTGTCCAATAGAATTAGGACATGTGTTAGGGTAATATTGATATCATATTTACCCTTAGTTACCCTATTTACTATTAACCGCGGTAAAAAAAAGTAAAAAGTTACTATTCACCAAAAATTATTTTCGTCTCATTGAACCACATTTTAGTCCTTGATATTAACCGTGTCTCTCGGATTTTCGAAATTCCATTCACAGAAGCGGTAAAATTAAGTTTTATGCAAAATTCGGTTTTTAACCTACCACTTAGTGGTTTCACTATTCATCAAAAATTGAAAGTTTTCAGAAAAATACCAAAATTTCACCCTAGGCTAATTTCGATATTCTGAGTCAAAAAATGAAGTCCATTTTGAAAAATAAAATTTATAAAATTTCAAAAAGTGGTTATTACTATTCATAACGGCTAGTTTTAATAGCATATTGTTGTTTAGTGAAACTCAGTATTGCGTACGACGCAAGCTATCGAGGAAGGTCGCGATTGCGTGTAAAGCAAGCCAAGCAAGTGTTGTGTAGAAAAAGATTCCTTTGATGATTTATATAACATAAAAGTCTCGGGTGTTACATTCTACCCCCCTTAAAAAGAATTTCGCCCTCGAAATTCGTCACTTTGTAACAAACAGATGAGGATACTTCTCCCTCATCATATCCTCAAGCTCCCAAGTAGCTTCTTCAAGTTGGTGGTTCCTCCATAAAACTTTCACCAATCGAGTGGTCTTGTTTCGTAGAACTTTTTCGCTACGATCCAGAATCTCTATCGGTTGTTCTTCATAAGAAAGATCTTTCTCCAGCGGTAAAACTTCTGAGCTGAGTACATGTGAAGGATCAGGTATGTACTTTCTCAGGAGAGATACATGGAACACATCGTGATCTTGAGAGAGATTCGGTGGAAGCGCCAATCGGTAAGCTACCTTCCCAACACGATCCAGTATTTCGAAAGGACCGATATATCTAGGGCTCAACTTCCCCTTCTTTCCAAATCTCATAACCCTCTTCCAGGGAGATATTCGTAAGAACACTTTATCACCCACTTCAAACTCTAGGTCTTTTCTTCGGTTGTCGGCATAACTTTTCTGTTGACTCTGAGCTGCTCTTATGTGTTGTTGAATAGATCTGACCTTTTCTGCCATCTCATCAACGAGATCAGGTCCTAATAGCTTTCTTTCCCCAACTTCATCCCAGCAAGTTGGAGTCCTGCATTTCTTCCCATAGAGAGCTTCATAAGGAGCCATCTGAATACTGGAGTGAAAGCTATTATTATAAGAAAATTCCACCAAAGGTAGGTGTTGATCCCAACCTCCTTTGAAATCCATAGAGCAAGCTCTCAACATATCTTATAGGGTTTGAATTGTTCTCTCAGACTGACCGTCTTTCTGGGGATGATAAGCAGTGCTGAAACTCAACTCTGTATCCAGAGTATGCTGAAGACTTCGCCAGAACTTCGAGGTAAATCTCGGATCCCGATCAGATATAATAGAAAGTGGTACTCCATGCAATCTTACCACTTCCTTTACATATATCCTGGCAAGCTGATCTAGAGAGAAATCCTCTCTAATAGAAATGAAGTGTGCAGACTTTGTAAGACGATCAACTATGACCCAGATAACATTATTGCCTTTGGATGTTTTAGGAAGTCCTGTGACAAAGTCCATAGTGATGTTTTCCCATTTTCATTCGGGTATGGGTAATGGTTGTAACATCCCCTTAGACTTCTGTCTCTCAGCTTTAACTTGTTGACAAACCAAGCATCGAGATACATATTCAGCAACATCTCTTTTCATGCCATCCCACCAGAAGTACTCTTTCAGGTCCCTATACATCTTCGTACTTCCAGGATGAATAGAGAATGATGAACTATGAGCCTCATCCAGCAGCTCCTTCTTTAATTCGGGGATGGGAGGAACACAAACCCGATTCCTGAACTTTATTATCCCATCACAATCAAGGTTGAATTCAGGAACATTTCTCACCTTCTTTTGTAACTCGACATCTTCTTTCTGTGCCTCTTTAATCTTCACATGTATAGATGGTTGAACATTCATTTGAGAAAGATAAGATTTTTCCCCTTCCATTATAATTCCAAGATCCATCCTTTGTAAATCCATAAATATTGGATCTTTTGTGATCCTCATCATGGATAAACTAGCATGGTCTTGTCGACTTAATGCATCTGCCACCTTGTTTGCTTTCCCAGGGTGGTAATGGATTGAGCAGTCATAATCCTTAATCAGCTCCAACCATCTTCTTTGACGCATATTCAACTCCTTTTGTGTGAAAATATACTTTAAACTTTTATGATCAGTATAAATATCACACCTTTCACCATAAAGGTAATGCCTCCAAATCTTTAATGCAAAGATTACCGCAGCCAACTCCAAATCATGTGTTTTGTAATTTTGCTCATGGATTTTCAACTGTCGTGAGGCATAAGCTATCACCATATCATTTTGCATAAGAACACACCCCAATCCCTTCTTGGATGCATCACTGTAGATCACAAACCTTTCTCCACTACAAGGCAGTGTGAGTACAGGTGCACTGGATAGCCTTCTTTTCAACTCCTTGAAATTCTCTTCACATTCCTCTGTCCAGACAAACTTAACTCCTTTCCGAGTCAACTTGGTGATTGGATTAGATAATCGTGAAAAATCTTTTACAAAACGTCGATAATATCCAGCCAAACCAAGAAAACTTCGGATCTCAGTTACTGTTGTTGGTCTTGACCATCTTTCGATAACCTCTGTTTTTGCTGGATCCACAGATATCCCCTCTTTTGAGATTATGTGACCCAAAAATGCAACTTTTTGAAGCCAAAATTCACACTTGGTAAATTTGGCATAAAGCTTCTCCTTTATCAGGGTCTTCAATATAATTCTCAAGTGATCTTCATGCTCTTCCTTGCTCTTTGAATAGACAAGAATATCGTCTATAAAGACTACCACAAATTGATCAAGATAGTCTCTAAAGACTCTATTCATTAGATCCATGAAGATAGCAGGGGCATTAGTAAGACCAAATGGCATCACTATAAATTCATAGTGTCCATACCTTGTATGGAAAGCCGTCTTTGGTATATCCTCCCTTTTGACCCTTAATTGATGATACCCTGAACGAAGATCAATCTTGGAAAAGTATTGAGCTCCGCGTAGTTGGTCAAATAAGTCATCAATGCATGGGAGATGATATTTGTTCTTGATAGTGATCTTGTTAAGTTCTCGATAATCAATGCAGAGTCTCATTGATCCATCTTTCTTCTTAACAAATAGAACAGGTGCTCCCCAAGGTGACGCACTAGGGCGTATGAATCCCTTATCAAGATTCTCTTGGAGTTGCTTCTTCAATTCCTGCAACTCAATTGGGGCCATTCTATAAGGTGTCTTTGAAATAGGCAAAGCACCCGGTACGAGTTCTATTGAAAACTCAACTTCACGATTTGGTGGAAGACCTGGTAATTCCTCTGGAAAGACATCATCAAACTCCCGTACAATGGGCATATTCTTAATCGTAAGTTTCTCTCCAACCATTTGAGATAAATAACCTTCATTTAGTGGAATCATGACCCATAAGATGGAAGGAATTTCCACTGGAAGGTTATGTTCATCCTTGCATTGATAGACGATCATAGATTGATCTGGAATATGAAATGTGACTTCCCTTCTTTGGCAATTGATATGAGCTCCGTATAAAGAAAGCCAATCCATGCCAAGAATCACATCAAATTCCACTATAGGAAGGATCACAAGATTTGCAGGAAGCACTTTCCCACAAACTTCGATCGGAGAAGAATTATAAACTTTTGATGCGATTGATGTGCCATTAGGTGTTGTCACAGCTAACTCAACATCTAATTGTTGAGGTAATACGGTGATACCCTTAGAAAAGTCTTCAGAAATAAAAGAGTGGGTGGATCCAGAATCAAATAAAACATTTGCTACTTTAGAGTGGATGGTAAGTGTACCTTTCACCACATCGTTATCGTACTCCACATCGCCGGTAGAAATTGCATGCGACTTTCCTTTGTCTTTAGCCTTAAGAGTTTGTTGACGTCGACCATCATCATCAACCCTTGGATTTGGGCATTGATTGGCATAATGCCCCATCTCCTTGCACTTGAAACATTGAATTGTAGTAGGATCATTCTTTGTATCCCTTCCTTTGTTTGCATCATTAGACATCTTCTTCCCATTATCACGGCATTCAAATGCCCGATGACCTTCTTTTCCACATTTAAAACATTTACTTGTCCCTTTAAGACAACTCCCTCCATGTTTGTTTCCACACTTTGAGCATAAGGGAAAGTTCATCTTCTTTTCAGTGTTCTCTTTAGAGTTTCCTTTGAATTCCATCTTCCTCTTCTTATCAAACCCATGTGACTGATGGGTTACTCCAATCTCTATCTCGACTTTGAGAGCACATCGAACGATTTCCTCGTAGCTATTGAAGTCCCTTATGGCTAACGCCCTTCGAAGACTTGGTTTTAAGCCACTAAAGAATCGATCGATCTTACTCTCAGGTTGGATAATAATACCAGAAGCGTACCTTGCAAGTCTTGTAAAATTTGCTTCATAGGTACCAACAGATTCGTCATCCCTTTGCTTCAGTTCAAGAAATTCTTTCTCCATCTTTGTTCGGAGAATACGAGGGAAGTACTTATTGAAAAATAAGTTCTTGAACTCGTCCCATTCCATAGACTCAATTTCATCCCTTTGCCTCGTATTCTTAACAAGATTCCACCATTGATCAGCATCTCCTTCTAAACGATACACTGCTAGGATGACCTTATCATGTTCAGAACATTGAAGAACTGAAAATATCTTTTCAGTAGTACTAATCCATTGTTCAGCAACTAATGGATCAGTAGACCCACTGAAAGAAGGTGGACGCTGCCTCATGAAGGATTCAACAGAATGTTGCTCCCTCCTTTGCTCGTTTGGAAATCCTGCATGATTCATAGCTTGAGAAAGTTGTGTGAGCATGGCTACAAGATTTTTCATTCCATCTCCCATATTGTTTGGTTGCTCAGGGGGACAATCATTGCATTGCCCATCGCATTCCGCATTAACACGGTTCCTTCGGGTTCCAGCCATTGACTAAAACCAAGAAGAATAGTGTGAGCAACACTAATTATAATAGGAAACCACATAATTCAAGAATAAAATTTTCATGCTTAAGGTCTTATCCTAGGTTATTCAAGTCCATTTCTAAAACACTAAGATTGTGTTCTATGCTTAGACTTATCCTTAGGGTTCTTACTAAGGCTCTCACATCCTAGTTTCCAAAGGTTGACTATACCTTTCCTCTGATACCAACTATAACGACCCATACTTTACATACATTGTTAATACTTCAAAATTGAAGCACACTTATTACAATATATGACAAACCACAAAGGACCGTATAGGTATAGTGTCTTTAGAAACTGGGAAACATAAACAACTGGTTCATAAATCTTCTATAGTGCCTCCCATTTATTTCATCATATCTAGGGTCCCTTTTAGCATATTCTACTTAATATCCATCTTCCTGACCTGGGTAAAAGAAAACATAAAAGGGTGAGCTCAAATGCTCAGCAAGGGCAATAAAGGAAATAAAAATCATATCATATCTTTTTAAAAATCATAACCTGCAAAAGAGATCATAAAATCTTAATAAATCATAGATGTGAAAATGAGATCCCCATAATCATAACATGAAACTTGAAACTTTGTGGCATGCACACATAATCATGGAAAATCATTTCTTGTTAGTCATGACTTATTGCCAAGACTATCTTAGTGGACAAAGTCCCTTTCTGAACCGAGTTCACTCCTCGTTTCAGTCCTGTATCACTGAACCGAAATAACCTTCCGTTCCAGCCATGTCTATCTCATGAGATATATAATCTTTACCCAATGCATTGGAGGGAGATATAGGTCCCACCCATCTTATAATGAATCCTTTCTTATGTGTGCCACATAATCATAAAACATACATCATCACATAACACATGTAACAAAAGTGGGATTCTTGAAACATCATGACATCATAAATAAATTCATATGAGATAAAGGAATTCATAAAGAATAATTCCACCATAACATGATCAAGTCAATGTAATAATAGGGATAAAAACAGAACCCTTTATTATCTTAGATGGAAAATAATTTTGATAAAACACTTGAACTCCATTCTTGAGGAAAATATCCTTTCTTCGTCAAAAACATTTTTCCTTTCATAACATGTCATGCAACTTTAAAATAAAAGAATTTGATTAAAAATAAACTTGAAAACTTGTAAAGGAAGCTTCTTGGAAATAATGTTTTAAAAATCCATTCATGCCGTATAAGTTAAAAAAAACATTCTTCGTACTTTTGTCGGAAAAGTCAAAAAGTACCTCGTACGGAAAAACGACAAAAGATTCCTTTCATATTCTTTACTAAAAACTCACCTAAGGGTAAAATTGGATTTAAACCATTGCAAGTGGATGGAAACAATATAACATATTGAGGGAACATGGATGTGGATGATAAAATACACCCCAGTAAATACTTACGAATAAACAATCTCGGATAAAAATGAGATTGTGATATTTCCCTTACCTTAGGTCCAATTTGCCTTGTATGTGTCCGAAGCTCCTGTATAATGGTTTAAATAATGTTATTGACTTATTCCAGAATCATACATATTGATATGATATCATATATGGTAATATTCTTAGCTTCTTGTTAGTAATATTTCATTGTTACTTGTTACTCGGGTCATTATTGCCTTTTGTTCTTACGCATGTTTTGCCGAATAAATTCTTATTATTATCTTTAGGTTATAGATAATTCATTTACAGAATGGTATTAGTGTAGTATATACCATATTCATTCATTAAGTTCATTTATATAATCATTATGAAATGAAGATCATGTAGAACGAGTCGCATCACATCGTGGAGACGGTATTCCGTACGTACGCACGAGTGATGATATCGTTCCTATGATCGTGGAATTGTATTGGAGTATATATATATATTATTTCAGTATCAATATTACTTCATAATAATCATATATAGTTACTTATTACACCATTATAACCATCCTTGTAAGGTGATGGTGGAAAAATAGATTACACCACGGCGTGGAGACGGTATTCCGTACGTACGCACGCGCGGTGATTTCATTTTTCCGTAGGATGGATAGAAGGTGAATTAGGGTTGTTTCATATTTATAATAACATATCAGTATGTAAGTAATACTGATGTTATTACTTTATCATGAAACAACTAAAGAAGAAGAAGTTGAAGAAGAAAGAAATTGAAAAGATCGGTAATGGATATTACCTTTTCTTTGGTACGCCTCATTGAATCCTCCACTTAAGGAACTAAGAGTGGTATTTGTAGAAGAAAAGGACCTCTAGGACTATTCTAGGGAAGTGGAGAGGAGAAAATGGCAGTGGTTGGCCGAGCTTGAGTGCTCAATTTGGTGTGAGGAGGAGGGGGAGGAGGTGCCCTTTTATAAGGGAGGAGAGGGGCACCTTAGGAATATCTCAAAATATTATTTTATATTAAAGTCAAAATCGGTTTATAATGGTTCCAAAGGGTCTTATTTCGAAGCTAAAGTGGGGATGGGTCGAAATCCTATCAACCAATAGAATTTAGACAAGTTTAGGATATTATTTTAACCTTATCAATTAGATTTAACTCTAAGTTAAATAATTTAACATTTACCGTGTCTTTTTGTTTTCTTTCACTATATGGTTAATACACTTACTATAACATGCCAAACGAACCCCAAATTGTTTATTATTAATATATATATCCTTATCTAAGTCATTTGGCCGAACCTTAGATTTTTAGGAATAAAATAACAATTAATAATATAATATTTGATTTAAAAACTATTTTGTGTCAATTTTGACACTATTTGATATATGATTTTTGTGAAAGTCATAACAGAATTAAATGTTCGAACCAAGTTGATTAAATCAACATTAATATATCATAGTAACCTAGAAAATTAGTGGAATTCATAAAAAGTTTCAAATTACATTTATTTTGGTGTTTATAACATCAATTATGTCAATATTTCATTAATAAGATAATTACTGCATCATCGTTGTGTCATAAATAAATTAAATTATTTGATGTCTAAAAATTAAAAATAAAATACCATCATGTAGGAAATCTTCTTAGCTTTCTAATGAATATTTACAATCGAATTTATCTTATGTATAACCCCATATTAAAAATGATTTACTTATTAAACATTGATTTTAACTATTTTAACCTTTCTTTAAATAAATTAATAATAAATGTCCTAATCTAATCCAAGTGGGCCTAAATGGTCATATTTTATTCCTAAGTTTGTTTTTGGTCTAATTACACTTGTCCAATAGAATTAGGACATGTGTTAGGGTAATATTGATATCATATTTACCCTTAGTTACCCTATTTACTATTAACCGCGGTGAAAAAAAGTAAAAAGTTACTATTCACCAAAAATTATTTTCGTCTCATTGAACCACATTTTAGTCCTTGATATTAACCGTGTCTCTCGGATTTTCGAAATTCCATTCACAGAAGCGGTAAAATTAAGTTTTATGCAAAATTCGGTTTTTAACCTACCACTTAGTGGTTTCACTATTCATCAAAAATTGAAAGTTTTCAGAAAAATACCAAAATTTCACCCTAGGCTAATTTCGATATTCTGAGTCAAAAAATGAAGTCCATTTTGAAAAATAAAATTTATAAAATTTCAAAAAGTGGTTATTACTATTCATAACGGCTAGTTTTAATAGCATATTGTTGTTTAGTGAAACTCGGTATTGCGTACGACGCAAGCTATCGAGGAAGGTCGCGATTGCGTGTAAAGCAAGCCAAGCAAGTGTTGTGTAGAAAAAGATTCCTTTGATGATTTATATAACATAAAAGTCTCGGGTGTTACACTTGTTTATTTCCGGTTTAATTGTAAAATTATTTCCAATGACCAAAATTATATTAAATGGTAAACATATATTCTAAGTATACTTTAAAACCACTCAAATTCATAATTTATCACTATTAATTATTTTGATTAAAAAAGTTGTTTTTAGTTAAAATTTAGTAATTTTCACTATTCATCAAAATATTAAAGTTATCCGAAAAGTACCAAAATCTCACCTTAGGCTAAATTTGATATTTCGAAACCAAAAATGAAGTCCATTTTGAAATATAAAATATATATAATTTCAAAAATTAGGTATTACTATTCATAACAGCTACTTTAATTGGTTATGGTGTGTTAGAACTCGGTGTTGCGTACAACACACGCTATCACATTATTCAAAGAGAAGCGTACCGTAGAAGCTTGGGGTGTTACATGTATAATATGTTGTTTTTAGGATTTATCTCTCTATGAAAAATCCATTACACATCATTAATGGATTTAGCCAGACCAATATATGATGTGTATTGGGCATGATGACAAACCTCATTCACCTGCTTCCTTGTTTACAAAACCAACTGAACATTCCCATGATCCCATATTATGGTTTAAACCAAAAATAAATCATATATAATAGTTTAATAGGATAATATAAGGATCTTGAACTCATCAAATTACATGTAATATTACACTCATCCCCCTTAAATAAATTAATCCTCAAATTTCACTTCCATGCATGATCACAAATCACTTGAGAATAATTCTCCCATTGAACATATAATTTGGACTCTGGATCCCAAGCCTCATCCATTAAACATGAGTTCTACTATAACAATTTTATTAGAGGAACTGACTGGCCTCATATATCCTTCAGGCTGCCATGAATGATAAGAATATAATTCTCCTCAAAGGGTGCATCAACTTGTAGCTTTTTTTATCTAACTGTAGAGTATGAGATGAGTCTCAATTATAACAGTGCAACTGATATACATGGTTTCCCTCATGCATGGATTGATACATATGAGTTAACTGAAAAAGATAGTATACCAACCAGACTCTCTCTATAATTTTGGAAGGCTTAATATATCTCAATGAAATCATACCTTGTCTTCTAATCCATCTATGTCCCAGCCTCCATGAGATACATAAATAGACTCGATACACCACATCGAACTCCAAATGATATCGATGATGATTAATATAATATTTCTTTTTGTACCATGTTGTCTCCAACCACCTTCTGATGAACTGGACCTACTCAAAATTGTCTTAATTAAGATGAGTTTCATGAAAATGTATCACTCCTGCCTCTTACTAGTATCATTGTGATTGGAATGGCCTACCATACAAATCCTCATATGGTTCTATCTAA
This sequence comes from Viscum album, assembly GCA_963277665.1. NCBI lineage: Eukaryota > Viridiplantae > Streptophyta > Magnoliopsida > Santalales > Viscaceae > Viscum > Viscum album. The sequence goes on along the minus strand of OY728161.1, from coordinate 690,471,536 downwards.
ATAGTACCTTTATATAAGGCCCCAGCCTTAAACCTTACTTAATCTTGAGTTATTACAAGATTACACATTGAGGATCTTTTCGGGTTTAGAGTTTTAGAGAATTAGATTATAAAGCTTGCATTACATTCCTCATATAAACAAAGTGGTTACATAAAGATAGTATTCTTCATTCCCATCAATGGCAACACATTTAAAATAAAACATGGATTATTTGTTGAAACTTCCTTGACACTATCATCATATCATGTACCTTTCCCTTGACATGTGAAAAACTTTTCAAAAAACATGGGATGAGCATAAAAAGCTCAATAAGGGATATAAAAATATGGAAAGGAAACATGGGTACATATATACATAAGAATGAGATCATACTTTACCAATAAAACATAAGCACTATAACATACCTCATCAAATCCCGAATAAATCATAGAAATCATAAGACATAAAGGAAACTTGAGGCATTCATAACATTCTTACGTAGGGAGTAACACACTTGGTTACGTTTGGAATACCCATCACAGTATATTCCCTAAATCTCTTTGGAGAAACCATAACGTTTCACTCCTTCGCGTTACCCAATGCATATGAGAGCTATATCGGGCTCACTCGCCCTTAGTTTATCACGGAACCTCCCGTCTTAATAATAATGCCCAAGAACCTCAACATAATTGTATCACATAAAACATGCTTAAAGGAAACATAACACTTCCATCTTTCAATCACAAGATATTAATACAACACATTGATATAAAAACATTATGAAAACCATTTTCAATACCATGATAAATGAAAAGTTAAACATGGTATTTATTTTTCTTTTAAAAAGATGGTATGGCTTGTAAGGGAAGCCGAAACTCAAAAAATGGTCACGGTGGCAGAGAAGTCGTTGTCGCCGCAAACATACGACAAAAACATTCCCTTTTGTCGTTTAGTAAAACGCTTTGTATAAAAAATATTCCTTTTGGATAAACATAAAAGTCAAAGGGGTTTACACACCGTATAAAATAAGGTTGTGTATAAAACAAAATATGCCACAATGAAAGGAGATTGAGACGAAGTCCCATACCTTGGGTCCGACTAGACTTGATCGTTCTTTAATGTCCTGAATAATAAACTTGAGTTAATTTCTACTTTCTTAAGAACCTTTTTCAAGTTCATTATTTCTTTTATATCACTTATTACCAGGTCATGAACACTATGTAATTTTTTAAGTTAATTACGGTCATTTTAACGATCATTGGTATTTGAGTCAAAAATAAACCCTTTATAATTACAAGTTGTTCATGTATCCATTATATCTAGAATGGTATTCATGATGTAGATATCATATATGTCATATATATCCAGTACATGCATGCATTTATAATATTACATAATCATTTAGAGGTAAGAAATGAAATGCACCGTTCATGGAGACGGTAAGCCGTACGTACGCATGAACGCTACTTTCAGTTCTATTTCATATTTTATAGAATGAAATCATAATTATATAAAGGTATATTATAATTATAGTATAATATCATATATAATATCATAGTTCCATCCTTTATACGTCCCACATATGGTATTTAACGAATCAAATCACTTTAAGGGGGCGGTAGTCCGCACTTCCTTAAATGAAGATATCGCGTTTACCCATAATGGAAACCATAAAGGTATGACCAAAAAGAAAAAAACCGAAGATTAAGGATAACATAAACATATTATATATCATATATAAATATAGTTATATCTTAATGGCCACCTTTGAAGGTGTTAAAAGAATGTTGAACAGTCATCGTTTCGGGAGGCATAAATTCATCATCCACGGAAACAGTATGTTCGTTAACCATTAGATGTAGGTGTGTGTAAGTGTTGCTCGAATACAAATTATAACAACATCCTATTATATTTAGTATACTGTAGTTGTTACAAAAGAAAAGAATAAAAAGAGTTTAGGGGGTTGGAGAAGAAAAATAAAACAAAAGGACTCAAAAAAAAATTACCTTAAAATCGGGTAACTCCCATTGGTTTGAGCTCAAAGGCTTCCTTGGGAAGACTTCTGCCCAAAGTGAGGCTTCAAGTAGTAATAGAGGGAAGTGGAGAGACATAATGGGAAGGTTTTGGCCGAGCCAAAGGCTTTGGGAGTGTGGGTAAGGAGGTAGAGGTGGGGGCCTTTTATAAGAGGAGAGGAGGGAAACTCTTGGAAAGTAAAGATAAGTTACTTTATTTTAAAATCAGTTTAGGATTAAAAAGGTCCCACATTGATATAATTCGATGATAAGGTGATAATAGTTCGAAATCCACTCATCCAATTGGTTTTGTCCGTGTGTAGGTTTTATATGTTACACTATCTTTCAATTTTATTTAAATCGTTAAATAATGAGGTCATCGCTGCATCATCATGATGTCATAAATAATTTAATTTATTTAATGTCTAAAAATTATAAAAAAAATACTATGATGTATGAAATCTTTTTAACTTTCTAATTAATATTTATAGTCAAAATTCTGACTTGTATAACCCCATGTAAAAATTGTTTTAGTAACATAACTCATGTTTGTGTCATTTTTTACTTTAACATTAAATAAAAAGTTATTTATGTCATTTCCCAACCAAAGTGGCTCCATGGGGTCCCCAAGATGACCCATGGCTTGTCTTGGTCGGACATGAAACATCCAATTAGGGTAGGACATGTTTAAAGCTCATCTCATACTATTAAAACATTGTTTTACCTTAAACTACACTAATTACCACTAATCGCGATTAAGAACTTAATAAGTTACTATTCACCAAAAAAAATTTAATCCCATTGAACCACATTTTACTTCTTAATGACAACCATGTATGTTGGATTTTTGAAATTCAAAACACAATGATTGTAAAATTTCATTTGAACGGAAAAATCAGTTTTTATAAGTACCACTTAGTGGTTTCACTATTCATCAAAAATTAAAGTTTTTCAGAAAATTACCAAAAAATCACCCTAAGATATATTTGATATTCATAATTCAAAAATGATGTCTATTTTACAAAATTCAAATCATATAAGTTACATTAATTAATTTAATAATTAATTCCTGCTGTCATGACAAATAGCGGGTTTTTTGAAATAATATCTATGAAAAGTTTGGCATTAGTTTATGACCAATTCCAAAGTGAAATTAATCCTAATTACCACCATTGGATTAAATGGTAAAATTATATTCATATTACACATTAATACCAATTAAAAATATAATCTAATCATATAATTAAATGAAATGAAAAAGCAGTTTTGATGTAAAATGCAGTATTTTTCACTATTCATTAAAAAATGAACATTGTCAGAAAAATACCAAAAATTTATCCAAGGTAAAATTAAATGTACTTATCATAATGAATATGTTTATTTTGACAAATATATATTATAAAATTGTCAAAATATTGATTTAAAAAGGGTTTGACATCAAAAGGCAGTAACACAATCTATTAAGAATATTAGTGTATTTCATGCTTAAGATTGGATTTATTTTCATTTTAAGCCTCTAAAACACTATCTAATTCATTAATAGACATAGATAAAAATATCTATTATCCATTACTTACTTTGGATGTTACATCCTTCCCCCCTTTAAAAAATTGCATCCCCGCAATTTATTTACTTATCAAATAAATGGGGGTACTTATCCCTCATTGCATTTCCGGATTCCCATGTTGCCTCTTCCATCATGTGGTTTTTTCACAAATCATTTACCTGCTTAATCACCTTATTCCGTAACACTTTCTCCCTGTAGTCAAGAATCTGGACTGGTTGTTCCTCATATGATAGGTTCTCTTCCAGCTGAACTACCTCTGGAATCAAAACATAAGATGGATCTGGCATATACTTTCTCAACATCGAAACGTGAAAAACATTGTGTACCTGAGATAAACTCGGAGGTAATGCCACCCGGTATGCAACTAATCCAACTCTCTCCAGAATTTCATATGTTCCAATGATCCTTGGACTCAACTTTCCTTTCTTACCAAATCGCATCACACTTTTCCATGGTGAGACTTTGAGAAAAACATGATCACCTACCTCAAAAGTTAGATCCTTCCTCCGGTTATCCGCATAACTCTTCTGCCTGCTCTGAGCTATTCTCATGTGCTTCTGAATCAGCTGAACTTTTTCTGCCATCTCTTCTACCAATTCTGGTCCCATCAACTTCCTTTTAGCCACTTCATCCCAGAAAGCTGGAGTTCGACACCGCTACCCATATAACGCCTCAAATGGTGCCATATGTATACTGGAATGAAAACTGTTATTATATGAAAATTCAACCAAAGAAATATGTTGGTCCCAACTTCCCTGATAATCCATCGAACAAGCTCGTAGCATATCCTCCAAGGTATGAATTGTTCGTTCTGACTGCCCATCTGATTGAGGATGAAATGTTGTACTAAAATTTAATTCAGTACCCAACGACTTCTGAAGGCCTTTCCAAAAGTTAGAAGTGAACCTGGGATCACGATCAGATACAATGAAGAGAGGAACTCCATGTAACCTGACTATCTCTTTAAGATACAAACGGGAAAGTTGATCTAGGGAAAAAGTATCTTGTATAGCAAATAAATGAGCAGATTTGGTCAAGAGATCTACAATAACCCAGATTGCATTATTACCTCAAGATGTCTTTAGTAATCCCACAACAAAGTCCATGGATATATTCTCCCATATCCACTTTGGAACTGGTAAATGCTGAAGCATCCCTTTCGGTAACTGTCGCTCTGCTTTAACCTGTTGAGATGTCAAACACTTCATAGTAAAATCAGCAATATTTCTTTTCATTCCATCCCACCAGTAATAATCCCGCAGATCTCTGTACATCTTAGTACTGCTAGGATGAACTGAAAACGGAGAACTATGAGCTTCACATAGCAACTCTCTCTTCAACTGTGAATCACAAGGCACACACAATCTCTTCCCAAATCTTAAAACGCAATCATTATCAATGTTGAATTCAGGAAACTTACCTTTCTGAACCAGATCTACCTTTTTCTGCAACTCACTGTCTTGCTTCTGTGCTTGCTTGATTCTATCTGATAGAGATGATCTCACTGATACCTGAAACAAAACAAAAGAACTTCCTGAACCCACAACTTCTATTCCAAAGTTAATCAAATCCTTTACCAAAGGATCACGTTCCTAATGCAACATTGCTAATGAAGCATTACTTTTTCAACTCAAAGCATCAGCCACTTTATTTTCTTTTCCCGGATGGTAATGAATTGTACAATCATAATCCTTGATTAATTCTAGACATCTACTTTGTCTCATGTTCAATTATTTCTGAGTGAATATATACTTTAAACTTTTGTGATCAGTATATATTTCACACTTTAATCCATACAAATGATGCCTCCAAATTTTTAAAGCAAAAACAATAGCAGCTAATTCCAAATCATGTGTAGGGTAATTTACCTCATGAGTTTTCAACTGTCGTGAAGCATAAGCAATTACCGGATCATTCTTCATTAGGACGCAACCAAGTCCTTTCAATGAAGCATCACTGTATATAACAAACTCACTATTCCTGGAAGGTAGTTCCAAAACTGGAGCATTCACCAATCTTCTTTTCAATTCCTGAAAACAATCATCACATTCTTTTGTGCAGATAAACTTAACACCCTTCCATGTTAGCTTAGTCATTGGAATAGATAACAGTGAAAAATTTCTAACAAACCTTCAGTAATAGCCTGCCAAACCAAGGAAGCTATGAATCTCAGTTACATTTGTGGGTCTTGGCCAGTCTTCCACAACTTTTGTTTTTGCAGGATCAAAAGTTATCCCTTCTTTAGAAACAATCTGACAAAGGAAAGAAAATTGTTGCAACCAAAACTCATACTTGCTGAATTTACCATACAATTTCTTTTCTTTTAAGGTTTGCAAGATAACCCTTAAATGTCTTTCATGCTCTTCTTTAATTTTAGAAAACACCAAAATATCTTTAATAAAAACCACCACAAACTTATCCAAGAACTCATGGAAAATTCTATTCATTAAGTCCATGAATACAGCAGGTGCATTAGTTAGCCCAAAAGTCATTACTACAAATTCATAATTTCCATATCTTGTACGAAACACAGTCTTCAGAACGTCTGCTTCCTTTACCTTCAGCTGATGGTACCCTGATCTCAAGTCAATATTTGAAAAATACTGAGCTCCCTGGAGCTGATCAAACAAATCATCGATATGAGGCAAAGGATATTTGTTCTTAACAGTGATATTATTCAAGGCTCTATAATCAATGCAATGTCTCATTGAACCATATTTCTTTTTAACAAACAAGACAGGAGCACCCCATGGTGATGTGCTAGGTCGAATGAAACCTTTTTCTAATAAATCTTGCAATTCCTCCTTCAACTCTAAAAGTTCAATTTGAGCCATTCGATAAGGGGGTTTTGAAATTGTATTAGCATCAGGAACTAAGTCAACAATAAATTCAACTTCCCGATCTGGTATTATTCCAGGAAACTCATCAGGAAAAACATCAGGATACACATTTACCACTGGCACATCATTAATCTGAACAGTTCTTTTATTTTCAATGATGTGTGCAAGGTAACATTCATTTCCATCTTTGACAAATTTCTCGGCCTCTTGATAAGTTATCAACAGTAATGGTTCATTCTTGTACAAAAACTAAAAGTCTTTCTGAAAAGAAACTTCTTTAGCTATACAATCAATCTTAGTATGGTAAATAGAGAGCCAAACCATACCCAAGATAACATCAAACTCTACTAGACGTAGAACAATAAGTTTTTCAAGTAGGTTCTTTCCACAGATAAGGATAGGAAGATTCGTATAAATTCTTTTTGCCTCAACATTTCCCCCAGTTGTTTTTACCTAAAGTTCAGGAGTCATTTCTTGAGATGGTATTCCCATTTTACTAGAAATGGTTTCAGAGATGAAAGAATGTGTAGACCCCAAATCAAACAACACACTGGCATAATCTGAAAAAACAAACAAAGTACCTGATACAACTTCATTTGATGGCCCGACATTTACTGAAGTAGTTGCAAAGGATTTGAACACCCCGTTCTCCTTATAGTCTAACTGCTTCCCATCTCTTAAGATCTTTGTCGGACACTCGTTTTCATAGTGACCCATCTCATTGAACTTAAAACATTTCACTAACTGTAAATCAAATTTGGTCTTACCTTATCCTTGATCTTTTTCAGTGCAATCACGAGCCTTATGTCCTAACTTACCACATCAGTAGCACTTTCCAGAATTCATAATACATTCCCCAGCATGGCTTTTTCCACATTTATCACAAACTGAAAACTTAGTTTTCTTACCATCAGACTTTTTTGAAGAATTATTACCTTTCTCCTGCCACCTCGGTCTCTTCTTCTGTTGGATATTATAGAAAACTTGATCATCGGCAAACTCCATTTCCACCTTCTCAGCACATCAAACAAGCTTTTCATACCTTTTAAACTCACGAGAAGCTAATGCCCTTCGATATTTTGGCATTAATCCTGAGTAAAAATGATTGATTTTACTATCATGGTCTTGGATAAAATTTGGAGCATACCTTGCCAATCGAGTGAACCTTTCTTCATAGGTATCCTTTGAGTCTTCCTATTGCCTCAATTCCAAGAATTTATTTTCCATTCGAAGTCGAAAAGCCTTAGGAAAATACTTCTCATGAAACATACCTTTGAATTCATCCCAGTCAAGAGCATCAATCTCATCGGTGTCCCTGATATTTTTAACCATAGACCACCACTGATCTACCTCACCCTCCAAACAGTAAATAGAAAGACTAACCTTTTGATTGTCTGAACACCCCATGACATCAAAAATCTTCTCCAGTGCTTTAATCCACCCTTCATCTAGCACAGGGTCAGATGATCCTCTGAATGATGGGGGATGTTGCCTCATGAAATGTTTCACCACTGACATGTTCCTCTGCGGTTGATCTGGCTGATCTCGTGTATGGATACCACCGCCATTTATCGATTGAGTCAACTGTGCCATTACTGCAACAAACTGTTCAGTTCCAATTCCGACCATCTCAGGATGCTGATTCGGAAGGTTATTTCCTTCTGCATGCCTTCCTAGCACTGCTTCCCTGTTTCCTCTTCGGAAAACCATTCTGAACAAACATGTCTTAGATGAAGCAACATGGTAATATTCAAATGCTATATCATTTCAAAAAAATATTTTTGGATAATCATTTAATAGAATTATAACTCATAAAGTTATCTAAACCGACCTCTGATACCAACTATAAGGCCCCAGCCTTAAACCATAATTAATCTTGAGTTATTACCAGATTACACATTGAGGATCTTTTCGGGTTTAGAGTTTTAGAGAGTTAGATCATAAAGCTTGCATTACATTCCTCATATAAACAAAGTGGATACATAAAGATAGTATTATTCATTCCCATCAATGGAAACACATTTAAAATAAAACATGGATTATTTCTTGACACTTCCTTGACACTATCATCATATCATGTACCTTTCCCTTGACCTGTGAAAAACATTTTAAAAAACTTGGGATGAGCATAAAAAGCTCATTAAGGGATATAAAAATATGGAAAGGAAACATGGTTACATATATACATAAGAATGAGATCATACATTACCCATAAAACATAAGCACTTTAACATACCTCATCAAATCACGAATAAATCATAGAAATCATAACACATAAAGGAAACTTGAGGCATTCATAACATTCTTACGTAGGGTGTAACCATCTTGGTTACGTTTGGAATACCCATCACATTATATTCCCTAAATCACTTCGGAGAAACCTTAACGTTTCACTCCTTCACGTTACCCAATGCATTGGAGATCTATATCGGGCTCACCCGCCCTTAGTTTATCAGAGAACCACCCGTCTTCATAATAATGCCCAAGAACCTCAACATAATCGCATCACATAAAACATGCATAAAGGAAACATAACATTTATACCTTTCAATCAGAAGATATCAATACAACACATTGATAAAAAAACATTATGAAAACCATTTTCAATACCATGATAAAAGAAAAGTAAAACATGGTATTTATTTTTCTTTTAAAAAGAAGGTATGGCTTGTAAGGGAAGCCGAAACTCAAATAATGGTCACGACGCCAGAGAAGTCGTTGTCGCCGCATACATACGACAAAAACATTCCCTTTTGTCATTTAGTAAAATGCTTCGTATAAAAAAGATTCCTTTTGGATAAACTTAAAAGTAAAAGGGGTTTATACACCATATATAAGAAGGTTGTGTATAAAACAAAATATGCCTCAATAAAAGGAGATTGAGACGAAATCCCATACCTCGGGTCCGACTTGACTCGATCGTTCTTTAATGTCCTGAATAAAAAAGTTGAGTTAATTTCTACTTTCATAAGAACCTTTTTCAAGTTCATTATTCCTTTTTTATCACTTATTACCATGTCATGAACACTGTGTAATTATTTAATTTAATAACAGTCATTTTAACGATCATTAGTATTTGAGTAAAAAAACCCTTTATAATTACAATTTGTTCATGTATCCATTATATCCAGAATGGTATTCATGATGTAGATATAATATATGTCATATATATCAAGTACATGCATGCATTTATAATATTACATAATCATTTAGAGGTAAGAAATGAAATGCACCGTTCATGGAGACGGTAAGCCGTACATATGCATGAACGCTACTTTCATTTCTATTTCGTGTTTTATAGAATGAAATTATAATGATATAAAGGTATATTATAATTCTAGTATAATATCATATATAATATCATAGTTCCATCCTTTATACGTCCCACATATGGTATTTAACGAATCAAATCACTTTGAGGGGGCGGTAGTCCGCACATCCTTAAATGAAGATATCGCGTTTACCCATAATGGTAACCATAAAGGTATGACCAAAAAGAAAAAAACAGAAGCTTTAGGAAAACATAAACATATTATATATCATATATAAATATAGTGACATCTTAATGGCCACCTTTGAAGGTGTTAAAAGAATGTTGAACAATCATCGTTTCGGGAGGCATAAATTCACCATCCATGGAAAGAGAATGTTCGTTAACCATTAGATGTAGGTGTGTGTAAGTGTAGCTCGAATCCATATTATAAAAACATCCTAGTATATATAGGATACTGTATTTGTTACAAAACAAATGAATAAAAGGAGTTTAGGGGGTTGGAGAAGAAAAATAAAACAAATGGACTCAAAAGAAGACATTACCTTAAAATCGGGTAACTCCCTTTGGTTTGAGCTCAAAGGATTCCTTGGCAAGACTTCTGCCCAAAGTTAGGCTTCAAGGAGTATGAGAGGGATGTGGAGAGACAAAATGGGGAGGGTTTGGCCCAGACAAAGGCTTTGGGAGTGTGGGTAAGGAGGTAGAGGTGGGGGCCTTTTATAGGAGGAGAGGATGGGCACTCATGGAAAGTAAAGATAAGTTACTTTATTTTAAAATGAGTTTCGGATTAAAAAGGTCCCACATTGATATAATTCAATTATAAGGTGATAAGGGTTATAAATCCACTCATCCAATTGGTTTTGGGAATGTTTAGGTTTTATATTTTACATTATCTTTCCATTTTATTTAAATCATTAAATAATGAGGCCATCGCTGCATCATCATGATGTCATAAATAATTTAATTTATTTAATAACTAAAAATTATAAAAAAATACTATTATGTAGGAAATATTATTAGATTTCTAATGAATATTTATAGTCAAAAACACCACTTGTATAACCCCATGTAAAAATTATTTTAGTAACATAACTCATGTTTGTGTCATTTTTACTTTAACATTAAATAAAAAGTTATTTATGTCATTTCCCATCCAAAGTGGCTCCATGGGGTCCCAAAGTTGACCCATGGCTTGTCTTGGTCGTCCATGACACATCCAATGAGGGTAGGACATGTGTCAAGCTCATCTCTTACTATTAAAACATTATTTTTACCTTAAACTACACTAATTACCACTAATCATGATTAAGAACTTAATAAGTTACTATTCAAAAAAAAATTATTTTAATCCCATTGAACCACATTTTACTTCTTAATGACAACCATGTATGTCGGATTTTTGAAATTCAAAACACAATGATGGAAAATTTTCATTTAAACGGAAAAATCAGTTTTTATAAGTACCACTTAGTGGTTTCACTATTCATAAAAAATTGAAGTTTTTCAGAAAATTACCAAAAATTCACCCTAAGCATATTTGATATTCCGAATTCAAAAATGATGTCTATTTTACAAAATTAAAATAATATAAGTTACATTAATTAATTTAAGAATTAATTCCCACTGTCATGACAAATAGCGGGTTTATTTGAAACAATATCTATGAAAAGTTTGGCATTAGTTTATGACCAATTCCAAAGTGAAATTAATCCTAATTACCACCATTGGATTAAATGGTAAAATTATATTCATATTACACTTTAATACCAATTAAAAATATAATATAACAATATAATTAAATTAAATGAAAAAAGCAGTTTTGATGTAAAATGCAATATTTTTCACTATTCATTAAAAAATGAACATTGTCAGAAAAATACCAAAAATTTATCCAATGTAAAATTAAATGTCCCAATCATAATGAATATGTTTATTTTGACAAATATAGATTATAAAATTGTAAAAATATTGATTTAAAAAGGGTTTTCCATCAAAATGTAGTAAAACAATCTTTTAAGAATATTAGTGTCTTCCATGCTTAAGATTGGATTTATTTTCATTTTAAGCCTCTAAAAAAATATCTAATTCATTAATATACATAGATAAAAATATCTATTATTCATTACTTACTTAGTATTTTACACTTTATATATATATTGTTATAGGAAAACTCAACAAGGGGTATATGACTCTAGAAAGAAACACTATAATTAAGGATGCATGTTATAAGAATGTCCTCATGTACGTGAATCATGCACCCTAACTAGACATTAGTCTGAGGTTGATATTCCATTATCAAAATCCACATGTAATCAATTCTGTATATAAAATCTACCAGATTTGATATGTAAACTGGGTATCCCTATTTGATACAACGGTATATAGAACCACATGAATGATCAAAATATAACTTATATAAATCCCCTAAATATCATAAATTGAGAAAGAATCCCTAATATATAAGAAATTTTTGACCATCATGGGCCATTTTAGAAAAACCAAAACAACATCACTACTTCTAGAAATCCTTGGAAACATGATCATAAATTCCATCAGAACATCACCCCATTTGCAATTGGGTATAGGTAATTCCTATAAAATCATTACTATTTGTATGGTTTCTTCATTCCAAATCATATATGTGGAACTCCACATAAAAAATATGGATACCTCATGTTTCATCCCTGACCCCCACTATTGATGTCACAAGGCACAATACATATTGGTAATACAGGGATTCACTTCCAAAGATGTGGCCTGAAATTCCAAAATTAGATTCTCATATATGGCTACTTTGACACAAAATACACCAAAAATATATACAATTTTATCCTCATTTATCATCCGTACAGAAGGCACACCCCCACTTACCACACTCTCCTGCATGAATAGTCCCTCAACATCAGATAACCTTTTCAACCTCACACTATCTAGAAGATTAGAGATCACATATAATGATTGGATAAAATTAAGAACACAAAATACAAGAACCTCAAAGAACATCCCTTAAAACAAGTCCATATCCTACCAATCATATAACAACCCTTCTTTTTTATTACACAGTTAAACATAATTTATTACCCAAGCGATTCACTTAATACAAAATGGAAGATCGAGTGGTATAATGTCATTGGGCATTAAGAACATTACATAACAAATTAAAACAATAAAACACATAAAATCTTTATTGAAAACATCCATGATATAATAATGACATTCCCCCCTACTTAGCATTGCATTGGATATCCATGGGACATACATGTGAAAATAATGAGATATAAAGCCCGGTAATGGAGTAAACAATGCATTACACGATGAATAGAATAAATGTTAGGAAATATGAATATAAATGGAGAATAAAAACCATGAATATAAAGTCATGATATAGCATGATTATCATAACATTAAAATGATGCATCAATAGTTAACATAGAATTAGAAAGAGTAAATGCTCGTTGCACATAGATCATGAGTATACCCTTATTTCACATGAATTTGCATGCATAAATCTTTATTTCAATAAAATTATCATGAGTAAATACTTATTTCACTAGATGTATTATGTTATTAATCTTTACCCAATGCATTGGAGCGCTATCAGGGCACACCCTTCTTAAACATTTCCTTTAATGCATATGTGTGCCACATAGATCATACAACATCGATTCCTCCAACATCATTATTTATTTCATGATAAATGAATGTGAATGTAATACATGAAAATAAATAATTAATAAATAAATGTATATAAAGATGAATACCCTTGATAGATAAATGGTCATGGTATTCACTACACAATGACATTGGATTGAAAATATGCATTGCAATTTCGGCAGTATAATGATGTGAAAAAGGAATTTATAAAAATGGTTGATGAGAGAGAAAGGGGTGTTTCATCATTTTTACATGAAATGGACAGTAAGGAGGTAATATAGATACATGTCCCAAAAAATATAATTGAATTTAGACTCATAATACAAACAATTTCTTGAATGTGAATGAGAAGATATAAATTCCTTACGGAATTTCGGCATGGTAATAGGAGTACATGGGAGGCATTAATGAGAGAGAATGAGGTATCTCATAAATTAAAAGATAAGGAGGGGAAAATATGGGAGGTGTGATGTCGTACACCAACTTTTTTAATTCAATGTAAATGGGTATTATAATATAAATAAACATGGATAAAAAAAGAAATTAAGGAATCCCTTACATAGAATTATGATTCCAATGGCTTGGGAGAGGCAAGATAGAAGCATCTTGAGAGCTTGGGGAGCCTTGCGAGAAATCTAGGGAGATGAGTTCATGGTTTGGTAGAACTCCAAAGGAATTTGGTAAAGATAAAGTGGGTGCATGGGTGGGTTCATATAGGAAAGTAGAGGGAATTCATTATTATTTAGGTTTGGGACACCACACATTAAACTAATCAAAACTACAAACCAGACCATGATTTTTTCCCATGGTTTTTTCCCGTGGGGAGTGGAAATTATTATTTTATAAGGCCTATGTCCGAACATCGTAATATAATAGGGTTTCATATGTGGAGGGGAGCCACACTCTCAGGGAAATGAATTTAAAAAGATTAGCTGTTTTAAAAGTTATAGAGGGTAACTCAGGCTTTGTAAAAAAATTCAAACAAACTGAAAATCTCATTATTATAATGGTAAAAAATATATTAGACAAACCTAATTTTTATAGTAATTTATTATATAACTATTGTGTCATTATAATGTCATAAAACACATTATATATTTAAACGTTATTTAATTTTTTCAAAAAAATTTGACTATTTTGTTAAATTATGAAAAATTCACCGTTGGGTACTTTTGACATCTTGATGCAAAAAATAATATTAATATTATCCAAATAAATTTTAAAATATGTGAATAGTCACTTTTAAAATAAAAACCGACATTTATTGAAAAATAATGGGGTTTGACAAAAATAACATTGAAACCGTAATTGAAATTACTCAAGTATGCATAAAAATTATAAAATAATTTATACTTAATTAAAATTAATTTAATAATAATAATATTTTCTAAAAATATTATTTAATTCAAAAATCCTTGAATTTTTCATAATATATTTATTTGTTGAATATTTACTAAAAATACTATTTGTACTTTAAAAACCCATTACAAAGTAACAACAATAATAAAATGAGTGTATATTCATTATTATATACAGAAATAATGAACATACTCATAGTGTTATAGTCCTATTACGTAACTGGTTTTAACACCAGTATAAGACTGAAGGGTAGGGTGCGGGGTGGTGATAGACTCCTTGGGGCTCATATAACATCGCTCGGGTGGAAATCTCTATCAACATCCACTTCTACTGTAGGCAGTTCCGTTCGATCATAACATGTTGAAGCATGACTTGGGATTCTTACTGAGAACAACCAAATGTCCCCACCTCCTTATGGAGCTCCGAAAAATGGTCTTCATATGAAGCATGTATATAGGATAATTCCATTTCATCCTTTGTCTGAGTAAATCAGAATTTTTAAATCCCTTTATTTATATTAATAATTTGATCACAATTCAACGATTATATTAGCAATGGTCCCAATAATTAATGGTATTTTAAAATCCAAAAACATAAAATCAAGAAGTTCATATGTTAAATATTCTTCTTACTTAAAAATACATTTAATTAGATATAGATAAATTTCCATTAAAAATGTTTGGGTTGTTAAATTATTCCCCCCTTAAGAAATTTTATCCTTCAAAATTTCATTTCCCCACACTAAAGCAGATGTGGGTTTCTATGCTTTATCACTTCTTATAATTCCAACATTGAATCTTCAAACTTGTGGTAGTGCCACAACACCTTGATGATTGGAATTTTCTTATTTCATAAAACTTTTTCTCTACGATCTATGATCTCCACTGGTTGATACACATAAGAAAGATCACCCACCAAATGTACTAACTCTAAAGAGAGTACATGTGAAGGGTCTGGTATATACTTCATTAAGAGGGAAACATGAAAGAAATTATGTACTTTTTCCATTGTAGGTGGATGTGATAGTCGATAGGCCACAACCCCGACATGATCCAAAATCTCATAGGGGACGATGAATCCAAGGAATTAACTTCCCTTTCTTTCCAAACCTCCTAACCTACTTCTTTTTAGATATGCATAGAAATATCATGCCATCAACATTAAACTCAAGGTCTAGTTGAAAATTATCTGCATAACTCTTCTTTCGACATTGGGATTCCTTGATATGTTTTTGAATGGTTTTCACCATCTCCACCATTTCATCGATTATTTAATTTCCTAGAACCTTATTCTCACCGACTTCACCCAAATATTCTTGTGTTCTACACCTTTTCCGATATAGGGCTTTATAAGGTGACATTCAGTTGCTTGAGTCAAAACTGTTATTTTAGTAGAATTTAACCAATGGAAGATATTGGTACCATCCTACTTTTATGTACATAGATTATGATCTTAGTATATATTCTAGTATATGAATAGTTTTCTCATATTGGACGTTGTTTTTAGAATGATAGACCATACAAAATTTCAATTTAGTTCTTAGAGCTGGTTGGAGACTTTTCCAGAACATCACGCTGAATCTCTGACTACAATAGAATACTATAAATAGTGGTACTACATGCTGCCTTACCACATCATTGATGTAAATATGTACAAGTTGATCCAATGAGAACTCCTCTCGAATCACGATAAAGTGATCTGTCTTCAAAAGATGATCCAGAATGACCCATATAGCATTGTTGCATCTGGATGTCCTTGGATGTCATGTGAAAAAGTCCATGGTAATGTTTCCCACATCGATGTTTCTATGGGTAGTGGTTTCATTGTCCCTTTATACTTTGGCCTCTCATCCTTCACTTGCTGACATACTTGGAAAATGGACGTATATTCTTCAATCTCTTTTTTCATATTGTCCCACAAAAAGTTTTCTCATAGATCTCAATACATCTTTGTTCTCCCCGGGTGAATAAATATGATTGAGCTATGTGCATTATCCTGAATCTACTTCTTTTTCTATGTATCAAATCGTAAACATAATCATGACCCTAATCTCACAATTACATCCCAGTCAACAACGAACTCTGAGGATTTCCCATTTTCGATAGCTTACAACCTTTTCATAATTTCCACCTCCTTTATTTGATTATCCATTATTTTCTCAATGAGGTACGGTTGAGAAATAATTTGAGAAAGGATTGATGATGTTGCTCCATTAATGATTCTCATTTTCATCATCTACTAATCTAAGAAGATTGTATATTTTTATATTTTCAACATTGATATTGATGCCTGATCCTTTCTACATAGAGCATATTTCACCATGTTTGCCTTATTGGAATGGTATTGGATCATGCAGTCATAATATTTGATGGGTTCAATCCATCTTTGTTGGCCCATACTAGTCTCTTGCTGTGTGAATATATATTTGAAGATATTTTGATCATTATATATGTCACACTTCACCCTATATAGAAAATTCTGCCATATTTTCAACAAAAAGATCACAATCGCCAACTCCATAACATGCATGAGATAGTTTTTATCATGGATTTTAATTGTCCTTGAGGCATAGGATATCACATAATCATTCTACATCAACACAAAACCCATGCCATTCTTTAAAGAGTCACTAGAAAAAACAAAAAGATCTGCACTTGTCGGTAAAGTGAGCACGAGTGTAGTGATAGGTGTCCTTTTAATCTTTTTGAAGCTCTATTCGCATTCATCACTCCAAGAAAACATCAATCCCTTATGAGTTAGCTTGGTTAGAGGGTTGGACAATCGGGAAAAATTTCTCACAAATTGGTTATAATATTTCGATAACCCTACGAATCTACAAATATATGTTACCGATGTTGGCCTCAGCCATCCCCCAATTGAATTTGTCTTGCAGTGATCCACAATTATCCCATTTCCTATGCAGATTTGACCAAATAATGAGACCTCCTTCAACTATAAATCACACTTGTTGTACTTTTCATAGAGATTCTCATTCCACATGGTCTCTAGTACAATTCATAGTGGCTCCACATGGTCCTTCTTGGTTTTGGAGTATATTAGAATATCATATATAAAGACTACCACATATTATTCAAGGTAATATCTACAGACTCTATTCATCAAGTCCATGAATATTGATGGAGCATTGGTTAGTCCAAAAATCATTACTATGAATTCATAGTGCTCATACCTTGTACGAAAAAAGTCTTGGGGATATCATCCTTCTTCACGCTTACTTGGTAATATCCTGATTGCAAATATGCCTTGTAGAAGTATTGTCCTCCATGTATCTGATCGTGTAATTCCACAATTTGAGGCAGAGAATAATTTTTCTTTTTATTGATTTTGTGGAGATCACGATAATCAATGAAAAGGTGAACTGACCCATCCTTCTTCTTGACGAAGATAACTAGAGAACCCTATGCTGAATCACTTGGGAATATAAACCATTTATGTAGATTCTACTGTAGTTGATTCTTCAACTACCCAAGATCCATAATAGCCATTCTATATGGAGTCTTGGTTACTGGAAATGCCATAAGTATAAGGTTAATTGATAATTCAACATCTCTTCTAGGAGAAAGTCTTGGAAATTCATCGGGAAACACATCAGCGAATTTGCTCAAAATAAAAATGTATTCAAGGATTGTTTCTTCCTTGGACTCAAGAATCAGAGATAGATATATGTGCTCATAGGGATGTAATGTCCACACTAGAGATGATGGCGATAAGGAAGATTAATCCTCCTCTGTGCACTTGTATAGAATCATGGGTCTATTCTCCATATAGATTTTTATTTCCCACAAAAGGAAATTTAAGTATGATATATATAAAGAAATCCATTCCATGCTGAGAATTGCATAAAATTACATTAGAGGGAGTATGATGAGGTTATCTAGGAATTTCAATCCACCGATTATGATGGGGAAGGATTTATATTCATGGGATTCAATGATTTATCCTTTTTTATTAATCACTACCAACTATAGTTCCATGATTTGTTGTGATATTGGAATTATTCTACTAAAAATTGTTTATATAAAAGAATTTTTTAAACCAGAATAAAAAATTATGATTACTATTTTGGAATGAATATCTAGTGTACCAATCACCACTTCATTATAGGAGTTCATTTAGTTTTTAGTTGTGGTAAAATCTCTCCCTTACGGACACAGAGTTTGTTGGTTTCCTCCTAAAACCATTGGCTTAGGGAATAGATTTTCAAGGTTCCGAGGTTCTTTGAAATTGAATAAATGAACAATGTTTTGAGGTTAGAATGGATTGTTCCTCTCTTCTATTGCACCCATGGGTTTTTCTTGTTGGATGTTAATATATTGGTGCCCTTATTTTCTAGACGTAAATCATATCTTCATCCCTTTATGTCAATTTCTGTGGTGTTTCTTTCTACACCTTTGGCATGTTGGTAGCTGGATTTTATAAGCACCGTTGGATTTATCCATCAGACTTCAAAAATTGAAGTTCACCTTACCCTTCTTATCCCATGGATACACCTGATATTATCTAATCTATATTTTGACCTTGAGGAAACATCCGAAAATTTCCTCATAGTTTTCGAAGTTATAGATCGCCTGGGCATTCTGCAGGCTATGTTTGAGCCCACCAAAGAAGCATTAGAACTTTTATTCAGGGGTAACAACAAAGTCGGAGGAATATTATGAAAGCCTTGTGAAATTTTCCTCATATGATCGGATTTATTTGTTTTTGTTCTTTTGAGTACAAGGAAGTCCCTTTCCATCTTAAGCTAGAGGGTGCAAGGAAAATATTTATTGAAATACCTTTTCCATAAATCCATCCATCCCAATCCCTCAATCTCCTCCTTCGGCTTCATATTTGTTATCAATTTCCACCATTGATTGGATTCACCCTCCATGTGATAAGCAGCCCGAAGAACCTTCTCTTGTTTTCCTTACATTGAAGGATGGAGATGATATTTTAAATGTAGTTCATCTATTGTTCGAAGAATACGGGATTGAATGAACCATTAAAAGTTGGAGGCCTTTATCTCATGAAGATATCAATTGGGACATGTTCTTTCATAGGGTGGGGGTTGAATGTTCCTGTTGACCCACTCTTCTATTCAAAACATGAGTTAACTGTGAAATTATCTTCAAAAAGATCACAATTCTGGCTCCCATCAGATTGGGCATCCCATTATAACAGTGATCACATTGTTCTTCAAATCAGTTGTTAGCCTATGTTTTTCTATTACATGAAATTGGATATAATAAAAGGACTGTTAGGTGAAACACATAAAAGGTAATCAAAAGAAAAAACAGTTGACTTATAAATATATTTTTTTCCATAATTTAGGAATTTATAGGCTTCAGTTTATGTTATCCATGATCTAATCTCTAACATGTAATCTTAAGGCATTTTCATAATTCCCATAACAATGGTTCATATTATTGTTGTGAAATTACAACCATGTGTGTATCAAGGCCTATTTTTTTGTACTAGGATAACCTGGGTCAACCCCGAAACTCCTTGTCGGGGTTTTCACTCCTAGGTACATCTATGCCAGAGCCACCTCTACCTACTCGTATCCAGACATGGTTGTATTGTCATGATAATCGACATAATCAATAGTCCATAATATTTAGGGATGTTTTTATTATATATAGTCCAATCCATAAGGCTTTCAGTAGGGTTTTAAAATCCTCATCCCAAAAAATAACTAAACCTATCCTCTGATACCAATTATAACGACCCTGATTTTTATTAGCCACATAAAAAATATTTATTACACAAACTCTTATGTAGATACAACATGGAAGATCGAGACTTATAATGTCTTGGGTTCTTGGGAACATTAAATAACCACAAACACCCAGCATCTTTATTGAAAACATTCTTTACAAAACCCTAAAATTCCATCGTACTTAGCCTTGCAAGAGATAACATGAGGATATACATGTGAAAAGTGTGAGCTATAAATCCAAATCAGGTAGTAAAAAAGGCATAACATTAATTATAAAATAAATGCTTGGAAATTGGTATATCAATGGAGTATGAAAGAAACATGAACATATAGGCATGACAAAGAATTATTATCATAACATTGAAATGGGGAAACAACACTTAACATGGAATTAGCATGAGCAAAGGGTCATTGCACATGGAGCAGGAGTAAACCCTCATTGGACAAGAATTAGAAAGATTAAATACTCATTGGACATGAATTATCATGTGTAAATAGTCATTTTACTTAATGTAACTTGATACTAATCTTTACCCAATGCATTGGAGTGCTATCTGGGTGCACCCTTCATAATCATTTCATTTCATGCGTAACTGTGCCACATAGATCATGCAACCTGGATTCATCAAAAAACATCATTTATCCCATAATAAATGAATGTGGAATTCATAAATGAAAATACATAATCAAAAAGTAAATTTTATTAATGGTGAATACCCTTGGTAGATAAATGGGAATGGTATTCACTACACATCGACATTGGCATAGAAAATCCCAATTCAATTTCGGCATCATAACGACGTGACATAAGAATTCATAAAAATGGTTTATGATAGTGAAGGGGTTGTCTCATAATATTTACATGAAATAGATTTTAAGGGTTTTATATAGTTACAAGTTCCATAAAATTTAAAGGAATTCAGACACATAATACAAAATAGTTACTTGAATGTGATTGAGAATTATAGAAATTCATTACTGAATTTTGGCATGGTAATAGGTGTACATGGGAGGCATAATTGAAAGATAAATAGGGATCTCATCAATTCAAACATAAGGAATAGAAAATAATAGAGGTGTAAAGTCATACCACAACATTTTCAATTGAATTTAAAAGTATATTACAACATAAAGAAACTTGGATAAAAATAAGAAAGGAATGAATCCCTTAGTAGGAAGTGTGATCCCAATTTCTTGGGAGAGTTTTGCAAGAGGCTTCTTGAGAGAATGGGTCACCTTGGGTGGATTCTAAAGATATGAGGGAAGGGGTTTGTCCAGAATCAAAATATGTGAGTGAAGAGGAAGTGGGATCTAGTGTTTGTTTATATTGGAATGGAGAGGGATTTCTTTATTATTTAGGTTTGTGACATCACACATTAAATTAATCAAAATAACTAAGAAAACAATCGTTTTTGTCCATGGTTTTTTCCAAAGGGGACTAAAAAAAATATTTTATAATTTCAATTTCTGATCATCTAAAAATAACATGGTTGCTTATGTGGAGATGAGTTACACTCCCAATGAAAAAATTTTAAACAGATAAAATAATTTATAAGTCTTAGAGGGTCCTCTAAATCTTTTTAAAATATTCAAATCAAACCTAAAATAAAATTATTTTAATGATAAAAGATATATTGTCCCAAAATATAGTATATAGTATTTTATTACATCACTATTGGGTCATTATGATGTCATTGAACACAGTATATATTTAAACGGTATTTAATTTATACCCAAAAATTTGACTGTCTAATAAAATTATGAAAAATTATCCGTTGGATAATTTTAATTTCTTGATTCCAAAAATAATATAAATTTTAGCCAAATAATATTCTAAATATGTGAATTTTCACTTTTAATATAAAACTGACATTTATTGGGAATTCATGGGTTTTGAAAAAAATAACTTTCAAACAATAATAAAAATTGCATTTGTATTCAAAAAACATATAAGATCATTTATACTTAATAAAATGTAATTTTCTAATAATAATTTTTTATAAAAAAAATATATAATTAAAAAATCCATTAATTTATTGAAAAATATTTTTTACTTGAATATTAACTAAAAATACTATATCTGATTTAAAAACTATTTACAAAGTACCAACATTAACAAAATGAATGTATATTCATGCATATAATAATTGTACTATGGTCTTGTTACATAACCCCTTATAACACCTGCATCAGACTGAATGGTATGTTTTGTGATGATGATAGACTCTTGTGGTGGCTTGGATAACATTGCTTGGGTGGTAATCTGTATCAACTTCAAATTCTTCCCTAGGCGGTTCTGTTCATGAATAACATTTTGAAGCTCGACTTGGGAACGGTCAAGAGTGAAGCACAATGAGACCACCTCCATTCGAAGCTCCAAAAAATGGGCTTCATATCGGGAAATCCTATAAGATGAGGCCATCACTTCCTTGGTCTGAGTAAATTGGATTTTTTAAAGCCCAATATTTATACTAATCATGTGATCCCCGTTAAATGGATATATTAGAAATGGTCTCAATTCTTAATGGTATTTTAAAATCAAAATAAATAAAATCAAGGAAGTGTGTACATTATATAAAAATATTACATAATAAGACATTTAGTTTGATCTATGGGAATTTCCACTAAATGTAATTTGGGTCATTACAAATCACTACTGGCCTCCTAAACTACATAAATTTGAGCCATCATTCTTAGTTCATTGTCCAAAACATTTCTCTTTCATGGAATAGATACAAACTCAATGTTAAATGACTATAGGTATTCAACGCACAGTAATTTTCTCAGATTCAGATAACACAATGTAAAAATACACATGAGACTGTTTTTCATGGTACACCACAAACCTTATTCCAAAAAATATTACCTCAAATAGTGAATTACTTGTACAAGTATAGTAAACTGAAGATTGTGTGTTAGGAAGTTCTCATGTAGCCGAAACTATTGAGACCAATGTGCTTTGATTAATTTCCCCAACATCATAATTTCTCTTACCTCGTGACATGATATATCAAAATATATTGTATAGATTCTTCCTAGAAACACCCCATGAATTTGGGATTTTTGAGTAATTTAATATTTTGATATTTTAATTTCATGTAACACTAAATATATAATTTATTATAAGAAATATATAAGGGTGGATTCAATTATTTGCAAAACATAACCATTATTTCATGACATGAAATACATATAATAGCATCCACAACACACAACACCATGTTTGTCTAATTTTACACCCAATACCAAGTCCTTTTGATAGCTTGTGTTACAAACAAGATGTTGTTTTACATAAGTACAAGATACAATTAATATTATTCTATATACCACCTACCTATTAGAATGAAAGTTACAAATAATTTTAACTAATTTTTGAATATATTATTTACACAATTATATAAAATTAATATGTTTGTTATCAATTTGTAGCAGTGATTGTAATGACTATATAAAAATAATAAAATTGATTAATTTAGAGAATTATTTTTCTACGTTAAAACAAAACATTATCTCAATAATTTAAATATAAAAATTTTGATTATATATTCAAATAAAATTTATATATTATATATTCAATAAATATATTTTATTTATATTTTATATATTTTGTATTTATATTGTAATAATAAATCATTTTTTTTAATAAAAATATTTATTTTTCAAAAAGAAAATTTTACATCCTTTTTATGGAGAACCCATTTTAAAATATATTTTCAAAACTTTTCAAATTTTTATTGGATAAATTGATCTTAATATTTGAAATAATAACATAAAAATTAGATTATGGATACCTTTTAGTATTTTTCTATGAAGTTTCATTTTTTGATCAATAGTGAATAATACTGAATTTTTTTAAAAAATAATTTTTGTCTATTTTATTTATAAGTTTGAATTATGTTTTTATTGGTTTTAAACATTAAATAGTTAAATTAAAATTATATTAATCCAATTTAGGTCATTGGAATCATTTTAAAGTTTCAATTTGATTTAAAATGATACCAAACTATTGACTATTTTTACATTAAAAACATGTTGTGTCATCCTATTCGTGAGATTATATATAAATTAATTTATCTCACATAGGTGATGGGAATGAAGAAAAAATAGATTCCATATTTGACACCATAATAGTTTGTAATGTATAATTTGGTTAACTGAACTTTTTTGACAAAAAATAGTAGTGAATATGTTTAAAGATAATTAAAATTAATAAAAGAAAATTTAACATAAGAAGGGACTAAATCATGCATTTTTGGGGCGTAATGTCCTAGAAACTTTTCCAAAATTCCTTCCATGGACATATTTCTACCCTAAAATCCATTTTATCAAAAAAACTTCTTTATTAGAGCCACATTACCTTCGGGAAATATGGGATCAATTCCATTTATAAAATTTACAAGAATGCCAATCCTCTACAATGAAATGGAACTCACCCCTACTCCTTATTCACATATCTCAAGACCTTTGATTTTCCCAAAATATGATAACATAATCTACCAACATCCCTACATTATTCCAAGAATACTACCTTTTTAATAAATTTATTATTGTAAGAATTTTGTTGCAAACCAAAAGAAGTCACCCAAAGAAGAGGTGACATAATTCCTTAAGATCCTTTTTTATATTATCATTCCACACCCTCTCAAATATTATAATTCCGTGATTAAATAATTAAAATTATTCCTAAATATATTGATATTTTTTACATGAATGATCTAACTAACACTTACACACTCCTCCATTTAATGGGTAATGAACTTATAGTTCTTTGGAATGATGAACTATTACCACACAAAATGATGTTGTTGTTTTTTTGTTTACCACCTATCATGGTTAGGAATTATGGTGTAAAATATATTTGTATACTATATATATTATTTATCTTACTTATTTAGTCTTATTTAATTTTTATTCCAAATATACCTTAATGCTTTCTATATTATGTATATAGAATAACATCATTTAAGGAAGTGTAGACTACCACATCTTTAAGGTGGTGTGATTCATTTACACTTTACATGGAATGAATTAAGAATTGTTTTAGTGAAATTATATGATATTTATGACATAATAATTATCCATTAATGATATTATAAATACAACTCATTTACTTTCTTTTTGATAATTTTAATTGAATATGGAAATAACATTCATGCGTACTTACGACCTACCTCTACCAAGAATGATGTACTCAATTTTATATTACAATAATTAATTTTATTATAAATATTTATATGTTGAATATAAATTATATATAAATATTTTTTTATATCATGGAAATAATTAAATTATGATCTATATTATAGGATATAGAGTAACAAGTCAAAACTTATAAGAAAAACAAAGTAGATATCACCCAAAACATAACATTAACATATAATTGTTAATGAACTGGTAATATAGAGTAAAAACCAAACCATATATGGTGATAGATATAAAAAAAGGGTTATATAATAGATATATAATAAAATTATTTTTTTATATAGGTGTCTTCAACTTGTTCCATGAATCATAGGTCTTATGGTAAGAGTTCTCTAATCTCAAATTAAATATCCATTATACACAATCCATGTTCAACACACATATATTAAAAAGGGTATTTTTTATATCCAATGTATATATAATTTTTTAATTATAATTAAATTTATGGGTATTTATATATACATTTTTTGATATTTAATAAATGGGGTTTATGTTTCAAAAGATATAGAATCGGAAAAGTAATTTTGTATCAATTTTTATTCTTTGTGAGAGATGTAATTCTATAAACCTTTATTTTTTATGTGAGGTGAACATGTTAACAATGACAAGTTATATCTTTAATTTAACTATTTTAATTATACTTTATTATTTACTTAATTTCATTCCTTACATTTTATTTTGTTTCAATGTGAATAAAGTGGTAAATATTTATAGTTACAATCTCATCATTTATTGAGATTTCTTATGTTTCCATTGATGAGATATATTGAACTATATATCAAGAAATGTAATTAGTTTTTTTAATATCTGTTTATTCATGTCATATCCAAGTAATAGTTCTATTTTTACACTATTTGGTACATAAGACAATTAAAAAAATGTTTTTATAAAAACTCCACTTTATCTATATTTCTGTCAAAAAGTTAGGTTCATTAAAAACCATTTTTTATAAATGTATTAAAAATATTTATTAACATTATCCTATGATGTTTGAATGAAATTAATTCCCATGTATTAAATTTTAAAAAAATAATTAGAAGGGAAATATACTTATCATTTTTTAATCATGGAAATTTTCTTTACTTTTATGTTGCAAAAGGAATGGTCAGAATGTATAGACTTACCCACTATCATGACCATCATTTCTTTGGTCATTACATTATATTTTTACATTGTTAATTTGTAGAAGAAATTTTTTTACTAATATTTCAGATTTTTTTTGTTTTTCAAATGGGCTATCAATGAAAATTGTATTTAAAAAATTATATATTGTTTAAAAATTGTTTGAAATTATTTTTAAAGATTAATATATATGATTTAAAAATAATATTATTAAATAAATAGATTTTAATTATTTCTTATATTTATTTATATGTTTAAAAAAATAGAAATATTGTTTTTAAAAAAATATTCTTGAACCATTATAATTATTCAAGGTCATTTTCAAGTAAAATGGCCATATAAATGTTTTATGATTTAAAAATAATTTATCAAATGGTAAATGATTTTTTTCCTATACAATTTTATTATAGGATTTATTTTGTACTCTATTATATGTTTTCATTGTTTTTTTATGAAACATTTTTTGAAAATTTTATATGTTTTAAAATGTAATTTTTGAAAAAAAAATAGATTTCAAGTGATGTTTAAAAATTCCTCTAGATAGAAGATGACATCCTTGGTAATATTTTACTCTTTGGTGGTGAAATAATCAATGGATTATATTATTATTATTTTTCTAAATGTACTGTTTTTGTATGTAATGATTTTTGTGAAACTGCTTCTGTTTTAAGTGTTTTTATTCTTATGAAACCCACTAATATTGATGGGTAATGAGTTGATGAATTGATTATGAAACCTTTCATTTTCCATATTTTATTATACAATTACATTGTTATTACTCCAATTTCATTACATGGGTTATGATTTAATTTTTTATGATTTTGAGACACATGTATGTATGATTACATTATAAGATGGGTGAGACCAATATCGCCCTCCCATTCATTGGGTAATCATAAGTTTTATATGAGAATAAATGTTACATGAGTTGTAGAACAAGCTAGAAAATAGTGGGTACATATGTAATATCCCAGGTTTGAAAAAAAGAGGGTACAAGGGTTGTAGCAGAATCCTGAAAAAAAGAGGGTACATGGGTTGTAGGGGAAGCCTCAAAATAAGAGGGTACATAGGTTTTTTTCCCAAGACTGAAGCAGGTACATGGGATGCATCACAAGTATAATATGTTATGTGGGTCTTGGTAGGTATCCTGGAAAATAGATTTCCATTTCTTTTATGTAATCCACAAATTATATTTGTTATTCCTCACTCATGATTTCATGGATTATTGTCTTGATTCACTTATGATTCATGTTTTCTGAACTGCCAATATTTATTCCATGTCTCATTATTATGAACATTGATATGTAATGTATTATCTTTAAGTGATATAATCATGTTCTCATACCCTTATGTTCATGTTACAATTACACACATACTTTATTTACCTGTACTGAGAAATCAATCTCACCACATTCCTATGTCCACTCTCTGTAGTTTTTAAAAAAAGGGTTTCTGTAGAAAATATAAAGAGGTAGATATTTTTGGAAACCCATTAATATATTTCACCAGGTTAGATTATTTTTGTTTGTGGATTCAAAATACACTAATATTTTCTGGTTATCAAGCATGTACTTTAGTAATAATCAGAATATTCAGATGTATTGATGTAATATCTATGTATGTTAATCTTGGATCACTATATTTTGAATGAAATTAATGTTTTAGTCATCCTTTGGAATATAGGAATAAAATATAGTGATATCCCTTGGGATATAACTTAGTATATATATAGGGATGTATCTAAGGAAAAGTTTAAAAAATATGAAATGTATAGGGAATTGTCTTGAAATTTTTGTTAAAGAATATATTGAGTAGTTTCCTAGAAATATATCCCCATCAGTATACTACATGTTGATGTGTCTTTGGAGGAGTTATACATAGGGGTAAAAACTCATTAATGGTGTATCAGGCCTTACTTGAGTTTCATCTTGTAAATGACAGCATGCCATTCTACTCACATGGTCTGACACTCCTAGGGTAAATGCTTTGGGAATGTAAAACACATTATGAAGAATCATGAAGGATTTAAATATATGATATAAATGAACAAACTATGATAAAAATAATATTTCATAGATTAAATAATTATTTTTATTGATTTACACATCCTATAAGTTATTTTTCATGATTATGTGGTTTGCGTTAGGATAAATGTTTCTCACACAATGATTTTTGGGTTTAGATAATGGTGGGGACTAGAAGGAACTATATTTACATTGAATGTTTCTGATGTGGAATTTATGGGAATTAAACAAATATATTTCTTAAGTGAAAATATCATGAAGAGAATTAAAATGGTGGTATGAATATTGGTTATATTATTTAACGTAAAGAGATTATGAATGACATGTGAATAGTATGTGGTACTCTTCCAGTATTTTATATATTAAATGTAAGAAGAATTATAATAATGATATTGAGAAAAATAATGAAATGATTCATATTTATTATTTCTTGAAAGGGGTATTATGGAATATGATGATAAGTCTTTTGTAATGGTTTAGGAATAATTTTGTATGAATGAATTATTTTTGGTTTTGGAATTCAAAGATTGTGTTGTGTGAATCTTGAAACATAAAAGTATTTTCTATATAATGTTTTCATTTATGATTCAATAGGATATGCTAAATGGTTCTTATATATAGAAATTTAATTTAATGGAAATGTGACATTTTTATTAATGGAAGGTAACCATTAACATGTTCTCAAGAATGAAAAAATGGTATATTATAATGATAATGAAATGATGATATGGATAAGGTAAAATGCATAGTATTTATGGCCATAGAACCAATTAAGTATTTTGAAAAAATTGTTTATGTTATCATGGATGAATTTTACCACTTCTTGGATTTATTTATTATACACAATAATCAATGGAATAAGGAATCATAAATGATTTGCAAAAGGATTTATGTAATTTAATTTATTACCATGTATAAAGAGAATATAAGAAGAGGTTATTCACCTATTTGTAATGTGACAACCAAGAGCTAGCTTATTATATATAGGGGATCCTCATTAAGATGATTTGGAAACATTTAATATAATGTTTTGTATTTCCATGTTTTGAAAATGTAACAAGTTTGAACATTTATAGAGTGCTTTATGTTTATATTTAGATGATGTTTTGGAGATAATTGTATTATCTCACCATATAAATATTTATGCATATTTGATAAGTGATGGCATCCTTTTGTTGAGATAAGGAAAAAATAAATGTCCTATTATTCTCTTTATGTTCCTCCAGATCTGTTAGTGCTTCAGGATTGAAAAAACCATCCTCCTTTTTTGATAAAAAGGTGTATTAGAAGTTGATCAGGGATCAATAAAGAATTACAATTCACTGAATGAAGTATTTATGTATTCTCACAAAGGTTATTTAACTCTAGGTTAATTGATCTTGACACAAAAAGGTTATACTATTATGTTCTTTTTTTGGATGAATCAGATGTCCCCTTGGGTATTCACATATTTATTGGTTTGGGATAGTTTACACTATATTAGGTTTGTTATGTATCACTCTCCATCAGAACATGATGGTTATATTTTTTTCTATGTTCATATTATCAGTTTTCACTAATTGTCTCCCATTTGAAAACCTATTGATGAGTTATATTAGGTAACCATCATGTTTCTAAGGATCCATTTTAAATAAAGTTTTAGAATTATTTTTTATTATATGGGATTATATGGAAGTAACATTGACGTATTAATCCATCAATAAAATAGATGAATCTCATCATTGAAATTTATTTTAATGGGCGTAGAATGTGACACCCTTAGATTTTGTGAATATTTTGGTATTAATTTATTCTTTTGATAATTTAAATCTCAAAAACACTATGTATATATTTTTTTTAATATGAAACCACTATGTGTGGATTGAATTATATAAAACACGAAGTCCATATTGACTTACATGAAGAAAATAGATTAGATTTGGGTACACACAATACAATTTTCGGATTTTTTTTAAACACAATATTGCGTCCCTTCGATATATTGTGTTATACGCAAGGTTGCGTTTAACCAAAATACCTGATACTATAATTATTATATTTAAAATATTAGTAGGGATACCACTTAGCCATTGGATTAGAGGTTACACGTAAGATTGACGAAATTTTGAAAACAATAAATACACATGTATATGAAATGAATCATTTAGTAATAAATTTTTATAAGTTAATGTAAGATCTATTTGAAAATAATTTAATTACATTTTAAGATAACTATTTTTCTATATACAAACCTAATTTTTTCTTAGTAATATAACATAAAAATATTGATTAATTTTTTGAAAAAAAATTATATATTATATTCTAAATCAATATTTTCAATACCCATCAAATAGGCTTGATAGGTATAATATAGGAATAAATCCTATTTTATGAATAAAAAGTTTCATTTCTTTAAAAGGAAATTTTACCACCATTTAATAGAGAATTGTTTTTAAATATGTTGTTTCAATGTTTTATAATTTTTATTAGATAAATTGAACTTAATTATTAAAGGTGGAACATAAAAATTATATTAGGGTGAACTTTTGGTATTTTAATTTGAAGTTTATCTTTTTGATGAATATTGAATAATGTTAAATTTTAATTTAAAAATTCATTACTGTATAATTTATTTATAAAAATAAATTATTTTTTAATGAGATATTATTTTAAATTTTATAAAATAAAAGTATATTAATCTAATTTATGTCATTGGAATCATTTTATCTTTGAAATTGGCTATAAAACCTTACCAATATTTGGAACATTTTTACATTAAAAATCCGTGGTGTCATCCTGTTTTCGGGATAAAATTTATATTAATTTATATCACTAATGTGATTTGAATTTTTAAACATGAATTAAACATTTTTCCTACCAATAATAATTAATTTCTAATAATTTATACTTTTTTTCACAACATATATTTGTGAAAGTGACACAAAATATTTACATTGATGAATAAAAAAAATTAGCTTAACATGGGAGTAAATCATACAGTTAGGAGAAAATTAACCTAGGAACTATACCAAAATCCATTTATGGCCATTTTAATACCATATATTCCATTTTATCTAATTTATTTCATTATTGTTTCATACTTTTATAGGAAAATGTGGGTGGAATACCATTTTTGAATTTTTTTTTGAAATTCCACTCCATCTCCACTATAAAAAGTCAGTCACCCCTCCAACTTATTCACACATTCCATTCTTTATTTATCTACCAAAATATAATAAAATAATCACTAAAAATACCTCCCTTAATCTTGTAAGCCTATCATTATGTACAAATCCATCCAAGAAATACCTTTGTTTAAAACCTAATGGAGTTACAAAAAGTAGTTACCAGAAGAAGAGGTAACATCCTTCCTCAAGTTACATTGTTTATTTTCATTATCAAAATCATAAAATATTAAAAATAGAAGATCAAATAATAACATATGTATCATAAATATTCTGATTTTTTTTATATTATGGTTTAAACCTACTCTTAAACACCCATTTATCTAATAGGTATCGAACATGTCGTTCTTTTGTACGGTGAACTATCGCCACATGAATCAAAGTTTTTTTTTTTCATTAACCAACTATCATGTTTGGTAATAATGTTGGATAATATTTTTTATTATACATATGAAATTTATGATTTATTTATGACTATAAAATTTCTATATAAAATATAATTCCTTTCTTTCTGTACTGTGCATATACGATAACATCGTTTGTGGAAGTGTAGACTAAAGCCACCTTAAATAGATGTGATTAGTTAAAATTTTAATGGAATTTATTTATGGTGGTTTTGGTTAAAATATATGATATTTACAACATTATAATAATAATTTAATGATATTATACATAAATTTCATTTACTTTCTAATATTCTATATAACAAGAAAACAGAAACAATGTTAATTCATATGTACAACCTATCATCTCTATGAATGTTATATTCCATTTTATATATCTATATTTTATATTAATAAAAAAATTTAGATACAAAATATATTAGATATATAAATCATTATATAAATTCATTAAATAATAATCTATGTAAGAGGGTATTAAATAAAAAGTGAAAACTTATACCATTAACAAAGCGGATATTACCTGAAATGAAACATTAACATTGAGTTGTTAATAAAGAGGTAATGTAGAGAAATAAAAAAATCATATAATGGCTTAGATAAAATAATTTGGTTATGTGGTATATTTATAATAATATTATATTTATTAAATATGAGGTTTGAACAAGTATGAATTAATAAAAGACGTAATGTAAGGGTTTTCTCATCCAACTTCTATTTTCTGTGAGACACAAGCTAAGATCACCACCTATTTCTAGTATTTGTAATGTTTACATCCCATGTATTTATTATATTATTATTATAATTAAACTTATAGGTATGTAAATATCAATTTTATTATATTTTTTCTTGGGGTTTATGTTTTAGAATCCACCAAATCATTAAATGTAAATTTGTCTCAATTTTTCTTTCATGAAACACATGCCATGTTATACCCCTATATAATTTCTCTAAGGTGTATATACTATATATGACATTTTATAACCTGATTATAATTATTTTCATGATATTTTATGATTCAATTGATTTTATTCTTTTCTTTGTTTTATTATTGAACCTTACCAATGTAGTTACGATTTATAGCTACAATCTCGTCATTTATCAAGATTACTTATGCTCCCATTGATGAAATTCTATAATGTATATCTCAATAACTATCATAAATTTACATAACATATATTTATTCATTATATATCAATGTAATTATACCAATTTCCCAATCATTGGTACTTTATATTATTAAGATAATGTTTTTATGAAAATCTGTATTGTATTCTTCATTCGGCCATAATTCCATGTGCTTTTCAAACCATTTTTTATAAAATATTTTCCAAAATGATATATTATTATCCTATTATGTTTTACGAAATATTTTTCCATTTTCTTCTCTTTTAAAAAATGGTTTTAATTCGATTTTGTTTTTGTTTTATGAACAAGGAACTTTTCCAAACAATTGTGGTGCAAAAGGAATGTTCAGTATATACATAATTGAACACCATAAGGACCATTATTTACTTGATTCATAAATTTTATGTTTTCAAGGTTATTTTTTTTAATTTAGAAAAGTTTTCCTATTATTATTGATATTTATTTATTTTAGAATTATTTTTTAAATAATACTATTTCCAAGAATTGTTTTATTTTTAATTTTTGTATGAAATTATTTTTCAAGCATCCATTATATGATTTAGAAAGGTTGTTTTAAAAATATGGATTTAAATGATTTCAAATATTACTTTATAATTTATCAAATTATATTAAAATAGAATTGTTTTGAAAATTTTGAAAGATACATTATATGTTTTAAGGTTATTTTCCATGAAAATTTTAATCAAATTTTTTTTATGTTTTAAATTTTTTTTAGTGTAAAGTATATTTTTTACAAGAAATTTTTTAAAAGATTTTCTAATGATTCCTTTATATGTTTAAAATGTGTTTTAATGGAAAAGGTTTTGGAAAATGATATATGTTTTAAATGTAATTTCCAAATAAATTTTATTTTCCATGTGACGTTTCAATATCCTTCCTAGCATAAGATGTAATCATCCATTATAGTTTATTATTTAATAGGGATATGATAAAGGGTTTACATTAATATTATTTATTTTAACTGTTAATTTTTAGATGGAATCATATTTGTGAAACACATTTTTCTTTCACGGATTATATTCTTATGAAACCAGCTTCTTTTTGTGGATTCTTCTTGGATGAAATGATTGTGATACCTATCATTTTATATATGATAAGATAAAATTATATATTCATGAAACCAAATTTATTTAATGGGTTATAATATTTTTTTAGGGATTTCATTGTATATTTTTGTATGATTTCAATATGAGATGTGTGAATCCAATATCTCTCTCCAATTAATTGGGAAGTTATTATTGGTATATGAGATCATTGGGTACATAGGTTGTATCAAAAGATAGAGAAATAGAGAGTAAACAGGTTTTATCCCAAGCCTATTAATTAGGAGGTACATGGGTTGTAAACCATTCCAGAAAACAAGAGGGTACAAGGGTTTTCTCCCCTGAAAAAAACAAGAGGGTACACAGGTTATTAGCCCAACCAAGATGCATGTACACAGTTTTTCAACCAAGATTAACTTGTTATGAATGTATTTGTATGTACCATTGACATTATATTTTATATGATTATGTGTATGAAAAAATTCTATGTCTTATTACTTAGTAATAATTCATGTATTCTTCTTTTGATTCCTTTATGATTCATTTCTTATTATATTCTGATCATTATTCCATGTCTTGTGATTATGGTCATTGATATGAAGGGTGAGATATTCAAATGATATTATCATATTCTCATAACCATATGTTCATTTTATTCTTATGTACCTACTTTATTTAATCTTACAGTGAATTTTTCCTCACTCATTTCTTATGTTTCCTTTCCCCAGGTTCTGAAGAATGGTTTTAAGTAGAATTACTAACAGGGTATATCATTTTGGTAAACATTGTATACCATTCACCAATTTAGATGATTTCATTACACTTTTCCAAAGAAACTAAAATATTATAGTCCTTGTTTATGAATTCTTTTAATGTATGGAATAATCATCAATATTTATGCAATAACCATATATGTTACGCATTTTTTCTATAATCCAAGGTCTGGAAGAATCCTGACCAGCACTAATGTCATCCTCCATTTCGTCTCCTAAAACGTTGTCTCGCATGTATCTGATCATAAAGAAATCACACCCTTAATAAAAAATACCATAAGAAGTAAATATATGTTTGATAAGTCCTATTTGAAATTCCAATGACATATAACTATCCTCATAAATCTATATATTTAAAAAAAATTATTTAGATACTCCCTATAAAATGTAGCTCTCACATTCTTTATGTCAGTTGATACTCCTATCTCTCATACAATATGATATAGGAATCATATATTATGCATAAAAATGTGGATCTTTGTGAGATTATCATATTAATGATGCTATCTCAGTGTATCCCAAATGAACTAATTATGCCTTGAATGGTTGGGCCAATTGTGAATATACATCATGATATATTCCACGATGTCCACTATTAATGAATCTAGAACTTCATGCTCATTTTTTAGACCAAATAACATAACCAACTACTTGTATTTACTATACATATTATGGAAAGTTGTACAAGGTATATTGGTTGGTCAACCACACAAATGATGATATATTTACATCAAATAAATATTTAAGAAACCCTAAGATCATTGGACATAGTCAAATATATCATCAATCCAAGGAATGGGATAATAGTTCATAACCATTAATAGGTACAATTTTCGATAATCCACTCATATCCTAAAGGTACCATCTTCCTTTTTCACTAAATGACCATAAAACCCCATAGAAAAGTAGTTGTCTATATAAACACCTTTTCTTAAAGGTTCTATAGATGACTCATAAGATCTTGAATCATTGTAGTAGGTATCATTTATGGAATAATAGATATTGGTGCATCTCTTACACTATATCGATATGAAACTATACACCTCACTTAGCTGGAAAACTATAAAAGTATGCTAGGAATAAAACCCTTAAAAATCCACTACCAAGGCGAATTCATCATGTCACATTCCCTAATCATCTTAATATAAAATATTTATTTGGGATAACCTCATACTTAGGAAAATAAGATTTTATCCATCTCAACTCACTTGAACATCCAATACACCATTTTTAATAAAAACACCACCATATACAGATGTGAAGGTCACCATCTAGCAATAGCAGTTGACAAGGGCTCAATAAAAAAATATGTAGTCTAAAACCTATATGACATCAACCACTATCTTCTCGATAATTAAAATATCCCATATGAAGTGACACCACCAATCAGAATTGGGACTCCCTAAATTAGTGTAAACCCATCATTATGATCCCCAATAAAGCACTAAAAGTCATAATGTCAACCGAAAAGATAAAATAAATCCAAATTCACTCCATCATAGGTGCATATATGAAACTATGTGAAACACCTATATATAAAATTCAAGACAAAAATTTAGAGGATACAATGATTGTGCATCTCCCTACAGATGGCCCAACACTCTTCTCTTTAGTTGTAGGCTATACAGAATATATCTGGCCTGAGCTATAGCTCTTTTAAACAAATTTATTACCCAGACCAGGCCTACAAAGTTTTCTAGGTAAAACTAGTTCCTATATACCTCATTTATGACCACCACCTTTGCATGAGAAACAGACATTACTATAGCCCCCATCCAGGTACATAGCTATGAATCCCTCTACTTATCCTAGATTTGGAGTTTATTAACATCCACTGACTATTTGAGGAAACATCATAAAAAATGATGTACGTCACTCATCCTCCAATATTCTTGGTACATGATTGGGTCTCGATCACACTGATTCCTTATATCACAAAATGGGGAAAAATAGCACTACATGAACTCATTTCCCAAATGGTACTCTCCTAATGAGAATCATCAAAAAGGCACTTCCTACCACTTGATGCAGAACCACTTGGCTAAGAGACTGAACTTCCCTACTCTACACCCCCAGATATAAGTAAATGATTAATTCTATCAGTAATAGTAGCCAATCAATACACAATTACCTATGATATATTGACATTATTTATAACTTCCTTGATGTTCCTCAACCTTTATGGCTTAACATCATGATTAATTAGTGTAAAACTTGGAATATTTATGATGAATTCCGAATACTTCCCAATAGTCATTGCTCCCCTCTCCAGACACAAAATGTCACTACACCAATCTGCTCTAAGAGTCTTGAGAAAGAGGTAAGAATAATAATTTTATTTTAAATACCTCTAAAATGTATCCCAATGAGTATAATCATGGTTTAAAACATCCCACTAATTCATATATTCTCATTGAAAAATATATTATTCATGCTTCAATATCCCTTCAGAAGGTGTCTTAGGATGCTAAACAATATATAGAATAGTCTCAATATGTAGATAAACACCTTATAGACTACCATTTTAATGATTATGTGGGAAATATCTAATGCTAGAAAATGGATACCAACCATTTCATAGATAAGGTTGGTTTCTAGGCAGCCTATATGGTTTTCAAATAGTGCATTAAAATCTCACATTACTATGCTTCAAAACACATACCTAGTACTTATATGGTTACCATAGTGGGAACTACAGAAGGATATACTAATACCCCATGCCACACCACCTCTAGAACACAACCATTTCCATCCTCCTGGTGCATGAATAGAGGTATTCATGGGGTAATGTCTTTACAAATGTCAATAATACTCCATAGAACAGAATAAATAATGAAAAGGTCCATGACAAAAGCATATGATAGTTTGAATACATCCTATAAAAATTCAAACCCTACTTTGCAATTCTAAATACATGATTGGTAAAAAGGATCTACTGTAAAATCTATCTGATACATTGCCTAATAACCACACTAAATCCAGGTAAATTCATGTTCATTCCTTAAAAATTTCAATTTCATTTAAATTCATATTCTTTTTACAATTCTCTTAGAATGGATGAACTAGATTGGTCAATATTTCTGATCCATAAGGGCCCATACATCTTATAAACTAAATCATGGGGTCCATTTAATCTATAACATAACACATTAAAATCAATGAGACACATGGTCAATGCCTCAATGTACCATAATTGTCCTCTTTGGGAGTCTGTAGCATCCCGTGTGGGAAAAAATGATTTTTTTTTCAATAGGAAATCAAAAAAAAATCATGTTTTCACAATTACATCATAAAATGGATACAAACCACATGTATATGACTATAGTGGCACATAACAAATATCACGAAGTCGATAAATCCTTCCTAAATGACATGGAATAAGGCATGATATCTGAATTATAAGTAGTTATTAAATTGATGTGTGAGGTATAATAGCCTCATCTCATCAAGACACATATAATAAAAATTAATCATAATAAAAATCAAACCACATTTGAAAAACCCATTGGTTGAATGAAGTGAAATATAATCGGAATAATCTTGAAAAACAAGTACCATTCATGGAAATTTTCTTTTATTCTTATACATGGGGTAACTAATCCATATAAAATCACATTTAGAAATTCAAAATCATTTCGAATTTATTATCTATTGTCTCAAAATAGTATTTTATGAAAAAAAAATGATTTGATACCAATTCTTAAGGCCTTGACTGAGGATCCACTAGATAGTTTTCATAGTTGGTGGGTCACATGGCCCAACGAGTGCATCCACATACCCTAGAGGATACTAACTAGCAAACAGGTCCTATGGGGTATCTATGGGGACACTATTTCCTCAATATAAAGTTTATCATTGTGGTATAAATCATATAGATCAATAGAAAAGTAATAATATAATCGAGACAAAATATAACATATATAATATTGTAATAATCTATATAAAAATAATATTAATAAATAATATTATGAACCTATCATGTATCTAAATATTTGGAAAATAGATACACATAAATCTAGTACAATACATTTATAAAATAATAATAATTCAAAAAAAAACAATATCAAGATAGGATCATGATCATAGCTCAGTCAGGTGATCCCCTGCTCGTAAGCATATTATAAACCAAGCATCATATAAAAATGACTTCCTTGGTCCCAGCCTACAATCCAGAATTTTGTTTGGGTACCTAATAAAAAATAATATATCGTTTGATATAACAAAAATTATTCCACCACCAAAAATTACTATAACAATTCATATCAATCTAATATAAACAGAAGGAGTGTAATATATCCTAGGTATAATAGTAATAATGGTAACGTGTTTTGAAAATGTGATCCAGTCTAACAAAACATGGCTCCTTTTGAACATTATTCAGAATCCCATAAAAATGGAATTTATAAAGAATAAAAAAAATAATGCATGATACAATCCATTCTAACAACTATAATCAAATACACATATTAGGGCTATCTATAAAACATTACTAAAAAATCAACAACATCTACACCAGGTAATCATGTTTCA
This sequence comes from Viscum album, assembly GCA_963277665.1. Lineage (NCBI taxonomy): Eukaryota > Viridiplantae > Streptophyta > Magnoliopsida > Santalales > Viscaceae > Viscum > Viscum album. The sequence continues at coordinate 690,431,727 of OY728161.1, read as the reverse complement.
ACATCCCCAAAACATATGAATGTAACCCAATGATAAAACACGAATGTATAGATCTGAGTTATATAATACCATGTCATCCTCATCGGGTCCTAGGAGCATATTGATGGAATCTCAGTAAAGACTTGGGTGGAGTCCCAAGAGAATGTCAATACTAAAAGTCTAATATGTTACCAAACAAGTCAGGCCATAGGGGTAGAAAGACCCTTGATGTCCTATAGAATCATGAACCATGGAGTAGAAATTTCAGTGGCATTATACAGCATTAGAATATAAGGAACTCCAATAAGGAATTTACTACCATAATCAATTCATCGTCTTATATTATTATTCATTCAGAGACCATGATTTCTTAGAAAACATTAAACAATTTACATATTAACCATTTATACATTTAATCATATGAAATCACATGAAAAATGGGAAATAGACATCCAATAATAGTTTAACTCATATAATTTCTACAATTTAAAATGAATTGCTAAACCCATGTTCTATGAACCATTAAATATTCAATAAATTCTCATTAAGGCCCCAAATAAAATTTTCTTGCTCACACACACCCAACAGGGTGGTATACCATGGGGAATATACCATAGAATACCCCATGGATGGCCTTGGTTTAGGGGAATTAACTCTAACCATCACCAACGTACATAAAAGGAAACCTAATATATTCTAAAAAATTATATCGATAAGTTCAATTAATTTTAAGGAAAATGGAGGAATGTACTAATTGTGGAACAATCAGTCCGGACATATAAAACATTAAAACATGAGGGAATGGTATATAACCCCTGTTATATAAACAAGGAAGAACATTAATCCAGTATCAACCGCTAATTCTGTACAGATCATATGAAAATATAAAACAGATGAAGAAAATAAAAACATGGCATATGATCTTGCACCAAAATAAAATTATCGATGCCATGGAAAAGAATGGATGGTTCAAGAAGAATGAGTAACTAAACGACACAAATCTAACAACTATTATGGAAGAATAAATTTAGTAAAGATCATAAAATGGTGCAATCTCCTTGGAATAGGTTCCAATGGAAGCTCTTGTGCATGAGATTAGGTAGGGGTGAGCCTCTATCGAATTAACGATGCCTTGCCTCCAATTTTGAAAACTGAATGACAGATATTACATGGATTCTATTGTTTACATGCCATGTAATGTCTGGTTTTCCCCCTCTTGGGAAAATACCTTACATGTTGTGAAATGTTTAGTCCAGACTAATACATGTTGTGTATTTGATACACACAATGTATTCTAGATACATGCTTTATATTTTTCATGTAACTAAAACTCATCCCTCTATTTCATTATCTCCATGAACAACCCAATCGGCCCATGGTCTAAACATAGGTTCTAAGACAAAATTATAACATAAGAAAGAGATTAAACATAAAATAAAAGGACCCATACCTCATTGAAAATCCTACAATCATAAAATTATTATTAAGTAGGATATCAATTAAACTAATGTTTCCTTTTGGGTGGAAACCCTAGAAAATTATTAAGGCATACATAAATAAATTCATCATTAATTATTGTAATATCTCTATCTTTGATCTCATCTATATATTCTAAAGTATATATTTCTAATAGATTTTTTCTTCCAATTTTTAGTCCACAACATCATTATAAGGTCCCGGCCTTAAACCTTACTTAATATTGAATTAAATGAATAATTCACGTTGAGGATCTTTTCAGGTTTAGAGTTTTAGATAATTAGAACATAACTATTACATCTCAAAAGATTACAAGGTAGAAACTTCTACTAAGTCTCCATAAAATAAAAACTCTTAAAAAGAAAGATGTCTAGATTCCATGTTTTAGATAGCATGAAATTCCCTTGATCCCATCCTTGACCTTATTCCACTTTAAGTCCTGTGAAAAACATTTCGAAAAACATGGGTTGAGCATAAAAAGCTCAGTAAGGGATACACAACGAATGAAAATTGTTAGTTTATCAAAACAACAAGTAAACCATGTATACTTTTTCAAAGTAATACTTTTCACCTTTATGAAGTAATAAAAACTCTTCACTGAATAAAGTATCATTACATACCTTTTTGTAACCAAAGGATTACCATAAAACCCACATAAAGAACACATAGAATATATAAAGGTAACTTGGTACATAAACATACTTAAGTGGAATAACCATACGGTTGACTTCCACACATATCACTTAATGGAATAGCCATACGGCCAATTTCCATACATACTTAATGGAATATCCATACGGCCGACTTCCATACCCAATGCATTGGAGGTTATAACATAACCACCCGTCCTGGTATTCACGGCACCACCCGTCATATGGTTTATAACGTAACTACCCGTTAAAATGTCCAAGTACCAATATAAAATCATAAAACATAAAACCAATATAAAGGAATGAAAACATTTGCACATTTCAATAACAATATATCATAAATATATTGACATAATAGAATCCTTTATCAAAACCATTTTCAATAGCAAAATACATAAAATAGTATATGGTATTTATTTTATTTTAAAAACATTACGGCTTGTTGAGGAAGCCCAAGACCAAATAATACTCGCGGCGGCGGAAAAGGTCATTGTCACCACGTACGTTAAAAAAACATTCCTTTTTTGTCGTTTAGTAAAACGATTCGTAGAAAAAGATTCCTTTTTTATAAAAGTAAAAGTCAAAGGAGTTTATACACCGTATAAAATAAAGTTGTGTATAAAACAAAATATGCCTCAATGAAAGGAGATTGAGACGAAGTCCCTTACCTTGGGTCCGACTTGACTTGATTGTTCTTTAACTTCCTGAATAATAAACTTGAGTTAATTTATACTTGATTAAGAACCTTTTTAAAGTTCATTATTCCATTTATATCACTTATTTCCATGTTATAAACTTTATGTAACCATTTAAGTTAATAATGTTTGTTTTGTCGATATTTGGTTCTTAAGTCGAAAGTGGACTTCTTACAATTACATGTTGTTCGTGTGGTCAAAGGTTATTTATATCCAGAATGACATTACTAATTTGGATATCATATATATCATATATATCCAGCATATACATGTATTTATAATATTACATAATCATTTAGAGGTAAGAAATGAAATGCACCGTTCATGGAGACGGTAAGCCGTACGTACGCATGAACGCTACTTTCATTTCATTTTCATATTAATGGAATTAAAACTAAATGAGAGGTATGTATATTTTAATTCCAGAATTATATTCATCATTTAGATATATCATTCATTATATATATCCATTATATACATGTACTTTTAATAGTACATTACATTTGGGGATAAGAAATGAAATGCACCGTTCGTGGAGACGGTAAGCCGTACGTACGCATGAACGCTACTTTAATTTCTATCTCATACTTTAATAGAATAAATAATAATGATATAGAGGTATATTATAATTCGAGTATAACATCATATATAATAACTTTAAATCCATCCTTTACACGTCCCACATATGGCATTAACGAATCACATCACTTTGAGGGGGCGGTAGTCCGCACTTCCTTAAATGAAGATATCGTGTTTTCCCATAATGGAAACCATGAAGGTATGCCAAAAATGAAAAATACAGAAGCTTAAAGAAAACATAAACATATTATATATCATATATAAAAATAGTGACATCATAATGTCCACCTTTGAAGGTGTTAAATGAGTATTGAACAATCATCATTTCCGGAGGCAGAATTTCGCCATCCACGGAAACCGTATGTTCTTTAACCATTTGATGTAGTTGTGTGAGAGTGTAGCTCAAATAAATCTTATAACAACATCCTAGTATATTGAAGATACTGGTGTTGTTACTAAAGAAGTAAATAAAAGAGTTTAGGGGGTTGGAGAACCAAAATAAAACAAATGAACATGAGAGAATTTATTACCTTTAAAAGTGTAACTCCCTTTTGATTTGAGCCTAAAGGCTTCCTTTGAAAGGATTCTGCCCAAAGGGAATCCTCTAGGATGAGGAGAGGGATGTGGAGAGAGTAATTGGGCAGGGGTTGGTCGAGCCAAAGGCTTGAAGAGTGTTTGAGATGAGGTAGAGGTGGGGGCCTTTTATAAGAGGAGAGGAGTGGCACTTTTGGAAAGTAAAGAAATATTACTTTATTTGAAAATGTGTTTCGGTTTTAAAAGGTCCCACATTGATAGAATTCGTGTATAAGGTGATAAGGGTTCGAAATCCACTCATCCAATTGGTTTTGACCATGTGTAGGTTTTAGATTTTTCATTATCTTTCCATTTTATTTAAATCGTCAAATAATGATGTCATCGCTGCATCATTATTATGTCATATATAATTTATTTTATTTAATGTCTAAAAATTATAAAAAAAAATAATATGATGTAGGAAGTCATTTCATTTTTCCAATGATTATTTATAATCAAAATTTGGACTTTTATAACCCCACTCAAAAATTATTTTAGTAAAACAATTTATGTTAGTGTCATTTTCACTTTAACATTAAATAAAAATATATTAATGTCATTTTCCAACTAAAGTGGCTCCATGGGGTCCCGAAGTTGGCCCATGGCTTGTCTTGGTCGGCCATGACACAACCAATAAGGTTGGGACATGTGTCTAGGTCATTTCATATTATTAAAGCATTATTTATACCTTAAACTACACTAATTACCACTAATCACGATTAAAAACTTAATAAGTTACTATTCACCAAAAAATTATTTTTATCTCATTGAACCACATTTTAATTCTTAATGACAACCATGTATGTAGGATTTTTGAAATTCAAAACACAATGATGGCAAAATTTCATTTAAACAGAAAATCAGTCTTTATAAGTACGACTTAGTGGTTTCACTATTCATCAAAAATTGAAGTTTTTCAGAAAATTACCAAAAATTCAACCTAAGATATATTTGATATTACGAATTCAAAAATGAAGTCTATTTTACAAAATTCAAAACATATGAGTCAAATTAATTAATTTAATAATTAATTCCCGCTGTCATGACAAATAGCGTATTTTTGTGAAACAATAAGTATCAAAAGATTGACACTAGTTTAAGTCTGATTTCAAAGTGAAATTAATTCCAATGACCACTATTGGATTTAATGGTAAAAATATTTTCTAATTTCACTTAAAAACCAAATCAAAAGATAATCTAATCATATAAATAAATTATATTAAAAGAGGTTTTGAATTAAACACAACATTTCACACTATTCATTAAAAAAATGAACTTTATCGGAAAGGTACCAAAAAATTACACAAAGTAAAATTTGATTTCCCGATTCTTAATAAGAGTTTTATTTGGTCCAAAAGAATGTATAAGAGTGATCAAAACTATATTTAATGACGGTTCACCATTAAAAGGTGATAAGTGAACCTTTAGTGAAAATTAGAGTATATATGCCTAAAATTGAACTCTTTCCGTATTTTAAGCCTTTATCTTTTATTGGGTAAATGTATAAACATTTAAAAACATATCTAATCATATTTTAGTTATTTCTATCCATTCCCTCCAGTACAACGGCTACTTGTTAACTAACATTTAAAATTATTTTATTACTAGTGTGCTACGTAAGTTTCAAAGAAACTCATCGTTGCGTATCGGGTACGCTATCGAACATAGCAACCCCTTTAAAATAAAATTAATATTTAATTTGTAAATATTAATAAATATGAAAATTATTTATTCTTTATTTACCTGGGATGTTACATCCTTCCCCCATTTTGGGAATTGCGTCCTCGCAATTTTATTCACTTATCAAAATAAGTGGGGGTATTTATCCCTCATAGCATTTTCAGATTCCCACGTTGCCTCTTCAATCACATGGTTTTTCCACAAAACCTTTACCTGATGAATCACCTTATTCCGTAACACTTGCTCCCTGTGGTCAAGAATCTGGACTGGTTGTTCCTCATAAGATAGGTTCTCTTCCAGCTAAACTACCTCTCGACTCAAAACATGAGATGGATCTGGCATATACTTTCTCAACATCGAAACGTGAAAAACATTGTGTGCCTGAGATGAACTAGGAGGTAAAGCCACTCGGTATGCAACTGATCCAACTCTCTCCAGAATTTCGTATGGTCCAATAAACCTTGGACTCAGCTTTCCTTTCTCACCAAATATCATCACACTTTTCCAAGGAGAAACCTTTGAGAAAAACATGATCACCTACCTCGAAAGATAGATCCTTCCTCCGGTTATCTGCATAACTCTTCTGCCTGCTCTGAGCTATTCTCATGTGTTTCTGAATCAACTGAACCTTTTATGCCATCTCTTCTACCAATTCTGGTCCCATTAACATCCTTTTACCCACTTCATCCCAAAATGCTGGAGTTCGACACCGCTTCCCGTATAATGCCTCAAATAGTGCCATCTGTATACTGGAATGAAAGCTGTTATTATAAGAAAATTAAACCAAAGAAAGATGTTCGTACCAACTTCCCTGATAATCCATCGAACAAGCTTGTAGAAAATCCTCCAAGGTCTGAATTGTTCGTTCTGACTGCCCATCTGATTGAGGATGAAAAGCTGTACTAAAATTTAATTCAGTACCCAACGACATCTGAAGGCCTTTCCAAAAGTTAGAAGTAAACCTGGGTTCACGATCCAATACAATGGAGAGAGGAACTCCATGTAACCTAACTATCTCTTTAAGATACAAATGGGAAAGTTTATCTAGAGAGAAAGTATCTCGTATATCAAGGAAATGAGCAGATTTAGTCAAGCGATCAACAATAACCCAGATTTCATTATTACCTCGGGATGTCCTCGGTAATCCAACAACAAAGTCCATGGATATATTCTCCCATTTCCACTCTGGCACTAGTAAAGGCTGAAGCATCCCTTTCGGTAACTGCTGCTCTGCTTTAACCTGTTGACATGTCAAACACTTTACAGTAAAATCAGCAATATCTCTTTTCATTCCATCCCACCAGTAATACTCCTGTAGATCGCTGTACATCTTAGTACTGCTAGGATGAACTGAAAACGGAGAACTATGAGCTTCACATAACAACTCTCTCTTCAACTCTGAATCACATGGCACACATAACCTCTTCCCAAACCTCAAAACACAAACACAAACTTATCCAAGAACTCATGGAAAATTTTATTCATAAGGTCCATGAATACAGCAGGTGCATTGGTTAACCCAAAAGGCATAAATACAAATTCATAATGGCCATATCTAGTACGGAACGCGGTCTTCAGAACGTCTACTTCTTTTACTTTCAACTGATGGTACCCCGACCTCAAGTCAATCTTTGAAAAATACTGAGCTTCCTGGAGCTGATACCACTTCATTCGATGGCCCAACATCTGCTAAAGTTGTTGCAAAGGATTTCACCACCCCTTTCTACTTGTAGTCTGGCTGCATTCCCCCAGTTGAGTTCTTCATTAGACACTCGTTTGCATAATGACCCATTTCATTACACTTAAAACATCTTACCGTTGGCTTTTCATTTCCTGCTTGATCATCTTCCTTACAGTTACGAGCAATATGACCAGACTTACCACACCGAAAGCACTTACCAGACTTGGATAAACATTCTCCAGGATGCATTTTACCACACTTCTCACAGGATGGAAATTTGGTTTTCTTACCTCCTTGCTTCTTTGATGAATTCTTCCCCTTTTCCTGCCAACTAGACCTCTTATTCTGTTATTTGTCATAGAACACCTGATCATCGGCAAACTCCATTTCTACCTTCTCCGCACATCGAACAAGTTTTTCATAACTTTTGAACTCACAAGAAGCTAATGCCCTTCGATATTATGGCTTTAATCCTGAGTAAAAACGGTTTATTTTACTATCAAGATCTCGTATGAAGTTTGGAGAATACCTTGCTAATCGAGTGAACTTTTCTTCATAAGCAGCCACTGAGTCTTCCTCTTGCCTCAATTCCAAGAATTGATTTTCCATCCTAAGTCGAGCAGCCTTAGGAAAATATTTCTCAAGAAACATACATTTTAATTCATCCCAGTAAAGATCCTCAATCTCATCACTATCCCTTATATTTTTCACCATCGACTACCACTGATCAGCTTCACCTTCAAAACGGTAAACAACAAGACTAACCTTTTGATGTTCTGAACACCCCATGACATCAAAAATCTTCTCCAGTGCTTTAATCCACCCTTCAGCTTGCACAGGGTCAGATGATCCTCTGAATGATGGGGGATGTTGCCTCATGAAATGTTCCACTACTGACATGTTCCTCTGCGGTTGATCTGGCTGATCTCGTGCATGGATACCACCACCATTTATAGCCTGAGTCAACTGTGCCATCACTGCAACAAACTGTTCAGTTCCGATTCCAACCATCTCAGGTTGCTGATTTGGAAGGTTGTCTTCCTCCTGATGTCGTCCCAACATAGCTTCTTTGTTTCCTCTACGGAAAATCATTCTGAACATAGAAATATCTTAGGCGAAGCAACATGGCAATCCGTAAATGCTATATCATTTCAATCATATTATAATTTAACACTTTTCTAACTCCTAAAGTTGTCTAAACCGACCTCTGATACCAACTATAAGGCCCCGGCCTTAAACCATACTTAATATTGAATTAAATGAATAATTCACGTTGAGGATATTTTCAGGTTTAGAGGTTTAGAGAATTAGAACATAACTATTACATCTCAAAAGATTACAAAGTAGACACTTCTACTAAGTCTCCATAAAATAAAAACTCTTAAAAAGAAAGATGTCTAGATTCCATGTTTTAGATAGCATGAAATTCCCTTGATCCCATCCTTGACCTTATTCCACTTTAAGTCCTGTGAAAAACATTTCGAAAAACTTGGGGTGAGCATAAAAACCTCAGTAAGGGATACACAACGAATGAAAATTGTTAGTTTATCAAAACAAAAAGTAAACCATGAATACTTTATCAAAGTAATACTTTTCACCTTTATGAAGTAATTAAAACACTTCACTGAATAAAGTATCATTACTTACCTTTTTGTAACCAAAGGATTACCATAAAACCCACATAAAGAGCACATAGAATATATAAAGGTAACTTGGTACATAAACATACTTATGTGGAATAACAATACGGTTGACTTCCACACATATCACTTAATGGAATAGCCATACGGCCAATTTCAATACATACTTAATGGAATAGCCATACGGCCGACTTCCATACCCAATGCATTGGAGGTTATAACGTAACCACCCGTCCTAGTATTCACGGCACCACCCGTCATATGGTTTATAACATAACCACCCGTTAAAATGTCCAAGTACCAATATAAAATCATAAAACATAAAACCAATATAAAGGAATGAAAACATTTCCACATTTCAATCACAATATATCATAAATATATTGACATAATAGAATCCTTTATCAAAACCATTTTCAATACCAAAATACATAAAAGATTATATGGTATTTATTTTATTTTAAAAACATTACGGCTTGTTGAGGAAGCCCAAGACCAAATAATACTCGCGGCGGCGGAAAAGGTCATTGTCACCGCGTACGTGAAAAAAAACATTCCTTTTTGTCGTTTAGTAAAACGATTCGTAGAAAAAGATTCATTTTGTATAAAAGTAAAAGTCAAAGGAGTTTATACACCGTATAAAATAAAGTTGTGTATAAAACGAAATATGCCTCAATGAAAAGAGATTGAGACGAAGTCCCTTACCTTAGGTCCGACTTGACTTGATCGTTCTTTAACGTCCTGAATAATAAACTTGAGTTAATTTATACTTGATTAAGAACCTTTTTAAAGTTCATTATTCCTTTGATATCACTTATTTCCATGTTATAAACTTTATGGAACCATTTAAGTTAATAATGTTTGTTCTGTCGATATTTGGTTCTTAAGTCGAAAGTGGACTTCTTACAATTACATGTTGTTCATGTGGTCAAAGGTTATTTATATCCAGAATGACATTACTAATTTGGATATCATATATATCATATATATCCAGCATATACATATATTTATAATATTACATAATCATTTAGAGGTAAGAAATGAAATGCACCGTTCATGGAGACGGTAAGCCGTACGTACGCATGAACGCTACTTTCATTTCTTTGTCATATTAATGGAATTAAAACTAAATGAGAGGTATTTATATTTTAATTCCAGAATTATATTCATCATTTAGATATATCCTTCATTATATATATCCATTATATACATGTACTTTTAATAGTACATTACATTTGGGGATAAGAAATGAAATGCACTGTTCATGGAGACGGTAAGCCGTACGTACGCATGAACGCTACTTTCATTTCTATCTCATACTTTAATAGAATAAATAATAATGATATAGAGTTATATTATAATTCCAGTATAACATCATATATAATAACTTTAAATCCATCCTTTACACATCCCACATATGGCATTAACGAATCACATCACTTTGAGGGGGCGGTAGTCCGCACTTCCTTAAATGAAGATATCGTGTTTTCCCATAATGGAAACAATGAAGGTATGCCGAAAATGAAAAATACAGAAGCTTAAAGAAAACATAAACATATTATATATCATATATAAAAATAGTGACATCATAATGGCCACCTTTGAAGGTGTTAAATGAGTATTGAACAATCATCGTTTTGAGAGGCAGAATTTCGCCATCCACGGAAACTGTATGTTCTTTAACCATTTGATGTAGTTGTGTGAGAGTGTAGCTCAAATAAATCTTATAACAACATCCTAGTATATTGAAGATACTGGTGTTGTTACAAAATAAGTAAATAAAAGAGTTTATGGGGTTGGAGAAGCAAAATAAATCAAATGAACATGAGAGAATGAATTACCTTTAAAAGTGTAACTCCATTTTGATTTGAGCCTAAAGGATTCCATTGAAAGGATTCTACCCAATGGGAATCTTCTAGGATGAGGAGAGGGATGTGGAGAGAGTAATTGGGAAGGGTTTGGCCGAGCCAAAGGCTTGAAGAGTGAGTGAGATGATGTAGAGGTGGGGGCCTTTTATAAGAGGAGAGGAGGGGCACTTTTGGAAAGTAAAGAAATATTACTTTATTTGAAAATGTGTTTCGATTTTAAAAGGTCCCACATTGATAGAATTCGTGGATAAGGTGATAAGGGTTCGAAATCCACTCATCCAATTGGTTTTGGCAATGTGTAGGTTTTAGATTTTTCATTATCATTCCATTTTATTTAAATCGTCAAATAATGATGTCATCGCTGCATCATTATTATGTCATATATAATTTATTTTATTTAATGTCTAAAAATTATACAAAAAATACTATGATGTAGGAACTCTTTTTAGATTTCCAATGACCATTTATAATCAAAATTTGGACTTGTATAACCCCACTCAAAAATTATTTTAGTAAAACAATTTATGTTAGTGTCATTTTCACTTTAACATTAAATAAAAATATATTAATGTCATTTTCCAACTAAAGTGGCTCCATGGGGTCCCCAAGTTGTCCCATGGCTTGTATTGGTCGGCCATGACACAACCAATAAGGTTGGGACATGTGTCTAGGTCATTTCATATTATTGAAGCATTATTTATACCTTAAACTACACTAATTACAACTAATCACGATTAAAAACTTAATAAGTTACTATTCACCAAAAAAATTTTTTATCTCATTGAACCACATTTTACTTCTTAATGAAAACCATGTATGTAGGATTTTTGAAATTCAAAACACAATGATGGAAAATTTCATTTAAACAGAAAATCAGTCTTTATAAGTACCACTTAGTGGTTTCACTATTCATCAAAAATTGATGTTTTTCAGAAAATTACCAAAAATTCACCCTAATCTATATTTGATATTACGAATTCAAAAATGAAGTCTATTTTACAAAATTAAAAACATATGAGTCAAATTAATTAATTTAATAATTAATTCCCGCTGTCATGAAAAATAGCGTATTTTTGTGAAACAATAAGTATCAAAAGATTGACACTAGTTTAAGTTTGATTTCAAAGTGAAATTAATTCCAACGACCACTATTGGATTTATTGGTAAAAATATTTTCTAATTTCACTTAAAAACCAAATCAAAAGATAATCTAATCATATAAATAAATTAGATTAAAAGAGATTTTGAATTAAAACACAACATTTTACACTATTCATTAAAAAATAAACTTTATCGGAAAGTACCAAAAAATTACACAAAGTAAAATTTGATGTCCCGATTCTTAATAAGAGTTTTATTTGGTCCAAAAGAATGTATAAGAGTGATCAAAACTATATTTATTGACGGTTCACCATTAAAAGGTGATAAGTGAACCTTTAGTGAAAATTAGAGTATATATGCCTAAAATTGAACTCTTTCCGTATTTTAAGCCTTTATCTTTTATTGGGTAAATGTATAAACATTTAAAAACATATCAAATCATATTTTAGTTATTTCTATCCATTCCCGCCAGTACAATGGCTACTTGTTAACTAACATTTAAAATTATTTTATTACTAGTGTGCTACGTAAGTTTCAAAGAAACTCATCGTTGCGTATCGGGTACGCTATCGAACATAGCAACCCCTTTAAAATAAAATTAATATTTAATTCGTAAATATTAATAAATATGAAAATTATTTATTCTTTATTTACCTGGGATGTTACAGTCATGATATTCATGCATTTAAATCCCAATCTTTTATAAAGACATGTTCGATGCCATTTTGAGTTATGAAAAAGAAAATTTGAGAATAACAATCATTGTTGTACACAAAAAAATTACTACCAATCCATACAGAAAAATAATATCATAAATATTCAACTCCAGAAATAAGAAATCCCAAACCACCTCTACCCATTCAATATTAATAGAATAAAATTTATAAAAAGTCTAGACACTTTATTAGCCCAAGAGGAGTCTAGATATTCAAGTGAAGGAATAGTATCAACATATAAACCCATATAATTAATAAATGGAGGTGAAATTAAGGACTCAGACACACCCATATCAATGAAATCTTTCATGGTGGTATAATTTAGAAGTATCACACCATGCACTGTCAATAGAGATGATAGATCAGCTTTGAAATTATGTTTAAATTCCTATAATTTCTTACTCATTATTCATTTCTCATTGATATCCAACAAATATTTCTTAGAATATAAGGATATGATATTCCTTGAATCTCCTTGGATCACTTAGCTCTCATAACGTGATCTATTCTGATGAGCTCATCTAGTGAAAGAATTATATTACTAGGAATCCTTTGCCATTTCTCTAGCACCCATCCTTGAATCACTATATGAATAATGCTAAATATGTCCCATATGATTACAATTGTGACATTATCTATGTGGTGTTATTCAATATCATTTCATATTCTTAAAATAAACACATTGATAACATCATTAAAGTCTTAAATTGAGGATTAACATTTACTGATCCCATATTCTAATAAGGAGATTGCTCACCACTCTAGGAGTAGGAGTGGCACATCCTAATTTTTTTAATAATTAGAGTTTCCAAAATTTATCATGGGAACAACCATGCTTATTATAAAATAATTTCTTATGATATCACATAACATGATAATTTCTCTATTTTATATTTCAGAATATTCAATAATACAATAAAAAATCATTGAGAAATTTTCAAGACATAACATTGACAAAAAAATGAATTCCCATAAAAAATATAGGGAATAAAATAAGGCTAAATAAAAAAGTTTGGCTTCATACTCCATTATTCAAAAAAAATTCACAACAAGAAAAATAAATATGTTCTTATATTATTTCTAAATGTGTGAGGATATAATTATTTATTGATGAATGTAACACCCCAAGAATCCATAATACTCTTCTCTTTGAATAATATAGTATCGTGTGTTGTACGCAACTTAGAGTTCTAACACACACCACAACCAATCAAACTAGCCGTTATAAATAGTAATACCAACATTTTGAAATTTAATACATTTTATCTTTCAAAATGGAATTAATTTTTGGATTTGGAATAACAAAATTATCTTAGGATGAATTTTTGGTACTTTTCTAACAACTTTCATATTTTGATGAATAGTGAAAATAACTAAAATTTAATTAAAAACAACTATTTTAATTGAAATAATTAATAGTGATAAATTATGAAAATGAGCGGTTTTAAATTATATTTATAATATAATTGTACAATTTAATCCGATGTTGGTCATTGGACATAATTTCACATTTAAACCAGACATAAACAAGTGTCAATCTTTTGATAGTTATTGTTTTTTTTTAAAACACGTTTTTTGTTTTGACAGCTGGAATTAATATTAAATTAATAAATGAAACTTCTATGTTATGAATTTGGTAAAACAGAATTCATTATTGAATTCTTAATATGAAAATTATCTTAGGGTAAATTTTTGGTATTTTTCTGAAAACATTTTATTTTCGATGAATTGTGAAAAAACACTAAGTTATAGATTAAAACTGAATTTTTATTTAAATAATTATTTATTTTATTTAAATTATTTAATGTCAAAATAGATACATAATATCTATATAAGTTCAATGTAAATCATTGGAGTTAGTTTATAATAATTTTAGATATATAATTTTTTTTTGAACTTTTCACCGTCTTTTACTCACCTCCTAGGAGAATTTGGAAATTCACATAAAACTTAATTTTACCACTTCTGTGAGTAGAATTTCGAAAATCTGAGAGACCTGTTTAATATCAAGGAGTAAAATGTGGTTCAATGAGATGAAAATAATTTTTGGTGAATAGTAACTTTTTACTTTTATTTAACATGGTTAAAAGTAAATATGGAAATTAAGGGTAAAAATGATATTAATATTACCCTAACACATGTCCTAATTCCAATGGAAAGGTGTATCTCGACCAAAAACTACCTTAAAAATAATATATTATCATTTAGTTCCACTTGGATAAGATTAGGACATTAATTATTTTTTGATTCAAAGAAGAGTTAAAAGAGATAAAATCAATGTTTAATTACTAAGACATTTTTAATATAAGGTAATACATAAGATAAATTCGATTATAAATATTCATTAGAAAGAAAAAAAATTCCCTACATAATGGTATTTTATTTATAATTTTTAGAAATTTAATAAATAAATTTATTTATGACACAATAATGATGCAGTAATTACATTATTCATGAAAGAATCAAATAAGTGATACTATAAATAATAAAATAAATATAATTTCAAAGTTATTATGACATACACGAATTTTATAGGTTCATATGAAATGTTAGGATTGATTCAATGTATTTTTTTAAAGTAATCATGTTTTTATTATTTTATCAAAAAACAAATTCAAATTACTGTCAAAATTGACATAAAATAGTTTTTAAAACAAATATTATATTATTAATTGATATAATATTCTAAAAATATAAGTTTCACCAAAATAAGACTTATATAATAATATATATGACATTAATGAACCAATAGGGGTTCTATTTGCAGTATATAGTATTTTTATTAACCATATAGTGTAAAAATACAAGAAGACACGGTAAAAGTAAAATTATTTAACTTAGAGTTAAATCAAAATTATAAGGTTAAAATGGTAACCTAAACTTGTCTAAAACCTATTGGTTATGTTTTTTTCGACCTATACCCACCTTTTACTTTAAATAATAAACTTTGGATCCATTAGAAACCATATATGAATTTATCAAAAAATAATATTTTAAGTTTTTTCTAAGGTGCTCCTCACCCCTCTTATAAAAGGGTACTCCCCCTTCTCTCTAATTATCACCTTCTATGTCGTTTGGCTCGGCCAACCCCTGACTAAATACCCTCTCAAATATCCTCCCATCATCCTAGATGCCTTAGTTTGATCATAAATCCACCCTATGGAACCATTTTAACAAATCAAAAGGAAGAACCCGAAGAAGAGGTAATGATTTCAACAACCTCTTTCAAGTTCCTTTCTTCTTCCACTTACTTTTTCATTGTTGTTTCCATTTTAAAATAATAACTCCCGTATATTCTATATAATTTGATTTTATTATAATTATGGTACAGACAAATTCATTATTCTATCCACCCTTTGAATGACATCTCACCATACGTGCGTATGTACGACTTACCGTCTCCACGTCGTGGTGTAATTGTTATTCAATACATTATTATTTGGATGGGTATAATAATTATGTGTATTTGATGTAAATAATAAATATAACATTATAAGGATTATGTATATATTATATACCATCCAATTATATATTATATTAATATCAAAAGAATGATATTTTCGCTTGTGCGTACGTACGGATTACCGTCTCCACGATGCGATGAGATTCATTTCCAAGTTCACCATTCATCGATGATTATAAAAATATATATTACTAATAAGTATGTAATCTATGACATAATAATTCTACTAGATATATATATATATATATATATAAGTATTTATGTACTTACATATATCTTATTCACTTACTTCCGTTCAATACTACATGAAAACGGAAACAACAGTTATGCGTACGTACAGATTACAATCTCCATAAACGGTGTTTTCCATTTCATATATATGTCTATTATAAATTTTTATATTATAAATATATATGATAAATAAATCATGTTTTATATTCTGGATGTATTTAAATCTTGATCTGTGAGATACAATCCAGAGTAACAAGTTAAAACACGTACGATAATGAATGCGATTATTACCCGAAATATTAATATAACATAGAAATTATTATTAAATCAGTAGTATAAAGTTATAAATGAATAATATATGATATAATAAATATTAATATGGTTCTGAATAATTTAATAACATATTATAGTCTTCATAGAGGAGGCTAAACGTACCCTCGACTAAAGGAAAGTGCAATATAAGGGGTTTTCATCTCACTCCTTATTCCCGTGAGATTCATGCCATATTTCCACTATTAACATTTTTGTGGTGTATGTAATTCCCATAATTTTATTCCTTGTGTAATACAATTTAATATATGTGTATTAACGTATTCATTGTATGATACCTCTTTCATGGGGTGTATGTTTCGTAAGTTACCAAATTGGTAAGGGTTTATTTCGCAATCTCTTCATTATCTGAGGTTGTTTATACGTAATTATATACTTGGACCTCTTTATCATCCACATCCATGTTTCGTAAAAATTTATTTCAAAACATTCATAATATTTTACTTAATATGGGTTAAAGTCATTTATAACCTTTTTTGAATTTTTACAAGATCTTTATAAATGAATCTTTCCGTTGTTTTCCAAACAATTTCCTTTTTAACCCTTTCGAAAAAATTAAGGTAAGAATGTTTTTTAACTTATACGGCAGGTGAATCTATTTTTCGCCGTTATAATATCATCGAATATTCCCTTAAAATCTTATAAGAATTTTTTTAATGTAAATGTTTTCTCTATAATTATGTGACTTCTAAGTGATTTCAAAAATAATAATGTTCTCTCAAATAGTTTTCATTTCATCAATGTCAACATCCTTTGATAAATTTTACACTTGTTTGAAGTTGATTTATTATGATACAAATAATCCATATTGTATTTAAGGTCTTGTGATATTTTTGACTATGGATGAGTTATTTTATGACATTAATGGATTATGATTAATGTTTAGGCATTTCGTATGCTAGTTTTAATACAAATGTTTATGTTATATTTCATTCTCTTCTTAAGATGAATGTGTTGGACTAGTATGTTCCGGGTTGGGGACTAGTAAATGTAAGCCCTTCGGGTTGGGTTTTGGTTACAACAGACCCTCCGAGATGGTGTCAGGTTATTAGAGGCACTCCGGGTTGGTGTTCGGTTATCAGAGGCACTCCGGGTCGGAGTCCTGTTACAGAGGCTCTCCGGGATGGAGTCTAGTTACAGAGGTACTCTGGGTTGGGTTCCGGTTATAGTTATCCATTAGGTCTTGGAAGGAGGCCTTGACACATAAATTAAAGTTCATCATTATGCATTCCCTTGTTATGAAAGTGGTAATTGGTATTGCATGTGATTATTAAATTAATATAATATCCATGTGAAAACGTAAATGACACTATTTCATTTTATTTCTTCCATATTATGCTGAAATTAAAGTTTAAAAGGATTTTGTTTTAGTTTTATACATTAACATAAATGTTTATGCTTATTTTTCAAAGTTTCTGCTGTATTGCTTAACTTTACTGAGGGTTTGAGGCCACCCCTTTCTATGTTTTATTTTCCCAGGATTCCAAGAAGTGTATTATGATTGATATGTAGGGTTAATCCAGGGGAATAATGGTGTTCATAAAGAATTATTTATGTTTTTTTGTATGTTATAATGTGTAATTTAATATTCATGTATGTAATCTATTTTCCAAGACTGCTAAACCGATCGGTCCTTCGGGACTTGATTCCTTGTAATCATGCCAATGTATTAAAATAATGCATCGACTCTGGGTAACTAGGGTCAGTGAGTTATAGTTGGTATCAGATGAAGTTTAGAAATAAACATGGAAACTAGATTTAGATAAACTATGATTAGATAACATTACCATAAGATAGACTTTGAGGATTATTATAGAAGAACTTCCTAGAATTTTTATATTGTAGATATTTGGTGAGTTTTCCGAGCAATACATCTCTGTCTGGATACGAGCAGGTTGAGGCAGCTCTGGCACAAATGTATCTAGGGGTAAAACCCGAAAACACCGCTTTGAGATAGACTCAAACGGGAACTGGTGCACGACAATGGGTCTTGCTGCACTCTTGGTAACGACACTCCTGAGGGATATGCATAGGATAATTATAATTTTCTTTAAAAACCATTATGAAGGGATTATGTGTACATACTTACTCAAAGAAAACATTTTCATGATTAAGGATTATATCCATAAATTTTTCAATTTACATTAGGTATTTTACAAGTTTGGAATTATTACTTTTAATTCATAAACCGACCTAGTGTATGCCATTGTTTTGAAATGGTGCCCAGTAGAAGGAATGAGAACTCCTGCAATACACATGATCCAAAGGGTAAGAAGGAATATATCATTCATGGTCTTAATCTATAATTTATAGGGAATATTGTATCCCCCATATTATCAACATATGAAGAAATATAATCATGTGTTAATAAGATAAGTAATGAATTCTTTGAGTCCTATGGCTTTGAAGGGAAGCCATAGAAGAAAAGGATGGTAGAGAGAAGGATAGATAAAGGGAAGAAGGTAAAGAAGGATTTTTCCATATGTTATAACTGTTGGAAGTATTACTTTGGAAAATTCTTGAAGGGAATGGGTGTATGTTATAAGTGTGGAAAAAAAGACACCAATTACGCGTCTGCAAGTGTAAAAAAAGGATTCAAATATACAATTCTTCATCTACAAGGATTTTGGATACTACACGAACCAATGTCCTAGTCATCAGACTATGCTGCAAATGATGCTACTAGATAGTAATCAAGTTATGATACTACCACAAATGAAGAGGAATGACTAGTGTTCTTATGTTGTTATTTTAGAATTATTTAATTTAAGTGATGTATCAATGATGTTATGGAAATAAATAAGGATTGTACTGCAGTACTATTTCATTGAAGATTTAAGATTTTATAGTACTATGAAAAGTGACTCTACAGCGAGTTGAGATTTTTATGAATTACATGGTTGAAGGAAAGATACACTTTAATATGGTCCCAATATTGAGGTATTGATTTCGGAATAAGATATGGTTGATTTGGGTAAATTATATTGGATAATATTGAATACCTCGAAACTGATTAATCGTTGGAGTTTACAACATTTTTGATAGAAGGAGTATATCCAGTATTCTATAATGAATAAGGGAGCATGAATGTAATCAATAAGGTTTTATGGTAATTCAGTATGTTACCATGTTTTAAAGTAATACATGGTGAAGGTGTTCACATGTTATTACATGGAAAAAATGATCTTCATTGTGTATAAATTCCTTATAAATTTTGGACTGTGAGTTTGGATAGTAGTATTTGGATAAGTCTAAACGTTGGAATGGATTAAGTTTTAAAGGTTATTTTTTGATTTTTATAAAATGACAACACGCAGGCCATGTGACAAACCGTCGCGTCGGACAAAGCTGCAGGAATCGAACCCACAACCATAGTGTGATTGGGATTTACCACCTACCACAAGACTACGCGAAGTCCCTGGATTGTAAAATGTAGTTTCTTTTTTTAATGGGTCTGATATGTTAATTATACATTCATTATATTTGGAACCCTATACAATTAGGATAAATTGAGTATTTTTGAGTTGTATTATGTTTTGTAGTGAAAGATGTGTTTGTGGTATCAATTTATTATTGGATAAAACTCTAATTATAAAGTATTTATATCTCTTAATGATCTTATCCAATATCATAAATAAATTCCTCAACATTAAGAAAAGGAACTTAGAACAAAAATGTTGTCCTAGATGGTACGTTAGATCATCACAAATTTATGACTTTGGGATTATTGGACTTTTCATAACCATGTTCTCTACCACTCTCCCTCAGATAATGATGGTAATATTTCACTTCTATATCCATATTTTCCTACATGGATCCCTTGTATGTGTTATTTTTTGTAACCTTCATACTTACCACTCTTTATTTTAAATAGAGGCCACATTAATCCATTTTTCAATGTGGGATTTCAACTGAGATATGATGAATTGTCAACCCCATGTTTCCAATACCGAGCATAAATTGCAAAGACGCAATTTATTAAAGGAGGGATGAATGTAATACCCCATGCTTCCATGGTACGCTTCTCTTTGAATAATACAGAAGCATGTGTTGTACGCAACTTCGAGTTCTAACACACACCACAACCAATCAAACTAGCCGTTATGAATAGTAATACACACTTTTTGAAATTATAAAAAATTTATCTTTAAAAATGGACTTCATTTTTGGATTCAAAATATTGAAATTAGATCAGGGTGAATTTTTGGTACTTTTCTAACAACTTTCATATTTTGATGAATAGTGAAAATTACTACATTTTAATTAAAAACAAATTTTTTAATCAAAATAATTAATACTAATTAATTATGAATTTGAGTGGTTTTAAATTATGTTTAGATTATATTTTTACAATTTAATCGAATGTTGGTCATTGGACATAATTTCACATTTAAACCGGACATAAACCTGTGTCAATCATTTGATAGTTATTGATTCTTAAAAACACGCTTTTTGTTTTGACAACGGGAAATAATTTTGAATTGATAAATGAAAATTCTATGTTTTTAATTTGGTAAAATAGACTTCATTATTGAATTCGTAATATCAAAATTAGCTTAGGGTAAATTTTTGGTATTTTTCTGAAAACATTTAATTTTTGATGAATAATGAAAAACACTGAGTTATAGTTTAAAACCAAATTTTTATTTAAATAAATATTTATTTTATTTAAAATATTAAATTTCAAAATAGATACATAATACCTATATAAGTTCATGTAATTCATTGGAGTTGGTTTATAATAAATTTAGATATATAAAAATTTTATTGAACTTTTTACTGTCTTTTACCCACCTCCTAAGAGAATTTGGAAATTCACATAAAACATAATTTTACCGATTCTGTGAGTGAAATTTTGAAAATCTGAGAGACATGGTTAATATCAAGGATAAAATTTTGGTTCAATGAATTGAAAATAATTTTTGGTGAATAGTAACTTTTTTACTTTTATTTACTCCGGTTAAAAGTAAATAGGGTAATTAAGGGTAAAAATGATATTATTATTACCCTAACACTTGTACTAATTCTATTGGATAAGTGTATCTCGACCAAACACATCCTTAGAAATAAAATATTATCATTTAGGTCCACTTGGATTAGATTAGGACATTATTTATTATTTAATTCAAAGAAGAGTTAAAAGAGATAAAATCAAGGTTTAATTACTAAAACATTTTTAATATTGGGTTATACAGAAGATAAATTATATTATAAATATTAATTATAAAGATAAAAAGATTTCCTACTTAATGGAATTATTATTTATAATTTTGAGACATTTAATACTTAAATTTATTTATGAGACAATAATGATGTAGTAATTACCTTATTCATGAATGAATCAAATAAATAGTACTATAAATATTAAAATAAATATAATTTCAATGTTTTTATGGAATCCACGAATTTTTTAGGTTAAATTGACATGTTATGATTTACTCAATGTATTTTTTTGAAGTAATAATATTTTTATTATTTTAACCAAAAACAAATACCAAATAGTGTCAAAATTGACCTACAATAGTTTTTAAAACAAATATTATATTATTAATTGACATAATGGTCCTAAAAATCTATGGTACGGCCAAAAGACTTATATAATAATATATATGACATTAATGAACCAATTTTGGTTCTATTTTCAGTATATAGTATGTTTATTAACCATATAGTGTAAGAATACAAGAAGACACAGTAAAAGTAAAATTATTTAACTTAGAGTTAAATCTAAATGATAAGCATAAAATGGTAACCTAAACTTGTCTAAAACCTATTGGTTGAGTTTTTTTCGACCTATCCCCACCTTTTACGTTAAATAATAATCATTGGATCCATTGAAAACCAAATATTAATTTATTATAAAATAATATTTTATGTTTTTTCTAAGGTCCCCCTCACCCCTCTTATAAAAGGTCACTCCACCTTATCTCTAATTCACACAATCTACGCCATTTGGCTCAGCCAAACCCGGCCCAAATACCCTCTAAAATAACCTATCTTTGCCATAGAGGCCTTAGTTTTATCATAAATCCACCCTAAGGAGCCATTTTGATCAAATCAAAAGGAAGAACCTGAAGAAGAGCTAATGATTGCACCACCCTCTTTCAAGTTCCTTTCTTCTTCCAATTTCTTTTTCTTTGTGGTTTACATTATAAAATAATAACTCTAGTATATTATATATAATTTGATGTTATTATAATTATGGTACAACCAAATTCATTATTCTATCCACCCTTTTAAAGACATGTCACCATACGTGTGTACGTAAGGATTACCATCTCCACGTCGTGGTATAATTGTTATTCAATATATTATTATTTGGATGGGTATAATAATGATGTGTATTTGATGTAAATAATAAATATAACATTATAAGTATTATTTATATATTATATACCATCCAATTATATATTATATTAATATCAAAATAATGATATTTTCGCTCGTGCATACGTATAGATTACCGTCTCCACGACGCGATAAGATTCATTTCCAAGTTCACCATTCATCGACGATTATGTAAATATATATTACTAATAAGTATGTAATATATGAAATAATAATTCTACTAAAGATATTTATATTTATATATATATTAATTTATTTACTTACATATATCTTGTTCACTCACTTCCGTTCAATACTATACGAAAATGGAAACGGCGTTTATGCGTACGTACGTACTACCGTCTCCATAAACGGTGTTCTCCATTTCATATTTACGTCTATTATAAATTTTTATATTCTATATATATATAAAAAATGAATCATTTTTTATATTCTGGAATTATTTAAATCATGATCTATGTGATACAATCAAGAGTAACAAGTTAAAGCACGTACGATAAAGAAAGCGATTATTACGAGAAATATTAATATAACATGGAAACTATTATTAAATGGGTAGTATAAAGTAATAAATGAATAATGTATGATTTAATAAATATTAATATGGTTCTGGTATAATTTAATAACATAATATAGTTTTCATACATGAGGCCAAACCTACCCTCGACTAAAGGAAAGTGCAATGTAAGTGGTTTTCATCTCACTCTTTATTCCCGTGAGATTCATGACATATTGCCACTATTACCTTTTGTGTGGTGTATTTACTGCCCATAATTGTATTCCTTGTGTAATACAATTTAATATATGTGTATTTACATGTTCATTCTATGATTCCTCTTTAATGGGGTGTATGTTTAGTATGTTACCAAATTGGTACGGGTTTATTTCACAATCTTTTAATTATGCGAGGTTGTTTATACATAATTATCTACTAGGACCTCTTTATCATCCACATCCATGTTTAGTAAAAATTTATTTCAAAACAATCTTAATATTTTACAGAATATGGGTTAAAGCCATTTATACCCTTGTATGAATTTTTACAAGATGTCTATAAAGGAATGTTTCGGTCTTTTTCCAAACAAGGTACTTTTTAACCTTTCTGACAAAATTAAGGAAAGAATGGTTTTTTAACTTATACGGCAGTTGCGTCTATTTTCCACCATTATAAAGTCGTTGAAGCTTCCCTTATAAGCTTATAAGAATGTTTTTAATGTAAAAATTTTCTCTATAATTATGTGTCTTTTAAATGATTTCAAAAATAATAATTTTCTCTCAAATAGTTTTTATTTCATCTATGTCAACATCCTTTGATAAATTTTACACCTGTTTGAAGTTGATTTATTATGATACAAATCATCCATATTGTATTTTAGGTATTGTGATATGATTAACTATGGATGAGTTATTGTATGCCATTAATGGATTATGATTAAGGTTTTGGAATTTCGTATGCTAGTATTAATACAAATGTTTATGATATATTTCATTCACTTCTTAAGATGAATGTTTTTGGACTAGTATGTTCCAGGTTGGCGACCGGTAAAAGTAAGCCCTCCAGGTTGGGGTCTAGTTATAGTAGACCCTCTGGGTTGGTGTTCAGTTATTAGAGGCACTCTGGGTTGGTGTCCGGTTATTAGAGGCACTCTGGGTTGGAGTTCAGTTACAGAGGATCTTCAAGATGGAGTCCGATTACAGAGGCTCTGTGGGTTGGGTTCCAGTTACAGTTATCCCTTAGGTCTTGGCACGATGCCCTGACACAAAAATTAATGTTCGGCATTATGCATTCCCTTGTTATGAATGTGGTTATTGATTTTACATGTGATTATTCAATTAGTAGAATATCCATGTCAAAAAGTAAATGGAATTATTTCATTTTATTTCTTCTATATTATGCTGAAGTTAAAGTTTAAAAGGCATTTGTTTTAGTTTTATACTTTGCCTTAAATTTTTATGCTTATTTTTTAATGTTTCCACTGTATTGCTTACCCTTACTGAGCGTTTGAGCTCACCCCTTTCTATGTTTTATTTTCCCAGGATTCCAAGAAGTGTATTATGATTGATATGCAGGGTTATGCCAGGGGAATAATGGTGTTCATAAAGGAATATTTATGTTGTATTGTAGGTTATAAAGTGTAATGTAATATTCATGTATGTAATCTATTTTCCAAGGCTGCTAAACCGATCGGCCCTTCGGGACTTGAATCCTTGTAATCTTGTCAATGTATTAAAATAATGCATCAACTCTGGGTAACTGGGGTCGGGGTGTTACAATAAATTCTTCCAAATATTTCCATGTAAATCGATGATCAACATTATCCTAAATAGCTAAATCTGACCATTGGTTTGATAGATCTAAAAGAAAATACATTTCGAAAATAATTTCCATCTCATCTAATGTTCCAGATAATTCTAAAATATTGTTCATCCTATTACCCATAAATATACTATTTTGAATCAGAATCCCCCCCTAAATTATAGAAGGATTTTGATTTTGGAACTAAACCGAATTGTTCTCTAATTGAGACTCATATTACTGGTTACCTCATTCAACAACATGAAAATCCAAAAAATTATTTTCACAAGATATTGATTCAACTATGGATCACGTGAAACCAAATTTTTAGTAGTCTATTCTTTTAGATTTATAATACCTCTTCTTGATTAATTCACTATAAATAGAAAAAAACTTCATTCAGTCAAAACTCCCTATAAACTAAATTCTTTGAAATTCTAAATTACCACATCAAAAAAATCACAGAATTTTTTTTTCAAAATCTAATAATTTGAAATCATTTTTGTCCTTTATTTATAATCTATCGAACACATGATAAAAAAATCCATATTAGTGGGAATTATTAGTATCTATTAATGATATTCAATCCTCATTAGAGAAACATGATGATGAGATAAAAACATACCTTGATGTGTCTTAGATAACATTTTATAACCAAACATCCATGGTGACATTGATTTTAATACAAAAAACATTAGCTATATCTTTTTTTGTTATACATTTCAGGTTCCAACAATCCATACTCATTGAAACCATACCATGAGACATGAAGATTGACAAAGAATGGTACCATTTGAAAATCAATGACCTAAAAGAACTAGTACCATTTAAATCATAGGGAACAATCAAAATGGATGCCAGTTTAAACATATCACTCATATGTGTGATTCATGAAGACAAAAAAAACCAATGATACAAAATAAAATAAAACTAGATATCCAAATATATATTAGTGACAAAAAAATCCAAAATATGATAACTAGAAATTAAAAAATGGTAAAACATAACACAAAGATACTAATATTAAAACCATACCATAAAAATGCATCCCTCCCTTACCCTAAACTCCACATATCATACCCATGGTATCAAGGATCATAAATGTGGAAATAAGAGGTCTTTACTTCATGCATTTCCTGATATATGATATATCAAAACTCAGAAAAATTCCCAAATAGGGGCTATGTATATTTTTGATAGGATTTCCCCTATGAAATACCAAATGATTCCACCAGTACAGGAACCGATTGACAAAATTTATATACAATAATATAAAATTAGTATAATATTTTATATAAAAACCTAATGAAGATCCATGGAAATATATAACAATATTATGAATAATTTTTCATTTATTTAGCATAAACATTTTCATGTTTCCATACAAACAAACCAATGAATTTCATGTAATGGTTCTATAATCATTAGTATTCTCTGTCAATCCGCCAATTCATTAGACGTTGGAAAATATCCAGGTTCCGCTACACCACACATGCCTTATTCTAGGTCTCAATCAAACATTTATCTCATGCTCACAATGTCTTATGAATCTCAAGACAAACCATTCAACAAAAATAAATTTATTTTATTAAATAAATAACTCAAAAAAATCACATGTGTAAAACAAAATCATAATTTTATAAATATCTTTTTTAATTTATAACCAATTATTTATTTCCCATAACTATTAAATTACCTCAATTCAAATTCCATATCAAAATAGTAATTTCCATCAAGAATCACATAGTGATTTTACAATTATTTTAGGGAAAATATTTTAATTAAATTCAATCCTTCATGTTCTATATCATGATGAGATGAAAGAGAAGCCACTTACCTCCCAACAGATGGAAAATACAATAAATGGCACTATGATTTTCTAGATCTGTTATCATAACCACTTCCCTTCAACAGATCTAATCATAAATCAACATGTTTTATATTATAGGTTATTGATCTAAACATAATGGACCCTATCTCTAGCTCTGGAAGAGTGGTTAAGAGTATATCTAAGAAGAAAAAGGAATAACAAATAATTGCTAATGAATAAATATATTCAACGTAATTTTAGTAATGAAAAGTTATCTATGGATAAAAAAGAGATTCCAACAATGCCTTTTGAGAAATTGGAATTTGAGACCCAATGATCTTAGAAAACTAATGGGGTTTATAGGCCTTAAATTTGATTAGATCCACAAATTTTAGTTTTATAATTATACATTAGATAGTTATGTCTCATGTTTTTTCAATCCATGTTCCAATAGTTCATGTTCAACTAGACAATCCATGTAGTCACACGATTTTGGATATATGACTTAGATAACCATGCTCCATCTATGTGATGTTTGTTTATTAATGACCACTCCATATGGTTTCCTAACATGTCAGAAGAAAACTGAATAACATAGATTTTACATCTCTTGTAAAATGAATGGTTTTTCCAAGGATCTAATATAGTTTGGCCCAATTGCGCTCATCCATATTCCAACATAGTGAGTCTTAAAGAGATACATGGTTTCCTGGACATGGTTTTTGGTTTCTACTATCCATGATGAAACCATGATGATAAAATAGAACTATTATAACATGTCAAAAACAATTATAAACTCTTTTAATTTAACCCAAAACATATATAAATGTAAATTAAATAAATTAAATTCCATTTACCAATGACTAAGTGTACCGAATTGTCACCACAAGTTCCATCCCAGCCCACAAAAATAATAAAAATAGTGTTTTCCTAGAAGTGTTCAATGAATTTTCCCTACATTTCTATTTAACAATCCCACATTATTTTCTTTAATATTACTATGTGTCCATAAAACCTATAGTAATTAGTTTATATTCCCATGATAGTGATTCTATTCCCTACCTTGAATCTATACCTACACATGAATCAATGTACTAATACGCTCAAGATCAACATGGTCCCATATAATCACATTGGGAGGATCATGCATGTACTTATTCAGTTGTGATAAATTTTAAAAAATATGTATTGAATTGAACCTTTGAATTAAATACAACTGATAAACCATGTCACCAATGCGTTGATGTATCTTAAATGGGATCATGAATCATGGGAATAACTTTACCTTATTAAAAAAATGATTTAGCTGAAAGCTTGGTAAAACCCTCTAGAAAACATGATCCATTATCTCAAATGGAAACAATCAACGATGATAATATTCATATTATTTATAAATATGGAAATACATTTTCACTATTTTTATAATAAACAAAATCTTATATATTGTACATTTTATATGGGTTGGCCCAACGAGTGATTTATCACAAGCTTCCACTGAAAAAATTGGAGAACGACAAGGGAAACAATAAAATGATTCAAAATGATCCATATAAAATGATTTTTGATAACAGTTATTGTAGGTGAACTAAATTATCAGTATATGATCCTCTAATGAGCCATCAAAATAAATCATACAATACCTAATAATATCCCCCCTAATTTTGAGCAGTAATTATTTTTTCTTATCAATTTGAGAATTATATGTTGTGCTTATAGTCAACTATATTTCAAGGTATTTCTATAATGTCTACAAAGAATGAAACATATTTATGTGGTCTCTCTCATATATAATTTGGGCAAGAACCCTATGAATCTATAAAATTTCAATGATGTTGAGTTTAGAAAACTATTCAACTATATTAGTTTCAGGAATTGGGATAAAAAGTGTCCAAATTTTTATTTGATCCACTCTAACTCATATAAAATCCCATTTCTTAATGTTACCTAGTTGAACTACCACAAAATATATAGATATACACACCTTTTTCCACTTAAGTGTCAGGGATGACTGCAAAATAACTATTCGCCACTGAAGTTTCACCTGTTGAAACTGACATGTAAGGACTCTCTAGAAATAATATGACATACCTATTTCAATTCCAAGCCAATAATACTTTTTTGACACTATATACACATTATGAGTTCATATATTGACATAAAATCAAGAATGCTGGTAATAAATAAATATTTATCATGAAAACATGAAGGTAATATAATCTGATCTCTATACAATAACGTAGATCTCCTACCTAGATATCGCCTCTCATAGGTCTACACAAAGTGGTGGTTTGACCTCATGGATAAACATTCCAAAGATGATATTTAAGAATCTCTTACCCGCTCTACCAAATGAGTAATAATAGAAACCAAATCTAAAATTGAAACATTACCACGATTGACATAGTCTAGCTACGTATCAGCTATAAATGAAATTAGAATTCATTAGCATGAAGATTTTTTCCAACAAAATATATTATTTCTATTGATGGAATATACAGAAAAATTTAATTCATCTATTTTATAAATCATATCAGAGTCCAACATTTTTAGATATTCCATCCATCTCTACTATCTGATATTAAAATCCATCTCGGAGAAAATGTTCTACATGAATTTATACAACATAAATTTATGACCAATGTTATAGTGATTCTATGTCATTAAGGAATTTAATAGAGTATCCAACTCCATATTAACAGTTTGGTAGTTCTTCTCATGAACATGTAACTATCGGGATCCATAAGATATATCATGATCTCCCTACATGAGAACACAACCCTATCTAGATTAATATTTTCCAAAATACACCACATATCAATATATATACTATGTTAATGTGATCACATATGATAATGATAGAGTAACTCAATGTTCTTGGAATTATATTCAGAGTTGATTGTTCCATTGGAAATGAAATAATATCCATTTCATATATTTCATCAGTGATGCCAGATGTGAAGAATCGTGAAAAAAGTGTTTGTAATATCCTTCTAAAATACAGGAAATATGTATTTAAAAAACATTATTCAATGGGTTCCAAGATGTAACAACATATATATTTCATTTATCTATAAATATAACTTTATTAGAAATGACATCTCTCTGGAAATGCACCAATAGTTTCTAAAATTCACACTTCAAGAGCTAATTATAAAGATGATGTTCCTACATAATGACCAATTCTATAGCCTTATTATTCAAATGATCAATTTTTTTTCAATTATAAACAATCATATTATCAAAAAACACTACCATAAAATAAAATAAGATTCCTATGAATGAATAGAGGAATTAATTAAAAAAACTCTACTAGTGAATTTTTAAGGCCAAAAAATT
Organism: Viscum album; assembly: GCA_963277665.1. Classification (NCBI taxonomy): domain Eukaryota; kingdom Viridiplantae; phylum Streptophyta; class Magnoliopsida; order Santalales; family Viscaceae; genus Viscum; species Viscum album. The sequence goes on along the minus strand of OY728161.1, from coordinate 690,401,275 downwards.
TAAAGAGATACTCATATTGTCCATATCAATGCTTCAAGGGTGTCATCATAAGACCCTCCTTCCGAACATGAAGTTGGTGATACCATGAAGGTATATCAATTTTAGAGAACCTCTAGGCTCCCCAGAAATGATCAAATAGATTATTGATTCATGGAATAATATACCAATATTTATTATTAACATGGTTATGCGTATAATAATCGACACAAATCCTAAGAGTTTCATCCAAATTCTATAAAACAAACCAGTTATGCCCAGTGATACTTTATCCATTGGTATGGAATTATTGAAAACAGATATTTAATTCCATCAATTCTGTAAGATGTATCATCAAGGATATAAGTGAAATCAGACTTATCCACATTAAAATATCAATCGTAAACACCACTTCTCGTTAAGGTGTAAATCCTAATGAATTATCTAGAAAAACATTAGGAAATTTGGTTTAATTAATTTTTAAAATCTCTATATTCAATTTCATACACAAATACCAATGAAACCACTTCTAACATATAATATTTTTCTTAACTAAGAGTGATAAAATTCATATTCATCTTGATTTAACATTCTAATATCCACTAATGAGACTCTCAATGCCATCAAGATATCTTAAACTAAACATTCTGACGTAAGAATATATTTGATTAATTAAATATGTCAAACAATACATACCCAAAATTAATTCATTAACATATATCTAATGAACTAATAAATCGAAACCAAATTCAGCAACATTGAATGTTCTAGAACACGGTATACTAATAAAGTATGAACACTCCCTTTGGCTGGGTGGAATTTAAAATTTGAATATATATGGAATCATCACTACATGTAAACCCATATGATCAACAAAATGAGAAAAAATAAATGATTGGTACACAACTACATGAAAAAATATATATATAACTGTAAAATTCAAAAGAACCATACGTAACACTATTGAAGGACCACATTGATCATCCATGATTACTTTATCATCTCTTTACAATTTTAGACCCATTTTCACATTCTCATTGTTACCCTATAGAGATTATATAGCTAGAGGAGTCATGATGTTCATAAAATTACCATAGATTTATTGGTTATAAGAATGAGAGATATTTTGATGAGATTATATAGTTAAAGTATATGATTCCTATAAAAAATTATATGAGTGTCCTGAAACAGTCATTGGAGAACTACTAAATTAATCCAGATCATCTCCTATATGATTACAATTGTATGATTCTATATGTGGTTATATATAATAATGTTTCATACTACATTGAAAACAAAATTGAAAACATCCCAATATACTACTTGTTCAATGAGGAATAGGTACTCATCTAATTTTCAAATTTTGAGTTACCCCACCATAGTGAGAGTATGTTTCTTTAATCTTAGTGTTTTTATCATTATATTTTCCACTAATTACTTTGGTAAATACATTATTCAGAAAAAATAATTTTTTGAGGCATCCATTTCAACCAAAGTCACACCATTGACCATTTCTTCAAAGTATATGATACAATAAATAAATAAATGGAAATAATTTCATGTCAAAAAACCCAAAAAATGCATACCATTAAGGATTAGTTTCCTGAAAATTTTATTGAGAAGAATATTAAATTAATAAATTTTATAGAATAATCTATCACCAAGAGACATTCATGATTCCGGATAAAGAGAAATATTGTTCTATAACTTTTAAACATGTGAAGCTATTGAATAATTTTTCAAAATTCTCCCACATAATTCCTTCATAAAATTTTTCTTGAACGCCTATAAGAAAAAATTAGCATGGTATCTCCTTAATCACATACCTTTAAATCTTTAATTTCATTTCCACTACTGTTCTCATGAATTAAAAGTTCCAATTAATACTATTCAACGAGATATTTTCATTCCCCATCTCAGAATCCTACCAAATGATGGGTTGATTATGATTTGGAATTTTAATTGGGTCCTCAAATTTTCATGTATCATCTTTATTATAACCTATGTCCACATATTTGAAATCCAAAAATAATTATTTAGACTAGATTTTGATTGATCTATGGATCATGTACAACCACATTTTAGAACCCTCTATTGGTGGATTTATGTGATATATAGCTAGTGAAATTCTACATAACCTGAAAAAAACATCATTTAGTCATAACTCAAAAAAATAATGCTTTTGACTTAAAAATTATTACATTAAAAAATAATACAAACAATATTTTCAAAATCCAACCATTTGAAAACATTTTAACACATTTTCTATATTCAGTCGAACATAAGATGAAAACTATTGTCTTAGTAGGACATGTCACTATTAATGAATGATATGAAATTATCATTAGCCAAAAAATATTATGTTATTAATAAAAATCTAGAAACTCCATATAAAATTTTTGCAAAAAAACATCCCTAGTAACATGATGTTCAGAATAAAAAGGATAAATGTATCATTTAATGATATATATTTCATTTTCCAACAATAATATCTATTTTCTTATAGATGAAATGACTAAGATGATATCATTTATAATTCAAGGACAAACCTCACTGGTAACATTTAATACTTATATATGAAACAAAACATATAATATTTGTATTATTATACACCTCCTTAACATACTGAGAGGAGAAATAGGTGCTAGTGGCCTTAGGTGATGTCGAAAATTTAGGAAATGCTAGAATTAAATGATAAGGGAAACAAAAAAAGTTTGGGGAATATTTTTTTAATAATGATAAAATATCCAGATGATTATTAATTGATTGAAATCCAATCCTTATATATAGTGTATCAATAAAAAACAAAAAAAAAGATGAAACAGAAAACAAAGATAAAAATACTGTCGTATTATAGTGTCCACAAAAACCAAAATCTGTAAAATATATATAATAAAATGTAAATCTAAACCCAAAGAAACTAAATTCGAACCAAGATAAGAAAGCCCAAATCACACCATGATCTGACTCCACATTCCATTCACATGTTATTTAGAATCATAATTGGATTAATATGATACTTTGCATTTACATGTGTCCCAATACATGTTATCTGAAATGTCACCAATGTTCCCTGTTAGGGAGGGTATATAAACTCCCTTGTATTTCCCCGTAGACATCACTACTCATTCCACTAGGATAGGAAAATGTTATCAAGTTATATATTAAAAAGTTTAAATGTAGTTAAATAGATTATTTCAGTAATATTAAGTAGTTGAATATAAAAAAAACAAGAATTTAAATAATATCTCATTTATTTGGCATACAAATTTCTTTTCCTCCACAAACACACGCACATATGCGGGACATGTGATAGTTACATACTAATTTTTGGTCTATCATCATTCCACCAAGTAGTCATAAGGGGACTAATGTCGAGGACACCCAATGGAACATTCCCCTTATGCATGTTCACATCTAAATAAGGAACCCACAAAAACCATTTATGTCAAATATCAAGCCAAAAAATTATATATAAGAAATTAATTTATTGATATTATTTCATTAAACCCATTACATTCATAAAGAATCTATAATTCTAAAACCATGAATATTATATTATAACCCAGTATTACTTTCCATAAAAAAACCAACTTCCAAAATTTCCAAATCCATTCTAAAAATGTATTTCAATAAAAAAACACATAAAGATATAATAATAATTCTAAGAAAATCATTCAAATAAAATTAAACCCTCTTATTCTATGTCAATAGAAGCTGATAAAAAATCCGTCTACTACTCAATGGATAGAGAAAATGAAGAAAAAGACTATGATATTCTTGATCTAGGATAAAGACACCACGAATTCAATAGATCTAATCATAAAACATAAATATTTACATCATATAACATAGATCTACACATAACTTACTAGATCTATGGTTCACTATAGAGGATAATAATAGATCTAATAATAACAGTGAAATACATTGACTTATTAAAAAATCAAGGTCTCCAACACATTTTTATTCAAAGAAAGTGATTTATGCATAAAATAATAATAACCATTTATGCCTTGTGACTTAAGGGAATTCGATAAATGATGAGAATAGAAAAATAATTATGGTATTTGGAAGTAATTCATATTGAATAAAACAATTTCAGGGTTCAAACTATTTGTTTCATAGTTCGGTCAAATGGGATTTTAACCCATGCCCAACACATGATCATTCTAGGAAAAAATATATATATATAAATGCTTTAGGCTTTAGGTTTCAGAAAACTAGGGGTCAAGTATGTGGAGATACCATCCTAAGCTATTCCCCATATTGTTGGATTTCATGGTAATACAAAATATGCTCCAAATATGGGTACACAACTATTTTGAAATACAAGGTTTCTCTATGACACTAACACAGTTTTCCCAATCCATGTTCCAACTATGTACCAGAATGGAGACTCCGTGATATTCTACACAGATTCCTTGAGATGGTTTGTGGTTTCTACTAACTTTTATAAAATCATGCACATCTTAAAATGCTCACAAAACACTCTGAAATCATAAATAAACTCACATATGTTTTTCTAAACCATATATCATATAAAAGTACATAAAATAATTGTCATGTAACGAAAACATGGAGTACTAGATGGTATATCATTCTTAAAATATTTTGATAATGAAGAGTATTTTTTAAATACATGATCATAGTAAAAAATTGATGATTTTTGGTCATTCTCTAAATAAATCATTTATTCCTCCCAAATATTTTAATCCTACATCTCATTATATATCATAAATTTACTAAAAAATTGAACACAATGATCTTGACTATCTTATGATGAAACAACCAGAACACTTGGACATGGGTTTTAGACACCATATGTTTTATCCATGAGGTTCCCTAGTCTACTTTTTGAGGAAAATTAATGATTTAGTGCATCTTTGGATTGATAATAATTATTGTAAGAAGATCATGATAATAGAAACATATCCCCTAACATATATTAATGAATGTTTGGGTCAAGTAAATAGGGATCTGTACTTCTTTAACATTGATATTTGATCATGGAATCACCAATCAAATGTGAAAAAATAATATTTTTGGTTAGAGTGGATACTCAAGAGGGAGGTGAATTGAGTTCCAATTTTAAATTTTTGTTAAAAAAATTTAGTATTTAAATCCCCCAAATTAGAATAGCCCAGTAAATTAAGGCAGTAGAGATATAAGTGAGTTATTGTTCAAAAGGTTTCTCAAAGTTTGATTACTCCTCAGTTGAATCAGTATGAGAACTAATTCGTCTTTTGAAACAAGTTTACTAATCAAACCAGATATACACACTAACCAAAACTAACTATTAGAGTGAATGTAAAAACAGATTTCTGTCTTTGAAAATATACACAGCAGATAAATGTTGAACAAAGTAAAGAAAATATGAACCCAACAACATTAAACAAGATGTTAAGACTTAAGGCAAGACCTAGTCCCCTCCACTTGGTGATCACCTGCCACCATGGAGTTATATTAAAAGTGATACAAATCCTATGTCAATCATTACAACAACTTTCACAAACTATCTAGGTTTTCCAAACTCTACCACTATTCTACGTTGGAAAATAAACTTCCAAGCCACACCAGGCTTCTTCCATAGTTATACGTGGTAAACAAAAATAATGAGAGTTTATAATGGGGATTCTCAGTATCCCTCAGTTCAAGTACAAGAGTTAGTGTGTGTAATATACACACTGCTCACAAATTTAAAGTATCTAAACACAGTAGAGATAAAGATAGTGGGGATGAGTTTAGAATGCTCTGATGTGTTGGCAGATTAGCTCTGGACTCGTTGGAATGAATGAAGTCAAGTTTTGGTCCTTCTCTACAAGATGTATCCAAAACAGAGTGTCGCAACTTTCAGGTTATGACTTCCAGATGAAGAGATGATCAGATTTTTGGATATTAAGCTCTTTGCAGCACACCATGATAGATTGAAGAGGATTCTTTCAATAGAACTTCTTGAGGCTCTATATTCTTCAGAATAAGTTCTTGAGTGTTCTCTTCTTCTTTCTGGTATTGGTGTTCTTTGTGCTTCTACTTTATGATTTTTATATTCTCTTGTTTTTTATGATTTGTTGTTCAGCAGAGGACAACAAGAGAAATGTTTTCCTCGTACATCGTACTGTCTCCTGATATCCCTACAATTAACATTAAATAATTCCAGGTTCATTAATTTATCCATACATGAGCGTTATAATAGTATTAATTAAATTGATAAAGGAAAGAATAGAATATCATTTTACTGGTTGCAGATTCATGTCACACGGTAGACTTAAACTATGGTCTTCTCAACTGTGGACTTCATCGGTAGATTATTCAATTGTGAACTTCATCGGCATGCTCATTGACTGTAGACTTGTAACGGTGAACTTTGTGCTTAGTGGATGTCCTGTAACAGTAGCTATTTACACATTGTAACAGTGGATCCTAATTAGTAAACTCCATCGGTAGGCTCAACAGTAGACCTTTAATAGTAAGCTTCTAATCGATAGTTCTGTAACATTGGACTACTTCAACTGTAACATTTCCAACTGCAAACTTGAACCGTGAAGTTCTCAATAGAAGACTTGAGAAAGAGTTTGAAAATGGGATTCTAACATAAGCCTTGTCACAGCAATGACCTTGTGACAATAACTCTTTTTCTGTGAGCTTTGATAAGCAGATTATCATTAGAGTTGTGACAGTAACCTTGTACCGGTAGATTCCAGCAGTGACTGTAAATCATCAACAGTGATCTTCTAGCATCAGTGACTTAGAGTGATAGTAATCTATAATAGTGACTTTGTGAAGAAGGCTCTTACCAATAGCCTTTAATAGTGAACTTATATTTAGATAAATATGGACTATAAGTTGATGCAGCAAAGTCATGAGTCTTAATAATATACATTGTTGAAAATAATATAAGTGTATATGTAGATTAAAAAGATTAATGACTGACTTAATATATTATGATCAATATTTAAACATGATTTGGGATTATCAAAATAGGTGAGTCCAACAATCTCCCCCTTTTTGATAATCACAAATTATGTCAGTATGTATTAAAGATAAGTATCATAGATTAATAAGAGTGTAAAATTGGAAAATATTAGTACATGGTATCAGAGAGAAAGTCAGATAAGATTCAACATAGTATCATAGTAGCATAGTAGAATATGTTTCCTAATCATATGTTTAGTCTAGAATCAGCACAGTATTTCTCAAATTAGCACCATATTTCTCCCCCTTTATGATTAGCAAAAAGAAAGATAAATGAGAGAACATAGAAATCTTGTATTAATAAACAGTTCCGTACATGACCCAAAAAGAATACAGAGACCCTATCATAAGACAGAAACAGACTCAATACACAGAATCTGTAGGTAAGGGGTCTTTCCCTTTGGAAGAAGAAGATGGAGAAGAAGCTGGTGGATCAGCAGGTTTAGGAATTGCTGCAAGAATGACTGGAGGTGCAGCAACAAAAGCTCTTGTGGGTCTGTAATGGGTATCTCATTGAGGTATCATTGGAGTAAGGATTCTGATATCTTCATCAGGAGACATCGTAGAAGAACCACTGGGTTGAGATGCATGTAAGGCAGGGGGGATGAGGACAGGGGTGCATTCCACATGGAGAAAGGGTAGAAGAAGGTTTCTGAAATCCATAACAATTCTTCCTCTGATTTCCAAATAAGATAAGAAATCATCTTTATTTTGCAAAAACATATCCAAAGCTGGGGTCAATTCTCTCAGCTTACTGACCTGCTCCCTGAATGATTGAGTCACTAGAGGGAGCATCATATTCTCAAACAAGATATTGAAGTGGTTGGTCATTTGATGCTTGGTGTAGTCTTTCTCAATGTAAGAATCCACCTTATTCTTAATGTCCTCTTGAGAAGAAGTAGCTTCCCGTAGGTGGTCACGAACAAAACTGCTGAATTCCCTAGTGGTAGAAAGTATCTGAGTATTAGAGGTGCCACTGGTACTAGCCTTAGAAAACTCTTCCTTAATCACAGTTCTGATCTGGTCAATGTTCACAGTGGAGCTGGATAAGGGATAGGGTTTGACCGAGAAAGCTACTGTCTCTTTGAAAGACCGGGTCAAATTACTATCCACCTTCTGAACAAGTGCATCTTGACTGCTCAAATGTAATTTGAATGATGTCTTAAAAGACTCAAATACTTCCACAAACTGCTTTACTACTTCTTTGATATATCTAATATCAGCATTCACTTTGGTTTGAGAACTGTTCATGGCAGTCAATGAAGCAATCGATTGACTTATAACAACTGCAGCTCCTGTCCAGCTCTCAATTTGAGTATTTCATAATTTAACTTCATCCATCATTTCCTTCACTGAACTTGACCCAACACATCCCAAAGATAGCTCCAGGGACTACTGCACACTCCTCATCTCTTCAACCAAACTTTTCTTCAAATCTGCCACTGATTCTCTCAGTGCTTCTTTCATTTCAGCCTTTAAGGACTCAAGGTCTTCCTTGGTTGCAAAATTGTCATCCACAACAGGTAGGATAACAGAATCCATTTGGGGATGGTCTTCCTCATCAGAATATCCATAATTGAGTCCAATAACCATATATCCTGGATCTGATGTCCAACCTTCGATGTCATAAAGCACAGAAACTGAACCAAGATGCTCCCCCTCACTTAGAGCATTCTCCTGAGTAATCTCCTATAACTGTTCTTCTCTAGGTAACTCCACAACCTCCTCTGCAACTTCAAAAGATTCAATAACCATTTTATCTCTTAGTTCAACATTAGGGTGAGTCCTATCCTTTTCTGAGTCATCAATGACTCCCTCATCAATGGAAGTAGATGCCACTCATGCTTCCTGATCAGGAACTATCATGACTGTACTATCTATTAGAGGGATCAAACTGAGCTCTTCTTCTTCATTGTCCTCATCATCAGCTTCAGCATCAGCTTCCTTTTCTTCATGAGTTAAGTGATCTGACTCGGTGGCCACATCCTCTTCATAGGTGTCCTTGACAACATTCTAATATGATTCTTCTCCTGCTTCTTTGGTCTCAGTATCACTATCCTTTAAAAAAATATCTCTCCTTGGTAGTTCTTTTGGAGCGCTAGCTGCTCCAAAAGATACTGTCCTTACATGGCTATGAGGTAAATTACGATCACTCCCATCATCAATGTGGGTGTTCTCTCATTGAGGGTCCACAGCTCCATCAGCCTCCTCCTCATCAGAATAAACCGATTCTGGCTCATCAGGCTTCAGGCCTGTATCTCTTTTTTCTTTTGTCCTATTTGGATGAGTACTGGAGTCAAAATTTTCATTAAACTTTCCTTCATCATTCACACATGCCTTCTTCTAGGGATTCCTACTAATTTTCATGAACGTTCAAATTACCTTAGAGATACAGACAGTGTTCTTGGCTACTATCATTTCTTCTTGATTTCCAGCCACACGCTTTACCTTTAGAAAAACCGAAATAAGATTGGCATGGAATAAGGCATTGGACTCTGAGCTTACCTTGGTAATATCCTCCAATTGTTCAATCCGTAACCTATATAGGTTAATTTTCATTCCATGCTTTAGTAAGTACATCAGGAATATTTCCTAGTTCTTCAGTACTGCAAAGTCCCCTCTCCTCGAACTAAGTACATGCTGAATGAATTTGAATAAGATCCTATCTTCTCTATTCATCTCAGCTGCAATGATCCTTCATGATTTTCCATCTCATGTTAGTTCTTCCAGATCATTTTTATACTCAAAAACAACACTGTATGGAGGAGCCACTCCATAGTAGTAATCAAATATACCTTCATGAGGAACTCTCAAACAGGCATCCCACTCCGTAGATGAGAAACTAACTTCATCGCCATTGAATCCGGACATTATATTATGTACATCCTCTTCCTCTTCAAACATCAGATACTCGTAGAATTCCATTATAAGCTTCGCGTAGTAAGGTCCATTGTTGTTGGAAAAGCATTTGATCCATCCTTGGGAATCTAGTACATTCAGTACTAAAGACTTTCCCGACAGAATCCATTCTTCACATAGATCCTTCTCAGCAAATATTTGTCTCTTGGTTAGATGCGGGTTTACAGGTCCTGACGGGGTGTTACTAGTGCCACTAGATTCGTCCAGAGTTCTCTTAGGCCTTGGAACATCCTCATTGACAGTCAAGGGTCGCTTTGTTCTAGCCATAGAGATTGAGAGAGGTTCGAGGGCTCATGTGAAGGATTAGGGTTTATGAATTTTGAGAGCAAGGTTAGAGATTGATAGAGGAGAGTGGATTAAGATATGTTCATTGCCTTTGATTTTATCATTTAGGGATTAAAAAAATAAAATAGAAACAATAAAAAGAAATAAAAACGGTTCAAATTCCCGCAAATAAAAACAAATAGCGAGGTATTCAACAGTGAGATGTACCAATGAGGTACACCAGTGAGGTGCAACAGTGAGGTTTAATAGTAATGTCCAACTGTGAGATCCAACTGTGAGGGTCAACTGTGAGGTCTAACAGTGAGGTTTGACTGTGCGATCTAACTGTGAGGTTTGATTATGCGATCTAACTCTGAGGTTTGACTGTGCGATCTATCTGTGAGGTTTGACTGTGTGATCTAACTGTGAGGTTTGACTTTTCAATCTAACTGTGAGGTTTGACTTTTTGATCTAACTGTGAGGTTTGACAATGCGATCTAAATGTGAGGTTTGACTGTGCGATCTAACTATGAGGTTTGACTGTGCAATCTAACTGTGAGGTTTGACTGTGCTGAAATTAATCATACCTAACTCATGTTTGATGTAATTTAACCTCTTAGAACTCAACGGCTTTGTGAATATATCAGCCAATTGATGTTCAGTGCCAATGAATTCAAGAGTGATATAACCCTTATGATAATGATCCCTCAAAATGTGATGTCTCACATCAATATGCTTTTTCCTAGCATGAGATACAATATTTTTGGAAATGTTAATAGCACTTGTATTGTCACATATTATAGAGACATGTTTGAATTGATATCCATAGTCTAGTAAAGTGTGTTTCATCCACTGAATTTTAGCACAACAACTAGCAGCAGCTATGTACTTAGCTTCGGTAGTAGATAATGCAACAGAATTCTGCTTCTTGCTACAACAAGATACTAGTGACTTGCCTAAAATGTGACATCTCCGAGAGTTGATTTTTCTATCTAACTTGAAACTGGAAAAATCAGCATTTGAATAACTCATCAAATCAAATCATTGTCCTTTTGGATAAAATATTCCTAAGTTGGGAGTATGTTTGAGATATTTAAAAATTATTTTAAGAGCAGCTAAATGAGACTCTTTTGGATTGGCTTAAAAGCGAGCACACATGCATACACTGAACATGATGTCAGGTCTACTAGCTATAAGATAGAGTAGACTTCCTATCATACCTCGGTATTTGTTTTGATCCACTAGTTCTCCAGCTTCATCTGTATCCAACTTACAGGTGGTACTTATAGGTGTGTCACTACCATTACTACCATCAAAAGAAAAATGTTTTAGAAGATCCTTAATATATTTACTTAGATTTAAAACAATGCATTTTTTATTTTGAAATAACTGAAATCGAAGGAAAAAATTTGAGTTCTCCCATTAAACTGATTTCAAAGTCATTTTGCATCATTTTTGAAAAATCAACACATAAAGAACTTTTAGAAGATCCAAAAATAATATCATCCATATAAATTTGTACTATCAAAAAATCATTAGATATCCATTTAATGAAATGAGTAGGATCAGCTATCCCTTTGGTAAAACCTTTTGAAATCAGAAAATATTTGAGCCTATCATACCATGCTCTTGGAGCATGTTTTAAGCCATGCAAATTATTAGATAGTTTAATGACATGATTAGAAAAATGGGGATTCGTAAAACCAGGAGGTTGTTCAAAATACACATCCTCAACTATGTACCCATTTAGAAAAGCACTTTTTACATCCATTTGATAAAGTTTGAAATTCAGATGAGCTGCATAGGCAAGTAGTATCCTAATAGCTTTTAATCTAGCTACAGGTGCAAAGGTCTCCTCATAGTCTATTACTTCTTCTTGACTATATCCTTGTGCATCTAACCTGGCCTTATTTCTAACTATATTCCTAGACTCATCTACTTTGTTTCTAAACACCCATTTAGTGCCTATGGTTATGTTGTCCTTGGGTCCTTCCACTAAATCTCAAACTTTGTTTCTTTCGAACTGATTTAGTTCTTCTTGCATAGACATTACCCAAAATTCATCATTGATAGCATCATTAATATTTTTGGGTTCAAGCTGTGAAAGAAAAGCAAGATGTTCAACCTGGTTTCTTAGAGAAGCTCTAGTTTGTGTTCCTCTATTCAAATCGCCTACAACAGCATCTACACGATGATTCGTAAGAGTCCTAGTACCTCTAGGAAGGGTTGAACTAGATTCTTCATAGTTGTCTGTTTGTTGAAAACCGACAGGTGAAGATTCTGGAAAATTTCCAGAACTGGATACTTTTACATGGGTTCACTATCCTTATCATTAAGGTTTGAATTTGATAAATCATCCTCAATATTTCCATGAGATGTTTTCGGCTCATGTGGATCAGTTTCATTGAATTTGATATGAACTGATTCTTCCAAACATTTAGTTTTCTTATTGAACACTCTATTGGATTTACTTGAAATAGAATAACCAAGAAAAATTCCTTCATCACTTTTGGGAGCAAATTTGTCAAGATTATCTTTAGTATTAAGAATAAAGACTTTGAAACCAAAAACTCTAAAGTAATTAACCTTAGGCTTCCTATCATTCCAGAGTTCACAAAGGGTTGTTTTCAGAATAGGCCTAATTAAAACACTATTGATAATGTAACAAGCTATATTTACAGTTTCAGCCCAAAAATAAATTGGGAAGTCATAGTCATTAAGCATATCTCTTGCAATTTCTTGAAGGTTCCTATTTCTCCTCTCTACAACTCTATTTTGTTGGGGTTTCCTAGAGGCAGAAAAATTATGACTATAGCCATTGTGTGAGAAGTAGGATTCAAACTCATGATTCTCAAACTCATGGCCATGATCACTTCTTAGGGTTTTAATCTTAAGTCCTCTAAGGTTTTGTATAGTCTTATAATATTTGACGATGTAGGACCAAGATTCAATTTTATGAGCTAGAAAGTATACTCAAGTATACCTAGAAAAGTCATCTACAAGAACATAAACACAGTGCTTCCCATTTAAACATTAAACTCTTGATGGTCCAAACAAATCCATGTGAACCAACTCAAGTGGTTGAGAAGTTGAAACTTCTTTGTTTGGTTTGAAAGATAATTTTTTTTGTTTTCCCTTCTGATAGGGATTACACACTTTATCATTCGGTAATTCCCTTTTAGGTAGGTCTCTAACTAAGCATTTTTTTGATAGCTTCCTATGTGAGTGGACATTACACTATCCTAATCTTCTATGCCACAACCAAGATTCTTTATGAAAATCATTTAAGTAGGAAACATTTTGTTTGACACAGGAGTTCAAATCAACAACATATAAATTTCATTTCTATATGCAGTGAAAACAAAATCATTATTTGAATTAAAAACATTGCATAAATCATTTTTAAAAATAACATTAAGTACATCATCACATAACTGAGATATGATAAGTAAATTATACTTTAATCCATTAACAAAATGTACTTTTGAAATTAATATTGTATCGGGGTTACCAATCTAGGCTAAGCCGATGATATTTCCTTTTTCATTGTCACAAAAGGTGACATGCCCACCATCAACTTTAATTAGACTCTTAAAACAAGAATAGCCTCCTATCATATTTCTTGAACATCCACTGTCCATGTACCATAGGGTCTTATATGAACTCCTTAAGAAACTTCCCTACAAAACATATTAAAAATAGGCTAATTTGGGTACCCAGATCTTCTTGGGTCTAGAAAGGTTAGCCAATAAAGCTTTGGGAACCCCTATTTTCTTTATAGGTTTTCTAAAATAAAAAAACATATTTTGAGACATAAATATATTGTTTGGTCCTTTAGATAATTGTTTCTCAAAAGAGTGTCCATAATTAGTAGTGAACTATATAGATTTTGGATCAAATTTTGTTGTGATAATGTGGCTCTATCTAGGATGATATCCTAGAGCAGTTGTATATTTTGGAGAAATATGTTTTCCTAGCAACTGTGTCAATGTATCCCTACCAGCAGTGAACTTCTCAATATAATTTCTTAATTTTTCATTAGATAATTTGAGCTGGGTGTTCTCTTTCAACAATTGAGCATTCATTTCTTTTTCTACATTTAGATCTGTTTTAATGTTACTAGTCAAGGCATGTTGTTTCTTCAAAAATTTATATTTATCTTTTAGTTCATTGCAGGTATATTCTAGTATATTGCAATATTCAAACAGTTAATCCTTAGAAATATTTTTATCATTATCTGAATCACTATTATTTCCAGAATAATAATCATTTAGAATAGGGGAAACAGGTACATCTGATACGTTAGCCATGAAGCACATGTTGGCATGATTATTTTCAGAATAAGTGGCTTCTGATTCACTTGTTCTGTCTTCCGAAGCACTCCAGGGTGCTTTCATGGCTTTCTTATACTTCTTGTCCTTATAATCATATTTCATCTTGAGTTTTAACTTTGGACAGTCAGCCTTGATGTGTCCTTTCCTCTTGCATTCATTGCAGACTATATCATCTTCCTTGTCAGATTTCTTCCAATACTTCTTCCACTTAACTTATTGATCATACATACCCTAGTAGTTTGGTTTTCTGAAAAACTTCTTCTTACTATAGAACTTCTTAAATCTCCTGGCTATTTGAGCCATTTCTTCATCACTGTCTGAATCTAAATTTTCACTAGCTGATCTTTCAGTAGGTATATGTATTTTCTCCTTGTCTTGGCTATTTAAAGCACTAGACTTGAATGCTACATATTTTCTTCTGGGTTCATCATATTCTCCTTTGTTCACCTTAAATTCCTCTTCATATATCATTAGTTTACCAATCAACTCCTTAACTAGTAGTTTGATGATGGATCATGACTCACAGATAGATACAGAAGTGCCTCTCCATCTATTAGGAAAACATCTCAATATTCCCATGATATGCTCCTTTTTGGAACAGCTTTTCCAAGTGAACTCATGGTGTTGACAATCTCATTAAACCTAAGATACATATTAGAAATGGGTTCATCAGGTCTCATCTTAAAATTATCATATTTAATAGTATAAGTATTTAATCTCATTTCCTTCACATTGGTTGTTCCTTCATGAGAAACAGCCAAGGTGTCCCAGATATCAGGAGATATTTTGTATGCAAAAATTCTGTTAAATTCATCATCTCCTAAAGATAAGTAAAGGGTATTCATAGATTTACAGTTATTATTGTAGTCAGACATTGTATCATCATCCCAGGTAGATCTAGCAGTTTTGGGAATTTCATATTCTGATTCTATAGCATACCAAATATCAAAACAAATACATTCTAAATGAATTTTAATTTTGATTTTCCATTGAGCAAAATTCATACCATTAATGAAAGGTGGCCTATTTGTAGCAGCCCCTTCTTGTCTATTGTCCATAACTAGATTTTTTAAAATATATTAAAGAGAGAAAATTTAGAACTAATAGAAATTTATGATATTTAAGATAAAACTAAAATCACAGTTTAAAAAACAGAGGGTTTGAAAACCTTTTATAAATAAGAATGTTTCCTCTGATACAAAATGTTGGTCAGAGTGGATACTCAAGAGGGTGGTGAATTGAGTTCCAATTTAAAATTTCTGTTAAAAACTTTTAGTATTAGAATCCCCCAAATTAGAATAGCCTAGTCAATTAAGGAAGTAGATATATATGTGAGTTATTGTTCAACAGGTTTCTCAAAGTATGATTACTCCTTAGTTGAATAAGTATGAGAACAAATTCTACTTTTGATACAAGTTTACTAAACAAATTAGATATACACACTAACCAGAACTAACTATCAGAGTGAATGTAAAAACAGATTTCTGTCATTGAAAATATACACAACGAAAAGATGTTGAACAGAGTAAAGCAACGATGAACACAATAACTTTAAATAAGAGGTTTAATCTTAAGTCAAGACCTAGTCCTCTCCACTTGGTGATCACCTACCACCAAGCAGTTATATTAAAAGTGATACACAGCCTGTATCGGGCATTACAACAACATTCACAAACTGTCCAGGTTTTGCAACCTCTACCACAGTTCTACGTGGGCAAATAAACATCCAAGACACACCAGGATTCTACCACAGTTATACGTGGGGAAAAAAATAAAGATAGTTTCTAATGTGGATTTTCAGTATCCCTGAGTTCATGTACAAGAGTCAGTGTGTTTAACATACACACTGCTCGAAAATTTAATGTATTTAAACCCAGTAGATCTAAAGATAGTGGGGATGAGTTTAGAATTCTCTAATGTGTTGGCAGATCAGCTCTGGACTCGTTGTAATGAATTAATGATGTTTTGGTCCTTCTCTACAAGTTGTATCCAAAATAGAGTGTCACAACTTTCAGGTTATGACTTCTAGATGAAGAGGTGATCAGATTTTTGGATGTTAAGCTCTTTGCAGCACACCATAATATATTGAAGAAGATTCTTTCAATAGATCTTCATTAGGCTGTATGTTCTTCTGAATAAGTGTTTGAGGGTTCTCTTATCCTTTCCGGTATTGGTGTTCTTTGTGTTTCTCCTGTATGTTATTTATATTCTCTTGTTTTTCGTGTTTTGTTGTTCAGTAGAGGCTGACAAGAGAAATGTTTTCCTCATACATCATACTATCTCCGGATAACCCTACAAATAACATCAAATAATTTCAGGTGCATTAATTTTTCCAGACATGACCATTATAATAGTATTAGTAAAATTGGTAAAGGAAAGAATAGAATATCATTTGACTGGTAGTAGATTCATGTCTCACTATACACTTAAACTGTGGTCTTTTCAATTGTGGACTTCATCAATAGATTATTCAACTATGAACATCATCGGTATGCTCTTTGACTGTAGACTTGTAACTATGATCTTTATTCTTAGTGGATGTCTTGTAACGGTAGATTTTTACACTTTGTAACAGTGGCTCCATATCAGTAAACTCCATCGGTAGACTCAACAGTAGACCTTTAACAGTATGCTTCTAATCGATAGTTCTGTAACATTTGACTACTTCAACTATAACCTTTCCAATTGTAGACTTGAATAGTGAAGTTCTCAACAGAATACTTGAGAAAGAGTCTGACAGTGGACTTCTAACAGAAGCCTTGTCACAACAATGACCTAGTGACAATAACTCTTTGTATGTGAGATTTGATAAGCCGATCATCAGTAGAATTGGGACAGTAACATTGTACCGTTAGCTTCTAGTAGTGACTGTAAATCTTCAACAGTGATCTTCTAGCATTAGTGACTTAGAGTGATAGTAAGCTATAACAGTGACTTTGAGCAGAAGGATCTTACCAGTAGCCTTTAATAGTAAACTTATATTTAGATAAATATGGACTTTAAGTAGATGCAGCGAAGTCATGAGTCTTAAGAATATACATTGTTGAGAATAACATAAGTGTATTTGTAGATTAAAAATATTAATGACTGACTTAATATATTATGATCAATATTTAAACATGATTTGGGATTATCAAAGCAGTTGAGTCCAACAAATATATTCTATGTATTATCATTTCTGTAATATATAGACAATATAATTTCATATTTATTATATTTAGACCGCATAATATGATTAAAATTTTCATGTAAATGATAAATATAGTTTTTATATATTACCTTGATAAATTGTTGGTGGACTGTATTGATGAAATTCTAATATATTATAAACAGAAGGAAATTATTGAATAAATATTTAGAATTATATTACAATCTTTCGTAATAGAGAATTTAAATGAAAAATAAAATAATTTTTTTGGGTGGATGCATAATTCATAAATTTTGGGCTTTTTATCAGAAGTTAATGGATGTTGGTGGATACTTTAATGACTATGGACTTAGATGAAGGATTGAAAAAATAAAATGTGGTGAAGTAGAAATTTTTCCATATAATAGCTGGATACTATCAATTTATTAATATAGATTCCTTAATTACATTAAATCCACCAACAATTTAATCTTAGAAATGTGTCTTTTTAATGTTAATAACTGTATTTTAAAATAAATTCTATGAGTTAATAAAAGGAAAGTCACAACACACATACTCAAAATACCCTCACATGTGGATGGGTTTGTAATATACTATGTTGATTTAGTGAATGGATACGATACTATACATATAGAATATTTTAAATTAATATTATATTACTTAATACTGTTGATGTTGCATTAATGTTTTTTCCAAAATCATTATATGGAGTTGGGGGAATTAAATATTTTCATCAATATTTTGAGGTATATATCTATATAGAAAATTGATATGTATATAATGATAATAAAAGAATAAAATGTTGAATTCACTTAAAAATTATTTCCATACACCAATGAAGAATGAATTATATGATCAACAAATGTTACTAGTTATTTCAATACCATCCATGCAAATAAAAAAATGCAGTAAATTATCTTAGTAAAAAGAAACCTACTACTTTATCAGTGATTATGATTGAAAATGATATAATCTTGTTATATATGAATGTAATTTACATATAAATCATAAAATAATTAAAAGGTCCAACCTTTGTGAAATATTTGTCCAACTATATATTCTTGATAGGAATAAGTAGGAAGAAAATGAATATGAGGTGACACAAAAGTATGAGGAAAAAATAAGGAAGGATAATAACATAGAAATAGTCTTCAATAGTTATGGATTTGATATATATGGGAAATGATCATGTGTACTATTTGATAATAAGATAATGAAGTATCTTTTTCATGATTCTCGTATATTAATATTTTTCATCTTTCTAGGATACAAACTGATGTATATTGATCTCCTAAAAAACTTATACTGGGACAATAAAAATTTATTTATTTTTATATATTCAATTTGAAAAAAGAACCATATGGGATAATACAGATAGGTTTACAATGAATGGTCACTTCATCAATAATTTATAAGAAATCTCACATGTTAACTTTTTTATCATGTATATCAAATAAGTGGTCTAGTGAAAATGAACAAAATTACTGATTTTATCAGATCATGATATAATTTTATTCATATATATCTAGAGGAACCATATAAAGACATTAAACATTGAGTTAATACATTATATTATATATTATCGTCATAGAGATGGTTAATCTGAAAGGAGAACCCAATCTTTATAAGATATCCTCTAATAATTCATTATAGACATTATTGATGGTTGTGACCAATAACATCCATTGATCAATATCTCGAACAATAATAAAATTCACTAAGAAATTTTATTGGTCTATATATGTCTGATACAAGAAGAAATGATTAATTTCTTCATTTTGCAAAAATAGTAGTGAAAGGAATGCATTATGAACTGATGGATTTTAAAATTTGGCACAAATGATACATTCCATGTTGCCACAAATCAAAGTAACTGAGAGAGAATAAAAATATTAGGCTACAAATTATTTTCCAAACATAATTTTTTGTGTTGTGGATAATCTATATATCATAATATCTCCATGGAAATGATTTATAATGTTTTGTAATAATGAAAATTTATGTTCAATATAGATAAGACCCTAAGAGAATATAAGTCAGGCTGAGGCTCTAATTTATTAACAATACCTTCCATTAAATGTGTATCATGAAAATATTTTGTTAAATTTCTCATTATTGAGGAAATACATACATTTTCCATCAATAGAATTAAATAATAATATTGTAATGCATCAGTATTATCTCTAATAAAATGATAAGCCTTGTTAAATCTTATATCATCAATGTAATGTTATTTAAAATAATTAATTTAATTTGGTATTACATCTATTTATATAACATATGTAAAAAATAGAGAAAATGAAATAAAAATACTTTCATGTTAAAAATACATTATTTTATTTACTTGCGAGGATTTTAGATTCCATGGATGAAATTTATACAGTGTGGATAAAATTTACATCCAATATCTTATAGATTTGAAAAATTTCCCTCTCAAAAAGTATTCAATAAAATATATTGTATAAATCAAACCAAATAAAACATTTGGTTTATTCAATCTATATTTTTAAATTTTTGTATATGAATATATTCCATAAAGTTGAAAATTTTATAATTTAAAAAAATATAAGTAAATATGAAAAATATAAAATTCCATTTTGGTATGTTATTTTTCCCAAAAAATATTATGGTTGATGAAAATAAAATAAAAAGAAAACAAAAATTATAAACCGGATTGTAATATTTATTAAAAATATATAAATAAAATTATAATATAAATGAATAAATTTTCAATTTCATGAAATTAATAGAATTTATATTATTATTTTTTATTATATGATCATTTGAGTACTAAATGACTCTTGGTAATAATAAATATCTATTAATAATGTAACTATAAACATTAGAATAGGTAAATGCCTAAAAATTATTATTTATAAATATTAATAAACAAAAATTATGCATATTATGATTCTAAAAAAAGAGTTCTCATATCGTATAAATTAAATAAAAAATACATTAAAACCTCATTAATATATATTTTAATATAATTTAAAAAATATTAATTAATATGTCAATATTTTATTAACTAATTTTTAATATGTTTTTTAATTATATATTTATAAAATAAATGATATATAATAATTTGAAATGATAATAACAAATAATGATATCAATAATGGATAATTAATATTAATTATTCAATGGAAATTATATATCTAATTATTCAATAATTTTATTTTAAACTTATATTTTCAATATGAATGATTTTATTTTCCGGACGTATAGTTCATTTTTAAAAATCATTAGTTCCACATATAAAAGGATAAAATTTTAGGATATCTTTATAAGATATAGTTTTTAGGGTATAATAAGAAATCACATTCTAAAAGTGAATGGTTTATAACACCATCATGACAAAAAAATTAATCAGTAAATTATAATTTTTTTGCACAAAGTAAATTTTATTTAAGGAGTAATAATATAATAAATTTGAAATTATTATTTTATATTATTTTGGAAATTTGGAATCTATGGTTATATCTTATTCTAATTGAAAATATTTTTTATTATTTCCCAATAAATATATGTTTTCCCGATTATATTTTGGATTTCATTGGATTGAATGTTGAAAATATATTCTTGTTTTAAACAAAAATTGGAAAATAATGATGGAAGAAAATGTATTCATTTTATTTTTAATATGTAATAAAATAATTAATACAATATTATAGAATACTTATTTCCCTCAGATCTATAAAGTCTCTTACTCCACCCATTTATTCTCTAAAAAAACATTCCTTCCAGTAAAAAACATCATTCACAAAAATTTTCTAAACTCTAATTTTCCTATCCATATCAACCTGATTTGATGAGAATTGCCCCATTAATGGATTTAAGACTCATGTAAGAGAGGTCACTCAATGTTTCCAATAGTGGTTTCGAAACCCATATTTCTATTTCGAAATGACAGTTAGACATTATTTAACTAAAAGTAATCAATATATATAATGATAAAATAAATTGTTACTTTTTTTAATTCACAGTGGTAAACTAGATTCTATGATATTTTAAAAAATATCACAAATATTTTGTTTCACATCTTCATGTTTTATACTACATAGATGATCGATTCAATTTTTATGTTAAAATATTCCATTAATTCATATACAAAAAATTTATTTTATTATTTAATCATTCAGAATAATTAATTAAACATCGTCATTTGAATCATGGATGAAAAATAGGCACAATAATAATGAAATTGAATAAACGAAATTTTTGTCCTTTATAACCATAAAAACTGGATTATAGGGGAATAATCACTAAATTTAAACAATATAATAATATGTTAAAATATATCAATTATTTATTGATATGAATCTTATTTCATGAACCTTATAGAGATTATGTAACCATTACACAATGACATTTGATAGTTTACATTACGCCGTTGGGGTTTTGGAAAATGAATTGGAAAATAATTATGTTAGAATGGTCGAATGTATGAATTTAATAAGTGAATAAACTATGACAAACATGTATTACTGTAGATGAAATAAATAGTAAATAGGATCTGAAGAAATTCATTAACATATAATAAATTAATATTCAACATGTTAATGGATAAACCCAACCATGTTGGAATCTATTTGCCGTTACATTTCCCATATGTTCCCATTCATCCCTGTTTTTTAAAATATATTCCCAATCAATCTCTCTCTATTTCACTTTATATTAGTAAAAAAATCTAATGAAATGTATTTTATTATTGAAACATATTTTTTTGGGTAGGAATATTTATCCATTATGTTACACTTTTTATATTTTTCCTTAAGTTATTCGTTACAAAAATTATAAGAGAGTCATTTCCTTATATTTTTCATAAATCCATCATTAATTTATTTTTTATTATAATGGTTATTTTCATAAATAACTTCACAATAATCTTAATAAATTTTATGGATAATATATGTTAGTTATTTTAGTTTAATGGAATTTTATTCCATTAACACTTTTAATGACTATTTTACCCTTTTCATAATTGATCAATTAAATATTTGGATTTTATAAATTTTTCTCATTTTTCATATGGTTATAGTTCACATTGATAAATATTTTAATGAACAATGTTACATTATATAAAAACAAATAAAAATGATTCATTATTTATTTTTATGGGATCAAACATTATATCTTAATTTTTAATGATATTAATAAATTTCAAGTGGTTTATCTCATATTTATAATTTATTAATGTTTCATTTATCTGTCACACATATATGAATTATGTATTATAATGATTGACGTTAATAAAATTATATATTTATATATTTAGTTTTACATATCTCTGATTTTTTAATAATATGATAGGATTACTATCTGTCATGTTATCCCACACTTTGAAGTCCAATTTTCATGTTAGATTTGATTTAAGATTCAATCATTATTTTTAGTTTTTTCGCAAGGAAACAAAAATTTAAATATGAATATACTGAGATACAAGATATACTTTCTATTATGGAAATAATAGAATATTATGTTTTTTAAATATATTTTATGACTCAGACAAAATCCTATATTTTTAAACATTGTGATCATTAAGAACATTTTATAGATAATTAAGTTAATAATGATGAAATACTATGTATTTGAGATGTGGTATGGGATACATGTAAATCAGATTTTTCCGATATATGTAGAATTGTAGATCTCATAACCCATCAAGTAAATCCTACATGTTAATCATCAAAACCGGTCTATGTTTTCAAAACCAATAGTTTACAACGAAATATCATATATATATATTTCCTCCGGAAAAAACATGAGAAATATCATAGAAAGTCTTTCTGGAATCCTCGAGTCTAAATAAACAATTAAAAACCATTATAACCAAGACAAAAAATGGGAATGTATGGATAACAATAAAAACATTATAAATAGATTTATAGTATTCATTCATAATGGAGATTTATTTATTATTGAAAATTCAATAAGTACAAAATATTAGTGAAATCATCTTACACTAACAATAATGTTTTCTTCAGAAAACATTTTTTTATGATTTTTTCACATGAATATTATAATAACTTTTTATCAATTTTTTCAATTTTATTTTATAAAAATGATATCATCTTTGAAATTAATATTTCAATATTATGCAAGGGTAAATCTTATCTTGTTTTAAAATATTCTTGGAGTGATTATTGGAAAATGGATTTTTTTTGAAATTATCATTTTATTTTATGTAAATTATAAATTATTCCTAAAATAAAATATTATTATTTCAATAATATTATATAATAAAATTTATTACATAGGAATATCATTTAACTATAGTTAGGAATAAGTTAATTTTTGGGCTTAAAGATAATTTTTTTTGAAAATGGGTTTTATGCACGCAATTTGTTTTTATCAGAATAAATTTTTTATTATGTATATTGATGTTTTTGTTTAAAATTTATATATTATTTGTTAGACATAATATAACATAATTATTTTATTTACACCGAAATGAATTTAAGTAAATTATGTTTTTTTCTTAACTATTCTTTTTTCAAAAACATGATCTCTTTGTAGTATGTGCAATTAGGTAAAATTTTTTTATTCCGTATATATAAATTGTTTATTGTAATGTAATTTATAAAATTTGAATAATTATAAATAGGGTAACATATTATTTAAAACTTATTTTTTTGGTCATAGTTATTAGTAAAATTAGTAATATTTTGTCACTAATACAAAAGATAAAACAAGGTTATCAGTGGGGTCCAACTATTATATAAGTGAATAAATTCCTAAAATCCAATTAAATTATTATTTAATAAATATTTTTAACATTATATTACTATAACGTTAGGTCCCTTACCATTTGGGGCCACTCTAATATGAATGTGACGTTAAATAATTGATTTTTTTAAGAAATTCCATTGGTGCACCTTACCTAGCATGTAAAAGGGAAGTAACTTCTCTATATTATTCACCCCATTTGATCGATATATCATGGAAAATAAATGTTCCAAATAATTAAAATGATACTTAACTTCAACCAATATCATTTGTCCTTCCTCTTATACAAATCCATCTTGGATTAAGGATTAATCTAAAGTATGTCTCTCAAAGAAGATGTATGCATCTAAATGAAGCCCGTTCAATTTAATTTGTTCATATACTTCCTAAAATGTTTTATATATTAAGATATGATAGAAAAATTATAATAAATAAATTGATATTTTATAATAATTATTTCACTTCCATTTATTTCTACATATCAATCTAATCTTAGATGAATGTTTCCCTCATGTAGATGGGTGGACAACACCTTGCATGTACCGATATGATTCGTTTTCAACCACCATAAACAATTTTTAATAATTATGATATATTAAATGTTTATATATATATATTATTTTTTAATAATTAGTAAATAAATAAATTTTAATATTTACCTTTTTGTCTTTTTATATTTTAGAAAGTGGAATCATCAATTGCGTGTACGAACAAACTATAGTCTTCATGTAGTGATGCAATTCAATTTTCATTACAAATATCATTGAAAGGTTATTAATATTCATGAAAAGAAAAAAATTGTATTTAATTCATGATAAAATTATATATATTAAGAAAAATATATCAATTTTCAAGGACCCTTACAAGTGAAGTAGAACATACATTAAAAACTGATTTAGTTAACAAAAAAAATGATGATGAAAATGAATGATTATTAATGGAAAGATGATAAATTGTTTTAAGTAAACCATTTATTTTATTTTATGTATTATTTTGGTTAAATAATATAATATTTTTAAATTTATACATAATATATAGTATTTTAGAGTACATAGACATTATGATGGGCATGAGGTAAGGGTTTTTTGTAATGATGTAATTTTATTTTCGATTTTTCTGATTAAATTTCAAAATGATGAAATTAAATGATTTATATCTAATAATTTATTTTATTTTATCATATATATGTTATTTATTTATATTTCATTAATTAATTTTGTTTTCATTTATTTATTTTCTAAAATGAATGAAATTATGTTTTTATTGAAAACCAACACAATTTATGTCTTTTGTTGGTAATATATTCTTCCGTGTACATATTTTTGTTAAAATGTTTCAAGAATTTCATGAATGATTTAAATTTTTTTTGAAATTTATTTTTAATAGTATTTAACATTCTTTACAAATTTTAAATGTAATTTTCTTATCATTTCACTAACATGGGAATTTTTTTATTTTTTAAAAAAATGTGGAAATTGTTTTTTAACATAATCCACATAGACAATATTACCTATAATCCTGAATGATATTATATTTAAAGGCTTGTATATATATATCTTTAAATTTGTTTAATTTATAAGAAATTGTTTTGTATGATATTTTTTTTGATTTAATGTATGTTATTTGAAATTAAAAAAGTGCATTTTTCTCATGAATATTCTTGGTGATATTTTGAAGGCACATTAATATATAATAACAAATATTGATTTTTCATTTGATTTACTAGGAATATTATACAATTTTACTATATTTATTCATTCCGTTGATAGTTTATTGTTTATATTATGAATTTTTATTGAAAATTATATGCTTTAAATGAGTTATGAAATGTTTATTTGATGAATGTATTAAAATAATATGTTGCATATATGTGTGGTTTTGATTATATGTCAAGTGGTTATATTATAAACCACCAATGGGTGATTATGTTATCAACCATTTTTGGTGTATCTGTTATATCCATCGAATTCATTAGGAAAATAAGGAAATGTAATGAGATAATAATGATATGAAAGGGGTTTCAACCAGGTTCAGTGAGGGAATTAGTCAAATAAGAGAATCATTGGAGTAAACCATGACTAGGGATATAATTGATAGAGTAGTGAAGAAGTCCATTGTAATAGTATTGGTGGATAGAATTGTCTTGTTAAATCATTTTCTAAACATATGTGTAACTACGCAATATTTTATGAATTATTATTTTTCCTAATTAATTAGTTTTCATTGATGTCTTGTATTACATGAAACACCATATTATGCTTGATTTATAAAAAACATGAAGTTAGGATTTTTATAAGTAACACTGGATTATTTTTATGTACACACAACACAATGTACAATGGTTTTATATAAATAATATATATTTACCTTAAAATACATAATTTCGGTAAAGTAAAAATATTTTTAAAAACTAATATTTTAAAAAATCAGTCTTTTTGTGAAAAATATTGAAGTAAAACATTCAAAATTTTATAAAATTAATTTAATATAATAAAAATTATTTTTAATTTATATTTTTAATAATATTGTTGGGTGAATTTTATGATTTTTTTGGGAAAGGGTCAATTTTTTCAGAATATTGAAAATACTAAATTTTGTTCAAAAAAAATATTTTAGCTTGATTTTTTAATAATGTTATGTTATATTTTAAATTTTTATTATTATTTTATGTAGTTAATATATACAAATATTATTCTAATTTTGGACGTTGGAATCAATTTCATATTGAAATTGGATATAAAATATTTGTATCTTTTTTGATCATTTTATCTTTGAAAACATGCCTTCTCGTCATTTTTGTGGGACTAATTATGAATTATTTTTTATTCCAATGTTGGAATTACAATTTTTTAAAATTTAAT
This sequence comes from Viscum album, assembly GCA_963277665.1. NCBI lineage: Eukaryota > Viridiplantae > Streptophyta > Magnoliopsida > Santalales > Viscaceae > Viscum > Viscum album. Next base: position 690,374,069 of record OY728161.1, on the reverse strand, counting down.
AAAATTTTGGAATTATAATAATTTATTAATTATAATTATTTATTCTTAATTTTTGAGGAAAATGAATAATAAAAACAAAAAAAATTATTTATCATGGTTTACATAAAATTGGTTTCATCAGGGGTTTTAACTAAAAAAATAAGGGAATAAGTAACCTAAAAACATGTATAAAAATATTTTATTGGTAAATTTAAACAATTTCACATTTATAGTCCTATAATTGTCAATTTTGGATACTTACGACATATGAAAAATTTGTGAACACTCAATTCTTTTGAAAAATTTTAAATGTGTCCTCTCCCATACATAAAAATAGACACCCCGCTACTTTTTTCATCACACATTCAAACCTATTTGGATCAGACAATAACTAAAAAAATCACTTCCAATGTTATTTTCCCTCATCCTATAAGCCTATTCTTGGATTGAAATCCATCAAAGGAAGTATTTTAATGAAACCAATAATGATACCCAAATAAGCGGTAACATTCATCAACAAGCCTTTTTTTATTTCCTCGTACACCTCCATAAATAATTATTATATCATAAAAATATATATCCTTAGTATATTTCATATTCTGATATATTATACATTAATAAAATGACCTTCAACCATCTTTACTTCAATCAAATGTGTTATGAAATCATCATTCATTTGTAGTGCAGTGTACTGCCTCGCGAAACGATGTCATTCATTTTTTCATTACCACCAATCAAGGTTGTTCATTATTCTATATTTATTAGTCATATATTATATATATGATATATATAATGTGATTATGATTTTTTAATATTTATTTCACACATTCCTTCATGGCTTCTATTTTGTGGGAATAAGAGAATGTCGTTCATGTTTTCGGCAGACTACTACTCTGTGAAGCGATGTGATCCATTCACAATTTGAAAGGAATATATTAAGGATTAGTTTAATAAAAAGTGGTGATAAATATGAAATAAATTAGTTTCATTAATGAAAATTTAAATATCATTTAATTCTCTTTCCTTCCACTATAACTGAAAATAATAAACAATGTTCATGCCTAAATACAACATACCGTCTCCATGAATGATATATTGGATTTCTTATAAATTAATTTTATTGATAACAATAAATATATATATAATGAATAAAAATATATTTATAAATTGGTTATAATTATATATATTATGTAACCATGATCAAAATTAATAAGAATTAATATATAAAAAATCAAAACATATATGAAAAAATGATGTTATTACAAAAACATAACTTTGAAAATAAATTTTAAATAAAAATGTATTAAAAGGTCATATAAAATATTATATGGTATTCTATATATTAATATTTTTCTATAATATTTTTATTTTGAAATATATTTATTATACATGAGGTTTTAATGATTTCAACGGCTGTCAATTATTAAGGTAATAGGATTTCTAGTCTCGCATTTATTTCTAGGAGACATATGCCAAATTCACCACTAAATACTTATGTGTGGTGTACATACATCCCTATTACATAATATTTCATTAATATACATAATTTCATGATACCTATGTTTTTTATTCCTATTATTCATTCACAGGTCTTATGATTCATGTGTTACTCAAGTAGTAAGATATCTTTGTCTCACCATTAATTTTTATAATGCATAGTACATATTAACAATTTATTTATTATATGTGATTTATATACTAAAAATTAATGTATTTTATGATAATTATAATTTAAATTATTATGTTTTACATATCTATTTTTGGATATATCTTTCATGAGTTTTTTGGTTTAAAAGTTAACAAACTGGAAAGTGATTTGTTTCTAAATTTTCATTCATTGAGATACACATTATGTTATTCATCAATATTATTTAAAGAGGCTTATGTGAAGACCCTTTGACATGTAATATCATTAATTTACTTATCATCATGATATTTTATGTTCCATTATTTTATATTTATTTCATGTGGCTCATTATTCAAGGTTAACAATGTTGTTAGGGTATTATGTTACCGTCTAATTATTTATCTGTATTGTTTAAGATTAAGATTTCAATGTTGATATCTTATGATATAACACTCAATAAATATCATTAATTTTATTCTCATATGTTTATTAAATTAGAATAAACGTTTTCAATTAATTTTCTTCCATTTATATACTCAAGAGTTCAAAAAATATCATTTTTGTAATGCCCCTACCCCAGTTACCCAGAATCGGAACATTATTACAGAACATCGGCATTTTATAAAGGAATCATATCTAGAATGACCAATAAGTATATTAGCCTTGGACATACTAGATACATACATATGATTTACATAACATTATGGAATAAAAAAAAATTGTGTCCCCTTGGAACACTCTTATATCCCTTATCCTATTCCCACAGGTTATTCGTAATATTTTTCTTTGAATCCAAAGAAAAATAAAACATAAGAAAGGGGTGAGATCAGATGCTCAGTATGGATAATAATATAGTGGAAACTATCAAAAATAATAATAAACATTGAATTTAATGTATAATACTAGAACACAAGCCTTTTGAACAAAAAAAATCATCATAATATGGCAAAGATAAATCAGATAATTCCATTTACTTATTCAAATGGATATTCTACTAGTTGAATAATCTCATGTAATATCAATAAAAAATTTCATAATTATTGAATGCATAATTCCATACATCATAACAACTTATTAAAGGCCTTGTTCTAATACTAAAAATAATATTTTATCAAGACCTTGTTCCAAGACACTAGTTTATCTCATTAGACCTACCGATGATTCCAGGAGCTATAACAAGATCCACCTGTCACTTACTAAGTCCACCACATTTCTCAAATTAATGGGTGAAACAATATATAAAAATTCATATTAAAATTTTCATATGAAATTTCAATATTTTATCCACAAACTATGAATGGCCATAAAATAGCAAATCCACTTTCACGACCCGTCCCCCAGGGCCCGTATCGTGACTACCCCAAGCCGGCCTTCCATAGGTTAGGGGCTGGTGACTAGCACCAAAGGCGAAAACCCTAAACTGGGCAGGCATTACCTTTATAACAGTAAACAAACACAACATAGAATGCAACTGGAAGTAAAACACTAAGTAAAATGGAAAACAAAAGAGTGTGCTAAAAGTAAAGGGGTTGGAAATACAAGCCCAATAGTAAAGTACAAAACAAATAAAAAGCCAATACAACTGATGGAATGAAGTAAAGTAGCTATTGGGTCTTCCTCCAAAATTTCCACCTGAACGGTGTGTATAAATGGCCTCCTCAGCACCCCAAGTCTGTCCATCCGCTCAGTGTACGTCTCACTGAGTGGTCCACCTCTGGGTACCACCCAGTTCTCCTACTCTCAACCCTGATCAGCACTGTTTGTCTTCTGTAGCCAACAAAAAAAGGTGTGAGCACAACCCATGTAGGGGTGAGTATAACGATACTCAGTAGGGACCCCGATACCCTCAAGGTATCACAAAATCCAACAAGGATATCCACAAAGTACGGAGTCAACAGATAACCCTTACTTAGGTATATTCCCATACAAATACCTATGTTATTTATTAACTCATCTCAATCATGAGGAAACCATGAAAATCATTGACTCATCTCAAACTAGGATTTCAGTGAAGTATATAAGTACAGATGATTATTCACAAAGGTAGATCATCTTATTCTGTCAAGAGGAACTGCTTCTAACCATACGGAGTCTGACCCACATAGGATCGAGAGGTACTAACCCGCGCAATGACCCACACAAGATCTGACCCACATAGGATCAGTATGAGCTGAACCACATAATATTGCTGAGTGCTGACCCACATAGGATCTAAACCACACCGGATCGGTATGCCCTGACCCATACAGGATCACTGAGTGCTAACCTTTGTATGATCTGTCTCCAACCATCCCCTCTATATCAGCCACTAGATTCCTCACACCTGGTGCGCTCGTGATCCGTATAATCAGCTATCAAGATATTATTCATACCTTGAACTCCACTAAACTCCACAAAGAATCAACCAAAATGACTATCATGTCGTAAGGGTTCCAACGCGATAGACGGTGTGTCAATTGGACGCTCGGTCTTTGAGTTATTGACATTTCTGTCCCAGTGGCCCGGTTGGGTTTTAGCTTCAAACCGACCTGAACATACTCCAAATATGTCCAAATCTCAAGTAGGTTATGCCAAAAGAACCGTCTCTATCTATGACTTCTGTCACTGTAGGCGGTTCATCAATCAAAAACTTGTAGCCCAAGATAGGGGCGAAAAGGTGTAAACTGGCCAAACTAGTCCGGGTCCGGTCTAACCCAGTCGATCTTACCCGACCCGACCCAGTCCGTACAGGGTTCCGACCTAGTCCGAGGACGCAGCATGGCCCGAGGGGATATCATGACTGATGGCGGAACGACAGACGGTGGCACGACCGAAGGCGGCCTGGCTGAGGGCAGCCTGACCAAAGGGCGTCCTAGCTGAGGGCATCCTAGCTGAAGGCAGCCCGATGGCCTGCCCTAGCTGCGACTAGGGGGAGGGTGTTCCCCTGTCACCCGAATGGTTGAACCATTTGGGTGGTACTAAACTTGCATCTAGTAGTTCCGGTCCAGCTCACGCGGGAGCTAACAGGGTCCTGCTCCTCCCAGCAGGCCCGAGCGGCAGCCGCTCCCCGCCACCAGCGCGGCGCGACGACGTTGTGGTTCTCCACCGAGGCCCTCCCTGGCCGCGGGTTCCCAGCTCTGCCAGCGCGGTGTGATGGTGTCGCGCCCCTCCGCCACTACCCATCGTGGCTTCGGCTTTGCTTCCACGTGGCACAGAGGTGCCGTGCCCTCTTGGATTCCTGGTGACCTTACTCCGCCGGTTCCTTTGTAGTGGGTTTTCTTTACGGTCGTCCTAACGTCAGCCGCCATTTCACCTCCTCCATCATCAAAAAAACAGAACACTAAAGGGGGATGGTCAGCCATGTTCGTGTGGTCCGACCCCGCCTCTTTACAACAATATCAATCGGAAAAAAATTTCTCTACAAACGAATAAGAACGTAGGGTAAAAATCATACCTAAAACAACACAAATCCCCCTACCTTGTATGACGGTGATCATTGACGAATTCACGGAATGGTGACGTCATTTCGTCAACATCAGAATAGGAATAGTTTGGATAAGATGAATCAAAGATGATATCGTCGGTGTTCTTCGTGGGCAGCGGTGCTTCCACTTCTTGCCCCGGTTGAAGAGGGATAGATTCTTGTCCTTCTTCCTTGGCGGAAAAGACGTTTTTCCTTAGAAGAGATTGTTCCTCCATGTTTTTCCAAGGATCCTCTCTCAAATTTCAACTAAGATAATGGTGCCATCCAAAAATAATATATATATATTATTTTAAATGTTTTTCAAGAATTCAAACGAATTCAAATTAATTAAGTTATTTCACTTAAATAAATGGGTGGAGTTGGCTCATTAAAAGGTGGGGGAAGGAATGTGCAGAGGCTCCCCAATTAATTAGGGGTCCCAAGGGGGTTAAGTGAGTTTAAATCTGATTCGGAGGTTCTGGTCGGATCTCTTTAGGGACAATTTGACATCTCTTGGTATCTGGTGTATATTTATCAAAGATGCAAAGTGGAGACTAACCAGGGAAGGATGGTCCATCATAGTGTGAGGGAATCCAACATTGCGGCCGATGTAATGGATCATGGGGGCAGGCCAGATGAGACATTGATAGTTTATGATAGTCTTAACTCTCTTCCGTTCGAGTGTGTTAATGTGATACAGAAGGACTCACTTGGCCTTCATTATTTCCATCCTCCGTGACGTGTATCCCTGGTTTTTTAAGGTTTTCATAATAAAAAATAACTTCCAGCAAGTTGTGAATACCATGCCCATTTCTCTATCATGTGTATTAACCTATAAGCACATTTACTTATTGATTATAAAGATTCATGTATGACTTCCTCATTCCTTTATCATGGAATAAATGATTATGTTTTATGAATCCATGTTTTATGATCCATGTGGCACACTTATGAGTGATATGAAATGTTTAAGAAGGGTTCACCCTTATAGCGCTCCAATGCATTGGGTATTGTATAGTATTATGATGCGTCATGTGCAATGAGTGTTGACCCATGCTAATTCAAGTGCAATGAGGGTTTACTCATGGTTCATGTGCAATTTGGGTTTACTCATGCTCCATGTGCAATGAGCCTTGGCTCATGCTAATTCCATGTTAAGTGTTGTTTCCACATTTCCATGTTATGATTATCATGCTTTATCATGCCTTTATGTTCTTGTTTCACATGTGCACTATTGATATGCCTATTTTCTAACGTGCATTGTACTCCTCATGTATTCCATGTTTATTCCCTTATTATGATTTATAGCTCACCCTTTTCTTATGCATGTCCTCAGGTTATCCCATGCAATGCAAAGTATGAGGGAATGTAGTGGTCTTGTAAAGGAAGTTTTCAATAAAGATGTTGAATATCATGTTTCATGTTTTTATGTAATTATCATAATCCCCAAAGAGAATAAACCTCTCTATCTTCTTTGTTGTATCAGGTGATGTTTTATGTAATGAATCATTTTTATGTTTTTAATAAAAGCAGGGTTGTCATAGTTGGTATCAGAGGATATGTTTGGTTATTTTTTGAATTTGGACTAGAAAACCCTACTAATGCCTTAGATACAAGAATAAGTACAATAAAAACATCTGTAAGTTTTGGTGAGTATTGAGTAAGTGGGTTTTCAAGAAAATACAACCCTATCTGTATATGAGCATGTAGAGGCGGCTCTGGCACAAATGTATCCTAGGGGTAAAACCCGAAAACACTGCTTTGAGCTAGACTCGAACGAGAACTAGTGCATGACAACGGGCCTTACTGCACTCTTGGTTACGACACTCCCGGGGGATATGCTTTGGTAAATTCACAAGATTTTTATGAACCCTTATTAAGGGAATTAAAAAAATGCCCCTAAGAATATATGATAGAAAGTATATCATGAAAAGCCTAGATAGAAGCCTATAGACTAATGAGATAAGGAAATGAAAGTTTATTTATAAGTCATAAACTTTTGTCTTTGGATTACCCGTTATGTCTTACCCCTAACTTTTCTTTTATTCCAGCCAATGGCCTGTAATAGGAGGACTCGGGCTAGCAAACAATTGTGAAGATCAGTGTGATGACTGTACTAATGAGATTCCCAATCCAATTGGAGCGGGAATCACGAACTTTGTCACACTTCTCTCTCAGCTAAGTCATGTTTTGAATTGAAACATGGGTCAAGAGGAATGTTCAACCCCCCCCCCCCCCCCACCCCCCATAAGAAAGAACAAGTCGCTATCGATAGCTTCATGAGACAAAGGCATACTACTTTTTCTGTATCATCTGATCCCACAATCGCTGAACAACGGATCAACTCCATTGAAAAGATCTTCTCCATCCTTCAATGTTCTGAACAAGAGAAGGATCTACTGGCGGCTTATCATATGGAGGGTGAAACTGATCAACGATGGATGTTGATCAAAAATACAATGCCTTTGGAGGATATCGAGGCGTTGGAATGGAAGGATTTCCAGAAGATATTTTTCGATAAATATTTTCCGCACACCCTCCGACTTAAGATGGAAAGGGACTTACTTTCCCTCAAGCAAAAAGATGAAGAATCTATTGGAGCGTAAGAGGAAAACTTCACAAGGCTTGCACGATACACTTCCGGCTTTTTCGTTACACCAGAATGAAAAGTTTACCGCTTCATAGGTGGGCTGAAGCCTAGCATGCAGAAAGCATTGGCGATCCGTGACTTCGACAGCTATGAGGAAATTGTCCGATGTGCCCTAATGGTCGAAATGGAGATCAGATAATCACATGGGTATCATGTGGATAACAATCTTAAGGTGGATATAAATGCTGGTGGGCCTATGGATAAATCCAATGGTACTATGAAGATCCAGCACCCAACATGCCAAGAGTGCGAAAAGAATCACCCTAGAAATTGCCTTAAGGGGACAAGGAAATGCTTCAGGTGTGGAAGAGAAGGGAACCTAGAATTTAACTATCGGAAAGAAAGACATGCGGCTGTAATATAGGAGATGAATGCTCCATTCGAAGCTCGATGCATTGTTCAATGATAAAAATGCAATGAACCGGGTCATTTTGGAAATCAGTTCCCTAATCCAAGGATTTTTGGAGGCAACCAACAACATCCAAGGCAGCAAGGAAGAGCTTTTTCCATTAATCCTGCCGAAGTGAACCCTGACAAATAAGTGGTGACAGGTACTCTAGTTATTCTTTCAATAATAGCAAACATACTTTTTGATTCAGGTTCTACACATTCTTTTATATCTCTAAAGTCTAGAAGAATAATCCCTATACCACCACAAATCATGGAAGTGAAGATGTCGGTGAGTATGACAAATGGGGAAATCATTGCATCCCATGAATATAAGTCCTCCCCTGTTATAATATGTGGATTGAATTTCTCGTCGAACCTCATCATTCTCCCTCTAGTGGAATTTGATTCAATTCTTAGCATTGATTGGCTTTCCTTATATAGATCCAACATAAATTGCTGGGAGAGGGAAATCAATCTCTATATGGTGAATCGACCCCCAATTATTTACAAATGTAAGGAGGAAGATCAATCTCCTTTAGCTCCATCATCTCAAGGATGGATATTACTGCCCTATGAGCATGCGTATCTAGTTCATATTATTGGGTCCATAGAAGAAACCATCCTTGAAGAAATGCCTATTGTGAGGGAATTTGCTGAAGCGTTTCCCGAAGAACTGCATGGTCTTCATCTTAGAAGAGATGTTGAATTCTCAATTGAACTTATACCCGGGGTATCCAAGTCTCCAAATAGAATGACTGTTGTAGAGCTTGAATATCTGAATAAACAACTACAGGAGAATCTAGATAAAGGGTTTATACGCCCAAGTGCTTCACCATGGGGTGCACCAGTCCTCTTCGTCATGAAAAAGGATGGGTCAATGCAGCTTTGCATCGATTATCATGAACTTAACAAAATCACGATTAAGAACAAGTATCCTCTCCCAGGAATTTATGAATTTTTCAATCAGATGTGTGGAACACAATACTTCTTCATGGTAGATTTGCGGTCGGGATATTATCAAGTTAGGGTGAAGAAGGAAAATGTCCCCAAGACTACTTTTCGTACAAGATACGAGCTCTATGAATTCATAGTAATGCCTTTAGGACTCACCAATGCTCCAGAAATCTTCATGGTCTTGATGAATTGAGTGTTTAGAGATTACCTAGACAAATTTGTGGTAGTCTTTAAAGATGATATTTTAATATACTCTAAAACCAAGGAGGATCATGAGGAGCATTTAAGAACTGTACTAGAGACTTTGCGCAAGGAGAAGCCTTATAAAAAGTACAGAAAGTGTGAGTTCTTGTTGAATGAGGTCTCAATATTTTTCCATATCATCATAAGCAATGGGATATCTATGGATCCCTCAAAAAAATATGCAATTGAGGGATGGACGAGGCCAATATCGGTAATAGATATCCATAGCTTCTTGTAGTTAGCTGGATATTATCGACGACTTGTGAGAAATTTCTCATGATTGTCCAACCCTCTTACCAAGATAACTCGAATTTGAGTAAAGTTTTCTTGGAGTGATGAATGTGAAGAAAGCATCATGGAGTTGAAAAGGAGGATTATCACTGCGCCCGTGCTCACTTTACCCACAAGTGGGGAAATTTTTGTGGTATTCAGTGATGATTCAAAGAAGGGCTTAGGTTGTGTTCTGATGCAGAATAATAATGTGATATCCTATGCCTCAAGGTAGTTGAAAATCCATGAATGAAACTATCCAATGCATGATCTGGAGTTGGCAGCGGTGATCATTGCCTTGAAAATATGGTGACATTATCTCTATGGGGAGAAATGTGAGATATATACTGACCACAAGATTCTTAAATATATATTCACACAGAAAAAGCTTAATATGCGCCAGAGAAGATAGATAGCGCTCATCAAGTATTATGACTGTTCAATCTATTACCACCATGGGAAAGGAAAAAAGTTGGCAGATGCCGTAAGTAGAAAGGATCCAATGATTCTATCAATGATGAGAATTGGGAAGGATCCAGTCTTCTTAGACTTGATGAAGATGGACATGGGATTCATAGAGAACGAAACATCATCAATCCTTTCACAAATGAATGCTCAACCATCTCTTTTGGAAATGTTAAAGGATGCTCAAAAGGATTATGTGGGAATTCAAGAAAATGTGGAAGCTATCAAAAAAGGTAAATCCTTGGAGTTTAATGTTAATAAAGAAGTAATTGTGCAGTTTTGGAAAAGACTATGTGTTCCATCAAGACCAGAGCTGAAGAAGGAACTTTTGGATGATGCACATAGTTCAAATTTTTTTTTCACCTAGGGAGCACAAAGATGTATCGAGATCTCTGAGAAATCATTTGGTGGGATAATATGAAGAAGGAGATCGCTAAATATACATCAAAGTGCTTGGTGTGCTAGCATGTGAAGTCAGAGAGGCAGAATTCTAAGAGGATGATGCAACCATTTCCAATACCAGAATGGAAATTGGAGAACATCACTACGGACTTTGTCACCGTACTTCCAAGGACATCCAAAGGCAACAATGCAATCTGGGTTGTTGTGGATCATCTTACAAAGACTGCACACTTCATTTCTATTCAGGATGATTTCTCATTAGATCAAATGGCATGGATATATATCATGGCGTTGGTAAGGTTTCATGGAGTACCACTATCTACTGGGTCTAACTGAGATCCAAGATTTACCTCTATGTTTTGGAAGAGTCCTCAACATGCTCTGAATACTGAACTGATCTTCAGTATGACCTATCATCCTCAAACTGATGGCCAATCTGAGCGGACTATCCAAACACATGTGGACATGTTGAGAGCATGCTCAATGGACTTTAAAGGAGGATGGGATCAACATCTTCCTTTGGTTGAGTTCTCTTATAATAACAGTTTCCACTCAAGCATCCAAATGGCACCATATGATGCCCTTTATGGGAAAATGTGTAGAACACCGTCATGTTGGGATAAGGTCGGTGAATGTAAGCTGCTTGGACCAGAAATGGTCGAGGAAATGGTGGAGAAGGTGAAAACCATTCAATAGCATATCAAGGCATCCCTGAGTCGACAGAAGAGTTATGCAGATAACTATCGACGAGACCTTGTGTTTAAAGTTGGAGGCATGGTGTTTATACGCATATCTCCTTGGAAGAAGGTCATGAGGTTTGGAAAGAAAGGGAAGTTATGTCCAAGGTACATCAGACCCTTTGATATTCTTGGTCATGTTGGGGCTGTGGCATATCGACTAGCACTTACACCTACCATTTCCAATGTACATTATGTCGTTCACGTATCCCTATTAAGGAAGTACATACCGGACCCTTCATATGTACTCTCTTCTGAGGCGGTACAATTGGAAGAAGATCTTTCTTATGAGGCACAACCAGTGAAGATCATTGATCATATAGAAAAAGTTCTATGAAATAAGAGAATTCCCCTCTTCAAGGTGTTGTTGAGAAACCACAAGTTTGAAGAAGAGACATGAGAATTGGAGGAATGATGAAGTTGAGTTACCCACATCTGTTTTAGTATGGGAAAAGGAAAATTTCAAGGGTGAAATTTCTTAAGGGGGGAATATTGTAACGACCCAAAGTTTCATTAATAGAAATCCCTCTTGATCTAATTAAATATCTCTTTATGTTTATATAAAATGTCAACTTATTTGGTTTTAGTAATGAATTTTTAACGTTACTAATTTAGTCGTTGAACAGTGATCACATGATTAGTATAAATATAGGGCTTTAACGAATCCAATTTACTCAGAAAAAAGATGTGATGACCTCATCCATTAGAATAGCTCCATACGAAGCCCATTTTTCGGAGCTCGAAAAAGTGGTTGCATCCTTGGGCTTCGCTCTTGACCAAGCCCAAGCTAAGATTCATCATGTCAAGCTCGAATGATGCCGTCTACGGGAAAAGTGGAAGTTGATAGAGATTACCACTCGAGCAATGTTATCTAAGCCACCCCAAGAGTCTGTCACCATCACACACCTTACCCTTAGGTCTTACGCGGCTGTTTTAAGGGGTTATGTAACGAATCGATAGTATTATGTTCATGTACATTATTTTGTATATAATAATGTATATACCTTCTTGTCATTATTGATACATTGTTAATAGTTTTTAAAGTACAAAGAGTGTTTTTAGTTATTATTTAATTAAGAATTCTATTTTATTAAATTAATGTATTTTTGAATTAAATAATATTTTAATAACATATTATTATTAATATTATTAAATTAATTTTTATTATATATAAATGATCATATAATTTTATGAATGCAATTGTAATTTTTATTAAGGTTTGAATGCCATTTCTGTCAAAACCCATGAATTTTTTATAAATGTTGGGTTTTATTATAAAGTGAAATTTAAAATATTTAGAACATTATTTAGATATAATGAATGTTATTTCTAGAATCAGGATTTCGAAATTATCCAATGGTGAATTTTTCATAATTTTCTTAGACAATCATATTTTTGGTAAAAATTAAATATGGTTTAAATATATAATCTGTTTTATGACATCATAATGACCCAATAGTGATGTAATAAAATACAATAATCATTATGTTAGGCCTATATATGTTTTACCATTAAAATAATATGATTTTGGGTTTGTTTGACTTACTTTTCAAATCATTAATGGACCCCTCAAGACTTATTAAACACCTTGTCTTTTTAAATTAATTTACATGGGAGTGTGACACACCTCCACATAAGCAAACCTATTATTTTAAGAAGTTCGGACTTTGAACATATAAAATATATTTTTTATCTTCCCTTCGACAAAAACCATGGGCAAATACCATGGGAGGGTTTGTGGTTTGGATTAATTTAATATAAGTGGTCCCAAACCAAAATAATAAATAATTCCCTCACCTTTCCTATATAAACCCAACCAAGCTACCACTTCCTCCTCACTCAAGGTATTTTAAGTTCTTCCAACCTCTGCCCTAATCTCTCTAGAATCCTCCCAAGGTTCCCAAACCTCCCAAGAAGACTCTTTCATGCCTCTCTCAAGCCTTTGGAATCACACTTCCAAGTAAGGGTTTTTTCTTTCTTTCTCATTTTGTCCCATTTTCATAATATTGTTATGCCCTCTTAATTTAAATTATAAATGATGGGGTATGGTTTCTCACCTTCCCCATACTTCACTCATATTTATTGTGTGATGGGAGACCCCTTTCTCTCTAATTAAATGACTCCCAAGTACACCCGTTACTATGCCGAAATTCCGAAACAAACTTCTCTCTCCTCTTTTACATTCAAGCAATACTTTTGTATCATGAATCTAAATTCCAATAAAATTGTTTGTAAATGCATCTATATGACCCCCTTACTGTCCATTTCATGTAAATAAGATGAGACACCTATTTCTCTCTCATCAACCATTTTTATGAATTCTTATGTCATGCCGTTACGCTGCCGAAATCGCACTGATTTTCTAAGCCAATGACATTGTGTAGTGAATACCATGCCCATTTCTCCATCAAGGGTATTCACCTTTATGCACACATACTTATTTATTATAAATTTTTATGTATGAATTCCACATTCCTTCAACGTGGAATAAATTATTATGTTTTATGAATCCATGTTTTATGATCCATGTGGCACACTTATGCATGAAATGAAATGTTTAAGAAGGGTGCACCCTTATAGCGCTCCAATGCATTGGGTAAAGTATAGTATCATGATAAGTCATGTTAAATGAGTGTTGACTCATGATAATTAAAGTGCGAAGAGGGTTTACTCATGCTTCATGTGCAATGAGGGTTTACTCATGCTCCATGTGCAATGAGCCTGGGCTCATGCTAATTCCATGTTAAGTGTTGCTGCCACATTTCCATGTTATGATTATCATGCTTTATCACGCCTGTATGTTCATGTTTCTCTTGTGCTCTATTGATATGCCTATTGTCTAACATTTATTGTACTCCTCATGTATTCCATGAGTATTCCCTTACTGGGCTTTATAGCTCACCCTTTTCTTATCCATGTCCTCAGGTTATCCCATGCAATGCTAAGTACGAGGGATTATAGTGGTTGTGTAAAAGAAGTTTTCAATAAAGATGCTGTATTTCATGTTTCAAGTTATTATGTAATGATCCTAATCACCAAAGACACTAAAACTCTCGAAATTCTTTGTTTTATCAAGTGATGTTATATGTAATGAATCATGATTAAGATTGTAATAAAAGCAGGGTTGTCATATTGTTAATAATAATTGATATAACATCCATTATTATTGTAATTTTCGCAAAAGTATTTATTATCCCTATGATATCATGTTGAAAATATGATTATCTGTAACATCAAATCTTGATTAAGCATATTATTGTATAATTTATATTAGAATCTCCAAACATTAAAAATATTACAAGATATTTTCATATTAACTATGTTATAGTGAAATTAAGGTACAGTTAATAATATGTATATCTTGTTCATTTATTTAAAATACTTATAAATGTAGAATTTAAATTATAAATTAATAATATGTTTTTTAAAATTTTAACATATTATTATCAATATGTTATGAATGTAAATGAATGTATAACATGTTGAAATCCAAATAAATGATTAATAATTTCAATAAATACAATAATTAATCAGAAACTATTGACATTTTATGAAATAAAACATATATATATATATATAAATATATATATATATATATATGAAAATGGAGTCTATATGATAAGGATTATTTATAAATTCATAATATCTTATAACCAAAAAATTTATTGAATCACTATGTTGAGTGATTATTTGATTAAAAATATTTTACATTTATATTGATCATTATTGTTTATTTACAAATCATTATATATAGATGAAAATATATTTTAATACTACCCATACACTTATAAAACATTAACATTTTCACAATAATATTATAGGATATACAATGTTAATTAGAAATATGGGATATTAGATGTTTACTATGACTCTTATCATCTAGGATACAAATTAATCAGACAATATGATAAATAATAACGAATAACTTTATTGGGATGTATTATCATCTAATAAATATTTTTATATTTTATATATTCTTGACAAGCCTCCCACTAAAATGTAAATATTAATCCTATAATGGTAATGAAAATCAATAATGCCTTATCAATCCATTTGAAAAAATTATTTAACTTCATAAATTTATATAGAATTAAACCATTCCACTATTAGATAATTTTTTTAAATTTCTGTAATATTTTTCCCCAATGTAAACTTATTTATATAATTTTTATAAATTTCTAAATTTTCTATAAATAGACACCTTTTTACATCACACATTCATCTTTTTTATTTATATATATGATCTCTCATAAAAATTTTAAAATTTTAAAATTAAAACATAACAGATTCAGGATTCCTTATTTATTTTAGAATAATATACACAATTGTTATTAAATTAACTAAAATGTATCTAACTTTTTCTTCACTAATAATACATTCAAAACCTATAATGATCATTAAAAATCCATGATTATCATTGGTTTCATAATTTTTTAAATCATTTATCTGTATTTAGTTTATTTAAATCATATAGTTTTAATTATATATTATGCAAAATCATTAAATATGTCCAAAAAACATGTTAAATATTAGGAATTTTCGGTCATATTCAATGGTTTTCACTCACTATGTTAGATTCTTATGAAAATTTTATTATATCTATAATCACTATCTCATTGAAATCACTAGTAAATAGTATATTTAAATATTTATTCATCATGAATGATTCTTAATTTATTTATAAATAATTTTTATTTTATATATATACTATATTTATTTCAAGTAATAAGAACATGTTATTTCAATACCAATATTAATAATAATAATGCCTCTACTTTATCCAAATTATTATATTAATTATAACATAACTACTACCATACATTTATTTCTATAATGATCATTTTTTATACTATTATGTATAATTTATGGAGCATCAATATTATTTCAAGATTACTTTTTAAATATCAAAATATCATCTATGACATGAACATAATATCATTTAAAATTACATTACTCCTTAAATATTTTATGGTATCTCAAATATAGTTCCATATATCATGTAGAATAAATAAATTCAAAATTTTGATGATTAATGAGCAATGATAATCATACCTCATAAATTATATATTTCCATTAGTTTAAAAGAATCACTATGTAGTATGTATGGAAGTGGAAAATGTATTCATGCACTTCAATGTGTATAGTATAGAAATATGTTTCAATCATATTATTATAAAAAAAATTAAATCAAATTTAATTGAATTTAAAATCACTCACAATATATTATTCAATCATATTAATATTATTTTACAGTTTTAATAAAATTATGCTTTTCCATTGGATTAAGTGATGATATTAAGGGTGAGCTGAAATTCTCAGTAAGGGTAAGCATGGAGAAAATAAAACAAACCATATACATTTGAATTTCATAACATGAACATAATATTTAAACATCAAAATCATGAGCAATGACATAAAACATGGAAGTACGTAAGGCATTGATCATAAAAAAACATTAATCATGATAAAATAGAATGGAAATAAAACATGTAATTATGGAAACCATTAAGCACATGATATGATTTCCATAGTAGCCAAGGTATTTTTGCCAAGACCATCTTAGTGGACAAAGTCCATTTATGAATTGAGTTCACTCCTCGTTTCAATCCTGTAACACTGAAGTGGATTAACATACTGTTCCATCCATGTATATCTCATGAGATATAAATCACCACCCAATGCATTAGAGGGATATATAGGTCCCACCCATCTCATAATGAAATCATTCTTAATTGTGCCACAATGTAAACATAAATCATTAATCATAACCCTATGAATAAAATGGGTTTCATAAACATCATCCCATCATAACATAATCCATGTAAAACAAATGGATATCATTTCATCATAAGAAAAGTGAATCCATGTAAATCATAGAGACATTATACTTGAAACATAAACATATGAAATAATGTCATCTTAGATGGAAAATAGTTTTGATACAACACATGAAATGAATTCTTGAGGAAAATATCATTTCTTCTTCAAAATCATTTTCATTTCACAAAATGTCATGAAATTTCAATAAAAAATCATTTTTTTGAAAATATTCATGAAATATAGTAGATTAAGCATCATTAAAATATGGCATTATGAAAACCGTAAAAATCCAGTCATGTCCTATAAGTTAAAAAAACATTTTCTCATACTTTTTCCGTAACAGTCAAAAATTACCACGTATGGTAAACAAAAGAAAGATTCCTTCCATAAGATGTGGGAAAAGTAAAAAAGGGTAAAAATGACTTTAAACATACATGGAAAAAAATTAAACATTTTAAGAAAACATTTTTAGAACATACGGACGTGTATAATAAACATATCCCAAGTAAATACTTACGAATAAACAATTTCGGATAAGAATGAGATTGGAATAATTATACCTTACCATAGGTCCGATATACTTCATACGTATCCAAAAATCTTATATAATGATTTAAATAATTTCATTGACTTATTACAGAATCATATTCATTTTTATGATATCATAAATGGTTCACTTATGACTTTATGTTACCCATTTTTTTATAAATTCCATGTTAAAGCAGCGTTTCAGGTAAAATTGTTTTATTTATCGTATGTGTTTGGACTTGTTGTTATATATATTATTATTACTTATATCATGATTTAATTACTTCCAGAATCTATATAATGATTTATATATCATATATATTCAGTATATATTTATATATATATATAACAGATAGATAAATGAAATGAAATACACTATTCATGGAGATGGTAGGCCGTACGTACGAATGAACGCTGTTTTCTTTTCCTTATTGACCTGAATGGAAGTAAGTAGATGAAATATATATATATATATATATATATATATTCATAAATCCATTATATTTATCATGTAATTTATTACATTATTATTCATTATATATACTTTATAATCATTTTTTACTGGTTAACATGGAGAATGAATCTCATTGCGTCGTGGAAACAGTAATCCGTATGTACGCATGAGCGATGATATCGTTACCATATATATTGAATTGGAGTGGAGTGGATGATATAATATCTTAGAATAATAATTATGTTATAATAAATATATATAGTTAATCTTTACACCATTATACGAATCGAATTAATGTGGGGGTGGAAAAACAGATTACCCCACGGCGTGGAGACGGTATTCCATACGTACGCACGCGCGATGATTTCATTTTCTGTGGGATGGATAGAAGGTGAAATATTGTTGTTTAATATTTATAATAACATATTATTATTTAGTTAATACTTATTTTATTACTTTATAATTAAAAAACTAATGAAGAAGAAGTTGAAGAAGAAAGAAATCTTGAAAGAATCGGTAGAATATATTACCTCTTCTTCAACGCACCTCTTTTAAACTTCTTCGTAGGGAACTAGAGTTGTTCTTTTGAGAATACCAGAACCTCTATGATGTAACTAGAGAGGTTTATAAGAGTAATTGGCATGGTTTGGCCGACCTTCAAGGCTCAAAAGGGTGTGAAGAGAAGTGGGAAGGGGTTCCCTTTTATAAGGGAGGAGAGGGGCACCTTTGGAAAAAATTAAAATATTATTTGATAATAAAGTCATATTCGTTCTATAATAGCTAAAAAATGATTTATTTAAAAGATAAAGTGGGGATGGGTCGAAATACTCTCAACCAATAGGATTTAGACAAGTTTATGTTACTATTTTAACCTTATCTATTAAATTTAACTCTAAGTTAAATAATTTACCTTTAACCGTGTATTCTTGTTTTCTTACACTATATGGTTAATAAACTTACTATAACAAGTCAAACGAAACCCAAGTGGTTAAATATTAATATATATAACCTTATATAACTCATTTGGATGACTCTTATATTTTTAGAAATAAAATAACAAATAATAATATAATATTTGTTTTAAAAACTATTTTATGTCAATTTTGACACTATTTGGTAATTGATTTTTGTGAAAATCATAACAGCATGATTAGTTTGAGAAAAGATAATTAAATAAATAATAACATGTCATATTAACCTATAAAATTAGTTTAATTCATAAAAAGTCTCAAATTACATTTATGTGGGTATTTATAACGTCAATTATGTTAATATTTAATTAATAAGGTAATTACTACATCATCATTGTGTTACAAATAAATTAAATTATTTAATGTCTAAAATATGTAAATAAAATACCATTATATAGGATATATTTTTATCTTTCTAATTAACATTTATAGTCAAATTTATCTTATGTATAACCCTATATTAAAAATGTTTTAGTTATTAAACATTGATTTTACCTATTTTAACTCTTCTTTAAATAAAATAATAATAAGTGTCCTAATCAAATACAAGTGGACCTAAAGGTTAATATTTTATTCATAAGGTTGTTTTTTGTCTAATTACACTTATCCAATATAATTTGGACATGGATTAGGTTAAAATTAATATCATATTTATCCTTAATTACCCTATTTACTTTTAACCGTGGTAACAAAAAGTAAAAAGTGACTATTCAGCAAAAAGTATTTTAATCCTATTGATCCACATTTTACTATTTGATATTAACCGTGTCTCATGGATTTTTTATGTATAATGTTTAACATAAAATTAATTACATATAAATTATAGAGGTATTATGTATAATGTTTAACATAAAATTAATTTAAATAAAATAAATAATTATTTAAATAAAAAGTCAGTTCTTAAATAGTAACCCAGTGTTTTCACTATTCATCAAAAATTGAATTTTTTCTGAAAAATACCAAAAATTTACCCTAGGATAATTTCGATATTCCGAATCCAAAAATGAAGTCCATTTTGAAAGATAAAATTTATAAAATTTCAAAAAGTGGGTATTACTATTCATAACGACTAGTTCATAATTATATTATAATAATATCTCGTTTAGTGAAACTTGGTATTGCGTACTACACACACTATCGATGATGGTCTTGATTGCATGTAATTAAAGCCATGTCAGGGATGCATGTATTTAAAGCTCTATTTTTTGTTTCGTATGACATAATAAAAACTTATTTCATTTATACATTAAATAAAATCTATACTTAATGTTGCGTAACATAATTTCCACAAAACGAACTTGAAATTGTGTGTAACACGAGCCAAGAATAGTGTTGCGTATACTGCAAGCTAATATGGTGTTGCATATAGTACAAGATAATATTGGTGTAGTGTATAATAGGAGACATCAAAGAAATTAAAAATAATATATCTCATAAAATATCGGGGTGTTACATTCTACCCCTCTTAAAATTAATTTCACCCTCGAAATTCGTCGGGGTTATAAATAGTTTAATACTTGAAAGTTTCTTTCATAGAAACCCACATTGTAAAAAGGAACTCTAAAACATCATTTTAAAAAGGGAAGTTAGAATCATAACAGTCAACGAATGTAACTCATCATTGGGTATCCACATAGGACAACATAGGTGAAAATATGGATATAGAAGAGAAATATAACCATGAACTTCTGATAAAGAGTGGTAGAGGACATGGCTATGAAAAAGAAAAAAAATCACAAAGCCATAAATTTGTTATGATCTAAGGTACCATTTAATTTATCATATATAAGGGCTCTAGGACAACATTTTTTGTTTTCAAGGTCATTTCCCTAATGATGAAGAAATTGGAATTAGAAGAAATATTTTCTTGATTTTGGTACAATCTCACCGTTGGTCATCCCATGAACAATTTACAGTTCATCACATAAGTAAATAAAGTTGAATTTTTCATTCTTGATGTATTAGCAGACTATGTGATAGAATGATGGGTCATTCCATCTATCTGAAAGAAAAGGTTAACATAAGTCCATCTATAGTGAGGTTAATCATAGATGTTTACAAAAATGGACTTATACTTCAACTATCATACTACATAATATAATAAAACTACTTTATACTAACCAGGTACTTCATGTAGGCCAGTGATAAAGGCCTATCACACTTCGGTTGTGCGTTCGATTCCCACACCCTTGTCCGACGTGACGGGTTGTCTCTCATCCTACAGGTTGCCTTTTTCTAAAACTACACTATTATAACATTATAGAAATAATATCGAAAAATGTTCTAGCCTTAATCAATACTATTTAATGTCCAACATAATCCATTCCAATCATTAGATGTATCCAAAATACATCTGTCCAATATCAAAGTTTAAAGAAAAAGATTACTGTAAATGTCATCTACCGGGCATGTGAATACCATTATTTATCATACGATATATCTTGTTGGTGACATTCCAAACATGTGAATACCTTAATGATTTATTCTCTTGAAAAAAATGAATACCCATTGAACCTTAGTGAAAACAAGAATGCTATCAAAATTTAACTCTTCCCACATACCAAAATCCCAAAAATTCTATATAGTCAAAACACGATATAACTTTGTCCTTATATTAATCATGTGCTCCTGAATACCATCAAACAAATTATTTTCTCCTTATCCCTTCTTTATGCACATATCATCTACTTTCCAAAATATTTTATTTAATTTTCATGGTTACCTGTACCATATAATATTTTAAGACCATAATAAACTAATACATAGATATTCCAATATTCCACAGTACTATAAATTAGATTCCACAACATTATTTTGGAATCACGTTAGATAAACACATAATCATTCCACTACATCCTTGTCATACTCAACATCGCCAATAATGATTGCATGTGACTTCCCTTTGTCCCTTTCCATATGAGGTTTCTCACATCATTCATCATTAACCCTTGGATTAGTGAATTGATTATCATAATGCTCCATTCCATTTCACTTGAATCATTGAAGTGTTGGTCAATCGTTCTCTATAGTCTTTTCTCTATTCACGTCATTAGAAACCTTTTTCTCATTACTTCAGCACTCAGGTGGTTGATTACCATCTTTTACACACTCGAAAATTTTCTAGTACTTTTTAGACAATCTCCACCATGCTTGTTTCCACACTTTGGGTATAAAGAAACATTCACCATCTTTTCACCATTGTTTTTAGGTTTTTCCTTGAATTTCATCTTTCATTTTCTGTCAAAACCATGAGATGGATATGTTACACAAACTTCCAATTCTACCTTGATAGCACAACACACAATTTCTTCATAGCTACTGATGTCTCATATAGCTAATGACATTCAAAGACTTGGTTTTAAGCCACTGAAGAGTTGATCAACATTACTTTCAGGTTGGATGATAAATCCAGATGCATACAATGCATGTCTTGTAAAATTCGCTTCATATATACCAAAAGATTCATCATCCTTCTGCTTAAGCTCAAGGAACTCCTTTTCCATCTTTGTTCGAAGAATATGAGGGAAATACTTACTGAAAAACAATTTCTTGAACTCATCACATTCCATGGATTCAATTTAATCTTGGGGCCTTGTATTATTAATTAGAGTCCACCACTGGTCTGCTTCACCTTCTAAAGGGTAAACATGTAAAATGACATTTTCATGTGTTGAACAATGATGTATGAAAAATATTTTTTCAATGGTACTGATCCATTGTTCAGCAACAAGTGGATCAGAAGAATCATTGAATGATGGCGTATGTTGCCTCATGAAGGACTCAATAGAATATTGTTCCATTCTCTGATCATTTTGAAATCCAGAATGATTCATAGCTTGTGTAAGTATAGCAATAAGATTTTCACTCCATCTCTCATAAAATTTGGTTGCTCGGGAGGTCAATCATTACATTGTGTATTACATTGATCAATATGGTTCCTTCGGGTTCTATCCATCGTCTAAAACCCAAAAAGAATAGTGTGAGAGGAAAAAATATTGTTAGGGAAAACACCATAATAATGTGGGAGTACATTCAATATATAACATATTAGGGTTAATTCTAATATTGTTACCATAATTCTTGGAAAATAACCAATACGTATACTTAACCTTAAGGACATCCCTAGACATACCTTAGAAATATCTCTAGGGATCTCACTAATGTTTTCGCATCCTAGTTTCCAAAGGTTAACTAAACCGAACCTCTGATACCAACTGTAGAGACCCAAATCATGATGTACATAGAAATTTCATTACTTTCACGGAATACTTAATACTTAAAAAAACCAACACTCAAGGATCATAATAGTATAGTGTCTTTGGAAACTTGTAACAAAATCTTCTAATCATTGTGAAAGATCTTCAACATCTCCCATAAAGATCGTCCCCTTTTGTTTTCTTACCTAAAACATTTCTTTATATCCTTGGGAAATGAAAACATATAAAGGGTGAGCTCAAATTCACAATAAGGGTATGCATGGGGAAAATAAAACAAACCATATACATTTGAATTTTAAAACATGAACATAATTTTTAAACATCAAAATCTTGAGCAATGACATAAAACATGGTAGCAAATAAAGAATATATCATAAAGAAACATTAATAATGATAAAATATCTTAGAAATAAAACATGTAATTTTGGAAACCATTAAGCACCTGATATGATTTCCATAGTAGCCAAGGCATTGCTGCCAAGACCATCTTAGTGGACAATGTCCCTTTCTGAATCGAGTTAACTCCTCATTTCAGTCCTCTAACACTGAACCAGATTATCTTACCATTCTAGCCATATATATCTCATGAGATATAAATATTTACCCACTGCATTGTAGAGAGATATAGGTCCCACCCATCTCATAATTAAATCATTCTTACTTGTGCCACAACATAAACATAAATCATTCATCATAACCCATATAGTAAAATGGTTTTCATAAACATCATCCCATCATAACATAATCCATATAAAAAAATGGATATCATTTCATCATAAGAAAAGTGAATCCATATAAATAATAGAGACATTATACTTGAACCATACACGTATGAAAAAATTTCATCTTAGACAGAAAATAGTTTTGATAACTCACATGAAATGAATTCTTGAGGAAAATATAATTTCTTCTTCAAAATCATTTTCATTTCACAAAATGCCATGCAATTTTAAAAGAAATGTATTTTGTTTAAAATATTCACGAAATCTTGTATAGTAAGCTTCATGAAAATAAGGCGTTATGAAAACCGTAAAAATCCGGTCATGCCATATAAGTTAAAAAAACATTATTCTTGTACTTTTGCAGAAAAAAGTCAAAAAGTACATCATATGGTAAACAAAAGAAATATTCCTTCCTTACGATGTAGTAAATGTAAAAAAAGGGTAAAATGAATTTAAATATACATAGATGAAATCTAAACATTTTAAGAAAAAAATATGAGGACATATGGACATGGATAATAAACATAACCCCAGTAAATACGTACGAATAAGCTATATCAGAGAAGAATGGGATTGAAATAATTATCCCTTAACATAGGTCATATATGGTTCATACATATCCGAACCTCCTGTATAATGATTTAAATAAAGTAAATGACTTATTACAGAATCATATTAATTGTTATGATATCATAAATAGTTCACTTATGACTTTATATTACCCGTTCCTTTGTAAATTCCATGTTAATGCAGAGTTTTGGTAAAATCTTTTTATTTATCATATGTGTTTGGACTTGTTGTTCATGATATTATTATTAGATATATCCTGATTTAATTACTTACAGAATGTAAATAATGATTTATATATAATATATAATCTGTATATATATATATAATAGATAGATAAATGAAATGAAATACACCGTTCTTGGAGACGGTAGGCCGTACGTACGCATGAACGATGTTTTCTTTTCCTTATTGACTTGAATGGAAGTTAGTAGATGATATATATATATATAAATATATTCATAAATCCATTATATTTATAATTTCTTGTATTACAATATTATTCATTACATATACTTTAAAATCATTCTTTAGTTGTTAACATGGAGAATGAATCTCATCGCGTCGTGGAGACGGTAATACGTATGTACGCATGAGCAATGATATCATTCCCATATTTATTGAATGGAATTGTAGTGGATGATATAATATCGTAGAATTAGTATGATGTAATAAAAACTATATATAGTTCTTCTTTACACCATTATACCCATCCATGTAAGGTGGTGGTGGAAAAAAATATTACACCACGGCGTGGAGACGGTATTCTGTACGTACGCACGCGCGGTGAATTGGTTATCTGTAGGATGGAGAGAAGGTGAAATAGGGTTGTATAATATTTATATTAACATATCAGTATATAAGTAATAATGATTTAATTTCTTTATAATGAATTAGCTAAAGAAGAAGAAGTTAGAGAAGAAAGAAAACTTGAAAGAATCGGTAGAAGAGATTACCTCTTCTTCGACGCACCTTTTTTAAACTTCTTCTAAGGGAACTAGAGTTGGTCTTCTGAGAAGACCATATCCTCTATGATGTAACTAGAGAGGCTGAGAAGTGGAATTTTTAGGGGTTTTCTGAGCTTAAAGGATCAAAAGTGCGTGAAGAGAAGAGGGAAGGGGTGCCCTTTTATAACGGAGGAGAGGGGCACCTTTGGAAAAACTTATAATATTATTTTATAATAAAGTCATAGTCGATTAATAATAGCTCCAAATTAATTAATTTCGAAGCTAAAGTGGGTTCGGGTCGAAACCCACTCAACAAATAGGTTTTAGACAAGTATATGTTACTATTTTAAATTTATCTTTTAGATTTAACTCTAAGTTAAATAATTTAACTTTTACCGTGTCTTCTTGTTTTCTTACACTATATAGTTAATAAACTTACTATAACAAGAAAAAAAACCCCAAGTGGTTCATTATTAATATATATAAACTTATCTAACTCATTTGGCCAAGACGTATATTTTTAGGAATATAATAACAATTAATAATATAATATTTGTTCTAAAAACTATTTTATGTCAATTTTGACACTATTTGGTAATTGATTTTTGTGAAAACCATAACAGAATTATTAGTTAGAAAAAATATAATTAAATCAATACTAACATGTCATATTAACGTAAAAAATTATTTTATTTCATAAAAAGTCTCATATAAAAATTATTTGGGTATTTATAACGTCAATTATGTTAATATTTCATTAATAAGGCAATTACTACATCATCATTGTGTCATAAATAAATTAAATTATTTAATGTATAAAAATTATAAATAGACTAAAATTATGTAGGAAATCTTTTTACATTTCTAATTAATATTTATAGTCGATTTTAGCTTATGTATAACCCTATATTTAAAATGTTTTATTTATTAAACATTGATTTTTACTATTTTAAATATTCTTTAAATAAAATAATAATAAGTGTCCTAATCTAATCAAGATAGACATAAAGGGTAATATTTTATTTCTATGTTTGTTTTTGGTCAAAATTCACTGATCCAATAGAATTAGGACATGTGTTAGGGTAATAATAATATCATTTTTACCCTTAATTACCCTATTTACTTTTAACCGTGGTATGAAAAAGTAAAAAGATACTATTCACCAAAAATTATTTTTATCATATTGAACCACATTTTAATCCTTGATATAAACTATGTCTCTCAGATTTTCAAAATTCCAATCACAGAAGCGGTAAAATTATGTTTTATTTAAATTTTTAAATTCTCCTAGGAGGTTGGACAGTGAAAAGATTAATAAAATTTTTTTATATCTAAAATTATTATAAAATGACTCCAATGAATTACATTGAACTTATATAGGTATTATGTATCAATTTTGACCTCAATTAATTTTAAATAAAATAAATAATTATTTAAATAAAAATTCGGTTTCTAAATAGTAACCCAGTGTTTTCAGTATTCATCAAAAATTGGATGTTTTCAGAAAAATACCTAAAATTCACCCAAGGATAATATTGATATTTCAAATCGAAAAATGAAGTCCATTTTTAAATATTAAATTTATAAAATTTCAAAAAGTGGGTAATACTATTCATAACGGCTAGTTCATAATAATATTATAATAATATATCATTTAGTGAAACTTGGTATTGCATACTAGACACGCTATTAAAGAAGGTCTTGATTGCGTGTAATGAAAGCCATGTCAGGGTTGCGTGTAGTGAATTCTCCATTTGGTGTTGCATATAACATAATGAAATCTTATTTCATTTATACATTAAACAAAATCTATACGTATTATTGTTTAAAATAATTTCCACAAAACGAACATTAAATTTTGTGTAACACGAGCCAACAATAGTGTTGCGTATACTGCAAGCTAATATGGTGTTGCGTATAATACAAGATAATCTTGGAGTAGTGTATAATAGAATACATCATAGAAATTAAAAAAAAATATCTCATAAAATATCTGGGTGTTAAAAAAAGTATATGAAATTTTGGTTAAAATTGGTGGTGAGTGGAAATTTGTTAGGGTATCGAGTACTATGGTAACTAAGAAGATGTATTATCAATCCTTATTTACTAGGAATCATTTAATTAGAGTTATATTATAGTGTAATAATCGATGATATATGATCTTTTTGTGTTTATAGGAAGAGTTAGAGTCATATTAGTTCATGGATTGGTATTTAATTACTAATTTTATAGGGTTTGTGATCAATAGAACAATAGTTGATGTTCTATATGGTCACAAAATCTCATTATTTAGGCGGGGAATGATAGATATGTAAATTTTGTGGCTCATCTAGGAGATTTGGATCATGAAATTATCAAAGTTAAATAGGTAAAAATTTTGTATGTTATTTCTATATACCATCCTGGATCTCATGGATATAAGTATTGTGTTTTTTATGACACCCTTTTTATATATATAAGACATCAAAGAACAATTTTTATTGGAATTTTATAGTAATATGTATAATAATAGTGAAATTATATCTTTATAGTTATATCATTCCTCATTGCTATGTAATTTTATATATTATTTTTATTTCATGTATTTGATTATCATCTGGATTAGAATGTATAGTGTTGGGAATTTATAATTGACAGTAATCTAGGAATTTTTAATTAGAAATTTCAACAATGTTTCACTTGTTCAACCATAGTGAAGGTTAATATAAATCCACGGTATATTTTTATCATTTTATAATTATTTGGTAAGATAAAGTGTATTAATTGATTGAATATCTCTGATAAACACATTGATTCATATAAGTGTTGAGTACCATTTTTCATCGATAGATATCATTTATTTTGAAATAGATGATTTTTATTTGAACATGGTTTTTATGGTTCATTATATGAGGAGTCTTCAGTATATCATAAAATAGAAGAGTTAAAAATCATTTATTTTCATTCATCATTAAAAATTTATTTTTCACTTTCACAATGATATTTGAATGTTATCTCTAAAATAAATGTTGAATTTAAAAGCAAAATAGTGTCTAGGATTGATCTAATATAAATTTAATATTATTATATAGATCTACATTTTCATGAATAGGTATAATTATATTTTAATAACTATTAGAGATGAAAATGCATCTTGAATGTCAGAATACATGTTTCTCCCATGGAAATGATAATAAGGAAACTTGGATACCATTCAAGACCATCAAAGGAATTAGTATTCAACAATATGAATTTTAATGCAACCATCACATTGGTGGGAAAACATTATTTTGTGAGAAAGGTGACATGGAACGCTAGATATTATTCATAGGATGGGTGTTCCATAAAAAATGGAGGTGTCCAATCAAAATATTTCTACAATGCACATAGAATCAAAAAATATTGATTTTCATGGAAAAGGAAACTCAAAATAACCATGTTCTGATGGAATCCTCCAGAGGAAAAGGGATTGGTGTCACACATCCCCAAATTGTGTGTTCCGACTCCATATTTTGAGGAAGAGGTGAATTTTCATGACCCAACACCATAGAAGTCCACAACACAAATGAATCGGGAATCACCCTTCATTTTTGGGGATGGTCCACTAGAAGGTGATGATTTTATTAGTTGTTCAGGAAACCCTATATTTAACATAACATAAATAAATAGAACCTTACAGAAATTCACATATTAATTTAATATGAACACCAATGCTTTTATGGCCCCTAATCCATTTTGTAATAGGATAATTATGACATGATGCAATGTACAGTGATGCGCCAACCATTTCACATATGATGAAAGTATTTCGTGAAACCTCAGGATCCACATGAACTGAAATGATGAGTTCAGCTTTGTCATCCCTATCCACTCCCTTTCATTATAGTATAAGTCATGGTTCTCACTAATCAAATGTTTCATGAACATCAAATGTTTCCTGCCACCACCTATCAAAAATATACATGACATCTCAATTTCCAATAATATTTGAATCTAATTTTAATACTCATGTTATTTTATCCTTCATAATATTCTTTATTCACATAAACTATATTAACATTATTATTACAATCAAATCTCATACCCATGAACATTACTCCATGAATGTGTTGGGTAGTCTAATACCCCTCTACTCAAATTATGAACACAAACCATGGTACCCCTAAATAATACATAAAACATTCACTAAACATGCCTATTTTTCTATAATAATAACCAAGGATTGGAATCATAAGACTTATCAAGGGAATAATCATTGGAAATAGACTATAGTTCCGTTGGATGAGTGCCTTAGGGATCCCAATTTACAAACCTGACCCTACCTTACATGGGAATGAGAAGCTCCTTGTCTAATACCTAGTTATATATGAGTGGTAAAATATTATATTTCAAAGAATAATGTTCATGATGTAAAACATTATACATCATAATAAAAAAATCCTTATCACGTGACATACATATGAACATCATAATCCCAGTAACATGAAGCTAAAATGGAAAATAATTTTCTCAACGTCAGATATAGAAGTATAGTTTTACCATGTTTGATGATAATTGGATTCAATATATGCATAACATGAGATAACAACATCCATAGTTAGTGCATCATCGATCTATAATCCCCCCACGAACTCTCACCATTTCTCATATTTCAACATGAGAATACTAATCACATGAAATTCATGTGCATAGAGAGATAATGTCAGAAAACCATAACCAATGATTTCATACATTTAATATTTTGATTCTATTATCCTATTTGGATAATCATGTCACCTTCTCGAGGTTCAATACCACCATCTAGACACTAAAATACAAATGAAAAGTACATACATGATTTTAAACAAATGACTTACATAGAATCTGATGAGTGTATAAGGTAAATTCCAACATAATAATTTACACTTATCATAACGCCCCAATGCCAGTTACCCAGAGTTGGTGCATTTTTACATAACATTGGAATGATCACAAAAGATCAAGTCTTGAAAGAACGATTAGTTTAGTGGCCTTGGAATAACTAGATACATTCATAAAGTTTACATTACATCATAAAGTGAAAACTACTACAACAACATCTTGTCTCCATATCCCCTAATACTATCTCTACAGGTCATTCATAAATTAATTCTTCACATCCTTGGAAAAATAATACAGTGAATGAGGTTAGCTCAGATGCTTTATAAGGATAACAATATTGCAAAAACTTTCATAAATAAGAATAAACATATAAGGCAATGTATAACTAATGAAAAAGAAATTTAAAATTGAACTTCAGCATAACATGATAAAGATAAAATGAAATAATTCAATTTACTTATTCACATGGAAATTATACTAGTAGAATAATCAAATGCTATATCAATAACCACTTTCATAATGATGGAATGCATAATGCCAGACTATCATAACCACATAGTCAAGGCCTCGTGCCAAGACTACAAATCATATTTTTTCATGTCCTTGTTCCAAGACACTAGTTTGTCTCATGAGACCTAACAATGCATCAAGGAGATATAGAGGGATCCACCCGTCACTTATTTAGTCCAATGCATTCCTCATATGAACATGTTTAACATAACAGAAACATTCGTATTAAAACTAGTATATGAAATGTCAATACATTCTCCATAAACCATGAATGGAATTAAAATAACACATTCATAGTAAAACATATCACAAAACCATCAATACAATATGGAAGTTTTGTATCATAATAAATAAACATCAAATAATCTTAAAATCCATCAAAGGATGTTGACATAGATGAAATCAAAACTATTTGAGAGAAATATCCCACTTTTTTAAATCATTTAAAATTCACATAATTATAAAATAAAAAATTTACATTGAAATTATTTTTGTAATCTTTTAAGGGAAGCTTTGACGATTTTATAAAGGCAGAAAATAGCTGCACCCACCGTATAAGTTATAAAAGACATTCTTACCTTAATTCTGTCGAAAAGGTTAAAAAGGACCTTGTTTGGAAAATGATAGAAAGATTCCTTTATAAACATCTTATAAAAAGTAAACAAGGGTATAAATAAATTTAACCCATAATCTGTAAAATAGTAACAATGATTTGAAATACATTTTTAAGAAACATGGATGTGGATGATAAAGAGGTCGCAATAGATAATTACGTATAAACAACCTCGGATAATGAAGTGATTGTGAAATAAACCATAATATTGTACTTTTCTTTGGTCGAGGGTAGGTCAACCTCTTGTATAATGGTTAAATAAATGTTATTAAATTATAAAAGAATCATTTAAATTAATATGATATAATATATGATCTTTTAACATTGCTTTGTTAATAATATCTTAGTATTATCGTTGTTTCGGGTGTTAACTTACTAATTTTCTTTTATATGTTTTGTTACATAAGTTAGGTTTATTATGGATAGTTTGTATCATAGGAATTTCTAGAATTATATCAAGTCCTTAAACATTATTTTAATCATTAAATGAGAATCATACTTGAATGGATATGATGGAGAATGAATCTCATCGCGTTCATGGAGACTGTAGACTGTACGTACGCACGAGCGATAATATCATTCTTCTGATTTTAAAATAACATATAATTGGATGGTATATCATATATACAGAATAATTATAATTTTATATTTATTATTTACATGAATTACACATCATTATTATATCTATCCAAATAATAATTTATTGATTAACTATTACACCACGATGTGGAGACGGCAAGTCGTACGTACGCACGTATGGTGACATGTCTTTCAAAGGATGGATAGAATACTGAATATGGTTGTACCATATTTATAATGACATCAAAGTATATATAATATATTGGAGTTATTATTTTATAATGGGAATAACAAAGAAATAAGAAGTTGAAGATGAAAGGAACTTGAAAGAGTGTGGTGAAAGCATTACCTCTTCTTCGGGTTTTTCTTTTTGATTTGATCAAAAGTGCTTCTTAGGTTGCTATTATGACTAAATTAATTATTCTAGGGTGAAGGTAGGATATTTTAGAGGTTATTTGGGAAGATTTTGGCCGAGCCCAATGGGTATGAAGGTGTCAAATTGAGAGAAGGGGGAGGAACCTTTTATAAGAGGGGTGAGGGGAACCTTTGGAAAAGTTGGAAATATTATTTTATTATAAATTAATATTCGGTTTATAATGGCTCAAAAGTGGATTATTTAATGTTTATGGTGGGTATTGGTCGAAAAACACTCAACCAATTGCTTTTTTACTGGTTTGGGTCACTTTATTAACCTTATGTTTTAGTTTTAACTCTTAGTTAATAAGTTTGACTCTTACAATGTCACTTTGTATTTCTATATTTTATAGTTAATAATCTTACTACATACATCCAAGAGACCCAAAAATTTTCCATTAATGATACAAATATGATGATATAAGTCCTTTGGCCTAAACTTAGATTTTAGGAATTTAATATCAATTAATAATATAATATTTGTTTTAAAAATTCTTTTATGTCATTTTTGACACTATTGTGTATTTTGTTTTTGATAATTTCATGACAGCATTATTACTTCGAAAAAAAATTATATAACTGATAATAATAGGTCATATTAACCTATAGAATTAGTGTAATTCATTAAAAGCCTCAAATTACATTTATTTTGATATTTATAATATTAATTATTTTAATATTTCATTAATTTGGTAATTACTGCATCACCATTTTGTCAAAAATAAATTAAATTATTTAATATCTAAAAATTATAAATATAATACCATTATGTAAGAAATATTTTATCTTTCTAATTAATATTTACAATCTAATTTATCTTATTTATAACCCTAAATTAAAAAAAATTTAGTAATTAAACTTTGATTTTAACTATTTTAACTCTTCTTTGTATTAAAAAATAATTATTGTCCTAATCTAATCCAAGTGGACCTAAATGATAATATTTTATTTCTATGGTTGTTTACGGTCAAGATGCACTTGTCCAATAGAATTAGGACATGTATTAGGGTAATATTAATATAATGTTTACCCATAATTACCCTATTTACTTTTAACCATGGTAAATAAAAGTAAAATGTCACTATTCACCGAAAATTATTTTTATCTTATTGAACCAAATTTTACTCCTTATGTTAACTTTGTCTCTCGGATTTTTGAAATTCCACTCATAGAATCAGTAAAATTATGTTTTATGTGAATTTCCAAATTCTTCTAGGAGGTGGGTAGAAGACGATGAAAAGTTCAATAAAATTATTATATATCTAAAATTTTTCTAAACTAAACCCAATGAATTACATAGAACTTATATAGGTACTATTTATCTATTTTGACCTAAATTAAATTTAAATAAAATAAATAATTGTTTAAATATAAATTCTGTTTTAAACTATAACTCAGTGTTTTTTAACTATTCATCAAAAATTGAAAGATTTCAGAAAAATACCAAAATTTCACCCTAGGCTAATTTCGATATTACGAATCTAAAAATGAAGTCCATTTTGAAAGATAAAATTTATAAAACTTCCAAATGTGGGTATTAAAACTCATAATGGCTAGTTTGATTGGATGTGGTGTGTGTTAGAACTCGAAGTTGCGTACAACACACGCTACTGTATTATTCAAAGAGAATCGTACAATGGAAGCTTGGGGTGTTGCATTCTCCCCTCCTTAAAATAATTTAATCTTCAAAATTTCTAGAATACTACCACATGAAAGGACTCAGGTGATTCTTCATCACAAGTTACTCGGGTCCCCACGTTTCCTCTTCAATCTTATAGTTTCTCCATAAAACTTTCACCAGACGAGTCGTCCGGTTTCTCAGCACTTGTTCTCTTGTATCAATAATCCTGATGGGCTCTTCACAATAAGATAGATCGGGTTCAAGTTCTAATTCTTCGTAAGTGAGTACATGCGTTGGGTCAGGCATGTATTTTCTCAACAGTTATATGTGGAACATATTGTGAACTTTGGAGAGACTTGGTAGCATTGCCAAAAGGTAAGCTACAACCCCAATTCGTTCTTGAATTTCGAAAGGTCCGATGTACATGGGACTCAATTTACCCTACTTACCGAAACGTATAAATCCATTCCATGGAGATACCTTCATGAAACCATGATCTCCTACCTGAAATTCCAAATCCTTACTTCCGGTTATTGGTATAACTCTTCTGGCTACATTGAGCTGCTTTGGAGTGGTTTTAGATTACCTTTACCTTTTCCATTGTTTCCTCCACCAGTTCTGGGCCTACACGTTTTCTTTCACCAACGTCATCCCAATAGGTTGGTGTGTGAAATATCTTTCCGTATAATGCTTCATATGGTGCCATATGAATACTCGAATGGAAGCTATTGTTAGAGGAATATTCTACCAGAGGTAAATATTGATCCCACATCCCCTAAATGTCATGTGAGCAAGATCTCATCATGTCTTATAAGTATTTAATAGTCAATTCTGATTGTCCATCTGTTTGAGGGTGGTAGGCAGTGCTCAAATGAAGTTCAATATCCAAGGCCTTCTGAAAACTCTTCCAGAATCTTGAAGTAAAGTGGGGATCATGACCAGAAACAATCGATTGGGGTACTCCATGATGTCTCACAACTTCATTAATATATAGTCTTTCTAGACGTTCTAGTGGTTGATCTTCTCTTATATCATGAAAATGTGCTGACATGGTATGACGATCAATAGTAACCCATATTGCATCGTTCCTTCTAGGAGTCTTTGGTAGCCCCATGATAAATTCCATCATAATATTGTCTCATTTCCTATCTGGTATGGGAAGAGATTTCATGACTCCTCCTAGCTGTTTCCTTCCAGCTTTCACTTGTTGACAAACCATACATGTTGACACAAAATTAGCAATCTCCCTCTTCATGTTGTCCCACCAAATGTGTTCATTCAAATCTCTATACATTTTGGTCCTCCAAGGGTGTATAGAGAAATTGGAGCTATGAGAATCATCTAAAATTTCCCTTTTTAGATCAGGTATATCGGGAACATAAAGTCTTTTCCCAAATTTTAAAATTCCTTCTTCATACACAATGTCTCTCAATCTCCCATCATTCACAGCTTTATTCTTCATTTGAAATTCTTCATCATTGGTCTGAGAAATCTCAATCCTTTTTAGTAAAGATGGTTTGGCAACCATTTGAAAAAGCATCGATGTTTCACCTTCCATGGTTATTCCCATGTCCATCTTCATTAGATCCATGAAAATTGGATACCTTTCAATTCTCATATTGTTCAAAACTCCATGATCTTTTCTGGTCAAAGCATATGCCACCTTATTTGCCTTCCATGGGTGGTATTGTATCGTGCAATCATAATCATGGAGTAATTAAATCCATCTCCTTTGCCTCATGTTGAGTTCTTTTTGTGAGAAAATATTCATCAAACTCTTGTGATCAGTATAAATCTCACATTTTCACCATATAAGTAGTATCTCAATATCCATAAAGCAAAGATCACAACTTCTAAGTCGAGATCATGGGTTGGATTGTTTTGCTCATGAATTTTCAACTGTCGTGATGCATAGGAAATAACCCTATCATTCAACATATGGACACAACCATGTCCTTTATTCAATGCATCACAATAAATAATGAACACATCATTCCCTGATGGTAAATTCAATATACACTACAAGAAAACTGCCGTTTAGCGGCGGTTTTTTCCCGGCGGTTTTAAAAACAGCCGCGAAACGCGTTTTCGGGCAGCCATTTCGCGGCGGTTTTAAGAACCGCCGCGAAACAACCGCCGCTAAATGGAAAAAAATTTATTTATTTTTAATATTTTTATTTATTTATTTTTAATTTTATTCGAGGATTAGCGGTGGTTTTTTAAAAAACCGCCGCGAAATAGCGGCAGTTTCGGTAAAACCGCCGCGAAATGAAGTGAAAAAAATAAAAAAACGTGAGAAACCCCGAAATCACTAAAACGACCATAACTTTTGATACGGGCGTCCGTTGAAGCACCACGACTAGTCAAATCAAAGCTCATAAAGAGATATAGAGGTACCTATAATCAAAACCGTGAGACGGTCTATGGTGTGGAAGATATTAGAGTTATAAAAAATTTGAAAAAAGTTCTCCAACTTCAAACGGCCATAACTTTCGCTCCGGGTGTCCGTTTGGGCTCTACCACATATCAAATCGAAGCCAACAAAGAGAGCTACGCCCTTATTTGATAGAAGAAAGCTTCTATTGTGTTTTTCAACCCCAAAAACCCCTCATATGGCCTCCAAATCCCCATTTCTGTCACCAGTGTCCCATCGAACTTGTCTTCAAATAGAACTAACTTTCGATCCGCGTGTTAGTTCGACCTCCTACACCTTCCAGATCATAGCTCGTTCCATGAGCTTCAGTTTGACTGGTCGCGGTGCCCACATGCACTCTTAGATCATATGTTATGACCTTTTTAGTGGGAATCGGGTTTGTTATGTTTTTCAATGTCTCGTTTCTAGCACCCGTTCTCCGTCAGCATTTTTTAAATGGTCATAACTTCTGATCCGTCTGTCCATTCGGACACTTTCACCTTTTAGGTTGAAAAGCATTTCATGATCTTTGATTTGACAGGTCGCGGATCTAAAACAGACTCTCGGATCATAAGTTATCTTCATTAAGGTGAGTCCAATGTTTTTGCCTCTTTATAACCGTTTTTGACGGGTTTTAACGGTAGCTCCATTTTATTACTGTTTATTTAGGATTCGATGACTTTTTATCTTTATCAATGGTTTTTATGGGTTATTATGATGATTATGTTGAATTATTAAGGAGTTTTCCAGAGTTGTCACGAGTTTTCATGCGTTCTCATTTTTTCTAATGCCTCATTCTTCATATGTTTCTCCATCACTTTTCATGCGTTTTCATGATTTTTCATCCCTTATCACGTCTTTTCATACTTTTTCATGTGTTTCCTTTATTATTTATTATTTATTATTTATAATATACATTAATTTATTTATTTTCTATTATTTATAACTGGTTATTTATTATTTATTATTTATTATTTATATTTATTTATTAGTTATTATTTATTAGTTACAATTTATTATTTATATTTATTTATTATTTATTATTTATTTATTATTTATATTTATATTTATTTAATATTAATTATTTATATTTATTTATTATTTATATTTATATTTATTTATTATTTATATTTATTATTTATATTTATATTTATTTATTATTTATTATTAACATTTATTTATTATTTATTATTTTCTATTTATTATTTATTATTTATATTTATTTATTATTTATTATTTATTATTTATTATTTATTATTTATATTTATTTATTATTTATTATTTATTAGTTATTATTTATTAGTTATTATTTATATGTTATTAGTTAATATTTATTATTTATATTTATTTATTATTTATATTTATTTATTATCTATTATTTTTATTTATTTATTATTTATATTTATTATTTATTATTTATATTTATTATTTATTTATTATTTATATTCATTTAATATTTAATATTTAATATTTATATTTATTTATTATTTATTAATTTCTATTTATTATTTATTATTTATATTTATTTATTATTTATTATATATTATTTATTATTTATTATTTAGTATTTATTATTTATTAGTTATTATTTATTATTTATATTTTTTTTTATTTATTATTTATATTTATTAATTATTAATTATTTATTATTTATTATTTATTATTTATTTATTATTTATTATTTACATTTATTATTCCTTATTCCTTATTTATTATTTATTATTTATTATTTTGTATTTATTATTTATTATTTATATTTCTTTATTATTTATTATTTATCATTTATTATTTATTATTTAATATTTAATATTTATTATTTATTATTTATTATTTATATTTATTTATTATTTATTATTTATATTCATTTATTATTTATTATTTATATTTATTTATTATTTATTAATTTCTATTTATTATTTATTATTTATATTTATTTATTATTTATTAATTATTATTTATTATTTAGTATTTATTATTTATTATTTATTATTTATTATTTATTATTTATATTTATTTATTAGTTATTATTTATTAGTTATTAGTTATTATTTATTATTTATATTTATTTATTATTTATTATTTATATTCATTTATTATTTATTATTTATATTTATTATTTATATTTATTTATTATTTATTATTTATTATTTATATTTATTTATTATTTATAATTATTTATTATTAATATTTATTTATTATTTATTATTTATTATTTATATTTATTTATTACTTATATTTATTTATTATTTATTATTTATATTTATTTATTATTTATTATTTATAATTATTTATTATTTATATTTATTTATTATTTATATTTATTATTTATTATTTATATTTATTTATTATTTATTATTTATTATTTATATTTATTTATTATTTTCTATTTATTATTTATTATTTATATTTATTTTTTATTTATTATTTATATTTATTTATTATTTATTAATTTCTATTTATTATTTATTATTTATATTTATTTATTATTTATTATGTATTATATATTATATATTATTTATTATTTATATTTATTAATTAGTTATTATTTATTAGTTATTATTTATTAGTTATTATTTATTTATTATTTATTATTTATTATTTATTATTTATTATTTATTATTTATTATTTATATTTGTTTATTATTTATATTTATTATTTATTATTTATATTTATTTATTATTTATTATTTATATTCAATTAATATTTATTATTTATTATTTATTATTTATTATTTATTTATTATTTTTTATTTATTATTTATTATTTATATTTATTTATTATTTATTATTTATTATTTATTATTTATATATATTTATTTGATATTATTTATTAGTTATTAGTTATTATTTATTATTTATTATTTATATTTATTTATTATTTATTATTTATTATTTATATTCATTTATTATTTATTATTTA
Organism: Viscum album; assembly: GCA_963277665.1. Lineage (NCBI taxonomy): Eukaryota > Viridiplantae > Streptophyta > Magnoliopsida > Santalales > Viscaceae > Viscum > Viscum album. Next base: position 690,334,775 of record OY728161.1, on the reverse strand, counting down.
TATTTATTTTATATTTATTATTTATTTGTAATTATTTATTATTTATTATTTATTATTTATTATTTATTTTTTATTTTTTATTATTTATTATTAATTATTAATTATTAATTATTAATTATTAATTATTAATTATTTATTATTTATTATTTATTATTTATTATTTATATTTATTTATTATTTATTATTTATATTTATTTTTCCTTATTAATTATTTATTATTAATTATTCCTTATTTATTATTTATTATTTATTATTATGGAGTTTATATTTATTATTTATGTATTATTTGTTTTTTCAATTAATATATATAAGTATATTAAATTATGTTTATTAACCACATGGCGAGCTTGCTGGAGTGGTAAAGTCTTTGGAAAATATGCAAGAGGTTAGGGGTTCAAATCTCACCAAACGCAGAATTTCTTTATATTGCATAGGTAGGCATGTGAATGTTCATGTGCATGTGCATGTGCATGGGATGTGCATGCATGTATAAATAAAGTAAATAAAATAATATGAAATAAATAAATAAATAAAATAAATACGTAATAAAATAAATAAATAAATAAAATAAATACCAAATAAAAAAATAACAAATACGAAATTAAATAAATAAATAAATAAAATAAATAAATAAATAAAATAAATAAATAAAATAAAATAATTAAATAAAATAAATATGAAATAAAATAATTACGAAATAAAATAAATAGGAAATATAATAAATATAATAAATAAATATGAAAAATAAATAAATAAATAAATACGAAAAATAAATACGAAAAATAAATAAAATAAATAAATAAATAAATAAATAAATATATAAAATAAATAAATAAAATAAATAAATAAAATAAATAAAATAAATAAAATAAATAAATAAAATAAATAAATAAATAAAATAAATAAATAAATAAATAAATAAATATATATATATATATATATATATAAAGATATAAAATTAAAAACAAAAAAAATAAAAAAAAATAAAAAAAATAAAAAAAATAAAAAAAATAAAAAAATAAAAAAAACCGCCGCGCAACGTTCTGCGACGGTTTTGAAAACCGCCGCGAAATGGTTTCCCGACGCACGATTTATCGGCGGTTTTTCAAAACCGCCGCTAAACGAAAAAAAACCGCCGCTAAATGGCTTTTTTCCCGTAGTGATAGGAGCGTTGACTAATCTTCTCTTCAGTTATTCAAAACATTCTTCACACTCTATTTTCCAAACAAATTTAACCCCTTTAGGTATGAGCTTTGTTAATTGGTTAGCCAACCGAGAAAAATTCTGGATGAAACGTCGATAATATCCTACTAAACCAATAAAACTGCGTACCTCAGTTATACTCATTGGTGCAGGACATTCTTGGATTGCCTTGGTCTTAGAAGGATCAATAGAGATTCCATCTTTAAAGATAATATGTCCAAGAAAATAAATCTCCTGATGCCAAAATTCTCACTTGATAAACATTCCATATAATTCATGTCTTCTCAATGTCTTAGGATAATGCACATGTGATTTTCATGATCTTTATAGATTTTGTAATATACCCAGATATCATCAATAAATACCACAAAAAATTCATCAAGATATTCCTTGAAACTCTATTCATTAAATCCATGAATATAGATGGTGCATTAGTCAATCCAAAAGGCATTACTGTAAACTCATAATGCTCGTACCTGGTTCGAAATGCTGTCTTCAAAATGTTGTCCTTCTTCACACACAATTGATGATATCCAGATCGAAGGTCAGTCTTTGAAAAGTATTGATCTCCATACATTTGGTCAAATAAATCATCAATGCGAGGTAGGGGATACTTGTTCTTTATTGTTAAAGCATAGATCTCCCAGTAGTCAATACATAACCTCATAGATGCATCTTTCTTTTTAACAAAAAGAACAGGGGCTCTCCATAGAGAAACACTAGGGTGAATAAATCCCTTTTTACTCAATTCCTTTAGTTGTTTATTTAGTTCAATTAATTCAACAGTGTCCATTCTATAAGGGGTCTTCGATATAGGCCTTGATCCAAGAATTAAATCAACGGAAAACTCAACTTATCATTCTAGAGAATGTCCACGTAAATCTTCCAGAAACAAATCTACATATTCTTTATAATAGGTAGATCCTCTATTTGAACATTCCTTTCCACACACATAGACATTTCATTCTCTTCCTCTACAATAATTGAATTTAGTTGAGCTACTGGGGGTGGATCTAGGTAAGAATTAGGTGGTGATGATTCCACTATAAAGATAAGGTGTTCCTTATCATCATCATCAAAAATAGTAACCTCCATCTTCTTACAATAATTTTTTGTATCATGTTCTGAAATCCAATCAATACCGAGGATTATATCATATTCAATCATAGGTTTGATGATGAGATCAGTGGATAAAGAACATTTATGTGATCGAATGGGGACTGATTCCCAATACATTGTTGCAATGATACATCACTTTGGAGTTTTTACTGTCAAATACCTTGTTAAATTAAATTGGAAATATCTAATTTTCTTTGCAAACAGGGAAGATATGAAACAATGCGATGATCTAGAATCAAATAATGCATTTTCTAAACTGGAGTAAACCATTAAATTACCTTCCACCCCGTCATTCAGTGCTTCTACCTTAGCAGTAGTGAAAGCATAAGCATGCCCTTGATCCCTTGGAATTTTCTGAGGTAAGTTCCCTTGATGCTTAGGATATTCATTTGCATAATGTCCCATCTCCCTGATATTTTAGCATTGGACATCGGCAGCTTCCTTCTTCCCCTTGCAATCATGATCTTGGTGGCATTTTTCACCACACTTGTAACAGACTCCTATTCCTTTTAAGAAAGTACCAGGGTGTTTCTTCCCACATTTACTACAACATGGATATTCAATTTTTCCTTTATTCCCCTTATTTCCATTCCCTGAGTGATCAGCAGATCTCTTCTTCTCCTGCTTTTCTTTAAAGTCATATGACTTAGAGGATTCTTTTTCTATCTTGATAGCACATGAGACAATATCTTCATACGACAAGAAGGTTTGTGAGACAAATGCTCGATGGAGAAACAGTTTTAACCCATCAAAGAAATGTCCGATCTTACTTCTTGGATTACTTATATAATCTCCAGCAAACCTTGCTAATCATTTAAAGTTACCCTCATACTTTGAGACATTCTCATCCTCCTTTTGTCTCAAACTCAGAAATTTCCTTTCCATATCTTCTTGATGGTCACGAGGAAATTATTTTTCCAAGAAATGATCTTTGAACTCCCTCAATTCCATATTTGATACTTCATTGCCATCCATTGTGTTTTGAATCAATGACCACCATTGATCATGATCGCAAGTGAGGTCGTAAACTGCCATGATAAATTTTTTCCTTTTACTACTCCCCAAAGCCTGAAATATTTTTTCTAGGGAAATTATCCATTACAAAGCTTCCAGTGGATTGATACTCCCATTTAATGTTGGTGGTTTTTTCCCCATGAAGCGATCTGTCATTGAACCTCCACGCCACGGATCCATGTGGTCCATACAGGTAAGGTTATTATTCATAACCTGAGTGATTTGTCCCAGTATGGTGATTATCTAATCAGCACCAGTTGCATCACCAACACCACTATAATTATCTTGATCAGGAGGGAAATACCTACATGGAGTGCATGAATTCATACTGTTTCCATTTCTTCCACTAGGCGTCATTTATAAACAATGGCATAAACAAGATCAGTTTATGAATCAAAATACATAATTCCATACATGTAAAACATTAAACATAAATTAAACAATTTGTGGATATAATCCATAATCATAAAAAAAATCTTTGAGGAAGTATATACTCATAAACCCTTCATAATGGTTTGAAAAGAAAATATGAATTATTCGAAGAATATCCCACGAGAGTGTTGTAACCAAGAGTGCAGCAAGGCCCATTGTTGTGAACCAGTTCCCGTTCGAGTATAACTCAAATTGGTGTTTTTGGGTTTTAACCCTAGCTATATCTATGCCAGAACCACCTCTACATGCTCATATCTATACATGGATTAATTTCTTGGAAAACTCACAAAATCTCTACAATACAAAAATTCTAGGAAGTTCTTCTATAAGAATCCTCAAAGTCTATCTTAGGGCTATGTTCTCTAATCATAGATTATTTAAATCTAGATTCCAAGGATTGTACTAAAAATCCTCTGATACCAACTGTAACGCCCCGACCCAAGTTACCCAGAGTCGGTTCATTATATTATAACATTGGCATGGTCACAAAAGATCATGTCTCGAAAGACCGATTAGTTTAGTAACCTTGGAATAAATAGATACATTGAATATGTTTACATTACATAATAAAGTGAAAACTACTACAAGAACATCTTGTCTTCATATCCCCTCATATTATCCCTACAATTCATTCATAAATTACTTATTAACATCCTAGAAAAAATAAAACATTGAAAGGGGTGAGCTCAGATGCTTAGTAAGGATAACAATATAGAAGAAACTTTCAAAAATAAGCATAAACATTTAAGGCAATGTATAACTAAAACAAAAACCATTTAAACATGAACTTCATCATAATATGGAAAAGATAAAATGAAATAATTCCATTTAATTATTCACATGGATATTCTACTAGTCTAATAATCTCATTCAATATCAGTAAAGACTTTCATAATGAATGAACGTATAATGCCAGACTATCATAACAACATAGTCCATGCCTAGTGCCAAGACTAAAAATAATATTTTGTGAAGGCCTTGTGACAAGAAACTAGTTTGTGTTATGAGACCTACTGATGCATCGAGGAGCTATAGCGGGCTTGACCCTTTACATATTATGTCCAATTCATTCCTCATATGAACAGGTTTAACATAACATAAACATTCGTATTAAAACTAGCATATAAAATGTCAATAATTTCTCTATAAACAATTAATGGTATAAAAATGACGCATCCATAGTCAAACATTTCACAAAACCTTCAATTCAAAATGGATGTTTTATATCATAATAAATAAACTTCAAATAAGCTTAAAATCCATCAAAGGATGCTGATAGAGATGAAATAAAAACTATTCGAGAGATATATATCTTTTTATTGAAATAATTTAAAAGTCACAAAATTATAAAATAAAACAATTTCTATGAAAATATTCTTAAAAACTTGTAAGGGAAGCTTCGACAATTTTATAACGGCATAAAATAGCTGCACCCATCGTATAAGTTATAAATGACATTCTTACATTAATTCTGCCGAAAAGGATAAAGATGACCTTGTTTGGAAAATAACATAAGGATTCCTTTATAAACATTTAATAAAAATTCAGCAAGGTTATAAATGACTTTAAACCATAGTCTATAAAATAGTAATTAATGATTTGAAATACATTTCTAAGAAAAATTAATGTGGATGATAAAGAGGTCCCAGTAGATAATTACATAAAAACAACCTCGGATAATGAAGAGATTGTAAAATAAACCCTTACCTTGTACTTTTCCATGGTCGAGGGTAGGTTAAACTCCTTTATAATGGTGAAATAATTGTTATTAAATTATACAAGAATATCTTAAATTAATATGACAGCATATACGATCTTTTAACATGGCTTTGATAATAATATCGTAGTATTATCGTTGTTTCAGGTGTTGTTTACTAGTTTTCATTTATATGTTTTGTTACATAAATCGTGTTTGTTATGGATAGGTTGTATATTATTCATATCTATTATTATATCAAGTCCTTAAAAATTAATTTAATTATTAAATGAGAATTATACTTGAAAGGATATGATGGAAAATGAATCTCACTGCGTTCGTGGAGACGGCAGTCCGTAAGTACGCACACGCGATAAGATCATTCTTTTGATATTATAATAACATATAATTGGATTGTATATCATATATATATATATAATAATTTTAATTTTATATTTACTATTTACATGAATTACACATCATTATTTTATCTATCCAAATAATAATGTATTGAATAACCATTACACCACGACGTGGAGACGGTAAGCCGTATGTACGAACGTATGGTGACATGTCATTCAAAGGATGGGTAGAATACTGAATATGGTTGTAACATATTTATAATAACATCATAGTGTATATAATATATTGGTGTTATTATTTTAGAATGGGAATAACAAAGAAACAATAAGTTGAAGAAGAAAATAACTTGAAAGAGGGTTGTGAAAACATTATGTCTTCTTCGGGTTCTTCCTTTTGATATGATCATAAGGGATCCATAGGTTGGATTTATGACTAATGGAAGGACTCTAGGATGAAGTTAGTATATTTTATAGGTTATTTGGGTAGATTTTGGCCGATCCTGGAGTCAATTAAGGTGTGAAATTTAGAGAAGGGTTAGTGCACTTTTATAAGAGTGGTGAGGGGAACCTTTGGAAAAGCTAGAAATATTATTTTATAATAAATTCATATTCGGTTTATAATGGCTCAAAAGTGTATTATTTAGAGGATAATATTGGGATAGGTCTAAAACCACTCAACTAATAGGTTTTAGACAGGTTTGGGTCACATTATTAACCTTATCATTTAGTTTTAACCCTAAGTTAATTAGTTTTACACTTACCATGTCACTATGTGTTATTATATTATATAGTTAATAAATGTACGATATGAAACCAAGAGACACCAACGTAATCCATTAATGATACACCTATCATGATATAAGTCCTTTTGCCGAAACTTAGTTTTTTAGGAATATAATATCAATTAAAAATATAATATTTGTTTTAAAAACTCTTTTATGTCAATTTTGACACTATTAGGTATTTTTTTGATAATTTCATAAAAACATTATTACTTATAAAAAATATATATATAACCAATCCTAATATTTCATATTAACCTATAAAATTAGTGGAATTAATAAAAAGTATCTAATTAAATTTATTTTGATATTTATAATATCAATTATTTTAATATTTCATTAATTAGGTAATTACTGCATCACCATCGTGTCATAGATAAATTTAATAATATAATATTAAAAATTATAATTAAAATACCATTAGGTAGGAAATATTTTTATATTCATAATAAATATTTACAATCGAATTTATCTTATGTATAACCCAATATTAAAAATGTTTTAGTAATTAAACGTTGATTTTCACTCTTTTAACTCTTCTTTGAATTAAATACTAATTAATGTCTTAATCTAATCCAAGTGGACCTAAATGATAATATTTTACTCCTTAGGTTATTTATGGTAGATATACACTTGTCCAATAGAATTAGTACATGTGTTAGGGTAATATTAATATCATTTTTACCTTTAATTAACCTATTTACTTTTAACCGTGTTAAATAAAAGTAAAAAGTTACTATTCAACCAAAATTATTTTTATCTTATTAAACCACATTATTCTCCTTGATATTAACCGTGTCTCTCAGTTTTTTGAAATTCCACTCACAGAACTGGTAAAATTATGTTTTATATGAATTTCCAAATTCTCCGTTGAGGTGGGTAAAGACGGTGAAATGTTCAATAAAATTTTTATATATCCAAAATTATTATAAACTAACTCCAATGAATTACATTGAACTTATATAGGTATTATGTATCTATTTTGACATAAATTAAAATTAAGTAAAATAAACAATTATTTAAATAAAAATTCAGTTTAAAACTATAACTCAGTGTTTTTTCACTATTAATCAAAAATTGAAAGTTTTCAGAAAAATACCAAAATTTCAGCCTGAGCTAATTTCGATATGCTGAATCCAAAAATGAAGTCCATTTGGAATGATAAAATTTATAAAATTTCAAAAAGTGGGTATTACTATTCATAAAGGCTAGTTTGATTGGTTTGGTGAGTGTTAGAACTCGATGTTTCGTAAAACACACGCTACAGTCTTATTCAAAGAGATGCGTACCATAGAAGCTTGGGGTCTTACACTTATGTTATACAGTTGTGTGTTGAGAATAAGTGGGACCAACCATATTCAATTTTAAATATTTGAAATAATGTCATTTGGTTTTAAAATCATGAACCCTATTAATGAAACATAACCCTTTTCTCCCTAAAAATATTCAAGGGATCCTTAGGAGTTAATCCTACGAAGTGTATGGGATAAGCATGAAATATCCACCCACACATTTTTTACATCCCTAAGATACTACCACATGTTAATATAATGGGATTCCTTCACGGATGAGCTTATGAAACCTTATCTGATGAGTAATATGTTTTTTAATTAATTGAATTCGATTTCTTAAAAAAATTGAGAAATATGATCCACATTATGGGAGGATTACAATGTTCCATGAGAGATGAGAAATATATTCCTTACGCATTTAATGTTTGTTTACCCATTGTGATTATTGGATGTTATAAAATTTTCACAATATTACACTTACACAATATTAAAAATATTCGTGAACAATCTTAAATAAGGATGACTTTTATTGAGGTCCATAGTACCTGACACCTTTAAGGATTTGTACCAAACCTAATGCAATCATTGTATCATATTACAGGTATTTATACCCTTTATTAATGAAAACAATATAAATAACTAGTTTCCATGAGAATATGGATATGAGAATGTGATTGAAGATCATATTTTAGATATATATGAAATACTCAAATTAAGATTAAATCACCTAGTTTGTATCAATGGATGAAAGAGAAGACAACACATCATACCATTACAATCTAGTTACAGACATCTTCATCGATATTCATGGAAGCTATATGATATTATAATATTAGAATATTGTATAAAAAGGGGGACCCCAACGAGCCTAAGTATAAATACCACTACATCTAGTGCCCTCGATGTTCTCCCTTATGGATGGATTAGAAAATAATATCGTGAAACTGATATGAATCTATTCTCATGAAATTGGTGAAATATCATGGGTTTTTAACTAGGTTTAAGAATTTTCATCATGAATAAGTTATCCATAATGAAGAGGTTTAATAGTGTTCGGATCATATGTCCTTTACTTAATTTAAAATGTAATAACAGTTGATTTTAAATTTCGTGTAGGGCACCTATATATGTGTATTTCAAAGAGACCACCTCCATCCAATATAGGGGTAGTATAAATGGATGTTCATAAATCCTTCTGAACTACACTTCATCTATGTTATACATTAGAAATTAAAATGCTAAGAGATTCCACCATATATTCACCTTCATGATCTTCTCATATTGGCTAATTAACATCCTTCCCCACTAATTAGAATAATAAGGGCTCATCAATACAATAGATATGATAAATAACGAATTAAAAACTACATTTACACACAAATGATATTAGTCGTATATACCATACATGGGGAATATCCTAGTTATTACCAAAACCAAAACTTTCATGTGTCTCTCCCCATTACACATTAATATTTATGTCCCCTTCACTGAGGAAGTAAGAGACAAAATGATCAAACCTACATTGACCATACCCTTGGAGTTGGAAAGGAGCACATTCACTACCCATAACTACCCATAAAACAAATATATAACACTATCTAATATGTATGATGATCCCATATATGCACCACCGACCAGGTCTAGAATGTGAATAACTTATTCTAAGGGCATGCTTCCAATATTTAATGATTAGAGGAATCTTAATTTTATTTGGTGAAACATCAACTTTTGAAGAACCACCTACCTACCCCACCACCAGTTGACCTAATTTCTTCATACTACATTGATTTAGATCCAATTTTCCCATTCAGGGAGCTTTTTTGACTTTCCCATCCATGGTCACCATCGAAACTTTCAACGTTGAACCAAACCATGTAGATTGGTTCTATCACTAAGGTCCTCCACATGATGAAATTAGACAACATGGATTCTATCCCTTTTTGAATGATATCCCTTTCAAGGAAGATCATTCCCATTGTAGAATTGTAGAGAAACTTAATGGACGGATTTACCCAAAGTGGGTTTGATGCACCCAATTTGTGTATACATTTTTATATATATAATTGACAATAAAAACATGTTTTCAAAAAATATATGTTGTTTCATGAACATATTCTTTGATTTTGGTGATTCTATTTAATTTTAGGAGCTTTCTGGCTGAAATACATAAATCAAGGGATGCCTGTAAAATTTTTGAAACTACACGGCGTGTACTTTTTATACATGCAGTGTACATCCAGACAGGGACACAGACCGAAGGAGGGTGTACACGTCCATGTCACCAAACAGAAGCTTCACGCTGTGTGGAGCGACATTACACACCGTGTACTACATTCTAGAAGCAGTTGTTGCCGAGATGTTTCTACATTCCAATGTGGCCGTTGAAGGAGAAACAGTGTGTTCCTTTTCTACACGCCGTGTCTGATATTCTAGAATGAGTTGGTTGCCAAATTTTGAAACTCCACTCCATGTATGGCGGCGCTACATGCCGTGTACACTCAACGACTAGGCATCACAATGTTCAAAAGTCAAAGACAGCTTGTTAGGCCACCTACCCGTGGAGAAATTGGCACCAAAGTGCGTTGACGAAAAATACACGGCGTATACTTTCTATACATGCCGTGTAATTTATTTTTCTATAAAATGAGGCCTTGGCCTTCAGATTTTGGGTGTGGAAAAATATTTGAAGGGAGAGAAACTCTGCAACTACCATTCCCAAAGCCACCGAGGTGCCGTCATTCCGCCATTCCGCCATACCGCCTTCTGACACCTTACATCAATGCTTACACGATGAATCCGTCAGGTATCACGTGTGTCGTTTCTCTCCTGCTTTCTATGTGTAACTAAACCCCTCATATTGGGGATGTGGATGAAAGGATCATAATTTGTGTGTTGTTTTATATAGTTCTGTTTGATCATTGTAAATCTTCTTACTCTTCTTAATTCACTGTCAAATATAACTAAGAATTCTGAGCCGGACCAAGGGAAGATTTCTCAGCGATACAAAAGAGAAGTAATGGTGAAAACATCCATGACCATTGGAAAGATTTCACTGTGTTAAATAATGGACTGAACATAATAAAGAATTATGAACACTGACTACAGGACCAAGGAGTCAACTTCTCTAATTCCAAACAAGTGGAACCGGACCAAGGAAATATTGTAACAAAATGAAATCCAGAATGAAGAATTATCATGAACAACAAAACCATTTGTGAAATCAGCATAAGAACTACTTAATCACCACAGCCCTGACACATCTTTTCATCCTATTTTAAACTCTTTAAATCCACTTGTTGTTTTCTTAAAAAAATTTAATCATTTCTTCAAACTTAAACAATATAGTTTTAATCCAAAACCAAAAGTCAAACAAATCAACTCTAAATTCTACATACTTCACCTAATTAAGTATTAACTCAATTGAATTAATCCACGCCATCGTTCCCTTTAGATCGACCCCGAACTTATGCTATAGTAATGTTTTAATAATGGGTAATTAATTTGGGACGCATATAACTTCAGTCAATAACAAGAGACACCAAATTTTTTGTTGTCGTAGCAGGGCATATTTTTGGTTTTAGTGCTAGGATTTAAATTTTGTTACTAATTGATTTATGTGAAAATAAAAATAAAATATAATCAAAAATATATTTTCTAATCCCATTTGAAATTATCTCTTTTACTTTTCCCTTGTTACGCCTAGTATTTTTGTTGTGATTGTGCAGAAACATAAAGTGCATGAATATATTCCCTACATTGTCCAAGAGTGCCGAGTCATCAGAACTACTTCCTCTCGACCCAGAGATCGAACAGAACTTACTTCATCGTCGGCGTGCACTAAAAGAAACTCACAACCAGCAACCATCTTCCATGGTTAACATGGAAGAGGGAGAACCAGCCGTGGATTCTACTACTGAGCAGCAGTACCAGGATCAGCAGCCTCCCGCTGCTCGTCTACCAGAGCAGGCTCCAGTAGGTTTCGTTGAATTCCTTCCTAGGGATTACCAATGGCCGCCGCAGCAACCTCCTCCAACGTATGGCCAACTGCAATAACCGTAGAAACTCTACCAACGACCCTATTTCACCCCTCAGGAGCCGCATTACCTGCCACCTTCACCCCCTCAAAAGCTACCTCCATGACATACTCTTATGGAGTATGGTCTTCCTTCAATCCACGGAGCTGATATAAGAATCATACGTCCTCCAGTCCAGGCCCAGCACTTCAAGATCAAGCCTGATATCATGCAGCTGATCCAGAACACTGTCCAATTTGGAGGCCTGCCCAGCGAAGACCCGAACACCTATCACTCTAACATTTTGGGAGTCTGCGACACATTTCGGTACAATAGTGTGTCTGAGGATACCATTTGTCTTCGCTTATTTCCCTTTTATCTACGGGACAATGAGAATGACTGGATCAATGGGCTTCCACGAAGATCTATCCTCACCTGGGAGGAGCTACTCCAGGCGTTCCAATATAAATACTTCCAACCATCAATGATGGTGATGCTAAGGAACAAGATTCATAACTTCTAGCAGCATGACTACGAGTCGTTGTACGAGTCTTGGGAATTCTTCAATGATATGCTACGCAAATTCCCACACCACGGACTCCCACTATGGATACAAGTCCATAATTTCTATGGAGGACTCATAAAAAATACCAAGTCCGTGGTGGAAGATGCTACTGGATGTACGGTGATGCGGAAATCCCCCGAAGAACTGTTCAAATTACTGGAAGACATGTCAGCCAATAGCTTCCAGTGGCACTCCGAGCGGGGGAATCAACAACGAGGTATGCACAATATTGACGCTTCCACTATGTTAGCTGCTCAGTTAGACATTATGTCCAAGAAAATCGATGCATTGAATCTCAATGGAGCATCTCAAGTTCATGAGGCGAACCATCCAGCATGCGGCCACTGTGGTGATAACCACATCATGGGAGAATTCCCGGGTTTGACTGGAGGCCCTTCGATGAGCGAGGTGAGTTATGTTGCGCAAAATTGAGGGCCCAAACAGTACCAGCATCCCCAGAACTCATCCAGGCGAGATCAATAGAACACAGGCTGAGGCCAACAACAGCAGAATCCTCTGCCCCTGTGACCACCTAGCTACAACCAACCTCCCTACCAGAACCAATACCAAAGTCCGCAACAACCCAAGTAGAGTCCTTATCAGCAGCAAGGTTACCCAAACGCTCGCTCACAGAAACAAAGGCAGCAACCACCTCCACCACCTTCCCAGCCATCTCATCAAGAGAACACATCAAGGTTATATGTAGTGATGAATAAATTTATATCAACTGCTGAAATAAAATTCCAAACTAGGAGGCTTCCATACGAAGCCTTGAGAATCAAATTGGCTAGATAGAAAACCACCAATCAGGGAGGCAACCCGGTACACTACTAGTAAACACTAAGAAGAACCCACTGGATGAGCCCAAAGCTGTCATCTTGCATAGCGACAAAGCATTGCCACATAAGGACCCAACCCACCAGTCAACTGCACCTCTATCCTCTATTTATAAAGAAGGTCCAGTTTCAAATCCCTCTTCATCTAAAGAGATATCAACATAGGCTCAATTATTCAAGGGAAAACAAGTCATAAAACCATTTTTGCCTGCATTACCTTTCCCATAAAGAATGAAGTAGAGAAATCTAGACCACTAATTTGGTAAATTCATGGACGTTTTCAGAAATCTCCACATCAACATCCCATTTGGGAAGGACCTAACTCAAATGACTACATACACCAAATTCATGAAGGACATCCTTTCCAATAAGTGTAAGATGGAGAATCTGGGCACCATTTCCCTCACAAAGGAGTGCTCCGTGGTCGTTCAACATTCCATTCCTCCAAAGCTCCAAGATCGAGGTAGTTTTATTAATTCCATAAAATATATTTCTATATATTCCCTATTTCTTATTCAATATTTTGACACCCTAAGTGTCGTGCCTTCTTGAACCTTTCACATAATAAAAAGAAATTACCATAGAATTACCCCAAATTATTTTCAAGGATCATGGATCCTCAGTGGATATTGATGATATATCACAACCAATACATTTTACAACATATATAGTTCTCTTCTATAAATGATTAATCTTCTACTGTTTTCTTATGTCTAACAATCAACACGACTATCATGGACCTAGAGATTTATTTTCGATTGACTTGTTATCATGAGGGGGAAAAATTCATACTCTAGAAGTTGATATAAAATAGTTATTTTTTGAATAATTATAAAAATGAGTATGGATATGTATACATTTACACTACTCCATTATAATAAAATTATACAATGGATCATCCAGGGAAAGGAACCACTCCAAATTGACCATCCCTTACTGAGTATTTTTAGGGACCTTATAAAAAATTGATAACTCTGATATCACCTCATACACTATAGAGATAACATCATTAGAATTGATTTTCACTTGAACCTATTTGAATATCAAAACCACCCCACAAATTCCTATCCCACTAACATAGCTTGAAAAGCTACAGTATATGTCCCCACCTAGCTGAATTTTTATTCTTTGGTAGTGATGGGGTACATATGTTATTACAACTAGTCCTCTAGTAGACAGAGTTATTCATTATCTAATCATGGTTTTCCAAGTTCCCATAAAGTAATTATACTATATGTAGGTGTTATAATCTTTCCAATCCGCTTGAAATCAATCAACTAGGAAGTCTCGAGATACTACAAGGAGTGTTTGCAAGTTTAAACCACTGGTCCCTATGTATTCTAACTGGTGGTGTAAATTCCCTATTAGACCTATCAAGTATTCTCATGGAGTTTGAGTGAAAAATAAATTTAAACTAATCCATGCCCTTCATTTTAACACATGATATTCCTTGAATTAATAGTACCCAGAATCATATAAATCTTCATGTTGAAAAGAATAATACTTTGGGAAGGATAAGAGTATGTCGATAACCAGATATTTGTTAAGAACCCTTTCATATATATTGCGATCATTTACATTGGAGAGATATAAATCACCAACCCCTCACTAGAATAATCATATTCATTGTTAGGAGGATAAAATATCCCCTAGTAAATTATAATTTTTTATAGGATTTTTTTGTTGATATGGGTTAGAATCATCTTGATCAGATAGCTCCTTGATTCCCTGATCAACCTCTATCATGATCCTAAAAGTCTTAACCCCCTCATGAATACTTTTATATTGATAAGATACATCTTAATAAACAATTTTCAACAAAAAACTCTTCTTATATAAATTATAATCAATGATGACATTTATTGAAAAAATATGGAATCAAGACTCACGAGATAAAAATCAATGGATGACATCTCTCTTCATAACCTTTTTGAGGACCCCGAGAATGGTGGCCTCTAACACATCATGAGTCTCATGGCCAATGAATTATAAGGATTAGTACTCTACTAGGGATTCCTATTACATTTTGGGAACTCATATGTATGGAACATGAAATTATATAGTATCATTATTGGAAGATATACCAAGTGAAAACAATACATTAAACAAAAAAATCATTTTACAATAAAAATGGATGATGAGGTGAAGAAATAGTAGTTCTTACTTCAAGGAAGCAATGAAATAATGATGATTACCAACCTTGGTGGTGTTTCTTGATATTTTATGCCAATGGATTTTTGTCATGAATTAACCCGGCATAGAATAATCAGAGAAACTGAGAAAAAAGAGCCACATCTCTAATATCCTCCGTAGAATCTCCCACCAAGATATGGAGTATGTATTATAAGGTGGGTTTTTGATTAACTATAGAGGATCCATCCTTCCATCAACAGAAGCCTCATGTACTACTCTAGGACATTTCTATATAAATTTATTGGAGGAGTTAACATAAAAAGGAAATGAGGCATGATATCACATCTGTGAATTAGAAATTTACCCTAAAAATAGGATCTATGTTAAATAATCTCCAAGGGTAGAATCCATACTCTCTAAAGGAAATTAATACATAGAATAAATAGCACATCACCTCTCATATTTGGAGAAAATCGAATCCTATTTAGTAGAATATTCCTCTTGAGAAGATAATTAAATGGTGGATGACATGACGGTTTCTAAAATTATAAATCCCCACACCCAATAGTAAAACGATCTCCCTTTATAAACAATTATTCCATATAATAAAAGTATTTTATGTAGGAAAAATTGTTCTTGTATTCAAATATAGTGGATACTCTAAAAAATCCTGATATATGGAAACTTTATCCTATAAAAAGTAAGTCATGACCATAAATACTTCAATATATGGGACAGTCACAACAAGTCACATGACTCTATGATCCAAGGGGTTGATTACATATTTTGTAGCCCACATCATATAGAAAAATATCATCCACATAGACTATTTAAAACTGTATCCTTGAGCCTTAGAGATTATGATTTTCTCCATTGGATATTTATTTAGGGGAACTATGTCCCCATACAAGCCCACTGTATGGGCCCTAATTGTAACACCCCAGGTAAATAATGAATATGACATTTTCATATTTATCCATATTTGTGAATAAAATATTAATATGACATTAAAGGGGATGCTATGCTCGATGGCATACTCAACACGCAACAACGAGATTCTTGGGAATCTTACATTGCACTCTAATAATAAAATAATATTATTTTAAATGGTAGTTAACATGTAGCCATTATATTGGAGGGAATGGATAGAAATTACTAAAATATGATTATATATGTTTTTAAATGTTTTTACATTTATCCAATAAAAGATAAAGGCTTAAAATACGGAAAGAATTCAATTTTAGGCGTATATGCCCTAGTTTTCACTAAAGGTTCACTTATCGCCTTTTGATGGCGAACCGTAATTAAATATAGTTTTGTTCACTCTTATAAATTCTATTGGACCAAATAAAACTCTTCTTAAGAATCTGGACATCAAAATTTACTTTGTGTAAATTTTTGGTATCTTTCCGATAAAGTTCATTTTTAATGAATAATGTAAAATGTTGTATTTTAATTCAAAACCTCTTTTTAGTCTAATTTATTTATATGATTAGATTATCTTTTGAATTGGTTTTAATGTGAAATTAGAATAAATTTTTACCATTAAATCCAATAGTGGTCGTTGCAATTAATTTCACTTTGAAATCAGACTTAAATTAGTGTCAATCTTTTGATACTTATTGTTTCATAAAAACACGCTATTTGATCTGCCAGCGGGAATTAATTATTAAATTAATTAATGTGACCTATATGATTTGAATTTTGTAAAATATACTTCATTTTTGAATTCGGAATATCAAAATAGCTTAGGGTGACTTTTTTGGATTTTTCTGAAAAACTTCAATTTTTGATGAATAGTGAAACCACTAAGTGGTACTTATAAAAACTGATTTTTTCCGTTTAAATGAAATTTTTCCATCTTTGAGTTTTGAATTTCAAAAATCTGACATAAATGGTTGTCATTAAGAAGTAAAATGTGTTTCAATGGGGTAAAAATAATTTTTTGGTGAATAGTAACTTATTAAGTTTTTAATCACGATTAGAGGTAATTAGTGTAGTTTTTGGTAAGAATAATGTTTTAATAAAATGAAATGACCTAGACACATGTCCTACCCTCATTGTATGTGTCATGTACGACCAAGACAATACATGTGTCAACTTGGGGACCCCATGGAGCCACTTTGGTTGGAAAATGACATAAATATCTTTTTATTTAAAGTTAAAGTAAAAATGAGACAATCCTGAGATGTTTTACTAAAAAATATTTTACATGGGTTTATACAAATTATATTTTTGACTATAAATATTAATTGGAAAGATAAAAAGAGTTCCTACTTCACAGTATTTTTTTTATAATTTTTAGACATTAAATAAATTAAATTATTTATGACATCATGATGATGCAGTGATGACCTCATTATTTAACGATTTAAATAAAATGGAAAGATAATGTAATATCTAAGACCTAAACATGTCCAAAACCTATTGGATGAGTGGATTTCTAACCCTCATTGCCCTATCCTCGAAACACATCAATGTGCGACCTCTTAAATACGAATACCATTTTCAAATAAAGTAAAATTTTCTTACCTTCCAAGAGTGCCCCTCCTCTCCTCTTATAAAAGCCCCCCACCTCAACCTCCTTACCCATACTCCCAAAGCCTTTGTCTCGGCCAACCCCTGTCCATTTTGGCTCTCCACATCCCTCTCTTACTCTTTGAAGCCTCACTTTTGGCAGAAGTCTTCCCAAGGAAGCCTTTGAGCTCAAACCAAAGGGAGTTACCCGATTTTAAGGTAATGTCTTCACTTGAGTCCTTTTGTTTTATTTTGTTTCTCCAACCCCCTAAACTCTTTTTACTAATTTATTTTGTAACAACTCCAGTATCTTCAATATACTAGGATGTTTCTATAACATGGATTCTAGCTACACTTTCACACACCAACATCTAATGGTTAAAGAACATACTGTTTCCGTGGATGGCGAATTTCGGCCTCCCGAAACGATGATTGTTCAACATTCATTTAACACCTTCAAAGGTGGACATTAAGATGACATTATATTTATATATGATATATAATATGTTTATGTTTTCCTTATGCTTCTGTATTTTTCATTTTGGGCATAACTTTATGGTTTCCGTTATGGGTAAACGTGATATCTTCATTTATGGAAGTGCGGACTACCGCCCCCTCAAAGTGATTTGATTCGTTAATAACATATGTGGTACGTATAAAGGATATATTTAATGATATTATATATGAAACCATACTGGAATTAAAATACTATTATGTATCATTATGTTTTAATTCCATTAAATATGAAATATAAATGGATGTAGCGTTCATGCGTACGTACGGCTTACCGTCTCCATGAACGGTACATTTAATTTCTTATCTCAAAATGTTATGTAATATTATATGTACATATATATAATGGATATATATGTAATATATTGCATCAAAATTATGGATATCATTCTACAATTATAACATATATATATATCTCTCATTTTGTTTTAATTCCATTAATATGACAAAAAATGAAAGTAGCGTTCATGTGTACGTAAGGCCTACCGTCTCCATGAACGGTTCTTTTTGTTTTTTTATATCCAAATTATATGGAATAGTATGAAATGAATATTTACTGGATATATATGATATTTTAATCATTAATACTATTCTGGAAATTATTTACTTATAACTACATGGGCAATCTTTTTTCAAACAAGTAAATTTTTGACTCATGTACCAGACATCGGAAAAAAAGTCTGATATGAACTGAATAATAATCTATAAATGAATTACATAGTAAATTATTAATTGACCAAAGTTTATTATTCAGGAATCTATAGAAACGAACAAGACAAGTCGGACTTGAGGTAAGGGATCCTACACCTCTCTTTCTTTTTAAGTACACTCATTTATGTCATTCCTTCTAAGATCATCTTTCTTGTTATTGGGATGTTCTTTTATATTAATATTACTATAATTTTTGTGTTCATATGATGAGAGGCCCTATTCTCTCTCATCAATCCATTTTGGAAGTTTTGAGTGGCGCTGTTAGGCTGCCGAATTTTCGTAAGAGATCTAACCTCTCTCTTTCTCTTTAAGTACTCTCCTTTATGTCATTTCTTTTATGATCCTCTTTGTTATGATGGGGAATGTTCTTTTATATTCCACTTACTGTAAATTTTATTTTAATTTGATGAGATACCCTATTTGATCTCATCAATCCATTTTTGGATGTTTTAAGTGGCGCCGTTAGGCTGCCGAGTTTTCGTAAGGGATTTTTCATCTCACTTTTATTCCCATGAGATTTATGCTACATTTTCCACAAATTCCTTTGAGTGGTGTATGTAATGACCATTAATTTACTCATTGTGTAATATTCTTTCATTTATGAGTATTTATATCAATGTTGTATTGTCCTTCTTTAACAGGGAGTATGTTTCGAAAGATACCCATGTCGGTAAGGGAAACATTCACCCTCCTCTTTTTAAAAGACCTATTTTGTTATGTATTTTAATTCACATAATATTATTTTGGGATATGTTCTTCTATATCCTTGTTGATTTAAATTTTATGTCCAAGTGATGAGATACCCTTTTTATCTCTCATCAACTCTTTTTCTGACTTTTTGACGTGACGTCGTTAGGCTGTCGAATTGTTGCAAGGGAACTTCTTAACCCAATTTCGATTCTTTGGGATAAGCTTTTACTCCTTGAATATGTAGTTCTATGAATATGTGTGAATAAAATCTGATTGTTTTACACTTAATATCCACTTATATTTGGTGTATTATATTTTTCACACATAATCATGTAATTGATTTATCCTTAATCCAAGGATACCGTCTTTTTATGGGACTTCGTCTCAATCTCCATTCATTGAGGCATATTTTGTTTTATACACAACCTTCATTTATATGGTGTATAAACCCCTTTTACTTTTACGTTTATTCAAAATGAATCTTTTTTATATGAATCATTTATTAAACGACAAAAGGGAATGTTTTTGTCGTACGTATGCGGCGACAACAACTTCTCCGCCGCTGTGACCATTATTTGAGTTTCTGCTTCCTCTACAAGCCATACCTTTTTTTAAAAGAAAAATAAGTACCATGTTTAAATTTTATTTTATTTTGGTATTGAAAATGGTTTTCATAATGTTTTTATATCAATGTTTTGTATTGATATCTTGTGATCGAAAGGTGGAAATGTTATGTTTACTTTATGCATGTTTTATGTGATACGATTATGTTGAGGTTCTTGGGCATTATTATGAAGACGGGTGGTTCCGTGATAAACTAAGGGCGGGTGAGCCTGATATAGCTCTCCAATGCATTGGGTAACGCGAAAGAGTGAAACGTTAAGGTTTCTCCGAAGAGATTTAGGGAATATACTGTGATGGGTATTTCAAACGTAACCAAGAGGGTTACTCCCTGTGTAAGAAAGTTTTGAATGCATCAAGTTACCTTTTATGTCTTATGATTTCTATGATTTATTCATGATTTTATGAGGTATGTTAAAGTGTCTATGCTTTAGGGGTAAAGTATGATTTCATTCTTATGTATATATGAACTCATGTTTCCTTTCCATATTTTTTATAACCCTTACTTAGATTTGTATGCTCATTCCTTGTTTTTGAAATGTTTTTCACAGGTCAAGGGAAAGGTACATGATGTGATGATAGTGTCAAGGATGTGTCAAGAAAGAATCCGTGTTTTATTTTAAATATGTTTCCGTTGATGGGAAGAATTAATACTGTCTTTTATGTAACCACTTTGTTTAAATGTGGAATGTAATGAAAGTTTCATGATCTAATTCTCTAAAACTCTAAACCTGAAAAGATCCTCAATGTGTAATCTTGTAATAACTCAAGATTAAATAATGTTTAAGGCTGGGGCCTTATAGTTGGTATCAGAGGTCGGTTTAGATAACTTTAGAGGTTAGGGTATTCTCTAAGCATAAGTGACAATACTATAATGGATAGGATTTCAGAAAGAGTCATAGTTTTATATAAAGTGAATGAGTAAGTATATCTTAGTGTTTACCTTCCTCATCAGTACATAAAGGTTTTGTTGATATACTCACACTGAAATTTCTGTTTTTAGTGAATGGATGATCTAGAAGGCACCAAAGAGACAACAGGTTTGAAGGAAACTGTGGTGGTTCTATGATTAAGATACTAGATAAAATGGGGGATTCAATGAGGAAACTCGTTGTTGTTCTAAACCAACTATCAAGGAGTCATGATCAACCACTTGAACCATGGTATGATCTTTAATGAATCATGTACGAGATGACCAATCCATGTAGAAGTTCAGGTAATAATTATAAAGGTAACCATTAGATTTTATATGATCCTTACTTTCGAGGTAATTATGAGTTATTATATGATATGCTGGAAAATGAAAGGCATGAGATAAACTTGAAGTTAAAATATGTTATGATCATTTTTGATGATTTTATCTCTTTTTGGGGAATGATTTAAGAATTATATAGTTTTGGAAAAAGGACAACACGCAGACCGTGTGACAACCCGTCGCGTCAGACAAAGTTGCGGGAATCGAACCCACAACCAAAGTGCGACTGGTATTTATCGCCTACCACTGGACTACGTGAAGTCCCTGGTTAGTTTGACCGATTCTTTTTAGTTAGATGAATTTATGAATTACGAGTAAGTTGATTTCGGGTTATTTATGAAAATGATTAACCTATCATGGAGGATATGTGATTAGGTTAATTACTTTTCAATACAAGACTTTAGGAGCAACTGATGTTGTTTGGAAATAAATGTTACGATTTAACTTGGAATACTATGTGACTAAATCCTTCAAATATTTGGGTTTCAATCTTAGATTGGTTAACCTTGATGAATTTTATGGAAAAATTGTTTATCGGATGGTCCTCGTTGAACATTGGGTTTTGTTGGACAAATTTTGAGATTATGAATAGATTTTCTTTTTATAAAGGGTTATCCTTTTTTGGATTATCTGACCTTGTACTAACCTTTCTAGTTTTGGTTTTGGTTAAAGCCTAAAGACATGGGATGTATATAGTTCTCTTTTTTGGATTATGTGATTCTCTAGAAGTTGATTATAGTACTCTTAATGCGAACAAGTCTCCCTAAATACTCGTCTTTTGGAAAAAATATGAGTTTGATTAAGGAATCTAGTAAAAGATGAAAGTCAACATGATAAGTGATTATGTTTCCTTATGAATAAATTCCTCAATAAAGAGTTACTTAAAGCAAAAATGTTGTCTATTAACTTTTCCTACTAGGGAACCCAACACCGTTTAACCCATCACCAGTTTGTGATTTTCTTATTGTTAACTTTCTCCTAAACATGTTTTCTATCACTCTCCATCAGAACATGACCCTATGTTTTCTCCTCCATGTCCATATTTTTCTACATAGAATCCTAGTATGGGTTAACTCGGGTGTCCTTTGTATTATCATTCTTTATTTTAATGTGATTGTTTTACCGACTCTTGTTCCGATGTGGGACATTCAACGATGTTTCCAAGCTCAATTTTAAAAATTGCGAGGACGCAATTCCCAAAAGGGGGGAAGGATGTAACACCCCAGGTAAATAAAGAATATTAAATTTTCATATTTATCCATATTTGTCAATAAAATATTAATATGACATTAAAGGGGACGCTATGCTCGATGGCTTACCCAACACGTAACAACGAGTTTCTTGGGAATCATACATTGCACTATAATAATAAAATAATATTATTTTAAATGGTAGTTAACATGTAGCCATTGTATTGGAGGGAATGGATATAAATAACTAAAATATGATTACATATGTTTTTAAATGTTTTTACATTTATCCAATAAAAGATAAAGGCTTAAAATACGGAAAGAATTCAATTTTAGGCGTATATGCCCTAGTTTTCACTAAAGGTTCTCTTATCGCCTTTTGATGGAGAACCGTCCTTAAATATAGTTTTGTTCACTATTATACATTCTATTGGACCAAATAAAACTCTTCTTAAGAATCGGGACATCAAAATTTACATTGTGTAAATTTTTGGTATCTTTCCGATAAAGTTCATTTTTAAAAAATAGTGTAAAATGTTGTATTTTAATTCAAAACCTCTTTTTAATCTAATTTATTTATATGATTAGATTATCTTTTGAATTTGTTTTAAAGTTAAATTAGAATATATTTTTACCATTAAATCCAATAGTGGTCGTTGCAATTAATTTCACTTTGAAATCAGACATAAACTAGTTTCAATCTTTTGATACATATTGTTTAATAAAAACACGCTATTTGCTCTGACAGCGGGAATTAATTATTAAATTAATTAATGTGACTTATATGATTTGAATTTTTTAAAATATACTTCATTTTTGAATTCGGAATATCAAATATATCTTAGGTTGAATTTTTGGGATTTTTCTGAAAAACTTCAATTTTTGATGAATAGTGAAACCACTAAGTGGTACTTATAAAAACTGATTTTTTCAGTTTAAATGAAATTTTGCCATATTTGTGTTTTGAATTTCAAAAAACCGACATACATGGTTGTCATTAAGATGTAAAATGGGGTTCAATGGGGTAAAAATAATTTTTTGGTGAATAGTAACTTATTAAGTTTTTAATCGCGATTAGAGGTAACTAGTGTAGTTTTTTGTAAGAATAATGTTTTAATAAAATGAAATGACCTAGACACACGTCCTACCCACATTGGATGTGTCGTGGCCGACCAAGACAATCCATGGGTCAACTTAGGGACCCCATGGAGCCACTTTGGTTGGAAAATGACATAAATATCTTTTTATTTAAAGTTAAAGTAAAAATGAGACAAACATGAGATGTTTTACTAAAAAAATATTTACATGGGGTTATACAAATCATATTTTTGACTATAAATATTAATTGGAAAGATAAAAAGATTTCCTACATCATAGTATTTTTTTTATAATTTTTAGACATTAAATAATGTAAATTATTTATGACATCATGATGATGCAGTGATGACCTCATTATTTAACGATTTAAATAAAATGGAAAGATAATGTAATATCTAAGACCTAAACATGTCCAAAACCTATTGTATGAGATTATTTCGAACCCTTTTCACCTTATCATCTAAAAAAATCAATTTGGGACCTCTTAAATCCGAATACCATTTTCAAATAAAGTAAAATTTTCTTACTTTCCAAGAGTGCCCCTCCTCTCCTCTTATAAACCCCCCCACCTCAACCTCCTTACCCACACTCCCAAAGCCTTTGTCTCGGCCAACCCCTGCCCATTTGGCTCTCCAAATCACTCTCTTACTCTTTAGAGCCTCACTTTTGGCAAAAGTCTTCCCAAGGAATCCTTTGAGCTCAAACCAAAGGGAGTTACCTGATTTTAAGGTAATGTCTTCACTTGAGTCCTTTTGTTTTATTTTGCTTCTCCAACCCCCTAAACTCTTTCTACTCATTTCTTTTGTAACAACTCCAGTATCATCAATATACTAGGATGTTTTTATATTATGGATTCGAGCTACACTTTCACACACCTACATCTAATGGTTAAAGAACATACTGTTTCCGTGAATGGTGAATTTCGGCCTCCCGAAATGATGATTGTTCAACATTCATTTAACACCTTCAAAGGTGGCCATTAAGATGACAGTATATTTATATATGATATATAATATTTTTATGTTTTCCTTAAGCTTCTGTATTTTTTATTTTTGTCATAACTTTATGGTTTCCATTATGGGTAAACGCGATGTCTTCATTTAAGGAAGTGCGGACTACCGCCCCCTCAAAGTGATTTGATTCGTTAATACCATATGTGGTACGTATAAAGGATATATTTAATTATATTATATATGAAACCATACTGGAATTAAATTACTATTATTTATCATTATTTTTTAATTCCATTAAATATGAAATATAAATGGAAGTAGCGTTCATGCGTACGTACGGCTCACCGTCTCCATGAACGGTACATTTCATTTCTTATCTCAAAATGTTATGTAATATTATAAGTACATATATATAATGGATATATATGTAATATATTACATCAAAATTATGGATATAATTCTGGAATTATAACATATATATATATATATCTCTCTCATTTTGTTTTAATTCCATTAATATGACAAAAAATGAAAGTAGCGTTCATGTGTACGTACGGCCTACCGTCTCCATGGACGGTGCTTTTCGTTTTTTTATCTCCAAATGATATGGAATAGTTTGAAATGTATATTTACTAGATATATATGATATTTTAATCATTAATACTATTCTGGAAATTATTTACTTATAACTACATGGGCAATCTTTTTTCAAACAAATTAAATTTTGACTCATGTACCAGACATCGGCAAAAAGGTCTGATATGAACTGAATAATAATCTCTAAAGTAAGTAGTTAGGAAATTATTAATTGACAAAAGTTTATTATTCAGGAATATAAAGAAACGAACAAGACAAGATGGACTTGAGGTAAGGGATCATACACCTCTCTTTCTTTTTAAGTACACTCTTTTATGTCATTCCTTCTATGCTCATATTTCTTGTTATTGGGATGTTCTTTTATATTACTCTTACTGTAATTTTTATGTTCATATGATGAGAGACCATATTCTCTCTCATCAATCGATTTTGGAAGTTTTGAGTGACGCCGTTAGGCTGCCGAATTTTCGTAAGAGATCTAACCTCTCTCTTTCTCTTTAAGTACTCTCCTTTATGTAACTTCTTTTAAGATCCTCTTTGTTATGATGGGGGATGTTATTTTATATTCCTCTTGCTGTACATTTTATTTTAATGTGATGAGATACCATATTTTATCTCATCAATCCATTTTTGGATGTTTTAAGTGGCGCTGTTTGGCTACCGAGTTTTCGTAAGGGATTTTTCATCTCACTTTTATTCCTGTGAGATTTATGCAACATTTGCCACAATTTCCATTGAGTGGTGTATGTACTGACCATTATTTTACTCATTTTGTAATATTCTATCATTTATGAGTATTTATATCAATGTTATATTGTCCTTCTTTCACGGGGCGTATGTTTCGAAAGATACCCATGTCGGTAAGGGAACCTTTCACCCTCCTCTTTTGAAAAGACTTATTTTGTTATGTATTTTAATTCACATAATATTATTTTGGGATATGTTATTCTATATCCTTATTGATGTAAATTTTATGTCCAAGTGATGAGATACCCTTTTTATCTCTCATCAACTCTTTTTCTGAATTTTGATGTGACGCTGTTAGGCTGTCGAATTTTTGCAAGGGAACTTCTTAACCCAATTTCGATTAATTGGGATAAGCTTGTACTCCTTGAATATGTAGTTCTATGAATATGTGTGAATAACATCTGATTGTTTTACACTTAATATCCACTTATATTTTGTGTATTATAATTTTCACACATAATTATGTAATTGATTTATCCTTAATCCTAGGATACAGTCTTTTTATGGGACTTCGTCTCAATCTCCTTTCATTGAGGCATATTTTGTTTTATACACAACCTTCTTTTATACGGTGTATAAACCCCTTTGACTTTTACGTTTATTCAAGATGAATCTTTTTTATTAGAAGCGTTTACTAAACGACAAAAGGAAATGTTTTTGTCATACATATGCGGCAACAACGACTTCTCCGCCGCTGTAACCATTATTTGAGTTTCAGCTTCCTCTACAAGCCATACCTTTTTATAAAAGAAAAATAAATACCGTGTTTTAAATTTCTTTTATTTTGTTATTGAAAATGGTTTTCATAATGTTTTTATATCAATGTGTTATATTGATATCATCTGATTGAAAGGTGGAAATGTTATGTATCCTTTATGCATGTTTTATGTGATACGATTATGTTGAGGTTCTTGGGCATTATTATGAAGACGGGTGGTTCCGTGATAAACTAAGGGCAGGTGAGCCCGATATAGATCTCCAATGCATTGGGTAACGCAAAGGAGTGAAACGTTAAGGTTTCTCCGAAGAGATTTAGGTAATATACTGTGATGGGTATTTCAAACGTAACCAAGAGGGTTACTCCCTACGTAAGAAAGTTATGAATGCCTCAAGTTACCTTTTATGTCTTATTATTTATATGATTTATTCATGATTTGATGAGGTATGTTAAAGTGCCTATGCTTTATGGGTAAAGTTTGATTTCATTCTTATGTATATATGAACTCATGTTTCCTTTCCATTTTTTTTATAACCCTTACTGAGCTTTTTATGCTCATCCCAAGTTTTTGAAATGTTTTTCACAAGTCAAGGGAAAGGTACATGATGTGATGATAGTGTCAAGGATGTGTCAAGAAAGAATCCGTGTTTTATTTTAAATATGTTTCTGTTGATGGGAAGAATGAATACTGTCTTTTATGTAACCACTTTGTTTAAATGTGGAATGTATTGCAAGTTTCATGATCTAATTCTCTAAAACTCTAAACATGAAAAGATCCTCAATGTGTAATCTTGTAATAACTCAAGATTAAATAATGTTTAATGTTGGGGCCTTATAGTTGGTATCAGAGGTCGGTTTAGATAGCTTTAGAGGTTAGATTATTCTCTAAGCATAAGTGACAATACTATAATGGATATGATTTCAGAAAGAGTCCTAGTTTTAGATAAGGTGAATGAGTAAGTATATCTTAGTGTTTACCTTCCTCATTAGTACATGAAGGTTTTGTTGATATACTCACACTGACATTTCTGTTTTTAGTGAATGGATGGATCTAGAAGGCACCAAAGAGACAACAGGTTTGAAGGAAACTGTGGTGGTTCTATGATTAAGATACTAGATAAAATGGGGGACTCAATGAGGAAACACGTGGTTGTTCTAAACCAACTATCAAGGAGTCATGATCAACCACTTGAACCTTGGTATGATCTTTAATGCATCATGTACGAGATGACCAATCCATGTAGAAGTTCAGGTAATAATTATAAAGGTAACCATTAGAGTTTATATGATCCTTACTTTCGAGGTAATTATGAGTTATTATATGATATGATGGAAAAAGAATGGCTTGAGATAAACTTGAGGATAAAATATGTTATGATCATTTTTGATTATTTTATCTCTTTTTTGGGAATGATTTAAGAATTATATAGTTTTGGAAAAAGTACAACACACAGACCGTGTGACAACCCGTCGCGTTAGACAATGTTGCGGGAATCGAACCCACAACCAAAGTGCGACTGGTATTTATCCCCTACCACTGGACTACGTGAAGTCCCTGGTTATTTTGACTGATTCTTTTTAGTTAGATGATTATATGAATTAAGAGTAAGTTGATTTTGGGTTATTTATGAAAATGATTAACCTATCATGGAGGATATGTGATTAGGTTAACTACTTTTCAATTCAAGACTTTAGGAGCAACTGATGTTGTTTGGAGATAAATGTTACGGTTTAACTTGGAAGACTATGTGACTAAATCCTTCAAATATTTAGGTTTCAATATTAGTTTGGTTTACTTTGAAGAATTTTATGGACAAATTGTTTATCGGATGGTCCTCGTTGAACTTTGGGTTTTGTTGGACAAATTTTGAGATTAAGAATAGATTTTATTTTTATAAAGGGTTATCCTTTTTTGGATTATCTGACCTTGTACTAACCTTTCTAGTTTTGGTTATGGTTAAAGCCGAAAGACATGGGATGTATATAGTTCTCTTTTTTGGATTAGGTGTTTCTCTTTAAGTTGATTATAGTACTCTTAATGCGAACAAGTCTCCCTAAATACTCGTCTTTTGGAAAAAATATGACATTGATTAAGGAATCTAGTTAAAGATGAAAGTCAACATGATAAGTGATTATGTTTACTTATGAATAAATTCCTCAATAAAGAGTAACTTAAAGCAAAAAATGTTTTCTATTAACTTTTCCTACTAGGGAACCAACACCGTTTAACCCATCACCAGTTTGTGATTTTCGTATTGTTAACTTTCTCCTAAACATGTTTTCTATCACTCTCCATCAGAACATGACCCTATGTTTTCTCCTCAATGTCCATATTTTTCTATATATAATCCTAGTATGGGTTAACTCGGGTGACCTTTGTACTTATCTTTCTTTATTTTAAAGTGATTGTTTTACCGACTCTTGTTCTGATGTGGGGCTTTCAACGATGTTTCGAAGCTCAATTTTAAAAATTGCGAGGACACAATTCCCAAAAGGGGGGAAGGATGTAACTCCCCTTGTAAATAAAGAATATGACATTTTCATATTTATCCATATTTGTGAATAAAATATTAATATGACATTAAAGGGGACGCTATGCTCGATGGCGTACCCAACACGCAACAACGAGTTTCCTGGGAATCTTATATTGCACTCTAATAATAAAATAATATTATTTTAAATGGTAGTTAACATTTAGCTATTGTATTGGAGGGAATGGATAGAAATAAATAAAATATGATTATATATGTTTTTAAATGTTTTTACATTTATCCAATAAAAGATAATGGATTAAAATACGGAGAGAATTCAATTTTAGGCGTATATGCCCTAGTTTTCACTAAAGGTTCTCTTATCACCTTTTGATGGCGAACCGTCCTTAAATATAGTTTTGTTCACTCTTATACATTCTATTGGACCCAATAAAACTCTTCTTATGAATCGGGACATCAAAATTTACTTTGTGTAAATTTTTGGTACCTTTCCGATAAAGTTCATTTTTAATGAATAGTCTAAAATGTTGTATTTTAATTCAAAACCTCTTTTTAATCTAATTTACTTATATGATTAGATTATCTTTTTAATTGGTTTTAAAGTTAAATTAGAATATATTTTTACCATTAAATCCACTAGTGGTCGTTGCAATTAATTTCACTTTGAAATCAGACTTAAACTAGTGTCAATCATTTGATACATATTGTTTCATAAAAACACACTATTTGCTCTGACAGCGGGAATTAATTATTAAATTAATTAATGTGACTTATATGATTTTAATTTTGTAAAATATACTTCATTTTTGAATTTGGAATATCAAATATCGCTTAGGGTGTATTTTTGGGATTTTTCTAAAAATCTTCAATTTTTGAGGAATAGTGAAACCACTAAGTGGTACTTATAAAAACTACTTTTTTCAGTTTAAATGAAATTTTTCCATCTTTGTGTTTTGAATTTCAAAAATCCGACATACATGGTTGTCATTATGATGTAAAATGTGGTTCAATGGGGTAAAAATAATTTTTTGGTGAATAGTAACTTATTAAGTTTTTAATCGCGATTAGAGATAATTAGTGTAGTTTTTGGTAAGAATAATGTTTTAATAAAATGAAATGACCTACACACATGTCCTACCCTCATTGGATGTGTCATGGCCGACCAATACAATCCATGGGTCATCTTGGGGACTCCATGGAGCCACTTTGGTTGGAAAATGACATAAATACCTTTTTATTTAAAGTTAAAGTAAAAATGAGACAAACATGAGATGTTTTACTAAAAAACAATTTACATGGGGTTATATAAATCATATTTTTGACTATAAATATTAATTGGAAAGATAAAAATATTTCCAACCACATAGTATTTTTTTATAATTTTTAGACATTAAATAAAGTAAATTATTTATGACATCATGATGATTCAGTGACGACCTCATTATTTAATGATTTAAATAAAATGGAATGATAATGTAATATCTAAGACCTAAACATGTAAAAAACCTATTGGATGAGTGGATTTCGAACCCCTATCACCTTATCATCTAAACACATCAATGTGGGACCTCCTAAATCCGAATACCATTTTCAAATAAAATAAAATTTGCTTACTTTCCAAGAGTGCCCCTCCTCTCCTCTTATAAAAGCCCCCCACCTCAACCTCCTTACCCAAACTCCCAAAGCCTTTTTCTCGGCCAAACCCTGCCCATTTTGGCTCTCCAAATCCCTCTCTTACTCTTTGTAGCCTCACTTTTGGCAGAAGTCTTCCCATGGAAGCCTTTGAGCTCAAACCAAAGGGAGTTACCTGATTTTAAGGTAATGTCTTCACTTGAGTCCTTTTGTTTTATTTTTCTTCTCCAACCCCCTAAACTATTTTTACTCATTTCTTTTGTAACAACTCCAGTATCTTAAATATTCTAGGATGTTTTTATAATAAGTATTAGAGCTACACTTTCACACACCTATATATAATGGTTAAAGAACATACTGTTTCCGTGGATGGCCAATTTCGGCCTCCCGAAACGATGATTGTTCAACATTCATTTAACACCTTCAAAGGTGGCCATTAAGATGACACTATATTTATATATGATATATAATATGTTTATGTTTTCCTTAAGATTCTGTATTTTTCATTTTGGTCATATCTTTATGGTTTCCATTATGGGTAAACGCGATATCTTCATTTAAGGAAGTGCGGACTACCGCCCCCTCAAAGTGATTTGATTCGTTAATACCATATGTGGTACGTATAAAGTATATATTTAATGATATTATATATGAAACCATACTGTAATTAAAATACTATTATGTATCATTATGTTTTAATTCCATTAAATATGAAATATAAATGGAAGTAGCGTTCATGCGTACGTACGGCTTACCGTCTCCATGAACGGTACATTTCATTTCTTATCTCAAAATATTATGTAATATTATAAGAATATATATATATAATGGATATATATGTAATATATTACCGAAAAATTATGGATATCATTCTGGAATTATAACATATATATATATATATATATCTCATTTTTTTAATTCCATTAATATGACAAAAAATGAAAGTAGCGTTCATGTGTACGTACGGCCTACCATCTCCATGAACGGTGCATTTCGTTTTTTTATCTCCAAATGATATGTAATAGTATGAAATGAATATTTACTGGATATATATGATATTTTAATCATTTATACTATTTTGTAAATTATTTACTTATAACTACATGGGAAATATTTTTTCAAACAAGTGAATTTTTGACTCATGTACCAGACATCGACAAAAACGTCTGATATGAACTGAATAATATTCTCTAAAGGAAGTAATTAGGCAATTATTAATTGAAAAATGTTTATTATTCAGGAATATAAAGAAACTAACAAGACAAGTCGGACTTTAGGTAAGGGATCCTACACCTCTCTTTCTTTTTAAGTACACTCTTTTATGTCATTTCTTCTAAGCTCATATTTCTTGTTATTGGGATGTTATTTTATATTAATCTTACTGTAATTTTTATGTTCATATGATGAGAGACCCTATTCTCTCTAATCAATCCATTTTGGAAGTTTTGAGTGGCGCCGTTAGGCTGCCGAATTTTCGTAAGAGATCTAACCTCTCTCTTTCTCTTTAAGTACTCTCATTTATGTCACTTCTTTTAAAATCCTCTTTGTTATGATGGGGATGATATTTTATATTCCTATTGCTGTAAATTTTATTGTAATGTGATGAGATACCCTATTTGATCTCATCAATCCATTTTTGGAAGTTTTAAGTGGCGCCGTTAGGCTGCCGAGTTTTCGTAAGGGATTTTTCATCTCACTTTTATTCCCGTGAGATTTATGCTACATTTGCCACAATTTCCTTTGAGTGGTGTATGTACTGACCATTATTTTACTCATTGTGTAATATTATTTCATTTATGAGTATATATATCAATGTGGTATTGTCCTTCTTTCACGGGGCGTATGTTTCGAAAGATACCCATATCGGTAAGGGAACCTTTCGCCCTCCACTTTTTAAAAGACTTATTTTGTTATGTATTTTAATTCACATAATATTATTTTGGGATATGTTCTTCTATATCCTTATTGATGTAAATTTTATGTCCAAGTGATGAGATACCCTTTTTATCTCTCATCAACTCTTTTTCTGAATTTTGAAGTGACGCCGTTAGGCTGTCGAATTTTTGTAAGGGAACTTCTTAACCCAATTTCGATTCATTGGGATAAGCTTGTACTCCTTGAATATGTAGTTCTATGAATATGTGTGAATAAAATCTGATTGTTTTACACTTAATATCCACTTATATTTGGTGTATTATATTTTTCACACATAATTATGTAATTGATTTATCCTTAATCCAAGGATACCGTCTTTTTATGGGATTTCGTCTCAATATACTTTCATTGAGGCATATTTTGTTTTATACACAACCTTCTTTTATACGTTGTATAAACCCCTTTGACTTTTACGTTTATTCAAAATGAATCTATTTTTATACGAAGCGTTTACTAAACGACAAAAGGGAATGTTTTTGTCGTACGTATGCGGCGACAACGACTTCTCCGCCGCTGTGACCATTATTTGAGTTTCAGTTTCCACTATAAGCCATACCTTTTTTTAAAAGAAAAATAAATACAATGTTTTAATTTTATTTTATTTTGGTATTGAAAATGGTTTTCATAATGTTTTTATATCAATGTGTTGTATTGATATCTTGTGATTGAAAGGTGGAAATGTTATGTTTCCTTTATGCAAGTTTTATGTGATACAATTATGTTGAGGTTCTTGGGCATTATTATGAAGACGGGTGGTTCCGTGATAAACTAAGGGCGGGGGAGCCCGATATAGCTCTCCAATGCATTGGGTAACGCGATGGAGTGAAATGTTAAGTTTTCTCTGAAATGATTTAGGGAATATACTGTGATGGGTATTTCAAACGTAACCAAGAGGGTTACTCCCTATGTAAGAAAGTTATGAATGCCTCAAGTAACCTTTTATGTATTATGATTTCTATGATTTATTCATGATTTGATGAGGTATGTTAAAGTGACTATGCTTTATGGGTAATGTATGATTTCATTCTTATGTATATATGAACTCATGTTTCCTTTCCATATTTTTTATAACCCTTACTGAGCTTTTTATGCTCATCCCAAGTTTTTGAAATGTTTTTCACAGGTCAAGGGAAAGGTACATGATGTGATGATAGTGTCAAGGATTTGTCAAGAAAGAATCCATGTTTTATTTTAAATATGTTTCCGTTGATGGAAAGAATGAATACTGTCTTTTATGTAACCACTTTGTTTAAATGTGGAATGTAATGGAAGTTTCATGATGTAATTCTCTAAAACTCTAAACCTGAAAAGATCCTCAATGTGTAATCTTGTAATAACTCAAGATTAAAAAATTTTTAAGGCTGCGGCCTTATAGTTGGTATTAGAGGTCGGTTTAGACAACTTTAGAGGTTAGGGTATTCTCTAAGCATAAGTGACAGTACTATAATGGATTGGATTTCAGAAAGAGTCCTAGTTTTAGATAAAGTGAATGAGTAAGTATATCTTAGTGTTTACCTTCCTCATTAGTACATGAAGGTTTTGTTGATATACTCACACTGACATTTCTGTTTTTAGTGAATGGATGGATCTAGAAGGCACCAAAGAGATAACAGGTTTGAAGGAAACTGTGGTGGTTCTATGATTAAGATACTAGATAAAATGGGGGATTCAATGAGGAAACTCGTGGTTGTTCTAAACCAACTATCAAGGAGTCATGTTAAACCACTTGAACCTTGGTATGATCTTTAATGCATCATGTAAGATATGACCATTCCATGTAGAAGTTCAGGTAATAATTATAAAGGTAACCATTAGAGTTTATATGATCCTTACTTTCGAGGTAATTATGAGTTATTATATGATATGCTGGAAAATGAAAGGCATGAGATAAACTTGAGGTTAAAATATGTTATGATCATTTTTGATGATTTTATCTCTTTTTGGGGAATGATTTAAGAATTATATAGTTTTGGAAAAAGGACTACACACAGACCGTGTGACAACCCGTCGCGTCAGACAAAGTTGCGGGAATCGAACCCACAACCAAAGTGCGACTGGTATTTATCGCCTACCACTGGACTACGTGAAGTCCCTGGTTATTTTGACCGATTCTTTTTAGTTAGATGATTTTATGAATTAAGAGTAAGTTGATTTTGGGTTATTTATGAAAATTATTAACCTATCATGGAGGATATTTGATTAGGTTAATTACTTTTCAATACAAGACTTTAGGAGCAACTGATGTTTTTTGGAGATAAATGTTACGATTTAACTTGGAAGACTATGTGACTAAATCCTTCAAATATTTGGGTTTCAATCATAGTTTGGTTTACTTTGAAGAATTTTATGGACAAATTGTTTATCGGATGGTCCTCATTGAACTTTGGGTTTTGTTGGACAAATTTTGAGATTAAGAATAGATTTTCTTTTTATAAAGGGTTATCCTTTTTTGGATTATCTGACCTTGTACTAACCTTTCTAGTTTTGGTTTTGGTTAAAGCCTAAAGACATGTGATGTATATAGTTCTTTTTTTGGATTAGGTGATTCTCTAGAAGTTGATTATAGTACTCTTAATGCGAACAAGTCTCCCTAAATACTGGTCTTTTGGAAAAAAAATGAGTTTGATTAAGGAATCTAGTTAAAGATGAAAGTCAACATGATAAGTGATTATGTTTCCTTATGAATAAATTCCACAATAAAGAGTAACGTAAATCAAAAATGTTGTCTATTAACTTTTCCTACTAGGGAACCCAACACCGTTTAATCCATTACCAGTTTGTGATTTTCTTATTGTTAACATTCTCCTAAACATGTTTTCTATCACTCTCCATCAGAACATGACCCTATGTTTTCTCCTCCATGTCCATATTTTTCTACATATAATCCTAGTATGGGTTAAGTCGGGTGACCTTTGTACTTATCTTTCTTTATTCTAAAGTGATTGTTTTACCGACTCTTGTTCCGATGTGGGACTTTCAATGATGTTTCCAAGCTCAATTTTAAAAATTGCGAGGACGCAATTCCCAAAAGGGGGGAAGGATGTAACACCCCAGGTAAATAAAGAATATGAAATTTTCATATTTATCCATATTTGTGAATAAAATATTAATATGACATTAAAGGGGATGCTATGCTCGATGGCGTACCCAACACGCAACAACGAGTTTCTTCAGAATCTTACATTGCACTCTAATTGTAAAATAATATTATTTTAAATGGTAGTTAACATGTAGCCGTTTTATTAGAGGGAATGGATATAAATAACTAAAATATGATTATATATGTTTTTAAATGTTTTTAAATTTATCCAATAAAAGATAAAGGCTTAAAATACGGAAAGAATTCAATTTTAGGCGTGTATGCCTAGTTTTCACTAAAGGTTCACTTATCGCCTTTTGATGGTGAACCATCATTAAATATAGTATTGTTCACTCTTATACATTCTATTGGACCAAATAAAACTCTTCTTAAGAATCGGGACATCAAAATTTACTTTGTGTAAATTTTTGGTATCTTTCCGATAAAGTTCATTTTTAATGAATAGTGTAAAATGTTGTATTTTAATTCAAAACCTCTTTTTAATCTAATTTATTTATATGATTAGATTATCTTTTGAATTGGTTTTAAAGTGAAATTAGAATATATTTTTACCATTAAATCCAATAGTGGTCGTTGCAATTAATTTCACTTTGAAATCAGACTTAAACTAGTGTCAATCTTTTGATACATATTGTTTCATAAAAACACGCTATTTGCTCTGACAGCGGGAATTAAATATTAAATTAATTAATGTGACTTATATGATTTGAATTTTTTAAAATATAGTTCCTTTTTTAATTCGGACTATCAAATATAGATTTGGGTGGATTTTTGTGATTTTTCTGAAAAACTTCAATTTTTGATGAATAGTGAAACCACTAAGTGGTACTTATAAAAACTGATTTTTTCCGTTTAAATGAAATTTTTCCGTCTTTGTGTTTTGAATTTAAAAAATCCGACATACATGGTTGTAATTAAGAAGTGAAATGTGGTTCAGTGGGGTAAAAATAATTTTTTGGTGAATAGTAACTTATTAAGTTTTTAATCGCGATTAGAGGTAATTAGTGTAGTTTTTGGTAAGAATAATGTTTTAATAAAATGAAATGACCTATACACATGTCCTACCCTCATTGGATGTGTCATGGCCGACCAAGAAAATCCATGGGTCAACTTGGGGACCCCATGGAGCCACTTTGGTTGGAAAATGACATAAATATCTTTTTATTTAAAGTTAAAGTAAAAATGAGACAAACATGAGATGTTTTACTAAAAAACAATTTACATGGGGTTATAAAAATCATATTTTTTGACTATAAATATTAATTGGAAATATAAAAATATTTCCTACATCATAGTATTTTTTTTATAATTTTTAGACATTAAATAAAGTAAATTATTTATGACATCATGATAATGCAGTGATGACCTCATTATTTAACGATTTAAATAAAATGGAAATATAATGTAATATCTAAGACCTAAACATGTCCAAAACCTATTGGATGAGTGGAGTTAGAACCCTTATCACCTTATCATCGAAACAAATCAATGTGGGACCTCTTAAATCCGAATACCATTTTCAAATAAAGTAACGTTTCTTACTTTCCAAGAGTGCCCCTCCTCTCCTCTTATAAAATCCCCCCACCTCAACCTCCTTACCCACACTCCCAAAGCCTTTGTCTCGGCCAACCCCTGCCCATTTTGGCTCTCCACATCCCTATCTTACTCTTTGAAGCCTCACTTTTGGCAGAAGTCTTCCCAAGGAAGCCTTTGAGCTCAAACCAAAGAGAGTTACCCGATTTTAAGGTAATGTCTTCACTTGAGTCCTTTTGTTTTATTTTGCTTCTCCAACCCACTAAAATCTTTTTACTCATTTATTTTGTAACAACTCCAGTATCTTAAATATACTAGGATGTTGTTATAAGAATGATTTGAGCTACACTTTCACACACCTACATCTAATGGTAAAAGAACATACTGTTTCCGTGGATGGTGAATTTCGGCCTCCCGAAACGATGATTGTTCAACATTCATTTAACACCTTCAAAGGTGGCCATTAAGATGACACTAAATTTATATATGATATATAATATGTTTATGTTTTACTTCAGCTTCTGTATTTTTCATTTAGGGCATAACTTTATGGTTTTCATTATGGGTAAACGTGATATCTTCATTTAAGGAAGTGCAGACTACCGCCCCCTCAAAGTGATTTAATTCGTTAATACCATATGTGGTACGTATAAAGGATATATTTAATGATATTATATATGAAATAATACTGGAATTAAAATACTATTATGTATCATTATGTTTTAATTCCATTAAATATGAAATATAAATGGAAGTAGCGTTCATGCGTACGTACGGCTTACCGTCTCCATGAACGGTATATTTCATTTCTTATCTCAAAATGTTATGTAACATTATAAGTACATATATATAATGGATATATATGTAATATATTACATAAAAATTATGGATATCATTCTGGAATTATAACATATATATATATATCTCTCTCATTTTGTTTTAATTCCATTAATATGACAAAAAATGAAAGTAGCGTTCATGTGTACGTACGGCCTACCGTCTCCATGAACGATGCTTTTCATTTTTTTATCTCCAAATGATATGGAATAGTATGAAATGAATATTTACTGGATATATATGATATTTTAATCATTAATACTATTCTGGATATTGTTTACTTATAACTACATGGGAAATCTTTTTTCAAATAAGTTAATTTTTGACTCATGTACCACACATAGGCAAAAATGTCTGATATGAACTGAATAATAATCTATAAAGGAAGTAATTAGGCAATTATTAATTGACCAAAGTTTATTATTCAGGAATATAAAGAAACGAACAAGACAAGTTGGACTTGAGGTAAGGGATCCTACACCTCTATTCCTTTTTAAGTACACTCTATTATGTCATTCCTTCTAAGCTCATCTTTCTTGTTATTGGGATGTTATTTTATATTACTCTTACTATAATTTTTATGTTCATATGATGAGAGACCCTATTCTCTCTCATCAATCCATTTTGGAAGTTTTGAGTGGCGCTGTTAGGCTTCCGAATTTTCATAAGAGAACTAACCTCTCTCTTTCTCTTTAAGTACTCTCCTTTATGTCAATTCTTTTAAGATCCTCATTGTTATGATGGGGGATGTTCTTTTATATTCCTCTTGCTGTAAATTTTATTTTAATGTGATGAGATACCCTATTTGATCTCATAAATCAATTTTTGGATGTTTTAAGTGGTGCCGTTAGGCTGCCAGGTTTTCGTAAAGGATTTTTCATCTCACTTTTATTCCCGTGAGATTTATGCTACATTTTCCACAATTTCCTTTGAGTGGTGTATGTTCTAACCATTATTTTACTCATTGTGTAATATTATTTAATTTATGAGTATTTATATCAATGTTGTATTGTCCTTCTTCCACAGGGCGTATGTTTCGAAAGATACCCATGTCGGTAAGGGAACCTTTCACCCTCCTCTTTTTAAAAGATTTATTTTGTTATGTCTTTAATTCACATAATATTATTTTTGGATATGTTCTTCTATATCCTTATTGATGTAAATTTTATGCCCAACTGATTAGATACCCTTTTTATCTCTCATCAACTCTTTTTCTGAATTTTGAAGTGACGCCGTTAGGCTGTCGAAGTTTTGCAAAGGAACTTCTTAACCCAATTTCGATTCTT
This sequence comes from Viscum album, assembly GCA_963277665.1. NCBI lineage: Eukaryota > Viridiplantae > Streptophyta > Magnoliopsida > Santalales > Viscaceae > Viscum > Viscum album. The sequence goes on along the minus strand of OY728161.1, from coordinate 690,294,903 downwards.
TGGGATGAGATTGTACTCCTTGAATATGTTGTTCTATGAATATGTGTGAATAACATCTGATTGTTTTACACTTAATATCCACTTATATTTGGTGTATTATATTTTTCACACATAATCATGTAATTGATTTATCCTTAATCCAAAGATACCATCTTTTTATGGGACTTCGTCTCAATCTCCTTTCATTGAGGCATATTTTGTTTTATACACAACCTTCTTTTATACGGTGTATAATCCCCTTTGACATTTACGTTTATTCAAAATGAATCTTTTTTATAAGAAGCGTTTACTAAACGACAAAGGGAATGTTTTTGTCGTACGTATGTGGCGACAATGACTTCTCCACCACTGTGACCATTATTTGAGTTTCAGCTTCCTCTACAAGCCATACCTTTTTTTAAAAGAAAAATAAATGCCATGTTTTAATTTTCTTTTATTTTGGTATTGAAAATGGTTTTCATAATTTTTTTATATCAATTTGTTGTATTGATATCTTGTGATTGAAAGGTGGAAATGTTATGTTTCCTTTATGCATGTTTTATGTGATACGATTATGTTGAGGTTCTTATGCATTATTATGAAGACGGGTGGTTCCGTGATAAACTAAGGGCATGTGAGCCCGATATAGCTCTCCAATGCATTGGGTAACGCGAAGGAGTGAAACGTTAAGGTTTATCCGATGTGATTTAGGGAATATACTGTGATGGGTATTCCAAAAGTAACCAAGACGGTTACTCCCTACGTAAGAAAGTTATGAATGCCTCAAGTTATCTTTTATGTCTTATGATTTCTGTGATTTATTCATGACTTGATGAGGTATGTTAAAGTGCCTATGCTTTATGGGTAAAGTATGATTTCATTATTATGTATATATGAACTCATGTTTCCTTTCCATATTTTTTATAACCCTTACTGAGCTTTTTATGCTCATCCCATGTTTTTGAAATGTTTTTCACAGGTCAAGGGAAAGGAACATGATGTGATGATAGTGTCAAGGATGTGTCAAGAAAGAATCCGTGTTTTATTTTAATTATGTTTCTGTTGATGGGAAGAATGAATACTATCTTTTATATAACCACTTTGTTTAAATGTGGAATGTAATGCAAGTTTCATGATCTAATTCTCTAAAACTCTAAACCTGAAAAGATCCTCAATGTGTAATCTTGTAATAACTCAAGATTAAATAATGTTTAAGGCTGGGGCCTTATAATAATAGTGGGTGAAGCAATATGAGTCCCCTGAGATATATCTATTTTCACTAATGTATCTTGATTCAACCTTTATCTTTATGGTATTCCCAGATAGAAGCCTACCTCATTAAATTTTATTTGTCGGGATCGTTTAGTGAAATCACCTTCCAGATATGTTTTCATAGGACTGTATTTGAGTATTCCCCAAACATATTATCATTATAATTTATGGTTATGAATTCATTTCATAAAGATGATAGTTCCATGATATCTTCTAAATTATCTTCATAGTTGAACAATCCCCGTAACTGGTGAATAATGAAACGGTGCCTCTCAAGAATGGATATTATGTACACCTATATCGATGACTTATAAAATGAAACTGAACTACCGGAAGAATTAGGATGGGGTGTATAGAACATAATTGTGCTTCACATAGATCCATGAATCCAAAAATAAACATAAATTTTCTATATATCCATCCATTAATATAGTTTCCCTTGAATTTTATCAATAACCTCTTGTAATATGTCCATCAAATGTATAAGATTGAAATTACTGATCTTCCCGATATAATCCTCTACTTTGGTATTCATTGAATCACCACATGGAACCCAACTGTATTAAGTAATGAATATCAGAGGCCATCCCTCAGGGGGAATAATATTGGATAATTCATACCTACCTAAGTGCATCATGATCTATCCATGCATGAATTAGAATTAACAGAATATATTCCTAGTAATATCTCCCCTAAAATAATTTCCCAATGGGATATAAAACCTATCAAGAACTGAAAAACAATGGATGACCAGGTTATTAGATGTCGAGATTGATTCCATTATTATGTTATTATTATAGTCCCATACATTCATCCCAAATTAGCAATAGAAAACTGATTGTGATGTTTACTAGGAATATAACATAATGAAACTCAGTGTGTGAGTCCCATATGTTTTATCCTCATTCCACATACCATAACTCCTCAATAATCATCTAGTTAAACATAGACCTCCTCCAGTGACATTTTATAGGAATTTCTCTGGCTGACCTAGATGATCTCACTCCAACATATCTCTAAAAAGTCCCATTAATATCTAGAAAATTTTCTCCTAGTGAAAGTAATAAATTATTCTTAGGAATTTGTTTAAACTTATACAATATAATAAAATCCTACACTATAGTCTATGAAACATTACCCCATGTGTTGGGAGTGGGGAGGAACTTAGGAAAATGGAATCACATCACCGGTATCCCAATGTTGTGTTCTAGGTACCATAAGCTGGTCCTAACCTCCCGGTGATGGAGGATAAAGGTGTACATTATAGTGAGAACCAGTTGAGTAGCACTGATAGCTAATTCAGTTGGTGTTGAAAATAAAATTTTTTTTCATCTTCACTATCTCATACAAACCATGATGAAGTAGTCCAACCCAGTACTCTTTACACATTTAGTGCACCAAGTAAGATGACACCCACTAATATGATGTTTCATTCCGAACTCATGCCCCATTTATTAAACCACCACATTCGATTATATGATGTGGTGGACTATATGATGCTTAAATAATGGGATAGGATGTACTCCAACATTTTTAGCTCTACGATGAGAATACTTTTTATAACATAAATTTTATAAATTGAATCAACATCACCCTCCCAGAGTTAGTGTCCAGTTGAAATGATTTTCAACAATCAATGTTAATTGTGGCATGAAAGCAGAAACCTCCGGGTGATGTTTTATACAACTGCATTAATCACATCATAAATGATTCTGAAGCATTTGGTAGGTAACATATTGATGAGATGGTATCCACTTTTTTCATCCATCATTATATTTAGTAGTTATAATTTTCTAAAACATCCCTATTTGCCTTAGGTACTTTATTTTTTATCATCATTTTCTCATTCTATGGGTAGTGAACGTATAAATAGTTTTATAAATAGACCGATCATACATTTTTTGATTGGTTTTAAAATTCCTTATTTTTGTTTCATGAAAATTTATAAATCATCGTGAAACTCAATATGTGTCCAGAAACAAAACGTTATACCACACAATGTGTTATGGTAGAAGTTCAAAATTCATTCCCTTAATGTCTGTATCAGGTAGGTGGGATGGTTAAATGAATTTCATTTATTGAATCATGGGAGTTCTAGAAACATGTAGAGTTTCATTCAAGTTAGATCAAATATCACGTGTGGCATAAATGTTTCCATAAATGGGCCCCATATGACTATTTATTAGCATGATACAACCATGGTTATGTTATTGAGAAATTGAGTTGCAAGACCACAACTGATAGTTGTGTGAAATAGAAAATATTTACCCAAATTTCATTCATTCTTTGAATTTGACGCACCACTTCATCATCGGATAAAATTATGAAAGAATGGAATATTTGTTGGAACCAAATTCAATCATGATATTTAAATATATATCCTTATTTTATAAGGGTAAACCATATCAATAAAGTCCATTATAAATAGAAGGAGGAATTTTTATACCACTTTATGCCATTTCACACACCTTTATCATTAGTTTCAACTCATAATTTTACAATTAAAGTTAAATAAAACCAAATGATTTCCATGAAAGAAGATTACTCCTTATGAAATGGGGATAATCATTGATAACATTCCATAATGGAATGAAAACTGAAAATATTTTGATTTTTATAAAAACTGAAATATCAAAATTCCATGTTGCAGGGGAGGTGTCCCAAAGAAATATAATGGATATTGCAAAACACCAATTTTCTGGCATCAACATTTTGTTTCTTAAAAAAAGAAGATATGTGAGGTCCAGTACCCCATAAGGAAAACATTCTATAAATAGGGACTCACCACAATAATATTTTTGATAGATATCTGGACCATTCATGATTCTATCACAATGATAAACACCCATAGATTACCATTGTTTGGAAAATTCCAAGAATACCCTAGAAATAGGACTAAATCACTTCACCTTACATTTGTTATTAAATTCTAAAACATTTAATGATGTTTGAGAATGTTCTCACAAGATTAAGCCCCATTTTAAAAATCCAGGCCCCACACAAAACCAAAGGTTTCATGTAAATATTCTTTCCCTCTCTATGTAATTCTCTTGTTCTATAAGTCATGATTCTTAAAACTCAATACTTGATGAACCTGCAAATCTATGCACCATAATCTCTAGGTCCCAGGAATTTTTACTCCTTTATCCAATTTTATTTCACCTATATTGAGTGATCATGTTCCAGATACCCATTTTAAATGGTTTTATCAACCATAATCTCATTCACATGACTGGTACATCAAATCTCAAGCAAAATCCCATTTCTCAAAGATTATTCTGGGAATACACATTTCCGCATTCTTATATTCATAGGAATAATTTCATGGGTAACACATCAAGAATCCTAATATAAGAAATACACACAAATCATTCTATAAAGATTCATGAATTGAAAAGAAATATAATCCCCATTATAATCATTAAGAGATATTGAATATCGTTTCCTTCAAAAACTACATGTGGGATCTCATTGTCCTCTAATCCACATTCCAAACAGGAGAATGGGAAGCTTCTTCTATAATCCCTAATAAATAATTGGATTTAAAAATTTAAACATTATAGAATAATGTCAAACCAATATGACTTTAAAACACAAAACACTAACATCATAGAAAAAAATGTTAAATAGCATGAAATCATCCTAGTATCACGATATTAAATTTTACAAAAACATCATATATATATGAAAATAAAATGTAACATTACCCTATGTAACATGATTTAGATTTCTACTATGACAATATTGAGATGTCACCATATATATTACACGATGTTTCACCTTATAATCGATAATCCAAACCTCTATTTTGATCATTTTATGACATGAATTTCTTTATCGTAAGAAATTAAACAACATGGGTCTATTATTTCATACGTTATCAAAATATGAAATCAATCTACATATGTTATACATATCTCCTAACAGTGTAAGTTTCATTCCTCCATGATGTTCAGTCCATCTATCCTAAAACTAATATTCAAATACTAGATCCCCACTAAAATTAAACCTATTATTTATCAAATAAATGATAACCATACCTAGGAAACATAACCATAAGAATATTAAACTACGACCAACCATTTCATATCAAGAATGATTGGGATAGTTTTCACATGAAATATAATATATGATATAACCCCTCATATTTAAGCTTATGAGTAATCATAATACATTAAAAACCTTATATCTTTCTATATGACCTTAGTTTATGAGACCAATTTTTGTATCCGATGATCATATAATCTACAATCCCACATAGTTGATGGGAATGATTTCCAACATCTTGTGACAACCAAGGTATTCCTTGGGTGAAGAGTCTAGGGATCCATACGTAATGAGAAAATGATTCTCAAAAAGTTGATATTGGGATGACTCATACAATAAAAAAAATCATAGGTCCCCATGGGTGATTAACACAAGATTACTATGGTGATGATACTTGGATTCCTTATATAGTAAATGTATGTTTCCCCTTAGAGATATTATTATTCCATGGATTTATACAAGAGAATACATACACCATGTGAAAATGTTAACCTCACAATATCAAATGGGGAATAATTTCATAGATTTATATTGTTCCCAAAAATATAAAATATTCCCACCATACCCAATGTAATTATCATATCTATCCACTAGTAGCCACTCTATCACTAAAGTGAGTGGCATAATAAACTGGTGAAAATGAGAAGATGGTGTTAGAAAGGTATCCATGAATATGTATTGTATATATAATACATACCTTTACTACATGACTATTTATAGATAGGAATCCATGAATTGGTTATGTAACATTTCAATAACAAATTCCAGTAATAGATTCAACATCATCATCCATGATGATTTAAGATACCCTCTTTTGTATACTGGGATTTTAAGGAAACCAAGAGGGGCCATGGCCAGTAAAAGTATATGGCCCACACCTTCCAACATACCATATGTGCTGCCTAGATGAAGAATCCAATAAAAATCATTGTGAAGAAAATTATTTAATCAAATATTTTAAATATACATTGATATTTATAGACTTATTCTAAAATATGATTATGGGAGTTTGTGGTTGGGTGGAAAAAAATCATAATTACAACCATGTAACTATATATAGTTAAATATATTCCATATTTATTTTATAAAAAAAATGGAACATCATGGTTCTCAAACATTAATGTGAAATTGGGAAGTTGTTGCCTCATGTTGTTAGTTATCGAACTTCCCTATACGTTTTTTCACAGTAAATATTTTATTTATAAGTACATTGTATTTTTATTTGTATTTAAAAATTCCTACATGGTATTAATAAATAATATATTCAACCCATACTAAAAATTTGTTGTGGTTATGTTGTTAAATGTCTATATGGTTTACACACTTTTTCTGGTAAAATGAGTGCTTTATTAAAAGTAAAAGAATCTTTTATAGAATAAAGAGTATATTAATTTATGAATATAATCTTGTAGAAAACTAGATCATGTAAAAAATAAGAATATATATATATATATATCATTTAATGATAATCAAATTTATAATCAAATAATTGAATTTAATTTTAAAAAAATAGGTGATGATTAGTGTATTAAATATTTTATATTGTGGGTATCTATAAATGTGGAACATAAGAAGGATTATTTGATATTATCCAGGGGAATAAAAATGAATATTTTTTAGCCTAGATATTTCATAGATCATATTTGTAATTACATGTACATTATTTTATATTGTTATTGGTGGATGCAATAATGCACACTCAAATGAATAATGGAATGATTTATTAGTCGGTTGTATTATAAAACTATCCTTAATAAACACATAATTATGAGATTAATTGAAATAATTGAATTTTATTACATTCTGATTATAATTTAGATTTATATTATTAGGTATTTTTGAGAAACCCTTGAATAAATGTCCCCTAAAAATGAATGTGGACACATCCATCAAAAAATAAATAATTTATCAAAAAACACGAGTTATAAATTAAAACAAACATTTAATATAATTTTTTTTATCTAATCAGGATGTGTCCCCGTTTCCCTTTATAAAATATCTACACACTATATAGAATTATGAAAATCATATGGAAGAATGAGAGAATAAAAATAATTTTTTTGTGGGGGATATGAAAAAAGAAATTAAACACATTAGAATTTTGGAATTACTATGAAATCCATAAGCTTTTATTACATTTAAATTGAAAATTGGGCTTAAATATTTGGTTACGTACACATAAAATCAGTATTTATTCCCAAAATATTTAATAAAACATTACATTTTCTCAAAGAAAGTGGGTTTCATAGATAACATGTAAATTCATGAAAATTCATTTCTTGATAAAAATCACATTGACCCATAAAATGTTCATACACATTGATAAGACAAATTCCTCTTTTTGTACATTGGGAAATAAAACTATTTCAATTATAACCCCATTTTTAGGGTAAAAAATTTATATAGGCATGTTGGGACATTATAATTACATTCACAATTACATAATCTATCATAATGTAATCAATTAATCAGATAATTTCTATATATTTTAAGAGTATCATAAAACTATTAAACTCTGTCACATTAAAAAACACATTAGAAATATATATTGGGCTCACCCATTATTCATATAAGATGTTCGTGAACTATTAAATTAGTATAAAAAATATGGTCTCTATAATAACTATAAATCACATTTGAATTAGAATTCCAGACCATAAGAAATAACACATCCAATTAGCTTATAATATTTTGATAAAATAATTATTTCCATAGAATATATTTTAAAACTATGTATTAAAAATTATTTATACGAAATTTTCATTTAAAATACCAGAGGAAATAATTAGTTAATGTATCAAAATAATGATAAGTCATGACAATGGGATATTTCATTCACTTAATTATTGGTTTAAATGGTTTGTTTTCATGAATTTGGGAAGAAATTATAATTTCCTTAATCTATTTTTTATCAAACAATAAAAAACACATAATATTATTTTTTTCATTTACTTGAACTATGGCATATAAGAATAAGAGTTGGAAGATAAAAATTAAAATAATATTTTAAATTTAATGAACCTTTTGACTTTTGTAAATTTCGAAAAAATGGATGTTGAAATAGTTAACATGAAATAGATATTTAAAACACTTTAATATCAATTAATTAATGATAAAATAAATTTATACAGAATATTATAAAACACACTAAAGATAACTTGTGTTTAAAATGGAATATATTTAAATATAAGTGAATTTATTTGAGAAATCCATTACATTGTGTTTGAATAACAAGCTACACAATTTATCTTATGTATAATAATCATATAATTATTATATAAATTATAAATTAAATTTTTCATGTTAATTTTATTATTTTTATTCCTTTTATTTCCTTTTTTAACCATATCATACAAAGCTACTAAATCAAATAAGATCATGTATAATGTTTTTTGGATATTCAATAAATAATAAAAAATCGATTTGTAGGTTTACCATGGAAAAAGGGTTCATTATTTAAATATATCCACAATATTAATCGTAAAATAATTATCTTTTTTATAATTTTAAAATATTTTTATATATTTTTATATAAGAAAAATATGTTATGAAAATCACATCACTTCATATGTGTAGAATTCCCCAAGCATTCGTGAGCAACATTATCATTTTCTAAAGGAGAGAAGGGTAATAAGTTAGGTATTATATTATCTATCTATAATAATAATCAGTTTTATTAATAATAATTATAATATTTTATCCTATAATAATAATTATCCTTTTGTGACGTTTTTGAAAAATCAGACACATTGCCTTGTGAAGGTGGTACTCCACATTTTTGCCTGAGTAGTGTTTTTATTTCCAATAATATCTAAAAGACTAAGATGATTATTTATTCCATGAACGTCATTACATTTTGGTATTATTAAAAAACTAATTTTATTGTAAAACCATGTAGAAATAAGATAAGAATGTGTTGTATGATGAAATAATCATGGGAATACTCGGTTAAATGTTATTAATATTCTTTGAAAGCCGGTTATTGATAAAACAATAATCATTCTAGGTTTGACCATTTGGGGAGTCCATGACATATACATCAATGGGAGGTAAGTCGTAAATGTATTTGTTTAGTTATTTGATAAAAAATATAATGAAATGCTTTTTTATGAGAAGATATGGGTTCCCTTCATTATGTGAGTGGAGTTCCACTAATGTTATTATTCCAAGCTATAAATCAATATAAGGTCTTATTAAAGGTATGTGGCACTAAAAAAAGTAAAATTCGAATGAAAGTTCATAATGGTATAGATCAACTCATCCAATAGGAATTATCATATTATTATTTGAACTCATAACTTATTTATAACCTTAGTTAACTTGTTTTCCCAATTACCATGGTACATCATTTTTACCAAGGTTAATATTCATAATGGCAAAAATGAAATAGTCCCTAATAATAAATATTGAAGACTTTATTCCAAATATAAAATCATTATTTCATTATTATATTTATTTAATTGGAATGTGTAGAATTAATATAATCATTTTTAACACAATGTAATGTTGTGGTTTTTTGAAAATTGGCGTAAGAATAAAAAAACTAACTTACACCAAAATAATATATAAAGATGATTCATTTATAATAATTGAAATTATTTTCAATCTAAGGGATGGTATTTTACATTAAATCCAAAATTAAATTTTAATAGATTTTTAAATTAATTGATTTCAAGAATAAATTAGAATTATTCAAATAAATTAACTTTTACCTATTCTATAAATATAAATATATTTAAGAAAATTAAAAAAAAATATTGTTAATAATTTTTATTTTTTAAATCAAAATTGATGAATGTTTTATAAAACAATATTTTTAATATTTTAATAAATTTTTCATAACATCTATGCAGAATATATGATAAAATCATTTCGGATAGAAATTTTTTTTGTATAATAAAAGAGATTTGAAATATTGAATTTCCGTATAAAAACTATTTAAATGAATTTTAATTGATTTTATTATAAATATAATATAGTAATTTCTATAAAACAAAATTTTATTGGGTTTATAACATCCTATTAAGATAAAAATTTAATGCGAACATGATTACTACTTTATAAGTATATAGTTTTCATTAAAAAATATTATATATTTGTTTTTAATTAAATTGTACTAAATATATGTTTTATTATTACATTTAATTTATAAAAATATTCCACATATATTTCATAATTCGTTCACTCTTGATCCTTCCTTCAAATTTTAATGGTAATGGTAAAAATAAAATATTTAAATAATAATATTTCTAATATATTGTGGTTAATTTTGGAATTCCATTTTTTTGCTACTTGAAATCTAAATATATTCATTTAAATTAATATAAATTTAAATATCGGTGTGTTACAATTTACCCCCATAATAAAATTTTGTCCCTGAAATATTATCTTGTATCTGATAAGAAGATTTTAAAACATTTTTAACTTCAATTATGTAGATTAGAAGATTAAATATATGATTATAAATAGAAACCACATTTTAACATGTAAAAATACATTATTTGAATTCCCACAATCCAATAATAGAATTTTATAAAATATTTTTTGAAAAAGGAAAATAAAAATTTAGAGGTCACATAGAAGATCACCTAAATTGGTTCCCAAATAATAACATTTATAATAAGTTAAAATTTGTTTTTTTAAGGGAAATAATAAAAAATAGAATATAAATTATTCCAAAAAATATAATAATTTTATAAAAACATTTTCAACATAGAATAAAAATATAAATAAAATTTATTTTTCACAAAATTGAATAATTCCATGAAATAATCTTAAATTATTGTAAATAAAACACCTTATTATTCAAATATACCTTTTTATTAGTTTAAGGGACTCATTTATCATCATGATAAAGAACATGATAATATTTACATACAAGATTTCATTAAATACATAAACACAATTTTATCCTTTAGTAATGTTTCAATATGTTTTCCTTCTCAGCATCATCTAATATAAAAAATAATTATCAAATATTCATTTAACACCTGAACAACTAAAATTCGTATTCACTAGATGAACATTTCCAAAAAAAGAGTAAAAATATGTTTAACATATTTTTATTCCGGGAATAAAAAAATTATATCATGAGAAAAGAAAATATTAATTACAAATAATCCTTGAAATGAATAAAAAACATTTTCAATATAAAAAGACTCAAAAACACAAATGAATGTATAGTCTTAAAATATTCTTTAAATAATAGTCTGTAAAATTCATCAATATATATGTTACCATGTTTGAGATGAAAAATATTAGAACTATTTGATCAAACATTATTATAATATGAAATTAAAATTTATATCTATACCATATCAACAACAGATTATGTCACAAACTAAATATTTACATTCCCAAATCATATAATCTCTAACATATAATAATATTATCAATAGTAAACTAATATATGCTTCCAGAAGATAACCCATTATGTATTTCCCAAATTATATTTTCTGAAAACATTTTGTTAAAAAACAATGAGAATCATAAAAAATAACATTAGTCATTGATCAACCAAATCATCATTCAATCGAATTGTTATCAAATTGATAAAACATTTATTCATAAAAGTTAATCACCCATTATCCAAATCAACCATAATTACCTAATTTGTTTTGTTCATATTGACACTTACTGATATCAATACATTTTATCTTATTTTCAACATATATAATCATATTTTCATAAAAATATTATTTCACAAACTCCTTTAAAAACCAATGATATATTCCCATAAATAACACACAAAATATTAATAATATTATTAAACTCTCATCATCTGTGATGAAAAAATTGTTTCTATTAATTTAATATTATGATAAACCATATAATTATTAAATAATGATGGTATCTCAAACTAATAAAGTATCATAATTAGAATCACCCTAACCTCTAATGAAATAAAATCAAATTCTCTGATTCCAAATATAATAAATCTAACAATCATTAACCAATAATTAATTTTTCAATAATAAGAATTGAATTTTCTAAATTCCCATAATCTTTTATATTTGTTGTTTTAGAGAGTTATGAAAAACAATTAGATAATATAACCATACAAAAAAACTAGTGACATTGATTAAAAATCAATTTCACTCACAAAACTCACTTAATAATTTTAAAATAATATTTCTTTAAATTCATTTTTTTTCTTTCAATCAGGATTCATCTCCTTTGACCTTATGATAAACATTATATGTCTTTATTATTTTTGAGAAAATTATAAATAATAATAAAAGAAAAAAAATCACATTATATAATATAAAAATAAATAAATAAATTCATTAGTCCTTTTGAAAACTATGAAATCCTAAATATAGGTTTTCCCTTTTTTCAAAATAAAATTTGTGATGAAATATTCATTTACATACACATAATATCATAAAAATTTGACAACATTTATTATAAAAGAAATATTGCAAAATTATGATGGTAATATATTAATCAAGAGGGTTTCTTTGATAATACATGAATCCATGAAACCTTTTTTTAAAACATAGAAGTCACCCATAAAAGTAAATAAATTTTCTGAAAATACAAAATTATTTTCTTGAATTATGACATTTAAATATTACCATAAAATCTATTTTACATGGGTATAAATTTAATGTATGTACCAAGGTACATTATCCATACATTCAACATTACAATAATGCTTATAATTTCAAAAACTATCGGGATAATTCCTACATCTTATAGGAGGAATCAATCACTAGTAAACACTTGCACATTTACATTGATTTTGAGACCTATACCACATTATACCATCATCAGATATGCATAGGACATACCCATCATTTATATAAATTTAATAAGTACCATATAATTAATTAAGAACATATTTTTTGAAAATTACAAAAAATAATTTGAATTTTCTTAGATTATATTATGAAATAATAAATTATATTACCCTATAAAAATAAGATTAATATTTATCCACAATAAAAATTTCTAAAACTAAAAAATATGATAGTATTCAGAAAAAAGTTTCATTAAAAATATTAACAGAATCATTTAATGTAATATTAATGCTAGATAATTTTCATGGTATATGTGAAATTAATCAATTCATTAATATATTAACGAAATATTTATTTGATACATTGGTAAATAAATTCATAGATGACTTGTATGGAAAAAATTAAACAAAACTTTTCAAGGTGGATGTAATTTATTAAAAACAAAAAAAAATACAGAACATTTTTATCATAAAAAATAACACTATTTAAAAATTTAAAAGTACAATGACATGGATGAAAATTGGTTTGATGAAATAAATTGAAATATGATTTTAAATGAAATTCACATAATGATTTCATATGTTTTGAAACAATATTATGTTAAACACGGGATATGAAAATGGATTTTTTTGACTCATGAATTTCTGTAAATGATTGATAAAATACATTTATATGGTTTTTAATACACCAAAAAATAAAACAATACTATAAAAACAATACAAGTCTCTATGAATGGAAACTGGGAAGAGAAATCTCTTACCTCAAGTCCAAACCAGCATGTCTTTACATTAACCTTATAATAGATGAAGATAGATTTATTAATGATTAATAATTTTTATAATATATTATTTTATAATTATTAATGTTATATAATATATCTATATATCTAACATTGTTACTATTTCTATTAATTTCATGTCATAAATTTTTTGGATGTTCGATTTTTAATACAAAAAAATCTATGGTAGGTTAAATGTTGTCAAAATATTTACTTTTTCATCATCTATAGAAAACTAATCATTAAATTTTTATCATATTTTCGAAATAAATAAAATTTTAGAAGAAAATGAATTTTTTATATGAAAAACTACACACATCACCTCATGGATGTAGGATCCTACATAAAAGAAAGAGAAACATTATCATTTTCCAATTAGTTGAAGGTAAAAATATAAATAATTGCATCTTATTTTGAAATCCTAATTAATATATGAAGATAATAAATATTCATTAAATCTATCTTAATAACCAAACATATTAGTAAAAGATAAAAAATAAAATACATTACTTCATAGAGATGGTAGTCCACAAGTACGCACATATGATTTTTTCATTTCACATTAGATGAAAAAGGAGATGGAAATGGTATGATAAATCAATATATAAAATTTTAATTATATAGAGTAAAATAATTTGATTATAAAAACAAGGTTATAAAATTGATTTATTGGGATACATGCTGACATAAGAATATGAACTCTTATTTAAGAAATACACATCTTTATTGAAAACATAATTTGGCATACACATTAAGCCTTAATTATTCAATAATTTTATTATTTTAGGAAATAAGGAAATGTTGGGGGTGGGGGGATCTTGGGAAGGTATTTTTAAGTGATTTATCGATATAATGGCCTAATATGGTGTTTAAAAGAAATGATATTGGGTGACGTTTTATATATTAATGGATTGACACTCTTGTAAAAAATTAAATTTTAAAAAATATCAAGATTCATTTAATGTAAGAGGCTATATGAAAAATTAAAAATTTATTATCATGTGATAATGATCAAAATAATATCATAAAATATGAATTAAGAAAAAAAATGTTGAAATAATCTATTATTTGTATCATTAATTAACATGTTTTACTCATTTAATGTGATGACAATATTCTTACAAACATCAGAGTTCATTATGAAAAATAATAATTTTAAAAAAAATACAAAATATTTACCTCCTGAATTAAAATATAAATTCCATTTTTGAGATTAAATATCTATAAATACACATAATTTCTTTTAATATATGATCAATATACATAATAAATAATTTCAATTTTTTTTGGAAAATAGATTTAACCAACAAAATTATCTTATAAGAAATAAAATATAATTTAGTATTCTTTGTTATTAATAAAATAAGTTTAAATCAAAGGGATTCTATGTGACCTAAATAACCAATAAAAAAATAAAATTTTACTTTTAATTTACATTTTTAATTGAATAAATATAATTCTAGAAAAATATAAAGATTTCACTATTCACACAAAATCAACCAACTCAGAAAAATCCATTAAATATTAATTGTGATTATTTTAAAAATATTTTTCAAAAAACAATCCATTTTTTACATTTAAATATAAAAAAGTGTTTTATATTAGTGGTAATATGAGCACAAAATATTAATTATTTTATTAAGAAATTGTTTTATTGATGAATAAAATTACATTATCATTATTCATAGCCAAATAAAAAAATTGAAATTAACATACGATTATCTTATTTGATATATACTATTATAATTTCATCATACCCATTAAATTAAAATTATTAATTTAATATATTTAGATAAAATTAAATTTCACCCATTAAAATAGTTCTTGTGAAAAAACACTTTTCCCTTTAAACAATTTCATATTGATTTATAATTTATTGATACCCAAAAAATAAATGATTATAGATATTATTTATGAATTATTATATAATTTATTATTGTGATTAACCTTTTTGAACAAAACACTCATATAGCTATGATATACTTGTAATATTTAAATAATATTATATCAATTGTAAATTTTGTTTTATTTTATCTCAATTTTATGTATGATATAATAAATCAAACATAGTAATTGTTTAATGTAATATATAATAAAATATCCCAGTGGTATTGGATGACTATTGTGATGTGATATTTACTATATGAAATCCACAGTAATACAATAAATAAATCATTATTATGATTACAGTGTACTCATTTTATGGATACATGTTCATTTTATTTTTATATGTTACTTTATAAAATTATTCAACCAAAAAAAGAATATTTTTATTTTAAAAAATTGTTTTTATGTTTTTTATAATTTTATATTAAAATGATAAAATGTAATATTTTATTATTTAAATTTTTTAAAGTTTACTATATTTTTTTGGATTAATTATATCAAGTCTATCTTAGGGTGAAATTTAAGAATTTTTATGAAAATATTGTTTTTGGGATAACACTAAAAACACAATTTTTTATTAGAACTACCATCAAATTAAATATATTTTAAAAGATCCATTATAACATGGATTTGTATTAACATGATATTATCCCCCTATAAAAAATATAATCAAATTATTTTATATGTAATTAGAGCTATCAATACTTTTTTTTATAAATCAATTTTTTCATTAGAAAGTGATTTTTTCTTCAAAAATATGTTTTCATTATGGTTTTTGAATTAAAATAAGAAATAATTCATTCTAATAATAAAAATTAAAAATTTGAAAAATTATTTCTTAATTTGAATTAGTTTCTTTTATTTTTTTAATATAGTCAATGTCATTTTATGAACATTGTGAGTATTTTACAGTGTAAAAATTAATCAACATGGTATAGGTTATGATGAGTTGTTAAGGATGAAGCTAAATGTTAATGCCACAAATATTATAATAAATATTATTAAATTAAAGAATTAATATTTTTATAACATAATTTTTTGATTTGAAAAAGTTTAGTTCCCCATTTAAATCATTAGCACTATATTTTTTAATGGTTTGAAAATTTAAAACATTGATACCCCTCTCACATATTAAAGGGAACCTCATCTTATTAATAGTTAAAAAAATTTGAACTTTTTAATGTACATGAAACATCCAATATATCATAATAATATCATTAAACATGTCTTAGAATTAATGTTATAACCAAAAGTCCATCCCATTGTGGATTAAGGTGTATGACAAAGTAAGTTTTCTAAAGAAGATGTTTAATTATTAACTAAGTGTTTGCTGTTTCTTTATTGTTCTTCCTCTTTTAGATATTCCAAAATAATGTCAAAATAATAATTTCACTATCATCAATATAGATATTTTTTATTATTATGTTATATCAAATTTTTAATTACCTTTAAATTATTATAGGAAATGATAAAATATTTCATGCATACATGTGGACTATAAAATCTACAAAATGATGGGTTTTTTACCATCATCACATTTTATGGTTTGGTAATTTTATGTATAAAATTAATGTTTTTTTTATGAAATAATTATTGTTATTTAAATATAATATATTTCATTTTATCATTACAATTTAATTAAAAGGAATTGATAATTTCGCTCATGTGTTCTGGTTGAATACAAGTTAGACAATGCTATGACATTCATTTTATTTAATTCCTAAAATAGTTGTTAATATTGATATAAATAATAAATAAATATAAATTTTTGAACATATTTATTATTTTGGACAATTTTAATATAATGAAATTTATTAATATTCTATTTCTTAGAAAAAAGAAAACACCGTTCATGCATACGTTTGAACTATCATCCCCATGAAATTTTTTGATTAATTTTTAATTTCCTCCAACCATATATTTATATAAAATTATATATAGTTTATGAATATAATAATTAAAATATGTTTGGGATAATTGAGGCTTTGTAACCACAATCCATTTGACCAGAGTGAATACATTGATGATATTTAGATGTAAAAAACAAATAACCCTAGAACGTTAAATGTGAAAATAACAAATTTAGTATTTAAATATAACATGGTAATAATTTTAAAAAAGGAATAATAATGATGAAATGATCAAGTAAAAGATTATTTATAATTTAATAAAGTAATATTATTTTATTATTCAACAGTCATAGAACACATCATGCTAAACAAGATATAAGGTATGTTACTTTTTAGATATTGTTCTTAATATTTTAATCACATCCTCTCCTAAAATAATTTTATTGAACATTTTCCATTATTTTTATTATTTATAAATAAAATATATTTTTAACTCGGTTTGAACAAATTTCAAGGGTATTTATAAAATTTTAAATAAGAATCTTTAAAACATTTAACATATAGGACATTTTAAGCCTTTTTAAAAAAATAGAGCACAAATGTAATATATATATATATATAGACCAAAATTGTCCATAATCATGGTAATTATACATTATAATTACTCCCCTACATTTTGACAAGGTTTTTTTGATCTATATCACATTCCCCATCATCTATCTTTTTTTCATTTTTAATTTTTTTCAATGTCATAAAGATATTTCTCGGTATGATTGTGTGAAAATAGAATTTATTTTTCTTATGGGATCAAATAAGGATTTATAAAAAAATAATAATAAATAATTTTTTCATGAAATGGTACTTGATAATTATAGTTGATGAATGGTGAGGACGATATAGAAATTGAAAATGGGTGATCTTGATATCTCTATCCATCTAACTGTGTAAAGTTACAGTCTTCATGGTTGAATATTAAGGGAGATAATTAGATTGGTTACTCCTATAGAATTCACCATGACTGAGTTATTATGACTTGAGATAATAATGAGTGAACATGGATAATGAATATGATTATCCACTATAAAAATATTATGCTATAAAAAGGAATATTATGGAATTTGTTCAATTTCCTAATGTAAGGAATATTCAAAGGTGAATGGCTTTCTTTCAATAGAATTTTTTCAAGTGATCTCAAATTCGTTAGGATTAACTCATATTTTTTATTATTATTTATAATAATTTTTAAAGGTTTTACATATCAATATATTTATTTTACAAGTTTTGAAATGTTTTATTAATGTGGGGTAGGTTTTTTTGAATAATGAAAATGTATACAAGGTTTTAATGATTTATGTTATAATAATTGGATTTTATTATTTATACCTCCTTTTGTAAATTTATTTTGTTTTTAGATATTTTCTGAATTATTTCTTAGGAACAATTACTATGATGAAATTTTAGCATGGTAAAAATTACTACTTTATAATATCGTCTAAAATGAACTTAATGTGAAAATAATAAAACATGGGTTAAAAAATTAATCTCATAAATAGAGAAAAAAAATTAAATTTTAAGAATATATCATTGTTTTATGTAATCCTCTAAAAATTATTTAACACTATAAACTGAAAATCTTATGGAAATATGAAAATATAATCCTGATGTTGTATATCTTATAATTATGGGTTGATTTTGTACTGATAGTTATAGTTCATTTTATAGTAAATGATTAGATTCTATTAAAGGTAAAGTTCATTATAATATTAACCTTAAAAACTATATAATTCATGGTTTTATTTTATTTTGAAATGTTTTTAATATTTCATTGTTTCTTATTCTAATATATATGTTATAAATGGGCCTCCTAGGAGAAAACCTAAAAAGGATTCCTCGAAGGTATTAAAAGAATTATAAACATCTTAATCACTGGTTGTGCCATTAGAAGTTGTCATAGCTAACTCAACCAGTAATTTTTTAGGTAATACAATGAATCGCTAATAAAATAAATTAAAAATAAAATAGTTTTGTTGGAACCAAAATCAAATAAAAATTTTTCTACATTCGTGTGGATGGTAAGAGTACCTTTTACCACTTCACTATCGTTCTCCACATCGCCAATACTGATTTCATTTGAATTTCATTTTTCATTGTCATTAAGAGTTTGATGGAATTGATCATCATCAAAAACCCTTGGATTAATGAATTGAGTGGCATAATGACCCATTTCAAATCAATTGTATCATTGAAGTGTAGGAGTTGCGTTCTGTGTATAGTTTTTTATTCACATCATTAGATGTCTTTTTCCCATCATTTCATCATTCGACTGCCCATTTCCATTATTTTATAAACATATATCATTTAATAGTTCCATTAAGGCAATTCCCTCCATGTTTCATTATAGACATTGAGAAGAATGGAAGATTCATCTTCTTTTTAGTGTGGTCTTTAGATTTCCCATGGAATTATATTTTTATCTTCTTATCAAAAATATATGACTTATAGGTTACTGTAATATTCATCTCAACATTGAGAGAACATTAAAAAATTTCCTCATAGATATTGAAGTACCTTATGGCTAATATCCATTAGAGACATTATTTTAAACTGCAAAATTATCAATCAATTTTACTCTCAATTTGGATAATTATTCTAGAAGCATACATTAAAATTGTTATAAAATTTGTTTTGTTGGTACCAACTGATTTATCATCATTTTAAATATGTTTAAGGAAATCCTTATATAATATTTTTTGAAGAATAAAGGGAATGTACTCATTGAAAAGTAAGATCTTGAACTCATCCTATTACATGGACTAAATTTCATCATTTTTCCTCATATTCCTTATAATATTACCCCATTGATTATATTCACCTTCCAAATGATATACTACTATGATGAATTTATCATGACTAGATCATTGAAAAACTAAAAATATATTTTAGAGGTATTGATCAATTTTTCAGCCACTAATGGATTAGATGACCTACTAAATAAAGGTGTTCGTTGCATCTTTAAAGATTCAATAGAATGTTTCTCCCACTTTTTCTCATTTGGAAGACCAAAATGATTCATAGCTCGAGAATGTTTTGTGATCATAAATTCAAGATTTTTCATTCCATCTCCCATATCATTGGGTTTATTAAGGGTAAAAAGATTTCATTGCCCATCATATTCATCATTAACACAATTCTTTTGGGTTCTACCATTGACTAAAACTACAAAGCATAGTGTGAGAAATAGTGATCATAATAGAAAAACCCCACAATTCAAGAATAAAATTTCAATTCTGGACACATTAGTTGCTATCCTAGCTTATTCATGAACATCTCTAAAATAGTTGTATAGGTTTGTATCCAATACACAATTAAATACTTAGGGTTCTTACTATGGATTTATCATCATAGTTACCCAAAGGTTAACTACACTTTGCTATGATTCCAAATATAACATACCATAATTTATATATTGATATTAATTCAAAATTTAAGACTATTTATTACATATAATAGAAAAATCAACTCTATAATTAAATAGGTTTAGTGTCTTTAGAAACTGGGAAACATAAAAACGTTTTACGTAAAACATCCACATTCTCTCCTGCTTATTCCCTCATTACTAGACTTTTTTTTGACATATCATACATAATACTTTTCATCATGACCTGGGTAAAAGAATCATATTAAAGGGTGAACTAAAAATATTATTAATAGTAATAAAGGTAAATATCTATCAAATAATAAACATAATAACATAACATTTTGAAATCAAATCCACCATATAAAAGATCATAATATCACGTAATGAGATAAATCATAAAAATGAAATGTAATCCTAATAGGCCTCACATAAGACATGAAATTTCATGGAATAAAAACATAATCATAGAAAATCATTTTATATTAGTCGGGGATCATTTTTGAGACCATCATAGTAGAAAAAACCATTACGGAGCCGAGTTTACTCCTCGTACTTGCAATGTATTACTGACCCATATTTACATGCAATTACAGTCAATTATATCTAATTAAATATAAGTCATTACCCATTTAATTTGAGTGAGATATATTTCCCAACCATCTCATAATTATACCATTCTTTTGTGTGTCACAGAAACCATAAGACCTTCATCATATCATAACCGATGAAATAAAATGGATTTTGTAAACCTCATTCCATCAAAATAAATATAAAATAAACGGGTTTCATAAAATAATTCCATAATAAAAACAATAAAATAAAATAACTAATAGATATAGAAACATAAAACTATTACATAATTGATGAAAAATAATTTTGATAAAACAATTGAAAATAATTTATAAGGTAAATATCATTTCAAATTCAAAAATGTTTTCTTTTCTCAAAAAGACACACAATTTTTGATGAAATAGTTTTATTTTAAAATTACTATATATTCTTTTATATGAAGATTCATGTAAAAATTTTATTATTAAAGAGTAAAAATATGTTCATTTAATACAAGTTAATGAAACATTCTTCACATACATATGATGGAAAAGTCATAAAGTACCTCATACCCAAAACAACAAAAGATTACATTCATATATTTTTTTAAAAATTCACCAATGGGTAAAATAGAATTTAAATCATTATATAAGGATATAAAGAATATTTTTTTAAAAATATTTAGGGATCATGGACATGGATGTTAAATATACACTCTTTAATACTAACAATTAAAAAATCTTGGATGAAAATGAGATTTGAAAATTTTTCCCTTACCATAGGTCTGATATGGTTCATATGTATCTGATAATCCTATAAAATTATTTAAATTATTTAAATTGTATATTATAAATTCATAATAATATTTATGATAACATTATTGATCAGATATTTTTCTATTTTTAGTAACATTTCGTTGTTACTTGTTATTCAAGTACTATGTTTTTTAGGTTATTATGAATGTTTTTTTGGAAACGTTTTCATTATTATCATGTTATGATATAGTTATATCATTTAAATCATCGTAGTAATATAAAATATAACAAATTTATTCATTCAATTCATGAATATAATCATGGTTTACTGATGCTCATGTAGAATGAATTACATCGCATCGTGAAGACAGTAGGTCGTACGTACGCACGAGAGATTATATCTTTCACAAAATTAAAGAAGGGTATTGAATTGGTTGATTTATGATATTTTAGAAATATAATCATGTTATTATACACCATATATAATGATAATTTACATAATTATTCTCATTCTATTATGGTGGAGGTGGAAAACAAATTACACAACGACATGGAGACAATAAGCACTACGTACACACATGTGATGTTATCATTTTTTAATATGATGGATTGCTAGAAAAATATGTTTGTTTGATAATTATAATGAAATATAAGTATATGAGATATAATTATGTTATTAATTTATAATGAAACAACAAATGAATATAAATTAGAAAATGAATGATGTTTGAATAAATTGGTAGAAGAGATTACCTCTTCCCTGACGTGCTTCATCTAAATCTCATTATAGAGAACTAGGGATTTCATTTGAAGTTGAAAATAACCTATATAATGAGAATAGGGAAGTTGATAAGAAATAAGGGTTGGGGGTGGCCATTCTTGATGTATCAAAATTAAGTAAGGAGTTAATGTAAGAGGTTCCCTTTTATAATTGAGGTGAGGGGATCCTTCAGAAACTCCATAAATAATAATTTATAATAAATTAAAACCCTTCCTAAAAACCACAAATTTTCCCTATTTATATGAATATAATATATAGGGTTGAAATATCATGAAATATTAAATTTTTTACATGTTATTTTGTCAATATAATCCTTATCTATTTAATTGACACTTAGTTATTCTAATTATTTTTAATTATTGTAATAAAATTATAATTATTAAATGGTTATAAATATTTAATTATATGGTTTTAATTCACCATAAAAGGATATTTTATTACATTTTAGATCTTATAATTATCATTTTACAATTTTATATTATTTTTAGGATTTTTTAACAATTTAATGAAATTTTATTTTTATAAAATATCAATAGTTGTAATTTTGATACTATTAAATTAATTTGAATTTTAAAAAAATCACAAAAGAAGATAAATTCAAATAAAATATAATATTAACATTTTATAATAAGCTTTACAATTTTTTGATCACAATTATTATTTAATATGAAAATTATTTAAAAATTTTAAAACCATTTTTTCATAATTTTTATTAATGAAATAATTTTTACATCACTATTGTGTTATCATTTATAGTAATTATTTATTATATAAGGATTAAAAATAAATTTATATGATGTACTAAATTATTATATATTTTAAAGGACTATATATTCTCGATATATTATTCTATTTATCAATATATTAAAATTAATATACTCATAAAAAATAAGATTGTGACATTTTTTCCCATTCATTAGTTTTTGTTAAATTAATGTCATATTCATAGGTAATTGGAAACCAAGTGATTAAATTTCTAAAAATAAATGATTACGGTATAATTTAATCACACAATATTATTTCTATGGAGTTATGGTAATTTTATAATATTTTTTACCTTTATGAACTCGATTTTCCGTTAACTATGGTAATAAAAATAATTACCAATGTCATTATTTATAAAGCCTGAAAATAAATGTAGCATATATCAATAATTTAAATATAATTATTCCTATTATGGTGTCTATTTTTAAAAAATATAAACACAAAATTTTCATTAATTAATTTAAAATCAATCTCGTTGTCGGAATGAGAACTCTAGTTTTTTTAATTTATAACATTGGAAAACATTGAAATGTTTTTACTGTTGAATTAAGTGTAAGAATAATGCTAATTAAATAAACAATATTGAGTGATAAAAATATATTCTCTTTATACATCAAAACGATTGAATATTATAATTTATCCATATAAATTAACTTGATGAAAAAAGTTGTCATCAATTAATTTTTTTGCCAATATCTATTATTTTTCAGATGTATTTTATCATAAAAAATCCATAAATTTATCCAATGTAAATTATTATACCATGCTTTAAAATAAAAGTCATATTTTGTCATAAAAAATTAATATTGTGTCAAAATATTAATTTAATAGTGGTCATATATTCAATGGTTTAAAATTAAACATTAAAACAATAGGTTTTTATTCATCAAATTGTGTTTTATTCATATCTTATGACCAAAATATCCATTGGATGAATTAAAAAAATATTTTATTAAGTATATAACACATACACATCTGATTAATTTCATAACCAAAATTAATTCAATCAAAAATTAAAATATCTAATTTATATTTTTCATAAATAATTTTTTGCCACAGAAATCACATCGTATTTTCATAAGTTTGTTCTAATTATTCACAAAATCATAATGGATTGGATATAATGAAAATTTTATAATTTGGATATAATGTGTTTCATTAAAACTCACAATTTCCTGAAACACTAACTACTTAAGAATAAATATTATTTCATGAAAATATATCATAAAAAACATCTACATTTTATATTCAATATTTATATTAGACTGTTATGACAAATTTTAATTGTCAGTTGTGAGTAATCATGATCATTTGGAACTAGTATTGAAGTAACCGTGTTGTTCCTCATTATTTTCAAAATATTAATCCTTAATCAACATTAGATGCCAATAGAAAGGTTTTCTTCTAATTAATTATAATGATGTAATTTCATTTAATTTTATTTACAATACATAAAGATGAAATCAAATATAAACATATTTCATTGATTTTAATCAATGAATTTTGGTATAAAAATTAAATATTTTAAAATTATTGATTCAATTTTTGTAGAAAAATAAAATATATATTTTCTTATTTATATAATATATTTTCTTTAATTATATTCATACCATTATCCATGAAATTATTTTATGTCATTATTTATTGGTGGTTAAACCGAGCGACACATGAATATAAAATAATTATTTATAAAGTAATATTTCTAATGTTTATTTTTTATTTATATATTTTTAATGAATTATAATGATATATATAAAATATATTTATGATTTTGAACAAAATATTACGATATTTATATGAAAAATAATGAATCATGATGAAAAAATAGACATGATACATTGGGGAGGTGATAGTCCACACAATAAAAGGTTAATGTTTTAATTTATCAATGAATAATGTGGGAGGAATGTGGATTATATGTTTACTATAAATATTGAATATTATATTAGATATTCATCAATTATTCCACACTCTTATTCTTTATGATCATCGATGAGATGATAAATTTCAATAACAAAATGATTCTATTCATTGATGTGGTAGTCTATCTAATTAATTAATGGAAGATTAGCTTTTCATAATAGGAATTATGAAGATGGTTAATAGTAATTATATAAGAATAATAATATTTAGTGTAAAATAAATAATGTAATAATTACATATAAATTAGAAAAATATATTTTTGAGTGTTAGAAAGAAATGAAAAGATGTTACAAAAAACAATGTGTACCCATATTGAAATCTTCATATTTTACACAGAGAAATATAAAAAAAGTCAAATGACACCAATATATTTTTAAAATAGCTTAAATTTAATATAATATTGTATAAAAATGTGGATTATTATAAATTTTTCATGTGAAAATTTTATTTTGTTTGTATTCTTGAAGGGATGGAGGTGTGAACCATTTTTATTTATTGATAATGGTATTATGGTAAAAATTTGAAAGTCTTATAAAATTGAATGAATGATAATAAATTGATTATAATGGAGTGGGGTATGATATAGAGTCTATTAATTATCTATTATTAATTCTTACTATTAATTAAAAAAATTTATTGTCGTTTAATTTATAATTTTACTATTTATGGTTTTACTGTGATAACTTATTTTTACATACATAATCTATATTTAGATCCTAAAAATAAAGTGGTCTCTATTAGATCATTTATTTAGAATAAATAAATTTATAAAATCATTTTATATGAAAATATTTATATCTGTAATATAAATCTTTTTAATCATTAGCACATACGATGTGTAAAACATGTTTTTAGAAAAATATTGATATAATCTTAAATCATATGGTTATATTAAAATAATAAATTTACTTAATCTACATATTATTTATTACATTCTAATAAATAAATTATATTTTATTTTTAAATATATACACAATTTTTTTTAAAAAATAATATTAAATATAAATGAGGATAAAAAATAGATTTTTGGGAAAATATTACTTTCGTTGTTGAAAATTTGTTCTATAAATTCCTAATTTTATTTTAAAATGTATTTTTTTACTCCCTAAATAATTATTTGTTCATGAAAAAATATTTTTTATGTTAATTTATTATACTTGTATCTTGTTATAATAATAAAATATATAATTTTAGTAATAACTATATATTATATATTCCCCTAATAATCAAAATTTTCAGAATTTTTTCCGAATATAATTGTATATTACTGATGTATTAAATTCAAAGATAATGTTATTTTTATAAAATAATATATCAAAATTTTTATTTTTATTATTTTAATGGATAATTCTATATTGAACCAGAAATTCCATTGAAATTTTTTTCTTAAATACATGGGAATTTTACGAGTCCATGAAATTTGACGCCGCATGATTCCGAGGCCCAGTGTGTCCGGAATCAATTTTTTATGTTTTGTTTAGGTACGTTTAGTAAATGCAAAATCAGGTTTTATTACTTTTGAACATGTGCTTAGAATTGAAATCTGAGGACATCATTTAACTCACAACTCCCATATTCTCTTAAGAAGACTATTACCTCAATGAAAGTGGGTCGAGATTAGAAGATAGTTTCTGGGATTGAAGAGAATGAATTAAATAAAAATAAAGTGTGTGGCTTAATTTTTATTTGTTGGTTAAAACCCTATCATGGATGTAGGACGTGGGACCACCACACCACAACCTCCCATTAGAGGTTATTGTGGTGGGGCCCATCAGAACCTAACCTCTCGAAAGACGTTATGACATTGGGACCCCATGGGCCTAAACCCCATATTAATGGTGGAAGTTAAAATCCTCTCACCTCCGCTCATTAATGATGGAGAGTATTTCCAAACACCCTCCTTTATTAGTGACAACCGTCCTAATTTAATGGTGCCAAATCCTCCACATTAATTAGTGTGAGACAATTAAATTAATTCATCCAATTTGATTATTCTATGGATGAATTAATAGGATATCACAATCAATTATTATTTTTGTTTCCATAGCTCAATTGGTGGAACATGGGAGAAGGGAGAAAATCTCTCACCATTGAAGAACGAAGAACGAAGGATGACAGTGAGGAGTGACTTCGACTTCCTTCCACAGATCCTACCGATGTGGTACGTCTTCAACCAACTTATCCACTGCATCATCTTCAACGAGCCGATGCAGCTCGGGATTGGAAGTGTGGGGCGGACACGACGAATGATGATCACCTTCATCTTCTTCCCGCAACTTCATCGGCGATCAACGAACAAAGGTAGGTGTTGTTTTCTTTTGTGTGCTATGTTCTTCTTTTCCTTCCAAATGAAAAATGAGGTTATGCTTCATTTTACGAGTGATTTTTTGTTCATCGTTCTCCTACACTGATAAGCCAAGTGTTCCCACCCTGAACATGGAGGTTGAGGGCCAAGGAAAAATGGGCCGAACCCTCTTCCCTTCTTGTTTGTGTTGATCATTGGCATTATGACGTAAACACGAAGTAGCGTTGAATAATATGAAGTCAACATGCAAATGTTGCCATTCCCGTGACATCCACAAACTGTACTGCCCCGACGACGTTCCTGTGACCCGGATGAACTGGCTCCCCCGGCCGAACCACCTCGATCTGTGCCACTCCTCGATCTCATTGCGCACCATGTCGAACCGCAGCCCTCCGGTCGTGCCACCCTGGTCGTTTTGTCCGCCAACCGAACTGACCGACTCACCCAGGCCCACCCTGCCGCTGGCATCCTGCGTGCCCCAGCTGAACCCCGCTGGCCCGATGTTGCCCGCGCACTGAACCCCGTCGTCCAGACACAAGAGAAACTGCGCCGGCCTGGCCTCTCGGCCTCCCGGCCACCCGTTGGCCCGCCGGTCTTCCTGCCCGGCCGCCTCCCTGCTCCTGGCTGCCCGACCTCTCAAGCCACCACCCAATCAAATCGGCGCCCTACTGAAACGACCTCCCGACCCCCCCCCCCCTCAGGGGCACCTTGGACGAACCATCTCGGATGCGCCCTTTAGGTCGAGCCGCGCTGGGCCGAACCGGCCTCAAGCCTGGGCCGATCCTCCGATGCGACCTTCTTAGATGGGACCCATAGGCCTGGTCGAACATAACAGGCAAACCCACCCAATGGGCCAGGCCAGACCCAACAGGTATGTCCGAGTCGACCCAGACTATGTAAGCCCAGACCGCGTCGGATTGGACCCGGGCCCACTACTGACCCTTTACATTCATTGGCCATATATTTGGCACCAGACAACCATTTGAAAAACCGTCAGCGGAACTGGTTTTTTTCAAGTGTAATGGTCCCTATTAGTATGCCCAACAAGATTATGAGATATATTTGAGATATGGTCTGGTTGGATCATGCAAGAATCCAACTGGGCCCCTAGGACTAAAAAGCTAATAACTCACAAACTGTGCGTCCAATTGACACCCCATCAATTACGCTGAGACCTATATGATGTGACATACCTTTGAGATACATCTTCGTGGGACTTGTGACAGTTGGATTATCAACTATTAGCTCTTGGAATGGATCCTTTTGATGACGAGTGAGTAGAATGCAGAGACGTAGTAGCTGGCTAAGACCAAATGACTGCTGACCGTTTAGACTCGGGGTGACTCGACTAGCACAGTGGAGAGCACCTTGGTGTCAAAGAAGAGCCCCATCGGGGAGCGCCTTGGTGTCGCTGTAGACCTACTATACTCGATAGGAGAAGTACCTCAGTAGGCTAAAAGGGGGAGTGTCTTGGTGACGTAGCAGAACCATAGTGGGGAGCACCATGGTGACGCAGTAGACCCACGATACTCGACAAGAGGAGTACCTCAGTAGTCAAAGGTTAGTGAGATGAAACTTGGGGTCATGACAACCCCACATTACTCAAAAAAGGAGGAGTTCTCTAGTAGTCATGGTTTTGATAATGTGAATAAAAATCCTGGATTGAGATGGGTCAATAAACTTTCTGTTTTCCTCATGATTGAATGTATTTCTTGATAACTTACGTATATGTATGGGCATATACCTAAGTGGGGTTACCTGTTGATTTCATACTTTTTGGTTTATCCATGTTCTATTTCAAGATACATTGAGGGTATCAGGGTCCCTACAATGTATCGTTATTCTCACACCTATATGAGATATGCCCGCTCCTCGTTGTGTTGGTTGCAGACAACAGACATCGCTGACTGTGGCTAAGAGTACCAGGATAGGACGGTACCAGGAGGTGGACCATACGACGTGTTGGTTCACGGAGGCTACCGATAGACGTGGAGTTCTGAGGAGGCTATCTCTACCTACCCTTCATGTTGGATCCATGGTGGACAATAGAAGAGCTGCCTTTTACCTTTCTTCGATTGTACTTTATTTTCACTTGTAAATGTACTTTCCTGTTGGGCTTATATTCCTTCCACTTTACATTCAACACTCTCTTTTCGTTATATATATTTCTTAGCATTTCGTATCCAATTGTGTGCTATGTTGTGTGTTTTTACACATTATAAATAAATGGCTTCCCTGTTTTAGGAAATTATGCCATTGGTGCTAGTCGCTAGCCCCTGGCCTATGGAAGGAGGGCATGGGATAGTCACGGCACGGGCCCCGAGGGACGGGTCGCGAAAAATTCAATATATAATGAAATATATTTTAATTTCAAAATATCTTATTAAACATATACTGTCTTTAAAAATTCTGAATTTAAATTTGAAGACAGTTTAATGTAAACCAAATAGTTTTTGAATTTAATATTACAAATTTTTAAATTTTTTTATCAAATTTAATTTAAATTATTAAATTAATATAAAATCAACCTTTATAATCATTTCACTGAAAGGAATATTTTCATTAAATAGTAATTAATGGTAAATCATAATATGTAAATATTTTAATAGATTATTTTACTTATTTTTACGAATAAATATACTATTCATGTAATTTTAAACTTGCATGATTCATTTTATCCTTCTGTTGCATTATTCTGCAGTTTTGTGGGAAATAATACATTGTTAATAAAATCAATTTTATGGAATCAGAAAAAAAATATGATACTACATTCATATAATATTTTAGTGTGAATGAATTAGGTGTTTCTTATTTAACATGAATATCACATGACAAATTTACAAATAAATTTAATTACCTCGAAAAAATATAAAAATATTTTAAATTTTAAAGAATATATATTATGGAAATAATATGCATCTCAAAAACACGAGGTGTTACATTCTCCTACTATAAATGAATTCATGTGGTAATAGAATTAATTATCCCTTAATAATAATAATAAAGAAGGTTATCTAAACGATTTCCATGAATTATGATATAGATTATAAGGATATACAAATGATTCTATCGTACATAATTCTTGGCATCCATTCATTTCAATCATAAAATTCATATTTCATCATTCTAGCCAATTTATTCAAATTTAATTTATACCCATGTCTTTGGATTTTCTTGTAATAGACCATAGAAAACCCAAATTTAAAGAATTTTTTCCATCAATTTATTATAACCAAAATTATTATAATAATATCTCATTAAATCATATTCAATGATTATATAAATACCAAAACTAAATTCTAAGGTGACTTCCATAATGAAATATTCATTTCAACCTCTCATAATTTTGATTCTATATTAATATACTTGCATTAATCTATAAATCAAATATTTTTATGTAGTTTATTCAAGGACATATTTCTATTTAGCTATAAATCCATTATGAATCCCTTATAATTGTTAATGAATTTAATTTAAATTTTCACATCATATCCCCTAGGAGTTCCCAACCTAGTGGGATGTTATATGAAAACTTATCCATCTCCAATTTTCCAAAGAGTTCATAATCAACTAGACCCTTTATGGGTTATTATATTTAATAGAATATGACAAAATGATTCATTAATATTTAATTATCCAAACACAGATTTAATACACCCCTAATATTTCATAGGAACCTATAATGTATATTGTTAATGTTACTTTTTTTAAAATGATAATAATTTATTTATTTTTATTATCATCAAATTTATTTTTTCTCTTAGATGAATAATTACATCATCACTGTTCTATAAATATTTATTGTGTTAATATAATAACTGTAACCAATAATAAACTAACAAAATGAATATAAATATTCTATCTTTCCATATTGTATTCATATTTGAGAATAATTTTTGTTTAACCACATATTACAACATTATAATCTTAAGAGCGTGATATGTTTGACTTTTCATTAAATTAAATACTATAAACATCTTAATTGTATTCATTCTCAAAAAAATGTCATTATTTTGACCATTGGTTGATTATGATTGATATACACTGAAAAAATATCTAGTTATTTTTTTCTTTTTATATTCTCTTATAATTTTAATTTATATCATTTTAGTTCATTATTCATCTTCTTGAACAAGTATTTCATTAGTGCTTCATAAACATTAATGGTAAATATTTCATATATTAAATTTTAAAATATATTAATATTATTAAAATTAATAACAAATTATTAATATAATCCTTTATATGAATTCATAACCTAATGTTGTCCATATATAGACACCTAAGTGTAATTTAAGACAATTAATGCGAAATTTTGTGACATTATTTGATTTAAATATTATAATAGTCATTTTTATTAAAAATTTTCCCTTAGACCAGTCAGTATTGAACCTTCATTGTTATGGATTGATTTATATCCTTCTAATAAACATTGGGTAAAAGTTTGGGTAATTTTATTGTCTTTATCATTTTTTTAAAAAAATTAACAAATTTATCATTTGTAGTGGTATCAAAAATTCACCAGGTCACTATTCATATTGAAAAAAATAGAAGGGTCATATTTAAAAACTTTATGCCATCTGAATTTGAATAAAATTTTAATTTTTAATGATTCTAATAATTAATGTTTCAATATTTAATTCCAAATTAATCTTTTAAATCATTATTAATAAAACAATTTTTGAAAAGTGATATTTTTAAATTTAATTGTTCTTATAATAAATTCAATTTTAAATTCAAATAAAAGAACTATAATTGTATTATTTCCATTAGAATGTATCAAATTAAAATTTTATACTATTACAAAAATTAATTTTAAATTTAAATACTTTAAAAAAATAGTGTGTTCAATAGAAATATGTATTTTTACATGTAATAGAAAAATAAAAATATTTAGAAAATTATCAAAATTTCACTATATAAAAAATTTGATATGATGATTTAAACTATGAATATATTTTTTTCAAAATAATTTTTTAAATGTTCAAAAAGTCAATTATTTTATTTTTACATAAAATGAAATAAAAATTATTTTCACAGACAAAATAACTTTTTGATGAATTCAACAACATTAATAATAATCGAGTAATTATTTAAAAATAATTAATATATTATAAAAGAGAATTACCAATATATTTATTTTATCATAATATTCATTCCCACTTAATTACCTTATAGGTTATAATATTTCTATTTAAATAATACCATGTAGTTGTTTGTTTATGTTAAATGTTGTGTATCATATACACTATAAAACTTAGTATTTCTTTTCAAAATAATATGATATTACATTATTCCCATTTATTTAATTTCTAAATATAAATTTTATTGTGTTCTTGATAACCAGTGGTTTGAATTTTTAAAATAAATTAGTTGCAATCCCACATAAATAAAAGGATTAATAAATCATCAATTTGAAAATAGAGAAATGAATGTATGTAAGTCATTTGAGATAACACATACTACGATACAATGTAGGAAGACATGGAAATGGATGAGAATTATAACTAAGTTGTTGTAATTCTGAGTAATATATAATATTGTACTTATAATGTAAACTATCTCAAAACCATAAATCTAATATGGGTTAAAATGTTTTTGATTTCTCAGTACAAAAATAAAACCAGTAACATTTTTGTTAAGGATTATTATTTAATTATTTTTGTATAGTGTTGCAAAATTTCATTATCATCTATACAGTGAAAAGAAGGAAATATACATACATAAATATTATTTATTAATATATTAATAAATTTCCAATATAAAATCATTTTTTTCTCAAAATGATGAGTATTCAAGATGAATTTTTTGTGCTTGAAGCAGTCGAATTAATTTATAATAAACCACATAATACAAGAAAGATAAACTACATATTTACCTTTCCTTTAAGGATTAACCAAAACCCATATTTTATGTAAATGATATGATATTTCTCCACAAAATAATAAACCATAGAATTAGAAAAAATATTTTATTCTATAAAATACAGTAAAAATACTGAAATTTCTAAATAGTCCATTCAAAAAATAAATAATATTAATATTCAATTTTTTTTAAATATGATTGTAACCCATGAATTAAACGGATAAAATCTAATAGACTTCCAATATATATTTTATCATTTATCTATAAATAGCGTCAGTTTATAATATTATCTCATAACATAAATTAATTTTCTTTAATATACTAAAGAAATTATAAAAATTTAAATAAATAACCAGAATAAACACAAATCCACATTAAAAACATTTAACCATATTTGATATTATTCAATATTTATTCCTTTATTAAAACCCCAAATTGTTCTATTTACTGTAATAATATCAAGTTCTCAATACAGTGAACGCCTTCAAATAGAAAATTAATCAATTAACACCAAATAAATTTCTATTCCAATGATTATCTATATGAAAAAAATTATGTTCCAAAAATTAACATAACCATTTTATATCAGATCTATTAACTAAAAATGAAAATGAAATATAATATTTGAATTATCATAGACAAATAATAGTTGATATGCATTTATACAAGTTTATTTGTGGGTTCAATCCCTATGACCTTGCTGCTTGTGATAGGTTTTCAACCATATTGTAGATTTTCCTTTATCTAAAAATATATTAATATAATCCTTTCATAATTTGAGAAATGTGATAAACATCATCAAAATTATCTATAAATATTTTATCATTAAATAGACGTTTCAACCTTCACAGTTATCTCATAATTTTCATCTTTATTTTCAAAATGATATAACGTATAATTAAATAAATAATAAAATTCTAAAAAAATCCTTATT
Source organism: Viscum album (assembly GCA_963277665.1). Lineage (NCBI taxonomy): Eukaryota > Viridiplantae > Streptophyta > Magnoliopsida > Santalales > Viscaceae > Viscum > Viscum album. Next base: position 690,260,053 of record OY728161.1, on the reverse strand, counting down.
CACATTAATATTTCATAACATAAAAAATTAAAAGGGTTTTATAATACTCTAAACTTGTGGTATTATATACCCATTTTGGTGTCAATAGTCTTTACATAATTTCTCTGGAAACCTTGATAATCTTCAATGTTATCTAAACTATAATCAGAAACCAAATTTAGCATCCCATAATTTGTATTTTCATATCTAATGGAAAAAAAATAAATATTAAAAATTTGGCCAAATTTTTTCCATTCAAAAATAAAAGGAGAAATGGAAATAATGGATAACATGCATACCAAAGGACCTTTTAGGTTTATAGATTTATCTAAATATTGAAAACATATAAATATCATAGAAAAATAAATAAATGCCCAAAAAATATTTATTATATCCCAACATTTGTTCACATATATCACCATTCCTACATATATCCTATTTGAAACCATTCATCAAATCCTGCTGAAAGGAAACATAAGAATATATGAGCTTACATGCTCAGTGAGGATAAAAAAGTGAGATACATAATCATAATCATAAATAGAAGTGTATAAGGACTGGATCATAACATTATAATTTCACACACTACGTATCAAAGAACCTATACACGATTCATGTATTAATTATATGTAGTTCATAAGATTTGAATCAAGAGATGAATTTCAAAATCCATGAAAGAATAACATAGGAATACAATAATTAATTTTGGATAGACACCTAAATATATAGTATCATTCTATTTAAGTCTTATTTATAAAAAATAATAAGAAACATCATAGAGGGTTCACGTACTAGGTGAGACATAACACTATCCCTAGTTATAGTCCATTCCTTATAGTGGATCTGGTTTCCTCATATTCCCAGAGTGGATCAAGCCCATAGACTTATTTCCCATCATTATCCAATAAGAAATAAAAATTTTCCAAATGAATTGGAGAGAGATATATGCCACACCCATATCATATTTAAATCACATATAAATCTTCCACAAGGTCCAAAAAACCTATTTTAATTCATTAAATGAATTGGGTATTATATAAATTTTATTATAACACATTAAAAAGAGACAAAATTCAAAATCATAATTCTATAAAAATATTGATCAATTTATAGAAAGAATACTAATGAACTAAATAGATCAAATCCCAAGTAAATCATGAGTAACACATATGACAGTAATGAAATATATAAAATATTTTTTGAAAAATATTCATTAATACATTTATTGATGAAACTATCGTTTCTTATTCTATTTTTATAACATAATATATTTAAAAATAAATTTTCATTTAAAATAAAAATGATAAACATATAAATTAATCTTTTATTATAATTTTAAAAATCTTTTATATATTCTTCCATCAAAATTAATAATTTATCATTTAATAAAATTTAAAATTATTTTATGAGAAGAATGTTTTGATGGAGAAAAGATTCTCAACTAAAGGGGGAATAAAATTATATGAACCATATATATTCATATAAATAATAAAACTCTTTATTAAAAATAACAATGTTATGTATATAAAAATCGTAAAATAATTTTGATGCATAACCTAGTATTTGTATCAAAAAAATAAAATTGATGCAAAATGGCCTTATCCATTTCATAGATTTTTAACGGTAAACCATATGAAAGAGGTATGATTAAATGGATATGTAATTACACCTAAATTTAAGGATATGGATCAGAAATGATATTTATGGTCAGTATATACTCCATCAATAATAAACCAGCAATTAATATTTTAGAAGTGTCACCAAATGAAATGTGAGATTATAAATCCCATAATCACATGGGAAACATTTGAACCATGATCCCCATGAATGAATAACTTAAATTAAAAAATTTTGAATCATGAAATAAAATATATTAACAATATAATCTATCCTACGTTAGTGAATACACCACAAAAAATTAATAATTGAATATTTTAGCATATATCTCAGAGAAATTAATGAGAGAAGAGAAAACACTTACCTTAAGTCATGAAATTTAATGTACTTGTTAAAACCTATAGTATAATAAATATAAGTTTATTATCTATCTACCATATATCTATATTATTATATATCAAACCATATATATTTATTATTATGAGTTTATATTACCCATTAATAAATAAATTCATTTTATAATTATGTTTTAGGTAATAACCGATTTGTTTTTTGTACATGATATGATTTTTTATATTTTTTTGTCTTCATTCTTATAAAATGATATAAATAATATAAACCATGATATTAATATAATTTAAATTCATTTTATATATTTTTATTATAATTTTTAAAATATTTTAATATGAAATGGAATACACTATTCATGGAGATAGTATGTTGTATGTACGCATAAAAACTGGTTTCATTTATTGATTGATGGAAGGAGAGAAAGGTAAATAATGAATTTAAATTATATTTAATTTATAAAGAAGGTGACATTTTGTTACTCCCTTTGATTAAAATATAATATAATTCATTTTCATAGAAAAATGTACATTAAACATCTCAATATATGTATATTTCTTATTAAGGTTTAAATTCAAAATATTCAATAAAATTTGGTATTTTTTATGTTAATTTTAAATTCATTATCATTTTACTTATTTCGAAAAATTAAAATGTTTTTTATATTGTTAAAAAACTTACCAAGATAACTATTCATATGGAAAAAAATAAAGTGCCCTATTTTAAAAAAATAAATTATTCTTTATAAAAATATATTACCCATTAATAAAAATTCAAATAATATAATTTGATGAATTTACTTTGAATTAAAATAGAAAAATGTAATGAAAGGCATATTTTTGTAAAAATGTTATTTTAAAATATATATTGTTTTTACACTAAATGAAACTATAATATTCAATTATATTACAATAATTTTGGTATTTGAAATAAAATATTACTACTTAGATTTTAAAAATAATAAAAACAATTTATTTAATTTTTTTTAAATGAAATAAAATTGTCAAAAAATAGGTATTTTTACCATTCATAGAAAAATAAAATTTTTCAAAAAATTATCTGAATTTATTAATAGGAAAATATAGATTTGATGATTTTAAAAATTTATTTATTTTTATGAAATAAATTTTATAAATCATCAAAGAAGAAGTTATTTTTTTACATAAAATTAAATAAAAAAGTTTCTTGATGAAAATTTGTTGTTACTGAATAAAATAAATATACTATTAAATTAAAATTATTTTAAAATAATTAATATGTTAAAAACAAGAATAACCATTATATATATTTCATAATAATATGAATTAACACCAATTTAACTGCAATCTTATATGGAAAATAATTAAATAATTATATTTAGTTTTGTTTATATTTAATGTTGTGTATCTTGTACAACAATTACCATAGACCTCCATTTTGATATTTATGGATATTTAAAAAACCAATGAAAAATAAACCGAGGATGGTTTAGAAATTTTTAATGATGTATTTTTAATTTTATAGTTCCTCTATGTCTTAGGCCATCACGATTGGTGGTTTCCGAGAGTGTTGGTTTATTTGGTTGGAAACATTTGAAGGACGATGAATGGAATGTTACTAAATTGTGTTTTTATATGGTCCTAAATTTCATTATTCAAAACATTATTTATATCTTCTTATCATGTATTAATTAAAAGTTTATTACTTTTAGAGGCATATTCTATACAGTTTCATCCATAGAATAGGTTAGGTTTGTAGAAAATCGTTAGTTCCATATAGAAAAAAGAAAGAGGTTTTTGTTATCCACTATTAACAAATGTCTTACATTAAATTATGAATGATGGATTTAACCATCAGTTAAGTATCATTATATAGTCAATATCTTTTTTCTAATAGTGGTTCCAATATTGTATAGGAAATTGTTCTTTAAAAGGAATAATGTGACCATACCACTGTGTATTGAGTTCAATGGGCGTGTTGACCAAAGTCTTGATATTGGGAGATATTGAGAATATAGTTGAACTTCATGTGTTTATCCTTTTAGTTTCAAAGTGGATGAATAATTAATATTCTGGTATGAGTGTGTCCTTGATCCATTATTTTTTTTATTAATTGGTCACAAATAAAACTAAGGGAGTGATAATCGAGGAAGATTGGGATAGAAGATTCATATACTACCAAAACACCTTGAAAATGAAATGATATATGACATGGAGATTATAATTTCTCATACTAATACACCACATGTTTTATTGTTAATTCATAATATTCGACAGAATATAAGATACCCAACATTGATATTAAACAGACATTTATTTTAAATTATTTCAATATGACCCTTACCATATAAAAATTTATTTATCAGATATGAAAATGGAAAAATACATTTTTTTAATTTTAAATAAATGTCATAATGAATAATTTTTTTGATAATAATTATGTAATAAATTTTTTATATTTAGTAATTTCATTTTATGCTTAAAAAATATAACATTACAGAAGAACTTTTTTTATTCATTTATGAGTGAAAATATTTAATTAAAATTCTAAAATTATATAGTATTTAGTTGATAAAATTAAAATCAATTGTGAATTTGGAATTTCTATATTATCATAAAATGAATTTATAAAAAATTACATATTGATTTTCTACGAAATTTTTATTAATATTAACTTCTATTGAAAATTTTGTTTTTTCTCAATAATTTTAAATGATAATTTTATTTTCCTATTAGTAAAAAATTATTTGTATTTAATTTTTTCATGATTAATCAAAATAATTGAATTGAAATTAGTTTAATGAATGATTTTGTAATAAAATATTTATTTAATATGTAATGAATTTTTTGAATTATCACTTTACGTCTCACTTTGTTTTTTTAAAATTAAAATTACTTGAATCATTTTCTATATATTTAATTTTAAAATTAGGATTCCATATTTTTAATTAGGATTATTAATCTTATGTACTATGGTAAAATTGTTTTTTGATGGAAATGTATTGTAACATTGGTAATTAATTATAACCATAGAAATATGTAAAATAGGTTAATTAAGTTAAAAACTAATATGAAAAGGATGTACAACCCAACTAAAAAGTTAATTTATGATATTCGTAGATTAGAGTTTATTTACACTCATATATATTTATATTCCAAAAAGCATTGATCCTTCATCATTGATAGGGTAATGTATAATATTTTATGTAATGAAAATTATAAAATTTCAATCTATAACTTTTAAATTACTCTTTTGAGTTTACATAGTTATTAAAACAAGTTTTCCAAAAATATAAAAGGTTTCTTTTTTAATAGAATGAAGTTATTTTCAGATGGTAAATATTTTTGAAAATTTAGAGATAATATAATTACGTTGAATGGTTATATGACATTGACACCATGCCTGCAATGGAAATATAAAATTTAGATTAAATGATTTAATAAACTACCAAAGTAATATAATATTGGAGAATTATTATATCACATAAATAATTTGGAAAATAATAATACATTCATTATAATTATGGTGTTTATATAAGATTCACAAACATTTATTTACATTTGAATTAGGAAAACATGGGAATTTTGTTTTTAAATTACCACTAATGATATTTATAGTTGTTCAATATTTTATTAAATGACATAAAAAACGAAACCTGAAATTTCATATTTTTAATGGCTAATTATCCATAATTTCTTCATTGTACTATTTATGAACCATTTTTACAGTATATTTAATCTAATATTTATTATTGAATCATGATTGTTTTTATGTATTCATTGATAAAAGGGTTTTTAAGGGTTTAAAAAAATGTGATAAGGTTTTAAATTACAAAAAACAAGGATCATTAGTGTTGAATAATTTTATATAGAACATATATCATATTTAATATAAATTAAAATTTTTTAATGACAAGTATATTAACATCAACTTATAATGTTTTTATCTTTTAAAAAATTATAGAAATTCCCCCCATTTCTCATAGAAAAGAGAACTTCTTCTCCTCTCATACTCTCACTATTAGAGAAATATAAATCCCTAAATTAAAAAAATATTCCATGAAAAAATACATGCCACATTCAATATGTATTATTTTGTAAATAAAACCATTCATATAGCTATTACAGTTTAAATAAAATGAGGTTGTCCAAATAAGTATTATGAAGTAAAATTTAATGTTTTTATGTTATTTCTTCTACTAAAATGATAAAGAATATTCGAACAATTGTTGTAAAAAACATTAAAATAAACCATATATTTAGATTCTATTATTTTATTCTTTCAAACTTAATAAATCAATATATTATATCAATTTCAAAATCATATGATTGTTCTAGTATATGGGGAACGACCACATCACAATACAATGTAAATCGTTTTCCATAAGAACTTATTATGGACGGTTATAATTATGTCATTAATGTATACATATTATATTTAAGATGAAATACTAATTTTTTAAAAACATGGGACATTTTATTTCATTCTTTCATCCAATTGTAAAATGATATCATCACTCCGAGGTACATGTGGATTACCACCACGACGAAGTGATGTTACTCAATTTCATCATCCAATGACATGGATGGTATATATTTTTGTATTTAAATATAGATCATCATATTTATGATATATTTATAATTATGAAATGATAAATTGAAAATGACTTTCATTCCATTATGTTCATTAAAAAAGGAAATCTAATACATTTATATATTTGACCTAACGTCTCATTTATCGTAAAAAAATTAATTTTTTATAAACATCATTAATAGTTATTTATAGAAGTATAATAATTTTTAAAAATGAAAATTTATTATTTATTACTATTCTAGAAAGAATTGAATGATGATCAAATTGACCACCTTCATCATATTGAATTTGTTTCTAGATTTTGAAATGAACATCCTCAAAACATCCATCATAAACATAAGGGAGGAAGCAACTATGTAACACATGACCTAAAATGATTTAAAATGGGTAATGATAATTTAATTAATATTAAAATCGTTTTTAATAATGATAATGAAAAATATAATTTTTTTATTCAACAATTAATGAAGGATTGAATATGGAATATATTTTTTTAGAGAATTCTATTTTCAATTCTCTATAAGTATGAACAAATCTATTTTCACCATATGTTTGATTTTTTTGGTGTATAATAAATTAATTTTTCATTCAATTCCAGTTATATAATAGAAAATAAATTCTATTTACTACAATTATTTGATGGTTGAATGGATATTTTCTCATAAATGAAATTTTAAAATTAAATGACAATTTAAAGTTTATAAAGATTTTTTTTCTAAATAATATTCTTCAATTTCCATAGCATTGAAATATTTTTATGGGTATGTATATATTGAGAGAAAGGAAATATTAATCTTACTATTTAAATTTTTTATCACTCATTATTAGTTTTTCAATGGGAGATATCTGACAAATTTTATATCGATTTTTTACTTTATCTTTAACAAAAGAAAAATAAATTCCCTAATTTAAATGTATATGATATTTACTAGTTTTCCCTCCATTAGAAAAATATTGTGACAATTTAATTACATTATATTATTCTATGTTTTATTCAATTAAACATTCTACATCCCATATTCTGTTAAATTTTTTTTATGATTTTCTATAAAAAAGGTATATATAATTATCTCAAAATGATATATTTATTGGTTAAAATTAATATTATTATGTGTTTGATAATTATAATTAATTTTTTAATTTTTTACTCATGATATGTTCCTTATATATATTTTTTGATTGAATGATCCTACTAGTTCTCTCCAACGCATTGGCTGATTAAAATGTTCTTTATATAATTATGTATAATGTTTACTGTAATGGTTAGCCAACTTAAAGGGTTATAGTAAGGGATCAATAAATATGATGTGTCAATGTACTGACACGCCTTTACTATTATTTATTATGATTATTCATGGATGTCACCTCAAATTATGGGGTAATATAATTATCAATTATTTAACTGAATGATTAATCAACATTAAGGTAAAAGTTACTTTTTTAATTATATGGTTTTAGAGGGTTATTATGTTTTATAAGAAACCACAATGACTAATATTAGGAATTTATTATTTATTTCGTACTGTTTTATCATAAAATATTAACAACACATCATATTTAATTTGTATAGAAATGATTAGTTATTACTTATTTGATTATTTTATATACAATATATAATTTATGGTTTCATGGTTTTGAAATAGAATAACTGGATTATTTTCTCTTATATCTTTTTTTGGACATTCTGTGTGCATCCCATTTCTTAAAATGTTTTACAAAAATTATGTGGATGATATGGAATATTTATTTGAACTTTATTTGAAAAAAAATCATAATATTGTGGATAAATTATCGATTAAAGTCAAGGGAAAATTTTTAAGGGTTTTTTATTAAACATATTCAAATCCTAATAGCTAATTGAGTATGAAAGTGATACATCATTTCCATTTTTTACGGTTTAGGTCAGGTCACATTTTTTGTATCAATGCGTGAAATGAAAAGAAATTATGTTAAGCACTAGATACCAAGAGTGTGGGTTTGGGGTTATTATATTTTGTGTCAAGGAAGGGTTTAAAAAACATTGGGTATTATCATGTTTTTATATGTGGTTAACTGAGGTGTTGTGGTTACCATCATGGGTATATATGTTTAATGTCTTTCATAATGTCAGATGTATTGAGAAAACCAATTAATGATTTTATTCTATTTGAAGGTAAATATTATCTATTTGGATGAGTGAAATAAAAAACTGTGATGATTGAATTGCGATTAAATAATAAGTGAAATATTTGAAGATATTTTTTTCAGAAAAATATTAACCTTTAGTTTAACATTTAAATTTAAAAAATGTGATTTTTAAAATGTTTACTATATTAAAACCATTAACATGATTTATTGTGGTAATTAATATTATTTTTTGAGATGCTTGAAATGTTTGGGGTATTAGTAACCCATACGTCAAATAATTTATTTTACAAGATGAATTACATGGGAATACTGAAATTAATGTTTTAGGAGTGTATGATGAAAGGGTTGTGATCACCATTGAGGTTAATAAATTATATAATGTCGAGTTTATTGAGATTAATTGTGATATAGGGTTATTTATATTTATAATTATATATATTTAACCATTGGGATTATTGTGTATTTATTATAATAAAATGTAATATTTTTAAATATAAGGATGATACATTGTGGATATTTCCAAACCTTGATCAAAAATTTCTAATTGTTGATACTATATAAAATCTAGAATAATAACTTATTATAATTTTTGTAGATAATGTGATCTGGTAAAATATGATTGTTGTTCGTGAATATTATAAACATCATCGTGATCAATATATTTTTAAAGAGATAAAAGAAATTGTGTATAAAATTTATTAAATGATGAAATTATAGTTTTCAAATGTTTTTATTATCTTCTTATATTAGTCATTAAATTGGGTATATAACTCTTAAATGTGATATTGAAATAAATTTTTTACAATATTATTTTCTTTTATAATGATTTTTTAACCACAAATTATTTTACTTTTTATTGTCATTACCTATACCATTTTAATTTAAATTCTTGAGATAAATGATTCATGCACACTGCAACATTATTTTGAAATTAATTCTTCCACCATGTGAATAATTTTACATCATAGAAATGTTATCCTGTATTGAAACCATGTTATGTGTTATTAAAGATGAAATTAATTTATCTAATTTGCTATTTTTAAATCGATAATTTAACCATTTTCAATGCATGGGTTTTGAAAAAATGTATTTTCAAATTATAAATCCTTTATTACAAATCTAATGAAAAAAATCTTGGATGCAATTTATTATATATTAGGTTCATGTCTATTGAGACCCAAAATTTTAATTTATATATATTTTATTATTTATTATGAATATTATGTACATTATATAAAAAAGAGTAAATCATAAAATATTTGTGTATTAAGAAGGATGGATACATAAACAAAATGTTTATAAGCGATGTACATCATATCCCACCAATGTATTCACTATTGTCACAATTTATAGACATATCATGCTTAATACATATCATCATAAAAATAAGGAAACAAAACATAATAATCGGTGAGATTAGATTCCTAGAAACAGTATACAAGGGAGATATCAACATAACATGAGAATAATTTGATATGAACATGAGAATAACATCTGAATAGCATACCATTAATATAATATATAATAAATATGATTCATGTAATAAATTTTATTAGTTCATAAGATTTGAATCATAAATGAATCAAAATCAAAAGAAATTAGACAATAAAAATTTAATAAGACATATGTTTTTTGAATGATGATTATATTTTAATAATTTTAACATGTTATGATATAGACATCTTCACTCATTATGTTATGGACGTGAAACTAGGCCCTTGAATAAACTTATCAACATGATAATAGGTCCATGCATAATATTATTAATATGAAATTAGGTCCACACATAACATCACAGACACAAAATATGATCGACAGATAATGTTGTTATCATGAAATTAGTTTTAGGCATAAAAAATCATGAGTTATCCATACATACATAAGTAATTGGAGAGATATAATGACCCCACCCCTTGGTTATAACATAGCCACAATCCGTATTTATAAAATAACTAATTTCCTTGGATATAAGGTACCCATAATGATATAAGGAAATAATACGCATGAGTTCCACAATATCATAAAAAATTCATTATATTACAACACTTAAATTTAAATTTGTTCTATAAACACTTAATTTTTTCATAAGATTTTTCATCATATCATTATTGCATAACTCAAGAAAGTAAAGGTGTATAAAAAACATCATTTTATCATAATTGCCCACAATTACTATAATAAATAAGAATGGTACCCTTGGATATTCTTCCCAAAAAAAAAATTAAAATCAATGGATTTAATATTTTATGTGAATTTACTTTTAATGTCTACATGTAATTTATTTTGATAGAATTATCACTATATATTTGAGAATAATGATAATAAAAAATTCATAAAATTTTTTCAAAATAAATTAATTTGAAAATTATCTATGAATAATGTAATGGAATGTTTAAATTATTTATTTATATATAATATATAAAATTCAATTAATTATGCTGACATTAAAACAATTTTTCATTTCAGATTGTCGACAATGAAGAAAAAAATTTCATCTTTAGAAAATGAAAGAAATATTCCATTTTATAAATAAAAAAATTAAAACAATGTAAAAAAAATTAATAAATAAATATATTTATAATAGCAATTTTGTTATTTATATAAATTTAGAAAATATGTATAGGGAATAAATTTGTCTTATGACAGAAGAGATATATAAATTTAGTTGTTAATTAAAAATATTATTTTCAAATAGTGAGAATATAAATGGTGGGAAACGAATGAAAATAATGTATTGTTATTAAATAACTTGATGAAATAAAAATTCATTGGTTTTGTGAGATATTTAACACATGATTTCATCATCATAAGAATAATAAAAAAAACTAATGACCAATAATATGATTCTGACTTCAAATCGTTTCCACATTAATAAAAAAAGAATCGTAAGTTCCATAAATAATAAGAATAAAAAAATTATATGTCTTGAAATTAAATATATTAATGATATAATATGTATAAGGTGAAGTATTTACACCTCATAATAAATGTTTCATGCATTACATTACTTCTTTCCCAAAGAAGGCTATTTGAGAAAATATTCCATTCATGAAGTCCTGACTTCCATTATAATCATTTGATCCTTCTATATAATAAATCATTGTTTATTAAACATATATTGAATATATATATATACATATAATTCTATTTATAATTTACTTATAACCTTTTATCACCCATTGTTTGCAACAATTTTTTGAAATCACTGTTTTTGGTAATAACTATTTTGTTTTATTATGTATATTATAATTACATAGATTATGTTATTTTAAATTTTAAATTGTTAATAAATCTCAAAAATTTTAAAAATGTCATTATATAAATTAGTATTGAAATATATAAATATATATTTATAGTCATCCTAAAATGTAGAGATAGAATAATGAATTACAGCACTCATAGAGAATAAAGGTCATACCTACACATGAATGATACATCCATTTTTTGATAGATGGAAGGTCAGAAAGGTAAATAATTATTCACCCTTTATAAATAAATATATTTTCATATTTATAAAATATATTAAAAAAAGTATCTTAATTTACTTCTATAATACATGTTATTTACAAACATGTCTCATCTCTTCGTGAGGCGGTAGTCCCTCAACCATAAAAGCGATGTTATCATATTCCCCATATAATAGAATTCAAAAACATTTAACAGATATAATAACACCAGATTAATATATATTTCTCAAATATCATATATATATACATTATATCGATCAATATACCATCCCATATGAAGACGATATGGAAAAAAATATTGGTTCTTGAGGATATAGTGTGACGTGAAAACTACCAACAGTTTCGTTTCATATTTTAGGAAAAATTATATTTATATAGTAAATTAAAATTAAATAATAAAACCTTCTTATAAAGGAGATACAAATGTATTTTTGTTAGGATGGTTACATGAGGTTTGATGATGTTAGGAGAAGAAATATAATTAAAATGTTCATCAATGACTCATAATTATTTTTCAGATAACATTTACTTGTTAACACAACAATCCATCTTGGTTGAGATTACTAATCACAATAATTAATGTGGTATTTTTTTAGGTATGTATGTAATATATTTGGTAATGTATTGTCTGATCTAAAGAGTTGTGGGAGTGTGTATAGGATAAGAGATTGGGATTCTATTTATATAGTAGGACTGAATTAAAATATTAGTTTAGAAAATGGTATATTAATGTATTAAATAATAAATAAGTCTCAAAATGGCTCATTATTAATCTAATGATGTGTCAAGGATACAATATGTCATGAAAAATGAATTTTCACTTGATTATATATTATTTAATTCCCAAAATCATTAGTTTATCTTCCATGTCTACTAGTTTTTACCATAATACTGGTAATTAATTGTTTCTATTATTAATAGTTATTATGGAAAAAATTACATTGAATTTAATATATAAAATTAATATTTGTTATAAAAAAATATAATATTTTTCTTATCTAAATTCAAAAAGTAGATAATTTAAATTTGATGTAAACCTATAGGCCGGATGAAAAATCAATCTTCCATAGTAAAAATTTTCATAAGTATAAAATGTTTTAATAGAATACTTCAATATTAAAATAATTAAAATTAACAAAATAGGATTAACTAATAAATAATTTATCAAATTTTAATTTTAAAATTACTTTAAATAAAGTATTTTCAAAAGGATAAAATGATATGAAAAATCTTAATAAAAACTTGTATTAACATTACTCAATAAAAAATATATAATTCTAGAAGAGTATAAAAAATAACATTAAGATATTTTTGATAGGATTATTTGAGAAATGAATTTAATATTTTATTGAAAATTTTTATAATGTAGATATTTTTTTAAAATATGTTCACATAATTAAATAAATCATAATTTTTATGATATTTTTAATAACCATAATAAGTTTTTAATTCATATCTCATACATTGAAACATATAAGATTAATTAAAAAATAATTTATCTAATATATCATATAAAATTTAATAAGGTAATTAATAATAATTTATTTATTACTTTATTGATATATGTCATGTTTGTGTACATAAAAACTGATTTTTAGATAACGATTTCTTAAATATTCATAAGGATATTATTTCTTTTCAAATTATTTTTTAATCAGACAATTCATATTATATATATCTATAAAACCTGCATCTTCATAATTTATTTAATCATATTTAGACCCACCATTAAAAAGCTATGATATAAATATCATATTAAATTATTGTACTTTAATAGTATGACACTTTTAATTTTAATTCAGTGTTTCGTGTTTCAAAATAAATTGATGAATTTGTAATTATTTAAAAAAAATATTTCATAAAATAACATGATATTAAATTATACCCCCTTTTATAAGATTCATCCCATATATTTGAATTTTATCATCATAACCGAGGATTTGAAATTTGAAATTTTCTTTTTCAGATAACCCAAAATTTTAAAAATGGTTAATTAAACTGCATATATAAAAGAGTGAATAAAAATATAAAATACTTCTTAATAAACCCATAATTTGGATTCCAAAGAGGGTAATATTTTTTGGATGCGAATATATGGATATAGTAGAGAAAAATAACGTTCAATAATTAATATTGAGTTATAGAGAACATGGTACTGAGATATTAAACCACCACAATAGCATATATAATTGATGATTTAAATAATCAATGATTCATAAAAAATATAAGTAATATAAAATTATTGTTTCTCAAGATAGTTTTTCACATTTGAGAGAATTGTTTCAATAAATAGAGAGATAAAGTCATAATAAACATTCAATATATGTACAATCCAATATTTTGTTTGTCCTTCAATCAATTATTACTTCATCTCTTACTCCAAAAAATGAAGTCGATTTTTTTAGGGAAAAATCCAAAAAATTAACATCTAATAGAAATCAATATTTGTACAATAATTACAGTTAATTACTTCCTTCTATATTTAAAATCAAAACAAAAATTTTTATCATAAGTTTTTTAATTTGGATAAATATTTAAATAATTAAAAAACTTATTAATCCATAAAACCATTCCTTAAGATTGTAGTTAATCATTCGTTATATGGTTTACCTTCTTACACTTAAAAAAAATTAAAATTTCAACAACGATGGATGTAAAATATTAATATAAAACTAGGAATTTTTCCACTATGTACCTCAGTGTAGTTATTAATTATCATATTCCAAATCTATGAATATAATGTTTATATTATCACCTAATATATGTTAATAACTGAAATTACCAAAAAACAAAAAAAACAAACATTCTTGAAAACATTAACTCTTCTATAATTCCTTAAATAAAATCACATATTATTTAATATATTCCTTAAATTTAAAAAATATGGAACACCATTAATGTTTAGAGAAAAAACATTGTTATAAAAATAGACAACAGTTCCGTAAACATTAATATTTTCCAATATAAATTATATAAGCCAATAATTTATTTTTCCAAAGTAAGCATCATTATCTCAAAATTAGGAATATATAAACGGGTTATCTTTACAATTATAATATAACATCAATAAAACATAACCTTCCCATTAAATTAATTTTATAGCTCATCAACACCATTTAATATATTTTTAAAAACCATTAATGAAAAATTTACATAAAAAATATTATACATTCCATGATGCATAATTCTTGATTTCCAGTACACAAACACATAAATCGTTACCCATGATTCTTAATTGTTTTTATATCCTTTATTATTTAATTCCTTTATACATTATTCAATTAATTTTTCATTTATAAACTCCACACTGATAATATACAAATCAGTATTCATACAAAATTTCAAATATTATATATGGTTTTTAAAACTATGACATTGATTTTAACTATTTATAAGTTTCACACATTTGAATTATTGAACTGTTGATGATTCCTTTGGGAAACCATTATTCTCATCCATGAAAATCAATAAACGTTCCATTTTTATTATAAATTACATACCCTCTAACCAATATTCCCACACACAACTCATATTCATTATACGTTGAGACATTTAATTGAGTGCTTATTCATGCATTATCTACAAGTTGGAAAATGGGTCTTTTTTCTTCATTCATCTCCACCATCCAAACACTTAGTGAACTCTAAAATTTATTTCTTTGGTGTATCGAATAGTTGGTAAAGGGATATGTTTTTAATAATACATCATGCCAAGTGACTAGGTATAATCACAATATCCTTCATCCCAGTCATAATCACATTTTATTTCTCATAAAAAAATTCATCAAATTCAATATTATCACAGTTCCTTCTAGTTTCTGATATTTATTTTAAACATAAAAAATAATACTTTGAGAAACTATATTCTAAGAGTAAAACAACTTAATTGTAATGACCCGTCCTCGTGGCCCATGTCATGACTACCCCAATCCCGTCTTCCATAGGCTAGGGGTTGGTGACTAGTAGAAAATGCGTAAATCCCAAAAAAATGGACGTAATTTCCTTTATAGAAGTAAACAAACAAAACAACATAAGCAATAGAATTATGCACTAAGTAATACTGAATACAAAAGTAAGTGCAGAAAAGTAAATGGGAAAGTATACAAACCCAACTGTAATGTACAATACAATTGAAAATCTAGTACAAATGCAGTAATGTAAAATAGCAACCACTGATTCGTCCTCCTGGAATCCCACCTCAAGGGTGGGTAAAGATGGCCTCCTCAGCACCTCATCTCCGATCGTCCACTCCGTGTACGTCTCTCCAAGTGGTCCACCTCCAGGTACCATCCAGCAACACAAGCCTCCACCTCGATCAGTTTTACCTGTCGTCTACATCCAACACAATATAGTGTGGGCATAGCCCATGCAAGGGTGATTATATGATACTCAGTAGGGACCCTGAGACCCCCGAATGTCTCCCAAAATCCATAAATGATAAACCAAAGAATAAATATATAATAACTAAGTATAATGCAACTATAATTAGGTATATGCCCATAAATATACCTATGTTATCAATCACAGTTCGACTCCAACTCTCGAGCCCAAGAACAACCACGTCCACAGATGAAGTAAAGTCAATCACATCGATGATAATGATTGAAAGTCATGACTCATCTCACACAGATATACATATTTGATGTAGAGATATATATGATCATATGTAGTCACATATTCATCCAGGACATCGAACCCATAGAGGATTTCAGTACAGTTGTCGTCGCTGCTGAACCCACGGATGATTCCAGTACAGTTGTCGTCGCTGCCGAACCCACGGAGGATTCAAGTATAGTTGTGGTCACTACCGAACCCACATAAAATTCTGGTACACTTGTCTTCTCTACCGAACCCACTGACGATTTCAGTACAGTTATCATCACTTCTGAACCCATGGATGATTCCAGTATAGTTTTCGTCCCTTCCAAACCCATGGAGGATTTCAGTACAGTTTTCGTCACTACCGAACCCACAAAGGATTTCAGTACAGTTGTCGTTGCAGTCGCAGCCAGCTTTAAGGTTCCCGCACACAACATGATCGATTCTGGAGGGTCTACTACTCGAGCCATGGGGGTTGACACATAAACTATCACGAAGTCTAGATTTGATGTATCCCGATGTTCCATCTTGTCCAAAGGAACCCAACGCGACAGACGGTGCGTCAATCGGATGCTCGATCTATGAGATATAGGATTTTCAGTTCCAGGGGCCCGGTTGGGTTTTTAAGCTAAAACATTCCTGCCAATTCTCCAACTGTGTCTAATCCTCAAGTGGAGTATGAAAAAAGTACCATCTCATCAAAAGTATTCCAACGTAGTTGACAGAACGTCAATCAGACGTCCTGTCATTTAGTTATAAGCATTTCTGCTCTGAGGGCCCGGTTGGAATCACGCTCGTTCCAAACCCGGCCTTTTTCGAAAGATTTCAAATACTCACTTAGAGTATCGCATGTGTTCCTTCTCTTCACAAGGATCCCAGTGCCGCATACGGCGCACCTATCAGACGCACGGTCATAAAGTTATTCACATTTAAGCGTAACGGGCCCGACCTGTTAATCCCTGTGGGCTGGCGGTTCGGGTCGACCTGGTTTTGGTGGGTCCGACCCGGCTGGTGTCCGACCGGTCCGGTGAAGTGAGCGGCCCAGCCCAGGGGGGTGCGGCCCGGCGAAGCTGGCCGAGCGGCTCGGTCCGGGTGGCCGAGCAATGCGGGGGGGAGCGAAGCCCCCCACTTTCCCGAACCGGCAAACCACCCTTCTATCCGGCCGGCTGAAGCCGGCCGGTCATCCCAGCCCGAGTGGCCCATGCAGGCCGCACTCCTCCCGCGCGGCACCTGCGGGTGCCCCACCTTCTCCATCCCGGCCGCCCGACGAGCCGGTCAGCTCACCCTCCTTTGTCACAACCAGCCTCCTCAGGCCATGAACCTTGTCATCAGACCCCATGTGTCTTTTATAATACCTTGGTTGCCTTCCCAGCACACCATAGACTATTACTCACTATGGTCACTTATCAGACTAATGAGTGTCCCCACTGTCCAACACATGTTCTTTTAGTGTGTTTTGTCCTCACCCTCAGAAACCCTAGGAAACATCCCAAAAGGTCACCCATCCCGATTACTACTCCAGTCCAAGCATGCTTAACTATGGAGTTCTAATCCGACATGATGTTGAAAAGAGAGGTGCACCTTGTTGACTTGGCTTGTAACATTTATCCTTTTAAGTCTTATTTTTTCAGGGGTTTTACATTATCCCCCCCTTTAAAGAACAATGACCTCGTTGTGGACCCCAATCCCCAAAACTAGGCAGTGCCTAAGCACGTCCTTCTGGTTATTGGCTCTAATACCATTTTTCAAGACCCGCCTCCCCGGGCCATGAACCATGTCATCTGACCCAATGGGTCTCCTGTAAAATCTTGGTTTCCTTCCTAGCTCACAATAGGCTATTTCTCACTAAGGTTGCTTATCAGACTAATGAATGTCCCCTCAGGCCAACACTTGATCTTTTACTGTGTTTTGTCCTCACTCACACACACCTTGGGAAACTTCCTAGAAGGTCACCCATCCTGATTACTATTCCAGGCCAAGCATACTTAACTGTGGAGTTATAATCCGGTAGGATCCTGAAAAAAAGGTTCACCTTGTTGAAAAGGGTTGTAACATTTATCCTTTTTTGTTTTACTTTTCCAGGGGTGTTACATTAATTATGAAAAAAAAAATTATCAAAACAATTACAACATTTTATCATTTTATGACACATTATGTTTTATATATGTGATGTGTGATTATAATATATTAGGATCATTCCTAATATCTCATAAAAGAAAAGTGGTTTAACCAATTCATGTCCCACATGAGTGTCAAACATGTTTTGTAGTACACCATATTATTATATACCTGGAAATTATTATGCCAATCCTAATGTTTATTTTTAGGATATAATACACTTTGGAATATATATTCCAGAATCATGTCCACTTGTATTATCCAAATATTGATTTATTTCAAGTTAAAGTACATAATAATTCCTATAAAAACAATTTTAGATATTAATATATTCATTGGATTATCCTACGGGTTATCAATAATGTATTCTCATCATTTTTTCAAAAGGATAACATAAAAATCCATATTAAATAAAATTATATTAATATTGTATTTACAATCCTAGATTTTTATGATTTTTAGATTAATATTCTGAAAACTAAAAAAAATAGGATTGAGGATCATAAAGGATTCATGTATTTGGAATCATGGACACATAGAAAACTATTTCTTATGTAAAATAAATTATTTCCATGATGTTGTTCAAAAATAGAATACTTCTTTGAAATTTCCTACCAATATATTTTTATCATTATATTGTGAATGTAAACACAAGAAAGGGTGATCTCAAATGCTCAATAAGGTAAAACATGGAACACTTCATTATTACATTTAAATAATGGTACAAGATCCAAAAAACAACATCTAAAAAGCATATTGTATATATAATGTCCATAAACATGTGTCATAAAATAATTCATGGTTGGTTAAATGTTACGACTAAAAAAGAACCATAATGTTTAATATTAGATATAATAGCATTTCTATATAAAATATTTTTTGTAATACACATAGTTTTTTCACATGTTAAGTTTTTTTAAATATATATATGTTCACAAATTATGTTAAGGTAATTGAATATGGAACTTGGATAACCTTATGGGAGTGATTGAACATCCATTCATACCCTGATTGAAAAGAATGATCCTCGACACATGAAATTTTGGAAATGAGAGAAGGTCCAAAAGTTACACTGGGTAAATGAAATCAGTTATAAAAAAATAATTAACTTATTATTTTTTCAACAATTATGTAGTTAATTTTATGAATATATAGGGACCAATCATTACGATTATAACATTATAACTATCCTTGGATATAATATATCCACAATCCATAGTTAAAATGTAACCCCTAACACATAATAAAAATCATATATATTTTTTCTACAAAATCATAATTAAAAATATTATATGAATCGAAGAAAATAAATGAGTTTTAATAAACATTTCTTCATAGGATAAGAAATATTGTAATTTAATTACATAATAACCCATTAAAAATGAATGTGTTTTTAAAAAATCATGTTATCATTATCTTTCTCCTTTTGGAGAAATAATATGAACAATATACATATGTCATATCCCTAATAAATAATTATTAAAATAAAATGATTTTTTATTTATGAATTTTTTTTGAAGGTAACATTGAACATTTTTTTAGAAAATTATGCTTTACATATTGAAAATTACTGTTTATAGCTACAAATTCATTAAAAATTTCAAAACCATTTTCACAGAAAATTACCGTGGAAAATTATAACAGACTCAAAAAATCGATGATTGGTTAGGATAGTGGAATATTATATTCATGATTTATTTTAAAGAAAATGATTCCATTTAAATTTTATTCAACAAATTCATAATGATTCATCATTTAAAAATGAAAAAAATTACCAATAATATTTCTGAAAAAATTCAAAAAATAGAAAAATGACATCAATAAAACATTATATAATAGAAAAATTATTCATTAAATAATTTTTATAAAACATTCATTTTAAAGAAATAGTGTTTTTAAGCGATGAAAGAAATTAATATGATTTTCCCAACAAACAATATTTCGGAATATTTTGTTACACAAATTTATGAAATTGAAAGGGAATAATTTTATTTAATGGTGTAACCATATGGGAATAACATTCTAGAGTTTCTTGTGGTATATATCATAATATATCATCATATAAAGTATAATCCAATCAATTATGATAAATAATGTGATTGTAACCACAAATCATTACCAGTTTTGTAACATCTGAATCATACAACCAATGAATGAAAAATAATTAAAAATTAATAACCAAGAAAATAAATAAATTTATGATATTTAATTACAATGATTTAATATGTACACCTCATTAAATAAATAGGTTTATAACATAACTTATTTCTAGAAGAAGCCAATTCGAAAAAAAATATTTACCATATGTATCAACTAACTTGAAACATTGTAAATCCTCCCGAATAATAATTTTATTTTTATTATAAATATATTAAATAACTATAATTATATATATCATTATATATATTAATTACTTAAAAACATTTCTCTCCAATTTATTAACAATTTAGTATTTAAATCAATTTTTTAAGAAATAACTAAATTATTTTTTCTCGGATGTTATCATACAGTAATACATATACTTATTTTAGTAGATTAACATATAAATAATATAAAAATGATATTAATTCCAAATATATATAATATATATATATATATGATATATCACGAAATGTTCTATATTAATAAAAGGATTACAATATTTTGGGGGAAGTTGGCGAACATATGCATGAAAATAGTTTCCATTTTTTTAAATGATTATATATATGAAATATTAACAATATGTAAATAATATATAATAAATATTATGTAATATATATCACATTTGTTCCATAACATTACCCTTATTCCTATCAATCTAAATTTTTATTGAAAAATAATCCATAATACTTCACGAGGTGTTAGTTCTCTGTACAGACAAGGAATGTTATATTATCCCACAAGGAATTGAAAGAATGAATATTTATCTGATATTATGAATAAATAATAATAATTACATTTAAAGAATCATATATATATATATATTATATCACTACACTAACTCAAGATATGTAGTTATAGAAAACATACATATTAAATTTAGGAGGCGGTAGTAGGAAATATACACAATCAACAGTTTTGTTTCCCATATTTGGGATGATGAGAGGGATATTTTTTAGAAACATAACATAATAAAATATGAATATATGGATGATAATAAGGTTATTATATAAATATGGTTACAAAAATTTTCAATTTTTTGGAATAATATTTATGATAAAAACATTCTCATAAAAATGATACCTCTTATTTGGGTAAATTCATTATGTAAGAACCAAAATCCTTCTTATGTGAAATTTATATTCAAACCATGGAATCTAGGAAGTGGTAATGAAATTATGTATTGAATTTCCATATTCATTTTCTGATCCAATGTTTTTATTGATGTTTTTAGGGGAGATAAGAGGTGTTCTCTTTGATAAGGGGGAGAGTACAATCTACAAATTTTTTAGACTATAAAGGATTACCCACGTTTTAAACACGAATCAAGCCTAAAATGTATTATTATGAATCCTAATATGATATAGGTTCTAAATATTTCAAAATTAATTTAATTTGAAAATATTTTTTTTTATTTTTCCCCTTAATATTATAGTTTATCCCCAAATAATCGAGTCTTAACTTGAAATGTTTTAATTTATTTATATTATCTAAAATTCATATGAAAAAACAGGATGAATTTATTAGATAACATCCCTTATTATTATTTAAAAATTTTAATTTTTTTTTATAAATTAAATTAATAGAAGTGGTTGAATTGAATTTAAAATTATACCCAAAGATGATATGGAAAAGGGTGATTCTGAAGAGAAAATATTCATAAATATAGAAGGTTTTAATAAAAAATACTATATAAAATTTATTATAAAGATATAAATATAATTAGTGACTAAAAAATTAGTTTTATATCATTTTTAATACCTTATTTTTATAAATTATATTTTTAAAAAAAAGCATTAAATAAATGGGAAATTATTTCTAATTTCTAGTATTTTCACTATAAAATGAAATAATTATCATTATATAAAAGGTTAAATAATATACTCTAAGATAATATTGACATTAAATTTAAAAATCCATTTTCATTTTTCATGATAAATTTTCTAAAATCACAAATTTCTTTTCATATTACTACAAAAAATGAGATAAACTTATTTTTAGTGAAATCCAGTTTTTAAACTTACAGTTTGATTTATTATTATCTCATAAAAATAAAAGCATATGATGAATGTAAATATTTTTTTATTTATTATTATATTTCAAAATATCCATAAATTTAGTAATGTATATGGATTTATTTAATTCATTGAGAAATTTTTTTTACAAAATAATATTTTTTTTAAAATGATATCCTTTATTTACTACTGTATTTTTTTAATTTATAATTATTTTGTAATCAAAATATTAATTATATATATAAGTGTGTAAGATATATATTTTAATAATTTATTGAATATAATTTTTTCTCTACATTCTATTATAATGAGGTAACTGTCATTTTAAATAATAAAACATTAATAATATATCATGTTTCATTTACACTTTGTGTTGAATTAAACCCATGATAAAGAAGAATTTAGATATATTTGAAATATATATTTTATAATGTTTCAAGATGTTACAATGTTACACCACATTATTTAAAAGGATTAACACTATGATGGATATCATACAATAAGTGAAATGATGAGTTTAAAAGAACCCTCTGATTTTTTTTCAATTTGAAAATTTTAAAATATTTATTAAATTAGTGGGTATATAAAATTATGAACATTATATTTAATTATCCTTCTGAATTTAAATTTATTTATTAACTATTTTTTACTTTGAAATTAATTTCGTTTAATGCATATTATGTTTAAAAAATAAAAGTTCCCCCCAAAATGGACTTATATAGTTTTTAAGAAAATATGTTTATTAAATAATTCCATTGTTATAAAATTTTGGTTTCTAAAATTAAATTCATCTTTTAAATAATAAATTCAAATAATATATATTTATATATGTATATGTGTGTGTATTTATAATTTTATTAATAGTTCAAATTTTCCCAGGATAGGGGAAAATGGTGATTTTTATTGAAAATGAAAATATTTTAAAATATTTACACGATGAAATTTTGATTAAAAATGATTTAATGTTATAATATATTCATTTATATAATGAATAATAAAATTCAAAAAACATCAAGAAATTTCCCACTTCATTATTTTATGAAAACATTTTATAATTACTAATATTTTTTAAAAGATATTAATTTTCTATCAAATTGTCCAACTATAATTTTAAATTAAATCCTCCCACTTTTATTAATTTAATTATATATAATAGTTTCCATATTTTAATATATAAAAATTAATAAATGGAATTAATTTCAAAATATTTTTTTATTTTCATGAATAATAATTATGCCAAATACTTATAACCATAGTAAAAGTTAAAATTAGTTAATTAATGTTGAAACTAAAGTCAAACTGATTTAAAATATATGTAACAATTGAAAAATACCAATTGGATGAAAAAATTCAATAATAATCATATATTACTAAAATTTATTGTAGTATGAATCCTTTTTTATTTTCTAATTACCTATATAATATTTTATGAAATGAAAAATAAAAAATATAAATCTTTGGAAAAAAATTATCAATTATGTTCACATAGTGATAAAAATAATTATTGAATGAATATTAAGGGTTAAATATCTAATAATTTAATTTTTTTTATTATGATAATTTAGGTTTAATTTTTATGCATTACATAATTATCATAAACATTAATAAAATGTGACATATTGTGTCTATACAGAGTATAAAAAGTAAATTCTATGATTATTAAAAAATAAAAAGTTAATTTTTTTTATTTCATTGTGTTATATGATATATATTATTATTAATAACGTAAAAATTTCTTATTATTAATTTTATATCCTAATTCAAAACATTCTTTGATATCTTTTTGTAAAAATATTAGAAAATATTTTTAAATGTACTTATTAAAAATTTATGTTATATAGTTTTTTATTAAATTAATAAAAATAAAAATGTTAATAAATTTTAATTTTTTAATTATACATATTATAAAATTTCATTTATAGACCATTTATGAAAAAAAACTAACCTTATAAATAATATTATAACCATTAATGAATGAAAAATATGTTACCACTACTAAATATTAAAATGAATAAAGAGTGGTTTCAAACAAATATATAAGACTAAAAATGTTCTAAATGAATTATAAATTTGATAATTTTATTATGATACCATCTCTTATATAATTTAAAAATAATTTAATTTAGAACAATTTTTTGAACAATGTGATTTCTAAATATTTTAATTTCTAAAAAATTCATATGAGTGTTCGTCTCTTCATTTATAAATAGAAACATGCTCTTCATATTATCAAACAATTTTGTAAATATACCTCATGAATACCAACCCAAATCATTTCATAGAATCCATCCACATTTCATTGAGTTAATTTTTTGTTTAGATTATGACGCTCATTTGGATTAAATTTTAAATTGAAGAAATTTTTTTTGATGAAAGTGTATAACTTTTATCCAAATGTTTTTATATTTTTTATTAATCCATCCTCAATCAGTTTTTTTTAAATTATTATATATTGACAAATATATTCCCATATTGATTTTTTTTATTTTAAATCATTCACCTTAATCTGTCTCCTTCATCAATCAAATAAGAAATGAAACCATTGTTCGTGTGTGCAATGACTACTGACTTATTAATCAATGCACTTCATTTTCCATCACAACATTAAATAGATGGTATTTTGGTTTAATTAATGTATATATATAATAATAATTATATAATGATATTAATTAATTGTTGTTATATTCCCTTTTTCATCCACTTATATCAATTAACAAATGATAATGTCATTTCTGCATACGTGTGGATTACCACCTCCACGAAGTGATGTGATTATTTTTACATCACTGCATAACATGGATAAAATATATTAGTATATTTTATGATGTAACGTGATATCTGTTACATGAATAAAATTTTAATAGAATGAATTCTACTTAAAATTATTCATAAATGTTTGTAAAAAATGGAAATATTACTCATGCGTTTATTCGTTCTACTATCTTAATGATTGTAATGTAATTATTTTTTATAACCATAATTAAAGGATATATTTATAAATAAAATTAATTTTTATTAATTTAAATATTTAATAATTACTATTATTTAGATTATGGAATAATAAACCCTTTCACCGTGTTCATGATACTGAAGATGTTATGATATTATTATGCTAAACCCCTCAAAACGTCTTAATTAAAAATAGCAGACGAAGTTACTAAATAAATATTGTTCATAAATGGAATAAAAGGTATAATGATAATTTAATGGACATGAAAATTTTTTATAATCATCTTATTTGTTAATGAAATTTTATTATACATGAATTAAAGAATGTATGATTCTAGAAGACATTTATTGTATTCTATTTCCACTCCCAATTTACATTTTCTAAGACATGAGAAACTTTTATCACATGTATAAATTTATGTGTTGAATTATTCAACCATATATATTAAATTTTTCTTATTTAAAAATACATTATATTTTGTTTCAATAAATATTTTATTGGTCCAAATGGTATCTTGTAATAAAAGATAAATTATCTTGATTTATTAATCTATAATGATTTATTTTCAATATATATTTCTTCTGTGAATAAATTTATAATTTTATTTTAATAATAAATACATATTGATATTTATAGATTAAAAATTTTATTTATTTAATATTTATATATTCATACTATGGCTTTTTAATGGAATTTTTTTATTTATTTTTTGTGGAATCTTATTTATTTTTTATAAAAGAAAATAAGGAATGTTATTTGTAATGTATAAATCATCAATGAATTTACACAAAAACATAACCATTATTTGATTTTAGGATTCATGTATGATATTCTATGTATTCCACATTCAATTACCCTCATTCCATTATTCTATGTTATTTAGTTTTGAAAATATTTTTATAATGAAACTCTATATACTAATAATTTAAAAGGTTTTTATTATGGTTTCAAAAGAAAATATTTATCAATATAGAGAAAAACAAAATGTTATTTGTTTAATTATTATTATAGTCTATGTGTATTTTTTGTAATTGTGTTATCCTTTAATATCTCTCCTATTTATTAGGCAATTCTTATGTTCTTCTAAAAATATGATGGAAGATGACCATATTTATTAATGAAATGTAAGTTTTCATGTAATTGTTCTACGAATATTATTACCCTAAGAATATTTATCAATTTTTAAATATTTGTAATATCCATTTATAGAATCTTGTTTTCTCATGCTATGATAATTGTCATCTATTTTTAAGATTAAATTATTCCCTTATAAAAAAAGATAGTTTTAAAGAAAATTCATTGAATCTCTTTTCTTCAAAGGAACCCAAATTATTATTATTTTTTCATTCAGGTTATCTTTTTAAGATTTATATGACATAATTGGGTAGTGAATATTATTTCCATTGTAATTAAAATATTATTTAATCTCAAGTTTATTATGTTTAATTAAAAACACCATTTATGATATCATGGTTTTGAAGCTGAATAATGAGTTTTGTAATTCTATGTCCCAAACTGGATTTTTCAAGATCTCCCCATGTATTAAAATATATTTTCAGAATATTTAACAAAATGTTACAATAAATATAGATATTTAAAATATAAAATTAAAATGAAGTTGAATATTTTAGGGAAAAATCCATAAAATTAACATATAATAGATCATAATATTTATAAAATAGTTATAATTCATTACTTCCATCTATATTTAACATCAAAAAAATAATATCAAATGTTTTTTAATGAGGATAAATATTTAAATGATTAAATAACTGATTAATCCATAAAAACAATGCATATGATTGTAGTTAACCATTTTTAAATAGTTTACCATATTGCACTTAAAAAAAATTAAAATTTTAAAAATGACGCATGTAAAATACCAAAATAAACTAGGAATTTTTCTACCATGTTCCACAATGTAGATATTAATTTTCACATTCAAAATATATGAATATATTGGTCATTTATTCACCCAATATTTATTAATAACCAAAATTACCAAAAATCAAAAACAAAAACATACATTCTTCCAAAAATTAACTCTTTTATAATTCGTTAAATAAAACCACATTTTATTGAATATATTTAATAAATCTATAAAATATGGAACACCATTAATGTTTAGATAAAAAACATTGTTATAAAAATAGATTTCAGTTCAATTAACGTGAATATTATCCAATTTAAATTATATACGTCAATAATTTATTTTTCCAAAGTAAACATCATTATCTCAAAATTAGGAATATATAAATAGGTTATCATTACAATAATAATATATCATTAATAAAACATAACCATAAAATTAAAATACTTTTATAGGTCAGAAATACCATTTAATATATTTTTGAAAATCATTAATGAAAAATTTAAGCAACAAATATCTTATACTTTCCATGATGCATAATTCTTGATTTACAGCACACAAACAAAAAAATCATTACCCCTGATTCTTAATTTATTGATTAACCTTTATTATTTTATTCCTCTATACATTATTCAATTCATTTTTCATTTATATACTTCACACCAATAATATAAAAATCCATACTCATACAATCATTCAAATATTATTTATGGTTTTTCCAACTTGGACATTGATTTTAACTGTTTATAGGTTTCACACATTTGAATTATACAACTATTGATTGTTCTTTTGGGAAACAATTATTCACATTCATGAAATTAATTTATCTATGCATTTTTATTTAAAATTACATACTCTCTAACCAAAATTCCCACACACAACTCTTATTAATTATAAATTGAGACATTCAATTGATTTCTTATTCATGGATAATCTACATGTTAGAAAATGGTTCTACTTTCTTCATTCATCTCCTCCATCCAAACACTTAGTAAACCCGAACATTTATTTCTTTGGTGTATCTAATTGTTAGTCAGGGTATATGTTTTTAATAATATATCATACTATGTAACTAGGTAAAATCACAATATTCTTCTTCCCAGTCATAATACCATTCTATTTCTCATAAAAAAAATTCATCATATTTAACATTATCCATGTTCCATATAGTTTTCAAAATATATTTAAAACATAAAAAAATACCATGATAAACTATATTATAAGAGTAAAACAACTAAAGAAGGAAAATACATAACATTAATCAAAATAATTACACCATATTATCATCCTATGACACATTATGCTTTATATATGTAATGTGTTATTATAATATATTTGGACCATTCCCAAAAGATCATAAAAGAAAAGTGGATTAACCAATGCATGTCTCACATGAGTGTCAAACATGTTTTGTAGTACATCCTATTGATGTATACCAGGAAATTATCATGTCAATCCCAATGTTGATTTTTCGGAGATAATACCCCATGGAATATCTCTTCCAGAATCATGTCCACTGGTAGTATCCAAATATGGATTTATATCAAGTTAAATCACATAATAATTCCTATAAAAACTATTTTAGAAATTAATATATTCATTGGATTATTATAATTGTACTCAACAATGTATTCTCATCATTGTTTCAAAAGGATAACAAAAAAAATCCTTATTAAATAAATTATATAAATATAGTTTTTACAATCCAAGATATTTAATCTTTTTAGATTAATATTTTGTAAATTAAAAAAATGTGGATTGAGGGTCATTAAGGATTCATGTATTTGAAATCATGGATTCATAAAAAACTATTTCTTATATAAAATTTATTATTTCCCTGATGTTATTAAAAAATAGAACACTTCTTAGAAATTTCCAACAGAAATAGTTTCCTTATAATATGGTGAAAGTAAACATAAGAAAGGGTGATCACAAATGCTCCGTAAAATAAAACATGGAAAATTTCATTATAAAATGTAAATAAGGGTACAAGACCCAAAAAAAACATCATAAAAGCATATTGTATATATAATGACCATAAAAATTTATCATAAAATTAGTCATGGTAGGTTAAAATTTGCAACTAAAAAAGAACCATAGTGTGTAATACTAGAGAGAATAACGTTGGCATAAAAAGTTATTTTTGTAATACATATACGTTTTTTACATTTTAAACATTTTTAAATAGATATAGGTTCACTAATTATGTTAAGTTAATTGAATATGGAATTGGATAACCTTATGGGAATGAAAGAAAATCCATACATACCATGATTGAAAAAGAATGATGCTCGACACATAACATTTTTGAAATGAGTGAAGGCCCCCAAGTAACACTGGGTAAATTAAATCATTTATAAAAATAAAATGATTACATCATTATTTTTTCAATAATTACCTAATTAATTTAATGAAGATATATGTACCAGTCATCTCAATTATAACATTATAACAATCCTTAGATATAATGTATCCATCTCCCATGGTTAAAATGTATCCCATAACACATAAAAAAATCATACATATTTAATCTACAAAATCATAAAACAAAAATCATATATGAATCAATGAAAATAAATGATTTTTTATAAACATTTCTTCATAGGATATGAAATATTTTAATTTAATTAAAGAATAACACATTAAAAATAAACCTGTTTTTAGAAAACCATGTTATCATTATCTTTCTACTTTTAGAGAAATAATATGAACAATATACATGTGTCGTATCGGTAATAAATAATTATTATCATAAAATGATTTATTATTTAAGGTAAAAATGTTTTTAAAGTTAAAATTGAATATTTTTTTGTGAAATTTAAGATTCCCATATTGAAAATCAATTTTTATAGCTACAAATTCATTAAAAATTTCAAAACCATTTTCACAAAAAATTTCTGTGGAAAAATATAATGGAATCTCAAAATAAATGATTGGTTAGGATAGTGGAATATTATATTCATGTTTTAATTTTAATACAATGATTACATTTAAATTTTATTCAACAAATTCAAAATGATTCATGTTCTAAAAATGAAAAAAATTACCATTAATATTTTTGAAAAAATTCAAACAAGGGAAAAATGACTTTAATAAAACATTATATAATAGAAAAAACATTCATTACATAATTTTTATAAAACATTAATATTATAGAAAGAGTGTTTTCAAGAAACGAATTATATTAATATGATTTTCCCTATAAACAATCTTTTGGAATATTTTTTCCACAAAAAGATGAAATTGAAAGGGAATATTTTTATTTAATAGTGTGATCATATGGGAATAAAACTCCATATTTTCTTAAGGTAAATATCATAATATTTCATCATATAAATTATAATCCAATCAATTAAGACAAATAATGTGATTGTAACCACAAATCATAACCTATTTGGTAACAACTAAATCATATAACTTATTTCCAAAAGAAGCCAACTTGAGAAAAAAACATTTACCTTAAGTATCGACTAATAGCATACATAGTAAATCCTCCCAAATAATAATTTTATTTTTATTATAAATATATTAATTGACTATAAATATTTATATCATTATATATTTTATTTACTTAAAAACCATTCTCTATAATTTATTAACAATTTCATTGTTAGATCTATTTTTTAAGAAATAACTATTTTTTTCATTAATGTTATCATAAAATAAATTTATTACATTTGCTTATTTTAGTACATTAACATATAAATAATATAAAAATTATATTAATGACAAATATATTTAATATATATATATGTATGTTATATCAGGTAACGATCTATATTAAAAAATGGATTACAACATTTCGGGAGAAGATGGCGAACCTATGCATTAAAGTAGTTTCCATTTTCTTCAAACGATTATAGATAATAAAAATTAACAATAAGTAACTAATATATAATAAATATTATGTAATATATATCACATTAGTTCCATAACATTACCCGTTTTACCGTCAATTTAAATTGTTTCTGAAAAATAATCTATAAGGGTTCAGGAGGTGGTATTTTTCCGTACAAACGGAGAATGTTATATTATCCCCCAAGGAATTGAAAGAATGAACATTTATTTGATATTTTTAATAAATAATAACAATTACATTTAAAAAATAATATATATATATATATTATATCACTATACTAACCCATGATATGTAGTTATAAATTACATATATATTAAATTTTTGAGGTGGTAGTAGGCAATATACACAATCAATATTTTTTCCCATATTTGGGAAGATGAGAGGGATATTTTTCAGAAAAAAAAACATAATAAAATTTAATTATATTGTTGATAATAAGGTTATTATATAAATATGGTTACAAAAATTAACATTTATGTGGAATAATATTTAGGATAAAAATTTTCTCATAAATATCATACCTCTTATTTGTGTCACATCATTATATAATAACCAAAATCCTTCTTAAGAGAAATTTCTAGTAAAACCATGGAATCTAAGAACTGGGAATGAAATTATGTAAGAAATTTTCATATTTATTTTCTGAACCAATGCCTTTATTGAAGTTTGTAGGGGAGATAAGAGGTGTTCTCTTTGATAAAGGGGAGAGCACTGTCTATGAATTTTTGAAAAGATAAAGGTGTACCGACGTTTTAAACATGTATCAAGCATAAATAATAGATTATTATCGATCCTAATAAGATATATTTTGTAAATATTTCAATATAAATTTAATTTCAAAAGATTAATTTTCCTTTTTCCCATTTATATTTTTTTTAACCCCAAAAAACGAGTTTTAACATGAAATATGGTAATTAATTTATATTTTCATCAATTAATTATGAAAAAAACATGATTAATTTATTAGACAGTATCCCTTATTATTATTTATAATTTATAATTTATTTTTGAAAATTAAATTAATAAAATTGGTCAAATTGAATTTAAATCTATTCCCAAAGATGATATCAAAATGAGTGATTCGGAGGAGAAAATATTCATAAGTATAAAATGTTTTAATAATAAAATTATATATAAAATTTATTTTAATGATATAAATAATATTAGTGAGTAAGAAATTGTTTTTATATCGTTGTAAATACCTTATTTTTAAAAATTATATTTTTAAAAAAATTCATTTAATGAAAGGGATGTTATTTCTAATGTCTAGTATTTTCTCTATTAAATGAAATAATTATCATTATAAAAAAGTTTCAATAATCCAAACTAAAATAATATTGACATTAAATTTCAAAAACAATTTTCAATTTTAATGATAAATTTTCTAAAATCACAAATTTCTTTTATTATTACTACCAAAAATGAGAGAAACTTATTTTTAGTGAAATCTAGTTTTTAAGGATAGAATGTGATTTATTATTATCTCATAAATAGAAAAGCAAATGATAAATGTTAAATTTTTTATTTATTATTAAATTTGTAAATATCCATAAATTTATTAATGAGAATGGATTTATTTAATTCGTTGAGATAAAATATATATTTTTACAAAATAATTGTTTTTTAAAAAATTATTTCCTTTATTGACGAATGTATTTTGTTCTAATTTAAAATTATTTTGTAATAAAATTTTTATTTTTATATATATGTGTAAGGTATATATTTTAATAATTTATATAATGCAATTTTTTCTCACTATTACATTACAATGAGATAACTGTCATATTAAATAATAATACATTAAAAATATATCATATTTCATATACACATTTTGTTGAATTAAACCCATGGTATAGAAGAATTTAGATATATTTGAAAAAGATATTTTATAAATTTTCAAGCAGTTAGAATGATACAACCCATTATTTAAAAGGATTAACAATATGATGAATATCAGAGAATAAGTGAAATGATGAGCTTAAAAGAAACCTGTGAATTTTTTAATATGAAAATTTCAAAATATTTATTAAATTAGTGGGTAAAAATATTTGTGATCATTATATTTAATTATCCTCCCCAATTTAAATTTATCTATTAATTATTATGTACTATGAAATTAATTTCTTGTAATGCATATTATGTTTAAAAAATAAATTTCACCCCCAAATGGATTTATATAGTTTTTAATAAAATATGTTTATTAAATTATTCCACTATTATAAATGTATTGTTTCTAAAATTTACATTATCTTTGAAATAATAAATTCAAATAATATATATATATATATATAATTTTATTAATAGTTCAAAATTTCATGGGATAGTGGAAAATGGTGATTTCTATTGAAAATGACATTATTTTCAAATATTTACATGATGAAATTTTGATTAAAAATTATTTAGTGTTTTAATATATTAATTTCTATCTTGAATAATCAAATTTAGAAAAAATTTCACTATATTTTCTACTTCATTATATTCTGAAAACATGTTAAAACTACTAATATTTTTTTAAAGATATTCACTTTTTATCTCATTCTCCAAGTCTAGTTTTAAATTAAATCCTCCCACTTCAATTAATTGAATTAAATAGAATATTTACCATATTATAGCATATAATAATTAATACATGGAAATAATTTCAAGATAATATTTAATTTTCGTGAAGAATAATTATGTCAAATACTTATACCCATAGTGAAAGTTAAAATTGGTTAATTAATGTTGAAACTGAGGTCAAATGGATATAAAATATATGTAACACTTGAAAATTACCAATTAGATGAAAAAATTCAATAATAATAATTTATTACTAAAATTGATTGCAGTATTGATCCTTTTTTATTTTTTAATTACCTATATAATATTTTAGGTAATGAAAAATAAAAAATATAAATCTTTGGCAAAAAAATATCAATTTTGTACACATAATGATAAAAATAACTATTGAATAAATATTAAGGGTTAAATATCTAATAATTTAATTTTATTTATTATACTAATTTATGTTTAATTTTTATGCATTAGATATTTATCATAAACATTAATACAATATGACATAGTGTATCAAAACATAATATAAAAAATAAATTCTATGATTTAAAAAAAATAAAAAGTTATTGTTTCCATGTCATTGTGTTATATGATATATATTATTATTATTAACGTATAAATTTCTTATTATCAATTTTACATCCTAATTAATAACATTATTTGATGTTTTTTTCAAAATATTTGAAATGATTTTAAAATTTAATTAATAATAATTAATGTTATATAATTTTTTATTCAATTATTAAAAAAAATAATTTTAATAATTTTTAATTTTTAATTAGAAATATTATAAAATTTCATTTATGTAACATTTATATAAATAAATTTAGCTTATAAATAATTGTATAACCAGTAATGAATGAAAAATATGTTACCGCTACGAAATATAAAAATGAATAAAGAGATGTTTGAAAAAATATATAAGACTAAAAATGATATAAAAGAATTATAAATGATATTTTATATGTTTAGTATGATACCATGTCCTATATAATTTGAAATTAATTTAATTTAGAACAATTTTTGGAAGAACGTGACTTTTAAATATTTTAATTTCTAAAAAAATCATATGAGCATCCATCTCATCATTTATAAATAGACACATTCTCTACATCTTATCATACAAATTCGGAAATATTCCTCATGAATACCAACCCAAATAATTTCTTAGAATCCATCCACATTTCTTTGAGTTAATTATCTATGTTGATTACCACCCTTATTTGGATTAAAGTGTAAAGTGATGAATGTTTTCAGATAAAGGTGTATAACTTCTATGTAAATGTTTTAATATTTTTTAGTTATTCACCCTCCATAAATTTTTATATAAATTATGATATAGTGACATATATATACCCAATATTGATATATTTTTTTATTGTAATGTAGAAACCTTAATTTTTCTCCTTCATCAATCAAATAGGAAATGAAACCTTTATTCATGTGTGAAATGAATACTGCATTATAAATCGATGCACTTCATTTTCCATCACAACATCAAATAGATGGTATTTTGGTTTAATTAATTTATATATATAATATTAATTATATAATTATATTAATTAATTGTTGTTATTTCACTTTTTCATCCAGTTATTTCCATTAACAAATGATAACGTCATTTCTGCATATGTGTGGATTACCACCTCCACGAGGTGATGTGATTATTTTTTCATCGCCACATCACATGGATAAAATATATAAGTATATTTTAAGATGTAATGTGATATCTGTTACATGAATAAAAATTTAATAGAATAAATCATACATAACATTATTCATAAATGTTTGTAAAAAAATGGAAATGTTACTCATACATTCATTCGTTTTACTATCTTATTGATTATAATGTAATGATTTTTTCTAACCATAATTAAAGGATGGATTTATAAATATAAATAATTTTTATATTTTTAAATATTTTATAATTACTATTATTTAGATGATAGAAAAATGAACCCTTTCCCCATGTTCATGATATTGAACCTATTATAAGATTATTAGGATAAAGCCCTCATAACGTCTTAATTAAAAATACCAGAAGATGTTACTAAATAAAGATTGTTCATAAATGGTATAAAAGGTATACTGATAATTTAATGGACATCAAAAAATTTCATAATCATCTTAATTGATAATGTAATTTTATTATTCATGAATTAAAGAATGTTTGATTCTATAAGACATTTATTATATAGTATTTCCACTCTCAATTTACTTTTTCTATGACATGAGCTACTTTTAAAACATTTATTAATTTATGTGGTGAATTATTCAACCATATATATTAATTTTTTCTTAATTAAAAATCCATTATATTTTGTTTCCAGAAATTTTTTATTGGTCCAAATTGTATCTTTTAATAACAGATAGTTTTTCTTGATTTTTTGATCTATTATGATTTATTTTCATTATATTTTTATTCCACAAAAAATTATAATATTATATTAATAATAAATTTATATGGATATTCATAAATTAAAAAATTTATTTATTTAATATTTATATATTCAATCAATGTGTTTTTAATGTAATTTTTTATTTATTTTATATGTAATCTTAATACTTTTTTACAAAATAAAATAAGGAATTTTATTTTTTATCTAAAAATTATCAATGAATTAACAAAAAACCTAACCATTATTTTACTTTTGGATTAATGTATGATATTCTATGTATTCCTCATTCAATTACCCTCATTACCTTATTCTATGTTATTTACTTTTGAAAATATTTTTATAATGAAATGGTATATACTAATAATTAAAAAGGTTCTTTATCATGGTTTCAAAATAATATTATTATCAATATAAAGAAAAAATAATTTTTTTTTGTTTCATTATTGTTATGGTATATGGTTGTTTTTTTAAATTGTGTAATCCTTTAATATCTCTTTAATTCATTAGGTAATTCTTATGTTCTTTGGAAAAAATGATGGAAGATGACCATATATATTATTCAAATTTAAGTGTTCTTATTGTTGTTCGATGAATATTATTACCCTATGAATATATATCATTTTTTAATTATTTTTAATATCTATTTATAGAATATATTTTTTATCATGGTATGTTAATTTTCTTCTATTTTAATGATTCAATTATTCCCTTATAAAAAATATAGTTTTAAAGAAAATTCATTGAATCTATTTTCTTCAAATGAACCCAAATGATTATTATCTTTTCATTCAGGTTATCTTTTTAGGATTTATATGAAATAATTGGGTTGTGAATATTATTTCAATTGTAATTAAAATAATATTTTAGCTCTTTTTTATTATGTTTAATTAAAAACCCCTTTTATGATATCATGGTTTTGAAGTTGAATAATGAGTTGTGTAATTTTTTGTCCCAAATAGAGTTTTTGGAGATCTCCCCTTGTTTTGAATTGTTTTTTCACAATATTAAAAAAAATTATAATAAATATAGAGATCTAAAATAGAAAATTTAAATTATTTGGAATTTTTAAGGAAAAAATCTATAAAATTAACAAATAATAGATCACTAAATTTATAAAATAATTATATTTAATTAATTTTTTCTATATTTAACATCAAAAAAATAATAAACATATGATTTTTAATATGTAAAAATATTTTAATGATTAAATAACTGATTAATCCATAAAACCAATCCCTAAGTTTGTAGTTAACCATTCCTTAAATAGTTAACCTTAATACCCTTAAAAATTAATATTTCAAAAAGGACGCATGTAAAATACCAAAATAAACTAGGAATTTATCCACTATGTACCACAATGTAGCTATTAATTTTCACATTCCAAATCCATGAATTTGTTGGTCATATATTCACCTAATATATGTTAATTACCAAAATTACCAAAAAACAAAAAAAAGATACATTCTTCCAAAAATTAACTCCTCTATAATTCCATAAATAAAATCACATTTTATTGAATACATTCCATAAATCTATAAAATATGGAACACCATTAATGCTTAGAAAAAAATTGTTATAAAAATAGACATCAGTTCCATGAACATTAATATTAACCAATTTAAATTATATATGTCGATATTTTATTTTTCTAAAGTAAACATCATTATCTCAAAATTAGGAATATAAAAATAGGTTATCTTTACAATAATAATATAATATCAATAAAACAACACCTTCCCATTAAATAACTTTTATAGGTCATCAATACAATTTAATATATTTTTGAAAATCATTAATGAAAAATTTAAGCAAAAAAATCTTATACTTTCCATGATGCATAATTCTTGATTTCCAGTACACAAACACATAAATCATTACCCATGATTCATAATTTATTGACTAAATGTTCTTATTTTATTCATTTATAAATTATTCAATTTATTTTTCATTTATATACTCCCCACCAATAATATACAAATTAGTACTCATACATCATTTCAAATATTATTTATGGTTTTCTATGTAGGACAGTGATTTCAACTATTTATAGGTTTCACACATTTGAATTATTTAACTTTTGATGATTCTTTTGGGAAACAATTATTATCATTCAGGAAATTAATTTAACATTCCATTTTTATTAGAAATTACATACTCTCTAACAAATAATCCCACAGAGAACTCAAATAAATAATTAATTGAGACATTCAATTGAGTGCTTATTCATTCATTATCAACATGTTGGAAAATAGATCTTCTTTCTTCTTTCATCTCCACCATCCAAACACTTAGTGAACTCTAACATTTTTTTCTTTTGTGCATCTAATAGTTGCTCGAGGTATATTTATTTAATAATATATCATGATAAGTGACTAGGTATAATCGCAATATCCTCCATCCCAGTTGTAATTCAATTTTATTTCTCATTAAAAAAAATTTCATCACATTTAACTGTATCTAAGTTCCTTCTAGTTTCGGAAATTTATTTATAACATAAAAAATAATAATATGAGAAAATATATTCTACGAGTAAAACAACATAATAAGGAAAACCAGAAAATTTATCAAAATAATTACACCATATTATCATCCCATGACACATTATGTTTTATATATGTAATGTGTTGTTGTAAAATATTAGGATCATTCCCAATAGCTCATAAAAGAAAAGTGGTTTAACCAATGCATTCCCCACATGAGTGTCAAACATGTTTTGTAGTACACCCTATTATTATATACCAGGAAATTATTATGTCAATCCCAATGTATATTTTTCAGACATAATACCCCTTAGAATATCTCTTCCAGAATCATGTCCCCTGGTAGTATCCAAATATGGATTTATTTCAAGTTAAATAACATAATAGTTCTTATAAAAACTAATTTTGAAATTAATATATTCATTGGATTATCCTAGTGGTTCTCAACAATGTATTTTCATCATTATTTTAATAGGATACCAAAAAAATTCTTATTAAATAAAATAAAATAAATATAATATTTAAAATTTATGATATTAATGGTTTTCTGATTAATATTATGTAAATTACAAAAATGCAGATTGAGGGTCCGTAAGGATTCATGTATTTGGAATCATGGATACATAAAAAAATATTTCTTATATAAAATTAATTATTTCCAGGATGTTATTCCAAAATAGTACACTTATTAGAAATTTCCTACCAAAATAGTTTCTTCATAATATGGTGAAAGTAAACATAATAAAGGGTGATCTCAAATGTTCAGTAAAATAAAACATAGAACATTTCATTATAAAATTTAAATAAGGTTACAAGATTCAAAAAATTATCAGAAAATCATATTGTATATATAATGACCATAAAAATGTATCATAAAATAAGTCATAGTAGGATAAAATTTGCGACTCAAAAATAACCGTAGTGTGTAATACTAGAGAGAATAACATTGGAATAAAAATTTATTTTTGGAATACATATAATTTTTTCACATTTTGAACATTTTTATATAGATATATGTTCACTCATTATGTTAAGGTAATGGAATATGGAACTTAGATAACCTTATGGGAATGAAGGAACATCCATTTATACCCAAATTGAAAAGAATGATGATCGTCACATAACATTTTGGAAATGAGAGAAGGTCCACAAGTAACACTGGGTAAATGAAATCATTTATAAAAATAAAAAAATTAACACATTATTTTATCAATAATTACCTAATAAATTTAATGAAGATATATGTAACAATTATCTCAATTATAACATTATAACAATCCTTGGATATAATGTATCACTATTCCCCGGTTAAAATGTATCCCCTAACACATTAATATTTTTTCTACAAAATCATAAAACATAAATAATATATGAATCGAAGAAAATAAATGAGTATTCATAAACATTACTTCCTAGTATAAGAAATATTGTAATTTAATTATAGAATAACACATTAAAAATGAACTTGTTTTTAAAAAATCATGTCATCATTACCTTTATCCTTTTAGAGAAATAATATCAACAATATACATCTGTCATATCCCTAGTAAATAATTATTATCAAAAAATGATTTATTATTTAATGTAAAATTGTTTATTAAGGTAACATTGAATATTTATTGAAAAAATTAAGCTTCCCATATTGAAAATCACTTTTTATAGCTACAAATTCATTAAAAATATCAAAACCATTTTCACCAAAAAATTTTGTAGAAAAATATAATGGAGTCTCAAAATCAATGATTGGTTAGGATAGCAGAATATTATATTCATGATTTAATTGTATGACAATGATTATATTTAAATTTTATTCAATAAATTCAAAATGATTAATGTTCTAAAAATGAAAAAAATTAGAATTAATATTTTTGAAAAAAATAAAACAAGGGAAAACAACTTCAATAAAACATTATATAATAGAAAAAACATTAACTAAATATTTTTTATAAAACATTAATATAAGAGGAAGAGTGTTTTCAAGAAATTAATGAAATTAATATGATTTTCCCTACAAAGAAACATTTGGAATAGTTTTTCAACAAAAAGATGAAATTGAAAGTTAATAATTTTCTTTAATGGGGTAACCATATGGGAATAAAATTCCACAGTTTCCTGAGGTATATATCATAATATTTCATCATATAAATTATAATATAATCAATAACGATAAATAATTAGATTGTAACCACAAATCATTACCTCTTTGGTAACATCAGAATCATACACCCCATGAAAGGATAATCTTTAAAAAATACAAATCTAGAAAATAAATAAATTAATGACATTTAATTACAATGATTTAATATATGCAAATCATTAAAAAAATATTTTTATAAAATAACTTATTTCCAGAAGAATACAGTTTGAGAAAAAAACATTTACCTTAAGTATCGACTAACTTCATACCATGTAAATCCTCCCAAATAATAATCGTATTTATATTTTAAATATATTAAATAACTATAAATAAATATATATCATTATATATATTATTTACTAAAAAACCATTCTATCCAATTTATTAACAATTTCGTTTTTAGATCAATTTTTTAAGAAATAACTAAATTGTTTTTTCATGGATGTTATCATACAATAAATTTATTACATGTTATTATTTAAGTAAATTAACATATAAATAATATGAAAATCATATTAATTGGAAATATATTTATTATATATATATATATGATATATCACATAAAGGTCTATATTAAAAAATGTATTACAACATTTTGGGAGAAGTTGGCGAAACTATGAAAGAATGTAGTTTCCAGTTTTTAAAATGATTATAGGTATGAAAGATTAACAATAAGTAACTAATATATAATAAATATTATGTAATATATATCACATTAGTTCCATAACATTAACTTTTTTACC
This sequence comes from Viscum album, assembly GCA_963277665.1. Taxonomy (NCBI): domain Eukaryota; kingdom Viridiplantae; phylum Streptophyta; class Magnoliopsida; order Santalales; family Viscaceae; genus Viscum; species Viscum album. The sequence goes on along the minus strand of OY728161.1, from coordinate 690,218,082 downwards.
TTCAATGTAAATTGTTACTAAAAAATTATCTATAAGGCTTCATGAGGAGGTAGTTCTCCGTACAGACGGTGAATGTTATATTATCCCCCCAGGAATTGAAATAATTAATATTTATTTGATATTATGAATAAATAATAATAATTAAATTTAAAAAAATCATATATATATATATATATAAATACATATTATATATCACTAACCTAACCCATGATATGTAGTTATATAAAACATACATATTAAATTAATGAGGTGGTAGTTGGAAATATACACAATCAACATTTTTGTTTCCCATATTTGGGAAGATGGGACATATATTTTTTAAAAAAATATCATAATAAAATATAATTATATGGTTGATAATAAGGTTATTATATAAATTTGGTTACAAAAAAATAAAATTATGTGGAATAATATTTATGATAAAGACATTCACATAAAAATGATACCTCTTATTAGGGTAACTTCATTATGTAAGAACCAAAATCCTTCTAAAGAGAAATTTATAGTCAAACAATGGAATCTCGGAAGTGGGGATGAAATTATGTAATTAATTTTCATATTTATTTTCTGATCCAATGTTTTTAGTGTAGTTTTTAGGGGAGATAAGAGGTGTTCTCTTTGATATGGGGGAGAGCAGAGTCTACAAAATTTTGAGAAGATAAATGAGTAACCACGTTTTAAACATTAATCAAGCATAAAAAATAGATTATTATTGATCCTAATAGGATATAAGTTCTAAATATTTCAATATAAATTAAATTTGTAAATTTTATTTTTCATTTCCCCCCTTAACATTTTAGTTTAACCCCAAATAATCAAGTTTTAACATGAAATGTGGTAATTAATTTATATTTTATATAACTAATTATGAAAACAATAGGATGAATTTGATAGATAATATCCCTTATTATTATTTAAAATTTTTTATTTATTTTTAAAAATTAATTTAATATAAGTGGTCGAATTGAATTTAAAATTATACCCAAAGATGATTTGAAAAAGCGTGATTCTGAAGTGAAAATATTCAAAAATATAAATTTTTTTAATAAAAAAATTCTATATAAAATTTATTATAATATAATAAATAATATTATTGACTAAAAAATTGTATTTATATCATTTTTAGTACCTAATTTTTATAAATTATATCTTTTAAAAAATATATTAAATGAATTGGAAATTATTTCTAATGTCTAGTAATTTCACTAAAAATTGATATAATTATAATTATAGAAATGTTTAAATAATCTTCTATAAGATAATATTGACACTAAATATCAAATACCATTTTCATTTTTAAAGATAAATTTCTTAAAATAACAATTTTCTTTTAATATTACTATAAAAAATGAGAGAAACTTTTTTTAGTGAAATTCGGTTTTAAGAATATATTTTGATTTATTATTATCTCATAAAAAGAAAAGCATATGATGAATGTTAAAATTATTTATATTTTATGAAATTTATAAATAACCATATATTTATTAATGAAAATAGATTTATTTAATTCATTAAAATAAAATTTAATTTTTTACAAAATAATTTTTTTAAAAAATTGATTTGCTTTATTTACTAGTGTATTTTGTTTTAATTTATAATTATTTTGTAATCAAAATATAATTTTTATATATATGTGTAGTCTATATATTTTAATAATTTACTGAATATATTTTTTTCTCACCATTCCATTACAATGAAATAACTATCATATTAAATAATAATACTTTAAAAATATATCATGTTTCATTTACACATTCTGTTTAATTAAACCCATGATATAAAATAATGTAGATTTATTTGAAAAAAAATTATAAAGTTTCATTTTGTTACAAAGATACACCCATTATTTTAAATTATCAACATTATGATGGATATCATACAATAAGTGAAATGTTGAGTTTAAAAGAACCCTCTGATTTTTTTCAATATGACAATTTTAAAATATTTATTAAATCAGTGGGTACAAATATTTATGAACATTATATATAAATATCCTTCTCAGTTTGAATTTATTTATTAATTATTATGTTCTATGAAATTAATTTCTTGTAGTTCATATTATGGTTAAAATTAAAATTTCCCCCAAAATGGTATTTATATAGTTTTTTAGAAAATATGTTTATTAAATTATTCCACTATTATAAAAATATTGTTTCTAAAATTTAATATATCATTGAAATAATAAATTAAAATATAATATATATATATTTATAATTTTATTAATAGTTTAAATTTTCATGGGATAGTTGAAAATGGTGATTTCTATTGAAAATGAAATTATTTTAAAATATTTACAAGATGAAATTTTAATTAAAAAAGATTTAATATTTTAATTTATACATTTATATCATGTATAATAAAAATAAAAAAAATTCAATAAATTTTCTACTTTTTATTGTATGAAATTATTTTTATTTACTAATATTTTTTTAATTATATTCATTTTCTATCATATTCTCGGAGTCTAATTTTAAATTAAATACTACAACTTCTATTATTTTAATTATGTAGAATAGTTTTTATATTTTCAAATATAATAATAAATACGTGGAAATAATTTAAACATAATATTTTATTTTCATGAAGAATAATTATATCAAATACTTATAACCAAAGTAAAAGTTACAATTGGTTAATTAATATTGAAACTTCGGTAAAATGGATGTAAAAAATATATAACACTTGAAAATTACCAATTAGATGAAAAAACTCAATAATAATCATATATTACCATAATTTATTATAGCATGAATCCTTTTTTACTTTTTAATTACCTATATAATATTTTCTATAATGAAAAAAAAATATATAAATAATTTGAAAAAAATTATCAATTATGTTAACATAGTGATAAAAATAATTATTGAATAAATATTAAGGGTTAAATATCTAATAATTTAATTTTTTTATTATGAAAATTTATTTTTAAGTTTTATGCATTGCATAATTATCATAAACATTAATTCAATATGACTTAGTATGTCTATACAGATTATAAAAAGTAAATTCTATGATTTTTAAAATATGAAAAGTTATTATTTATATGTCATTGTGTTTTATGATATATATTAGTATTAATAACACATAAATTTATAATTATTAATTTTATATCCTAATTCAAAACATTCCTTGATGTTTTTTGTCAAAATATTGCAGAGGATTTTAAAATGTAATTAATGATAATTAATGATATATAATTTTTGATTAAATTATTAAATATAATAATGTCAATAAATTTTAATTTCTTATTAGAAATAATATAAAATATCATTTATGGACCATTTATGTAAAAAAATTAACCTTATAAATAATTTTATAACATCAATGAATGAATAATATGTTACCACTAATAAATATAAAAATGAATAAAGAGTGGATTAAAAAATATATAAGACTAAAAATTATCTAAAATAATTATAAATGCTATTTGATAAGTTTAGTATCATACCACTTCCTATATAATTTGAAATTAATTTAATTTAGAACAATTTTTTGAAGAATTTGACTTTTAAATATTTTAATTTCTAAAAAAAATCACATGAGTGTCTGTCTCTTCACTAATAAATAGAAACATGATCTACATATTATCATACAATTTATTAAATATACATCATGAATACCAACCAAAATCATTTCATAGAATCCATCCACATTTCATTGTGTTGATTTTTTGTGTCGATTACCACCCTTATTTGGATTAATGTGTAAGTGAAGAATGTTTTCTGATGAAGGTGTATAACTTTTATCTAAATGTTTTAATATGTTTTATTTATTCATCATACATCAATTGTTTTTTCAAGTATGATACCGTGACATATATATACCCAATATTGATATATTTTTTATTGTAACGTTTATGTTTAATATGTCTGCGTCATCAATAGAACATAAAATGAAATCATTGATCGTGTGTGCAATGACTACTGCCTTATGAATTGATGAACTTCATTTTCCATCACAACATAAAATTGATGGTATTTTGGTATGATTAATGTATATATTTAATATTAATTATATAAATATATTAATTAAATGTTGTTATATTCCCATTTTCATCCACATATATACATTGGAAAATGATAACGTCATTTCTGCATATGTGTGGAATACCACCTCAATGAGGTTATGTGATTATTTTTCCATCACCGCATCACATGAATAAAAAATATTAATATATTTTAAGATGTAATGTGATATTTTTTACTTGAATAAAATTTTAATAGAATAAATTCTACTTAACATTATTCATAAATGTTTGTAAAAAATGGAAATGTACTCATCTGTTTATTTGTTATAATACCTTAATGATTGTAATGTAATGATTTTTTATAACCATAATTAAAGGATGGATTTATAAATATACTTAATTTTTATTAATTTAAATAATTAATAATTACTATTATTAAGATGATGGAATAATAAACTCTTTCACCGTGTTCAAGATACTGAAGCAGTTCTGAGATTATTAGGCTAAAGCCCTCAAAAAATCTTAATTAAAAATACCAGACAAAATTACTAAATAAATATTTCTCATAAATGGTATAAAAGGTATACTATTAATTTAATGGACATGAAAAAATTTCATAATCATATTACTTGATAATGTAATATTATTATTCATGAAAAAAAGAATATATGATTCTAGAAGACATTTATTGTATTGTATTCTTACTCACAATTTTCTTTTTCTAAGACATGAGGTACTATAATAAAATGTCTTAATTTATGTGGTGAATTATTTAACCATATATATTAATATTTTCTTAAATAAAAATCTATTATATTTTGTTTCCATAAATTTTTTATTTTTCCAAATGGTATCTTGTAATAACATATAATTTTTCTTGATATTTTAATCTATAATGATTTATTTTCAATATTATTTTCTTCCATAAATAAATTTATAATATTAATTTAATAATAAATTTATATGGATATTTATAAATTAATTTTTTTATTTAATATTTATATATTCAGTGAGTGGGTTTTTATTGTAAATTTTTTATTTATTTTTTGTGGAATATTAATACATTATTACAAAACAAAATAAGGAATATTTTTTTAATGTATAAATCATCAATGAATTTACAAAAAAATAACCATTATTAGAATTTTCAATTCATTTATGATATTCTATGTATTTCTCATTCAATTACCCTCATTCCTTTATTCTATGTTATATTGTTTTGAAAATATTTTTATAATGAAACTGTATATACTAATAATTAAAAATAATTTTATTATGGTTTCAAAAGCATATTTTTATAAATATAAAGAAAAAATAAAATGTTATAAGTTTCATTATTGTTATGTTCTATATGTGTTTTTATAAATTGTCTGATCATTTAATATCTCTTCAACTCATTAGGTAATTATTTGGTTATTCGGAAAAAATGATGGAAGATGGACATATTTAATATTCAAATGTTACTGTTCATGAAAGTGTTCTATGAATAATATTACCCTATGAAAATATATATCGTTTTTTAATTATGTTTAATATCCATTTATATAATCATGTTTTATAATGGTATGTTAATTATCATCTATTTTATAGATTCAATTATTCCATTATAAAAAATATAGTTTTAAAGAAAATGCATTGAATCTCTTTTCATCAAAGAAACCCAAATGACTATTATTTTTCATTTAGGTTATCTTTTTTGGATTTATATGAAATAATTGGGTAGTGAATACTATTTCCTTTGTTATTAATATATTATTTCAACTCACGTGTATTATGTTTAATTTAAAAACCCTTTTATGATATCATGGTTTTGAAGATGAATAATGAGTTGTGTAATTCTATGTCACAAACAGAGTTTTTGGATATCTCCCCTTGTTTTCCAATGTTTTTTCACAATATCTAACGAAATTTTATAAAAAATATAGCGATTTAAAATAGAAAATTTAAATCTTAGTATAGAGAAACTTTTCTTAAGTAATGTCATGATTATAGTTTGGATATATTTTTCATTAATTGTATATATATTTAAATCTAATTGTTCATTGTTAATTTATGTTAATAATTTTCAATTTTTCTTTTTTTTATTTGATGGTAGAAATTATTTTAAAATTATTTTACAAATATATATTTAAATGTAATTATTATGTTTTATAAAAATGGTTCAATGTGTATGTGTTTGAGGTAACTATATCAATTTCAATTTGTTAGATATTATCGATGAAATTTGAACATAAATCATTAAAATGTTATTTCAACAACTAAGATTCAATATTTGATTTCCATAATATGATTATCTATAAATAGTGTTTTGGGATATTGGTCAAATATCATGTTATAACCAAAGAGTTTAGGGGACTACCAGAGGAGTGTTATGCATCTCTAGGAAAGTGTAAGTTAAAGGAATTTCCCATTTACATCAGCTTTAGTGTATTCATAATGTTATGTATATTCTTATTGTAGATAAAGGTGATGTATAATCTAAAAATTTCTATTGGATGATGATATAAAAATATCCTAGAATAATTTCTAGAATTACGTAGCAACACATGTTTGGGTTATTTACTAAATTCATAAATATTTTTATGTCCCCTCTTATCATTCGATGAATTAATAAATTTTGAGAGTGCTCAACTAAATCTTCATTCCCACATTTATCCACCAATATTTGTGGTTCTATGTATGATTATAGGAACATGGAGTTTATTATCTTCTTCACTCATCATTCTATTTACCTTTTTTTCTTAATGATTTTGATTTTTGGTGTTTTTGTTTTGGAATTTTCATTACTTACTCATATTATCATGCAACGAAACATTTGTTATTTATTTTTCACTCTTCCCAGATTGAGGATAACCAAGGATGTGTACTACAAGTGTTTATGTGTAGTTTCAGTGATGATATGTATCTTGGTTTAATTTTTCCAAAATATCTAATTAAATTTAAATAAATTTTAGAATGACTTTCTATATTGCAATGTGGATTTTTTTAAAAATTATTTCTAGAGAATATTAAATTCTATCTTGTCTGGGAATTTTTTATTTATTGTTAAGTGGTTTTATGATTTAATTCATTCTTCATGAATGCCTTTTTTACCATTAAATGTGAGGATTATATTTAATAATTAACTTATTTTAATTTAGATATGACTAATTAATTTGTAATGTGTGTGTCCCATTAGAAACCCATGATGATCAATGAAGGTTATATTTACCTAGATGACTTATAAAAATCTGTATTATTAGCGTTTTTTGGTTGTTGGGTCCATTAGAGGAATGTAGGATTCTGTAAAAACCCCACGGTATACAATGTATATTTACTTAAACGAGTATTAGGGTTCTACCCATTGTGTGAATAACCCGTAAATTTCTAATTTAAATTGAAAAACAAATGTTTAATAGCGGATTAATGATCTTTCTGTGTAATCTATTTAATCCAACTATGAATAATAGAATTGGAAAATATCCCAAGGGCCATGATGGATCTATGTGAACTGCATTGATACCATCCACTAATGGATGAGGCTAGATAATCTGTGTTTGTGAGTATATAGTGAGATAATTCTGGATGATGTTTATATGTGTGTTTATATATGGTTTTTGATACTCATTATTGATTTTCTAACCCTCCCCATTACATGTTTTGAGTTTTTGTGTTTGAACATGTTCATCGATGATTTTTAAGGGAGATGTCATAATTATTTTAATAAGTATGAATAAACTGAATTTATAACCATGTATGATATTGATAACATGTATATCTACTACAAATCATGATAATATTCTATGTCCTATTTATATGTAAACATTTTTAAACATGATGATATAACTTTATTATTATAAAATATTGACCATACATGATAGTGATCACATGTAGGGGCGTGTGTATCAATTAACACCATTATGTTTATTGTGTCCATGAGTATGAATGTGTTTTATGTTTCATGATTTTCACATTGATCACATGCACTACTATGTTTCATAATTATAATAATACATATATTATATAATCTACACATATTTTTGATCTCCATGAAATGGTGATATATCAAATATTCATTGGAGGTATTGATATAATTTTAAAATCTAGGTAAAACATCATTACTACTGGATACTTATTATAAATTTCACTTAATGAAAAATGGATTCCAAGTAATATATTTTTGTGATGTCTAGTGGATGATATAATTCATTTACTTTCATTACCTTATGATTCCGTACAACATGTTAACTCAATTCCTATTAAACAATGAGATATGTGTCACCAATATTCCTAGATTACAGAATGTGACTTGTTCTCTTGATACTATGTGGAATATCCATAGAGAATTATCCCAATTTCATCCAAAAACCATTATGATTTTCTATCCTAAAGATATTTTATGAATGTGTGATTGGGGTTCAAGGAAGCTTCGTAAGAAATTGATTTCTCAACTTTTGTGCGTTTCATTGTAATATTATAATTGATAATTAAATTAAATGTTTAATATTTATGTGTTTCAATATTAATTTGTAATGATATTAATACACACTTGTTCATTATATTTTACCGACATTTTATTGGAACGTATAAATTGCGACAAACTAATTTTTATATACTCCCTACTCATGTATCCATGGGACCTAGGAACATAAAAATCCACCAATTATTATATATATATATATATGTTGGGCTAATTAAAATTATGATCATTGAGAATGATAAATAACTAAAATTCAGGAGACCAGTATAATTTTGAAGAGTTGAGTTTTAGAGCCACTTATACATTATTTAATGTTGTAATGTACAAGATTAACTAGTGAGAGATCAGTGTTTTTTTATTGTTATTACATTTGGGTTATTTTTTCTAAATTCACTAATAAATGAGGAGTTTTATTGGTTCTATATTAAACCTAGTGCTACACCATTAACATTTTATGATTAGGTATTTGTTATTATTTACTCAAAATGAGGGTATAAAATCCCCACAATTCCACCAAAGACTCTTAAAGTTAGTTAGTAGCCTATGGAATATCGAGAGGCATGTCCATTGTCATTTTTTAATATGTCTCATACCTAGTGATTCAGGTCATGATGATACAACATGATGTTAAAAAATAGAAATCACATTCCAACATGTCATATCCCATCAAAAAAAGTTTGCATGCCTAAATCAGTGACCAATTACCTCATGCATGTTAGTAACATTAAAAGAGCAAGGTATCTCCCACGGAAAGGCTAACTACATTAACCCAACATCACATGAATCATCTCAAAAATCACAAGCATCTACTCAGGATTTCATCATGCTAACTAACACCACATCTAGATTGAAACTTTTCTAGAAATCCAATTGATCCATGAAACCATCTAATTTTTTTCTTTAAAAAATCATGTTGTTACAAATGTTGTTATCCATAATATGTAGGGTTTCCACATATCTACCTTGTCAAGATATGTAATGTTACTCTAATAATGTCGATATAAATAATATACATTGGTTTTTATTGAATGTTTAATTTATCAAACCCATCAAATTGCCTAAAAACAATTCATATTTAATTTGGAAACACATGACCATTCTCATATAATCTGTAAGTAACATTATGCACTCTTAGATTCATTACCAAGTTATTTAATGGACAATCTTATACTAACATGGTATCTATAAATCATGTGATTAAGATATGACATTAACATAGTTGGAGAATCTCATACACTAGGATAAAATCATCCACCCTTCAAAAGAAAATAACCCCCATTTAAATATTATATAATTATACAATCGAGGTTAATGTGAAATCATTGTATAAGACATTATTGACCCTTTAAAAACATAACATTTAATTATAAAATAGAAACAAGAATTTACAGATAAGTCATGTGAACCACTATTTATACTATGATTCATTAAAAAACCAATTACCAATAATTCAACAAAAAAACCATAAACCATAAATAATAAAATCCAATGTGTGTATCCCTGGTTGAAATTTAAAATGAACAATATTTAATACCAAGACTATATATCCATGATCTAGGTAACCGAATCATATTACCATAGACTTTGTTACTAACAACCATTATGATAATTATCATAGGATTTATCGTATTCCATAACAACGTATCTATCAATTCCAATGTCATAATAAAAATAAAATTATCTATTATTTCTTTGTAATTCCCATTCACCATGTCACTCGTTTGTTTTTGGGTTGGAGTACCAAGTGTCCTCATTAATGCCTCTGTATGATCCAAAAAACCAACTAAAGGTGAGGGTCTAATCCATATATTGACGACACTATTCAATCCAATTATAGTAAAAATATCATAAAAGAAACCTAAAATTATAAAAACCCATAAACATCATAGTATGAATAATTAACCACCCAATAAATAGAATGACACATGATATTATTTTAAATACATACATTTGGTCACACACTTGGTCAATAATAATTAAAAACCCCCAATAAATCTAACAACCTTGACTATTAGTACATCTCCTAGTGTCATCTTCATTTCCCAATACTATTGAAAAAAATCATGATGATCAATTAGACATGATGTTCTCTAACCAGAAATGTGTATTTATAATATACATGTGAATTGATAATCCCATTCATGGGTTGAGCCTAATATATAGTAGGGACCCACAATCAACCTGAAATATATATATATATTACACAATGCAAGTGTATTCCTGAGGAAAATAAATACAATAAACATAATCAGATCATTATAAAGTGCTAACAAGGCCACATGGACACCCAATAAGGTACGCGTTCCCATAAAGTCCATGAGTGGTAAATAGACCACCCAATACCTAACCAAACATACTATTATTTTATGTTAGAATACAACTATGTTATCATGTCATAGTATTGATTCTTGTCCCATACCCGCAAACTCATGGTAGGCTTTCAATGACATGGAATTCTAGAAATTGTTAAATTTATATTTTTTTCGACCACATTAGATACACATGACACCAAGTGTAAATGAACCCCAACATATTAAATAAGAACTATTTACAAAGATATAACACACAACAACAAGTTAGACAACTAAATTTTATTCACTTTTTATGATAAATTGATAATATAATTTATTGTTAAAGAACATTATTTTTAATCAATGTAGTTTTATTTAAAATATGTATTTTATTTTATAAATTTAAAAGTAGAAACTTTATACTATAAATTTAATAAAATAAAATAAAGTTCTTAATTCAAAAAAACATTACATATTATGAATTTGTGTTTTTTTCTTAATGGAATCTTTTTGTCAAAAAAATTCAGATTTTGTGGAATTCAGAATTTTAATTATTTTATAATATTGTAAGAATATACTATAGTTTTATAATAATCTTTAATTTCAAAATACATGTATTTATGGAATAATATTTGGAATTTTTTTTTGTTATTTGAACTCATAAATATTATGTTAAAAATTATCAACACTATATTAAAATAAAATTTCTATAAAACAAATTTTATAATTTTACATTTAATTATATATATTAATAAACAAATTCATATATTTTATGATATAAAACTAAAAATTATTTTTCATACAAAAAATCATTTTATTTCATAATAATCAGTATATATGAAAATGTTGTTTTTGAATATATTTATAAAAAAAATAATATTATCTAGAATTATTTTTTATTTAATGGGAAATTATTTTTAAATTTTCATTTTGAAAAACATTATTTTTTTGGGTAAAATAACATCCAAATATGAAATTAAAATTGTCAAATTAGGAATACTTTTTAATCATAAATTTTTTCATTTAAATCAATTACCAAGGTAATGGAAAATTATAATGAAATATAAAATGTAATCTATGAAATTCATATAACAATGTGGATGGTATCAAAAAGGAGTCGATGGGGCGAGTTTTGAATAAAAAAACCAATATTGCCGTATTTTTTCCTATTTTTATATGTTTACCATTTAAGAGGGTGTTTACACTATTAATGATTTAATGGATACATTCAAAACTAACCTTCTACTCACATATAAATAATAAACACTTTCAAAACATATTAACTTATTTATGCTTCAAAATTACTAAAAAATATGCAGTATTTCTATTTATAAATTTTTTTCCATTTCTATAATCTTCCATTGAACATTATTTTTCTTATGAAATTCTTTTCCAATGTTTTATCAAATAGAAAACACAAGATTCTTATGTGAATGGTACATTTTCACAGAGACTTATTTTACACTACCTTAAAAAAATCTATAAAATTATAAATATAATGAAAAAAATTTCATTTTAATTCTTAACATGGTAATGAAAATAATTGAAAAAATATATTTCATCATTCTCGTCAAATACTAATGAAATAGATGTTATATTCTCTGTATTTATAGACTATAACTTCTACGAAATGATATTGCTTTTTTCTCTCTAATTCCAATAATGGATGATAAAAATGATGGATTTGATGAATTAAATGCTTTTATGTTATATTTATAAATAGTAAATGATTATTTAAAACAAAAAAAATTCTTTCTATATGTTAAGAACTATATTTTTTAATATTTTGTACGTGCGACCAACCGCCTCCATGGATTGATGTATACTAATTTTACAATAATGTAATTATGGATGGTTTCATAATATATTTCATGAGTTTTTATGATAAATATAATTAATATATATAATTAAGATGATTCTTTATGGATAACCTAAAAAATAACTATCATATTAACGTAATACATCGAAGTTGGTAAACAAAAAGAAACTATTTCATCATTTTTTTTGTCTCCATGAAACATGATGAAAAAAACCAATTTAATTGAACTAAAATATTATATGTCACTATGTTACATCAATCCCTATATCTATAGTTGTTTATAAATGATAATCTCTCGGGAAATATGTATTATGGGAATAGATTTTATAAATATATTTTAAAAATTTTATGATTATTAACTACCGAAGATGAAAAATGATTATTATAATAAAATAAATGATGAAAATTGTTATTAGAAAAATATTATTGTAAATTATTATGAATAATTTTATTTAATAAGTAATTAATATTTTTATATTTATGATATATTAATTTATTAATTTCCATGAAAATAGAGGATAATTGGACGGGACTTCAGAACTCAATCTTCTTCATACATGTTATTGTTTTCTTCAAGAATTACATTCAACATTGTTCCCTACTTATAATATTTTAAAAAATGTTGAAAATTTTAATTATTTTAAAATTACATTATAATGAAAATATTTTTCATTGAAAGGTTTTTTTGAATATTTTATATTTAAAAAAGATAGTTCATGAAAATAGACATGTAAAACAATCTTTAGAAAGGTGAAATAGACAATTTATTAAAAATATCATTCCATGAAATGGTTCTCATTATATTCAACTGATCATTCTCCAATGTTGTTATGCATCTTGTTTCATCATATATAATATTTAACAATATGATTATTTTGTGTTATAATTTTTTTGGAATCAAAAGATTTAATTTGTCACCTCTCATCACCCGATTTTAAGTCATGTTATAGGTTATTTTTGATCATGTAATGTCCCCATCAGCAACACACTCCCACATAGATGAAATGGATTGGTTACAAGAATATAATTTTGCATCCCCAAAACCTATATGGTTCTGACTTGTAGTTGGGGTGTGATATTTAGAATGATAGGAATTCACCTCATATTACAGAGTTACAAAACAGGATAATAAATATGTAATAATAAATAAATAAATATTAGAGATCCAAAATAATAGAAACAATACAATATAGTAGAAGAAAAATAATAAAATCCAACTGAATAATTCCTTAAATAACACAGTAATGATGAAATTACATGTTGAGATGTAACTAAATTTCATTTTATATGTAATGCATAATAAAAAAATTACACACTCAAAAAAACCCTGATCCCAAATCCCATGTTAGTCCCACATTCAAATTCCAACCAATACCACAAGAAAAAATTCAATAACAAGGCCCTTTCCCTTTTCCATTCATATATCCATATAATCTAATCAATTACAAAATAGTTCCCTCAATAGTTTTGAGTATAACATAGTTGATCAAAATGACTATGTTCAAAGATAACAAGCCTATAAATAAGTGCATTAAATAATGAAATAAACATCTATATTTTTTATTTATGAAATAATATTTTTACCACATCAACTTGCTTCAGCACTATTCCAGTTTATATCATATCATGTGTCACAACCAGGAAAACAATTACCGTATAATCGTGGTTAAAAATAACATACCCTAGCGCTATGTTATATTGCTTGCGAGCATATCTCATTAAAATTCCAACAAAAACCATATAAACATAGTGAAAACATAACCTGATAGCCAAGATATAAATCACACAAATATGGTTAAAAATCCATTATATTATCATACCAGAATTTAAATCATTCCAATAATAGTATATAATATTCAAATAATGTTTCAGGGCTTATCATTGAATATAATAATGCCAAAAAAAATTCAAAGGTTATTGTCAGCTACAAATACGTTTTAAAAATTTTTTGTGCCAAGTTAAGTTATTAGGATTTTCAGGAATTAAAATTGGGAATAGACTGTTATATATGAATTTTAGCATGTTTCTCTAGTCCAACTCTATATATATGTATTATTTTATTTAAACTAGCACAAGAAACTATGTTATCATTACAACATGTGTTAAATAATTCTCTATATAAAAAATACAACATCTAATATGGTCCCACATAATATAAAACATTATAACATAGAAATAAAAACACATGTAACAACAACAATGATATAACATTATCAGGATAAATGGTTAATTTTTAAAATTACCAGTTATTCTTTAATTACACATTTCATTTAGAATTTTTCCTAGACCAACAACATGGCCATCACTTATATAATCAGTCCAAGACAAGGTGAATCTACATCATCCAATAAAAAAATATATTTCATTCTAAACAAAATTTATAGAATTAATAAATTGATTTATATCATGGATTTTCTCTCCTAAACTATATCAAAATGTGATGTAAAAATCTAATTGTATCCAATTGTTCTCTATTGAGTATTCCAATTCATCATTTAACTTATTCATCACATGATATGATGACATAATTACAATATTCTATATAAAATAAAATTATCGATACATAGGTTTAATGTTTAGATCCCTACCATTAACTCAGGATAAATAAATTATTTTAGTGGAAAACACCAATAAGGAAGACAATAAACATGATTTCTAGAAGAATCCTAGATCAATCCCAATAAAGATTAAAACATATAACTCCTACTATCAAAATACTACACAACAATCACTACAGTTTAATGGGAGAGAAGCAAAACACTATCCCAAACCAGTTACTAGGGATCACATGAAAAAATTGATGTATAAAATTCAGATTGGTGCTCAAAAATTACTTGTATGGTGTTGTAGCATCAACAACAAGAAGTTGCAGAATATTTAGAAAAATAAAATCATCCACAATACACCCATAAACTATTAGATGAAGAATTACAAGAAATTAAATATAGTTACATGTCATGTGATTTTTTTTAGATGAATAAGCTTAAAATATATGGCTTCAGTTGGATATTAAATTGCCCCAATCATTACATGACATATTGTCCTTTTACACAGAGATTAAATGATATCATGATAATTTTTTGTCCATTCTCTATATAAAAACAATGCAATACACCTTTAAGGATTCTCAAACATACCTAGAACACATGGTAAAACATTAACCAATTATTTAGACTCCATTAATTTAAAAAATTATAGATATATATCTTAACATTAAATCATTTCACCCAATAAAGGATCTCCACATGGTCCCCTACAAGTTTTGGGATGTCCCCCATGACCCGAGTCTTGTCATTTTAAAATATGAAGTCATGCATAATTAATGCAAAACCTCTATATATTTGGGATATTGAAAAATCCATCAAAAATAATTTTGATGAAAATACTAGAGAGATGTACAATGAAAAATATGGGATATTACAATATTCACAGTATATAACATATCATCTATGAGTTTCTCCTAGAATCACTATGGGGTTTAAACAATCAGGTCTGGTTGCTGTGATCACATATCAGAATCCATATCATAGGTCCACTCATAGTCTCATCCATTGTATCACTACACCTGAACTAGGGGTATCATAGTACCTCATAAATACTTCTCAAAATGTTCCATAATTAGTAATAAATGTTCCTTAAATTATGAATTAAAAATAATCTAAATATATTTTACATATATCAGGTGAGAAGGGTCTGAGTAATATCCAAAATTCCATGATAGATGATAAATTCCTTTACAAGAATTATATCATGGTTTCCGAGCTAATTGGTAATCTACATGACAGACCTTATCCACCATCTAAAACATTCCAACAAACCTGGGAACTATATTTCCCTATTTCTAGATATGAAATATTCCCAATCGAGGAGTTTCCAAATTGAAAACACAACGACTAACCTCAAATTCCATATGTCATATTTTATTCTTAGTATAAGATTTCATCTTACTCTGTAAAGTCACTAAGAATTTCTTGGTCAACTATACCTACACATACTTCCATTATATGAGACTTCGTCTACCAAACTCTAAATCACCTAACTTTAACTAACAAAAAGTGAATCAAAATTCCATCCATATAAAGTCTCAGCGGGAGATTTTTGGATGGACACATAAAATTTGTAATTATATGATTACTCCATGAGTTCATTATGATACCAAAAAACATTTAAATCAACGACACATAAATGTGACATAACCATAGGAACCTGAATAGTCCTCTTAGATTGACAGTTAGTCTACAGATGATAGTTCATATTCAAAATAACATACAATCCAAAAGTCATAAAATGATAATGATAAATGATCAATGTGAAATGATGATATCCATTTGAAACTATAATCCGGGTAAAACCATTCACCTACACTACCTCATTCAGATATAAACTACCTAAGTCATCAATAATGAAGGTCTACCTAATAGGTTTTTAGTTTTCTACCTTCATAATTCAATCCTAAATCACCCATATAACATCATTAATGTGAGTTTTCCAATGAAATCCTATCACAAAATCCATCGTGTTGTCGACCCATTTTTCATATAGAAATGGTTAAAGGATGAAATAAACCATCTGGCCTCTATATTTTTTCCTTCACTAGTTGACAAGTGATAAATCCTCCCATAAGATTTATGCCACCATCCACATTCATGATTGTCATTATAACATCCCTAGTAAATATAGAATATGAAATTTTCATATTTCTTAATTATATATTTATTTTACATGAATGGTGATTCTATTTTTTTATTTCTTACTTAACACACAACCAATAATTTCTATGAAATCTTTTGGTGCACACAATGTTGATTAATACCAAAAAAACTAATATAACAATATTAGTATTTGAAATTTTAGTAAACACATAGCTATTGTATTTGTGGGAATGAGAAAAACTCATTATATTATGATTAAAAATTTTATTTTATTGTTTTTAAATTTATCCCATTACATTTAGAATCTAAAAATGAGAATGAATCCAATTTTATGAATAAATACTCAAATATCGTTAAAAGGTTGTTTTATCCAATTTTTAATGGAGAACCCTTTTATATATAGTTTTTGTTACTTTTATATGTTTCATTTTACAAAATTAACATCTTCTTTAGAATCGGGATATCCAAATTTATGTTGGGTAATTTTTTGGTATTTTTCTAATAATGTTCTTTTTTAATGAATAGTGAAATGTACTGCATGTAAATCAAAACTGTATTTTCATCTAATTTTATTTATATGGTTAGATTATATTTTTAAATGGGTATAATGTGTAATTAGACTATCTTTTTACTAGTAAATCCAAGTTTTTTAAATTTGATGTAATTTCACTTTAAAATTGGACATAAACACATGTCAGTCCTTTTGTAGTTTTTTTTCTTAAAAACACGCTTTCTATTTTTGAAAATAGAAAATAATTTGAAATTAATTAATGAAACTTATATTTTTTTTACTTTTTAAAATAGAATTAATTTTTAAAATCAAATTATAAAAATAATCTTTTGGTGAATTTTTGCTATTTTTATTAAAACGTTCAATTTTTTACGAATACTGAAAACCACTACATTGTAGTTAAAAATTGACTTTTTCATTTAATTGAAATTTTACCTCATATGTGAATTTAATTTAAAAAATTTGACATGCATGGTTTTCATAGTTATGTAAAATGTGGTTCAATATGATGAATATAATTTATGGTGAATAAAAACTATTGATATTAATTTACCACAATTAAAGGTAAATTGGAAACTTTATGGTAAAAATAATTTTTATATAATATAATATTACCTAAAAAATTGTTTTAACATTAATGAATTAGTCACGGAATGCCACTAAAGTACATGGGTATATCTTTTGGCATTTGGATGCCACATGGGTAAGATAATTACCTTATTAACTATTTCTTCCAGGTAAAAAGAAATATATCATTATCATGTATTATTATGAGAAAAAAATTCTAACTGAGGTTATATAATTGACATCTTAGACTATAAATAGTGATTAGAATTATAAAAAGATTTAATACATCATGGTTTTTTATTTATAGTTTTTAGATATCAAATAAATTCATTTATTTATTAATGAATGATGATGTAATGATTATCTCATTAACAAATGTTTTAAATAAAAGAGAATATAAATATGAAAATAATTTTATTTTGGTAATTTTAATTAAATTCAAGAATTTTATGGATGCTTATGAATATTTATATTTGAATTAAAGGTCATTTTTTTAAATGAACATGCTGTTATGAATTTTTAAAATGTCAAGATATGAATAGTAAAAAAATTTGAAAAAATGAGTTCTTAAATAAATTAATATTTTATTATATGACAAAATAGTCCTAAAAATATAATATTCATCCAAAATTAATATATGATACAAAAAATTTCATCAATGATCCATTTTCGGTCTCTTGGAATTTAATATTAATATATTTACCATATAGTATGAATATACAAGAAGACTTGGTAAAAGATAAATAAGTAAACAAAGGGTTAAATAAAAACGTTAAGGATTAAAAAATATACAAAAATTATACAATTATTATTAGATGATTTTATTTCTACATATATTCATCTGATATATGAATTAAATGATTTGTGGTCTTTTTGAAATCCAAAATATTTTTATAATAAAATAATATATTCAAAAAAAATTAAAGAGTCTATCCTCTATCTTATAAAATGAAACCACCTCTATCCCATTACTCACACCAATCAAGCCCCTGGTCTAATCAAAACTCATCCCAAAAAAGATCTGAAAATCCCTCTCTTCATCCTTTAATACTTCACCTAGGAAGAATAAAAATCATGAGAGCCCTTTGTCTCCAATTTAAAGAAGTTACCCGATTTGAGGTAACATCTTCTCTCAAGATTCATTCCATTAAATTTCCGTATACACTCCCTACGATCTTATTATTCATTTTTTATAAATCATAAATAGAGTCACCAATATAATGTGTTTTTGTTATGAGATGGATTCTAACTACACTTAAACAAACCTCAATCTAATTGATGTGAACATACTGTTTCTGTGTACGGAGAACTGCTGCCTCACCAAACGATGATTGTTCAATTTTTCCCTACCACCTCTCATGGTGGCCATTATGATGGAACTATAATTATATATGATATTTATGATATTTATTCTATAATTATCATTTATAACATAAATTTATAATTTTTACATTGTATAAATACAATAATTTAGTTTTAGGAAGTGCAGACTACCACCCCCTCAAAGTGATATGGCTCGTTCATACAATACATGGAATGTATAAAGGATTATGTTAATGATATTATGTAACAAAAATAAAGTATGATATTATAATTTAATAATAATATATGTTCGTATCATTTGTCTTTCAATCCATTAAAAAGGAAAATATGAAATTAACGTATCGTTCATGTGTATGTTCATCTTACCATATCAACGAACAGTGTCTTTCATTTTGAAATATCCAAATGATACAGAATATTCTAAATAAATATATACATTATATATTATATATATATATATTATATATAAATAATGAATATAATTTTGGAGATAATGGACTTTTGACCCCATGGACAATTGGCAATTATAACATGTTCATTTTTTAGGAAAGTTCAGAACGTTGACAAAATGTTTGATATGAACTCAAATAATTAACTAATTGTTATAGTAAAGTAATAAGTGATATAAAAGGAAAAATAAACATGAAAATTATCTTATGAAATTAGTAATTAACTTATGTTTACTATTCTGAATGAATATGGAACATACCAAACATGTCGGACTTGAGGTAAGGGGTTTTCATCTCACTTTATATTCATGTGAAATTCTTGCTATATTACCAACTATTTTCTTTTTTGTGGTGAATTAATTGCCTAATATTGTATTAATTGGGTAGTATACTTTAATTTATGTGTATATACATCATCATTGTATGATCCTTATTTCATGTGGTGTATGTTTCATAAGTTACCGAATCGATAAGGGAACCATTCACCCTCCTCTTCTCATCAAGGACTTATTTTATGTTCTGTCTATAAATTTCAATTATAAAATGTTGGGATATGTTATTATATATTTTTATTTCTGTAAATTTTATTTCCATGTGATGAGTGACCATTTTCTCTCTCATCCATTCATTAACTAAATTTTTATGTGATGTCGTTAGGAAGCCGAATTTTTGTAAGGGAACGTCTTATCCCAATTTCAATTCATTGGGTTAAACTTATAATTATTCATTTATTTGTGATATGAATATGTGTGAATGAACAATGATTTTTTACCCTTATTATACACTTATATTGGGTGTATTAATATTTTCCAGACCTAATTATTTCCTTGATTTATCCTTAATATAATGGTACAATCTTTTTAACGGACATCGTCTCAATCTCTTTTCTTTGTGGCATATTTTGATTTATACATAAATTTATATTATAAAGTGAATAAATCCCTTTTACTTTTAATTTGGTTAAATGTGACTATTTATCTACGTTGAATTTTACTACCTGAAAAAGGGAATGTTTCTTTTTTAATGTACGCGGTGAAGACGACCTTTCCATCGCAGCCAGTGTTATTCAATATTTGCCTTCCATAACAAGCCATAATGTTTGTTAAAAGGAAAATAAATACCCAATACTCTTTTATGTAATTTTATGTTGAATATGATTTAGATAATGTATTGGTTATTTCAATATGTATAATTGATATATAGTTATTTAAATGTAGAAATGTTATCTTTCTTTTATATTTGTTTTATGTTTTATGAATATGGTATGGCTCTTGGGCCTTGATAACATATACATGTGGTTCCATAACAACCCTTGGGTGGGTGAGCCTGAGATAGATCTCTAATGCATTGGGTAACGTGGTAGAGGTAAGAATTATAATTTCTCGTATGATATTTACTGAATATACAGTGATGGGTATTCTAAGTTTAACTCCCTATGTAGTTGTTAAAGATACAATGTATGTTTGTTATGATAAATACATGTTACCATTGTGATTTATGATTTAAATGTGTTATTCATAAAGGTTATAATTTTGTGAGGTTTGTTAAAGAGATTATTTCTTAGGATTGGAAAGTATGATTGATTTTATTTTTATATATTCATTGACTAATGTTTTCTTTCCATTTTTTATTTCCCTCACTAAGATTTTTATTCTCATACAATGTTTTTAAATGATTTCCATTGAAAATAATAATGAATATTATCAAGGATGAGATCAAGGAAAAGTTTTCATCTCTAGAAAAATTACCTGGACATGTTTTTATAATAGTTTTAATTTTAGAAAAAAGGATACTGAGTAAAATTGTCTATATGAAATATTCATGACGTCATGTATATGTTATGAACTAATTTTATATAGCTCTATACCTGAAAATATCTTCAATGTAAATTATTATCTTAATTCAAGATTATGTAATGTTTAAGATTGGGGCCTTATAATAAATACTATATATATATATATTATGAAACATCTTTGGAAAACATGAATGTAATTCCCATATAGAAGCTCTAGTATCACTCATTAGTTCCTTATGCAATAATATAAGAACCCATACTCACCCATTAAAAGGAAGATACGTTCCACTAAAAAGAGACCACCCCATTGGTGTCTCCCCAAAATAATAATTTTCTCTCAAATTTTATAACTAATGATCAAATAAATACAAAGTATAAATCTTGTCCAAAATCATGTATATAATATATTTCTAAGATAAACCATACCATCCCTACGATAGCTAAACTATTAATTGAATTTGGGTATAATGATCCACATTTTACCACTCTCTGCAAGAATATCATACATCCTCTTTCTGAACCATCAAGCATAATGCATCCACAATGATGGTTTCCTCACCAAATGGGTAAGTCAACTCGAAGTTGAAATATGATAGATACTCGACCCACCTCCTACGCAAAAAATTTAGGTCTGACATAGAGAAGATATAATTGAATACCTTATGGTCTGTGTATACCATGACTCTCTCACCCATGAGATAACTCTACCAAATTAGTAGGTGTTTTTCCAATGTTGATAACTCGAAATCATGAGGAGGATAAATCGTATCACGATTTATCAAATATCTGGATCCATAAGAAACTACATGATCCTCATGCATTAGAACAACTCCGAGTAAAACATCGGATGTTTCACAGTATACTAAATATTATTTTCCTAGTGTAGGTTACGTATGGATACATATTGAGGTTATTCAGTATTTGATCTTTAGATAATATGTCATGCATGAATCTAATGAAACAAAATTCATTTCCCTTATAATTACCTAGAACATTTGTGCTTCCATATGTGATAAGTCATTGATATAGTATCGATAATAACAATATAAATGCAAAAATATATGAATATTATAGGTGTTATTCTATTTTTTACAATATAAAGTGAAGGTAACTATCTGTGGGTCCACAAAAATACAAACATCAATGATAATATTTTCCATAATTTGAACTATATCAATCTAGAGAAAACATATTGTAATCTTAGTGTATCTTCTTTTTCTCTCTCAATTTAATAAATATGATTCCAAGATATTGGGAATAAATATCTATATAATAGGAGAATAGAATATTCCATCAACAAATCCAGTACAACGTTTTTTGAAAAGCATAAAAAATGATATTCATCAAGGTCATGGATATCATTGGTGCATTGGTTAAATAAAATCGCATCACTATAGTTTCATAAAAGTCATAAATGATCCTAAAATTATTCTTAGGTATGTCCATTTTTCTCACCCTGAACTAATTATATCCTGATTCCAAATCAAATTTTTATATGACCATAAAACCTTTTAGAAAATTGAATATATCTACAATGGGTTGAAGAGGATAGCATTTATTGACCACTATCTTGATAAACCATGGATAATAAACACGTAAAAATAATGTCAAATAATTATTACTTCAAAATAAAACCAGTGAACCCCATGGATACATGATAATACATATGAATGAATTAGATTCTAGATATACCAACAGAATCATCAAATCATGATGATCTACTATTACCATTTTATAAGGTGGAATTGGAGCTATCTCTGCATATAGAAACAACATAATCATAAACTCAATCTCTCTATTTCGAGTGGTAATTCATATAAATAATTTTACAATACATCCAAAAATTTATGTGCCTATAATTGAAATTTATTTTTATTCATTACATAATTATCTAGGGAAAGACCAACTATCTAATTCATGAGACAATCTAACCGGTGCCAAATTGGTCATGTACACCTTCCTTAATATCTGTCACACATTGGTGAAAATAAATGACAACATATAAATATATAAAGGTAATCATCCACTAATTAATGTAATTATGACCCATGTATATAACTATCCAATAAATACTAATAATCAATCCAAATCCATTAATTTACAATACATACAATTCCTAGAAGAAATAGTAACAACTAATCTTCATTGATCATTCCATGCAACATTTTATATTATATGACCACACTCCCAATGGTGTGTAAATGGTGAAAGAATCATCAAATATTTCCAAATATAATATAGAACTATTTAGATAAATATAGACAAAAATTAATGTGATTCCCCTATTCAAAAAAACATGAGGAAGGGTAGATGATACAAAAATCATACATTTGGCATCAGATGGTCCTATAACAACAACATCTATTGTATTCTACATAACCATCAAATAACCATCCCCTTTTGAATGGGATACATCATACCCCCCCTAAGCTATACGATATTAATATAATGTTTTCTAATTCATGGGTATACCACATAACATACCAAGACCAGAATGTCGAGTGGAAATCTATATACATTTATGATTGGGAGTAGTCATGTCCTTCTAAAAAATCCATAACCACCCTTTTCCGCTACCACTGATCTTTGACTAAACTTCTCTAAAAAACCTCTGTAGGTGGAAAAATTTTCATCAAGAATGGAAATCCTATATGATTTATTGATAAGGAATCCATTTTTTACCATGTTTCATCATTAATAGCACATTAAATGAACATGATCCACCGATGAAATCTTGCTACCTAGACTGTTTTCCTAATAGAAATAGTACATTCTATACTCAAGGATTCCCTTAGATTCACTTACATTATGATTTCATGAATCATCACATTTGAATAAGATACACATAAAGAAATGTTCACTTATCAACTGATATCATAATGAATAACATCCAAAAACATATTTTCGTTGAGATCACATCAGCGTAAAATTATGGTGGAAATTCCATAGTTTAGTGAAATGATCTGAGTATTCCAGCACTAAAATATCTTCCTATTTCATATATATATATATATATATATATATATATGAAATCAAAATCCTTCTAATCCCCCAACCAATCGATATATAAGTGTATTAGGTACATCATCTTGATTTCATTCAATGAAAAAACCACATTCATCCATGTAAACTCTATTATACCTCACCAATTCTTGGAAGGTCGAAAAAATATATTTATATAATGCTCCACCCCCCAATCTATGGGTATCTCATAATACATTAAGTTCTTCTAGAGTAGATCTATGAGGAACTTAACCACCAAGAGACATATCACTCCCTTGATTTTCAGTTGATGTTGTATGTAAAACACTCTCATTATTTCATAAATCATGGATATGACATGGATAGTTTCTATTTATAAAGATCTTAGAACCCCCAAGAATCCTACATGATGCTAGAAGTTTTTCTAATCCAAAGGAACTATATGAATCACTGGTATAGTAGTGTTACTAGAGGAATGGTTTCCACAATATTGATGCTCATATTGAAGATGGGGAGGATGAATTTTCTCTATAATAAAGATACACTCTATAAATCACTAGCTATAACACTAGGGTTTACTTCACAATGTGAAAAAAATAGATAATTATGCCTCCTAGTCTCTCTAAATATTGATTAAATGTGGATTATAATGGCATAACAGTTTTTTTATTTCATATACCTCACATAACAAGTTACACATACAATAGTTCACCATAAAACTATATATCAAATAAAATAAAAATGTCTTTATTATGAACAATTTAGGTCAATATATATCATTATGTGACCAGTATAATGGATGGATACTAATCTCACACTATTTCAATCCATGAATATAATCCAAGGAATCAATAATATTGTAAAATCATAAAACCACTCAACATGTAAATCACCTAAGGTGAAATAACATCAATTGTAATAGGAGAAAAAAATGAACAATAATCCATCAACAGACAATAAAATAATCCACCATATAGGGGTATGATACTCTAATGAATAATCTCATTATAGTTTCCTGAAACATCCTAGCCTCTTTTCTACTATTCCGTTATAATAACGAATTATAAAATAATACTAATGCGCTATGATAAAATATTTTAAGATTCAACACCTAGTCACTCAATCATATGGATGAATCAAGTTTTTTCAGGGACCTTAAGAATGCCTCCATGCACACTAGAGGATTTCGAATAACAGACATTACGTGATAAGTAAAACAATGAGAATATAACCCCAATAACTGAGTTATAGAACAATTTAATAATCTTATAACATTTAATAAATAACTATTATAGTGTGGAAATAATGGAAACAATATAATACATTGAAAAAAATCCAAATGAATAATAAAATAAATAACAAAGGAATAATGTAATGGCATGATAGAATGTAACTAAACTCTATAATAGAGGTAAATAAAATAAAAATCTCGGAGAATAAAAAACCCTACCCTTAATACCATGCAATTCCCGTATCCAAACACATTCCCATCCAGCAATAGAATAATCAACAATAATTTCCTTTTCAATTTTCTCATTTTATATCCATGTAATCAACTCTGGTTTCAAATATATGACCAAATAGGGTGTGATAATAACATTGTAGGTTGACACAATTGTTGCTAAACATGCCTTTTCTAATAATATTTTCATGAAATAACTCAATAAATACTTGTATAAATTAATTATGACATTAAATTAAAACAAAAAATATATATATTTCACTATGTTTGAATATATCTAAGCATGTCCCAAAACAAAGCCATCAGAAACCATATATTCATTAAAAAACATAACCATCCTCATCACCATGCTAGAATTTGAAAATGTATTTCTCATAACCATGAATGATATAACAATATAAACATAAAGAAAACATAAACATATATGAAACTAATAAATCACAGTTACCATGTTCAAAACACTCTATATAATAATTTCAATAAAATTATCTCTATGTTCATTATAAAATAATTCAGCATGTATCATGGCCCATCATGGTGTATACTAATTTCAACATGTGTCATTAGGAATAGCCCAACATATAAGAATTTCAACATATATTAGGTCAAATATAATATATAAATATTTAATCATTATTAAAATGTAATATTATACTATATATTCATTCCATTATTTTTGATTCATTGAATGCCCTATACAAGCATTAAAAAATTTAAATTGGGCTAACACCCAATATAAGGAATACCACATGTTTCACTGGGCCATTTCCCTATAAAATAATTACAACAAGTAAAATGGACCAATTCACAATTTAAAAATTATAACATAGAAATGACAATTTGTTTCCTAGAAAAAAAGATGTCACGTCATCATGATCAGTGGTTAATTATGAAAATTTCCATTTATTATTTGATTAAAATTTTATTTATCCATTTGTTTAGTCCAATAATATCTCGGTCACTTCAATAATAATTCCATAACATGGTTAGTCTATAAAAAAATCACCCAAAACCCATGTCATGGTAAATGTAATTCAGGATATTAAACAACTAATTTATAATCAATGGATCACACACCAGAATGGTAGACAATAGTTTGTTAAATAAGAAACTGGATCCAAAAGGACTACCAAAAATATTCCAATTTATCATATAATTTATTCAATCCATGAAATTTTTATAAAATTAAAATATTATATATATATATATATGATAATTATCAAACATTTTGTTTATAATTTATTCCTCCTGACCATAAAAAAAGGGAGAATACTTCTTCAAATGGAAAACATTCATGGGGAAGAAGTTATGGATGAATTTACGAAGGATTTTATTTCAAAATCGATAAACTGAAAAACAAAAAATGCTCTAAATCAAAATATTACAATCTAATGGATGTAGAACCATGGTAAAAAAGTGTAAACCTGACAAAAACCACTTACCATGGATCAAATGAAAAAAATCATCCAAAATAATGATAGGGACTCCAGAATCTTCTGGAAGGTGCTTTTGGGTCAAGAGAAGGATGACACACCTGGGATGGAAAAATAAAACTATCCATATAGAACACATAGAACTATAGGTCAATGAATTAAATGGTGTGTAAAATATTTACACATCATATAATTTTATTAATAGGGATACATTAAAAAACCCACCACCTCTTCTGATTATTTAATTCTTGTGATCATTACTAGTTTTGTAGTCAATTTACATATAGTGCACATATTAGGTTGATGGGTTTCAACACATTTCCCCTATAAAAAAACTAAACCACCCATGTAGTCTTATCAACTATCCTTGACCAAGGGATAACACCTAACCTATTCACCCATAATTATGTAATTAAAAACAAACACACATTCGGGTTCCGTGTGTAATTTTCTACAACAATGGCACTTACATGAATACTCTATAGATTTATCAAGTTTCCTCACAACCTATGTATGTATTCATTAAATATTATATACATTTAAAATGATAACCAAACAACCATGGTTTAAAGTGATTGAATACCCAATCAAAATAGGTTCCAGGAAAATCATGAAAAGAACACACCTGAGAAAAGACATTATCATAAAGATTTTGTTTTGTTTGGGTCATTTTCATTGTTATTTATGGATTATTTTTGGAAATTTTAGATTGCTTGGGGTCAGGGATATTTTTTCCCCGGGTTAAAAAATCATGTTTGGTATGAGCCATAAAATGGTGTAACCAGTGGTCAGGCTATGAGAGACACTTTTAGTAAAAATTGCGTGGCCTACATTCCAAACATTTTAGACCATGGAATATGTTGGTTTTCCTAAATAATTCATCATAATATTCATCATGTGTCCCAATAATTAGCTTTATCCTAAATACATGTATTGGTTCATGATTAGGCACCCTGTTAGTACACAAAATGATGCACACATTGAAAAACCCTGAATATGGGATATTAATCCCCACAATATTGTAATTTAATTATCATAACCTAATTTTTATAGTCTAAAATATGTAAAATAAACCTTTATTCAATAAATTTCCTTTTGTAGGTTCCATATACACCTTAATGGATCGTCCATACCCTTTTATTGATGATCTT
This sequence comes from Viscum album, assembly GCA_963277665.1. NCBI lineage: Eukaryota > Viridiplantae > Streptophyta > Magnoliopsida > Santalales > Viscaceae > Viscum > Viscum album. The sequence continues at coordinate 690,189,221 of OY728161.1, read as the reverse complement.
TGTTCTGATGGACACAATTTATCTCTCTTGTTATGTGAAATATCCCTCTTACTCTCGGAATGCACATTATTCCATTCTCTACTTTTTGATATCGATGAATCCTAATTTTTTTGATAGACTAGATGTTTTATTAGATAAATTTTTATTTTATAGATTCCACATTGATATTTTTCTGCATTGTCACATTGTTGGTGTTCCACATTGTGGGAGATACCTTGATCATATGATTAAAAGTACATTATTTTATTAGACTATACACTCCAATTTAATCTAATATTTTATTGATTTATTTGAAATTTTATTTTAATTAGTTTCGAAAACATCAATTTGATATGATTTTATGTTTCATTTTATAAGTGGGATGTTTATTTTTAGAAACCCCATTTTATGGTATTTGAAATTATTATGTGGACTTTTAGAAAATATAACATTGAATGAGATTATTTTTAATCAAATGATTTGATGTTGACTCTATATATTTTTTAAAAAAATTATGGATTATTTTAAAATAATGATATTATATTAAAATTAATGATTTTTTTAAACATAAATCGAATGTTGAAAAAATCAATATGGGAATTTTAACAGTCAGTTATGTTTCAAATTTAAATTTGTGAATTCCCTCTATTTTTCTAATTGATTTATTGATTTAATGTACATATGATTCTGATATATCTATTGATAAATGCGATAATCACACAAAGGCATTGAATTATAAGAAGTGTAATGATAATGAAAAATATATCCAAACTTGATTTGGAATGATTATGTTGATTTATTTAACACGAATTACATGAAAAATGGATGTCTTTGCACATTGTTATATGATTGATTGATTAAGATAATTGAGGATCTGAAACCTTAGAGTTATGTAAACTCAAGGTATATAACCATTGTGCATTGGTTAATATTTTATTATCACATGACATCAACTAATAAAATAATGTATTCATAACCCTTTAGATTATAAATAATGTCCATTTAAACCATATTTTGATACAAATACAATAACGTTGATGTTAATTCATGCTTTGAATGAAATATATACATTTTTATGCATTATATATATTTAAATTTAAAAGAATAAATGGTTAATTAGTATGAAATTTATTATTTCTCACTTGGTGGTATTATAGTAGGGTATTTTTATCAAAATAAACATTTCCTTCATAATTATAGAGATTATGTTATTTTTAATGTAGGTAATGGGAATGTGACACATTGAGGTTGTAAGGGTGATTTATTAAAAGACATCGATTTATAGAGGTGAATTGGAGAGATATGATCCACCGGTTATATGGGATTTTTCCGGGAGTTTTTGGTCGTGATGTATTACCACATTGGGATGTTGTTTTAATTCAATTCAATTTATTTTTCGTCTTGATGTACTTTCTCCATAAAGACTTCTTAGCATAAATTTTTTCAATTTATTTATATTCCACATATATATTTTGAGTGTATGTTCTTGTGGAGACGTCATTTATTCGTGATTTTTTCAATTCCATGTAGCCAGTAGAAAGCCAATGGGGTTTGGAAATTCCCTTCATTGTTATTTTAGGAATGATTCATGTTTCATTTAGTTAGGTTATATAGTCTATTTCCTGAAAAATGTATAGTGTCCCAAGCATTCCATTCAGGGATATTACATATTTTTAGAATAATTTTGAATACATTACACAAACACATGTCTGGGGACTATAATAATTTTTTATCCCTTGGAATCATGGAAACATAGAAAACTAGCCAATAAGTGAGATACATCATCTTTGACTATGTTCACCATAATTACAACCGTGTTTATACATATCATACGTAATTAATTTCTTCATATCTTGGTGGAATGAATCATATTATATTATGAGATCAGATGCTTAGTATGCTAAAAAAAGAAGAGATATATAATTATAACATGTACATAAGGGTATCAGAACATTAAAATAACCATAGAAAACATACCAATTATATAAATGATAATAATCTTTATTAATGGAATAACGATTGATAGTTCATACATTATGGGCCATATCGAAATAAAACAACATGATCCATGAGTGAATAATATGTTCATAAGACATTGATATTTGGAATAAAAATAATCATAGAAAATGTTATGTTATGGATACCCACAAATACATTAATAACATGTAAGTAGTTGGCTACTCACAAGTATAAGTGGTTGGAGATTGGTATGGCCTCCCATGTACCCCATTTTAGGTTTGGGATTACCACCCATGTACCCTAATTGTTTTTCTTGTACTGACATCCCATATACCCTTTGAAGTAATAAAAAATCATACTACCCAATTCATTGGAGGGGAATATACATCCAACCAAACATAAAATAATAATCATACATTTATTGGCTAAAACATAATTAATCATTCATCATTAACTAACCCATTTAATGAAATGCGATTTATTAATAACTTATACTTTAATAAAATTTATAAATGGTAAAGGTTTCATAATCATTTCATCATTTCATCATATCACAACCCATTAAAAATAATTAAGATTCATAATAATTATATCATGGTATAATTTATCGATGATAAATGGGTTTTATAAAAATAATATCACAGAAAACAATTCCGAGAAGGAATAAAAATTGAATCATTTGTTTATATCCCTAGTAAAGCATATGCAACATGGAAAAATGTCATCAATGTTTGAAAATAATTTATAAATGTCTTAAAAAATATTTTTTAGGAATATAAATTTCATAATAAAATATATTTTAAATAGAATAATTAATTTTTAAAATCACTTTCATTATAAATAACCATGACATATTAAAAATGACACCTTAAAAATAATTTGAAACCTTTTTTTGGAAAATACCCTTTCCAATTAGAAAAAATATTTTAAAAATTAAATTTTTTAATAATGTTAATTTGGAAATTACCATTTCAACTTAAAAATGAATATTCAGTACAAATATATTTCATTGTGATTGGGGGTTTCATTCCTATCACACATTTTAAAACTAATATTACCTACACAGTTTTTGTGAAATCCAAAGAATCATTTTTTGAAAAACGAAATTAGGATTCAATGGAAAAAAAATTAAAAAGTAAATCATGGTAAAAAATTTCTTCTAAAAATCTTGTTGTAATTGTAAAATATTTTTTTTAAGAATGGTTTTGGATGGAATGATTATTCTAACCAAGGAGAGAGAAAATTTCATATTTTCTATAAACAAGTTTCTAAATAATATTAAGTACTAAAGAATGAAAAAATGATACCACTTATATAATTAATTACTAAATGATAAAAATAGTCATATGTTTTTTAGATTTGGATCATAATATTTTATCCTCATAAACATAATCATAAACAATCCCCATAAATAATGAGATTGTAACATAAAATCTTAACCACGCTAGTAGCATTAAATAATAATACCCATCATAGAATAAATTAAATAAAATATAAAATGTCATGAGTATAAATAAAATAATTATATTATATGGGAATTGGGCAATAACTACACATATTTTATGAATATTGTTTCAAAACATGATGTATTACTAAAATGTGGAAAATTGAGACAATATACTATGACCCTTTTGGTAATGTTTTCAAACATAATTCCCAATTAATAATAAGATGAAATGAAAAATTAAATGTTGGAGAATAATTGGACTCATGATATAACATTTTCATAGATAACAATATTAATTACAAAAAACAAACGAGTGGTAAATTTCTAAATTTCTTTGAGAAATTAAAGAGACACTAAAAAACTCTTACCCTATGTCTTGACTTCCATCGTACACAGTCTAAACTCCAATATAATTTTTTTTTCATTTTTATATATGTATTAGAGAGATAATCATATATATATATATATCATAACAAATATGATTGACATATGACCTCTCATGTCCAATTTATTAACAAATCAATGCTAAATTTGTGATCCTGCTGACAAATGAATTTTTATATTAGTTTTGATTTTTTAGTTTTATACATCTTAAATTGATAATGATTACATAATATCCTGAATATTAAAAATAATATAAATATTAAGATTCTTCATTACATATATATATTTATAGTAATCCATCATATTTTGTGACAGAAAATTAAATACACCATTCATGTCGATGGTAGATTGTTTATACAGATGAATGATGTTTACATTTTCATATCAGTTTGATAAAAATAAAGGTAATTGATTTAACATCATTATATAATTATATTTATTACATAAATAAAAAATTCATTAATTAATATATTTCGTATTTCATTATATTTATTGTTCAAATGAATCATATCTTTCTAAAATCTAGAAATATACTATATTGATTAGCAATATTATCAGAATAAAAATAACTAAATCATAAATAAAACTGTGATATAATATTTCATTAATAATAGTATTTTAATAAATATCATATAATAAATAATCATTATAAAAATGAATTATTGGTGGTAATGGAAAAATTAACATTAATGGTTCATGAGGTGGTAGTCCACTATAAACACAAACGATGATATTATAACATATTTGATGTAATTAGAGATGGATGTAGGCCACAAACAAAACATTAAAAAATATCAGTATATAGAATATAGAATGTAATAAATATATTATTTTTATAATAATAATTTATGGAGTAGGGGAAATAAATGAAAAAAAAGCATAATGATGAATATTGTCTCTTCTTTTGGTGCCCAGTGTATGTTTTCTCCAAAATCCTTCATATGATAGATTTCTATCCAAGATAATCCCTATATGATGATAGTATGAAATTTATGGAATCATTTTTTATGTATATTCTAGTCCAAAATGTTATGAATGTGTGATGTGTAGAGTATATGGGTGTTATCTTATTAGTGCAATGATTGACAAAGTCGTAATTTTTAGAAATCATGAATTCTGCCCTCATGTTTTTTCATGTCACAAGGTTCTAATAATTGTTTATATTCAATCAATAAAGATATAGGGTCAAAATATATCCATAAAATGGGATAATTAAATATTCCGGTTTTTTGATAACATATATTGTTTTAGTTTAACCCCTGGTAATCCCATTTTTACCTTAACCGTTGTAATTAATTTTTAATCCTTTCACAATTTATTTTCATTATAAATTATGTTAAACATATTAGAGAATATAAATTATGATTATTCAAAACATTTAATCAAATTTAAAAAATTCAATATATTGAGCTGTGAAAATATAATTTAAATAATAACCTCATAGATATGTCTAGAAAGCGGGTTTTTTAAGTGAAAATGTTAATACGATAACTATATTTTCTTAAAAAAATTCAATGTATAATATATTATAATGAAATAAAATTTATTAATATATATAATTTAATAATTTTTATTTTTCAAAAATAATAAAATATAATTTTACATTATATATAATTTAATTAAAAATGATGATTTCAATTAAAATATAGAATTATTCCTTAGTATGAATAAATTTAAATGTATTATAAAATTCATCCAAAATTCACTATAATATAATTATTATACTATGACTCAAAAAATGAATTCCATTTTTTTCAATTAAATATTATAATATTTTAAAAAATTCATTTAAAAATAACTTTACAAAATGGTTACACACATAATTTTTAGAAGATTACAATTTTTAAGAAATAAATTAGATTTAATCTTTTCCGATTCTTGAAATCATATAAGATAGATCAAAAATATGTGAAATAATATATAATATATAATTTTTATTAATATCATTCACCAAATGATATTTTTGAATCTTATTGTGGTAAAATATGTTTGTTTGCATAAAAATAGTTTTTTTAAAATAAGTAAAACATTTTCAAATGGGTTTTATCTTCATTTTAATCTATATGGGCATAAAAGGAAAAATATTACATGCAAGAAAAAAAATATTTTTATAATATATTTATTACTATTGATACCCACCAAACCAATTACAAGGTGATAACTATCAGATTAAATAGTAATAATTAAATAATACATCTCGTTTTGTTTCTAAAAAATGATGCATGCACCGCAATGAAAACACAATGTTACATGTAATTAAAAACAAATTAAGTGTTTTCTATTACACATGAAAAAATTTGTTTTTTGTGTATTGGAAGGTAGTCCAGATTTTTCATATAATGAAAAGTATAGAAATTATTATCTTTATATGAAAAATTATATTTCTCAAAATCTCAGGGAGTTACTTTCTACCACAAATAAAATGAGTTTCTCTATTTAATTCATCTATTTGTTAATAGAAATGAAGATAATTTTACCTCATTATATCATTTGGTTCTAACATATTATTATAAAAGTGATGGATTCAATAAAAAATAGTGAATGGGTATGTGGTATTTTTTGTATAACGTTATATATTTAATTTATAATCTCTATTAGATACTCAACATAAGGTAGAAAACAATCAAGTGCTATGACATATTTTTCAATACATGTGAGGGATTTGGAATGTAATTTCTTAGGATAGACACATAAAAATATATTGAATCAGATATTTTTGGTGGAGGCACAAATTGATTGTCTACCATCCCAACAAGATCAAGAATCTCAAAGGGACTAAAATACAAAGGGAAACTACTAGAAATGAATCCTTTACCAACATTTCCCAACTGTTGGTAAATACTGGAAAACCATTGGTATAATATATTCCAATGGTTTTCTAACCCATAGGGAAGAAATCTATAGGGAAACACATATGCCAAAGGTTTCTGGAAGACCATTTGTATATGTTAGGAAATTTCCATTGTACAAAATTTTATGTAAATTTGTTGGTATAACTTTTCACCGATGGTTTAAAACTGTTGGTAAACTTACTATTCTAATAGTTTCTAACCATTGAAATATAGTTTTGAATAGCCTTTTACAAACGGTTTTTGTAAACCGTTGGTAAAGGCTGGACATTTCACTATAACCCAACAGTTTGAAAATCATCAGGAATGTCTTTTTACCAACAGTTATAGAGAACTGTTGGTATAAAACATATTCATCTCCCTATGAAAATGGTTCACAACCATTGACACATGATTTTATTTTCAATTCAGGCAGAAGACTGCTACAGGTTACCCTTTCTACATTTCTAGGTTCCCAACTCCAATTAACTTAATTACTAACTATAAAACATACATATACACAATTAATTCATATAGATTTAACACATAATGCACATTGCAATGTACACATACAGAATTAATACATAATTACTAAGGTAACTATAAACATACATAATTGATTTAAAATTCAATTCAGAATTGAGATGAAAATTACGCATGCAATCCAGAATTCAATTCATAATTGAATAGTGAATTGAATAAATACATAATTTATCTATAAATAATGAATACAATACATAAAAAAATGAATACGTAATTATATGTTTTATATTGAATTAATAATACATAAAAAATTGCATTTTATATAAAACATACACGATTGAATTCAGAAATTAGAAGTTAGTAACCCAAAAATAATGAAATGGATAAATGACTTCAACCAAACAAAAATATAATATCCCATGGTTTGGGGCCTGTGTATTTGAACATAGTGATGATGAAAATGGGTGTGTTTCAATGAGATTGTGTGACTTATGGAATGTAGTTGTCATTGTCATATTAAATGTCATGTGTTCGTGAATAGGGGTAGGAGTTCCTCACATGAGAATTGGAGTCTGTGAGGCTGGACCATGGATCCTTGTGTTAAAGTATCAACCCAATTCGAAGATGTTTGGTTGGTTTTATAAATTAAAGTGGTTTTTCCTTAAAATATTGTTCATTTTAAATAAAATAATGACACTTGGAGTGATACCGGCCACACCTTGCCTCATATTGAGGCGGGGTTGACTCGAACACATCACATATGACCCATGGATCGTTTTCCTAAAGTATCAAGACAATCTGAATGTGTTTGGTTGGTTTTCTATCTACCAGTTTTTGTTTTCACTTAAAATTTTGTTCATTTCAAATAAAAGTGAGACACTTTCAGTGGTACTGGCCACACCGTTCCTCAGATTGAGGCGGGGGTGGCATGTACACGTACAAAATGACCCATGGATCATTGTGCTAAAGTATCAACACAATCTGAATACGTTTGTTTGGTTTTCCATATGTCAGTTGTTTTTACTTAAAAGGGTATCGATTTGCAACCAAATAAAGTCATGTCGAGTGATACCAGCCACACCATGCCTCAGATTGAGGTGGGGTTTACTTGTACACATCAAAAATGTCCCATGGATCGTTATCCTATATTATAACTAGAATACAAAGGTTTTTTGACAGTTTTTCATAGGACATTAGTAGTTTTCACAAAAAATGTTGTACATTTCATATATAAGTGAGAAACATTAAGTGGTAACAGACACATCGTGCCTCAGATTGAGGTGTGGTTTACTTGTACACATCAAAAATGACCCATGGATTGTTTTTCTAATGTATAAACACAACCTGAATTCGTTTGGTTGGTTTTCCGTATTGCAGTTGTTGTTTTCACATAAAATATTGTCCATTTCATATAATAGTGAGACACTCTGAGAGGTACCAGCCACTCCATGCCTCAGATTGAGGCGGGGTTGACTTGTTCATGTCAAAAAATGACCCATGGATATTTGTACTAAATTATCAAATCAATCTGAATAAGTTTGGTCAGTTTTTTGTATGCTAATTGTTTTTACATAAAAGAGTGTCTGTTTTTTAGAAAAGAAAGACACTATGAGTGATATCGGCCGCACTGTGCCTCAGATTGAGGCAGGGTTGACTCATACACATCACAAATGACACATGTAACCTTGTGCTAATGTATGAACATGATCCGAATGCGTTATGTCAGTATTCTTTATGCCAGTTGTTGTTTTCACTTAAAATGTTATCCATTTCAAATAAACCCGAGACAGTTTGAGTGGTACCGGCCTCACCATACCATAGATTGAGGTCGGGGTGACTCATACACATCACAAATGACACATGGATACTTATACTAATGTATCAACACAATCTGAATGTGTTGGGTCTGTATACCATATGCTAGTTGTTGTTTTTACTTAAAATGTTGTCCATTTCAAACAAAACAAAGAATCACCAAGTGATTCCGAACATACCGTTCAACTAATTGAGGTGGGGCTGACTCATACACATCACATATGACACTTGGAACATTTTCCTATTGTATTAATAGAAACTGAATTCATTTGGACTATTTTTCCTATGCGAGTTGTAGTTTTCACTTAAAAAGTTTTCTGTTTCAAATAAAATTTGGTGACTTTGAGTGGTACATGCCACACCATGACTTGGATTGTGGTGGGGCTGACGCATAAACACTCATGGATCCTTGTGATAATGTACCAACACAATAATAATATGTTTGGTCAGTTTTCCGTTTTCCATTTTTTTACCTTAAAGGTTGTCAATTTTAAACAAAATAAAGACACTAAGACTGATACCAGCCACACCATGCCACGGATTGAGTCGAGGTTGACATGTACACATCACATATGACCAATGGATCATTTTCATATAGTAGTAACACTATCTGAATGCATTAGGTCAGTTTTCTGTATGCCAGTTGTTGTTTTCACTGAAAATGTTGTCCAATTTAAATAAAGGTGATACACTCTAAGTGGTACTAGCCACACCGTGCCTCAGATTGAGGGGGTGGGGTGATATGTACCCATCATAACTAACCCATGGATCCTTTTTCTAATGTATCAAAAAAATCAAAATCCATTATTTGGGTTTTCCGTATTCCAGTTTTTGTTTTTAATTAAAATGTTGTCCATATCAAACAAAAGTATGTCACTTTGAGTGATACCGGCCACATCGTGCCTCAGATTGACCCAAGGATGACTCGTACACACCACATATCACCCATCGGTCGTTTTCAAAAAGTATCAACGGAATATAAAAGTGTCTACTCAATTTTCTTTATGACGGATGTTGTTTTCAATTAAAATGATGTCCATTTCAAATAAAAGTGAGACACTTTGAGTGGTATCAGCCACACCATTCCCCGAATTGAGGTAGGGTTGATTTGTACACATCAAAAAATGACCCATGGATCATTATGATAATGTATCAATACAATCCGAATACGTTTGGGAGGTTTTCTATATTCCATTTGTTGTTTTCACTTAAAATGTTGTCCATTTCAAATTAAAGTGAGACACTTTGAGGGGTACCGGCCACACCATGCCTCGGATTGAGGCGGAGATGACACATACACATCAAAAATGACCCATAGATCTGTGTGATAATGTATCAACACAATCTGAATACGTTTGTTCGGTTTTATGTACGCCAGTTCTTTTTACTTAAAAGGGTGACCATTTTAAATAATTGAATGACAATGGGAGTTATACCAGCCACACTGTCCCTCAGATTAAGGCAAGGTTGACTCATACATGTCCAAAATGACACATGGATCGTTTTTGAAAAGTATAAACACAATCTGAATATTGTTGGTTAGTTTTCCCTATGCTAGTAGTTTTTTTCACTTAAAATGTTGTCCATTTAAAATAAAACTGAGACACATTGAGTGGTACTAGCCACACCATGCCTCTGATTGAGGCAGGGATGAATCGTACATGTCTAAAATGACCCATGGATACTTTTTCTATAGTATCAACACAATCCGAAGATGTTTTGCTGGTTTTACATATTCTAGTTGATTTTTTGATTTAAAATGTTGTCCATTTCAAATTACTGTGAGACACTATGAGTGGTACCAGCTACATCGTGCCTCATATTGTGGCGAGTTTGACTCGTACATGTCACAAATGACCCATGGTTCCTTGTGATAAAGTATAAACATAGTAGAAAGCTCTCGAGAGCTCTTAAGGGTAGATATCCTTCAATCCTTGGGCGTTTTTAGTGTCTTCTACTGTGGATTAAAGATCCGAGTGAGTATAATCATCTCTTTTCTTCCCCTTTTTCATTATTTTTTTAACTCTTCTCTGATCTTCTTACAAATATCTAAATCCCTTATTTTTGTTGGTATTTAGGGTGACTTTTTAAGAGATCATAGATTAGGATCCGAGACACTGAATTAATACTGTGATGGTCTCCGGAATCAAGGTTGGTGATTAGTGCTTGGTACTGAAGTAATAGTAATGGATGGTTAATTAGATTGGTATTTATGTTGAAACATGAAGCCAACATATGTTGGGCTCCATGACATTATGATGTAGTGATTTGTGTGATGATGTCGGTGATACATAGTTGTGTGAGGTGCGTAATGGACGATGAGGATATATGTGGTGGGGTTTATGCATGGTAGTAGGGTGGGGGTGGGGGTTGTCCAGGGTCCAGGAAATAGGTGGAGTTGTACGAGGACTAGGGAGGGGGTTTGGGGGTTGTCCGGCGGGGTGTTTGAGGGGGTGTTCTGGGTCCATGGCAGAGGGTGGGGGGGGGGGGCTCTCCGAGTATCTGTTTGGTGGGGGGGGGGCTTTCTAGGTGATATCTATGGTATATAGAGGAGGGTGGGGGGATATTCGCAGTCCAGGGAGGAGGGTGGGGGGCAATCTGTGGGGTTTTATGGGGGTTGTCTAGGGTCAAGGGGGTGTGGAGTTTTACAGGGTCCATGAAGGAGGGGGGGATTTCCGGGGGCTGTCTGGGGGGGGGGCTATCTGTGGTCTAGGTAGGATGTTGGGGGTGGGGGTGGGGCTATCCATGGTACATGAAGGAGGGGGTGGGGGCTGTGCATGGTCCTGGGAGAAGGGTGGGTGGGGGAATGTCCGAGGGGCTGTGCGATGTCTAGGATAGAGGGTGGGGTGGCAGTCTGAGGGGCTCTATAGGGTCTGCGGAGGAGGTTGTGTGGGGAGCTATACGGGGGGGATTCTTGGGGTCTAGGGATGATGGTGGTGAGGGGAGGGTATGTTTGGGGTCCAGTAAGAAGGGGGGGTGTCCGCGGTCCTAGGTGGAGGATAGGGGGATGTCCGGGTTGCTGTTTGGGTTGCTATCCGGGGTCTAGGGAGGATGATGGGTGTGCTATCCAGTGTGCTATATGAGGTCCAGGGAGGTGGGTGGGGGGGTTAACTAGGGGGCTGTCCGGGGGGCTGTCTTGGGTTCATGGGATGGTATTTACATATTTTCTAAGAAAATTCCTTCAAGGATAAAAAAATAATTTCATTATATCAACATCGAATCAGACCCCCAATTTTCAAAATTCCACTAAAACATTACAATTTCATTAAAATAAGAGGATTTCATAGAAAATAATAAAATCATGTTTTATTATTTATAGATAAAAAATAAATATAATTAGACTTACCTAATCACCCATATATTTAGGACCAACAAATAAATAAACATCAAAGGTCAGTAATATCAATAACAAATTTAACAGATCAATCTGTTCCTCATCACCATCACTATCATCACCATCATCTTCCCCCTCACCCTCATCATCATCATCATCCCCATCATCTTCCCCGCCCTCCTCCTCGACATCATACTCTACCTCATCCTCCTCATTGCCCTCCTCCTCTGCCTCGTCCTCCTCCTCGCCCTCCTCTTCTGCCTTAGCCTCCTCCTCACCCTCCTCCTCCTCTGCCTCGACCCACTCCTCTCAATCATCACAACCAAAACTATAAATTATACATGGTGCACCATATATAGAATCCATCAATTTAATATATTCATTACAATCAGTGTTATCCTCTGGTGGAAGTGTTGGACGTAAAGCTTCCATTTGTTACATAAATGTATTGTTTGCCATGACAGACTATTCGGCCGTCATTGTTGCCATTTTTTTAGTATGTTATGCATATGACTTAAACTGCTTCAACTCGGTGGCACTACAACTCATACATGAGGAGGGACAATACATCTTTGGAACTATACTCTTTCTAGGTTTGAAGCATACTCTAACAGGGTGCTCAACTTCCATCACCATATATAAGTGATAAATTGGGCCAAAATTGTCAGGTTCCTAGGCATCAGGGGCCTCTAAAGAATCCTTTTTCAAATATAAATAGATTATTATGTTACAAAATAGAGATTAAAATTCTAAATATACAAATTAAAACTTATAATCTACTGTTTATTCTGTTCATGAACAACACTTCTATCTTTCTTCTTTCTACTCGAGAAAAACAGTTTTTCTTGAAGCACACGTCCTTCTATATTCAATTTATGGTTCTACAATGACATTAAATGTAGGATACCCTGATTAAAAATTGGATACAAAAAAATTAATTACATAAAAGAAATTATATAACAACTTTTTTAATAAGATTAATTTTGGAGGAAGAAATAGAGAGTGTTATTCTTCAAGAAAGATTATAAATTGCCATACCTAATGTCTCTCTTGATCTAGCATCGCAGTACGTCCCAATGTGAGGATGTATTTCTTAGCATCAATGATTATTTATTTCTTCCAGATGCATTCTAAATAATATTCAATTATTATAATTAATGTAAAACATGAATATTATCATTTAATACACCTAAATTGATTAATAACGTAAAATGGCTTGTTTTCCAATGAGTAATCATCAGTCGGTATTGTTCTAACGGACAATCATCCATGACAAGGACCGCCTCTAACTTTTTTCCGACTATATCATGCCAACCAATGTAAAACTCATGATTACATGCTCTCGAAGACTCACCTAATTCTTTAGGCGTGTTGTCCATGTACCCTCACTATCAGGGAAATTAAACCGCAGCTGGCATGAAAAAATTAATTCATATAATTACGAAAATTAATATATTTCATTTAATACAATTGATTTTTGTACCCATATCTCTGCCCAAACATTATCCATAACTTCATTTTTCAGTTGTCTCCATGAGAGTAGCTGGCAGAAATGATGTTGAAGTTTTTGTCATGTGTTGCGAAAAAACACCAACATTGTTGTCCTGATTTTTCAATCATCTGATTATCTTAATGGTAGTCCACCATCAACTACGTGTGGCATTTTCACACCACACTCAAGCGTGTATGCCCACGCCCCCGCCTCCTATCGAAGGATATATCTGTTATGAATGAAAAATATATATTTTATCAATACATGCTATAAAGAAAATATATAATGGTGCAACAATTTTTTAGTGTTGTATAAGTATACCTATGGTAGTCTGATCCATGGGTGTCGCTGGATCCATTGAAACTAAAGGAAAACCCTATATAGATGGAGTGTGTCCCAACGTATGCTCCACATGGACAGACTCTGGTGGAGAAGGAGTCGAAGAAAATGGAATTTAAAATCTCAGAGAGATCAAAACATTAGTAAAAATTTTTTACAGGGTTGGATAGCCAAATGCTGGACGGGGAGTGGGAATCATCATCAGGTATGGTACAGAAGGGAGAGGAGGGTCAGATGTAAAGGGAAGTAAAATCATGGGAAGATCAAATATCATGTGTGTCCCTAACGGCACACTAAGATCAGAATGTGGGATGTATGGAATGCCAGTGGGAGGGGCAGGGTCTAATCGGGTACACCGACCAGGTCGTCTAGTGGTCGTGCCACCCCCTCCTATGAACACCCCTAGTACTGGGAGCACTACTAGGCTGCTCATCAAGTAGTTTTCCCCTAATAGATGGATCTTAAATAAATTTTTAAAAAACATTAATCACATGGAATTATATATAATTTAAATAAATATATTTGAAATAAAATACTCACTATTAGAAATAGTTTTGGAATTCAACTCTCATTAATGTGACGATTGTTTTCTATAATCTGTTTTTGTGGCCTCCCTTAATTTTGTTTCTATTCCAGCATTTGAAATTAGATATGGATGTAAATAGAAAAGGATAAATAATGTGTAACCCAAAAAAGAGAGAGGGAATAGATGGATTCATAGATAATTTATCAAACCATTGTTTTATGTGAGCTTGAACAAATATATAATGAAGTCAATAAATCCTACAAGATGTAATAAAAAAATTTATTTTTTAGTAGGATGATTATTTACTATGTCTCATTAGTATATTAAAATACTGGAACATTGATTCTACCAGATTAATAAGTGGGAAATCAATTGTAAAAAAGAAGGAAAAATTTAATTTCATTATCTCAGGAAGATGATGCAGGATTCAATACATGTTTTGTAGAAGAATACAAACCATCATATTCAATACCAGGAAAATTGTTAATGAGAGTTCACCGAGTCATATAAATATTATAAAAATCACAGTTGAATCATTTAAATTTTCACCATGTTATAAATATTGGTTTCGTAGGTTAAATACAGTTCAATTCCAAATTATAAAATACAATTCAAATAAAAATTTCGACCAAAAAACATTGAAAAATCACATAGCGGTCATGTCGGATACAACATATTTGTAATCAATATTAAATCAATTTTAATATAACAAACATTAGCAACCCAACTATATGTAAACCAAAATAATTGAAAACATGAATAGATTATTTTACATATTTCGCACCACAACATCAGGATCAACGAAAAATCTAACAATTGAGCTACTGGAGTCATAAATAGAAATAAATTTATAGGTACTTATGTAAGTAGGGATGGTTTCAATTCCATCATCACCATCATTGAAAATGTTTCTTGGAATTACTTCAACAATGACACCAAATTCAGGTCGATGTAGGTCTTTGACATGAAAACATGTTTATCCATTGATGCCAATACATATGGTTCTTCAGTATCAATAGTGTGAGGCATATTAATTACTCAAAATCCACAATCATCAATAAATGTTCCTTGTCTTGTCATCGAATCAAACCAATGGCATATCATAATTTTGACTTGTCCATGAGAGTAATAATCCAACATTATTATTTTTTCAACGACTCCTTTGTAACCCACATTTTTAAATCACTCTCTACTATCTGATAACCTAACATAACAATCTGTTTTGGTAGTAACCATAACATAATCATGTTTCATTCTCATGTTCTTTGGTCGTTCAATGAGAATAAATTTGTACCCATCGATAACAATTGATTTACAGTCACGAACAATGGTACTAAGACCAAAATAAAATGCTCTTATTTCCACAGAGATAGAGTTGAAATGAAAACACAATACATGCAATATAAATTAATATTAAACTAAACTAAATATTTATTTTAATTAATTTATACAGTAATATTTTTACATTAAATTTTAACCAAGCAGAAAACATTTTTCTATGCAATGTCTCCCTCCTTCTCCATGATATTGAATGATGCTTTCTATTTATCGTTGTTTTATGTTCCATGTAGATAAAAAATATGAATATTTTAATGGTTATATATTTAAGATATAAATATTCAATTATGTTACCTAATTTAGTCATCAAACAAATCATAGTTGAACAAAAATGTGTGATGTACCATCTCCCTCTCTTCAAGGATTAATGTATTCATTGTATATGATCCAGGAATTCCTCCTGTTTGAGGAAGAGATTGAAAAATGCATTTAGTTTTCTCATATTTTTCTTCTAAATTTCTCCTTGGTTTGTTTATTCTTGTATTCAGATCAAACAAATACATTGAGTAGAAATCTATACAGTCTTGAGTCGTGTAACAATTCACAATAGAACTTTCTGGAAGATTTTTGTTTCAGACATAAGAAATTAATGTGTACATATTTCATTCAGTTGGATACATGCAACGAAAAAAACAGGTCCTCGAGGAATTATTTTAGTGGGAATATGGACTATAAGATGCATCATGCATGTGAAAAATAATGGAGGAAATATTTTCTCCAACTCACACAATGGTAATGGTGGATCTATCAACATTTTGTGCAAAAAAGGCTTGGACAACTTCTTAGCACAAATGCCTCTAAAAATATGGAACAATAGAATATCAGTCACCCTTACATTATTGGACAAAAGATGAAAAATTTAATTTGCAATCAAATCATGCAGAAGAATGTAATAATCCTGATTCTTCATAGATTTTAGCTTCAAATCTCTTCTGTTGACCCTTTTAGATAGGTTTCTTGAATTGCCATCCAGAACTCTAATAGTCACTAATACATGACGATTTTTTTCCGAACATGTCATCACATAAGAAGGGCATGGAAATTGCTATTTATTTTCCCTGATATGCACAAGATGCAATTCTTGTCTGATTCCCCAATCCACCATGTCACGTAGAGACCGTAAATCATATTTTTTATTTCCATTAACATTTAAATGTATCAAAAGAATCAATTCATATATATTTTTTTCAATGTTCGTTACGTCTAAGAAATCACGTAATAAATTGGTTGACAAATAAAAAAATAAGAAAAAGACACTCTTCTTCCTCCAATTGTAATGGGATTCCGTGAAAACCTTATTTATCTTTCCAGTTTTCATTTGACCCTTCCCGAATAAAAACAAAAATCTTTCAATTCATTATGCACATCAGTTCCAGACATACGTTAAGGTGGATCATCAGTCTCTATGGTATTATCGAATCATCAATGATTATTTATATATGGATGGCATGTTAAAAAGAATCGTCGATGTCCCATTAAACATTAATAACAATGATGTTTTAGTCTTCTATATCTTGTATTCTTCACACAAACAGGACATAACAGCTTTCCCTTTGTGCTCCATCCAGATATCATTGCAATATCCAGAAAATCATTTATCGTCCACATAAGCATAGCACGAATATAATGTATGTATTTGGAATATGAATCGTATGTGTGCACACCCACATACCAAAAATGTTTTTAACTCCTTTGTTAAAGGTTTTATGTATACATAAATATCAATGTTGGGATCAGATGGAAAAGATATGAGTATACTAATGGATGTGAAATGTGTTTTCATACACAACCGTGGGGGAAGATTATAAATGTGCATAAAAACTAGCCATGTGATGTGAGAAGTAAGCATCCACCCAAACATATTAAAACCAGAATATGTGATACCAAACATTGAATTTTTCATGAATACCATATTTGGATATGTGGTAGATGAGTTCTTCAGCACTCAACCAAGGTCTACCAACAGAATTGGAACATGAGAAGTGTAGGCGACTACAATCTGAAGCATTGTGAATTGAAAATCTAAAAATCTCTCCGAATTGTTTGAATATCACTTGAGATCTGATCGAATTCATACATCCATCTTCTATCCACACTATAAAATGAATTGTAATAAGTTATTTGTTCATAAGCAATTCAATAAGATTGATGTTTAATCAAAAATATATTAAATTAAACGATAATGTAAAGAGTTTATAGTTGATGTAGTCAACTATTAAAATAATGTGATGGTATAATAATTCAGTTTTGTGTGCCTAAATTTGAGGTGAGAGGTGTTTTGTAATTTTTTCATTTATCACATACAAGAAAAGACCATAGACCTGATAGAAAATTATTCAAGATATTACAATGTGAAGGATTTTCATGAAAGATGTAGAATGTGTAAAGAGATTTTTTTTAAATAATTTATTGATGCTAAAAAATGGAAATATTGTGAAATGTTAGTAAATTTAAGAACTACCTAACTAAATTCCACTAAAAGAACCATATCACCCCACATAAAAAAGGAAAACCACCTACCCCACAACCCCAACCATCCCCAATCCCTACACATGGATCATCCTTATATCCATTACCCACCTCGAGAAAATATGACTAAACAAACCATTTATCTTATTTGATTGGGGATATATCTCACTAGGATCTCCATTAGTCGATAGATTCACTAAATACATAAAAGGAGTGTCTATGAAGACATCCAATCAAGTTAATTCATATAATCATTACACTTGAATTTTAAAATAAAAATAGAAAACAAATCAAACTACACTTTTTGGGTATGTCATGCCACACAAGTCACCACTTGGTTTATGTAAAATCAAAATAGAAACAAATAATAATAGAGGAAAAATATTAAAACTATGTTATTCCTTATAAATTTGGGGTGTATAAATAAAAAATTGATTGACATCAAATTTTTTTATAGGGAGGAATTACTTCTCATCCTATGTAAAGAGAGATGCATCTAGTTTAGAATCTAAGAGGGACTTCCCCAAGGCTTCCTATATCATAATCACTATGAATCCAATTTTTATTTCCCCAAGGTATTCTAAACCAATTCATCATGAATCCAAGGGGGTTTTAAAATAGAATTAAAATCTATGTCATTTAACAAGATCCTTGGTTGGTTTCTTAAAGGAATTCCCCATCACTAATATATTAACATGTACTCAAAAATTAAATTGAAATTTATTTATATTCATTTTCAATAGTTATCATATAATAAGTGCATCACTCTGGTCGCATTGTGTGTTATAGGCATCCCAAATCATTCACTCATCTTCAATAACTCATTATTAGCACCCCTATGGTCTTACCTTTTATTACCCAATTAGTTACCCAAGTAAAGAGTACCCCTCGGGTTTGGGTTCACCTGTACGGGGCTTCTGGAATTCAAGGGAAATGAAGAGTTATCTGCTTTGTGTAATCGGGGGCGGGTTGTCCATGGGGGTGGTGGGGCTGTGTAGGGGGTACGAGGTGTCTAAAGGGGAGGGCGGACTTCCCCGAAGGTGGAACCACTGTCTAGGGGGAAGGGGTGTCCAGGGGGTGGGTAGGCTGTCAATGGGGTGGAGGGTATGTATAGGGTGTACGAGGTTTCCAGGGGGTGGGGGTCACTAGGGGGTGGGGTGGACTATCCATGGGGTTATGGGGATGTCTAGGGGGTAGGGGTTGTCTTGGGGGTGGGTGGGCTTTCCACGGCGGTGGAGGGGTTATCCAAGGGGTAAAAGGTGTGTAGGGGGTGGGCGGACTATCCATTAGGGTGGCGGGGCTTTCCAGGGTGGTAGGGGGTGTCCAGGGGGGTAGGTGTGTCTAGGGGGTGGGCTGGCAGTCCACGGGGGTGTGACTGCGAGCTATGAGATTTGACTGTGTATTCATTCATATTATAAAAAACAAATGATGGTTGTTAAGGATTATAATAGTATTTTTCAGTAAAAATCCAATTTTGAAGGATTAGTGACATGATAACATGATGATATCATGTTAAAAATTGAAAAAATGTTGGGGAATCAGATTCTAAAATGCTCCCACAACCTTCCAAGGATATATTATTTCTACGAAAATGTGTTGTGGGAGAAGGAATTCTTCTTATATAGTTAATGTCACTTTTATATCATGTGACGTCGTACTCATCATGATCTCTAGACAAGAACCACAACTAAAGAGGCTTCAAACCTATCCAAATCTATAGAAGTGATGACTTCCTAGTGCTTTTTGGTGAACTATGGATGTGATGACTTCCCATTTTCATAGCCCCCCTCCCCACCTCACCCCATACAGAATCCCCATGCACAACCCCACTCCCACCCAATGACTTTACAACCCCACCCCCTCACCCCCCCCCCTTTTGCATAGCCCCCTCCCCCACCCCCACCACCACCCCCACATGCACACCCCCCCACCATCCCCAACCCCGCCAATACACCCCCACCTCACACCCAACATACTCCCACCTCCCCATCCCACCCACACCCCCAACCTACACACCCCCTCCCACTTGCACAACCACCCCACATACACCCCCACCTGCACAACACCCCCCCCCCTCCCCAATCCCCCACCTGCACAGCCCCCTACCCCCACTACATCCCATACACCCTACCACACCCCCACCTCACCCACAAAAGTATCCCACCTGCCTAGCCCACCCCCAACTTGCACACTCCCCCCACCCACTTGCATACCACCCCCTCCACTACACCCCCCACCTGAACATCCACCCTCCCTCCACCCCCACCTGCACAACCCACCCCCACCCCAACCTCACCACCAACATACTCCCCCCACTACACAACCCCACATGTACATCCCCCTTCACTAATTGCACCCCCCACCTAAACAACCCAACAAACACACCCCCCTCCCCCTACCCACTGAACCTCCACCCACTGCACCTCCCACCACCTGCACCCCCTCACATCTAATAAATTGATTCACACATGACAGTAGAACAAAAACTGAAAACAAATCAAATTGAAGTTATTGGGTATAGATTACTACACAAACCGCATTTTTAAGCCATATAAAAACCTAAAACTAAAAAAGATGAAAAACAGTAAACATGAGGTACTACATACATATTTTAAGTGTAGAACAAAACAACTTTGTGATTGAAGATGGATACAGTTGAATGATTTTCCAAGAGAGAGAGCAATTAGGTCATGGCTTTACCACTTCAATCGCATGGATGGGAGATCAAGTTCACTGGTAATTTAGGGGGAAAAATTCCCAACTGTTTTAAAAACCAACTGGGAAATGTATTCTTTAAAATTGGCGTAGAAAAACTGTTCGAAAAGCCGTCCCAAGGCATGGACTTTATCAATGGTTTGTGCAAACCATTGGTAAAGAGGTAAAAATTTGTAAATTTCTAAACAGTTTCTTCCAACCATTGGGAAATACTTCACTTACTCAACATTTACCAATGGTTTGAATTAAATGTTTGTAAAGGACCCCTATACCAACAGTTCTATTGAACAATTGGTATAAAAGTGTTGGGAAATCCCGGATTCCCTATGTGAGAAAATATTTCCTTATATTATAAACACAATTTTATCTTTTGGTTGTTATACGATCAAAATCCACTTCATCTCGTAGTCAAATAATTAATGTTGAAATTTATATTCTCGATGAATTATTATATTATAAGATCCATTATATAATGATAATATATTTCTTCTTTCTCGAGATAAAATGTTTGTCAAAGGGTATCCATTATGAATAAACTGTCTTATATCGTAGTAATAAAATAATCTCTAAAACGTCAACCAATTTTAAATATAACCCATTTCATAAATGGTTAAAATTATGACCCTCTTAATTGGATAAAACAAAAAACATTAGAAATAAGGTCACTAAATTTATAAAATCGATTAATAAATAATACCTTAAATAATAATAAGGGGATCTTAATTGTTACAATCCAAATATGTGAATAACTTCATCATGTATTCTCCTGAAACATGATAATTATATGAGTTACAAGAAAACCACATTGATATCATAAATTATTTTTTTATTAATTTCTAAATCATATAATATTAGATTTAATTGAAAAAAACTATTACAATGACTATCAATAATATCATAACCCACATATTCAACAGATAAATAATAAATTCTATGTTAACCAATAAAATTCAATATAATTATTCATATATAACATAACATTATACAAATATCATTGTCACATCATCTGAAAAAATTATTATTTTTCATACCTAAATCAAAATTTCAGAATTTTTTAAATCACATTTAATTTCCATCAATAACATGTAAAATTTTTTGTAAATTCCTTAATAAAAACATACACAAAAAAATACTTATTTATTTCACGATTCATACAACTTATTTAATCAATTATAATACAAAAATACATCATTCAATCCACTTACTCCTAAAAACATTAACTATAATCTATAACCATTTTACTTAATACCTCTTCACATTCATATGTAATTCATTGTCTCTTCACCAAAAAATAAATTGAAATTACTCATACAATTTATTTATTATCTTCAATAGGTTTCCCCTTAGGCAATAGATTTTAAAAATTCCCATAATTTAAAAATTTAAAACATTCAATAATCAATGATACCTTTGTTATTCGATTATTCTCATTTATTTCCTTAAAATACATTGAATTTTTTCTTTTCAATTACATTTATTCTATCCTTATTTTAATACTAAAATAAATTCCCAACCCTTTAAAAAATTACATCGAGTTTTTCTTTCGACATTATTAATATATACGAAATATAATCTGCATTCCCCTATGGTATTGATTTACCGAAATCCAAATGGACTCTATCATTATATTTATTGGTGAGACCAAGTGATGGTTAAGGTATATATCTTTAATATATTTTTTTTGACATCCAATTAGAAATTATCACAACATTCAACACTCTAGTGGTAATTTTATTTGGCTTATCATCACAAAATATTCCATCACATTCAATGTGATCCAAGTTCTATCTAGTTCCCTTCATTAACTAAAACAAATAATAAAAGTGTGATAAACACCAATCCTAATAAAAAACTACATAATAAGGAAAATATCACTTATATGATGTCTAACTAAGGTCACTATGATATTAATCTAAGAAAACATAGGTTTATCGTAGGTTATTCATATTCATTAACAATTTAAATTTTTCCTGATAGTTTTTATAGAGTATTTTAATTTCAACATCATATCCCACTATTGTGTAAACACTGGATTGTAGAAATCCTCATTATAATTGACTGGGTGTTGATCAAGTCTAACTCAATGCTCCCAAATCAGAGTTATTACAATAGGGTGCCTTTTTTCTTGATCCAAATCTATATGTATTATCCATACATAGATTTAATAACTTGGAAAACAACATTCGTCATCCTTCACCTATATTCGTGTAATTTTTCTAATCATTGAATCTTCTATATAATTATCTATAGTGATATCAATATAAGTAGACAAGGTAACTCAATAATGTTTTCTCAACCTAGTTTCAAAATGTTTTGTTAACAAATATCTAATACAAACTATTTAGAATAAATCATTTCATATATGGATATTAAATCTTTTTAAGTGAATATTAAATTAATTCTAAAAAGACAGTAAAGTTTATTTCCTTTTCAATTTGGTAATGATAAAAAACTAATCCATAAATGAGATACTTCATCACCCACTATGTTCATTATAAGTATGAACCTAAAAATACATACCATATACAATACATTTCATTATATCATGGTGAATGGAAATTTAATAAATGGTGACATCATTTTCTCATCAATGGTACACATGGGTGATTCAAAAGTATAACATGAAAACTTTTATGAAAATATAAGTATATAATTTGGAAATCAAACATTATATATCCAAGATCATAATAGAATGTCAGGTAATAAATATAGGATGTCAAAAGAAATGAATAATAAGGAAGTCAAAAAACACGTTCCTTGAGAGTATAACATTGGAAAAATAAATTTCATTGTGGAATACACATCTATAAATAATATATCATGTCTAGGAAATGTACCATGACATTCATAACAATTTTTGATTTAGCTAACCACTTATATACCCTCATTGGGGTTTTGCAGACCTATCATGTATCTTCATCCGGGCATGGGCTAACCACTAGTTTACCATCCTTTTAGGATTGGGATAACCACAGATGTACTCTATGAGAACATAGAACATTTATAAATATTGAAATTTTTTTGAAAAACATATAGATACTACCCATTCTATAATTAAAATCAACCATATGTTTGAAAAAATCACAGATAACATTAATTTGAACGTCACCACTCAAGTAAAATGGGTTTTATAAATATTTTTCAAATCATAACTTATGTAAAAGAGATCAGTTTCATAATATTTCTTCCATTAAATTATAGCATTACATAAGAAGAATAAGCATGTTTCATAAGAATTGTGAAATTGTATAACCTATGGAATAGATATTATTTTCTTGAGAATCAATAATAATAATATATTCATAGAAATGTTATAAATCACAATATTGGTTCATATCCCCACTAAAGAATAGGTAACATCAAAATATATCATATTATTTGTAAAAATATTATAAAATTTCAAATGATATGTTTCTTGAGTAATGTAAATAAATATTGAAAATCATTTTTTAAAATGAAAATCCATTGGAAAAGATATTTGTTTCCAATTATCCATAAAATCATATCAAACAATATTTAAAATTAATTTATATAATTTATTGACTAAATAATACATTACTATTTAGAAAACATATTAAGACATAAATTATTTATAAATTCCATTTATTTAAAAATAAACATGAAAAAAAATAATGAATAATCAATGATAAAATGGTCATGGTGATTTTATTTTTTTTCATGCCGTACATGAACAAATATTGATTTAAAAAACATTTTAATAAAACTATAAATGATGTTGATAGAAAAATGATATGAAGAGTTCATTCAAAACATTTTAAAAAAATTAAAAATTGGGAAAATTTTATTTTAAATTATTGGAAAAACCATGAAAAAATATTGAATATTGTTTTTTGATAATAGATTTTATGAAGAAAGAATATATCCAACCAATGAGAGGGGAAATTATTATTTTCAAGTAAAATTTATTATATTTAATGTAAGAATGTGTGGGAAAAGTTATAATTAATTTGATGAATAACTAGAAGAGAAGTTATTTCATGAGATTCATGAGATTTGGATGACAATATATTTTTTCACTATAAAGATGATACTAAAAATCCACGATAATGGATGGGATTGTATTATAAAACAATTAGCACTTTGGTTAACTTTAATCATACTCCCTAAGAAGGAATAACATTAAATTAATATAAAATATCATGAGTATAAATAAATTCATGATATTTCATGTGAACGAGTATTTCTATAATCCTTATGAAACAATATTGGTTCCTAAAATAATGTACAACTCAAATAAAGAAAATTGAGACAATATTAATTTACCACATCGGTAGTATTTTGAATCAAAATCCATAATAAATAAAAACCTAAAATGTTACTTTAAATATCATAAGAAAAATGGGATTTATTATATAATATGTAAATGTGGATGTACACACAACAGAAAAAATAAATGAGTTTTGATGTTTCATATTTATTCAAGAAATAAAAAATGGACTAGAAATAATATACTATGAGTATTCAATTCAATTGTAAATGTTACAAACTATTTTATAGAAAATATACATTGATAATAAATCTACTGATGAAAAACAAAAATATATATATATATATTTATTTATTTATCATACCATATATATGTTACTTATAACCTTTTATTACATGATAATCTTTAAATCAATGTTAATGTAACATTACATGAAATAACTATACTGATTTTCAGTAATTTTTTGAATTTTTTTATTCAACATACATTGACCACGGTTTAGTTGTCTAACAGATTTTATCCATTATTTAAATATAATATATATTGATTATATGTATATTTATAGTAATCCCTAAAATGTGATAATGTAGTATGAAATACATTGTTCATTGAGATGGTTTGTCGTATGTATGCATGGACATTGCATCCATTTTTTCTCGTATTGAAAAAAATAATGGTATGTGATAAAATATCAGAACAAAGTCATTATTCTATAATATTTATCACATAATTTTATAAATATCATCATCATTATGTTTCAAGTAAATGGTGAACAAATCGAATCGCATAGGGTGGTGGTAGTTCATCATACGAAAAAGCGACATTATAACATTATTAAAAAATAGAAATAAATATTATAGATGATATATAATATTTAATAAAGGATTAAAAACAAAATAATTATATATATTAAAAAATACATCATTGTAAACATCCATGAGATTTCGTTGTGCAACAAAAAATATCATTAGTTCATGTGGTGGTAGCCTGCCATATAGATGAAAAAATTATTTCATAACTAGTTTAATGGATGTAAATATGGTAATATGTCAATAAATTAAAATAAAAATATCTTAATATATGGATGATATATAATTTATATTATTAAAATTTTAATATATTTAATTAATTATGTGGAGGAATAAATAATAAAACACTCATTGATGAATGTTACCTTCTTTTCATGCATACTCTTTAGATTTGAAATAATATCTATCCTCAAATGAATTTCAATAAAAACTAATTCATATGGGATGATTGGTGGGAAATTTAAAATTTATTTGTGTGCGTATTATCTGAACTAATTGGATTTATATGTGTGATGAGGAGAGGATAGTTTGTGTCCTTTTGTAAGTGATGTGAGTGATACACATGTATGCTTTTGAACGAAATTATTAAATCCATATATTTTCTTGTCACGGGGATCTAATAATAGAAAATTATATATAATATAATTTAGGATGTAAAAATAATTCCAAAACATGAGTGTTGGACTTGTTTTTAGTTATTTCCAACCTTATCATTTTAGTGTAATCCTCATTAAACACAATTTTTCTCTAATCGTGGAAATTAATATTTACTACTCTGACAATGAATTTTAGTAAAAAATAAAGTAACACTTATTATAAAATATAAATTATTATAATTTCAAATATGAAATCTGTTTTGAAAAATACAATTCATATAAGTTGAAAATAATAAATTATAAATTAATCTAGTATACGCAATATGAAATTGAAGATTCCAATAGAAAATATTCATAAGTAATAAATGTTATTTATATCAAATTACGACATGGAATTGATTCTGATGATCTCAATTGGATTTATAGATATTTAATTTATCTAATTTTACATTAAAATAAAATTTCAATGTGATTTTTCGTTAAAATGTACATAATAGAAATGAAAATTTTCAAATTTTTTTTATAGTCATCTAAAAATAATTCAATTACGATATTTTTATAAAATACAAAAAAATAAAATTTTAAATTTATGATTAAAAAAAGTATTGTAAAGTTTGAAAATTTATTTTAAAAAACTGCTAGTTAAAAAAAATAAAAAAATGTGATAATGGATAATTTTAGAAGAATACATTATTTATGAATACAATTGTATTTTTTCTTGTATCGTTTCATGAAAAACAAAGAAGATGAATGTTAATGATTTTATTAATTATACTATACATATATATATATATCATTAATATATCTTACCACAAGTGATTAATAAATTAATTTATCTGAAATGTTTATTTTCAAAAAAATGTTTTTTCAAAAAATGAATTCAATTAATTTCAATAGGTTTTGATTTTAATTTTTAATTTATTAGAAACCAAATAATATTTTTATGTACATGTGTAAAAAATATGTTTATAAAAGTTGTTTAATCCATTCCATACTGACCATATAAACATCTATGAGATAACTAACATATTACATAATAATATACTAATAATATGAAACATTTTGTTTAAACACATTATTCAATTTATCAGAATCCGAACTCAGTGTTATTTTTAATACAGGAAAAAGATAGTGTTCTTGGTAATATAACCCAATCTAACAATTCTTTCTAACAAATGATAAACATGATATTACACTTAATGAATAAGATAAAAATGATTAAATTTATTTGAAAATATTATATCACAAAATCCTAGGGTGTTACAAATTGGTAGTATATATTAGATGTTTTTCTTATCTGTACTATGATAGAATAATGTATGGGATATCTATTTATACAAGAGATAATGTTATCTTAATATAAGTGGAATTTATGAATGAGCTCCTAGGAAAATCCCATCATAGATATCTTTCAGTCACCATTGCTGTTTGAGGAATGTGGAATTCAGGAATAAAATTTATTATATTCTAGCCATTCACCTATAATTTTTTTGAGACATTTTAATATCAAAAAATAAGAATTTGAGTTTTTCTATTTTATATTTACGTATATTTGATTGTGGGGATGAAATTATTATCTTTGATGGTGTTTCCGTTTTCATATTAGATATTTTGTAGTACCATGACCCTATGAAAGAGTTTGAATATACTATAAGAGGATGATTATAGTGAAACATTGGATATTAATCTCACAGTTTACACTATAAATATTGGTATTGTGGTAAATATAGTCCAATCTCTGGGAAATGTAGCTATACTCATTCATATTTAAACTCAATTAGAGGATCCAAAAAGGGATGAATATGAGGATCCGCCTTGGGATTTTTTTGATGAAACCTCACCATTTATGAGGTTATAATGAATCTAAAAAGCATGTGGATTTGTTAACATTTTTAATCATTTATTTAGGTAATATAATTTTTATATGAAGAAGTTTTGGAGAGGACTTTGATAGATAATCATTTCATTTGTAACTCTATAGTGGTCTAAAAGAATATAGTTTTATTATATATATTTTTCAAAATGAAATAATGCATTTATCTTGAAATTACAAAAACTATTTGTAAATATGTTTTTATAAATATCCAGGATAATATTACAATACATGCAACAAGACGTTTCATCTCTTTCTTCCATTATAGGAAAGGTCAAGTATTACTGAAAAAATATGTTATTAATATTAATTTATAATATGAAAATTATCCACTAGCTGTTGGAATTTTTATTAAAAATAAGAATAAATAACGTATAAAAATATATAATTCATAAATAATTTGTCCTTATCTACTTATTATAAATAACAATAGAATCATCCTCATCTGAATTAAAAATAATCATTTTTGTAGAAACTATAATTTTTTAAATGAGAGTATCGTTCTACATGGTGAAAATAAATTATAATTAATTTTTAACAATTTAATAAAATGTATCTGAAAAAAATAATATCATTTTTTAAATGAGATTACACAAATTTTAATAAGGTGATTGTTTTGGTTTCCAAAGAATTGAGTAATTTTAGAATGAATAATTACAAATAATGATTTTCAAATGAATAATACATTTTGATTTATATAATTTAATACATTAAATTCTATTTTTGATTGCATAAAATGTAAAATTAGATAAACATTATATTCATTACTCTAATTTAGGTCATTATAATTATTTTTAGGTTTAATTTTTACATAAAACCATAGTAAACTCTTGAATATTTTCACTTTAAGATGATGCTTTCTATTAACATATACATTATTATTTTTAAATAAAATTATACCACTTCAATGAGTAGTTTATTAAAAAATTGATACCATGTTTGGAATGATCATAAATTTCATTATCTATGCAGTTTAACATATTTTTTATAATAATTATTAGCCAAAACATTTAAAATTAATTACAGGGATTATGGCAAAAGAGAACTTACATAGAAATTAAACAAGGAATATACAATTTTAAATGATGTAAAAATTTCTTCAACCCCCATTTTATGGGCATATTTAGACCCTTATAGATTTTTGATCAATGATTATTAGGTTTAGGGACACATTTACTTTAATAGGACCTTTATAATATGTAACGTGATGAAAAAGAAAGAAAATGAACTAACCATTATTTAAATATCTATAATGCTTTGGGACAAGGACAAAATTATATCAGTTCTGTTATAAAAATTATAATAAAAATATTTTAATGTTTGGATATCATAATAATTCATATTTAAATTTTCTAGATAAATTCTTCACTTAAATGCTTATGAAATTCCAATACATTAATTATTTAGTTAAAAAATAATTAAAATAAATGATTCAAAAAATATTAATAGTGAGGTAAATAGAAATATTTATTATCATATAATAAATTATCAAATAATATATAATGTGATGCATGTGTGAATATAATATATTAAAATTCCATCATTATGAGGATATTGTTTAATTAAAATTAAAAAAATAATTTCTAAATTGATATTAATGTTATTTTATAACAAATGATATAAAATTAAATTATTTAAAATTAATAAAATTATATCATCTCTGATTTATTTTTAAATATTAATGAATATAAAATATGGTCTATTCTTGGATCAATTAACATTTAATAATGAACATGTTATCCCCTAAATAGTAAAAACATCATTAGAATGGTTTTGGTTAATGGACGGTTGTTGCATGTTTCATGCGCTTCTCTTAAGATTAATTTTCAAAACACTTTTGATTGTTATTTAATAAGTTATATAACATATAGTTATTCAAGGATTCTATATTATATAACAGTTATCACATAAATTTATTCTTAATGTATAAATTTTCTAGTTTAAAATTACCTACAATTATGAAAACAAAAAATGGTAAAACAATTAAAACAAAGAAGATATGGAGGAAACTTTGTATGACATATTTTTAATTATCTGTTAGATATGTTGAATGAACATATAATCCATAAAAAATGTAATGGTAAAATTTTGTACCACTTTAAATAATATTGACCTACTAATAGTGAATACATTTTTGTATTTGAAAGAACACATGTACTCATCAACTATAAAATATAACACACTGCACACACTTTTTCACTCATATCAAGCCATTTTTTTGTCAAAAAACGATATAAAACAATCCAAAATTATATCCAATAATTATATGAGGCTTAGGTTTTTGGAATAAATATATCATATGGAGGGTTTAGTGGAGATAATAGAAAATACCAGAAAAAGAGATAATATTCCCTACTAGGTGTATTTATTTTACATATTTCAAATCCTCCATTAATAATTTTAAAACAACATGATAACATAACCATAGTATATTATAAATATTTAAATTTTTTTAATATAATTTAATTACACATAAATTAAATCTTTACTTATCTAATGGATTACAAAATCAACCTTCGTGTGTGTGATAGACTACCTCTTTGCAAACTAATGTCTTCCATTTTTTCCTTAACACCTCTCACACTTGGGTATTATTATTAATATAAATTATTTATAAAGTAAATATTAAATTATTACAACTATAGGGAAATTATATAATATAAAAAAAATTATTTCATATTCCATAGGATAACGAATAATGTTTATCGTGTGTATTGTGGATTACTCCATCATGAGGTGATCTGTTTTATCAATCACGAAGGATTTACATGGAAAAAGATAGGGATTAATTATATTTGAAATAAATGAAATTATTGTGATATTGATGAAGTAATTTTCAGTATTTAAAAATAATATGTTATTTTCTTTTATTACTTTTTCCCTCATTTAATAATGATAACACTATTCTTTAATGTGTGGACTACCTCCTTCACAAAGAGATCTGACTTCCATTTCATAACCAAACAACGTGAATGATATATATAATTATATAAAATAATTTTGATGAAATTATTAATTTTCATTAATGTTAAAATATTTATTACATTCATTTCTTAATTATCTTTCAGAAATGGATAACATTAATCACGTGTACGTATGATCTACCCTCTCCTTCATCCAAACATACATAATTGTTTTTAACAATTATTTATTTTTATTTTTAACCATATAATTAATGTATAAATATTTTAATTATTATATGATTATTATTTTTGATATGATATAACTTTATAATATATATTGTAACCCAAATATTTGCAACAAAACACACATGGGAAATGAATGAAGTCGGAACCCCAAACATAGAAAATAATTGTTAAATATTAAAGAAAAAGTGTTAAAATGTAATATACGAATCATGAATGATATTAAAAGTATGAATACAGTTCATTTATAAAAAAACTATATTAAATTCAGTGTACATAAGGTCAAGTATTTTTCAACTAATATAACACAAGAGATAAAGGTTTTTTTCTCAATCTTCTTTCTCTAAGACATATATTTTATTCTACACCAATATTCTTTCATTAGGTGTATGTACTAAAACATTGCAATGTAAAATCGTGAATAATTAATTATTCAAGGTACTATATGTTTTTATTTCAATTATTTCGTTGAATTCTATATTACCAAAAAATTAAAAATAATAAATTTCATTAGGGATTATCATGTACTTTTGTTATTATAAAAATTCTCCTGAACAAAATCAAATTCTCGAAATCATTTTTAATTAGAAACAAAATGTATCATAAATATTCATATATTTTTTTAAATATTCTAATTTATTATATAGTATACCATTTTTCATACCATGTCTAATTTTAATGTTATTTGGTTAATTATGTTAATATTGATAAATATGTATCCTTTACTCAATTCAAGTACATTATGATATAGGACATTTTTTTAAAATTAAATTTCTTATTATATTAATTTTAAATATATTGGTCATGAAATAATCTATTTGGGGGGAAATTAAAGTATTCACCATGATGTATTTATAGTCGCACAATATAAAATCAGTTGGACAGAAACCCTTCGAATTTTTACCTATGTATATTAAAAAATTTTAGATGATTTATATTGACAATAATTGTATTGTGAATAGTTTTGAAAGAAATCAGATGGGTTTTAAATAAAATTTTCTAAATCATCTTTAGGATAGAAATTGATGGAAAATTGTATCACTTTTGTATAAAATTTGACATTAAAATATTAATCATTCATTTTTTGGTTGTTATTATTCATGGTATTTTCTCTACGATATTATTTATGGTTGAATTTTATGTTCAAATTATTGATTAAATATAATGTGTTCTATGTTACATTCCTTTATATAATTTCCCCCTTATATTATGTTGATATTCAATTATTTTAATGGATTGTTCTATTTCTTATTAAACCTCTCATGTTTATCATCATTATTAATTATTGATTGCTTCTATTATACTTAACCAATACTGAGTATTTGGGATCGTCCTTCTTTCTTATACTCTCCCCACCATTCAATGATGTTTGTTGTGATAGATATGTCAGGATATTCTAGAGGTAATAAATATGCTCTAAAAACTATTATCTTATAATATTTGTATTCAAATATAATTTGACACTGATATAGGTATTAGGTTTAACAAGACTAATGAAATATTCATTCCATAAAAATGCATTTTGTTATTTCTTATGCCAATGTAATGGTAGCATGCACTGACTCGAGGTGTTTGGGTTTGGGGTCACTATAACTGGTATCAAATTATTTTTTTTGTTATCGTATAGACTAGATTTAGAAATATATAATTTAGGGCACATAAAACTATGATAAAAATAGATGTCAATAATAAAAGAATGTCCTAAACAATTCATAAGGTAGATATTGTATTTTTATTTATAGAAATACATATTTTGATGGATACAATAATTGGAAAAGGATATAGAAAAAATGTATATATGTGTAATAACATTCCAAAAGGCAGATCATAAATTAATCAATCCTCACATTGTACTTTAAAACTAGACATATGTTTCACCTTTTATGACACCCATGGGGGATATCCATAGGATAATTAAAATTATTTTTATAAAAATTTATTAGGGATATGAAAGTAGAGATTCCTCTTAATGAAATAATGCTAATGGTTATGGGATTAACATATGTAATTAATTTCAATAAATTTTATATTATAAATTATGTTTCATTGTTAAAGGATCAATATTGTTTATGGAATCATTTAAAAATGTTGTTCAGTGGAATGAATGTGAACTCCATAAATGGAAAAAATCCAAAACGTATGAAGGATAATTTATTTTATGGTTGTAAGGGTGTTCTTGAATTGGATGTTGTCTCCAAAAAATTCTCATCATATGTGGAATTTATATCATGAAATAACAATAAAAAGATTTAATTATATATATATTATGAATTCAGATGGATGTATGAGATCTACATGTTTTTTATTAAAAATATGAATTATTTAATGAAGATAAAAAATGATTTTCCAACATTTTATAATTTCTGAATGAAACCCCTTGATTATGGCATAAATGTAATGGGAGATTGCTAAATGATTGTAGGGAAATGCCACCTTCTTGTGATATAATCTGTATAAGAAATTTTTTTGATGCACAATGCTTTATTTAGAAGGATATGGGACACCATTAATATCATGTCCCAATACATAGATGGAACAAAAAAAATTATTTTGAATCCTAGAAATATCTATGAAATTACAATAGAAAAAGTATAATGGTTATTATGATCATGTTTTAATCTAATAATAATATCATGTGACTCTTTTATTCAATAATATCCATATTATAACAATTACAAAATTTTTATGGATCACAAACAATTACATTTTTGCAATGAATTTTAAATCATAATTTTAGTGGTACTGAGGAATAACAAAAAATTATTTAGAGGAAAGTTGATCTTCTAGGAAAAAAAATAATTGAGGGAATCATAACCCTTAATATGATTCTAAAATCATTAGAATAATTTGTGGATGAAAAGAAAAATTGATATGGTAATGTAAATAGGATAGTACTGAGTACATTAGATCTCATTATTTCCTTTTTGATAAAGTGGATTTTTCTTACAGGAGTCACGATACTTTTGGGTTTATCTAATATATCCAATAAACATTTTATTACATACGGAATAAAAAAAGAATGAATTTTTTATTCAAATTTTTATGTAAATTTATGTTATTACCTTGTTTCTAAAGAATACACGATGGGGGAATTCAAATGTTTTTTATGAGACAATTATAATGCCACTTTCATTTATAGAGTGTCTAATGGAATGATAATTTCTAAATTTTGTAACATTCATCTCAATGTTTTGGAGTTTGATCTTTATGAAGTGTCACAATGATAACCATTTATGAAAAAGATTATGTTGATCTATTGGTGATGTTTTTTTTGAAATGTATTATATCACTGTATAAATATTTATAAAAATTGGATATCATGTGAAAAGAATATTGTTTATAGAAGATAATTTTTGATGATGATAAGGACGTTTCACTCTATTATGTATCTTATGATATGTTAAAAGTGAATTTTTGTGGTTTGGGAATCAAAAATTCATCTTTGGATGATAATTTCATAGATTAAGGGATTAGTTATATATTGATCAATGAAAAATCAAAGAATGAAATTGTTATTATTAAATTGAATCATATAAGTATGTATATTTTCTTATATCAATATATTTAAAAGGATTCATTGACATAAGAAAAAATGATCTTAAAGTTATTTATCCTACTACCATCATTTCGTATGATTTCAATGACCCTTTACAAACCTCTAAGATTAATGGTATTATTTTTTATAAGAATCACTTGATATCATAATTTATCTTCACCAGTGTTCTCTATCATCCTCCTTCTGTATTTTGGTGTTAGTTATCTCTTTCATGCCTATGTTTTCATTTCTCACCAATATTATCCTACCCAGAATCATTGATATGTGATTACTATAGATGACCATTATATATACAATAATCCCAATTAAGAGGATATTTAATTTTCCCTTTTAGGATGTGGGTGTTTTCAATTGTGTTATTTTTATATATTTAACACTTGATAACTAAGATCATGTTTAAATTGACAAGACAAAATTTATTTAACGTGGGGTAGAATGTAACACCATTAATTTTTAAAAGAACAATGTTATATTCAATAGTGTATGTGACACACAAAATTGTGTTTATCTTTTATTAGACACAACACTATGTTTATCTATTATTATAAGAAAAACATAGTTAAGCTATCATTACATGAAAAAATGTGTATCTTCTAAAGCTTTTTACATTTAAGTATATGTTTTACCAAACAAAAATATCTTTTTAATATTACTATTAATTTAATAATAATCACATAGCCAATGTAATGTACATTATGAATAAGATTAATTAATATATTGAAATATAAGTTTTAAAAACACTTTCTTGGTAATATATTGAGTATGAATAATTATAAGAAAAATTAATGTATTTAAATGAAATGTATTTTCCTAAATTTATCATTTAGTCATAGTTGGTACACATAATATGAAATTATTTATTAATACTTTTATAGTTTTTTTTAAAAATAATCTAAATTTTTAAAATTTTAATAAAAAAACATGTTAGGGAGATCATTTGGAATCCTTCTATATAGTTTAATTTTTTGATTAATAGTGAAAATTAGTGAATTTAAATTGAAAACATCATTTTTGTTTTAATAAATTTTAATGAAAATTAATATATTGAATAGGTTTTAATGAATATTGAGGTCAATTTTATATTCATTAATTTATTTTATGTAAATGGGATAAATTTTATGTTCAATTTGGATACAAAAACTTTTTAAACTTCTTAACATTTCTACTTTAAAAACACACATTTTATTCGCATATATGGGATTACTTTTAAATAAAATTATTCAACTTATGTGGGTTGAATATTTCCAAATTGATTCCATATCTTTCTTCATCATTATTTATATATCACAAATAGAATTGAATTAATTTTTTAGCAACATGATAACTGAAAATAGTTAAAATTAATGACAATATAAAAATTTGTATAATATGTGTTAAAAAAAAGATAAGGGAAAAATGATTATATAATTTGTCCAAACCTAATTTTATATACATATTTTTACTATTATTAATTTCATATAATTTTGTTTTTTTAGGCTGACCTTAACAGGATGGTGCACAATATAATAACTTATGTAATGAAAAAGTAAAAAAAGGAATCTTCCTTTGATTTATATCTATAATTCATTGAGATAGAAAGAAAAAAATCACATTGGTTATAAATAACAATAAAAATAATAATGAGTTTCTATTATCATAATACTTCATATTTAATTTATAGATATTTTTTACATATATAAAATGCCTAAGAAACACCATTGACGTAATAATTTTCTTTATAATAAACCAAACGAAATGATTAAAAAAAATTAAAAGAGTGAAAATATATATGAATTTTTGGCTTCATTTGATTTTTTTTAATGAATATTTCATGTTAAAAATGTTTTAAATATATATATTAATATAATATCATTCTCATTAAATTTTATAATTCAAATAAAATATAAAATATTGAAGTTTACATTAACATTATTTTATAATAAGAAATATTTTTTAAAAATCACTAAAACTACTAAAAAACTATATGTAAGAAAGTAATTTGTAAATTTAAAAAAATTGAAAATATTTTCCATTCATATACCAATTAATCATTAATATTGAATAAATTGAACCCAACAGTAAAAGAATTGTTCATGTGTTCAGAGTTAAAAAAATTTCTACATGCTACATGTGATTCTATTAAAAATAATTTCCAAAAAACAAAAGAGTGTGTAAATTATAAATTAGATATAATATATTGACTAGAACGTCTAATAATTTCTAATATTTCTTACTTTAATTTATTATTATTGTATAAGTTTACTATTTTAGTAAAACTTTTACCTTTAAGAAAACCCAAAAAGGTTATAATGTTTTATCATAAAAGTTTAGGAATTAAATGTTAAGAAACAAAATAACATTATATGGTAGAGATGTGTATCCAAAATATAATCCCTCAATATAAGTAAATTTACACCTTTCTTCCAAATTAAAGTATGAATGACCTCTCGAAAAATAACACTTTTAAATATTTACAAGAATGTAACTATTTCTCAACAATAAAAGAGAACTAACTCCCCTCAGTCATCACACCTAAGAAAATTTAATTAAAAACCCATCAAAATACTCCAAACCAAAAAGAAAAAAATTCTAAAATCAAATTTTTTTTTGAATAATACATCCAATTAAGGGGTTCTGAAAATAAAAAGAATATTCCTAAAGAATATGTAATGTTCTCCAACAAGCATCAGTATTTTACCTATTTATCCACCACTATAATTTTTTAATAAACCATTGTCAAATTAAATATGCATCTTTGGAATTATAGGAATTTGTTTAAAAAAATTTCATTTCATGAAACTATCTCCACTTTAATCAAAGTGGTTACAAAATTATCATTCCTATCAATGGAAGACTACACCCTTATGAAGCAATGTCATTGGTTTTTCCACGTCCACCAATCATGGTTGGGTATTATGATGGGTATAAAGTATATATGATATATATATATAATTATCAAAACTATGGGGTCATTATATCATATATTACTTTTTATATCTCATTATGTAGAAAACAAGACAAAATTGCTAATGCAATAAGCATACCGTTGTCTCATTACACGGGGTGATTCATATTTCAGTAACACTATACAAGGAAGTTGCTAAATTATATTTATAATAGATATACATTACATAATTATTACACTAATGATATATATTTTTATGGTAATATTATATACCATTTTATTACCATACATTTTCATTCAATGAATGGTGATAACATCCTTTGTGCACGTTTGGACAACGATCTTCATGATGCATTGTGACATAGTTTTCATCACCACACCTCATGAATGTTATATATAAGTATGTAATATGGCATTATTGATATTATGTTAATTATATAACGGTAAAATAATATTTACCAACATTCCATAAAGTTAAATAGAAAATAGAAAATGTTACTCAAACCTATTTACAACCTACCATATCAATGATCATAACATATATCATTTTTCATAAAAATCATTCATCAATGATTATAAAAGTATAAATAATGTATATATATTATAATGATATTATGAATATTCATTGGAGATTATTTAACTATATTATATGTGTGCCAACATGATATTTCATGGGAATACATTCATGAGAAAACAAGGCAGTTTACACTCTAAACATTGAATGTAATGAATGATTAGTAATGAACAAATAATAATATGTAATTAAATGATTATTTATAACATTATATATATTAAAATTTTTATATTATAAATTAATAAAATTTATTATCCCAATATAAATGATGTTAAATAATTTTTAACTATAGAAAAGTTTAAGGATAGGGATTTTTATCCTAATTTGGCTTATTCAGGGCGTAGCATATATTATACATCAATATACATTCATGAGGTGCATATAAAACCCATTTGACATGTATGTCATAAATATTCCATTATTAATGGTATTTTTTGTTTCAATTTAAATTATTTATTCCATGGTCATCTGAATTGAAAATTTAAAAATTGTACAAGTTATTGGGAAATCTCACGGGATTTTATGGTAGTTAAATTTATCATAAGACACTCACTTTATTGGTTTTTTTCGTGATAAATTAAATTTTTTTTAAATATCAATTTTTTGATATATTTGATTATTTCCAAAACTTTATAACCATTTTAAATACAATGTTTAATTTGAATGTTATTTGATTAATAGGGGAAATATTGATAAATCTATATTATTTACACTATACATTTACTTCATGATAAATAACAATTTTTATTATTTAATTATAATATACATTATAAAATGAGTTTTTTTAAAATTCGAAACAAATTTTGTGGACATTTTAATATAAGTCCCTCAATGTGTCAATAGTCTCATGAGTCAAAATCATGTGGAAAAAAATACAACACATTTTTATCTAGAATGCATTAAAATGTCCAGATGATGGATAATTACATTAAGTATCTTGTGGAAGGTCATGAAAATATTAGAAGGGATTTTAGCCAAAATAAATAAAATATCATTAGGATAACTCTTAATGGTTACAGTACATGTGCCTAGGAAATGTAACATCGAATAATTATTAATTACCTTCATTTAGAATTCAATTATTTTTAACGTTTTGATTTTGACTATTATATTTTAAGTGGAAATATATAATTCATAGTTTATTAATTAAATATAATATTGTCTCAGTTAATTAACTTTTCATATTTTTTATTACATATCTCAGGATGATATTCAGTGACATAAATTGAATGTGTGATCAATGATTTACCTTTTCCATGTTAATTATCCATAAAGATTCAGGAAAGCTTCCATTTCACACAACACAT
This sequence comes from Viscum album, assembly GCA_963277665.1. Taxonomy (NCBI): domain Eukaryota; kingdom Viridiplantae; phylum Streptophyta; class Magnoliopsida; order Santalales; family Viscaceae; genus Viscum; species Viscum album. The sequence goes on along the minus strand of OY728161.1, from coordinate 690,149,140 downwards.
AATTTTTATTTGATCTGACCCTTATTATTTTTTCATTTCCACAAGATAACATGATCTTTACATTCATAGAAACATAAGGATATACTATAGGGAATTATGATATTTTCAAAAATTTAATTATTTTGAATTTTCTATTAAAAAATAATTTAAAACTCACATATGTATATATTTTACCAATACATCCAAACTATTTGGTAATTCAGGATATGTTACCGTTTATCATGTTCTAATTTAATAATGATAATAATTTGTCATGGTTTTTGGGGATGGGTTCTCAACAACCTTGATAGTATGTCAGGATCTACTGGACTTTCATATTCGTTATTTGTAAATTCTCTTAGATCCATTAATGGAATGATTAAGAATAATGGGTCTCATATAAAATATATTCAATAGTAATAATCTAAAAATTAATAATATTTTTGAAGAATACCACTAAAATGATTTAAATGAGTAAATGATGGAATCTTGAAGTGGGTTTATATAGTGGAAACAATGATCTATGGTTCAGGTGGTTTACCAAGACACATTCATAAGTTCTGTCATTTATTTTCAAACCTATATAGTGGATTTTCCTAGAAAACATCAAAAGTTATATATTTTAGGTATATGTTTCATGAGTTTAATTTCCTTATATGTTCTTCTGTAATTAATCTTCTTTATATAGTGGCATATTTTCCATTTGAAGTTGATGTCAGTCCAACAGTCGTGAATGATTCCAAATCTATATCTTCATATGTAATTAATGTTATTTTTTATGGTGGTTCATATCACTCATTCATATATAATCTCTTTCTGATCCTATTAATCCTTCATATGGATCTAAAATATTATGGGATTTTTATTTCTACACCCTTGAGATTAATTGAAATAAGGGTCTCTTATTACATACTATTTGACTCTCTTTATTAAATACCATGATCCTCTTTGATTTTCTTGTTCTTAATTGGAAACCTCATTAAGAAAATTCATGGTTGGATTTGATGATTTATGATAAATATCATATTGAAAGTTTTCATTAGTGGGTCTCAATTAATGCACCGTATAGTGGTGTTCTATGTAATATAGGGAGAATAGAACTTGAGATCGAGTAGATACGGACCACCACATTCAGTGATGGTCATCGTGATATCTATTTCTTATTTTTTTCAAGGATAAAATATTTTTAAGTAATTATATTATATATATTATCATCATGTTTCATAATGTGGTCCCTTTTTACATTTCTAGACTACTTGTATAACAATAGGGGATGTTTTGGATTAATTGTTGTCCATTTACCCAACTAATATTTATTCCCTCTGACCACATAGCACCTAATCAGTTGATTGAGTATAAGGCCTAATTTCATTTTTTTTATTGATATAGGTTTCTGCCATGTAAGCGTGTAACCTCTAGAAATGCATTTTTTTCATAAAAAAATGTGAGGGAGCAAACTACGATTTTGTTGATTAGAGAAAACCCAATCAATTTTTTCTAAAGAACACATATTAATTTCCTTATATTAATGGTTTTTTGATTATTAAAAATTTTGTCATGTGGAGCGGTATGGATGATCTTCATTGGGATTGTCACCATGATAGAATCAAAGATTGTGATATCCCAAATACTTCCTTCACAAGAAGGTATATCCATTATGAGTACCATATTAAGACTTTTGGTATGAGTAATTCTCAAGTAGTTTTCATATCATTGATTAATTGATTATTTCATGAGATACTCTAAATAATTATAGGGGTATTAGTGGATTCTATGTTGGATTACTATAATATTATATAAGATCATGTGTGTTATTTGAGAGACATACTGCAAATGCTTAAAAATAACTAAATATATATTTCATGTTATTGAAGTGATAATATAGATGTTGGAATTGAAGATATTGGGATATGTTGTATATTAACATCACATTCATTTGATCTACATAAGGTTAATGCTATTATGAATTATGAATAACCATGAAATATTTATGAAATTCATTTATTTTAGGTCCGGCCTGTAATTACCACTTGTTTTCAAGGATTTATCAATGTTTGTTTATTTGATGACAAATCATTAATTGTAATGTCTATTGTTCTTAAGATATTGAAAATTTTAAAATTATTTGGACAATTTCATATTCCTTTTGACATATACATGTTTTATGACTCATCATGAGGATAGTAAGAGTAATGATCTCTGATGTGTTACATTTAGTTATTCTTTGGGATGTATTATCTTGTAGGGGGGTCAAGTGGTATCCAATTTCAATATAAATATTATGGTATGTTAGAATATCTATCACAATTACGATATTGAATTCACATCCATTATCAAAACTCTTAAAATTTTATAGGATTAACATAACAGATAATGGTGACTATACACTTTGATAATAAAATAAAATGTTATATATTCAGAAAAAATTATTTTATCCTTCAATATATAAGGTGGATGGAGTTACTAAAATACATTTATTATTTCAATTCCTACACCCCTGGTAAAAGGAATGTTGTTTATGTATTTATGATTTAAAATTTTAAATATGGTGGGAATGAATCATCAAAACATTATAATTTTAGCGATCTCTTCACTCATTCTCATTTTTGATTTTAGGAGGTTGATATTGAAATTGTTCTAATAGGTGTAATGTGGACTTATACTCTACCTAAGATGATTCTCATTGTGTTAAATTATTATGAATAATTCCTTTCAATTAGGGATAATATTTATGGTGGGGAGACCATCAACTATTAGTAGTTATATTCCAAGGGTGTTGTAGTTATTCTGAGTATTCCATTATAAATATCCCTCCCTGATGAAAGACTCTATAGAGGGTTTTATGTTTTTTTAGTGGGAAGTGTACCAAGTATAAATTTTTTTTGATATGTGTTAACGATTCTATAGGATAGTTATGAGATCTGATATTTCTAGTTTCTATTCTCATTATTATTCATGGAAGAAGGTTAAGACCAAGAAACAAAATCCATAGAGTTTTCCCCTTTAAATGTCGACTTTGATGCATGTAAGGATTTCTATCTATTTAATTGAAAGGGGGACACATACACTATTAGAAAATAAATTGATAGGTATTGATCGATAAACTAACCAAATCGACTCACTATTTCATTCCATTCATCATTGAATGTGTAACGCCCCGACCCCAGCTGCCCAGAGTCGGTGCATTACTTCGTAACATTGGCATGATCACAAGAAAGATCAAATCTCGAAAGACCGATTGGTTTAGTAGCCTTGGAAACACTAGATATATTCATAAGTTTTACATTACATCATAAAATGAAAAGCTACTACAACAACATAATGTTTCCACAGTCCACACTATAATCCCCTCATAATATCCCTGCAGGTCATTCATAACTTACATCTTCACTTCCTGGGAAAAATAAAACATAGAGAAGGGGTGAGCTCAAATGCCCAGTAAGGATAACAATATAGCGGAAACTTTCATAAATAAGAATGAACATTTAAGGCAATGTATAACTAAAACAAAAGCCTTTTAAATATTAACTTTCAACATGGAATGGCATAAATAAAATGAAATAATGCCATTTACTTATTCACATGGATATTCTACTAATCGAATAATCACATGCAAAAATCAATAACCACTTTCATAATGTTGGAATGCATAATGCCAGACTATCATAACCACATAGCCAAGGCCTCGTGCCAAGACTACAAATAAGATTTTGTCAAGGCCTTGTGCCAAGACACTAGTTTGTCTCATGAGACCTATCGATGCATCGAGGAGCTATAGCGGGCTCCACCCGTCACTTATTAAGTCCAATGCATTCCCATATGAAAAGGTTTAAACATAACATAAACATTCGTATTAAAACTAGCATACGAAATGTCAATAATTTCACCATAAACTATGAATGGTATAAAAATAGCACATCCACAGTCAAACATCTCACAAAACCTTCAATACAATATAGAAGTTTTGTATCATAATAAATCAACTTCAAATAAGAGTAAAATCCATAAAAGGATGTTGACATAGATGAAATCAAAACTATTTGAGAGAAATATCTCTTTTTTGAAATAATTTAAAAGTCACACATTTATAAAGGAAGTAATTAAAAAGAGAATTTTAAATAAAAGTGTCCCATACCACTTTGAAACTTTTGAAATAAATTAACATTTTAAAAACATTCATGTCCATATAAATAAATCCTTAAAAACCATTTTGAAGACATGGACATTAATTAAAAATATATAGAAAGATAAATCTTTAAAACATTTAAAATTCTGATTTTGATAAAGAGTACCCTTCCAAAAATCTTAAAATAATCATTTTGAAATAATTTAAAAGTCACATAATTATAAAATAAAACATTTACTTTGAAAATATCCTTGTAAGATTGTAAGGGAAGCTTTTAAAATTTTATAACGGCGGTAAATAGCCGCAGCCGCGGTATAAGTTAAAAGAACATTCTTACCTTAATTTTGTCGAAAAGGTTAAAAATCACCTTGTTTGGAAAACGATGGAAAGATTCCTTTATAAACCTCTTATAAAAAGTCAAACAAGGGTATAAATGACTTTAACCCATATTCTTGTAAATAATAAATATGTTTTGAAATACATTTCGAAGAAACATGGATGTGGATGATAAAGAAATCCCAGTAGATTATTACGTATAAACAACCTCGGATAATGAAGAGATTGTGAAATAACCCTTACCTTGTACTTTTCCTTGGTTGGGGTAGGTTAACCTCCTGTATAATGGTGAAATAATTGTTATTAAATTATAAAAGAATCATATACATTAATATGATATCATATATGATCTTTTAACATTGCTTTATTAATAATATCTTAGTATTATCGTCGTTTCAGGTGATAATCGATTCGTTCTTCTTAAATGTTTGGTTACGTAAGACATGTTTGTAATGGATAGATTAAATCTTATTCATAATCAGAATGATATTAACATTATTTTTAACCCTAAAATGAGAATAAGACTTGAATTGATACGATGGAGAATGAATCTCATCGCGTTCGTGGAGACGGTAGTCCGTACGTACGCACGAACGCTACTTCCATTTAATTTTTATTTTAAAAGAATTGAATCCAAATGATACATAGGTATATTACTATTCCAGTATAATATAATATTTTATATATGTTACTTAAGTTCATTAACACCATCCTTTATACGTTCCATGTGTGGTATGAACGAGTCATATCATTTTAAGGGGGCGGTAGTCCGCACTTCCTCAAATGAAATTATCGTATGTATATACAACATGAAACGAATAATGGTATGAAATAAAATGGAATTACAAAAGCTTATATATAAAATATATATCATTAATATCATATTTAATTACAGTTCCATCATAATGGCCACCATCAGAGGCGGTAAGATGTATTTGAACAATCATCGTTTCGTGAGGCGTTAGTTTGCCATCCACAGAAACATTATGTTCATCATCCATTAGATGGAGCTGTGTGTATGTGTAGTTTGAATCCTTCTTATAACAACATCCTAGTATATTGAGGATACTGGTGTTGTTACAAAAGAAAGGAAATAAAAAGAGTTTGGGGGTTGAAGAAGCAAAATAAATGAAAATAATTTAAGAGAAATCGTTACCTTTAATTTAGGTAACTCACTTTGGTTAGAACCAAAGGACTTGTTGAAATGCTTTCTGCCTAAGGGGACGCTTCAAGGAGGAGGAGAGGGATGTGGGGAGCTTAGTTGGGCAGAGTTTGGACGAGCCAAGTGGCTTGAGAGGTGTGAGGAATGAGTAGAAGTGGTCTCCTTTTATAAGGGAGAGGAGGGGCTCTTTAGGAAAGTGTGAAAGTATTACTTTATAATATATTTTTATTCGGTTTATAATGGTCCAAAAATCATTGAGGTCGAAGATAAGATGACTCATATTCTAAATAACATCAACCAATAAGAATTGGACAGGTTTTAGATAATATTTTAATCATTATAATCTTATTTATTTAAATGATTTATTAATGAGGTAAACATTGCATCATTATTGTGTCATTAATAATTTAAATTATTTGATGTCTAAAAATTATAAATAAAATATCATTATGTAGGAAATCTTTTTATCTTTCTAATGAATATTTATAATCGAAAATCCAACATGTATAACCCTATGTAAAAATTGTTCTTCTAAAAGATGTAAGCTTATGCCATTTTTATTTTTATTTTAACTTTATTAATATAATGTGTCATTATCACTTACAAGTGGATCCATGGGGTCCCAAAACAGACCCAAAGATGCCCATGGTCGACCATGTATCAACCAATAGGGTTAAGACACGTTTTAGGGTAATTTAGTATTATTATAATATTATTTTTTTTAACCCTTATTTACCGGATTTACCATTTAACCATGGTAAATAAAATATTTACCGCAGTAATTATTCAAAATGTGTAAAAATAAAAGTTACCTATTTACATAATTTGAACATCCTGATTCCAAATATGGAATCAATTTTTCTAAATTCAAAACACAGAAGTGGCAGAAATTAATTTAAAATTAATTCCCGCTGTTAAAACAAAAAGCGTGTTTTTAAGAGATAATAACTATCAAAAGATTGACACTTGTTTATGTTCGGTTTAATTGTAAAATTATGTCCAATGACCAAAATTATATTAAATGGTAAATATATATTCTAAATATACTTTAAAACCACTCAAATTCATAATTTATCACTATTAATTATTTTGATTAAAAAAGTTGTTTTTAATTAAAATTTAGTAATTTTCACTATTCATCAAAATATGAAAGTTATCCGAAAAGTACCAAAATTTAACCCTAGGCTAATTTCGATATTATGAATCCAAAAATGAAGTCTATTTTGAAATATAAAATATATATGATTTCAAAAAGTAGGTATTACTCTTCATAACAGCTAGTTTGATTGGTTACGGTGTGTTAGAACTCGAAGTTGCGTACAACACACGCTACTGTTTTATTCAAAGGAAAGCGTACCGTGGAAGCTTGGGATGTTTCATTTTAAATTTTTTTGATGTCTCCATTTAGTCAAAAAGTTTAAAATATTGTATTTAAAAAGGTTTCACTATCAAAAGTTGATAAAAGTGCAATACTGAAAATGAATCTGTTCTTGCATTATGACTAAGAAACTCATAATATGGATTCTAAAATTATAAGGATTATATAAAGTTTAAAATTTAGTTAATACTATTCATGACCTCTTTTAATGGATTTTTTTTTTGGTAAGTCATGGTGCAATTGAACTCAGTGTTGCGTGTAGTGCAAGTTATTGAATTATTTTCAAGAAATAACACACTATGAAATCATGGGGTGTTACATTCTCCCCTCCTTCAATAAATTGCGTCCTCGCAATTTGAAATTGTTCTTCGAAAATAAAAGGTTGGAAATAGAAAATATCTTTGTGGGAAAACCCACATCGGAAATTGGGTTACTAAAATTTAGTCTTAATATGAGGAAAAGAGAAATGAAAGGATCACCACCAAATTATGATCTCTATTAGGAGAACATTGGTGGCAATTATAGACATATAATTGGAGGAAAAACGTAAATATTTATAGGTAGTGATGGAGGTCATCAATCACAAACAAGTATAAAATTGAGGTCCTTAAACTCATCAATCTATGATGATTTGAAGTACCATCAGTTCAACAAAATATAGGGTATTGGGATAACACATTTTTGACGTTTCAAAATATCTTAGTTGAAATCCCACATCGAAAAATGAATTAATGATGCCTCTATTTAAAATAAAGAGTGGAAAGTATGAAGATTACCGAAAATAACACATACTAGGGTTCCATGTAGGAAAATATGGATATGGAGGAGAAATCTAACCATCAATTATCTGATGGAGAGTGGTAGAGAACATGGCTATGAAAAGGCCAACAATCCCAAAGCCATAAATTAGTGATGATTTAAGGTACCATCTAGGAAAACATTTTTGTTCAAAGTTGCTTTTCTTAATATTGAGGAATTTATTTATGAGATTGGCTAAGATCATAAGGAGATATACTTACTTTATAATTAGAGTTTTATCCATTAATAAATTTCTACCAGAAACTCATCTTTCACTCTAAAATATAATAGAATGTAAAAAAAATTCTATTTACACTATTCGTATAGGGTTCCAAAATAAACAAATTTATAATTCATCTAAAAGATCTTTTAATAAAAACTACATTATTTAATCCAGGACATCTCGTGGGCCAGTGGTAGGTGATACACCCTTGTCGCCCTTCGGTTGCGGGTTCAAGTCTCGTAGCCTTGCCGGACGCGACGGGTTGCCGCCCGACCTCCGGGTTGTCCTTTTATGGCAATCCAAAATAATCCAAACTAGAACTATCCAAAATACTTATGTCCAAACTCACAGTCCAACATTTATAAAGAAGGTAAACATAATGTAGATCCTTTTTACCCCGTAATAGCATATGAATACCTTCATCATGTATTCTTTTAATACACTGAAACATCCTGAATTACCATATTCCTTATTGATTACATCCATTCTCCCTTATTCCATATAGAATGCTGGATATAATTCATCAATCCAAAAATGTTTTAAACCCCAACAATGATGGAATATACAAATCATTAATCAGTTCCAAGGTAGTCAAGAATATCCAATATAATTTTTTCCAAAATAATCATGTATTATTCGAAAATCACTACATCGGTATCAGAACTATATTATGGTTTATCATTCTCTCAACCATATATTTTCCAAAAATTTATCCTGCTATTGAGTCACTTTTCTTTGTTCCACACAATCTCAAGTCCTTAATGAAATAGTACTGTAGTACAATCCTTATATACTCCATGATTATTGTAACAAGTACATTGTTGATACAACACTCAATTGACATAATCAACATAAGAACTCTAATCATTCCTCTTCATCTGTGGTAGTATCATAACTTGATTATTATCCAATAACATCATTTGCGGCATAGTCTGATGACTGGGACATAGGTTCGCGTAGTGTCCAAACTCCTTGCAAATGAAGCATTGTACATTTGAAACCATTTTCTTACCCTTGCAGTCATGTACTTTGTGCCCTTTTCCTCCACACTTATAACAAACTCCCATTCCTTTCAGGCAAGTTCCAGGGTGTTTCTTTCCACAGTTACCACATATGGGAAAATTCTTCTTTTCCCTTTTCCCTTTATCCATCTTTCTCTCTTCCATCCTTTTCTTCTCTTGATTCCCTTCAAAGCCATAGGACTCAGTAAACTCTTTACTTATCTTATCAACACATGATATTATTTCTTCATATGATGATAATACATGGGAGACTATTTCTCTTATAAATTCTAGCTTAAGACCATGAAAGATATGATCCTTCCTTCTCTTTGAATCATGTGTATTTCTGGAGTTCTCATTCCTTCTACTGGGCGCCATTTCTAAACAATGGAATAAACTAGATCAGTTTATGAATCAAAATACATAATCCCATACTTATAAAACACTTAACATAAATTGAACTATTTATGGATATAATCCATAATCATAAAAATGTTTTCTTTGAGGAAGTATATACTCATAAACCCTTCATAATGATTTGTAAAGATAGTGAGAGTTATCCTAAGCATATCCCCCGGGAGTGTCGTAACCAAGAGTGCAACAAGGCCCGTTTTCGTGCACCAGTTCCCGTTCGAGTCTAGCTCAAAGTGGTGTTTTCGGGTTTTACCCCTAGGTACATCTGTGCCAGAGCCGCCTCTACCTGCTCGTATCCAGACAGGGATGTATTGCTCGGAAAACTCATAAAATCTCTACAATACCAAAATTCTAGGAAGTTCCTCTATACTAATCCTCAAAGTTCATCTTAGGTCTACGTGCTCTAATCAGAGTTTATCTAAATCTAGCTTCCAAGGTTTGTACTAAACTTCCTCTGATACCAACTGTAACGCCCCGACCCCAGCTGCCCAGAGTCGGTGCATTACTTCGTAACATTGGCATGATCACAAGAAAGATCAAATCTCGAAAGACCGATTGGTTTAGTAGCCTTGGAAACACTAGATATATTCATAAGTTTTACATTACATCATAAAATGAAAAGCTACTACAACAACATAATGTTTCCACAGTCCACACTATAATCCCCTCATAATATCCCTGCAGGTCATTCATAACTTACATCTTCACTTCCTGGGAAAAATAAAACATAGAGAAGGGGTGAGATCAAATGCCCAGTAAGGATAACAATATAGCGGAAACTTTCATAAATAAGAATGAACATTTAAGGCAATGTATAACTAAAACAAAAGCCTTTTAAATATTAACTTTCAACATGGAATGGCATAAATAAAATGAAATAATGCCATTTACTTATTCACATGGATATTCTACTAATCGAATAATCACATGCAAAAATCAATAACCACTTTCATAATGTTGGAATGCATAATGCCAGACTATCATAACCACATAGCCAAGGCCTCGTGCCAAGACTACAAATAAGATTTTGTCAAGGCCTTGTGCCAAGACACTAGTTTGTCTCATGAGACCTACCGATGCATCGAGGAGCTATATCGGGCTCCACCCGTCACTTATTAAGTCCAATGCATTCCCATATGAAAATGTTTAAACATAACATAAACATTCGTATTAAAACTAGCATACGAAATGTCAATAATTTCACCATAAACTATGAATGGTATAAAAATAGCACATCCACAGTCAAACATCTCACAAAACCTTCAATACAATATAGAAGTTTTGTATCATAATAAATCAACTTCAAATAAGAGTAAAATCCATAAAAGGATGTTGACATAGATGAAATCAAAACTATTTGAGAGAAATATCTCTTTTTTGAAATAATTTAAAAGTCACACATTTATAAAGGAAGTAATTAAAAAGAGAATTTTAAATAAAAGTGTCCCATACCACTTTGAAACTTTTGAAAGAAATTAACATTTTAAAAACATTCATGTCCATATAAATAAATCCTTAAAAACCATTTTGAAGACATGGACATTAATTAAAAATATATAGAAAGATAAATCTTTAAAACATTTAAAATTCTGATTTTGATAAAGAGTACCCTTCCAAAAATCTTAAAATAATCATTTTGAAATAATTTAAAAGTCACATTTTTATAAAATAAAACATTTACTTTGAAAATATCCTTGTAAGATTGTAAGGGAAGCTTTTAAAATTTTATAACGGCGGTAAATAGCCACAGCCGCGGTATAAGTTAAAAGAACATTCTTACCTTAATTTTGTCGAAAAGGTTAAAAATCACCTTGTTTGGAAAACGATGGAAAGATTCCTTTATAAACCTCTTATAAAAAGTCAAACAAGGGTATAAATGACTTTAACCCATATTCTTGTAAATAATAAATATGTTTTGAAATACATTTCTAAGAAACATGGATGTGGATGATAAAGAAATCCCAGTAGATTATTACGTATAAACAACCTCGGATAATGAAGAGATTGTGAAATAACCCTTACCTTGTACTTTTCCTTGGTTGGGGTAGGTTAACCTCCTGTATAATGGTGAAATAATTGTTATTAAATTATAAAAGAATCATATACATTAATATGATATCATATATGATCTTTTAACATTGCTTTATTAATAATATCTTAGTATTATCGTCGTTTCAGGTGATAATCGATTCGTTCTTCTTAAATGTTTGGTTACGTAAGACATGTTTGTAATGGATAGATTAAATCTTATTCATAATCAGAATGATATTAACATTATTTTTAACCCTAAAATGAGAATAAGACTTGAATTGATACGATGGAGAATGAATCTCATCGCGTTCGTGGAGACGGTAGTCCGTACGTACGCACGAACGCTACTTCCATTTAATTTTTATTTTAAAAGAATTGAATCCAAATGATACATAGGTATATTACTATTCCAGTATAATATAATATTTTATATATGTTACTTAAGTTCATTAACACCATCCTTTATACGTTCCATGTGTGGTATGAACGAGTCATATCATTTTAAGGGGGCGGTAGTCCGCACTTCCTCAAATGAAATTATCGTATGTATATACAACATGAAACGAATAATGGTATGAAATAAAATGGAATTACAGAAGCTTATATATAAAATATATATCATTAATATCATATTTAATTACAGTGCCATCATAATGGCCACCATGAGAGGCGGTAAGATGTATTTGAACAATCATCGTTTCGTGAGGCGTTAGTTTGCCATCCACAGAAACATTATGTTCATCATCCATTAGATGGAGTTGTGTGTATGTTTAGTTTGAATCCTTCTTATAACAACATACTAGTATATTGTGGATACTGGTGTTGTTACAAAAGAAAGGAAATAAAAAGAGTTTGGGGGTTGAAGAAGCAAAATAAATGAAAATAATTTAAGAGAAATCGTTACCTTTAATTTAGGTAACTCACTTTGGTTAGAACCAAAGGACTTGTTGAAATGCTTTCTGCCTAAGGGGACGCTTCAAGGAGGAGGAGAGGGATGTGGGGAGCTTAGTTGGGCAGAGTTTGGACGAGCCAAGTGGCTTGAGAGGTGTGAGGAATGAGTAGAAGTGGTCTCCTTTTATAAGGGAGAGGAGGGGCTCTTTAGGAAAGTGTGAAAGTATTACTTTATAATATATTTTTATTCGGTTTATAATGGTCCAAAAATCATTGAGGTCGAAGATAAGATGACTCATATTCTAAATAACATCAACCAATAAGAATTGGACAGGTTTTAGATAATATTTTAATCATTATAATCTTATTTATTTAAATGATTTATTAATAAGGTAAACATTGCATCATTATTGTGTCATTAATAATTTAAATTATTTGATGTCTAAAAATTATAAATAAAATATCATTATGTAGGAAATCTTTTTAGCTTTCTAATGAATATTTATAATCGAAAATCCAACATGTATAACCCTATGTAAAAATTGTTCTTCTAAAAGATGTAAGCTTATGCCATTTTTATTTTTATTTTAACTTTATTAATATAATGTGTCATTATCACTTACAAGTGGATCCATGGGGTCCCAAAACAGACCCAAAGATGCCCATGGTCGACCATGTATCAACCAATAGGGTTAAGACACGTTTTAGGGTAATTTAGTATTATTATAATATTATTTTTTTAACCCTTATTTACCGGATTTACCATTTAACCATGGTAAATAAAATATTTACCGCAGTAATTATTCAAAATGTGTAAAAATAAAAGTTACCTATTTACATAATTTGAACATCCTGATTCCAAATATGGAATCCATTTTTCTAAATTCAAAACACAGAAGTGGCAGAAATTAATTTAAAATTAATTCCCGCTGTTAAAACAAAAAGCGTGTTTTTAAGAGATAATAACTATCAAAAGATTGACACTTGTTTATGTTCGGTTTAATTGTAAAATTATGTCCAATGACCAAAATTATATTAAATGGTAAAAATATATTCTAAATATACTTTAAAACCACTCAAATTCATAATTTATCACTATTAATTATTTTGATTAAAAAAGTTGTTTTTAATTAAAATTTAGTAATTTTCACTATTCATCAAAATATGAAAGTTATCCGAAAAGTACCAAAATTTAACCCTAGGCTAATTTCGATATTCTGAATCCAAAAATGAAGTCTATTTTGAAATATAAAATATATATGATTTCAAAAAGTAGGTATTACTCTTCATAACAGCTAGTTTGATTGGTTACGGTGTGTTAGAACTCGAAGTTGCGTACAACACACGCTACTGTTTTATTCAAAGGAAAGCGTACCGTGGAAGCTTGGGATGTTTCATTTTAAATTTTTTTGATGTCTCCATTTAGTCAAAAAGTTTAAAATATTGTATTTAAAAAGGTTTCACTATCAAAAGTTGATAAAAGTGCAATACTGAAAATGAATCTGTTCTTGCATTATGACTAAGAAACTCATAATATGGATTCTAAAATTATAAGGATTATATAAAGTTTAAAATTTAGTTAATACTATTCATGACCTCTTTTAATGGATTTTTTTTTGGTAAGTCATGGTGCAATTGAACTCAGTGTTGCGTGTAGTGCAAGTTATTGAATTATTTTCAAGAAATAACACAATATGAAATCTTGGGGTGTTACATTCTCCCCTCCTTCAATAAATTGCGTCCTCGCAATTTGAAATTGTTCTTCGAAAATAAAAGGTTGGAAATAGAAAATATCTTTGTGGGAAAACCCACATCGGAAATTGGGTTACTAAAATTTAGTCTTAATATGAGGAAAAGAGAAATGAAAGGATCACCACCAAATTATGATCTCTATTAGGAGAACATTGGTGGCAATTATAGACATATAATTGGAGGAAAAACGTAAATATTTATAGGTAGTGATGGAGGTCATCAATCACAAACAAGTATAAAATTGAGGTCCTTAAACTCATCAATCTATGATGATTTGAAGTACCATCAGTTCAACAAAATATAGGGTATTGGGATAACACATTTTTGACGTTTCAAAATATCTTAGTTGAAATCCCACATCGAAAAATGAATTAATGATGCCTCTATTTAAAATAAAGAGTGGAAAGTATGAAGATTACCGAAAATAACACATACTAGGGTTCCATGTAGGAAAATATGGATATGGAGGAGAAATCTAACCATCAATTATCTGATGGAGAGTGGTAGAGAACATGGCTATGAAAAGGCCAACAATCCCAAAGCCATAAATTAGTGATGATTTAAGGTACCATCTAGGAAAACATTTTTGTTCAAAGTTGCTTTTCTTAATATTGAGGAATTTATTTATGAGATTGGCTAAGATCATAAGGAGATATACTTACTTTATAATTAGAGTTTTATCCATTAATAAATTTCTACCAGAAACTCATCTTTCACTCTAAAATATAATAGAATGTAAAAAAAATTCTATTTACACTATTCGTATAGGGTTCCAAAATAAACAAATTTATAATTCATCTAAAAGATCTTTTAATAAAAACTACATTATTTAATCCAGGACATCTCGTGGGCCAGTGGTAGGTGATACACCCTTGTCGCCCTTCGGTTGCGGGTTCAAGTCTCGTAGCCTTGCCGGACGCGACGGGTTGCCGCCCGACCTCCGGGTTGTCCTTTTATGGCAATCCAAAATAATCCAAACTAGAACTATCCAAAATACTTATGTCCAAACTCACAGTCCAACATTTATAAAGAAGGTAAACATAATGTAGATCCTTTTTACCCCGTAATAGCATATGAATACCTTCATCATGTATTCTTTTAATACACTGAAACATCCTGAATTACCATATTCCTTATTGATTACATCCATTCTCCCTTATTCCATATAGAATGCTGGATATAATTCATCAATCCAAAAATGTTTTAAACCCCAACAATGATGGAATATACAAATCATTAATCAGTTCCAAGGTAGTCAAGAATATCCAATATAATTTTTTCCAAAATAATCATGTATTATTCGAAAATCACTACATCGGTATCAGAACTATATTATGGTTTATCATTCTCTCAACCATATATTTTCCAAAAATTTATCCTGCTATTGAGTCACTTTTCTTTGTTCCACACAATCTCAAGTCCTTAATGAAATAGTACTGCAGTACAATCCTTATATACTCCATGATTATTGTAACAAGTACATTGTTGATACAACACTCAATTGACATAATCAACATAAGAACTCTAATCATTCCTCTTCATCTGTGGCAGTATCATAACTTGATTATTATCCAATAACATCATTTGCGGCATAGTCTGATGACTGGGACATAGGTTCGCGTAGTGTCCAAACTCCTTGCAAATGAAGCATTGTACATTTGAAACCATTTTCTTACCCTTGCAGTCATGTACTTTGTGCCCTTTTCCTCCACACTTATAACAAACTCCCATTCCTTTCAGGCAAGTTCCAGGGTGTTTCTTTCCACAGTTACCACATATGGGAAAATTCTTCTTTTCCCTTTTCCCTTTATCCATCTTTCTCTCTTCCATCCTTTTCTTCTCTTGATTCCCTTCAAAGCCATAGGACTCAGTAAACTCTTTACTTATCTTATCAACACATGATATTATTTCTTCATATGATGATAATACATGGGAGACTATTTCTCTTATAAATTCTAGCTTAAGACCATGAAAGATATGATCCTTCCTTCTCTTTGAATCATGTGTATTTCTGGAGTTCTCATTCCTTCTACTGGGCGCCATTTCTAAACAATGGAATAAACTAGATCAGTTTATGAATCAAAATACATAATCCCATACTTATAAAACACTTAACATAAATTGAACTATTTATGGATATAATCCATAATCATAAAAATGTTTTCTTTGAGGAAGTATATACTCATAAACCCTTCATAATGATTTGTAAAGATAGTGAGAGTTATCCTAAGCATATCCCCCGGGAGTGTCGTAACCAAGAGTGAAGCAAGGCCCGTTGTCGTGCACCAGTTCCCGTTCGAGTCTAGCTCAAAGCGGTGTTTTCGGGTTTTACCCCTAGGTAGATCTGTGCCAGAGCCGCCTCTACCTGCTCGTATCCAGACAGGGATGTATTGCTCGGAAAACTCATAAAATCTCTACAATACCAAAATTCTAGGAAGTTCCTCTATACTAATCCTCAAAGTTCATCTTAGGTCTACGTGCTCTAATCAGAGTTTATCTAAATCTAGCTTCCAAGGTTTGTACTAAACTTCCTCTGATACCAACTGTAACGCCCCGACCCCAGCTGCCCAGAGTCGGTGCATTACTTCGTAACATTGGCATGATCACAAGAAAGATCAAATCTCGAAAGACCGATTGGTTTAGTAGCCTTGGAAACACTAGATATATTCATAAGTTTTACATTACATCATAAAATGAAAAGCTACTACAACAACATAATGTTTCCACAGTCCACACTATAATCCCCTCATAATATCCCTGCAGGTCATTCATAACTTACATCTTCACTTCCTGGGAAAAATAAAACATAGAGAAGGGGTGAGCTCAAATGCCCAGTAAGGATAACAATATAGCGGAAACTTTCATAAATAAGAATGAACATTTAAGGCAATGTATAACTAAAACAAAAGCCTTTTAAATATTAACTTTCAACATGGAATGGCATAAATAAAATGAAATAATGCCATTTAATTATTCACATGGATATTCTACTAATCGAATAATCACATGCAAAAATCAATAACCACTTTCATAATGTTGGAATGCATAATGCCAGACTATCATAACCACATAGCCAAGGCCTCGTGCCAAGACTACAAATAAGATTTTGTCAAGGCCTTGTGCCAAGACACTAGTTTGTCTCATGAGACCTACCGATGCATCGAGGAGCTATAGCGGGCTCCACCCGTCACTTATTAAGTCCAATGCATTCCCATATGAAAAGGTTTAAACATAACATAAACATTCGTATTAAAACTAGCATACGAAATGTCAATAATTTCACCATAAACTATGAATGGTATAAAAATAGCACATCCACAGTCAAACATCTCACAAAACCTTCAATACAATATAGAAGTTTTGTATCATAATAAATCAACTTCAAATAAGAGTAAAATCCATAAAAGGATGTTGACATAGATGAAATCAAAACTATTTGAGAGAAATATCTCTTTTTTGAAATAATTTAAAAGTCACAAATTTATAAAGGAAGTAATTAAAAAGAGAATTTTAAATAAAAGTGTCCCATACCACTTTGAAACTTTTGAAAGAAATTAACATTTTAAAAACATTCATGTCCATATAAATAAATCCTTAAAAACCATTTTGAAGACATGGACATTAATTAAAAATATATAGAAAGGTAAATCTTTAAAACATTTAAAATTCTGATTTTGATAAAGAGTACCCTTCCAAAAATCTTAAAATAATCATTTTGAAATAATTTAAAAGTCACATAATTATAAAATAAAACATTTACTTTGAAAATATCCTTGTAAGATTGTTAGGGAAGCTTTTAAAATTTTATAACGGCGGTAAATAGCCGCAGCCGCGGTATAAGTTAAAAGAACATTCTTACCTTAATTTTGTCGAAAAGGTTAAAAATCACCTTG
Source organism: Viscum album (assembly GCA_963277665.1). Classification (NCBI taxonomy): domain Eukaryota; kingdom Viridiplantae; phylum Streptophyta; class Magnoliopsida; order Santalales; family Viscaceae; genus Viscum; species Viscum album. The sequence goes on along the minus strand of OY728161.1, from coordinate 690,131,156 downwards.
TTTGGAAAACGATGGAAAGATTCCTTTATAAACCTCTTATAAAAAGTCAAACAAGGGTATAAATGACTTTAACCCATATTCTTGTAAATAATAAATATGTTTTGAAATACATTTCGAAGAAACATGGATGTGGATGATAAAGAAATCCCAGTAGATTATTACGTATAAACAACCTCGGATAATGAAGAGATTGTGAAATAACCCTTACCTTGTACTTTTCCTTGGTTGGGGTAGGTTAACCTCCTGTATAATGGTGAAATAATTGTTATTAAATTATAAAAGAATCATATACATTAATATGATATCATATATGATCTTTTAACATTGCTTTATTAATAATATCTTAGTATTATCGTCGTTTCAGGTGATAATCGATTCGTTCTTCTTAAATGTTTGGTTACGTAAGACATGTTTGTAATGGATAGATTAAATCTTATTCATAATCAGAATGATATTAACATTATTTTTAACCCTAAAATGAGAATAAGACTTGAATTGATACGATGGAGAATGAATCTCATCGCGTTCGTGGAGACGGTAGTCCGTACGTACGCACGAACGCTACTTCCATTTAATTTTTATTTTAAAAGAATTGAATCCAAATGATACATAGGTATATTACTATTCCAGTATAATATAATATTTTATATATGTTACTTAAGTTCATTAACACCATCCTTTATACGTTCCATGTGTGGTATGAACGTGTCATATCATTTTAAGGGGGCGGTAGTCCGCACTTCCTCAAATGAAATTATCGTATGTATATACAACATGAAACGAATAATGGTATGAAATAAAATGGAATTACAGAAGCTTATATATAAAATATATATCATTAATATCATATTTAATTACAGTTCCATCATAATGGCCACCATGAGAGGCGGTAAGATGTATTTGAACAATCATCGTTTCGTGAGGCGTTAGTTTGCCATCCACAGAAACATTATGTTCATCATCCATTAGATGGAGTTGTGTGTATGTGTAGTTTGAATCCTTCTTATAACAACATCCTAGTATATTGAGGATACTGGTGTTGTTACAAAAGAAAGGAAATAAAAAGAGTTTGGGGGTTGAAGAAGCAAAATAAATGAAAATAATTTAAGAGAAATCGTTACCTTTAATTTAGGTAACTCACTTTGGTTAGAACCAAAGGACTTGTTGAAATGCTTTCTGCCTAAGGGGACGCTTCAAGGAGGAGGAGAGGGATGTGGGGAGCTTAGTTGGGCAGAGTTTGGACGAGCCAAGTGGCTTGAGAGGTGTGAGGAATGAGTAGAAGTGGTCTCCTTTTATAAGGGAGAGGAGGGGCTCTTTAGGAAAGTGTGAAAGTATTACTTTATAATATATTTTTATTCGGTTTATAATGGTCCAAAAATCATTGAGGTCGAAGATAAGATGACTCATATTCTAAATAACATCAACCAATAAGAATTGGACAGGTTTTAGATAATATTTTAATCATTATAATCTTATTTATTTAAATGATTTATTAATGAGGTAAACATTGCATCATTATTGTGTCATTAATAATTTACATTATTTGATGTCTAAAAATTATAAATAAAATATCATTATGTAGGAAATATTTTTAGCTTTCTAATGAATATTTATAATCGAAAATCCAACATGTATAACCCTATGTAAAAATTGTTCTTCTAAAAGATGTAAGCTTATGCCATTTTTATTTTTATTTTAACTTTATTAATATAATGTGTCATTATCACTTACAAGTGGATCCATGGGGTCCCAAAACAGACCCAAAGATGCCCATGGTCGACCATGTATCAACCAATAGGGTTAAGACACGTTTTAGGGTAATTTAGTATTATTATAATATTATTTTTTTTAACCCTTATTTACCGGATTTACCATTTAACCATGGTAAATAAAATATTTACCGCAGTAATTATTCAAAATGTGTAAAAATAAAAGTTACCTATTTACATAATTTGAACATCCTGATTCCAAATATGGAATCCATTTTTCTAAATTCAAAACACAGAAGTGGCAGAAATTAATTTAAAATTAATTCCCGCTGTTAAAACAAAAAGCGTGTTTTTAAGAGATAATAACTATCAAAAGATTGACACTTGTTTATGTTCGGTTTAATTGTAAAATTATGTCCAATGACCAAAATTATATTAAATGGTAAAAATATATTCTAAATATACTTTAAAACCACTCAAATTCATAATTTATCACTATTAATTATTTTGATTAAAAAAGTTGTTTTTAATTAAAATTTAGTAATTTTCACTATTCATCAAAATATGAAAGTTATCCGAAAAGTACCAAAATTTAACCCTAGGCTAATTTCGATATTCTGAATCCAAAAATGAAGTCTATTTTGAAATATAAAATATATATGATTTCAAAAAGTAGGTATTACTCTTCATAACAGCTAGTTTGATTGGTTACGGTGTGTTAGAACTCGAAGTTGCGTACAACACACGCTACTGTTTTATTCAAAGGAAAGCGTACCGTGGAAGCTTGGGATGTTTCATTTTAAATTTTTTTGATGTCTCCATTTAGTCAAAAAGTTTAAAATATTGTATTTAAAAAGGTTTCACTATCAAAAGTTGATAAAAGTGCAATACTGAAAATGAATCTGTTCTTGCATTATGACTAAGAAACTCATAATATGGATTCTAAAATTATAAGGATTATATAAAGTTTAAAATTTAGTTAATAGTATTCATGACCTCTTTTAATGGATTTTTTTTTGGTAAGTCATGGTGCAATTGAACTCAGTGTTGCGTGTAGTGCAAGTTATTGAATTATTTTCAAGAAATAACACACTATGAAATCTTGGGGTGTTACATTCTCCCCTCCTTCAATAAATTGCGTCCTCGCAATTTGAAATTGTTCTTCGAAAATAAAAGGTTGGAAATAGAAAATATCTTTGTGGGAAAATCCACATCGGAAATTGGGTTACTAAAATTTAGTCTTAATATGAGGAAAAGAGAAATGAAAGGATCACCACCAAATTATGATCTCTATTAGGAGAACATTGGTGGCAATTATAGACATATAATTGGAGGAAAAACGTAAATATTTATAGGTAGTGATGGAGGTCATCAATCACAAACAAGTATAAAATTGAGGTCCTTAAACTCATTAATCTATGATGATTTGAAGTACCATCAGTTCAACAAAATATAGGGTATTGGGATAACACATTTTTGACGTTTCAAAATATCTTAGTTGAAATCCCACATCGAAAAATGAATTAATGATGCCTCTATTTAAAATAAAGAGTGGAAAGTATGAAGATTACCGAAAATAACACATACTAGGGTTCCATGTAGGAAAATATGGATATGGAGGAGAAATCTAACCATCAATTATCTGATGGAGAGTGGTAGAGAACATGGCTATGAAAAGGCCAACAATCCCAAAGCCATAAATTAGTGATGATTTAAGGTACCATCTAGGAAAACATTTTTGTTCAAAGTTGCTTTTCTTAATATTGAGGAATTTATTTATGAGATTGGCTAAGATCATAAGGAGATATACTTACTTTATAATTAGAGTTTTATCCATTAATAAATTTCTACCAGAAACTCATCTTTCACTCTAAAATATAATAGAATGTAAAAAAAATTCTATTTACACTATTCGTATAGGGTTCCAAAATAAACGAATTTATAATTCATCTAAAAGATCTTTTAATAAAAACTACATTATTTAATCCAGGACATCTCGTGGGCCAGTGGTAGGTGATACACCCTTGTCGCCCTTCGGTTGCGGGTTCAAGTCTCGTAGCCTTGCCGGACGCGACGGGTTGCCGCCCGACCTCCGGGTTGTCCTTTTATGGCAATCCAAAATAATCCAAACTAGAACTATCCAAAATACTTATGTCCAAACTCACAGTCCAACATTTATAAAGAAGGTAAACATAATGTAGATCCTTTTTACCCCGTAATAGCATATGAATACCTTCATCATGTATTCTTTTAATACACTGAAACATCCTAAATTACCATATTCCTTATTGATTACATCCATTCTCCCTTATTCCATATAGAATGCTGGATATAATTCATCAATCCAAAAATGTTTTAAACCCCAACAATGATGGAATATACAAATCATTAATCAGTTCCAAGGTAGTCAAGAATATCCAATATAATTTTTTCCAAAATAATCATGTATTATTCGAAAATCACTACATCGGTATCAGAACTATATTATGGTTTATCATTCTCTCAACCATATATTTTCCAAAAATTTATCCTGCTATTGAGTCACTTTTCTTTGTTCCACACAATCTCAAGTCCTTAATGAAATAGTACTGCAGTACAATCCTTATATACTCCATGATTATTGTAACAAGTACATTGTTGATACAACACTCAATTGACATAATCAACATAAGAACTCTAATCATTCCTCTTCATCTGTGGCAGTATCATAACTTGATTATTATCCAATAACATCATTTGCGGCATAGTCTGATGACTGGGACATAGGTTCGCGTAGTGTCCAAACTCCTTGCAAATGAAGCATTGTACATTTGAAACCATTTTCTTACCCTTGCAGTCATGTACTTTGTGCCCTTTTCCTCCACACTTATAACAAACTCCCATTCCTTTCAGGCAAGTTCCAGGGTGTTTCTTTCCACAGTTACCACATATGGGAAAATTCTTCTTTTCCCTTTTCCCTTTATCCATCTTTCTCTCTTCCATCCTTTTCTTCTCTTGATTCCCTTCAAAGCCATAGGACTCAGTAAACTCTTTACTTATCTTATCAACACATGATATTATTTCTTCATATGATGATAATACATGGGAGACTATTTCTCTTATAAATTCTAGCTTAAGACCATGAAAGATATGATCCTTCCTTCTCTTTGAATCATGTGTATTTCTGGAGTTCTCATTCCTTCTACTGGGCGCCATTTCTAAACAATGGAATAAACTAGATCAGTTTATGAATCAAAATACATAATCCCATACTTATAAAACACTTAACATAAATTGAACTATTTATGGATATAATCCATAATCATAAAAATGTTTTCTTTGAGGAAGTATATACTCATAAACCCTTCATAATGATTTGTAAAGATAGTGAGAGTTATCCTAAGCATATCCCCCGGGAGTGTCGTTACCAAGAGTGCAGCAAGGCCCGTTGTCGTGCACCAGTTCCCGTTCGAGTCTAGCTCAAAGCGGTGTTTTCGGGTTTTACCCCTAGGTACATCTGTGCCAGAGCCGCCTCTACCTGCTCGTATCCAGACAGGGATGTATTGCTCGGAAAACTCATAAAATCTCTACAATACCAAAATTCTAGGAAGTTCCTCTATACTAATCCTCAAAGTTCATCTTAGGTCTACGTGCTCTAATCAGAGTTTATCTAAATCTAGCTTCCAAGGTTTGTACTAAACTTCCTCTGATACCAACTGTAACGCCCCGACCCCAGCTGCCCAGAGTCGGTGCATTACTTCGTAACATTGGCATGATCACAAGAAAGATCAAATCTCGAAAGACCGATTGGTTTAGTAGCCTTGGAAACACTAGATATATTCATAAGTTTTACATTACATCATAAAATGAAAATCTACTACAACAACATAATGTTTCCACAGTCCACACTATAATCCCCTCATAATATCCCTGCAGGTCATTCATAACTTACATCTTCACTTCCTGGGAAAAATAAAACATAGAGAAGGGGTGAGCTCAAATGCCCAGTAAGGATAACAATATAGCGGAAACTTTCATAAATAAGAATGAACATTTAAGGCAATGTATAACTAAAACAAAAGCCTTTTAAATATTAACTTTCAACATGGAATGGCATAAATAAAATGAAATAATGCCATTTAATTATTCACATGGATATTCTACTAATCGAATAATCACATGCAAAAATCAATAACCACTTTCATAATGTTGGAATGCATAATGCCAGACTATCATAACCACATAGCCAAGGCCTCGTGCCAAGACTACAAATAAGATTTTGTCAAGGCCTTGTGCCAAGACACTAGTTTGTCTCATGAGACCTACCGATGCATCGAGGAGCTATAGCGGGCTCCACCCGTCACTTATTAAGTCCAATGCATTCCCATATGAAAAGGTTTAAACATAACATAAACATTCGTATTAAAACTAGCATACGAAATGTCAATAATTTCACCATAAACTATGAATGGTATAAAAATAGCACATCCACAGTCAAACATCTCACAAAACCTTCAATACAATATAGAAGTTTTGTATCATAATAAATCAACTTCAAATAAGAGTAAAATCCATAAAAGGATGTTGACATAGATGAAATCAAAACTATTTGAGAGAAATATCTCTTTTTTGAAATAATTTAAAAGTCACAAATTTATAAAGGAAGTAATTAAAAAGAGAATTTTAAATAAAAGTGTCCCATACCACTTTTAAACTTTTGAAAGAAATTAACATTTTAAAAACATTCATGTCCATATAAATAAATCCTTAAAAACCATTTTGAAGACATGGACATTAATTAAAAATATATAGAAAGGTAAATCTTTAAAACATTTAAAATTCTGATTTTGATAAAGAGTACCCTTCCAAAAATCTTAAAATAATCATTTTGAAATAATTTAAAAGTCACATAATTATAAAATAAAACATTTACTTTGAAAATATCCTTGTAAGATTGTAAGGGAAGCTTTTAAAATTTTATAACGGCGGTAAATAGCCGCAGCCGCGGTATAAGTTAAAAGAACATTCTTACCTTAATTTTGTCGAAAAGGTTAAAAATCACCTTGTTTGGAAAACGATGGAAAGATTCCTTTATAAACCTCTTATAAAAAGTCAAACAAGGGTATAAATGACTTTAACCCATATTCTTGTAAATAATAAATATGTTTTGAAATACATTTCGAAGAAACATGGATGTGGATGATAAAGAAATCCCAGTAGATTATTACGTATAAACAACCTCGGATAATGAAGAGATTGTGAAATAACCCTTACCTTGTACTTTTCCTTGGTTGGGGTAGGTTAACCTCCTGTATAATGGTGAAATAATTGTTATTAAATTATAAAAGAATCATATACATTAATATGATATCATATATGATCTTTTAACATTGCTTTATTAATAATATCTTAGTATTATCGTCGTTTCAGGTGATAATCGATTCGTTCTTCTTAAATGTTTGGTTACGTAAGACATGTTTGTAATGGATAGATTAAATCTTATTCATAATCAGAATGATATTAACATTATTTTTAACCCTAAAATGAGAATAAGACTTGAATTGATACGATGGAGAATGAATCTCATCGCGTTCGTGGAGACGGTAGTCCGTACGTACGCACGACCGCTACTTCCATTTAATTTTTATTTTAAAAGAATTGAATCCAAATGATACATAGGTATATTACTATTCCAGTATAATATAATATTTTATATATGTTACTTAAGTTCATTAACACCATCCTTTATACGTTCCATGTGTGGTATGAACGTGTCATATCATTTTAAGGGGGCGGTAGTCCGCACTTCCTCAAATGAAATTATCGTATGTATATACAACATGAAACAAATAATGGTATGAAATAAAATGGAATTACAGAAGCTTATATATAAAATATATATCATTAATATCATATTTAATTACAGTTCCATCATAATGGCCACCATGAGAGGCGGTAAGATGTATTTGAACAATCATCGTTTCGTGAGGCGTTAGTTTGCCATCCACAGAAACATTATGTTCATCATCCATTAGATGGAGTTGTGTGTATGTGTAGTTTGAATCCTTCTTATAACAACATCCTAGTATATTGAGGATACTGGTGTTGTTACAAAAGAAAGGAAATAAAAAGAGTTTGGGGGTTGAAGAAGCAAAATAAATGAAAATAATTTAAGAGAAATCGTTACCTTTAATTTAGGTAACTCACTTTGGTTAGAACCAAAGGACTTGTTGAAATGCTTTCTGCCTAAGGGGACGCTTCAAGGAGGAGGAGAGGGATGTGGGGAGATTAGTTGGGCAGTGTTTGGACGAGCCAAGTGGCTTGAGAGGTGTGAGGAATGAGTAGAAGTGGTCTCCTTTTATAAGGGAGAGGAGGGGCTCTTTAGGAAAGTGTGAAAGTATTACTTTATAATATATTTTTATTCGGTTTATAATGGTCCAAAAATCATTGAGGTCGAAGATAAGATGACTCATATTCTAAATAACATCAACCAATAAGAATTGGACAGGTTTTAGATAATATTTTAATCATTATAATCTTATTTATTTAAATGATTTATTAATGAGGTAAACATTGCATCATTATTGTGTCATTAATAATTTACATTATTTGATGTCTAAAAATTATAAATAAAATATCATTATGTAGGAAATATTTTTATCTTTTCTAATGAATATTTATAATCGAAAATCCAACATGTATAACCCTATGTAAAAATTGTTCTTCTAAAAGATGTAAGCTTATGCCATTTTTATTTTTATTTTAACTTTATTAATATAATGTGTCATTATCACTTACAAGTGGATCCATGGGGTCCCAAAACAGACCCAAAGATGCCCATGGTCGACCATGTATCAACCAATAGGGTTAAGACACGTTTTAGGGTAATTTAGTATTATTATAATATTATTTTTTTTAACCCTTATTTACCGGATTTACCATTTAACCATGGTAAATAAAATATTTACCGCAGTAATTATTCAAAATGTGTAAAAATAAAAGTTACCTATTTACATAATTTGAACATCCTGATTCCAAATATGGAATCCATTTTTCTAAATTCAAAACACAGAAGTGGCAGAAATTAATTTAAAATTAATTCCCGCTGTTAAAACAAAAAGCGTGTTTTTAAGAGATAATAACTATCAAAAGATTGACACTTGTTTATGTTCGGTTTAATTGTAAAATTATGTCCAATGACCAAAATTATATTAAATGGTAAAAATATATTATAAATATACTTTAAAACCACTCAGATTCATAATTTATCACTATTAATTATTTTGATTAAAAAAGTTGTTTTTAATTAAAATTTAGTAATTTTCACTATTCATCAAAATATGAAAGTTATCCCAAAAGTACCAAAATTTAACCCTAGGATAATTTCGATATTCTGAATCCAAAAATGAAGTCTATTTTGAAATATAAAATATATATGATTTCAAAAAGTAGGTATTACTCTTCATAACAGCTAGTTTGATTGGTTACGGTGTGTTAGAACTCGAAGTTGCGTACAACACACGCTACTGTTTTATTCAAAGGAAAGCGTACCGTGGAAGCTTGGGATGTTTCATTTTAAATTTTTTTGATGTCTCCATTTAGTCAAAAAGTTTAAAATATTGTATTTAAAAAGGTTTCACTATCAAAAGTTGATAAAAGTGCAATACTGAAAATGAATCTGTTCTTGCATTATGACTAAGAAACTCATAATATGGATTCTAAAATTATAAGGATTATATAAAGTTTAAAATTTAGTTAATAGTATTCATGACCTCTTTTAATGGATTTTTTTTTGGTAAGTCATGGTGCAATTGAACTCAGTGTTGCGTGTAGTGCAAGTTATTGAATTATTTTCAAGAAATAACACACTATGAAATCTTGGGGTGTTACAGAATGAATGTTAAAGACATGGTAAGCCTGTTTGTGAAAGAGATCATCAAATTTCAAGAAGTTCCATTTGATCTAGAATATCCTATGGACACATGATTCAAAAAATATTTATTAGAGGACCCCAAGAGTCAATGATATGAATATTTTGATTATGTATGACATAGAAACTGTTGATGGAAGGCTAGAGAAAAAGAGGGACACTAAATCACGGATACTTGCATGCTGAAGGAATTTTTGACAATGGAAGATCATGCGACGACTATATGTGACTTATTGTGAATGATTATAATAATAATTACAAGTAATAAATTTTAATATAAACTTTTGAGGCCTTTTATGGATGGAATTATATAATTAATACCTTTTATATTGAGACTTATGAAGAGTCCATGTCCAGATCTATTTTGGTAAAATATATGACATTAAAAATTAATTTGATTCACAGGATGATTGTGAAGACATAGAGCCATTTTAAATAATATATTGAACATGTATTCTTTTTTATTTATTAGTTAATCTGTGGGTATTTTAATAGTTTCACCTCATATAGGTCACTAACAATTTTTAAAATATTGATTTCCTGGGATGATATTTATAGTTGTTTTTAGATTCATGAGAAGGTGTATATAATGGATTACCATTTGGTGTTGCTTCACCAATTGACATAGATTAGAAAACTTTTTCATGTGACATATATTGGGATGTAACTTTTTGACTTCTCTCATGCTTTCCTCTAGGTAGACCTTGACATAAACTTGATTTACCCATGAATGGGTAGCATGTATACATTGTCAATTCTGAGATAAAGTGTCTTATAGTTATGTGGAAACCTCTAGTTCATGTGGTTTTGAAGCATGGTTTTAATACACATGATAACATAGAGAATCAGTAATTTATGGGATATTATTTTTATAATTTAATTGATTCAGAGTACATTTGATATGTTTTTGGGAAATAAAGAGTTTTTGGAGGGTCTGTTATAACATCCCATTACCCACATTAACATAAATTTATTCCTTGTTTATTATAATACTATTTGTTTTTTTTTTGAGATTTTTTTTTGTGATAGTAGGAAAATTTTATAATTTTTTCTACTCACGAATATCACCCATTTACGTAAAACCATCATGTTTGGGATATAAATCCATGCACCCAATCGTGGATCTCAATAAATGGGTACAATTTTAGTTCATAACATTCATCCTCCCCTAAAAACACATAAATACATGTAAAATTTACGTTTTCATTGTTGGCTACTCATTATTATAAACATTTGAGAAAACCATCCACGCATTCCAAAATATATGTATGGGGGAATACATTTTCATATGTTTTAGTATGGAGATAATAATAATTGTTTTTCTGAACCAAAAAAACCACAATAATATGTTATTAATCCCTCAAAATCGTAATCAATATATTAGTAGCCCCGTTTTATATTCTAAACTCCCTATATTCAATGTTATAATAATCATCTGGATATTTGAGTCTACCTTGTGAAATTCATAGATTCCTTAACACCATTTATCTTTGATCAATGCATCGATCGACATTCTATTTCTCTCCTATGAAAGTGAAATATAAATATTAATTTCAAATTCTATTTTCATCCGTTTTTTTATATTTAAGAATGAGTAATCTGGATTTTATAAATGTATTATATCATTGAAATAACATGTTTAAATTTTAGGGACCCCCTATAATATTCATTTTTCTTATATTTATTAGTGTTTTCGGTTGTGAGTGTTTCCATGATAATTGGCTTCAATTTGGGGGATTCAATATAGATTTACTCTTCAATTAAAAAATTTATTTTCATGATTTTTTTGAAATGTTTTTAGACTGATTTATTGCTATTGATTTTATATTATGTTTTTTTTATTTTAAAAAATTGGTATATTTGTTAAAAACGAATAATTTTATGGGCATTGAAACTATTTATTGGATTTTGAGGAAGGATGTGTTTGATGGAAAAATGATTTGGTGAAATTATTTAATATTAAAACATTATAAATATATGTTTAATAAAAAATGATTCTTAATGAAATAAATTTTATCAAATAATATGATTTGGTTATGAAATTGGAATCTCCTAATGAAAAATGCAATTGATAATTTTAAATGTGAATGATTAATTGATGTTAAATGAAATAATTTACCATGATTTATTGATTTTTTTATTTAAATAATATGTTAACTTTAGTATTCATTGGGTAATTAGTAAAAGTATTACTGAACATTGACTCATTAGATATGGATTGATAATGAATACTCTAACTAATCCATGTTCAACATTATTTTCCCCAATGGAGTGATATTAGATTTCTCTGGACAATATAAGCCTAATGGAATAGTGTATACATTGTGACTTCACTGATTGATGGAGACGTCTGAGGATTCTCGAATAATAATCTTACCAACATTATGGAATATGAACATGTAACATTCTTTATTATTATTTTAGAACATTCAACTAATTATTAAATAACGTTACCCATTCCCTTTATTGTCTAAAACTTTTTCATTTAAGAGATGATTTGACATATCTTCTATATAATTGTTTAGAATGAATGTTGTGGTAGAAATATATTAATTATTTTAATTCCCTATCATTAATTATATTGAAATTATTATAATAATAATTATTATCAAATTGAATGTAAACAATTGGTTTTATCATACTAGTATTTTTTTTTCACACCGTTCATTTTAAATTATGTATTTGATTATTATATATTTTTTTGTACATATAAATTTAATGATCCATGTGGAAGTTGAAATTTTGATTAATTGTATGACCATAGGATACAGAAATGTCCATATGAAAATTGATCAACTTATTATGATATATTTTGTAGTCCTTTTCTTAGCGATGTCTTGTATCTATGTGATGATTTTTTCTTTTCAGTTTTATTATAAGTTTACCAATGTTATATCCTACTTTTTGGGTGTTTGCAATATCAATTTTCCTACAATTTATATTCAATTGTATTATTCTGATTGTGTTTTATTATGGAACAATCATTTCATCTTGTTTTTATAGACACAAACCCCATGGTCTCTCACCTATGGGGATAGAAAACACACTTCATGTAATATTATGATAGAATATGGTATAATTTAGGATGGATATCCATATTGGTTCATTGTATAATTCCTATATTACATTATAACATTTCAATGTTTTATCAAATTGATTTTTTCCCTTGGATAATTATTGAAATTAAATGATTTCTGATAGAGTTGTTATGAAAAATATTTTATTTTTATGTTTTTTTAAAACATTACAATGAATTCATTTTTTATTGTTTAAAAAACACATTTTCTTTCAAAGGGGTTTCTATGAAAATTCAATAATTTACATTTAGAGGTTATATGAAAACAATACAATTTGCAGTGGTTCTTTTTGACTAGAAATGTGAATATTTATAATGTGGACAACATTATCATAGATTAATGATGGATGGGGTCATATATCACAATATAATTGATTTTTTTATGATTTTATATGACATGTTATATGTATTCTCTGGTAAATTTTAGTTTCTTTTAATCACGAGAACTTCAGACATGGCCCATAAATATAATGATTTCATGTGATAAGACATTTTCCATAGTTAAGGGAAATTATCCATTATAAAATTATGCACCGATGATTAATGTTTTAGGAAAAATTATTCTAATCTATGTTATCGATATCATGTATCAATTTTTTTTCACCAATTTATGTTATAATGGAAGGTACTTCTATAATCAATTAAGTATTTTAGAAAGCCCCCATGGTGTTATAACATTTATCTTATTCCCTTATTTTATCTTATTCTTATAAACTCATCATTGATGAATTATTTATTCAATCCATAATATGTTTTTGACCTCACCCAATTATTTCTATTTAATTCCAAATGTTATGTGGCTACCAATTACTAATATGATTCCAGGATAAGGGCATAGTATGGTTCCATTAAGGATAAATGACAATGAATTTTGATAAAAAATATTATCATGAAGCTACTCTCAAAATAAAATGAACATATTAGTCATTTTTGTATTGTATTGTGAGAGAAATAATATTTTAAATCGTATAATTAATATAAACTCAATGCATTATTACTCAAGGATTATTTTGTTTTGAATTGTAGAAAATATTATTTTATTTATTAAAATTTGTTTAGATATCATTTTCTATAATCACATGGATAAATCAGTGGTATATTTATTTGTAGAGGATAAAATAAGTACATTTACGAAAAGTAGTTGATGTGTGGTTTTCCTAGAGAATACATACCAGTTTGGATACGTGAAAGTCTATGAAGGATTTATAATGTTTTTACCTAGGGTTAATAAACAATAATAGTGTGTGATGGGTATTAAATTAATTTTGAAATGGTTACCAAATGATAATAATAACTCCACACCTACACATATAATTCAATGGGAAAATATTTTGTTTGTCTCATAAAAATTGTAAAAATAAAAATGGACTAATTTTCATGATAATTTGATTATTAAGGATAATTAGCATATGATTTTAAAATTTTATGTTTCTCTATGAATGAATTATGTTTAACTTAAATAAATATTGACTAACATGATTCTTATATTGAATAAGATATTTTAAAATTGATTTATATTATTTTGTTTTAATTCTTATTATGGTAATCATTCTTCTATCAAGGTAACCACTTTTGGATATAGAAATGGTTGTAACTAAAAGGAACCATTATTATATTTGGTGTGAAAGATATTTTGATGGTTTCCCCAAGAAATGAACCCATAGAATGAGAGCTAAAGTAAAAGAACATATAACATTTATCCCTCGATTATCTATAACTAAAAATAATGAAATGATATTTTATGTTATCCTAAACATAGAAAACAAATAGTTACATGTTATTTTATGTTTAATGATGCCATCTGAAAAAAATTGTGGATCACCAGATAGAAATTCATTGAAAAATTGAACAATGTGATGGAAATAAATTTTTTATCAAGTAGTCATAATATTATAAGGTTGTTTCTATATTTCAACCATTTACATTATTATTCCCACCAACTATGGAAACATTTATAGAATATGAAAAATAAGTAATTACTAAACATAATAGAATGCGTAGAATTTAAAAATGATTTATTTAGGAGGTATTTTACTCGGACTCATCAAATGAGGAGAAATACATAATACATGGGGATCAACTAAAAAGGGGAAAATTGATTAGAACATATATAGAAAAAATCATATGGATTTCAAGATACACCAGTTTTTCATACATTTGATCCAAAATGTATAATCAATCATTTCATAGGTGTATTAAAAAACTAAACATCGCAATGATTTTTTGTAATGTGAATATGGTAGATATGATGAAACATTATTATTTGTTATAATGATGGAGATTTAATCTATTTTCCATTAGTACTCATGTTAGTTAAAATATAATGAACAATTTCATGGGAACACATATGTTGTCTCACATGCTGTGAAGAATATTCATACCCCTAATTTCCAAAAATTATGGATTATTTACTCATGAAATTTCATAAAATGATCATTGAATTGATTTACATTTTGTTAAGTAGGAAACCAACCCTAAACTATAGATATAACACTAAAAAGATGAATACTAAAATAAAGGAGAACAAGGTATTTATTAATGATCTCAATGAAAAATAATGATTCATGTTGAAATACTTGTGAATTTATTTATATCAATGCCCAATTCCATTATGTTAAAATAAAATAGCCCACATAGTAATCCTAAATAGAGAGAACATGGAATAAAACTATCTATCACTACAGTTATGGTAGATCATGAAAATAAATCGAAGTGTGTAATTATAACTCTTTATTAATTATAAAACTTACCTTATATTAGTTGGTTCTATGGAATTATTTCAAACAATACATATTTTATATGAAAATGGTGTCAACACCTGAAGTGATGGATATCATACTATATATGAAATAACCTTATGGAACAATTATCAAATATATTGCTTATAAATATCCTTTGATTGATATTTTTATTTTAGGATATATTATTGAGATCTAATAATCCATCCAATGGTTATATTGGAAATAAGTTTTTTATAAAGATTGTATATTAATAAATTAACTAGATAAAAAATATGAGGACAAGGAATTAACAATCATTATCCCAAATCATCATATTATCTTTTATTGATGCATGGATAATTATGAAATCTATATGGAAGACAATTCTTTAATATATTCTCTGAATCCAAAAAATGTGGGACTATTGAATCAAAAAAAATTGAAAGTCAACATTGAGAAAATATAAATGTGTGTGAATATAAAAATGTATTAGTGTATGTACTGCCCAGTCCTCTGCCAACACACGAGGTTGAGTTATTTATATCACCAATAAATTTATATATTCTTATCTAAATGATTCTATGTTGAATATATCATGATATATTGGAGTAATTAATTATGAAACTAAAATATAATTTGGATAAGGGTTTAGTTATCCTTAGAGATTCATAATTGGATACATCATTATTCATTATTATAGTGAAATATGGGTTAATTGGTCTTTTCATTAACTCTAATTAGAAATAAAAAGTCAAAATTAAGAATTAATACATATAACCCAGTATTGATGACCTGTTTGATTATGTCCATGGTGTTTATTACATATCAATGATCAACGTTCAATTTCTAAATAATCATTTACGGATGAAAATGGATGACATTTTGATGAAATCATTCTAAATGACATATGTTAACAATTTTTTATTAGTGATTAAATCTTTATTTTATAATTGAAATTAAATAATAAATGTTCTACTTAAAAATGACTTTACTGACTATGTGGATAATATTGTCATTTTCCATTTATAATAATTTTTTAATATACTCAATGTGAAAGGAAAGAAATTATGATTATTTGAGAAATACACTAGAAACATTTTTAAAACATTAGTTATATTTCAAATTTTATAACATTGGTGTTTTGGTAACAAAATGTTGAATTATTGAGCCATATAATAAAAATCCAGGGATTATTTTTATATATTTGAAAAACAATAGTTTCTTAATGTTGGTCATAAGCAACTATAAGAACAAATATCCATTGAATTCCAAAGATTATGGGATACGTTTTATTATTAGTGAGACATATCACATGAAAATCAAATGTATTAGCCTTTTTAAGACATATTTGATTTATATTCCTTTTGATGGAGGGTTTTCTGGATTTTTTAATGGAACTGAAGTAGATAATGGAAATAACACCTCTACAAACATCAATCTATACTATGTAAGGGTTTGGAAGATACATTATTTCATTGAAAATATGAGTATGGTAAATTCTCATAAAAAATTAAATGGTAAATTATTTTATATTAAATACATAAATAACTCATGAGGAATATTTTATGATATATGATTTAGATATATCATTAATTATATGTTCATTTTCTATGATGAGGAATTTTCTGTATAGTTTAAATTGTGACATTCATATCAACCTCATAATTTTGAAATATATATTTACACATATGTTGTTGAACATGATATCATGGAGGTGGATAGAGATGAAATAAACTATGAATTCTCAATACATTACCATCCATTGAATTAGAACAAGTTGGATGATGCTTTTTGAAGACAACATCATACAATTGTTGTGAGGGATAAAATAGACCCAATATTTCTCAATATGAAAAGTATGAATATTTAATTAATATAAAAATTTCATAAATAATATCTTTCCTAGAAGAATAATGAAAATTCCCGTCAAATTATTTTTAATGAAACCTGGAATATTAATTTTGTTCAATGTAAAAGGAAAAAAATATTAAATAGTTTATGTATGATAAATATGGACTTATATGTTTTCGAACTCAAATATGTGTCCCATGAAAGCTAGAATTGGGATTTGAAATTTTGGATCATTCATATAACTCATAATAATCAATTAATTAATGAAACATAAATATTTATAAACATATGATTTAAAAATTCTTTAGGGATAAAATTAAGAATCAAATTGTAGAATAAGTATAATATTTTTCGGAATCCTAGTAGGATAAGGATAAAAGAATGAATTATATGTTTATATTGAAACCAATTAGCACACCAATATAGTAATGTGAAAACATCACCATGGATATCTTTACAAGGATACATAAAATACCTAATGTTAATTACTTTATTATTTTTTAGAATATATCCTTATGAATTCAGAACATTGTATACCCATTCAATTTCTCCCTATCCATGGTATACATGAAATATTTGGTATGTCATTATGAGGTTCCAATCACTAATGTAACTTATTATAATATGAGGATGACCTAGAGGTTCTAGATTAGTCTTTAGAATAAATTTGACACATAGATGTATTTTTTCTTTATTATAATCATCTGTTAGATAATCACAATGAGAAAACCCTTAAAACTCTAGATTTTAAATTGATATCTTTTTTGATGGACTTAAATTGATGTTGGGATAAACTCTTCCCCCTTGAATGTACATTGTTTAAAAAGTATTTCCATTATAATAGAATATGTAACCAAACTTCGAACTACATGGAATGTGATGATAGAATCCATCATGATGAGATAATACTGGGGGGTGAAGGTGATAGGTCTTGACAATTTCCATGAAATTAAATGGGTGTTTCAAAAAAATTTATTATATATGAAGGAAGAACAATTTGATTTGGTGATCTATGTTGTTAAACATTGATGATATATAATATTTGAAGATATTGACATTTTCTTCCTCGAGTAATATCCTTTAAACCATGTTATGATATTTGAGAATATATGGATGTTAAACCAAATGTATATAAACCAATTTAAATTATCTAATCACCTGGGTGATATATATTATTAATTTTCACTCCTTCTTGACCTAACACGTGTCCTAGATTTATTAATTATATCACAATTGAAATACTACATACCATACCCATTACATGTCTTAAAAATAGAATTCATGTAATTAGAACATGATCAATCATTTAAGTACCAACTTGTAGAGATGTAAGATCATCTATAGAATATGATATAGATAATGATCCATAATTTGGTCAATTTCATTTAAAAGAATAATATGTTTGATAATGTTCCATGGGAACCTAGGTTTACGTAGAGAAAAAATTACACCATCTATTTTTTTATCGTGAATGTGAATTTCAATTGAACAAACAATTAGATTTTTATAGATAGTATTGAACTGAAGTTTCTGAGCATGTTAAACCAATGTATTGGTATGTATCATTCATTAAAAAGAATATCTAGTGCAGATAATACGAAATATAATATAATAACTCTATCTTAGTAATATATAATAAACACATAGACGATACACCATAATGATTTATCAATTTTTGGATATATAAAGTTATTATGAGTAAATATTTAAAATGTTGTTTTAATATTAAATATTTTCTATATTTTTTAATAAATTTCCATTAAAAATAAAATATTAATTTTTATAACATTAATTAGATAAATAAATGTTTATTTGTGAATTTCTCATAAAACCATGTTCATTGTTTGAATTTTTGAGTGTTTTCTGAATGATTTATTTCTACACAAAATATATTGGTTTTGTGAAAATAATATTTTTAATGTTTTTTTGAATATTTAAGACTATCCAAAAGTATTTAAAAATATAGTTAGGTTTTTAAATTTTTTTAGTTAGAAATTTATTCATTTTAATATATTTATTATCTTTTGAAATAAAATTTCCTTCATTTTCATAACAATAAAATGTATTTTAATAAATTAATTTTTGGAATTTTCTTGTAATTATTGGATTAAATAGTGAAATTCATATATTGATTAATTTAAAATCAAGATAAAATTTTATTTTATTAATATAAATATATAAATTAAAAAACTATTATTTATGATAATAATTTTTTATATATAAGGATTTAGCATAAAGAGGCGCATTTTCTAAAAATATTTTTTTTTCAACATGTGCCTTAATTTATTAATTAAATTTTCAAATATTTAAAATGAATATTGGGTAAAATTATTTTCAAATTTCTAATTAAAATTATCAAATTGGGAAAAATGTATATTATTAATTTTAAATTAAAATTAATAACTCTAGGTAATTATCAATTACCAAGGTAAAAGTTACAGATATTAAAATATAACAATTTAAAAAAACCCCTAAAACTATAATGGTCTTTTCCAAAATGAGTGGAGAATTTGTGTATTGATTAAAATTATAATATCCTAGAACCTACACTCCGAGATCTAGTTCTAAAATACTAAACATTAAACTGAATAGTTTTATAACAATGAATGTATAATTTTTTTCCATTAAACCGATTCACCATTGAAAGGAAAAAGTGTATTCAGTTAATCTATATTGTAACTTATAGTTTTAATGTTGTAGAAAATTAGTAAAAAATTTAATTAAAAATAAAACATTATTATAAATCCAAATTTTTTTTATTTAACAATTCATTTATTATTTCACATTATGTAATCATCTTTATTAATATTAAAACCGTAATGAAAAATATAGATCATCATCATTCCTAATAACATAGGGAAAATGAAACATAATAAACGGGGGATAAAAATCATAGTAAAGTAAAATATATGAATTATAAATTTAATTTCATCACTAAGAATTATATGTGAATAATGTATTGATAATATAATAGAAGAACATTATTACAACAAAAGAATAATCATACCCACCAATACCCTGATCATCAAACATGGAAACATTACAAAAGTCCATAACGTAAGAAATATTCATCAAAATCAATATTCATGATCTATGTAATATAATTTATGATCATAAGAAACATTTTAATCTCATAGAAATCATATATAAAAAAATATATTATGTTTTAGAATTTTCTACACATTACTTCATTAAAATGGATTAACCATTATGGATGAATAACATCTATATAATACCCCATTCATTGGTGGGAAATAATTGACCCAGCATATACTCGTTTAATAATGTAACAAACCAATAATTGTTTTTCATGGAATCCCTCACCTTACTTAATTACAAAACCACCAATCCATTGTTTAATATGGAATCAATCGTTTGTTGTATATAATCAAACATCCCATCATAATAAATAGTTTCAAAGAAATTATCAGGATTAATGAATATAGATCATTTATTTCATCATAAAATAATTGAAACCACTTATATTATTTTCAAATATTTATTAACCCATGTGCTGGCCATAGTAGAACACTCAAGATGGAGTGAAATGAGTATCTATTAAAAAAATCCACGTTTAAAAATTATTCTTAAAAAGGTTCCCAAATAAATTTAAAGACATCCTAGTTAGTCAAGGTTATATAGTTATGAAAGTTTCACTATTTTAATTACATCATAAATCATTGATTAATTCTCAGTAATCTTAATATATTTTATTAACATTACTTTTGAATCTATTCTAATAAGTCATCACAATTTTTACTTCATTCTACGATTAAGGATCAATGTTAATTTAGTGATTTTTGAATTAAATAGTAAAATAGAGAACACTAAAATTAATAACACAATGGATATAAAACATGTGGTTTAGACTCAAGCTGAGACATATTCCACTCCACTGGGTGATCACCTTCCAATGAGAAATTCATTTAAATAAAAATTATCCACACCATAGATCCGGGTAACAACATTACACAAGACTATCCAGGTATCGCGACCTCTTCCACATTTCTTCAGGGGTATAAACTAACAAGTCACACATAGACCTCTTCCACACATTTCTGTGGGAATACAAAAGTATAAAAATATATATGAGAATGGATATACGGTATCCTTTATTTTGATGCAGGAGATAGTTCATGTTTAAAACAGACACACAAAAGCTCAAAAGAAAAAAAATAACACAAAATAGAGAAAATATGATGATATAATGTTGGAAGTGCTCTAAATGTCATTCTATACAACTTTGGACTTTTGGGATGAAGAAGATGCAGAAATATTTTCCTCTCATGGAAAAAACATTAATTTACGTCAGCTAGAACTGGTTCGTTATCTTCATGAGGTTGATGACGTGGAAATGTTCTTGACCCTATGATTCGATTATACTTCGTGTGTTCTTCAGAAGTGTCAGGTTGCATTAAATCTCATGCATCTTTGTTACCACCCACACAATTGTTTTTCTATTTCCAATGTTGTCACTATATTCGTCATGATCACACACTTTTACCTTGGACACATTACTCTTTTTATTCTAGGAATGCATGTGTTGGAGCCAACAAGATGCATGAATTATGCACCTCAAACCTCATACTTTCAGGTGAAATGTATACAAAGAAACATTAATTATGTCAGTGCATTTAAATTATTCTAAAAATACTATTAGAAATTAAACTGAAAAAATGAAAAAACTAATCAAGAAATGGTGTCACAGTCTGTCTATGAATGGTGTCTCCGTTAAACAGGGTCTTTTTGAAATGGTGTCTCGTTATTTTTCCTTGAGCTATGAGACAATAATGATGGCATACTTGTATATAAATAAGGAACTGGTAGAACATATGTGGTGTTAGGATAATGGTGTCTTGTCACAGTTTCTAGATGTTCACGGTGTCTTTATGGATATGGTCTCTGGATGGTCAAGGCTTCTGGATAGTTATCGTTTCTAGATGGTCACGGGGTCTGGATGGTTATAGTGTCTGGATGTTCATGGTGTCTGGATGGTTACTGTGTTTGGATGGTTACTGTGCTTGCATGGTCACGATGTCTGGATAGTTATGGTGTCTGTATGGTCAACGTGTATAGATGGTTAAAGTGTCTGGATAGTTATGGTGTTTAAGTCCTTTTCCAGAAAAACACAACCAGTGCCCGACTCATGTTTTATCAGACCTTGTCAAAACTCTATACACATAATTAAAAAGTGATATTCATATAATGAGTTAACCAAAATCATTCTTAAGAGAATATCACTAGAATCAAAATAGTTTTCAATAAATATTTAAGTCATAAATAAAATAATCATATGTACACATGATTCTAGATAGATTAAATACTATTGACCTGATTTACAGAATGTATATGATTTGTCACTATTAAAACATGATTAACACGTGACGAGTCCAACAATATCCCTCTTTTTGATAATCACAAATCATTGGAGTGATATATTTATTCTTAGGTAATATATTATCATGAAAGTGGGACATTTATTCTTAGGTTATATGGATCTTCTTAAATGTTTATTAAGTTTATATAGAATACATACTTCTCCCTCATTTGGGATTATCATAAAGTGTAAATTAGAAGTAGAAAATAAAGGGCCCAATGTAGTTTATTGGTAAAAAAATCAGTTCATATAGTAAGTAACACGAATTCATAAAATATCCCTATCAGAATATAGTATCCATTGTTCATCAGCACTGGCATGTCTTCTTTATTCCATTGGAAGCAACATTAGAAGAAGAAGCTAGAGGAGAAGAGGTTGAAGTGGAGGAAGGGAGTGAACCAGTGGACAAAGACGGTAAAGGAAGTCCTTCAAAAATTGAAACGGCCATGGTAGGTTAAGTAGAAGTCAGAGGAAACTATTGATAAAGGATTAAAGGCCAGATATTATATAATTCCTAATAAATAGACAAATATGTGGAGGCTAGGGAATATGATGATAAGCTATGAGAACCAAATCTCAGAGGTGTAGAAGCAGGAGCAACAATGGTAGTTCTCAGAACGTGAATATAATGCTGAAAAGTTTGATGATGTCAGCAATGATTTCACCACCCTACTTCATAGATTTCTCAAACTCATCCATGTTCTCCATAAAATTATCTAATAATGGAGAAGAATATTTGTTCTTTTGGAATTGAGTTTTGAAACCATGAGTTGGAGGAGGAATCCTCAGATTCTCCACAAGATACTTGAAGTGGTTGGTCTTTTCATTCATAGAGAAGAACAGATTGATGGAGATGTCCACCATCATAGCAATTTCTTGTTGATCATGATTGGAAATTTTGGGATGGATTCTCACTAAATCAAGAACTATGTCACTATTTTTGATAACTTCATATATAGATTCTTTATTAATGAAACTGATCATATCCTGATGTTCTTCTTTGAAAACACTTCGGAGTAGATCACTAACTAATGTAGGTTGATATAGTTGTCCCGAAGTATGAGAAGAAGTGAAAGTTGAGGAAAAAGATTTTAGTTGATTTAGTACTTTCTAGAGAATACACTTATACTCATCAGTTAACTTATTAAGACCATTAACAAGCTCAAACATCTCTTGAACAATATCTTTGTTTTATTTAGATAATATTTTTGTTAAAATGGTTATAAGAGGTTGGATCGGTGATTCTACATAATGTGGGGTCTGACTAACAATATCTTCAAGAGGATGAGAAGCTGGTTCTTGTCTTGAGTTCATTACTTTATAAATATCATCAACAAAACCTCTGAGAGTATTGACTTCCTCACTGAGCGTTTTATTCTCAAATATGACATATTGAATCTCATGAAGCATCTTTTGTTGAATCTGTCATATGACATTTTCCAAAAACATTGTTGCATCTCTCTCACATTAATTGGTTAAAGGGGATGGTTGGGTATTCTATAGTTTTTCAACTCTGGAAAATAGGGTATCTTAAAAAGCATTCAGATCATCCTTATTCACCATGTTTGGAGATTCCTGTGAGGATTCAGAAATAGAAGCTAATACAGGCTTAGTTTCCTTGGTAGAGATTGCTCTAGGTCCATATGCCAGTTTCAAATGAAAAAAATGAGATAGATATATTCCTTTTACTGAGACATATTGGGAGTTAGTAATATCAAAGTAACCCTAGAATTTATACCATGTATCCACTAACCATGAATCAACCAGATTAGGGATATCAACAGATTCCAGATTGGGGGGATGATCCCACTCAATATGTGAATCTTTCTCAGGACTGATAGATTTGGTTCCTTGATCTACCGCCACGAAATCACCCATAACATTATCATACATTTCCTTTCTATCCAATTGAAAGGATCTATCCATTATTTCATTAGCGGAAGGAATAACTTCTGGAATATATTTTTCCTCTGTATGTTCCTCAAGGGCATTATCTTGAACAACAAGAATAACTTCTTTTATATGCTTTTCTACAACACTACTTCCACTTGACATTACAACAGATTCTTCTTTTGAAGCGAATAGCTTTTCCTAATATTCAAATTTTTTAGGAATAGACTATTCTTTTTCATATAAGTATTGAGGAGAAGGTTTACTGTATACCTTTTCTTCCACATCATAATATTCTGCATGTTCATCTAGTTCCAAACTATGATAAAAATATCCCTAGGTCTGGAAAGATGTTCAACTAGATTAAGCTTTTCATAAGCTCTTCCATTGTATTCCTCCCACTAATTCCTCTATATATTCCAATGGAATTTCAATCCCATTATAATAAATTTTTAATGACAGAACACATAATCCTTTATGACTTCTTCATCTGGTCAACCAATCACTTTTCATGAGGCATATATATGATACGCTTTGAATAAAACATGGAGGTTGACTGGGAGGGGGTTTTGATTAACTCAGACATATGGTATATAATATACTTTCAATGTTTGATATTATGTCCATTTTATGAGATGTCTCAAATATATATCCTGATACTTCAGTACCGAAAAATCACCTTGTCTTGGGATAATCGAATTCAGAACAAACTTAAACAGAAGTCTAGAAACAACATCTAGTTCAGCAACTATGGCTCTCTTATGGGTTTCATTTCAAGTTAAACTTCTCAAAGCATATTTGAAAACAAAGAACTCCATTAGAGGTGGATTAAGGCAATGGTATTCCTCATAGATAACCTCATGAGGTATCCTGTGTCATGCAGCCCATTACCTCGAAGGGAAGGTACAAATATAGACATTGATCCAACTTAGAACAACATACTAATCTTCTAAATCAAAAGAAAATTGTACATACTAGTACAAATGGGAAACCAGATTCAGATATATAGTCCTATCCTCCTTTGTAAACCAATATTTCAATCAATGCTTAGTTAGCACATTCAACACCAAATAAAAACATGTCAGAATCCACATAGGGCATATCTCCTATTCAGGTACCACTACTGTGTCAACAAGGTCAGATTCAGAGGACCCTCAGGTTCTAACTTCGGAGGTATTTTTAACTTCTTATTTGAACTTCTCTTCTCAAGAGTTGAGGATGAAGGGTGTTTCATTTTGGGAATTCACCAAAGGTTTGAGAGAGATAATGGTTGGAAGAAGGATTACACATTGAAATAAGAGAGCTCGAGTGAAGAACGAGTGAATCTTATTTTATTTTATCATTTCTGGATATCAAGAATCTTTTGATAAAAAGCATAGGAATTTAAAAAGAATAAAATAATGAATTACAGTGATATGAGTTATTTTGTATAAAAAAACAATAAAGCATCTTTACAGTGAGACAATAATCAACATTCATGGAGAGACTGTAAGAAACGTTCATAGTGAGACCATGACAAATACTCATGGTGAGACCGTAACAATGTGATATATAAGTTCTGTGAACGTATTGTTTGAGAGAATAAAAATCAAGTGGTAACCATGAAATAGTATCTATGAGACTATAAACATTAAATTATAACTCTTATGAATATAAAACTATAAAACCATTAGAGTTAAATAGTAATCTCAAGAGAGTGACTTATAAAATAATAAAATGTTAAACAACATACTTACTATATAATATTTATCATTCCCAATTCATGTATGATATTATCTATTATTTCAGAATATAGTGGTTTGGTGAATATATCAGAAAGTTGATATCTCAGTTCCCATGAATTCCAAAGTGATATAATCTTTTTGGTAACGATCTCTTGAAAACTGATGTCTTATATCAATGTGTTTTTGTCCTAGAGTGAAAAACATGATTTTATGAGATGTTAATAGCACTTATATTGTCACAATTTATAGATATATTCCTAAATTGATATCCATAATCTATTAATGTGTGTTTCATCCACAAAATTTGTGCACAACAACTGCCATCATCAATGTATTCATCTTCTGAAGTAGATAATGCAATAGAGATTTTTTTATTACTGTACCATGATACTAGTGACTTGCATAAAAAGTGACATGTTCTAGAGGTTATTTTTCTATATAATAAAAAACCACCAATGTCAGCATCTGAATAACTCAACAACTCAAATGATGGTCCTCAAGGAAAGAGCAGTTCTAGATTAAGATTATGTTTTAGGTATTTGGAAATTCACTTAAAAACATTTAAATAAAATTACATAGGATTTTCTTAAAACCGAGCACACATACACACACTAAACATAATTTCAGATATACAAGCAGTTATACAGAGTATGCTTCGAATCATTCCTCTATAATTGTGTTGATCAACAGATTTTCCATCGACATTAAGAGCATACTGGGAAGTAGTATTCGTTTTTTGTCACATTACTTTTAGTTATCTCTAATCCAATTTTTTTTTGAAGATCTATAGTATATTTAATTTTTTTAAATAATGCCATCGTTATTTTTAATGATTTGAAATCCAAGAAATAATTTGAGTTCACCCATTAAACTAATTTTGAATTTTTTGCAAACTTTTAGAAAATTTATTTCATAAAAAATTTTGATGATCCAAAGATAATGTCATTTACATAGATTTGAACTAATAAAACATCATTGGAAAATCATATTATAAAAAGCATAGGATCAACTATTCCTTTTGTAAAACCTTTGGAATGAAAAATAGTTCTTAATCTATCATAAAAAGTCTTAGAGCATGTTTAAAACCATATAATTATTTTGATAACTTAGAAATATTATTTCAAAAATTATGGATTGTTAAACCAGGGGGTTTCTCAAAAACGACATCCACATCAATATAACCATTTACAAATTAAATTTTGACATCCATTTGATATAGTTTGAAAATCAGATGTGCAACATAAGCAAGAAGAATTTTGATGGCTTAAATCCTAGCTACTAGGGAAAAGGTCACATCATAGTCAATTCCATATTTTTGACTTAAGCATTGTGCAACCAATCTTGCCTAGTTTCTAAAAATTTTACCAGCTTCATCTACCTTATTTATAAACACCAATTTAGTGCCTATAGTGAATGTGTCTTCGGTACATTCAAATGGTTTCCAATCATTGTTCCTTTCAAATTGATTATGTTTTTCTTACATAGACATCACCCAAAATTCATCATTGATAGCATCATTAATGTTTTTAGGTTCATTTTTTGATAAGAAGACTTGATGTTCTACTCGATTTCTCAGAGATGCTCTAGTTTGAATTCCTTTGCTTAAGTCACCTACAAAAACATCTATGGGATGGTTCTTAAGAGTTATAATAGCTCTATAAAACGAAGGACAAGTGATTTATGGTTCTTCAACCGGATCTTGTTCATTTTGGCCATAATCTAAAGAATTACTTGAAATAGATGTTTCCACATATTTCTTTAATGACTACTTAGAGGATTTTGAATTAATTTCCATAGATGATACTACATCCTCTAGGTTCTATAGAGTGGCCTTAGGCTCATGTGGATATGTTTCATCAAATTTGACAAGGACTGATTCTTCCACACATTTAGATCTTTCATTAAAATATCTATAGGCTTTCTAGAAATTGAATATCCTATGAGGATTACTTCATCACTCTGGGATGAAAATTGGGCACGATTTAACTTAGTATTACCGATATATAATTTGAAACCAAATAATTTTGAGTACCTAACAATGGGTTTTCTATTATTTCACAACAGATATGTAGTTCTCTAAAGGATAGTTCGAATTGATTATCTATTGATAATATAACATGTTGTATTTATAGCATCAACCCAAAAGTAAATAGGTAATTCATATTCACTAGCTATGGTTCTTGCATTCTCTTACAGGTTTCTATTTCTTCATTCCAAAACTCCATTCTATTAAGGTGTTCTATGGGAAGAGAAATTATGACTATAACCATTTTATGAGAAATTGGATTCAAACTCTTGATTTTTAAACACATAACTATGATCAATTCTTATGGATTTAATTTTATGTCCACTATTATTTTCTACAGTTTTGGAATATTTGGTAAAATTAGAGTAGGAATCACATTTGTGAGCCAAAAATAATGTCTGATTATATCTACAAATGTCATCTACATGAACATAAACATAGTGATTCCCATTTAAACTAGAAAATCAAGATGGTCCAAAAAATCCAGTTGAACCAATTTGAGAGGTTTATATGTTGAAACATTATTCTTTGGTTTGAATGAAATTTAGCGTTTCTTTCCTTTTTGACAAAGATTGCACACTTTATCATTTGGAAACTAATGTTTGGGCTTGTCTTTGACTAATATTTTTCTAGTTAACTTTCTATGGGAATGACTATTATTGATTCTAAGTATCTTATTCCAAATACAAGATTCCCTGTGTAACACACATAAACATGTTGAAATTTGAGAAGCTAACAAATACAAGTTAATAGAATATACATTTTAATTTCTTAATGAAGAAAACACTAATTCATTTTTAGAATTAAAAAAAATTCAATCATTGTTCTCAAATTTGACATGTAATACATAATAAAAAATTAGTGAGATACTAAGAAAATGATATTTCAAACCATCAACAAAAAGTACATTAGAAATCAAAACTGAGTTAGAGTTAACAATTTTTCCATGGAAAATAATCTTTCCGTTGGATTTTTCACCAAAGGTGACTTGTCCTACATAAATTTTTATTTAATTCATGAAGCATGAATTGTCCCCTATCATAGTTCATAATCACAAACATTCCAAGTACCATTAAATTTTACAAGAACTCTTTATGGAGATTTCTTAAAAAAACAATCTGATAAAAATAGATTTGGGTACCCAAACATGTATTGGTCGAGTAATATTTGTGACTTGGGACTAAGGAACCCCTATCTTCCTTAGTGGTTTCCTATAACCATTTTGTAAAGTATTTGAAAAATAAAATCTATTTGATCCAGAAAAGCATGAAATTTTAGAGAGTGTCTCACAGCTTGATCTAGTGTAATTATTTCCAGAACTGGGATAAAGGCTATTTTTCAAAGATTTAGAAACAAAATTATTTCTTCCATTATTTCTATTACCAGGTATATATCCAATTGCAGTAGTTTATTTAGAAGAAATGTGTTTACATAGATTTTTTACCAATTTATCATTACCATTAGTAACCCTTTAAAAACCCTTTATCAATTTATCATTAGATAATTTTAGTTCATTACTCTCTTGCTGTAATTGGGAGTTTTTCTATCATTCTATAGTGAGTAATGTTTTAACAGTTTAGTTGACAACATGATATTTCTTTTAAGGCTTGTATTTATCTTTTAGTTCATTCCATGTCTCATCAAGCATATTACAATACAAAAACATTTCATCATTAGTCATATTTTTTGAGTAACTCTCATCGCTAGAATATTAATAAATGTGTACAAGATATTGTAGTGTTAAATCAAATTTTCTTGTCATTAAACACATATAGGATTTGTTATCCAGTTCATCATGTGAATATTATGATTCAATTGAAATAACCTCAGAAGCACTCCACGTTTCATTAATTTCCTTCCTATATATTATAACTTTATGCTCAAATCATTATTTATAATTTATCTCGGGATAGTCAGCCTTGATATGAATTTTTATATTACATTCAAAGCAGAAAATCCCTTCAGACTTGTCACTTATTTTCCAATAATTCTTTTCTCTTCCATTCTGATCAAATCTTCCTATGAGGATATGTTTTTTGAAAAAATAAATTCTTCTTGAAAAATCTCATAATTCTTCTTGCTAGACGATCCATCACCTCATCTCTATCATGTGATAATTGTTCACAACTGGAACATTCTTTAGAAACATACAATTTCACTTTCACTTTGTGTTTAGAGGTGGTGGTCTTGAATGCAATAGATTTTCTTTTGGGTCCATCCTCCTATTCCTTATGGAATTTCATCTACTCTTCAAAAATCATTACTTTTCCAATGAGTTCTTTTACAGGAAGCTTGCTGATGTCTCGTTTTTCTCTAATAGAGACAGAGGTTCCACTTCATCTGTTAGGTAGACATCAGAGAATCATCGTGATCTGTTCTTTGGCAGTGACATCTCTTCCAAGAGAAAACATGGTGTTGAAAATTTCATTGATCCTAAGATACATGTCAGAAATAGGCACATGAGGTTTCATTTTAAAGTCATAATTTTTATTATTAGAAGTATTATGTCTTGATTCATTAACACTAGATATTCCTTCATGTGAGATAGACAAGGTATCCCAAATTTTGTGGGATATTTTACATCCAGAGAGTCTATTAAATTCTGCATATCCTAAAGAGTAGTATAAAGAATTTAGAGCATTAAAAATGTTATTATAGGGAGATTTTGTATGTTCATCCCTCATTATAAAATTAGTAGCATGAATCTTATATTCAACTATAATTGAATACCATATTTCAATGATCATACTTTGTAAATGAATTTTCATTTTATTTTTCCACTGAGCATTATTACTTCCACTATGGAATGGTGGTCTGTTTGTTGTAGAACCTTCTAATATGTTTTACATAATAAAGATATAATTTAAAAGATCTATAAATTTAGAATAAATAGAATGTTCCTGATCTATAAATTACAACTACAATCGTAGTTGAATAGGTTAAAAAATTGTGTCTTGAGAAACAGTCCTCTGATACCAAATATTGGTCGGAGTTTTCTACTCAAGAGGGGAGTGAATTTGGTATCTATTAAAAATTTCTGTTTAAAAGTATTCCTATATATTTTCCCCCAATAAATTTAAATACATAACAGTCAATAAAGGATATACAGTTATTAATGATTGACTATTTTAATATCTTCATTAAAGAAAAATTAATTATCAGAAATATTAATATTACTTATTAATATTTATTTTGAGGAAATTTTAATAAGGAGAAACAATTATATATTATTTCAAAGATTAATTATCAATGTAAATTTGGTGATCTCTAAATTAATCATTAAAAAAGAGAACACTAATATTATCAACATAGAGGATATAAGACAAGTGGTTCAGACTCAAGATGAGACCTAATCCACTCTACTTGGTGATCACCTGCCACCAAGTATTTTATATAAATAAACTTGAACCACACCCTTGATCAGGGTAACAATAGTACAGAAGACTGTCCAGGTCTCATGACCTCTTCAACAGTTCCTCATGGGTATGAACGATCAAGTCACACAGGGACGTCTTCCACATTTATTCATGGTAATAAACAAGTTTAAAACGATATAAGAGAAAGGATATATTAAATCCTTCAGTTTGATATTGGAGGTAGTGTGTGTGTAACATAGACACACACACTACTTTAAAGATAAAAATATATTACAAAATAGATTAGAGATGATGAGAAAAGGATATAATTGCTCTGAGTGATAGTATATACATCTCTAGACTTCTGGGATGAAAACGATGCTGAAATTGATTCCACTTGCAAAAAAATAGACCATCGTAGGTCAGTTATATCTAACTACTGTTCTTTGTAGTGTTGATGATGATGAAATGTTCTAGAATCTGGGATTTGAGTATGCTTCGTGTGTTTTTAGTAGTGTCAGGTTGGATGAAGGATCGTGCTTCTTTGTTATTGTGCACGCACTTGTTTTTCTGTTGAAAATATTTTTTTTATACTCACCATGATCACAAAATTTTATATTGTCCACTTTGTTATTTTTATTCATGGAATGCATGTGTTGAATCCTACATGATACATGAATTCTTCACCTTGTACCTCTTATTGTTAGGTGACATTTATACAAAGAAACATTTATTATGTAATTTCATTTAAAATCAACAAATATGACTGTCAGAAATTAAATTTTAAAACGACACAACATATTAAGAAACAATGTCACAGTCTGTGTATATACCATGTCTTCATGAAATGATATCTCCTTGAAATGGGGTTTTTGTCTTTGCCTTTGAGCAGTGATACATCTATGATGGCATAGTTTTATAGAGATTAGGAACTGTTAGCACAAATGCGTTGTCAGGATCACGATGTCTGGATAAGATGTTTGGATGGTCACAGTGCCTATATGGTTACGTTTTTTAGATAGTCATAGTGTATGGATGGTTACGGTGTCTGGATGGTCATGGTGTCTAGATGGTTACAGCGTGGGGATGGTCATGGTGTTTTGATGTTTACTGTGTTTGAATTGTCATGATGTCTGGATGGTTGTGGTGTAATGATGGTCACAATGTCTGGATGGTTATAGTGTCTGGATAGCCACACTATCTAGATGGATTCAATATCGTGATGGTTACGGTGCTTGGGTTCTTTACCTAAAAAAACTATTGGGAGACTCATGGTTTATCAGAATTAGTCAAATAGATGTACACAATCATAAACAATGATATTCATAGAATGAGTTAAACTTTAACATTCATAGGATAATTTCATTTGAAACAAAATAGTTTTCAATTATTATTTATGGAATAAAGAAACTAATCATTAATACATATGATTTTAGATAAATTAAATAGGATTAAAAAGATTTATAGAATTTATATGATTAGTGATAATTAAAAAATTATTAACACATGTGGAGTCTAACACCATGGAAAATAAATGAGTTCTATTTAATTATCATTGAACAATGATTATAACATTAAAATAAAACGAGTTTGATAACATTCACACTGATATAATATTATCCTCTATAAATTTAACGGTCTCCATAAGAATCTATTTTATACTTGATTAACTTATAGAAAAGAAATGGGTTATGTAACATTACATTTAAAACAAGATAAAGTCGTGGAAAATAAATTTGTTCCATATCAAAATCATTAAAACAAAATTAATCAATCCCAATAAATAATAACAAATTGTTTTTATAAATATACCATTTCTATCATATTCAACAAAAGGGGTGTTGTTCATTGATGAATATAAATACCATTGATTTAGAATTAAAAATATTTTTTAGGAAACACGCCTTTTAATTTTGAAAATAACTGAAAAACTAAAAAATATTATGAAACTTTTTTACTTGATAACAACTATGGATATATAAAAATAAATGTTCATTTAAAATAATTAACATCGTGGTGGGAAAATCCATTCATGTAATAAAAGTTACAAATAAACATTCCATAAAAAACAATTGAAAATGAGCATCTAGTGTTACCATTTTAAATATAATATGAAATCATCACTTAAATAAATATGATGTTATATTCCATGTAAAATATATATATATAATCAATTATTTTTATAATAGATAATTTTTGGAAATATTTATAACTACATCAATATATAATAGAAATATTCTGGATCTAGAAGAAGAGAAACGTTCAGTATCCCTTATGAACGACACTCTTCACATTTACTTAATACATATGGTATGAGCATAACAGTACAATATTCTTTATTGAAGGGAAATGGAAACAAGTTGCTTCTGAAATTACTAATATCTACATCAAGAACCCATGAAATAGTTAAATTCATATGAAATTGTAAATGAAAATATTTTTCATTAAATGGGTCATAAAATACATTCAACTGTAGTATGTTCACCAAAAAATAAATATAAGTTCTTAATATGGATTATGTCTCATTGAAGTAAAAGTTATACAAAAATAACCCCTTACCTTGAGTCGAGATGTAACTTTCATGTCCATTAGCCACTATATAATAACCTTATTTCAATAATTTCACATTGTAGTCAAATTATAATGGTTTTACTAAATATAAATAAATAGGCTATTTTATTTATTTTTATGTACATAATTCAATACATAATCAGTTAATTCAAAAACATGTGTTTTTTGGTTAATTAGATCATTGATTGAAAACATGCTTGTCGCATGGATGGTGGTAAAGTTTGTCATTAGTTAAACATGATGATAATATTAATAATTTTGATATTATCATTTTTATTAAAATAAATTACTTTTAAAACCAATCATGAAAATTGTTGATAAAAAATGAAACATGTCACTGTCATGGATTCAATAGGTTGTATATACGCAAGAGTAAATTTTCTATTTTATAATCATCATTATAGAATGTTATTATGTAATATTTTATATTTGATAAATTATTATAATATCATATATAATATATTAATTATTTAAATATAATTATATATATAATTATTATGTTTAGTGATGAAAAAATTTATCATGTCACGCTGTGGAGGCACTAGTCCACATGTACATGAATGACTTTATAACACTTTAGTGTGAATAAAATTGATATTTGTCTATTAATAATGATAATTTTTGCACATATATAATTATTAGTCCATTTATATAATATATATTCATTAACATTATCTTTATTACCTATTATGTAAAGAGTTAGTGGAAAATGATTCATATCGCTTCATGTGGTAGTAGTTCGTTGTTCACAAGAATGACATTATTGTCTCCACCATATAATGGTAGGTAAAATGTTATATGTGAAATAAAAACTCAATAATTATAAATATTTTAGATATGTAATATATATATATATATATATACATTATATCCATATTTTCTGAATTCCTTCAAAGGTAATGATGGAAAATAGATGATATCAATTCGTGAGCCGGAAGTCTTCCATACACATGAATGGCGATTTCATATCCAATCTGATGGATGGGGAGATGGATTTAAGTAGTTTCATTAATAAAATAAGGTCTCAATGTTTTGTAGAAACAATTTTTATAATATGAGATAAATTGACAGATATTCTAATGATGTTTATAATAAATAATATAGAAACACATAGTTATAAATTTTACCACATCTTGGGTAAAATCTTTATGACTTTACTAAGGATTTATTATAATTTATTTATAATAAAAATAAGGATTATAGAAATATGTTATCAGAGTTGTTATTTTATTTTGTTAGGTCCTTTCATATAAAATATTTTTATACAGTTATCTAGATATGTGAGTGCATTTCTTTTTATATGTGAGGTGACTGGGACACAAGTAATTTTTGAAATAAAGAAGTTGGATCGACGTTTGAAATATTGAAAAAGCTCAAAAATAATTAATTATTTATAATAATACATGATATGGTTGAAATATGGACATAAAATGGGATTTATAGAATATTGTTTCATTTTGAACGATATATACTTATTTTAACCACCAGATTATCCTATATAAAATTTAACCATAATAATATATTATTAATATTTTCACTATTCAAAACCATAAATAGTAATTTAATATTATTATATATTATATATTTGGAAAACTATAGTTATTTAGTGAATTTAACATATACAACTCATATAATTGGATAATTTTTATATAATATAATATTATCAGATATGATAGAAAAATGGGTTTTTATAAAGTTTATTTTTTCAGTAAAATATGATTTCATGTTACATCTATGTCTACTAGTAGTTATTTAATGAATATAAATATTAATTTAGTGATATATTATTATGATATTTTATTTAATTCATTCCATATTAGTGGGTTTTTAATTTATTTAAATGGTGAAACAATATGCAACTTAAAAAAGTTTATAGGATACTCCCTCTTTTAAACCAGGAGACAGACATATAATAAAATCAATTAAGAAGTTGAATAAAAATAATATATTTTAATAAAATAGATCAATTAAATTCTTATTTTGTTTTGAAAAATATTCAGTACATAATTTTAATTTTAATTTTCTTAATTTATTGAAAATATATGTCTTTTTATTGGAAATTCATTATTTTTCACATTTTAATAAAAAAAAATTTTAGAAAATCCAAAAATTAAGAAAAAAACTGAATTACAATATCATAAATTAATAGATTTTTATTAAATAAATTTTATATATGATCCAACAATTCATGACAATACTATACCATGAAGTGAACCCTTTTTTTTGAATAAAACACAAATTTTTAATAAAATTTCTGTACTAAAAAATTATGAACTATTTACTAAAAATTTATCCATGAATTATATTAATGTGGATTTATATCAAAAAAAATAAATTTCATAATCTTGTTAATAATATCAATGCCAGAAAATTTAACATATTTTTTATAATGGTTCTATATATAACCTGATGCTTAATCTTAGGGTTTCCTATCAAATATGCTATCATGAATAGTTTTATTTTATAAAATATCACTTTTTTAAATCCTTTAACCATATAATAGTATTTATTCATTATATTTTATCATTATATCGGAATTTTATTTTGTAAATAATTCATAATACATAATTTTTGGGAACCCACATCATAAAAGTTGACAATAATTCATCATCTTGCTATGGGAGAAAAGGATATATCGAGGTCATCAAAAATAACACATAGAAGATTTCAAAATACGAAGAAATAGGTGGGAAGTTATGATTTGGACATGAAAGAAAAGTGTAATGTAAAAAAATGATATAGAGTGATTGATATAATAATTAAAAATAATATGAATTATCAATAGAATGATAGAAACCACACAACAAAAAACCAAAGTGGTGTGAAAAAAGTCATTGATATCATCAGAAAAGATTGCCATAGTAAAATATATTTTTAAGAACCATTTCCTTGATTTAAGGAATTGATATCTATATAGTCTTATTGAATAAGGAAATATACCTACACAGTGAGTATATTTTAATCCTTGTTTGAATTTCCTTATCAATTTCATCATTTTCCCAAATGATTAGTATTCATGGTGATTTGTTCACGAATGTCAAACTGAAACAGACATTTAAACACCAAATTACCAAAAAAGTTATAACAAGATAAAATCCTTATCTCTATTTATATTAGTGCAAATATCTTTTATAAAATGAATAATCATTCATTTGATATAATACTCTTACAAATTCATATGAAATACACAATTTTGAGTATTAATAATTCCATAATCCTATATCATGTATAACCTCAACAAGCTGATAATTAATGTTTTATTAAAAAATATATATCTCAAAACATGCATCTTATAAGTACAATGAATATGGTGATCTTCATTTTAAATAACAATAACTAGATAATAATCAAATCACATTTCATCAAATGAATATTGATATATGAAAATATATGTTCCCATATTTTACTTATAATACAAGACCATATAAACTCTAAATTTCTTCAACAACATAAAACTTTTCACTAAAAAATTTAAATGAATACATCACATTAAATAGAACATTTACTTATACTTCAGCCCAATAAATCTTCTCTTGAAGTGTCATTAATAATTTCAAGATATGCTCAGTAAAATTAAAAAAATGGGAGCTGATGAATTTGATCACATGATCATACATAATATTATAGACCTATTATAGAATCCAAATATTATCATTTAATTTCACATTAAAACATACTTATCTCATATGTTATCAAAGCATTTCCATTAATACTATCTATAATAGCTTATAGACCTCCTTCATGGATATGGTGATTAATTCATAAATAATACATTTCTTGGATTGATAATGATGAGGGCTGGAATTTTTTCACCATCCATCACATATATCATCAAAAATAATAATTGTATTCACCTACATTATCAAGGACATTTTATGTTTAGTTTTTTGGTGAATTAGAATAAAATCATTCAAAAATAATACCATTGTATTAAAACAAACATTTTTTCCATATAACCTATATTTAAATATTTCAAATTAAGTAATCATCATCATATATATGAAAACCTCTATGAATTATTTCATTAAACATCATTATTCATAATCTTTGGAAATTGAAACATATGAACTTTGAGATTAAATTCTCAATATGGGAAAATATTTGAATTTAAAATCGAATGTCCATAGTGATCATAGGATGTGAGTATTAGCATAATTAAATAATCAAATACATGAGTAAAAATAAGAATACTCATAAAAATCCATACATGGATTATAAAATATGATAAAATTAAATAAGGACTTATCAAATTTAAGTGTCATCAGAACAAGTAATCATGATTCATATAATAGAAATCGTTAACATTTGTAACATTATAAACCCTTATAAATTATAGAAACAATTTTCAGTATCCAAGGGGATATTCTCAACACAAATTATTACAAATGGAATAATGAATATGGTCAACCTCCAAATCAATTGTACCAAATGTATTAGAGGGATTTAATTGATCCACTCTTCCTTGGTTAGTAATGTAACAACCCTTACTTGGTTTATCACATAACATACAATCCTTTGTTAATAACATAACCAACCATCCTTGATTTATATGAAACCACACATCTATGGTTTATAAGGGAAGAAACATATAGTATTAACTATGACTAATAACCATATCATCAATAAAGTACACAGAGCATTCATTTCACAAAAAACTCAATGATACAACATCTATTTTTTAGAACATGATTAAAACATAAAAATAAATGTTCTTTGAAAAAAATCATTGAAATGTGATTAAACCAAGGAAAATAAATCATTTCCATAACAATCACATTTAAACATGATTATAATATGGCAAATAATATGTTTTATAATGATCCAATTAAATCATTATTACCCATGTATAAAAAGTGGGATCTTTAATAATCTATTTTTCACACGATTATCCCTATGATGTGAAATGGGATACATTTTAATATAATTTAATAATTATTAATCATTCT
Organism: Viscum album; assembly: GCA_963277665.1. Classification (NCBI taxonomy): domain Eukaryota; kingdom Viridiplantae; phylum Streptophyta; class Magnoliopsida; order Santalales; family Viscaceae; genus Viscum; species Viscum album. Next base: position 690,092,001 of record OY728161.1, on the reverse strand, counting down.
AGTGAAATAATGAGTATTTTATCATTAAAATATCCCCCTATTGTAGAATATGTAACAACTGGGGTTGTGGATGTTGGTGAATGGAAAAATAATTAATAGTTCATTAAGATAACTATTGAGGAAAATTATCATTTCCTTTTGAAGATCACTAAAAAATAACAATATATTTAGAAAAAGAAATTGTTTAAATAAATGGAATCCCATAAAGGAAACATCACGAAATATTATGTAAATGAAGGTGTGAAATTTCATTCAGGTCATAAATGATAGAACCCATCATTCTTTATAAAAAAAATTAAAAAATGGAGTTTTAAGTGACCCATTTAAATGACATTATGAAATTTTCTTTTATAATAAATTAAATAAAGGTCAAAACCACGAAAAATATATTTAAAAAACTATATTTTTTTTGAATACATCCCTTTTTGAAACCAATTAGATAATATGAACATGGAAGAGAATGATTCTAGATATCGAACAGGATACCAGATTAAGATCCCTTACAAATGACTTTATTTTAAATTCCTTAATAATTAAGAGAGTAAATGTAAATTAAATAGTTTTAACACATTAATAACTAATTTAGAATAAATATATACGGTTAATTAAAATAATATGATTTTATTTTATCAAAATATACGATGAACATAAATAATCCAAAATGAGTTGATATTGTAACATAATACCTTTTCCAATCTTGTACTCTTCTATCACAAGACCCATTATATAATAACATCATATTATACTTTAAATATCTTGATAAAAATAATTTCTAGTATATAACATTTAAAATAGTAATTATATAAACTTAATAACATAATATAGGTTTATATCATTATAATATTCTTCAATTAAGTGAAGTAGAGAAAGAGACCATTATGAACATGGTAATTGCTAGATAAAACCCCTATGATTGAGAGAGAAAATTATAGATTTTTTAATCCAAAAATTTATTATGAAAATTATCATAATAAAATATCATGGGATTTATATTTAATAATAAATAAAATTATGTGTTGAATATTTCATATATCTCAATGAAAAAAGGGAGTTGCGAAAAAACCCCTTACCTCTAGTCTATAATTTCCATCTATGCCCTTTATTTAATTTAAATAATATTATATAAATTATCATATTTATTAAATAAAATTTTTGATATTAAAAATTCCGACATAAATTGTTTATTTTTTTCATAATAAATAAACATTTTATTACATGGTCAGTTATGTCCATGTTTGGTGTTTTTGGGATGTTCAGTTAATTATTTTCAATTGACTTCGAGGAAGTGATCATGTAAAATTTTGTAATTATATAATAATATATATAATAATAACCTTGAATTAGATATCATTTTTTTCAATAATTAAAATGTAACCCATCATTAAAAGTGATGAGGAAATATAAACATCGTTTTTATCATAGAGACAATATTTCAAAAATATGATTGAGATATAAATCCCATTTTTAAAATCATCTATATCGATAGAAACTATTGATTATTTTATATTAAAATAATGTTATTATGATCATAAAAAAATTATACCATTAAGTAAAATTATATATTAAATTACTTGTATTTGATGATGAATAAAGGAATTGCATCGTTTTATGAAGGCAGTAGTCCACATGTAATAGAATGACATTATATTTTTTGGTGTATTAAAGAAAATGTTATATTATAATTTAATACTGGAAAATATGTATTTGATTTCATTAATATTTCATTTTATCACAAATATAAATTAATATAATTTATATTAACATCCCTGTAAAGCATTAATAAAAAAATCACAATAGTTCATAAGGCAATAATCTAACATACACATGAATGATGATCTTGTATCCCCCAAGGAATGGAATATAAAAAAATATATGGGAGTAATAATAGCTTTATAGGTATAAATATTTCATAAATATCATATATATTTATATTTATATATTTACATATTATTTAATTCTATCATTACTATAAGTTTTGAGAGGGGGTGATTGAAAATAATGACATCAGTTGGTTAGGCAGTTGTATGATGAACCTAAGAATGATGATTTTGTATCCTATATGATGGAATTTGATATAAATTTATGTTATGAAATTAAAATACTAATATATAATCATATTCATTATTATGGTGTAATAATATGATCATATATGAAAATGGTTCTAAGGATGTGGAAAAAAATAAAACAGAATTGCATATGTAATAATTTTACGTCATTTCAAACCACCTCTTTAGGATTATACCAACTGAATTACTTGAATAAATTTATGACCCAAAAATTCTAATAGAAAGATGTTATAGAAATTTAAAATTAATTATTGCTTCTATATTCCTAAATAAATGGCTTTAATTCTGTGCCCAAGTGAGGAGTGGAGAAAACATTTACTAGGGAGGTAGTTGGCACACTTGTAATTTCTAAAATGAAAGATGTCTACCAAAATTTCTCAAATAAAGAAAACTAATAAAAATATAATATTATAGTGTCTTATAATTATATACCCAAAATATAGCCATAAAATATGTTTTATATATGTTTTTAGGTTATTTTTACCCTTATCATTTTAGTTAAACCACATGATAATCCCCATTTTACCTTAATCGCAAAAATTTCTTTTTACTATTTTCACTATTCACTAGGGTCACAAATAATGTTGACATTATTTAGTAACGTAAATTCAGAAAATTACAAATATGGATACAATTTTGACAATTTAAATTCAAATTTTTTTAAAATAATATTTTAAAATAATCCCGAAGACACAACAGAAAATATGGTTTCCAACACATGTATTTTTTCAAGGAAATGATGATTTTATATAAACTATTTGACTATTAATAATTTTTTTATGTATCAAAATTAATATATTATTATAAATGGTATATATATTAAATTTAAATAATTCATAATTAATGGTTTTTTAATTAATTAAAAATGATAAAAAGTATTAAATCTAAAATATTTTTAAAAAATTCATGTTTTCATAAACAATGACAATAATATACTATAATTAAATAATAATTTATCTCAAAATATTAGGTGGATAAATTATTACTTAATAATATATATGTCACCTTAAATTATATAAATAAAATATTTTTACTTTTAAATCTCTTAATTTATTTAAAATATTTTTTTTTTAAATGTTTTTTCCAGATTTACTCTAAAATTAATATTTCAAAAAAATATAAAAACACCACCCAATGTAATTTCTAAAATTATTATCTCAAATACATTGTTACATTTTTAAAATTAGTTTTTTAGAAGTTTAAAAATTAAATTATAATATTATTTCATGAATCATAGAAAATCATGTTTCAAGAAAACACAAATTTTATATGAATAAAATTAATTTACTAAAATACATTAATAATTTAAAAAACACTTATATGTAATTTTATTTAGTAGAAAATATTTATATATACATTTCATAAAGTAGTAAAACTATTTTGAACTAACAATTTAACATATATGTTATTTGAGATATATATATCCCGGTTGTTTTAAATAAACGTTACTTGTCCAATATGATAATGAAAATAGTAAAATTTTATAAAATTTAATGTGTTAAAATCAATCACTATTCCCACCCTTTTTTAATATTTTTCCTTGAAACATTAATAGTATCTTATATTATTTAAAATATAATTGGAAACTCCAAAACTCTCTTTCCTATCACTGATAAAAATACAACTCGTCCAAAACATAGAAACTAACATATCTTTTAAATATTTTATTTAAATGTACATATATTTTTCCTCGAAGAACCCATTTATCTGTATACATCCTCCATTCACCATTATTTTTCTTAATTCATTCTTTTACAAAGAGTTTTCCAAGACAAAACACATGCATCAAACATGTGTGTTACATTCTAATAATTATTTTTTATATACTCATTCATAAGTCTTCAAAAACCTAATCCATATAATGAAACAAGTAACATTAATATGATGTAATATTATTATATCCATTATATTAAAATTATTCCATCATTTCCATCAACTATGAAAAGAAAATAACACATATCCTTTTTATATTCACAACACCGCTTCCATTAGGTGATCTTGTTCATTTTTACACATCATCACATGGTTTTTCAAAAGGAAGGATATGATGAATAATAATTTTTATTCAATATTTATAACCATGAAATATAAATTCATTGTATTCCATCATTCCAAATATTTCTTGCGAAATTGGATCCATTGATGATATCTGTACGGACCACCACCTCCACTGAATAGTGAAATATATTTTCTACAATAGCCATCATGGATATTGTAGGTTTATATTGGATGAATATTTATGATATATTTATTTAATGTATATAAATATTTTGCTTCTCTATTTGTAACCAAATATTTAATTATCATTATAAGTTAATCAGTTATATAATTAAATAGCTCGAATATAGGTAATAAATGATTCCCTTCCCGAAATATGACTTAAATTATAATGGCCCTAGATATACAGAATTTAAAATTACTATAAATATAGTTATTTATGTGTCTTTTGAATGTAATTGTTTTTTGGGTAATGAAATAGATGATTTTGAAGTGTTTGGGAATTATAATGGGTATTTTAGAGGACGACACAAAATCCTGATGGTACATCACCATTGTGAGATCGTTCATGAGCTACATCACAATTGATAGAAAATAATTCTTATATTTCCCAAAGAATGATAATTATTGCTTTATATCACCATTGGAATATCTCTGGTGTCGTATCATCATTGATTGATCATCCCTAAAATTGATCACGGACAATATATCTATACTATTAGATCACTAATTGTATATCATTATATTTGTATATATCCTTTACTAGATCATTCGTGGGGTAGATCACTAATCATAGATCTATGGTAGTAGATCTGAAGAGGTATATCATCATGGAAATATATCCCAAATTGTAGATCATCTAAGTAATATATCCTAAATAATCACTTCTGTTATTCGAGTTTACTTGAAACTCCTAATTTTTCGATATAGCGTTTTCTATTAAAGAATTTTTTTTAATTATCTTTTAAATTGGTTTTAAATTTTTTTTATAGGAAGATTATTATATCATCTATTTATAAATATTTCATATCAGTTATTATTTTCATTTCATGTGTACTTAATTAGATCCTCTATATATTTCATTTAAAACCATATCATGTCTTTCATGTTTCATATCAATTAGTTCTAAAGGGAAAAAAATCATATATTCTATCATGATCACATTATCTTCAGATTAAATGTTTCAGGTACTTTTTTCCTTCGTTATGTGGACTATAACATCTAATTATTGTTTTAATTATACCATGAGGTTTGTTTCTTATAGTGTATAAACCCCAAGTTTCTGGTCTCTCAAATTCATATAGAATTTGATTCTTATATGTAGGGAACTACTTAACTTATCTTAATGTATATCTAGTAGAGAGGTTTTAATATATTTATATATGTGGTAATGTTTCCTTCCAAATTAAAAAAGATAAATTATATTATTTAATGTGTTTTATAATGGACAGGGGATTAAAATAAATTATTTATTGATTTTAAATGGTTTTGTTATTTCAATTATATTTGATAAATTTCTATTACAAACTATGGTTGTTCGGGGTCCTACCATGATATTTTATGACCTGAATTATGAATGATATGTTTTATGTCAATTGAAGACACGTAAAATTTAGGTTCACAATCATGTATAAAATTTTAATGAATTATGTTACTCTATATAATATGATTTTTGGTATTATATCCTTTAATAATGTTGTGGAATGGAATAAATAAACCTATTCGAAATATTAGAATATTAAATTTTGTGGTGTGGGATGTTATTAAGGGAGAAGTTTTGTGTTGTGGATTACTTGTGTTGTAGTGATTCTTGAATAGTTTATAAGTCTTATTGTGTGGGTAGTGAGGGTTTCAATGGTGGTTGTGGTGTGGTTGTGCAATGGGGTTGTGAAAGTAGAGATTATCTCGATTTTATGTGGATGTGTGGTTGTATGTTGCATTGATATAAGGTTCTATGTTGTTTCCCGATGTATAAATGGAATTTAAAACCTGAAAATGACTCAAAATGGGAATTTGTAATGTATGAATTGGTGATGGTTAGGATAATGTGGAATAAAATGTTATTGTGAAATATTTAAATTGGATGAATGTAGAATTAATAGTGAAATTGAAATTATATATTATGTTTGGATTGTATAGAGTTGTGTATTTAGTTATTTGTAATGGAAGTAGATTATCCAATGAGATGGATTATTCTTTTTTTAACCTATGTTTGGTCTTGGGTGTAGATATTATGTATATATATATATATATATTTCTTTTCCATTAGAGTTATTTATTGGATTTGCTGTACTAGGACCAATTGAATGTACCTTGATAAAATTAATATTCAAGGAATTGAATATTAAATATACATATTATTTCATATATTTCATTATTATTAATGTATTTAATGTAGCAATTCCCTATAGTATATTCCCTGTTTATAAGGTCAGAATAGATCCCCACTATTATTATAACCATGAATGGATTTGTTAATATTCGTAAATAAGTTCTACAGTTGCATATGTTTATATGATGGGAAACAAAGTAATTACATCATTAGGTTCTAGTACACAAATTTACATTAGAATTCTTCTCATGAATTTTTCAGTTGGTAATCTCTATGATGGGATATTATGAGAACATACCCACATGTTAGATTTTTTCCACTTTTTGTGTGGTTATATTTTTCTATATATGAGCATGTATTATTTATATTATAAATTATTATTTTCACACATTCATTTCATGACACATTATGTTTTAATTTATTTAAAAATCCATTATTCCATATATTTTATGGAATAAGGGATGATTGGTTCAACATAATTGACATATCATTACTGGATAGGTTGGGGAAGGATATGTGCCTTCCATATTTATAAATACTGATATATCAGTCCATTGATTGGAATAGTACCATCACCTAAAATTCTACATCCATGGTGTGAAGATGGTTTTGATTAAGAAATTCAAATGAATATATATCAAGCATATAGGTTGCTGACATGGATTTACTACATATATATTGTGATGTTGTAAAAATTGATTATATTACACAATGAGAATTCCTATGTGGTTGTAAATGTTATTACATTATGTTATTTTTGTAAGGTTATTTGACCCATTTCTATATAGTAATCATGGACATTAGGCAATCTAACCTAATACCAAGATGATTAAATCCTAACGGGTCATAAACTAAGTGTATCTGTTGATATCAGTTAAACTCAATCTGAATTTAATTAGTAGAATAAATTTTATTATCATGACTTAGGAATAATTTTAATCGAGTTTTATTGATGGAATAAATTTAATAAATAATTATTACCCAACAAGTTAATAAAAATATAATTAATTATTTTATGAATAGTAAAGAAATAAATATTTTTTGGTATGTAAATGAAATATTTTTTATTAATAAATTATTTATCTTGGTATTAAATATATTTTAAGTAGATAGAAGATATAAAGAATGAATATAGTGATAAATAATTATTTAAACGACAAAAACTATTAATTATTAATTTTCACATGTTATATAATGCCAAAAAATAATAAAATATTATTATTATGTGTCATGGGGTCTCATTAAATGTTATAATTTTATTTAATGGATATCATGAAATTAAACTACTATTTAAACATAAACCCATTCACTATGAATATTTGATTATATAGATTGTGTGGATCATTAATGAGAAATTGAGATAGAATTTTTTATGCATAATGAATTCTCTCTTAAAATTACCTTCTGTCTCTATCTCATGAATGAGAAATAGGAGAGATATTTATTAATGATCAACTAACTAGAGATCATGAAAAAAGGTTGAATTACATTACATTATCCATGCTAGAATCTAGAGATTGTGTGGCATTCCTTGAGGACTATATGATCCTGTACGGATCATCACTAGAGAGATTCTATACATGGACCCTGATCAAGAAATGAAAGAATTAAAATGGGTCACATTAAATGATTCAAATTCATCAATGAATAATATTCTTAAGATGTCGTATTTATTTCATCATATATTTGATAAATTATTGATAAATTTCATGAGATAAATCAATAAAAAGGTTTCTTAGAAATGATAATTAGATAAAATTTAATATATTTGAAATGACCACACGCTTCCACTGCACCCCTATCCAAGAAGTGGTGTCAGAGTTATCTGGTTTATATTTAAAATTTTATATTAGATTTTGGATCAGTGAACATTCATGGTATTTTATTGTTTTCAAGTTATTCATTCCATATTCTAATTTTAATTAATAGATTATCCATATTAATCATGATTAGTTTTGGGTATCATTTTTAACTATTTAAGAATATATTAATAATGACAAGTGATTCCATAGAGAAAAAACCATGTTTTAGATAGTAGGATAGGTTTACCTTGTGTGTACTCATAATTATATATTATGTACCATAACATCACGTAAAGTTTTCAGGTACTTTTGATGTTTCTAAGTACATCTATTTTGGAGAAGTGGCTTGGGAGAGTCTGGGGAAATTTAAATGATGTTTTGAAGAAAAGGTTAAGTCACACGGGCGGCACACTGGTGGTCTAAACTGTGCAGCCAAACCGTGCATAGTTGGTCTTGGAGACAGTAACATCCTCACGGGCAGCGCACAGTTTGTCTAACCATGTAGCCAAACTGTTCCAAAATGGTGGTTGAGGTAGCATCTAATGCACAGCAAGTGCTCGGTTTGTAAAACCGTGCAAACTAACCGTGAAGCCACTTAAATGAGATCTGTAAAATGTGTATCGCACTCATTTTTTCCTATATGTCCCTCTTTTTTCCTCTTAAGTGGCCCTAACTCAGGATTATTCTTTTCCTAAGGTCATAGAACGTTCTCCCATCATTCTGGAGGCGATCCAAAGGGTCCTCTAAGGGAATCAAAGCTTGATTCTTGAGGTATGTGATCATTCTTCATCGTTCTTGATTGGTTTCATAGATCTACATAGATCTACTTCTCCTCTTCTCTCAGTTTCTTAGATCAACGTCTGTTATGGGTAGATCTAAGTGTTTAAATCCCAAATATGATGAGATTTGGTCTTTGTCTTACTAGGAGAAGAGATATAAGGCGGGTTCATGAACAATGAACCCAGTATTATTGAGCTTTCTCGACTGTTGTGGTTTTGGAAAAAACCTTCGATGTTGGTGGTTCCGTCCTGACATTCCAAATTGATTATAATTTTATTTTCTTGATTTATTTCAATTGTTGATTTAAATTTAATTGTTCATGTTTTATTTAAATTAAATTGACAAAAACTCTTTTCTAGTGAATCGAGATATTTGAAATGGTTTTGGCAAGGAAATATGGAAAATCCCAACTCCATTGAATTGGGTGTGTTTAGGGAAATTGGCCGAATTAAATTGATGAATTTAAATTGCGGATTTTATGGAAATGATTTATATTAACTTTTTTAATATAATTGTGGGATTAAATTGTGTAATTATGGAATTGGTTTTGAGTGGCTTTCAAACTAGTGAAAATGGCTTAAAATGATTTCACATAAACATATTGGTTTTATCATGTTTTAAAGGCATGTTTTGAATAAAACATGTTTTTGGTTTAAATGGAATGAAATTGTAAATTTTGAAATGTAATAATGGGATTGATTTTATTTTAAGGATTCTTAAAATATTTCTCCCATAATTTAGGAGCACATGAAAGCCTTAGGTAGTTAGTGAGTTATTTGGATACACTCCATGCTATGACAATGTTCTAAAACATTCTTGCGTTAGGTCACATCCCCGATGGGTTGGTGACGAGTCTACTTTGGCCAGTGTCATAGGGATGTGTGTATAAAAAGTTTGCTGAGTTCACATAGAGAGTGTGGAATCCTATACCTGGTTAATACTACCGTACATTTTGGAAGATGACCATGTTGCTCACTTATTTGTTTATATTTGAGATATAAATGTATGCCAATTCTTTTGATGTGCATTACATGCCTACTGAATTTATATAAACTATTTTATATAAATGTTTTTCTTAAGACAATATTTTAGAAATATTCCATAATTGTAAATCCTTTTCTTAATGTAATTTTTCCATCATTTGAAAATGTATAGCATGTTTTGTTAAAATATTCTTTTGAATTGCCCAACCTGTTTATTTGAAAATTGAATGATTTTCTTTGGATAATCTAAATTTTTCATCTATTATGGAATATTTGGTGGTATCCTACTTGGATTTGTCTCACACCCTACTTTTTATTTTAGGTGTTTGTATACTTCCTTCATCCATGTTCGAGCAAAGGGAAGGGACCACTTGGATGTGGATCCAGCAGTTGATCTTTGGTCTTGGTCAGTTGTGTACTTAGGGACCTTGGGGCTATTTTCCCATTTTTTAGTACTTGGGTTGTAGTACATTGGGGTTTTCATGCCTCTTTGTTTTCGGGTACATTACTCCCAGTGGAGTTTCTTTTGTTATGCATACTGTGTTTGTTTATTTTCTTCCACATTGTTGGTGGAAAAATCATTCCCACGTGCATGTTGTATGATTCCAGGTTCTAGTAAAGGACTCGTGGGAACTAGGAATGCCCATCGGGTTATGTCAAGGATGGATCAGTTATCAGGTTACCAGGGAACCAGGGCGGTGTAGTGACAATGTGGTATCAAAGGGAGGTTAAACATCTTTCCTTGATGACATTATGCATTTGAGTTTTCTTGTCGAGACTTAGGAGGTAGTTGTTATTGAGTGCATGACCTTCTCTGTAATGCCCCGACCCCAGTTACCTAGTGTCCGTGCATTATTACTTAACATTAGCATGATCAAAAGAAAGATCAAATCTCGAATGACTGATTAGTTTAGTAGCCTTGGAAACACTAGATATATTCATAAGTATTACATTACATCATAAAAATAAAAACTACAACAACATCTTTTCTTCATAGTCCACACTCTTATCCCACATACTATCCCTACAGGTCATTCATAAATTACTTCTTCACATCATGGGAAAAATAAAACATTGAATGGGGTGAGCTCATATGTTCAGTAAGGATAACAATATAGCAGAAACGTTAATAAATAAGCATAATCATTTAAAGCAATGTATAACTAAAACAAAATCCTTTTAAACTTGAACTTCAACATAGTATGGTAAAATAAAATTAAATAATGCCATTTACTTATTCACATGGATATTCTACTAATCAAATAATCACATGCAATATTAATAACCACTTTCATAATGATGGAATACATAATGCCAGACTATCAGAACCATGTAGCCATGGCCTCGTGCCAAGACTACAAATAAAATTTTTCCAAGGCCTTATGATAAGACACTATTTTGTCTCATGAGACCTACCGATGCATCGAGGAGCTATAACTAGCTCCACCCATCACATACTAAGTCCAATGCATTCCCATATGAAAAGGTTTAAACATAACATAAACATTTGTATTAAAACTAGAATAAAAAACGTAAATACTTTATCCATAAACTATGAATGGTATAAAAATAACACATCCACAGTCAAACATATCACAAAACCTTCAATACCATACATATGATTTGTATCATAATAAATCAACTTCAAATAAGCGTAAAATCCATCAAAGGATGTTGACATAGAAGAAATCATAACTCTTTTAGAAAAATATCTCTTTCTAATTTGAAATCATTTAAGAGCCATATATTTATTGAATAAAACATTTTCTTTGAAAATATTCTTATAAGATTGTAAGGGATGCATCGATGATTTTATAACGGTGAAAAATAGCCGCACCCACCAAATATGTCAAAAAAACATTCTTACCTTAATTATGTCGAAAATGTTAAAAAGCACCTTGTTTGGAAAACGACAGAAAGATTCCTTTATAAAAAGTCGAAAAAGGGTATAAATGACTTCAACCCATATTCTTTTAAATAGTAAAAATGTTTTGAAATACATTTTTAAGAAACATGGATGTGGATGATAAACAAGTCCCAGTAGATTATTACGTATAAACATCCTCAGATAATGAAGAGATTGTAAAGTAAACCATTACCTTGTAATTTTCCTTGGTTGGGGGTAGGATAACCTCCTGTATAATGGTGAAATAATTGTTATTAAATTATACATGAATCATATAAATTAATATGATATCACATATGATCTTTTAACCTTGATTTTTTAATAATATCCTAGTATTATCATTGTTTCGGTTGTTAACTTAATCGTTTTCTTTTATATGTTTTGTTACGTAAGACATGTTTGTAATGGATAGGTTGTATCATATTCACATCCAGAATGATATGAAGTCCATAAACATTATTTTTAAATCATCAAATGATTATTATACTTGAATGGATACGATGGAGAATGAATCGCATCGCGTTCGTGGAGACGATAGTCCGTACGTATGCACGGGTGAAAATATCATTCTTTTGATATTAAAATAATATATAATTGGATGGTATATCATATATAAAGAATTATTATCATGTTATATTAATTATTTAAATGAATTATAAATCATTTTTTTACCCATGCAAATAATAATTTATTGAATAACAATTACACCACGACGTGGAGACGGTAAGTCGTTCGTACGCACGTATGGTGGAATGTTATTCAAAGGATGGATAGAATACTGAATATGGTTGTACCATATTTATAATAACATCACAGTATATATAAGATACTGGAGTTATAATTTTAGAATGTTAATAACAAAGGAAGAAGAAGTGGAAGAAGAAAGGAACTTGGAAAAGGGTGGTGAAATCATTACCACATCTTCGGGTTCTTCATTTTGATTTGATCAAAAGGGCTCTTAGGATGGATTTATGACTAAAGGAAGGAATATAGGGTGATGTTAGGGAAGTTTAAAGAGTATTTGGGCAGGGGTTGGCCGAACCAAAAGGCTTTGAAGGTGTGAATTATTGAGAAGGGGGAGTGCCCTTTTATAAGAGGGGTGAGGGGCACCTTTGGAAAAGCTAGAAATATTATTTTATAATAAATTCATATTCTGTATATAATAGCTAAAAGTGGATTATTTAATTTTTAAGGTGGGGATAATTCTAAAACCACTCAACAAATATAATTTAGACAGGTTTGGGTTACTATATTAACCTTATCATTAAGTATTAACTCTTAGTTAATTAGTTTCACTTTTACAATGTCTCTTTGTATTTTTATATTATATGGTTAATAAACCCACTATATACATCAAAGATACCCCCATGTGGTCCATTAATGATACACCTATCATGATATAAGTCTCTTGGCCGACCCTTAGATTTTTAGGAATTTAATATCAATTAATATCATAATATTTGTTTTACAAACTCTTTTGTGTCAATTTTGGCATTATTCAATAATTGATTTTTGTAAAAATCAAAACAGAATTATTAATTCGAACAATGTTAATTAAATTATTACTAACATGTAATATGAATCTAGAAATTTAGTTTAATTTTAAAAAAGTCTCAAATTATATTTGTTTCGGTATCTACAATATCAATCAATTTAATTTTTCACTATTATGGTAATTACTGCATCACCATTGTTTCGTAAATAAATTAAATTATATAATGTATAAAAATTATAAATAAAATACCATTATGTAGGAAATATTTTTATATTTCTAATTGATATTTATAGTCGAAAATCCAACATATATAACCTTATGTAAAAATTGTTTTTCTAAAAAATATATGCTTGTATCATTTTTCTATTCATTTTAACTTAATTAAAATCAAGTGTCTCTATCACTTACAAGTGGCACCATGGGGTCCCAAAATCGACCCAATGATGTCCATGGTTGGACATGTATCAACCAATAAGGTTAGGACACGTTTTAGGGTAATTATTTAATATTATAATATTATTTTTAACCCTTATTTACTGGATTTACCCTTTAACCATGGTAAATAAAATATTTACCGAAATAATTATTCAAAATGACTAAATATAAAAGTTACATATTTACAAAATTTGAATATCCTGATTCCAAATATGGAATCCATTTTTCCAAAATCAAAACATAGAAGTTTCAGAAATTAATTTAAAATTAATTCCCATTGTCAAAACAAAAAGCGTGTTTTTAAGATATAATAACTATCAAAAGATGAATATTTGTTTATGTTCAGTTTAATTTTGAAATTATGTCCAATGACCAACATTGTATTAAATGGTAAAAATATATTCTAAATATACTTTAAAACCACTCAAATTAATAATTTATCACTATTAATTATTTTTATTAAAAAATTTGTTTTTAATAAAAATTTACTAATTTTCACTATTCATCAAAATATTAATGTTATCTGAAAAGTACCAAAATTTCACCTTAGGCTAAATTTGATATTTCGAATCCAAAAATGATGTCCATTTTGGGAGATAAATTTTATAAAATTTCAAAAAATAGGTATTACTATTCATAACTTCTAGTTTGATTGGTTGTGGTTTGTTAGAACTCGATGTTGCGTACAACACACGCTATCGCATTATTGAAAGAGAAACGTACCGTAGAAGCTTGGGGTGTTAAATTCTCCCCTCTATCAAAAACTTTCTTCCTCGAAATTTATAGAATAATACCGCATGAAAAGACTCGGGTGGTTCTTCATCATATGTTCCTCGGGTTCCCGCGTTGCCTCTTCCATCTTATGGTTTCTCCACAAAACTTTTACCAGACGTGTCATCTGGTTTCTCAGTACTTGTTCTCTTGTATCAATAATCTTGATAGGTTCTTCGCAATAAGACAGATCAGGTTCCAGTTCTAACTCCTCATAGGTGAGTACATGTGTTAGGTCAGGCATGTATTTCCTCAACAGAGATACATGGAACACATCGTGATCTTTGTTGAGACTTGGCGGCTTTGCCAATCGGTAAGCTACAACCCCAATTCGTTCTAGAATTTCGAAAGGTCTGATGTTCTTGGGACTCAATTTACCTTTATTACCTAATCGTATGACTCCCTTCCATGGAGATACCTTCAGGAAAACATGATCACTGACTTGAAATTCCAAATCCTTCATTTGATTATCAGCATTGCTCTTATGCCTACTTTGCGCTTCTTTGATGTGATTTTGGATTACCTTAACCTTTTCCATCGTTTCCCCCCAGTTATGGGCCTACAAGTTTTCTTTCACCAGAATCATCCCAACAGGTTGGTGTACGACATCTCTTTCCGTATAACGCTTCATATGGTGCCATCTGAATACTCGAATGGAAGCTATTATTATCGTAAAATTCTACCAGAGGTAAATATTGATCCCACATACCCTGAAAGTCAAGCGAGAAGGATCTCAACATGTAATCTATGGTTTGGATTGTTCGTTATGATTGTCAATATGTTTGAGGGTGGTAGGCAGTGCTCAAATTAAGTTCAGTATCCAAGGATTTCTGAAGACTTTTCCAGAATCTTGAAGTAAAACGGGGATCACGATCAGAAACAATCGATAGGGGTACTCCATGAAGTCTCACAACATCATTAATATATAGTCTTGATAGACATTCTAGTGGTAGATCTTCTCTTATAGAAAGAAAATGTGTTGACTTGGTAAGACAGTCAATAATGACCCATATAGCATCGTTTCTTCTAGGAGTCTTTGGTAGTCCCATGACAATGTCCATCGTAATATTATCCCATTTCCACTCTAGTATGGGAAGAGGTTGCATGGATCCTCCAGGCTATTGCCTTCCATTTTTCACTTGTTGAAAAACCATACATCTTGACACAAAATCAGAAATCTCCCTCTTCATGTTGTCCCCCCAAAAATGTTCCATCAAATCTCTATACATTTTGGTGCTCCCAGGGTGTATAGAGAAATTGGAACTATGACCATCATCCAGTTATTCCCTTTTTAGATCAGGTATATCGGGAACACAAAGTCTCTTCCCGAATTTCAAAATTCCATCTTCATACACAAAGTCTCTCAATCTTCCATCATTCGCAGCTTTAATCTTCTTTTGAAATTCTTCATCATCGGTCTGAGAACTCTTAATCCTTTCTAGTAAATATGGTTTCACAACCATTTGAAAACGCATTGATGTTTCACCTTCCCTAGTTATTCCCATGTCCATCTTCACTATATCCATGAAAATTGGATCCCTTTCAATTCTCATATTGTTCAAAACTCCATGGTCTTTTCTGCTCAAAGCATCTGCCACCTTGTTTGCCTTCCCCGAGTGGTAGTGTATCGTGCAATCATAATCCTTTAGTAATTCAAGACGTCTCCTTTGCCTCATGTTGAGTTCTTTTTGTTATAAAATATACTTCAAACTCTTGTGATCAGTATAAATCTCACATTTTTCACCATAGAGGTAGTGCCTACATAACTTCAAAGCAAAGATCACAGTTGCTAACTCGAGATCATGAGTAGGATAGTTTTTCTCATGAATTTTCAACTATCGTGATGCATAGGCAATAACCCTATCATTCTGCATAAGGACACAACCAAGTCCTTTTCTTCGATGCATCACTATAAATAACGAACCCATCATTCCCTGATGGTAGAGTCAATATAAGAGCATTGACTAATCTTCTCTTCAATTCTTCGAAACATTCTTCACACTCTTTTTTCCAAACAAATTTAACCCCTTTACATGTTAGCTTCGTTAATGGGTTACCCATTCGGGAAAAATTCTTGACGAAAAGTCGATAATAACCTTCCGAACCAATAAAATTGCGTACCTCAGTTATACTCGTAGGTGCTGTCCATTCTTGGATTGCCTGGGTATTAGAAGGATCAACATAGATTACATCTTAAGAGACAATATAGCCAAGAAAAGAAATCTCATGAAGACAGAATTCACACTTGCAAAACTTCCCATATAATTCAAGTCTTCTCAGAGTCTTTAGGATAATGCACAAGTGATTTTCATGATATTCGTAGCTTTTGGAGTATACCAAGATATCATCAATAAATACCACCACAAATTCATCGAGTTATTCCATGAAAACTATATTCATGAGATCCATGAATACAGAGGGTGCATTAGTCAATCCAAAAGGCATTACAGTAAACTCGTAATGCCCATACCTGGTTCGAAATGCAGACTTCAGAATGTATTCCTTCTTTACACACAACTGATGGTATTCAGATCAAAGGTCAATCTTTGAAATTTATTGAGCTCCATGCAGTTGGTCAAATAAATCATCAATGCGAGGCAGGGGATACTAGTTATTTATTGTTATAGCATTGATCTCCCTATATTCGATACATAACCTCATAGATCCATCATTCTTTTTAACAAAACGAATAGGGGATCCCCGTGGAGAAACACTAGGGCGAATAAATCCCTTATTACTCAATTTCTCTAGTTGTTTCTTTAGTTCAACTAATTCAACAGTGTCCATTCTATAAGGGGTCTTCGATATGGGCCTTGATCCAGGAATTAAATCAATGGAAAACTCAACTTCTCATTCTAGAAGATGTCCAGGTAAATCTTCCGGAAATACATCTACATATTCTTTCACAACAGGTATATCCTCTATTTGAAAATTCCTTTCCTCACCCACAATAATTCATTCTCTTCCTCCCCAATAATTGAATTTAGTTGAGCTACTGGGGTGGATCTAGATAAGAATTAGGTCGTGACGATTCTTCTCTAAAGATAAGGTGTTCTTTATCATCATCAACAAAAATCGTAACCTCCTTCTTCTTACAATAAATCTTCGCATCATAATCCGAAAGCCAATCTATACCATGTATTATATCAAACTCAATCATAGTTATGACGATGAGATCAGTGGATAAAGAACATTTGCGTACTCTAATGGGGACTGATTCACAAAACTCTAATGCAATGATACTTCCCTTAGGAGTTTTAACTGACAACTCCCTTGTTAAATAAAATTGGAAATATCTAGTTTTCTTAGCAAACTAGGAAGATATGAAACAATACGATGATCCAGAATCAAAAAATTAATTTGCTAAAGTTGAGGAAACCATTAATTTACCTACCACCACGTATTTTGGAGCTTCTACCTCAGCAGTAGTGATAGAAAAAGCTTGGCCTTGATCCCTGGGCCTTTTCGGAGGTACGTTCTCCTGACTATTAGGAATTTCATTTGCATAATGTCTCATCTCCCTGCAATAGTATCACTAAACATTGGTAGCTTCCTTCTTCCCTTTGCAATCATGAGCTTGGTGGACTTTTTCACCACACTTTTAACAGAAACACATTCCCTTCAAGCAAGTATCGGGGTGTTTCTTCCCACATTTACCACAGGATGGATATTCAACCTTTACCTTCTTCCCCTTATTTCTAATCTCAGATTGATAAGCTGATCTCTTCTTCTGTTGCTTTTCAGTAAAGTCATAAGAATTAGAGAATTCTTTTTCTATCTTCATAGCAAACGAGACAATGTCTTCGTACGACGAGAAGGATTGTGAGACTAATGCTCGATGGAGAAATGGTTTTAACCCTTCAAAGAAACAATAAATCTTACTTCTTGGGTTACATATATAATCTCCCCCATACCTTGCTAACCTTGTAATGTTAGCCTCATACATTGCGACATTCTCATCCTCCTTTTGTCTTAGACTCAGAAATTGCCATTCCATATCTACTCGATGGTCATGAGGAAATTATTTTTCTAAAAACAGATCTTTGAACTCCCTCCATTCCATATTTGAAACTTCATCATCTTCCTTCGTGTTTTGAATCAATGACCACCATTGATCAGCATCTCCAGTGAGGCAGTAAACTACAATGATAACTTTTTCCCTTTCACTACTCCCCAAACCCTGAAATATTTTCTCTAGGGAGTTTATCCATTGCTCAGCTACTAAGGGATTTTTACTCCCATTGAATGTTGGTGGTTGTTGCCTTATGAATCGATCTATCATTGATCCTCCACGCTGCGGAGCAGGTTTCTCCATACAGGTAAGGTTATTATTAATAACCTGAATGAGTTGTCCCAGAATGGTGATTAGCTGATCGGAACCAGTTGCATCACCAGCTCCACTATAATTATCATGAGTAGGAGGGAAATCCCAACATGGAGTGCGTCCATTGATACATTTTCCATTTCATCCACTAGGTTCCATTTCTAAATAATGGCATAAACTAGATCAGTTTAAGAATTAAAATACATAATTCCATACTTATAAAACACTTAACATAAATTGAACTATTTATGGATATAATCAATATTCATAAAAATATTTTCTTTGAAGAAGTATATACTCATAAACCATTCATAATTATTTTTAAAGAAAATGAGATTTATCCTAAGCATATCCCCTGGGAGTGTCGGAACCAAGAGTGCAGCAAGGCCCATTGACGTGCACCAGTTCCCGTTCGAGTCTAGCTCAAAGAAGTGTTTTCAGGTTTTACCCCTAGGTACATCTATGCCAGAGCCGCCTCTGCCTGGTCGTATCCAGATAGGGATGTATTGCTCGGAAAACTCACAAAATCTCTACAATACCAAAATTCTAGAATGTTCTTCTATACTAATCCTCAAAGTCCATCTTAAATCTATGTGCTCTAATCAGAGTTTATCTAAATCTAGTTTCCAAGGTTTGTAATAAACTTTCTCTGATATCAACTGTAACACACTGGCCCCAGTTACCCAGAGTCGGTGCATTATTACATAACTTTGGCATGATCACAAGAAAGATCAAATCTTGAAAGACCGATTAGTTTAGTCGCCCTGGAAACACTAGATATATTCATAAGTCTTACATTACATCATAAAAACGAACACTACAACAACATCATTTATTCATAGTCCACACACTTATCCCACATACTATCCCTATAGGACATTCATAAATTACATCTTCACATCCAGGGGAAAATAAAACATTTAAAGGGGTGAGCTCAGATGCTCAGTAAGGATAACAATATAGCGGAATCTTTCATAAATAAGCATAAACATTTAAGGCAATGTATAACTAAAACAAAAGCCTTTTAAACATGAACTTCAACATAATATGGTAAAATAAAATAAAATAATTCCATTTACTTATTCACATTGATATTATACTAATCAAATAATCACATGCAATATTAATAACAAATTTCATAATGATGGAATGCATAATGCCAGACTATCATAACCACATAGCCAAGGCCTCGTGCCAAGACTACAAATAAGATTTTGCCAAGGCCTTTTTCCAAGACACTAGATTGTCTCATGAGACCTACCGATGCATCGAGGAGCTATAACATGCTCCACCCATCACATATTAAGTCCAATGCATTCCCATATGAAAAGGTTTAAACATAACATTAACATTCATATTAAAACTAACATAAAAAATGTAAATACTTCATCCATAGACTATGAATGGTATAAAAATTAACACATCCACGGTAAAAAATATCAAAAAACCTTAAATACATTACAGAAGTTTTGTATCATAATAAATCAACTTCAAATAAGAGTAAAATCCATCAATGGATGTTGACATAGATGAAATCAAAACTCTTTTTAGAGAAATATCTCTTTTTTATTTGGAAATCATTTAAGAGTCATATATTTAAAAAATAAAACACTTTCATTTAAAATATTCTTATAATATTGAAAGGAATGCTTTGACGATTTTATAATGGCTGAAAATAGCCGCACTCTCCGTATAAGTTAAAAAACATTCTTACCTTAATTCTGTCGAAAAGGTTAAAAAGCACCTTGATTGGAAAACGACGGAAAGATTCCTTTATAAAAAGTAAAAAAAGGGTATAAATGACTTTAACCCTTAATCATGTAAATATAAAAAAAGTTTTGAAATACATTTTTAAGAAACATGGATGTGGATGATAAAGAGGTCCCAGTAGATTGTTACGTATAAACAACCTCAGATAATGAAGAGATTGTGAAGTAAACCCTTACCTTTTACTTTTCCTTGGTTGGGGGTAGATTAAACTCCTGTATAATGGTGAAATAATTGTTATTAATTTATAAAAGAATCATATAAATTTATATGATATCACATATGATCTTTTAACATTGATTTGTTAATAATATCCTAGTATTATCGTTGTTTCGGGTGTTAACATACTCGTTTTCTTTTATATGTTTTGTTACGTAAGACATGTTTTTAATAGATAGGTTGTATATTATTCATATCTAGAATTATATCAAGTCCTTAAACATTATCTTTAAATCATCAAATGATAATTATACTTGAACGGATACGATGGAGAATGAATCGCATCGTGTTCGTGGAGACGGTAGTCCCTACGTATGCACGAGCGACAATATTTTTCTTTTGATATTAAAATAATATATAATTGGATGGTATATCATATATAAAGAATTATTATCATGTTATATTTATTATTTAAATGAATTATAAATCATTATTATACCCATCCAAATAATAATTTATTGAATAACAATTACACCACTGCGTGGAGACGGTAAGCCGTACGTACGCACGTATGGTGATATGTTATTCAAAGGATGGATAGAATAATGAATATGGTTGTACTATATTTATAATAACATCATAGTATATAAGATACTGTAGTTATTATTTTAGAATGGTAATTACAATGGAAGAAGAAGTGGAAGAAGAAAGGAACTTGGAAAAGGGTGGTGAAATCATTACCTCTTTTTCGGGTTATTCCATTTGATTTGATCAAAAGGGCTCTTAGGTTGGCTTTATGACTAAATTAAGGCCTCTAGGATGAGTTTAGGGGAGTTGAAATACTATTTGTGCAGGGTTTGGATGAACCAAAATGCTTTGAAGGTGTGAATTAATGAGAAGGGGGAGTGCCCTTTTATAAGAGGAGTGAGGGGCACCTTTGGAAAAGCAAGAAATATTATTTTAAAATAAATTCATATTCAGTTTCTAATAGCTCCAAAGTAGATTATTTAAATTTTAAGGTGTGTATAGGTCGAAAACCACTCATCCAATATAATTTTTACAGGTTTGAGTTACTATATTAACCTTATCATTATGTATGAACTCTTAGTTAATTAGTTTCACTTTTACAATGTCTCGTTGTATATTTATATTATATGGTTAATAAACATACTATATACATCCAAGAGACCCCCCAAGTGGTACATTAATGATAAAACTATCATGATATAAGTCTCTTGGCCTAACCTTGTATTTTAAGAATTTAATACCAATTAATAATATAATATTTGTTTTAAAAACTCTTTTATGTCATTTTTGACACTATTCAATAATTGATTTTTTTGAAACTCATAACAGAATGATTACTTCTAATAAAGTTAATTAAATCATTCCTAACATATCATATTAACCTAAAAAATTAGTTTAATTCATATAAAGTCTCAAATTATATTTGTTTTGGTATCTACAATATCAATCACATTTATTTCTCATTATTATGGTAATTACTGTATCACCATTGTGTCATACATAAATTAAATTATTTAATGTCTAAAAATTATTAATAAACTACCATTATGTAGGAAATATTGTTATCTTTCTAATTAATATTTATAGTCGAAACTCCAACATATATAACCCTACTTAAAAATTGGTTTTCTAAAACATATATACATGTGTCATTTTTGTATTCATTTTAACTTAATTAAAATAAAGTGTCCCTATCACTTACAAGTGGTACCATGGGGTCCCAAAATCGACCCAAAGATGCCCATGGTCGGACATGATTCATCCAATAAGGTTAGGACACGTTTTAGGGTAATTTGTTATTATTATAATGTTATTTTTTAACCCTTATTTACCAGATTTACCCTATAACCATGGTAAATAAAATATTTACTGAAGTAATTATTCAAAATGTCTAAAAATAAAAGTTTCCTATTTACACAATTTGAACATCCTGATTCCAAAAATGGAATCTATTTTTCCATATTGAAAACACAGAAGTGGAAGAAATTAATTTAAAATTAATTCCCGCTGTCAAAACAAAAAGCGTGTTTTTAAGATATAATAACTATCAAAGTATTGATACTTGTTTATGTTCGGTTTAATTGTGAAATAGTGTCCAATGACCAAAATTGTATTAAATGGTAAACATATATTCTAAATATACATTAAAACCAATCAAATTCATAATTTATCAATATTAATTATTTTTATTAAAATAGTTGTTTTTAATTAAAATTTAGTAATTTTCGATATTCATCAAAATATTAAGGTTACCCGAAAAGTACCAAAATTTCACCTTAGAATAAATTCGATACTCCGAATCCAAAAATGAATCCATTTTGAGGGATAAAACTTATAAAATTTCAAAAAGAAGTTATTACTATTCATAATGGATAGTTTGATTGGTTGTGGTGTGTTAGAACTCGATGTTTTTGTACAACACACGCTATCGCATTATTCAAAGGGAAACGTACCGTAAAAGATTGGGGTGTTACATTCTCTCACCAAAATTCACCTTCAGTAACTAGGGTTTCTTAGCGAAATACATCTTGTGTATTAGTTCGAGTATTTTCCCTGTTTTGATTTGGATAGAGTGAAATCGAAATTTTGTTATCTGTTATTTTAAAAATAGTTTTCCTTGTTACTCAATTTGAGTATTAATCTATGTAATTTTATGCTACATAGAATAATTCCTCCTAGAAGTTATGGGAATCAAATCCATGAAGTGGCTACTGGGGAATCTCAGCATGTGAGTCCTATTGTTGATCTGAGTCTGGTTGGGGTGAATTTTCGCACTATCTAAGCTCTAGGACAGGAACCACCTCCAGTTCTTGTTCATGATCCAAATATAGATCCTTATAGTAAGATTCAACAAAGCCTTTCTCAAGAGTTCTTATACCAGAATCCATCAGTTTTCAAAGACTCCACTTACCCTCAACATGCAGTGGAATGGTTGAGTAAGAATGAGCATATGATCGAGTTCTTGGAGAGACTTGATGTGATCAAGGTGATGTGTGACACCTTCATGCTGGAGGGACCAAGTAGGAGATGGTGGGACATGATGGTGACGACTAGGAAAAATTAGGGTCTAGAGTGGAAATACTATTGGGTTATTTTCACTAACCATTTATATCTAGAATCAATGGTGTTGGCCAAGGCTATGGTGTTTTTCAATCTTGATCAGGCCAAAAAAACAATGATTGGGTACTCAAATCTCTTTTTTGAGATGGTACAGTTTTCTCCGAAGATTGTATCTAATGGGAGGATGAAGGCTTGATGATTTGAGTGGGGACTTTGATCAAATATTCGTTCTCATGTATTCTTACTAACGCTACCCACTTATGCTGATGTGCTAGATTAGGCAACGAAGGTTGATATGTACTTGGTAGGAAAGTCAGGTTTGATGGAGGTACTTTTCCCTCCTAGTGGTAGTGTGGGTTCCATTGAAGGAAAATGGAAGCATGAAATTTCTCATGGTAGTTCTCGATAGTAGAGTCATTACAGACCTCCGATAGCACCTGGAGTGGATTGTTTTACTTTCTATCAGTGTGCGAAGTCAGGAAATTCTAAGAGGGTTTGTATTGAGGCAACCAAGAACTGTAGATTGTGCATACATTTAGGGCACTTACTGTGATTCTTCCATCACTTATATACTCCATGTAGTGGAACAGAATCATCAGCACCTCCAGAAACTGCATGTCAATCAAATACTTCATGTACGAAAGGGTTCCAGCCATAGGCATTTGGAACGAAGCTTCTTCACACAGTGGAAGAGTCGCCAGAGGTAGCTGATACGGGTCCTCCAACTGTGAGAGGTACCATTACTATAGATTCATCTTAGTTAAAGATCATTTTGATACTGGTGCATCTCACTCATTTATTTCAACCCATATATATAATCTTCTTAATTTACCTATTGAACTTTTATTTGTGCGATGGATATTACTACACCCCTTGATTAAATGAGAGAGAAAGGTCTCTGTTTTCCTGCTTGTGTCTTCTTTCTATCAGATATGGATCATGGTTGGAGTTTCTTTGGTTCTCAACATGAAATCTTTTGATGTCATATTTTGGATGTATTTTCTCATTGCCAATAAATCCAAGATCGATTATTATCTTCGAAGGGTCTACCCTACCACACCTAGTGGTGTGCCTCTATTTTTCAAGGAGAATGTGACCCAAGGTCAGGAAGAGTTGGACCCTCTTATCCAGATTTGGGGAATGTTATATCAGTTTTTTCTTTTGATCTAGAGAGAGATTCAATGTGTGGTGATCTTCCTCCAGTAGTAACTATGTTTCTTGACGTGTTTCCTTATGACTTCTCTGGCTTGCCTCCAGTAAGGGAGGTTGATTTTTTTATTGACTTAATGCCTGGTACTCAATTGGTTTCTATTCACTCTTACCGAATGGCTCTAGCAGAAAAAAAAGAACTGAAGAATCAGTTAGATGATCTTCTTGAGAAACTTTTTATACGCCCGAGTGTGTCACCTTGGGTAGCACCAGTTCTCTTCACCAATAAGGAGGATGGTTCTCTTCAATTATGTGTAGATTATAGAAAGCTAAATCGAGTTATGATAAAGAAAAAGTATCTATTAAAATGAATTAATTATTTTTTTGATCAACTAAAAGTGGAAAACTGGTTTTCAAAAATTGATCTTCGATCTGGGTACCATCAATAGGGCATAAAAGAATATGACATTCATAAGACTACTTTTCGGATTAGGTATGGCCATTATGAGTACATTGTTATTCCCATTGGCCAAACAAATGCTCCTGTAGTTTTCATGGAATTGATGAAAAAAGTTTTTCTTTAGTATCTAGATACATTTGTGGTAGTATTTTTGGATGACATTTGTGTCTACTCCACGTATAAGGAGGATCATGTGCATCATCTGAGAATAGTTTTGAGTCTTCAATAGAATCACCAACTTTATGCCAAGCATTCAATGTGGGATTTTTGGATTTGGGGAGTGAAATTATTGGGACATGTGGTGTCAGAACAAGTAATATTAGTTGATCCTGAGAAGGTGAAGGTTGTTATTACTTGGGAAGAACCACAAAATGTTTTCGAGATTCGGAGCTTCCTGGGATTATTAAGATATTATTGTCGATTTGTTAAAGACTTCTCAAAGTTAGCTTCTCCAATGACTGCTCTAACTCGAAATAGAGTGAATATTTCTAGGAACGATAAATGTTAGTGTCCTTTTGTTGAGTTAAAGAGTCTTTTGACTACTGTTCTGGTGTTAACTATTCCTGAGGCTGGGATAGGTTACGTGGTATTCTGTGATGCATCGTGTTCAGGTTAGGGATGTATCCTTATGCAAGGTAATCATGTTGTTTCCTATGGATCTCATCATCTTAGGAATCATGAGAAGAACTATCCTACCCATGACCTTGAACTTGCAATTGTAATGCATGCAGTTATGATTTAGAGACATTAACTTTTTGGAGAAAGGTTTACTGTGTATTCAGACCACAAAATCATGAGTTATATCTTCTCTAAAAAATATTTCAATCCCCACCAAAGGCATTGGGTGTAGAACCTGCAATCTTTAAATTTGACATTGCCTATACCCCAAGGAAAGGGGATGTGTTTGGAGATGCGTTAAGCAGGAAACTTCCATCATAGGCTGTGAAAGAATCTTCAAAAGAGTGGAGTTTGATGGCTCTTTTTTCTAAGCTGCATATTGGAGTTCAGTGGAAGGGGAATGGTGTTTCTTTACCCAGTTTCCAGTTGAAATCTTCTCTTCTATAGTTAATTATTGAATAACAACAACTGAATGATGAATTCAATATCATTTGGGACACTCTTTATTGTGGGGAGACAAACAATCAGTGGTCGTTCTCCAAACAGGGTGTTATGTGTTATCGAAACTGTTATGTTGTGCCGTTATTAGAAATGAAGGATGTGATGGGGGATTTCTGTAACTCTCAATGGGCTATGCACCCAAGAACCAAGAAGATGTTCTACAATATGTAGCTATAGTTCTGGTGGCCAGGTATGAGAAGAGACATTTCAGCGTTTTTACCTTGTTGTTATACATTCCAGATGGTGAAAGTTGAGTACCAGAAACCTTTGGGTTTTCTTCAACCACTTCCAGTTCCCAGATGGATGTGGGCTGAAATATATATGAAATTTTTGGTGGGGTTACCTCAAACCCAGAGGAAGAAGAACGCAATATGGGTTTTGATCGACAGGCTAACCTAGTCGGCTCACTTTATACCTATTCGGGATACAACCAATGTTGCATAGTTTGGAAATATCTATGTGAAAGAAATTGTTCATTTTCATGGAGTTCCATCTACTATAGTATCCAATTTGGATCCTTGGATCACTTCTCACTTTTAGAGAGGCCTTCATAAGGCACTGGGTTCTCAGATCCATTATTGCATGACCTACCATCCACAGCCTGATGGCCAGACAGAGAGAGCTATTCAGATCCTTGAGGATATACTCCGCGCATGTGTTCTCAACTTTGGTGGGTTTTGGGATGATCATCTTGGGATATTTGAGTTTTCGTATTACAAAATTTATCAGTTTGTGATCAAAATGGATCCTTTTGAGGAATTTTATGGATGTCCTTGTAAATATATTTTATGTTTGTTGGAAATTGTTGAATGTTCCTTGGTAGGAGTGAGTTTGGTCCAGTAGACGACGACTAAGATCCAGTTGATTCATCATAGAATGTTGACAACACAGAGTCGGTACAAGTCATATGTTGATCATCACCATAGACCTTTAGAGTTCTCATTTGGTGACTAGGTGTTCTTGAAAGTTTCACCACAATCAGGTCATTGATGGCTTGGAGGAAAGGAAGCATACTCCTCGATTTGTGGGACCTTTAGAGGTTTTTGCTCATGTAGGGAATGTTTCTTACCATGTAGCTCTACTAAAACAGCTGACGTCGATACAAAACATGTTTCATGTATCACATCTGTGGAAGTACCTCTCTGATCCATCTCATGTTGTGAGATGGAGTGATCTTGAGATTGAACCAGATTTATCTGTTACTAAACGAACAGTCATGGTTGTTGATTCTGAGACCAAGGTACCTTTGCGAGAATGATACCTTTGGTTTGTGTAAATTGGTAGCATGGTTATGATTCTCATGAGATGTGGGAAAAGGAGGCACTAATGAGAGAGCAGTGGCCACATCTTTTTGATGTGGAGGTTTCTACATAGGCTTTCTGGGGACATAAAGATCTTACAGTGGGGAGGTTGTAACATCACGTTACATTTTCGAGTAATTTTGATGTTTCTATGAACCTCTGTTTTGGAGTAGTGACTTAGGAGATTTGGGAGAACCTTAAATGATGTTTTGAAGCAAAGGTAATGTCGCACGGGCGATGCATGTGATGTCTAAATCGTGTGGCCAAATCGTGCATAGTTGGTCTTGGAGACATTAACTTTTGCACGGTCAGTGCACTGTTTGTTTAACCTTGCGGTCAAACCATGCGAGAAGGGTGGATAAGGCATTAGCTAATGCACAACTAGCGAACTATTTGTCAAACCATGTGAACAAACCGTGCGGCCACTTAAATGAGATATGAAAATTGTGGATCTCACTAATTTTTTCCTCTAAGTGCCTCATTGTTTCTACTATACGGGACTAACATGGGATTTGTCTTCTCCTAAAGTCAGAGATGGTTCTCCCATAATTTTGGAGGCAATCTAAAGGTTCCTCTTGGTGAATTGAAGCCGTATTCTTTAGTTATGTTATCGTTCTTCATCGTTCTTTATCGGGTTTTTAGATCTACTTAGATCTAATTCTTTTCGTCTCTCGGTTTCTTATATCTATGCCCATTATGGGTAGATCTAAGAGTTTGGATGAAAATTATGATGAGATTTGGTATTTGTATTTCTAGGAGAAGATATCTATGGTGGGTCTTGATGAATTCACCCGATTTACTTTAGTGTTCTCGACTGTTGTGGTTTTGGTCAAAACCATCGAGGTACGTGGTTCCATCCTGACATTCCAAATTGATTATCGTTGTATTTTCTTGATTTATTCAAATATTTTATTTAAATTCATTTTTTCAAGTTTTCTGTTAATTATATTGAAAAAATATTTATTCTAGTGAATCGAGATATTTGAAATGGTTTTGGCCGGGAAATTTGGAAAACCCCAATTCCATATAATTGGGTGTGTTTATGGAAATTGGCCAATTTAAATTGTTGAATTTAAATTCTGGAATTTATGGAAATGATTTCAATTAATTGTTTAATTTAATTGTAGGCATAAATTTTGTAATGATTGAATTGTTTTTAATGGATTTCATACAGGTGAAAATGGCTAAAAATGATTTGATAGAAACCCATTGGTTTTATCTTGTGAAAAAAGGCATGTTTTGAATAAATCCTCTTTTGGTTTTAAATGGAATGAAATTTGAACTTTTGAAATGGAAGAATGGGATTGATCGTCTTTTAAGAATTCTTAAAATAGTTCTCCCATCATCTAAGAGCACATGAAAGCCTTCGGTAGTTAGTGAGTTATTTGGATACACTCTACGCTACAATGACGTTCTAAAACAAAATTGTGATGGCTCACATCCCTGAAAGGTTAGTGACGAGTCTCCTTTGGCCAGTGTCATAGGGACGTGTGTATACACATTTTTCTGAGTTCACATAGATAGTCCGTAATCCTATAACTAGTTAATACTATTTTACCTTTTGGAATATGTCCATGTTTCTCACTTATTTGTTTATATTTGAGATATAAATGTATGGAAATGGTATTGAAATTCTTTACATGCCTGCTGAATTTATATAAAATATTCTATATAAATTTTTTTCTTATGCCATTATTTCAGAAATACCCCGTCATTTTAAATCCTTTTCTTAAAGTAATTTTTCATCATTTGAAAATGTATAACATGTTTTGTTAAAATATGCTTTTGAATTGCCAAAATATTTTATTTGAAATTGAAATCTTTTCGTTGAATAATATATATTTGGCATCTATTATGGAATCATTGGTGGCATCCTACTAGGCTTAGGATCACGCCCTACTTCTTCCTTATGGTATTTATAGACTTCCTTATTCTTGGTTTGAGCAAAAGGAAGGGACCTCTTGGAGGTGGATCCAACTTTTGATCTTTGTCCTTGGTGAGTTGTGTACATAGGGACCTTGGGTTTGTTTTCCCTTTTTTTAATACTTGGGTTGTAGTACATTTCGTTTTTTATACCTCTTTGTTTTCTGGTATAATAATCCTGGGGGAGTTTCTTTGGTTATGCATATTGTCTTGTTTCTTTTCTTCTGCATTGTTGGTGAAAAAATCATTCCCACATTCATGTTTTCTGATTCCAGGTGCTAGTCACCAACCTGTGGGGATTAGCAATGCCCTTCGAGCTATGTCAGGGTTGGCTCAGTTATCAGGTTACCAGGGTACCCGAGCTATTTTGTGACATGTACCCTAGTATTATGTACTTATATTTTTTGATAGGTACACATAATTTCATGAACTAATTACTCATGAAGTATGTTGTATATTCACATTCTATCCTTGAACATAATCTTTGGACTATACTTCATGTATCAGTGTATGTGTCGTGAACTTTACCGGGGTGGGTGGCATAAATCATGCAATCCATGTTGTCATTATTCATTTTCCAAACCCTATGAGACTAAAAACCTTGAGAATTTATTATATATATGATGTGTATGTGATTTAACCAAAATGTAATTCACCAGTCAATGTTTTTGAAGATCATGATGAGTCACGAGGCATGAAATTAGAAACATGACTTAAAATGATACATTAAATGATGATATAATATACACACCATGTAGTTTACTGAGACACACTCTTAAGATACATAAATTAATATAGGGAACAAAATTACTAGATACATGGATTGTAGAACAAATGTACACACCATGTAGTCAAATCGAGGTACACATTGTAGATCCGAGCATGTAACCGAGACACATGGTAACATAGTAACTTAGATTGTAACTTATATTAATACTATGTAGTCTCCCAATATTGGACAGAATTAAAAATTACAATATGTTTTGAAATTGATTCATTATATATTGTTTTATTAATATGAAAACTATTATGTGTTTGGAAATTTATTAATGGTTTTAAAAATAAATTCCCTATTACATTAATATAAAAAATATGAAATTTTTTGTTTATCCATTTATTTTTTATGAGTTCCATAAATGATGTGAATCTCCAATTAAGTTAGGATGATCACTATGATGATATGAAAATTATTAATTAATTGATTAATGTATGAGAATACATCTTAATAATTAATAATTGATAATTAAATGAATTCTAGGAAGTTAGTTTTTCATATGCACTGAATGTATGAAAATTCATGATATTGGCCAAGATATGCATATTTGGTTTATGTTTTAATTTATTGTATTATATTATTTTTTCAATAATTTAATAAAAAATTAAAGGATATCTTATATGTCAACCCTACTCCATTATATATAAGACATGCATGTCCATGGATATTTATTTTATCTGATTATAACATATAAATAGGTTCCCTCACCTATAGGTCTGTCACAATCTCATGTAGTTAATGGATTAGCCCCAGTGGTGTGGAGGTGGTTTAATATGAAAATATCATAATTCCATCTTATCTGAAACATAGTTGGAAATGTGTAATGTTTTAACATATTCCATGATAGGAAATAAGAGTTATTTTCATTGAGTCAATGCTTTATATAAGACCTTGTCCCTAAATCAACCAGTATATAATTCTTAAAAACAAGTAATTTATTTAATTATTTATTTATATCTATAAAATCATATATTTTCTATATGCAATTCCAGGATTATTTAAAAAATTAATTATTGTGAAATGATATAAATTAAATAAATTATATTTGTGTTAGTGTATTATGTAGATGGGATAATTAGTTATGTAACACCCTCTTAATATTAAGAGGACTATAATGGAAAAAATGAAATAATTGATGCCTAAGAAAATAAAATCTGTCATAGAAATATTATGTCAGACTCGGCCTTGAAATAAATGATTCTGAAGGAAACTCTATTGAACTATTTGTTTGACAACAGCAATTTAGGACACATACTTTTATAATGGTAATTATTTTGAACTTTTTGGATTTATATAACAATTTTACACTATCTAGAGTTTCCTCTTCAAAACATGGTATAATTTGGAGGCATTTTTTGTGGAAATAAAAGTTAATATGCCATGATAGGGGATCCCACGAAATGGATCAATAATCTACAATAACACAATTAACATATAGATTCCTACATAAATATTATGATTAACATGAAAAACACTTTTGGGATTATATTAATTCGGAATATGTATACTTTATACTAGAAGTTTCTAGGAACCAGACATTCTGATTTCAATGGTATGGGACATTGGGACTTGAAAAAATAGTGGGACAATTAATATTTAACTAAATCCATTAATTTATTAGTTCAATCATAATTATTATGTTAAAATATTCCTTAATATATTAAACTGTAATTATTGAATATTATGGATGTAAAGTTTTTCAAATTGACCCTATGATCAATATTTTATGAAGACAACCTCAAAACTGGTAGTAATATTGAGGAAGGTTACATAGTCATTTGAGTTGTTTTTTTCATAAATGGAATACAAACCTGCTAGAATCTTTTTTTCATGATATTCCAAACAAGGATCAGTTTCATGAAGAGATAATAGTCCTTAATAAGAATAAAAATTATGTGGTTGATTAGAAATGCTTCATGCTTTTTTTATGTCTACTAAACTCATGAAGTCTCAAAAAACATGGTTTTTTATAGACATCATTATAAAATTTAGGATCAATTCCAATTAATAGATATACATGAATAATTTGATATTTTAATGTTCTTTTTACATAGAAATATTGGATAGGGTTCCCCAATAGGGCCTCTTATTGAAAACATAATTTTCATGATTTATCACATAAAGAATCATTGGTTTTAACTCCCTAATGAATTGAGCACTCATCTTATTCGTGCATTACTATTTCATAGATTCAACATATTTTTAGTTATTTTAAATATGATCAAAATTTCAATATCTATTCCAAATTGTCGTATTATTCATTACCATAAATATAATGATACGAATGGTTAAAAACCATCCGTGCTTATTGTGATGAATCATAATGGGAATGAAAAGATCTCAAATCCCAATGCTTATTCCCACCCTTCCAACAAAAAGAATATCAAGGGGAATGAAGGGGGAGCCATTTTTACTATTACAAAGGTAACAAGAAATACCACTACATGGAAAACAACACTCATCCAAAGAAACAAGGGGAAGATGCATGTACATTTTTTTCAAGAGAAATTTATTTATTTCTACAAATTGTGTATTGGATTCTACTTATGGTTCTCACGTGTGCATTAAAAAAATGTGAACCACGTAGATTCATATAGATTGATATAGGGGAGTTAGATATAAGAGTATAAAATAGAGCTAACCTCTCTATAAGATACACATACATAAATTATTTAATGTGTTGGATTACTCAAACAAAGAAATGGAAATCGATAATGAAGTTAAATGACAGGATTCTTACCACACCAAGCTTTGGAATCAATTTCAATGTCATTGAACAGAATAGTGATATACTATACTAAATCAAGATGGATATTTAAATTCATTTTAATTAAAACCACATGGTTTAGGAATTTTTTGTTTAAAAGGAAAAATTACCAAAGCCCCTTTAGGGATAAATGTGAATGGGCCAAATAGATTCATGGATTGTATAATAAAAAAGTGTTTGGTATATATTCCATTTTTGTATATTGTGGTTAATATTAATTTATTAATTTTACTGAAGCATAAATTAGATATATATATATCTACTTTACGTGGTATAATTCAGATTCCGTTGAAAAATTAATGGAATACAATAATGATGTTGAGAAACCTCATGGTAAGAAAATTAAGAATAACCACTCATCCCATGATAAATAATTTCTAAATCTATACATCATTGATATCTTTTGTTATATTTGGATCCTATTCAATATCACCCCCTTACACACCATAGTGGAACAATTTATGTTAATTGAGGAACTACACATTGATAAATAAAGTGATATTGAGGATGAATCAAAGGATTTTTTGACAATACTTTTGGGGATACATGTTATAAACAATATAAAATATACTAATCCATGCACCAACTAGAAAGATAGACTGTATTACATATGAATTTTGGTACTATAGAAAAACAATTTCATCTAATTTACATATGTGAGGATGTGAAGAGTTTGATAAGGTCAATTTTGGAAAAAACATACAAGTCATGGTATAAGGTGTACCTTTGTATGATCCCATGTAATTGATGGGTTATTACATATACAAACCCACCAAAAAATTTAGTTTAACAAAAAATTAAATATTCCATGTGAGGGATCACAAATCAAAACTTTATAGAGCGATTGAGGTAGACATCAATGAAGTTGAGTCTCAAAGAATATAAGAGGTGGTGTAGGAACTGATTACTAATATCATTGTGGTTGAAAAAAAATTCAGAGACATAAGATCTGTATTGTAGTGAAATATAGGTTGGATAACAATAATTATAGGTTTATAATCATTGAGAATGTTTTCTCAATATTTGATTAAAATAATGACATTATAACCTACCATGAAGTAGTAAGTGTCATAGATATTTCAATGTGGATGGAAGACATGACTTATATATTAGATTCTATGTACCAAAATCATTTCACAATTTTTGTATACTCTCTTTTAGATATATATTCTATAGGATGAAAATGGTTATTCATAATAAAAATTGACATGGAAAGACTTATCAGTAACCATAATTTGCATATGGTTTCAGTGGATTTAATGGGATTTGCGTATTTGATTACGTTGAAATATTTTAAGCAGCTACAATTATGAAATCCATTAAAATTATAATTTCTCTGATGGAATTTTATTATTATGAAATTTTGAATATGGATATTAGTAAACAATTCATTAGCATGATCCTTTCATGAGATTTAAACAAGACACAACCTAATGTTTTTGTGATTCAAAATGATTCAATAATGGTATGCAAGCATTAAAGATGCATTAATGGATTTATTAAAGAATCTAGGTCATAGAATATTCATTTTTTATGATACCATAATGAATTTCATTTCATAAATAATTAATAAAGGCCAAATGTCTATAAGTAAATAATCTGTACTATGTTTGTGTTCATAATTGTTTCTTTTGGTGAAATATTAATGATTGGAAAAATATTCTAGTATTGTTGTATATTAAGTTATGGTTTAATATAGTCTTCTCCATTAAATAAGTAGGAATGGAAGAATATATTCATGATATCATGATCAATTTTTATATATCTATGATACTATTCAACCTAAGTAAAGGTACATACATTGATAAGGAATTGAATTGATTTAGAAATGAATAATACAAGAAGTGAGTATTTCCAGACTCACATGGTATTCATCTTTCATTTATAATGTGTTCACAAACACATGTGGAAGGAACCATAATTTAATGGAATTCATGTGCACCAACGATTGTTATAGTCATGTATGAAAGGTTTTGTATTATAATTTTTTTCCTTCGAATTGACTTCAGTAGGTAGATATTATGGTGATCGAGGTGGGCACCATTTTATGTCGGTAAAAATATCCTTAATTATTTGATCCATACTAAGGATATGTTCTAGTTTTATGTGGAGATGATCAACTAGTAATTAGAGGTTATGATGATTCCAGTTTCCATAGATAACAATATTATATGGAGTCAGGAAAAATATAATCCATCACATTGAATGGATGTTATGTGAAAATGAGGAGATCAAAGAAGGTTATAGTCATATATTATAAAAATTATTCCACAAATATTATTGACTATGTAGAAGAAATGAGTGAATTATGGATTCACAACATCATATAAAATAAAGATATTATATATATAATTATAGATCCTTTCACACTCTTTTTTCATTTAACTATAGTAGAAGCTCTTGGAAAAGTGAAAAGTTATCATAAGTAGATTATGAACAGTCATTAGAAGTATCCTATTTTGGGGGATTTTTTATAGTCTAGTGAGGTTGTAGTGAGTAGTATTTCAATGTATCCTAATATGATTATAAACATGACTAAATAGTTAACATAGTATATACATGATTTTAATCAGAGGACTAGTCACCTCTAACATTAGTTAGTTTCATTAGTATAAGTGGGAGTTATATTGAGTGGTTGTAGTATGATAAACTAAATGTACTATAATTAAAATAATATTAAATGTATTAAAAACTTATTGAACATACTATTACATAATAATAATTTCTTCATTATGGATTTAATGTAAAAATATCAGTGAATATTTGTCACATTGATAATTTCATACCAGTTACCAACTATAATGAGAACACTAATGTGCGAAGACAATAATTATAACATTGTTCTATAGTTATGAAAAATTCTAGGAGGGACCATATAGTTATTAATCCATTAGTTGTGATTACTTTAATGCAGATATGGATTATTATCATGAATTTTACACATTGAAATATCTAATATGGAAGATTATGAGAATAGACTCACTAGTAAGTATTTTTTTGTTTTGGTGTCTTAAAATATTTCTATATGCAATCATGTGTAATGATCCATCTACATCAGTATTATCATTGGTGCATCAATGACTCAAGAATGTAAGTTATTATCAAAAAAAGTAACTATATATATTTGAGGGAGGATTGTTACATTGTCTACATCACAATTAACATGTTGTTAATGGACTATTTGAGGTAGGATTTGTCCCATATATGGTTATGGATTGTGCTATCACTGGACATTACTAGTAATTAAACCATCATCCCTATATTCAATCACCATGTGGTAAGAACTTTTTTATTTCTAATAGTTGATGAAACATTTATTATATATATATAATGGTTACATAGATGTGAAACCTTCCTGATAATGTAATGTGACATAGAGATTATATTGAAATGTTATAATTCATATTTGATTGTTGATGTTCTAAAATAATGGAATTTCCCTTAGGTACATTGACTCATTAATCGTTAGAAATATCCATATTCTTACAAGCTCGCCTAATTCCAAAGAGAATGAATTGTAGAAGGTCACAAAACATGTTTTTATTTTAATAATAATTAATTTATTTTTGAATTTAATTAATGGAATAAATATTATTCTCATGTCCATGAAATAATTTTATTCTGGTTACATTGATCTGATATAATTAATTAGTTTTTATTCATTTTCCAGTGAATTAAAATATATCATTTTTTTTAATTAATATGGAATAAATATAAATTTTTTGGTATGTGAATGAAATATTTATTTTTAAAATATATATATATTATAGTATTGAATACATACAACAGATTTAGAATGAAAAAAAGTATATCTCGTTATAAATACTTATTTATAGGCCGATATATATTATTTATCAATTTTTGAATGTTGGTATGGGAAAAAAAATATTATTTATATTATTATTATGTGGTATAGGGTATCATTAATGTCTATAAAATTATTTAATGGCTGATATGACATTAAATTAATATTTAAATTTAAACCTTTCCAACATATGTTTATGTTATGTATATTGTGTGGAGAATCTATGTGAAATTAACAAAAGATATTTTTTTCATAATGAATTTTCTCTTGGCTCATCCTTATAACTTCATCTCAAGAATGATAAATGAAACATAAATTTCTTCAATTCTGATTAATGGTCACCATTGAAAAAATAATGAAAGACATTTGAATCATTGTTCTATAGCCAAGAGATCATGTGGCCTCATTTAGAGGAAATAAGAGCACGTGTGGATCACCAATAGAAGAATTAAATACATGGATACTCAAAATTCAATGAATAAAATCAGAAATTTTCATTTCAGATGATCAAAATTCATTAATGAAGAATGTTCTTAATCCAACCCAATATTTTCTTCCGATATTATATAACTTCAATATAATATTTTTAGAGTGATCCTTGATTTTTTTTCATGAAATAATAAATAAAATATATTTTAATAAATCACCACCACCACACATATTCTCTAAAACTTCCACCAACATACTTTACATGACACACCAATGTAGAGTACCTTGTTACAATAACCAATATTATGGGGTTTTTTAAAAAAAACTTCTTCACGGGAGGATGGATGGATGGACACCAGCAATTTCACACTCCCTCATCCATGCAATGATGACATGTATGGTATGTGGCATCTATAATAAATATTTCGACCATCTAGATGCCATGTGAGGTAGTTTAATATCCTATGAGTAATCAAATTAGACATGATGAGATGTATTATGGTGGGTTTTACTTGTGGTAGGAAGTGGTAATGAGGTATATTTCAACCATGGTTTTGATACCCTACAGTCCTTGTTATGTTATGTGGGGTGATGGACGATGTGTCTATAGTTGGTATGTGGTTATATTCGATAGAATAAGTGTTTATGTGAATGATGTAATGTGAAATTATTTTATCTAGAAGATGTGGGGAGCCACAATTTATTTTATGGGCTTTGAGAGTAGCTAATATGTAGTAATTTGGTATATGGTAACTATTGTTGATAAGATTCATGTTTTGTTATTTTACAAGGATTATTTATTTGGTGAATGAGACATGTTGGCGATGGGTTTTGTTAGTATTCTTGCTTAGGTTCTATTGGATCTGTTGTTTTCTCATGGGATCATTAGTGATATCCTTTCACATATTGTAGTGAGACATGGTTTTCTAAAAGATTATACTTTTACCCCCACACTACATATATAAAATTGTGTTTTGGTTTATAGGAGGACTACATGCACCATTTTGTACATTATTAGAATAGATCACTGGAATGATCTTGCGACAATAGTATAGATATACTTTTGAATATTTACATTGGAGTCTTTTATATGTATTAGTTTTATATATACATGCATTATGAGATGGGGTTTTATTTCTTTTATTTTATTTAATATTGCTAATTTTGCTTCATTCATCTTATATTTTTAACTTATTTTTTTATTGAAGGTAATTCCTAAAATTTTACTATAATTTTGTATCATTGGGTCTAGTCAACAACCTGGGGAATACTTGAGGAAGAACTGAAGGGTCATTATCTACCTCCCTTCTTTGTGGTGTCTTTGGTGGGATGGGTTCATTATAGAGTGGTATCAAAGGCTAACAGTTGAGTGATAAATTGAATTTTGGAGTTAGGCATAGAAAATATTCCATGGGTTGGTATTGAAAAACTGTTAGTTGACATTGTTATGTGACATAGTTGAGTTTGACTAGGTAGGTAATGAGATTTTACGGCCCCCAGAAATCCATTGTACGAACAATGATCATATTGAATGACTATATTAGGTGTCAATGATTACAAGGTTGAGATATTAGAGTATTACATGAATCTTTAAGAATGGTTTTCTTATTTTACTTTATTGGGATCAATTTAAGAAATGATGAAATAAGTTTAATTGAATAAAATAAATTTTCATGAAATTACCTAAAATAAATATTTTGAAACTAACATTCTCTTTTGAAAATAAATTGTTGTCAAATTTCTTATGTTACTTTTCTAGTGTATGACAAGATGGATGATCCAGTCATATTTTTATGGTTGACCTGGTTGAGGATGATGAATAATTTCAGAGGAAATTTTGAGCATTTTATTTGAATGATTAGGGGAAGAATGAGGGAGGAATTTTTTATGTAGAGAAAATGATTTTTCAAGAGGAGTTGTAAATGACTTCCAGTTTGTTCTATGCTATATATGAGTAAAGAGTCTCATTAAAAATTAGCCGAATTAATTGATTATCATGTTACTTGTAGACACTATACCATGGTGAGAAAATGATGGAATATATAATATGGGTCATCATATATAAGGAGTATGGAGCAGAGTTCCTTTTACAGTCCCTGAAGGATATGAAGAGGTAGGTGATACTCTCCTTTTAGTAATTGAGTATGCCTTTACGAGAGATTGGTATAATTTTGAAAAACATTATTTGTTTTTTCACTACATTTTTTTCTAATATGGATTCTTCTATATTATTCACTAAGGAGGCGTGCAATCTTTCCATCATGTATGTAGTATCAGACAGTATGTTTCTCACATATATGGACTATCAATAAATGGAATATGAGATCTAGTGGATGAAAAAATAATTAGGATTACTGTGAGAGATAAACAATGAAAGGTACCTTGTCTAGTAAAATTTTTAGTAATAGTTCTCAAGCTCCATGGACTTTTTGGTTTTGAACAACAAGGATATGACTTCAGTTGCTTCCCTAAAATATTTTTAGGGATACAAGTTCATATACTCTTAATGGGTAGTTTAGAATAACTATTTTTTATTTGGAGATTTGGGATATTATCAAGATCAGTGTGTAGTAGTTTTATTAGCACGGTTTTATATGTGTGGATAGGTTCATCATCATCATCAAAAATAGTAACACGTGATTTCCTTCTTGCATTAGGGATAGAAGGATTATGCTCTAATGAGAATATATTAGGATGATACATGATTCCCTTAGGATGCACCTCTAAGTCTTGGAGCTCAGAATATGGGTATTTTTAGAGGTGGGAATCATCAAAGGGACAATAGAGCTTTGAATGGTCTATTGTGGGAAATGAAAGAGGCATCATATGAGGGGATATATACAATTCATGTTATTCTCATATTATCAAGTATGCTTTTTTGACACTAATTTGACATGGGAGGACCTCCCTCCTTGGTGTAGCCTATGTAGTCCATTATTAAGGACTTGATGTGGATAAGATTAATGTTCTCATAGTGGTGAATATTCTATTTAGATTCCATTGTATATTGTATGATGTATTATAGTGTCATAGTCTAATGATTGGGCCACATTGATCCCCCAGATGAATTATTATTCTTAAAATATAGTTACATGCTATAATACTTAAAATAAAATGGTTCTATTCTTTGTGTGTTGTTATTCACATTGTTTGTATATGATTTTTGATCTATGATATGGGAAAAATATATTGTGTTTTTCAATGGCGTGTGAGGTTATCAGGTGGGAAGCTAGCATATGAATAACCTTTTTTATTTTTTGGATGAGTTTTCATTGAAATAATTTGACAGTAGGGAAATGGGAATCCTTATGGTAATTGCGGTGTTTCTAAATACTTATCCAAATTAAGTCGGGGATTTAATTACATAATGTGATGTTGAGATTGGGATAGTCTAGTGTCCATTTTGAATTCAATTTTGATGGATCCTTATTGGATGGCACATTCTTAGTTGTAATAGTTGAGTATATAGATAGATGATTTTTTTGACCTGGTTAGAGGAGATATTGTTTATTCTATTATCGATCTATAGTTTGGGTGTCACCATTTTTGGGTGAAGGAGGTAGAAGTCCAAAACTGTTTCTTCGAATCTAGTTTCAGACCCTTAGATTTCTTGTTCATGTTTTTCAATGTCAAAAACACACAATCCATGTTCTAAGGGTTATAAAATCTATGTAACCTCATTTCCTAGTCTACTACATATTTAGGTTCACCAATATAATATTGATTAATTATTCTCAATAAGAGGAGCATGTAGATCATCTCAAAGCTATTTTATTTTCTCTTTAACAACACATGTTTTTTTGGAATGATTTCCATGTGTATGTGTTGGAAATGAGAAGTGCATATTAATGGTCATTTGGTGTCCTTGATGGGTGTGTCAATACTCCAATTGATGTTTGAGGACCTTTTTTCTTGGGAAGAACCCAATAATGTGTTATAGTAGAGCAGTTTCTTGGTTCATGTAGGATTTTATCGACGGTTTACACATTAGTTCTCTTGTGTTACAACCCCATTGGCCAAATTTTCCTCGAAGGACATATATTTTCAATATAAAAATAATATATAAGATATTTTTTTTGTTATGTAATTGAGAATTTGGTTAGGGATCTATTTATTCAATATCATTATGAGTGTGTGATGTTTCAGTTGATTTGTGATGCTTCACATTTGGGATTGGGATGCATGTTGATGAAGAATATTGTTGTGACCTATTATGGGTCTAGGAAATTATCTACCCATGAAGTTATACTTTCCATACATGATCCAAATGTAGAAGTGGTCATTATTTCATAGATGTTTTGTTGGAATTTAATAATTGGGGAGTTCTAGGTCATCATTATGGATCCATAATCTTGGGGTATATATTATTCTCATCCTTATATAAATCCATGATAGGGATGGTGGATGAGGTTTTAATGTATTTTTATTTTGAGACCTCAAATTCATTTTTTAAAGATAATAAGTGGACTATTATTTTATTAGGATTTCATGCAAGGATTTTTTATGGGAATCTAGGAGTACTAGAAAAAAATTGTGGAGTTAGCTTCCTTCCACATAGATTAAGGACTGTTTTGTAGAGGGGTTATCTGGTTTTAGATGACGGTCCAATATTTTATGATTTACTATGTGGATGAGTCACAGTGGGTTAACTACATGTCCAAGGTGAAGAGTGAATATGTTTTCTATAGTTATTCACCAATGGGATGTTTGGAACAATATGGAGTCTTAGGGGATTTTACATATTATAGTAGTGATGAATGAGGGAGTACTAATTGTTTTTGATATCTCAAATTTTTTAGTGAAACAATGATTTTATATGATATAAAATGGTTTGAGGATTTAGTTTTGATAACCTCATATAAAGTGACTATATTTAGAATTTGTGTCATGATTCAGGTCTTCATGTAGGTAAACGCTAAACAACAAGGTCATGGTGTTTTGTTTCACACATTAGATGATCTAAATTGTAAATGGAATGAAATCGTGGTGGATTTCAACTTAGGGATACCCCTATCTCATGAAGGATGTAAATATATATAGATAATCATGTGAATTTTGAATAATCATATCACATCTCAATTGTCAAGGATCCAGGAAATGTGGATGTTTTTTCAAGAATGTATATAGATAATTTTGTTCCACTACATGTAGCCATGATTTCAA
Organism: Viscum album; assembly: GCA_963277665.1. Classification (NCBI taxonomy): domain Eukaryota; kingdom Viridiplantae; phylum Streptophyta; class Magnoliopsida; order Santalales; family Viscaceae; genus Viscum; species Viscum album. The sequence goes on along the minus strand of OY728161.1, from coordinate 690,049,205 downwards.
TTGACTCAGATTAGGATTTAAATTTTACATGATAGTCCTATATAAGAATATATAATCATTTTTTCACTCAATTTATTCTGGAAAAAAAATTATATTCATATACAAAATAATATGTATTAGACATTATAGACGCTGGAGGACATGTTGTGGGTGTGTGTCTTACACTTTAGTGGATCTAGGGAATTAATCCATCCCATGGATGATTTTTCATAAAATAACATCTATCACTAATCTGTTGGTATAGATCCATTTTATTCCTCATAGGCTAGTTCATTTCATTCCCCTTTTTTCCATAATGAGGTTGTCGATTTGAATATTGTTGGGTTATAGAAATATTGAATTGTTTTGGTTAGTTTGATAGAGAATAAACATATTTAATAATAAAATTATGTCATATTAACATTATAGGTTGAGTCCCATTTAGTTATATTATACATACCATGGTTTTTTAATGGTTTCCCTCATTGAGGACATAATGTTCAAAAAAGAGAGTAAACTCTCACATTGTTTTGTTGGGCCCTTTTTGTTGTTGGGTAACGTTATAAGGGTGTCTTACCTATAAGAAATTCTCCCCTTGAGTAGAATAGATCCATGATAATTTACATGAAACTCATATATTTTAGAATCTCTATGACTATTGTAATTTAATTGATTGGGGATAGTTGGATATCAAAACTGATATTTGTTGAGTCAATAAAGTTTTCCTTATGACATTTCCATTCCTTCATGTTTTGAAAATCATAAACACCTTATCTTAAGGAAAATCTCATTTTACCACTTGTTTCATTTTCTCTCGGAAAATTTCCTTCCATAATGAAATTCATCCTTACATTGTTTTCATTGTTCAATCACATTTCTTTTCAAAAGTGTAAAATTATGATTTTAACTAAAAACCTCAGAATCGTATAATACTTAGATATGAAGCATTCTATTTAAGACTCTGAATTCCAACTCAGAACTTTTACTAGATCAACTCCCAACATCTAATAGTCCCACTATGAATTTCTATGAGTTTGACTCCAAACTTCTACTAGATTGACTCATAACATCTATGAGTTTGACTTCGAACTTTTACTAGTTCGACTCTGAACTTCTACTAGTTTGACTCCGAACATCCATGAGTTCGACTCTGAACTTCTATGATTTTGAATCCAAACATCTACTAGTTTGACTCCGAACTTTTACTAGTTAGACTCTGAACTTTTACTAGTTCGACTCCAAAATTCTTCTAGTTCAACTCTGAACTTCTTTGAGTTCGACTTCGAACTTCTTTATGTTCAACTATGATATCCTTCTAGTTCAACTCTGAACTTATATGAGTTCAACTCCGAACTCTTTAAGTTCTGGTTCTGAATTCTGGTGAATCTAGACTCCAAATTTCCATTAAATTCAGAGTCACGAATTCTATAAAATTCAGGTTCCAAATTCCTACAAAACATTATCCGAATATCTCATTATTATAAACTCATAATTCTATTTTATTGTTAGACTACGAATTTTAATACTTTTCTTACATTCTGAACATTTATTTACTTTCATTCCAAACATCTGTTTACTTATGCTTACACTTGTTGTAATATAAAATGATGTTGTGCCTTCAGTTATCAACTAACCATTGGTTGAGTGACACGTGTACAGGTCCCTCTGAAATTCCAAAAAAAATACTATTGGAGGAGGGAGCCGACCGTCGGAGATTCGCCTATAAATAGGTGCTAATTTGAAAAGAAGCCACAACACTAGACAACATCTTTGACATTGGTTCTTACATGCTGTTGAAGTGATTTCTAGAGAGAGAGGCTCTTACCAGCTCTCATGCTTCAGGCAGAAATTTTGAACGGATTGTTCAGTATTTGATGTGTGCAGACATGCTTTGTGAGACTCCGATTGTTTTTGTATACAATCGAGGGCTTCCAGGGATAGGAAGACTGAGTTGTTGACTACCTGATATTTGAGGGATTGTGGGGATAGCAAGACAGACTCTGATCTTTGTACTGAGGGATTAATCTTTTATTGGTAATATAGAATTTCATGAACATATAAATCAAGGGACCTCTTATCTAGGGTTGTTGGATACCCTTCTCTTAGGTTTAAAAGAGTTATTGTTTGTTACTTGTAATGTTACTACTTTGTTTTCTGCTGTGAATTTTGTTTAGTTAAGGAATGTATAAGTTTCTTATACATCCTTACTTCTACTCTGATTTAGTTAGATTCTATACACTTTAAGGTAGAATCTTAGTAGTTGTAAACATTTGTTAAATTTCATTTCCAGAGTCATTTTTCCAGAATCAAGAAAGTCTTTAGAACATAGAGTTGTTGTGAATTTTGGTTATGATAAATTTCCTTAGGGAATTTTTAAAAGGTACAATTCTCCCCCCTCGTGTATCTGAGAATCTCATACTTGTATTTTCAATCCTATGTTTTCTATAATAGAGTATATCTTACTCAGAAATACCATCCTAACAATTGGTATCAAAGGATAGGTTCCATCTGAATTAATCTCACGATTTGATTTAGAATAATTTTTTCCCATAACATTCAGATTCATATTTCCGGATTCATACATTTCGGAATCTATTTTTTCAAAATCATAGTTTGGATTCATTTTTTTTCTTAGAGATACGATTTTTCATCATTAAAAGATTTTATCTTGTTTACGTACTTATACTTAGAAAAAGTTTGTGTGCCAATGTTTTTCTTCAGATTGGCAGGATTAAATGTTGATTCTATCAAAAACCTAAATCCTACTAGACCACCAATTTTTGATGGTTTTCATTATGAGTATTGGAGACATTCATTATGAATACTGGAGTAGATAACTTTTTCATGCTTACCGGAGGATATAAAATTCATGATAAGGAAGTTAATACCTTTACTAATCAATAAAAACATGAATACCAACTCAACTATAAGGTAAGAAATACATTGATTTGTTCAATGACTATGAACATATATAGCCAAATTTATTCTTATGAAACAGCTAACTGTATATACAAGAAACTTGAAGTTATACATTTTGGCACATATAAAGTGATTTAGACTAGGGGATCCATGTTCAGAGCTTAGTATCATGGTTTTAATTTTCCTTATGGGGAACCAATTTAAAGGTGCAACATAGATTTTCATGACCATTGTGAATAGATTAAAATAACTGGGAGAGAAAGGACTAGATGATGAACCCCTTGTTGACAAGCTCATAGATATTATGATTAGTGAGTGGGAATAAAATAGAACTAGTATCGATGAAAATAGAAAGGTTACTCAAGTTTCTCTTGAATAACAGTTTGGAACTCTTCTTAAACATGAGACTACAATGAAGAGAGATGCTGACAACATAAATAAGAAGAATGGAAATGGAAGTGTAGCTTTTAATACTACTTCAAATCATAAGAAAGCTAACACTCCTGGGAGAGTTACTAGATCCATATCTAGGATTTTTGTTATCCATTCCAAATCTAGTGAAAGTAAATCCTCAGAAAAATAATTATAAAATCTTTCCCGAAGGATGAACAAGATTGCTGGACATAGGAACTTTCAATCTAAATACAGGAAGAAAGAAAGGAAAGACAAGAAAGATTCTGAAGTTTCATGCTTTGAATGTAATCGAGCAGGACACATAAGACCTAGCTTCCCTATACTATGGAGAAAAGAAAGAATGTAAAGGAATTCTAAGAAAAACAGAAAGAAGTATTACAAGTACAAATTTAAGAATCTGTTGAAAGCCAATGACACATGGAGTGCCAGTAGTGGAGACTCTTCAGATGAATCTTTGGATTGTGAATCTTTTGGACAGAAGAATCTTGGCCTTTTAGCCAAGCTACATATTGATAATCGTTGCTTGATGACTAAGGTACACAGTGCTAAATCAATGAACAGTGTTTCATTGAATTCTAATGATAGTAAATATTATAACTCTTCAGATGAATTATCCTCTTCTAATGAAGATAATATTGTACCTACCTATGAAGAAGTTTCTAGGTTTGCAAAACTTCTTTAGAATGAGAATTAAAAACTTATGAAATAAATTCATAAGTAAAATTCTAGTAATAATATTCTTACTAAGAAAATATCATATCTTTATAAATATCATGATAATAAAAATGATGATTTTAAATGTATTTAAAAAAATAATGAGGAAGTATGTTCTAAGAAGAATAAACTATCAAAAGATCTAGAAAACGTAATTTCTAATAAAGTTGTATTCTAGCCAAACTCTTGTTCAAATTTTTTTAAGACAAGAACTTAATTATTAAACTCAAATCTAAAATATTCTCCTTGAGGAAGTGTTTTTCAAACGTTACCCTTGGAATAGAAAATTCTGATAAAATATTTTCACAAATCTGACCTCAAAGGAATACTTCTGGTTTTGGATAAACTAGTTCTAATCCAATTTTTTGTAACAACAACTTTGTTCCTCAAAGTGCCCCATTCTATACTAAATGTCAATTTGGTGGTCACTGGGCAAAGAATTGTTCTGTAAACAAATCCCAATCTTTATGATTTCATAAGGATTATTTTTCTAAGAAGATGTGGGTACCCAAAATTTTGTATTCTGATATTTCTGGATCCAATCAAGTCTGGATTCCGAAAACCTAACATTTTTCTTTTTTTCAGGATAATAGGGAAAGTACCAACAACAATACTTGGTATATGGATATTGGATGTTCCCAGAATATTACTAGTAATAGAAACTATTTCGAAAATATTATCAAGACGAAAGGAGGAAAAGTAACTTTTATAGATAATGCTCAGAGAGAAATTATTGGTATTGGTAACGATGTTATTCTTGAAAAACATTGATTTCAAAAGTTTTATTTGTAAAAGTTCTTAAGAAAACCTCATTAGCACATGTCAGTTATGTGATCAAGGTTAGCTTGTGAATTTCAGGAATGATAAATGCCTAGTACACAATTCCAAGGAAGAATTTACTCTGTCAGCCAATAGGTAAAAGAACGTATACACTTTGAACATAGAAGGCCTTAATAGACAAGAATTATGTAGCCTTAGTGAAATGGAATATCATTCATAGTTGTGGCATAGAAGGTTAGGACACTGTTATCCACTACTGAAGCTAAATATATAGCATCTGGAAGTTGTTGTGCTCAAGTGTTGTGGATGCAACACAAACTCAGACAATATGGCTTGAGTTTTACTAAGACTCAAATTCTGTGTGATAAAACAAGTTCCATTTCCCTTAAGAAAAACCATGCACATCACTCTCGTGAAAAGCACATAAATATTAGGCATCACTTTATTAAGGATGACACACTGAAAGGAGATATCATCCTTTAGTTTATCAGAATAGAAGATCAACTTTTTGACATTTTCACAAAATATTTACCCCCCGATAGATTTGAATACATCAAACAGATGTTAGGGATGATAAACATAAGGTAATTTTCCTTACATGACTTCTTGTTGAACCAATCTACTTAAACTAATCAACACCTTTTCATAGGGGGAGTACATCTATTAAGAAGTTTTTCAAAATTTTTGTAATGAGGTTTTTTTAAGTCTTTCTTAATGGATTTTTTAATGTTTCTTATAATGAAGTTTTTGGAAATTTTTGGAATGGAAATTTTTGGAATGGAAATTTGTGTAATGGAAATTTTCATAATGATATCTTTCTTTTCATTTTTGTAATCATGTTTTTTAATCTAAATCCCTTGAAGAATAATTTTCATCTATACTAATAATTCTCCTGGAAATATGAATGGTAAGATTATTTCTTGAGTTTTGATTTTTTTTCTCATGTTGTTAGTTTCTTTTGTTTTGAAATTTTTTTCAGATTCAAGTTTCCTTATATCAGAATGTTTTCTTTCAAAACCTCAAAAGATCAGATCCAACCAACTTTTTCCTTGCGGCTACTTATAAAATAATTAGATCAGATCTGAATAATTATCAACCATTATATTGGTTTTGGAAGATGAAAGGTCACTTCCATAACCTATGTAGATGACCCCCAATGGTTGTCCCACATCAGTAGTCAAGCTGTTGGGTCTCGAAGCTCTACCTCTCTAAAAAAGCATGTTTCGAATTCATCATAAGTACTCCAATCCGAATGTCTCAAGAAGCCCACAAAATGTCTACTAAGCTGATTTCGGAGTTTCAAATCTATATGGAAATGTTTGTGGATCCGAATTTTTTCAATAAGTATGATTCTATCATTTATAAGAACATAAAGCACAATGGATGAAAAAGTATTGTTATTTCAAAGACAACAACTCAAGATGTAGATTATCTGGATCTTCTTATAGAATTATATGAGTCATTGTGCTTCTTTATGGAATCTAAAGGTGAGTGGTTTTCATTCAAAGCCTATGGAAAAAGATATAAACTCTCTTACACCAAGGCTACATGCTTGGTGGGCTTATCATATGAAGGTGAAGCGGAATTTTCTTCACAGATGTTTTTGGATGTTTAGGGATGTTTCAACAAGGTGAAGGATATGGAATGACTTGGGCTCAAAAATGATAAAACATCAATGATTTCCCATCTATCTACCAACAACCGGATTCTACAATTATGGGTATGAGGCCTCATTGTTCCAAGAAGTGATGATAAGGATACCCTTAAGAAGAGTGATATGTACATCTTATATTTTTTGGTAAATATATGGAAAGTGAACTTCATGAAGCACAACCTTATCCCATTTGAGAATATCAAGAATGGAAATATTAGATCTCAGATCATTATGTATCTGGCATTGCTTTCTAAGCTGGTAGTTCGGTTCTTAAAATCCTTCAAAATTCCATGCAACTCAAAGCCCAGGAATTGTAAGGTAATGCTAATTAGTGATGAAACCTTAAAGAAGATGAATGTTGGTTTTTCAAAATAGACAGCTGAGTTCTATGATATTCCAGAGGAGGAGGCCGAAGCTGTTTTGGAAAATGCAGAGAAGATTGAACCATCCATGAAGGTCGGCAAGAAAAGGTAGTTAAAATAAGTTGATACTAAAGGTAAAAATCTTAAATATAAGGAATTTAAATCCGGACCTCCTAATTCCAAGAAACAAAAAGCTTATCTGGATGAGGTTGTTTCAAAATTGAGGGAAGATAAGGAAAATAAAAAGGAAGGGGAGACACAGTTTGTCTTGGACCCTGTAGAGTCAAAGGCATTGAAAGAGAAATCCTCTGAAGAGCTAGAAAATCAAGCCAAGGAAATGAAGCTGAAGAAGAAGCTGTCTGAGGCAGAAATCATGCAATTCTATATTGAGGGATACTGAGGTTTCATCTGAAAAGATTTTGGTGCCGAAGCCTTTTTTAGTGGAATATTTACCTGAAACCCCGGGGAAAAACCTCTTCACTCTGGGAAAACTCAATGGGAATGATGTTGAAAAGGATGATGTGGAAGAAGTTCAGAAAGCTCAAAGCTCTGAAAATATAGAATATTTGTTAATGATAGTTGTAGAGTATCAAGAAAATGTAAGTTCTTTTGAGAAGTTTTCACTCCAGACTTCTCAAGACGGATCCTCAAAATTGGCTACACCTGCAGATGAAGAGAAGGGTGAAGATGATGTGAACAAGCCATCTGAAGAAGAAAGTCATAATCATGACTTTATCAATCCAGAAGATATTGAGGCTGGGGATGAGAATGAAAATGTTGATGAAGACAAGATTCTACAATTATCTGACATTGAGAATGAATCACCAGAAGAAGAGGCCATTCCGTGGACTTGTAAGGGTAAACATGTGCTTATTGATACCCCAACAAATGATATCATAAGGAAGAAGAATGTTGAAGGATATTATAAAAGGAAGCTGGAGGAAATAGATGAAGAATAATCTCCTATCAAGTTGTTTGTTTCAGAGTCATCTGCATTGAGACATGATTTTGTGGTTGATTCCCTAAAATAATTGGTAGACACCATTCTGATCTTTCCTACAATAGAATCCAGATGATAGATGCTTCTGCACAGCTTGAATCAGATGTCATAATCCTTATCCTTGGTAATGGATAAATGTGTCCATATTGAAGTAGAGCATGAAAAGTTTCTTATCAACTATGAGTTCCACAGAATCTCATGCAAAAAATTAACACTTTAGTCTTAGAAAAGTGATAAAGATATGGAAGAGCTTTATCAGTTCCAACTAGACGTTAAAGAGGATTTTTCTACTTAGGATGTCACAATCAAAAATCATTCACGTAGTTTTCAGGATAAGAAGAACCTTTAAAAAAACTCATATTCAAGATGTCAAAGATCTAAATGGAAATCTGAATTATGCTGGTCAATGTTTGATATCAGAATGACATTCATGACCGAGATTGAAGAGAAGATAGTGAAGCAAGAGGAGTTACTGAAGGATTAGGCAGAAGCCCTGAAGGCTCAAGAAGATAGAATCACAATCATTGAAAAGCAAGCTGAGGAGAATCGTAAAGAGCTCAAAAAGCTGAAGAAAATTGTAAAGAAGCTCTTTCCCATGAAAAAGGAAACAGAATAGACTCATTCCAATCGTTTGTTGAATTTGATTTTTATTGTAAAAATTCTTCCAATTATAATAGAATTGTGGTTTCTTGTTTTGTTTGGATGTCTTTACTAATATCTCAGGTAACATGTTTATTTTCCATTCCCTCAAACTCTTTTTGAAAATCACAGAGGGGGAGAAGGAAAAATAACTCAAAAAGGAAGAATAAAAAAATCTAATGGAGAGACGGAAAAATATTCATAAGTAAAAGAGGTATCCCTAAGTAAGAGTGAGGTAATCTAAAAAGAAGTTTTCCAGTACAAGAAATCTACATACTCAAGAAAAATACCATTCCAGAAAATCTAGAATATGATCCTTAGAATTCCAAATCCTAAGGGGGAGTTAGCTGTATTCATCTTTGACCATATGAAAATGGGGATAAGTTTTAATTTTTCTAATCCCTTTTATTCTTTTTCGTAAGGATGTTCCGGGTTTGAAAAAAGGGGGAGATTATTGTGTCAATAAGTTTTTCCATATAAAGTTTCCATTCCATCATGTTTTTAAAATCAGAAACACCTTATCTTAAGGAAAATCTCATTCTACCCCTTGTTTACTTTTCTTAAGGAAAATTTACTCCCCAAGGAAATTTATCCATACATTGTTTTCATTGTTCAATCACATTTCTTTTCTAAAGTTTAAAATTCGGATTTTAACTAAAAACCTCGGAATCGTATAATACATAGATATGAAGCATTCTATTTAAGACTCTGAATTCCAACTCTGAACTTTGACATGTTCTACTCTGAACTTCTACTAGTTAGACTCCGAACTTCAATGAGTTCAACTCCGTACTTTCACTAGTTCGACTCAGAACTTCTATGAGTTCGACTCTGATCTTTTACTAGTTCGACTCCGAACTTCTACAAGTACGACTCCAAACTTCTCAGAGTTCGACTCCCGAACTTCTACATGTTTGACTCCAAACATATACTAGTTAGACAACGAACTTTTACTAGTTCAACTCCGAACATCTACTAGTTTGACTCTGAACTTCTATGAGTTCGACTCAGAACTTCTACTAGTTCGACTATGATTATCTATGAGATCAACCAAGAACTCTTTATGTCCAGGTTCTGAATTCCTATGAATCTAGACTCTGAATTTCCTTGAAATTAAAACTCTATAATTCTATAGAATTCAGGTTCCAAATTCCTAAAAATCAGAATCCGAATATCTCTTTATTATAAAATCAAAATTATATTTTTTAGTTAGACATCAAATTTTCATACTTTACTTACATTATGAACTTTTATTTACATTCATTCGGAAATTCAGTTTTACTTATGCTTACACTTGTTCAAATATAAAATGATGTCGTGCCTTCAGTTTTCATGTAACCGTTAGTTGAGTGACACGTGTACATGTACCTCCGAAATTCAATCCGAAATATGACCATTGGAGGAGGGATAAGATCTTTGGAGCTTCTTCTATAAATATGATCTCATTGGAAAAGAATACACAACAGTAGACAACAACGTTGACATTGGTGATTACATGCTTTTGAAGCGATTTTGAGAGAGAGAGGCTCCTATAAACTCTCATTCATTGTGTAGAAATTTTGAACGGCTTTTTCAAACTTTTCTTCATATAGACATGATTCGGGCGACTCTGATCGTTGCTATATACAATCGAGGGCTTCCAGGGATAGGAAGATAGAGGTATCGACTACCTGATAGTTCAGGGCTTGCAGGGATATCAAGACAGACTCCAATAATCATATCGAGGGCCTGCCCTTGTGTGGGTAAGACAGAATTTTTTGAAAGTATAAATCCAGGGGCCTCTTATCCATGGTTGTTGGATACCCTTCTCTTTGGTTTAAAAGAGTAATAGATTTTTACATGAAGTGTTACTAAATAGTTTTCCTCTATCCATTTTGTATTGTTAAGGAATGTATAACATTCTTATACATCCTTACTATTACTCTAATATAGTTAGATTCTATATGATTTAAGGTAGAATTTTTGTAGTTGTAAACTTTTGTTAAGTTTCATTTCTGGAATCATTTTTCCAGAATCAGGCATGTCTTTAGAACCTAGAGGTGTTGTGAATTTTGGTTATGCAAAATTTACATAGGGAATTTATAAATGGTAAAATTCACCCCCATATTGTATCTGAGAATCTCATACATATATTTTCGATCCTACCTTTGGTATAATAGAGTATATCATACTCAGATATACCATCCTAACAACATTATGTATGTGGAGAAATGAGTAGAGACCCAGGATCATCGAGAGGAGGATATGTGAGGATGAAAATTTTTATTGGTTATTTTATTATTGATTCATGGTGGAATGATGGATAATAAATGGGTGGGAATGAGTCATAGATGCACATTAAACACCTTTGGTTGTTTTTAGTTACATCACGTAGTTCGGATTTAATTTAATGATGTGATGTTTGGACAATATGTCTTGATATTGGAAATGATACATCAATGTTGACATACTGTATGATTAATGATTCCATGAATATTAGGAAGTGGTAAATATTACAACTAATTGAGATGTTTTATACCTCAATGTGATTCAAATTGTGAAGTGAGACATTTAAGACTAATGTATATAATATCATAATATGGGAGATGGAATATTTAGGACATTTATAAATGGGGATCTTCTTTTTATTGTGAGTTAATTTTTTTTATTGGAGATATTTGGGGGAAACATGGGGATTCAAGTATTTATGATAAATAAGGTAGGTTTGAGGATGTAGTGTTTGTTTTTTGGATGTGGTTTTCATCTTACATTATATATTATAGTTATCTCGTGGGATGGTTGTTCCGATTTTCTCTCTCTTTCCTTCTCGGTTGGTTTTGAATTCTAAAGGGAGAGATTATGTTGAGTGGTATCTAATGTAATGTCATAGACATTCTGACCCACTACACTATGATAAATATGATTATTGTGGTGTCTAGGGAAAATCAATACGTTTTCATGATGAAATGGAGGTCTTTTTATGTGTTCTAGTAAAAACAGGGTATTTTATATGATGAATATAAATATATGCGATATAGTTCATATGGTAAATTATTTTGGTAGTAGGTCAGAAATGAAAGATCATCATAGTAGTAAAAAATCCCTAGTAGATCATTCATTTATGAAATCACCAATGGTATATTATTGAAAGTAGAAAATCATGGATGTAGGTCACCAAAAATAGATCTCTTGTGGTTATCACAAATGACATATAATTATAATGTAATATCAACAATGTTATCTCATTTGTGTAGTGGATCACCAATGACAGATCATCCTATTTTTAGAAAACCGATAGTATATTGTTTTCATTATTGATAAATGTTATCAATTATTTTATTAAATCATTTTAAATAAATTTTAGTTAAATATAAATATACCATCTATTTCAAAAATATCTTCATCCATTTAAATGGTCATACCACATTTTTTTGACATTTTCCTTAATTGATCAGTTAATACAACAGATAATCATGCTAGTTTCAGGTCTGATTTTTTAAAGATAATAGTTTTTATTATTTCCATCGTTATTACTTACTATTGATAAGGGTGGATATTAATAATTTTTCTCCAAGAATCACACAACCTTATTTATATTGCTAGAATGAATTCATCCCTGAAGGTGGTTTCCTATTGTGCAAGAACCCCCTTTTTCTACTACAACTTATTGGAGAAAATCTTCCTTTTTCCTCAGAGGTAATTACTGTGTTTCCCTTTTTTGTTTATCAAAATGGAATAGAGGATTAGGTTTAACTAAGTGTAAATGGTTTCTTCGAAATTAAAAAAAATAAAATAGAAATATATATCAACATTAGAAGGATCATTGTAGTGGAAACATGTATTTGGTTTATATAGTTTTATTAATGCAATTGTATGGGATAAATGTATACTGATAATTAGAGCCACTTGGATTACTTCAAGGCATATTTATGATTTTTATTAGGGAAAAATTTTGTCTGTCTATTTACAACACTTAAAATGTAATTCGACAGTTAAATACTCCCAATAAATGATATTAATTTCTAATTTTCATATGGATTGTGTGAAAAATACTTTTTATAATTAAAATTAATTGAATTAAAGTCCTTGTCACTATAATTTAAAATGATATGCCTATGATGTGGAATATTTTTGAGGAATATTATGCTTGTTGTGGATATGTTTTGTTGATTTTTTTCATGGATATTTGGTATATTTTGATGTGTGTGTAGCATGGATTCCCAAATGGTTGTGGCATCCGGGGTTGCAAAAGTGGTGGTCAACTAGATGGTATATGGAAGTTATTTTACCAGATGATGGGATATGATATATTATGAAAGGTGCGTGATTAGTAAATAAAATAAATACAGAAAGTATTTGAAATGGTAATGATTAACACATGAATTGACATATGGTCTGTCAAAATGGAATTAATTGCTAGATTGAAATATGAAAACTGGTTGAATGTGGATTTAAAATTATAATGGGAGTTATTTATTATTTTATTCCTTCACAAGGTTTTGAATTTAGTTTTGTTAGTGTAATTGTTTGATCCTTGGAGATTGATTATGACATTTTTTGGAACCCCTATGTTGGTCTTGGGTGTAGTTTTTATATATTAATTTATATTACTTCATTATGATTTTGTTATTCACCACTATGATGTTGAGTACCTAATGCCGACAAGAAATAGTATTGGGATTTTTTCCTTACATCTTAGGAGGATGGATGGATGAACACCTACCCTTCCCCACACCTTCATCCTTGATTTGATTACATGCATGGTATGTGACCGAAATGAGTCAAATGTGTCATTTCCATGATTTTATGTGATGTGGTGTGACATATTATGAGTCTTCAAATGATATATGATGAGATATAATTTGGTGGTGGTCATGAATATTAATATTAGGGAACATGTATGGTTTCATTCATGTTTCTGATATAATTCTACATTGATTATGTGATGTGGTGTGATGGACTAGGTGTATATGAATTGGATGTCATGTGATATAGTTTCCCAAGTGTCATTGAGAGTGATGAGATGTGTTTTGATGTGATGAAAAAGAGGATAGAGTTTAATGAGGTTTATCATTTTGGAGTGAGAGTGGCTAATCAGTGGGATAATGGTTCAGGGATTCATTCATTAGTATAAATCTTAATAAGTTATGAAAATTGGATACATATTTGTTGTGTTATCTATGGTAATGATGTGTTTGGTTAGTATAACTATTTAGGTTATGTTGGTTATATTTTTTTCTTATTGGAGATTTATTGTGTTTTGTTCATATGTGCACAAGATGATTTTGTATTCCAACTACGAATATGTATATATTCACCCAATGTATATAAATCAATTTTCATGATTCCAATAGGACTTAGTCAAATTACAGGTATATTATTAACTCATATATTTGTATATTTTATTATGTTGTACCCTCAACATTATTATATTTATATACTTTAGATACTTTTATCTAAATTATTTTTATTTATACATGATTTGTAGAATGGTTCATGGATTTAATTTGTATTGATTCTTTAATTTTGTTGTGGTTGATTCATCATTATAAAAATATTTATAATTATATAGGGTTATTCCTCTAATTTTATCTGATTTTATACCCTTAGTTCTTTTCTCCAACCCTAGGCCTAGTGGAGGTTAGCCACTTGGGTAATTATCTCTCTCGTTTCAGTCCATTTTTTTGGGATGGGTTTATAAATAATACCTCATTAATTTAATTATATCAATATACATTCTTCAAAAAAATAAATTAATTTGTATTTAATTTTTTCTGAAGTATGATATTTTTGTGAAATTAAATTCTCCACCGCATTTATAAAACATGTTAAACAGTTTTAGATTTTTTACACCTTATTATGTAAAAATAATATTAAAATCATATATATGAAGGGAATTTTTATTAAAGAGGAATTATTATAAAAACAATTATCAATAAAATTCTAAAATAGATAATGATGATATGTATATTGTTGATATAGGAGGTTGAATCACATTAGTGGAAATGAAGGGAAACTATAAGTGGCTAGATACCTCAAATTTCTCTGTTGAATTATTTGATTTATGCATCATATATATTCCCTTATATTGCTAAATTTAAATTTTTATATGGAGATCACTTTTTTATTATCTATCAATAATGTGTTATTAATGAAATAAATTTCAATAAAGGAATTCCTTTTATAATAATTTTCATTAAAAACAATGGATATTTTTTAAAAAGTTAATTAGAACTATGATTTTAATAATGATGAATACAAAATGTATTAAAAAAGTTGTTATCATGATTTGGTTTTAATTATCATATATGGATATATCACCCATGGAATTATGATTCCTATTTGATCCTTTATATTTTATAATTCTGTGATTATTATGGGGGATCATGTTTTTTCTATTTTATAAATTAATTAATGTTGTTTTTTAAAACAATTATAGTTTTTACAAAATATTTTTTATTTATGAGATCTTTTTCATGAAATATGAATTATTTCCATCTAAAATATTTATTATTTTTGATTTCATGGATTCATTATGAAACTTGAATGATTTCAATTATATATTTTATGAAAACCATTTACTCCTTTGGTGTTTTATATATATAGAATTATATACATTTTGATAATTTGGGGAACCCATTTTATTCCAATACATTAATTATAATGTAAAATAGGATGTGATTTTAAATTAGAATATGCTATTATTTATGGATGATGGGTGGGGTTCAATATCCCCCTTTAATTAATTACTTAAGAGTTTATATCAAACGAGAAATGCATTACTCAGTACATTCTTGTTTCTCATAAGCATTGGGATGGATGGTGTGGCACATGAATGTAATGTATCCCAATTATAATTTTTTACAATTTTTAATGGATTCTATTCATTATGATCATATTTTCTCAAAAATCACTGTTTATGCTAAGTGCTTCTAATAAATATAACTTATATGATGTTTATGTGTTCGTATTTGGTTGATTTGTGTTCTTTCACCAAGTAAATTAAATCAAACATAATATTTATTGCTATCCATCAAGATGTTATGACATATCTAATATGATCATGTTTTTAAATATTCATATGAATTCATCTTTGAGAAAATTCTTATTCATCCACTAAATAGTTTTTGGACTGGCGTAGTTCTTATATTTTAATTAATCAAGTCCTAAAGAGGGGTAATACTAATGTGGTGTCTATATGATAATATAGTATGTATCTTTATTGAGAAATGATAGAATGTTTTCAAAAACAAATATTATAGTTAGTCTCAAAATACACAAAACCAATCAGTTCATGAGATATTATTATTTATGAAATTTATTTATTTTGATAATTTAATTGATGTAAAATAGGAATATTTTTACCATGAGTTACAATAAGGGATGTTTGATATTATAAGATACCCTAAAATGTGGTGGGTAAGATAATGAATTTGATTCAGGAATTATTGAAAATATTTTTAATATTTTGAATGACCATTTTCAAAACCCACAATATAAATACATTTTCAAAACCACATTTTCAAAACAGATTATGTGTTATACGAAGGTAACATTGGACAAACAATATATGAGTTTCATAATATAAATGATAAAAATTGTAGAATTGTATAATCATGTTATGGATAAAAATATCTTATTTTTTAGGGATTAAATGTTTTTAAAACAACATAAAAGTAATTAAATAATATAATCATACCGTATAGTTTCCAAAAAATGAAGTACAAAATAAATTTTGTATCATATTATAACAAAAGTATATATATCATAAAAACACAATTCAATTAGTAATAATCAGGATCATTTAAAAGGACATAATTAACCAAATTACCCAAATGGATTTCCTATTTAATGAATTTTAAAACATTTGAAATGGGGGTTATGTGATAAAAATGTATTTCCCTAATAAAATTAAATATATCAAATTAATATCAAATGTAATAATTTACCGATCTAATAAATATATCATCAATGAAAAAAATTATAACTCAATGAATAATATTATTTTATGAAACATACATTTAATGAATTTTTCATTTTAATTTTAAATATTGGGAAAGTAGAATAACATATTGATTTTTAAATCCATCAAATTTAACGAATCATAAGATAAGATAAATTCATTCCAAATATAGACACAAAAAAATGGCTAATATGTTTAATATATCTGTAATGAAAAATTGATATACAAAAACATGTACTATAATTCATAACATACATGAACGAACATTAACCTCATATATTAAAAAAAATAACTATATTAATAACATAATTTATTTCTTTATTCATCCCTTAAATAATTTATAAAAATAATTTATTATCTTATATTAAAAATATATTAGTAAATTATGTATTCTATTCACCATTAGATTTTATGACATTGTGTAGTTTCCCAAAAAAATTGTAATGATGTCGAACATTCCTGTTAATATATATATATATATATTATCATTTTTATATAACAATATTTATATGAATATATTTTTTATAATGATTTATATTGTTTAATATTCATTTTATATGAAATTTAATAATGATTCATGATTTTGATTTTGTGATAAGTTTGTATAAATAATTTATACTGAATATTATGTAATATGATAAAAATGGGTTAGATTTTAATTTATCCAATATAAAAACATAATAATATTTATTTACCTGTTATTATATAATAAATCTAGTAACTATGTTTCCAAAGTAATTCATTATAGAAATTTAAATCCTCTATTATATAGGCCTTCAAAATGATCATAATAACAACAACATATAATAAATGACTATATTGGAGGGAATAAATTGAATTTATTTTAATAATATCAATATTTGAAAAATAGAATGATTTTAATTATATTATAATGGTTTCTAATAATATTATATATTTTTTTGACATAGAATAATTTTCACGATGAAATATGAAATACAACATCTAAATTATAGTGGTCGTCCACAAACACACATGAGAGATGAATTTATTTATAAAGAATGTAAATAATATATGTAATGAATTAAGAAATTTAAATCATTATAATATTTAAGATATTAAAATATTTCATTAAATAAAACATTTTTGTAGGAATATCTGTTCACTGTGAAAACATTTTATGTTTTTGTAGTGGTGGTAGTCACAAATATGCATTTTGACATCTTCATATTTTTAATTGTTGGGGATAAATTAAAAAATTAATATTCAATTAGAAGATTGAAATTTAAATAGTTTCATAAAAATGATGATTTAATAATTACTTATATATAATATGATTAATGTGGTATAGGAATAAAATAATTAAGACAACTCAAAAAGAACATTACATATCTCTAGGATGTTTTTCATTTGGAAGTAACTTATTGATCCTAATCCTGAAAATTTGGAATGAATATGGTTTATGAGAACATGGTATGATATATTATGTGATACTAGAGAGTATTATTTTTAGGTAATGATACAAATCGATTTATAAAATGGGATGAATGTGATATCCTTATGTAGGTGAAGAGAATATTTTTTTAAATATAAAATTATAATGTAATGAGAGAACATGTTACACATGAAATGAGGATGAGAAGTGGTAAATAATGGAATGTGGGTTTACATAATATTGGTAATCTCTTGCCCATTCATTTTTATGAATTTTAAACATGTTATTATTTATTTTACTCTTGGAGATATCATTTTTAAAATTGTTTTTATATATTATCGAAATTATTTTTCATATAATAAATTTAAATTGAATGCATAAAAAAATATGTTTATAATTACACAATATATTATAAATTCTTCTAAATAAAGATATGTTTTATCATAATAAATTTTTAACGGTGATGAAAATTAATTTTATCATCAGGCTACGTATTAGGTAAATATTCATTTTTTAATGAATAATATTTTTGAATTGAAAATATTTTTTAGGAAAATTATGTAAATATTTTTTATTTACTAGTAATTAAAATGATTACAAGTAATAAAATATTGTTTATATGAATTAAAAATTACTAAAAAATTCAGTCGATCCCACTGATTCCTTAATTAATGAAAATTCATCAAAATTAAATTTTAGTGAGAATAATGGATATAATATGGTTAAAAGTGATAAATATATTTTTTTCTTTGTTAAAAATAGAACTTTTAAACGAATAATTTCTTTTCTCATTATATTATTTTTTATGAAATTTTATTATAGTTTATTTCTGGCGTGTTTATATCATAAAATGTAAAAAAAATGATACATCATTAATAAACCAATTATTTTTTCACAATTCAAATACAAATAAATTATCTAAGAAAAACTGATAAATAAACCTATGAAAAAAAATTTATTCTAAATATTAACATATGGATCTTCTTTTTGAATATTTTATTCTTGAATTCTGGAATATATCATTTAAATAGACTTTTAAACCGTAATCAGAAAAAAAATTTAATATGATGAAAAAAAATTTACATAGAAATTATTCTTATTGCTTTTTATAATAAATTAATAATTAAATTAGTGTCAATATTTTTTTCATATCCAAAAAATAACTTATCCATGATATTTTTATTTTCCTAAATAATAACATAATATTATATGAGAGTGATTTTTTTAAAATAATAATTTATGAATTTATCCTTAGAACATGTATATCCAAAAATATTTTATAGATGTCATTTTTTAAATATTTAAATATAATTTTACTTGTAATATTATTTACATGAAGAATAGATTAAAATTTTAAAACCAAATATTTTGGGAAAATATTAGAATTTATATTAGAAAATCATAAAAAAATACCATAGAATTACTTATTTATAATTTAAATTATCTATCAATTCATTTATATTTAAATTTAAATTTAAATTTTAGAAATACATCACATATTACTTTAATAGTAATAATAATAATATCTAACATATAATTATATATATTTGTGATATTTTAATATAGTATTTTGATTCATTATTTATTTTTAACGATATATAATATACCATATTATTTAAAAACTATAATGAACATAATTATATTTTTAGATTAATTTATGCCCGAAAAATATATTTCAAAAGAATAATTTTATAATTTCTAGATATTATTCATACCGAAAACATAACTAAACATATTCATTTTATTCAGAAATTTTTATGTTACAGTTCTCAATTTAAACTTTTTCATTTTAGATTTAATTATATGTTTTCCCTTTCGAAGATATCATTCTATATTTTTGGTTTCCCATGTATTATGGTGATAATTAAGGGAGACTATAATCCATGATATTAATTTTTTGAGTAATTTATAATTTTCTATTTACGTTGAATTATATTTTATAAACATTTGATATATTTAATAAGCCATGGTGATCAATAATATATCCCATGTAATACATAGTGTCATAAGATTTTGTGGAATTTATTTACTACATATGAATAAGGTTTTATTAATTTTGTTATAATAATTATGAAATGTTTAAAAATAAATTTACATTATTTTGACTAATTCAAAAAAATAGTATTTAATAATAATCCCATAGATAATGGATTTATTTTTTTAATATTCCTATTTTTTCAACAGTAATATGAATAGTTATTATTGAAAAATTATGAAGTTTGTTTGTTGTGGGAATCAGGAGGAAAGTCTTTCACAATACACTTAGAAAGAGTGGATCTATCGAGTGAAATATGGTGTATTGTCCATTATGATCATAAATAACATCATTATTTCCCTATAATCAGACATCATATAAAGAATTCTATATCAAAATTAAGGAATCAGGGTTTTTAATTAGAATGGTTTCATTAAAAAACATATTACTTATAATATTCACGTATTAAACTCTTAAATATTGGTAATAATGTGAAAGGGTTATGCTGACATTATGATACATTCTAAATCATATTTATCAATATAATGTTCTCTCAATTTATGGAAATCTAATTGAATTACGTTACCCATAATAAATATGTATGGTAACTCTATGATAATTCATTTTGAAATATCTATTTGGTATTAATTAGAAAACAATTAAATGGTACTCCAATTTTATTAAGACGAGTTATTTAGAAAAATACTATTCATACCTTTTGATGATATACTGAACTGATAACTGGTTTGAAATTATTTTTTACATTGAAAAATGAAGTATCGTCTTACCAATTAAAATCTAATACCAACATTTAAACTTGATCTAAAGAGGTAATTTAATGGACAATCCAATTATAATATGTATTATATATAGAATAAATCAATTTGGAATTCTAACTAATGAAATAATGTATAATAATCGATTGTATGGATATTTAAATTATATTTTACAGAACCCTACTAATAAAAAAATGTTTTAACCAGGGTTTCATTCACCATTGGTGAGAAATATTTGATATATCAATGTTGATATATTTGAAATACAATAATTACATTATAAAAACATAATGAATATCAAAATAGTTTTTAGAATAATTGGACTATTTTTAAACACTATAAAATTATTCACAGGGACGTGTGTAATAATTAGTATCTAATTTTAAAATATAATAAAAATATTTTACACCTCAATATTTAAGAATTTATTTTTATCTCTACTAAATTTCAAGTGTTTGATATTTTTCCTAAAATGATAAATGGAGCTTCGGCGAACCACACAATATTACTAAATTATTCTCATTATGTGTTAATATTATCATATATCTACTAGATTATAATATATAAATATAAATAATATAATTATTTAAAACATGTATAAAACTTTCTTTCTATGAAAATGGTTTTCATTTTGACAAAAAAATATTAATAATATGTTTATAGAAATAAAAATATTAATATACGTCCAATTTTTTCATGAATTATTTTTTACAAATATTATGTATTTTTAAAAAAAATAAAATTTATTGATCACTAAAGATATGATATTATAAATATTATTAAATTTTATAATCAAAGGTATAATCATTTATAAACATATTATTATCTTTTAAAAAATAATCATAAAAGTATTTGAAGGAAAGAATATATATATATTTGAAATCTTTTTTTATTATGCCTAAGTTATTTATCTAGTTAAAGAGAAATAATTAATATTTAAAAATATTTTAATAAAAATTTATTTGTATATTATTTAATAAGCTATATTATAATTCATATAATTTTTATTACATTGAATGTTATTAGAATAAAATAATTTTTCTAGGAAAAAAATTTCCCTAAAAAATGTGTTTTACATGTTTTGTGTGATAATATTAGAATTAATATCAAGAAAATATAGTAAAGGAATAATATAAACATGATAATATATTTGGATTCATTATAATTAATATTATGTAATATTTTCAACTAATTTATTCCGTAATTAGTACATCCAGTGGTTAAAATCATGTTACCAAGGTATGGGTTAATAGAATTATAACGTGGTTAATTGAATAGATATGGTTTAAGAAAATTAAAAACACGTTCTAAAATGTTAATTCATTATTGAATTTATAAAATTAAGTTATTACAATATTAAATATGAAATTCATATCTTATATTCTTGAGTTTTTTGTATTTTACATAATAACGTTTCACGTATATAAATTTTTTTTACCCACCTCAATGATAAAATCCCAGTTCATCATCTCACTTCTCCACACACCATGAATATTTTAGTTCCTCCATAACATACCTAAAAACATTAAATAAGTCTATCATTCATAAAAGAGGGATTTTCATTAAAAAAATACCTTCTCTAGAAGAATATTATTTTACAATACTGTACGATACCTAAAGAAGTTGTAATTTTCTTTACCGATATATATTAGGTTACTTTTATCATTAAAATCCCATAAATATTATATAACTATATTTACATGATGATATAATTTTATTATCTATAATGAAATATATATTTTTGTATAAGTTAAATCATTTTTATATCTCTTTTATATGAAAAGGTAATAAAAAATATCACTAATTAATACAAACAAACTATTGTATCTATAAAAGAATATATTTTAGTTTTCACCTCTATCTATCTTTGATTGTTTAAGTTATTGATTTTGATAGAATTATATGATATTTTGTACTGAATATATATTCGTTAATTATAAAATATTTTATATCTTCTAACATTCTAATCCAATGGAAAATGATAACGTCTCTTGTGCATTGTGTGGACTGCCACATCCTTAATGTTTTTCGATTCATTTTTCTTTTTCGCTTAACATTGATAGTATTAATTATAGATTTAGATAATAAATATAAAATACGAGATATTATTATTATTCTATATTGAAATATTATTATTATTCAAATTTAATTTTTTAAATTATTTTGGATTTTAATATATATTACAATTATACATAAAACTAATAATCTCTAGTAAGAGACATATCTCTTTTATCATATCTATATTTTAAAAATGCTTAAAAATTATTTTTTATCAATTAAATAATAAATTTAAAACAGGAAATATATTTTGGATATGATGAAACGATTTCCATGGTGTAAAGATTAAAACTATCAAACAAAAACATCAAGGTGATATAGAATAGTTATCAAACAACTTTTTGATAAGATTCATGAATGGTTAATAATTCAGTAAATGAAAGATTATAAGGGAATGATATATAACACTATATGTATTAAAATTGCTATACTATATATTCAGAACAAACAAACAATAATTGTATATAATGAAAATTGTTCTTATAATAAAATCATTGATGTGAGTTTTGAGTTGTTGTTACATTCAAAATTTCATTCATAATTAACCATGTTTAATTTAATATACATGATATTATACAATAATTCTTATTTGAAACCAGTATATTTCTTTCAATTTTATGTCTTTATTCTATTTTTGTCTCATCATTTCATTTTCCTCTCATTGTTACATTAAATGAATGAGGATTGTTTTTTATTAAAATTCTACCTTTCTCTCCTCTTCATCTAGTAATATTTTTCCTCCATTTACATGTTCATTAAACTACTATATAAATGTTATAATATATAAATAAATGTTCTAAAATGATCTTATTAACTACAATTTACCCTATCGTAAAATAATTTTGTTGAATTTATTCATTGGTTTTTCATATTTCCCACTTTCGACATTTTATAATAGTGTGAAAATAATATTATCCATTGAAATATACAACATTGATTGATATTAAAACCATCATGTATTACAATAATCATAAATCCACCAATATATGTTTTGAATATTTTAAAAAGAAAATCCTATTCCAATTTTCATTTGATTTTTTTCTCATGTTACCTAATGAAACGGTATTTTTTATATTTATTTTCAATTAATATAATAAATACATTTATTGAAGTTATTTTTTATACGTTCCAACATCCGTTTAATTTTGTTATCAATTAAATGGGTTTTTTATTGATGATATGATTAAATGTTTTATCCCTAGATAAATTATTAATGTGGTATGTTATGATTATTTTATGAATCCGGTAACTTAACCATAATGTTAATTTCATTATGTTGAAATAATTATTGTTTATTGGATCCTTTAGAGAAGTTTTGTTTTATTTTTATTACTTGATATATGTTCGATTGTTAAATACACCACCAATAAATTAGTTAATTATATATGTCTCATTAAACAATAAGATATACTCTGAAGAGTGAACCAAGTCCCAGAAGGGAATATTTCCACTATGATAGTCTTGGTCTTGATATTATTCTATGGAATGATGTGATTGAGGACAGAACCCAATCCATCACGAGCTGTTGTAAACAAAGATAGTCTTAATAGTGAGTTATGATTATATAAATTCATTTATATGATTATGTGTTTAAAAAAATATACGTTTTACTATTATGATGTTCAATCCTAGATCATTAATGTTTATGTATGCTTCAACAATCTTACAAAAATTGTATTTTGACATGAAAAATCATTATTCCATTACAACTGACTATTTGTTAATAAAGTATTATGTATATTGGAATTTTATGATCATGTTATCATACAATTATGATTTTATTATTATTACATGGTATTATAGGTTGATATCTCCCTTATGTAACCTTACTAATCATATACACATACCCATTATTAGGATTCCATATTCCATGATTATATATCTAGTATTAGAACACACTAAACCAATGTTTTTCATTAGAATGATTTTCTATGATATTTATTTTGAATTCTTATAAAGTGATGTAATATTTAGGTATGTAATGATCAAGGTTAAAAAATTTCTATTAGAGTAGGGTTTTTTAAATATGTAGATTAGGTATTGATGAGAATGAGGGTTTAAACTATGAAAAATAATGATAAACTGAAATTGAGATATTATTAACCAAAATTTTCATGTATTGGTAATAAAATATCATAAATATGGGTATCTATTGAAATATTATTAGGATTATGTGATTTCAGAATTCTTGTTTCAGATTCTAATAATCACAAATTCTATCTTTGTTTTTAGTAAATGAATGGATCTAGGTGGAATCATTATTTGAACAATTGTGAAATATAATGAAATCTATTTTGTCATTTGAAAAAGAATACAATTCTATTTTTAATAAAAAAAATTAATTATATTTTTTCAAAAATATCCTATTATATGACACATGAAGACCATTCATATGAGAAATGTAATCTGTAATGTACTTTTGATTCATTCTTATAGAAAAATCCACCAATGATCATTGGATTCTCCAATAAACCAATTATTTCATAATGAATCATTTCCAATGATGCTATATTTTCCATTATCATGTTCTTGTAGTATGAATATATTTTATATTAATTATTTGGTTGGTGAAACTGATCAATGGTGGAATCTAAATAGGAATATGTGGAAATAGAATTTCATTAACTCAATAAAATGGGTAGAAATGAATATTGTATTTTTCAATATTAATATTACCCAACTGTTTATCCCCAGAATAAAAATATAATTAATTGAGATTAAATATAATGATGATAAATTCATAATTATTTATTACTATTAATTTTCAAGAAAATAAATATACATATTAAGTTATATAAATAATCCTGAATGTAATGTTGATAAATTCATTAGTGTATTAAAAATGTTTCTGAAATATTATATCAATAAGGTAATTTAGTAGAACTAAATAAATCATCCAATATACTATTAAAGTATAAATTTAGAGAGATGGCGCTTAATTGTAAATAATGAAGCATAGGGGAATTTTATTTCAGAGGACAATAAATCTTTTAAGTGTTTTATGGAATTTAATCTTGAAAATTAATTCCAATGTCATGAAAACATTCCATCCATTGAATTGAATAGATTGAATGTTCCACAAAATTTACCAACCACACATCAAATATATATTTTCAAGGAGTTTATAAATTATGTTATTAAGTTTAGTAATCAAGGTATTAACGACTAAAATCACCATTAGTCTCCATTTATGGCATGAGATAATGTGAATTCTCATGTGATAACAACAACCAATATGTGTTCTAAGAAGGAAGTGTATAAATGTATACTTATCATACACTATATAACCATAAATTTCATAATTGATTCCATTTTTTCCACAACATTATATTAGTTAAATTTTCGAAGTTATTAATATCGCCGCTTCAACCATTAGATGACACATTATTAATAAACAATCATAATGACTTTATGATAGGATCTATTGTTTAATATTCATCTATGATCTGTATTATTGGAATTTTATTATATCAATAAATTTTAATCTCCCTCTACTTAAATTTAAGGAAAATTTTTTATTTTATATTATCTCATTATATATATCCTATATATATTTTGCAGGGAAGGAAATTCACAGTGGATATTTGAAACAAATCATTGATAATATAAATGTGTGTGGATAAAAATAAAATTACAATGAAATTTCTATCATCATTATGGTTCATACTACAAATAAAAAAATCTATAGTTATATCAATTATATTATAATAATCTAATCCATTAACTTAATAATATTTTTCAGTAATATTTCGATGTGTTTCTAGATAAGATTTCTTGTCTTTTATACAATTATGATTTATGTTTTCAAAATAACTCATACCTTGTGTTATATCAATTCAATATACCCATTTATAATGAACCTAATTTATATATACAAATTGATATATAAATAATTGGTGAATCTTGAAATGACATTAATAGGATATATTTTATCAATATTTTCTAAACGTATTTCTCTAGACAAAAATAATGATAGGTTGTAGTGTATTTGAAGATCGTATTAATGACATTTCAAGATCACAGTCATGGAAAAGTGTCATGTACCCATTATTGAGTGATTATTATATAAAAGAAATAAATTTCAATATATTTCATAGATAGAGAATCTATCTAAATACCACTACATGATAGATTTTTTTGAGAGATTACTAAGACAACCTTTTATTCATGGTATTGTTGTTATGAATTTATATTGATTCCAAATAAACATACAAATTTCCAAGTTTATGTTTATGTATATAATGAATACATTCATTGGTGATTAATTTTTTTAGTTTTAGTTATTATTTATATATGATATTAATATATATTAAATGATGAAGGTTGGTAATGATGATTGGTTGACGATTTTGATGAATACATCAATTTAAAATAAACTTGATTCCACATTTTGAATGTGTGAAGTTTTTATATAATGTATCATTCATATGTAATTTTTTCACATGTTAGGGTATATCTATGGACACTTCTAAAGTTATTATTATAGAAAAATTTCCTAGATGGACCATGATGAAAAATTTCAATGTTTTTGTTGGATAAATGGATAATACTGAATGATTGTTAGTAATTTTCCATTTCTATCAAAAACAATAAATATGCTTTAGAAATATAAACAAATAGTTTATTTGGGAAGACGATGGAGAAGAAAATTTCAAGTATTTAGATAGATTATTCTTATGTTTACCTATGATTACATTATCCTATAATTGATATGGTTTTATTCTAAATAGTGATGCAGTTATGAAGGGTGAGGTGATTTTATATCATAAAAATTACAGTGTTATAGATTTTTTCTCATTGGCATTAGTGGTTCTTGAAAAAAATTACCTCACTAATGATTCAAATATGGAAATTATAACATATTTCATTTAAAATATGGTTGAATTATCTATATATATAATGTTGTGATATATATATATATATATTGATCACAAAATCTAAATGGTTATATTTAAAGAAGACATGAATATGAATCAAAGGGGATTCTTGGGGTTGATTAATGATTATATATAATCAATACATTACGACCATTGGAATGAGAACAAGGTCTTTGATTCTATTTTTTTTAAGGGCCAATAAAAATTTTCCATAGTGTGGATTAAAAGAGATAATATATTTATGGAATTAAAGAGGATTTATGTTATCATTATAAGAAAAGGTGAAGGATCATATTAGTGGGATTTGAATTATAAGAAATCCATTCATGTGAAGATAAATGTTGATTAAGAGGAAGATATAGAGGGGATAATAGACAAAAATAATGATTCAATGTTTAAACGTAACCCTGATGGGATGATTATTTTCAAGAACATGGTATGTGTTATTGAAAAACAATAACTAAAGAGATACCTATTGGATAAATTTCATTACCAATTATTATATATTCATTCATTAACTACAATGATGTATAGTGAGCAAAAAGTCTATTTGAAGTAGGAGAATGAGAAAAATGATATTGTAGAGTATGTATATAATTAAAAGTTATGTCAACAATCTAAGGATGAACATAAAAATTCAAAGGGATGATAAATCATTTACCTAAAAAAACTAAATTGAGAAAATAACAATGTTTCTTATAACAGGACTCCTCAAGGAATCTATTTGAAAAAAAATACATTTGTGTAGTAGTGGAATTCCGTAAGAATTATGAAAATTATATAACTATTATAGTAGTTTTTTATCTCCATCTTCATGACGTGAAATAAATTAGGTAATTGTTTATGATCAATGTATTACTATTATTTAATATTTATGATTGATATTTGAGGTTATTCACATTATTTTTTGAGAAATATTTATTCTATTTTGAAAATGGAGATGAATATTAGAACACCGTATAATTCATATAAATGTAGTCAGTTTCACAGAATAATTAGGATAAATTATATAATGAGATATTTTTTTTAAGGATTTAAAAGTTTTTTGGTCTCAATGGCTTTATTTTTTAAAATATTCATGAAACAATACATTTCAATTATGCATTAAAATGGATCCTTAATGCCTTATATAAAAATAAGTTCATGAAAAAAAACATTCCTAGAATGATTACGAGATATAATACTATTTATAGATGATCTATTAGGGAAAATAGTTAATAATTATTGATATATTCAAAATAAATTTTTGGAAAATCTGGGTAGATATAAAATTTATATTGGATTTTTCTATAAAGTTATAGTGTTTTTTGTTTGTGATATTTTATTTGTTCAAATATATACTTAGATGAAACATTTTATATTACAAATTAAGGGGAAGAAATTACAAATATATATCATTTAATTTTTTAACATTGATCATATTAGGATAATTAATTAACACATGGACCCTCAATAAATGAACTCTGAATTTGAGGATGTGGTCCTTGGGTTTCTTATGAGAATACACAAAATGATGATATCATATGTATAAACATATAAATTTTACAAAAGGATAATGGTATTTAATATAAAAATGAATCAATGGATATTCATGGTAGATAATATAATATGTTTTTGAACAAGACCACTAACCTTGTCAATGTTCATTGGGGAAACATTATGTTTGAGGAAGCTTTGTGAAATCAATAAAATGTAATGTGAAAAATTTATCCCAATTTCCTATCAAAGTAATATATATTTTATTGAACTCTTTATAAAGGGGTTGTATATTTTCATCCCAATATTTTAATATATATGATTATATTTATTGAATTCTTCATGTTTGAAATAATTCTTTATCCATAACACAAATGTTATATGAAATAAGTTATAATATTGTAATATTACTATTAACTCAGTTAATAGGCGCATCACTCTGGGATTGAATGATATTAATTTGAATATATAAATTAATATATTATAATGATAATATGTTACATAATGAACATGTCTGATTAATTATTAGAAAATAATTAATCAAATTTTATAGAAAAGTATTAAATATTGTTGGACCATATTTTTATAAAATAATATCTAATACCTATAGTATATTATTTATATACAGAAATTACATTGATAAATATTGATAAATGATGAAATATATTAAAAATATTATTTCCAAATGAATAATTGATTATTGTTTTATTGTTTTTTTAGTTAGAAATTAATATAAAATAATTTAAAATTAAATATTGATTTTTTTAGAAAGATATTTTTACATTAGTTAATGTCATTAAACTAAATAATTTGAAATAATTTCAATAATCAATAGATTATTTTATTTTTTAAATATATAATTACATATATAAAAATAATATAACAGGGGCTAATTTTAATGGAATAAAAATAAATTTATTATTTTTTATTAAAAAAATTCAAATATTTTCCCATTTTTGGTGGATGATTAATAGAATTAATATCTTCAACTTATTTTTATTTTACCCTTCTTAATTTTCTCCATATATAGAATTATAATATTCATTTTTATTTAATAAGATTTAAAAAATTTATTTCCCAAATTATGAGGTACAATCATAAAAATATATTTATGACTATAGGGTTAAAAGTATAAAACAATTGGTTACAAGAAGAGACAATGATTATCAAAAAAATACTTTATTAAATACTGTAGGTTGATCTCATTTTGAACATAAACTGATTCCCTGTATTTTTATCATGTTTCACGAGAAATACATTACTTAAATAGAAATTCTTAATGTATATTAATGTTTTCCGCTAACTTCACTTATTAAAGGTCACCTCATATTACCAATTATCTAAACCACATGATATTACTATTCATTATAATGAATTAAAAAAACGTTTCCTACAATTATCTCCACTTTATAGATGTCCTAACATCTCCATAAAAAAAACATAATAAGTCTTATGGTATAAGTTAAAAAAGATACCTAAAATGGGTAATTGTAATTAGAGGTCTATATGGTTTTATTTCTACCTCAAACAGTAAGAAATATATTGTAACCATATCAATTTGTGTTACATTCTCTAATTTAAATAAATTATTTATTTTTATTATGAATATGGTTTTTATCTCATTTATGTCACAAGTTAAATAAAAATATCTGTCATGAATACTTATAGACTACCGTCACTATGATGTGGTGTAATTTATTTTTCATCACATCCTATATAGATGGTTTTAAATTTTTATTTAATGGATTTTAAATATTTTTATTACAAAATAATTATTTATTTAATTTAAATTTATAGTTATATTCTTACCTTACCTTAGATTGAAGTAAGATAATGTCACAAATTTACATGTATGGAAAACCACAACCACAACCGCAGAGCAATGTGATTTCTTTTTCTATATAGTAAAATGTCTCGAATAAGAAGGTTTGGTTTTATTAATATACATTATATCTTGGATCATGTTATTATTTTTGAAATATTTACTATAATTTACCATTATTTTATTCTAATCCCTGGAATATAAAAAATATCAATCCCATGTACATACGACATACTATCCGATGTAATTTATTTTCCCTCATTACATTATATGAATGTTTCTAAATTAGTATACATCGAATAAATATGATTCAATAAAATTTATTAGTATTTTTAATAGGATATATCCAGGGTCAATGTTCTTGGATATGAAACATTGAACTGAAACACGAAAGGGAAATAATACTATTACATCTGAATGATTATTTCAATTATTAATTATTCATAATTGGTCGATTTGAAATTCCAATAGAATTATATATTTTTAGAGAAGTTTTAATATGGTTCAATTATATATTTATAATAAATATAATTTTATTATATATGAGATTCAGTTCTTGAGAAATGTTTCGTATGACCAATGGTAATGGGTTTTGTTACAATTTCATTTCACTTCAAGATTGTTTACATTAAAGACAAAAATTAGTAAATTATATGGTTTTTATCTTTAACGAAAATGTATTTTATTATTCTCTTTTAATTTCATTGTTTTTATAGTTATGAATATATTTTCATCTCTTTGGCATTTACAATGATCGTTATTCTTTTAAGAGAAAAACTTATTCCATTTTCAGACTAGAATCCTTGTATTCCATATCCATGTACTTAAAATTTTTTTGGAAATATTTTTATGCATAAATAATATTATTTGGGGGTAATTTTTAAAAAATTAATAATTCATAATAAATAAATTAATTTAATCCTCTCAATGGGTTTTCATATTACTCTCTTTTGACATTCTACAAAAATGTGAAATGAAAATGCTTTATAAATTTATACGACAGTAATGAATTATCTAGTTTTCATGTATTTACATCAACATGATTCATTAATTACATGTTTAAATGGTATTATATAGAAATTATTTTTAAATTTTTTTAGGATGTTAAATTTTTAAAAATAACTAATAGAAAAGCGATGTTTTCCTTTAATTATCAATCAATATTTTAAAAATATTATTGGAAATATATATTTCATCTATGCCTACATCTTTTGATGATTGATTTGATTCAATTGTCACAACCCGTCCTCGGGGCCCATTCCGTGACTACCCCACGCCCGCCTTCCATAGGCTACGGCCTGGCGACTAGCACCAAAAGCGTAAATCCCGATAACTAGGAAGGCATTACCTTTATAAAATTAAAAAAAATCACCACAGAGTACAAGCAGAAGCAAAACACTAAGTTAAAAAGAAAGTGCTGAAAAGTAAATGGGACAGAATACAAACCCAAATGAAAGTGCAACTACAACTGAACAAGTACAACAGAAAAAGACAACAGTTGGAAGAACGGAAGTGGCTCTTGGGTCGTCCTCCTCGGATCCTACCTGAAGGGTAGGTATAGATCGCGCAACTCCTGGATCGTCCACCACGGATCCTACCTGAAGGGTAGGTATAGATATCCTCCACAACGCTCTCGCTCGTCAACCTCCTCTGAGTGTCGTCTCGCCGTGAAGTCCACCTCCAGATACTGACTCGTCGTGTAGTTCACCTCTGGGTACTGTCCAGTCTTCGAACACTCAGCCTCCGTCAACACTGTTTGTCGTCTGTAACCAACACAACAAGGTGAGGGCATGGCCCGTAAAGGGGTGAGTATAACGATACTCAGTAGGGACCCCGAGACCCTCAAGGTCTCACTAAAACCAACATTGATATCCACAAAGAAGATCTCAACAGATAACCTCTACTTAGGTATATGCCCATACATATATC
The DNA here is from genome assembly GCA_963277665.1 of Viscum album. Classification (NCBI taxonomy): domain Eukaryota; kingdom Viridiplantae; phylum Streptophyta; class Magnoliopsida; order Santalales; family Viscaceae; genus Viscum; species Viscum album. Next base: position 690,016,496 of record OY728161.1, on the reverse strand, counting down.
TAAGTTATCAAGTAACCCATCTCAATCATGAGGAAACACAAAGATCATGAAATCAACAGATGACCACTACCCAGGTATATGCCCATACATATACCAAAGTTATCAAGTGACCCATCTCAATCAAGAGGTAAACACAAAGGTCAAAAGTTTCAGCTCAAACCAGAATTTTCATTAACGAAAACGTAACGGCTGAAGAGCTCTGTCTCTGATGTGTACAGTGGTCCTGTCATGACTCCGAGGTACTGCTCACTAACCTAAGACTGCTGAGGTACTTCTCCTGTCGAGTACCGCGGGTCTGCGGCCTACTACCGGGCGCTCCGTCCGCTGTGGGTATGTCGCCAAATACTGGGTGCTCCCCCTAATAGCCTATAGAGGTACTCCTCCTGTCGAGTACCGCGGGTCTGCGGCCAACTACCGAGCGCTCTGTCCGCCGTGGTTCTGTCGCCAAATACTGGGCGCTCCGTCCACTGGTCTAGCCGACTCACTCCAAGTCGAGTCGGTTAAGCAGTCGTCAGGTTTCAGCCGGCTACACGGTCTTCGTACTCCGTACGCTCATCTCCGAGAGGGTCCGCTCCACAACCTATAGGTCGATACTCCAAGTATCACAATGTCCCATGAAGAAGTATCTCAATGGACCGCCTCATCATAGGGGTCTCAACGCAACAATCGGCGCGTCAATCGGACGCCTGGTTTGTGAGTTACTAGCCTTTTCGTCCCCGGGGGCCGGTTGGTTTCGTGTGCGAACCAATCTAGTCGTAACTCAACTATACCCCGAACACTCATTGGGTATACTCATAGGGGTCGTTTCTCAACGTTATCACCAATGCCGCTGACGGTTCGTCAATCAGACGTATGGTCTGAATGATTTCAGCTTTTCCGTTCTAGGGGCCCGGTTGGATTCCGGGTACAATCCTACCCGACCACTATCCAACATCAACCAAAACTTGGGCGAAGTATGCCAAATGTTCCGTCTCATCAAAAGGAAAATAACGAGACAGACAGCGCGTCAATCGGATGCCCGGTCTGTGAGTTATTGGCTTTTTCGTTCCAGGGGCCCGGTTTGTTTCATGAGCGAACCAACCCGAGAGCACTCCGACGACATCCAAACCACGAGCGGAGTAAGCCAAAAGATCCGTCTCACTAAGAGGAATCCAAAAAAGTCTACGGCACGTCAATCGGATGTCTGGAGCTCAAGTTACGAGTGTTTCCTCTCCGAGGGCCCGATTGGTTTCGTATCCGAACCAACCCGGCCGAACCCAAAGTATTCTGAAACCTTGAGTACGATATACCGAAACGACCGTCTCGATCCAAAGATCGAATCTCCACTAATAGTGTGTCGATCGGAGGTCCACCGATCAATATATGGGAAAAAGACCAATGAGGGTCCGAAACGGGGGGTCTGGGCCCGGACCGACCCTGCGCGACCCCCCTGGGTCGGCCCGAACAGGGTCGGCCCGAACAGGGTCAACCCGGCTGGGCCCGGCCCGGCACTACCGGTGCGGCCCGGCCCGGCCGGCTCTGTCCGGCTCGACCAGCCAGCCGCGGCTCGGTCAGCGCGGCCGAGCGGAAGCAGCTGGCGGGGGTGTGTGCGGCCTGCCCTCGCCGCTAATTGAAGCCTGCGGTGCCAGCCGCCGCCGGTCTTCCGGCGGAGCACCGTCGCCACCATCCGCAGACCACCGGACGCGCTTGGGTGGTCCGTTTCTCCTGCCATCTTCGCCTACGGTCCTCCCGGGACCCAACCATCAGTGCGAAGGGATTCAAACGCCATAGCGGCCTGCTTCGTCATCGTCTGTCGATCCGCACATCGATAATCAAGCTGCGGAGGGTTGTCGGGCCATGTTTCTTCGGCCCGAACCCTCCGCGTTAGGTGTTATCAATTGGAAAAATAATAACACATGATTTTAAACATTGACGAGGGTATAATTTATCCAAAATAAATTATACAAACACCATGCAATCAAAAACCCATGCACGAGAGTTTAAATCTTGAATGTACGGCATGACGATGTCGCACATTATTTCCCCTCGATCCCGCGCGATGTGACGGCACCGCGTCCATTTCAATCGATCCGCAACTACAAGAAAAACAAAAAGGGAGGGTGACGACCGTGTTTGTGCATTCCGGCCTTCTCCAGTTAACTGATATCATGTGGTCCAAATAGACGCGGATAAAAGACGGAAGAGAATCACGTATAGAAAACACGTAAATCCCCTACCTCGTGCGACCTTGAACAATGGTTCTTCGAACGATGATTCGTCGCTGAAAGAGACGTCGCAGAAGAACCGTCGCGGTAAATGGTGTCGTGTAGTCGGTCTCCGAGGACTCGGCGTTCTTCGATGGAGTTCGATGCGTTCTTCGCGTTCTTCGTGTTCTTCGACGAAGAAGATGAAGAACTCTAGCTTTCCTTAGATTTTCTCCCCAAACCTTTCAAGAAACAAAGGTTCCAACCCCAAAATAAAATAAGCTTACCTCTTATTTTATTAACATAACAAATATTTGAATTTAAAGAGTTTAAAATTCAAATAACCACACTTAACTCACTTAATTAATAACATATGTTATTAAACTTAAGTTTTCAAATATTAAATGTTAGTTTAGGGGGGTTAAAGAAAGTGAAGAGTTATGGAAGGTTAGGGAAGGTGAAGGGGTTGGGTTTGTGTGGGCCCCACCACCATCATAACCTTCCTTGGGAAGTTGGGTGGTAACCCAACTTCCACTGAAAGCCTAATCCACTTAGTTAAAATAAAAAATTGTAGAATAATTATAAAATAAACTTCCACAATTTTTATCATCTACTCTCGTGAAAACACAACTCTGTAACATGTGTTCCTAAGCAATTACCGGTGTTGTGGTTCCATCGGTGCCCTCGGAATTCGATTCCGAGCATCGGTTCAAAAGATAGGAATTCCCGCTCAATCGTTCACTGAACGTACCTGAGCTAATCTTCGGAAAATGATTCCGGGCACACCGGGCCTCGGAATCAGGCGCCGTCAGAAACTGCGTTCTTGTAAAATTCCAAAGAAAATTAAGAAAAAAAATTTCTTGAATTTTTACGGGTCTTTACATTACTCCCACCTCAGGGATTTATGTCCCCGTAATGCTTCAACACAAACTATGGTTACAAAAGTGGTATTGAGCATGCACCTGAGCCTTCCACTCCCATGTGCTCACCTGGAGGTTCCCGTACTGCCAGAGAAAGTGCACCCGAGGAATCGATTGTCCTCGTAGGATCCGCTCCTGTCGATACTCTATCCCCACTGGAACCTCCGTGAAGGACACCCCATCGCCATCGTCCAACTCTTCATGGTCGATGATATGCGAAGGGTCGAGCACATATCTCCTCAGTTGAGATATATGGAAGTCGTCGTGCACCTGGTGCAACTACGGTGGATGGGTCAAGCGGTAAACCACCCCACCTACCCAGCTGAGGACCTAGAATGGACTGTCGATCCTCGGAGATAACTTGCCGCCTTGGCCACATCTCTGTAAACCTCGTCGAGGTGAGACCCGTATAAGGGCATGATCGTCATCCTCGAACTCTAGAGGCCTCCAAGTCCTGTCAGCATAAGGCTTCATTCGGCCCTGTGCTGTCCTCATCCTCTCTTGGATGACCTAGTCCTTCTCTAGTATCACAAGAGATGTTATGATTTCTTCTTTGCCGATAAGAGAAATCCGGTCTCATCTCCTGGATGAAACACATTCATTGCCTAATACAGTCAATCCTGACATGAATGATGCATTCATCCCATGGATGATGTCATAAGGCCTCGACGTAACTACCAAGAGATCCAACTGTCACTCTCGCCTCCAAGGGTCGAGTCACACTGTCGACATCAGTGTGAGGTCACTAGGTCTTCCCTAGTAGAAATATCGAAAGTGAGGGTCAAGTCTACAGTTTTAACCGGGACCACTCAGTATCAACCAAACAAAAGGACATGAAATCAAACATCACAAAGATAAGTGTCTTTCTATTATTGTAGCTCATAGTAGAAAGACACGAAGCAACTACAGACAAACATCAACAAAACTAGAAGCAACAAGATCAATAGCCTCCAGGTCTGGAGCTAGTCCCGCTCCTGTCCATCTGCTTCTGGAGCTCCATGACCATAGGCCTTAGCTGCCTGAAGCTGAGCTCTCCCATGTCCTCATGTCCCCTGTGGTCGGGGTGGGCCTCCTAGTGGTGGGGGTGGCAACACCTTGAATCGTCGTCCACCTCCAGCTGCATGACCAGCTCCTCTTCTATGGCAGCCTGCTCCTTGCAGTCTGCCCTGATCGAACCTCTACCTCTGGCTGGGAGGTTATTCATTTAACTGCTGGTCATCTGCATGGCGGGTCAGACAGTCACGTGCCATGTGACCAATTCCGCCGCAGGAGTAACATTGTCCACTCTCGGCACATCTGGCTCTGACTCCACCTCGGTTTCCCCTCACAACTGAACCTGAGTCGTGCAGTCGTCGACCGGTAAGTCTGCTCCTCTTGGACCTCTGCGTCATCTGTCTACTGCCTGCTGCAGAAGACTCTACCACAAGTCGGCTAGTGGTGGGTCCTGCTGCTGGAGACTTCTCAGCAAGGAAACTCTCCACTAAGAGGGATCTCTCCAACTCCGCTGTCTGCATCGGAATGCTGTGAGAAACAACATAAGCTCTAATCTTTCTCCTGAGCCCATGATCGAATTTTCGGGCCCTGAAGAACGGGTCCCATACCATACACTACTAGAAAAGGGGGCATTGATGCCCCCCATAATCGGGCAACCGCCATTGGCGGTTGCTATAGATATCTAATAGCCACCGCCAATGGTGGTCGCTGGCCTTGATAAAAAAACCCCATCCTTTTTGCTCCCCCCCCCCCCCCGCGCCACCCTATCGATCGAACCCAGCCCCCCTGTTGCCCCCCCCCCCCCGACGCCCCCCCCCCCCCCCCCCCCCGCCTCCCGGCCTCTCCCGCCGCCCGGCCTCCCCCGCCATATGCCATCCGCCCTCCAGCCTCAACCATCCACCCTCCGGCCTTCCCCCTCCGGCCTCCGCCATCCGCCCTCCGCCCTCCGCCCTCAGCCCTCCCCCCCACCCCGGACGGCTCCGGCACCCCGGACAGCCCCCCCCCCCCCGCACCTCAAACAACAACCCCCCCCCCCCCCGACCCCGGACAGCCCCCCCCCCTCCCGCTTCCCGTCCCCCGTCCCCTCACCGCCTCCTCTCCTCCAGCTCCCAACCGCCGCTACCGCCCGTCCCCTCCCTTGCTACACCACCTTTGGCTCCGGCTCCCCTGCGCTGCCTCCTCTCTCTCACTGCACCGCCTTCGGCTCCCCTCCCTTTCAGGTTTGTAGCTCAATCAGGTAACATGGGATTTTAGTTACATTATTATTTTATCAATGGTTCATAAACAAATGATTAATATTTATTTTAAATATAGTTTATTTGTAAAATGTAAATGTAATAAGTATTGTGTAAATGTTTGTTATACAGATATAATTATGGATAATAGTTGGATTGATCTTCCAAATCGAACGTCTACAGAATATTTCAAAGGCATTATGCAGTTTATTGACTTCACGAGAGGATTTGAAAGTGACTATATTAGTTGTCCATGTAGAAAATGTGCTAACAGATATCAATTCACACGAGATACTGTGAGGGAGCACCTTTTTATTAATGGATTTCTGAAAAATTATAAGAGTTGGACTCGTCATGGAGAAGAATATGTTCATTGTCAAAATATAGATGTAGCTCATATGGATGTTGATGCAAGGATGACTGATCCAATGCATGAAATGCTTACTGAAATGGTACGTGGGTTTGATCCTGAAGGCATTGACATCCAGAATCTTGAGACCGGTGAGATAAATCTTTGCTCTGGTGCAGATTGTGATTCGAGAGGGTTTTATGAAGCACTTGATGATGCGAAAACAGAATTATATCCTGGATGTACTTCTTACAATAAACTGTTTTTTATCGTGGAGTTGTTGCATATGAAAACTTTGAATAATTGTTCAGACACATCATTCGACATGCTTTTGGTTTTATTGAAAAAAGTTCTTCCTGTCAACGCTAAGATTCCTGAGTCGTATTACTATGCTCGTAAGTTGACAAAGAACTTAGGTTTTACATATGAGACCATAGATTCATGTTCAAACAACTGTATGTTGTTTAGAAAAGAAACTGCCCATTTGGATATTTGTACGGTTTTTGGTGCTTCTAGGTGGAAAGAGAACAGGGGAAATAATACTCATCAAAGTCAGATTGCGATACAGGGGAAACCGATTTCCCTAAAGCAAATGCGTTACTTTTCCCTTAAACCGAGGTTGAAACGATTTTTTATGTAATCTAAAGTTTATAATTTAATGAGATGGCATGCAGAAAGAGTTCATGAAAGTGATATGTTAACCCACCCGACAGACTCTCATGCATGGAAGGATTTTGATAAGAGACATCCCGACTTTGCTAAATATGTTCATAATGTCCGATTGGGATTGGCAGCAGATGGTTTCAATCCATTCAAGTCTATCATTGGAGCAACTCATAACACATGGCCCGTGGTGTTGGTTTCATATAATCATCCTCCGTGGCTTTGTATGAAGAAAAAATTTATATTACTTTCCACTCTTATTGATGGACCTAAAAGTCCGGGGGATAAAATTGATGTTTACCTTCAGCCATTGATTGATGAGTTGAATGAATTTTGGGGCGATGGTGTGATGACTTATGATTGCGAAACGAATGAAATGTTCAAACTGCATGCTGCTTAATTGTGGACAATCAATGACTTCCCAGCTTATGAAAATTTATCAGGCTAGAGTACGAAAGGGGAATTTTATTGCCCTTGTTGCAATAAAAGTAAAAAACTTGTATGGCTTAAACATTCCAAAAAATGGGCATACATGGGTCAGAGGCGTTTTCTCCCTCCTCAGCATAGATTCAGAATGGACAGAGTTGCATTTGATGGTTCTAGAGAGTTCAGCCCAGCACCAAATATCATGACAGGAGTCAAAATGTTATCGCAGATTGAGGAAGAAAACATCCGCAAGGTATATGAAATTCAGGATTTGGTGGCTCCTCCAGTACGTAATATTCGTGCTGCGGGTAGGCAACGCAGTCACAATTGAAAAAAGAAAAGTATTTTTTATAGTCTTCCGTATTGGAAAACTAACATGTTGAGGCATAATTTGGATGTCATGCACATTGAAAAAAATGTTTGTGATAACATATTGTGGACCATTTTAGGTGTCAGTGGAAAATCAAAGGACCATGTTAATGCACGCCGTGATTTGGAAGAAATGGGTTTAAGGAAACAGTTGCATTTACAGTTAGCTGAGGGAAACAAGGCATATATTCCTGGTGCACAGTATACGATGACTACAGAGGAGAAAGAGACATTTCTTTCCATTTTGAAGATGGTCAAGGTGCCTGATGGTTATTCTTCTAATATTTCAAAGTGTGTGAATCTGACGAGAAAGACATTGCAAGGGGTGAAAAGTCATGACAATCACATATTACATCAGTAGTTGATTCCAATCGCAATTTGTGATTGTTTATCCCCCAATGTTGTTAAGCCCTTGATTGAGATGAGTAATTTTGTTAGACAACTTTTTTTAAGAAATCAACGAATGAGTGATTTAAAATGTTTGCAGGACCGAATTGTACTTACGCTTTGTCACTTTGAGAAACTTTTCCCCCCTCATTTTTCGATGTTATGGTCCACCTGACAGTGCACCTAACTGATGAAGTAATGGCTGCTAGTCCAGTGCAATTCAGGAGGATGTATCCTATTGAACGGTATTTTGAGTACATTGAAAAGATTTGTACGCAACAGAGCTCGTCCAGAGGCATCAATAGCCAATGGTTATTTGATGAATGTGTGTACTACCTTTTGTGCAGAATATCTTACGGATGTTGAAACAAAATTAGATAAGCCCTCTCGGATCCATGATGGTTCAGTTGGAGAAGGAACCACATTTGATATGGACAACATCATGTGGATACAAGAACATCGATATATCTTGTTCAGTACTCCACCAGTTGCACCATTAATGCAGTAAGTATCTTATCAATGTGCTTGTATAACTTTTACATGTTTTGTTTGCATAAGATGATCTTTTAAACATCGCGTTATCATTTGCAGGAAACACATTAATGAGATAAAAGAAGAGATGCATCGTGCGACTGAGTTGCAAATTCAACAATCTCATTATGCGTCATTTCATGATTGGTTCAAGGATTATGTATGTATAAATTGATTTTCATTATGAGTGTAGTATTATACTAATTATTTCTGCATATATCTGTATTGATTTTTATAAATTATGTAGGTTCATAAGCTGAGGGAGTTAGGGGACCCCACGCTACCTGATGTATTTATCCAACTGGCTGAGGGTCCATCTATAACAGCTTGACGTTATAAAGCTATTGATGCTAATGGTTTTTGATTTCGCATTAAAGATGTTGACGACAAATGAGAAACACAAAACAGTGGCATCGGTTGTCCCTTTGTCGATTCTGGTTATTACTATGGTCAATTGATAGACATCATTGAAGTTGTATAGACACACGGTTTGAAGTACATATTGTAAAAGTGTAATTGGGTTGATCTAGTGTGTGGATGTAAAGTCGATCAATATCAGTTTTCATTGGTGAATTTTAACTATATGTTATACAGAAATAATGAACAAGTTGATAATGATCCTTTCATTTTGACATCACAAGCAGAACATGTTTTCTCCGTTACATTGCCTTCGGATCCAAGTTGGCAAGTTGTTGTCAAAATGTCTCGGCGAGGAGTGTTTTTATTTGAAGAAGATGAACCCGAGACTGTTCCGTTTGTTTACCAACAACTTGATCAACATACCGTAGTTCAACCTGAAGAAGATATTTATTGGGTCAGAGCGGCTGTTGAAGGAGAAACGGTCGATTTGCATGATTAATGAAAGGTATAATTGTTTTCCCGCTATTCAGTAGAATGTCCTAGGATATCATAAATTATCTAATCATTTTATAAATCGTTATAAGTTTTAATCATCACTTTTGTAAGTTAATTCAATCATAAATATTTAGGTTGTTTTTACTCTTGATTTATTGATGTTATTGTCGGTGTATCATCCCTTTGAGGTATTTTTCATCTGATTCACGTGCTGCTTGAATTTGGATTAGTTCTATCTGAAATTTGGCTATGCAATGAATGGTTTTATACATAATTTGTATATCTGTTTTGTTAACTTTCGGATTTTTTAAAATTCATTCACAACTAATTTTTCAATCCATTTTTTGTTTGATTAACAGTTGTACAAGTTTGATTTTTTAAGAACAATCCAATTTATCTATTAAACATTTTGGACTCATTACTGATGTTTTCTATGACTGCAGACATGTTAGGGGAAGAGGCAGAAGATCCACATCATCCATCTGAGGCATCTACGTCTCAGGGTCGAGGTATGTTTGAATGTCATTGTATATATTTTTTATGTAATTGACATACATATATATATATATATATAACATTTTTCAATTTATATATAAAATTTTTTTCAACAGGATCAGACTCGGCTGCTTATTCCTCTCGCAGGAGAGGCCCTGGTCGTGGAATATTATCATGGAATTCCGACACGACGATAGATGTTTCATTTGATGAGGTTTTTCATCCGGTGGGACCGAATTCCCCGGCATTTATTCGTCAGCTGGGTCATATCATACGTGACCCACATAGATTTCCATTGACCACGCATGACTGGGCTTCTATCCCTCAGGACACATTAGATCATCTATGGAGGGAGGTTCAGGTAAGAAAATCATTTTACTTTTTTTTTCTATGTATAAAGAATACTAATATATTTGATTATTTTCTTTATAGAAAAATTTGAAAGTATGCCCTGAAGAGTTTCGGCCCGTGTATATGAGCAAATGCCGTAAGATGTGGAAATATTATAAAGGCAAAGTGAAGAGGGACCACTGGGTACCAAATGTGGGTGCCCTAGGCATTTTGGAAAAAGTCCCGGGAGGTGTCCTCCCGGCTCAGTGGCATGACTTGGTTGCATATTGGTCTACTGAGGGTGTTTCAGTTTGTATATTAATTATTTTGGTGTATATATATTTTCAAGAATATGTGATTTGTTTGAAATTTGAATTAATTGAATGTAGGAGGTGTCAACACGCCATTCTAAGAATCGAGCGTTGCAGGGACCACCTCACAGGCTCGGGACTCGTCACGTGTCTCAGATCCGACATGAGGTATATATTATTCATTTTTTAATTTTTTAATTAATATGGTGTTGTGTTTATATTATTTTAATATACAGTTGCGAGATAAAGGTGCAGCAACTGATAAAATGTCGGTGTGGATGAGGACTCGTGATCGCAATGATCCAGAGGTTGCAGCATTGATAGTAAGTGTCTGTACTTACCAATAATTACATAAATCTATATATTAACATATATATATTTATATATATTTAAATATTTCACATGCTCAATTTGAAGCTGAGTTAGAACATCTTCCAGAGGACCAGCGACAGCTTCCCATGCGATGGGATGAGATCTTTCATCGCATTATCAGTCGGGACGGGCATGGCTATAATTTGACCTATGGAGCAGGGATTCCTCGTTCTGTAGTGTCACGCGCTGCAGTTGTCGGTCCTGCTGTTGCTCATATGTCACAGCAGATGTCAGATTTTGAGGCATGGTTGTGCGCTTCCGAGGAGGCAAATGCGCAATTGACAGCTGAGGTTAGAGCACTGCTGGAATATGTGGGTCGAGCTGATGGTGTAGGGGATCATACGACGCAGGTATATACTGTATTTAATTATTTAATTTAAATTATTTTTGTTTTTAAAATATTTATAATGTTTATTTTTTGTAGGCCCATGGCCCACCAGAAGGAGGTAGCAGTGATGACAACACGTGACGCATCATATATTCACGAGATATGTTTTTTGTTTTTACTGGTGGGGTTGACATTGATGTACTGTATTTATTCATTTAATTTAAATTAGAAGGTTGTGTACTTATAATTTATTTCTTTTCTTGTTTATTATATGATAGCTAATATTATCTAAGGTGTGCATTTAAAAACTCCAACCCCCAGCACCCCCGTACAACCCCCCCGCACCCCCAACCACCCCCCCGCAAAACCGTTCAGCCTCCCGCCCCCCCGTACAGCCCCCCCCCCCCCCCCCCCCCCCCGCACCCCCGAACAGCCCCCCGCACAACCGTACAACCCCCCCCCCCCCCGCACCCCCGTACAGCCCCCCACACCCCCGTAGAGCCCCCCGCACCCCCGTACAGCCCCTCGCACCCCCGTACAGCCCCCCGCACCTCCGTACAGCCCCCCGGCACCCCCGTACAACCCCCCCCCCCCCCCGAACCCTCGTACAGCCCCCCCGCAACCCCGGACAGCCCCCCGCACACCCGGACAGCCCCCCCCCCCCCCCCCCCCCCCCCCCGCACCCCCGTAAAGCCCCCCCCACCCTCGTACACCCCCTGCACCTTAGTACATCCCCCCCCCCCTGCACCCCAATACAGCCCCCTGTACCACCGTAGAGCCCCCCCCCCCCCCGTACAGCCCCCCCGCACCCCCGTACAGCCCCCCGCACCCCCGTACAACCCCACCGGCACCCCCGTACAGCCACCCGCACCCCCGAGCAGCCCCCCCGCACCCCCGAGCAGCCCCCCCACACCCCCAAACAGCCCCCCGACACCCCCGTACAGCCCCCCGCACCTCCGTACAACCCCCCCAAACCCCCGTACAGCCCCCCGCACCGCCGGACAGCGGGGGGCGCCCCTGTACAGCTTCTCGCACCCCCGGACAGCCCCCCGCACCGCCGTACAGCCCCCCCGCACCCCCGTACAACCCCCCGCACCCCGGTACAGCCCCCCACACCCCCATAGAGCCCCCCCCCCCCCCCCCCGCACCCCCGTACAGCCCCCCACACCCCCGTACAGCCCCCCCCCCCGGCACCCCCGTACAACCCCCGCACCCCCAGACAGCCCCCCTGCAGCCCCGTACAGCCCCTGGCACCCCCGGACAGCCCCCCCCCCCCCCCCCCCCCCCGCACCCCCGTACAGACCCCCCACACCCCCGTACAGCCCCCCACACCCCCGTACAGCCCCCCCCTGCACCCCCGTACAGCCCCCCCCCCCCCCCCGCAACCTCGGCGCGCGCTTAAATTGTGCATTGGGGGGTCAAAACCACCCGAACGACCTCCGAATGCCACAAAACTGTACAACAACAGCCGTTGCATGAATTGTGAAATGGTCGGCCAGACAGCACATCATTCGGAGGTGCCGTTTGACCGCGGTGGCCGGAAACGTGTTTCCGGCGCCCCAAAACACCAAAACGGCGTGCGGCGGTCCAATTCAGAGCAAACGTGCTCCAAACGACCTCAAACTGCGCGAGAATGATAGAAATATTATTCCTGAGATGTAGGAGGTGGCGGTATGTCCATCGGACATGCAGTGCGCACGGCACGACCGAATGAGTCGTTTTCAGCAGCGCAGCGCGCGCAGAAATGGCGCGTTGGGGGGTCAAAACCAGCCGAACGACGTCCGAATGCCACGAAACCGTACGAAAACATCCGGTGCGTGAATTATGAATTGGTCGGCTAGACAGCACGTCATTCGACGGTGCCGTTTGACCGCGGCGGCCGAAAACGCCTTTCTGGCGCCATAAAACACCAAAACGGCGTGCGGCGGTCCAATTCGGAACAAACTTGCTCCGAACGACCTGAAACCGTACGAGAACGATTGAAATATTATTCCTGAGATGCAGGGGGAGGCGGCACGTCCATCGGACGTGCGGTGCGTGCAACACGTCCGAATGTGTCGTTTTCAGCAGCTCGACGCGCGCTGAAATGCCGCGTTGGGTGGTCAAAACCACCCGAACGACCTATGAATGCCACGAAATCGCACGAAAACATCCGTTGCGTAAATTGTGCAATGGTTGGGCAGACGGAATGTCAATCGGAGGTGTCGTTTGACCGTGGTGGCCGAAAACACGTTTCCGGAGTCATCAAACACCAAAACGGTGTGCGGCAGACGAATTCGGAGCAAACGTGCTCTGAATGACCTGAAACCGCACGAGAAGGATTGGAATGTTATTCCTGATATGAAAGAGGAGTCGGAACGTCCATCGGACGTGCGGTGCGTGCGGCACGACCGAATGAGTCATTTTCAGCAGTGCGGCGCGCGCTGAAATGGCCCGTTGGGGGGTCAAAACCACCCAAACTATGTCTGAATGCCACGAAACTATACGAAAACAGCCGGTGAATGAATTCCGAAATGTTCGGTCATACGGCATGTCATTTGGAGGTTTTGTTTGACCGCGGCGGCTGGAAACGCGTTTCCGGCGCCCCAAAACACCAAAACGGCGTGTGGCGGTCCAATTCGGAGCAAACGTGCTCCGAACGACCTGAAACCGCACGAGAACGATAGGAATATTATTCCTGAGATGCAGAAGGAGGCGGCACATCCATCGAACATGCGGTGCGCACGGCACGACCGAATGCGTCGTTTTCAGCAGCGCGGCACGCGCTGAAATGGCGCGTTGGGGGATCAAAACCACCCGAACGACCTCCAAATGCCACGAAATCGTACGACAACAGCCGGTGCGTGAATTGTGAAATGTTCGGCCAGACGGTACATCATTCAGATGTACCGTTTGACCGCGGTGGCCGGAAATGCGTTTCTAGCGCCATAAAACACCAAAACGGCGTGCGGCGGTCGAATACGGAGAAAACGTTCTCCGAACGACCTGAAACCGCACGAGAACAATAGGAATATTTTTCCTGAGATGTAGGAGGAGGAGGCACATCCATCGGACGTGCGGTGCGCACGGAACGACTGAATGCGTCATTTTCAGCAACTCGGCGCGCGCTGAAATGGCGCGTTGGGGGGTCAAAACCACCCGAACAACCTCCGAATGCCACGAAACCGCACGAAAACATCCGCTGCGTGAATTGTGAAATGGTCGGACAGAAGGCACGTCAATCGGAGGTGCCGTTTGACCGCGGCGGCAGGAAACGCGTTTCCAGAGTCATAAAACACCAAAACGGCGTGCGACGGTCGAATTCGGAGCAAACGTGCTCCGAAAAACCTGAAACCGCACGAGAATGATAGGAATATTATTCCTGAGATGCAGGAGGAGGCAGCACGTCCATCGGACGTGCGGTGCACACGGCACGACTGAATGCGTCGTTTTCAGCAGCTCGGCGCGCGCTGAAATGGCGCGTTGGGGGGTCAAAACCACCCGAACGACATCCGAATGCCACGAAACCGCACGAAAACATCCGCTGCGTGAATTGTGAAATGGTCGCAGAGACAGCACGTCATTCGGAGATGCCGTTTGACAGCGGCGTGCGGCGGTCCAATTCGGAGCAAACATGCTCCGAACGACCTGAAACTGCACGAAAACGATAGATATATTATTCCTGAGATGTAGGAGGAGGCGGCATGTTCATCGGATATGTGGTCCGCGCGACACGACCGAATGAGTCGTTTTTAGCAGCACGGCGCACGCTGAAATGGCGCGTTGGGGGGTCAAAACCACCCGAACGACGTCCGAATTCCACGAAACCGTATGACAACAGTCGATACGTGAATTCTGAAATGGTCGGCCAGACGGCATGTCATTCGGAGGTGCCGTTTGACCGAGGTGGCCGGAAACGCGTTTCTGGCGCCATAAAACACCAAAACTGCGTGCGGCGGTCCTATTCGGAGCAAACGTTTTTCGAACGACCTGAAACCACACTAGAACGATAGAAATATTATTCCTGAGATGCAGGGGGAGGCGGCACATCCATCGGACGTGCGGTGCACGCAGCACGTCCGAATGGGTCGTTTTCAGCAGCTCGACGCACGCTGAAATGCCGCGTTGGGTGGTCAAAACCACCCGAATGACCTCCGAATGACACTAAACCGCACGACAACATCCGTTGCGTGAATTGTGAAATGGTTGGGTAGACGGAACGTCAATCGGAGGTGTCGTTTGACCGCGACAGCCGGAAACGCGTTTCCAGAGTCATAAAACCCCAAAACGGCGTGCGACGGACGAATTCGGAGCAAACGTGCTCCGAACGACCTGAAACCGCACGAGAATGATTGGAATATTATTCCTGAGATGCAGGAGGAGTCAGAACGTCCATCGGGCATGCGGTGCGCGTGACACGACCGAATGCGTCATTTTCAGCAGCTCAGCGCGCACTGAAATGGCGCGTTGGGGGGTAAAAACCACCCAAATGACCTATGAATGCCACGAAACCACACGACAACATCCGCTGCGTGAATTGTGTAATGGTCGGGCAGACGGCACGTCAATCAGAGGTTCTGTTTGACCGCGGCGGCCGGAAACACGTTTCTGGAGTCATAAAACACCAAAACGGCGTGCGGCAGTCGAATTCGGAGCAAACGTGCTCCGAACGACCTGAAACCACACGAGAACGATAGGAATATTATTCCTGAGTTGCAGGAGGAGGAGACACGTCCATCGGACGTGAAATGCGCGTGGCCCGACCGAATGCGTCGTTTTCAGCAGCTCGGTGCGTGCTGAAATGGCGCGTTGGGGGGTCAAAACCACCCGAACGACCTCCGAAAGCCACGGAACCGCACGACAACATCCGTTGCGTGAATTGTGAAATGGACGGGCAGACGGCACGTCAATCGGAGGTTCCGTTTGACCGCGACGGCCGGAAACGCGTTTCTGGAGCCATAAAACACCAAAACGGCGTGCGGCGGTCCAATTCAGAGAAAACGTGATTCAAAAAAAAAATGAAACCGCACGAGAACGATAGAAATATTATTCCTGAGATGCAGGAGGATGCAGCACGTCCAACCGACGTGCGGTGCGTGCAGCACGACCGAATGCGTCGTTTTAAGGTGCTCAGCGCGCGCTAAAATGGCGCGTTGGGGGGTCAAAACCACCCGAACGACCTCTGAATGCACCGAAACAGCACAACAACATCCGTTGCATGAATTTTGAAATGTTCGGACATATGGCACGTCAATCGGAGGTGTCGTTTGACCGCGGTGGCCGGAAATGCGTTTCTAGAGTCATAAAACACCAAAACGGCGTGCGGTGGTCGAATTCGGAGCAAACGTGCTTCGAAAGACCTAAAACCGCACGAGAATGATAGAAATAATATTTCTGAGATGCAGGAGGAGGCGTCACGTCCATTGGACATGTGGTGCGCGCGGCATGACCGAATGCATCGTTTTCAGCAGCGCGGCACGCGCTGAAATGGCGCGTTGGTGGGTCAAAACCACCCGAACGACCTCTGAATGCCACGAAACTATACGAAAACAGCCGGTGCGTGAATTGTGATATGGTCGGCTAGACGGCACATCATTCGGAGGTTTCGTTTTACTGCGGAAGCCGGAAATGCGTTTCCGGCGCTATAAAACACCAAAACGGCGTGCGGAGGTCCAATTCGGAGCAAACGTGCTCTGAATGACCTGAAACCGCACGAGAACAATATAAATATTATTCCTGAGATGCAGGAGGAGGCGGCACATCCATCAGACATGCGGTGCATGCGGCACGTCCGAATGTGTCGTTTTTAGCAGCGCGGCGCGTGCTGAAATGTCGCGTTGGGTGGTCAAAACCATCCGAATGACCTCCGAATGCCACGAAACCGTACGAAAATAGCCGGTGCGTGAATTTTGAAATGGTCGGCCAGACGGTATGTCCTTTAGAGGTGTCGTTTGACCGTGGCGGCCGAAAACGCGTTTCTGGCGCCACAAAACACCAAAATGGCGTGCAACGGTCGAATTCGAGCAAACGTGCTCCGAACGACCTGAAACGGCACGAGAACGATAGTAATATTATTCCTGAGATGCAGGAGAAGGCGGCCCATCCATCGGACATGCGGTGTCCGCAGCACGACCGAATGCGTCGTTTTCAGCAGCTCGACGCGCACTGAAATGGGGCATTGGGGGGGTCCAAACCACCCAAACAACCTCCAAATGACACGAAACCGCACGAAAACATCCTTTGCGTGAATTGTGAAATTTTCGGATAGATTTCCCGTCAATTTGAGGTGCCGTTTGACTGCGGAGGCCAGAAACGCGTTTCTGGAGTCATAAAACACAAAAACGGCGTGCGACGGTCGAATTCGGAGCAAACGTGCTCCGGAAAACCTGAAACTGCACGATAATGATAGGAATATTATTCCTAAGATGCAAGAGGAGGCGGAACGTCCATCTGACTTGCGGTGCGTGCGGCACGACCGAATGCGTTGTTTTCAACAGCTCAGCGCGCGCTGAAATGGCGCGTTGGGGGGTCAAAACCACCCGAACGAACTCCGAATGCCACGAAACCGCACGACAACATCCGTTGTGTGAATTTTGAAATGTTCGGAGAGGAAGAACGTCAATCGGTGGTTCCGTTTGACTGCGGCAGTCGGAAACGCTTTTCCGGAGTCATAAAACACCAAAACGGTGTGCGGCGGTCGAATTCGGAGCAAACGTGTTCCGAAAAACCTGAAATGATAGCATTTTTAAATGGGGGGTTTTAAATTATTATAGCACAATGATTCGATATTATACATATATTTAATATTATATATATTAAAACATTTAAAATATTATATATATATATATATATTTAAAATATTGTATTTAATAGTATATATGTGAATATTTTTTTGAATATATATATATATATATATATATATATTTATTTATTTATTTCAGTGGACATTTTTTTTAAAAAAAAAATTCACTATAGCGATCGCCAAAAGCGGTCGCTATAGGTTGCCCGGCAGGAGGCTTGCAGCAACCGCTTGGCGGTCGCAAGAGGCCAAAATCTGGGCCTCCTATAGCGACGAGGATAAAGCGACCGCCAATGGCGGTCGTTGGGCGGCCGCAAGAGTCCTATAGAGACCGCCATTGGCGGTCCCTAATGGTCGTTTTTTTAGTAGTGATATCTGTGGAGAAGCACAAGAGGTCTGTGATCCTCGCTGAATACTGTGCCATTGTCATGCTGCCCTGCCGCAGCTGATGTAGCTCTTGTATATGCACCGCTCGAAGGGTGGATGGTACAAACTCTGCCCGGAATAGGCTCTCGAATTCTTCCCAAAGAAGTGTCGCCTCGTTATGCATCTGGAGCATCAGGCTCCACCATTAGTCAGCTGCTTCCTGAAGAAGGCTGGCAGTAAGGATCACCATGAAGTCTGTCGGCGTCCCCACTAGCCTGAACACTCTCACCACAGCCTCCAGCCAATCCTCAGCCGCCTGTGGGTCTATCTCTCCCCGGAACCTGGGTGGCCTCTGGCGCTGGAACTCATGTAGTGCGCTCAAGCGACGTGCACCCTCTACTGCTGGGGCTGGTGGCATCGGTGGCCCAACGAGTAGTAGTACCGCTGGTTCCTCAATTGGAATAGAGCCCTGTACTGAGGCCACATCGCTCGGCGGGCTGTCAATACGAACAACTCTCGGGGGCTCTAGCCGGTCGTCCGTGGGGAGGCATCCTGAAAGAAACAAACATGACACGGTCAAAAGACTTATACCTGGTGAGATGACCCAGTTTGAGCTGATATTTTAATAAAAATTCTGGAAACACACACGCAATCAGTGTTTTCGTGCACAAAGTTGGAAATCAGTTGTCAGGGTCCTTGTGTATGGATACGTCGGTCGCCCGCACCAACACGGGACTCCCTGAACTAAAAACCACAATCGGTACCCTTAACATTATTTCTTCACAGAAAGAAAATATCAGAGTTATAAGTTCTGCGGTAGAACCGACTCCTTTGATACTAATTTGTCACGACCCATCCTCAGGGCCCGTTCCGTGACTACCCCAAGCCCGCCTTCCATAGGCCAGGGGCTGGCGACTAGCACCAAAGGCATAAATCCTGATAACTAGGAAGGCATTGCCTTTATAATGGTAAACAAAACACCATAGAGTACAAGCGGAAGCAAAACACTAAGTACAAAAAAAGTGCTGAAAAGTAAATTGGACAGAATACAAACCCAAATGAATGTAAAACTACAACTGAACAAGTACAACAGAAAAAGACAACAGCTGGAAGAACAGAAGTTGCTCTTGGGTCATCCTCCTCAGATCCTACCTGATCGGTAGATACAGATGGCGCATCTCCTGGATTGTCCACCACGGATCCTACCTGATGGGTAGGTACAAATAGCCTCCACAACGCTCTCACCCGTCAACCTCCTCCGAGTGTCGTCTCGCCGTGAATTCCACCTCCAGATACTGACTCGTCGTGTAGTTCACCTCCGGGTATCTTCCAGTCTTCGAACACTCGGCCTCTGTCAGCACTGTCCGTCGTCTGCAACCAACACAACAAGGTTCGGGCATATCCCATGCAGGGGTGAGTATAACGATACACAGCAGGGACCCCGATACCCTCAAGGTCTCACTAAAACCAACATGGAAATCCACAAAGAAGATCTCAACAGATAACCTCTACTTAGGTATATGCCCATACATATATCTAAGTTATCAAGTAACCCATCTCAATCATGAGGAAACACACAGATCATGAAATCAATGGATAACCACTACCCAGGTATATGCCCATACATATACCTAAGTTATCAAGTGACCCATCTCAATCAAGAGGTAAACACAAAGGTCAAAACTCTCAGCTCAAACCAGGATTTTCATTAACGAAAACATAACTGCTGAACAGCTCCGTCTCTGAAGTGTACAGTGGTCCGGTCACGACTCCGAGGTACTGCTCACTAACCTAAGACTGCTGAGGTACTCCTCCTGTCGAATACCGCGAGTCTGCAGCCTACTACCGGGCGCTCCGTCCGCTGTGGGTCTGTCGCCAAATACCGGGCGCTCCCCCTAATGGCCTACAGAGGTACTCCTCCTGTCAAGTACCGCGGGCCTACAGCCAATTACCGGGCGCTCCGTCCGCCGTGGGTCTGTCACCAAATACCGGACGCTCTGTCCACTGGGCTAGTCGACTCACTCAAGTCGAGTCGGTCAAGCAGTTGTCAGGTTTCAACCAGCTACACGGTCTCTGTACTCCGTACGCTCGTCTCCAGGAGGGTCCGCTCCACGAGCTACAAGTAGATACTCAAAGTATCACAATTTTCCACGAAGAAGTATCTCAAAGGACCGCCTTATCATAAGGGTCTCAACGCAATAGTCAGCGCGTCAATCGGACGCCTGATCTGTGAGTTACTAGCCTTTTCATCCCTGGGGCCCGGTTGGTTTCGTGTGCGAACCAATCCGAACATAACTCAACTATACCCCTAACACTCATAGGGTATACTCATTGGCACCGTTTCTCAACATGATCACCAACGCCGCTGATGGTTCGTCAAACAGACGTCTGGTCTGAATGATATCAGCTTTTCCGTTCCAGGGGCCCGGTTAGATTTCGGGTACAATCCAACCTGGCCACTATCCAACAACAACCAAAACTCGGGCGAAGTATGCCAAAAGTTCTGTCTCATCTAGAGGAAAACAATGAGACAGACGGCGCGTCAATCGGACGCCCGGTCTGTGAGTTATTTGCTTTTTCGTTCCAGGGGCCCAGTTGGTTTCGTGAGCGAACCAACCCGACCACACTCCGACGACATCCAAACCTCGAGCGGAGTAAGCCAAAAGATCCGTCTCACTAAGAGGAATCCAAAAAAGTTGACGGCACGTCAATCGGACGTCCGGAGCTCATGTTAGGAGCGTTTCTGCTCCGAGGGCCCGGTTGGTTTCGTATCCGAACCAACTCTGCCGAACCCAAAGTATTCCGAAACCTTGAGTGCAATATCAAAACGACCGTCTCGATCCAAGGATCGCATCGCCACTGACGGTACGTCAATCGGAGGTCTACAGCTCAAGATATTGGAAAAAGACCAAAGTGGGTCTGAAATGGGGGGTCTGGGCCCGGACCGATCCGGCCCGACCCCCCCTGGGTGGGCCCGAACCGGGTCGACCCGTCCCGAACTGGTTCCAACCCGGCTGGGCCCGGCCGCGCAGAAGCCGCGGGCGGGGGTGTGCGCGGCCCGCCCTCGCCGCTAATTGAAGCTGGCGGCGACCGCCGCCGCCGCCTTCGGCGGACCACCGGACGCGCTCCGGTGGTCCGTTTCTCCTGTCGTCTTCGCCTATGGTCCTCCCGGGACCCGACCTTCACTGCGAAGGGATTCAAACACCATAGCGGCCTGCTTCGTCGTCATCCGTCAATCCGCACATCGATAAACAAGCTGCGGAGGGTTGTCAGGCCATGTTTGTTCGGCCCGCACCCTCCGCGTTAGGTGTTATCAATTGGAAAAATAGTAACACATGATTTTAAACATTTAAAAGGGTATAATTTATCCAAAATAAATTATATGAACACCTTTCAATCAAAAACCCACGCACGAGAGTTCAAAACTTGAATGTGCGGCGTGACGATGTCGCGCATTCTTGCCCCTCGATCCCGCGTGATGCGACGGCACCGCGTCAATTTCATTCGATCTACAACAACAAGAAAAACAAAAAGGGAGGGGGGTGGCCGTGCTTGTGTGGTCTGTCCTTCTCCCATTGACTGATATCATGCGGTCCAAATAGACGAGGATAAAAGATGGAAGAGAATCACGTATAGAAAACACGTAAACCCACTACCTCGTGTGAGCTTGAACTGAGGTTCGTCGAACGAGGATTCCTCGCGGAAAGAGACGTTGTGGAAGAACCGTCGCGGTAAAAGGCGTCGCGTAGTCGGTCTCTGAGGACTCGGCGTTCTTCGACAGAGTTCGATGCGTTCTTCGCGTTCTTCGTGTTCTTCGACGAAGAATATGAATAACTCTAGCTTTCCTTAGCTTTTCTCCCCAAACCATTCAAGCAACAATGGTTCCCACCCCAAAATAAAATAATCTTACCTCTTATTTTATTAACATAATTAATATTTGAATTTCAAGAGTTTAAAATTCAAATAACCACACTTAACTCACTTAATTAGTATCATAAGTTATTAAACATAAGTTTTCAAATATTAAATGTGAGTTGGGGGGGTTAAAGAAAGTGAAGAGTTATGGAAGGTTAGGGAAGGAGAAATGGTAGGGTTCATGTGGGCCCCACCACCTTCATAACCTATCTTGGGTAGTTGGGTAGTATCCCAACTTCCACCCAAAGCATAATCCACTTAGTTAAAATAAAAAATTGTAGAATAATTATAAAATAAACTTCCACAATTTTTATCATCAACTCTCATGAAAACGCAATTCCGGAACAAGTATTCCTAAGCAATTACAGGTGCTGCGGTTCCATCGGTGCCATCAGAATTCGATTCCGAGCATCAGTTCAAAAGATAGGAATTCCCGCTCGTTCGTTCACTGAACATACCCGAGCTAAACTTCGGAAAATGATTCCGGGCACACCGGGCATCAGAATCAGGCGCCGTCAGAAACTGTGTTCTTGTAAAATTCCAAAGAAAATTAAGAAAAAAATTTCCTTGAATTTTTATGGGTCATTACATCAATGGTGATAATATATAATGGTACTACCCACATTAATTATATGGATATATTCCGATTATATTTTTTTATAGATTATTTCATGTCATATTTTTTTCTAATGGTTTAATTATACTATTGTGAAAATTTTAACATAACCATGAACTTTTTGTACACACAAACACACACACATATATATGGATTTCATTATTTCATATGTGTGGACTAAATTATATACCATTAAAATGAATTTGGTATATTTTATTTACAATGAGATAACATGAAATAGAATATCGAGTGAATGTAGTCCATTATGGGACTATGTGAACTATGATAGTGTTTGTAGTGAGCATTAACATAAGAAATTCTGTGAATGGGGAGTGAACCAAATCTACAATGGGACTCCATATACTATGATAGTTTTGTAATTTCTCATGCTATATTAAAATGGTTTTGAATTAATTTTTTTATGCCCCAAATATATATTTTATACTAAAGATTTCCTCTAATGGATCCTTTTTTATTATTGATTCTCACATATACTTATGTCCTATGTATTCTTTATGATTAAGCATTACCATGTGGATCATTATATATGGTCTATGGAATACTACATATTGTTTCATAAATTATGACCATGTCCTCGTACTGATATGGTTATCCTATCATCACAAAAGATAATCGATTAATATATAAAATTTCATGCTTACAGTGATTTCAAAATCACCATTATATATTTTCCTTTTCCCTTTGAAATAATGAATATTTTTATGTTTTTATGACTTTTATGTTTAATATTTTATATGAAATATCACATCTATTATGATGACTATTGATTAAATAAAATGAATATATATATATATATTGAATACATTAAACCTTTATAGTAATGTGGAATATATATTTTCAGATATATATTCAATATTCATCTAAATTGTTGTAATATATATGTATGAATTTCTTGGTTAACATCCTAATTCATTCATCTTATAAGCTCCCTCTCAGTGATAGTGGCCACAAAAAAGTTTTAGTTCTAGTACATGTAGTAGAAGATATTAAAATGTTTATTTATAAGGTCAACATTAATAAATATACAATCTTTCAATGTGAATGAAATTACACTTTTTTAATGATTCCAATAAATATCGTAAAATGTTTTTCAAAAATCATTTATTAATAAAAGAAAACATTAAGAAATTATCGATGGGGAATCTATGATAACCTATTTTTTGTTGGTTAGCTGTGATAACAGTTGTCTTGTTATTGGATGAATATTGAAAAACTATGTCGAAGCAGGTTCTCTTAATGAATAATTAAAATCTATTATAAAGGTCATGTAGATTTTAAAAATGAGATTTAAAATCCTATGAATGTAATTTACCACTTAACTCACTAAATAAATGATAACTAAATTACAAATATTTATTTCATCAGAGTTTATTCAAAGTTAGAATTCCCACCTCTAGGTTATATAATCCATGACTTATTTAATTTATCATAAAATTACAGAGGATAAATAATTTTCAAATTACCACGGATATAATATGGTCATAATTAATTAATTTACATGTATTGAGGTAGTTCCATGGAAAATTAATGAACTAATTTACATATTATGATATTAGTTGAGAAAGAGCACTAAAAAATCCTAAAATCATATTTTTGTAATTTAATTTTATTTTAATATAGTCACAAAATTTTGTTACAAAATTAATTATTAATATTGTGATTAGTATTACTTTTATGATTATTGTAATCTATATTTCATTTTTGGAATGTTTTAATTGTTTTCTTCCACGATATAATTGAGATGATCCATCCTCTGGATTAACCAAGAGTTCATACTAACTAGATTTGAATTGAAATTTTAGTGAAATTATTCGCTATATATATAGAACTAAATGATTTTTTTTCTCAACATGAAGGATGTGAATCATCGCATGAGTCATGTAAATTATTATAGTGGAATTAACATTATTTCATTTGACCACGAATTTAAAATAAGATAAATTGATGAATCTATATCTATTATCTTCATAATGGAGTTAGGCATTAATATATATGGTGATGGAATGTAATTGGTAATTACTAATATAAATTAATTTCATTAGTGAGTTACTATATGATAGTTATCATTAATTTTGTGTGTTGTCTTTGAAAAATGGGACAAAGTGTACTCTATATCCGAGGTGTGAAATAAAATTACCCTAATAATGAAACATATATAATTAATGGGAGACATCTCTTATGAAGGTATATATTATCCAAATATTCCATTATATTGAATAGTTAACATAGGTTTGGGATTATTATATTATGATTATAATCCATGGAACTGATGTGATGATGGAATGTGATGACATGTATAATCCACTTTTCCAAAAGAATAAAAATTCATAAGAGTATATCTAGATTCAAGTGTTTATTTTGAAATATTATAATCTATAGATAATAAATAAAATGGATTCATGTGGTTGAGTTTCTATTATGTTTGACCAGTATATAATTAATGGTGAATTAAGATATTATGAAGGAATTATTGTATATTTCAATATTGATTCCATCCTTCATGAATGAGTCTATCTAATCACCAAGTACTGTTTAGTGGATGTGGGTTTTGAGTATGTGAATGTACCTTTATTCAATACCATATCACAGATTAAGAATACTATGATCTATAATTTTTTATTGTTAAAAAAATTATTATACTAAATATTATTTATATTATGAAATATTAAATTGTGCATGGGATGTGGAACATTAATGGTATTAAAACATATACATTAAATAATAAAAAATAGATTAATGTTAAAATGGTATTTATAAAAAATAATGTATAATATAGTGATATTTTAAAAGATAGAGGAATCTTTCAGGGATAAAATGTTACATTTACTGGTGATTTAGGAATTTATAACATCACAAGGACCCAATAATAAATATTTTTGAAAATGAAGTATATACATGAATTGGATATAAAAATGAATAGTCTAGGGAATTGTGAATATATAATATTTTCCAAATTTATGGACTATATTTAGATATGAAGAAAATATAATGGAATAGTAATAGTGTTACAACTAAGAAGATTAACATCAGTCTCGAATAATCTATGATTGTTATTTCATTTGAAAATAGGAAGACACACAAGCACATGAACAATTATCTTTTGATGACCCTAAGAAGCATGAATTATCTGATTTCCAATGAAAATCCTTCTGTATCAAGAAATTATAAAATAATATAAGAAATATAATTTAGATCAAATATCATCTACAAAAAATATGGAGGGCTACATGACTAACATTATTACAGAAATCATAATATATATTAAAGATAAACCAATTAAATGACATAATGTTTTAGTTTTGAAAGGGAACCTAATGTATTTTTATAGAGATAGAGATATGATAGATATAGAGAGTATATTAATCACCCAGGCTAAATTTAATAAAATGTCACAGAGACCTATATCATAATCTAGAAAGAAGAAATATGAAATTGGGGAGGGGAAAATGAAAATCATGTGAAAAATAATATTACTATTCTTGAATTTATATATTCTAGATAATTATGATACATATGAAACCCTGATAGAGATGCTAACCAATTAAATGACTAATGTTTTCGGCATTAGGAAAGCTATGGTTTAAAATTATTATGTACATAAAGGTTTAATTGAGATATATTTAAATAAAGATATTTTTTCTAATACTTCTAATGATATAATCACCAACCTGTTGGTTTGTTATTGTTGATTATATTCACATGGATATAAAATTTTATGATTTGTTCAAATAGTCTGTATTTCCATTTACATTATGAGAACCAATATGTTCTACATATTTTTATATGATATTAGAAACTATCAATAGAAATGAAACTTTTTTATGTATAATTTTGTGACCAATGTTAATTTATATTTCCCATGAATTCTTGTTTTATATTTTAATATTATTCAAGATTTGAATGAAATTTTACGATCTTATCATATACCAATCTAAAATATATAAAAAATAGAATTTGTTGATAATAATGATATTTTAGAATATAATGATGGGGAGGTCATTAAAATGAGGTAGAAGATACATCAGATTATAGTGACAATATATATGACTAATAGATATTATCGTAATTCTAATTCCGTGGATATTCAGGAAATTATTAGTGGTTTTAATAAAAAATAATAAATATAATAAAACTAGAATATTATGATTTATTCACTATAAATTATGATAATATACTTCATTCCAAATATATTTTATAATAAACACCTACAACATTTGAATATAGGTCCATTGAGAAAAATACCTAGAGGTCTACAGAATGAATTAGAGATAATATTTCATTTTACATGATGTTTAAGGCTCTTAAAAATAGATTCATATTTGAGAGGAATGTTTTTTTAGAATCTAGATGTTGATATCATATAGTTTTATAATATATTGTGAATATTTTATGTGGATATAATTAGTAAATATTTTATGGATATGGCCTTCCAGATAAGAGATTATATCACTAGGAATAATAATTTTATTTTAAAAAATATGAGATTGAAAATTACATTTTTAATGTCTAATAAGATAATAAAGCTAATATAAATCCTTATTTTTTGAAATCACATTATGGAATATGACGTGCTTTAACATAATTATATTATCTAAAAGTGGTGGAAAATATTGTTTCGTAATGAATTGAGTGGGAAGAGTAATTTTTAGAAACTAAAAAAACATTTTTAATCTATTTAATAATTTTTTTGTGAATTTGAAGGATAATTTCATCCAAAATGTCATTTAAGAGCATGAAAATATTTATTTAAAAAAATTCTTAAAATTGAAATAAATGAACGTTATTTTAGTTTTAATGATGATAGATAACTATGCGTGGATATATTTTCTAATTAATTATTTAGGAGTCCTCAAACACTACTCCCACTACATTGGATAAAGTGAGCACATTTTACTTTATAAATGTTCTATTCTTTGTGTTTCCATTATAGATTTATTATTTATTATTCATAAATGTTATAATATAATTTTAATTAATATCGAAGACATGTTTGCAATTATAATACTATTACACCACAATACCCAAACTCCCAGATCCTATTCTGAAATCCATAAAATTATTTTCCCTACTATGAAGCTGATAATTATGAGCCAATATTTTACATCAAAATCATAAATATCAAAAAAAACAAAATGAATCACTTATATTTTTGAGGTACCTTTAGTATTTTAGATTTGGATAATTTTGATGAATTTTATATAAATAAGACACGCTTCATAAAATGAACATTTATTGAATTTTTTCTAGCTTATTATTTTTATATTAGGTAATTTAAATCGACCTTTGGAAATAATTTACATCAATAAATCATTCATACTCCTTTATAATTAGGGGAAATGGAAACATAAGAAGGGTGGCCTAAAATTCCAAAAACTGAAAACATAAGAATTTATAATCAAATATATTCATTGATCATAAAATATAAAAAGTGTATGATGACATAGTCCATGTGCATGATTGATTCAAAAAATAATATAATCTCATAAATTCATGGATCATTAAATATGAAAACATGGAAAAAGAATATGTCGTCGTAATAAATGATAATCTTGAGCAATGTGATGCCTATATTAATCAGGAGAATCATTATAAACCCAAATCAATTATAAATAAAACATATATGAAACATGATAAATCATTTTCACATAACTCTTACAATCACTCATACAAATGGATTTACCATGTGGATTACTTGTGTACCAAATTCATTAGAAGGATATCACAGATACACCAATTGTAGTATCATCATACTTCCACTAATAATTAGGTTTTTTCTGGAACTACTACCATAGGTTTGTAACATAAAAACCCATAAAATTTCCATTTAATAATACAAAATAATTATACATAAAAATTTTCATTTCCACATAATATAAGATAAACAACCATTATAAATTTTATAACATTAGAAAACCAGGGAATAGAACTGGGTTATATACAAATATCACCAAAATTTGATTAACCCAACTAATAGAAATGGGTACTTTTGGAATATCCTAAAAACATGGTTAACACATGGAAAAAATGGGTTCCATAACATTTTATTTGAAAACATCTTAATCTATAAAGAAATGAATATGGCTCGTATTAATAAAAAATATCACATGTAGAGGATTAGTAAGAAAAATTAGGATTGTTGACATTTATTAAATATAAATAACATTAAAATTTCATAATAAACAATATTCATGAAAATATATTTTTCAACCTGGTATGGACATTTTCAAATAAAAAACAATCTGAAATTTTTGTTCTGAAAAAATAATTTATAATCGTATAATGGGGGTATAAAATAAATTACAATATAAAATATTTTTATAATAAATTCCTTATAAAATGACCATAAAATTATCGATTAAAAAATTAGGCAATTTTCAAAAATATACTTTTGAATGAACAAAAATATCCAACAGAATGAAGAAATAATGTCAGATCTTTTTAAAAAACATTCTAAAAATATTTAGTACCAAAATGTTGAAAAAAATTTATAGTCAATTATATGATTTAGTAATAACTATGGGATAATATATTTAATTATAATTATAATAATTTAACAATGGAGACTTTATCAAAGACAATCATGATAAACCATGATATTATAATAGAAGACTATTAGCACATGATCATCATTTGATCTTAATCCCTTTGTATGTAAAAAATAATGTTAATATTATAATACACTGTAAATAATAATATAAAATATATAAAATGAAAATGGGAATGTATATACACCTTTTAAAATAATATAGCGGTATAACATTCAAGATGTCTCAAGAAGGAAAATTGTGATAAAAATCCATTAACGCTTTTGTTATAGATAAAACAAAAACCCCCAAAAGTGATATCATAAAATGGATATGTAAATCCTCATAAATTTTAGTGTAATAAAAATAAAATACATTTATTATAATTATATAAAACATAAATTAAAAATAAGTTGGGAATATTTTGTACACATTAAAGAAATAAAAGTGGGATGTGAAAAACACATTCCTTGTGTCTGATTCCTCATGAAAAATATTTATCTTCATGAAAAATATATGTATGTTAAAATTTTAATTTATTGGGGAGATTTTTTAAATTTATTATATTTTGTATTTTAATTATCACAATGTTATGTAAATTTACATAGATGATAAGGTTTATTACGGATGTTTTGACTATATTCGGTTAATGTGTCAAAAACGATATTCGCAGTTTGACTATGATAATAGGGGGTAATTATTTATACAATATCCTAAATATATATATTGAAATAATTTTTAAAATAATTATTTAATAATACTTATATATATCATTCTTGTTTATGTAGTGATGATAAAAGAAGAATCACATTAGTTTGAAGAGGTGATAGCCCACACATCTACAAATGTCATTCCCAACTTTTCAGTGTTTGAAAAGGTTTGAAATAAAGTGATATATTATATTTCTTGAAAGATAATTATGAAATTAGTTTCATTTAAATTTCTCTTATTTATGTGATTTTTATGAATCTAAACCTTAATATATTTCATGTAATTTTTGAATAAGTCACATCACATTGAGAAATCGGTAGTCCACACATCCTGAAATGATGTTATCATATTCCCCCAAAAAGGAAATCATGAAGGTATGTGCTATATAATTTATCCAGGAGTCATAATATTAATAAATATCATAAATATAATAAAAAATTATAATTACAATAATTTTTTAAAAATATTATTAGTTGTAATGGAAGAATGAATTACATGAGTTCAGGAGGCAGTTTTTTTACAAACACCCAAATAGTTATTTGGTATTATATTTTATAGAAGTGTGTGATATTTTATAATATAACATAGAAAATTCACTGAATTTAATATTATGATATTATTATATCAGAATTATATACAAGTAAATTATGTTTTTTCAAGAATTATTGAATTCAAAAGTTATTATTGATGAACATTGCCTCTTATTTGGTTAACTCCATTAGGGATGCAAAAAAAGAATTCAATGTATGGATATATTTACATTATAATGATTTTATGTTTATTTTTATGAATGCTTGATTTTATTTTTATATTAATTGGATGAGATACAGGGATTGATAGGTTTGGAGAAATGAGGAGAGTTTTTTGCCTTTTATATGATGGATAAAGAACAAATTTTTCATTTTTGGAATAAAGTTATATAAAACCAAGTTATTACATAACATGGTGATTCCAAAACACCCCAAAATTTATCCTGGACGTTTAGTCTTTGAAATATGTCAATATAACGGGCTTTATTGATGTATTACATCAATTTACTCATATTATATTTATTACCTCTAGGTAATCTCAATTTTCTATTAATCAATTTAATTAATATTAATTTACATTATTATATTTTTGGTAAAAAAAGATTTCGTTTATATATATTATTAAGTATGATTATTAAAAATATTTAATATATTTTTAGAAATTTAATGCACAAGAGTTGGAGAATTTTATCAAATATTAATCCAATTGATGGAATAAGAATGCATAGTTTTAATGGTAAAATGATAATACTTTTACTATTTTTTTATCTAAAATCAAAATAAAAACATCCATTGAACTATTAATGTTTATTATATTAATAATAGACTTTTTTTTCTTAGAAAATTAAAATATAAACTAACATTTTAAATTATATTCTTGAAAATATAGTTTTCTATTAAAATAAATTGTTTTTACTATTAATAAAAATAATATATCATAGAAAAATTGAAAATATTCAACCAAAAATTAATTTTACATAAAAATATCATGGTAGAATTTATTTTTTTAAAATATAATTTAATAAATATTAAAAATTTTCTTTTAAAACATGTTTTTCATTAAAAAATGAAAAAAAAAAAATTTGAAAAATTTATATTCTTATGATCCAAGATAGATAATGTTTTTCTTGTAAAACGTTTTGAGTGAAATTAAATAAAATATATCAAATATATAATTTATAAAAATCATTCATATTATTGACTCATGGTTTCTAATTTAATTTATTGGAATAAATGTACGTTTTCTCATCCAGATAGTTTATCAGCAAAACACATCCTCTAATTTTGATGAGTTTATATATTAAATTTTAATAAATTTTCCACAAAAATATTTATTATATTATATTGTATGAACAATATATTCTGAATTTATTATGAATTTTTCATTTGAACAATTCCTTTGGATTGGTTATAACAATAATTATATAAATAGTATATTGTAGGATTTTAATACTAAACAATGCATATAAAACAAATTCTCCAAGAAACATGATTTAATTGATAACATATGATAAACATGGGATTGGTTATAATTAATGATAAAATATGAATTTAATGAAATCTAAGATACTGAATAATCTAAATTAACTTGAATGAATAAAATTCCAGAAATATTGGTATGTATCCAATATAATTTGTATGATCATCATTGTAGTTATTTCTAAGATTCGTACAATGATTAGAAAGTGAATTATTTTTAGTAACAAATCTAGATTTATTAACTGAAGGATAATTACAAACAAAATCACTACTACATCTTATTATTTCATTCATCTCATGAATAAATTATAACATGGATATTTGAAAAATGATTTATATGATAATTAATATATAAATATTATATTGGGAGTTAATTTTTATTATTTTGTTGAAATTATTACCTTTTGACATCATTGTCAAACTAATTATTTAAATATTATCATTTGTTAAAATTATTTTGTTGCACAATGTTTTCATTGTTACATACATTACATTTTCCAGTGGGGTAAGATAGTGATACCTCAATTATTTATTTATTTTAATGTTTTATAGGATTACCTAAAAACCTGTATTACAAAATTATTTTCCAGACAGAACGTCAATTGGATTACATGGAATGAGGTTTAGACATTCCCCCAAAACTTTTTTTTGTTGATTTTATTATATTTAGTTGTATATGGAACTTTTTTAATGTTAAAATGATTACATTTATCTTGGTAACATTCTATAAGTATATGGATAATCCACAATAATGGTAAAACCATATATGTAAATTAAAAAATACTCCTGACATCCTAGGGAGTAATTATTTTTTATCTATCCTTTTATTGGGGAGGATACAATACCTTTTATTTACCTTGGTTTTTCGATAATTTAAGGATTTCCTATGGTTTATCATTTCAGTAATATTATTTCAACCAAATAAGAAACCACCTAAATCAAAAAATATATATAACATATCAATTAATTATAAAATATGTTTTGATATGCCTTCAATTGACTCATTACGTGACTATATATTTATGTTTTAAAATTGAATTATGATATTATTTGACGGAATATTTAATGCATCATTAATATTCATTAGAGTGTTAATATACATTATTTTATGATAATGAATATATAATTTAAATAAAATTTTAGGCTTTTGAAATAATTTGTTTTTTTAATCATGAATTTATATAATTTCAACTCTACACTTAAAATCAAATTATGTGAATGCACTAACATAACAAATCTAGTGGGAATGATATTTTAAATAAAATGAATTCAAACTGTTTCATGGATGGGAATATCTAGTAAATTAACCCCTAAATTGTTTCTTCTAATTATAAATCATATATCATTATTATAATGAGTTATTGATGTTCTTCTTCAAGAATATTCAATATCAGATTTTGGAATTCTAGGTTGATTGGTTTTCCCATCTCCAACACATATAAAAATATGTTGTTAATAAATAAATCATAATTTAATTTTCATGATATTGGAATGGTTATGATTTTATAAAAAATAATGTTGATAATCATACATTTTATTTGTTATGAAAGATGAAGTTTGCAAGTAGATATAGTTTCCTAAATCTTCAGATAATTATTTAAATGAATAATTTAATATATTTTATTAAAAATAGAGGATTCCCACATGAAAATTCAAAGATCGAATAAAAAAAATGTTACAAAACAGAGAGTTCTATTATCTAGAAAATGTATAGACTGTATGTGCTTACAATAATGGGGGATATTAAAATGTATAAGAATTTTATGGGTTCATAAAATTAGAAATGTAATAATAATCTTATAGAAACATTTTAAACAATAATAAAAGTTTAGGATGAGGGATTTCATTTGTGGAATAAATATAGTTTTTAGGATATCATAATGTAATATAATTTCTTCTGAATTATGTAGATTTAGAGGACATAAAATGTTTATTTTTGAATTTAGAAAATTTATTAATTGACATATTTTGTGATGAAGGGTAATTCATAAAATAGTTTAATTGTAATTCTGATTAAATAGATTTTCATGTTTCTTTTTCTATTTATGTGTTCTTAAAAACAACATTTGGAATAGTGTGAATATTATTTGAGGGAATTAATATAAGAGAAATTGAAATATTTTTTGATGACATTACTAAAATAGTTCAGTACACAAATGTGGTTGATTCATGATTTAATAGAGTTCACAATGGTAGATTAGTTCACAGTGCCGTTTTTTTGGAAAATGATGACTTTATTATGATTCCTCATACAATTGTGATGATAAGTATATTCAAGAGTCACCCACTCTATGGTGGACATATACACTTCTAAGGGAATTATAACAATCTATATGGAATGATATTTAGTTCTTGATTAGGGTATCCAAGCATAAACCCCTAATTAGTAATGATTATTTAATAGCTATGGTTGAAAAAATCAATGTAGACTCATATATGTGTGAACCAAATATTTTATAATTTATGTCAAAAAAATATATTCATATGGAGTAGGGAATTCAAATCAATTGTAATTATTGTGATTTTATAATAGTAATTGGTTATAAACCAAGGGACTATGAGTTAAATCTAAATGTTGTGGGAATAATGTGTAATACATTTTAGGTAGATTATAAAATACTTATTTTATTATCCTTTAACTAGACAAGTTGATGGTGAACCATGAAAAATTATTTCCTCTTGTTCATGTTTTCAGTGTTTTTATTCATTTCTAAGGGAAAGAGAGAAATTGCATTTTTTACTTATAGAACAATATCTATAGAGGAAGTGTTATAATCTATTATATCCCCATAAAATCATAGACAATAGTAGATGTTGGAAAAAAATTGAAATTATATCAAAGTAAAATTGAGTAATTATCCCTGAGATTATGTCAACATAGTTGAATATCAAAATTATTTTTTTATCATAAAATTTTATCCATGTTCATCTATTTAAAAAATCATATCCATAACTAATTTATATCATTAGGCATGTATATGTAAAAATATTTGACGAATGGGGCCATGGAATGTGTGTGTAATTATTCTTTATAAGATTTTCAAAAATGAGAACTAGATGTGGATTCAAGATTGACTAATTATTCTGGGGGAGCCCAATGGAATACAATAAATACAATCGTATGTCATCAAAAACCTCAAATTTCACATTTGAAAAGATACAAAACAACTAATGTGGAAATATAAATCTATCAATATCTATGATTCATGTTCTATAAAAAAATGTGGACTTGGTATTTATCACATAAAAATAAATTAATACAATCATTTGTAGTGTTAGTGTTTTGTGTGGTGTAAATGTTCAATAATGGAGATATCCTTTAGGATATAATGATCATAAAATTCATCATGAGAAATTATCCTCCCCATTTCAATCCATATGTATTTATGTTTGAGAAAAAATATCCAATAGAGATGAAATCGGATAGATTTCACATAAATCTATCCTCATTTTAGATATGTAATGAGGATTATGGGCCTACGAAATAAGTTATGTCTAAAGATATATATTTAAATGACATAAAACATATCATGATGTAAAAAATTTAGAAGTAATATGAATTTGATGATGTAATATCAGTTTTATACTCAAATCTATAAATAGGTAATTTAATTTATAATTTGAAACATCCTCTCTGGTGTTTTTATGTGGAAATGATTGACACCATATGGTAAGGTTTTTGAAAAACTATCATAATGATGATGATGATTATTGGATGTAAAATGTGATTTAATAAGTCACTGTGAATGGTAATAATGACACTAAACCAAATAAATATAAGGAAGAAAACTTACATTCATAAGGAAATGATAGTTTAAAAGACACTGAGGAAGATTAAATTAATGACTATAACAATTCAAATGAATATTATATGGTGATCATTTTTGGTAGCTCCCAGATATGGGAATTTAGTGACAATGATAAATAAGTGTTAGAATTAATAGATGATCTACATAGATAATTATAGGGTTCCCTCGAAGATATACTTAACATGATTGATAAATCGAAGAAATATATTAGAGTGCTTCTTGATTCTAAATCTATATTCCATAGTATATATATGATAATTTTATCTAAAATAAGTTAATATAAATTCAAGAAATGAATAGATAGAAAACATGGTTAATTGTAATTATTATAACTTAAATTATAAGAAAATGACTAGGGTTAGAAACTATTGACAGAAAAATGACTAATAAAGCCTTATAAATCAACAACCTTGGTGATAACGTTGTATTCCATTAATATAATTTAAATGATAAAAACACTATTTAGTTTTATTAAAACAGAGAATATCATGCAGGTGAAAAAATAGTGATAGAGGAGAATTTATTTCTAAGAATGAATGAAATGTTCTATCAATATAAATAAAAATTTTATACGTATCAAAAGTATGACATAATTTATTAGGGGAAAATAAATTTTTTGATACATAATGTATGACCAAACGAACCATCTGTAATGTCTTATATTGATTTTTGTGTGGCATGGAATCATATAACCCAAGGGATAATTTGTTAGACAATCATAACCACCATATTATACCTCATATTTGGTTATATTGTTATGGAAATATGGGATAATACAAATTTTTTCCAAATAAAAAATGCACCAAATGGAAAAATTGGAATAATGAATTATTATAAATGGTTAATATTTATATGATGAATTTTATCATCAAAATATTTGGTTTATAGGATTTGACCATTTATCCAAATACTACTTGTCAATATTGTTGACATTGTTTTCATAGAGGGTGCAAAGTAATCATTAATATTATATCAAGGAATCATGAATTGAGAAGAGAATAAAAAATCATTTTTCGTAATATCATATTGATATTGGTTAATAATATAATGAAGTAGATCAAGATTTTAATTCTAAAATATTAGTGA
Organism: Viscum album; assembly: GCA_963277665.1. NCBI lineage: Eukaryota > Viridiplantae > Streptophyta > Magnoliopsida > Santalales > Viscaceae > Viscum > Viscum album. The sequence goes on along the minus strand of OY728161.1, from coordinate 689,979,914 downwards.
AATTGGTATGATTTATTTAAATGGTAATAGAAAATACGTATATTATTGATATTATTGACCTGGAATCATCAAACTATATTGGTGAATGGATCATTACAATTTGATGAACATACGACATGATGGGTAATAATAAATTTTTCATGGGCCCCAAGAATGTCATTTATTGTGAGATAAAACTAATAATCATGATTGAATAATGTTTATGGATCTAGGGAAGAAAACATGGGTGGAAATGATATGATATGTATATATTTCATTCTTTTTTATTGTCTGAAAAACAAAAAATTTTGGTATATAGACCCTAGAAGCTATTGGAATTCTATAATCATTAAAAATAAAACATATCTCATCACGTAAAAATTTGGGGCAATGGTTATCAAATGTAAACATAAGAAGGGAAATATCTATTTTATTATTGGAGAATAAGATATGTTCTTTCAATCTATTGAAAAAGATACTAAGTTGCAGTATAAATTTCACATACTTTTATAACTATCATTTTATAAAAGTATTGTGAATTTTTTTGGTGGTCGAGACCTAATTAGTATTCTATGTTATTATATAAGAATTTTTAATAAATTCAAATAAGCATGATTACCCAAATGATATACATGGATAAATAATGAAATTCAATAAAATGTGAGGGAGGTTTTGAAAATTGATATATGTAGTCTTATCTTAAAAGGTTCTATTAATGGTAATATGTATATGTTTCATTCATTTATAGTTAAAATAGAATGTAACAACCATTTGTTATAACCCCAATGTATATGGTGTGTAGTTTCATTACTCTGCATCAGATATAGGATTAAATTATGACTGGTTAAAAAATCACAATGTTTTAAAAATGAAAATTATATAGTGTTTAGTAATGTCCATGTGTAAACATTTCTCATGAGGAATGGAATATGTAACTACATCTCATCATTGAGATCTCCAGAACATAAATTTTTGGATGATTAGTGAAAATTGATCATAAACAATATGTACAAAACATTTCATATGGAAGAAGAAGTACCTATATAGTTTTTAATGGAAGTGTATTGACAATATTTTAAATTTAAATCATAGTATTATTGTTTTTATGAGAGGAAAAGTCAATATAAAATTTGGGGTAAAGAATGCAGCTGACGATTATGTACATTTTAGATTTTAAAATCATGAGTTTTATTCTTACTTAGTAGAAACTCATAAATATTTAATCATATGGAGATGAATTGAGTTTTTATAATTATATAGTTAAAAGAAAATAATATTAATGATACATTAAGAGGAAGGGATTGATTATGGAGGGAAATGATGATGTTGTTTTGGATAATTGATAAAATATAAATGAAATCATTGAAAAAACATTGGATGATAGTTTTGATAAAGAGATTATATTATGGAGAGTAAATATTAATGATAATGAATTATAAGAGGTGTCTAATTATAAACATGATGAAGTGAAATCTATTTCTATAAATAATTTAATAGGTCGGAATAAAATTGGTAGATAGAATATAATTATTTATTTGAAAATACTCTTCAAAATGAGGAGAATTATTTGTCTAATCATGTGATATTTATTATCATAGGTTCATCCGATATGTTTTGATGAATATTCTAGAGATGATAATTGGTTTTTTAATAATGTTTTAGATGATGAATATTGAAATTAAATAATATTGGGATATGTGTTAATGGTTGATTAAAAGAAACAACATCAAGACCAAATTGGCCATCCATTTGAAGATAAAACACATTTCTATAATAAAAAAACTCATGTCTTTTGGGAACTGATAATTCATGATTTATCGAATATATATTTATGATTCCTTTAAATCAGTGTCACATATAGAGATAAGTTGACTATTCCTTACCAATGTCAATAAAAAAATAATTATATTATTAAAAGATGTCAATTGAGAATTTATAAATAGTTTTTTGAATCTGATTTTTTTCATTGAAAAACTCCATTGATTTTTTTTCATGATTATTTAAAATTATTTTTTCAGCGATAAAATTTATGCCTGGAAAATACCAGGACCAACATCATTATATTTATGATTTTAAAAAAATAAGGACCTCATTTTCCAGTATAATAGAGAAATCTACAATATATATTTAAAAAATTATATTGATCCAATATTTATGTTATTTGTGTATGTGGGTAGAACTATATTCAATGGATCATATGAAACACAATAAAAATTCAATTCAGTGTTCAATAATATTGATTTCAAAATAAAAATTCTTAGAGACCTCATATTGTTTCAATATGTACTAGTGAAATCCTTAAAAAATAGAATAATTATTAGTCAAAATAAATATTTAATTTAATTTTTAGGAAGATTTGGGTTTTTGTGCACAAAATATATTTCAAGAATGGTTTTACACCAGAAGAAATTATTGATTTATGAAGAACTAAAAGTGGTGAATATCATAGAACTTATTATAATCATTGATAGAATTTTATATATAAGATTAAATGTTTCTATCATTGATTTTTTCACATTATATTGGTCACAAAATCAGTGAAATCCATTATAAATATAAATAAATTATGTAAATAAATACTTTATTATATCAAAGGAACAATAGATTTTGGTGTTTTTTACAATGACATTTTTTAGTAAGGGATATTGGGATATATACGTGTAAATTCAGAGGGTTTAGTAGAATTAAGAATGTCAACATTAGGAAGAAGATTAATTTAATACTAATTGTGTAGTTATAAGGTATTTTGAAATAAATATATCATTTCTTGAGTACTCTAGAAGCTGGATATATTACTACAACTCAATATTTTATACCATTACTGTGGATGATGTAGATGATTTTTTATACATCATTTTATTTAAAGTCCCAAAAGACAATATATTATAATAATTTAATTTTTATAAATCATAAAAAAACATGTCCAATAATATTGAATAATATAAATTTATTTAAAATTTCAATTTAAAAGGATAATGTTCATATTATTATTTTTATGCAAGAGTATGTTATTATAATACATAATCTTGTGGGCACTCTAAAAATGGTTATTAATATTGATGATTTGAATGGAATTCAACTGCTCCCAATGTTCAATCAAGCGCACACACACTCAAACATTGTGGATTTATAACACTCAATCATGGTGGTATAGTATAATTATCTATGTATCGATATGTGTTATTTCATATATTATTGGCCAAAAAGGATACAAAATTAGGGTTATTAAAAATAGGTATAATTCGAGATTATGAATGGTGGATAGGTTGATATGGGGAATAATGAAATATGACAAGTATTGAATATAAGGTGATTTTATAGTATTTCAATGAATATAGGAAAATCACGAATCTTTATTCCTAGAGAATGTAGTTTATAATGTGTGGATAGTAATGGTGGACCAATCATTCACACATGGTGTGAAAAAATTGGAAACAATACTAAAATAACTAAAATTGGTGTTGGATTTTATATAAATTTGGTATTAATAATGTCTCACAATGCTGTAAAAAAATGAAATAGTTCATTAATACAAATTATATATAACTCTATATCATAGGGATTTATAGAACATCAATAAACTGGGAAAATGATATGTGAAAATCTGATTGATTATTAGGGTCCTATAGGTAGAATTTTGGAGAATTCCATTATTATAATTCAATTTTTTAATGTTTTGTCTACAAACCAAAATTGGGGTATTTTTTTAAAAAATCTTCAAAAATGCTATTTTAGAAATTTTGGGTTTTTTATGTTTATTGAAAATTCCAACTAACTGATTCCAATTTTTTTTAAACAACATTATTTAAGGATGAATTGTTTTTTTGAGTTCAAAATATATATTTGGAAATAATATCATATTTGATATTATTCAAAATAGAGGATTCAAAAATATCCATTTAAAATAATACAAAAAAACATTTTTAAACTAGAATAGGTTTAATGATATTAAAAAACAACCTAAAATGTATTCTTTATCATAAAAAATATATCATGAACATTTCTCACTATTCAGAAGAGAGGAAATTTTGGAAATCCGTTCAGATTTAATATCATGTTTAAAAACAAAGAGAATGTTCAAGAAGGGGGAATGTAGAATTCCATTGAGAAATTTTAATTATTAAGGCAACTACAATAATATCTCATCATTTCCAAATGATAGTCATATATATGCTATTTTATGGGATGTTTTGAGCACTGTTAATAACATGGATTGTAAAATATGTGCTGAAGGTTTATTGAAAAAATGATATTAAGGAAAATTTTTATAGCAGGTTTTCATATTTTAGTTCCAATATATTGGATCCAAAATCACAATAATATATATATATATATTGGATATTATTAGATAGAATAATTCTTAAATAAATTCAACTATCTCAGATAGGGGATCACAAAATTATTGAGTTTAATGAGGTGGTTTGATCACGATGTATTCCATTAGAAAACATAATATTAGTTCTTATAGATTTTTTATCATAAAAGGTTATTTGATTATATGGTTTCATATGTCTATAGAGTGAAGGGAGTTCATAAGGAACTCATGATATATGGCCCAACGGAATTTCAAAATGGAATCTCATTAGTTTATGAAATGTGTTTCAATAAGTATAACACCATGCTGTAATATGGATTTCAATTTTAGTGTGAATAAAATGATTTAGGGATGACTCAAAAAGGGAAAAACTAATTATAATGTGATTTAGATCAATATATTTCTATTTTAAACGATTAGTTCATAAAAATTAGTATATACTATCATGAGTTCTAAATAGTGCATGATTATCAACATGTGGAAGTAGTTATTCCCCAAATATTTGTAACAAGACTGCACTATATTTGGTGTTTACATTGTCACATTATCATTGTACGATACAATGATTTTCCATTTAATTGGTGAACCATGGTAAATTTCATGGAATCATGTTTGTTTTATTTTTATTTTATATATTTTTTTTGGTAAGAGGGTGTATAGGGTTTTTTTAGTTTTGAAAAATTATGCAATGGGTGATGTGTTTTAATCATTAATAAACTAATACACAACATTTTTATTTATGTTACCATGTGGGTCATACCAATCAATTGAAAAATTAAAAATAATGACAACCTAGATATATTTTCATTATATAATACATTTATAATCTCCCCAATGTGGTCAATAAAGACATTTATGTAGTAATTATATTTGATGTAATGCTTATCTGGGAGTCATATTGTCATTAAAATATTATAAGTATTAATGATTACCTATTATGAATTTTTAATGTAAAATATCAAATGAAATGTTTAATGAATTTATAGAATCTATTGAATGGTCTCTTATGTTCATTTTTGGTTGATTATTTATTAATGTATGTATTGTGTTAAATGAGGGAAATTTAATTTTTAATATTATTTCACATTGGTTCTAGTTTTGGTTTCACATAGAGGAAGTGTTGAATTTTATGATCACACTACCCAATCTCTAATTCCTTATTGAGTATCATTGGATTTTAATCTATAATTATATAAACAGTTTCATGAAAACATCAATTCCATTATAAGAAGTGTGCCCAAAATCATATTAGGAGATTAATGAATGCATCTATATCATGAAGCCCTGGAGGATTCCAGATTTTTATATTTCTATGATTGGAAAAAGATTCATTTATATATAGAAAATTTTGTTGCATCATAATAAATGATACTAAAAATTACAACTATACAACAAAAATTTATTAATCTTGTCACGACCCATCCGCGTGGCCCATGTCGTGACTACCCTAAGACCGCATTACATAGGCCAGGGGCTGGCGACTAGCACCAAAGTTGAATCATGGATTAAAAGGGGAGACATTATCTTTAAACATGTAATACACATAGACTGAACACAAGCAGTAAAAGAAACAAGTTCTCGTATTGGAAGAGTGCTGAAAGTAAATTGGCCAGTATACAAACCCAACTGTAGTACAATTAAAATTTAAAAAAATGAAAACATTTATTGGATCATCAACCGGGGAATCCTTCCTGAAGGGTAGGTACAGATCTCGAACAAATCATCCCTGAGGTACGTCTCGTCTAGTCCAGCTCCGAGCAGCCTCCCGTCCGGCTCCCTCAGCCTCTATCACTAATGACAGTTGTCTGCACATAACACAACAATGTGTGGGAGAATCCCATTTAGGGGTGAGTATAACAATACTCAGTAAGTGACTCTGAGACCACTGAAGGTCTCCCAGAATCCACAAAGGATAATCCACAGTAGTAAGATAAAATAATGATATATCAACCATCCCTACTTAGGTATATGCCCATATATATCTAAGATACAAATCACAATCCGACTCCAAAACTCGAGCCCAAGAACAACCCATTCCATATAGGAATTAAAGTCAATCATCTCAATGATAACAACTTAAAGTCATGACTCAAACCACACAGGTATACAACTCATGTAGAGTGGTTGAGATGATTATATGTAGCCACTGAATCATCACCTCTGTCAAACCCATGTTGGATCCAGGAATAGTTTGCGTCACCGTCGAACCCACATAGGTCATAAAATAGTAGTCATTTCTGTCGAACTCAAGTAGGATCCCAAAACAGTATTAGTTGCTGTCAAACCCACGTAGGATCTCAGAATAGTAGTCTTCACTGTCGAACAGATGTTGGATCCCGAATCATCTCAAAATAGCCATCCACATGGTCCCCGCACATAGCACGCTTGATTATGGGAGGGTCCGCTCCTCAAGCCAGGGGTCGATAAATCAACTGCCACATAGTGTCAAGTTGATGTATCCCATAGTTCTGTCTCATCGTATGTAACCCATCGTGACAGATGGTGCGTCAATCGGACGCCCAGTCTATGATTTATTGGAATTTCCATTTCAAGGGCTTGGTTAGATTTAGGTTCATTCCAACCCGGCCGTACACGACTACATCTAAACCTTAAGTGGCGTATGCCAAATGAACAGTCTTGCTCTAATATTTCTATCGCTGCATACGGTTCGTCAATCGAACACCCGTAGCACAAGAAATGGGGTGAAAAAGTGAATTGGGTCAAACCTGAGTCTGGGTTCGGTCTGGACCAGTCAGACCGTCCTGACTCGACCTAGTGTAGGCCGACCCGACCCAGTCCGCGGGTCCGATTCAGCCCTCCAGAACCGGCCCAGCCCACAGAAATAGGTTCGGACCACGACGGCCGGCCCGACCAGTGTGGAAGCCCAGCCCCCATGGCGCCCGACCCATGGGGCGGCCTGACCCATGGTGCGGCATGGCCCGCGTGGCTGGGTGGCAGTCTACCAGCCGAAGCCAGTGGTGGTCGTGCCCTACGGGGGTTGCCTTGACCGAGTGAGGGGGTTTCAACACCCCCTATCTCCCTATAACAGAACCAGCACAAGGCACCAGTTTGTTCGTCGCTGGACCCCCATGGTTTCACCCGGTGCGCTCCCTGACGGATGACCGACATAGCTGGACGCCACTTTCCATTTCACGCGGCACACCTAGATGTCGCTTTGCACTGCACGACAGCACCAAACCGCACCGTCCGACCTCCTCAGAACTCCTGGCTATGGCCGAGTTCTCCGCGCAACACGACCGCGCCGTGCCCCTCCAGCGACCAGGTGGCCCTTGCGGTGCCAGTATTATTCGTGGCCAGCCTTTCTCCGGCCACCATTGCTCCACCTCCATTGTCAAAAAAGCTATGAAAAAACTGAAGTGGTTCGGGCTGTGTTTTTTCGGCCCGCGACCTCCGTTTTAGGGTGGTAGCAATTAGCATCAAAGAGTACAATGAATGAAGATGAAAGGAGGGTAAAAATAAAACATAATACAACCCCCTACCTTGTTTGTCAATTGTTGACTTTGAGAGGAGAGTTCAGAGAAGAAGTTCTCTATGACGATGTCATCAGCGTTCTTTGTGGGTGATGGTTTCGTTCCATGACCGAAGGATCTTTGATGGGGGATAGAACGTCGAGGAAGATAAGATCCTCATTGGAGATATTTATTCCAACAAATCCCCAACCGTAGAGAGAAAAACAATCCTCCATGAAAAAGGAATATCCCACTTTAAAATGAGTTAATCAACCAAATAATGTTGGATCATAAATTCATTATTCCAATAGATACACCTCATTAAATGAGGTGTTTCAAAATCGGGTGGTCCCCCCAAGAGATTTGAAATAAAATAAAACTTTTTTAGTTTTATATCCTCTCCATTATCCCACGAAATGTTGGGAATTCAACTTCCATTCTGGGTAGAACGTAGCTATAGTGAAGGTTTCACTAATAAATCACTGATGCTGCGAGTTTAATGGTGCCCGCTGATTTCAATTCTAAGCACTGGTTCAAAAGTAACCAAAACCTGCTCAAAATCTAACTATACGCACATAGAAACTTCTGAAAAACATTTCGGTCACTTCTGGCATTGAAATTACTTGGCGTCAGAAACTACGGACTCAAATCAATTCCATATAATTTAAAAAAAATTTACATGGGATTTTTTGGGTCATTACATTCTCCACATCTCCGGGCTTTGCATCCCCAAAAGCTAAAACTCAAAATCTATGGAAACAAGTGTGGGTAATGGGCATGAATCGAAGCCTCCCTCTCCACTTTACTCTCCTGGAGGTTCCTGTGCTTCCACCGTACATTCAAAAGAGGTATTGACCACCCACAAAGGACTCTCTCATGTCGATCTTCGATCTCCACTGGAAGCTCTGAAAATTTTCCCCCATCATCAATGTTGAGATCTTCATAGTCTATGATGTGAGTTGGGTCATGAATGTATCTCCTCAACTGTGTAACATGGAAAACATCATTAACATGGTGAAACTGAGGTGGAAGATCAAGGCGGTAAGTCACCTGGCCTACTTTGCTGAGGACCTAGAAGGGTCCGATGAAACATAGAGATAACTTGCCGCCATGGCCAAATAACTATAAACCACATCAAGGTGAGACCTATAGAATGATTTGGTCACCTTCCTCGAACTTGTGAGGTCTCCATATCTTATCAGCATAGGACTTATGCCTGCTCTGTGCAGTCTTCATCAGCTCCTTGATGACATGCACCTTCTCTGTCGCAGCCTGCACCATCTCTAGACCCATGAGTGGTGACTCCCCTGGGTCAGTCCTGCACAAAGGCGATCTACAAAGTCGGCCATACAGTGCCTCTAATGGTGGCATCCCGATGGTGTAGAAGTAGCTGTTGTTGTATGAAAACTCTACCAAGGGTAAGGGATCCACCCTACTACGACCGAATTTGAGGACGCATGCATAGAGCATGTCCTCAAGAGTCTGAATGGTCCTCTCACTATGTCCATCTGTTTGAGGATGGAAGGTGGTGCTCAAGAAAAGATGCATCCCAAAAGCCTCTTACAACACCTTTTATAGCTGGAAAGTAAAATGAGCTTCTCAATCAGAGATGATCGTTGATGGCACAACATGAAGCCACATGATCTCTTCTACGTAGAGGCGTCCCATGTTCTCTACTAAATCATGTTCTATGATTGGTAGAAATTGGGATGACATGGTGATTCGGTCAACAATCATCGAGATAGATTCGTGACCTCTAAATTTACGTGAAGTCCCATCACAAAATCCATGGTTATCCCATCCCACATACACTCTGGGACCTATAAGGGCTGAGCTAAACTTGCTGAAACCTGGTGCTCCACCTTCACTTGCTGCCAAGTGGGGCATCATGAGACAAACTCTACTACTTCCTTTTTCATAACTGGACAGCAGTGTTGTCGTTGGATGTCCTAGTACATCTTTTCCACATCTGGATGTACTGCTAGAGGCGACGCGTGAAACTCCCTCACCACTACTTCCAGAAGAGAAATTGGTATCGTGGTACGTCCTCTGAAGAGAATAATGTGCTCCCCACCTACAATAAAATCTATCAGGTGCTTTACCTGTGGATATCTCTGCACATAGAGCATTTTATTCCGCATCCTTGTGCCGCACTTACCTGACTCTCTGAAGAAGTGGGGGTGTGACTGTAAGATACTGGAGAAAAGCTACTCCATCTCGATCCACAAAGGATATCTGCAATGCGGCCGGCTGCTCTGTCGCCTCTCCTAGCATCTGAATGCATGATCTCCAGGTGAGATCATCTTCTACTAAGTTCCTCTTCCTAGGAGTATAGACTATCTCACTGTCATAGTCCTAGAAGAACTCAATACAACATCGTTGTATCAGGTTCAGGTCATTCTACGAGAAGATATACCTGAGACTCTGGTGGTTAGAGTGGACAGTAAAATGATCACCCATTAGATAGTCCCACCACATACTAATGGCGAAGACCACTACTGATAACTCTAGGTCATGAGTGGCATAGTTCTACTCATGCTATCTCAGTTGATGAAAAACATAATCTATCACTGCTCTCCCTTGGATTAGGATGCATCCAAGCACAGTTCCTGATTCATCATAATAGACTACGTACCCAACGCTCTCCTCTGGTAGCCTCAACATGGTCGCACTAGTCTGCCTCAGCCTATGCCCCAAGAAACTCTGCAGGAATCTCTCTAACACACGAAGGGTTTCCCCTTCTTCATCAATGCAGAATGTGGTGCTGCAACTTTGGATAAGTCTGACACAATTCTCTGATAGTACCCAGCAAGACCCAGGAAACATAGTATCTCCGTCACACTCCTAGGTGTCTCCCAAGAAAGTACTGCCTCAATTTTTGCTGCCTCCACTGCGACTCCAGGATTTGAGATGACGTGTCCCATGAAGTGAACCTCTCAAATCCAAAACGGGTACTTCGAGAGCTTACCATAAAGTTGGGTCTCTCCGAGTGTGTCCAGTACTAACTGAAAATGGTAGGCATTCTCCTCCTCAGTAGTCGTGTATACCAAAATGTCATCGATGAAGACTACGACAAAGCGATCTAGGTAAGGATAGAATATATTTTCCATGATAATCATGAACACTACTAGAGCATTTTTTATGCTGAAGGGCATAACCAAGAACTCGTAGTGGCTATACATGAACCTGAAGGTCGTCTTCTGCAAATCCTCATCTCGAACATTGAGTAGCTGATAGCCGGATCTAAGGTATATCTTAAAGAACTACCATGCTCCCTTCAGCTGATCAAAGTGGTTTTCAATCCTCGGATGTTGGTACTTGTACATTATGGTCTCCTGGTTATGGAGACGGTAGTCATGACAAAGCCTCACGCTCCCATTCGCCTTCTTGGTGAAAAAAATCAGGGATAGCCATGGTTAAACACTTGGTCAGATGAATCCCTTCCCCTATAAGTCCTCCATATGTTCCCACAACTCACGAAGCTCCACAGAAGCCATCTGATATGCTGGTGTGGACATCGGTTTCGTCCCAGGGTACAATTCTATGTAAATGTATACCCCTCTGTGAGGAGGTAGTCCTAGATCGTCATCAGGGAAGATATCCATGCACTTATCCACCACAACAGGAAAACCCAGACTCCGCAGATCAACCACTATGAGAATGAGGCTAGCCAACTGATGTGTGATCGGCTGCCCCCTCCTCTGGTTAAGTCCATCATGTGCTGTAAAGGATCCCTTCTTGACAGTGAAGGTAAAAATCATCCCATCCTCGTGGACACACCACACATTCTGCCTACTGAAATCAATCTGAGCATCAACTGTGGATAACCAGTCCATACACAAGATGATATTGTAAGGCCTCGACGCCGCTTCTAGAAGATCACAGCCGAATCTCTGACCTCCTAGAGTGATATCACATTGTCGGATCCAGTGTGTAATTGTTGAATCCTCTCCTATAGGATTCTTTAACTATAAGGATCGAGCCAATAGCTCCACCAGAATATTCGGGCTCCACATGAGAGCAGCGGTAATAAAATAATGACTCACACCTGTGTCTATAAGTACTGAAGCAAGGGTGGAGTAGACAAAGATAGTACCTTGAAACATCTCTTGTGCACCGTGGGCATAGGCCTCGACAACATGGATATGATCCCACCAATGTCTGTCATCTACCTTTGTAGGGGTGCACCTCTCGGTGGTGGTGGTTGTAGGACCTCGAAACGTCGTCCACCACCTGCTAACCGGCCATCTCCTTTTCCACGTTCTCCTACTTCTGGTGGACCTCCACGGTCAAACCTCTGCCTCTTCTAGAGAGGTCCCTATACTAACTGATGCTCATCATCATTCCGTGTCTGGCAGTTACGAGCCATGTGACCCTACCCGCTGCATGCATAGAATTGCCTACTCCTCATATGGATGGCTCTGTCTCGTGTACCCCGCACAACCGAACCCGTGTCCTGGGGTCGCCCACCTGATGTCCTGGTCCTCTTGGACCACTGATACATTTGTCTCTTACCAGCAGCAGAAGACTCCGCTATATGTTTCCCGGTGGTGGGTCTCTCTGCTGAAGACTTCTCATCAAGGAAACACTCCACTAGGAGGGCTCGCTCAAACACACCTTCCTGCATCAGAATGCTGTGGGAGAAAATCGAAGCCCTGATCTCTCGCGTGGACCCCTGCTCGAAGGTCTGGGACCTAAAGAACGAGTCCCACACCATATCTGTGGAGTATCATGAGAGTTCGGTGAACCACGCTGAGTACAGTTCCACCGTCATGCTGCCATCATGTAGATGAAGGAGCTCCTGAATCTGCACCGCACGAAGGGTGACTGGAACAATCTCTGGCCAAAAGTGGTTCTCGAAGTCTTCCCCGAGAAGTGATGCCTCGTCATGCACCTGGTGCATCAGGCTCCACCATCTGCTGCTGCTGCATGTAGGAGACTCTCGACAAAGATAATAATAAGGTCGGCAGGTGTCCCTACCAGCATGAAAACTCTCACAACAGACTCCATCCAATCCTCAACTACCTATGGGTCTGTCTCTACCCTGAACCAGGGCAGCCTCTGCTGTTGGATCTCGGGAAACACACTCAGATGGTGTGCACTCTCTGCTGCTTGAGCTGGTGGAAACGGTGGCACAACGGGTAGTGGTACTGCTAGAGCCTCCACTAAAATTGGGTCATGCATCGAGGCCTCGTTGCTCGGTGGGATACCATCTCTTACAAAACCCGGAACCCTAACTGGATGCCTACGTGGGCCAGCCTAAAAATAAACAAGTGTGCCACGGACAAAAATATATACCTGGTAAGATGACGCAAAGTAATCACGAGGAAAAAATTTCAAATGAATCACACATGCAATCTGTGTTTTCATGCGAAGAGTCAGAAATCTGAAGATAGAGTCCTAGTGTATGGATACGTCGACCACCACACCAACACCGATTTCCCTAAACTGATAAGCACACCTAGAACACTTACCACTATTTATGTTAAAATATTCAGAGTCCAAGTTCTATGGTAGAACATACGCCTCTGATACCAATTCGTCACGACCTATTATCAGGGCCCATGCCGTGACTACCCCAAGCCCGCCTTCCATAGGCCAGGGGTTGGTGACTAGCACCAGAGGTCAATCCCTAATAAAATGTGAAGGAATTTCCATTAAATCTGTAATACCCAATGTTTGAACTCAAGAAGTAAAATCAATAATTAATTCTATTGGAAGAGTGATGAATGCAATTGGGCCAGTATAAAAACCCTACTGAAGTATAAGTACAAGTAAAAAAAGGAAAACAACTCCTGGATTGTCCACCGGAGAATCCTACTTATAGGGTGGGTACAGATCCTGAACAACTCATCCTCAAGGTATGTCCCATCAAGTCCAGCTCTGAGCAGCCTCCCGTCCGGCTCCCTCACCCTCGATCACTGTTGATCATTGACTACACAGAACACAACAAGGTGTGGGCAAAGCCAATGAATGGGTGGGTATAACTATACTCAGTAAGGGACCCTGAGACCCCCGACATTCTACCATAATCCACTATGGATAACCCACAGTATCAAGATACAATCACAAAGTATCATCCATCCCTACTTAGGTATATGACCATACATATACCTAAGTTACGAATCACAGTCCTGCTCCAACACTCGAGCCCAAGCACAACCCATTCCACAATGGAAGTAAAGTCAATCATTTCGATGATAACAACATAAAGTCAAGACTTAGCTCACATAGGTATACAACTCATGTTCATGGGTAGAGATGATTAGATGTAGCTACAAAATCATCTCCTCTGTCGAACCCACGTAGGATCTCAAAACAGTTATCATTGTTGTCGAACCCATGTAGGATCTGGGAACAGTAGTCATCACTGTCGAACCCATGTTGGATCATGAAATAGTAGTCATCACTATAGATACCACACAGTATCCCGAAACAGTAGTCGTCACTGTCGATCCCACGTAGGATCCCAAATCATCTCAAAATAGCCAGCCATAGGGTCCCCATACATAGCATGCTTGATTCTAGGAGGGTCCACTCCTCGAGCCATGTGTTGATACATCAACTGCCATGTACTCCCATGTTGATGTATCCCATAGTTCTGTCTCATCGTAAAGAACCCATCACAACAGATGGCACGTCAATCGTATGCTCGGTCATAGAGTTATTGGCATTTTCGTTCCGAAGGCCCGATTGGATTTATGATCAATACAAATTGGTCGTACCCAATCTATGTCCAAACATTGAGTGGGGTACCCAGATGAACCATCTTGCTCCAAGATTTCTGTCACCATAGATGGTTCGACAGTAGGATACCTCTTGCCCAAGATATGGGCGAAAATGTGAATTGGGTCAAACCTAGGTCCGGGTCCGGTCAGTCCCTTTCAGACCGACTCAGCCCGATTCGGTTTGGTTTGACCCATCCTAGGTGTGGATTAGTACTACGGTCTGACCCGGTCCGTGGGTCTGACCCAGCCCACAGGAACCGGCCCGCCACATGACGGGCGACCCGGTCAGCACGGCGGCCCAGCCAGTGTGGTGGCTGGGAGGCGGTCCGCCTTCTGAAGCTAGTGGGTGGCCGCACCCTACAGGGCCCTCCCTGACCGAGCGAGGGGTGGTCAGCACCCCCCCCCCCCCATCTCCTTGTAATAGAACCGGCGTGTTGCGCCGGTTCGTTCACCGCGGGACCCCAAGTGTCCGGCCTGGTGTGCTCCCCGCCTGACAGCCGGCACAACCTTCCATCCCTATCCATTCGACGCGGACCACCTGGCTATAGCTTTGGGCAGCACGATGGTGCGGCGCCCCTCTGGTGACTCGGAGGCCCTTGCGCTGCCGGTTTTCCCTGTCATTGGTCGCTCTTTCTCCACCTACATCTTCAACCAATTGAAGAAAATGGAGGGGGGTCATGACGTGTTTGTTCTTCCCACACACTCTATGTAAGTGTGATAGCAATTGGACTCAAAGAGTATGACTAATGATGAAGAACAGAGGGTAATAGTCAAACCTAAAACAACCCCTACCTTGTTGTCGACTGTTGACAGTGATAGGAGCGTTTGGAGAAGACGATGTCATCAGTGTTCTTCGTGGGTGAGAGTTTCATTCCTCTACCGAAGGTTCTTCGTTGGAGGATAGAATGTCGAGGATGAATAGATCCTAGTTGGAGATCCATATTAAAGAAAATACCCAACCTCTTAGAGAAAAACAATCTTCCATCCAATGGGAAGATCCCACTATAAAATGAGTTAATAAACCAATTAATGTTCACTCATTAATTGGGATTTCCAAGAGTTAATCCTCATTAAATGAGGTGTTTCAAAACTGGGCGGTCCCCAGTATGATATTTGAAATAAAATAAAACTTGTTTAATTTTATTTCCTCTCCATTCTCCCACAAAAAGTTTTTAATTCAACATCCATTCTTGGTAGAACACAGCTACGGTGAAGGTCTCACTAAGAAATCACTGATGAAGCGAGTTCAATGGTGCCCTCCAATTTCAATTCTAAGCACCGGTTCAAAAGTTACCGAAACCTACACAAAATATAACTAAATGCATTTAGATAATTCAGAAAAACATTTCCGGCACTCCGTGCCTCGGAATCACGTGTTGTCAGAAACTGCAGACTCAGAATACTTCCATATAACTTAAAAAAAATTACTTGGGATTTTTTTGGGACTTTTCAAATATATTGTACTAAAATGAATACTACTTATTCAAATATAATAGTATATATAAAATAATGGGGATTTGAGGGATTTACATGTATTCATGGTTACTGAAAAAAATATCTTCGAATCAACTAGCTCAAGGATGGATCGAGCTAAATATTTATGTGTTCTCAAAATTTATTACATGGGGTGATGGTTTGGAATCTATTTTTAGACATCATAATGTAGTAAAAAAAATTTCTCTAAAAAAATGTGTTGATTAATATATTTTTAATAACTGGCTCCAGGGGTAATGTTGGTAATGTAGATTAAATATAAAAGTGGACAACGTAATATGTGGATAGAGTGAGATGTAAGTATTATTTACTTAAAAATAATTAAAATATATATCCACCTATCATAGGATGATCTTACATAATGGGAATAATGTATCCATTAAATATTATCAAATTTTTTTGTTTTACAATCCAATAGGAATGAAAATATACCTACCGATTACCTTACAAATATCTAGGAATTATTTAATTCAACGATGTTGTTTGATGAAGTTTCGTGAAAAATTCATCAAATAGTATAGAATAGTAAATTTGGGAATCAAACCATTCATAATTTTTCTATTTCCACTTAATTTTTTGGGACATACAATTTGAATGTATTTTGAGAGTATTTATGTTTCTAGTCATAAATATTTAGTGTCTGATAGTTCAATCCAACATTATTATACTTGTATCAATTCACAATCCTCAAAAATGGAAGGTTAGTTTATTATATTAATACGTTGCAGTGATAGTAATATTGTGAATCATACATAGGTAGTATTTGAGTAGAATATTAATAGAAGTTATCCAATGGGAATCCAATATATCTATTTTTGAAAAAATAAAAAAACATGAGTTATTGGTTCTATATTTTTTATTGGGTCATTGTGTAGAGTAAAATATTTATTGAATTGTTATCAATATGTTTTGACTTTTGGAGTCCCTAATACATGGAATCTCTGATGCTATTGTTCAATTAAAGAGAAGATGATGAACCTTTCATTATGATTTATAATTTAATAAATATATTTTTTATCTATATATATATATATATTTGTTGAATATTTATGTATTTAAGTCACAAAATACCACCCATTCGTAGTAGACAATTGATAATGCATGTGCTAAAATGATCATATGGTCCTGTTCAAGGCCATGATAATGAATATTCCATCATGGCCCATGGTTTTTAATTTAATCATTTTGTGACTTCATTTTAGAAAAATTCAATATTTTTTGGTAGACTAACATTATATGATGTATAGAGTTAAGGGGTTATAGAATACAAGTAGATTTTTTGGGGTGTTGAGTCTTAGGTTTAACATAATGGCATGGGTGAGAGGGTGGAAAAATATTATAGTGCTAGATAGAGTAATTAATAGGGAGTTTTTATTTTAACTTTATAAAGGAATGATTTTATATACATGATTTTTTTTATTTCTATTGGTCCCCTTAATTTTTAAAATTATATATATATATATATATAATAATGAAAATTTAATGCCTAATTAAGAGATAATTATCAGTCTTCTTTAATTGAAAAAGAGAATAATCCTAGACTAATGTTGAGTGTTTGATGAGGTAAACTATTTTTCTAATATAATAACTATTTATAAAATGTAGTTTGGCAAAATATTTTTGACGTCGAACTGAGTCCATCCAATCTATATTCAGTTGATCCCAGTTACATTGCTTATGTTTCTGATAGTTATTTTTCTAAAAATATGTTCTTAAATAATGAATTATTAGAACTATTTTAGAATTTATTAGATTTTTAATTATATATGTTGTATCTATAATATTGAACAAAAATATGATTACATATATAAATTAGTGATTCAATATGATATTATTGTTGGACAAAAAAATTATTAATGATGTGATATTATGAAATGCAGTTTATATTCCCTTTCTTGAAAAAACCAAAAAATACCTACTCTAAACTATATTAAACATATTTTTACCCATATATAGTAAATAGGATATTAACTACAAGAACATTTACATAAAATTCTTCAATTGAACATTCATTCTAATAGAACGGATAAAGGTATTGGTAAATTCAATAAAAAAACACAAAACATCGAAACAATTATAAAAAATAAAAACCTATTAATATAAATTAGTGAAATAAGTGGGAATCCAAAAATTTAGAATAAAAGTAATAAAATTATCCATTTTATGACAAATAGAAAACATGATGACATAAATGAAATATATATCAAATTTATAAATAAAATATTAAACATGGTAATTTTATTGATTAAACATGTTTCATACGACTGAAAAAATAATCATAAAATCACTATCGACCAAATACAGTAGTAATTTAATGTCATATAATATTAATTAATACATTTATTATCTTTATACATATGTATATATCCATGATGATACATATTCATGACATTAAAAACCATTATAAATTCATTTACATCAAATTTAATTTAATGTATTTGTCTTAGTGGTGAGTTAAATGACCTTACATAATTCTCAAAACCACAATATAATACAATATTCTATTTAACTTTTGGATACCTTTGAAAGTCAATTATGATTTCCACACAACCATCCTAGAAAAATTACCCAAGCATTATCCCGAATATTTATACCTACATGTTTTATTAGAGAAGAAGAAAAACACTCCCCAAATATCTTACATGACATACTCATCCCAGGAATGGTAAGATATTATTTAATGAAATATATATATTTAATAAGGTCATAATGAGTTGTATTATATTTTCACACTCATTTAAATTAATGTTTCCAATTGGTAGTGTATCATTACATCCATTTTTACAAACATAAGGGAGTCACATGTCATCCATTGATTATTTCACTACCTTTATGTTTTAAAATGGAAAAACTCATGGGAAACATTAATCACACTAATAGTAAAAAATTGGACATAAAATATAGACAAAACATCCATGAAATTTTCAAATGATAACAAAAAAATAAATATGGATAGACAAAAATGAACAATGAAAATGAAAAATAAAATAAAAATAAATTTACATAGGTGTAAAACAATGAATGAGCCCCCCAAAAACTGAATTATAATTTAAAAATCCTTATAATTTACCCATCAGATCCCCTTAGACCATTATGGTGATAAATGACAGAAAAATCATATGGATCATTTAGTATTATCCATTATATCAGAAGTCATCAGAGGGGGGGGGGAATCAAACAATACAATGAAAAAAACAATATATACACACAGATTCCTCATGATCAAAAATAAAATATATTCATTAAAAATATCTTATATCAGGGAATTATTTATTAAACAAGGATTAAATATGGTAAAAAATATTAAGGAATGTAAAATCATATTTTTCAACATAATCCCAATTCTTTTCTATAATATATTCCATTGAAACAATTTATCTAGTACCAAATATAAATTTTTTTATCAAACACTTGTATGTTCATACAATGACATGATAATAACACATTCATGATTACAAATTAAATTGAGCCATTTCATTAAGAATTGATGATATGACCTCTACTTTGTTGGGAGAGAAAATAGGTGTGACCCCAAACCGTTCCAATAGTACGAAATTTAATTATTACTAGAATCAATGTTATAAGATATACACATAAGTGGAATAACACTTATCAAACACATAGATTTTAGAAATATTAACTATTTCAATAAATTATAAAAAATAAATAATGTATTATAATTCATGAAATTTCAAATTTTAATATGTTTTGTAAAATAAATAAATAAAACTCTTTGACAATAGATAAACTAATAAACCATGTAGTCCATGAGCTTATAATTATCAACTAATACACAAAAACAATTCACACATCCTATAGAAATATAATATATATATATTTATTAAACATATATGTATAATTAGAAGGATGCACAACATACTCTTTTATTTAAATGTGAAGGGATAACCCAAGAACATTCATAGAACATCATAAAACAACTGGTTTCCTTTAATAGTCAACTAACACCCATTGTAAGAAATCCTAACTCACTAAAATATAAAAAATTCACTTTAAAATAATAATCAAAATTTAATATTGAGAAAAATATCACAAACCATCATCTTCCTCAAACTATTTTTCATATTTACCCACTAACATATGACATGGTCCATTATACCTTCTTTATACACATGTCTATATAACCATATAATCAATTCCATATACATAAAATGAATCTAAATTTATAAAATCACAAAACCACCCCATCTTTGTAGAATATCATTATCTTCCTCATGATATATAATGTAATCCTGATGGACATAAACATTATTCAAACCTACTTCCTTATACACATACACTGTGCACTAACATCATAACCACATATTCTAATCCATCATCATCGGTACTAGATCTCGAAAAGAGTGGTTAGATATAGATTGTGTTATCCACCTATTTACCTTACATCAAATAAATTATAAGAATTTCCATAAACCCAAAACCTCTTATGGGATTCAACCATTTTACCTATCATATTTGGTGGTTCAATGAAAAAAATATAAAAACATTGAATTATACATGCATAATGAAAAAATATCAATGAAACAATAAATTTAAAAATTAATTTGATGCTCAAACATATCAATTACCATCCATATTATAATCAATATTTGATAAATAATTTCATATCATTTTCAATTATTATGAAATCATTTAATTTAATCACCCGTGTATTTGATATATACCACTTTATCAATTTTTAATCATTACATATTCTAATTATGGATATTAATTCACATAAATAATTCCCATTCACAGATTCAATTTCATCAATTTCTAAAAAAAAGCATATTTATTGAAAACCCTGACACAAAAACACACTGACCTCTTCACATCAATATATCAACAACCACACAATCACATGGTATTATTAAGCACATTAACTTTAGTCATTTAAACTAAATTATGTCTCATAAACCATATTGACCAACTTTATACATGATAAAAAATATATATACTTCCCTTATAATGATTTTCATAACCAACTATCCACACGAAGGACACACTATGCACAATGTGATAAAAATATTAATTGTAGGAATAAAATCTTATATCAAACATTAACGAATATCAGTAAAAATGGACCATAATATTTAATATAAATATATTACCCATAATTGAGCATTCCATATTTTTTTACCTTCATTATATTATAAAAAACTACTTTTTCTGCGATTTATCATAATTAAAAATTGAATTACAACAATAAAATTTTTACCAAACCCAAAATAAAATTTAGATAAAAATAAAATATAAATAGGATAGTACAAGAAATTCAATTATTATATTTAATTCAATATTTTTCATAGTTTGTAAAAATAAAAATAAAAATAATGAAAATAATGATTGATAATTCATAATTTTTACAATATACATAATATAAAATTTAAATCCCTTACCAAAATAATAGATTTAAAAATTAATTTACAATAATATAAATAGTGAGGTAATCATGATTATGTATCCCATTATAAATCTAAAAAAAGAAATAGACACCCCAACTCTGGTAAAAAAAGTGATCTCCAAAAGTAAATAACCACCACGAATATAATATTTATCAATAAAAAAATGGAATGGATATATTAAAAAAAGGATAGAGGGTGTATTTATTTGTTAAGAATATAATCCCATAAATTTGGATCCAAGGTAACATAAATGTATGAACAATAGAATTAAAATTCAAGATAATGTAATCATGTTGTTATAAAAACATGTAAGAGAATAGAGTTAATGAGAGTGGAAACTTATTTTTATAATATAAATTATTAAACATTATATCAGTGTGATGTTGGTTTTCATGTTTAAATGGTTGTCTGATCTGAGAATTATAGAATTATTTACATTAATAGTAGTAGACAATACCATTTCAAATAGTCAAAAAACTAATGATCATAACACAGTAGGTATAGTAATGATCAAATTTTGTAATCCCTAAAAGTAATGGCACAATCCTAAAAACTAAACCCCAATCATTCTATAACCTAACCCAAATCATAGAACAATAATGTATAGAGGGTGACACCCTCCACAAAATATAATAAATAAAAATGACATTCATTTCCCATTAAAAAATATTGTATCCATCACATTATAATACAAGTCACCATGATAAAATGACCAAATACTATGAAACAAATTTTACTATTATAGATCATGTTGGACTCCATAACACATAAAATCATGTCAGAAACACAATGGCCATATAGAAACACAAAATACCATACTATAATACCCTAAACTATAAAAATTAGGATATACCCCATTTTAAGAGTGTGATTTATTCCATGATCTTATAATCTATCTTGAATTACCCATTACATTAGCTATAAGACCAAAAATTTCATCCCGAAACCTTTGTCACCAATAATAAACATTGTATAAAATAGATATAACTCCAATAATATAAATCACGGAACCCCATGATTCAAACTAAGTATTCAAAATTAATAAATAATATAATAATAATTAATGATTTTATAATGGTGCTCCCAATAATTAATGAATATCATATCTTATATAACCATATTAGATATATCTAACCAGTCTAACAAAACAACTAATAAAAAGAGGGGCCTAACTTTTTTTCCAATGAAATTAAAAATCATCGTTCAATATTCGATTTCATATAAAGAATCCATTGATTCATATATATCTGATAGACAAAAATGAATGAAAATTTTGTTTCTCTAAAACAAGGTTAAACAAACAAAACATTACTCAAATGTGTATTTTATTACTCTATGTTGAAATAATATCTATTAGAATATTTTTTATACATTTAAATATAATAACATACATAACATATATATGTTTTATTTCCATAGACATAACCTAATGAAAATTTATTTTGGAAATAATCCTTTTTTGAAATACCATTTCAAAACCATCAATTTAATCTAGAATTTCCTTTTTAAATTCAATTTCATGCCCATTTCCTTTAAAAAGTATTTTTATATTAAATATTTATTACTTTTAATAATTCATAAATAATATTTTTTTTAAATTCAGAACATAAAATTAAGAAATTTATTTATTTGAAAAATAATAATTATGTCTTGTTATCCAAATTGTGGTCCAATGAATGATATTCAACCGTGGAACCCCACCAATGAACTATTTATCAATATATATAGTTATTTTTGGACTACTAGTTTGATTAAAATGAATCCCACTTATACTGAGGTTTAATAAAATTGAAAATATTCATTTAGTATAAAATTATAATAAGAAAAATTTATAAAATATCCATGAAAAGCTCACAAAAGTAAGATTAAGTAAATTCTAAATGAATTTTTTCATCTATATAAATAAAAAGAATATTTTTATAATATTGATGCATTATGGGAACCAATATCATCATGAAATATGAAAATATATCATATAACAATTTAAAATTAACATCCCATAATGGAATAAGTGAAATAAAAATCATGAACCTATGTTATGATAAAAACCCACAAGAAACCATATTTGGTTCACTCAAGATGCACACCAAATCCAAAAATTATCCCATGTTTCAACTAAAAACGTTAATTGATGTTAAATTTATCACATTAAAAATAAATATATAAAGAAAATATGTACTTTTCCGGTCCTAGTGAATCAAATCCTAAAATGATTATAAATGAACCATAGTGGTCAAACTCGATACATTGTACATGAATTCCTAATCATTATGATGTTATTATAATATTATATATTGAAATTGAATCTCATATTCATGAAAATAAAAAAAAAATATGTTAATTGTAAATAAATAAAAATTTACAATGAAGGTTCATGAAGTTCAAATGATTAATAGAAAAAAATTAAGAATACCATGTATATTGGATATTAGGGAATGTGATTATAAATGGAATAAATATTCTTAAATTATATTTTAAATGGAATAGTTGAAATATCTCATTTCCATAATTTATTAAATGTTTCAGTGCATCGTGAAAATAGTGGTTATGTACGTGTCTCACCCCAAGTGGTCATTCCATAATGTATTAAGGTAATGTCAACCAATTACTTAATGGATAATAATAGACACATCTCATTCCATTTAAAGTAATAAAATCATTAAAAAATATTCAATTAATTTTGAAAAATTTTAGTGACACCTAAAAATATATTATTTAAAATTATAATTATGAATTAAACATAAATTCATTGATAAAAATCATGAATTTTATATTCACTCTTTAATTAAATTTTTAACTTTATAATTTTCCTTACATTTTACTAACACATAAAGTTGTTACTACTAATAAATTACCAAAATATATTTCTTCCCATATTTCAGAATCTCAATCCCCGATATTTTCATAAATTATAAACAATATACTTCATTTTTTATACATAACCCACAAATTATTATCTCTATGTGAAGATCACATTTTCACTAACATACAGGGAACATAAAACATACTACTACAAAAAATAACCACTATATGCTCTAATAGAGTATGAATACGTTCAGTATGATCTTCAAAACATTATTTGATAATTTTAATCACCATAGGCCATTTATGAACATATAATATAAACCTAACATGATAAAAACTATAATCATTCAAACTACTAAGACAGAGAGATAGAGTATTAAATAAACAACCAATCCCGAAACACAATTTCCAAATTAATATCCAAAATTATGATACTCCAAACCACAATGGCATACAATGTAATGATTATTTAATCTAGCTTTTGTAACACCATAATAATTTTCTATTGAAAATTCATAAAAAAAAAATTATAATAAAAAAACAACTAATTTCCATTAATAGTTTATATATCCATACACAAAACACCAATTCAAAAATCCTAAAATTGATGTATCTCTCAAATAATTTATTTCTCATCAATAGAATTATCCATGTCATAACCCCACCATAGGGGACTCCACTTGAGATCACATTGAGTATGATTTTTGCAAATAATGCACACATTTAACATGTCTTATGATTTATAATGAAAAAAGGTATATCATAACATATATATTAATTTATTAACCCCATATTATATAAATCCTTTTCATATTGTGAGTTTTATAATACAATTATAATTCTCAATACCATGATATAGAATATAATTTAATGACATATAGATCAAATCTGAGACAAAAATTAAATACAACCTTAAGGGATTACATGTCCATGGATCGTTATGTAAGGAATAATAGAATTATATCTAATATTGATTCTATTATGACCCAACCCATGGTCACCCAAAACAATAAATTAATATATCCAGGTTATTTTAAAAATAAATTATATATTTAAGTGTGACGCACAAAAATATATACAGTAATTTCCTCCCCAAAAGACTAATTGATTCGTAATGAAAAATAATATTAATGAATCAATTCTTGGAATAAATATAAAAAAATATTCATCACACATGAATCCCCATAAGAACATTAACTTTCAAGCATCCATTGAAAATTATATCAACACACTATCATAAAAATATCACTTCCTCTTCACATGAAACCAAATAACCCCCACCATAACAATATTTACTACAAAACATATACCAGAGTTTAGCCTCTTGTGATACATCAATATAGTATGAACCAGATAATTTATCAATAAAAATATGATAATATTTTTCTTCATCTAGCACATCACCATATATATATATAACTTTATTGGGATTTTTATAGGATATTAAAATTCATTCATTGGGTATCTGTTGACTCGTTTGCAATTTTTATGTTTTCTATGATTCAATTGTAGTGGTGTATTACCACAATAACCAATATCCATTTATTTTATTCCACCCTCATGGAGAATCATTATATTTTTGTGTTATAAGCCTTAATAAATCATTCACACTCAACCTTAAATCTAACAATAATAAATCAACAATCATTAATATGCGTAGGTTGGGAAGCTAACCTCCCTCTGGGTATATTAATGTAATATAAGGCTCTACCATAGGGTAATCTCCCTTCTATATTATATATCATCCCCACTATATATAACAATTTTCATGCATTTACACTAAATCATTCCCATAATTATATTCCCATAATCTAATGACTTCCTCTTAACATATAACAACATCAACATCACTATCAGAGAATAATAATATTAATAACCATCATTATATATAATTTCATTAAAATATTTTTAAAATATATTAAATTTATTACTATTATTTAATATAATTTTTTTTTCATTTTTATGGTCATTCATGACATAACAATTATAGCATAGTTCATACAGGTGGTAGAACCAACCAAGATAATAACATCTTCTAATGACTAAATGAGTAAGAACCTAATACTTCAGATTAATAATATCCTTTTTTAAAAATATTATCAATTAATAGATCTATGAAAGTGATAGTTTATATTTTTATTATATAATGATGAAAGTTACACCATCACTAATTTGGGTGAAAATATCACTTACATTGTAGATTGTATCACCACTAAGAGAGCCTTTTGAAAATGGGGGATTTGGGATTCCATCATTGGTATAGTGTATTGAAAATGCTACAAAGGACAAGTATAGTGAAAATATTAATGCGAATAAAATATGAATCATAAGTAAAGGTATGAAATGATATAGGTAGAGGAAGTGTCCTTTTATAGGTAATCATGAGTGGAATTTCTCTAAATTGAATTGCATTAATTAAAAGGGAATGTAATTAATGTTAGAACATTGATCGAATATAAAAACATAATTGATATAATATAATGGGTGATCTACCATGACTTTATCACCTCATTTGGAGACTTTCATATGTGGTATTTTATGAATTTTTACCTTTTATCATATTTCAATTTTACTATAGAAACTCAACATTAACAATTATAACATAATTTAATGACAATAAATAAATTGAATATAGTACCTAATTTAGGAATAAATATTCAAAATAATAAACCATTTTATTATATTTAATTTCTAAAATTTATAAAAATATATTTCAATATATGACCAAATAAAAAAGAAAAATATTTAAATTTTTTAATTATGAATAAAATTAATGCACCAATTTTTCTATTACATTGAATACAATTTTGATGAGTGGAAATTGATTTTTTAATATATTATATCAACAAAATTCATTAAAATCTGGCCATAGATAATTTTTAATTAATTTATTGTTTTATAATACATTACATTGATAAATATTTTTATATAAATAGATATTTTAGCATTATTAAATTTTATGTAAAATAATTTGGAAATTTTTTTATTTTTGATAAAAATTTAATAAAATTATAAGATAATTTTATTTTACAAAATAAAAAAATATTCATGGATTAAATTATTTAATTAAATTATTATTTTATAAAAATGATAAATATATAATTCATATATTTTATTATAAATATATATATCATTTATTAAATTAATATTTATGTGAATATATCATCCAATGATCTACAAAAAACCCCTTTAGACATTCATATAAGAAATTATTATATGATAATAAATGGTTTGAATTGTGATTTTTTATTTAGATAACATGGATCTCAGAGTGAATGAAATTATATAGAACTTCTCCTATATGAATTTTAAGTATAATCATTCTTAATGATGTTATTCTTTGAATTATCCTTTAGAGGATACTGGTGACTATACGTCAATTTCATTCCTATAAAAATGAACCTCCTATGTTATTATTATATTTCATAATTACACTTATTATATATTTTATATAGTTTATATAACGTTGTTATCATAATTTATATAGACCAATTATTTATTTTTCCACTAATAAAATATTTGTATTGTTTTTTTAATATAAATAATTAATTTTGGTGATAATGAATTGGAATTGATTTATGATATTTAGGAAAAATAATAAGATTTTTATGTGTGATGTTTATGATTTTTTTAATGAAAATAATATTTATTTTAATGTAAAATATGATAAAATAAATAAAAACATAAAATCAATATTATAGAATTTAATGTAACATGAAATTATTTTTGAAAGATGAGATGTATTATAAATGTTATAGGTAAATCCCAAAAATTAATTAGAATTTCTATTATAAGGATGAAGTTGATATTTGTTAAAAAATCCCTATGTCCTATAGAATCCAATATTCACAAGGAGCATCCCAAATTATCCTAAGGTTTATAAAAAATTTTAATTTTTATAATTCAAAAACCGTGCTAGAAAATAACTAAATAGGATTAGGATGTAATCAGTGGTAAAAAGCGTGTGCTATATGAAAGATATACCCACTAGAGAAGTGATCTATTTTATTCCATAGTTGATATAAATGTTGGAATAGTTAGAGATTCAACTAAGGAGGGGATCATCTAAAATCGGTAAACAATAATTCACTAGATGATGTATATTGTAGGGTGTAATTTTAGTTTGTATCTATAGTGTGGGATGTTTCACATCAAGAAATTGATATGATGATTCAATTTTATTAATTGTAAATCAATTGTTTAAATTGTGAATCATTAACATAGGATTTGATTAATATTGTTCACTATTAATATTAGGAATCTATTCCATGATTACATATACAAGGTCACAATGATGATAGGGTGGATTACATGGTTTTGGGGATTTAAATATGATTGTTCCATGGATAAAAACCCTAAAAAATATCTCATCTAATTCCAATTCATATTTGAAACAAAACCATCTTAGAAAGTTTTGATATTAAAGAATAAATGTGAAATTTAAATCACTCTAGAACAATGTATGCCTATATTACATTGAGGATGGATTTCCCACAACATGTAAATAAATTTAGAAGTTACACGTCTCCACATACTAGATAGCTCAGTGTATGTTATATTATTTTTTAACAACCCAGAATTCCTATGATTTTTTTAAATACATGGGAATTTTATGAGTCAACAGTTTCAGACAGCGCATGATTCCGAGTCCTAGTGTGCCCAAAATCAA
This sequence comes from Viscum album, assembly GCA_963277665.1. Lineage (NCBI taxonomy): Eukaryota > Viridiplantae > Streptophyta > Magnoliopsida > Santalales > Viscaceae > Viscum > Viscum album. The sequence continues at coordinate 689,951,052 of OY728161.1, read as the reverse complement.
TTTCTTAATTTTGTTTAACTTAAATTAACGCGCGTAAGAGGTTTTCCTGAAAAAGTGGAATAACTCTTAAACGGTTACTCAGATCAGATATATGAGGGCAGTGTTTCGCTCAGGATGGATGTTTTACCCTATCCACGAATTATATATAGTCAGAGAGGGCCTCCAGTGAAAAATCCCAAAAATGGCATACCCATAAATAAAATAAATAAATAAATTATTTTAATTTTCAAATGCATATAACGCAAAAATGGTATCTCGGAATAAAAAGCAGAGACCACTGCTGAACTCATGAGGGCCTGCATTGTTTAAGCAGATACTAACATTGGCCTACACAGGACAGCAGAAAAAGTTAGTTTTTGGACGAAAATAAAATAATTTTTTGAAAATTATTTTATTGTAAAATTCATAACTCTTAAAAGGTGAGTCAGATTAAAAATCCGGGAGTACTGTTGGTTTCGTTGGGACATGATTCACCTAGGAAGATCCTAATCTCGAACAACCTGAATCAAAGGTGACAGATAATAATTTTCTGATATTTTTATCTAGTATGTTCAGTAAATGTTCGTTCGGGATTTTATATCGTTTGAACCGGTGCTCTAAATTGAAATTTGAGGGCACTGTTGAACTCGCATCATCGTTAATTGCTTAGTGATACTTTCACCGGAGTTGCGTTCTGACGTGTTTGAAGTTAGTTTTTGGTTTTTTATTAATGAAAATAATAATAAAATATACAACACTTTATTTTATTTTTAAGATATGATGTGTTGTGTGTATAGATATTTGGAACCTCCCATTAGAAGTTAGGGGTGGGACCGCCACACCCTAGCCTCCCGCAAGAGGTTACGACATGGGGACCACCTGAGCAAAACCTCTCAATTAAATGATAGGGGTGGGGACCACCCTACCCCTATTAATGGTGGAGGATTAAACCTCTACACTCTCCCTCATTAATGAGGGAGAGCCGTTGAACTACTCCGCACAATTAATTGTGCCCAAGCGCATGCCAATTAATTGTTCCCACGCACGTACCAATTAATTTCGGTGGCGCGTGTGAATTTAGTTAGGATATTTTCTTTCTCCTTTTTGAACATTCATTCCAACAATAACATAATAAGACACCCAATTATTATTTTGTTGGTATTCTCTTTCAGTGGAACTTGAGAGCTTGGGAGGGTTAAAATTATCCCAACAAAGAACGCGAAGAACACCTGATTTCTTCTTCGACTTCTTCCTTGGACGAATTCTTCCTTCTTCTACCAGAACATGGAAAGGGAGGTGTCATCTACGAAGAACACCACTGTCATCCTCGACTTCTTATTTTCTGATGTCATCCTGATGACGTCCGCTTTCCATGACTTCATCAGTGACGAACAACAAGTGAGGTAGGGGTTTTGTTCTAGCATAATATCAAGTTCTCTATCTCTTATTCAGATTGAAAATGATTTGATGTGCGGTTTTATAAAAAAATTGACGAACATCTCATCCATTCTTATTGAGATAAATGTTATCGCTTTAAACGCCGAGGATGCGGGCCGAACTTACATGGCATGACATCCTCTATTGATTCTCCTCTCTTGTGACATTATATGGCAAGGTGTTGAGTCGACGACGGTGAGGGTAGAAATGAAAACGGCTGCACTACCTGCGGCCTCTATGAATTGTGCTTCCCATGCGGCGCACCGATTCTCCTGGTGAAACATCGCCGGCCAGGCTGCGCCTGGCCTGGCAACCCGCGACATCCCCGTTACACTACCCACACCCCACTAGCATGCTACCAGTCCCCCTGCGCCTCACCGGTGTGCTGACCAGCGCCCCCATGCCTCTTCGGTGGGCTTCGTGGCGCCACCACGCCCCGTCCCTGGCCTTGTAATGCCCCAAACCCAGTTACCGAAAGTTGGTGCATTATTTTAATACATTGGAATGATTATAAGTAATCAAGTCCCAAAGGACAAATCAGTTTAGCAGTCATAGAAAATTGATTACATATATTAACATTACATTAAAATTTTAATCATTAAACACATCTTAAATATTATTTTATAACTTCCATTATTCCCTTGGCTTAACCCTGCATAGCAATCACAATAAACATCATGCAATCCTAGGGAAAATAAAACATAGAAAGGGGTGAGCACAAACCTTCAGTAAGGGTAAGAAATACATCGAAAACTTTTATAAATATGAATAAATATTTATGGCAATATATAACTAAGAAACCATTTTAAACATGAACTTCAACATAATATTGAAAAAATATAATGAAATAATGCGATTTACTAATTCACATGGATATTTTACTTGTCTAATAATCACATGTAATATCAATAACAACTTTCATAATGATAGAATGCATAATTCCAGACTATCATAACCACATAGTCATGGCCTTTTGCCAAGGCTAAAAATAAGTTTCTGTCAAGGCCTTGTGCCAAGGCACTAGTTTGATTCATTAGACCTACCGATGCATCAAGGAGTTATAGCAGGCTCTATCTTTCACTTACTAAGTCCAATTCATTCCTCTTATGAATAGGTTTAAACATAACATAAAAATTCATATTAAAAATAGCATACCAAATGGAAATTCATTCCCTATAAACCAAGAATGGTATGAAAATAAAACATCCACAGTCAAACATATCACAAAAACATCAATAAAATATGGAAGATTGTATTATAACAAATCAACCTCCATCATAAATAATATCTAGCTAACGATGATGGCATAGATGAAAATGATGAGTAAAACTTCTTGAGAGAAATATCCTTTTTGTAAAATAATTAAAAAGAAAGACATTTATAAAGGAAGTAATAAAAAAATATTTTTGAATCAAAGTGTCCCATACCAATATAAAACATTTGAAAATAATTATCATTTAAAAACATTCATGTCCATGTAAATAAATCCTTAACATCATTTTGAAAATATGGACATTAATTAAAAACATTTAGAAAGATAAATCGTTAAAACATTTAATATTTTTATCTTGACAAAGTGTACCTTTCAAAAATCCATAAAATATTAATTTTGAAATAATTTTTATGAAAAATGGACATGGATGATAAAAATGTCCCAGTAAATACTTACACATAAAAAATCTCGGATAATAATGAGATTGAGGAATTAACCATTACCAATTTGGTACCATGCGAAACATACACCCCATGAAAGAAGAATCATACAATGAATATGTAAATACACATAAATTAAAGTGTATTACACAAAAAATACCATTATGGTCAGTATATACACCACACTAAAGGTAATAGTTGCAATATTGTACAAATCTCACAGGAATAAGGAGTGAGATGAAAACCCCTTACATTGCACTTTCTTTTAGTCGAGGGTACATTTAACCTCCTATATGAAGGTCTTAGTATGTTATTTAATTATAATAGAACCATATTAATATTAAAGATATCATACATTATTCATTTATGACTTTATACTACCCATTAATAATAATTTCCATGTTAAATTTACATTTTGGGTAATAATTTCTTTCTTTATCGTATGTGTTTTAACTTGTTGCCCTTGATTGTATCACTTAGATAATGATTTATATAATTCTATAATATAAACCATGATATATATAGCATATCTATATTTTGAATATATATATGTATAATAGAAATATATATTAAATGGAAAACACCATTTATTGTGACGGTAGTCCGTATGTACGCATAAACGCTATTTCTGTTTTCATATCGTATTGAACGGAAATAAGTGAATATGATATATGTTTGTAAATAAATACATATAAATATATATAAATATATATATCTCCAAAATCATTATTATGTCATATATTACAAAATTATTAGTAATATATTTTTATAAACGTCGTTGAATGGTGGACTTGGAAATGAATCTTATCGCGTCCTGGAGATTGAAATCCGTACGTACGCACGAACGAAAATACCATTCTTTCGATATTAAAATAATATATAATTGGATGTTATATCATATATAACAAATCATTATCATGTTATATTTATTATTTTCATCAATTACACATCTTTTTTATACCCATCCAAATAATAATGTATTGAATAACAATTACACCACAACATGGAGACGGTGAGTCATACGTACGCACGTATGGCGACTTTTCATTCAAAGGATGGATAGAATAATGAATATAGTTGTAACATATTAATAATAACATAAAAGTATATATAAGATACTGGAGTTATTATTTTATAATGTAAATAACAAAGAATGAAGAAGTGGAAGAAGAAAGGAACTTGAAAGAGGGTGGTGAAAACATTACCTCTTCTTCAGGCTCTTCCTTTTGATTTGATCAGAAGGGCTCCTTACGTTGGCTTTCTGATGAAAATAAGACCTCTAGGTTGAATTGAGGGAAGTTGAGAGAATATTGGGACAGTGGTTGGCCATTTCAAAAGGTTTTGATGGTGTGAATTAGTGAGTAGGTAGAGTTCCATTTTATAAGAGAGGTGAGGGGCACCATAGGAAAAGATAGAAATATTATCTTATAATAAATTCATATTCTGTTTCTAATGGATTAAAATTGGATTATTTAATGTTTAAGGTGGGAATATTTCTAAAATCACTCAACCAATATGTTTTTGATAGGTTTGTGTCACTATATTAACTTTATCTTTTTTATTTAACTCTTAATTAAATAGTTTGACATTTACCATGTCTTTTTGAATTTTTATATTATACAGTTAATGAACATACAATATACTTCCAAGAGACCCCAAAGTGGTCCATTAATGATTAAACTATCATTATATAGGTCCTTTAGAAGATCATTAGTTATTTATGTATAGAATATTATTCAATAATATAATATTTTATTTAAAAACTCTTTTTTTTGTAAATTTTGACACTATTTGGAATTTGATATTTGTGAAAATCAAAACAGCATTATGACATTGAAAAAAGATAATTAAATCATTCATAACATTTCATATTATCCTATAAAATTAGATTAATTCAAAAAAATTCACAAAATTCATTTATTTGGTTATTTATAATATCAATTATATTAATCATTCATTACTGCAGAAATTACTGCATCATCATTGGGTCATAAATAAATTAAATTATATAATTTATAAAAATAATAAATAAAATAACATTATGTATGAAATCTTTTTATAGATCTAATTATTATTTATAATCGAATTTAACTTATGCATAACCCTATATTAAGAATTTTTTAGTTATTAATCATTGATTTTAACTCTTTTAACTATTCTTTGAATTAAATAATAATAAATTTCCTAATCTAATCCATGTGGACTTAAATGATAATATTTTGTTTATAATGTTGTTTTTGATCTAGATACAATTTTCCAAAATAATTAGGACATTTTTTAAGATAATATTAATATCATTTTTTATCCTTAATTACCCTATTTACTTTTATCTGTGGTATATAAAAGTAAAAAGTCACTATTCACCAAAAATTATTTTCAACTCATTGATCCAAATTTTACTTACTAATATCAACCGCGTCTCTCAGATTTTTGAAATTAAACTCATACATGTGGTAAAATTATGTTTTTTGTAAATTTTCAAAAGCGCATAGGAGGTGGGTAAAAGACGGTAAAAAGTTCAATAAAATTTTATATATCTAAATTTAATATAAAATGAATCCAATGAATTAGATCGAACATATATAGGTATTATGTATATATTTTGACCAAAACTAAATATAAATTAAATAAATAATTATTTAAATAAAATGTTGGTTTTAACCAATAACTTAGTATTTTTTCACTATTCATCAATAATTGCATGTTTTCAAAAAATACAAAAAATTCACCCTAGGATAATTTTGATATTCCAAATCCAAAAATGATGTATATTTTACCAAATTAAAAACATATAAGATGAATTTTTTAATTTAAAAATAATTCATATTGTCTTAACAAAAAGCGTGTTTTTATGAAACAATAACTATCAAAAGATTGACACTTATTTATGTCCAATTTCAAAGTGAAATTACATCCAATGACCCAAATTGAATTAAAAGGTATGAATATATTCTAATTATACTTCCAAACCATTCATATGTATATTTGTCCACGATAAATTATTTTTATTAAAAAATTTGTTTTCTGTTAAAATATTTATTTTTCACTATTCACCCAAATAAGAAAGTTATCAGAAAAACACCAAAAATTTATTGAAACTAAATTATTATAACCATATTCTAATGAAGAAGTCTTTTTTTACAAATAAAATATATAAAAGTTTCAAATATTTCATTTAAAAAGGTTTCTCTATTAAAATGCGGAAAAACAGCATTTTTAAAAAAATGCTTCTTTTATCTGAAAAAATGAATTTGTTCTTACATTTTGCCTAAGAAACTAATAATAAAAATTATAAAATAATAAGGATTATATAAAGTTCAAAATTCAGTTAATACTATTCTTAAAAGATTTTGAATGGTTAGTTTGGTAAGTCGTTGTGCGCTTGAACTCGGTGTTGCGTGTAGTGCATGTTATTGAATTACTTTGAAAAAAATAACATACTATTAAATCATGGTGTGTTACATTCTTCCCTACTTCAATTAATTCAATATTTGAAATTATAAATTGTTTTTTGAAAATAAAAAGTTGAAAAAAGAAAATACCTTTGTGGGAAAACCCACATCGGAAATTGGGTTAATAAAATTTAGTCTAATAAGATGAAAAGAGAAATGAAAGTGTCACCACAAAATTAGGATCTCAATTAGGAGAACATTTGTGGAAATTATAGACACATAATTGGAGAAAAAATTTAAATATTTATAGGGAGTGATTGAGGTCATCAGTCACAAACAGTTATAGAATTTAGGGCCATGAATTCATCGATCTATGATGATTTAAAATACCATCGGTTCAAAAAAAACATAAGACATTAGGATAACACATTTTTGGTTATAAGATCCCTTCACAAAAGATTAATAATTAATTTCATCATAGAATAAAAGAAGAGGAAAAATAAATATTGACAATTAGAGTTCTATCTTTTAACTAATTTCTACCTAAAACTCATATTTAACTCTAAAAGATAATAGAACATAAAAGAAATAGTCAATTTATCCTATTCGTAAAGGGTTAAAAAAATTAATTTCTAATTCATCTGCCAGACCTTTTAAAAAAACTACATTATTCAATCCAGGACATCATGTGGGCCAGTGGTAGGTGATACAACCTTGTCGCCCTTCGGTTGCGGGTTTAAGTCTCATTGCCCTACCGGACGGGACGAGTTGCCACCGGACCTCCGGGTTGTCCTTTCATTATAATCTGGAAAATAATCTTAAACTAAAATTATCCAAAATACATATGTCCAAACTCATAGTACAAAATTTATAAGGAAGGTAAACACAATGAAGACCATTTATGTTGTGTAATAACATGTGAACACCTTCATCATGTATTTTTTTAAGACAATGCAACATATTAAATTACCACAAAACCGTATTGATTAAATTCATGATCCATTATTTATTATAGAATACAAGATATACTCCTTTTATCCAAAAAGTTTGAAAACTCCAACAATGATGGAATATACAATTCATTAATCAGTTTCAAGGTTGTTAAGAATATCCAATACAATTTATCCAAATCAATCATGTATTATTCCAAAATCACTACATCGATATCAGAACCATGTAATGGTTTTTCATTCTCTCATCATATATTTTCCAAATATTTAAACTACTATTGAGTCATTGTTCATGGTTCCACACAATCTCAATTACTTAATGAAATAGTACTGCAGTTCAATCCTTATATACTCCATAATTATTATACCCAGTACATCATTGATACACCACTCAAATGACATAATTCATTAATAACAACAAAATAACTTTAATTGTTCCTCCTCGTCTGTGGTAGTATAATAACTTGATTATTATCCAATAGCATCATTTGGGACATACTCTGATGATTTATAAATTAGTTCACGTAGTGTCCCAACTCCTTTTAGATGAAGCATTGTACATTTGAATCCTTTTTCTTACCCTTATAGTCACGTACTTGGTGTCCTTTTCCACACTTATAACAAATTCTCATTCCCTTCATGAAAGTTCTAGGGTGTTTCTTCCCACAGTTATCACATATATGAAAATTCTTCTTTTCCCTCTTCCCGTTATCCATCTTTCTCTCTTCCATCCTTTTCTTCTCTTATTACCCTTAAAATCCATAGGACTCATAGAATTATTTACATATCTTATTAACACATGATACTATTTCTTCAAATGTTGATAATACATGGGAGACTATTTCCCTTCTAAATGTTGGCTCAATACCGTGAAAGATATGATCCTTCATACTCTTTGGATCATACATATTCCTTGAGGTCAAATTCCTTCTAATGGGCACCATTTCAATACAATGGCATACACTAGGTCAGTTTATGAATTGCAATGGATAATTCCAAACTTGTAAAATACCTAACATAAATCGAACATTTTATGGATATAATCCATAATAAAAAAATAATTTCTTCGAGGAGGTATAGACATTAACATCCTTCATAATGATTTTTTAAGAAAAGGATAATTATCCTAAGCCTATCCCCCGAGAGTGTCATAACCAATAGTGCAACAAGGCCCATTGTTGTGCACCAGTTCCTATTCGATTCTAGCTCAAAGTGGGGTTTTCATGTTTTACCCCTAGGTACATCTGTGTTATAGCCGCCTCTACTTGCTCGTAACCCGAAAAGGATGTATTTCTTGGAAAACTCGCAAAATATCTACAGTACCAAAATTCTAAGAATTTCTTCTATACTAATCCCCAATGCCAATCTTGGGGTAATGTTCTTTAATCAGAGTTTATCTAAATTTAGTTTCCAAGGTTTTTACTAAACTTCCACTGATACCAACAGTAACACCCTGACCCTAGTTACCCAGAGATAGTGAATTATTTTTATACATTGGCATTATTACAAGGAATCAAGTCCCGAAGGACCAATGAGTTTAGCAGTCTTGGAAAATGTATTACATACATTAACATTTCCTTAAAATTTTAATCATTAAACACAACATAAATAATCCTTTATGAACTCCATTATTCCATTGGCTTAACCATGCATATCAATCACAATACACTTTATGGAATCCTAGGAAAAATAAAACATCGAAAGAGGTGAGCTGAAACGCTCAGTATGTGTAACCAATATACTGGAAACTTTCATAAATAAGCATAAACATTTAAAGCAATGTATCACTAATAAAAGCCTTTAAAACATGAACATCAGAATAGTATTGAAAAAATAAAATTAAATAATACCATTTACTAATTCACATGGATACTATACTAGTCGAATAATCACATGCAATATCAATAACCACTTTCATAATGAAGAAATGCTTAATGCCAGACTATCATAACCACATAGTCAGGGCCTTGTGCCAAGAATACAAATAAGATTTTTCCATGGCCTTGTGCCAAGACACTAGTTTGTCTCATGAGACCTACCGATGCATCGAGGAACTATAACAGTCTCCACTTGTCACTTACTATGTCCAATACATTCCTCATATGAACATGTTTAAACATAACATAAACATTCGTATTAAAACTAGCATATGAAATGTCAATATTTTTTCTATAAACCATGAATGGTATTAAAATAACACATCCATAGTCAAATATATCACAAAAACATAAATACAATAAAAATTATTGTATTATAACAAATCTACCTCAATCGAATGTATATCTAGTAATGGATGCCGACATAGTTGAAAATGACGAGTAAAACATTTGGAGATAAATATCATTTTTCTAAAATCATTGAAAAGTCACAAATTTATAAAGGAAGTAATTTAAAAAAGACTTTTTTTATCAAATTGTCCCATACCACATTGAAACTTTTGAAAAAATTGTCATTTCAATACATTCAAGTCCATATAAATAAATCCTTAAGAGCATTTTGAAAACATAGACATTAATTAAAAACATTTAGAAAGATAAATCATTAAAACATTAAATATTTTGATTTTCATAAAGAGTAACTTTCATGAATCCTTAAAATATTCATTTTGAAATCATATTTATGAAAAATGGACATGGATGATAAAAATGTCCCAGTAAATACTTACACATAAACAATCTCAGATAATAATGATATTGAGGAATTAACCCTTACAAATTTGGTAACATGTGAAACATACAAACCATGAAAGAGGAATAATCCAATGAATATATAAATACAAATAAATTAAAGTTTATTACACAAAGAATACAATTATGGGCATTACAAAAACCACACAATAGGTAATAGTGGCAATATGGTACGAATCTCACTAGAAGAATGGGTGAGATGAAAACCCCTTACCTTGCACTTTCTTTTAGTCGAGGGTACATTTAACGTCTATTATGAATACCGTAGTATGATACTAAATTATACCAGAACCATATTAATATTTATGATATCATAAATTATTAATTTATGACATTATACTACCCATTAATAATAATTTCCATGTTAAATTAACATTTCGGGTAATAATTGATTTTTTTATAGTATGTGTTTTAACATGTTACTCTTGATTGTATGACTTAGAGAATGATTTAAATACTTCCATAATATAAAACATGATTTATATATCCTATATATTTATAATATATATATCTATAATAAAAATATATATGAAATGGAAAACACTGTTTATGGTGACGGTAGTCCGTACATGCGCCTAAACGATGTTTCCGTTTTCATATTGTATTGAACAGAACTAAGTGAATACAATATATGTAAGTCCATAAATACATATATATATATATCTCCAATAGAATTATTATGTCATATATTACACATTTATTAGAAATATAGTTTTATAATCATCGATGAATGGTGGACTTGGAAATGAATCTCATCGCGTCGTGGAGACGCTAATCCATACGTACACACGAGCGAAAATATCATTCTATTGATATTGAAATAATATATAATTGGATGGTATAAAATATATACAGAATCACTATCATGATATATTTATTATTTACACCAATTAAATATCATTTTTATACTCATCCAAATAATAATGTATTGAATAACAATTACACCACGACGCGGAGACAGTAAGCTGTACGTACGCACGTATGGTGACATGTCATTCAAAGGAGGGATATAATAATGAATATGGTTGTAAAATATTTATAATAACATCATATTATATAGCAGATAATAGAGTTATTATTTTATAATTGAAATAACAATTAATAAATAAGTGGAAGAATAATGGAATTTGAAAGAGGGTGGTGAAAACGCTACCTCATCTTCGGGTTCTTTATTTTCATTTGATAAAAAGGGATCCTTTGGTTGGATTTATGATCAAAATAAGGCCTCCAATTTCATTGAGATAAGTTGAGAGAATATTTGGGTAGGGGTTGGCCGAGCCAAAAGGCTTTTAATGTGTGAATTAGTGAGTAGGGGGAGTGCCCTTTTATAAGAGGGGAGAGGGGCACCTTAGGAAAAGATAGAAATATTATTTTATAATAAATTCATATTCAGTTTATAATGGCTCCAAAGTGTATTATTTAAATTTTAAGGTGGGGATAGATTGAAAAACGCTCAACCAATAGGTTTTAGACATGTTTGGGCCACTATATAATCTTTATCTTTTTTATTCAACTCGTAGTAAAATAGATCGACATTTACCTTGTCTCCTTATATTTTTATATTATATAGTTAATAAATATAAAATATACCTCAAAGATACCCCCATGTGGTACATTAATGATACACATATCATTATATAATTATTTTTTCTGATCCATAGATTTTTAGGAACAGAATATCAGTTAATAATATAATATTTGTTTTAAAAACTCTTTTGTCAATTTTTACACTATTTGGAATTTGATTTTTGTGAAAATCATAAAAGAATGATTACTTCGAAAAAAGTTAATTAAATAAAATCTATAATGTCATATTATCCATGAAAATTAGTGTAATTCAAAAAAATCCTCAAATTACATTTATTTGGGCATTTATAATATCAATTATCTTAATTGTTCATTAATACGGAAATTACTACATCATCGTTGTGTAATAAATAAATAAATTATTTAATGTCAAAAAATTATAAATATAAATAAAATATGTGTTAAATATATTTAGATTTCTAATGAATATTTATAATTGAATTTATCTTATACATAACCATATATTAAAAATGATTTAGTTATTAATCTTTGATTTTAACTCTTTTAACTCTTCTTTGAATTAAATAATAATAAATATCCAAATCTAATCCAAGTGAACCTAAATAGAAATATTTTATTCCTAAGTTTTTTTGGTCTAGATACACTTGTCCAATTGAATTAGGACATGTGTTATGGTAATATTAGTATCATCTTTTACCCTTAATTACCATATTTATTTTTAACCGTGGTAAATAAAAGTAAAAAGTTATTATTCCCCAAAAAATTATATTTATCTCATCGAACCAAATTTTACTTACTGATATCAAGTGTGTCTATATGAATTTTGAAATTCCACACACAGAATTTGTAAAATTATGTTTTATGAAAATTTAGAAAAGCTCCTAGGAGGTGGGTAAAAGACGTTAAAAAGTTCAATAAAATTTTGTATATCTAAAATTAATATAAAATGACTCCAATGAATTACATTGAACTTATATAGGTATTATATATCTATTTTAACCAAAAATAAATATATATATATAATAAATAATTATTCAAATAAAAAGTCAGATTTAACCAATAACTCAGTGTTTTTCACTATTCATCAAAAATTGAACGTTTTTAGAAAAATACCAAAAATTCACCATAGGATAATTTCAATATTCCAAATCCAAAATTGATTTCTATTTTACCAAATTATAAACATATAAGTTACATTTATTAATTTAAATATATTTCTCATTGCCAAAAATGCGTGTTTTTAAGAAACAATAACTATCAAAAGATTGACACTTGTTTATGTCCAATTTCAAAGTGAAATAACTTCCAATGACCAACATTGGATTAAATGGTAAAAATATAATCTAATTATACTTACAAAAAATTCATATGTATAGTTGAACAATATAAATTATTTTTACTAAAAAAGTTGTTTTAAGTTAAAATATAGTACTTTTCACTATTCACCCAAATAAGAAAGTTATCAGAAAGACATAAAATTTTTTTGAAACTAAATTCTTATATCCTGATTATAATTAAGAAGTTTATTTTGTCAAATGGAAAATATAAAAGTTTCAAATATTGTATCTAAAAATGCTTCTCCATTAAAAGGTTGTAAAATTGGATTTTTTGAAAAATGATTCTTTTATCTGAAATATTTTTTTTCTTACATTATGTCTAAGAAACTCATAATATGGATTCTAAAATATTAATGATTATATAATGTTCAAAATTCAGTTAATACTATTCAGAACTGCTTTTGAACAGCTAGTTTGGTAAGTCGTTGTGCGCTTGAACTCAATGTTGCGTGTAGTGCATGTAATTGAATTACTTTGAAAAAATAAGGTACTATGAAATCATGGGGTGTTATAGGCCTTCTTGGTGCCCTCGCGCCCTATCGGCGACCTTCTCGGCCCCTACTAGTGGCCTACCTGGCACCCTGACGAGCTACCGGGTGCACCCGTGCCCTGCCGGCTCCCCCGCCGCCCCCTGCCACAGTCTACCCGACGCGCTGCCCGCACCCTAGCATGCTACCCCAGCGCGCTGCCAAGCACCCCAGAACCCTACCTGGTGCACCCGCGGCCTGTCCAGAGTCTAGATGACCTGACCGTGCCCCTCGAGGCCTGCCCTCTAGTCTTTCGGCCTTCGAACTCTCGAGTCACGCCCTTCGCAAAGCTGGCCGAACTGGCCCCGACTTCCTAGCTGATGCCGCCTGCATGACGGCATCTGGCTAAATTGCCCTCGTAGTCCTCATGACCGGGCCAAGAAGAATGGTCGAAACATAGTGGGATGACCTGCCCAATGGGCCAAGTCAGACGCAGCATGTCTGACAGGGTCGACCCAGACCAGGTCGACCCAGACTGGGATGACCCAGACTGGGTTCGGCTGAGTTGGACCGACCGGGTTGGACCGGACCCGGGCCCTCTAATGAACTATTGCGTACTTTGGCAATGTCTTTAGCACTGGGAGTGTGTTTGACGAACCATTTGCAGTGCTGGTAATCTCATTGAGAAATGGTCCCTTTAAAAATACCCCATCGGAGTTTGGGGTATAGTTGTTATACGGTCAGGTTGGTTCGTACACGAAACCAACACGACCCCTAGGACTAAAAGGCTAATAACTCACAGACCGGGCGTCCGATTGATGCAACGCCTATTGCATTGAGACCCCTATAATGCGGTGGACCATGTGATACATCTACGTGATATTTTTTTTGACACTTTTAGTATCATCTTGTGGCACATGGAGCATACCCTCCCGGTGACGAGATAGTAGATTGCAGAGACTTAGTCGCTGGATGAAACTTGATGACTTCTAATCGATCGACTTTGAGTGATATGGATGGACTAGTGGGGGGCGCTTGGTTGTAGTAGCATACCCACAGCGGGGGAGTGCATGGTTGTAGCGGCAGACCCACGATACTCAACAGAAGAAGTATCTCCTTAGGCAATGATGGGGAGCGCTTGGTTGTAGCGGCACACCCATAGTGGGAAGCGGTTGGTTGTAGCAGTAGGCCCACAATACTAGATAGGTTTAGTACTTCATCTATCCATGATTAGTGGGAAGCACTTGGTTGTAGCGGCAGGACCACTGTACTCGACCGAGGAAGAGTTCTCTAGCAGCCGTGGTTTCGACATCATGAATAAATATCCTGGTTTGAGCTGATTCAATGAACTTTGTGTTTTCCACATGATTGAGATGGGTTACTTGATATCTAAGGTATATGTATGGGCATATACCTAAGTAATGTTTATCTATTGAAATCATGCAATGTGGTATATCCTTGTGGGATTTTATGATACCTTGAGGGTCTTGGAGTCCCTTCTGAGTATTGTTATACTCACCCCAGCATAGGCTATGCCCGCACATTGTTGTGTTGGATGAAGACGATAGACAACGTTGATGGACGCAGAGAGTGTCAGGACTAGACGGTACACGGTGGAGTCTGACATACATGGAGTGCAGAGTAGGACATATGTACCTACCCTTTAGGTAGGAACCCCGGAGGATGATCCAGCAGATGCTTTCACATTTTAGCTATTTGTCCCTTTTTAGTTGTACATTCTTTCAGTTGTAATTTTACATTACAGTTGGGCTTGTATTCTGGCCACCATTACTTTCAGTACACTTGTTATACATTTTTCACTTATTTTTTTCTTCCTATTGTACTTTTCTTGTGTGTGTTGACGTTTTATAAAGGCAATTCTTTCCCGGTTTTAGGAGATTACACCTTTGGTGCTAGTCACCAGCCCCTTGCCAATGGATGTCGGGCATGGGGTAGTCACGATGCAGGTCCTGGGGGATGGGTTGTAAAAAATTGGTATTAGAGGGCATCAGTTCTACCGTGAAACTTAGGACTCTTATATTTCATTTATGTGATGCAATTGTGTTATGGGTACTAAGTGTGGTTTTCAGTTCAGCGATTGTAGTGTAGGTGCTGGCTGCCGACAAATCCAAACACTAGGACCCTGACCCCTGATTTCTAACTCTGTGCATTAAAAAACTGATTTCATGTGTGTATTCAAATATTTTCTTTATGCCACCTAAAATCAGGTCAGCTCACTAGGTATAGTCTTTTGACAGTGTCACATCTGTTTCTTTCAGGATGCCTCCCCGCGGATTACCAGCTAGAGCCCCGAGAGTCGTATGTACTGATAGCCCGCTGAGCGATGAGGCCTTAGTATATGGCCCTCTCCATGTAAAGGAACCAGTGATACCACTACCCTTTGGGCCTCTGATGCAACCATCCCTAGAAGTAGATGATGCACGCTGCTTGACCGCGTTGCACGAATGCCAGTGCCGGAGGCCACCTAGGTTCCGGGGAGAGACGGAACCACGGGTGGCTGAGGATTGGCTGGAGGCTGTGACGAGAGTCTTCAAGATAGTTGGGACACCAGCAGACTTCATGGTGATCCTTGTTGCCCGCCTCCTTCAGGCAGCAGCAGGCAGATGGTGGAGCCTGATGCTCTAGATGCATGATGAGGCGATGCTTCTATAGGCAGATATCGAGAGCCTGTTCCGGTCAGATTTTGTCCCAGCCACCGTTCGAGCAGTGTAGATATAGGAGCTACTTCATCTGCAGTAGGGGAGAATTACCATAGCGTAGTACTCATCAAGGTTAATAAACCTCTAGGGCTACTTTACAGATATGGTGTGGGACCCATTCTTCAGGGCCCGAACCATCGAGCGGGGACTAAGGCGAGAGATCAAAGCTTCTGTTATCTCCCACATCATCCCGACATGGATGGGGGTGTTTGACTGAGCCCTCTTGGTGGAGAGTTTCCTTGCCGAGTATTCACCAGTAGCGAGACCCACTATTAGTCGACATACAATGGAGTCTTCTGTAGCATGTTGTAGACAGATGACGTAGAGGTCGAAGTGGACCAGAACCGGATGTGGTCGACCGCATGACTTAGGATCGTATGTGCAAAGCACCCGGGGTTGAGATTGACATACCAGGAGTGGGAAGTGTTACTCAAGTGGCAGAAAGGGTCACATTGCATGTGACTGTCCGACCCATTGTAAATATGATCAGCAATCAGCTGGGGGACATCCTAGATAGAGGAAAAGGTTCGATCGAGGCGGACCACATGGAGCATGCGACCGTGCTAGAGGAGATGGCCGTGTAGATTGTGGTGGACGATGCTTCGAGGTGTTTCCACCACCACCACCAGAAGGTCCACCCGACCACTGGGAATGGGTGAACAGGGGAGAGCACAGCTTCAGGTAGCTGAAGCATAAAACCATGGATCTCCGGATGCTGGTGGAAAGAATCGTGAATAGTTTCTATCATAAAGGCCTTTGTTCATGATGCTTCTAGCTTCGTTAATGTCTTTGTTGTGGTTTCTTTGTATCTTTGTACTTTGAGCTGCAGTAATAAAAGACACTTGTCCTTATGACATTTGATTTCCTTCCTTTTGTGTGGTTAATACTAAGAGGTTCTGGTAAAAAGTGTTGAACTGACCCTCACATTCAATATTCCTACTGGAGGAGACTCAGTGACTACACAGTGATGCCGAAAGTGGGAATAAGCCCTTGGAGGTGAGAGTAATGGTTGGATCCTTTGGTAGTAGCATTGAGGCCTTACGACATCGTCCATGACATGAATTATTATTGTTCTTGTCAGGAATGAATGTATTAGGAAAAGGATGTGGTTCATCTAGGGGATGAAACCGAATTTCTCTTTTCAGGAAAGGAGATATCTTAGCAGCTCTTGTAGAATGTAGGCGAATAATGGTGTAGTAGAGTTCTTACAATTGGCTAGTATCACCCATAGTTTGTTGGGAGAACATTTTACCATGTACATTGATCACAAGAGTATCAGGTATATCTTCTATCAGAAGGGCCTGAACCTGAGATAGCGGTGATGGATTGAGTTCCTCCAGGAATATGATTTCGAGATAGTCTATACTTCTGGGAAGTGGAATGTAGTAGCAGATGCACTCAGCAGGAGATCTGGTATTTAGCTGCTTGGAGAGGCGAAAGAGCAGCTAGTTGCCTTACAGATATCCTTTGTGTATATAGATGGAGTAGCCGATCTAGAGTCTCTTACAGTCACTCCCCCACTTCTTCAGCGGGTCAGGGAGGTGCATCAAGGGGACGCAGACTACATGGCACGACATGATCAGATATCTATAGGGCATGCACCAGATAGATTTTATGAAAGTGGGGAGCACGTCATCATCTTCATAGAAAGTATTATGGTACCAGATGAACATCAGGAAGTGTTGTTGAGGGAGTTACACACATATCCTTTAGTAGTACATCTAGGCATTATGATGATGTATTAGGACCTTAGATGACATCACTGGTGGCCAGGTATGGAGTAGGTAGTAGCGGGGTTTTACACTCGATGCCTCATTTTTCAACTAGTGAAGGCGGAACATCATGTACCAGCAGGCTTGGTTTAGCCTTTATAGGTCCCAAAGTGGAAGAGGGATGGTATATCCATGGACTTTGTGATGGGTCTTCCACGTACATCAAGGGGACATGACTCTATTTGGGTGATCATCGACCGACTCACCATGTCGGCCCACTTCCAACCGATCATAGATTGTACGAGCTACAACAAAGAAGGTGCAGATAATCTAGGAGCAGATAACGACTGCACATAGCAGACAGAAGTCATATACTATCAGGAGTCGGAGGCCTCTAGAGTTTGAGGATGGAGACCACATATTTCTATGGGTCTCACCTCGATGAGGTCTACAGAGATTCGGATAAGGTGCAAGTTATCTTCATGATTAATCAGACCTTTCCAGGTCCTCAGTAGAGTAGGCGAGGTGGCTTACTGCTTAGCTCTTCCACCTCAGTCGCATCGGGTGCATGATGTCTTCCACGTATCTCAATTGAGGAGATACGTGCACGAACTTTCACACATCATCGAACATGGAGAGATGGACATTGATGATTCGGTCACATTCATGGAGGTTCTAGTGGAGATTGACGATTGATAGGAGTAGGTCATACATGGATGGTAGATACCTCTCGTGTGTGTTTGATGGCTACACGAGAACCTTCAAGAGAGCACATTGGAGCGGAAGGATCAGATGCATGCTCAGTACCCCCATTTTCTCCTTTAGTGTGAGTTGTAGCTAATGTGGATGTAAAGGCCTGAGGTGGGGAGAATGTAAAGACCTGGAATTCCTGTGATTTTTTTAAATACATGGGAATTTTACGAGTCTGCAGTTTCAGACAGTGCTAGATTCCATGGATGCGGGCCGACCTAACAAGGCCAGACATCCTCTGTCGATTTCTTATCTCTTGTGGTGTTCTACGGCAAGGCGTTGAGGTGATGATGACGAAGGTGGCAACGATGACAGCCACACTACCTGCGGCCTCGGCGAATCACGCCGACCCTGTGACACCCCGATGCTCACGGTCAAACAATGCCGACCAAGCAGCGCCAGACCCGCCAAAAAGTGGCATCCCCGGCGTGCTACCCGTGCCCCGCCAGCATGCTGCTAGGCACCCCCATGCCTCACCGGTGCGCTGCCCTGTGCCCCTTTACCCCATCCACGTGCTGCTCGGCGGCCCCGCGGCCTACAGTCGGCCTGCCCAGCGCCCCCGTGCCCTACAGGCGGCCCACCTGGCCCCTACCGACAGCTTACCAGGCCCACCGACACACTTCCAGGCGCCCCCGTGCCTAGATGGTGGCCTGACCGGCCATTTCCAATGGCCCACCCGACACCACGGCGCCCTATCGGAGCTGCCGCGTCCCCTGCCGTGGTCTGGCCAGTGCCCCGGCGCGCTGGCCGCACCCTAGCATGATGCCACGACACGCACCATGGCTCTCAGACACCTGACCCGGTGCACCTGCGGCCTGCTCGAAGTGCTTTGGGACTTCCTGTGCCCCGCAGGGCCTTCCTGTTGGTATTATGGCCACCAAACTCATGAATCGTGCCCTTCGCGGTGCTGGCCAAACCGACCCCAACGTTCGGGCCGATGCCACCTGCATGGCGGCATCCGGCCGAACTGCCCTCACAGTCCACTGGCCTGGGCCCGACGGACAGGGTCAAAACATACCGGGCTAACCAGCCCAACGGGCCGAGTCAGACCCAACAAGTCTGACTTGGTTGACCTAGACCAGGTCATCTCAGACGAGGTTGGGCCGAGTCGGTCCGACCGGTTCGGACCGGACCCGGGCCCCCTAAGGACCCATTGCTTACTTTGGCCGTATCATTGGCCCCGGACGTCCGTTTGACAAACCGTTCGTGGCGCTGGTACTCTCATAGAGAAACAGTCCTTTAAAAATAACCCATGGTAGTTTTGGGTATAGTTGAGATATGTGCGGGTTGGTTCGTACATGAAACCAACAGAGCCCCTAAGACTAAGAGGCTAATAACTCACAGACCAGGTGTCCTACTGACGCACTGTCTATTGTGTTGAGACCCCTATGACGTGGTGATCATTGTGATACTTCTACGTGAGATTTCGTGACATTGGGAGTATCATATTGTGGAACATAGAGTGGATCCTCCCGGTGATGAGAGAGCATATTACAGAGACCTAGTAGCTGGATGAGACTTGATGACTGCTGATCAATCGACTCGGAGTGATTCGGATGGCCTAGCGGGGAGTGCTTGGTTGTAGCAATAGACCCACTGCGGAGGAGCGCTTGGTTGTAGTAGTATACCCGCGATACTCGACAGAAAGAGTGCCTTTGTAGGCTATTAGAGGGAGAAATTGGTTGTAGAGGATGTACCATGGTGGGAAGCGCTTGGTTGTAGCAACAGTCCCATAGTACTCGACAGGTAGAGCACTTCAGCAGTTCACAGTTAGTGGGAAGCATTTGGTTGTAGCGGTAGGCCCACTATACTCGACATAGGGGGAGTTCTCCAGTAGCCGTGGTTTCGACATCGTGTATAAAAATCATGGCATGATTTGAGTCAATGACCTTTGTATTTTCCTCATGATTGAGATGGGTTACTTGATAAGATAGGTAAATGTATGGGGATATACCTAAATAATGGTTATCTATTAAATAATTTTTTTGGATTGTACTTGTTGGCTTTTTTGAGACCATGAGGGTCTCTGGGTCCCTACTGAGTATTGTTATACTCATCTCTACACGGGATATTCATGCACCTTGTTGTATTGGATACAGACTATGGACATCGCTGACGGAGGCTGAGAGCACCGATACCCAGAGAAGGACCTTACAACGTATCGGTACACGGTGGAGTCTAACGGACGTGGAGTACTGAGGAGGCCATCTCTACCTACCCTCCGGGTAGGAACCCCAAAGGATGTTCTAGGAGCTTCTTTCAACTTTCAGCTGTTTCTCCCTTTTTAGTTGTACTTTCTTTCAGTTGTATTTGTACTTTATAGTTGGGCTTACATTATGGCCCCATTTTCATTCAGTACACTTGTATACATTTTTTACTTAGTGTTTTCTTCCGCCTGTACTCTTCTTGTGTGTGTTTACATTTTATAAAGGTAATTCTTTCCCAGTCTTAAGGGATTATGCCTTTGGTTCTAGTCGCTAACCCCTAGCCTATGGAAGGTGGGCTTGGGGTAGTCACGATGCGGGTCCTGGGGGATGGGTCATGACAATTTCTATAAATATATTATGAGTATTTATGTTGGTTTAAAGAATTATTACATGAATAAATAGATCATTCAATATTAATTTCAATTGTTTTCATGAATTGAAACAATAATTAATAGTGAATTAATTATATTTAATTTGTTTTAAAAAATTCGTCTTGTATTTATAGTACACAACCCAGTATAGAGTGCCGCATTACAATGTTTTGTTTAAAATGACTCAATTGAGGTGGAATCTATACCAAGGTGTATGAAACGATAGATATTTATGAACAACTGAAAATGGGACAACACAATGGACTAATAGTTTCTAGAATACAAAGGGGATTTAATAAAAAATTAGTTCATAATGGATTGCACAATGAATGAAAGGAATAAATTGGATGTAAATACATTTAATTATTACACAAAAAATTTATGGTGTATATCTAGGTTGATATTTGAAAATCATGATATGGAAAATTAGTATTGTATCATAGATTAAATTCATTTTAAAAAAATTATATAAAATTATATGTATCTGTTCATGGGGATTTACATGATTGAGATTGTATTATGATATCATAATTTCATGTATAAAATTAATTATATAATTAATATTCATATTGACATATATAAACCCGATAAAAATAATGGTATAACTCATATATATAATTTATAGATTAAAAATCTTGGTAAATTTAGATATAAAATTTTTTATTATTGAGAATTATATGATTTGATAAATATATAAGATTAAACTATCAGAAACATTTACATATAAAATACATATAATATGAATGAAATATCAAAAAATAATATACTATATGATTAGATATCTGGGGATGAATATATAAGGTGTCTTAATGACATTTTTTGAGTTAAGGAAAATGCTAATGACTAAAATCAATTGATGAATACATGAATTTCCATAAATTTTATAATCCTTTTATGAATGAAGTGTATAACTAGATAACAAGAAGAGTATCACTAACTGGAAGTGGAAAATTTTGATGCATATTATATGACATAGTACCAATAATATTATCTCTTTTTACACTCACACAATAGCCTTGGTATTATATATTGATTATCTCAGAGTGGAGAAAAATATTAATTCATTATGTGAACATGAATTAATTTAGGAATGTATTTTTCAAGTAAAAAGTGTATAAGAGAATAAGATACTTAATGAGTTAATTAATTAACATAAAAATTTCCAAATTTTTAAGTAGTACTAACTTGAAGGGAGATGTTTTAATTGTTATACACCCTAATTTAATTTCATTTTGGGGTTGTTATGGTTTACCTTGTTTCTACTCAACATGTTTAATATAATGGACACACTTGAATCAAGTACTACACAATATTTTTCTTATAAGAAATAATGGTATCAAAATCACATAATACAAACAACTAAAAAATCTCATTGACCATATAATCTAATCAGACATATATATTGGTAATATTATGTTTCAAAATATAATCTCATAGACATTAATAATATCACTCATCTCTATATCACATTTCATTTACAGTTTTTTTTCATATCTCTAACATGTTTCATATTACCCACTGTCATGATCTATATTTTGATCATATAAGAAAATTGAAAATATTTTTATTTTAATTTCTTTATTTACATAATTATTATTATTTTTATTTATAATTTTATTTATATCAACAATATTAAATTTTAGTTTTCTCCATTCTATGATAAATTATTAATGATATTTTCTATTTATTATTATGTTATATTCTAGGAAAGTTTTTATAGATTTAAAAGGAAATTTAGTACCGTTTTTTGTTGAGTCATAATTCCATCATAAAAGAGACTATTCATTTATAGAGTATTGAGAAATGATACTTCATTTAACAAAATTATAATTGTGTAATATAGATTTTATTTATATTCATTTATGTTATTTCCAATAAAAATACTCTATAAATCCAAACCATAATGTATCATGAATTATTTTGCTACATCTCATTCCTAACCTCAAAGAAAATTTCATTGGAATGTTACATTAACACACATCCTAATCAATAATAAATTATTCAACAATAGTTATTCGTAATATTTCAATTCATAACCACTATTTTTAAATTGATTTCCCAAAGAAAATTATTTTTTAAACATAGTCCATTTTACATCAAATTACTGAAATAAATTTATAATGATATGGACCTAAAAATAGATTTTTATGGTTAAATTCATTCATATTAATAAATAAAAAATTAGTGAAATATGGTAAGTTACATCTCCCAAATAAAAATACTAATTAAAACATCATCTATATTATAAATAAAATTACTGTTTTACCCTTCTCAATTGGCATTTCATAAAATTTTAGAGACACTGGTATTTATATTTTACAAATTAAAAATTATATATCAAATTTAAAGTATTAATCCATTATAATATTTAAGGATAATCAAAAAAATGAGGAAAATATATACATTCCTATATAAAATGATTATATATAAAATAAAACATGGAAATCTCAAAATAATCCCTGACGTTAAACTCACCTAAGGGATTCCCAGGCCTACATTGTTTCATATACACAATAGTTTTACAAAAAAAATATCAATATGGGGATGACACAACCAAATATGAATTTCTATATATGTTAATCATTTCATATGAGTGGATGCATAAAATTGATATTATCCTTGATGTCTATATTAACATAACCATTCAAATGAAATGGATACAAATAATACATCTGAGGCAATGTTAAATGAATAAAATCATAATATCTTTTCCTATAAAAAACTTGTCAAAAATTAAAAAAATATTTCCAAAACATTCCAACATCTAAAATAAATAAATATAATTTATTCAAAACATTAATCAATAAAAATACCATTAAAACATAAAAGGGGGAGAAAATCCCAAAATAAAACAATATAACGTAAATTATTTAAGTTTTTTCATACATTCATCATTATATATATATTTATAATATGTAAAATCATCATCTAATCCAGAAAAAATTCATATAAAATGAAATACCTCAATACATCCCAAGACTAATTAGAGTTTCCTAACAACGCTCTAACTATAAAAAATAAGAAAATGATATATAATATATCCCATTGTAATCCTAAAATTAATCTATAGTAATAGTGGGGAGAAAACTATTATTATAAAACAAATACTCAAATGATGAATTTTTGACCCTTAATCCATTAAAATACTTGATACTTATCTCAAAATATTATATATGTTCTGAATCGAATTTTTAGTATTTCATGAACGATTTTTTTGAAATGAAACTATTGGGAATAATGGATTAATAAAATCATATCATAATTGTTTCATCATTCAGGATATATACAAAATCATAATCAAATAATGTAATCCTAAAAAATCCATGATTCTTTACCATTTCTATCAAGAAACTAGTAAAAATATTATTCATCGAACATGATATCTTTTTAAGTGACATATGATATTAATTCTTTAATCTATCACTAAAAATAGATATTACATCAGTACATATCATTTTACTAGTAAAACAGGTAATGAAATATATACATGGGTCATGGTACTCTAGAGTTTTGGAATTTAAAACTAATATTACAATTATATTAACTAGTGATGCATTTTTTAACATTAATTATTTTTTCAAATATATAGTACTACCTAATATAATATATTAGACCTCAAAAAGTACCTCACCAAAGTGTGATACATCATTACAAAACATGAATACACTACCAATGTTAAATAGTTAAACGAACACATAAAATAATTCTTGATACTATATGTAATACTTAATTTCAATGATATAGCTCTTAATTTAACAAATTCTCATTCTATCCATCAAATCAATCATTATTTACAATAAAATATCAACATGAATCCACATCATGGTCTCTATATGAAAATACTTTGGATATCTAACCAATGATGATATTATAAATATATGATAATGTCATCCCCCCTCACAAAATATAATAGAACCAAGGTGAATATATTTTAGAAAATCTTATCACTTTTTAATTCCATCTTATTCATCTATCTTCCTCACGTTAAAACATGACACTCAAGCCTTATTTTATGAAATACCGATTTTTAAAAGTACATGGGATTTCAAAATCATAATCATTGGGAAATTCAACCAATATCTTCTATATAAATTTATATCATTATAATATTGGATAAACCACAGGTTCATATGATCATTAGAAATAAAAGTTTTTTTCTAAGAAAATAAAACTCCCATTGATTAAGAATAAAAACCATCAACAAATTATCTAAATGAATTATGAAATAATTATGTTCATGGGGATTTATATTCCTAGACCTATTTGTAATAAATCTTACTGTCAATATAATGTCACATCAAAACACGAATTATATTCATCAAAAATACCCTTATAATAAACTACCACCAAATAAAATTTATTAATTTATAAAATCATAGCCATCTACCTAATTATTTATAAAGGATATAGAAAATATTTATCTAATAAAAAATTACACTTATTGTTATACAAAAGTATTAGATGTGAATTCTAAACAAACATGAATACAAAACTCGAATAATATCCAAAAGATAAAATTTATGTACACAATTTTAAAGAATTATTTTCCGGAATATATTCCCCAATGACCTCAATACACATTGTCTCCCATAATATAGCCAGATTCAATCAAACATGCCCCTAAAAATATACCCCCAATGTAAAAAACTGACACATAACTTTCTTCATGTATGACTGATACTTAATAAAAATATTCCAAAATATATTTTGACATAATCTATGGAAATGATATTGTTTTAAATGAATAAAATTATTATTAGTTAATAAAATTAAAAATATTAATAATTAGATTTAAATACCCTATTTATAATCCTTATCGTCATTCAATATATATTCATAAAATATAAAAGCTTCACTGAAAACAAAATATGAATACACTAAAACTGTAAAGTCATTATACTTATAAGATAGATGTCATGATACTTTTAAATCCTAAAATCTCATTCCCACCATGTATGTTAACATATAACATCATCGAGGAGAATATAAAATTAATATATTTAATCAAATGTATGGTTACCTATTTTAAATATATTTTTTTGAAATTTTCATGATCACATAATGAGATGAGATACTCTATGGATAAATCAATTTCTATCCCAAATAGACATCACTATCTCCATTAATAACAACCTTTTCAACTTATATAGTTCATAAAATCACAATATTTTGTAACAACGGACACATGACTATGTGTAAATAACCCATACATTCCCATGAATTTTTTTATTATTTCATCTTTAAATAAAATTCACCCCATAGTATATGATATATCCCTTAAATATTACTAATATTTTAAAAATATCATTTTACATCATCTGAACTCCCACATATATAATCATATAAAATGGCACCTAATGAATCTCCATTTATATTTTTAACCCATAATTTTTTGGTATGAATGTTATATTAATTTTAGTTAATATAATAAATCAATGGAGAAGAAAGGATATATTAAGCATATTTTCTTCCAAATATTATTGAAATTTATATTCCTTTAAATATATTCTATTGATTTGAAAATTTATATTTTCAACTAATAACTACACATTGTGTGACTCTCTGTTGAGAAATCCGAATAAATGACCTTTTTCAGGCCTGTAAATTCTATTTCAACCCATTATTATCTAAAATACTTATAAAGAAACATTGTAAATATATTTTACACACCAATTTAATTTCATGTACAAAATTATTTAGAAATTATGATCTCCTAACTCATAATTATTAATAAAATAATTGTAAGGTCAAATTATCTAAATAAAATCTACAATAATCAATTGATGAAAATAAGAATGATAAATTTAAAAAATTATCACCTCCCGTTGAGGATAAGAATATTGGCTAAAAAATTAAAAGTATGTAACTTTGAAATATTTTTCAATATGATCCTAAAACCATCAATTTCTCCTAATAATAGTATCTAGAATTGGTGATTTAGATGATACATTGAACACAATAATAATTAATCATGATTGGGTTCTTCAATATTTATCTACATAAAAACTATCTCATACTTCTCTCACAATAAATTTTACTCATTAAAAAAATAGGGACATAATTCCTCATCTAAATAACCATATATTATAGAGACAATGATATCCTTCATGCTTTAAAATATTTTGGTTCCATTATCTAATTTGTATATTCATGTTCAAGTTAAACCTCCTATTTACTAGCCTTATATTTTCACCACCCAAGGATCATAATTACATGTAGATTACTATCCATATCACAGTGATATATATTTGTACTATCCTATCCCAAAACACCATGGATCACAAGAGTAACCATATCTCCATACAATTCACTACTCATATAGGGAACCCTGCGAAGGACATGAATATAATTATCATAATTATCATTAGAAAGAAAATTTATGAAATCAAATATATAAAATATCATATAATACAAATTCAATACTATATTAATTTGTCTATAGGATAACATCTCCTCACAATGTTAATAGGGGAACTTTTTTATTAGGTAGGTATCATTATCCTACATCACATACTATGATTAATTAATATTGCTTCATTACATTAATTTCAATCTTCACCAATCCCATTACAAAATATAATTTATAAAAGACTCAATTTAATATAATTTTTTCATGTCCTGTAATATGTGTATTTCATTGATTCATTTTATAGTGTTTTAATGTAGTGATTTAGTATCTAAATGAATAATCCATCCAATTATGGAATGAATTGACATGTTTTATGCTTTATCATATATAAAAATTAATTAATTAAAAGGGATAAAATTGTATGAATTTTGATGCTTAAATACACTTGTCACCATGATTGATGGGAGGAGTCATGGAACCTGATTTTTAATAAGAAGATGTGCTGGAAACAAGATTTTGACTATTTGACATCATGTAATGAAATTACATGTCGTGCGTTTCCAAAGGATGTTTCCTCATAAGGCAAGTTGTGACTATTTTACCTATTGTGAATGACCTTTACACATTTCGTATTCTCATTACACAATGTAAGAATTTTCAAGACATTTTTTGGAGAAATAACACTGATATTATGGATGCCTAAAAATAGACCGATCACATGGCATGAAACTCCATTTAATGTTGTAAACCCATCTGTATTCAAAAAAAATAAATGTGATGCAGCTAAGGGTGTTGATATATTTTTGTATAAATTATCATCTCTACTATAACATATCGATATTATGGAAAATATTTAGTTAGAAAAAAATACAAAATGAAAACCTCTAGATGAGTGAGTAATTATCCAGAGTCTGGATTCACCACTGTGTTTCACTTCCATTCATCATTGGGAACCCATGTTGCTCAATCTCATCATGTAGAAAATTTTTGAGTATTAATTTTTTAGTGATGTGATTTCTATGGGGATATTCTATATGATATTGTCTCAAATTTTTATTCTGCTTTAGATTGATATAATATTTTTCATTCAATACTTTTCTACTTCATTTAGAAATTACAAGATCATTTCGTGTGATTTGAGAGTGTTTTTTTCTATTGCATAAATTAATCAACATGTTTTTCATTTGATTGTTAATACATCTAGGTTAGTAAATATTAAATAATGTTTAGGGTTGCCTAGTTTTTTGATTAAATTTAGTAGATGACTATTCCAACTGTGCAATAACATCATGACTACTGGGTTCCAAGACCAAGGATCTGTGGCAACCCAATTCAAGCACCAAACCTGAATAAACCAATATCAATTTAATCCCTAACACATGATCCTAAATATCATGAAACAAGGAATGAATCATCACTTTTTTTGAAACCAAATCCTTACTACTACATATTATCTTTTCTAAAAAAACAGTTGCGTTTTTAATTTATTTAATTTATTAAGAACATATGATCCATCCATGGGAGGTCAATACTCAATCATTCTAGGTAAAAAATATTTAGTTATTTTGTCTGCGTTTATTAAATTATTAAATTTGTGTACCCCTGAACGATTTAATAGAACACATTACTCTATCAAATTTGCATATATAGAACTCAATCTTAGATTACAATGAGTTTGATTGTGGCTCTTGAATCAAACCATCAATAGGAAATTAACTTGAGACTTGAAATAAGGTAATATATAATTAAACATATATAGATGGATTGTCCCTTTCTAAAATAATGCAATACAAGACCATGAATAAAATAATGCATTTCCCATTATCCACACATTAGAGTGGTTTATAAACACATAAAAATTTCAATTAAATCCAACCCATAAAGGCAATACAACCATTATTTAAAACACATATTATATTACATATGTGTGGTATAATGAAAAATATAATCATTATAGTTTCTATAGAAATAATAATAATGTCACTCTACATTTACCTTCATTATAGTATGTAATATAACAAATTGTTTATATAAATAAAAAGATTGAATTTAAATATAGTTATAATGGTCATCCCTATATCTCTGATGTGTCCTTATGAATAATGTATTCTAACTAATCCACCCATTGAATAAAACAATAAAAAAATAATTCTCTAGAATCTCCCAACGATCCAATATATGGACTCTATCACTCAAAGAATTGTTTTCACACTTTCTAAAATGTATAACAACATCTTCATATTTAATCACATATTGACCAATATTATAACTATAATGAATAAAAAACAACCATGAATTTATCCACTCAGAAGGATCTCATTGTAGTATCTCATGTTCTATATAGCTATCCACCCAGGGAACATGAGCCTCAGCCCAGCTAGCGATGACTCCGTAAGTGCTTCTAGACGACCCAGTATCAAATCCAGGAGGAGGATTATTTAAGGTTACTGTAGAGGGAATAGTTTCACGTGCACTATTTGGCACCATAGCAACATGGACTATTCCACCGTATGGGCCTTCTGGCCCCCGATTTGGTCCCGCAGTCCTTTATGGATTTTGGCCACCTAGGTATTCAGGTCAGCAAAGCCTTCAGGCCACCTCAAGTCTTTTGGGCCACCATAAGTGCATATGAAAACAAGAAAACCTACAAGGAACATGTTCCTTAAGGTTGATGACCAAGGATCATTCAATATAGTAGAAGCTAAACGGGTTTACTGAATGAGAGGGTGTGTCACATTCCCTCTGGACAAGACAATGAATTCATGGAAAATCCCAACAAAAAATCCATGTAAAGGTGTATAGCTGTCCACATAGTGAGATCTCATGTATCATCTATAGTAACAATCATGTATAAATTTGAAAAAATCAAGTGATATTACCCCCTAAAAAACGTTACACATGGTTCCACATGAATTTATTCCTAACTTCTTATATAATTGAGGATTTAAATTAGTGATGAATGTCTATTATCAATGATTAAGATTTTATATTCTAAATATCAGAACAATCAATAAAAATAGGTTAAAAATCATATATCATAGTTAGTCATATTAGGGATGTATATAATTATAAAAAGAACATATAAAATTAGGCACAACATCTAATATAAAATGTTCACTAATGTTTTTTTAAATATATATTAATAAGTACCACGAGTCTATCTGATCATGTATAAAAAGAAAAAAATTAATTTTTAAATGGTGGCTTAACTACAAAACCCAATCATCTCTGGAAATACGTATCATGTTCTAGTTCAGCATAAGTAGATAGATCTATTTTACAACCTATGATAAATAAAATATATCAAAAATGTAGTTTTCAGATTCACTTGGGTTAATTTGTAAGACATGATAAATACATATCTATATTGTATAACAATTTTTTTTTTAATATAACAAATATTATATTATTTCATACAAAATTGAAATAAATAATTATGAATAATAATTGTATAAAAACATAAATAGTGGGTTATTGAGTTCTAACCACGCCAACAAAACACTTGGATACACCTATTTTGATCACCTAGAGTGAAAAACATCACATTAAATATCTAATCATACGAATCCCATTAAGGAAATGTAATGAAATATCTGAAGGAACCAAGCATAGTAGAAGCTCGTTGGAGGATGTTCCCACTTGGC
Organism: Viscum album; assembly: GCA_963277665.1. NCBI lineage: Eukaryota > Viridiplantae > Streptophyta > Magnoliopsida > Santalales > Viscaceae > Viscum > Viscum album. The sequence goes on along the minus strand of OY728161.1, from coordinate 689,919,849 downwards.
TTTTTGTCATTTTCAATGATCAATCTCGGATCAAAATATGATAAATTCCTGTCTCCATAGATTGAATCACAGAAATAGAAAACGAATAAGAAAAGTATCATAATAATAAAGGAAAGATCATCACATGTTGATTATAATTATTTTAATTAATTCACACATTGTACCTTTTATGGCGTTCTTTCTTGTTTGATATTTCTGATCACGTTCTAATGTGATTCGTCGCTGCGTCGTAGAAGCCAAATATAGACATTCTCTAGTGGTGATCCACATGTGCACTAGATATATCTGGACGTAGACAATAAAATATTTGTGTGCTATCAGGGAGAATCATTTGCTTGCATTGTTCACCTTAGATCGCCTTGATCCTTTGGAGTTGGATCTCTCTCGGTCTTGAGAGATTTCTTGGAGGATGAAGTTCTTTTGGTATTAAGTGAATTATCTAGAATTGTTGTGCACAATGATTCTTTGGAAAGGAGTTAGGGTTGTGAGGATATTTATAATGGGGTTTGAGGTTCTAGAGTTATGAAAATAAATAATCGCTTTACACATTTGATTTATTTCATTAACTCTTTTGATAACCCTATGGAGAATCCTTAATTCCTTGTCATACGCCCATGCAGAATATAATAAATATCATTTATTAAAATGATATTTTCTCAAAATCTCGACTAGAAAAACTACACGGCGTTTAATCATAAAATACACGACATGTACTTGATTTTCATTAAAACTACATAGTGTGTAGTCATTAATACATGGCATGTACTTGTTTTCAAAATAAAAGCTACACGGCGTGTAATGATTAATATAGAGCGTGTACTTATTTTAATTTTATTCTTCCTCCAACATTAAACCGATTTAGGATTCCTTGAATATTTTTTAAACCACGTATGTGAATAATCTTTATTTTACATGAGATACTTGGATACACTTAGTGTGTGACCCTCTAGGCCTCTTTTTCATTGGCATTAGGTGGGTTTTCCTAAAGTCCAAGATTACTATCTAGCATTAGGTGAATTTATCCAAGAGAAAGATGTTGACGCCACATTGACGTGTCACCTCATACGAAAGCTTACTATTTTATTTAATACCTTTGCCTCAATGTCTCATCAAGCATGTTTCATGGAAGTGTGATAAACCTATATGCTTGATCTTTCTTTCTTGGACTCATAGAAATAAATTCATAGTGACACCATGGCCATTGAATTTGTCCGAGATATCTATTTAAATCAAAGGGACTGCGATATCTACTTCCATAAATATTGAAGGGACAAATCCTTCCTTGACTTATGCATTAATAAAATGTCATTCATGATGCACCCAATGTACCATATATCCTACCGACTCTTTTCATGATGGGGTTTTTCAGCATATCTAATTTTGAAAGTCATGACATGGGTTAATGATAATCTTCCAATATATGGACCATTAAAGATGCTCGTAGATTTCAATGTTCGATGACACCAAGACATGCAGAATTGCTACAGCTGGGAATGTTCTCATAATCTCCCATCTTGGAGATTACCACATGCGAACTCCATGAGAGAGAGTATTGCCTTCTTACAGGTAATTTCCCATGAAGGTCTGTATACTCTGTGTCCTATCATAGTATGTCAACCAACCGTAGAACATTATTTAAGAATATTGTTATTGAATTTCAAGGTTCTCATCATAGCGGGGATCTTCCATGACCTTATCAATACAACAAATATTCCATGAAATTATTATACTATAGTAATGCACAATATTGAACAATATATAATATTTGTAGATTCATGCAATCAAAGTACAAAACAGTTGGTTCTCCGGACACCAAACCTTACAAACTCCCACTTGGACAAGATCCAACTGCCTACGACTTTTACTACGCTTGACCTCACATGATGATCATGATTCTGCTGAGTCAAGGCTTTAGTCAAGGGGTCTTCCACATTGTCTTCCGTGGAAATACTGCTCACTACAATGTTTCTTCAGTATCTTGTATATGTATGTAATTTGACTCAGGGCCAACATTCTCTAGGTCTATCATAATGGATCTTTATCCCAAGAATATATGTTTCCTCACCCAAGTCTTTAATAGAGTACCATTTATCCAACCATGCCTTAACTAAAAGTAATACAGGTACATCATTTTCAATTAGTAATATTTCATCAACATATACTATTATGAAAACAACATCACTTCCACTAATTCTTTTGTAGACACAATGCTCACATTCCTTCATAACATATCTGAATTTTGTTATAGCTTCATCAAAACAAATATTCCATGTCTTTGATTCTTGCTTTAATCCACAAATGGATTTCAACAACTTTCATACATTGCTGGCATCCTTTGGAGTCGCAAACCCTTCATGTTGTTTCATGTAGACATCTTCCTGGATGTTCCTGTTATGGAATTCTGTTTTGACTTCCATTTTTCAAATTTCTTAGTTATGGTAAGCGTCATTGGCCAATAGGATTCTGATGGATTTCAACATCCAAACCGGGGAAAAGGATTCATCAGAGTCAATTACTTGATGTTGTCTAAAACTTTTGGAAACCAGTTGTGCCTTATAGGTGATGACTTGCCCCTCTATGTCTAGTTCCTTCTTGAATATCCATTTATTACAAATAGGTTTTACCTCAACTGGAGGATCTAGCAAAATCCAGAGTTGGTTTTGGTACATGAAATCCATTTAAAATTCATGGCTTCTTGCCATTTGGATGCATCTGTTCCTTTAACAGCTTCTTTGTTGGTAAGAGGATCATCATTGTCAACCAATAATGATTCACCATCCTTGGTGAAAAGAATACCCTATTGTTCGGGTTCTCTCACCTCTCTCGTGATTCTACATAGTTCTTGTGTCTCTGGAATAGATTGTTTTTCCATGGGGAATTTTGGAATCTATTCTTATACCAAATCCTGTATATCGTGAGCCTTGACTTCAATGAAGTCTATCTCTCTCCCACTATCTCTTTTGGATATGTTATCCCTCTCAATGAATATTGTGTGTCTTTCCACTGTTACCTTTTTATATGAGGGGTTGTATAGGTAATATCCCCTTGTTTCCATGGGATATCCTACATATATTCACTTTGTGCCTTGTGGTGAAAGCTTCTTACCTGAAGTGGCCTTAATAAATGCTTCACTACCCCACACATGTAAATTTGATAACATGGACATCCGTACACTCTATAAGTCATATGGAATGCCATTTATCGATTTATTTGCTACTTTGATTAGTATGTGTGATGCGGTTGGTAATGACTATCCCCAAAAGGATAATGGAAGACTTGCATGAGTCATCATTGATCTCACCAAGTCCAACATGGTGTGGTTCCTCCTTTCACATATGCCATTCCACTGAGGCGTGTAAGGAGGAGTGAGTTGAGATAGAATCCCAAACTCCCATAAAAATCAACGAAGTCCGGATTAAGATATTCTCCTCCTCTGTTGGAGTAGTGTTTCATAATCTTCTTACCAAGCTGGTTCTCAATATCGTTCTTGTATTCTTTGAAACGAACAAAAGAATATGAATTATACCTCATTAATTAAATATATCCATATCTACAAAAGTCATCTATAAAGGTTATGAAGTACATGAACCCACCCCTTGCTTATTTGGAAATGGATTTTATACATCTGTGTGAAATAATTCGAGATGCTCTTTAGCCCTTTCAACATTCCCACTAAATGGGGATTTGGTCATTTTTCCTTATAGACACTGATGACATACACCTAGTGGATATAGTTCGAATGAATCTAAATAGCCCTCTTGATGTAATTTTTTCAAATTTTTCTCATTGACATGACCTAAATGGTGATGCCAAAGCTGGTTGTGGTATGTGTCAAGTGAATTGACTTTGTCATCTATTTCCATTACTTGGTTTGTGTAGTCTAACAAATAACGGTTTTTATATAAATGTGATCTACCAAAAAAATACTATATTTATATATATAGAAACATTTATTTCCAAAATGGACGATTAATCCATCAATATCTAATATGGATACAAAACTAATGTTTTTAGTAATAGAAGGAACATAATAACAACCCTTTAACACCAAGATCATTCCATATGTCAATGTGAGTGGGTATTACCCGATAGTTACATCAGCAAGTCTGGCTCCGTTGGCTGATTGTAGATCTCAATCCCCTCGACCAATCTTCTTAAATCTACTTGGTTCATGTATTTGGATACCTATGTGAGAACCAAAAGTTGTATATAATAACCAAATAGTAGGAACTGATAGACTGCATTCGATGAAAAACGCACCTGAAGCTTGACCATTCTTCCTTGGAAGGGAGAAGTTTTTCTTACAGTGGCCCTTCTTTCCACATGCGAAACAAACACTATTATGTTTCATTCCTCACCATTGATATTACATTTAATGGAAGGCCTTGAAGAAGCTTCGGGCTTAAATCTCGCTGCCTTCCCTTTTCTTTTATTCACCATAAGGACAGAAGGATTTTCACACTTCATGCCATTGTCTACTTGGTGAATAAGGATAAAATGATCAGATAGAGACTTCTCAATATTTTTCATGTTGAAATTTACAATAAGGCTAGAGAATCTCTGGGGGAGTGGTGCGGTAATGAGATAGGTACCCAGTTTTATGATGATTTTATCCCCTAGAACCTCGAAGTGCTCAATGAAGACAATGAGCTTGAGTACATGAGGCCTGACTGGGGCACCCTCTCCAATATTGCTCTGAAATAGAGCCTTGGAGATCTCAAACCTTTCCTATCTTTCTCTCTCCTGGTATAGACCATAGAGGTGCTCGATCATTCTATAGGAATCCATGACATCATGAGACTTCATGAGCTCACGAAACATTGATGATAACATCAATCATTGAACATCGAGTGAATCGTCAAATGTTGATCATTGATTAGGAAATTTTGATGACACACCCCTTGGGCAGGAGAATCAAGAAGTGTGGACTCCATCATGTAAAATGATCGATCATGTAGGGGGATAACACGAAGGTGCCTAAACCATTCCCTAAAGTTACTACCAGTGAGGACATTGTCTTTATCCATAATTGATCGCAGAGAAAATGTGGTTGACGAGCTTGTCATATTGATTATAAAAACTAAAAGAGCAGATTTATCAGTTCCTTTGTATTACATTTTATGAAAAATAATTTTTGAATTTATTTATTCTACCACTATTTTATCAAGTCCCAATGGCCCTGATCATTGAAATTCAAATGCCTAGTTGCTTCGACATTCTAGTGGAAATGATACATATTCTCCTCCGCATAACCCCAATAGGGGTTGGTCAATCTATTTTAAGAAATTTAGGTAGGTAGGTCTTTTCCAACTATGAGAATACAGTTCCTTGATCTGTTGAGTGGGCTCTCCAATCCTGAAATCCTAACACGAAATTCATAAAATATTGCCTCTATTTTTCAACAAGTCTAGCAAGGGCTACTTCTCTTGATGTAAAATTTTTATTTCAACCAAAAACATTCATAAGAAATTGCTTTATTAAAGTAAGTGTCCCAACAAGGGTTGGTAAAACAAATAGTTTTTTTGAGTCTTTCCCTTAATCAAGTAACGGAAGGCTCGGTATGACATAATATGATATTTAAGGGATTTTATTCTTTATGTGTAGTTTTTAATTATCACATGATTGTTAATATTATGTGATGCTTTCTTACGTGATTAACCATGTTCTGATAATCTTTATGCATAGTCCAATTTTATTTTATTCCATCTTTTCATACTTATTTATTTCATTAATTGTGTCAATGCAAAAACACATACATAACAAATAAACCATGAAATCAGATAGAAATAAAATAAGATGGCATGATCATGAGCTTTCATTGGTTATCTAATATAGCAGTTTTGATAAGATAACCATGGCCTAGGGAAATCACCTTGAACCTAATGGTTCATGTTTTGCAGCTCCCATCTGTCCTCCTTTGCTTCTTCTTGGGTTGGTTTCATCTCAACTATGGATTTTTCATCCACCTCCACTGGCTTGGGAGATCCTCCATTACATTTGGTTTACATTAAAGAATCCATGGGCATGTATGCCCTATATTTTAGTGGAATAAGGCTCTCATGCCAATGAATTTAAATTAAAAAAATTTAAATGAAAACATACAAACATACAAAGTGTCTTTGGCCTAGATCATGATTATCCATAGCATGCAACGAAATTTATGAATATTTATAATTCAAATTCTTTTAATCATTATATTTATTCATGATAAGTCATGATTGAATTCAATTAAGTATGATCTTATAATTAATCAATTCGTTATCTTAAATTCCGTTATGAATTTCCTTGATATTCTTCTCATCTATATTACTTGTACAGGTCTTTGTACTTTTGAAGGAATCCTGGTGAAATTCTATTCCTAGAAAGTACACGATGTGTAATATAGCCTACACAACTTGAATTGTTCACCCTTTATCTAATGTACACACCCGGGGCTTTGGTTTTTTTCTGTACTTTAGAAATTTTGGAGTACATGGTGTGTAGATTAATCTAACACGGTGTGTAATTCCCTGTCACATGGTTACCAGCTAGGAAATCTCGTGTACGTAGAACACAACTTCTTCTTTTAAATGGTTTCACTTGGGCCGGATCAGACTACAAGGCATGTTGATTCAACATACACGCCATGTATTCCGGTTCTTATGCACCGTTCATTTTTTTCAACAGGGTTTAATAAATACTTAGGTATACTCAATTCACAAGGCGTGGTTTGTTGGACCAGTACTGGTTTGTTGAACCTAAGTACACGGCAGGTAGTTTTCACTACACGCCTTGTATTCTTGTGTTTTATAAACAGAAAAAGAGTCTCCTCCGGATGAGTTCCTCATTTTTAATTTCATCAGAATTAAAATTAATAGTTTATTTCAGTGATGTTAATCGATAAACGAAAGAGGATTAATAGATCTTTCTTAGTCATTTTAATAGAACGGTTTATCTTGAATTGAATCAAATATAAATGACTAATTGTTCAATGAAAATTAAATAACTATAATAAAGGTTGTGACCGCCTTTGATACCGATCCTAAGTACACGGCGTGTAGCTTTCACTACATGTCGTGTATTCTTGTGTTGTACAGACAGAAAGAACGGATCCTACAGATGTGTTCCTCATTTTTAATTTTATCAAAATTAAAATTAAATTTTATTTTCTGTGATGTGAATCGAGAAACGAAGGAGGATGAATAGATCTCATTCATTCAGTTTTATATAATGATTTATCTTGAATTTAATCAAATGTAAAAGCATAAATTATAAATGAAAATTAACTAACTATAACCAACATTGTAACCTCTTCTGATACAACTTGAAGGTCTCGGGAGCAGCAGAAGCTCATGGGTGGATGTGACCACTTTGCTTTTTGTAATTTTCAGTGATCAATCTGGGATCAATACGATGATAAAGGCCAGTATCCATGGATCGAATCACAAAAATAGACAAAAAAGAAGAAAATTATCGAAACCATAAAGAAAGGATCATCACATGTTGATTATAATTAATTTAATTAATTTCATATGTACCTTTTATAGAATTCTTTATTCGTTGATATTTCTGATCATGTTCCGATGTGATTTGATGTTGCGTCATAGAAGCCAAGTGTAGAATTCCTCTAGTAGTGATCCACACATGCACCACGTATCTCAGGACATCACCAAAGGAGTCTCCAGGTGCAAGCATTTAGAGTCCTTTTATTGAATTGTCCGCCTTAGATTGCCTTGATCCGATGGAGGTGGATATCTCTTGGTCATGAGATCATTCTTGGAGGACGGAGTTCTTTAGGTCTTCATAGAAATCTGCAAAATTGTTGTGCACAATGATTCTTAGGAAAAGAGTTGGGGTTGTGAGGATATTTATAATCAGTTTTGAGGTTGTAGTGTTATGAAAATAAATAAACGAGTAATGAGTTTTATTTATTTCACTAACTCTTTGAAAAAACCCATGTCAAATCATTATTTACATGACATGCGCCAACCCAGATAATAAATAATATCATTTAACAAAACAAGATTTCTAGAAAATCTCGATAAGAAAAACTATTCGGCGTGTAATCATAAAAACATGGCATGTACTTTTTTTTCATTAAAACTACACGGTGTGTAGTCATAAATACATGGCATGTACTAGTTTTCAAATTAAAAACTACACGACATGTAATTATTAATACACGACATGTACTTGTTTTCATTTTATTCTCAATCCAACATTAAAACGATTTAGGCTTCCTTGAAGAATTATTAAACAACATATGTGAATAATATTTATTCTACATGTGATACTTGGATACACTTTGTGTTTGACCCTCTATGCCTCTTTCTCGTTGGCATTAGGAGGGCTTGCCTAAAATCCATGATTACTATCTTGCAACAGGTCAAGTCACCCAAGAAAAAGATGTTGTTGTCGTATTCACATGTAACATCATACAAACATTTACTATGTAATTTAATCCCTTTTTCTCAATATCTCATCAAGCAGGTTTCATGGTAGTGTCATAATCCAATATTCTTGATCTATCATTCTTTGACTTCTAGAATTAAACTCATCATGACACCATGGACATGGAATTTGTGCGACAATTCTATTTCAATCAAAGGTCCTGAGATATCTACTTCCATAAATATGGAAGGGAAAAATACTTTCTCGACTAATCCATTAACAATATATCATTCGTGACGCACCCAGCGTACCATACTTCCCACCAACACTCTTCGTGTAGGTTTTTGTCAGCAAATCTATGTGTGTGAGTCAAGACATGAGTTATTTATAATCTTTCAGTCTAAGAACCATTACACATGCTCGTAGATAGCAATGACTGATGACACCAAGACATGCAGAATTGCTACTAGCGGTTCTGTTCTCATAATCTCCCATATTGTAGATTACTTAGTGTGAACTCCATGAGAGATGGAGTCTCATTTTCTTACGAGTACTCGCACATGACAGTATGAATACTATGTGTTCTATCATAGTATGTCATACAACTGTAGAACATTATTTAAGAATTTTGTTATAGAATTTCATGTATCTCATCATAGTGGGGATCTTCCATGACCTTATCAATACAACAAAAAATCCAGGACATTATTATATTATAGTCATGCAAAACAATGAACAATATTTAATATGTGTACATTCATGTATTCAAAGTACAAAATAGTTGGTTCTCATGACACCAACCCTTACAATATCTACTTATAAGAGTATAATACTATTTGGGATTATATCGTAGTGACACTTAGGTAACCAATTCACAAAGGATACTCTATTAGTATTCATTAAATTACATGGAGTAATCATCATCAGATAGATTAGCATTAATAAGAATATTATTTCATAGAAGGAAATTGAAGATCCATTTTCTAACCTGAGGCGATCCAAACTATATACGGTTGTTCACATGGAAAATAACAATAATAAAAATTAGATAATGAGGTTGTAAATAACCAATCTAACCTCCAATATGATTTTACTAAAACTGAAACTCAGATGTTCCGTTGTAAAGTCACATAAATATGAAAAATATTCTATATACTAGCATAATTGATCCAACATTCCAAAATAGTGTAATAATATAATCACATAGTGTATCTCATTTAATATAATTCTTATAATATTTGAATATAATATAGGGAAATAATATAAAAGAAAACTGAAATGCTCAAAACCACAAAATCATTAGGTGGGTTGCAAATATCATCCTCAAATCACCCACATGATTCAGCTAAACATTCAAAAGATGTGTTGAGAATGAATGTTATCTGGAGAAGAGTAACCAAACATACTAATCCCTAGTTGTCTAAGATATATATAAGATATTTTAAAAAAACATGATCTGAGGGTATATAAAATTTCAGAAAAACATAGTACTCAATCACAATAATTCCATCCACAAGACCATGGTACCAAGATTTATTTTCCCAAAGGTACAATGCACAGATCACACAACATAAAAAATAGTACCAAAATATACAATACATCATCAAATTTATGGGAAGATTATCTAATAAACAAAAAAAATTATATAGATACAAGGTTCTTGAAAATACCTATTTAGAATATCAATCAAATCCAATATTCAATTTCAAAATCACCATTATTGTTTTGGAATACTCAGACATTAAAAAATTAATGAACTCTGAATGCATGAAGGAAAATGATAAAAAAACAGTAAAAAATAATCAACACCATCAATCCATGAGTTATAATTTTAAACATATCAATATTTTAATTTCTAAAAAGAAAATTGAAGGAATCATCAGTTAAAGATTATAGTAATGAAAATATAATGCACCATAATCACCCATGATTAATGAAAATGACATACATTCATAAGATTTCTTTTGGAAATTTGATATATGAAATACTACGATGAATATTTACAATTGTAATAAGATAATAATGCCTCCCAAATTAGACTGAGAAAACTGTAAAATTAGCATCCAAACCTCACCCAAACCCAAGTAAAAATCTATTAACCCTCTCACATACATATAGAATCTTTACCCCATTCAGACATATTACATGGGATATTTCGACCAGCCATTACATAATAATAACCCCCACCCCTTGCATCATGGAGGAAGTAATCCACTATGTATTCCATATAGAGAACTCTAATTTTCTATCTAATTTACTCTAAAGTGAATGATAATGTTGGGAAAAATAATTTTATTTAAAGACATATATATTATGTCATCATATAAAACAAATCCAGTGAGATGGTGTTATAGTTCATAGGGTAGATTTTACACACTCTCATCCATGTTCAAAATAGAATAAACCTATTCTCTATAACAACTAACAGTACATAACACAAAACAAATTAATTAAAATAATTTAATATATAATGAACTTTTTTAATCTAATTCAATATTACTCATAAAAATCCACCCAATATATTCCTCGATAATAAACTAAATACAAATAATTATATAATTTTCCGTGCCATATTCCAAAAACAAATAAATATTTGAAAACCCAACATTTAATTATAATTTGATTTCATATTTCAAATATAATTTCTTTGAAAAGGTAGGAATACTCATTAAGAATAATTCTATTAAAAATGACATGCATCCACTATACCTTGAATTCAATTATCTACATTAGAAAAATAATATTGGTTCTGAATGATTCCATTATTATCCTGTGGCATTATAATCCACTTACCAATCTAATGACATAATAACTCATAGTGGAATACAATAAGAAGAACAATGGTGGGATAAAAAAACTATGTATTTTAATGCAATTATAATATCTGATCTTGTGAAATGAATTGGAGGAATATAGGGAGAATTAAAGGGGATTCAATGAAGAATTGTAGATAAGGGATTTCCATTTGTAAGACCCTCTAAAATAAAAAACTATAGGGTATTGATGGTGAACCTGTTTAAATACTTTGGTAAAATTAAACCATAGGCCTAGTACGTAATTATCACTCTTTCATTATCCACCAACTAACACCTCTAGAAATCCTTGTGTGGAACCACATATAATGTTCCCATGATGGTGGTATTTAAACAATTTTCCTATAACTTGGTATATATTTAACCCCCACATAGTACATGGTGGTTTTAGGAACACACTTCTTTTAACATTTCATGATATAAAATTTTACAAATTTTCTGATACACCATTTAGAACCCCAAACACATCTAGAAAAGCCTAGATACAGGGGTGCACTTATAAATATTCTAATGCGGATGGAAAATGTCAAAATATCCATTCCCAAGGATTCCAAATTTTAATATATATACAATATAACAACCCATTTCCAATAATATTTGTTCAAATTCTATGTAATATTGATTCCTTTCCTTGAGAAGGCCTTATGAGAATCTACCAATGTCCAATCCATCAATCTGAATATTACATAACTCTTTATTCCATACTCTAAATTGTACAAGAAATCAGTTTTATAACCACTCACTCATCTTGGATTCATGAACTACCATATATAAATACATTAAACATCCTCAAAAAAAATCATATTATCCCAAATTTATACAATAATTAATTTCCCTATTTCCACATATAATTACAAGAGGTATTTCAAGTCATCCCACTGCTGATCGACTTATATGTACTAATTATGATCCCATAATACTGATAAAATATAACATCAAATAAATCGCAAAGCCCTAACACATAGAGTCATTGATAAGAAATTAACAACTAAACTATTGTCCAATAACTACATTGGGTGTAACTATGTTTAGGAATTATCATTCAATTTGAGTCTTCTATAATAAATTCACTCTATTAGCAGAAAAAAAATTCTGTTTCCCCTATGATAATACATCAAATTTCATTAATGCTATCATTTAACATAATAGACTCCACGATAAAAATTCAAAATAGTTCTAATTGTGGTGATTATAGAGGTACTATATGAAATACAGATGCCTAAACCAATGTACCTTATTTGATATCACAACCACCAATCCAAATATTCATTTATGAAATAATCATACCAACTTAAGGATCATAAATGTCGTGATCGATATGAAACCCCCTATACAGGTACTACTAATGTTGTTAGCTCACCGAATGAATGTAGTATTCCTCATAACCCACGCCCTGTTAAAAAATTGAACACAAGGAATGAAAATTGAAAACTACCTCATACACTTGTTCCATAAATAATAGTACCTCCTACCATGATAAAGACTTCCAGTGAACTAACAATGAATATTAGATAAAATTCATTCAAATGGTTTTAGTATATAACTCCAATACTTTTACACATAATATTACATGATTCCTAAATGTAAAGTTTTATTAATATAAAAAAAGGATCGACAATTCATTGTTTTCTTATAATCATAGGTTTATAATATATAAATATGAGGCTAAAATAAAACTACCTTATTTTATTCCCTATAACGTGCTCCTAAATCCATTCAATAATAAGAAAACCCATAGAATAACATATGGAATTCATATAATAATGGGGAGATTGTGAAATCCCATTAAGGTAATAAACTTGATATGTGAGATTAAAATGCCAGTTAAAGGTATAACAATGGTTAATAAAAGTGAAGTGTCATATGTAATCAAAATGAATAATAACAAAAATATCATGGTATTATAGATTCATGGAATCATTGTATGTGTGGAAGAATAAAAAATCATTTTATAAGTATTAGGCAAGGCTAAATTCAATAGAAACATCGCATTTTAGACACATCCCAATAATGTATTTGGTTCAATCCCTAATTAGATATACATGAAATCCCATGAGTCTAAATAATTTCCTAGGTCATTATAGAGACATATAATTTTGATACAACCCATAAAATACATTTAATGTAAATGAATATTCTATCCACATAATGATATCATTCATAAGACATTGACATAAGAATTAATCGTTGAATGAAATGAGTTTTATAATTTCTAATCATAACATAATAAAAATAGATTTATTAATGATGTAATTTGATATATGGTAATAAGGAATATTTTACCCCAACATAATAAGAGATAATAAGATAGTTTTACATGAAACTATCATATGTAGAGAGTTTTTATGAAATGCATAACATTAATGTGACATGTTTTTTATTTATAAAAAGAAAGGTCTTAACCTAAAGAAATGGTGGGTTTGAATGATTCAATAGACTAATAATAAACACTTATCTGTTTATTAAAGTATCCATTACTTTTAAGAACCATTTTAAATTACAAAAAATGAAATAAATAACATGTTTTTTTGTTGAAATCATATAATCAGTAAATAGAATCCATGTATAAAATCATGTTTGTGGCGGTGAGTATTCCATTTAGAAAATGTATGTTACAATAAACCATTATTATTTTTGTTTTTAAATAATGTAAAAAACATGACTTGTTCTGAAAATGATAGAATGAATCCCTTTTTAAAAAGTTTAAAATTACATTAAAACATCGTTTTTATAGTTTTAAAAACATATTACAAGATTTTTTTATAAAACATGGATATAAAAGAAAAAAATTTCTTTATGGAATGAGAAATTATGTTTTTTATTGAATATATTCTCAAAAGAACTTCATGTTAAATATTAGTAAAAGGTATTATTAAATGATTATTTCATGAATTTCTATAGGAAGAAGAATAAAAATGGTTTTATTATATAATGTTCAAATAATATTCATTAATGGAAATTCAAGTGTATATTATACCGATAAAAACTGTATCAGAACATAAACACATACCACATTGGTTAATTTTGAATCATAACCATCAATAGTTTAATAATTTAATTTTAACTTGAATTATATATTTTATGAATAATTAGTGGTATAATATTTAATGGAGTCTTATATACATCATATTAAATGAATTACATTAACAAAATAAAATTCATCTTTATGAAGAGGCATTGTGATAACACCCTTAAAAATATCCTATGGTCAATATTTATATTAATCCTTAAATTTATTATTTATATAAAATTTAAATTCATATAAAAATTATTTAATAAATAAAATATCCATTATTATATCACACATAAACATATAGTAATATCATATATTATGTATAAGTTTATACAAATGAATAGAAATAGAGATAATAAATATCATACCTTGATAATTCCACTTTCTGTGATCTATATCATCATGTATTTTTGTTTTAAACAAGATATTAACTTATTAAAAACAATATTATATTTATAATATCATATATGATCTATCGTAAAATAACATATAACTTGTTCGTTAATAATATTACATTATCATTATTTTTTAGGTGTTAATTTCCTTAATTTCCCATAAAAGTTTTATCATAAATATTATCAATATATAATAGATTACATAGTATAATAATATAGGAAATTATATTAATGATACAAATATCATTTTTTCACTAGATTAATCTTTTTAATACTGTATAAATTTTTATAATGGAGAATGAAATACCCCACTCTATGGAGATGGTATGTCATACGCATCCACAAGAAACGTTATCATTTCATTAATAGGTGAAAGGGTATAGAAGTGTGGTATATAATAATATAATATAATCAATTTCATTTCTTTTGTATAAAATATATTTATTAAATTTATCATCTATTATCTTCCATGTAAAGCATTACAGAAACAAATATCATGTAGATTTGTGAGGCGGTAATCAACCATATAGACGAATGATTTATCATTTATTTATTTGATTGTAATATAAGAAATGATATAATGTGTTTAATTTAATTAATTATAAAAATTTAATATAAATGATATATTAAAATTATATTAATAATTATTATCAATAATTCAAAATGTATGGTAAATAAAAATCACTATGCTTCGTGAGGTAGTTGCCATTCGTACACACGATCAGCATTGTAATATTACCCACTAAATAAAAATTAAGAAAGTTTATGTTATAATATAATTCAATATTTACTAAAATTAATATATATATATATATATATATATTATAAGTATCACTATATGTATTCCTGATAAGTGCTGATGGAAAAAACATTCTATTTTTTCGCAAGGCGGTAATCCATCATACACATGATCAATGATTCCATTTACCATTTAAATCAAGATGATATTTTTGTATATAATTACTATAACATAAAAATATTATTATATGTAATATAAATACGTTATTATTTAGTCATGGTATTATATGAATTTAATTATTTGGATGAATAAATAAAATAAAATAAACGGTTAAGGATGTCTCCTGTACTTCAGAGAACTTATTTAAGATTACACCAGAATCTAATATAGGATTGATTTATGAAACAAAATGTTTTTAGGATGATGGGATATAATAATGCAAGAAATATTTTTATTTTTCCAACCCCACATATTTTATATGTATTTAATGGACAAGACAGTTGGTGGCCTTTTATATGTGGGGGATACATTTGGAATTATTGAAAGAAAAGAATTTCAACCAAATATTTCTCAATTCACAAGGGTCTATAAAGTAAAATTTTAGAAACATACAATTTATAATGTTTAACTATAACCATACAATAATAATTAGACTTTTTTTAATTTTTTACTGATATCTTTTTATCATAAACAATCGGTAAACAAGTTTTTACTTCAAATGTGATAATTAATTTTTTTTGCTGTCAATATTCCTTATAGTAAAAAATTAAGATGAAAATATAAAATTATATAATCTACACAAATTCAAAACATAGAATCAATTTTTTAGTTTAAACTCATAGAAGTGGTAAATTTTCATTTAATTCTAAACTCGTATACATATCAATAAAAATGGTGTTTTGCTGAAATAAAATTTTAAGGATAAGATAATATCACATTAAGAATATGGAAAAAATAATAGTTCAATGATTATATATTAATAATATCCATATATATTATATAAAATTAATTTAATTAGTTAATGATTATATATTATTTTAGTTTTTTAAGATGGGTAAAAAATATACACATTACGATATTTTCAGAAATGATGTTTTTATTTAAAAAATATACATACAAAAAAACATAGATTAAATATTTCATTGAATATAATATATAATATATCATATAACATATAATAATTCATTAATTTTAACTTAATTTATTTTAATAATAATTATTAAATTATTAAAAAATATGTTTTTTTATTAAATTGTTATTTTTGGTTATTCACTGAAAAATGAACATTTCTTGAAAATCCAGAAACTTCATCTTATGTTTATATCAATATGTTTATATCCAAAATTAATTATATTTTTTAAAATAAAATTTTAATAATTATAAAATTTCAATATATTAGTTTATCACTATAATATGTAAAACCTATTTTTGGAAGAAAAATTATTTTCAATGAATAAAATAATTTCCCATAAAAGTTCAAGACAACTTAATTAGAATTTATAAATACATTTATATTTATTATGAACATTAAATAAATTTCATAAGTTTGTTAGTACTCTTCCTACCCACAAATGTAACACTATGTTATTATGGTTCTACATAAGAAATCATGGTTTTTTAACTAGGTTTGGTTTTCCATATATTATATTGAATTTAATGTTATTAATTTAAAACCCTAGGATCTAATATCCTATACCCTTAAATAAATATTTACCCTGAAAATTAATCATTCCACCGGTAAACAAGTTGTTGACATTTGAAAAAAAATTTGTTGGTAAATTCACATAATAATAATTGTTCATAAAATATATTTTAAATATAATGATGGAGAGGAAAATAATAAGGTCATTTGGAATAAAACATTACTAGGGATCCATGGTGGGGAAGTTGGTTAGAGGTGAAAATTAAATCATGGAATAATAGAAAAAATATTCATAGAGAGTGATGCTGATCATTTATCAAATGAAATTGAAAGATCAAGTGAATGTTAACGACTAAAAAATCATAAAGCAACGATGAGTTAAAAGACCATTGAGTCATTGAATATAAAAGTAGTAAGATAAAAACATTATTTCAAGATACGTTATTTCTATAGTTGTGAAGTTAATTAACTACAAAAATTTATATCACACAAAAAAATATTTCCAATATATATCATTATTTAATAAACAAATTTATCCAATATTTGTTCTTAGATCACTTTCAACATATCTATTAACTCTACAGAAAGAATATTAAAAGTGGTTTTTTATTCCTAAAGCCTGAAATATAACTTTTAATGGACCATAAAATCAAAATAATTATATCAAAAAATAAAAGCAATCTTTAAAAAATACCATTATCAAAAGCTTCAATAATAGCCAAAATTTATATCAATATATAAATGACCAAAATTTAATAGTATGACCAAATGATTAGAATAGATCACTCATTAAATAAGTAATCTTGTATGAGAAATAACCACAATAAAGTAAACATGAAATAATGGCTTAACATAATCTTTCATCGCATACCCTTCATGTTATATCTTCAATAACTTAATTGCATTCATACCAAAAAATCCTGTTTTTAAACCTAGACGATTTACACATATTATAACCTATAAGAAATTCCCAAAATAAAATCTATCCTATCATAATATTAAAAAAATTGATCCTATATTACTTTTCACATAATAATCAGAAAATTTATCAACTAAAAATTTATATCAATTCAATTTTATATTGACTAGTACATCATATATTCCATTGGTATGAGAATATCCCTTAACGCCCTTTGTTTGTAGGTTCAATGATCACAATATTTCCCTATTCAATGCGTTTTAAAATATAATATGGGTTATAAATTTTAAAAAATTACAATTCCTATGGTTTTACCAAAATTATGAAGAACATCGTCAAAATAACATTGATCATCATATCAATTTGTAATTACTATAATTTTTATATAGCTTATTTTCCTAACAACATCAAACTATATTAATTGATTATTATTACCATATCATCAATGACATGATATACTTAAAATTTAATGAAACCATTAATCTTATTCCTGTATAATATACATGTATTCTTCTATAAGTAACATCATTTTACAAAAAACCCAATATAAAACCAATGGATATAGTACTATATAACACCAAAATAATCTAAATTGTCACCTATTTCACTATCAAATAACTTAAAAAGGGTGTAATTATACCATTAAATGTAAAGACCCCTAAATTTCAAGGAAATATTTTTCTCTTATTTTTCTTTGGAATTTTACAAGAACACAGTTTCTGACGGCACCTGATTCCGAGGCCCAGTGTGCCCAGAATCATTTTACGAAGTTTGGCTTGGGTACGTTCAGTGAACGAATGAGCGGGTTTTTCTAACTTTTGAACCGGTGCTCGGAATAGAATTCCGAGGGCACCGATGGAATCACAACGCCAGTATTTTCTTAGAAACGTCTCTTCTGGAGTTGCGTTTTCTCAGGTGTGGTTTTTAATTTTTGGGGTTAAGTTAAGAAATAAAATAAAGAGGTGTGACAACTTTATTATTATTTCACTTAAAGTTACTTGAAAGCCACTTAAAGCTACTTAAGCTGAGTTGATGCGCATAGGGTGCAATCCAAAATATCCTACCCTCTTGGTAGGATATTTGTGAGGAGGGGCCCGCACAAGCCCCACCGTTTCTTTTCCCTTAAGTAACACACCTACGAAAATTCCTCATAAATGAAGTCTACTGGAGCGTTTTCTAAAACTCTTAAACGCTCCTATTAATTGGACTGTTATGTCATACCATTAATTCACCAAATTAATGGGTCATTACATAATTTGTTTTTCAAATTGTTGGCATGTTAATAAAATAAGAACAACACACCTTTCTTCTGGGGTACGATTTGTTGACAGGATTTGGAGATTCTGTGCCTTCATCCCCCTTCGCGAAGAACCCGAAGAATGTGAAGAATGCAAAGAATGATGGACTCTGACGAAGGGCGACGAAGAACACCTGACCCCCAGAGATCGACGCGACGCCGAAACTTCTTCTGTGATGTTCTTTCCCCGCGACAAATCTTTGATCAACTGCTTGAGGTGGGAGATTTAAAATCTTTTAAATTCCTTTGTGGTTTTTATCCTCAAAATGGATTTAATTGCTATAATTAAATCCGTGTGTTTATTTAACCCTCGAAGATCGTCGACGTGACGCCCTTCCGTGACGATGTGACACCCTCCCGCGATGCGATGATCACCTCCTACTGCGATGGTCAATTCCGCGACGTACTCGCACTCGTCCGACGATAGCTATGAGGTAGGGGTCGTTTGAAAATAATTCTGCCTAAGTTTGTTTCTCCTCCATGGAAAGAATTTTATTGCGGGGCGTGGTTTATCACTTGCTGGTATTATGGTCTTGTTTCAAACCGCTAACGCGGTGGGTGCGGACCAACGAACAATTCTGAACCCACTGCCCTTTGTTCTTGGTGTGCGGAACGGCGAATGACGAGAAAACGGGCCGCAGAGACGATTTGTTGGTTCCGCAGTGAAGAATGGGACCCGGGAGGAGCTACGGCGCAGATGGAAATGGAATCGGACCACCAGATCAACTCCGGTGGACTGCGGACTCCACCGGTGGTGCGGGTCACCGGTGCGGTGGCGCCGGCAGCCGGAGGTAGAGGCGCCCCTGCGCGCCGCAGGATGGAGCCGCTGCGGCTTCAGCCGCAGCGGCGGCGGTTGACCAGACCTGCGACCGCGTGGGTCCGACGAGACACGGGACACGGCTCTTCCGCGTCCGCTGACCAAGTGCGGCCCCACGTGGGGCCGCATTTCCTCTTCCCGCAGGGACAACACGCCCCGCGGCTTCCCTTGCTCGGCCGGGCCGGGTTGTGCCCAACTGGGTCGGACTCGGGTCGGGTCGACCCGGGGGGGGGGGGGGGGGGGGGTCGGTCCGGGCCCAGACCCCCTATTTCTGGACATTTTTTGTCTTTTGCTCATAACTTCAGCTACGAGTCTCCGAATGACGTTCCGTCAGCGGCGATGCGATCCTTTGATTGAGACGGTCGTTTTGGTATATCACACTCAAGGTTTCGGAATATTTTGGGATTGGACGGGTTGGTTCGTACACGAAACCAACCAGGCCCTCGGAGCGGAAACGCTCATATCTAGAGTTTCAGACATCCGATTGACGTGCTGTCGACTTTGTTGAATTTCTCTAAGTGAGACAGATCTTTTGGCATACTCTGTCCGAGGTTTGGACACAGGTGGAGTATGTTCGGGTTGGTTTTTCCTTAGAAACCAACCGGGCCCCTGGGACGAAAAAGTCAATAACCCTCAGACCGGGCGTCCGATTGACGCGCCGTCTGCGATGATGAGTTCCTTTTGACTATACTGAACTTTTGATACATCAACTCAGGACTATGTGTCAGTTGATGTATCAGCCTCTCGGCTCGTGGAGCGGACCATCCCAAATGAGCTTGCTATGTGTGGGAACCCTAGAGCTGGCTGCGAGTGCTACTATGACGACGACGATAGTACAGAGATCCTTAGTGGATTCGACGGCGACGACTACAGTACTCAGCGATCTTTTGTGGGTCATTGCTACCAATCCTGTGTGGGTCTGATCCTGTGTGGGTCAGCACTCAGCGGTCCTGTGTGGGCCAGCTCCTACAGATCATGTGTGGGCACGATCCTGTGTGGGTAATTGCGGGGGATAGTTACCTACAGATCATGTGTGGGTCCGATCCTGTGTGGGTCATTGCGAGGGTCAGTTTCCTACAGATCCTATGTAGGTTATTGCGGGGGTTAGTTATCTATCGATCCTGTGTGGGTCCGATCCTATTTGGTTCATTGCGGGGGTTAGTTACCTATCGATCCTTTGTGGGTCAAATCCTTTGTGGGTCATTACGGGGGTTAGTACCTATCAATCCTTTGTGAATTCTGGGAGACCTTTGGGGATTGTGTTGTGCTATCCTTTGTGGATTGTGTTGTGCTATCCTGTGTGGATTTACGTTTTGGTTTCCTTTGTGGTTCGTGTTGTGCTATCCTGTGTGGATTTACGTTTTTCTTTCCTGTGTGGATTGGGTTGTACTTGACCTCAGATGTTGGAGCCGAGCGAGAATTGATGACTTAGGTATACGTATGGGCATATACCTAAGCCGTGTCGGATGTTACTTAATTAGTGTATCTTTCCTTTTTGGTTTATCCTTTGTGAATTCTGGGAGACCTTTGGGGGTCTCGGGGTCCCTACTGAGTAGATTATACTCACCCCTGCACGGGCTATGCCCACACTATGTTGTGTTGGTTGCAGACGACGGACATCGCTGATCGTGGTGGAGGCTTACAGAGCAGGACGGTACCTGGAGGTGGACCACTGGGTGGGACGTACTCGGAGCGGTCGGCTAGACCCGAGGAGCAGTGGAGGCTATCTGTACCCACCCTTCAGGTGGGACTTCTAGTGGATGTCTCGACGTAGCGGATTTACTTTTCAGTTGCTGTTTTCCCTTTCGAGTTGTACTTTACTTTCAGTTTGGGTTTGTATTCTGGACCACTTACTTATGCACTTAATGTTGTACCAGTTTTTACTTAGTGTTTACTTCTTCCTGCTTACTCTGTGGTGTTTTTGGTTACTTTACAAAGGCAATGCCTTCCCTTTTTCCAGGATTTATGCCTTGGTGATAGTCACCAGCCCTTGGCCTATGGAATGCGGGCTTGGGGTAGTCACGACATGGGCCCTGAGGACGGGTCATGACAAATTGGTATCAGAGGAGTTCGGTTTTACCGCAGACTCTGATCTTTCTTCTATGTGAAGCAATAGTGTTAAGAATATTGGGTGTGGTTATCAGTCCAGGGAGTCCAGTGTTGGTGCGGCGGCCGACATATCCATACACTAGGACCCTGACTTCTGATTTATGACTTATTGCACGAAAACAATGATTCCATGTGTGTTTCAAGTTTTCATTGTGATTACTTTGTATCAGCTCACCAGGTATACTGTTCTGACCGTGGCACACCTGTTTCCTTTTCAGGATGGCCCCACGACGGCAGCCAACTAGGGTTCCGAGAGTAGAGCATGACGACGGCACACCGAGCGACGAGGCCTCGGTGCAAGGCCCTTTGGCAGCTGAGGCACCGGCGGTACCTTTATCCGCCGAGCCACCGATGCTTCCAGCACCAGCCGCTGACGATGCACGTCGCCTCAGTGCACTGCATGAGTTATATTGCCAGCGACCGCCCAGGTTCCATGGGGAGACGGACCCACAGGTAGCCGAGGACTGGCTGGAGGCAGTGGTGCGAGTTTTCCAGTTAGTGAGGACACCAGCAGATCTCATGGTGATCCTCGCAGCGAGCCTACTGCACATAGCAACTGGCCGATGGTGGAGCTTGATGCTCCAGGTGCACGATGAGGCATCTCTTCTCTAGATGGACATTGAGAGCCTCTTTCGCTCAGAGTTCGTCCAGGCCACCCTCCGTGCGGTGCGCATCCAGGAGCTTCTTCAGCTGTGGAAGGGCAGCTTGACGGTCGCCCAGTACTCGGCGAGATTTACCGATCTCTCACGCTACTCGACCGACATGGTACGAGACCCATTCTTCCGGGCCCATACCTTTGAGCAGGGATTGAGACACGAGATCAGGGCATCGCTGATCTCCCTCATCATTCTGACTCAGGCAGGAGTACTGGAGCAAGCCCTTTTGATCGAGAGCTTTCTTGCTGAGACTTCTCCCGCGGCGAGACCTACCGCGGGGTGCCACGTAGCAGATTCTTCCGTAGAAGGTAGCCGACAGATGACTCAGGGGTCTAGACAGACTAGACCCTCACGTAGACAGCCTCAGCACACTGGCTTAGCAGTGCGGGGAACACAGCATGGAGCCAGTCTTTCGAGAGGCAGGCAGTGCTACACATGCGGCAGACAGGGTCACATGGCTCGTGACTGCCCGACCCACCGTGCCGAGGAGTAGCAGACGATTGAGGGGCCACCTAGGCAGAGGTAGAGGGTCGACCGTGGTGGTCCACAGGGAGGA
This sequence comes from Viscum album, assembly GCA_963277665.1. Lineage (NCBI taxonomy): Eukaryota > Viridiplantae > Streptophyta > Magnoliopsida > Santalales > Viscaceae > Viscum > Viscum album. The sequence continues at coordinate 689,896,523 of OY728161.1, read as the reverse complement.
GGCAGACAAGGCAGAGGAGCTGGCCGAGCAGCAGGTGGTGGGCGATGCTTTGAGGCTTTACCACCACCACCACCAGGAAGTCCACTCCGACCACAGGGAGATGGTGGAAAGAGACAGGCACAGCTCCAGGCAACGGAGGCCTACGACCACAGTGTGCCCGAGATGATTCGAAGTACGATCTGTGTCTATTCCACCCTTGCTGTAGTTCTTATAGACACAGAAGCAAGTCACTCTTTCATAGCTGCTGCCCTTGTTCAGAGCTCAGAGATTTCGATAGAGCCGTTGGCTCAATCCTTACGGATAGAGACTCCTATGGGAGAAGACTCGACGATTACGCACTGGTGCCAGTTGTGTGAGCTTAATCTAGGAGGCGAGAGCTTTAATTGGGATCTTCTTGTAGCGGCGTCGAGGCCTTATGATGTCATCTTGGGAATGGATTGGTTATCTACAGTCCATGTACAGATTGACTGTATTAGGAGCAAGGTGCGATTTGTACGCACCGACGGGGGCAGGTTCACCTTCACCGACGAGAAGGGAGCATTCGTAGCACATGATGGACTTCCGCAGAGGAGAGGACAACCCATCACTCATCAGTTGGCTAGCCTCATCCTAGGATCAGTTGACGTACAGAGTCTTAGTTTTCCTTCAGTGGTGGATCAGTATGCGGACTTCTTTCCCAACGACGTTCCAGGGCTACCTCCTCACAGAGATGTAGACTTTCATATTGACCTATACCCCAGGACCACCCTGATATCGACTCCAGCATATCAGATGGCCCCAGCGGAGCTTCGAGAGCAACTGGTACAGTTGGAGGACTTGCAGGGCAAGGGATTCATCCGACCCAGTGTTTCACCCTGGGCTTCCCCGATATTGTTCACCAAGAAGGTGGACGGGAGCTTGAGACTGTGTGTCGACTATCGTCGCCTGAACCAGGTGACAGTGAGGAACAAGTATCCGCTACCGAGGATTGATGTCCTCTTCGATCAGCTCAAGGGAGCACGGTGGTTCTCGAAGATAAACCTCAGGTCAGGCTATCATCAGCTTAGAGTTCAAGACGAGAACATGTCGAAGACAACCTTCAGATGTCGGTATGGCCAATAAGAGTTCTTGGTTGTGCCATTCGGCGTAACCAATGCTCCATCTGTTTTCATGGGCCTCATGAATATATTCTTTCAGCCATACCTTGTTCGATATGTCGTGGTCTTCATCGACGCCATTTTTATTTACTCGATGACTGAGGAGGAGCACACCTACTACTTTCGGGTTGTACTAGACACACTCCGAGAGCACCAAATTTATGGAAATCTCTAGAAGTGTTAGTTCTGGATACGTGAGGTCCACTTCTTGGGAAACGTCATCTCTGCGGCGGGAGTTGCAGTGGATCCTGCGAATATCGAGGCAGTGCTAGCTTGGGAGCCACCCAAGAGCGTGACGGAGGTGCGGAGTTTCTTGGGACTAGCTGGATACTATCAGAGATTTGTGCCAGACTTGTCCAGAGTTGCGGCACCACTCTCAGCTTTGACGAAGAATGGGAAACCCTTTGTGTGGTCAGACAGATGTCAGCAGAGCTTCCAGGAGCTGAGACAGAGATTGACCATCGCACCTATCTTGAGGTTTCCTGAGGAGGGAGTAGGGTACGTAGTCTACTGCGATGCATCAGGGACCGGACTCGGATGTGTCCTGATGCAGGAGCGGGCAGTGATCGCTAATGGATCACGTAATTTGAGGCCACATGAGAAGAACTAAGCTACCGATGACCTGGAGTTAGCAGCAGTGGTCTTCGCTCTGAAGACATGACGACACTATCTGATGGGCGATCGCTTTACAGTCTTTTCTGACCATCAGAGTCTTAGGTACATCTTCTCACAGAAGGACCTGATCTTGAGACAGCGGCGATGGCTCGAGTTCCTCCAGGACTATGACTTTGAGATAGTCTATACTATTGGGAAGGGGAACGTGGTAGCCGAAGCTCTCAGCAGGAGGACGGGCATTCTACTACATGAGGAGGTGACAAAGCAGCTAGCTGCTTTGCAGATATCCTTTGTGGATAGAGGTGGAGCAGCCTTCCTTCAGTCCCTCACAGTCACCCCTCCACTACTACAGCGGGTTAGAGAGACACATTGTGGGGACGCTGACTGTGAGACGCGGCATGCACAGATATCCTCAGGACACGCACCTGATGGCTTCTCCTTTGGAGTAGAGCACAACATCCTTTTTTGAGGATGTACCTTGGTACCAGTTGCTTTACGAGAGAAGGTGCTGAGAAAGTTTCACACTTCTCATTTGGCGGTACATCCTGGAGTGGCAAAGATGTACCAGGATCTCAGACGACAGCACTGGTGGCGAGGCATGAAGAAGGCTGTGGCAGAGTTCGTTTCTCGATGCCTCACCTGCCAGCAGGTGAAGGCAGAGCACCAGGTACCAGCAGTCTTGGTACAACCCTTATAGGTCCCACAGTGGAAGTGGGACGGGATATCTATGGACTTCGTGACTGTAATTCCACGCACTTCCAGAGGTCACGACTCTATTTGGGTGATTGACGACCGACTCACCAAGTCGGCTCACTTCTTACTTATCAGTGAGCAAGGACCAGTTGAGAGCTTGAGGCGTCTCTACGTTCAGGAGATTGTACGGCTTCACGGTGTGCCATCATCTATCGTCTCCGATCGAGATGCTCTCTTTACTTCCCGGCTTTGGAAGGGGTTGCAGGAGGTATTCGGGACGCAGCTATGTCTGAGCACCGCCTTTCACCCTCAGACGGATGGTTAGAGGGAGGGGACCATTCAGACTCTCGAGGACATGCTCTGCGCATGTGTCCTCGACTTTGGTCGTGGCTGGGAGAACCACCTACCATTGGTGGAGTTCACATACAACAACAGCTACCACTCCACCATCGGGATGGCACCATACGAGGCGTTGTACGGCAGACCTTGCAGATCTCCTTTGTGATGGATAGACCCTGGGGAGTCAGCACTTGTGGGACCAGAGATGGATCGGGCTACAACAGAGAAGGTCCAGGTCATCCAAAAGCGGATAAGGACAGCTCATAGCCTGCATAAGTCTTATGCTGACAGGAGGAGGAGGCCACTAGAGTTCGAGGATGGCGACCACATCTTCTTGCGTGTCTCACCTCGACGTGGATTATGGAGATTTGGCCGAGGCGGCAAGTTGTCTCCACGTTTCATCGGACCATTTCAGGTCCTCAACAGGATTGGCAAGGTGGCTTATCGCCTGGCTCTAACACCTCAGTTGCACCAGGTGCACGACGTCTTCCACGGATCTCAGCTGCACTACTGGAAAATGTACCTATCCCCACGGTTTTCACCAAAACCGTGGGGATAGACCCCCCCCCCTATACCCACGGTTTTGGGAAACCGTGGGTATAGGTGACTTTTCATGACCTATACCCACGGTTTGCCAAAACCGTGGGTATAGGGGGGTCTATCCCCACGGTTTTGGAAAACCATGGGGATAGGTCCTGAAAAGTCACCTATACCCACGGTTTCACAAAACCGTGGGTATAGGGTTTCCTATCCCCACGGTTTTCCCCAAAACCGTGGGGATAGGTCTGGGATAAAATACCTATACCCACGGTTATGAAAAACCGTGGGTATAGGTCAATTTTGTGTGCGCGGGAAAATTTTTTTTCCGCGGGAAGGAATTTTTTTTGGGGCGGGAACCCTATACCCACGGTTCTTCCCTCTATACCCACGGTTTTTATAACTATATTTAACTATATATATATATTTATATACATATATGTGACGTTAGGGTAGTGGTTAGACGCGGTGTTTGCAGCGAAGAGGTTGCGGGATCGAAACTCGGCGGCTGCATTATTTTAGGACCTATACCCACAGTTTTGAAACCGTGGGTAAAATCCATTGACACCGTGGAAATTGTCTATGTTTCGGTGACACGGTGGCAGGACACCTATACCCACGGTTTTCCAAAACCTTGGGTATAGGCTGGGGACCTATACCGACGCCGTTCCAGCCCACGGTTCCCAAAACCGTGGGTATAGGCTGTTTTTCCAGTAGTGCTGAGGAGATACGTGCACGACCCGACACACATCATTGACCATGGGGAGTTGGACGTTGATGATTGGGAGACTTTTGTGGAGGTCCTGGTGGAGATCGATGATCGACAGGAGCGGGTCCTACGTGGATGATCGATTCCTCTTGTGCGCAATAGATGGCAGCACGGGAACCTCCAGGAGAGCACTTGGGAGCGGGAGGCTCAGATGCGTACTCAGTACCCACTTGTATTTCCCTAGCTTATGATGTATCTTTACGGGGACGTAAAGCCCTGAGGTGGGAGTGATGTAAAGACCCATAAATTTCAAGGAATTTTTTTTCTTAATTTTATTTGGAATTTTACAAGAACGCAGTTTCTGACGGCACCTGATTCCAAGGCCCGATGTGCCCGGAATCATTTTCCGAAGTTTGGCTCGGGTACGTTCAGTGAACGAATGAGCGGGTTTTTCTAACTTTTGAACCGGTGCTTGGAATCAAATTCCGAGGGAACCGATGGAATCACAGTGCCGATATTTGCTTAGAAACTCCTCTTCTGGAGTTGCGTTTGGTCAGGTGTGGTTTTTAATTTTTGGGGTTAAGTTAAGAAATAAAATAAAGTGGTGGGACAACTTTATTTTTATTTCACTTAAAGCCACATGAAATCCACTTAAATCTTCCTAAGTTGAGTTTATGCTGATAGGGTGAAATCCAAAATATCCTACCCTCACGGTAGGATATTTTTGAGGTGGGGCCCGCATGAGCCCCACCATTTCTTTTCCTCTAAGTAATGCACCCGCAAAAACTCCTCATAAATGAAGTCAACTGGAGGGTTTTCTAAAACTCTTAAACGCTCCAATTAATTGGACAGTTAAGTCGTACCATTAATTCACCGAATTAATGGGTCGTTACTTTATTGTTTTTTCAAATTGTTGGCATGTTAATAAAATAAGACCAACACACCTTTCTTCTGTGGTATGATTTGTTGAGAGGATTTGGAGATTCTGTGCCTTCATCCCCCTTCAAGAATAATGCGAAGAACGCGAAGAACGCGAAGAATGCGAAGAATGCCGGCCTCCGACGAAGGGCGACGAAGAACGCCAGACCCCCGAAGATCGACATGATGCCGACGCTTCTTCTGCGACGTTATTTCCCCGCGACAAATCTTCGATCAACCGCTTGAGGTGGGAGATTTAAAATCTTTTAAATTCCATTGTGGTTTTTATCCTCAATAGGGATTTAATTGTTATAATTAAATCAGTGTGTTTCTTTAACCGTCGGAGATCGTCGACGCGATGCCCTTCCGCGACGACACGACGCCGTTCCGCGACGCGACGATCACCTCCTACAGTGACGGTCTGTAACGCCCCGACCCCAGTTGCCCAGAGTCGGTGCATTACTTCGTAACATTGGCATGATCACAAGAAAGATCAAATCTCGAAAGAACGATTGGTTTAGTAGCCTTGGAAACACTAGATATATTCATAAGTTTTACAATACATCATAAAATGAAAAACTAAGACAACAACATAATGTTTCCACAATCCACACTATTAACCCCTCATAAAATCCCTGCAGGTCATTCATAACTTACTTCTTCACATCCTGGGAAAAATAAAACATAGAAAAGGGGTGAGCTCAAATGCCCAGTAAGGATAACAATATAGAGGAAACTTTCATAAATAAGAATAAACTTTTAAGGCAATGTATAACTAAAACAAAAGCCTTTAAAACATGAACTTTCAACATGGTATGGCATAAATAAAATGAAATAATGCCATTTACTTATTCACATGGATATTCTACTAATCGAATAATCACATGCAAAAATCATTAACCACTTTAATAATGTTGGAATGCATAATGTCAAATGTTAATTTCATTGTCTAGGCCTCATCCCAAGACCTAGGGGTTACTTCTAACCGGAACCCAACCCGGAGTGCCTCTAATAACCGGACACCAACCCGGAGTGCCTCTAATAACCGGACACCAACCCGGAGTGCCTCTAATAACCGGACACCAACCCGGAGTACCTCTAATAACCGGAGACCAAACCGGAGGGCTTACTTTTACCAGTCCCTAACCTGGAGGGCTTACTTTAACCAGTCCCCAACCTGGAGGGCTTACTTTTACCGGTCCCCAACCCGGAACATACTTGTTTAGCACAATCATCTGAAGAAAAGTTTGAAATATAACATAAACATTCGGGTTAAAACTAGCATACGAAATGTCAAGAGTTTCACCATAAACTATGAATGGTATAAAATAGCACATCCACATTCAAACATATCACAAAACCTTCAATACAACATAGAAGTTTTGTATTATAATCAAACAACTTCAAATAATCTTAAAACCCATCAAAGGATGTTGACATAGATGAAATCAAAATTCTTTTAAAAGATGTATCTCCTTTTATTTTGAAAACATTTAAGATCCATATAAAATAAAACATTTTCTTTGAAAATATTCTTATAAGCTTGTAAGGAAAGCTTCGAAGATTTTATAACAGCGGAATGTAACCGCACCCGCCGTATAAGTTAAAAAAAACATTCTTACCTCAATTCTGTCGAAAAGGTTAAAAAGGACCTTGTTTTGAAAACGACGGAAAGATTCCTTTATAAACCTCTTATAAAAATTCAAACAAGGGTATAAATGACTTTAACCCATATTCTTGTAAATAGTAAAAATGTTTTGAAATACATTTCTAAGAAACATGGATGCGGATGATAATGAAATCCCAGTAGATTATTACGTATAAACAACCTCGGATAATGAAGAGATTGTGAAATAACCCTTACCTTGTACTTTTCCTTGGTTGGGGTAGGTTAACCTCCTGTATAATGGTGAAATAGTTGTTATTAAATTATACAAGAATCATATATATTAATATGATATCATATATGATCTTTTAACATTGATTTGTTAATAATATCTTAGAATTATCGTCGTTTCGGGAGTTAACTTACTCATTTTCTTTTATATGTTTTGTTACATAAGCCATGGTTGTTGTATCTTATTCATATTCAGAATGATATCTAGTCCTTAAATATCAATTTTAAATCATCAAATAATAATTATACTTGAATGGATACGATGGAGAATGAATCTCATCGCGTTCGTGGAGACGGTAGTCCGTACGTACGCACGAACGCTATTTCCATTTAATTTTTATTTTAAAAGAATCGAATCCAAATGATACATAGGTATATTACTATTCCAGTATAATATAATATTTTATATATGTTACTTAAGTTCATTAACACCATCCTTTATACATTCCAAGTGTGGTATGAACGAGTCATATCATTTTAAGGGGGCGGTAGTCCGCACTTCCTCAAATGAAATTATCGTATGTATATAAAACATGAAACGAATAATGGTATGAAATAAAATGTAATTACAGAAGCTTATATATAAAATATATATCATTAATATCATATTTAATTACAGTGCCATCATAATGGCCACCATGAGAGGCGGTAAGATGTATTTGAACAATCATCGTTTCGTGAGGCGTTAGTTTGCCATCCACAGAAACATTATGTTCATCATCCATTAGATGGAGTTGTGTGTATGTGTAGTTTGAATCCTTCTTATAACAACATCCTAGTATATTGAGGATACTGGTGTTGTTACAAAAGAAAGGAAATAAAAAGTGTTTGGGGGTTGGAGAAGCAAAATAAATGAAAATAATTTAAGAGAAATCGTTACCTTTAATTTAGGTAACTCACTTTGGTTGGAACCAAAGGACTTCTTGAAATGATTTCTGCCTAAGGGGAAGCTTCAAGGAGGAGGAGAGGGATGTGGGGAGCTTATGTGGGCAGATTTTGGACGAGCCAAGTGGCTTGAGAGGTGTGAGGAAAAGAGAAGGAGGAGTTCCCTTTTATAAGAGGGGTGAGGGGCACCTTTGGAAAAGCTAGAAATATTAATTTATAATAAATTCATAATCGGTTTCTAATGGCTCCAAAGTTTACTATTCAAAGTTTGAGGTGGGGATGGGTCGAAAACAACTCATCCAATAGAATTTAGACAGGTTTGGGTACTTATATTAACCTTATCTTTAAGTATTAACTCTAAGTTAATTAGTTTCACTTTTACAATGTCTCTTTGTATTTTTATATTATATGGTTAATAAACTTACCATATACATCCAAGAGACCCCCCAAGTGGTCCATTAATGATTAACCTATCATAATATAAGTCTCTTTGCCGAACCTTAGATTTTTAGGAATTTAATATCAATTAATAATATAATATTTGTTTTAAGAACTCTTTTATGTCAATTTTGACACTATTCAATAGTTGATTTTTGTGAAACTCATAACAGATTGATTACTTCGAACAAAGTCAATTAAATCAATCCTAATATATCATATTATCCTAGAAAATTAGTTTAATTCATTAAAAGTTTCATATTATATTTATTTGGGTATTTATAATATCAATTATTTTAATTTTTCACTATTATAGTAATTACTGCATCACCATTGTGTCATAAATAAAATAAATTATTTAATGTCTAAAAATTATAAATAAAATATCCTTATGTAGGAAGTCTTTTTATCTTTCTAATGAATATTTATAATCGAAATTCCAACATGTATAACCCTATGTAAAAATTGTTCTTCTAAAAGATGTAAGCTTATGCCATTTTTATTTTTATTTTAGCTTTATTAATATAATGTGTCATTATCACTTACAAGTGGATCCATGGGGTCCCAAAATTGACACAAATATGCCCTTGGTCGACCATGTATCAACCAATAGGGTTAAGACACGTTTTAGGGTAATTTAGTATTATTATAATATTATTTTTTTAACCCTTATTTACCGGATTTACCCTTAACCATGGTAAATAAAATATTTACCGCAGTAATTATTCAAAGATAAAAGTTACCTATTTACATAATTTGAACATCCTGAATCCAAATATGGAATCCATTTTTCTAAATTCAAAACACAGAAGTTGCAGAAATTAATTTAAAATTAATTCCCGCTGTCAAAACAAAAAGCGTGTTTTTAAGAGATAATAACTATCAAAAGATTGACACTTGTTTATGTTCGGTTTAATTGTAAAATTATGTCCAATGACCAACATTATATTAAGTGGTAAAAATATATTCTAAATATACTTTAAAACCACTCAAATTCATAATTTATCACTATTAATTATTTTGATTAAAAAAGTTGTTTTTAATTAAAATTTAGTAATTTTCACTATTCATCAAAATATGAAAGTTATCTGAAATGTACCAAAATTTCACCTTAGGCTAAATTCGATATTCCGAATCCAAAAATGAAGTCCATTTTAAAATATAAAATATATATAATTTCAAAATTTAGGTATTACTATTCATAACGGCTAGTTTGATCGGTTGTGGTGTGTGTTAAAACTCGACGTTGCGTACAACACACGCTACTGTTTTATTCAAAGGAAAGCGTACCGTGTAAGCTTGGGATGTTTCATTTTAAATTTTTTGATGTCCCCATTTATTCAAAAAGTATAAAATATTGTATTTAAAAAGGTTTCACTATTAAAAGTTGATAAAAGTGTAATACTGAAAATGAATCTGTTCTTGCATTATGACTAAGAATCTCATAATATGGATTCTAAAATTATAAGGATTATATAAAGTTTAAAATTTAGTTAATGCCATTCATGACCTCTTTTAATGCCTTTTTTTTTGTAAGTCATGGTGTGATTGAACTCGGTGTTGCATGTAGTGCAAGTTATTGAATTATTTTGAAGAAATAACACAGTATGAAATCTTGGGGTGTTACATTCTCCCCTCCTTCAATAAATTGCGTCCTCGCAATTTGAAATTGTTCTTCGAAAATAAAAGGTTGAAAATAGATAATATATTTGTGGGAAAACCCACATCGGAAATTGGGTTACTAAAATTTAGTCTTAATATGAGGAAAAGAGAAATGAAAGGGTCACCCCCAAATTATGATCTCTATTAGGAGAACATTGGTGGCAATTAGAGACATATAATCAGAGGAAAAACGTAAATATTTATAGGTAGTGATTGAGGTCATCAATCACAAACAAGTGTATAATTGAGGTCCTTAAATTCATCAATCTATGATGATTTGAAATACCATCGGTTCAACAAAACATAGGGTATTAGGATAACACATTTTTGACGTTTCAAAATATCTTAGTTGAAATCCCACATCGAAAAATGAATTAATGAGGCCTCTATTTAAAATAAAGAGTCGAAAGTATGAAGATTACCGAAAATAACTCATACTAGGGTTCCATGTAGGAAAATATGGATATGGAAGAAAAATCTAACCATCAATTATCTGATGGAGAGTGGTAGAGAACATGGCTATGAAAAGGCCAAAAATCCCAAAGCCATAAATTAGTGATGATTTAAGGTACCATCTAGGACAACATTTTTGTTTTAAGTTCCTTTTATTAATGTTGAGGAATTTATTTATGAGATTGGCTTAGATCATAAGGAGATATACTTACTTTATAATTAGAGTTTTGTCAATTAATAAATTTCTACCACAAACTCATCTTTCACTCGTAAAAAAATCCTATTTATACTATTCGTACAGGGTTCCAAAATAAACGAATTTATAATTCATCTACATGATCTTTTAATAAAAACTACATTATTTAATCTAGTACATCTCATGGGCCAGTGGTAGGTGATACACCCTTGTCGCCCTTCGGTTGCGGGTTCAAGTCTCGCAGCCTTGCCGGACGCGACGGGTTGCCGCCCGACCTCCAGGTTGTCCTTTTATGGTAATCCAAAATAATCCAAACTAGAACTATCCAAAATACTTCTGTCCAAACTCACAGTCCAACATTTATAAGGAAGATAAGAATAATGTAGATCCTTTTTACCCCATAATAGCATATGAATACCTTCATCTTGTATTCTTTTAATACATTGAAACATCCTAAATTACCATATTCCTTATTGATTACATTCATGCTCCCCTATTCCATATAGAATGATGGATATACTTCATCAATCCAAAAATGTTTTAAACCCCAACAATAATGGAATATACATATCATTAATCAGTTCCAAGGTAGTCAAGAATATCCAATATAATTTATCCAAATCAATCATGTATTATTCTAAAATCACTAACTCGGTATCAGAACCATATTATGGTTTATCTTTCTCTCAACCATATATTTTCCAAAAATTTATCCTGCTATTGAGTCACTTTTCTTTGTTCCACACAATCTCAAGTCCTTAATGAAATAGTACTGCAGTACAATCCTTATATACTCCATAATTATTATAACAAGTACATTGTTGATACAACACTCAATTGACATAATCAACATAAGAACTCTAATCATTCCTCTTCATCTGTGGTAGTATCATAACTTGATTATTATCCAATAGCATCATTTGCGGCATAGTCTGATGACTGGGGCATAGGTTCGCGTAGTGTCCAAACTCCTTGCAAATGAAGAATTGTACATTTGAAACCATTTTCTCACCCTTGCAGTCACGTACTTTGTGCCCTTTTCCTCCACACTTATAACAAACTCCCATTCCTTTCAAGCAAGTTCCAGGGTGTTTCTTCCCACAGTTACCACATATGGGAAAATTCTTCTTTTCCCTCTTCCCTTTATCCATTTTTCTCTCTTCCATCCTTTTCTTCTCTTGCTTCCCTTCAAAGCCATAGGACTCAGTAAACTCTTTACTTATCTTATCAACACATGATATTATTTTTTCATATGATGATAATACATGGGAGACTATTCCTCTTATAAATTCTAGCTTAAGACCATGAAGGATATGATCATTCCTTCTCTTTGGATCATGTGCATTTCTGGAGTTCTCATTTCTTCTACTGGGCGCCATTTCTAAACAATGGCATACACTAGATCAGTTTATGAATCCAAATACATAATCCCATACTTATAAAACACTTAACATAAATTGAACTATTTATGGATATAATCCATAATCATAAAAATGTTTTCTTTGAGGAAGTATATACTCATAAACCCTTCATAATGATTTGTAAAGAAAATGAGAGTTATCCTAAGCATATCCCCCGGGAGTGTCGTAACCAAGAGTGCAGCAAGGCCCGTTGTCGTGCACCAGTTCCCGTTCGAGTCTAGCTCAAAGCGGTGTTTTCAGGTTTTACCCCTAGGTACATCTGTGCCAGAGCCGCCTCTACCTGCTCGTATCCAGACAGGGATGTATTGCTCGGAAAACTCACAAAATCTCTACAATACCAAAATTCTAGGAAGTTCTTCTATACTAATCCTCAAAGTTCATCTTAGGTCTACGTGCTCTAATCAGAGTTTATCTAAATCTAGCTTCCAAGGTTTGTACTAAACTTCCTCTGATACCAACTGTAACGCCCCGACCCCAGTTGCCCAGAGTCGGTGCATTACTTCGTAACATTGGCATGATCACAAGAAAGATCAAATCTCGAAAGACCGATTGGTTTAGTAGCCTTGGAAACACTAGATATATTCATAAGTTTTACATTAAATCATAAAATGAAAAACTAATACAACAACATAATGTTTCCACAATCCACACTATTAACCCCTCATAAAATCCCTGCAGGTCATTCATAACTTACTTCTTCACATCCTGGGAAAAATAAAACATAGAAAAGGGGTGAGCTCAAATGCCCAGTAAGGATAACAATATAGAGGAAACTTTCATAAATAAGAATAAACTTTTAAGGCAATGTATAACTAAAACAAAAGCCTTTAAAACATGAACTTTCAACATGGTATGGCATAAATAAAATGAAATAATGCCATTTACTTATTCACATGGATATTCTACTAATCGAATAATCACATGCAAAAATCATTAACCACTTTCATAATGTTGGAATGCATAATGTCAAACGTTAATTTCATTGTCTAGGCCTCATCCCAAGACCTAGGGGTTACTTCTAACCGGAACCCAACCCGGAGTGCCTCTAATAACCGGACACCAACCCGGAGTGCCTCTAATAACCGGACACCAACCCGGAGTGCCTCTAATAACCGGACACCAACCCGGAGTACCTCTAATAACTGGAGACCAAACCGGAGGGCTTACTTTTACCAGTCCCTAACCTGGAGGGCTTACTTTAACCAGTCCCCAACCTGGAGGGCTTACTTTTACCGGTCCCCAACCCGGAACATACTTGTTTAGCACAATCATCTGAAGAAAAGTTTGAAATATAACATAAACATTCGGGTTAAAACTAGCATACGAAATGTCAAGAGTTTCACCATAAACTATGAATGGTATAAAATAGCACATCCACATTCAAACATATCACAAAACCTTCAATACAACATAGAAGTTTTGTATTATAATCAAACAACTTCAAATAATCTTAAAACCCATCAAAGGATGTTGACATAGATGAAATCAAAATTCTTTTAAAAGATGTATCTCCTTTTATTTTGAAAACATTTAAGATCCATATAAAATAAAACATTTTCTTTGAAAATATTCTTATAATCTTGTAAGGAAAGCTTCGAAGATTTTATAACAGCGGAAAGTAACCGCACCCGCCGTATAAATTAAAAAAAACATTCTTACCTCAATTCTGTCGAAAAGGTTAAAAAGGACCTTGTTTTGAAAACGACGGAAAGATTCCTTTATAAACCTCTTATAAAAAGTCAAACAAGGGTATAAATGACTTTAACCCATATTCTTGTAAATAGTAAAAATGTTTTGAAATACATTTCTAAGAAACATGGATGTGGATGATAATGAAATCCCAGTAGATTATTACGTATAAACAACCTCGGATAATGAAGAGATTGTGAAATAACCCTTACCTTGTACTTTTCCTTGGTTGGGGTAGGTTAACCTCCTGTATAATGGTGAAATAGTTGTTATTAAATTATACAAGAATCATATATATTAATATGATATCATATATGATCTTTTAACATTGATTTGTTAATAATATCTTAGAATTATCGTCGTTTCGGGAGTTAACTTACTCATTTTCTTTTATATGTTTTGTTACATAAGCCATGGTTGTTGTATCTTATTCATATTCAGAATGATATCTAGTCCTTAAATATCAATTTTAAATCATCAAATAATAATTATACTTGAATGGATACGATGGAGAATGAATCTCATCGCGTTCGTGGAGACGGTAGTCCGTACGTACGCACGAACGCTATTTCCATTTAATTTTTATTTTAAAAGAATCGAATCCAAATGATACATAGGTATATTACTATTCCAGTATAATATAATATTTTATATATGTTACTTAAGTTCATTAACACCATCCTTTATACGTTCCATGTGTGGTATGAACGAGTCATATCATTTTAAGGGGGCGGTAGTCCGCACTTCCTCAAATGAAATTATCGTATGTATATAAAACATGAAACGAATAATGGTATGAAATAAAATGGAATTACAGAAGCTTATATATAAAATATATATCATTAATATCATATTTAATTACAGTGCCATCATAATGGCCACCATGAGAGGCGGTAAGATGTATTTGAACAATCATCGTTTCGTGAGGCGTTAGTTTGCCATCCACAGAAACATTATGTTCATCATCCATTAGATGGAGTTGTGTGTATGTGTAGTTTGAATCCTTCTTATAACAAAATCCTAGTATATTGAGGATACTGGTGTTGTTACAAAAGAAAGGAAATAAAAAGAGTTTGGGGGTTGGAGAAGCAAAATAAATGAAAATAATTTAAGAGAAATCGTTACCTTTAATTTAGGTAACTCACTTTGGTTGGAACCAAAGGACTTCTTGAAATGATTTCTGCCTAAGGGGAAGCTTCAAGGAGGAGGAGAGGGATGTGGGGAGCTTATGTGGGCAGAGTTTGGACGAGCCAAGTGGCTTGAGAGGTGTGAGGAAAAGAGAAGGAGGAGTTCCCTTTTATAAGAGGGGTGAGGGGCACCTTTGGAAAAGCTAGAAATATTAATTTATAATAAATTCATATTCGGTTTCTAATGGCTCCAAAGTTGACTATTCAAAGGTTGAGGTGGGGATGGGTCGCAAACAACTCATCCAATAGAATTTAGACAGGTTTGGGTACTTATATTAACCTTATCTTTAAGTATTAACTCTAAGTTAATTAGTTTCACTTTTACAATGTCTCTTTGTATTTTTATATTATATGGTTAATAAACTTACCATATACATCCAAGCGACCCCCCAAGTGGTCCATTAATGATTAACCTATCATAATATAAGTCTCTTGGCCGAACCTTAGATTTTTAGGAATTTAATATCAATTAATAATATAATATTTGTTTTAAGAACTCTTTTATGTCAATTTTGACACTATTCAATAGTTGATTTTTGTGAAACTCATAACAGATTGATTACTTCGAACAAAGTCAATTAAATCAATCCTAATATATCATATTATCCTAGAAAATTAGTTTAATTCATTAAAAGTTTCATATTATATTTATTTGGGTATTTATAATATCAATTATTTTAATTTTTCACTATTATAGTAATTACTGCATCACCATTGTGTCATAAATAAAATAAATTATTTAATGTCTAAAAATTATAAATAAAATATCCTTATGTAGGAAGTCTTTTTATCTTTCTAATGAATATTTATAATCGAAATTCCAACATGTATAACCCTATGTAAAAATTGTTCTTCTAAAAGATGTAAGCTTATGCCATTTTTATTTTTATTTTAGCTTTATTAATATAATGTGTCATTATCACTTATAAGTGGATCCATGGGGTCCCAAAATTGACACAAAGATGCCCATGGTCGACCATGTATCAACCAATAGGGTTAAGACACGTTTTAGGGTAATTTAGTATTATTATAATATTATTTTTTTAACCCTTATTTACCGGATTTACCCTTAACCATGGTAAATAAAATATTTACCGCAGTAATTATTCAAAAATAAAAGTTACCTATTTACATAATTTGAACATCCTGAATCCAAATATGGAATCCATTTTTCTAAATTCAAAACACAGAAGTGGCAGAAATTAATTTAAAATTAATTCCCGCTGTCAAAACAAAAAGCGTGTTTTTAAGAGATAATAACTATCAAAAGATTGACACTTGTTTATGTTCGGTTTAATTGTAAAATTATGTCCAATGACCAACATTATATTAAGTGGTAAAAATATATTCTAAATATACTTTAAAACCACTCAAATTCATAATTTATCACTATTAATTATTTTGATTAAAAAAGTTGTTTTTAATTAAAATTTAGTAATTTTCACTATTCATCAAAATATGAAAGTTATCTGAAATGTACCAAAATTTCACCTTAGGCTAAATTCGATATTCCGAATCCAAAAATGAAGTCCATTTTAAAATATAAAATATATATAATTTCAAAATTTAGGTATTACTATTCATAACGGCTAGTTTGATCGGTTGTGGTGTGTGTTAAAACTCGACGTTGCGTACAACACACGCTACTGTTTTATTCAAAGGAAAGCGTACCGTGTAAGCTTGGGATGTTTCATTTTAAATTTTTTGATGTCCCCATTTATTCAAAAAGTATAAAATATTGTATTTAAAAAGGTTTCACTATTAAAAGTTGATAAAAGTGTAATACTGAAAATGAATCTGTTCTTGCATTATGACTAAGAATCTCATAATATGGATTCTAAAATTATAAGGATTATATAAAGTTTAAAATGTAGTTAATGCCATTCATGACCTCTTTTAATGCCTTTTTTTTGTAAGTCATGGTGTGATTGAACTCGGTGTTGCATGTAGTGCAAGTTATTGAATTATTTTGAAGAAATAACACAGTATGAAATCTTGGGGTGTTACACGGTCAATTCCGCGATGTACTCACACTCATCCGACGACTGCTACAAGGTAGGGGTCATTTGAAAATAATTCTTCCTATGATTGTTTTTCCTCCAAGGTAAGAATATTATTGCGGGACATGGTTTATCACTTGTTGGGATTATGGTGTTCTTTCAAACAGCTAACACGGTGGGTGTGGACCAACAAACAAGTCTGAACCCACTGCCCTTTGTTCTTGGTGTTCGGAACAGCGGACGACGACAAAACGGGCCGCATAGACGATTTTTTGGTTCCGCATTGATGAACGATACCCAGGAGGAGCTACGGCATAGACGGAAATGCAATCGGACCACCGGTGCAACTCCGGTGGCCCGCAGATTCCACTGGCGGCCCGGCGCGCCGCCGGATGGAGTCGCCACGGCTGAAGCCGCGGCGGTGGCGGCCGACCAGACCCTCGACCGCGCGGGTCCGGTGAGACACGGGACGCGGCTCTGCCATGTCCGCTGACCATGAGTGGCCCCACACGGGGCTACGGTTCCCCTTCCCCCGAGGACAGCACGCCCCGCAGCTTCCCTTGCTCGGCCGCTAAACTGAGCCGAGCCGAGCTGACCCGCCGGCCGGGTCGCACCCAACCGGGTCGGACCGGGGTCGGGGCGACCCATGGGGTCGGGCCGGGCCCAGACCCCCTGTTTCCGGACCTTATCGGTCTTTTGCTCATAACATGAGATACAGGCCTCCGAAAGACGCGCCGTCAGTGGCGATGCGATCCTTTGAATGAGACGGTCGTTTCGATATATCACACTCAAGGTTTCGGAATACTTTGGGTTTAGCCGGGATGGTTCGTACAGGAAACCAACCGGGCCCTCGGAGCGGAAACACTCATATCATGAGCTTTGGACGTCCGATTGACATGCCGTCAACTTTTTTGAATTCCTCTAAGTGAGACGGATCTTTTGGAATTCTCCACCCTAGGTTTGGATACAGGTGGAGTACGGTCGGATTGGTTTTGCCTTAGAAACCAACCGGGCACCTAGGACGAAAAAGTCAATAACCCTCAGACCGGGCGTCCGATTGATGCGCCATCTGCGACGATGAGTTCCTGTTGATGATACAGAACTTTTGGATACATCAACTTTGGACTATGTGTCAGTTGATTTATCTGCCTCTCGGCTCGTGAATCGGAACCTCCCAAAACGAGCTTGCTGTGTGCGGGAACCCTAGAGCTGGCTGCGACTACTACTATGACGACGACGACTGTACAGAGATCCTCAGTGGATTCGACGGCAATGACTATAGCACTCAGCGATCCTTTGTGGGTCAGTGCTACCGATCCTATGTGGGTCCGATCCTATGTGGCTCAGCGATCAACGGTCCTGTGTGGGCCAGCGCCTACAGATCCTGTGTGGGTCTGATCCTGTGTGGGTCATTGCGGGGGTTAGTTACCTACAGATCTTGTGTGGGTCTGATCCTGTGTGGGTCATTGCGGGGGTTAGTTACATATAGGTCTTGTGTGGATCTGATCCTGTGTGTGTCATTGCGGGGGTTAGTTACCTATCAATCCTGTGTGGGTCCAATCCTATGTGGGTCATTGCGGGGGTTAGTTGCCTATCGATCCTTTGTGGGTCAGATCCTTTGTGGTTCATTGCGATGGTTAGTACCTATCGATCCTTTGTGGGTCCGAAGGCTTAGATGGATCAGTGATCATATCTATCGTCATTCGAAGAAGTATACCTGTGTTAGATGAAACCTTGTTTTACTTTCCTTCATGGATTGTGTTGTGCTATGCTGTGTGGATTTACATTTTTCTTTCCTTTGTGGTTTGTGTTGTGCTATCCTATGTGGATTTACGTTTTTATTTCCTGTGTGGACTGGGTTGTACTTGAGCTCGGATGTTGGAGTCGAGCGAGAATTGATGACTTAGGTATATGTATGGGAATACACCTAAGCTGTGTCGGATGTTACTTCGTGATTGTATCTTTCCTTTGTGGTTTATACATTGTGGATTCTAGGAGGCCTTCAGGGGTCTCGGGGTCCCTACTGAGTAGATTATACTCACTCCAGCACGGGCTATGCCCGCACTACACGGTGTTGGTTGCAGACGACGGACTGTATTGATCGTGGTGGAGGCTTGCGGATCAGGACGATACCTGGAGGTGGACCACTGGGTGGGACGTACTCGGAGCGGTCGGCTGGACCCAAGGAGCAGTGGAGGATATCTGTACCCACCCTTCAGGTGGGACTTCCAGTGGATGGCTCGACGTTGCGGCTTTACTTTTCAGTTGCTGTTTTCCCTTTCGAGTTGTACTTTACTTTCAGTTTGGGTTTGTATTCTGACCCACTTACTTCCACACTTACTATTGTTACAGTTTTTACATAGTGTTTACTTGTGCCTGCTTACTCTGTGGTGTTTTTTGGTTACTTTACAAAGGCAATTCCTTCCCTTTTTCCTGGATTTACGCCTTGGTGCTAGTCACCAGCCCCTAGCCTATGGAAGGCAGGCTTGGGGTAGTAACGGCACAGGCCCCGAGGACGGGTCGTGACATTAAAATCATTATCAACCCTAAAAATATAAATCAAATAAACTTCAAGGTTATCCATGCTCATCCCTGACTACAGTTTATTCACGCCATTCATGATATTTTACGAAGAGTATGTGAATTCAGAAAAAAAAAATCCACTGTGAGTGTCAAACAAGGTGTGAAACATAGATTATTACCATAAACTAGGGGATGATCAAGTTTATCTCAATGAACCCATTTTCATGTTATTTCATCTTTGTATAAGTATTTCTGCTACATAACATATTTTATAATATAGATAAGGATTCAATTTTTGGGAAACTAGTTACTCTAAAATTCACTATAATTCATGTCCTTTTTCTGATATAAAGACTTATCATTATAATATTCCTTATGAATATCAATATATTTACCACAAATGTGTTTGTAGATTATTTTCTAGTGTCTAATTAATCCTCTTTATGATACAAACTACACCCCCTCAATTTTATTTCAAATAAAATTCCATGATTATTGAACATAAATATCCTTAAAAAAACTAATATCATAAATTCCCTGTCTCTATGGAATACAAGGCTCATAACAACTAAATTTATGGATAATATAAAAATTATATATTTTTTAGAATAATGTGCTCCAAAATCCTTACATGTGTCTAATGATTCATATCATAAACTAGAGAATACATAGTAGAATTTGGTGAGCTATATGTCATAGTATGTGAACTATCAAGATAAATAAGCATAACCTGTGATTCAAAGGTATAATATGATATCATAAAAATGTAGTCTCATGAGTAATCACATAGAATAAGGACAAACATACAATTTTACAATAAGACCATGGAATCATACTACGTGTAGAAAAAATAGAAAACACGAAAAAAAGATATGTTAATTAAAAAATCCAAGAAAAAAACACATAGTTCAAAGTGTCATTTTCATGATTTTGTCCACTCTAGGATACCAAATATTTTTTCTGAAAAGACTATCAAATTGACAGATTAATTGGAGGGATATATAATTTTGAACCCACTCATCACATTCTATTCGTGTACATGCATATTAATTACATATATGGACATAAATCATAAGGAATTCAAATTACAGTTACCTATGGAAGGAAATGGGTAACATAATAATGTTATATAACATAATCAAAAAGGATTTCATAATATAGGTATCTGAGAAATTTTCCAAAATTATATATCACACCATAAAAGGATTTTTTAATAAGCTCACATTCCATTTTTGATAAATATATATAGAATTTAGAATAATTCAATTACATTAATGAGAGAGAATTTGAGTTAGATAGATAATGATAATGATATAAAGAAAATTATGTGATAGAAGGATCCCTTACACAGATATCAAATATATTTAAATATCAAAAAATATCATCCTGTAGTTTCAATACAATTTTAAAAAAAAATAGTCCAATAAAATAGGGTGTATCCATTGATGTTATATACATTAATATGGATCAATCATTTTTTCTTTTTTAATATAACAGAATAATAATATTTTCTAAAAATGATAGAAATATACCATTTTTAACATTGAAGTAATGTACTAAATAAATAATTTTATTATCGCTATAAATATTTTATGAATTATTTTTTAGAAATAGGATATAAAAGAAAAAGGATATTCTACCAAATGAATAATAATGTTGGCCTTTCAAAACAAATTACTCAACTGATTTAAGGAAAAATGTGATGGAAAGTATAATATATTATAGGAATTTATTAAAAAAGTTGAATATTTTAAATCAAAAGTTTTTTATCAGATAATTATCCTATAGTATACTTTAAGGGAATTTCAAAAATAGAGAATCCAAATTAAAATGGTATTGAAGAATAAATCCTTCCAACATGGGTTTCTTTTGAATTATAACCAACATGATTTTCTTTAAATGTATTATACCTTGAATGTCCATGAATTATGAATTATTCATGATATAATATGTAATGTGATATTATATACCACATATAAGAGTAAGAAAGTTCACAAAAAAGATGCTTCTCAAAGAGGGAGGTTGTGAGATCAAAACCCTGAATAGATAAAATCATTAATGAGGGATGTAACAAACAAACATTGTAGCTGTATTGATTTTAAAACATTGTAAAAATTATAAATATGACACAAAATAATCAATGGTCGTTACACAACAAATATTATCTCAATATTGAAAATTAATGTGATGTATAACCCAATAAATTGGAACTGCTTTATGAAACCCCATACCTTATAAATCCATTTACTTGAGAACACTCTAACCTCCTATAAAGATGTTTAAAATATGATATAAACATAAATAATAATTTTAATTGTATATTCAATATACTTACTTATCCCTTATTAACATCTTATTACTCTTTCATTAATAATCCTTCACTCTCACCGCTATTGTGGGTGTAAATTTCCAAGATTTTTACGCATTTTTATCATAAAATATTATGATCTCAAACTCTGAATACAATTCCATAATATCCAAATGATATTAATTTTTTATATATAATTTTCTACATTAGATAAATTTTATGTCCTAATGTTACATTTATCATGTAGAATGAATTTAATCAATTTGTGGAGATGGTTGGACATTCATATGCAAGAATGACGTTATCATTTCCTTAATGAGAAGAAGTGTAAGGAATTAGAAGGTATATATTTTTTAAATAATACATCTCATGTCACATATATCAGATATATTTTCTAAATTTATCTTTTATTACCTTCATTGTAATGTATAAGGAAAAAACGAACCACATCACATCATATGGTTATAGTCTACTATACAAACGAATGACATTATAATTTATTCAATGGATGAAAAGGTAGAAAATTATATTAAGTTATTCATTTATTGAATTACTTAAATTTATTTAATATCATATATCAACCTAAAATTAATCCTAATTACATTTAATGTAATGCATATGTGAAAAAAGTATCACATCACTTTGCGATGCAGTAGTATATATTACACACAATTGGTATTATCATATTACGGATGGAATTGAATGAAAGAAGGTTTATGGGAAATTATATTTCATAACTTATAAAAATATTTATTATTTCATATATAAATAATTTAATCATAATTATATCCATTAGCGAGCTACGTTGAAGAAAAACAAATTATGTATGTTCGCAAGGTGGTAATCTATATTACAAATGATCTATAATTTTGAATCCCATTTTAGTTAGGTATAGATAGTTGTACATAATGAAATTAAAATAAAAAATATAAAAAAATATAATATACAATGTATATTATATCATAATGGTGTTATGTTATTTTAAAAACGTGGAAAAGAGATAAAATAAAACATGTGGTTATTGATGTTATATTTTATTCTAAATAAACTAATATGATTCCTATAAAATAATTTCATGGTTGGATTTATGATCAACAAATAGACTCAAATATTGAAAAACTGATGTATTAAAATTATTTTTTAGGCCTATGAAGTCAAAATATGTTTTCTATATTTGTAAAAGAGTGTATAATAGTATTTATTTTCTAAGTGTCAGGATGAATCATTTAGAATTTCTGAATAGAATGGATTCCACCAATATTTTTTTCATGAACCAAGGATTAAAAATGTAAAATATTTTTAAATATAAGAAATAATGTCTAAAAATGGGATGAAAATAGTTATTATACATTGTTAGAGTCATTTAAAATTTTTATCTTTTATGTTTAATCCATGAAAACCCATTTTTTTTACCAAAACCATTGTAAATATTATTTTCTATTTCATCAATATTTTGTGTAAAAAATTATGTTGATATTTTTATATAATATATGTTATTATGATTTAAAATATATAATCTATTTTTCCAAATTCAAATAAATTAATTGAATTAATTTAACTAACAAAACAATCAAATAAAATGTGGATATAATGTTTTCTCGGGAAATGAAATTTTATGGAGAAAATGATATCTTATTAACTATATGATAATTTTTCATAATTAGATGAAAATAAATTAATATAGATAGATATATTAACTATAAATTTAATTTAAACATTCTTTTTAGGTGTCATTTTAATATATTAAAACGGAGAAATAATATGCAATTTGATATAGTTTTTAAAGAGAAAGTGTTTAAAATAATAAAAAACAAAAATGAAAATATGGTATAAAGAAGAATAAAATGTAATTTAATTTAATTAATATAAATATAAAAAAAAGTTTGTTCAAATAAATTTTAATAAATAATGGTAATTAAATGATAGAAATTAAAAGTAAATATTATAAAAACACATGTAATTTTTAATTTTTAATAAATATTAAAAATGCTTTGAAAATAAAAATATTTCACCAAAACGCAATATCAGTAATATTATTGTAAAAATAACGACATATTTATCAAATAAATATAATAAAATTGGAAAAAATATATGACATTATTTTTTTAAAAAGAGCATTCATATTCATTTTTGGTTAAAAACATGTTTTTGATGAATAAGTCAACTTTGCATATAATTTATTGACTCCATAATTTTAATTTATAAATTAATTTCATTTTGTTGGACAATTATTTACATTTCAAAAGATATTTAATCTTACTAGTACCTTCAAATTTATTGGATACAAAAAATGGTCATATTTAAATTATCATGTTCTGTTTAGGATCATATTTGTGTGTCATATACAATATAAAAAATAATTTTATTCCGTAAAACCCATTGAGGAATTATATGTGTGATTTCAAAAAATAAAATATTAATCACCCCACCATATTAAATTATATACCCTAAAATCATGATCATTATTCTAAAAAGGTTCAAAAATTACCCAGGTGTCTCTCCCCGTGACAAATTATCATTATATCCCAAAAAACCTTGTCAATCAATATGCGTAGATCTACAACCTCAAGGATACCAAAAATATTTTAGTATAAACACAAGGATGGTATATTATTATTCACCATGATCATAGTAGATGTTTCATGAGAACAAATATATCCTCAACATTATCCTAATTATCATTCTTGCACCCATATAAAATATTATTCAATAACACTATATAAAAGATACAAAACTATGTCTCAATGTTCAATTGATTGAACACCATTAATGTATATTTAAATACATAATACACCAACAACATATTTATTTCCTTGATCCCAATTCATCATATCACCCACACTAAAAATAAACAATAAACCTATTACACTTTTGGAATAACATCTTATAAGTTATGAACTAAATGTAACATAATATCATTCCAAATCCACTATGTATCATTGTCCATGAATCAGATATTGTCTCTATGATCTAAAATATAGTCTAACCCTTTGATCCAATAATAATATTAGTGTTTTGTATAACTATTTTTAATTCACATCATTAATCAATAAATTTCTTTGCGATGTCACAAAAAACACTCCCTCTCATTATTATATGGAATGATTGAATCCTCTAAGGAAACCCCTCACAGGGTCATAGAAAATATGAATCAAAATATAATGTAAAGATAAAATGAATACCATGTAATATTACATGACCTAAAAACATATTAATATTTTTTTTTGTATCACCTTACATAATACCCTACGTTAAAGAAATATTCGTATACTAATATATATTTTACACCAAAAAAATGACAAATCCACTATTAGATCATGATTTAATAAAAGAGATAAGGCAAATCACCAATGAAAATAAGAATAACATTCTCACCAACCACTCACCCATCATACCAAACCCAAAAATCATTCAAACATTATATATTCATAATAAATAACTATTTATAATCAACATTAACTAATTTATCAAAACCACTCCTAAATCAAGCCAGCCTCAAATCAAACTAGTCATTCTTTATTATCATTACCTTTATAATAATTGTGTCAATCTGAATTATGCTTAAATTTAACATGGGATTTTAATAATGGTTTTAATATACCATCAATACAATATAAATCATTTATGATACTCATCCCCATTCCAAAAAAGTTCTTCTATTATTTCCCTCATATGTTTATATGCCTCAACAAATAAAATACATCCAAAACACAACTGACATGGGTTAACATGTATCCTATAAGGTTTTTAAATATCCTAATTGTCACATAAGACCTTAAAAATAGATAAAATCATTATGATTTAATTAATATACTATTAGTTCCTTATTCATTAAAAGATTAATTATCTTATTTTTATTTTATTATATATATTAAACTTTTCCCAAAAAAATTTTATGATAACTTGCCTAAATTCAAAAATAAATTTACTAAAAACCATTATTCTATTTATTTCCATTTAAAAACTCCTAAATCAATTTTCTTTTTTATATAACCCTCCATTGATACAAGGATATAAAAATATAGGCCTCATAATCGACTTCTAATATTACACGGAACATCGAGTTTTATGGAACATTAACAATGTATTAATATTAAAATATAATTGTTTTCATTATTAAGTAGAAATTAAAAATTTTGCGAAGAATTTTGATCACCAAAATTAACTATATATCATATTGGTTTGATATAAACATATCATATTGATAAAAATACGAATTTTATATTAATTTATTTTATATTTCAAAAATACTATATTTTAAATCTTATTATTTTGGTTTTATTATGTGATAAATAATACAAATAATTAGAAAATTATAGACAATTAATTTAAGAAATTAAAATCATTTTTTATCTGTATTTCAAAATTATATTAGGGTAATATTCGGGTTTTTTCTTAAATTATTAAATTTTCAACCTATTATTAAAACCATTGGTATGATTGAAAATTGACTTTTCATTTATACATTTTGTTGTGTTATTTTTTTATTTCAAAATATGATTAAAATATACATATGTTTAACAATATTTTTGTAATTCTAAATTATGTCATTTTAAGAATTCTCATTTTTTCATATGAATAAATTAAAAACATTTGATCATTATAATCTTCAGAACCTATATTTTTTATTACATCAGTGGGTTTAGTATTTGATTATTTATTTCACTTATATTAATAATTTTTGGTAAATTGGATTTGATATTTTTAATTAGAATAATCTATATTATTTAATTAGGTCAAATTTATCTTTAATAAATAAATAATAAAACATGCAATAATTAGATTACATGAATATGGTTAAAACAGGTTTACCTTGGGAATAATAAAAAATGATAATTGTTGAAATTAACAATAATCTTTTAAAACAACCATTTTATTACTAAAATTCTACCTTTTAAGATAAAATGTTATATAATGATCCTTTCTATCATTATAGCACATGAAAAACATGATACACTTTTTTATTTCTTAATATAGCTTGTGTGCTAGTCACCTCTCTTATAAATGTCCAGAACCTCTTTTCTTCTCTTAACAGATTAATAACAATTTGGATCTAAAAGTACTTGCCTAAATCATTTCCAAAATTTTATACCCACAACATAATAGATTTAAATTGATTAAGAAGCCTTCTTAAAAATGGATGAGGTTGAATCCAAAAAGGATATCAGATTAAAAGGTTAATTATTAAGAATTTATTTTTTATTATTTATTCCCCACCACCACTATACATTTTCCTATTATGATGGTATAATAATAAAAATATCAATCAACATTAATGTGTGAATAAGACCACTTTTTTCACCCGCCAATAAAATTTTTTCCCAGAACCCCTCTCATAGATGTTTTTATTAATGGATTAAATTTTTTTTAAGATAAAATATGAAATTATTATATTTATATAGAAAAATATATCTCATATACCCTATTACATTCCATTATATGGGAATACAACAACTTCCCTCATGGGTTTAAGGGGCTACTGCACATGAAGTGATGTGATTCATTATGTTCATAAATTGAATGTTAGATGGATAATTTTAATGATAATGGCTAATATATGTGTCATAAAAATGATTCAATAATGGTAATATATTATTTTCCTTTATTTTTTCGATTTTTTTTAAAAAATTGGATAAGTGTTCATTCGTACGTAGGACATAACAAATAAATTATAGATGTATATAATTTTATATCTATAAAATTTTGGATTTAAATTAATTCATATATAATTATGTTATATTAATTTTATATTATTGTTAAAAAAGTTTAGATTATGGTACAATGATAAATGTAAATGGTTGAAACATAATGAATCAAAACATACCTGAAAAACAAATCATATATTTCCTAAAACAAGACATAAACATGAAATTGATAATAAAAGTGAAATAAAAGGTCATAAATAAATAATATATTTTATTATAAATATATTTATTGATCTTTAATATATTAATAATAATATTACATTTATAATAATGGTGTTTTGATCATGTGAGGAGTATGTTGATTATTATGGAGACGATTTTTTATCTCAATTTGTCATCTTTGGGATATATTTTATGTTCTAGACATATCATCTTTTATATGGTAAAACCACAGAACCATTGAAATATAATATCATGAATTAATATATTTTTATTATATGTTATGGTTCATTTTATGTAAATATATAATGGATCCTTGGATTCAAAACATACAAAAGAGGTAAAGGTATGATTTTACCAATCACATAGTTTTTTGAAATTCATTATGATTTTGATTTTGATATAAAATAATTAGAATATATATTATATGAAACTAAATATTTTTTATCGTTATTTCAATAGAATAATATTTCCCATTTTTATTCCTCTCATTATTTATTCAATATTTGAGATGTAAATTTTTAATGAAAACTGATACTATAAATCTTTTCAGTTGAAAACTATATTTTTTTCAAATTCATATTTTTAAAAAATAATGTATTTTTTAAATTAATCAAAAGACATATTAATGGTATTTTTAAACATGATTGAATTTCTATATTATTGTTTAATTGAGTATCATTGTCATTCTACAAGCATTCCTAATTTAATTTTCCTGAAAACATGAAAGGAATATTTGTTTCAATATGTAAGTATGAATGGAATTTGGTGCCTCCATTGAAAAAAAATGTTTTTAATAATCCATTTTATTTGATTTCTTGATCATATTAACCATATATATTTTAACAACCCATTTACTGATATAATAAATCCTTTTTATGTTTATTAATAATTATTATATAGTTATATTAATTATACAAATATTATGTTTTCTTTTAAAATAAAATAATAATAATATTAAATAAAAAATTTATATAATGATTTATTCTAATTTAATTAAAAAATTTATAACTATAAATAACAAAAATGAATTCATTTTTTGTCATAAAAATATATATAGGGAAAAAATTTATAATTCTCAAGAAATTTTTTCATTTTAGTGAAAAATATAAATTTATTTATTTTTGATAAGAAATTCATTTCATTAAATAAATTGAGTAATATAAAATTTCCATTATGTTTTATATAAAATTCAATGTAAAATTATTGTTATTCAACTTTATGTAATTAAAATATTATTTGTTATAAAAAAATATTTTATTTTAACAAATTTATTTTTTAGGATTAAGAATATGAATTTTGGGAAAGGTATTTCAAATTGGATAATGGTTCCCCTTTTTAAATAATAATACCTAATGTGTAAGGTTTTAAATTAGTTTAATTGATTATATATCAAAAATTAATAATTTATATCCATTCATTGATTATTATTAATCATAAAGATCTTATAAAATTTTCTTTTTCATTAAAAATTAACTTAATGACAATTTAATTTCTTCATGTTAGTGGGATTGATTAAAATTAAAATTTTTTAAAAATATGAATTGAATTTAGTAAAATGTTTTAAAAATTAGTAATCAGAATAATATATATTATCTAATAAGGTTAAATTAATTTTTTCCCAGAATCAGAAATTAGACCAGTAAAAATTAAATATCATTATTAAGAAATAATTGATTTTCCATGGGTTAATCTAATATGATAATGAATATAATTACTAAAAGGAAAGCATAAAATATGTTATATGGATATGTATTGGATTTATCATCCTTAAATACAAATTATTTTCTATTTTCAACCTTATTATTATGAGAAAATGTGGGTACACATTTTTCTATTCATAAATTAGAAGTGCTCCACTCACATCATAAACAAAAGGATACTCCATATACTTACTTTTTAACTCTTTAATTTCATATTGTATATGATAATATCTAAAAATAAAATTCTTAAATTCTCTTAACACATCATAGATCCTATATTTTGATCTGAAAAGAATCATATAAAGGCTTTTCAGACTTACCAAATGAGTTTGCTCGAAGAGGAGGTATCATTTTTAACCGAGCATCATTATTTTATTTATTCATCCACATATTCAAAATAATTTAAAATTATTCTTATATAATTTCAATAATATATATCTTCTACTAAAATAAAATTATGTTAATGTGATAACCTAAATACTAAACATCTTCCATCAAATGGGACATGATATGTTCTTTTGCTATATGTGACAGAATACAACCTCACAAACTGATGCTATTGTTTCCATTATTTCCTATAAAAACATTTATTAAAGGAAAATTTACTTTGAATATATTATATTTTTAAAATTATAAAATTCTTTTAAATATGATATAACTTTTAATATTTTATTTCTATTATGTAGGGGTTATAATATTGTTGCTTGTGTATATGGCTGACTACAACATCATGAAACGATGAGATTATGTAGTCAATGACAATTTATAGGGAATGTAATAAGATAAATTAAAAGAATATATACTATATTAATGACAGAAAAATGATATTATTGGAATTTTTTCCCTTTAAAAATTATAATATACCATTTTCGTTCTTACACTAAAAAAAGATAACATCAATGCTTTTATATATAGAATTACATCTCTAAAAACCATTGAGATTATTTTTTCACAAACAAAAATCAATAATGATATATATAATATATTTAAAATAATTGTTATTATATATATATATTTATGATTATCTTTTAAATATAAAATATTGGATACCTCCTTTCTATAATTATCATTGAAAAGTGTCCAAGATATTAGTGCGTCTGTATAACCTATCGTCTCTATGACTATAATATACAACATTTTTCAAAACAATAACTAATTATTGGAAGTAAAAGTATAATTCATTTATTTATATAATTATTATTTTGTTTTTTTATTATTTCTATGTTTTATAATTACTTATTCAATAAATACTCATGAAACTATATTCTCTATTAGTATATAAGATAAATATCATCCAAACCTCTGAACTAAATGTATTTAATTTTTAAATAATATATGAAATTGAATTAAGTGAACAAAATATAATAATAAACATTAAAATGGATCTCTTAAAATTAATTTACCATCATACGTTTATTTCTGAGTAAAACAGGAAATGAAAACGACAAATTGAACTCACAGTAAGGGACATTACATAAATTTCTATTTGTTGATGAATATTTCGTTGTTGTGCACCTATATCGTATTATGAGGTGTATATAAATCAACATTAAAATTTATCTATGAATTTATAAATTATAATCGTAATTAATGTTGTTTTATATTATTCATTCATGGATAATACGATTCAAAAGTTACTATAGTTGTTCGAGACTACGTTTTTTGAGAATGTATTTTTTTAATAATATACTTTCCAATATTTTTAATGTTTTAAAATATCTGTAAAATCAATTTATGGTTGTTTTAATATATAAATTAAATAATAATAATTTTTACTTTATTATTATATTCACATTACTTCAAATGTGATTTAATGAATATTTTCTATTAATATGATACTAAAAGTTTTGAAAAACAAATTACAAATGGATTGTTCAATTTTAACAAATATGGTGAACATTTTTTCCCTCTCCATTTACATTTTTATATTTTTTGGATATATTATACTTTTTTATTTTTATTTATAATAAAAAAAATTTAATCTATTTCTCAGTAATATATATTTTGGAAAAGTGTTTAAAAAATTGTATATTTTGATATTTCAAATTGTTTTGAAAATGTTTTTAAAAGTAATTCTTTTTGGTTTTTCGGAAAATAAATCCAATCTCAATTGTTTTCTTTATCATATAGACCTATTATGTTATATTTTTTGGCTGTACAGATAATTTTTTAGCTTAGCCAATTATATTTTATACACTTGGTGACGCAAATAACACTCTATATGTTGGGGGACGAATTTATCCTCTAGAGAATGAAATTGGAAGTATGTATTGTGGTTATTACAATTATTATTGGATATAAATTTTTTATTTAAGTGTTTTATAAGATAATTTAATAAGTCACCTATATCTATATTATATTCTTTAAAATGAGTATATATGGAAATATTTTATAAAAGGTATGATAAATGGTATTTTAAAATGAGTTATTTCGCTTTATAGGTAAAAAGATACTTTTTAAGGGCTGTTTCTTCATGGTATGTCAATATTTTAATGGATTAAAAGTTTCTTTATTTTTATGTCTATTAATGAGATTTTTTATCATTCCATGATTTAATAAAACATATGATTAATGTTTGTGTAAGGGAAAAGAAGAATTCATGTTGAATTCCATAAAGAGATCTCATAATATGAAATCAATATTTTTATTAAATTTTTTATATTATGGGAGAAATGGATACCAATTTTAATTTCCAAATTTAAATTATATGGGTCTTCAATTTTATTTATGACCTCATTATATAAAATTATAAACCTGAATATATCTTCAAAAGTGAGAGATTGGAATCTTTGCATAAAACAATTGATTATGGGATGTTTAAGGTAATGTATTTATAGATCATGTCAATTGTTAATTTAAATTAATGAATAATTTAAGGTAATTATAATATCATAATCATTGATTATTTTACATTATGGTTTTTTAGATGATATAGAATTTAATGATTACAATGATTCTTCATATAAACTATTTTTTTCTAGAATTGTATTCTATAGAGGATACAAGGAAGCTATAGTTGAGTGGAACCATGAGGAATATATATATCAAAATCAGCATCCTGAGATGTTTGAAATTAGATAATAATTTTATGTTTTATTGAGGAATATGTTTAAATAAGTAATAAATTGTTTTAATATCAATGTTAGAGAGGAACCTAATTTACCATGAAGGAACATGTGTATAGTTTAGATTTCTAAGAGGCATAACCCTACAATATTTAGTGGATCATCTAACTCTATGATAGTTGAAGGATAGGTCATTACCCTGGTGTACATACATGATTCCATGTGTAGTTCAGAATATAAAAATCTAACTCTTTAAACTTATCATTATGACTTTTAATTTTATATATTTTGGCCTCTTTTTATGAGAACATGAGAGAATTATGGTATTTGATTCTATGGAATGAGAAACATTTATGGATCTTATCCATGATAAATATTTTTCTATTTTTTTAAATTGGATTGAAAGAAACTATTTTTTAATTAAGGAAAAAAATATAGCCTCATGATATTAAAATTTGAAAACATATTCCTAGAAAAATAACAATTTTTTTGAATATTAATAGAAAAACATAATGATTATAGTCAATATTAAAATCAATTATATAAATAGAATTAGCTACGAAATAATTTAAATTATATGATAATTTTATTCATTAGGATGAAAAATATTACATAGAGTTTTGTAACACACATGTGCCACATGATGATGAATGTACAAAGAATTTAAGATGTTATGTTATACGGAAACCTAAAAAGAATAATTTTGGAGGTATGAAAATGATGTAAGAATCATGTAATAGGTCTGATAAAAATAAAAACAAGGAATGCCTTTAGACATTATAAAAGTGTTACCAATGTTGAAATATTAGATATATATCCCATGAATGTAAGGAGGAAAATCATGTAGAATCAAATAGTTAGGTAAAAAATAACCATAAACTTTTGAGTTATATTAGTTGCATTATGTTTTCTAATTATTCCAAGGTACTCTCAATGATAGTAAATCAGGTAGGAAATAATATTTATAAACAGTATACGTTATTAATGAAAAAAATTTCTAATAATACAATTGATGATGGTATGTTATATGATGTGGTAATTGTTATATTACTTGGGTATTCAAATTACTCTAAAACACTTTCTCAATCTAAAAATTCACTTATATTCATTTCTATGAAATTTTCAAATATATTAGGAATTATACATCTCAAATCCAAGATAATTATTTTGGTAAAAACTATATGTATAATTTGTAAAGAATAAAACATTTATATCAATATTCATAATGATATTATTTCAATGATAATTTCTGAAAATCTTATTGAACTGGTCATAGTAGAGTTTGATATTATTTTTTTAGTATTTATTATATTTTTTTCATCATGATTTAAACTTTTCAATGGGAATTTTTTTCTTCAATTGTTGTATATCAATGTTAACATGAGGATAATCCTATAAATTTATTTTTTAAAGATTGAAAATTTACCAATCTCATATTTTTTGAATGAAATACACTTTTCTAAACATAGATGTTCTAGTAATAAATGAATAAATGGTTGTTGTTTTTGGAAATTTACCCAGAGTAACTCCAAATTAGGATGTTGACTTTTTTATTGGATTAGTATATAATATGGATCTTATTTAAAATCCTCAATATATGTTTACTCTTGGGGATATTTTATAATTGAATAAAAAATCGTTAGTTATTAGATAAAGGATACGATCAACCTATAACATCCCCATGTGGTGCACCAATTTCCTTAATAAAGAAATGATGGTTTTGTGATAATTTACGTTACTATAATGATTCAAATAACATATTAGTATAAAAAAAGAATAATTTTCCTCATATCAACTATTTTTTTGATCAACTATAAGATGAAAAATACTATTCAATGGTCGATAACTGGTTAGGTTACCATCAGTGACATATAATGGTAGTAAATATTTAATGATTTAATTTAGAACTTGATATAGGCCATTTGACTTTTTAGTTGTTACTGTTGTGTTTCAAAATAGACCAAAATATATTTGTGGAAGATATGAATAGATTTTTTGAGGAAAATATTGATAAATTTGAGTCATTCATTATTGTTGAAATTTTTATATATTAAAAAATTAAAGAGGATGATGATATACACTTAGGAATTGTTTTAAAACACATTAAAAATGAAACTCAATGGTAGAGATTGAATATGTGATGTTTGGAATAAAAAATAACATTTCCTGACCATTTTATTTTAAATATTTCATAACTATTTGAAACTAATATATTAATTTTTTTTAATAATTTCCATGTAAAAAAATACCCTAGAGACATGTAATTTTCATGCATTATTGGGTTACTATCAATGACGTGTTAAAAATATTTATAGATTGTCAATCTAATTTAATAGGTTAACTAAAAAAGTCGTTAAATTCATTTGGAAAATGAATTTGATGATTTTTTGTTGAAAACAATCTTTAAATCTCTAGTTTGACCATAACATCTAGAAATAAAAAATCATGTAATCTAATGCATTTTTAATGGTATTTGGTTATTTCCTAAGACCAGATGATTAATTAATTTCTTATGCATCACTTCAATATAAAGCACATGAGATATATTTCCCTACCAAACATATAAACATTTCTATTGTGGTTATTTTTAAAAAAATTTATTCATGATTTTAAATCGGGAAATTTGAGAAATATATAATTTATATATAATTTTGAGGTTTATAATCAAATAGAATGAAATAATCATCTGATAATGAATATGAATGTATCAAAGAAAGGGGAATAATTATAAAATTCCACAACATCTTGGTATGGAAAATACAGTAGTTGATCCATTATATTAGAAATATGTTATACAAAAACCTTATTTAAATTCTTAATGATACCCTTGGTTAATAATTCAATGAATTTTATCCTATATATTATAGATGTGATGAAAAATATGTTATATTTGTGGTTTCAATGAGATAATATCTAGCGAAATATAAATACATCATCATATGGGGGTTATGGTTTATAGGAAAAGATAAAACCCATTAATAATTATAAGTTTTATGATATTAATATTGATTAATAAGGTTAATTATGATATGTGAAAACATTATGTTTGGATTGTGATTTGTGTTTATGAATGATTTATTTGGATATGTTCATAGTTCTTCATTGTCTGATTATTCAGGATGAACTATTGTTTACATAGTCCTTCGATAGTATTAGAAGTGTGAAAGTGTGGAAATATGAATTTATGAATTCACTATGATGTGATTGAATTTTGATAATTTGAAATTCGATTGAAAATTAATAAACAGAATTCATCAAAATTTTATACTTATAATGTCAATATGGGAAAATATAACAATTGATTTTTGGAAGGTTATACTAAATACTTCATTTGGTGACAATACAATATGGATTATTTCTTATTGATTAAAAAATCATTTCATTGATTTCCCAATTGTGATATGATATCATTAATTAGTATTTATCAGTCATTAATAAATGATATAGTTGGGATACATTGAGTATATCTCTATATTTTGTTTGATAATGACCCCATATTTTATTTTAATGTATGGAAAGGTCTTAATATGTTTTTTAACACTTAATTACATTTCAAAATATACATTTATCTTCAATATGATGGTAAGTCCAATGAAATACAGAGACAATGGATGATATTATTTGTTCTTATTTTGAGGACAGAAAAATACACACATATCAACGTATTTTTTTAATAATTTATTTTATAATAAATGGATTCATTCTCATATATAGATGGAACTACGTGTGGAATTTTATGTGACACACATAATGAGATAATAGTTATTAGAGTTAATTAATGAGATGTTGTATTTTATTTAGAATCAAATGAGGATGGATTTGAGTCTGAAGAAATTTTTTAGGGATTACTAGAGGAAATATCATTTTTTTCAAGGTAGGTGATATATTTTTTCATAAGTTATCTCTATGGAAATGTTATATGAGTTTCAGGGTAAATGTAAATCTATGTCCCAGTATCATTAATACGCATGAAATCATAGATATTTTTGGATAAATTTCATATTGATATGATTTCCCCTATAGTTTATCCCATTCACACAAATGTTATCATGCCTCAATATTAAAAAAAATATGTTCTAGATTCATCAAATGTTTTGAGACCATATGTAGTTAAATTTGATGTGAATAATTCTTTTTAGGGAACTAATTTTTATATTCCCAATTTTAGAAATCAAGTGTTTTATAATAAGTTTATTGAATATGGTAAGTATTTTTTGGAAAACCGATATAGTGGTATTAGCTACATGGGAATCTGAAAATTATATGAGGGAATAATATTACCATAGGTTTTATAAGTAAATAAAATGAAAAGGAATAAAGTTAAAAATTGATGGAATAATTAAATATATCATGTAATGAAATAATAAATCTTCATTTTTTTATTAATAATATAGTGGTATAAATTATAAAAATATTAATTAATAATTTAAATCAAAAAGTAATAGTTTTAATAAATCCCTATTATTATAATGTTTTGTTTGAAGGAAAAAAATAAAATTTTAATTTTTTTTAAAAAAATATACATTTAATTTTTTATATTAGCATATAAAAATGAAATTTGTGTGAAATTTTTGTATTATTCTAAATAAATTAATAGAAATAGTGAGAATACATATTTTGTTTAAAAAATCATGTATTGATAATGATTTAAGTAATTTATAAATCCAAATTATGATTTAAATTATATTTAAAGAAACTAAATTATTGTTTAGTTATATTTAATCTATATTAATAATTTTTAAATATCATTATATTGGATTTTAGTATATGTCTGTTTTTGTGGCAATTTTTTATTAAAAAAAATAATTTAAACATCATAATTATTCTTATTTATAAATAATAATACAAATTGTGGAATATTTTAATTATAATTTACAAAATATTTATAAATAAATATATATTTATATTCCTTCCATTATTTTTATAAATCAAATAGTTAATATCAAATAAAATTTTTCTTGAAAAATAAAAATGTATAAAAAATATTTTTTAACACATCATTATATTTTTTAAGTTAAAATTTAATTTATCTCTTAATTGAATATAATAAATTGGATTCAAAATATATAACAATACTTATAAATATTAACTAATATGGTCACCTTCAATTTTTACCTTAATGATTAGTTAAAATATTAAAAATGAATTATTGTGATTATGTTATAAATAGATTTACTAGGTGGTTAGACTAAAAAGATAACAGTCAAAATGAAAAAAAAAAATTCTTTAAATTCTAATAAATATAAATATTTAAAAATAATCATGGCTAATGTCAAATAAATATTTGTTCTTCAATTTTCGATGTGAGAAAAATGGATAAACATTTTTTTAAAAAATCTAGTATTCTGTTCACCTCAATCATAAAGGTAACCACCTCTCCTCACCAATTAACACCATCATTTCTCTTTTATCATCCATGACCAAAACCATATCTTCCAAATTCTCTACCACATCTTATTTCCCTTATTTCGATCATAAATAAATTCTATGAATATATTCTGTTATTATCTTTAGACCTTTTCCGATAAAGTGGTATCATTATTAGTCAAGTGTCCTAATTTTATTTCTACATACACCAATATAAAATATTATTAAATTTTTTTTATATAATGAAACATGTATAAACCATATACATTGATGTTATTATATTAGTTAAAATACCTAAATTTATTTCCCACTGCATCTAATAAGATATAAAATAGTCATTTGTGTGTATATAAGACTGTTACTCAATGAAAATACGTAAATAATTTTGCATCATCTCATAATGACTTATTATAATGATACATTTAAAATATATATATATAAATATATATATATAAACACACACATATATAATTTATTTTTTAAAAATTTATTATTTATGAAATATAATATCACATAAAACATTTTAAACACTATTCTTGGGTAGGGGTTGTTATAGTATTTCTCGGGCTTACGAAAAACTACAACCCTACGAAGCAATGTGATTCATTTTTCAATAGATCATTATAATGAAGTTAAAAAAATATAATTTTAATTAAAAAAATTGATATAAATGAAATTATAATAATATTAATAGGATATGTGATTTTTTTTTGAAAATACTATATAATTTTATTAGAATGTTAAATGATTACATTATTTGGGTTTATATAGACTATAACCTCCATGAAGTGATGCAATTTGTTTTTTCATCAACATGTAAGAGGAAATATTTCTATAACTATAATTAACAAAATAATATTATATGTATAATATTATAATCGGAATACCATCAAAACATTCAAATAAAATTTAATTAAATAATTTATTATATAAGACATTGTAATATGTGAAATCATAATAATATTATAATTGAATTAGTTTTTCTTGTAAATTATTAAAAAAAATTATTATTAAATATGATAAATAATAAACAAATTAATTGAACATTTGGAAATGTAAATCATCTTAAAATATTATTATTATATAATATTATGATTTTCTGAACCTTTTTTTCATATATTGTGAATAGATCTCCATTGACATGATATATCATAAATATATCTATAATTATGTTATTTAATGATTCCATAAATTATATTATATCATTGGTATTATGATTAAAATGTTTCTATTTCATTAAGAGACTCTATTCAAAAAGGTATATTATTTGAAGGATAAATCTTCTACTCCTTTTATTCTTTTTGAATATTCTTTAAAAAATTTGGGAATGTTTTTATATAAATAATAGATTTTTAAGGGAAATTTTAAAACTATATTGATATATTTTTAAATTTTCTTAAAATGAATCATTATAAATTGTTTTTTATGAATGTTTTGGGACATTGTTCATTGAATTGTTATATTTTAACATATACAATGTCAAAATATTTTACCAATATCATAAGAATTATTTTATGTTATTAATCCTTCCTATGATTTCATGATTTCATAAAAAAATATTTACATTTTACTGGGTATGTAATGTTTTTCAAATGGTTATTTTTAATAAATTTTTACATTTATATCTGAAAGTGTTTTAAAATGGGGTAAAATGGGTTATTTATGGGGTTTTTATTAAAAGATGCATGATAAAAAAATTATTCATGATATTTTACTGGTGCATTTTTTGTGATGGGTGTTCATAGAGAGAAATAGGCTTCTAGTAATATAATATACAAGGTCTATTCCCAAATAGAGCTCAAATCAATTATTTAATGATTCTATTTTCAATGAAATATATTCGATGATGACAGTATAATTAATAAAATTTATATCAGTTATATGAGGTTTTAGTAGGTTATTTTTGATATTTTTTCACATGGATGACACATTAATTCTCGGGTCATGATTATGAGTTTTCATGAAATTAACATTCATTTAAATAGAAGATAAATTATGTTCATAAAAGGTTAACAATGGACACTATAGGTATAATTTTTTTATGAAATGGGTTTTCATGGGTTGTCATATTTCACTATACTTATTGGTTCCTTATAATTATGTCTTTTATAGAGGATTTTCTACTCATCCAATTTTTTTTTAAAAAAACTCATAGGATTTAAGAGTGAGTTTCTAAAACAGTGGATTCATATTAAATTTCATGATGATTTCCATTAAATTAAATCATGTATTTTTTAAATAGTTTTATATAATTGAAGAATTCATACTGACTAGATGGTCCACATTGTATTATATGTTTTTATACTTTATTGATGACCAGATTCACTAAAAAAGTAAATATAAATAGATCCACAAATGTATTAGAGTGAATTCATGACATAAAACTCAAGATTATGTAATATTTTATGATGGATTCTTGTAGATACTATTATTATTAATTCATTGAATAGTTTTTGTTAATGATGAAATGATTTTTATTAAAGGTTTTCTTTTTTTCATGTTTACTGATAATATGTTTTGATTAATTTTTTATCAATCCTTTTACTTTTCCATACATTATTCTATAATGACTGTTTATGAAAACCATTTCATATCACATGTTTTAAAATGATGAATGTATTGTGATTTTCGATCTCATATATGTTTGTTTTTCATTATAATTAGGTGGGACCTATATCCTCCAAAAAATTAATTCCATAAATATTGATACCTCATGAGAGAAATATGGCTGGAATAATAAGTGATCGAATTTTATTAAAAGACTCTTTTAACCATGAATGTATTGGGTGGGAACCATAACTAAAAGTGAGGTTTGGGGAGTGAACCCATTCTAATATAAATGTCTTTCAAATGATCCTTAAAATATTACAGAAATGGGGTTCCATTATTATGTGTATTTCATGAATATGTGCCTTAAACAAATATTGTGATATCTTATTTCACGTTCATTAATTTCTTTCTAAATCAAGCCTTATAAAAGACCATGATTTAATATTTGACTCTAGTTAATGATATATGACATGAAGGGTATGGGTTTTTTATGAGATTCTCTTATTCTCAAAGCCTTATTCTCCTGATATATTTATATCTATATTTTTCTTTACTATGAAAAAGAGTTCACCCTCTCTAATACTTCCTTCTCCAATGATAATTATACATTTATAATATATTATTTTTCAATGATGTTTGAATGGTGTAAAGAACACAGTTTAAAGTGATATTGTTCAACTATAAACTTGTTTATTATTTTTCCATGTTTCTGAATACACTTGTCCTTTATGATCCTCATTAATTTGCTTTTTAAATTTAATGAATAATCATAAAAATTGTTTTTCATCTATTGATGAGAAATGAGGGGAATTATAAAGTGTGTAATATAATATGATTATTTATTCATTGGAATATAAGATGAGATAAATTTAGTCACAACCCTTATGATAAGCCTACGTATAAGATATCTACAAATTATTTTGGAAAAAATATTTTATGGTTTTTACCTAAAAATAAATCCATTTCATGATACTAAATATAGAAGTGTTTGAAAAATAGATGTACCAAAGGGTAAAAAATATAAAAAAGGTGTATTTGGGTGGACTGGAGAAATATCTGGTTAATGATGATAGGCTTTATTTCACACCTAGTTTGATACTGCCATATAAATTGATTTATATAATGTAATTCTTCATTATGAACAACCATATAGGATTGAAAATGTTTATTACTATTAGTTACCTAGAATAAACCAAACATTCCATAGATTAAAAAATATATTTCATCATTTAGACATCCTATAATTGTGTCTTCATGATTACGAGGTTCCCCACTTTTGTTATTTTATATCATATAATAATTTTTGTATTATTTGATGGATGGAAGAAAAAGGATCCATATTAATGAAGGGAATAAAAAGTTCAATGATTTTACTCCTGAAAAATAAATTATTATGGGAGTTATAATCAAAAAATAAATGTTATGTTTTCAATAATTTATAGTGATTGGAATCATGATAAACCTACAAATAATAAAACGAGGGAACAAAATTCTATTGTGCTATTCGTGATGGGATTTCCAACTTATTTTTTAAGATGTATTGATATTCTAGATTATGATAAATGGATTAGTACAACTGATTTTTTCCCATTTTCCTATGTGAGGAACATGAAAATGAATTTTTTTTCAATAATTTATTTTATGAAATTTTATCAAAATAGTTGTTGAATATTATCATGAATACAAGGTAAAAATATGAAATTGAATCAATATAGTGGTTTTAGTTAATGAGATTCAATTTTAATAAGTACATCCCCCGCATTCTTCATTTAAAAATCGAGTGGAAATTAATTAAGATAGAGAAAAGGGATTATAAATACATTGGTATATATTAATATTATTTCAGAATACCTATGAGGTATGGTTCTGGAATTATCATCCAACCAAAATGTATGGTTTATCAATTATTCATTGTATAAAAACATTTATTTTTAAGGGTATTTTCAATAAGGTACAATATTAGACATGAATAAAATATTATCTTTAGATCATTGTAGAAAAATATATTAATATTACTCATCAATCTCACTATTTTGATAAAAAAAAGCAATATTTATTTCAGTGGATACATTAAATAACATCGAGAGGATATGATTATATTTCATTTATTCTTGATGTGTGGAATAAATCAAAGAATAAATTAACTAATAGGTACTGGTAAATGATTTACACATTGAAAGTATAGTCGAAGATAAAATCAATTTCATATCTATTGGAATAAGTTAGCTAATGATTAATATATAATGAAATATCAAAATATTTCGCCAGCTAAACATCAGTGTTTCAAATTAAAGTAGAATGAAAGTTATAATAACTAGTGACCACATCATATGGATAATAACAATGATAGAATATAAAAACATCTTAAGCCAAGAGACAATTGTAAATCACCTATGATAACTATTTATTAGTAGTGGTGAGATAAAGACAAGGTAAAAGTTAAACATATAACACCTATAGAATTACTAATGTCTTACTAGACTATATATCTATACATATTTTTTTTATATAAATAAGTTTTTTCAGGGTTTAAAGATTCCACCATCACTAATATAGTTATAATAATCATTAAATTCTAGTAATGTTACATTTATCACTTCATAGCTATATGATTCTGCTCCGATTAAAATATTAGGGAATGTCTATCTAAAATCATATCATTTCCAATAGTTAAACTTGATGAATTATTTGGAATGTATTATATTTAACTATATAAATAACACATTAATTTTTTTAGGGGAGGCCATGCTTGATATTACAAACCTAAATATTGTCATCAATCAGTGAGATGATAGATATAATCAACTGATGATAATAAAATCCATTTTATGGGGTTTTTATTTATATTCAAAACGAGACTTTGTCTCAGATTTGGAGAAACCCAAAATCAATGATCTTAATTTTTTCCTAGAGTTCGATGATTTAATACTAGATATGTTTCATATTACTCTAATGAATTATCTTTAATTTTTTAATATATATCATATGTGGTACAATAGTTTTTTTAAACAATCCATATATAATTTTGCTGAATAAGATCATGGAATTAAAGAAGAATCTCTAGGAAAATGATGAAAGAAGGATCCTGTCTGACATGTGTATCACCATGGGGTGCACCCATTGTCTTTCTCAAAATTAATATGGAATAATGACAGTTTTCATTTATTATCGAGATATTAATAAGGTCACAATCTGGAAAAAAACATTAACCTCGTATTGACGACTTTTCAAATCATGTATATAGATCCCTATACAATTTTAAGGTAATCATTCATTCTTGATGTCATAAATTTTGTGTCCTAATGGAGGATATACCCAGGAAGGTATTACACACATGGTATGGAGTCTATTAGTCTATAGGGATTCCATTTGTTCTTAAAAACCCCATTATCTTCATATATTTAATGAATAGATTCTTTAGAGATTACCGATATATGTTTATGGTTGTTTTATAGATTTTAATATTAT
This sequence comes from Viscum album, assembly GCA_963277665.1. Lineage (NCBI taxonomy): Eukaryota > Viridiplantae > Streptophyta > Magnoliopsida > Santalales > Viscaceae > Viscum > Viscum album. The sequence goes on along the minus strand of OY728161.1, from coordinate 689,852,900 downwards.
GCAATCAATACAAATGGAAGAGAATGAGGATCACATTATAATTATAAAAAATATTGTTAGGAAGGGGAAACAATATTCAAAATTTTCAAAAATGTTAATTTTTTGTAAAAAATTGATTTGTTTTGGATGATATAAATTCAATAGAGTATATATCGGTAGATCAATCATTTGAAAAGGTTTTTAAATGTTAGAGATGATAAATCATGGTGATAGAGGTGTGTTGTCATTTGGGTTTAACTAGATATTATCCATAATTTTTGGAGAATATTTAATGAATATATAATCAAGTCATCAACTTCACTCATAAGGGTACCAAGTTTCATTGGACAGATGAATGTGAGGAAAATTTTAAGGAACTTAATAGATTATTATTCAATGCACATGTGTTTGTATTACCCTCTAGTGGATATGTGTTTTCAATTTATATGTACACATACATGAATATATTGGGATTTTTTCTTATGAATATCAGTATGGATATAACTTTTACCGGAAGGTAATTATGTTTCAAGTGAAAATTTACACAACATATGATTTGGAGTTAGTGGAGAAAATTTGTAATTAATGATGTAGTGAAATTATCCATATGGAGATATGATTTATATATATAAATACAGATCCAATCTAATTAAAGCATATATTCACATATAAGTTGTTAAATATGCTACATAAATGATGGTTAAAGAGGAATATTTATTATTATTACTCAATAAATTACCATTGTATGATGGAGAACAATGTGAACAATGATTTTAGAAGAATGGTATTCACTTGAATATCTATAACGAGGATTATAAATGGTCCAATATTTATGGATTTACATGATTGGAAATGGATATATGGATTCAAGTGGGAAATCATATCTTTATGGATTAAATTATCAACCATCCATCCAGGTGAAGATTAAATAGACATAGAAGGAAGAATAGAGATAAAAAAGGGGTTATAAATGTTCTCTTTTTTAAACATTTTCATTATGTAATGATTGGGTTTAGGAATAAATTATTGTTTCCTATCATTCTGATTTTAAAGAAGGTTTTGTTAGAGGAATCTCAGTGTTCTTCATTCTCTAATCATCCTAGAAGTAAAAAATATATATTGATATTTCAATTATTATTTACATTCTGATGGAATGAAGAGATATATCATATTAATTATATATTATTTCAAGGTATTCCATAAAATTAAGTACGACATAAAATAAATTTCACAGATTTTATATACATTTCCCATGCGAGGATTGAAATGGGAAAATATCACAATTTATTTATTCGTAAAAATTACCAAAAATAACTAAAGGGAATAATGGTATATGTGTTATAGTTGGAAAAATTATAAAGATATCAAATAATTTCTATTATATAAAGATATTTACTAGATCCAGTTGTATATATTTCCAGTAGCGAAGTGGTATATATTTATGGATTACCACAATAAATTTTATCTGATTCGAATCGGGGGATAGAATTGATATTCTAGGGGAAGTCATTAGAATGATCTAGATTGGAAGATGATTTTGTACACTACATATCATCCTTAGATATATGTTCAGTTTAAGTGATATGTTAAAACCCCATAGGATGTTTCGTTGTACTTTTATTTCTATTTTAATAGTTTCATTGATCAATACCTTACCCTTGTCGAGATTTCATTCAAGAATATATTTCCCAATATATTTAAATGTCTAATATGAATACCTATACTGAAATAAATGTATATACACAACATAATTTAATGATATTGAGGACATAAATCTATTGGGAAATGAGATACACAATGTAGTGGTAGATAAGGATAGATCCTTTCAACAATGCATAATAGTAGAATAATGATCGAAAATATGTTATCCTATTAATCACTGGAATGATTTTAATTTTTATGTTGGTGAATTGTTTTTACTATAACTGATCATTAGATGAATGTAATAAGACATGTATGAAACGAAAAAATAGGAACGAGATTTATCAGTCCCATGGAAATTCATGATAATATCGAGAAGATAGCATATTAGTTGGTTATTCTACTACACCTCTGCCACATTGACAATGTGATCCATGTTTCTCTTCAATGGAAGATTATACATGACTATTTAATTATTGAGAACTGAAAGATAATACTACTAAAAAAATTATTTCTTATGAAAATCATCCAAACAAGATTCTATATCGAATTAAGAATGTTCGATGAAATAGTACCTCACAATAGGTTAATGATTTGTGGTGAAACACCTTTTTTGAGGAAGCTATGTTTGATCTTAAGGACATAATGAAGTAGAGTATCCTCACAGATTTGATTTATGGTGACACAATAAAAAGGGTTAAATTCATTTTGATCCAGATATAAATTTATAAAAAAAATTATTTATTATATAAGTTGTTGAATATATTTTATTGAACTTATATCTTGATTTATAAGGAAAGCTGTGTTTTAACAACACACAACAAAATTATAATACAATTATTAAAACATGGCCATGATTATATAGAATTTAAACATTATAGAATTAATAATAATACCCAAATTTTAAATATTACATTTACTATTATTATATTAAGTATACAAATATATTAAAATGTAGTTATATTTGAGTAAATTTCATATATTTGTCAAAAATATTGTTGTCTCATAAAAATAATTATTTTTATTCTTATGTTTGAAAATAATAAGTAATATTTTTAAAATTAAATAAAATTAATTTATTGAAATAAATTTAAAATTAGAAATATTAATGATAATGTAACACCCCGACCCTAGTTACCCAGAGTCGGTACATTATTACATAATCTTGGAATGATCAAAAAAGATCATGTCTCAAAAGACCGATTAGTTTTGTAGCCTTGGAAACAATAGATATATTCATAAGTCTTACATTACATCATAAAGTTAAAAACTACAAAACATTGTCTCCATAGACCGCACTCATATCCCCTCATACATTCCCTGCAGGTCCTTCATAAAAAACTTCTTCACATCTTGGGATAAATTAAAACATTTAAAGGGTTGAGCTTCGATGCTCAGTAAGGATAAAAATATAGCTGAAACATTCATAAATTAATATAAACATTTAAGGCAGTGTATAACTAAAACAAAATTCTTTTAAAATTGACCTTAAGCATAATATGGAAAAGAAAAAATGAAATAATTCCATTTACTTATTTACATTGATATTCCACTAGTCGAATAATCATATGGAATATCAATAACAACTTTCATAATGATGGAATGCATAATGTCAGACGATCATAACCACATAGTCAAGGCCTTGTGCCAAGACAACAAATATGATTTTGTCAAGGACTTGTTCAAGGCACAAGTTTGGCTCATCAGACCTACCGATGCATCGAGAAGCTCTATCAGGCTCCACCCATCACATATTAAGTCCAATGTATTCTTAATATGAGCAGGTTTAAACATAACATAAAAATTCGTATTGAAACTAGCATACGAAAAGTAAATAATTTCTCCATAAACCATGAATGGTATAAAAATAAAACATCAATAGTCAAACATATCACAAAACTATCAATACAATGTGGATGTTTTGTATCATAATAAATCATCATCAAATAAACTTAAAATACATTAAAGGATGTTGACATATATGAAATCAAAACTATTTGAGAGAAATATCTCTTTTTTTAATCATTTAAAAGTCACATATTTATATGAAAAAACATTTACTTTGAAACTATTATTATAATCTTGTAAGAGATGTTTTGAAGATTTTATAATGGCAGAAAATAGCCGCACCCTCCATATATGTTAAAAAAAGACATTCTTACCTTAATTTTGTCGAAGAGGTTAAAAAGGACCTTGTTTGGAAAAAGATGAAAATATTCCTTTATAAACATCTTATAAAAATTCAACAAGTGTATAAATCACTTTAACCCATAGTCTATAAAATAGTAAGAATGATTTGAAATACATTTTTAAGAAACATGGATGTGGATGATAAAGAGGTCCTAGTACATAATTATGTACAAACAACCTCAAATAATGAAGAGATTGTGAAATAAACCATTACTTGTACGTTTCCTTGGTCGAGGGTAGGTTATCCTTGTGTATAATGGTGAGAAAATTTTTATTAAATTATACAAGAATCATATACATTAATATGATATCATATATGATCTTTTAAAATTGTTTTGTTAATAATATCTTTGTATTATCTTCGTTTCGGGTGTTCACTTACTGATTTTCTTTTATATGTTATGTTTCATAAGTCGGGTTTGTTTTGGATAGGTTTTATATTATTCATATATAGAATTATATCATGTCTTTAAACATTATTTTTAGTCATCAAATGATAATTAGACGTGAATGGATACGATAGGGAATGAATCAAATCACGTTCGTGGAGACGTAGTCTGTACGTTCATACGAGCGACAATATCATTCTTTTGATATTAAAGTAATATATAATTGGAAGTTATATCATATATACTGAATCATTATAATGTTATATTTATTATTTACATCAATTATACATCATTATCACACCCTTCCAAATAATAATGTGTTGAATAACAATTACACCACGCCGTGGAGACGGTAAGCCGTACTTACGCACATATGGTGACATGTCATTAAAAGGGTGGATAGAATACTGAATATGGGTGTAACATATTTATAATAACATCATAGAATATAGAATACACTAGTTTTATTATTTTATAATTTAAATAATAAAGAATGAATAAGTTGAAGAAGAAAGGAACTTGAAAGAGAGTGGTGAAAACATTACCTCTTCTTCAGGTTATTTCTTTTGATTCGATAAAAAGGGCTACATAAGATGGAATTATGATCAAACTAATACCTCTAGGTTTAAGTGAGGGAATTGGAGAGAATATTTGGGTAGGGTTTGGTCTATCCAAAAGGCATTGAAGGTGTGAATTTGAGGGAAGGTTATGTGCCCTTTTATAAGAGGGGTGAAGGTCACCTTAGGAAAATCTAAAAATATTAGTTTATAATAAATTAATATTAGATTTATAATGGCTAAAAAGTATATTATTTAATGGTAAATGTTTTTATTTTTCTAAAACCACTTAACCAATAGATTTTATACGAGTTTGAGTCACTATATTAATCTTATCTTTTAGTTTTAACTCTTAGTTAAGTTGTTTGACATTTACTATGTATCTTTGTATTTTTATATTATATAGTTAATAAAATTAATATAAACATCCAAGCAACCCCCATGTGGTCCATTAATAATAAAACTATCATGAAATAAGTCTTTTTTCTGATCCTTATATTTATTGAAATATAATATCAATTAATAATATAATATTTGTTATAAAAAATCATTTATTTCAAATTTGACAATATTTAATAATTAAATTTTGATAAAGTCTTAAAATCATTATTAATTACAAAAAAATAATTTAAGAAATAATAACATTTCATATTAACCAATAAAATTCTTGTATGTCATCGAAACTTTCAAATTATATTTATTTTAACATTTATAATACAAATTATTTGATTTATTCTTTATTTAGGAAAATATTTCATCATTATTGTGTCATAAATATATTTAATTAGTCAATGTATAAATATTATAAATAAAATACTATTATGTCTGAAATGGTTTTATCTTTCTAATGAATGTTTGTAGTCGAAAATATAACATAAATAACCCTATAAAAAAACTTATTTGCTAAAAGATATATGCTAATGTCATTTTTGTTTTTTACTTTAACTTAATTAATATAAAGTGTCATTATAACTTACAAGTAGATCCATGGGGTCCCAAAATATACCGAAATATTACCATGGTTGGAAATGTATCAACCAATAGTATTAGGACACATTTTAGGGTAATTTATTATTATTATAATATTATTTTTTACCCTTATTTACCAGATTTACCCTTTAATCATTGTAAAAAAAATATTTACCGAAGTAATTATTCAAGATGTCTAAAAATAAAAGTTACCTATTTACACAATTTGTACCACCTAATTATAAATATCGAATCAATTTTTCTAAATTCAAAACACAGGCATGGCAGAAATTAATATAAAATGAATTCTTGTTGTCAAAACAAAAAGCGTGTATTTATGAAATAATAACTATCAAAAGATTGACACTTGTTTATGTCCGGTTTAAAGGTGAAATTACATAAAATTACCAAAATTGTATTAAATACTAAAAATATATTCTAAAATACTATAAAACCACTCAAATTCAAAATTTATCACTATTAATTATTTGGATTAAAATATATGTTTGTAATTAAAATTTAGTAATTTTCACTATTCATCAAAATCTGAAAGTTATCAGAAATGTACCAAAAATTTACCCTAAACTAATTTATATATTCCAAATCCAAAAATTAATTCCATTTTGAATGATAAAATGTACAAAATTTCAAAAAGTTGGTATTACTATTCATAACAGCTAGTATGATTGGTTGTGGTTTGTGTTAGAACTCGAAGTTGTGTACAACACACGCTACTGTATTATTCCAAGAGAAGCGTACCATGGATGATTGCGGTGTTACATTCACCAATACTTTAATAAATTGTGTCCTTGAAATATGTAATTTTTATTTGAAAATAATAGGTTGAAAATAGAAAAAACCATTGTGGGAAAACCCACATCGAAAATTGGGTTAATAAAAATAGTTTTGATAAGAGGAGAAGGGGAATGAAAAAGTCACCACCAAATTATGATCTCTATTAGGAGAACATTGGTGGAAATTATAGACACATAAATAGAGGAAAAATGTAAATATTTATTAGGAGTTATTGAGGTCATCAATCAAAAAAAATTGTAGAATTGTAGTCCTCAAAGCCAGAAATCTATGATGATTTAAAATGCCATCGGTTCAACAAAACATAAGGTATTAGGATAACACATTTTTGGTTTTAAGATGCCTTACTTAATGTTTAAGAATTTATTTCTTCATAGAATATGAGATGAAAAAAATGTATACTTTTCAAGTAGAGTTCCATCCTTTAACTAATTTCTACCACAAACTCATCTTCAACTTTAAAAGATAATAGAGCTTAAAAAATATTCATTTTATCCTATTCATATATGGTTCAAAATGAAAATGAAATTATAATTCATCTTCCAGAAACATTAAAAAAACTACATTATTCAATCTGGGAAATCACATTGGTCAGTGGTAGGTGATCAGGTTCATGTCTCACGGCCTTGCCAGACGCGATGGGTTGCTGCTCGACATCCGGGTTTTCCTGTTTATGGAAATCAAAAAATAATCTCTAAAAAGACTTAACAAAAATACAACTTTCCAAACTCACAGTAAAAAATTTATAGGGATGATAAACAAAATGAAGATCATTTTTTCCACGGAATAACATGTGGACACCTATATCTTGTATTCTTTTAAAACACTAAAACATCCTAAATTACCATAAAACCATATTTATTACATTAATTTTTCCATATTCATTATAGAATATTGGATATACTCCTTCTATCCAAAAAATGTTGTAAACTCAAAAAATGATGGAATATACAAATCATTAATCAGTTTCAAGGTAGTCAAGAATATCCAATATAATTTATCCAAATCAATCATGAATTATTCCAAAATCACTACCTCGGTATTAGAACCATATTATAGCTTATCTTTCTCTCAAACATATATTTTCCAAAAAATTTAACTAGTTATTGAGTCACTTTTCATGGTTCTACACAATCTCAAGTCTTTAATGAAATAGTACTTCAGTAAAATCCTTATATATATCACATTATTCTTGTAACCATAATATAGTTCTTGAATCCAAAATCACAAATAAAATAATTATTCAACATCAACTATAGTAACATTATAAGCTTGGCCTTGCTCCCTTGGTCTTTTCTAAGGTCTGTTTCCTTAGCGCTTAAGACATTTATTTGCATAATTCCACATTTCTCTACAATTATATCATTCCACGTTTACAACAACTTTATTTCTCTTGCAATTATGAGCTTAGTGGCCTTTTCCACCCCACTTGTAATCGACTCCCATTCCATTTAGGCAACTACTAGGGTGTTTCTTCCCCCAATTATCACATAATAGAAAATATTTCGTTCCCTTTTTCTCATTACCTTTCTCTTTCTCCACCATTCTCTTCTTATCTTGATTTACTTTATTGTAATAAGATTTAGATAATTCCTTTTTGGTCTTGATAGCACATCAGACACTATTTTCGTACGATGAGAAGGATATTGAGAATAATGCTCAATGGATAAATGGTTTTAACCCAACAATGAAATGATCTATCTTACTCCATGGGTTACGTATATAATCTGCTACATGCCTTTCTTACCTTGTAAAGTTAGCCTCATTCTTTCTAACCTTCTCATCCTCCTTTTGTCTCAGACTCAGAAATTTCCTTTCCATATTTTCTTGATGGTCACAAAGAAATTATTTTTCTATGAAAAGGTCTTAAAAATCCCTCCATTCCATATTTGATACTTCATTATCTTCCTTCATGTTTTGAATCAATGACCACCATTGATCAGCATCTCTAGTGAGGCGGTAAACTGCCATGATAACTTTTTACCTTTCACTACTCCCCAAGGCATTGAATATTTTTTCTAAGGAATTTATCCATTTTTTTGCAACTAAGGGATTTTTACTCTCATTGAATTTCAGTGGTTGTTTCCTCAGGAAGCGATCTAACATTGATCCTCCACACTGTGGATCAGGGTGCTCTATATGGGTATGGTTATTATTCATAACCTGAGTGATTTGTCCTAGCACGGTGATTAGATGATCAGCACCAGTTGCACTACCAGCTCCATTATATTTATCTTGAGAGGAGGGAATCCCATCAAGGAGTGTGTGCATTGATACGGTTTCCATTCCTTCCACTAGGCGCCATTTCTAAACAATGGCATACACTAGATTAGTTTATGAATCACAATACAAAAATCTATACTTGTAAAACACTTAACATTAATTTAACAGTTTATGGATATAATCCATAATCAAATAAATGTTTACTTTTAGGATGTATATACTCATAAACCCTTCATATTGGTTTGTAAAGAAAATGATAATTATCCTAAGCATATCCTCTGGGAGTGTCATAACCAAGAGTGCAGCAAGGCTCATTGTCGTGCACCAGTTCCCGTTCGAGTCTAGCTCAAAGCGGTGTTTTCGGGTTTTTCCCCTAATTGCATATGTGCTATAGCCGCCTCTACCTGCTCGAATATAAACAGGGATGTATTTCTTGGAAAACTCAAAAAATATCTACAATACTAATATTCTAGGATGTTCTTCTATACTAATCTTTAAAGACCATCTTATGTCTATGCGCTCTAATAAAACATTATCTATATCTATCTTTCAAGCTTTGTACAAAACTTCCTCCGATACCAACTGTAATTCCCAAACCCCAGATACCCCGAATCAGTGCATTATTACATAATATTATCATGATCACAAAAGATCAAGTCTCAAAATACCAATTAGTTTATAATCCTTGGAAACAATAGAAATATTCATAAGTCCTACATTACATCATAAACTGAAAAACTAAAAAAAATAGTCTCCATAGACCACAATCATATCCCATTATACATTCCCTGTAGGTCATTCATAAAATACTTCTTCACAACCTGGGAAAAATTAAATCATTGAATAAGGTGATCTTAGATGCTTAGTATGGATAAATATATAGCGAAAAATTTCATAAATAATCATAAAAATTTAAAGAAAGGTATAATGAAAACAAAAGCCTTTTAAGAATGAACTTCAGAATTATATGGTAAAGATAAAATGAAATAATTCCATTTACTTATTCACATGGAGATTCTACAAGTCAAAGAATCACATGAAATATCAATAACCACTTTCATAATGATGGAATGCATAATACCAGTCTATCATAACCACAGAGTCAAAACCTTGTGCCTAGACTACTAATAAGATTTGTAAGGCCTTGTTCCAAGACACTAGTTTGTCTCATTAGTCCTACCGATGCATCGTTGATCTATAGCGGGCTCCACCTGTCACTTATTAAGTATAATTAATTCCTCATATGAATAGGTTTAAACATAACATAAAAATTTGTATTGAAACTAGCATACGAAATGTCAATAATTTCTCCATAAAACATGAATGGTATAAAAATAACACATCCATAGTCAAACATATCACAAAACCTTCAATACAACATGGATGTTTTTTATTATAATAAAACAAATTTAAATAATCTTAAAATCCATTAAATGATGTTGACATGGATGAAATCAAAACTATTTGTGAGAAATAGATCTTTTTTTAAATCATTTAAAAGTCACATAATTATATAATAAAAAATTTTCTTAGAAAATATATTTATAAGCTTTTAAGGGATGTTTGGACGATTTTATAATAGCAGAAAATAGCTGCACCCTCCGTATAAGTTAAAAAAAATACATTCTTACCTTAATTTTGTCGAAAAGTTTAAAAATGAACTTGTTTTGAAAACAATGAAAAGATTCCATTATAAAAATCATATAAAAATTAAACAATAGTATAAATGAAATTTACCCATTGACTATGAAATATTAAGAATTATTTGAAATTCATTTTTATGAAACATGGATGTAGATGACAAAGAGGTCCTAGTAGATAATTACGTACAAACAACCTCGGATAATGAAGAGATTTTTAAATAAACTCTTACCTTGAACTATTCCTTGTTCAAGGGTTGGTTAAACTCATATATAATGGTGAAAAAATTGTTATTAAATTATACAAGAATCATATAAATTAATATGATATCATATATGATCTTTTAACATTGGTTTCTCAATAATATTTTAGTTTTATCGTCGTTTCGGGTGTTCAATTACTCATTTTCTTTTATATTTTATGTTAAATAAGTCGGGATTGTTATGGATAGGTTGTATCTTATTCATATTTAGAATGATATCAAGTCCTTAAACATTATTTTTAGTCATCAAATGATAATTATACTTGAATGTATATGATGAGGAATGAATCTCATCTCGTTCGTGGGGACGGTAGTCCGTATGTATGCACGAGCGAAAATATCATTCTTTTGATATTAAAATAATATTTAATTGGATGGTATATCTTATATACATAATAATTATCATGTTATATTTATTATTTAAATCAATTACACATCATTATAATACCCATCCAAATAGTATAGTTTTGAATATCAATTACACCACGACGTAGAGATGGTAAGCCGTACGTACGCACGTATGGAGACATGTCATTCAATGGATGGATAGAAAAATGAATATGGTTGTAACATATTTATAATAAAATCATAGTATAAAGAAGACACTGGAGTTATTATTTTAGAAAGAAAATTACAAAGAAATAAGAAGTTGAAGAAGAAAGGAACTCGAATGAGCGTGGTGAAAACATTACCTCTTCTACGGGTTCTTCCTATTGATTTGATCAAAATGTCTCCTTATGTTGGAATTATGATCAAAATAAGGCTTCTAATATTAATTGAGGGAAATTGAGAGAATATTTGGATTGGGTTTGGCCAAGCCAAAAGGCTTTTATGGGGTGAATTCGTGTGAAGGGGAAGTGCCCTTTTATGAGTGGAGTAATGGGCACCTAAGGAAAGCTTAGAAATATTATTTTATAATAAATTCATATTCGGTTTCTAATGGATCCAAAGTAAATTATATAAAGTTTATGGAGGGGATACATCAAAAAAACTCAACCAATAGATTTTAGACAGGTTTGGGTCACTATATTAACCTTATCTTTTAGGTTTAACTCCTAGTTAAATAGTTTTACATTTATGGTGTCTCTTTGTATTTTTATATTATATTGTTAATAAACTTACTCTAAACTTACAAGAGACCCTCAAGTGGTCCATTAATGATACGAATATCATGCTATAAGTCATTTTTCTTGAACCTTATATTTTTTGGAATAGAATATCAATTAATAATATAATATTTGTTTTAAAAACACATTTATGGCATTTTTTACAGTATTTAATAATTGATTTTTTTAAAGTACTAAAGTCATTATTAATTCAAAAAAAATCATTTAAGCAATCCTATCATGTCATATTGACCAATAAAATTCGCGGATGTCATCAAAACATTCAAATTATATTTATTTCAACCTTTATAATACCAATTATTTGATTCTTTCATTAATAAGGAAAATACTGCATCATTTTTGTGTCAAAACTATATTTAATTATTCAATGACTAAAAACATATAAATAAAGTACCATTACCTATAAAATCTTTTTAGCTTTCTAATTAACACTTACAGTCGATAATATAACATATATAACCCTATGTAAAAATTGTTTTGCAAAATGATATATGTTTATGTAATTTTTTTATTTACGTTAACATAATTAATAAAAAGTGTCATTATCACTTACAATTGAATCCATGGGGACCCAAAATCGACCCAAAGATGCCCATGGTTTGACATATATCATCCAATAGGGTTATGAAACGTTTTAGGGTAATTTTTTATTATTATAATATTATTTTTTACACTTATTTATCTGATTTACCCTTAAACCATGGTAAATAAAATATTTACAAAATTATTCAAAATGTCTAAAAATAAAAGTTACCTATTTAAAAAATTTGGACCTACAGATTCTAAATATGAAATAAATTTTTCTAAATTCAAAACACAGAAGTGGTAAAAATAAATTTAAAATTAATTCTCATTGTCAAAACAAAAAGCGTGTTTTTAAGAAATAATAACTTTTAAAAGATTGACACATGTTTATATCCGGTTTAAATTTGAAATTAAATCCAAAGACCAACATTGTATTAAATGGTAAAAATATATTCTAAATATACATTAATACCACTCAAATTCATAATTTATCACTTTTAACTATTTCCATTTTAAAAAGATGTTTTTAATTAATATTTTGAATTTTCACTATTCATCAAAAAATGGAAGTGATCAGAAATGTACCAAAAATTCACCCTAAGATAATTTTGATATTCCAAATCCAAAAATAAAGTCCATTTTGAAAGATAAAATCTAATAAATTTCAAAAAGTGGGTATTACTATTCATAACGGCTAGTTTGATTGGTTGTGGTGTGTGTTAGAACACAAAGTTGCATACAACACACACTAATGTATTATTCAAGGAGAATCGTACCATGGAAGCTTGGGGTTTTACATATAATGTTTCATAGGAATAATTTTTTGGATTTTTCTGAAAGTATTTTTTAATAGATTGAGTTCTTTCCCATAAAAGCCCGAATGGCCCGAAAGCCTTCTTTTTTTATGGATATTCCCCCTTCTAAGGTTGAAGGGGAACCCGTACATTACCTGTAGTCCCCAAGAAAAATGCCTAACAAACCCTCAATACATGACCGAAAGGAACAGAGGCATACCATTCCCAATTCATGAACCTTAGGACCAACCCACTTTAACTGCCCCTCCCTAGCTTCTACATCATTGATCACCTGGCTCCCCACCTTCAATTGTTGATCAGCTAGCATTGTCCCGTACAATGCTACACAGTTCCTAGTCCCGATGGAGGCTGCCATACACACTCATTCTTCCAATTCGGTTAGCTCTGGTTCGGGTGGCTGCTACTTTTGTTGCTCTGATCCTATTTTAGAGCCTATTATATATGATCTAGGATACTCCTTGGTCAACCTAGCATGAAGTCCCTGTGGCCTGAAGTCCATTGATGACCTGAAAGCCCTTGAGACATGTTTGCCCAAACCGGTGTCCCAAAAGCCCAAATTAGGTGAATAGTTCTGGTTTCGACAGTACCAAATAGTAACTACTAGAGTACCAAACAACAACTGCTACAATACTGCTACAGTACTGTTATAGTAACTCGGAAATTTGCTTCCACCTGGTTTTGAATCTCGATCTCTTAGATGCCAAGCTGGAGCCCTTACCACTGAGGTACGCTCTCGTTGTACCTTTCCCAGAAAATCAATACCTCTTTATTAGAAAAACACTACATAAGTTTGAAAGTTGAAAATTTACATTGATCCCTCCACAAAAAGGGAAGGAGGTCCCTCTGCACTTAATCATCACAATGATATTCGGCACAATTCACACATTTGATAGCCAGACCATCCGTCAATGAGTTCTCTTCTCTATAAACATGAGTGAAAATATGCTCTTTTGAGAAGAGAAGATACATGTAGCTGGCCCAATGATTGGTGAGATTCCAAGAGTTATGTAGCACACCTGTACAAATAGCAATAACCATCGTTGTAGAGTCACATTCAATACATACCTTATTCTAACTGCACTATTAATCTAGCTCAACTTCGATATATACCCCAAGCGTTTTCGCCTCTAGAGGAGATGGAAGGATTAGTTTTTTCATGAATACTGAAAATTACAGTTTTTTAAGAAATTTTATTAATGGAATTATGAGGACACATATTTTTAAATAGATATAATATTATTATTATTCAATTATATAAATCTTAGAACAATTTATTTCATTTTTTTTATTTTCATAATAAACCTTGATATAACAATAATTTAATCTTTTTAGCACTTTTCACTTTGGAAAACTTCTTTCCTCTCTTATCTATTTTTAAAATTTTAAATTAAATTTTCCCACCTATATATATGGAATTAAAAAAATGAATATTTTAAATCATTATAATTTATATAATATAATATTTTTAACTTAATTTTCTTTGAAAATGAATATTAAAATCATTAACAGTTAATTATCACATTAAAGGATTAAAAGGATATACTAGGGTGATCAAGTAAAAAAATAACTGTTAAAATTCCTTCTAAAATTATTCAACCCGAATGTTATAGAAATACTTGAACCTTATCAAATATATGTCTCATGAATGATCAATATGCGAGACTTTTGGCATGTAAAAATTGTGTGTATACTTTTTCCATTCTAAAAGGATCAAGTTCACCACTAACCTCGCTTATAAAAGTCTATTATATCATCTATTATAAAGACATTCATAACCCATTATTTAGGACAAAAAATGATAAAATTGAATCTGTACGTACATAAATACAACCAAATGCCCTTATTTTTACTATAAATCCCTCATATAAGGGATTTAAATATAAATCTATATACAATCTTAATTAAATATGAAAATTCTGAATATTTTGTTTTTTATATCATTTTACACCTCAATAATTTTTTTCATATTTTCAAAAATAATAAAAAATGTATATTATAAATAACAAAATTTTAGTAGGTTATTTTATTATAATATATATTTATATCCTCTTACCTGAAACGATATATTGAATAATCAATCTTTTGTGTAGAAGACTACCACCTTGCGAACTGATGTTATTAATATTCCATCACTACCTCTAACGAATTGATATAATAATGAATTAAATTATTAAATGTGTCTAAAATTATATTCTTATTATTTTGGATAATTTTCTCACATATATTTACTTACATTACATTCTCTAAGAAAAAAAATGTTGCTCTTGTGTATGACTAACTACCCCAATGAAAAGTGATGTGATCCATACATGATTTATTAGTAACATAGTATGGTTATTTTTAAGAAAAATATGTCATATATATTACATAAAAATGAAAATTTAATGATGATATATTTTTTAAATTTTCATGTTTCAATCCATAAATAAAATGGAAACAACATCCTTGTGTACATAAGTCACAATGTCTCCATAAATAGTGTATTTTATTTTCTATCCATTGATTTTATTGGACACTATAAATACATATATAATGAATACAATTATGATATATATATTATTTTTAGAAATATTGATATTGTTTAATCTAAATTATGTGATAGAAAAAATTTAGAAAGCAATACATACATGAAAAATAAACTAATTTTTTCCCGAAACATGAATTTTTATTTGAATTTATAATAAATGTTTAATAAAAGATCATAAGAAAATAATAGATTATACGATATATATATTTAATTATGATTATGTGTAAATATTTTATGCATTAATTTAGTATTCAGATTGTTTGAATCTGTATGATGGATGTTGAGATTTAAGGTAACATTTTTTCACAGAATATTTCTTTTAGGGATATACATTATGTTATGAAGCTATATTATTTTATGATTTGTATATATAGACTCTTTCACATGAAAGAACATTAATTTTATAAATTTATAAATTTTTTATGTTTAATTTTAAGTTATTTTTTAATGTGGCATTCGATTCCAAAAATGGCAACATGGTAATGTTTTGATGATACAATCTCATTTATTTGAGAACAATTAGGATTATGATTTGGACAAAGAGATAATTTGGAATATCTTAATATAAACTCATTATTTACTTATTCTATAAATATATTCGGATAATACATTTTTTCTAATCATTTTCTCGTAATTATTTACTCATTATTTTAATATTATGATTTTAATGAAATCACACTATTTTCATTTTTAGCTTAAAAAACCTTTCACATCCATATCCCATTTATTTAAAAAATATCAACTTTTTTATAATAATCAAAAATATATATTAAATATTTTTTTCCTTATTTTTTACATTTTAAAAAAAATGTATAAATTATTCATATTGTATTCTGATAATATATTTTTTGGGGTTTTTTAAAAAATATGAATAAAATCTATGTTATAATATATATATGCTAAATGGAATATAATGGCATCATAAAAAATATGTATTTTTTCTTTAATAATAATATTTTAAATATACGTTCAATGAAATGGATTTTGAAATTTTTTTATATTTCAAGAAGTTTTTGTTTAATTTCGGTAGAATATTTTACTCAATAAATATGTTAAATGATCTTAAAAACGTCGTTTTTATGTTCCCACAGTTATTATTAATGAAAATTATTTATAATATGGTAATTTTTTTTCTAAATACTCAATATTAAATTGAAAATTAATTTTCCATAATAAAATTCCAAGTGGTCATTAAAAATCATTTTTTATGTATAATGGAATATTTAAATATGACATATTTATTTTCTAGGAATATTAACCAATATTAAAAAATATTATTCTATCTATAATGCTGTATGTTTATGTTGAAAATATGTTAATAAAAGCTATTCTATTTTCCATGGGTATTTCTATGATGAAATGATTAATTTTTTTTGGAAACACGATACATTTCTACCATTTATGCTACGATGAAAGGTTTATGAAATACATTTAATTTAAGGAGTTTTGATATGTTCAAAATTTTAGGATTTTATGTAACACATAATTATGGTTTTAATTATGTGAAATATAGAACCTAAAACTCCCACTATTGTGTTTGGTAATGATAGATATCATTATAAAGAAACTACAATAGAATTAGGAGTTATTAGTTTTTAATAAATGGCTATGTCCACTATGATAATATTGTGATTTATCATTGACTACTGCAATGGTTTTGCGAGTGGACCCATTATACAATAATAGTCACTACGATGATCCTTGAACTAATAAGGAAACAATTTTCTATTCCCATTTGTATACCCTAAAAAGTCTATAGGTCAATGTAGTGTTATAATGGTTAATCTTGTTTGACTCCATTATTATTCATGAATTATAAAAATATATTTATTCCAAGAAGAATTTTTTTACCCTATGATATGGATGGTATGGTTTCCTAATGTTATTCTCATGTTAGCATACAATTATAAAAACAATATATTGTTATATCACATTTACCCTTTTGGGAATCTAAGAACACTCTTTCTTATTTTCCACTTACATAGGATACGATTAACTATATTATGTATTAATTTTATAAAATGTGTGTCAATAATTATGGAAATTTTGGTAGATGATGTAGTTATCATATGGAAGGGTTGTTTATGTTTTTGAGTATACACAAGGGGGAAATCATTATGATATGCAGGGATCTGTTTTCTTAATTTAATAGATATTAATCTAAATGATTAAATAAATAAGTCTAATTGTTTTGGCACATTAAAAATAGTATTAGGAGATGCGAAATAATAGATGCAACAAATCATACCTTTTAACCTCACTATCAGCATGTTCGTCCCATAGATAAGCACATCAATATGAACATAATCCTAAGGAGTGAAATAGTAGGGAAAAAATTTTAAATGACAAAAAAACCCACCAAATTTAATACCTTATGTAAATAGTATTTAACTATTTAATTTTTTATATTTCTAATGAAATAGATTTAGTTTTTTAAATGATGGTTTGGGGGTTTTACTATAGATTATTTTCATTTTTAAGGGTTCATAATTTTTTTATAGTAAGATAAAATATTTTGTAAATTATTGGATATACATAAGGAGTTATTTAGGGTGTCAATGAAGAATCACAATATCTAAATTTTTTGGCTAAACATTATAGAGATCTCGATGAATTTTTGAGCAAATCTCGTTCATAAAAATTTTACATTATATTCTAATATTTTAATCGAAAAAATGTCTCCAATTATGGTATGATTAATTTGAGTGTAAACATGGTTTTTCCTATATCAAAATAATTATTCAATCATATTATTGTTTTCATGAACATAAGGGGATATTTATTTTATCTGGGACAATATATTTACTACAGAGATGAATGTCATCAGATATAACATCCAAATATCTATGAATTAGTAGTATGGTTCTCATTATCATTTTTTATTTCCAATTTTTTTATATATTAGGTGGAACCATACAATTTTGAATCAATACTCATATTTTTTTATTGTGATTTTTAGGGGTAATTATGGTGGATTCATCATCTGATCTTGGAAGGATCCATGATTTATGAGATCATGGTATCATTAATCATTATGACAATGAAAATTAAATTTGATTCAATCACAACCTAATCTATCCGAAAACATTAATTTTCTATTTTTAAAAATATTAATAATCATTTTATTGATGGAAAATCCTATAAAACACTATATAGAGTAATTCCACTATTCTATTTTTTATGAAAATATTGATTTTGGGTGAGACCCGAGACATGCATCGTAATGTGATAAAATGTTTTTTGGTTACAAATATAATTTTTAGAGGACAAGAATATCCTAGGTTTGGGAGTTATATTTTCATGATAAATATATTAGGGCCTTTTTCACCTGAAAATTATTTTTATGCCAAATTTTTGGAACATTATATAGTATATCAAGGTGAGTACATGGGAGAGGATATATGGGTTACACCTATGATTTTTCCCCAATTAGGGGACATTTTTTGGGATAATTAATTGATATATGGATCATGAATCCTAAAAGGGTTGGTTTGGTGATTTTTATAGGGTTAATCATTTGTGATATTACTTGGAAGTGTGCTTTTATTTTCATTCCCTACAAACCTACAGATATGTTTTCCGTCCTTTGTAAATATATACATATATTAATTATTTTATATATGTTAATAGAGTTTAAATTTTCTTTCTCTAGTATATTTAATGTAAACCATATTTTATTTCCTACAATGTTTAACAATCATTACATTAATATTAGTTTTTTAATAAAAAGGTGTTATTAATCATGATATTGTTAAGCTAATAAAAAAATATTTCTATAGAATTGAATATTTTTTTATGGTTCAAAGACACAATGAAATTAAATTACATATTTTTCACAAAATCCTAATGTGTTCCATATATTACTTCACCTGAGACATGAAGAAAATTGAATCATGGATCATAATGAAACAATAATAATGAATCTATTTAATGTGTGAGAGATTAAAGTGACAACAAAATTATGAAATATATTTAAAAAAAGTCTAGGTAATTTTTTTTGTTTAAATTCAATCGTAATATTTAATTTCGATATAAAATTTAAAAATAAATTATTTTATTAATGAAAACATATTTTCATAAACATATACATCCCATGTACTATGAGATTTAAAATAATTTTTTTAATTTTTTATTAATTAGATATTATTTGTAATATAAATAATAAAATATATTATTATCATTCCAATGGTTATTATATGGGAAGAAATAAAAAATTATGATTAGAATATTCATGTTTTTTAAAATGGTTCTCATGTGTAATAGGAATTTTATAAAATTAAATTATTTAAAAAGGATTAAATATCTGAAATTTTTTATTTCAAATTCGTTGATTGGATGAATTTAAATTCTAGGAATAAATTATATTACAAATTTATATATTAGTTACCATGAAAAAATATTAAATTTTTAAAGAAGTATAAATTTCTAAATATTTTCCTTCTAAAATAAAATGAAATATTTAAAAAATAAAGATTCTATTAAGATTTATAACATATATAGAATTACATAACACTATATAAATTTGTAGTCATTGTTATATATTTTTAATATTATATAAATATATTAATCTATTTTCTTCCAAAAAATAATTACATTTTAAAATAAAATGTAAAAGTAATATTTCCCATTGATGGAAATTGAATTAGAATAAATGGATTTTAATTTTATATTCATCACATTGAAATTTTTAATTATTTCCTGTTATATATTTTTTATAATAAAGTAATTTATATATGGAGATTTTAATCCTGATAAATAAATTGTAAAAACAGTTATTAAAAATGTAACAAATTTTATGAAAATTAATTTAACCATAGACCACATGTAATAAATTTTAATTATAGAATGTTATTGAAACATTTATCTTTAATATTTCATCACATAATACATTTAAAGCTTCTAAAATCTACTTTTTACCTCTCATATAACATTATTTTCCCTTAATTTTCACACTTAGCTAGTAAAAACGAATCTCATATTCACACAATTCATGACATGACTATTATTGAAAATATCATATAAAGGGATCAAATTTTACAATACTAATAACACTTCTATTGGTTTGGGGACATATAAACTCTAGAAATTTCATTGTTTCTTAAATTTATAATGGCTACATCAAGAGAAGATCCTTATTTTCAATATATGTTTTACATAATGTTTAACATCATTTACATGTGCTTCTCGTCCAACCGTTATCTAAATACATTATTAAAACATATATATATATAAATATATTTAAATAATTAGAATTAATATACTGAAATGTTATTATATTCTTCATATAACAATTTACTTTTCCCTCCTACTTAATTAAAATAAATGAAAACATTTCAAATGTGTGTTTATGGATTATCATCTCCATACAGGAAACAATTATTTTTTCATTTGAACACTAAATGGTTGAATAATGAAATTTATTTTGTCAATTGATATTATAAATTTTTAATGAATTCAAATAAGTAAATATATTTTAGGAATTATATCATTAATTTTCCAAACATGTGATAACAGTAAAACTAATCTCATAAATTGAATATATAGTTAGTGTAAGTGAATTATTTATAACTGAACACTTTTGTTTAATTTTAATTTTAATTATAAATATTCCAAATATTAATTTATACACATAGTAACATCTTAATAATTTAATTATATTTTTTTATAAATAAATTATAACTATATATTCTAATGCACATCCATTCTGTCACATATATTATAATATGATCACTATGGTCGACATAAGCCACCTACAAGATCAAAAATATAATTTTATATCATGGATGGATTTAATATAATTATATTTTATATTAGTATGTATTTAAAATTTTAATTTTGGTTTTTATATTGTAAAATAATTATTTAATTTTATAATTAAAATAACATCATTTGTTCATTATTAATACAAAAACAATCATTTCATCAACTTCATCATCATGAATAATAACAAATATTCAATTTAAAACAAATTATAATATAATTAAAATCACAAAACGGAAATTATAATTATATCCATGATATAGTAATGATGAAATCATTGATAAAAATGAAAAACCAACATGCCAAATAGGGATCATGTTAAAAATGGACAATCTAAACCATTATTAAAAATTAATGATAAAAAACTAATATATATGGGAAGAATAATATAAATTGATGTTCCAAGAAGGTTATTTGTACATTTTTTTAAAATAGGTTATTATGATAGTTATTTTCTCTATACTACAGATTCAATTCCATTAATGGATTCCTTGATTTGAGGGAATGGTTTGCAATCAAAATAGAATTTATTATGAAATATTTTTCTTACACCATGAATAATTTCTAATAAATAATATTCAACCATAATATTATTTTTGTTATTATCATGCTCCCATTATTAATGGTCTTTTTTATTCATTTTAAACTATATCCTTCTATGGTTTCTGATTCTAACGTCTATATAGTCGTAAGTGTAACATTAGATAAAAATGTTTCATTATTAATTTTATATATTCTATTATTTTTTATCTCTACAATGATCTAGTTAAAACCAAATTAATTTAGTTACCATATAAATTAATTTATTGGTGATTTAATATGAATATTTTTTTCTTATTCAAATTCATTTCAAATAAAAATTTGGAATAGTTTTTGTTAACTCAACTTCCATCGTTGAGTAATAGTAATTATTCATGACCTCTATTGTTCCATGTTTAGATTCTTGTACACTAATATTTTATATTTATCTACCATTTCATCATCTCTAGGGTGAAAAAAAATTCAAATTAAATTTTGTTACCTCAATAATTATTTCCCAAAATGTATATCATTAATTAGAATAATTTGCATCATATTTTCCAAAAATTCACCTTTTTATCAGGATTTTCCAATACCTTCAATGAAATCCATTAAAATATGGTGCCTAATTATTTTTATTTATTTTGAAATTCATTATTTCAACATATGTTTTTGAAATGATATTTTGTTATTCAATTTACAATGTTGGTTTTCAACATTTATATTTCAAACTCTCAAAATTATTTCCATCAATTACAAAAAAAATTTCATTCATCACACATTTAATTTGTAAATAAATATTCAATTTCAAATATTTATTATTGATCTATAATTTCTAAAATTAATTTTAGTTAATTAATATTTTTAAAATAATATTTAAATAGGACTCGTTACATCGTAATTTCATGACAGTTATATTTTTTCTATAATTACTTTTGATTTGTTTTTTATTTGAATCATATCATTAAAAATTTATTTTATTACCCTATGAAACATATTATATATATAATATGGTTTCGTAAAACAGCTGCTTATTTTTGTAATTCTATAATAAATTTACAAAAATCATTAAAGGGTGAGGAAGATTCTTATTTTGAATGTAATTTCCTTATTTATTCATAAAAAATTATTTACCGTCAATATAAACCGCCTCTATTGTATATATGATTTTTATTATGATAAATTTATAATATTAATGGAAAATTTTTGTGATACTTTTCATTATACCCATAATAACATGAATGAGATTCCCTAATACTGATCAAATACATCAGAATCTATTGATATCATGTTTATGATACATTGGCAACATACCTTGTTAATTTTTCAAGATAAATTGGAGAAGAAATCATTATTATATTGAGAGTGTTCCCTAACAACACATCAATTCATTTGTTAATGAATCAATTTATATATTTCAACTTTTTATGAAATGTTTGAAGTATTCCATGGAAATTTTTTAGGATACATTGGTGAACCACAATTGTAATATTATTTGATGAAACTCTAGTGATGAAAATTAACAATATTCTTATGAATGTATCACATTTATATTTTCTCCACATTTAAATTTTTTCTATATGTTTCTTTTTTTAGGTTTTCCATTTTGTTATGATTTTCATTTTTTTTATCGAAATCCATAGGTCTCATCGATGATATATTGAATGTTGATATTTTTTCCATTACCAAGAATTTGATCTCACCCATTTCTTTTTTTTAATTTGCATTGTTTAAAAAAAATTAATATCACTATTTTTTCCAATGTATTTTATGTGCGATGTATTTTCACAATAACTTGAAATCATATTGTGGATTACACAAGCTCTTATATTTAAGGATAAATTATGTTAGTTTAAAAATAAATGGGTTTTCATAGATAATGTATTGTCATCATTCTATAAAACTATATACATGAATTTTATTGTGAATATGTGTAAATAAATATACTATATTGGTCATTTAATTGAATTGCCACACACTGAGGGTTGTATATATAATATGAAAGATGGGATTAAAAAATATTGTCTTTTAGAAAGATAGTAAATAATAATGTAATATTAATATGACATTTTTTACTTCAAATTAAATTGTATATATATATATATATTTAATTTATTTGAAGTTATATTAAATAATTTATTGATTATATAAATAAAATAGTAATGATTCCCCTTAAGATTAGCCTAAAGGATATTTTTAAGTGGGTAATAACAT
This sequence comes from Viscum album, assembly GCA_963277665.1. Taxonomy (NCBI): domain Eukaryota; kingdom Viridiplantae; phylum Streptophyta; class Magnoliopsida; order Santalales; family Viscaceae; genus Viscum; species Viscum album. The sequence goes on along the minus strand of OY728161.1, from coordinate 689,828,749 downwards.
CTGGTAGTTTTGGTAATATAGTGTTTCATTGGACCCCAATGAAACTACATACGTATCATGATATTGGATACTAGATGTTGTTGAATAATATATGCACCAATAAGTAATAAAAATGAAAATTGATTGTTGTGTATCAATATAATTTTCACTCTGTTGTAGGATGAGTTTCTCAAAAACAACATATGATGTTAGACACTAATGTGGTATATGATTTGTTTAGTCACATTAAATATTGAATAGAATTGGATATATTATTTTTATTTATTAATGTAAGTTATAGAATATGAGATAATCTAATACCATGAAAATTAGATTTGATTTAGAGGGATTTATTTTGATCTAAACAATAATATCATAATTAAAATTAAGATTATATTTTATGAAAATTTCTAAAAATAATTTTCTAATGTTCTTAATTTTATTTCAATATTATAAACTAATTCTGGTTTTATTAATAGTCAATTACCAAAATAAAATTGTTATTGATGTGCGAAAAAGTCAATTAAGAGAATAATTCAATGAGATATCCGACCATATAAGAACTAAAATGAGAAATGATGTCCTCATTCTAAAAAATATATCTAGAATTATGAATAAAATAACATATATCAATTCCCATGTAATGAAAATAAGATAAGGATAGAGTCATTAATGTTTAATGAACAAAGATAATGAAAGAAATAAATAACAATTTCCATAAAATGGAATTTGGGAAGAAACAGTTAGAGGATTTTCTAAAAAACATTTACTATGCTTCTTGTGTGAAAATGGGGAACAATAATTAATAATATTCAATTGATAAATAACGAAATAATTTAATATGAGGAATATTTGATTGTTTTTCCTAGTTGTAGAAAATATATTATGATTGATTTCACATTTGAAATAATATATTGGGTTATGATAATATTCAAAATATATATTCAGGATTATATTACTGATTGAATGTTAAAATTATGATGATATAATTTATTTAATTAGGGGGGATAATAGAATACCCCATCATTTTTTATTATATTAATTCCATTAAATATAATTATATCAATTGTTCGATTCATACACAACCCCAAAACAAAATGAATAAATGAAAATTTTGTAACTATTAATCTATGGTGTATGAATCATAAATTAATCATAGAGTTAATAAATTATGAAATATATATAGAATGAAAAATAATATTCATTCATTAATATAACCTAATTGATTAAAAAATTAAAAATCTAAATAAAAAATTAAAAATTTCCCAAATAAATATTTTAAAACATTTTCATTCATATACTCTAATGTTTTTAAAAGAATATACCAATAATAAATGGAATAAAATCATGAAAAATCCATTGACTCATTATGAATAGGAACAAAAAAATTTATTTTTTCTAAAATGATAAAATTTACAAAATATATTCAATGTTATACATGCTTATATTAAATTTTACTGTTATCAAATACATTAATTGGGTCATTTAAAATTATTTTAATATTTTTCATCAGATTTTTCTTAAATAATAATTGAGAAAATTTAAATTAATAGTCATAAAATTAATTTATTAGGTGAAATGTTATTTATTTTAGCAAAACCATATTTATTTTAAAGAACAAATGTTTTTTTAAATATTATCATTATGAATTATATTAAAATATTTCTAAAAAAAATTAGATATTATTATGTTTCTAATCTTATAAAAAAAAATTATTCACACTCGTTTAATTATAAATTTTTTTAATAATATTATTTATGTATATGTATATAATTACTAAATGACATTTTTCTATAAAAATAGTTTTCTAATCATAATATAAATTATTATATAAATATTTATTTTATTATATTTTCATATTTTATTATAATAAATGGAGTTAAAATATGATTCATTATAATGATGTTTTGAAATAATATCAATATTATGTTTTTTGTAGTAACATAATTATAGTTTTTATATTTTATTCCATAATAATAAGTGTTTAAATCGGTAATCTAATGTGTAGCAAATTTTATAAAATCAGCTTCATATTTATATATTCTAGAAAAAATATTTTATGCTCTTATTTCATTGTGATATTTATCAAGAAAATTCCATAACTAAACACACCAAATTGTAAAGAAGTTACATCTACCCCCTTTCTAACCCTTCTTCAATAATGATTTCTCCCACATTTCACATATTAATTTAGACCGGTTCCACCAATATTAGGAAACCCCACTATTTATTATTAATATGATCCTGTTCCAATATTATATCCCCAAGGGAAATTATTCACTTATTTATCCTCAAACGTTTACAAGTTCAAGTAATTAATCCATTTCCAAATGGTACATCAGGATAATATCTAAATTATAATCATAAGTATTGTATACCCTCTGACATATTTTATTTAGCTTTATCATAAACCCTTGCACATTCCCATTTGAACCATATATACAATGAAATAAATTTATATATTATGTACAAATATTAGTATATTTATAGTGTAAGGACTCACAATTACACTACCATTAAATCTAATAAATGAAAATTTTTCCCATTTGCATATACAAAATACCTCCTCTATGAATGAAATATTTCATTCATCAATATCATTCAATTATGTTTTGAAATTTCATCTACTGAATAGATACATATGTTTTTCAATATATATGTATTATATATTTATATATATACATGGGATTCATTAAATAATATTACTAGTCAAAAATAATTTTAGAACAAAAAATATTTAAAAAATAGAGAAAATAAAATTTATTTAAAATTCAAAACTTATTTGTTATTTAACATAATGTTAAAATGATTCTGAATTATTATTCATCACTTTATTTCTATATATATATATTTTTTAATTACACATTTTTTATATTGATATTTTTAAAAAAGAACATATGCCATAGCCATACTCACAGAGAGATTGTTTCATGTTTTTACATGGTTTGTTTATCCTAAAACCTAAACATTGATTTAAATTTCATGGATGGATGGATTTTGGAAAATAATTGTAACATTTCGACATTTCTATGTAATTTTTTATTTGGTTATATGGAATTATTTCGAGACCTCAAAATTTGATGTCATGTAATTCAGAGGTCTGTAGTGCCCAGAATAAAATTTTGACCTTTTTTAGGGTATGGTTAGTAAATGTGTGAGAGGGATATTCTATCATTTGATCCATCCCCCAGATCAAAAATCAAAGGACACTGTTGAATTCATAATGCCCAGATTCACCAAGAAATGACATAACTTGGCCTCAAGGGTTGAGTAGATTTGTTTTTTTTTGGAATTTTTTATAAATAAAATAATATAAATTAAATGAATTAATTTGTTTTATTTCTCACTTTTTAGTGGAGGATGGAGATGTTGTAGGGCAGCGATAGGTCGACAACGATGAACATTAATTAAGCTCGATAATGGATCAATAATCTCACTGCATAGTGACACATTAATGACTCGTAACAGTGATGGTATTTCATAAATAAAATAGCATAACAACAAGATGTCACATCATAATGGGAATGCTACGAAATTATCTTCTTTATACTTAGACGCACTGGGAAAATATTGATTAATGAAATTGGAGGATTCTCTAGGAAACCACTGAAGGATTTCTACCCCAACGAAGAATGAAAAACATAGGCAGAACTACATCTTCTTCGTTAGGCCTTTCAATGATCAGTGCAGAGAAACCATGTTGGCGTCGTAACCCCTTGAGGACAAAATTTCCTCAATGAACATCAATGAGTTAGGGGGTTTTGAATCTCTATTAATCCATGTCCTTTTCTAAATGATAAAAGTGTATTAACCCACAATCATGTTAATATGAAGACCATGTGTTCTTGCGAGAGGGTTACATCATTGGGGTTTCATTATAAGGTATTTAATTATCTTTTTTGTCCAAATTAAAATCACCGAACCTCCCTTGTTTTTTGTGAATTCTATCATGGAGGACTCGGGCTATCACGAACAAGGCCCGAGCACATCCTTTGTGGTTGTTCTTCGGGGAAAAATTTTGAATCGAAATAAAATAATTTTTGAGACCATCTTGGTGGATTGGTAGATCCCCAGAAAACGAAGGCTTAAGTGTCGCGATGAACGGGCCACTTGTGCGGACCCAGTTGTCCATGGAAAAATACATTGGGGGGCGACACTAATGGTGTTCCCTGAGACTTCCAGTGGTGTTCCGAGTGGAAACCACGGGTGGTAGGTGGCATGAATATATGGAACTCCAAAAGAAAGGTTGTGGCAAAACAAGAAAATTCGACAGGAAATCCAGCAGCTGGTGGAAGTGGACACGGTCGCTTGACCGTGTCAGAGGGCAGCAGATAGGGCATTGTGTTGTGTCCCATGTGACGGTCCGCGATTTCTTGACTACGGTAGTGGAGGCACCTCATTGTGGCATGCGGGGCAATGGTGGGGCACAAATGCAGATCCCATCCTTGTCTAGTGATGCAGACCTGTGTGCCTCTTTCAGACTGGATAGGAAGCGTTCCCCCTGCGGGTCAAACCCATGGCTCACTGGGTCGGACTGCACCAGTGGCCAGACCAACACCTTCTTCAGGCTGAGTCAGACTTGGTCCAGTTTCTTGCCAACTCGGTATACCGGACCCTCGCCCAACCAGGCTGGGTTTAGCGAGGCCAATTGGGCTTGGCACGCTGGCTAGGCTGAAGCAGACCAACCCTGACCCACACCAGGTCATTTCGGGTCTGTTAGAATGATCCAAGGTATGTGGAACCCCCAGCCAGGTTTGTTGGGTCGACCTGACCAGGTCGGACCAGTCCCCATCACATCAAAACCCCCTGGTTACATAAAAAACTATATCATGAGAATAATGAGTTCGATTGATGATCCATTTGTGGTCCAAAGACCCTCTTGATTATGAGAATATTTCAAGATGGATTTTAGTGGCTTTCATGGAATTTGTGACGTAACAGATGGATTGTAGATAAATTCTCCCAAGTGCGCTGTGTATGAAACCCTATGGTCGGATGGGAACTGATGACTGATCGAGGATGGCCCAGGGGGAAGTGGATCTGTGTCACCTAGTAGGCCCATGGTGGGGAGAGGCTTTGTGTGACCTAGAAGACCCTTGTTACTCAATTGGTGTAGTAACTTAGTTCATCCATGGTTCGAAGTGGATCTGTGTGACCCAGAAAGACCACAATGGGGAGCATCTCTATATTAGCAAACATACCCACAGTACTCTTCATGGATGAGTACCACAGTAGTTCAAGTATCTTGGGAGGTGTAACTATGTGACCAGAACTTACCACTATATTCAATATAGGAGGAGTTCTCTAGTGGCTGAGGAGTTCATTGTTTTTGGCTTACAGTGATACTATTACTATCAAATAATATACACGGTGTCAGTTTCCTTGTGTTTCATGCTTCTCTTTGATAAACTCTTCTATGTTCATTATTTTTGTTTTGGGGTCCCTACTGATTATTGTGTTACTCACCCCTACCCAGACTTCACCCATACATGTTACTTCTATGTTAAACAACTGACGTTTCGACAGGGGTGCTTAGGAAGACAGGACTGACGAACGCTATGACATTGGACATGGTGGCCTAGGACCATGCAAGGCCCAGTAGGACCGGGTGGACATGACATACTACATTGGCATCTAGTAGATTAACTACTTTCATGTCAAGAGGGGTTACTATAGATGGCCATCAATTCACATTCTGTACTTCACAGTTTTCAGTACTTTTTCATGGGATTGTATTCTGGCCCACATTCTTTCAGCTATACTTGAACTCAATTTATTCAATGGTATATTTTCTCCCTTTTATGATTCGAGACTCAGTTGGGCATGTGTGTACGTACATGTATCCATTAAAAATTCCTCCCACTTGCATGTTGACACCTTCGGTGCTAGTCACACACCCTGGCCTTTGGGAGGTAGTATTGGGGTAGTAACGGCACCGACCCCAGGGGATGGGTCAGGACAATGTGGTATCCAAGGGTGATCGGTTCCCTCTCAAAGACAGGGAGTCTAATTTTCAATTTTCGGGTAGTAGTGTTATGTGTTTCGAGTTCGAATTTCAGATTCAGGGAGACCATGGTTAGTGTGGCAGCCAACATATCCAAACACGAGGTCCTGGAATTCTGTTTTTGACTCTATAAATGAAAATATGTGTTGTATAAGTGACTCTGTATATTTCAAATAAGTGTCATTTCACCAGGAATATCATTCAAGCTAGGGTACACATTGATCTATCTCAGGAGTCCTCCACATGGACAACCAACCATGATATCGAGACGAGGTCATGAGGACAACACACCTAGCGACGAGGCATCCACACAAGGACCGGTTTTAGAGATGGCCCCATTGCGTGGTGCCCCTATGAAACCACCAACCGATGATCAACATCTACTACTAGTTGTTCCATCTAAGAACGTTTGTAGGATCAGTGAACTACATGTTTTTCAGGGGAAAAAGACTTCCTAGGTTTACGGGAGAGACATATCGTCATGTCATTTAGGACTCGCGGGAGGATGGGATGCATATATTCCGCTTAGTAAGGGAACCACACTACCAGATGATGATAATGGTAGTTATCCTTCAATAGGGATCAGTAGGGAGATGGTGGAGTTTGTCCATCTAGACTCACGAAGAGTCAACCCTCCCTTGAGATGACTTCAAGAGGGTTTTCTGTTTGAGTTTTTCCCCACGATCTTGCGCTATGTGCAAATATTGGAGCAGCTTGACCTATAGGAGGACAACATCATGGTGGTCGTGTACTTAGTGATTTTCATGACTGATTCTTGGTACTCCCCATATATAGTGCAAGAACATTTATTTGGGATCAAACCATTGAGAATGGACTCAGGCGGGAGATTAGGTCTTTGGTGGTGTCTCTCAGCATTTGTTCCCATGTCGAGGTGCTGGAGAAATCCCTTATAATGGAGAGTTCCTTGGTGGAGTGGGCACACACTGCTAGATCTACCAGTAAACCATATGCAGTGGGGTCTTCGGCACCCAGAAGATAGCAAACGCGTGGGCCCTAGAGGGCCAGGACTTTTTGAGGATGACCCTAGGACTCAAGGTCGGTGGTGTGATGATCCCAGTCCAGAGGGAGTCAGAAGGGTGTTGGGTAGTGCTACACGTGCGGTGGGCAGGAACACATGGCATGGGACTGCCCGGCCCGCTGTAAAAATGATCAGAGGACCTTAGAGGAGCTACTGAGGAAGTGATAATGGTTCAGGTGAGGAGGTCTGTAGGGCGTCATATGTGTCCTGGGATCTTTCCAAGCAGCAAGTAGGGGGGGAAAGTTTGAGATGTTACTTCCACCACCCACAGGTGGACCACGTGAACCATAGAGAGTAGTCAGGCATGAGTGAGCTTAGCTCCTGGAAGTATAGACTGATGACCATGGCACTCTAAAGATGATTCATGCTAAGATATGTGTCATCTCCTCCCTAGCTATATTAATTAAATACAAAAGTTCTAGTTACTCCATCCTTTCCATGGATATTCTTCAGAGCTCAGAAATTTTTGTGGAGTCTTTGGCTAGAACATTAAGGCAAGATACTTCTCCAGGAGAGGGATCAACGATTACAAACTTGTGCCGGTAGTGTGAGCTTACTATAAGGGGAAGGATATTCAGTAGGTATCTTTTAGTATTAGGATTGGGACGTTACGATATCATCATTCTTATGGACTGGTTATCCATAATCCATCCATAGATCGACTATTTTATGCATACAGTGTAGTGTTTCCATGAATAAGGGACCTTGTTTTCTTTTCCAAGTGGGAAGGAAACCCTTGCAGCACATGATAGACTCTCTCGGTGGAGGTTGCAGCTGATCACTCACCAGTTGGCTACCCTCAACCTCGGTATAGTGGAGGAGTGGAGTCCAAGATTCCATATAGTGGTGGATGAGTTTGTGAATGATTTTATTATTGAGGTCTAAGGATACCTCATCATATAAAGGTAGACTTATGTATGAACATATACCCCGAGATGACACCAATATCAATATTAGTATATGGAATGGCCCCAGCAGATCTTCATGAGCTGAGGGTACAGTAGGAAGTCTTGTAGTACAATGGGTCAGTAAAGGCCGTGTTTCACAGTGGGTAGCCAAAGTGATTTTTTTCAAGAAGGAAGATTTGATTTTGAGGATGTGTGTGGGCTTACGATGCCTGAACTAGGCGACATTGAAGAAAAAGTAACCACTTCTAGGAATTGATGACCTCTTCGACCAACTCAGTGGAGAGAAGTGGTTCTCAAATATATACCTATGATCATGTTATCACCAGCTTCGTGTATGGGATCAGGATGTACAGAATATGGAATTCCGGTGCCGATACATCGACTACGATTTTCTGGTGATGCCTTTCGGTGTCAAAAAGTCCACATTAGTGTTCAAGAGACTCATTAATAAGATCTTTTTCCATACATTGACCAGTTCATTGTGTGTTTCATCTTTGAAATCATGGTTTAATCAGCGTTGGAGGATCATCACGTAACACACCTGCGAATAGTCCAGGATACACTCTGAGAGCAGCAGCTTTATGGCATGCTCTCTAAGTCTGAATTATGGACATGAGAGTTCCACTTTTTGGGACACATCAACATGGGGGGTGGACTTTAAGTAGAGCTATTAAAGATAGAGGCAGTTCATGCCTGGGATCTTCCTAGAAGCTTCACCAAGTTGTGGATATTCCTCGGGTTACCTAAGTACATTTGGAGGTTAGTTCCTAAATTCTAGAGCATAGAATCATATATTTCAGAATTGACATGGAAGGAAAAACCCTTCGGGTGGACAGAGAAATTCTTGCATAATTTCTTGGAGTTGAGGTAGAGACTAACTAGTGCCCCATAATGAGACTTCCTGAGAAGGGCGTGGTGTATGTTGTTTACTACTACACATCAGGAAATGGAGTGGGTTGTGTATTCATATATGAGTGAGAGGTGATTTCCAACAACACATGACATTTGAAGTATCTTGAGAGCAGAACTATGTGACCCACAACCAATATTTAGCAGTAGCGGTCTCAACCTCGAAGATGTGGTGACACTATATAATGGTTGAGTGATTCACCATTTACCTATACCAAAATAGTCTCAGGTATATCTTCTCCCAGAAGGACATGATCCTAAGACAACTGTGATGGATAGAGTTTCTCCAGGACTATGATTTTGATATATTCTATACTCCTCGAAAAGGGAACATGGTGGAAGACGTGCTCTGCAAGAGGATTTGGTTACAACTTTCGAGTGAGGATACATAGTAGTTTGTCATGATGTAGATATCACTCATGGATGATGGTGATGCTTTTTACCAGTAGTCGATGGTTGTTACTCTCTTACTCATCTAGCGAGATAGGGATGCACTATGGGGGGTGTTTACTACGATGTCAAATGTGCTCAGACACACTCAGGATGGGATCCTGATGGATTTTCAATAGGCGGGGGGCACACAATTATTTCAGGAGGGCACACCATAGAAACCGTGGTATTATTGCAGAAGGTGTTGAGGGTGTTCCATTCATCCCCCTTGACGGTTTATCATGGAGTGGAAATGATGGACTAGAAACTCTAGAGTCAGTACTGGTGTTCATGGATGAAAAAATCAGTGGATGGGTTAATTTCATGATGACTTACTTTACAATAGGTGTAGGCTGAGAACTAGGTTCAAGCTGGCTTGACTAATCCACTCCTGATACCAGAGTGTAAATGGTGCAGTGTCTCTATGGACTTCATGAAACGAGTACCATGTCTGTCTAGAGTTCATGACTCAATTTAGGTAATCATTGACTAAATCACCATGTCAACTCACTTCCTACCCATCATAGAGTAGAGAACTACAAATTTCATGGGATTCCTCTATGTCTAAGAGAAAGTGCGGAATCACCGGGTTCCTTTAAATATCGTCTTATTACATGATGCTCGCTTTAAATCCTAGTTGTGAAGGAGATTACAAGAGGAATTTGGGACCAAGCTATGCTTGAGAACAACTATTCCTTCCCAAACGGTTGGTCAGATGGGGCAGACCATACAGACCATGGAGAACCTACATCATGCTTGATTCATTTATTTTGTTCATAGTTGGGGGAACAACCTTCCCCGGGTGGAATTTTCCTACAACAATAGATATCACTTCACTATTTGTGTGGCACCGTTTGGGGCCTTGTATAGGTGACATTTCAAAAAAACCATATGTTGGACAAACCTTGTGGATTTAGCACTCATGGGTACAGATTTGGTAAAGGATACCACTGAGAATGTTCAGATCATCCAGGAGTGAATGAGGACTGCACAGATTGGGCATAAGTCTTATGTAGATAGGATACAGAGACTGTTGGAGTTCATGGATGGAGTTCATGTGTTCCATCGGGACTTAAACCGATGAGGATTGTAGAGATTTGGCTGGGAGGAAACATTTATATGGTGTTCATCAGATCATTTACGATCCTGAGTAGAGTTGGTGTGGTGTCATACCACCATGATCTTCCCCAAAAGCTGCCCTGGGTGCATGATATTTTTCATGTGTCGTAGCTCAAGCGGTACTTGCATGATCCATCTCACATCATTTACTGAGGTGAGATGGATATTGATGATGGGGTGATTTTTGTGGAGTTCCTAGTAGAGATATAGAATTGACAAGAGCGGATCCTATGCGAATAGTCAATTCCTCTAGTGTGTGTCCGAGGGTAGCACGAGAATCTCTATGAGAGCCCATGGGAGTGGGAGGTTTAAATTTGTGCTCAGTACCCCCATATTCATGTTTAATTGTTTTTTTGGCTTTTGAATACATAAATCCCAACATTTTGGAGAATGTATTGTCTCAGAATTAATATGTAAGTTTTTAAATTTATATAGAATTATTTCAAGACCAAAAAAATTGACGGCACATAATTCTATGTTTTAGAGATCCTGGAACAGAATTTTGATATTTTTTATGGTACATACAATAAACGTTTGAGTTGAATTTTCTATCTTTTGAAATGTTGCTCTGATAAATAATTTTAGGGCATCGTTGAATTCAGAACACTGGAATTTACCAGGAATTTACATAACCGTGTCTCCCAAGGGTCGAATTTTTTTTTTATTTTTCTGACATTCTGAGAAAACGAATAAAATAATTTAAATGAATTATTTTATTTTATTTCTCACATTGGAGTGGAGAATGGAGATGCTGTAGTTAATCGACTTGGAGATGATGATGAAAATAAACGATTCTCATTAATGACTCATTAAACTTGCAGCATAACAACAATTTAATGACATGTAACAGCGACATTATTTCTTAAATAAAACATCATAACATCGCGATGTCTCATCATAATGGAAATTCTACTATGAGCTCATATTTAAAATTCAACATGCTAGGAAAATAAAAATTATTAAAATTGGAGGATTCATTGGAGAATATCTGATGGTCTTCTACCCTAGTAATGAATGAAGAACACCAGTGGAATGACATCTTCTTCTCCATTCCATTGGAAGATCGGGGATGACAAGAGACACCGACGTCTTAGCCCCTCTTGGAAAAAAATACGTCAAAAATATTTAGATAGGTTGAGGTTTTTGATTCACTATTTTTCCACGTCCTTTTATTAATGAAGAATTTAGATTAACCCATGAACAAGATAATATGCATGCCATGAATTCTTGTGGGAGGGTGACTACATTGGTGTTTCATTATCCGGTATTTAAATAATTTTGTTGTTAAAATAAAATTACCAAGACCACTATTGTTTTTTAAAATTCCAACATGGAGGGATCTTTCTGACATAAAAAAGCTTTGATCCCCTTATTCATGGGTGTTTTTCATGGCCATACATTCGAATAAAAAACTATGTAGTTTTGATATTCTCACGGTGAGAGGATGATCACCAGAAAATGCATTCGGAAGTGTCATTAAGAACATACCACTAGTTCACAAACATGGGTCCAAAAAAGAATCTGCTTGCGTGTTGGCACTGGAAACTACTAGTGATGGACCATACATGCAATCATGGTGGGAGGAGACACACCACAATGTTGAATTGGACGAATAGTTGTGGTCAGACTGGGTCGCGGTGCATCAGGATAAGCCAACGGTCGAGCCGATGGCTGGTGGTGGAGGATGTGGTTGCTTGGACATGCTAGAGGGATGCGTACATGGCACCAAACCATGTACCACGTGACAGGCCAGGTCCACTTGACCATCGAATAAGAGGTTCCCTACGAGGAAATATCGGGGCACAGACCCGAGCGAGTGGGCCTGAGCTCTCCCTCTTCAGGATAGGATGCCAGGTGACTCGGCAGGTTGGACCCTCTTCCAATAGTGTCGGGTCTAGTGAGGTCTGTTGGGCTTGGTCTTCTAGCCTGGCTAAACCATATGGACCTTGACCCACAAAAGGTCGGGTATGTTTTTTTAATGAACTAGGGTCTGTCGAACACCAAGATAGGATGGTTGGGCTGGTACGACCGTGTCAGAATGGGCCCCATAACAACTTGCCCCCCTGGTTACTAAAATGCTCAAGTCATTCAAATTGCACATCCGATTGATGTGACTTTTTTACAGCGTTGGAATCCTCTTCTAGATAAAATTCTTTCATAATTTTTTTGATATATTTATTGGGTTCCGAGATACGATGAATGGCTTGAGGAGCGGTTCCCCCAATCGCTCTATACAAGGAACCTTGCAGTTGGCTGAGACCTGAAGACTTCTCAGGGATGGCCTAGGGGGAAGATGCTCTGTGTGACCCACTAGGACCATGGTGGGGATATGCTATATGTGACCCAGAAAACCCATGATACACGAAAGGAGGATTACCTCAGATCGATCAGATTTTTATGAAGCTATGTTTGACTTGGGAGGCCCATGGTGGGGAGCGGCTCAATGTGACCTATCATACACATGATACTCATTGGGGAGGAGTACCGAATAAGATCACATTTAATGGGAAGTGGATCTGTGTGACCCGAAAGGACCACTGATCTTGATAGAAAAAGAGTTATCCTATGGACGAGGATTTTGACATTTGTGAATGATGATTATACTGTTACTACCCTAGAATATCCCTTGTGTGATTTGCATTGTGTTTCGTGCTTTAAATTGAGAAATTGTTGTTTTTTGAGGTCCCAACTAAGTATTGGGTTACTCAACCCCTCATGGGCTTTTCCTGCACGTTTTGTGTCTGGTGAAGACGACCGATGGTTTGACAGGGGTGCTCATAGAGATGGGACAGATAGACGCTACAATGGTGGACTTTGTGTACTAGGACCAATAAGGGCTTAGTAAAACCTGGAAGACATGATGTACTACTTTAGCATATAGTATATTCCCAAATTTGACTATCAGGTAGGGTTTATTTCTGATTTCATCCACGCACTTTTCTTACATTACAGTTTTCAGTACTTTTAATTGGGTTTGTATTCTAGGCCACTTAGTTTTAGCTGTACTTGAACTAAGTTTATTCAGTGGTTTGTTTTGTCCCTTTTGTGGGTCGGGACTCAGTTGGGCATGTGTGTACATATAAGTATCCAGTCAAATGCATCCCACTATCAGGTTGACGCCTTGAACACTAATCGCCAACACCTAGCTTTCAGGATGCTGTCCTGGGGTAGAAAAAATATACGCTCCCAGGGACGAGTCTTGACAATAATATTTTATATTAACATGAAATTAGTTATTCTTATGTAATGAGATATTAATATAACTTTTTAAGAATATAAACTAAAAAACCACTAATTAATTTAAAATTAAAAAAACAAGCTCATTAATGACCATATCACCATGAATAATAAATTCAATACAAATTATATGTTATTAGAAAATTATAAATAAATTTATTAAATCCAATATAGATCCTTGAATGGTTTGGTAATGAATAAAATTACTTGAAATATTATGATCCAATATTATATTATGAAAAACGTTTAAAATGGGAAAGATTACACATAATCTATATTGAAAATATATAATAAATAAAAAATAAGTTTTTTTATAGTTACTATAAAATATGTTCATAAAAATTTACATATGCGAATATTATTTTGAAAAACTCAATTTAGAAATTTGATTTTGTTATAAAAATATTCAAGATCTTTATTAGAAGTCTGTAATTATTGAAAGGTTTTATTATCTCAAATATAATTTTTTGAGTCGTACAACATATTGTATTATTATTTCATTTTAATAGGGTTTTAAAGTAAAATATGAATATTATATTATTTTCTTCATATTTATTCACGATATTAGATGTTTCGTTTTAAATCATATATTCAAGATTTTTTTATTTTATTGATAATTGTTTTTTCTAAAATTTTATTTATTGAGTAATTCTTATGTTGTGTCCCATGTTATCTCTAATATGGCGTGATTAATGAATTATAATATCCCTTTATCAAATATAGGTGATTAATGGATTTTTTATGATTTATATCATGTTGTATCTCCAATTTTATTTTTATTCAATATTTTAATAGGTTTTTTATCTATAATATCTTTATGGAGTTATAATGGTTTTTATTGAAATTAATATTCAATTATTGGGTTCTTCAGAAAATAAATTTTATTTTACAACCTTTTCCTTAAAATTAGGTGGTATATATACTTATAATTCATGTTTTTTATAGTGTTCATTTTTTTCACATAAATAATTACATTCTATAGTATAATTTTGATTCTCTTTTATGATAGTTTTTAACCATATTTTCCTTTCCCAATAATTTTCTCCATATTTATCGGATACAAAATTATTTTTATCATAAGGTAACATCATTCTAACTTTTCCCTATTCTTGGAATATATGTTATTCAATACATTTTAATTTCTTTTCTAATTATATTTTAAATATATAAGTGGATTTTATCCAATTCAAAATAAAATGCTTTAACATCCACAACAAATTTGAATAGATAAAATTTGTTTAAATTCAATGCTATATTATTTAATTTAAATTTTTTATTTTTATAATTTAAACTAACCATTTGAAACTATCATTAAACATTGACCCAGAACATATAATCTTTATGATGAAGTTAAAAATTGAATAATAAAATCCATTGATATGTTTTACATTTTTCTGGACATGTCTTTTCACTATCCATTATTTTTTCTATGAATCATAATACAAACCATTTCATGCATTCTAAAAATAAATTCTTATTATAATAGATTTCAAAAATATATACAAATTTTTTGATATTGTCTACAATGTTCTTTCCTTAAAAATTAATTTTATAACTCATCAAAAATAATATTTCCTTCACATAGTAAATTTTTTTAATTATATTGATATTATCATATATATCCATGGAATCTTGATTAATAATTTTTTATGATGCCCTAGTGAAAAATTGTTTTTCTATGAATTGAGCACCCTTATAATGTTATGATATATTATGTAATGATTACTTCCTTGACATGAATTATTCAAGATACATATTTCCCAGGGAATGCCTGATTTTTATTTTACCTTGGTAAAAAATATTAGTAATATGAGGGTCCACCATCATTGTGATCCAATTAATTGGGTAAGTAATAAAAATCTATAGATGAAATGTTCATAATTACAAGGAATGAAGAGAAACTAATTATTAAAAAAACCCTTTGATCAACCCTGGTATCATGATTTCCACTAAATACTAGAATTGAAATCATTTGGGTAAATAATTAATCTCAATTCATGAAACATACCAGGACATTATAATCATTACATGGTATTTTATTATGATAACATGGGGAAAATCCCTATCAATATACATTATCGACACCTTAGTGGTGATATTTGGTAACATAGTTTTAAATATATCATGTTTATACTATATAGACATTTACATTTCATTACTCATTTATTCATGTTCATGTTATGCCTTATGTTATTTTGTCCATGTAATTATATTATTCCCCATGACATATATGTTATATGATCCAATTTTATTCAAAATCCATTACTAACATTATGAGGTTATTCAATTTAATTATTTTTATTTCACTATCATATAATTAACAACAATTAATATTATATAACATGAAGAATATTTTATGTGAAGAATTTGTGGGAGATGTAAATGTTATACAACAAATTAATGTGTCTCCTATATATTTAGAAACCAATTGAAATGGCAATGAAATGGGCTTATAGTTATAGTTTTCCTAACCCAATAAAATTCATAAATTGAATGTCCATATGAATTTTTGTAATGAAATATTTTCTATAGGTCATGAAATAATGTGGTTGCATTCTTTGGATTCTATAGTGGCCACTGTGTTTAAAATGATGAGTTTATAGATATTCATGGTAAAGAGATTATGATGATTCTAACTTGGATCCATATTAAATTTTCTATTATTTTATGAATTATAGTCCTATGTGGTGCATTATTGAGAATGTTGACATTGATATTTTCCTTTTTTAGTTATTTTATATTTGGCTAGTCCCCAATATTGCACCATAATTATTCAATTTGATATGGATAATATATTTCAGAATGTATACTGTAAACAGTTAAATTTACCCACAATTGTTGGTTATAAAAATTTCATTTTTTCAGGCCCTTTGGGGTCTAGTAAATGTTGCTATTGTTGTTGAATTTTTTCCACCTTGGGAAATGTTTTGAGGAGAATATGTTCTAAATGTTATCAATTTTTTTGGTCAGTTAGTTTGGAAGGATGGTGTGGAGATAGTATGTGTTCATAGAGTAAATTTTGTGTAAAAAAGGACTACCTACCTAAATTATACATAAAATAACATTAACCAGTCTACCAATGTACAAGAACATTCTTAATCACATCAAGTAATGTTATAATCAAAATTTCATGGGTATAACTGATCATAGTTTATTGTCATAAATTATACAAAATAAAAACAAATTGGATGATACCATTCATTGGATGTATTATTATCATGATAGTTATGATTTTTTATTTGGTAAAAATATATTATAAGGATATTGTTTATGTTTTTTGTGGTATACATTTGCCTTTAAATGAATTAATGTTCTTATAGGTCCTAGAGATCATTCTTATGTTGTTAAGAACAAGATTTCACCTGAACCACATATGAATCATTATCTTCCACTAAGAATTATTTATGCGTCCCATGATCTTAATAATAAATTCATGTCATAGAATAATGTTTTTGGACCCCTCAATAGAATTATGAATCGATTACACACAAATAATTCTACAAAAACAAGGGACTTGAATAATAACAATGATTTAATGATAGAATACTTTGTACTTTTAAATTATTAAAACCTCATTTGGATGTAAATATGATGCATTCATTATATATTATTGAGTATCTCAACCTATAATTGTAGGATCGGGCTATCCTATATAAGGATGATGAACAAAATTGTTAAGGGAAATTTAAGGAAATGATAACTAATACAGTGGAACAATTTTTTAAATAAGAAAGAGATGTGAATTATATAAGAGAGTTTCCTTTGGTGATAGTTGTAAGAATTTTTTTTATTTACAATGAAAATAAGGAGAAATATTTTTCAAACAATGAAATGATAATTTCATGGTACAATATATTGATAACATGATGTATTTTGAAGAAATTTTATATAGACTTTCATCTGATATGGGAGTGGAATTTTATATCAATATACAATCATGAAAAAAGTCTTTCCCACAGACAAGAATTATATCAAGGGTAACATGCTTCTACATCATGACTACCCTCACCAAGTAACGCATACAAGAATATATCATATAATAAATAATATCAAGGGTAACATGCTTCTACATCCCCACTGGTTTTTCACCTTTCCCCAACGTCGCACGTCCTGAGCATCTCTCTCCAAAAAGTCTTTCCCACAAACACGTGGGCGAAGCACCACAATGTGATCCTCGAGCAAAAAAACCACCACAACTGCATAAGAAAAGTAACCCAGTAGTTTATGGGAGCCACCACAGCCCACATAATGTGTATAATATATCAAGTATTATACCTCAAGCCATTACAACCCTGACATTGAGTAAGAATACTCAAGCCATCACACCCAATACACGTTACACATATAGTAGTCCATTGGATACTATATCCAGAATATATGGGTGTGAATAACCACAAGCCATTACTGTCCTATACAAACATATATGGGGAAAACTAACCATTGTGCCTACCAGAACAGGTAACTACCAAGAGAAGAGAGTGAGACCAAGGTGGTAGTTCACCATCCATCCTCCCACTAGAACGTTGGGGAAAACACCCCCTAGCACTCAGATTCCCCTGGGTGTCAGTTAACCTTAATGACTAAGTGGAGTAGTGTATAGAAACACAAAAATTACAGCATATATGATATCTCACAACCACTCTATGGTCATTACCTAGTCATAGACACAACTGCAGCTAACGTCTCTCAAACTATGGGTTGCGACTTCTATTACTAGTTATCCTATAAGAAAACAACAATTTAAAAAACTTTATTAGATTACTTCATTCCCTTTTTATTAGTTCCACATTACATTAATTAATTACTTAAACATTAATTAATCATGAACAATTACACATTAAATTTCATTAGCATCATACCCAAGTCATCTGTTCCTTCAAAATTACATCCTCAACATTATGTTCCAGCAACTCCATCCCCATGGGTTAACACCATTTATTCAATTATTCATTATAGAATTACTTTCCCACATTCCCAGACATTATAGAAAAATATTCTACGCTACTAAACACAAGGGGCTCAATATGGTGAGTAGATGTACTACCCGTCGGGTCCTTACCGCTTATAGCCAAGAATATACCCATCCTTCATTGAGATGCTATACACAGAAAGCACATGGAATACTATGCATGTCCTGGAGTCTTTCAAAATAAGGATTAGTAAGACCAACTGCCTTGATATGTGGGGAAAAGTAAAGAAGATAAACAACCACAAGAAACAGCAAGCATCCAACAATCACATCTATCCCATTCGATCATCCCTAGTGTCCTCCCTGACACCCACAAGCATAAACTGATGCATCTCACCAATCTAGGCGTCATCTGCTGCCCCAACCAAAAGCCTCCATGCCCCCACATATCAAAAAATCCATCCAGGATCACATCATAGAAAAATCAGCATGAAACAAACACCATATTAATTGGGCTCTTGGCCCTTTAACAATCAAGAGGGTAACTCAGAACCCCTTAAGGAATAATCATACTATCAGTTCTTTAATCTACATTGAATTAACAGATTTGTTATTCCTATGATCCAAATTTGGGAAACCTAACAAGCATGTTGTCAGAAATAAATAATCATTATTTCTGCACTAATTTGATTAACCTCAAATTACAACAAGAACCATATTTGATTACATGACTCTTTATCTTAAGCCAAATAATTATCAATTAAACACAATTTACGTTCATTACCCATTTCCATCAAGAACAAGCAAAAATATCACACAATCTAGAAAAAATCTGAGGCAATAACATATGATCGATATCAATTTATTTATCGGGTTGAAGTATTTATTATGTAAATTCCATTTTCATCCAGTGAGAAAAAACATGATAAAGATACAGTTTCACATAAAATAAAGAGAAGCAACGAATCCCCTACCTCAAACAGTACCTCACGTTCTTTATCCACAAAACGGGTCACGATCCTCCTCTCGCAACAACAGTATCCACCCAAGGATGCCATGGTATGACCGCACCAACCAAACCCCAAGAAAAACACAATTAAAAGATTGGTGATTACATTCTATAAAATGGAAAGAAGAAATAGGGGAAGATGATCCCCAAAAGAACTAATATAAACATACCTTATATCGAAGATTGGCCAATATAGCTCGGTTGCATTAAAAAATAGAAAAACCAATCCACGGAGAAAATATTGATTTTGAAAATCCTATGGGAATGATTGAAAGGTTCTTGTGTCTTATAGCCAAGAACAAAGAGGATGATAATGGGAGGAAGATATCTCGTCCCCATTGAATATTTAATGGGGAGACGATTTAAGATACATTTAATTCCCCATTAAAAGCGGATCACGTTATCCCACATGTTTTGACCATGTAAAAACATCCCGGGACTTAGGAATAATTAATAGAGGATTTATGGCCTTTGAATCAGCCTTAAGAGTCCTTAAAATATGGAATTAAATGTTTTTTATATCAAAGGAAGTGTCAAAAGGGGAAAAATTGTAAGAAGCTGGAAGCACTGTTCACCTACCATTACTGTACAACTATTGATCTGTTAAATCGATCTATGAAACCAATCTGTGAAACCGATCTGTGAAACACTGTACACCTACCGTTACTGTACAAATACCAATGGTCCAATTCATAAAACTGGAAAAAATGTTCACAGGACTGTAGATATGGCAAAGTGTTGGGGATAAGTCACCTTGACCTCCCGGAACTCCTCCAACACCTCAGTTTCACTTTGTAATAGACCAGAGAGGTCTGGGACATTACATCAGATACCCTGCAAAACATTCTCGTCCTCGAGAATTCAAAACCCACCAAAAGAAATAGGGTATGAACTAACACCCATCGAGACAACTCTCAAATGAGAGCAAGCCAGAAAAGCATGAAAATAAAAAAAAAATCATAAACACATGAAAGGTCTAACCACAAATGGAACATCGTTACATGAAAAGTGTTAAACATCAAACAAATCTAGGTACTGAGCACATATCAGTGACTCACATTCCTATGTACAATCCTCTATGCCTCTATGTCACCACAAGACACAAACTAATGGGATAGAATGCCCGCACAACACCTTCTCCTTGTGGTATTTGATATCTATAGGTCACTCCTTGATGGTTCCATCTTTATCGACATCGATCTCCCCCCAATTGATGATATGAGAGTCATCATGGAGATAAATAGAGAGTTTTGAAACATGGAATACATCATGTATCCGACTCATCTATGGGGGAAGTGCTACTCGATACGCCACAACTCCCACATGATCTCACAACTCAAAAGGCCCAACAAACTGGAGAGAAAGCTTACGTTCACGGCCAAACCATCGCTACCCACGATAGGGAGTAACCTTTAGAAACACATGATCCCAAACATTAAACTCTAAGGGTCTCCTTCTTTGATCATCATATGATTTCTGATGATCTTGCACTGTCTTCATCCTCTCACGAATCACCTGGACCATCTCTATTGTATTCTGTAATAGTTCAAGTCCGATAATTGCTGACTCTCCAACCCCAGTCCTGCACAATGAAGAATGACAAGGCCGACCATACAAGGATTCAATTGGCGCCATACCAATGGAGTGAAAACTATTATTATAATAGAACTCCACCAAGGTTAAGAGCCTCATCCATCAACCTCCAAAATCAAGAACACAAGAACATAACATTTCTTAAAGAGTCTGGATGGTTCGCTCTGTCTGACCGTCCATTTGAGGATGAAAAGCTATGCTAAGGCATAGTTGAGAACCGAAATCAAATTCATGACCTCTCCACACCCTAAACGTAAAAAGAGGATCTCGATCAGAAATGATCGTCCTAGGGATTCCATGAAGTCTCATCACCTCCTCTAGATAATGCCATGAAAAAACATCCACTGAGCTCGACTCCTTGATCAATATGAAGTGGGCCGATTTTGTTAAATTATCCTATACCATCCAAATAGTATCATGTCATCCCGGAGATCGAGGTAAACTAGTAACAAAATCCATTGAGATTTCTTCCCACTTCCACTGAGGAATCTCTAATGGCTGGAGAAGACCACCAGGAACACAGTGTTCAGCCTTCACCTTCTGGTAGACTAAACATCAAGAAAAAAACTCCGCAACGGCACGATTCAGCCCATACCACCAAAACTGGCTCCTTAGGGATAAGTACATATTTTTCACACTAGGATTCTGCACTATAAGCGAACTATGAAGCTCACTAAGAACCATATCGTGCATCATCAAAGGAACAAAAATCCTTCCTTGATACAACACTTGGTGTTGTTCATCTTCAGTCCAACCATCGGGGGCCTCACCACAAAAAAACTCGGTCTCTCCAGACCTCCGCCTCTAGATCTCCCAACTAGGACACTTACACCTTCTTCATCGGGGATCACAGTACAGTCATCTAAAAAGGACAACCTCTACCCCCCAAGTTCTCCAATATCAAGATGTAATGCTGGTAGTTCTTCCATTACTCTACAGGAATCACCGGATTCACACACAACATCACTACGGGACTTTCAACTCAGTACATTAGCTACAACATTCCCTTTCCCTAAAATGTGTTATATTTATATGTTGTATTTTTGTAAGAACTACATCCATAGACACTGTCGTAAGTTCAAGTAATGCTTGTTGAAAACATTCCTCAGACTCTTATGAACGGTGAAATCCACAAAGCGCTCACCAATGAGGGAATGTATCCACAACATCAGAGAAAATACCATGGATTCCAACTCAATATCATGGGTGGAATTGTTTTATTCATGTTGACATAACTGTCGAGACCCATAAGAATCAATTGGACTCTACTGCAAGAGAACACAGCCTAACCCTAGATGTGAAGCATCGCAGAATAAATCGAACTGAACTCCCTCAACTAAAAGACTAAGGACTTGGGCACATACTATCTTCTCATTTAGATACTTGAAAGCTATCTGAAACTGATCAGTTCATATGACTTCCCAATCCTCCCTGGTCAAAGTTGTCAGAGGAGTCATAACTCGTGAGAAATCAGCTAAGAACCTTATGTAGTAGCCTACAAGACCAAGGAATCTTTGCACCTCTGAAACTGTCTTGGGGGTCGCCCAAAACACGACCACTTCTATCTTCAATGGATCCATAGAAACTCCCTATTGGGACACAACATTTTCCAAGAAATCGACTTGTCGATCCAAAAACACACACTTTGACAACATTCCAAACAACCTATTTCGACGAATAACTCCCAAAATAGATTGTAGATGTTGTGCACAGTCCTCTTTAGATTTGGAGTACACAAGTATGTTGTCGATGAAAACAAACACAAACTTGTCCAGAAACTCACAGAACACAATATTCATCAATCCCATGAATATATATAGGGAATTTGACACGCGAAATGACATTACAACGAACTCAAAATGCCCATGATGACAACAGAAAGCAGTCTTCAGGATAACTTCATCCTTCACACGCATCTGAAGATATATTTACTGCAATTCGACCTTTGAGAACCATCTTGCACCCTTCAGTTGATCAAATAAGTCATCAATCCATGGAATAGGATAGTGATTCTTTATTGTCAATTTGTTCAAGTGACAATAATTGACACACAACCATAAACTATTGTCATCCTTCTTCACGAACAAAATAGGTTCACCCCACGGTGACACACTTGGCCTAAAAAAACACAATTTAACAGACCATCAAGTTGTATACGTATTTCTCATAACTCAGAAGGAGCCATTCTATATGGAGACATAGAGATAAGAGATCCTCCTGGATAAGCTCGATCCCAAATAAGATCTCTCATCAAGGGGGTAATTCTACAACCTCTTCTAGAAAGACATCAGGGTACTCCTCTAATACCCTAGGAAATGCCAACTACTGAACCTATTAAGAACTACTTATCATCTAAACCATCATGGATGATAATGATTGAACATGCCTATAACCCATCCGAGGTTCTCTCTCATCAAAAAACACCACTTGATCTAGTTCCAAACCAATGAAAACTAACTTCTTCTGGAAGAAATACAAGATAGACTTCACTGAATACAACCAATCCATGCCGAGGATGATATCATATGGTTTTATTAGTAAACATAGGAAATATACCCAAGAGCGGTGTTGCCCCAACAATAGCTCACAGTCTCTACATACTTCAAACAAGTCAGCTTGACCACCAACTGGCGTAGTCAACGCCAAGGGCACTGGAAGCCTCTCTACCTCAAGTCTCAAAGCAAGGACAAGGGTAGGTGATATGATGGAGTGTGCCACTCCTGAATCAAACAGGGCATACACCAAGGTAGAAAACAAGAAAAGGGTACCCCCAATGACATCTGGCTTGCATAAAGATGGAAACGCTAGAGCATGAAGCTGACCATGACCTCCTCCATGGCCACTCTGACCCAGATGATGACAAAAACCATGGTCGTGCTCTTCTCTCTGAGGACGGGGAGCTTCATGGGACTATCCTCTACCAGCAGCATCTACCTTCAACTGATCTTAAACTGGTGCAACTGGATGCTTCTGCCTTGGCTGGAACTGCCTCAATGGAGGAACCTGGAGCATAGCACCTGGCGAACGATGACCTCTCTGAATGGTCGGGCACTCCCACTACTGATGCCCATGACCACCAAAAGAAAAACAAGAACCTCATCACATGGCATATTCCTGAGAGTTGCTGCCTATGGAGAAATGAGATGTGAAGGGCTAGGACCTACCCCCGGCTGACCAGGTACTCTTTTTCCATGAAAACCGGGAACCCCGGACCACAACACTACTTTGTGAGGAATCATTAAAATTCCCCTCTCTTGATGATCCAGTCCAGAAAAAAACCCTCTTGACAACCTCTCCCCTCGCCAGTACCTCATGATATGTTTTCATCATAAATGGTGTGACATGGAACTGGATCTATGGATGCAAATACTCTTCAAAATGCCTCAACCTATCATCCTCATCTGGTAACAGGTCTGAAGCATATCATAAAAGGTTCATGAAATGGATCCCAAACTCCCAAACACTGGAGCTCCCATGTCAAAGGGTACGAAGCTCCTGGCAACTGGATGGCTTCATAGTTGAAGAAACAAACTTGACTCTAAACCTGTATCGGAACTCCACCCATGAGATCAATTACTCTTCACGATCCCCGAGGAATAAGAACCACCAATGCCTCACTACTCCACTCAGCATTGTCACAACCAAGGACACCCAGTGCTCCTTATGGGCATGAATCAAACTGAAGCTAATCTTGAACTCCTCTAACCAGTCTTCTGTGAATGCATCTGAAATGGAGCCCTCTTACTTTTGCAGACATTGGTGCTGAAACTCTCGGAGTGTCTTCCTCCAAGTGTCATCGTCTACAACCTCTACCCTTTGATGATCTGCTGGAATAGCCTATAGGACATTTTCTATGCAAACCTAATGAGGACGTCAACCAGGAGCCATACCTATAAAATAACAACTATTAGAGTTCATAAACGTGGAATATAGAAGACTCAAAATAATGTAATTATATATTTTCATTTATTAATTTTAGGTTAACCTATCCTAATGTCTACCAATTCAAACACTGGCACAAAGAAGTATGATGCATGATCCTTTCCTAGGTCTCTACCCTACAACTCGTATAACATTATTTAGTAGCCATTGTAAACTTAATGGTCTGTACATCAAATGATAGGGGTCCCTAAATTCCCATGTCGTAGCCAGTCTCCAGTGTTTACCTCACCTGCTAAACATGAATGAAACCATTTCCATACCAACCCATGAAACATCACCTGTCCCTAAATCCAAAATCCATCCTATCCCTCAACCAAAGCTCTGATACCATTCTGTTACGACCCCCTCCCCACAATGTGTACCCCTCCTAGATCG
This sequence comes from Viscum album, assembly GCA_963277665.1. Taxonomy (NCBI): domain Eukaryota; kingdom Viridiplantae; phylum Streptophyta; class Magnoliopsida; order Santalales; family Viscaceae; genus Viscum; species Viscum album. The sequence goes on along the minus strand of OY728161.1, from coordinate 689,803,297 downwards.
GCAATGTGAGAAGGGAGATAATGACCCCCGAGTCCCGCCTCCTGTAGGCCCCGGGTTGGCGACAAGCACCGAGGGTATAGTAAACACACAAATGGGATGCATTACCCTCTAAGAGAACATATGCGGAAGAGTGAGATAAGATAGAAACCAATCAACTAAAACTCAGAACTGGAATTTAAAATAAACCCAAGTGTATATTGAAATTTTATGAAAACGTAATAAAACTGAAAAGGAAAAACTGCATGTACCCAAAAGATAGTAAAAACAATATCAACCACAAGCCCAGACAGCTTCGGAAACCCCAAGCTAGTAGAAACAAGCTTGATCTCCAACCTGGTCCTTGTGACCTGAAAAAAGAGTTTATATATATACATAGAGTTAGTATAACAGTATACATAGTAGGATCCTCCATGAAGACTCTCGTGCAAATGTAATGAAAGCATGCTAAAGCACATTGAACAACAAGTGACACTAACTCATCACATAAACATGTATACTAAGTTCCCAACCTCACCATGACTACTCTCACCAAGTAACACATACAAGAATATATCATATAATAAATAATATCAAGGGTACCCCACTACTACTTCCCCACTAGTTTTCCACTTTGCCCCAACATCGCATGTCCTGATCATCTCGCTCCTAAAAGGCTTGCCAGAAGATACCTAGGAGAAGCACCAGAATGTGAAACTCATGCAATAAAACCACCACATTTACGTATGAAAAGTAACCAGGAAGTTTCTGGGAGCCACCACTACCCACATAATGTGTATCAAACATCAGGTATTATACCTCAAGCCATTACAGCCCATACACCGAGTAAGAATCCTGAAGCCATCACATCTCATACATGTTACACCTATAGTAGTCCATAGGATACTATATCCAGAATATATGTGTGTGAGTAACCACAATCCATTAAATCCCTCTAAAAATATATCTGAGTAAAACTAACCGTTGTTCCTACGAGCACAAGTAAATACCAAGAGAAGAGAGTGGAGCCAAAGGTGGTAGTAATCCATCTATCCTCCCACTAGAATGTTGGGGAAAACACCCCCCGGGCTCAGAATTGTTGGGGTGTTAGTTTCCTATACTGACTGGGAGGAGTAGCATATATAAACACAAAAAGTACAGGATATATTATATCTCACAACCACATTATGGGAATTACCTAGTCTTAGACACAACTGCAGCTGACGTCTCTCAGACTCTGGGAAGCTACTTTTAAAACTACGTATCCTATATGCATTCAACCATCTAAAGAGCATTATTATATTACTTCATTACCTTTTTATTATTTAAACTATACATCTATTAATAATTTAAACATTAAATATCCATGAACAATTCCACATTAAATTTCATTATAATAATAACCAGGTCATATGTTCCTTCATAATTACAACATCAACATTATGTTCCAGAAACTCCATCCCCATGGGTTAACACCATTTATTCAATTATTAATTATAGAATTACATTCCCACATTCCCTGGAATTCTAGAAAACATTTGATGCCACTAAACACAAGGGGATCAACCCGGTGCACACATGTACTACCCGTTGGGTGTTTGCCACTTATAGGAGAGCATATACCAATCCATCCTTGAGAAGCTAGTCACGGAAATCACATCGCATACCCCATGTGTCCTTGCTTCTTTCTAAAGATGGATTAGTAAGACCAGCTTCCTTGAGAAGTGGGGAAAAGTAAAGCAGATAAACAACCAAAAGAAACAGCAAGCATCCAACAATCACATACATCCCATTTCATCAACCCTATTTTCCTCCCCGACACCAACATGCATAAACCGATGCATCTCTCCACTCTAGGTGTCATCTAATTCCACAACCAAAAGCCTCCATTCCCCCACATATCACAACATCCATCCAGGATCACTTCACTTCACAAGCTGCGGGAAACAAACAACACATTAATTGGGGTTTTTTCTCTTTAAAAATTAAGAGGCTAACTCAGAACCCCTATGGAAATTATCAAAAAATAATTTCATTAATCCACATTGAATTAAAAGATTTTTTTTTGTAGGTTCCAAATTCAAGAAACCTATCCAATAAGTTATCAAAAAAATAAACATGCTTACTGCACTAATTTGATTGACATCAAATTACAACAAGAACTAGATTCGTTTACATCCCACTTCATTTTTATCCAATCAATTATCAATTAAACCCAATTTAGGGTTTTTGCCGATTTCCATCAAGAACAAGAATGTGTATCACAAAATATAGAAAAAACAAGAGGCAATAACATATGATCAATATCAATTTATTTATCTGGTTCAAGTATTTATTATGTCAATTAAATTTTCATCCAGTGAGATAAAACATGGTAAAGATACAGTTGCACATAAAAGAAAGTAAAGCAATGAATCCCCTACCTCAAACAGTTCCTCAGGTTCTTTATCCACACAACGGGTCACGATCCTCCAATCATGAAAATGTCATCCACTTGACGATGCCACGGTACGACCATGCAAAATAATCCCCAAGAAAACCCCTAGTAGAAGCATGGATATTACATACTATAAAAAAGAAATGAGAAATAGGATAAGATGATCCCCAAAGGAACGACTATAAAACATACCTTATATCGAAGATTGACTGATATAGCTTGTTTCCATCAAAATATAGCGAAACTAATCCGATAAGAAAAGTTTGATTATGAAACTCTTATGGGAAGGATTGAAAGATTATAGTGTCTCATAGCCGATAACAAAGAGGGAGAAAAATGGAAGAAGATATCTCATCCCTTTTGAAGATTTAATGGGGTGATGGTTTAAGATACACTTAATTTCCCATTAAAAGTAGATCACATTAACCCATGTGTTTTGACCATGTAAAATCATCTCGGGACTTATAAATAATTAATATAGGATTTATGGCCTTTTAATTGGCCTTAAGAGTCCATAAAATAAGTCATTAAATATACTTTACATCAAAGGAAGTGTCAAAAGAGGAAAAACCGTAGGAAGCATGAAAAAATGTTCACCTACCGTTACTGTACACCTACCGATATGTGAAACCGATCTGTGAAACCGATATGTGAAACCAATCTCGAATACCGATCTATAAAACCAATCTATGAAACCAATATGTGAAACCGATCTGTGAAACTGATTTGTGAAACCGGTCTATGAAACCAATCTGTGAAACAGATGTATGAAAAATTGTGCACCTACTGTTAATGTACACCTACCGATAGAACAATTCTTAAACTAGAAACACTATTCACAGAACTAGAAATTTTGAAAAGTGTTGGGGATAATTCACCTTGCCCTCACGGAACTCCACCAACACCACATTTTCACAATGTATTGGACTGGAGTGTCTGGGCCATAACAATTTTCCAATTTTTATGGTACACTAATGGATGGAGGGAATTCATTAGATAACATTTAGGATTTCTTAAAACCTCTATAAATAATTGTTCAATGTCATTTGTAAAATTAATTACACCTTATAAATAACTGGGTTGAATGCTCATATCCTTCACATACATTAGGACTATTATTGTGTTATTTATATGTAATCTTAGAGTACTCTTAGGAAATAAATGACTCTTAATGGAACATGTAGATTTTTTGGGGTAGATTATGAGACCACTGACTCTAAAAAATTCTATATGACCATCATCTTTTTATAGGGATTTCAATTGGTTAGGAATTTAATATATGAAAATTATATATCCCTCAATCCTGAAAATATTGAATCCCTCAATTATTTGAAATCAGATAATAATTTCATTGATATACAATGCATTCTTGGATTAAATGGGTAATATTGTCACATTTTTAATGATTTACCATGTATTTATCCTCATATGACTATGTTGATAATGAATGGAATTCAATTTTATAGTAGTTTTTATAAATTCTTTAATGAAGAAAATATCCATTTAATTTGGCACCAATTCTAAGATTTATTGAAATTGGTGTGATCTATGTTTGGTATTATGGTCCATTTGGATCCAAAATGAGTTGTATCGACATCATATATGATTATATTATATCATACAGATCACATATAATGTTCAAATATGAATTATACTATCCAAAACAAAAGGATTCCATTCTTTAAAAACAATTAATCAATATGTCATTGGTGAATTGTTCACAAAGTTTCTGTATCAGAAAAGCATAAAACAACTATTTCCACCAATGGATATGAACATCATAAATGGAGATGTATGGTTTTTAACTATATATTTCAATCTAAAATAGTTTATATGAATCTAGAAAATAATTTCATGGTTATCTAATTATGTATTATTTTTTTTAATTGACTTTTCATAGAAGATCTTCATATATGATAGTTAATGGGGGTTATTACTAACTTGAACATGGATTTTACGGATGATAATGATGTTTTGGTTTTTATTCTAGATATTCTAAATCATTATTTTATAAAACATGTCTAGGGGGGCCAATGGTTGATCCCTAATTTTCTTACCATTATGATAAATCAATCTAGTCGGGATAAAATTTATCGATAGATAAAATATCTGATTTTTTAGCTTTTCTGGGCTGATTTATTTACAATAATCTTTCTTCAATGTTAAATATTCACCTATGTACTCAAAATTAAATATAATAGAAATAGAATATAATTTTTATTAACATTTATAATATGGATTTTTGATAATTGTTTATTGATATGCCTCAACTATCAGTATGTTTTGGAAGAAACCGATGGCTAGTTTGTATATTAATATCATTTACGTAACATGTTTATAAATTGGAATAGATTTCCATAGACATATAACTTTATATAAATATATGTCTACAAATGATTAAACATATTTCAATGATTTTGGGTTGAAATAAAATTTCATCATAGTTTATTCCAATAAAATATACTAACAAAATTGAGTAATTGATAATAATATATATTTTGGATGTTTCGAGACTACATGGGATTCCATTTATTTTTTATCATGCCAAGGAACCAATATCTTAATTTTTATTTATTATTCTATTTTAACAAATTACCTGAAACCCATTGGAAAATGAGAGTGGAATACCATCCTCAAATGGCCTGTATATAAATGTGATTTTAAAATCTGAAGACAATTTCAGAAATTTTGTGTTGAACAATAATAGTATATATAAATCAGGTTTTAAAATGATATAATATTATTACAATACATGTTATCAAAAAAATATAGACATAGAATCATTTGAATTATTATACAGCCTTTTATTTCCCTATCGACATTATCAAGAGTGTACAATAAAAACATCATTGATTATTGTTGGGATTCTGTGTGAGACTACTATGAAAATACATATGATTCTAAAAATAATAGAAATGGAAGTGATCTATTTGAAATCATTTCAAGAACATCATATTCACTATTTATCTTTTAATGTTAGTGATTATGAATTCATGAATGCTTTTTATGATCATGGAACATCATTGAATGGGTAATCATGAGAATGTTTCACCTTGATACTTTAGAACATTTGAAACTCATTGTCATATTAGTGATTTATATTATTATTTTTATTTAATAAAATGATTTAATTGAGTTCATAAGTATTCTTGTAATATCTCAAACCATGAAGTGCTATCATGGCTCTATACATAATAATAGTTAGTGAAATATTACTCTTTACCTTTATGTGGAATTTATTTTTTCCCTAAGTCATGTTTAATAATTTAATGATTAGATCATATGATTCTGATGTATATCATTAGTGTATGTGTTGAGTTAATAAGGAAACTATTATTAGGATATTTGGAAAAGACTAATTTTTTCACTCAAGGCATTTCCATATATTTCCCAAGAAACCTCAGACATACAAAATTTTGAGGCTTGAAATATAAATAGTGGGGAGAATGTATGAAAAATATTTGATGGAATTTTACAGTTCTATTTTGGAGTCTTATGTTACCAAATTTTAATGTGTTGTTTTAATAAGTACCATAGTGTTATTGAATGTTTTAATTAGATGTGAGAGGGCACACAATTGGTTTATAATTAGGGAAAAATAATATTAAAACTATTATAACTATAAATTAGTTAATTTTGTTGTTTAAGAAGGTTCATAATTATCATATAATATTACGAAATATCACAGAAACCATGGAGCCTTTTGAAATTTTTGGGAATTAAAATTTACATTGTAAAACCATGGTTTTCCATTCTATTCATCAAGGCAATTTTCATCATTAACAAGTTTCTAATATTTTATTTAAATATTGAGTTTAGTTCCCAATAAACTTATTTCCTCTAAATGTTTAGGTTTTTCATTCTCCTCTGGTTATTAGTGAGATTTTAGAAATTATTATCACTATATAACTCATTGATTTGGAAAATATGCACAAATTTCATTAGAATCAAATATATAATTATTTTTCCCATAATTTTCTCTTATTTTCAATATAATACTGAGTTGTATCCTATACTAGTGACTATGTGCCTATATATATTTTTTATAGTTGTTTTAATGTGGATTGTACATGGATTCAACAAATGTAGTTGGTACTACCACAAATCTCTATATATCAATGTATGATTAATTGGTAAAATAATGTTAGAGGTATGTTGATTCTAAATGACTCTAAAATAATATATAACTCAATTTTTAAAATTTAAAATATCTAATTCTATTTTAATTTATTTAATATCACCGGGAAACCTTTTTATTGTAATCCATCTATGTTAACGGTTTATAAAAAATGTGATGTCGGTGAAAACCAGAATGTAAATTATAAATCATATAATTGTTTTCTAGAGACAATGATTTTTTGGTGTGTAATAATGTAATATGAATTGGTGATGTGTCTTGGTGTTCATTATATTACGTCCCTATTTATTTCTTATTTTTTTTGGAAAATTGTAGGAATATAAGAGTGTAATATTAATGAAATAGGTTTGGAGGTATTGAATCCAAATGGATGATTGAACTATTATGGGTATATGTTTGTAGAAGGATTCATTGTGATTGGAAACATGAATTTATTAAATTATGGTTTATGACATTTCATTGGTGCATATATTAAATATATGGGTTGAATCTATTGATTATGTCACATTCATTACATTATTATCGATATATTATTTAGTAATATTTATATATACCTACAGTTTTATATATATTATGTTAGATAACAATGATATCTTCTTTTATTGACTGTAATAAGTGTTTATGAGATTTCTTAGTCGGTTGATTATAAAACGCCAACATATAATACATAATGAATGGATTATGTTTTTTAATCACGATACAGTGAATGGTAATATTTCACACTTCCATAGTGAATAATCTAAAATACATGGTCTTAGTAAATTAGGGATAGATATTAGATATAGACATCGTGAATGGCATGCGGTAGTACCGCATTTGAATCTTATAATTTTACAATGATTTTTAATTATGGATATTTATGTGATATATTATTGACAAAATCTAATTTTCTCAATTATTTCTTATGCTTAATCATTTTTTGGTATTATATAATGAATGAAATTTAATATACACTCATATAATATACCTATTTTAGATCATATTGTGTATTAGAGTAAACATTTCCTAGATACTTTTCTATAAAATGGAATTTTACATCCAGCATTGATATATAAGGGATGTACAAAATGTAAGTGGAATGTTTTCCTTCATAAAAATGTTAGTTTTTGTTAATATTTTACACCCCCAATAGTGGGTCCCCAAGCTAATAGGAACATCACCAACATCATACATTCCAATAAAATTATAAAAATAATAATGACTAACCCCACTCATGTGGTAACATTAATATATTATACCTTATTCTATCGAATAAAAACATTCATTAAATAGAAAACATATCCATTTAAAATAAACCCAAAATTTATTTTACTCAATTTTCACTCTGTTTCCCTCATTGAGATATATGTTATTAACTAGTACCGTTATGATGAATTTTAAAAAACCAATACAACATAACTAATCATGACTATCCTTATTTACATAATTATCTCAAAAAAACCATTAGCCAGTCGAAAAAATCATTATGATCCTACAACATATAGAATATTCCTAACCGAAAACTAACTTTTCTGGTCAAAATACATGATTAATTTATATATTATTTTCCTAGGATCGATATCCTACGATTTCCCCAAGTTAATAATACCCAATCCTCTTGTAAAAAACATATCTAATACATCCCATAAAATTGAAAAAATTGACGATTTAGTCCCTATTTCACATCTCTCAAAAGAGGGATCACTGAAATCACATATAGAAGAACTCTCCATGAAACACTATATAAATCTCCAGAAAACCTACCATACTCAAATAAGATCAATGTACCAAACACAATGTCATGAAGATTATCATAATCATTTTATAGATGAATTAATTTAACAACTATAAGAAATTGTACTATGTTTTTTTATCCACATTTACTAACTGATGGTAAATTACTAGGTAATCCAAATTTCCTAACAAAAACATATATTTAGCCCAATTATTCCTAAAAAGATATATAATAATTTCCCATGGGAAAATTATCAGTAAGAACATCCAAAAATTATTATTTAATGAATAATATTATCTAATTTTTGAAGTCTCTAAAAACAAAATTATATATGAAGGGTTCCATTTGTACCAATAGATATTGAATAATCCAAAAAAAACATACATGTTTGAAATATTATAAAAAATAAAAAATATGGTTATGAATTATATGGACCATAAATGAAGAGATTTAGTGACTCTTCTCATCCCATGTCCCACCCATCCTTAGCCAAGATCCACCATGGACCCACTAACTATAGATATCACATCTTAATCCTTATCATTTAACCTATTAGTAATAATAATTTTTAATTTTTAATTTTTTATCCAATTTAATCGAATGTTTCATTACATTGAAAAACACATCAATCCACTCCCCATCAAAAAACCTAGAGTATATGGAATCTGTATTATCCAAGTCGTACACTTATACCCACTATAAAAAAGGACCTATTAGTATAAATCCAAGTGATTCTATATTTAAAATAAAAATGAAAGAAACCCTAAAATCCTTAAATTATTTTTGTTCCTTGAAAGGAAAATATAAGAGAATAAATGATTTCACCATTCCCCTATGTCCTTTATCTAGTGATCATAAAATTTCCATGGATTTGAATGATTCTACAATCAGTATTTGTTCTTCATTAAATAAGAAATTAAAAAAATAGATTAGTAGTATAAGAATTAGAATTTGGGGAAGGAAATGATATCAAACAACATATTAGTTCACCAACAAACATAATTACTCTCTTGGTTATAGGAGGATACATATTGTATGATTGGGGGGAATTAAGGGGAATGATTAATCAATAAAGGAAATCATAACCCCCTATAAAGTGATCAATCCAAGGCTCTAGATAATTATATGATTTATATGCCATAGGTAAAAATGAATATGGGGATACTGGGTACTAGATCTCCAACACATTCCTCATAGTCATCCACCATGTTCCCTTTATGATGCAGAACACCCCTATGGTCATTCCCCTTATTCTTCTAAATTTTTACCCAATCTACATCCAACAAACACAGAATGGGATGTAGAAAAATTAGATAAATAATTATTATTATCGCATAATTTCCCACCTATAGTTAATCATAAAAACATTATAACACATTAACAATGAAATCATAGAAATGATTGTACTCTTGAAATTCTGATTCAGGTTCAACTTCTCTATATACAACATGTATTGGGGTTATCAATTCTAATTTCCCGATAATATCATCTGTGACATCAATTAAACCAATAGATCAGCTAGGGGTGATCCGTACAACAATCAATCAATAGATTCTGGACCAAAACAATTCAGCTCATAGCCTTATTCATCCTACCATATTAACATGTCATAGACCAAAAAATATCGTATCAAAATCCATCAGATAATCTAATTCTTTATCATCATAATTTCATAATTTCATATTGATCCCAAATATAATATATTGAATCAATATTCCATGAAATTTGTGATCAATGATGGATTCCCTTTTATTTTTCAAATGAATGGAAAATGGATTTTATTACGTAGAACAAAAAAATGGGGGGAAATGAAATAATATATGAGGAATGAATTTCAAACAATGTTTTTGTTTCCATTGATTTTTCATCGTTAGAATAATATGTGATGAATTTTTAATATTTTATAAAATACGAAATCAAAATCCTATTAAATAAAGCCTTACCAAAAAAATAAATGATCTGTGAATCAACCTATCTGTTGATTGATTCATGATCATCATATAAATCTATAACATGAATGATATAGAAGATAAAAAAATTTCAATAATGAAATGGATTTTTCTCTATCGATGAATGAGTCAAGATCATTGACAATGGTGAGATCTATGAAACTAGTTTCACACCAATCACCAATATATGATTCTATTTATGTTAATCATATATAGTACTTAAAAGACTCTCACAAAAAATCTCCATTACCTCCAGGGTTATGTGGCTAATGATATTCATTTGTAATAAACATATAACTATATAATAAATTAGGTTATAGTGTTAATTTATGAAATAAAATAAAATAATTAATTATTTCATCCATTCATTACCAGCGGTGTTATTTCAAAAAACATCATGCACTGATAAGGACATGTCATACCTAAGGTAAAATAAATATTCTTATATCAATGGCGTCCTCAAAATTTTAATCTAGTCATATTTTTATATAATATTCGAATTTTTTAGTAAAACCTTGTGCATATAATGGATTTTATATTGAAAATATTTCCAAAAAAATTATATAGGCACACAGAGCCCACGAATTTTATTTTGTTTCACCTCCAAATCTCAATAATAATACATACTACATCCAAATATAATAAGAGTAAAATTTGAGTAATTAGGACAGGCCGAAAGGGGATTATTTAACCTGAAGATGGTGGGGTTGAATTTGTGTACATAAATTATATTCATAAATTTTTATGCACCATTGGATCTTGTACATTTTATCATAGGGTTCACATTATTTTTATTAAGTGTTTATGTTTATCTTATTGTATCTTTATTTATCTAATGATAATTATTTGAATTTAATGTCATTGAGAAATAACAATTACATGGATATTTGTAATTAGTTCATCCTCGCTAGGATAGATCCAATTAGTATATAATTGAAAGGTACAAATGTACAAAATCCACTAAGTCTCACTCCAGAAAATGAAGTTCTAGCTAGATCAATTATATGCCCAGGATCATAGCCATTACATTGCTTTGTGGAAACACACTATATCAAAAGAATCACTCTGTCCATCTTTGACCTATGTCTCACAACCAGTTGAATGAATCACCTTCTTTCTCTTCTATTACTCAGAGCTCTTGAAATGATTCATACATAGTTTATGGAAATCAAGGTCCCTTAATTAGCAATAATTAATCCATCCTCGTTTTCAGTTTGATTACATGTTGATCTCCCACATTCACCCACATTATGAATATCACATTACCCTAGAGTTATTTGTAAATTCATTATAATACTTTGTGATCCTTTCAACATTTCGTGATTCTAACCTCATTAATGATGATCAAAAAGAATCTAAAAATCACCCTCCTTTTAGGAATATCAATGAAAATTCATATAGCAATGTCATTTTGTGAATCTCACATAGCCTTCATGAAGATGATTCCTTTTGAAAAGATCACATTTTCTCTAAGTGTCTCAACACTTTAATTCAATTTTAATATGGTTTGAAAATAAGAACAAATTCATCCATCATTAAATTCCTTTAGAAACATCATTTATTCTGGATCTTTATCACAAGCATGACGTTCATGAATCTTCTTAATAATTTAAGTGCCTTTAATCGTTGTTATTTATTTCTGTACATTTTTACTAGGGTAGATGGTAGTTTATATGAACCGTGTCCCATTCAAGAACCTACAATCATTATTTTCATCGTATCTCAAAAATGTATTATATAGTTCATGAAGATCCCTATTTTTATGATGCTATATTGAAATTTCTCCATTCGTAGAGATTTATGTAGTCACTGTTATAATCCTTCAACACTTCACACATTCATGACGCTCCACTTCTTATTTTAGTAGATATTTGCTATAGACCCATCCCAAATTATTTATGCTCCACCTAACATTTTCATATATGTATTTACAACACAAAATTCATCAATCAAAAATCATTATGAAACCCATTCCTTGCAATTTTTTTGAGGAATTCATCGAAATACAATTTTAATGATGAATTGTCCAATCTCCAAATCATGAAACAAAAAATTTAGGAAAAAATTTGGAGTTGGAAGCACAATTTATATATAGATTTATTTACCTCATCATAAACACCCATTCACTTATCAAGGTTGTTTTTCTGTATTTCAAGTCAACAATATCAATGGAACTATATAATGTTCCTTAGAAATCAACTTTTTCAAAAAAAAGATCAAATAAATACCATGGAACCTTGAGGGATTTTCTCCCAATAATTGAAAATAGATATTATTAATACATTATAAATAATAAGAGTTTTAATCTGGACAAGTGTTTGATATAATCATAGTTTTCTTGGTTACATCAATAATCATTCCACTGGTTGTGGATTATATTAGTGGGATGTGATCCCTTATTTTATGAGTATGATATATTTTTACTCTATTAAGATATGATGATGGTGAGTATTCCTATTCCTAGTAAGGTGACATGTAAAATTTATATATCATTGGTTGAGAGGAAAATTATTTGATCATATAGTTGAGTAAATGTCATGTGATTTAATCATTTATATGGTTATTCCACTGAGAAATAGTCCAAAATGTATTATTATTTGCATAATTGGAATCTCTTGTTCAATCAACGTATAGATTAAACTAATTTTATAATTTTTTATTTTTCATATAAAACAAAAAATTAGAATATAAAATGATTTACAAAGGTATTTGGTATGGAAATATAGATAAATTTATAGATTGATTTGTACTATTTATTATAGATTCATATCATTAAATACAATTTCTTATTTGAGAATTCATATTTCTTATAAATCTATAATTTTATTTTGGGATACAATTTTAAATTATTTATAATGATAAATTATTATTTAAAATATTTTATACATTGAGATCAAAAGAAAATTATTATAAGATATGTAAATAAATTTTTATAATTTCTTTTCAATATTGTTTGATATAATGTAAAAATTATTAAAATGTATTAAAATATCACAAGATATAATTTGTGTTGTTTTATAAAATAATTTTTTCATATAGTTTCAACAATTATTTAATATTATGTGATATATAGTGGAATTATATTATGTAATAGGAGATTTAGTTCATGTAGGTCATTGAAAAAATTATTGTATAAATCTAAACCCTTACATGGTGGTATAAAACATGTTTTGGTTTATATTGGTGTCAAATATGAAATTTCTGAATGAAGCTATGTTATTGTTTAAGACATGGTAGATCATGAGTTATCAAATAACACATGTGGGGTATTGGTTGATTTTCTTGAATTTTAAGATAACATTAACAAATTGTCTAATCATATAGTTATATACAATAGCTTTCGAGTTTTGGTATTGTTTTTACTTAAAATAGTTGATATGAACATGTATTAAATTTTAATATGTTTATTAGAGTGAAAAATATTTTTAAAAAAATTAATAGGTGAAACAACATGATTTTATATATATTAAATTAAAAATAAGACCTAATGTATTTAATAGCATTGCTTACACGAAAATTGAGATCACTAGAATTTTTATATAGTAGATTGTTATATCCTGACCATTAAATTAATAGCATTCATTAGTAATAAAAATTGATGAAAAATAAGGATAATGGATTTAATTATTCAAATTCATTTTTTTAATACATTAAAAATAATTACTCAAATATTAGTAATTTCATTTTATACTTTGAAAAATTTAATCATCAAAAAAAAATTTATTTAATTTTTTTAAGTTAAGAATATATATTTTTTCATCCATTTTATTATATGTATTTTTGGAAATTATTATTATTTTCAAAATCAGTAATAAAATAAATTGATATAGTTATATTTCAGAACATTTTAAATTTTTTTTATTTTGTGAATAGTTAATAATAAATATTCTAGTAAATATTTTTATTTTATTGAAAAAATATCACATTATGTATTAAATATAATATTAATATATTATAAGAATCATTTATATAAAAACATATTTTATTTTATATAAACAATCATTTTATATGATTTTACAATATGTTAATGTTTTAGCATAATTAAAAAAACAGTTTTCTTGTGTGCAATGAGCTTTCATGAAATTCTATGTGTGACCCTACCACCACATATAAAATGGAAGCTCTAATACAATATTTTTTATAAAAGTTTAGCATTTAGGAATGAATATCACTGATCCAAATCTATCCTTGAGTATTCCATTATTCCGAGCTCTTTGTTTCCTCTCTTAATACCAGTCCATCAAGGCCAATAGAGAAATTCAATGGATGTATTTCAGAGAGGATATATAGATCTTAAGAAAAATAAATCAATTTTACATTTTCCACTACATATAATGATTATTTTTTTTAAAATAACTATGTTATTAATATAGTGACATAAATATATATAGTGCTTTTATGATGATGGGACAACCACTAAACACCTCTTCTCAATCAGGTGGATGATGAATGTATCGCTTGTGTGTATGCATATACTTGATAATACACATAAGAATGTGACTAATGTTTTGACACAAAAATTATTATTTTTTAAATTATGATGGATTATTATTTATATATGAAATTTGTTTTATAATAATAATTCTATATACATGATCAACTAGTTCCAATTCTTTGGATCCATTCATCAATAAATGGAATCACCACTTATGTATACGCGTGGAATGTCATCACCAAATAGTGTTGTAATTTATTTTTCATCACTGGTTTAGATGAATGTTAATATAGATTTATATAATGTATTTTTATGACCATTATATAATCATTTACAATATATTGAAGAAGGAAACATGGACAATGGTCAAGTACTATAACCAGGAAACCAAATCCAACATGTAAAGTTTCATAATTTAACACCCTAAATTCTGATGATAATAAAATATTTTTAATGAATAGGTGATATGATTCTAGAAGTACTTCATGTTTCATATAATATATATGATTATGGTCCTACTATAGAATTTTAAGAGAATTTATTATTAAAATAATGGTGTCTATAGTGCTTATGAAGAAATACTTACATTGAAGTATGAGATTTATTTTTCAATCTCATTTTTATCAGAATTTTATTTTGTTTAAAATTTAACATAATGAAATTGTATCATCTATACCTATAAAATATAAATTATATTAATATTTTATATTAAAATACTACAAAATTTTTAATTTCAATTTTCTCTATTAATGTATTCAAAAACCAAAGTAATTTTTTAAAAAAACCTCATCATTTCACACATAGTTTGGGATTCATTACATACATGTCCATATACACTTTCTATTTTATCCATGAATTGTTTATAATTCTATAAATATAATATAATATAAACGAAAACATACATAAATTTATTTACCACGGTGAAATATTTATTTTATTACTTTTTCTAAATGTTCATCTTATGAAATTTTCCTGAAAATGGTAATGGAATTTTTTTATTAACATACAATGAAATAATGATTTTCCCCACCATCATTAATTATATATTTTAGGATTATTTCATAACAATAATATTCGATTATTTTCAAAAATTCATTCATATTTCATATATATAAGGATTTTTTGTAATTGATTTCAATATGAATATGGTATCATCCTCATGAAATGATCTAGTATCCATGAAAATTAGTTTTCATCAATAAGAACATCCATTTATGTTTCAGATTATTTACTAGGGTTATGGACCAATGTTATCATATTTATTATTGCATATGATGGTTTTTTATTCTATTTATGAAATTATTATGAAAACATTATCTTTTCGATGGTTTATGATTTGATGATATGATGAATATTTAATAATCATTTCAGGGACATATATATAATTATCATTATATTAAGGCTAATTACATTTTATTGAAAGTATTTTTAGTGAATTCAATTATATAAATATATTTAATAAGGAAAAAATTGATACCTCATGAAATATTACAGACCTAAATAGGGAGTCAACCGATTTAAAAATGGACTCTGTCTAATAATATTGTCTGTAGAGATAACTAACATTAACTACAGAAATTAAATAATGGGGAGTGAACCTAATCCAATGTGAGATTATTAGAATTGATAATTGACCAATGAAATGATTTTATATGATTATGTTCATTTAAAAAAATTATTTCATATGATTATTTGAGGTTATAATTTCACTAGAGTGTTTATTGATGATTAAATATTATTATTTATTATGCATGTTCACTGAGAAAACATTATGACATGATTCATTAAGAAGATATATTATTTCTTGTGTATTTTTTATGGGATATTAATATCTTGGTATCGTAAAAATATTCTTATATTATGATCAATTATGATCTTTTATTGATATCACATATATCTTCCATAAAAATGAATATAACCTCCCCCATTAATATCCATTCCTTACCAAAGATATGGTGAAAGGTTTTAATTATTCTTTGTATATAAAGGGTTCTAATTCCATGTTTCAAAAGTCAATAAACCTCAATAGACCATAGGTATTTCGTATTGTTATGTGTATTGATTATCTATCTAAAATGATTTAATATATTGGTATAAAATGTATAGTTCACAATAGTTAATAAAATATGAAATAATTAAATATATAAAAAACTAATGTGGAAACGTTAGGGAGAACATATATGATATTCTAATCTGCTAGAGAATAAAAAATATTGAGGTAAATAATATAGAATTGTTTCCCTATGTAAATAAATCTGTTTTGAGATTATTCAAGTGGACATGGTTTTAAAAGTAATTAATTTTAGGGTAATAACCCAAAAAATAGTCCATCGTGTATATCTCGATTATAATTTTGTAGCTTGTTAAATGGGAACTTACTAAACAAAGAGTTTGACCTACCATAGGGATGTGGTCTTGTTGATTTTTATTTATCATAATAGAAATTAGGAATGAGTTATACATATATTTATCATTGTGAAAAAATTATTAATTGAAGGTGTCGTAGATTTTAAATTCTGTGTTGATATTTATAAATTATGTGAATAGTTGACACAATTAATCACTATGATTAATTCTTCATGAATATAATGTGATACATTTTTTTATTAGTTATGGACTGCATAAATATTGATGTCAATGAGGTGTAATGTGGTATAATTAAATATTGATGTATATTATTTGATCTTATTCATATATATTCATTAATATGATAAAAATTATGTATTTTTCAATCATATTATTAATGAATACATACTAAATTAGTAGAAGAAAAAACCATATAATAATCTCATCATAAATCCAAAATTCCTGTACGAATGAAATTTTTTGAAGGTACTCCCACAATTACTTTTTATTCACTATATAATAGAATTTTATTCTATTTTTGGAATGGATTTACAATATTAATGTATATACTATATACATTTTTAAATAAGGGACCTACATAATTATATCATGTAACAACCTATATTTTCTATCAGTATAAGTATAAATATTAACATCCATTGTATATTTCAGATGTTTCATGGGTCTTGAATCATATTTTAATTTGTTATTCATATCATATAGTTTGTGATAAAATAAAAATTGGAAATATAAGTATTTTATGGTTGTTTATTGATGTGTGTCTTGAATAGAAAACATTTCATTCCCTGAATTATAGAGATTATGTTTCAATATAAATCATATATGTTCCTATTCCTATTTCAATATGTCCATATCAAATGGTATTTTTGTTTGACATGAATCAATGAGGATAAAAAAGAAAATGTATATAAAGGATTCATTTGGCCAAATGTGTCACTATGGGTTTTATCTGTTCTTTTTTTAAAGAATTATGAGTCAATATAACTCAACCTTGACTATTGGTATTATATAATGATCATAATCTTAAATATATATCATCCAAAACATATTGATATTTTTCTGATCAATTTCAACATGGTTATTATTTTCCTAATATTGATATTCTATATGGATACAATCATTTGAGAGTAATAAGTGAATTCATTCACAATAAATATTTTAATTCATGTTATAAATACTATGATTTCAAAGGGTTTATTTTTCATGTTACTAATTTCGAATCTATAATCATGTATTTAATGTATACAGTCTATAGGTATTACATAAATAATTTTTTCATATTATTTAAAAAATATGGATTATATATTCTCATAACATATAAGTGAATGATGACCAATTTATTACAAAATAGAAGACCCTAGGTGAAGAGATATTGTATAATAGAAATTAAATGTGTAAATTTATTTTATAAATAGATTCATTTTTAGGATATACTATCTCATGAGAGGGTATATTCATGGATCCATAATGATTAATTTCAATAAACGTTTTCCTAGATCATCAACTCTATTTGAAATCCATAGTTTTCTTGGAATGGATGGATGTTATAATGAAATTTTTATTAATTAATCAACTAAATATAATACAATCACAAAAAATAATAAATAATGCAGTTTATATCCATTAGAATTAAGAGTGTGAAAAAAAAAATCGAAGAACTGAATAGAAGGTTGGTGACCCCATGAGTAATAAAACTAAAATATTGTGTATATGGTTTTTTAATTTATAGTGATGCATCAAATAGAGGGTTAGTGTGTGTTGATAGTGTGAATTAGGCTATTATAGATTATACATCACACAAATTTATGTTCACAAGAACAATTAACAATATAAAGAGTTGGTTTTTGAAATAATAATAATTTTCATTACCATTATGGAGAAGTTATATTTATGTATAATGGTGTGACTTATGTAAAAATAATACTTAGAATTAATTTACTATGAACCAATAATGATGGTTGGAGTTGATTGATAACTATAAATCTTTATTACACTGCCATATTATAATAGATAATAAGGTAAATTCTTATTTGAATTGAATGGATATTTAATATTATTATACAATGGGAATAAAAAATGTTTTATCTATTTATAATTTGAAAAATATTTAACATTGAAGTTATGTTGTATGGGGAGAAATATATTATTTATCATATGTGTGTTTCAATATATATCAATTTAAATATTATTGTGGTATAAACGGGGGTTTTAGAGCTGTAATAAAATTTGGCAAATTCTCTAAAAATAATCATGATTATGATGGAATGGTAATGTTCTATAATTGTTAATTTGTCCCACAAATATCAAACTAGAATAAGGGGCTATTGTAATATTCTCAAAAAATATATTTCCCTTTTCATCCTAGATGTGTGAAGATGTATTGAGAGTTGAAAAAGGTAATTATAGTGAAAAAACTAGAAGACATATATTATTGAGTATGTATATTAATGGTTGGTACATCACCATATGAATAATAAGAGACATATTTCCAAGGGTATGTTATAAAAATTCAATATACCAGATTAGGTGTGGAAAAACATCACCATCAATTTCATTGTTTGACTCCCCAAAATGCTTAATGGACATTGTGATAATTGGGTTATTGTAAAATATTTTTCTCATGATTTATTTTAAATGATATATATTTATTACATGGAATTGATAAATGAGTTACAATATTCTATTATACCCGATGGGGACTTGAGTATTTCCAAGATGTGTGGACAATTCATCGGTAAGATCAAGATACAATGTTTTGTTTTATTATAAATAATCCTTAGATTTATGGTCAACTAAATTATCCCTATAAAACCGAGTTAATATTTAGGGATCATAATATCTATATTATTATAGTAGATGGGGAAGCACCTTCTTGGAATCATGTTTTATTATGAACAATTAAATTTACTTGAGTATTATGGAGGATTGTTATGCATAAATCTATGGAAGGAAGTGTAGAAATTCAACAAAATGAGAGAAATATTTAGAAACACATCTATTAGAACATAATATTGAATGGTAAATGAATGATAGTTTTATATCCATTCAAGATAACAATATAGGATCTTAATGTCAATAAAATCGTTATGTTGACAATAAATAGTGTGATCTATAATTCAATGATGAAGTAGAATAATTCCCATACTCTGCGGGTGTGATTGATTTTTTTGGGATAAATTCGTTTTTAATGGGGTGATATACAACACCAAAAGATTTTATATCTATGTCATTTGAAACAAAAATATGATTTATTAGATATCATTCCTTACATGCAACAACAAACCCATAAAACAATTATTTATTGAATTGTTCTAACCTTGATGGTAACTTTTCAAGATGGAATAGTCCTAACCAATATAAAAAAATGTATAATCATTTATAAATGTTAATTTATAGATTAATTGATAATTAATATATACTCAATTCTCAGTAATTTCAATTTAAATCTCATGTATATGATTTTTCGGTTATAGTTTTTTTCTTATTTTTCTATGAAAACAATGGGAATAATATCTAAATTTAATAAAAAATTATGGATATAATTATCATTATATAAATCATCATGTATAAATTATCATATTATGAATTATTATTATTAATTATGAATGATTAATTTTTTAATGAATTATAAAGAATATAGATTTTTAAAAAAAATGTTATTTTCTGTAAATTAAATGTCCAATTATATTATAAATATGAAAATATATTCAATTAATTCACGATTAACTAGAAATAGTATAAATATCTTCATATTTATAATTGTTATAAAACAACTCTATATAAGTATGTTTTGGCAAAAGAAATATTTTCCAATAATAATTATTTTGTGCGTAGTGTTTATTCATCTTTTTAGACTAATTTAATCACTATTGATCAGTTATTTTAACAAAATACAAATACATATATATATATATTTTATATTCAAAAAATTTATTTTAATTTTTAATTTTATGGGGTTTTCAATGAAATTAATGGAACTAATTTAATTAGTATTCTTGTTAATTAATTTTCCAAAAATGGACTTTTATTAAGGTTTGAACTGATAGAAAATTTATATTCATCAACTTATATAAAAAATATAGTACATTGGATTCCATTTTTAAATATGTATTATTAATATAATGTAACAGATTAAAATTAATTTTTATTCATATTTAATTGTACGACTTTAAAAAAAATTACAAAATCAAAGGTTTCGATGGGTTTACTAGGGGTAAACATGGAGATTCGTGTAGGATTATATCCCTGTGATAAAAAATAATTATTGGAATATTTATATTCAAATGATATATTTTCTTGACATTGAACCCCTAAAAATTTGGATACAATTTTCCATTAAATGAATCCTAGATCATTGAAATCTTTTAATAATGTCAATGGGTACCCCTCTACTCACTTATAAAAGGGAACAAGTTCTCCAAAATTATTCACACCATTTGATAATTATATCACATAAAATACTGATGAAAAACTAATCTATAATACTTTCTATAATCCTAGATCATATAGTTATATCCATAGTTCTATCTTTAGATGATTAAGGAGTAATAAAAAGTAATTATTTGAACTAACTCATATAGATCATAACCATGATATTTCAATTTTATTTCTTTTTATACTTCATTTTATAGGATGTTATCCCTAAAAATTATGAACATAGTATCATTGATATATTATGTACTTATTTTATTGACATAACTGAAATTTACCACCTCTTCAATATACAATCAGTGATGAATGTATCGCTTGTGCGTATATGTGGACTATCATCTCCATGTTGCAATATGAATCATTTAACAACAACATCATTAATGGTTGTTTATTATGATAGATTTAATTTATATATATTATATTCATGTGAGGATAATTATTCTTCAAATATGAATTATGTTTTATATTTAATTCACTTCGTCAATTTAATACTTTAAATGGTATATGTGCATATGTAACGACTACCATCTACATGTGATAATTTTACTAAATTTTCAGCACTTATTTATATGAATGTGGATAAATATATATACCATACATATAAAATATTTATTTGATGTTGAATATTATATATCACAAATAAACATGATCATTGTGAATGTTCAAAAACCCCCACACCAAAACATACCCAAAAACCAGTTATGGTCCAAAATGAAAATGATAATGGGGGATGTGGGAAAAGGATGGGTGGTAGTGGTCGGGTTCATGGGGTTGTTTTTTCCCTTATTATTATTATTTTGGATTCTTCTAGTACTTGGATGTGTACCATGGACATCCTACTTTTTCATTTTTTTGCGATTATTGTTTGGTTATTACTTTTCGCCAAAGAGACTTTTTGAAAAAATGTTTTTAGCGGATAATGATAATGATTTATGGTAAATATAAGGTTGATAATAAATTTTAAGTAAAATTTTTTTGGTACTGATGGAAATTTTAGGGTTATATAATTAATTAATAAAAAATTAAATTTTATTATATAGGTGGTTATACTATTTATGAAAAAAGATATACTTGGGGGTTGTGTATTCTGTTACGACATAATTTTTTTATTGATTGTTTATGAATAAATACGTTGAATTGAATATTATGTGATATATCTATCCAATAAAAAGTAAATTTTATTATGATATTTAATATTTTTAATTATTTTTTTCTCTGATATGTATTCAAAAGTAGAAACATATTTTTTTTATGCAAATCCAAATTTATTTCACTAATTGGAAGAGAATATTTTTTTCACATCAATATTTTCATCAAAAAGTTTTGAATAAACTTTTTTCAAAAAATTGATAATAAATAATTCTATTTTTTTCTATATATATATTTATTTAACAAGGATCAAAATTAATTTTGTTATTTTTTTCCAATTTTTTTATTTTTACATTTTGAAGAAAATTTGAACAAAATTTTTGTTTTTTCATAAATATCATGAACCGAATTCCCACCACCATGAATAATAATTTCATTGAGACATTAATTATCTTTTTATTTGGGTTATTTATGAGGTTACTTTTATATATAATATTTTTATAATTTAAATATTTTATGTAGATGATCACTGAATGGAAATTTATCTTACTCTAGAAATGTATTAGAAGTATTGTATTGGAAGTATCATCTATGAAAACCCCAAGGGATGATCGTTTACTATTAATACAATATTATTTTATCATATTTATTTTTTATATATATGGTTCATTAATTGGATTATGAAATTCTTAAAAACCCATTACCTTTTACTAGGATGTAATATAATTATTTGATGAATGGTTTGTAATCTTGTGGAGCACATATGCATTATACTAATTATATAATAAATTGTTCTATTATAATCCAATACCTGATGGATTTATTATAAACCAAGGATGGGTGTGTAATATATCATGATTTTAAAATTACTGAATGTTTGATAGTGTATTGATTGACATAATGTTTTTTAACAAACATTGAAATATTATTAATATAATATTATAATATGTTTTCTATAACATTTCAATCGAATCCAATAAATAAATTTGATTTAACACATTATAATTTATATGTATATATATATACTAATATATAAATCAATTGAAACATAAGGATTAATTATTTTGATATTTGTTCTAATTTTAGTATATTTAAATTTTTCCCATAGAAAATACAATACATATTATAATTTGGTTTATAAAATTTTTTGACAAACAAAATACATTATTTTAAGAAGTTATAGAAAATATATTTGATAAAATGAAAATAAATTATATATATATATATAGGTGATGTTGTTTTGTTTATTTTAGAAGATATATTTTTTCAGTGAATAATAAAAAAAGACAGATTTTATTTAAAATCATCATTTATTATTTGTGAAAAAATTAATGAAGACATGAGATGTAGTTATAATATATTATAAATATTATTATAAATAAATAAAATGTTAACCTACATGTGAATCAAAATGACACTTTATTTTGGTATAAATAATTTTACAATCAAAAATGTTTTTTTAGTAGATCATATTTATTTTTTCTTTGGGGTTTTATTAATGTATGAATTTGTTACAATTATTGATATATTATTTTTTAAAAATATATTTAAAATTTTTAGTTATAAGAATTAATTTTCGTTATTTTCTTAAAAAAATGTTTCCCTTAATGAAATGGGAAAAACTCAACAAAATTCCCACTATTGTAAAAGGGTAAATTTTTTTTTCTTAGGCTAATAGTAAGTGATTAAGCCTTATATGTCACCTTATTTATAATTGGATGAGTTTATTTATTACCTTATCGCCCAAGGATATTTTTTTTATTTTTGTATGGTATAGTTGTCCATAGAAATGGCCTATATAATATCTTATATTCTTAAAAAAATATTAAATGCCACTTTGAGTTTTTTAAATATATATTATTTTATCATATATGATTTAAATTTTGTTATAAACAATATTAATGATTATATTGTAAAAAAATGTTATTATTTGTTCTATGGTAAAATATTTATAATTTTTATTGTTTATATATCTACATTAATTTCTTAAATAGTGTCGATATAATAATTATTTGACTAATAAAAAATATAATAAATGAAAATTAAAAATTTTAAAATTATTTTAATATAAATGAAATATTGATTCACATGCATATTATAGAATCATAAAAAAATACAGTCTTTTGAAATGTTTAGATTAAAATTGATTTTCAATTTCTATATATTTAATGTAAAACTAAATTATTTTAATGATAATTAATATAAATAATATATTAATAAATTTATTTTGACACAAAAAAAAATATTTCTAGAGGAAAATAATGATGAATAATTTTAAACAACGTAAAACATTTTCCCATTATGATCCAATTAGTACCTCATATATAATTTCATCTTGCTTAACTAATGTTCAATTATTTTCCACTCTCAAAGTAATTATTAGTTAATGATGGAGTATAAGAAAATGATATTGAATAAAATGTCAAAAAAAAATTCATACATGTATTTTTATTGATTTATTATCACTTTAATCATGTAAACATTTAATTAGATCCATTTTAGATCCATTATTCCTAGAAGGTGACATAATAATATATTTAAATATTGGAAAAATAACTTGTGTTATGGTCACTAAAATTATAAAATGGATTCTCTTACAATCAATTTCTAGAACTATTGAGGCAATTATACAGCAAAATTCTAGAAAAATAAATCCATTAAATTATTAAAAATTTTCTAGATATACTGGTCCTCCCAAAAATGCATCTATATGGGCTCTAAGAAGGGATACAAAGGATGTTTCTGTAAGAGAATGTAATCGAATTGAAAATACTATTAATTTTTGACTTATTTTCTTTCTGCCTTATTTTTTTCATAATCAATAAAATAAATTTACTTCAATATCACCCATATAATATGTTTTTTTGATATTTTATGTTAAAATATTTTACAATTTTTTTTACAATGAAATGAGATATGAAATCATCAATCAAATGTACATCAAACCACCACCACATTAATTAGTGTTTATTGTTTACATCAAAAAATCACACAACTATTCATAATTATAAAAAAATAATTATGATAAATATATCATAGTATTGAATATGTAAATTTAATTTATCCTCTACACATTTTTTATTTCATCTATAAAAATTATATCATCGCTCATCCATATGTACGACTAACTTTCTCCACAAATAGGTGTAATTAATTTTCCATTTTAACCTTTCAATAATTATTATAAATATATATCTAATGAATAAATATTATTCATATATATTAAATACTATTTTTTATATTATTTAATTATAACATTATAGAAGAACTGGAGGATCATAGATAAAACAGGCATGAGAAAATAAAGTAGTTTATAATATAATATATGGTAATATTGTATTATGGATTATGTAATGGTGATAATATTTTATAAGAATATAATATATTATATTATAAATATGAATTTGTAACTTTTTTTAATTAAAAACTACATTAAAACCATTACATTAATTTTACTAAACATTCAATTGCAGGGAGTGTGATGTAAGGGTTTTTATCTCACTATTACATCTTTGATGCATTTTCCATATTCGTGGGTGATTGATTTTAATTGAATATTTAATATCAATTTGATATTATATGTCATGAATATATTTATTTTTATTGTATTAAACGTTTTATTTAATTCAATTACGTAATGGGGATTTTGTTCCCAAATTTATGAGTTTTGTGAGTTTTTTCTTAACATAGTTTGTATTCATTGGGTTACACTTCTACATCATTTAATTTGTTATGAAATTATTACTTGGGAAATAACTAATTTTTGAATTATGTTGTATTTAAACTTAATTTTTTTTATTTTCACTTATGAAACAAAATCAATTCATTGATTAAATATAACTATAATAATATGATCATTGTAGGGTATTTCATCTGAATATGCACAACATCTTTTTGAAATAGGTAATATGAACAAATATAAATTTATATATAGAATATAATACTCTATTTATGTATTATATATTAATATATATTTATTCATGAAGATAAGTTATTCAATACATTTTTTTTCATGAATAATGATGAAACTAGATTCATGTATTATTTATATTTTCATCAGTTATAATTATCTCTCCTATATTTTTTTGCAATATTTTTCTATGAAATCCCTATTGATGTATTAAAATTGTTTATTAAATGAAATTTATGTTAATATTTCTTTTTATTAGGGATTTTTTTAAAATTTCTATATTTTATTCTTAAAGGTACATTTTCCACACATTTTATACTATTCTAATAGACTATTTATTTTAATGTGTACTGTGTAGATGGATTTATCATAACACTATAAAATTTTTATAATATTTAACTTTATATATAAAATTTTCTATTGAATTACAAAGAAAAATCTATAATGAATTTTTATATTAATATTTGTCAAATTCTTTATAATGGATCATATTTTACTACATCACCTATATTTATTAAGAATTGAAATTCCTCACACCATTATATTTTAGTCATTATATTTTTCGTGGAAAATTTTGTAACATTAAATAATTAGGTATTTCATTTATAATAAATATCAATATTATATTGATAATAAATTTTAATATTTCCTAAACTACATACCATACCTACTTCTGATTTCTTACTCTATATTTTATATTATTTAATATGGAATTATTAATGATTATGTATTATTTAATCAATATAGTTGATTTTATTGGTCATAATATACATGTATTAATTTGATCATTGTACATGTGAGGAATTTATTTGACATATAATGAAGAATTCTGATCATAATTATATATCCCCATGATGCATCGAAATGTCTCACATGAAAAATCGGTTGACCTAATTAAAAATGTTTTTTAGTATTACAATCCTTATATTACACAGTATTGGAACATTTCAATGGAGGTAGAGATATAATTATATATGTTATCTTAATTTCCAACATTTTATATTCCCTATTTTAGAAATTTGGTTTTATTATCCATTTTATTATTGAGATGATATTATCCACTAATTCACGTTTTACTCCAGAAATTTATTAAATAATTTTTCACATCATTATTTCAAATTGATTATGAATTATTAATTCAGGATACATGTATCATCACTTAACCAATATTCAGTATTTTAGTATGCCTTTATTTTATTCTCATTACTCATGTTATGAAGAAAAGTCCTTGAATGTGTTCATGGTTTGAGGATAACTTCATTCACTATATATTTTATTTTTATTTGAACTATGTTTTATTTGAATCAGGTATATTTATGGTTCTTCAAAATAACTAAATTGACTAATTATTTGGGATAATATCCATTGAATCCTATGGAAATATAATTAAGAGGACATATGCTCTGAGAAACTAGATATAAGGATGTTCTGGTAGCCATTAGAGGGATTATAGTAAAATCCTTGTGAACAATATTTATGGTATCATATATTATACTACATTAATCTATGGATGGCTTTGAGGTTATGTCTATGTATATGACATAATCCTATATTTTTTCTAAATTATAAATTATTAGTATTTTTTAAATAATACATCCCTTCTAAGATACTACTAGTTAAAGTTGTTTTGGAATAGAATCATCTATGGTTAATAACAACAAAAAGTGATTTTCGAGTATATCTCATCCATTATTATGGTGTAGTGTGAGTTTGACATTAGTACCAAACTAGTTCAACACTATTGAGTGAAATGATTTAGGAAATTAACATTTTTTGCATCCATTATTAATTATTTGGAGAGATGATGGTCTCGAATAACATAGGTTAATCCTATAGTGTTTCATATTTTAGTGAATGTATATTGATTTAGTGATCCTAAGGATGATATTTCTTGATTTTAATTTCTAAATATTAGTTCTCCTATTATGATTTTTGTTTTTAGTCGATGGTTGGAACCCAATGGAATCATTTTAATGATGAATGTGTTGGAATATTTTTGATCATACACCACGAAATTGAGAGATTATAGGAGTATATGACATTCCAATTATTCCTAATAATTTACAAAGATATATAATAATAAAAATTCAAAAGAAAATTTATCTAATAAAAAATCACATTTATATATTTCATTGAGAGATTAGGTGGTGGATAACATGGAAGAAAGAATGATCAATATCCTTCTTGTTATATATGTATGCAGGGACACCCTGTAAAATGTCTCAATGAAATGAGAAAATGTTCTATTTATGTAAAGAAATTTTATATATGCAGAGACCCAGTATCCACCTCGTATGTCTTTGGAATATTTCTACATATATTTTTAGAGAGAGGCACTAAGACAGAATTCTATTACAAGGCATGACGATCCCAAAATTAAAATTATAAAATTATTAACTATTTTCACACTGTTCATGCTGAGGAAATGAATTTTATAACATAATGTATCTCGAATCAGAAATAAGGGGAAACTTTTTATTCTGAATCATTCCCTTTACAATATGTGGGGTATCACTTTTTCCGGCACAAACTTCCAATGGATAACACTATCGAGGGCGTTATTGTAAATAAATTTTGTAAAATAATTAATTTTTTTTCTGGGTGTATAATCAAATATTATTTAAAGGATATTATTTTTGTAAATCATATTTCATTGTTGAGTTCGTAGTAATGTGCTTTCCCTTTGGGAGACCATGATTGAGAGTGTGTGGGAGTTTTAGATCCTGCGATGGCTGATAATTTACTATAAATAATAGCTTAAGGGAAGAAGTAGGGTTTTGGATAATTTCCTCTCATGTGTGGGGAGAAGTACCTCCCTCCCTACCTAATTTTATTCAATTCCCATTATTCTTTGGATCATGACAAAACAGCATGCGCTAGTTGATCCAAGTGTAGGGGAAAAAATGATGGAACCAAAAATCGATATAGGATTCAAATTTCAGAATATGTAGCACTTGATTTTATAAAATTTTATCTAATATATTGTCTTTTTTCCATAATTGGAATCCTTTAGAAACTTCCAAACTATCAATGGATATTGTCCGCTTCAATTTATAGTTTCATGATTTTCTTTTTCTTCATCCTCCAATATTTTGACAAATAAAATCATAAATGAATCGAAGAGAATGACATATTTTTGTGAATCCCTCAAACCTAGGTGTACTTATCTATTCTCGGATTAATGTTCTGGGTACCAGAAGAGGCTTTATGTATAGATAATGATCCTCCATCTATTCATCACATCGAAACATAGATGAAAATTCGAGCTGGGCATGCGATAGTATAGATCAAGGTCCGAGGAACACAAATCTGGTCTCAGAATAGTTTTTCGCAACCAATGTGGTCTTGGTTTCCCCATAAAATGGTGGTGGTGAATCATTAATGATGTTTAACTAGTTAGGTTGGGGAATGGTGACTGCAAGACTGTGCGGTGATGGTCATTGGGTGGTGCGACAGAATTCTAATCAGCATGGATGGCAGTGGTGGATGGCGATTGGCCGCAAAAACTCCCACCCCAACCTGATTTTAGAATTAAAAGTAAAAGGGAAATATAAATATATAACTAAAATATAATAATAATTACAATATTATTAC
The DNA here is from genome assembly GCA_963277665.1 of Viscum album. Classification (NCBI taxonomy): domain Eukaryota; kingdom Viridiplantae; phylum Streptophyta; class Magnoliopsida; order Santalales; family Viscaceae; genus Viscum; species Viscum album. The sequence goes on along the minus strand of OY728161.1, from coordinate 689,773,257 downwards.
TATTATTTATATAATGGTTATTTTTATGTAACATCCCCATGCAGATTCCAGTTTGTGCGTTGTTTTCGACACTATGACCCCGACATTAATGTAGTCTTTTTAAGATCATTGTTGAGTACCTTTCACCGTCTTACAGAGCTGGCCAATGAAACATCCAAAAAATAATTAAAATAATTTTATTCATAAATGCTAATTTGAGTGTAACTTTTACATGAAGCATCCTATTTAAAATTTCGTCGGTGGGAACAAGTCCCATGATCCAAGGGGGAACTTTAGAGGCTAGTTTGAGAACATTATATTTCGGGATTGTGGCTCGGTTGCAGAAAACATACAATTAAAATAATAATAACAATGTAATTAATATTATTCATGAAACTTGTATCAGCCCATATGTTTGATTAAGAAGCATGATTAATTCTCTGTCAGAGGTGTTAGGACCCTAGATATGAGGCATACTTTTCAAATATGATTTTGTGTGCTCGAACAGAAATTAGGGTGCCATCCCCGTGAGGCCCCATTTGGGCGTTAGTATTGAAATGTACCTTTTTCAATGGGTGTACCTTTGAATTGAATTAATATACAATCTTATATGATTTTACAAATGGATCTCAATGGTTAAATCTATTTGATGTGTGTAGGGATTTTGGTGTGGGTCCCATGAAGAACCATTTATGCATAATACTGTGAATTTTTTTCCTCACCGATTGTTTGATTTGGTTGAATGAATAATCAATCATGTGAATATTCCACAAGGATCAAGATGGTGTGATATCATTGTTTATCTAAGGACATTTGAAGATAAATGTCGGTATAATTGATTTTCCCCTTTGATCAAACAACGAGTATCTTGTGCTCAACAGTCTTTTGGGACTAAGGTGACATGTACTCTTGGATTATGCTAGCACGCATTAGGGTTACTTTTTTAGTGTGTAGTACCCATGGATGGATCGGTACATGGACCAGTGTTGAGGCGGGGCCACACGTTGTGTGGCCCCCACACACTAAATTATCCACACTACTATTCTTCTTACCTATAGTTTCTCATTCTGTTAGACTAGGGTTTTGGCATGTGAGTAGCCTGTCCTGATTTTTATCCACCTATAACGTGGTGGTGCCCATTATATTGGATTTTGAGATATGATGCAAGATGCACCATATATTATTCTTATTTAGGAGAAATCCGACGAAGGTAGTGATCAAGCACCTATATATCCAATCATTTTGAGAGGTATTATCAAGAAAAAATATTCAGTGTAGTTTCTCAATAACATTTGACTGGAATACCCCTACCAGGTAGGGAGTGGGTCCTCAATGACCGAGTGTGGAATCCCCCATTGACATGGTTGTGGGTACATTATGACTAATATGAGAGTGAAATCCTCTTGGAAACCGAGTTCATGGGTCCTCTATGACCATAAGAGTGGAATCACCCCTCAGCATGGACATATGTCCTATATAATCTACATATGAGTGGAATCCTAGAAACAAACTAGGTTTGGGGTCCGTAATGAATATGAGTTGAATCCCTTTAAGGCATTACTGCATGGGTACTCTATGATGAATATTTGTGTGGAATCCCACTGATAGAATAGTGTGTGGTTCCTCTACATTTGGATTACACATTATTAATGTTTATCAGGGGTGAGACACTTTTTGATGTTATGTAGGACTCATGAGAAAGAGGGATTCTTTCCCCACCAAGTGGCATCCTTATGACATGACCTAAAATTTTGTGGGTTAGTTTGTTCTAGCCAATGAATATAGTATCATGTTATAGTGATTGAGACACATTGACTTATGACTTTTGGGGAGATGTGTGGGATGATGGGCATCGATAGTGGTTAGCCATGGAACTATAGGTGACACCTTATAATGGAAAAATTTATGAGATAGATATCCCCATACTCCCCAGTTTGGGATTATAGGGTTAAGAATATTTATATATCTCGGTACTTGTATCCAGACCTTGGGTTTTGGATACTCTCTATCCATGAGAGGTGAAGATGCATGTGGTATGTACATGCTTCTCGTGTCAAGCTTCACATGGTTGGACGAGTCTACTCTCCATTGATAGGTAGTGAATACTCATTTAGATGTTTATCTACTCACTATTTCTAGATTTTCTTTTGGAAGAGTTAAATTTGGTCCCTTTTTGGATGAGGTGTACACTATTCATTATGTTCCTTATTCAATCAACTTATCCCCTTTTCGGTGTGATCATTTTATATTCCCTCAAGCCTTTAAGGAATCCTACTAATAATTTTTATACACAACACATATTGGGATTTTCCAGAAAATGGTGTTTTTTTGGAATGATGTACTAGTAGATCATGACATCAGTAGAGTATGGGGATATGAGATAATGGACTGAAAGTGGTAGACATAGATTTGGATTTAGGAGTGGGCCTCTCCAAGCTGTTTTCCTTTTTCACATGTTTTAGGGTTGGGGAACTTTTCCGGTTGGATGTGTATTTTTTCCCATATTCTTTTCAATTTACTATACAGCTACTTATAGCTTTAATCATTTATATAGGTTTCATATCATTTTTGTAGATGTTTGTATCATCTTTTACTTTCACTGTACAAATTTACATTGGTTGTGCTGTGTGTGTGTGTACATAGGTTCTTTGAAAAAGGCATCCCGGAGTTTTTGTGCCTTCAGTGCTTACTACCACACCCTAGATGAAGGCAGAAGACTTGGGGTAGTTGTGGCTTGAGCCCCGACATGGGTCAATTTGTGACAAGGTGTTATCAAAGGTTTGGTGGATGAATCTTTCTGAATTGTTTGTTCATGTAGATGTTGTGTAGTGGAGTGTTAGAGAAGGTTTTGGCTTCACCATAAGAGTATTTCTCCTTGTCCTTTTTTTACATAGAATACCAAGAGCTCTTGCAAAAGAGTGTCTAGGTTGGGGATAGTCTTCTTCCATGGGAGGTAAAGACATGTGGGTTATGACACATGATTTCTATGTCTAGCCTCTTGCAGTTGGATGAGTTTACTCACATTCCCTATCCATTAGTACCATTTTTTCTCAACATAAAGTATTGATACTATAGTTTTCATCTACTTGTCAAAGTAACGAAGACCCCACGAAAAGAACTAAATGACTCACTATGTGGTGATGGAAGTGGTAGTCTTAAGCTTGAGAATTTAGAGAGGATGTCTTCTAGAAGAGTGCATTGAGGTTTCCTAAGTCCACCAGATTCCCAGGTGCGTCTTCTCCTTGAGATACATGAAACTAAGGTAGTGACACTAGTTGAAAATCCTATAGAAATATGACTTATATATAGTATATACACTCAGAATGGAAAATGTTGTAGAGTATTCCCTTTTAATGATGTCCCATGCTCAAAAAATGAACGTTGTTTCAAAGTAGTTAGCCTCCCTACAACTGACCCTGGGAAAATATGAGGGTACTGTTTTATCCAATTGATGGGGTTAACTTCATCACTTCATGAGTTTGTTCGAGAGTCCCAACAGTGAAACATCGACTGAGAGATCTTCATTGAATCTTATCTCCACATGCAATGCACTTGATGGGAATTCTTAAGGAGGGAATCCCAATATCTAATTTTAGGGGAAACAAGTGGTACAAGTTATAGTATAAGAGGATGTGATGTGAGAGTACCACCTATACCTTAGTTGTACATACCATTGTAGGGAAAACATATAGGGATATTTAGAGGTAGTTTATAGGGAACATTGAGAGATTAAGTGTAGCTGAGTTCGTCTCACAATTCCCATCCTGTCAGTTGATGAAGGTAGGTCACTTAGTTCTGGAGGGTTATTGTAGACTCTGGAAATGATGGAGTGAAAATTGTAGTGAATGTTGATGGAATTCATCATAGGGCTTCCATAGACCATGTAGAGATATGAAATCTTCTAGGCTAACATAGATCAACACTTGATTAGAGATCACTTCCTTGTTTTCTAGGACTTGATTTCAATAGTCTGTTTCGAGATGTTGTACATATCGGATATCATCTGCCTTCAAGGGATACCCTCAATGTTAGTCTCCAATCATGATTCATATTTTATGTTATGATTGTGGGGAAGCATACATGTGGTGGTTGGGAAGGACTTGAGGATGAGTACATGATTTGACCCCCGGATTGATGTGTAGACCAAGCGTGTTATCCATGTTTCATAGGATATTCTAAGGGCTTCGATGTTTGTTTGCGTTCTAGGATGTGAGTAACCCATGAGCTCTTTCGAGACCTTTGACATCATGAAGAGGATGGAAATATTTCTTAATGCCTTACATGACCCTTGAGCTTGAGTGGGTGGATGAAATTTTCATTATATCACATTTAATGAGATTTGTGCTCGAATCTACACACAAAATCGATGAGAGCTGAAATTACAAGGAATGTCCATCCCCTTGGATTTCATGTTTTGTTATCCCATGAATTAAAATTAGTGCTCTTAAGTGAATGATATCCATTAGCATGCTCATTATCCTAGGATTTTCCCCTAGTTTTAACTTTCATGGATGAATATCTTGAAGGATGGAATAATTTAGAGACCTGGCTTTCACTTCCTAAGACTTTGGAAATTTTCTACATATATTTCTAGAGCCAGATAGTGATGCAGCATGAGATAATGAGGCTTGGTGTTCCTGGAATAAATTTAATAAAAATATTATGTGGTTTAACATTGTTCATGCAAAGGAATCAGGATATCTCACATATTATATCATGGAATAGAAATTTGAGTATATGGTTGATTCTAGAGAGTTCCATTTACCCTAGGTATGGTATGACATCTGTGACTGAAGGCTTCCTGTGAAAATCACTGTCGATGATGTTTACATAATTAATTAAATTAAATTAATTACTTTTTTGGAGGTCATATTGAATAACTTCTGAATGGAGTTCCATATTGAAAATATGAGAGCATCATTGAGTTTATAGAGTAGTGTTTTTCTTATGGGTGACCTCAGGCATGAAGAAGTGAGAGGTTCAGATCCCAGGATTGCAGATATTTTCATATAAATAATATCTTAATGAAATGAGCGGGTTTTTCGGCTCATTTACTCCCAAGGAGTCCTAATCCTTTCTTAGAATCATGTTTCAGGTTCCATAAAAGGATTGATAGAAAGTGGCTGATCCGCCATATTTTTTAACCTAAAAAAGGATAAAACAAATATTATAGAACCTCATAGTATATATCAAGATATGGTGATCCTATATGTAGTCATATATTGTTATATTGAGCATCAAATTTGTCTTGGTGGTTCAATGAAGGTTGTTGTGGCATAGTGGACTTTGGGTGGCATGGTAGATGTCCAACGAGCTATGACAGGGGATGAGACACACAACCAACCACTGAAAACCATACCCCCATGTTGTTTTCAAAAACAATAAAATGAAAAAAATACACAAAAATTAAATATAATATAAAAAATATTTCAGTTATTATTATTTATAAAATGGTTATTCCAATGTAACATCACTGTGCGGTGATCATTTCATGCCCTGTTAGTGTTAATGAGAACCTCAAATTAGTTTGATCATTTTATGACTAATTTATTGTAACATTCTATGACATGTGGAGTGGGTAAATAAAATGTCCTAAAAATAATAATTTTAAAACACCCTCTATCTCCGTATTATCTAGACTTGCCGAGGGTGGTCCTTCCTTAAGAACTATGTATGGCCCGAATTTTATTATTATATGATACAAATAAAAACCCATATTTACAACGATGGGTATGGTTATAATACCCCATTTAACATTACTAAACAAAATCTTTTGACACATGTTGTTAAACACCACAATTCCATAATAACTATGTCTTCTTGATTCCTATCATCATAGGATATGTAGTGATGCTCAGATCACTAATATTGTTATCAATTAGAGTAATTGACTAAAACAATCACATCCTCTTCCTATACATCATAGCAGCATAGATAGTTTCTATTTCAAGAACTATGATTATATTGAATCATATCATTAAAGTATACTTAGTGATTCTCATATACACAATTATTGGCCCATTTATCAAAATCAATAGAAAATTACCAACCCCACAAATAGGTCAGACTTGTATACAAGGTTTATTGTTTAAGAACTTTCTGTTTCATTAATCATAATATCGTAGGAAGTGAATAGAAACTATGATCTCTAATCCAGATCCCAAATACAACAATAGATAAAACCATGAACCACAACTACATAGGGGTTAAATCATACATGATAATTTTTCCTAAGCATGAGTGGAATATATGAATAACTTGTGAGTTCATGTAATATATCTTGAAAAAAAATAGCGTCGGCTCCCACAACGTATTATCATAATGAAAAATTACATGTCAAATTTCTGGGCATCATGAAATTAAAATTTCAAAAAAAAATACACCCTTAATGAATAAATTTAAATTTTAGTAAAAATATCCCTTCACCATGAAGTAAAACTACACTGAATAAAGTATCACCCCACTATAATAAATAAAATTTTTTAGGCCATAACCCCTTATCATTCATTATCGATGGACCATAGTATCACTATACTGGTTAACCAAGGAAGAAGGGAATTTTCTATCTTTTAAAGAACCAAAATACAAATGATACAGACCATGTATTGAACACCTCAGGTCACTAAAAACAATTAATATACCTTTTAAGGGAAAAATAGTTCTCTTGGGATTTCCATTTAAATAAATAATAAGGTCTTAGACTAACTAACTAGTGACATATTGACATGATATAATGTGCTACCTGATTCTGGTGAGCCTAACATCATTGTGGCAGAAAACAGTACCTAAGGGTGTTTTGGCACATCACCAATATTATTTCCTCATATCATTACTCATGGTCTATGAACCTTGAGCATTGATTTACAAAATTTTCTTCTCTCGCTCAAAAGTATGTTGGAGTTCACTTGACCAAGGGTATCATAATTTGGTTGTTGTGTAACAGCCCACATATCCAGTCCATGTGTTCCATAGCTATACATTAACTAAACTTTTGGAAAAGGTATACGAACATAAAATCTACCCTATAATGGTTTAGATTGCAAGACCAATAACTTCTATAAAAGGAGATAGAATATTTTTTAGGTTGAAAACCCACAATGGGAGTTATGAGAATAAGTCATATATTATCTCACTAAATTATTAATCTCCATAGTTTATGAAAAAATTTCAATGGAAATTGATAAAGAATAAATATCATATTTTACAATTTATGGACCTAGTAAAATCCATTAAACATTCACTGACACCCTGGTACAAGAAATGATATAGAAATGGTTTCACACATCATCAGGTCATGATAACATGTTCAGTAGTTAGTGAAAAATCATTTAGGGTGATCAAAACCTTTTTGAATAATATTGTTAATTTAAATCACCCTTTTCGATTATAATTCCTTTTTTTATTTAAAACCATACAATGCCCTTAAAAAGAGAAAGTCCTAACCCATTTCTTCCATGATATTATCATTGATGGGATCATTCACACAACCAAAGGATATTTTGGACTAGTATAAAGAGATTTTTAATTATTTTGATACTGATGTCAACGTGGAATAACCTATAACATGAGGGTGTTCTAGGTCCTTCCCAGTTTGATTGTCCCATATATTCCTCTGGACCTGATCATAATGGAACATGATTTAAAATTTATTAACTTAAACATTCATGTGGATTCAGTAACATTGGTGTTATGTCATCATGTTTTGTACCATTTCTCAATAAATATTTGAACATAACATTCTAGATAATTTTCAAATCCCACCACTCATGATTTGATAAAAAATGTAATAGGGATAAAGGTACACATTAAGAGACAAATTGAGCATGTTAAAAGATACCTTCATGGATATATTTTCTTACATACCATACATCATTCATTGGACCATTGAATCGTTAGAAATATTCCATGGAACTTAAAAAAATGTAGGGATCCCCGATAATTGTCAACACATATAATCCCTATGGATTCATTCATTAGTTATTTTGACATGAGAATTAGAGGCATCGCCTCCTTATTAGAATGAAACTCCATCACTTTTGAGACCAAGAAACATCATCGGATAACCCATCATCCGAGGTGTAAAAGTACATTCCTAAAATTTATTTAGAATTCCATATTAACTAACCCAAACATTTGGGTTATGAAATATATCATCTATACTCCAACTATTTATTTGGATCCAGAATCCATAATATTTTACCCTCAAACGATTTCCCCCAAAAAACATCCTTGATACTTGGAAAAAAGTGGAAATCCATTTATTTGGACATGTTCGGGATGAATAAAGAATTTTACCTACCAGCCATACGTATATCCACATTGAAAGAAAAGAAATAAAATCCTTGGGAACCCTAGAAATACCATAGTTGAACTCATACCCCCCAAAAAATTTAATCCTTGGTCAATATTTAAAATATTCAATATTCAACAATCATTCACTAGTAGTAATAAATAAAACCACAAGGAATTTGATAGACAAAGCTCAATGTCCCTGAAAACTCATAAAGGGTGGCTCACTCGCTTGGCTGCTCTGAGCTCTTGGCTTTCTCTTAGGGTTTTCGGTTTCCCTAGTGGCGATTCCTCTACGCTGCTCCTCCCTAGTTTATTCTTCTCTCTTGTTGGCTCTAGGTTGTGTTGTCTCTTGGTTTTCTTTCCCTCTCGATCAAATATCCCAGCTATATAACTGTGATATGGTTTTCTCTCTGTCCGCCTCTTTATGATCTGATCTGGCGGTCTATAGTTGCTATCAAGGTAGGATTTGGAGCACGAGATGAACCGAGGATTTGGGCTAGCATTTTGGCAGATGATATATCTCAAAGCGTCCCCGGAGTTGACCCATCATCCTAGTGTTTCAATCCCTTTCTCCTTTGGGGTTTCTTCCTTATTTTCTTCTTCTTGGTTGGGTTTTTTCCTGTTATGGATCTTCTTATAGTTTTCTTTCATTTCAGTTTATCCAATAGGGATTCATTCCCATATCCACTACCAGGTTTTCATCCAACTTATATCCCAAATACTCTTTCTTGTTTCCACTTTCAGGTTTCTGATATTGGCTTTCGATGTTGCTTATCTGGTGTTTTGGGCTGGTCGTATGTCTTTGTGTTTTTATTTGTAATGGATGACGTCGATAATGACGTTCTTTTATAGCATGACAAGATCGTTTTGGCCCCTATGGGTGACATCAGATGGTTTCTCCCGATGGTTGCATTATTCTCTTCCAACAATGGTTTCTTGTGATGCTATACGGTGAAGATGATGGTTCTCTTGGCTAAAACAAGGTCAGGGCTGACGATTCCGATGGTGGTTCTCGATGTCAACAACGGTGTTTTTGGTGGCTTCGATGGATGATTCCCGAAGATGTCTTCAGTGGCTGTTTTGAAATGAAATGTTGTCCAAGGCGTGAGGTGAACCTGATGCTAGGGATTGTTTAATGGTTTGGAATTGGTTTTTTCTATGTCACTAGTGATGTTTTTTGTTTTGTATTTGTTGTTTTAGTGATCGCCTGGTATGCATTGTCGACAACGGTGGTTAACAGTATGGTTTTCCAGTGAGGAGGCGGTCTTGCCGCTGTAGATGAGTTGTGTGATATTGATGGAGAGACGATGGGTTGATCGATAGTAGGTGATGTGATATTGGTGATTAGAGGCGGTGTTGGGACCTAGGAGTCATTTCACACACCTTGAAGGGTCTGCATTTTGAAATTTGAGATGGTAGTGTGTGTTTCCCCAATTTAAATTTTATGATTTGATCATTGTAATTCGGTTGTTTTGTATCTGGTTAATCGGTTGTATGGGTCCCCCACTTCTTTTTTAATGTGGTTATTCAGAAAAGAAAAAAATAGTATTGGTGGTGGTCTGAAAACTCCAAAAATAGTTTTTCTAATGTTTAAGATCATAAAATATAACAATGTAACATCTTGAATCTAATATAATAAACTGTATGGAATCAAAATTATTTTACTAATAAACTATAATCTATAATAATTGAATATTTAATCTAGTTGAATTATTACTATAAAAAATATTGGTCTAGTTTGAAAGTACTTAAAGCGGTCAATTGTCAGAGAGATGTTTCTCACTAGGATGAAATCTCAAAAGGGGGTCTAATGAAAATATAAACTCTCTGCTCATTGAACATGAACCATTTGTGATCTAAGAAATATCTAAAAACTTATAAATGGAAAGGGCATATAATCATTTATGGTATAAAATTCCTATAGAAGTTCCTAAGAAATATCTTTTTCTATGCCCACAAATTCATCCTTCATATAATGTATAGAAATATGTCAGGGAAAATAAATAATTAGAAGCAAATAGTGTGTGGTCCACTACATGTTTTTATAGATAATCAATATTTGCTCAGTAAGTCCCCTAACACATTCAAATTTTAGAGCAATTTTTCCTTCTCCAATGATAAAACATCCAAATTGACCTTTTAAATAAGATTAATAAAGAATATTGTTGTTGGTGAATCAATGCACAATTTCATTCTACTATGTTATAATTAAAATTTATCTAAGAGAAACTAGTTGTATGTAAAGAACTCAAATCAAGGTGATTGGATCTGTTTGGAATAACAGAAAATGGATCGATTTAATGGTTGACATAAATAGAATCCACATATGAACATAGATCCCAACCATAGAGTTATTAAAAAAATAGTGACATTACCCTTCCTACGTATAAGGTAGATCTATGTAAGGTAATTATTTATATAATTATCCATCCATTAACCTATGTTTCTTATGGACGTGTTTTATATACAAAACTATATATTTCAGAACTATGTGAGGATTGATTCTAATTATCATGTGATATATAGGGATAAAAATTTACATTAAGTGGATTTTCAACAAGTTCATGTCCCAATAATTCAAATCTCATCTTGGAATTCATATAGATTCCAATTTTTGGGGATCCATGCCCCAAATAAATATAATTACACATCATAGATTTAGCTATTAACTATTGGGCCAAAATCTCATATGGAAAGCACCTCATGTCCCACTGTCAACACTCTAGAAAAATCATTTAATGGGGATTAATATCATAGATCATAAAGTATAGAAATATATTGAAAAGTGATCAAGGATTACCATAAAAGAAGATTATTCTAATTCTGATCAAATCACAACATATAGGCGGGAATTTATTGGAACCAACAATTTTTCTTCATTTACATTACCATAAATTATTTGAGAAATGTGAAAATCGTGTTAAAAATTGATATAAGATGATTAAAGGGATTTGAAATGGCATGCATGAAGGTGTGGGATTTGATTTATTGTAATAAATTTTTTGGAATTACATAAATTTTATATACACTAAATTTCTAAGTACTCACATACAATCCCCATGCAAAAAAATTGGTCTAACAAGCACCAAAGGCCATGTTTCCTTAAACAAGGATCATGTGAATGTCTCGTAAACTGTGTATAGGGTTCTAGCCCAACTGACAAAAATGAGCTAAAGATAGGTTAAACAAAATCTATTAAGAATAACTAGAGTAGAGATGTGGTGGAGAGAGGTATAATATCTTGATTGTAATACCCTGAGATTTTATAAGTAATATTCTTTATAATTTCTTTCATATCTTCTGTTGTACGCTACACCAATATTATCTTGCACTATACGCAAAACCATATTGGCTTGCAGTTTACGCAACACTAATTTGGATCTTGTTACACACAATTTCAAATTCATTTGATCGGAGTTATTCTACGCAACATTGAGTGTGTATATATATATAAATTCAATGTATAAATGAAATATGGTTGTATTATATTATATGCAACAACAAATAAATCTTTCACTACACGCAACCCATATGTGGCATGCGTTACATGCAATCGCGGCCTTCTTCGATTGGGTGTGTAGTATGCAATACAAGGTTTCATTAAACAACGATATTTTTTTTAATATTATATAAATTAGTCATTTTCAACAGTATAAACTATATTTTGTATTTTATAACATTATTATTCATCTTACACATTTTCTATAACATGTTATGAGAACAACATAGCTTTTTCGGGTAAAATAAGTATTTTTTAAAAAACGTAGTTTTACCACCTTTTGATGGAACACCCAAATGTAATCTAGTTTTTAACATTTTTATAAGTTCTATTTGAAAAAATAAAATTCTTTTTTAGAGTCATGATATAAAAATTTACTTTGGATGAATTTTTCATATTATTCTGATAACTTTTATATTTTAATGAATAGTAAAAACATTTAATATTTTAATTAAAAACTACTTTTTTCATCATAATAATTTATATGGTTAAATTATAATATTTAATTGGTTTAATGTATAAATAGAATATATTTTTACATTTTAACATAATTTATGTCAATACCATTAATTTTTCATTCAATTCACAAGTAAAAACATTTCAATCTTTGGCAAAGTTTTAACTTTAAAAACCCATTTTCTTAACAATGAGATTAATTTTAAATTAAATACTGAATATTTTGTGTTTTGAATTTTGAAAAACGAATTGAATATTTGAATTTAGTGGGACCAAATTATGTTAGTCGGTTACTTTTTTTTTATTAATAGTAACTACAATAATTTTTATTTTCTCCAGTTAAAGGTAAATCAGGTAATTAAGGGTAGAAATAAGATTATAAAATTAACCTAACACTTTCCAAAATTATATATGATGACTAAAAGACGACCCATATCACCTAAGGGTTTTATTATATTCATTTTATAGACTTTTTACCATGATAATAATTTAATTATTATTAAAACAGAAGAATGTGACAACGTGTCACTCTCTAAAATCTTATAAGTATAATAATTTTAATTTAGTGATAAACTACATGAAAATTAGAACATGAATAGTATAAAGAAAGCTAATACTATTACCTATATCATTTATATTTATTTAGGATCTCTAGGGACTAAATAATTTTCATTAAAGGTGACAGAATAGAGATGTTGAAATTATTTTATTGATTGAAATATCAAATAAATGGTTTTAAAAATATTAATATATATATAATATTTAATATGATCCAATAATTTTCTATATATATATTACATGTTATGAATCTATTAAATCTTTTATTTCGAACATATATTTTGTGAGGATTTTATTTAAATTCAAATAAATTAATAGTGAAAAAATTGAGAGTATTTTTAGTTTATAAAATAAGATAATATAAAATTGATTAAAAATCACAAAAATATTTAAAAATTTTAAATTCAAATTTATATGGTAGATAATTTCATAAATTATCCAATTATGGAAAATTTACAACACATAATTAATTATTTATAACAATTTATAATTTAGAATCTTATTAACACAAATAAAATTAAATATATTAAGTAAGGATAAATCAAGTTGATAATGGTTATAATAAATTCACAATATGTCCAAATTTTATTGGTTAATGAGATTACAACACTATCTCAACTAAGCTTCATATTTGAGTGATTTTGGATGTTTTTATGTGGGGTTTGAATTTATTATAAATTAATATTTCTTATGTTTCCAAAGGTGCCTCTCACCTCCCTAATAAATGAGAACCTCCACCCTCTCCTATTCAAATCACGTTGTGCCTTCATTCTCGGAAAAATCCTACCCATTTATCTTCTCAACTTCCCTAGAAACATTCCTGAGGTTCTGGTCTTCTCAAAAGACAAACTCAAGTGCCTGAAGAGGAAGCTTAAAAGAGGTGCGTCGAAGAAGAGGTAATCTCTTCTACCGATTCTTTAAAGTTTCTTTCTTCTTCAACTTCTTCTTATTTAGTATTTTCATTATAAAGTAATAACATCGGTATCAATAATATACTTATATGTTATTATAAATATTAACCAACCCCATTTAACCTTCTATACATCCTACTTAAAATGAAATCACCACGCGTGCGTACGTACGAAATACCGTCTCCACGCTGTGGTGTAATCTTTTTTTCCACCACCCCCTTAATTAGATGGGTACAATGGTATAAATAATAACTATATATATGGTAATTATAACATGATACTAATTCTGAGATATTATATCATCCACTCTAATTTCATTCAATAATTATGGGAATGATAACATCGCTCATGCGTACGTACGGATTACTGTCTCCACGACACGATGAGATTCATTTCCCATGTAAACCATTCAATAATGATTATAAAGTATATAGAATGAATAATAATGAAATATATGAAATTATAATTCTAATTTAATTATGTATATATATATTTCATCTACTTACTTCCATTCAATTCTATAAGGAAAGGAAAACAGTGTTCATGCGTACGTATGACCTACCGTCTCCATGAACGGTGTATTTCATTTCATTTATCTATTTATTATGTATATATATATACTGAATATATATGACATATAAATCATGATTTATATGCTTTATGTAAGTAAATCATGATATAAGCAATAATAATATCATGAACAACAAGACCAAACATGAATGATAAATAAAACGATTTTACCCAAATCACTGTTTTAACATGGAATTTACAAAAGAACAGGTAATATAAAGTCATATGTGAACCATATATGATATCATAAAAATAGGTATGATTCAGTAATAAGTCAATGAAATTATTTAAATCATTATACAGGAGGCTAGGATACATACTAAGCATATCAGACCTAATGTAAGGGATAATATTGAAAATCTCATTTTTATCTGAGATTGCTTTTACGTAAGTATTTTCTGGGGTTATATTTTTCATCCATGCCCATAAAATGTTTTTCATAAAGTGTTTAATATTCTTCTATGTATTTTTAATGTCAATTTTACACCTCTTTGACTTTTACTTTGTATTGTGGAAGGAGATTTTCTTTTGATTACCATACGTAGTACATTTTTGACTTTTTAGTTAAAAGTACGAGGAGAATGTTTTATTAACTTATACGGAATGAACGGATTTTTACAGTTTTATAAAGCATTATTTTCATTAATCATACTCTAACAGATTTCATGATTATTTTTCAACAAAATCATTTTCATTTAAAATTTCATGGAATTTTGTGAAAAAAATGATTTTGAAGAAGAAAGGATATTTTCCTCAAGAATTCATTTCAAGTGTTTTATCAAAACCATTTCCATCTATGATGACATTATATCATATGTTTATTTTTCAAGTATAATGTCACTATTATTTACATGGATTCACTTCTCTTACGATGAAATGATATCCATTTGTTTTATATGGATTATGTTATGATGGGATGATGTTTATGAAACCCATTTTATTCATTGGGTAATGATGAATGATTTAGGTTTATGTTGTGGAACACATAAGAATGATGTCATTATGAGATGGGTGGGACCTATATATCCCTCCAATGCATTGGGTAAAGATTTATATCTCATGATATAGACATGGATGGAATGGTAAGTTAATCTGATTCAGTGATACAAGACTGGAACGGGGAGTGAACTCGAGTCAGAAAGGGAATTTGTCCACTAAGATGGTCTTGGAAGCAATGCCTTGGATACTATAGAAATAATATCATGTGCTTAATGGTTTTCCACAATTAAATGTTTTATTCCCATGCTATTTTATCATGATTGATGTTTCATTATGATATATTCCTTACGTACATCAAATATTTATATCTTTGCTCGTGATTTTGATGTTTAGATTTTATGATCAAGTTTTTGCATTAAAATGTTTATGGATTGTTTTATGTTATCTATGTTTACCCTTACTAAGAATTTGAGCTCACCCTTTTTATTTTTCCTTTACCCCAGAATATAAAGAAAGGTTTTAGGTAAGAAAACAAAAGGGGATGATCATTATGGGAGATGTTGAAGATCTTTCACCAAGATTAGAAGATTGTGTTTCATGTTTCCAAAGACACTAAACTATTACGACCCATCAGTGTTTGTTTTGGTTATGTATTAAGTATTCCACAAAAGTAATGTAATGTCCATGTACGTTAAGTACGGGTCTCAACAGTTGGTATCAAAGGAACAGTTTATTATCCTATGGATACTAGGATGCAAAAACTTTATTGATATCCCTAGAGATATTTCTACGGTATGTCTAGGGATGTCCCTAAGGTTGCGTATAAGTACTGGTTATAGCCATATATTTACGATAAAGATATTAGAATTTAACCTATGATGTTTGATATTTAAGGTACCCCACTTTATTATGATTTTTTCCTCTCACACTATTCTTTTTGGGTTTTAGAAAATGGAGGCAAACATGAAGATTCATGATAATAGAGTATATGATGGACAATGGAATGATATTATTCTTGAGAAACCAAATGAAATTGGATTTGGAATTCCACATATCATTATTATTCCTAATAAGAAATCTCATAATATGATCAATAATCTCAAATTTTGTAAGCTTCCAGACACAGCTAATAAGAGAAAGATAGAGTTTCATGATGATCATAGGGGAAATAAAGTAGGATTTCCCTCATTTAATTATTTTGGAAGAGGCATCAGGGAGAATGTTTCAAAGGAACTAGAAGATGCTTTGGGTGTGGAAAAGAAGGACACAAAGCCAGTAGGTGAAAAAAAGGTTCAGTTAATACCTTGGACAAGGATAATGGTATATCAACGACATCAACAATGATTAAATGTTTTAAATGAGGAATGTATGGGAATTATGCAGACCAATTCCCTAAGGGAAAATCTCTTGAGGAGAATCAGAATGGTTGTATAAGAAGTATTTATGTTGATGATGATGAAGAAACTACAAATGATATATGAGATGAAAGATGTGTGGAGGAATAAAATGATGAAGCTCGATCAATGGTTTAAGAAGGTAGTGGAATGATTGTATGTTTACCAAGAGTTATGTTAATGGTACTATGAAATGAACAATCATCTAAGGATCATTACATTATTGTTTTTCCTAATGTTTTTGAAAGTATATGTTTAATGATACTGGTAACCATTAAATTTTATTCATATATGTTTGGAAAGAAGATGATATGTGCATAATGAATGGATAAGGAGAAAATAATATTTTGGATATTATTAATGAGATCATGATTGATATTAGGAAAAAGTGAAATCATGGTTTGAGTATATAGAAATTTTGGGATTTTGGTATGTGGAAAGAGTTAACTTTTGACAGCATTCATATTTTCATTATGGTTCTATGGTAATTCATGTTTCAAAATAATACATGATTATGGTATTCACAAGTTTTTAATGTGACCAACAAGATGTATCTTATGATATATGTCAGATAAATGATGGTATTCACGTCCATGTTATGTTACCTTTCATGTAATCGTTTTCTTTATACAATGATATTGGATAGATGTATTTTGTATAAGCCTAAAGATTGGAATGGATTATGTTGGACATCAGATAGTATTTTTTAAGGATAGAACTTGTTTTTCGATATTATTTCTGGAATGTTATAATAGTATAGTTTTATAAAAAGTAAAACCCATAGGATGATCGACAACCCATCGCTTCAGACAAGGATGTGGGAATAAAACCCACAACCAAAGTGTTCCAGGCATTTATCGCCTACCACTAGCCTACATGAAATCCTTGGTTAGTAAAAATTAGTTTTATTTTATTAAGCGGTATAATCATTGAGGTATGTGTCCATTTTTGGAATCATTTATGGGTAATCTCACCATAGATGGACTTATGTGTATAAATTTTTCTAACCATATGTTTGAGACATATGGAATGACCTATCATTCTATCGCATGATCTACTAAAACATCACGAAAGTCAAATTCAACTTCATTTATTTAAGAGATGATTTAGAAATTGTTCAAGGAACGAACAACAATGAGATAGTACCGAAAAAAATTAAGTGTTTCTTCTAATTCAAATTCATCAACTTTTGGGAAATGATCTTGAAAAACAAAAACGTTTTCCTATTGTCTTCATATTCGATGAATCATATGGTACCTTAGATCATCACAAATTTATGGATTGTGATTTTTGGCTTTTTCATAGCCATGTTCTCTACCACTCTCCATCAGAACTTGATAGGTAGGTTTCTCTTCCATATACATATTTTCACATATGTTCTCCTATGTGGAAACCCAAGGATATGTAAATTTGGGCAACTGTTACATTTCATACATTAGTTTTTAAAATTAAGTTTTAGTATTCTTTTTTACGATGTGGGTTTCTATGTATGAAGACATTCAAGTAGTAAACAACTTATGACCCTGACAAATTTCAAGGGAGAAATTAATTTTAAAGGTGGTAGAATGTAACACCCTGAGATTTTATAAGATATATTCTATATAATTTCTATCATATCTTCTGTTGTACGCTACACCAATATTATCATGCATTATACGAAACATCGTATTAGCTTGCAGTATACGCAACACTAATCTTGGATCGTGTTACACACAATTTCAAGTTCGTTTGATAGAAGTTATTGTATGCAACGTTGAGTGTATATATATATATATATTCAATGTATAAATGAAATATGGTTGGATTATATTATATTCAACAACAAATAAATCTTTCACTACATGCAACCCTGATGTGGATTGTGTTACATGCAATCATGACCTTCCTCGATCGCGTGTGTAGTACGCAATACCAGGTTTCACTAAACATCGATATATTGTTATAATATTATATAAACAAGATTTTATGAATATTATTAACTAAATTTTGGATTTTATAACATTATTACACGTCATACACATTTTCTATAACATGCTATAAGAACAAAAAAAATTCAGGTAAAATAAGTATTTTTAAAAAAATGCAATTTTGTCGCCTTTTCATGGTGATCCCACATTAAATCTAGTTATTAACATGTTTATAAGTTCAATTTGACAGAATAAAATTATTACTTGGAATCAGGATATAAAAATTTTCTTTGGATTAATTTTTCATATTATTCTGATAACTTTCATATTTTAATGAATAGTAAAAACAAGCTATATTTTAATTCAAAACAACTTTTTTCATCGCAAAAATTTATAAGGTTAAATTATAATATTGAATGGTTTTAAAGTAAAATTAGAATATATTTTTACCATTTAATATAATATATTTCATTACCATTAATTTTACATTGAATTCATAGGTAAAAAAATGTCAATCTTTGGCAATGTTTTAACTTTTAAAACCCGTTTTCTTAACAACAGGAATAATTTTAAATTAATTACTGCAACTTCTGTGTTTTGAATTTTAAAAAATGGATTCCATATTTGAATTAATTGGGTCCAAATAATGTTAATAGGTTACTTTTTTTATATTATGAATAGTAATTATGGTAATTTTTATTTACTGTTTTTAAAGGTAAATCACCTAATTAAGAGTAAACATAAGATTATAAAATTACCCTAACACCTAAAAAAATATATTGGATGACTAAAGTCGACCCATATCATCTAAGGGTTTCATTAGATTAATTTTATGGACATTTTACCTTGAAAATAATTTAATTATTATTAAAACCAATGAAAATGACAACATGTCACTCTCTTAAATATTTTAAGTATAATAATTATAATTTGTTGATAAACTTCATGAAACATAGAACATGAATAGTCTCCATGAATCTAATAAAATTATCTACATAATTTGTATTTATTTATAATTTTTAGGGATATAATAATTATCATTAATGGTGACACAATAGTGATGTTGAAATTATTTTATTGATTGAAATATCCACTAAATGGTTTTAAAAATATTAAAATTAATATTATTTAATGTTATCCACTAATTTTCATGATAAATATGACATGTTATGAATCTATTAATGCTTTTATTTCGAACATATATTTTTTGAGGATTTTATTTAAATTCAATTAAATGAATAGTGACAAAATTGACACTATAGTTATTTTATAAAAATAATATAATATAAAATTGTTTACAAATCAAAAAAAATATTTAAAAAGTATAAAATAAAATTTATATGGTCTAAAGTGTCATAAATTATCTAATTATGGACAATTCACAACACATATGTAATTATTTATATCAATTTAAAATTTAGATTCTTATTACCACAAATAAAATAAAATAGATTAAATAAGGATAAATAAAGTTGATAGTGTTCAAAATAAATTTCCAACATGTCTAAATTTTATTGGATGATGATATTACAACCCTATCTCATATAAGAATCTGATTTGAGTCATTTTGGATGTTTTTATGTGGTTTTTGAATTTATTATAAATTAATATTTCTTATGTTCCCAAAGCTGCCCCTCTCCTCCCTTGTAAAAGGGCACCTCCACCCTCTGCTCTTCACAACACATAGATCCTTAAAGATCAGAAAAACCCTGCCCATTTCTCTTCTCAAATTAACTAGAAACATTCCTGAGTTTCTGTTTTTCTCAAAAGATCTACTCTAGTGCCTTAAGAGGAAGCTTAAAAGAGGTGTGTCGAAGAAGAGGTAATCTCTTCTACTGATTATTTCAAGTTTCCTTCTTCTTCAACTTCTTCTTCATTATTATTTTCATTATAATTTAATAACATAAGTATAAATAATATAATTATATGTTATTATAAATATGAAACAACCCCATTTCACCTTCTATAAATCCTACGGAAAATGTAATCACCGTGCATGCGTACGTATGAAATATCGTCTCCACTCTGTGGTGTAATCTTTTTTTCCACCAACACCTTAATTAGATGGGTATAATGGTGTAAATAATAACTATATATATGGTGATTATAACATGATACTAATTCTGAGATATTATATCATCCACTATAATTTTATTCAATAATTATGGGAATGATATCATCGCTCATGCGTACGTACGGATTACCGTCTCCATGACACGATGAGATTAATTCTCAATGTAAACCCTTCAAAAATAATTATAAAGTTTATATAATGAATAATAATGAAATATATGAAATTATAATGATACTATATTTATGTATATATATTTCATATACTTACTTCCATTCAATTCTATATGGAAAGGAAAACAACGTTCATGCGTACGTACGACCTACCATCTCCATGAACGGTGTATTTCATTTCAATTATCTATCTATTATGTATATTTAAATATATACTGAATATATATGATATATAAATTATTATTTAAAATCTTTAAGCAATTAAATCATGATATAAGTAATAATAATATCACGAATAACAAGACCAAACATGTACGATAAATAAAACGATTTTACCCAAAACACTGATTTAACATGGAATTTACAATAAAAAAGGTAATATAAAGTCACAAGTGAACAATATAAGATATCATAACAACAAATATGATTATTTAATAAGTCAATGACCTTATTTCAATCATTATATAGTATTTTCGGATACGTACAAAGCACATCGGACCTACGGTAAGGGATAATTTTGCAAATCAGATTTTTATCTAAGATTGCTTATAAGTAAATATTACTGGGGTTATATTTTTCTTCCATGCCCATAAATTTTTTAAAATAAAGTGTTTAATATTTTTACTTGTATTTTAATGTCATTTTTACCCCTCTTTGACTTTTACTTTGTATTATTGAAGAAATATTTCTTTTGATTACCATATGTGGTAGCTTTTTGACTTTCCCATTAAAAGTACGAGGAGAATGTTTTTTAACTTATAAGGCATGAATGTAATTTTACAGTTTTATAACCCCATATTTTCATGAAGATTACTCTACAATATTTCATTATTTTTTTTCAATGGAAATTTTTTCTTTTAAAATTTCATGGAATTTTTCGAAAAGAAAATGATTTTGAAGAAGAAATGAAAATTTTCTTCAAGAATTCATTTCAAGTGTTTTATCAAAACCATTTTCCATATAATATGAAATTATTTCATATTTGTATGTTTCAAGAATAATGTATCTATGATTAACATGGTTTTACTTCTCTTATGATGAATGACATCCATTTATTTTATATGGATTATGTTATGATGGGATGATGTTTATGAAACCCATTTTATTATTTAGGTTAAGATGAATGATTTATGTTTATGTTGTGGCACAGATAAAAAAGATTCCATTATGAGATGGGTGGGACCTATATCTCCCTCCAATGCATTGGTTAAATATTTATATCTCATGAGATAGACATGGATCGAATGGTAAGTTATCCGGTTCAGTGATAGAGGACTGGAACGAGGAGTGAACTCGATTCAGAAAGGGACTTTTTCCCCTAAGATGGTCTTGGATGTAATGCCTTGGGTACTATGGAAATTATATCATCATTTTAATGTTTTTACACAATTACATGTTTTATTCCCAAGATTTTTTATCATGATTTATGTTCAACAATGATATATTCCTTACGTACTTCAAAGATTTATGTCTTTCCTCATGATTTTGATGTATAGATTTTATGATCATGTTTTTTCATTCAAATGTTTATGGATTGTTTTATGTTCTCTATATTTACCCTTACTGAGCATTTGAGCTCACCCTTTTTATGATTTCTTTTCCACAGGATATTAAGAATGTATTTAGGTAATAACACAAATGGGGAGGATCATTATGGGAGATATTTAATATCTTTAACCATGATTAGAAGAATATGTTCCAGGTTTCCAAAGACACTATACTATTATGGTCCTTCAGTGTTTGTTTTTGTTATGTATTAAGTATTCCTCAAAAGTAATTTAATGTCCATGTACGTCAAGTATTGGTCTCTATAGTGATTGGGGGCACCATTATGAGGGATGAAACAATGACATAAGGTTTTAAATTTGAAAACCCCAAGACACCACATTTAGTTGATAAAACAAAACAATATCAATGTAACATTTCAATGTGGGATATGATTTTTCACGTTATTTTTCAAAAAAAAACAATCATGGATTCTCATTAATTCACTCAATTGATCTCAGAAATCCATTATAATTTCATGTGTTTCAATTTCAAAACATGCTACTTCTATACAGAATATATTCAATAAAAACCCTCATAGAACAAAATTTCATTCCATCATCTTCATCCTAAATTTTTTTATCCATTTTAGATCACAAACAACCTAAAACAAAAAGGCAATCAAGATGAATCTATGATCTAATAGCCGTAACACATGAACCATGGATTTTCAATTCATTTATGAATGTATTTTGTGGTGATATCCAATTGAGAACACCAATATAATGCCATAAGATATCCCACCCGCACCCAATGAAATCATGTTATCATCCTTCGATCA
Source organism: Viscum album (assembly GCA_963277665.1). Classification (NCBI taxonomy): domain Eukaryota; kingdom Viridiplantae; phylum Streptophyta; class Magnoliopsida; order Santalales; family Viscaceae; genus Viscum; species Viscum album. Next base: position 689,750,182 of record OY728161.1, on the reverse strand, counting down.
TGCAATTGAGAGAAGAAAATAATTGGGATCTTCATGGAAAGAATATTATTCCAAGACCATTCCTAATTATACGAAATTTATATAAAAATCATTTAGGGATTATCAGATCCTATCAGAGATATTCATTGAATAAAATAATATGAATGAATATCACACAATGTCATCATCCGTGTGATTTAAATATGAAAAACTAATCCACTGTAGATTGTGTACATGATATTCCTCCAACCTAAATTGGTGCCATCCATGGCCAACATTGACCTAAAAATATCCATCAAACCTAAAAAATGGTCTTGTGAGGAGAGGACAAGTAGCTGAGGAGAAATAAAGTAGATGAATGGGGCTTCTCAGTAATCAACCCTGAAAAACATCTTCTAGTTATTATGGGAACCTATCACATGACCTTCTCAATATCATTTGCTCACATGATGATCTATGTGTAATTTGATTCATGGATTATACAAGGTATTCCAATGGTAATGTGATACACCATTAGGTTCTTGAATTCACATAGTATGGCCTCCAGACATGTTTACTATCTCAATGCGTACTCCCCAACATTCGTTCACAATACCTCCTATAAGACCTTCATTTGGGTGGAATGAATGTTGTGATAAACCAGACTTAAAACACTTTGATAAAGTCATGGACATGGATTCCATGTCATGAAGCAACCCAATGGTTTATTGGCATGGTCTGATAGCTCATCACTATTCCACACGGTGTTCCTCTGATTGTAGATGGTTAGATAGGGATTAAGTGGTCCAATCATGAATGTATTCTTTGATTATACCCCATCTATATTTATTCCTACATTGGTGTCTGTAATAATTAATAAATCAACACGGGATACCAATGTTATGCAGTTTTGTGTGTTATTTTCCATGATACCCAAAAACTATGGATGATAATCTCATATTCGATGCACATTTTTTTCCATGAAGTACAAATTTATGGGATGACATCAGTGGGAACCCATTTTTAATGAACCAAAAATTCATCATGAGATCTCATAATGGTATTATAGTTCACATAAATTCACAAATCCTATAACGTTACTATTAAGACACTCATCGACATGCATGGAGCTATGGAATGTGAATAAACCAATGGACAAAACCCTCATCTTGATTAAAAGAACCCCTTGCATGAACCAATAAGGTAACATGAATCATATGAGGGGAAACTATTCATTAAGTACCATCATTCCTACACCCTTACATATTTTTGTGGCCCAGACACTCATGGAAATGTCATTTCCTCAACATTAATACCCTATGATACGATGTTGAATAAAAGCACTTGGCTTAGAATCCCCCTCCATTGGGGAATTATTTTCATGTAGCTTTGAAGCATTATCCCTAAGGTCAAACAACATCAACACATTGATGTGAAAAAATCATAAACATGTTCATGAGACACCACAATAGAATTAATTTAATGTCTCCTAATGTTTTGATTCTCCACTGATCAAGAAATGACCATAGGTGACTTTGGAAAAGACTTTTTTTCTTTGTCACATGTTTGGAAAATTAACAATGTTCTCTCAAATGAAGCTTTTGATGTATTCCTTATAATTTGGAAATCTAAATACCTGTTTGGTTGATCAGAAGACATCACTGAGACAAGCCTACTTCAATGATCTGAAAGTCATTGGACATTTCCTTTAGGGTTATGTGTAACAGCTTTAACATGAAAGATTCACTCATGATAATTAATCCTATATAAGTAAATAGATTATATATACTCCTTAGGAAATGTATAACATGTTCTAATAACACCCCGAACATGTTGTTAGACAATCAATTCATGTATGGAAGATAACCAAGAGTTTTCATACGGATCCATTTATGGCATGTCAACTTTTTCAGGAAGACTGACTTGGGATAATTCCATGTGGACCTCATCTAGAATCCATCAACCACATTCCCATTTTATAATATAATTATCCATGTTGAGCTAGAGTAATCAAATCATGTCATACTATTATATTTATTATCCTAGAAAGACACTTCAATGGTTATTGCCTCTTTTTCTCCATCAGAAGATAGAGAATAATTATTCTAAATTGAAACCATTTTGTATAAGCCTTAGTAACTAGGAAAGACTAAGTGAATAAGAAAGGATCAATAGGGAATATTAATTATGTAATCCCCGAGAAATAGGGAATCCCTAGTGGGTATGTACGGAATAATATTGCATCATTAGTGCATAAGCCACGATCAATTGGGCAGCCTCCGTGCGTAAGCACAAAAAAAATCACCTATCTGGGAGTAGTCCCATAACATTCCGAAAACCTTGAGGATAATAATAATGTATATGAATGTGATCATCTAACTTATCCCATCAGTCAGTTATGTTATGAGTGAACTACAAAAACTCTGATTCCCTCATAAAAATTCATTTTTACGATGCTTTCTCAATGAACAAGTTCTAATATGAATCCAATTTAGTGAATTTCCCTTAATGTCAATAATATTTCTAACTTGTTTACTAAATTCAACCATAATTATAAAATCATTCCTTATAAAACAATGGTTTTGATGTGGGATCATAAACATGTATCATTTAATGTGTCATTCATAATCAATTTTTAATGTACCTCAAACCCATCAACATGTTAATGATAAAATGAACTATGTTGACAATGATTCCCATTATAAAATAGGATATACATGATACATTAAAAAGGTCTTATATCAATAACATATATTCTATGATATTTTTAATAATTAATAAATTAGGGAAACATTAATGTGTAACCCTAGCTTAAATATGCTATCATGAAATTCATAAGAAATTTTTCTATATCATATTTCTCACAATGAGTATAAATCATGTGTTATTTGATGATGGAAATTATTGTATCAATAGAATAACGATACTTCCCTAGTGTGGGATCACCAATGGTGTATAACGTAGATTATAATCCATCTATACACAAAGTTCCACACACCCGATGAATCATTTTAGTGAAGTCTTATATCCATTTGTCTCATCTAAGGGATAAGTGGTTTTGTCTCTCACAACACATACACTCGTATGAGAAATATGTAAAAACTAATTTTTTTTTGATATAGGATACATATGACGCCACATTAAGGCCAGAAACCAATATTAAAATCCATAAAACATGTCATTATACTACATCTTTTAGTGATGATGAAATACTATAAACTATAAAGAACAAACTATGTTGGTTTTGATTCCTATTTTCACAAGATATGTATGACTACTTGTCGAGTCTCAATCCAATATGTATGACACCATACACCTTCTCTTATAGTGATTAACTATGGAGTACCTGAATATGGACATAACCTTAATGATCATTAGAAAATAATAGTTTTGATACAGATCCAGTTATATAAACACATTAGATCCTATATTTATATGGTTTGAATCAAATCATTGAAATAGTTGTAATCAATCTTGTATTAGGGTATTGGATGGATTTCTAGAGCATATCATATATCTATTAGTGTTTCTCGGAGTAGAAAACAATTTCCCCCAAAAGTATTTAATGACCCTTCCTTCCCATTTACTAGACCAATGTGAGTTTCTATGCATCATTTAGTTGGAAAATCTAATGGATCACTTTTCTTTAGAAGAAGGCATCAAATTAGTTATATATTTGGGAACCATTGGTAGTTTCTAAAGAATAATTAAAAAATTGTAATCCTAATGTGACAGATTTAGTGAGTCATTGAACCAACCACAATGGAACCAATAGCCCCATCCCATCCACACATGTCCCAACGAATCAATCATAAGGTATTTATATTCCATATTATTTCATAGAGTGGATCCATTATTTTATTTATAAAAACTAATGATGAATTGATGATGACGTGCATCAATTATTGGGGTATAAATTTCATTACAATAATTAAAAACATTCTTTTACCAAATGTTGTGTAATTAGTTGATCTACATTATGCAGGATAACATATTTTCATTATCGAATATTCATCGGGTTGTACTTATCATTCGTTGTTGAAGAATGATATACTAAATATTACATTTCATATTAGTTAGGAACATAAACAAATTTTGGGTTATTAACTATATACTGTTTGATCAACATTCTTTTATGATGAATATAACGAATAGAGACATTAATGATTACTTTGATATCATTTTTGTTGTATTAATTGATAATAACATTATAAATTCATTAATCTATGTTGAACATGATAACCATTATTGAACAATTATTATAACTCTCCATCACAAGGATTTATATGGTAAATATAGTAATTGTGATTATTTTCCCAATTCAATTACTTTTCATTGCCATATTATCATCAAGGATGGAATATATATTGATCTATAAAATGAGAAGATATTAAATTTGTACTATTACTAGTTTTATTTGAATGAAAATTCATTTATGTAATTTTTTATTTTTTAAGTCATGGAGTTTATTTATGGAGTTTTTTGGGATGATTAGACAAGATTGAAAGGTTATTTTAGGTTTGGGTTTTGTCTAGGGTTATTAAAAGTTGTGCTCATCATCTTGGAAACTGTGTAACACGTTTTTTGGGTACATGTTTAGGTGCACGGTTGGTGAAAAATTTGGCCAAACCATTCTAATGATTATGGGAAACCCAAAAGAATTAAAAATATATAAAATATTGTTTTTTAGTGTTATCATAACTATGAAATCCAACAATTTTAGGGGTTAGGATGACATAGGAATGACCCATGTCAAGAATACATTTTTCTAAACTATTCAGCCTATCTTTTAATCGTTCAATTGAAATCCTAGATAACATGGAAATAATCAAAATTATATAATAAAACAAAAAATATTAAACTAATTATACACAATTTAGTATTTCTATCATACCTATTCATTATATGTTTTTTTAGTAATATGATGTTACTCAAGTTTGAATCAAATAGAATTTTAGAACCTGATTTATTGGCAATTCTGTTTTCTTCATTATTCTTCTTACATAAATTTTCACCTCTCTCTATGAATCATGTACATAATCTATACTATATTTATTTATTTCCTTTTATTATAATATTGATGTTATGTTATTGAGTTAATTTATGGGAAGAAAATCTACACCCATATATAGAGACTTATAGAGTTCTATTTTGTCATCAAAAACAATTGAGATGTTGGTGGATTCCCATACATTGAAATATTAGTTGTAATATTTATGAGATATAATTTTGGATATGTCATGGAAATATTTGAATTGAAAGAGTTTTTATAAAACCTAGTTTGGTATAAATTTGAAAATGGAGATTAAAATATTGTGATATATTTTTTCCATAATAATTTTTTTGTTAAAATTATTAATTTTAGGAAATATTTTATTTATAATATCATGGTTTGGGGTAATGGAATAAATAGTTGGAATGACTGAATTATAGTACATGATCTAGTAGATGGGCCTTCTTCCATTGAGAACACTAGTTTTGGTTACCTTGTGAAAAGAATTTATATGGATGAAAGAGCACTCATATGATTGGAAGTTCATCAAAGTCATGATAGTTTGTGTGATAGTGTGTGTATGGATTCATGGTTCGGTATTCAAAATTATCGAGTACTAGTTTGGTGAATTTTTGGAATATGTTCCTATTATTATTTTCGTATTTTGATAAAAAAATTTGATCTAACTCTAATATTATTTCAAATAAAAATAAATCATTTTTTATTATCATAGTTTAATTAGTTGGTAAGAATTTGGATAAATTCTACACAGTTTACACTCACCCCCATGCATGGAACTATTTTTCTTTTATGTGTTTTGTATATCATCAAATAGGTAAATTTATGGTATATCAATTCAGTTTTCGTGCTTCTCAATAACGTGGGCATGGCATGATGAGTTGTATTGTGAAGAGAGATTTGTTATTCAAATACTATTTCCACATTTTTTTCTAAGATTAGTTAAAAAAATTAATTTTTTTATAAACGGATTTCAATTATAATTATGAATTTTTTGTACATTTGATTTTTCATTGTTGTATTGTTTATTCATGCCTTGTATAAAGAATTTCATTTTAATAGGTCTATAGTTGTTTGGTGGTTTTAAAAATATGGAATCCCCTAATTCTATTTTGAAGGCCTTGTCACTTATTATTATCATTTGGTTCCATGGATATTTTAGCAAATTCTAGTAGCACCTCTTCCTCTTTAAAATCATGTGGGGTGGGTGGGATGTTATAATTGACATCTATTTTTTCTATCCATCAATCTATTGGAATTAATTGTATTATTTTTTGTCAATATATAAATTTATCTTATCAAATGGTATCGTTACTTTACATCCGTATAATGAAAATGGTGTCAATATTTCATTGTGATGGTAGAAAAAATAAAACATCCTCAAAACATGAACGGTATATTATAGAAAGATGTAGCTAACCGTTTTATGTTTAACTTATTATTGGAATATTTATTGTATAAAAATGTGTTTCTATATACTTCTAGGTGTATTATAAACTCATCAACATTTGTTTCGCTGATGATAATTTTATTTAATACATTAATTGAATGAATTCCGAGGGGGTTAAATTTTTTTATTCTATTATTAATGATTTATAAAACAGAGAAAATGTATTAATTTTTAATAATATTTAAATGGTTTTATTTGGAATATAATTTCAATGGTATTTCCAAAAATGATTTTAAGGTGGAAAATTATTGGATATTGGTAATATAGGATAGTGAATTTTGTTAATGTATAAATATTATTTTCTAATCCTTATTAATATAATGGGTTCTGAATAATGTATTTTATTCTATCATGGTTAATGGAACCTTGTAGACATAATACAAATCAACTAAAAGGGGATGTTGAAAATGTGGTTTCTCCAGATACATAGGTGACCAAATTGATTGTCCAATTAATTGTCTTTTATATTTTAAGCGATTGATATGGGTAATAATAGTGATGATCATCGAAATGTTGACTATTCAATATACTTTGAAAATCAACATCCACTAAATTTTCTGTAGGATTCTGAGTAATAATGCTGAGAATTATGGTCCAATAGGATAAACTAATTTTTTATAATACAATGCAACACCCACTAATTTGATTGTAAAAATATAAGTGTTCCTTCTAGAGGATCTATCATTCCAATGGCTGTATTTTTCTATATAGGATAATATTGGACGACTAATAGAATGGTTGGAATTATATTATTTATTTTACTATGAATTAAATCCTCACATGATAAGACATTCTGGAATGATAGTTTTCAATATCATAAGTCAAGGGAATCTTTAAGTAATATATTATTCATCAAAATTTAGGAATAGTGTCACTTTTCCCCATATGATTCTACAAGTGATTCCTTGATGGAATTAATTTTTTATTTGGGTATATGATAATATATTATCTCAAATATTTGTTTCATTTTTATTCTAGACTATACATGTAAAGACCCAAAAATTTATTAATTAAAATTCATCTTGGTCTATTTAAATGTACTCTTAGTGTTATGTAAAACATATGCTCTTATTTGGTTTTATGCTTCGAATTATAAAATACCATTAATAATTGTGATCTTTGTTAATATAACTATAGAATAGTGATCACATTATTAGTATAAATATAGGTCATTAAAAAATCAAATTTACTCAGACAAAGGTAGCGACGACCTCATCCAGTTGACTTTCCCCGTATGAAGCCCATTTGTCGGAGCTCTGAAAGGAGGTGGCATCATTGGGATTCACACTTGACCAATCCGAAGATGAGCTTGAATGAGTTAATCTTAAGAGGAATTTACTATAAAAGAAGTGGATGTTAATAGAGATTAGCACCTAGGCGATGTTATGTGAGCCACCCCAAGAGTTTGTCACCATCGTACACCATACCCATCGGTCTTATGTGGGTGTTATAAGGGGCTATGTAACTAGACTCTAGTTCTATGACTATGAATGTTATTTTTGTATAATGAATGTGAATTCACTTTATTAATGTTACTTTTTAAATACTTTTTAAAGAACAAATAGAAATTTTATTTATTATTCATCTAAGAAATATATTTTGATGAATTAATTTATTTTTGAATTAAATAATATTTTCATAAAATATTATGGTTATTAAATTAAATTTTACTAATGATCACATAATTTTATGATTGAAATAGTAATTTTTATTATGTTTTGAATGCTCTTTTGTCCAAACCCATGGATTTTCGGTAATTGTCAGTTTTAATTTTAAAAGTTACAAATCACATATTTATAAAATTATTTAGATAAAATAAATATTATTTTTGGAATTCAGAAATCAAAATTATCCAATAATGTTTTTTTAATAATTTTCCGAGATAATAGAATTTTTGGGTAAAAATTAAATACAGTTTAAATATTTAATGTGTTTTATGATATCATAATGACCCAATAGTGATGTAATAAAATACTATAAACATTATTTTTGGACAATATATGTTTGATAATTAAAAATATTTTATTTTATATATTATATTTTATTTGAAAAAGAATTAGGTGACCCTCCATGACTTATAAAACATTTTCTCTTTTTAAAATGTTTTTCATGAGAGTGTGACTCAATTCCCAATAAACAACTCTAATATTTTAATAATTTAGGCAATTGGCCTCAAAAAATATTGAATTCCACTCTCATTTGGAAAAAACATGGGAAAAACCAAGGGCTGGTTCGTGTTTTTTATAATTTTAATGTGTGGTGTCCCAAAACTAAATAATAAAGAAATCTATCTCCTTTCCTATATAAACCCGACCATGATCCAACTTAATCTTCACTCAATGCATTTGGAGTTAGACCATACCCTAAAATATTCTCTCTATAATTCTCTCATGGTGCCCCAAGCACCCAACAATCCTCTCTCAAGCCTCTCCCAATCCTTTCGAATCACACTTCCATGTAAGTGATTTCATCATTTCTCATATTTTTGTACAATTTTCTTTAAATTGTTATGCACTTTTTTCAATTAAAAATATTGAGGTATGATTTATAAACTCCCCCATACTTCCCTATATATGTTTTATTGATTATAGACCCTTTTCTCTATTATTGAATGCCTCACATGTACACACGTTACCATGCTGAAATTCCATAAGGAATTTCCCTCTCCTCACTTACATTCAAGTTATTCTATTGTATAATGAATATAAACCACTTTACAATTGTTGGGACGTGTATCTATATGACCACCTTAATTTCTAATTCATGTAAATATTATGAGACACCCCTTTCTCTCTCATGAACCATTTTAATAAATTATTATGCCACGTCGTTATGCTGCCAAAATTGCACTTTGATTTTCCAATCCAATGTCATTGTGTAGTGAATTCCATGCTCATTTCTCAATCAAGGGTATTCAACTTTATGGAGAGTTAATTATTGTATAATGATTTTTAGGTATGAATTACAAACTACTTAATCTTGAATAAAAGATGTTTTTTAATGAATCCATGTTTTATAATCCATGTGGAAAACATTTTCATGAAATGAAATGATTAAGAACGGTGTGCCCTAATAGAGCTTTAATTAATTGGGTAAAGTATAGTGTCATGATAAGTCATGTGAAAAGAGTGCTGAAAAATTCTAATTCAAGTGAAATTAGGGTTTACTTGTGCTTCATGTGCAATGAAGGTTACTCATTCTCCATGTGCGATGGTCCTTGTCTCATGCTAATTCAATGTTATGTATTGTTGACCCATTTCCATGTATTGATTATTATGCTTTATCATGCCTTTATGTTTGTTTTTCACTTATGCTCCATTGATATGCCAATTGACTAACATGTATTTTTTTCCTCATGTTATTCCATGTTTATTCCCATAAATAGGCTTTATAGCTCACCCTTTTCTTTTTCATGTCCTCAGGTTATCCCATGTAATGCTAGGTACGAGGTAATGTAGTGGTCATTTGAAGGATGTTTTGAATAATGATGTTGTGTGTTTTATGTTCTAAGATGTTATGTAATGTCTGTAATCCACAAAGTGTAACACCCCAAGTAAATAAAAATAATGACATTTTCACCTTTATCCAAATTTGTGAATAAAATATTAATATAACTTTAAAGGGGATTCTATTCTCGATGGCGTACCCAACACGCAACAATGAGTTTTTGGGAATCTTACGTTGCACTCTAATAATAAAATAATATTATTTTAAATGGTGGTTAACTCCTAGCTGTTGTGATGGTGGGAATGAATAGAACTAACTAAAAATGATTATATATGTTTTTCAAATATTTTTACTTTTTACAATAAATGTTAGAGGATTAAGAATGCGAATGAGTCCAATTTTATGCGTAAACATTCTAATATTTTTTATAAGGTCGATTAACCGTCGTTTGATGGTGAACCTCTTTTAAATCCAATTTTTGTTAATTTTATGCGTTATATTTTACAAAATAAAATTCTTCTTTACAATCGAGACATCAAAATTTACTGTGTGTAAATATTTGGTATTTTTCCGATAAAGTACATTTTTTAATGAATAGTGAGAAATGTTGTATTTTAATTCAAAACCACTTTTTAATATAATTTATTTATATGATTAGATTATCTATTAAATTGGTTTTAATGTGAAATTAGAATATATTTTTACCATTAAATCCAATGTTGGTCATTGAAATTAATTTCACTTTGAAATTGGAATTAAACTAGTGTCAATATTTTAGTAGATATTGTTTCTTAAAAACACGCTATTAGTTTTGGCAGCGGGAATTAATTATTAAATTAATTAATGCAACTTATATGTTTTGAATTTTTTAAAATAGACATCATTTTTTAATTCTGAATATCAAATATAGCCTAGGTGGAATTTTAGGTAATTTTCTGAAAAACCTCAATTTTTGATTAATAGTGAAACCACTAAGTGATACTTATAAAAACTGATTCTCTGTTTAAATGAAATTTTGCCTCCTTTGTGTTTTGAATTTCAAAAATCTGACATACATGGTTGTCATTAATAAGTAAAATTTGGTTCAATGGGATTAAAATAATTTTTTGGTGAATAGTAACTTATTATGTTTTTAATCGTGATTAGAGGTAATTAGTGTAGTTTAAGGTATAAATAATGTTTTAATAATATGAAATGACCTAGACACATGTCCTACCCTCATTGGATGAGTCATGGACGACCAAGACAATCCATGGGTCAACATGGGTACCCCATGGAGCCACTTTGGTTGGAAAATGACATAAATACCTTTTTATTTAATGTTTAAATTAAAATGACACAAACATGAGATGTTTTACGAAAAAAATTTTTACATGGGGTTATACAAGTCATAAATTTTACTATAAATATCCATTGGAAAGCTAAAACGATTTCCTACATAATAGAATTTTTTTTAATAATTTTTAGACATTAAATAAATTAAATTATTTATGACATCATGATGATGCAGCGATGACCTCATTATTTAACGATTAAAATAAAATGGAAAGATAATGTAAAATATAAGACCTAAACATGTCCAAATCGTATTGGATGGATGTATTTCGAACCCTTATCAACTTATCCTCGAAACACATCAATTTTGGACCTTTAAAATCCGAAACCCATTTTAAAATAAAGTAACATTTATTTACTTTCCAAGAGTGTCCCTCCTCTCCTCTTATAAAAGGCCCCCACCTCTACCTCCTTAACCACAATTCCAAAGCCTTTGGCTCGGCGGACACCTTCCCATTTTTTCTCTCCAAATCCTTATATAACTCCTTGAAGCCTCACTTTTGGTAGAAGTCTTCCCAATGATGCCTTTGAGCTCAAACTAAAGGGAGTTACCCAATTTTAAGGTAAAGTCTTCACTTGGGCCATTTTGTTTTATTTTGATTCTCCAACCCTCATTACTCTTTTTATTCATTTCTTTTGTAACAACTACAGTATCTTAAATATACTAGTATTTTTTTATAAGAATTATTCGAGCTACACTTACACACAACTTCTTATAATGGTTAAATAACATATTGTTTCTGTGGTTGGCGATTTTCTGCCTCACGAAACGATGATTATTCAATATTATTTTAACACCTTTAAAGGTGGCCATTATTATGTCACTGTATTTTATATATGATATATATGGTATTTATGTTTACTATATACTTCTGTATTTTATATTTAAAACATTCCTTTATTCTTTTCATGTTGTGTAAATGCGATAATTTCATATGAGGAAGTGTGGACTACCGCCCCCTCAAGTGATGTGACTCGTACATGCAATACATGGAATGTATAAAGAATGAAATTAATGAACATATGTGACCTATATAACATATATATTATACTGGAATTATAATATAAATATATATATATAATTTATTTGTTTAATTCCATTAATATGACAAAGAAAAAATGAAAGTAGCGTCCATGTGTACGTACGGCCTACCGTCTCCATGAACGGTGCTTTTCATTTTTATCTCCAAATGATATGGAATATAATTAAATTAATATGTACTGTATATATATGATATTTTAATCATTAATACTATTCTAGAAATTATTTATTTATAACTACATGGATAATCATTTTTCAAACAAGGTCATTTTTGACTCATGTACCAAACATCGAAAAAAAACGTCTGATATGAACTCATATTATAAACCAAATATTATAAAATTAAAATATGTGATATGAACTGAATAATAATTTTTATTGGAGGTCCTTAATAAATTATAAATTGACCAAAGTTTATTATTCAGGAATATAAAAAAACGAACAAGACAAGTTGGACTTGAGGTAAGGGATCCTACTCCTCTCTTTCTTTTCAAGTACACTCTTTTATGTCATTCCTTTTAATATAATCTTTCTTGTGATTGGGATGTTCTTTTATATTAATATTACTGTATTTTTTATTTTCATATGACGAGAGACCCTATTATCTCTCATCAATCCATTTTGGAAGTTTTGAGGGGCGTCGTTAGGCTGCCGAATTTTCGTAAGAGATCTAACCTCTCTCTTTCTTTTTAAGTACATTATTTTATGTCACTTCTTTGAAGCTACACTTTGTTATGATGGGGGATGTTCTTTTATATTCCTATAGCTATAAACTTTATGTTGATATGATGAGAGACCCTATTTCCTCTCATCAATCAATTTTGGATGTTTTAAGTGGCGTCGTTAGGCTGCCGAGTTTTCGTAAGAGATTTTTCATCTCACTTTTATTCTCGTGAAATTTATGTTACATTTTCCACAATTCCCTTTGAGTGGTGTATGTACTTACCATTATCTTACTCATTGTTTAATATACTTTCATTTATGATTATTTACATCAATGTTGTATTGTCCTTCTTTCACGGGGCTTATGTTTCGAAAGATACCCATGTCGGTAAGGGAACCTTTCACCCTCCTATTTTTAAAAGACTTGTTTTGTTATGTCTTTTAATTCACATACTATTATGTTGGGATATGTTCTTTTATATCCTTATTGATTTAAATTTTACGTCCATGTGATGAGATACCCTTTTTATCTCTCATCAACTCATTTTCTGAATTTTGTAGTGACGCAGTTAGGCTGTCAAATTTTTACAAGGGAACTTCTTAACCCAAATTTGATTCTTTGGGATAAACATGTACTCCTTGAATATGTCGTTCATTGAATATGTGTGAATAAACTACGATTGTTTTACACTTAATATCCACTTATATTTGTTGTATTCGTTTGTCACACATAATTATGTAATTGATTTGGCCTTAAACCAAGGATACCGTCTTTGTAAGGGACTTCGTCTCAATATCCTTTCATTGAGGAATATTTTGTTTTATACACAAATTTATTTTATACGGTGTATAAACCCCTTTTACTTTTACATTTATCCAAAAGGAATCTTTGTATACGAAGCATTTTACAAAACGACAAAAGGGAATGTTTTTGTCACACATATGCGGCGACAATGACTTCTCCGCCACCGTGACCATTATTTGAGTTTTAGCTTCCTCTACAAGCCATACCTTCTTTTTAAAAGAAAAATAAATACCATGTTTTTCTTTTCTTTTATTTTTGGTATTGAAAATGGTTTTCATAAGTTTTTTTTATATCAATGTGTTTTATTGATATCTTGTGATTGAAATGTGGAAATGTTATGTTTCCTTTATGCATGTTTTATGTGATACGATTATGTTATGGTTCTTGGGCATTGTTATAAAGAAGAGTGGTTTTGTGATAAACTAAGGGTGGGTGAGCCCGATATAGCTCTCCAATGCATTGGGTAATGCGAAGGGGTTAAACGTTAAGGTTTCTCCGAAGAGATTTAGGGAATATACTGTGATGGGTATTCCAAACCTAACCAAGAGGGTTACTCCCTACGTAAGAATGTTATGAATTACTCATGTTACCTTAACGTCTTATGATTTCTATGATTTATTCATGATTTTATGAGGTATGTTAAAGTGCTTATGTTTTATGGGTAAAGTAAGACTTCATTCTTATGTATACATGTACTCATGTTTCCTTTCCATATTTTTATATCCCTTACTGAGCTTTTTATGCTCATCCCATGTTTTTGAAATGTTTTTCACAGGTCAAGGGAAGGTACATGATATTATGATAGTGCCAAGGAAGTGTCAAGAAAGAATCCATGTTTTATTTTAAATATGTTTCCGTTGATGGAAAAATGAATACTATCTTTTATGTAACAACTTTGTTTAAATGTGGAATGTAATGAAAGTTTTAGAATCTAATTCTATAAAACTATAAACCTGAAAGGATCCTCAATGTGTAATCTTGTAATAACTCAACATTAATTAAGGTTTAAGGCTGGGGCCTTATATTTGGTATCAAAGGTCTGTTTAGATAACATTAGAGGTTACGGTATCCTCTAAGCATAAGTGACATTACCAAAATGGTTAGGATTTCAGAAAGATTCCTAGTTTAAGATAAAGTGAATGTGTAATTATATCTTAGTGTTTACCTTCCTAATTAGTGCATGATGGTTTTGTTGATATACTCACACTGGCATTTCAGTTTTTAGTGAATGGATGGATCTAGCATCCACCAAAGAGACAACAGGTTTAAAGGAAACTGTGGTGGTTCTCGGATTAAGATACTAGATAAAATGGGGGATTCAATGAGGAAACTCGTGGTTGTTCTAATCCAACTATCAAGGAGCCCTGATCAACCACTTGAACTTTGGTATGATCTGTAATGCATCATGTATGAGATGACCAATCGATGTGGAAGTTCAGGTAATAATTATAAAGGTATCCATTAGAGTTTATATGATCCTTACTTTTGATGTAATTATGGGTTATTATATGTTATGATGGAAAATGAAAGGCATGAGATAAACTTGAGGTTAAAATATGTTATGATAATTTTTGAAGATTTTATCTCGTTTTGGGGAATGTTTTAAGAATTATATAGTTTTGGAAAAAGGACAACACATAGACCGTGTGACAACCCGTCGCGTCGGACAAAGCTGCCGGAATTGAACCCACAACCAAAGCGCGACTGGTATTTATTGCCTACCACTGGACTACGTGAACTCCCTGGTTAGTATGACTTATTATTTTTAGTTAGGTGAATTTATTAATTATGAGTAAGTTTATTTTGGGTTATTTATGAAAATGATTAACCTATGATGGAGGATATGTGATTGGCTTAATTACTTTTCAATATGAGACTTTCAGAGCAACTGATGTTGTTTGGAGATAAATGTTATGATTTAACTTGGAAGATTATGTGACTAAATCCATCAAATATTTGGGTTTCAATCTTAGTTTGGTTTACTTTGAAGAATTTTATGGACAATTTGTTTATCGAATGGTCCTCGTTGAACATTGGGTTTTGTTGGACAAGTTTTGGAGATTAAGAATCAATTTTCTTTTTATAAAGGGTTATCATTTTCTGGATTATCTGATCTTTTACTAACCATTTTGGTTTTGGTTTTGGTTAAAGTCTAAAGACATGGGAAGTATATAGTTATCTTTTGTGGATTAGGTGATTCTCTAGAAGTTTATTAATGTGAACAAGTCTTCCTAAATACTCTTTTTTTGGGGAAATTATGAGTCTGTGTAAGAAATCTAGTAAAAGTTGACAGTCAACATGACATGTACGTATGTTTCCTTATGAATAAATTCCTCAATAAAAAGTAACTTAAAACAAAAATGTTGTCTATTAACTTTTCCTACTGTGGAATCGAATACCGTTTAAGCCATCACAAGTTTGTGATTTTCTTGTGGTTAACTTTCTCCTAAACATGTTTTCTATCACTCTCCATCAGAACATGACCCTTTGTTTTTTTCCTCCATGTACATATTTTAATACTTGGAATCCTAGTATGGGTTAACTCTAGTGACCTTTGTACTTATCTTTCTTTATTTTAAAGTGATTGTTTTACCGACTCTTGTTTAGATGTGGGATTTTCAATGAAGTTTCCAAGCCAAATTTTAAAATTGTGATGACGCAATTCCCAAAAGGGGGGAAGGATGTAACACCCCAGGTAAATAAAGAGTATGAAATTTTCATATATATCCATATTTGTGATTAAAATATTTATATAACTTTAAAGGGGACGCTATGCTCGATGGCGTACCCAACACGCAACAATGAGTTTCTTGGAAATCTTACGTTGCACTCTAATTATAAAATAAAATTATTTTAAATGGTGGTTAACTCCTAGCTGTTGTGATGGCGGGAATGAATAGAACTAACTACAAAATGATTATATATGTTTGTCAGATATTTTTACTTTTTACAATAAATGTTAGAGGATTAAAAATGCGAATGAATCAAATTTTAACCGTAAACATTCTAATATTCATTAAAAGGACGATTAACTGCATTATGATGGTGAACCTTTTTTAAATCCACTTTTTGTTAATTTTAAGTGTTATATTTGTCAAAATAAAATTCTTCTTTAGAATCGGGACATCAAAATTTACTTTGTGTAAATTTTTGGTATTTTTCAGATAAAGTACATTTTTTAATAAATAGTGATAAATGTTGTATTTTAATTCAAAACCTCTTTTTAATCTAATTTATTTATATGATTATATTATCTTTTAAAATGTTTTTAAAGTGAAATTAGAATATATTTTTACCATTAAATCAAATGGTGGTCATTGGAATTAATTTCACTTTGAAATTGGACTTAAACTAGTGTCAATCTTTTAGTAGATATTGTTTCTTAAAAACACGCTATTTGTTTTAACAGCGGGAATTAATTATTAAATTATTTAATGCAACTTAGATGTTTTGAATTTTGTAAAATAGACATCATTTTTGAATTCGGAATATCAAATATAGCCTAGGGTGAATTTTTGGTAATTTTCTGAAAAACCTCAATTTTTGATGAATAGTGAAACCACTAAGTGGTACTTATAAAAACTGATTTTCCGTTTAAATGTCATTTTGCCACCTTTGTGTTTTGAATTTCAAAAATCCGACATACATGGTTGTAATTAAGAAGTAACAAGTGGTTTGATGGGATTAAAATAATTTTTTGGTGAATAGTAACTTATTAAGTTTTTAATCGTGATTAGAGGTAATTAGTGTAGTTTAAGGTAAAAATAATGTTTTAATAATATGAAATGACCTAGAAACATATCCTACCCTCATTGGATGAGTCATGGCAGACCAATACAATCCATGGGTCAACTTGGGGACCCCATGGAGCCACTTTGGTTGGAAAATGACATAAATACCTTTTTATTTAATGTTAAAATTAAAATGACACAAACATGAGATGTTTTACTAAAACAATTTTTACATGGGGTTATACAAGTCATAAGTTTGACTATAAATATCAATTGGAAAGATAAAAAGATTTACTACATGATAGTATTTGTTTTATAATTTTTAGACATTAAATAAATTAAATTATTTATGACATCAGGATGATGCAGCGATGACCTCATTATTTAACGATTTAAATAAAATGGAAAGATAATGTAAAATATAAGACCTACACATGTACAAAACCTATAGTATGGGTGGATTTAGAACCCTTATCACCGTATCCTAGAAACACATCAATGTGGGACCATTAAAATCCGAAACTCATTTTCAAATAATGTAACATTTCTTTACTTTCCAAGAGTGCCCCTCCTCTCCTCTTATAAAAGGCCCCCACCCTAACCACCTTACCCACACTTGCAAAGCCTTTGGCTCGGCCAACCCCGGCCCATTTTGTCTCTCGACATCCCTCTCTATCTCCTTGAAGCCTCACTTTGGGTAGAAGCCTTCCCAAGGAAGCCTTTGAGCTCAAACCAAAGGAAGTTACCAGATTTTAAGGTAATGTCTTCACTTGTGTGATTTTGTTTTATTTTGCTTCTCCAACCCCCATTACTCTTTTTATTCATTTCTTTGTAACAACTATAGTATCTTCAATATACTAGGTTGTTTTTATAATAAGGATTCGAGCTACACTTACACACACCTTATTCTAATGGTTAAAGAACATATTGTTTCTGTGGTTGACGATTTTCTGCCTCACGAAACGATGATTGTTCAATATTCATTTAACACTTTTATAGGTGGCCATTATGATGTCACTATATTTTATATATGATATATATGGTATTTATGATTACTATATGCTTCTTTATTTTATATTTAAAACATTCCTTTATTCTTTTCATGTTGTGTAAATGCGATAATTTCATATGAGGAAGTGTGGACTACCGCCCCCTCACGTGATGTGACTCGTACATGCAATACATCGAATGCATAAAGAATGAAATTAATGAAAATATGTGACCTATATAAAATATATATTATACTGAAATTATAATATATATATATATATATATATCATTTATTTTTTTAATTCCATTAATATGACAATGAAAAAATGAAAGTAGCGTTCATGCGTACGTACGGCCCACCGTCTCCATGAACGGTGCTTTTTGTTTTTATCTCCAAATGATATGGAATATTATAAATTGAATATTTACTGGTTATATATGATATTTTAATCATTAATACTATGCTAGAAATTATTTATTTAAAACTACATGGACAATCATTTTTCAAACAAGTTCATTTTTGACTCATGTACCAAACATCGACAAAAACGTCTGATATGAACTCATATTATTAACCAATTATTATAACATTAAAATATGTGATATGAACTGAATATTAATCTTCATAGGAGGTCCTTAATCAATTATAAATTGACCAATGTTTATTATTAAGGAATATAAAGAAACGAACAAGACAAGTTGGACTTGAGATAAGGGATCCTACTCCTCTCTTTTCTTTTAGGTACACTCTTTTATGTCATTCCTTTTAAGCTCATATTTCTTGTGATTGGGATGTTCTTTTATATTACTCTTACTATAATATTTATGTTCATATGTTGAGAGACCCTATTATCTCTCATCAATCTATTTTGGAAGTTTTGAGTGGCGCCGTTAGGCTGCCGAATTTTCGTAAGAGATCTAACCTCTCTCTTTCTTTTTAGGTACTCTCCTTTATGTCACTTATTTTAAGCTCCTATTTGTTATGTTGGGGGGATGTTATGTTATATTACTCTTACTGTAAACATTATTTTGATATGATTAGAGACCCTATTTCCTCTCATTAATCCATTTTGGATGTTTTAAGTGGCGCTGTTAGGCTGCCGAGTTTTCGTAAGAGATTTTTCATCTCACTTTTATTCCTGTGAGATTTATGCTACATTTGCCACAATTCCCTTTGAGTGGTGTATATACTACCCATTATTTTACACATTGTTTAATATACTTTCATTTATGATTATTTACATCAATGTTGTATTGTCTTTCTTTCACGGGGCGTATGTTTCGTAAGATACCCAAGTTGGTAAGGGAACCTTTCACCCTCCTCTTTTTAAAAGTCCTCTTTTGTTATGTCTTTTAATTCACATACTATTATGTTGGGATATGTTCTTCTATATCCTTATTGATTTAAATTTTATTTCCATGTGACGAGATACCCTTTTTATCTCTCATCAACTCATTTTCTGAATTTTGTAGTGATGTCGTTAGGCAGTCAAATTTTTGCAAGGGAACTTCTTAACCCAAATTTGATTCTTTGGGATAAATATGTATTCCATGAATATGTCGTTCTATGAATATGTGTGAATAACCTCCGATTGTTTTACACTTAATATCCAATTATATTTGGTGTATTTGTTTTTCACACATAATTATGTAATTGATTTTTTCTTAAACCAAGGATACCGTCTTTGTAAGGGACTTCGTCTCAATCTCCTTTCATTGAGGAATATTTTGTTTTACACACAAAAATTCTTTTATACGGTGTATAAACTCCTTTGACTTTTATGTTTATCCAAAAGGAATATTTGTCATACGAAGCATTTTACAAAATGACAAAAGGGAATTTTTTTTCACACGTATGTGGCGACAATGACTTCTCCACCGCCGTGACCATTATTTGAGTTTCAGCTTCCTCTAAAAGCCATACCTTCTTTTTAAAAGAAAATTAAATACCATGTTTTACTTTTCTTTTATTTTTGGTATTGAAAATGGTTTTCATAATTTTTTTTATATCAATGTGTTTTATTGATATCTTGTGATTGAAATGTGTAAATGCTATGTTTCCTTTATGCATGTTTTAGGTGATACGATTATGTTACGGTTCTTGGGCATTGTTATGAAGGTGGGTGGTTCTGTGATAAACTAAGGGCGGGTGATCCCGATATAGCTCTCCAATGCATTGGGTAATGCAAAGGGGTAAAACGTTAAGGTTTCTCCGAAAATATTTAGGGAATATACTGTGATGGGTATTCCAAACGTAACCAAGAGTGTTACTCCCTACGTAAGAATGTTATGAATGCCTCAAGTTACCTTTATGTCTTATGATTTTATGATTTATTCATGATTTTACGAGGTATGTTAAAGTGCTTATGTTTTATGGGGAATGTATGATTTCATTCTTATGTATACATGTACTCATGTTTCCTTTCCATATTTTTATATCCCTTACTGAGTTTTTTATGCTCATCCCATGTTTTTGAAATGTTATTCATAGGTCAAGGGAAGGGTACATGATATGATGATAGTGTCAAGAAAGTGTCAAGAAAGAATCCATGTATTATTTTAAAAATGTTTCCATTGATGGGTAAAATGAATATTATCTTTTATGTAACCACTTTTTTTAAATGTGGAATGTAATGAAATTCTTATGATCTAATTCTCTAAAACTCTAAACATGAAAAGATCCTTAATGTGTAATCTTGTAATAACTCAAGATTAAGTAAGGTTTAAGGCTGGGGCCTTATACAAAGACACTCGACCTCTCAATCTTCAATGTTGTATCAAGTGAAATTTTTATGTAATAAATCATGTTTAAGTTTGTAATAAAAGAGAATGGTTGTAATTATTGATATCAGAGGACAGGTTTACTTATTTTGGGGATTAGGATTAGAAAACTCTACTAAATCCTTAGAGACATAACTATGTATTAAAAAATATACCGATTTTTTTACATATTGCTTAAGAGGTTTATCAAAAAAATACATCCATGTCTAGATACGAGCAGGTAGATGCGGCTCTGGCATAGATGTACCTAGGGGTGAAGACTCACAAAAGGAGTTCCGGGCTTGACTCTGGGTATCCTGGTACACAACAATGGGCCTTGCTGCACACTTTGTTACTACACTCCTAGGGGATATGCTTTGGTAAATTCACAATCATATAATGAAACCTTAATAAGGGAATTAAAAAAATTCACCTAATAATATATGTCAGAATTTTGATCATGAACATCATAGATTGAAGCCTATAGATTCAAAATTCATGGAATAAAAGTATTTCATAATTCATATGTTTTTGTATATGGATTACCGTTTATGTGATAACCCTAATTTTTCATTCTATAATGAATAATAAATCATTAGAATTCAATTATGTTAAATATCACAATTTTATCATGTCTATAGGGTAACTCAAAATTCGATATGTTTTGTCAGTTGGATAATGGATAGTTTCGAGATAGATGGGGAGGAACCTCATACAACACTTATGTCCCTTTCTGAGGAATTAATAGCTATAATTATTTCAATGTCAAGTTCAGATAGTATCGAAACCCTTTCATATGTCCAACATTCTTGCATGAAAATCTACGATATATAAAACACCTAGTTCATAATGGTGAATCATCAAGGATCATGTATCACTTGTGATTAAATCATAAGCTACTGAATTTCTCACCTATCACCAAAAGGGATGTACTATCATGGTATTTTCAAGTACTTCACCCTGTACAATGATTATGATGCACTATTTGATTTTAGGTTTTCTGCCGAAGAGGGAGACCTCCGAGCAACCTATATGTATATAGTCAATGATTCCAGTATTTTCGGAAACTTATGCTATATATTAAAAGAACCGTATTTTGAAAATATCAAGGATGGATTTGTTAGAGTATTTTACAAAAACCTGGTACATGGTGATGTTTTGAAAATTTATGTTAGGAAAAGTTATTTATTAAATGTGCATCATATTTTTTATACAAAAATCGAAGTTGCATGGACTATGTCTTGACTAACGAAGTAGAATACATCAAAAGTTCATTGAGGTATTGTTGCACTAGGTGGACCATAGATCTCCCTAATCGATGTGATGATGAGGGTTAATTAATGCTTAATGGTGGTGGGTAAGCAACCATAAAGTCATGTTGAAATTTCCATGTTCTTTTTCTATGTAATCAAATTGCGAGGGCACAATTTTTTTAGGGGGAATATTTTAATGACCCAAAAAATCATTAACGAAAATTCCACTGGGTTTATTTAGATATCTTCTTATGGTTATGAAATATGTACGTACTTATTTGGTATTATGATTTAAATTTTAAAATACTATTATGAATTGTGACAATTGTTAATATAGTTTTGAATAGTGATCACATGATTCGTATAAATATAGTGCATTAACAAATCCAATTTACTCAAAAAAAGGAAGTGATGGCCTCATCCAGTAGACTTTCCCCATACGAAGACCATTTGTAGAATGTTAGAAAGTAGGTGGCATCATTGGGCTTCAATCTTGACCAATCCCATGCTGATCTTGAACACGTTATGCTTGAGAAGAACCGATGGTGAATAATTTATAATTTTTTGAGACCATCAAATTTTTGGGAAAAAAATAAATACCATTTAAATATATAATGTGTTTTATGAGATCATAATGACCCAATAGTGATGTAATAAAATAATATAAAATAATATTCGTCCAATATATGTTTTACCATTGGAATATATTGATTTTAGATTTTTTTTTATTTTATAATGCTTTAGTGGACCCTCTTAGAATTATAAAAGAAATTTCCTTTTTAATTTTTTTTCTTGACAGTGTGACACACCTCCACATAAGCAACCCTATTATTTTTTGATGATCAGACATTTTCCTCATAAAATATTATATTCCACTCCACTTTGTATAAATCCATGGTGAAAAACCATGGTTTGTTATGTGGTTTTGATTTTTTTAATGTGTGTTGTCTCAATCATAAATAATAAACAATTCCCTCTCAATTTCTATACAATCCCACACAAGACCCCTCTTCCACTTCACTTAAATCATTTTTTGTTTGACCAAATCATGAATATTCTCTATCTAAAATCCTTAAAAGTTTCCCTATTCTCCCATGAAGCCCCTCTCCGGCCTCTTCAATACCTTTGTAAGAACACTTCCAAGTAAGGGATTTCTTCATTTCTCTTTATTTTACAATTTTCTTTTTGTTGTTATGCCCTTTTTTCAATTAAAAATATTGGGGAATGATTTCGATCCTCACCCACACTGACCTATTTATGTTTCTGTGAAGAGAGGACCATTTCTCTCTCATTAAATTCTTCCCACGTACAGTTGTAACCATGATGAAATTCCATAAGGAATTTCTCTCTCATCATTTACACTCAAGGAATTATTTTGTATTATGAATCTAAATTCCATTACAATTTTTGGGACATGTATCTATATGACCCCATTACTATCCATTTAGTTTAAATATGATGAGACTACTATTTCTCTCTCACCATTCATTTTTATTAATTCTTATGTCACGCTGTTATGCTGCCAAAATGACACTGCGATTTTCAAAGCCAATGTCATTGTATAGTGAATACCATGCCCATTTCTATATCAAGGGTAATCACCTTTATTAAAATTTTCTTATTGTATATAGAGTTTAATATATGAATTTCACACTACATTATCATGGAATAAATGACGATGTTTAATGAATCCATGTTTTATGGTCCATGTGACACACTTATGACTGAAATGAAATGATTAAGAAGCGTGTGCCCTGATAGCCCTCCAATGCATTGGATAAAGTACAGTATCATGATACATCATGTGCAATGAGTATTGACTAATTATAATTCAATTTCATTGATGTTTTACTCGTTCTTCATGTGCAATAATGGTTTACTTAGGCTCAATGTGAAATGATCCTTGGCTCTTGCTAATTTCGTGTTAAGTGTTGTTTCCACATTTCCATGTTATGATTATCATGATTTATCATTTCATTATGTTAATGTTTCTCTTATGCTCCATTTAAATACTTATTGATAAACATGTATTGTATTCCTCATGTTATTACATGTTTATTCACTTACAATGCTTTATAGCTCACCCTTTTCTTATGCATGTCCATAGGTTATCCCATGAAATGATTAGTACAAGGCAATATAATTGTCTTGTAAAAGATGTTTTCAATAAATATATTATGGGTTTATCATATATGATATTATGTAATTTTCCTATGCCCCAAATACATGAGATGTTTCAATCTTCCTTGTTGTATCATGTGAATATTTTTTGTCATAAATCATGTTTATGTTCGTAAAAAAAGAGAAGGGTTGTTATAATATAATAATATAAAATATACTGATAATCATAGAGAGGATTTTATTTAGAAATTTAGTGGTAGGATGTATGTTTATTTATTTTAATATAGATGGGAACTCCAATGATGGGAATAAATCAAAGAGAAATACCTAATTCTATAGTGGTTTGATAATTCAGAATTAGCCCAGACGACATGTAAATTTTCCTCCAAAACCAAAGAGTATGTTGGGTTTTTTCCATGTGGTTCAGTTAATCACAAATATGAATATGTTATAGAAACACCAATATACTATTATAATATTAACTAGGTAGGGAATATTCAATGATTTTTTCACAGAACTATATAATCAGGTTATAGAGATATATCTCATTATTCTCATAAATATTGTGGTTTCATAAGATTAGTTCAGAAAAAATTCAATCATCATCAAAACAGAGCAATCCAAGGTGAATATAAGAATACCTCGATTCCTAAATATATCCTATATAAAAAACATTATAAAGAGAAAAATTTAGTGAGTAATCAATTGTATTGATATAATAATGAGATCAATTATGATCAATATAAAACTTCAATGATGATATTTATAATTAATTTGAATTATACCATTATGCTAGGTGTTTTGGATTACCGGAATTCCCCAAAAATTAGTACTTATTTTGTTTTTTAACTTCTGGGTTTTCATTTTGATTTTATTCCACATATTTTTGAAACATAAAAATCATCTAGGACCATTAAGAATGTTGATTTATTATGTATAGATATTTTTCTATAATAATCAATGTTGCTGTTTTCATTGGATAATCAATAGTTAAAGAGATTAATGTCTATGACTTAATCCATGGTATTGATTAGTTTATATCATTTCAGGAAAACATCAACTATTCTATGTAGATGGTTATCATCAAAACTCTTTATGGAAATGATCAAATATTTTGAGTATATTATTATGTTATGTATAGTATAGAAGTAAAATTGAAACTCGGGGTTTGAACCATATAATTTCACTTGGAAGTTAGTGCATTTGAATTTTGGGTTGAGATAGTAAAGAGAGATTTTCCAAATATTGTTGGAAAATTTCATGATTTTTTCCTTGTAAATTTAATTGTTTTTTCATCGAAAAAAGAAGTTAAATTTATGAGTGATCTACTCTCTATGACCAGACTGATTTCACATACATCGTATCAGATAAATCTAAAATAATAGAACTAATTGAAATTTTAGTATGAGATTTTTGAATGAAATGGGTTAATTATACCAGAAACCTCATCATGGGAAACACATTTTCCTTCACAATCTATACAAGTATTCAATCCAACCCAATACCCGACCTGGCTATTCATAAGGATCAAAGGGTGTTTCAATTTCCTATTGGAGGAAAAGTTGTTCCTAGACCTCAAGAAACACACCTTGAGAATAATTTCATCCATATAAATATCCATAATGCACAGATAGAATAAAAAAATCACTAAATATACAATAAAGACAACTAATAAGGGATAAAATGACGATAAGGTAAAAAATTAACATAGTTAAATACAAAAAAATGTACAAAAATAGAGAGGGGTGAAAACTATACATCAACCAAAAACTCCATTAAATTATATGGTCACACTCCTTCACACAGCTCCATTAACACCTCCATGAAATGAACCAATAGTAACTAGATCCACCGTTACTACAATAGAACATATTCCCCTTACCTATATCAAAAGTAACATGTTCTACATATAGTTCAAGATCTATATAAGGTGCGAGACATATCTAGTAGGATTCCATAAAAAACCGATTCTATTACAAAACAACATCGTACCCATCACTATGACAGTTTTGATAGAATGTGGAAGAAAACAAGTTCAATAGTACAAACAACATTATAAAAAGGAAAAATCACATTTCAAAAAATAATTCATTGAAATAAAAATGAAAATAACATACATCCAGGATCACAACCATAATAATATCATCAAACTAGCACCATGGTTATTCTGTATGTACTAGTCATCAGGGGACTATAGGAACCCCATACCTCTATGAATATTATTTCACAGCTATAACCCACAGTGTCTTCATGCACTGCCAATTGGTGGGGAACAAATACCATGTTATAGTGGTCCCCAATAATCATTTATGATTAGATGTTGTTATTGCATCAATCTAGCTAGAAGAAACTAGGCATCATCACCATCAATAAAGCTAGCATACTAGTCCTACTATGCCTATCTAGTATATTAGAATTATATTTTGGTACAAACTTATTCTTCCCACATCACATAAACAACATTATAACATGTTCACACACACAACCATAGACGAACATGTGAAGAACCACTGTTTCTCTCATGAAAAAACAAAAATCAATACAAATATATTATGAAATTCAGTTAGATAGGAAAATCCATTTCAAAAAACCCATCAAACATACTCAAAAATCCAAAATTTTAAAATGCTCATGGAAAAAACCACTTTCATTTGTAAAATCATTATATGAAAATGATCAAAAAAAATTTATCACAACCCTATTCTCAGTTCCCACATAATCCATAGACATGATTTATGATGCAATAAAAAATTACCAAAATCATCTAATAATTATAAATCATGCAATCTCAGACCATAATATTAGACACATCGAGAAACTGGTGAAAATATAGAAATACACACCAAGGAGACCCGATAATGTCATGATCATACGAAAAACATCAATATATAACCAAAGAAACCATGATTTATCCCTCACTAGGTAATCACATCTATTAGTGAAAAAAGGAAACTAGAAGTGAAGAATCTAAAACCATGAATAATGAAGAAATGTGAAATAGAATAACTTAATTGATGTATCCTAGAATATCCAAACCCAACCACCCCAGATATAAGTTTCCAAGGGATCTTGGGGGAGGTGGAAGAATCCTAGGACGATGAATCCCCTATGTTGGATAAATAGTGGGATTTGGGATTTACATCAGTGTAAGGGAAAGGGTAAATTACATATTTTTAATAACCTGGATAGGCCAGATGATTTTCTAGTGGAGTCCACACACCAATGGGGTCAACTATGAATCCTAGAAATAACCACTTGTCTAAGACCATGATCACTTTTGTTCTTGTGCATAGTTTCTAGTATCCATGTCTCAACTGTTCCCAACATGATACCCGGTCAAAAAACTCTCTTTTCAAAAAACAATCTCAGAAATTACACATTATAGGGATAATACTAATATAAACAAGAAATATACATCAAAATCAAATCATAGTTGCGAAAATTTTATCCACCATGAGTAATTTATTCCCTTTGAATTTAATATCAAGGTTTTATCAGATAATATAAAATGACACTACTCCTCAACCCATGATTTCCTCTCCCATGTCTCAGGCTCATCATTCCAATTATTCCAAATAACTTGAACCAATGATATGTACTTTTCCATATGCACTATCACTTTGGAAAAAAATATCACAGTGGCTGCTCAAACACATATAAATGAAGCTCCAACTCCAACTCTTCCCAACTCAACAAATGAGACCTAACTGGAATATTCTATTTCATCTAAAAGACATGGAAATTTTTTGAAACTAATGTCAAGTGGGATGGAATATCTACCTCATATTCCAACATAAGAAATCTATTAGTGACCATAAAAGGATTGGTATTCCTTGTAGTTAACTTAAATTTCTTACCATGTATATAGAGACCCATACATGGAGTAACCTTAAAAACACCTGATCCCCAACATAAGATTACAATGCTCAGAAATGGTAGTGGAAATATGAAATGTTATTGAACAAACCTATTAATTGATGTTTCCTTGTCAATGAAATTTTTTATTTGTCACATGAAAAAGAAATAGTCCCAGTAATGAGGTATCACCCACCTCAATCCATCACTGTGGCGACCAAAAAACCTACCATAAGACACTTCAAACATAGACATCCATATTTTTTATTAGTAAGAATTATTATAAAAAATTCCAAAAAACCTAATTGTTTTCCCAATGAACCAAAAAAATCAAAAATATATTCCTGGGGAATTTATTCCAATATATAATTCAGCCATTGTGCTTGACCCTCAGTTTGAGGTTGGTATGAATTTCATAGACTTTCATACAAACCCATAGCCTTTTTAAGGCCTTTACAATAACAATAAGTAAAGTGAGGGTCTCTGTCCAAAACAATTTATAATAGAATAAAATTAATATTCATACTATCTTAATCATAAAAACATACCAATTCATCATGATTATTTCAACTCATGATCGGAATGAAATGGGATTTTTTGGCCAGATGGAAAATCACGAACTAAGTGGTGTTCCTTCCTCAGGGTGTATGAGGTATGAAAATAATGAATTACTTGAATTCCACATACATCATTATTGTAGGAATGGGCTGGTGATGAAGAAAATTTGAGGGACTTTGGAGCTCGTCTTTTACATGTTGACATGTTTGAAACTGAGACACAAAGTTATCTCCATCATGAATCATTCCAGAACTATAGAATTGACGTCACACATAATAAAAATTTAAATTTTAATAGGATATATATCCCACTACGTCTTATGGCTATCCTAAATCATCACCATTCACAAATACAATGACACCATGAAGTGACCCTTGATACAAAAACATCATCTGGAGATAAATAAAATTTACTATCCACCCAACCACTATTTTTGATGTTACTAGACTGATGGCACTACTCATTACCATGATTCACTATCCGAATCAGCTCCATGGTGAAGGGTGTCAAATTAGAACTAGCAATGAATGAACATTAATTGTGATCCTTGCCCTCTGGATGTATTTGGGAGAAAAGTCCCGTCAAATTAAATTTATCACTTGACTCTTTCACTTCCTTCATGACCCTTTCTATGCTCAAAGAATCATGGACCACATTTAATTAATTTGGGGTGTACATGATATCAAAAGAGAACCCCTAAATTTATTCACCCCCAAATAACTACAACAAAAATATATTATTCCGGGAGAAAATGTATTCAATGCTCTTATTTTATTGAGCTGACTAACATATTCATTGCGAAGAGGTAATGCCTCCATTTCTTCAAGGAATGAATCACTTCCACTAATTATATGTCATGTGTTGTGTAATTATATTCATTTCACGGTTTTTTTAATAACCATACTCCACCATGGTATCATTATACATCAACACACACCTGAGTACCATAACTGAATAATCATATTAGAGCACATATCCCTTTTAATATTACTGTAGGATAAAAAATCTATGTGTTTAACCTCCAGTTAATCTCTTTAAAGGATTTCGATATTTCGGAATCCACTCAAACATAACCCCTTTATGGGTATGCATTCTAATGCTTTAATTATGTCGGAAAAAATATGTAGCACCCACCCATACTACCCCGCTAGGAAAATGATCTTGATTTCAAAATAATTCTTTGGCCTCTCCCCTAACATAACCGCCATTATGTTTTAAAGTATCATTTAACTGATTTTTTAATGTTCAGTAGAAACACCCAATATTAAGATCACATGGCCCAATATCATTACACCCCTAATAATTAAGGTTCACCTAAAAATAATAGTAAAATGATTATAATCATGAAGTTCTCACAAAATGATCCTTAAATTCTCCTCCTACTACTCCCCTAGTGTTAAAGTAAACACATACATCATCCAAAAATACCAAGACAAAGTATTTGTGGTAATAAGGGAAAATATTATTCATAATCTATATAAAAACAAATCTATCATTTTTCTTCCAGAATAGAATGAAAAAAATCATAAAAATGGTTATACATACTTTACAAAGCTATCAAAAGAACATCCACCTCTCTAACTATGAACATATGATCCATGAATCATAAATTGATCAAACAAAAAACTATTTTCCCTATAAATATAAAATATGCCATCTATAAAAGGGAAGGAAATTTATTTCTGTTTTTAACTTATTTATCATCTAGTAATAGATACATAACCAGAGATATCCATCGGGCTCATTAGGTAAAATAAATGGTTCTACCCAGGGTTAGACGCTCAGACACATGAGTCCATTTGATTCCAAATCATAAAACTATATATCAAATAACATAAAACTCGAATGGATATATTATATGATAGAGGAGATATCAGTTGTGTTACTGGTACAAAATAAATATTTTAATCCACATATAACTCTGGAGGGGACCCTAATATTTCATCTAGACAGTACTCAAATAACTCATCCCCCACATAATATAGTCCACCCAAAAGACCACTACCACCCCCCCAACATGAGTTATGGGGTATTGAAAACAAGACATCCCATTTATGGATGTGGAGGTCTAGCACTTCCCGATTGAGGATCTCATTCAACTTCAATGAACTGATAGCTTCATTTAAGAGATAATAATTAACTTCTCATTGACTACTATTGTTGTATTCTTGGAAACAACCCATCTAATCCATATAGAGGATAATATTGAAGAGGTAAATTTCCAAAATTTGGAAATCCCACTCCATAATGACCTCTCATACAATGAGTGAACAAGAAAATCACCTGGAAGACTTATCATTCATCTTAGAAATAATTGAAACCAAATCCATCTAAAATTTCATAAACTTGTTTGGAAAGACTATCAAATCCAAAATACTGGAAAAAATATAGGAAATAGATTCACCTATGAAAAATAGAACAAAAACTTTATATGTTTCAATATGAATCATATATAAAACAATGGAAGGCCTCATAATAGATTCATGTGTTTATTGATCCATTACACGTATTTTCCATGTATCTTCCTAGTCATAAAAATGAAACTAAATTGTAACTATTTTATAATATTAATTTTCCCTAAAGAAGATAAATCCACTATTTCATGACCAGTTAATAGAGAACCCATTCCCCTAGATAGTTTTGACTAGGTAGGCAAATATTTGGAGATAACAGTACCTGAACCACCATATTGTGGGTGTGCCTAGTTGAAAATACACTACATGGTCCCCATGGTTCTACATCGATGGAAGGGTCGTGATGGAGATGAATCCATTGAATTCATATTACCCACCTTCGTAATCATATTTAATATGACTGATCCATCATATAATTCCACAAACAATAACAATATTGATGAATGGACAGAGCTACCACCTCCACTACTTTCATGACCGTCACACATCCTTGTCTTTTAATATAAATTGCCACTACATAGACCCCCCATTGAAACTGGTCCCTAGAAAACATGCGTTAAAGATATTTTAATTTATACCATATGTTATTTATCGTCCACCACATCATATGTCTTCTACTTGAATAATAATACTTGATATCAAATTTTTTATCATAACCAAATTCCAAACCATTATGCCCTTATCATATCAATGGAAACCGCTTTTGATGTGAATATAACTAACTCAATGAAATTTTTGTAATATTACAACATGTTATTTCTCTAATTTTAGATCAGAAAAATCTTAGTTAATACTGAAGGTCTTTGTATCTAGGTGATACATCTTTTTATGCACAAATTTAAAATCATTCTAACTAGATTTCTCATGATTCTCGACATGAACTAAAAGTCCCACCACCTTTTACCAGGACCTTCCAACAACAACAATTTACAATTCACCTTGACCAACTCATGAGTGTCCAGAAACTCAAATATACTCTCAGTTTTTTCAATCCACATATCTACCCCTAGGGATATATACTATCTCAAAATGTATGTGTTGGTTTTTGGAAAACATTTTAGCCATGTCTTTTATTGGACATAGTTTGGCTTCCAGTGCTATAGAAAGATCATGTCCCACTCCCTGACCCAATGCATGGATCTCATGATCCACAAAATCCCCTAGTATATAATAAATACTTTTTGAAAAACCTATCTAATATCTACCAATAATCCCACATGATTTATACAGGGTAGAATTATTATAAAAAAATTGATAAGCACAAAGAAACCATTAATAAAACCATCAATATGTTTTTTATAGTTTTTAAAAAACAATATGAATATCCAAGAAAATGGAATGGATGATTATGAAACCATAAAAACACTATAAAATCCCAACCACATCACAATATCTCATTGTCCCTTCACATTATATTGCATATACACTACACCTAAATGGGAAGGGATAGCAATACCCAATATCCCATGGTGACCGAAGGTATTTTACATGGTGTGTTGTCCAGAGACCCCACTCATAACCATATCATAAGACCATGATAATCTTATATCCAAGATACACATAATCTCTCAAATAACATGACATGAAGAAATTTGAAAACTAGATCTGATACCTATATTTCATGAACCGATATGGGATTATTCTAAATTGAAACCTGACCTTGGCCATGCAAAGACCTGAAGTGAATTACAGATAACCATGGGTTGGGAACTAGTTCATGGGTATCAAACATAAAACATATGAAATATATTTTATAAATAATTAACCATAAACTCCATCCTGATCAAAACTTCACCACATAATTATTAATCACACCCATCAAGAGACACAGATATCACATGTTATATAGTTAAAAACATTAAATACCAACAAAAATGCAAAAAATGGGGAGGGGGTTCTAATTATACCCCAACCAAAAACTCCATTGAATAATATAAACACCCCCCTCATGCCACCTCCACCAAAACCAATAATAAATAGTCCATTAGAAACTGGATCCACCATCACCACTACAAAACATATTGAATGTATAGGGGTTAAATCGAAAATGGTAAACATATATCATAGTGTGTTTGTAAGGTGGGAGCCAGGGACCAGTATGATTCCACAATAATAGAAGGAATCCATTAAATACATTATAATGAAAATCCACATTCATTATTTCAATGGAAATGGATGAAGCCACTTTTGACATATTTTTTAAAAAAAAGGAACGATGTAATTTAAAAAAACATTCTTTTAAATCATGATGAAAAGAACATAAAAAAAGATCCCAACTGTATTCATATCATTACATGAGAAATATGAGTAATAACATTGCCCTACTGTCATTGAGACAAAAGGAACCTCATACCTTGGTGAACATGGTATAGAAACCATAATAAATAGTGTCCTTATTTATGATCCAATAGTGGGGAACACATCCAATTGTATAATGGCCTCTAAAAATCATAATATATATAGTTATTTTTGTATCATCAATCATCAAAGATGGAACAGAACCTCAGACCCACTGATTCAACAAGTGTACATTTCATAGTCCATTAATCTAGTCACTAATGATTATTTTTTGGGAATAATTCCTCTTTTGACATAACATAAACCGCCTATTCATTTTTTCACACACACATCAAAAGATGTACTGAAGAAAAACAACCATTTTCATTGATATAAAAAAATAATCATACTACATATAGTAAGATATCCCTTTCCATATGGAAACACATAACATGTGAACACCAATCCATGTTTCAAAATAGAAATGAAAAAAATCCAATATCATCTAGAAAATTATCATTCAACCATTGGCATGTCAATGAAATTTTATAAAAAATTCACACTACCCACAAAATCATTAAAACACATTTAGGATGTAATTAAGTAATACTAAAATAATCACATAGTGTTATTAATTTATAAACCTACTTCATTATTTTAGACATATAGATACATTTTACAATTACACAACTGTTGAACCATGATACACAATAAAGGAATGATCATTACTGTAACATCATGTTTTTACCAAAGAAACTAAGATTGGACCCTCAGTAGGTCGACCCCTGTACTATGTAGTGAATATCTCAATAAGGATGGATGAATAAAACATGAAAAAGGAAATGAGAAATGGAAGGACTTATATAATTATTTCTTGAAGATTTATCCAAAAAAACCCATGATTTAAGGTTACAAGGGAACCAATTGGAGGGGAAGATGTACCATTGGGGATGAATCCCAAATGTGGGAGAAATTACTAGATTTATAGTTAATATCCAGATCAATAAAATGTTAAATTCCATATTTTTAATGGCATGTACATCTCATATGTATTTTAAAACCATGAAATAACTGTGAAACATTGATTTATTTAATTAAAAGTGGATTCATGGTTTTCAGGGGGAGGTTGTATGCCCGTGTGGTCATCCATACACCCAAGACAGAACAATTTGTCTATTCACATAATTATCCACATTCCCATGATGAATTCCATATAGCACTTATTTTAGAACAATCTATGGTCCATGACCTCTCTTGGGATTGTCTACCATTTCTACTAACCATGCACAAACTATGAAACAACTTCTACAAGTTTAAAAACTCCATTTTCTCTAAAAACCATAGAAAATACACACAAAAAATATAAGCCCAAAATAACTTAGAAAACTAAATCATTATTTAATCATGAATTTGACATGTTTTATTTTCTTGAATAAATAATAAATGTTATAAGCATTTTTTTTATTTTCATAATCTTAAAAATATTATGATAATGAATCAGTGCACAATCCCACAAATTGAAGATATCAATGATCAATTATAGGGAGCCAAGTTGTTCTCATTACTTGAAACATGTTCTGTGTATCACTAATTAATACTATGTACGAAAAATATTCAATAAAATTCATTTTTAAATAGACATGTCCATAAAAAATATTGGTTAATTTATTTTTGGGAATCAAATTTACAAGATTTGTTTTCGGAATTGATAAATTAGAACATTAATATGTGTATTAATTCAATTTTTTGGTGTTTTTTGGTTATTAAAGTGTATTCTAGGATGAAAACTGATAATTAGAAACACTTATCTGCATTTTTGGGATTCTTTCTGTGGTATTATCATTATGCTATGTTATCCATGATTGATTTATGGGTATAAAAAATATTATTCATTATCCATTTCATTTTTAAAATTAGTTTTTTAGTTAATCCTGATTTTCTATAAGAAAATATCTCTTCATAACCACCAGATAATCAAATAGATGTATATATTTTTCTTGACTCTATGTGGTACTTCCTGCACTTTGTTAGTTATTTTTTATTTCTAGACTTTCTGATGAAAGCATTGATGACTAGATGTGTTCCTTACAGTGGAGGGATTACATCCATGAATCCTTAAAATAATATAAGGATACACTAATATAATAACATAAACTAATTTTTTAACAGGATTTACAGTGATTCCCACTATTTTTTCAAGCAACAACACATGGGTAGGGATCAATTCTCATTCTATGAGATCATGTAATATCTTATGGATAACTATATTTGTAGTTGCATGACAGGGAATACCCATTGAATTATTTTTATTTATCTTTAATTCTAAAGTATTTAATAAATTTGAATCATTTTATTTTTTAGAAAAATTTATGGTTTTTATAGATAATAAATTCTTGAATCATAATTTCCTAGAATGAGATTTGAACATAGGATAATGGAAATGGATGTAGAATCTAAAAATTTCTAACATTAATGTTTTCTGTAAATTGGGGAATGTAAATTCATTAGAGGAATCATTGAGTAAAAATCCATATAATTATTTTGACAAATAGTATTTATATAAATGGACGATTACATTATTTAATGCTGATATGCACCTGGATTTTTCATAGGTAGGTAATGTTGTCGTTTTCTTTCTCATTTTCTTAATATTGATTTGGTTTACATGGTGGGAAATTTCGAGTCATCAAATTCTCACTATGCTACCAGAAGGAAAAAATGTACAGTTACTGGAGAACATTTTGGTATGGTAGTTGAATGGGAGTTAATTGTTGTTCTTTATATAATATATGATTATACCATTGGACAATTAAGAATAATATCTTAATCTATACCACCATTTGAGAATGTTTGTTCATCTGAGTATTCAAAAAATGTATAAAGTTGTGAAATGATAATTTTTATGGGTGGTCATGAAAGTAATTATGGATAAATATGTTTATATATATGACACCTATTAACTAGTAAAGATGGATCATCAAAAAATAGTATGTATTTTTTAATTTAACTATTCCCTTGTGGAAATGGCATAATCTATCCTTTGATTTTGAGATAGTTCTTCCATGGATGGTTAGTAAATATGATCCCATTTCAGTGACGGTGGATTAAATCAAAATGTTAGATCCATTA
Source organism: Viscum album (assembly GCA_963277665.1). Taxonomy (NCBI): domain Eukaryota; kingdom Viridiplantae; phylum Streptophyta; class Magnoliopsida; order Santalales; family Viscaceae; genus Viscum; species Viscum album. Next base: position 689,713,383 of record OY728161.1, on the reverse strand, counting down.
TCCATATTCATGAAAATAATATTGTGTTATACATGTCAAATATTTATAGTAATTAAATTATAAAGATGGAAAACATTCCATTATTTTTTATACTTGATTGAGAGAAAAGGCACACATATTTTTTATAAAGTCCTTACATATGGAAATTGGTACATAGTTGAAAATAAGAACATATTATCATCCTCACATGCATGGAAAATCCAGAAGGATGATCAAAATTTTAGAGAACACAATTAGGGAATATTAACTGTATTTTTTTTGGAAATTGGAGGATGATAACTTGTATGTGAAGTCATTTGAAAAATAAAATTATCATGACTAAATTCATATTGATAATTTTAATGAATTTTATTGATCACATTTAAATACTCTATATTTTTATTTGGAAATGATTGATATATCTGAATTAGATCATTCCTAGTGCATGAAACCAAAAAATAATATTTAACTTAGAAGATATAGATTGGTGACAACTAAGAGTAATTAGAAATCCTATGTTGATAACTTATGAAAAATATTACCATTTGAGGTGTGTGGTCATGTTTCCATGAGGATATATCCATGTAATGGGGACTATCATTCTAGTATATAGTGAAATATATACCCAATATATGTTTTATAATTTCATATACATAAATTATTTGGTTATGTTTCATATTCATAATCATTACTAACTAAATTCAGCTAAATTCTTAATCTATGCCAAAAATCTAAATTAATGAGGCACGATCTTAACCATGACTAGGTGTTTAGCTAGGAAAACGTTGATCTTAAAAAGGATAATATGATAATGTATTCCACAATGTAGATTACGGAAAGCCACGATAAGAACATTAACTTGAGAAGTGTCATTTTATTTTGGGTTTTGTGGGAACATGGTCAGGTTAATGAAGAATCATTTGATCATTAAAAGGATATGATGGATAAATGTTACAAAATCATTCCAAACACTAACAGTTTTCTACATTCTATAACCAGAATGAACAATTGTGGGGGAAATGTAGAAAAATAGTTCCATTTAGATGAATATTAATTTATTTATGTGGATATTATTTAGTAGTTGTGTTATGAATAGGGAATTTTGGGATGTTTACACATTCTTCGAAGGTTCTCCTTATGTTAAACAATTTTTACATGCTTATAGAAATCCATATGGAACATCCATGAAATAATTAAACATGTTTTCAGAATAACTTAAAAAGTGTAAGGTTGGAGGATGATTTGGACAAACCATGAAAATTCGAAGGTGAAACAATTAAAAATGAAAGAGAGGGAATTTTTTTTGAACAATCATTCTAAAAGTGTCAACCAACTATAAGAGCAGTTGTCTTTAGACTATAACAATGACATGTTGATTGATTGTTTTCCAAATTGAGCATCATAATTGTGGTGTATAATGTTGGAAACTTGAACACCATGGATCCAATAAAATTTTAACATTGAACCATATTTATTTTCCTTATTATCTAAGATCTCATATTACAATACCTCCCATGGCTTGGTATAATTATATATTCATTTTGTATGTGATTATATTAAAAATCAATGGGCATTGGATGACTAGATTCATTATTAAGTCATCGTTATCCAATGTTCTTCATAGATCATTTATAATCATCTTCCACGGTATAATAAAAGTGAAAAATAGAGGATATATGTATGTTTATTAATTTTAATGTAAATGATATGTTCCCTAATTAGTGTAATAATTTATAATCCCAACCTTTATCTGGAGACTTATAGTGTGATAATTCATTTACATCAACTATTGAGATTTATGAAGATTCCCTCCCATATTCACATGATTAGAACATGAAGTCCTAGTTTTATACTTAGTGAAATTTTTTGATTTATTATGAAACTATTTAGTGGGACATCATGAAATCTATATTGTGTTATTTCATAGATATTATGAAATTGATATGATTCTCAGGAAATTCCCTTTACATAAAATTATAAAAGGGTGATATTAAAATATTTTTTGAATCTCCACATATGAAATTTATTTTTTGAAATTCATAAATGGATGAAATGTTTTTCTTTTAATGGGATGGATTTTAATTTTGGAATACATGGATGTAATGATACCAATAATACATTTGACCCTGTGGAAGGGGTGTATTCTATTGGAGAACCTGGTATTTATCCCCATGAGTTGGCATTTCAGAATGATAAAATACCCCACATGTGTATAAAACTACCACATTTTAAGGAATGTGTATATGTGTATATATTTTTTGAATTTCTAAATGATTGAAAAATAGTGAAATGATTTTTTGAAATGATATTATTAGAATATGTTTAATCATTTGATATAGATTTGTTAATATTTCATTGCATCAATATTATATAAATTATGCTATCTGATTACTTTTCTAATGGAATGAGTTTGTACGTCATTGAAAAAATCATATTGAGAGCATGCAAAAAATCATCATTGTAACTATTATTAATTTCCTTTTTTATCAATACATATTTAAATGAATAATTTCTAAATTCTATAGTATTTCTTTTTTAAACCATACCAGGGATTATAGAGTAGGATCATGGAGAATGTTGGCAGTTTTTTCCATGTTACAAATTTGAGGTTTTTTGTTTAGTTACCGTTTTTTCTTTTGTTTGTTACTATGATTATATTACATTAGTAAATTTATCTTTTAAATTGGATATGTCATGGTTTCACTATTTATTAATGTATCATATATATGAATGCATTTTTATTGGCTTGTATATGTTTTGATGTTTTTTATATTTAAAATAATAACAAATATGTATCATGAATCCCTCAGTGTTTATTTCCATCATTTGGTGTCATAGGGTGTCAACTATGTCAATTAGTACCTAAACCTATTCTAATTATGATTTTAGGGGTGGGATTTAATAAAAATAATGTCCTTAAAAAAATTAATAGATGTCAGTACTTTTATTGTGTTAACAGGTTATTAGCATAATTTTTTGTAATTTTTTTATTATTGGAGAGTATTTCATCTGTGTTGATAGGTAATGGGATTAAAATCACATAATTCATGGAGGTTAATAATGTTTTTATTAAATTATTTGGATAATGATTATTCCACCATTATTGAATCTAACATAAACAAATTAAGGATTTGTAAAATATAGAAATTCATCAAATAATGAACTATGCAATGTCATTATCCATATTGATAGATTTTTTTCAAATGATAAAATATTATTTAAGGGTCATCATGAAATATATACATATAATGTAAATGAATAAGAATGCATAATCAAAACAATTATATTTTAGAGGAAAATAACTATGGATGAATATGTGAAATATTATAACTGAATAAATGTATATTGTATATATTCACTAAAAAATTAGCTAGACTGAAATAAGATGTTTGGAACTATTTAATGAAAATCATTTCTTAATACGATACCACCCCAATAAGGTTAAATGGTTTCTATTGAATTGATTTGGTTTGACCATGTATTCCAAGTCATACTAAGGATTAAAAAGGATCATATAGTTCCAGATCATGTAATAATGTACATGTTAATTTATTGTAATTGTGATACATCACTGCTTTCAATGAATTTTATAACCCATCATTTAATATAAATGATATGGATATTCATCTAGAATGGAAATTAATTACAATTTAATAATAGAGTGTTATGTTATTGTATATTTATATACATTATCTTTAAAGAAGATGTGTTATGATTTACATAGATGAAATATTTTCCCTCTATATCAGAGTTAATGAGGAATATACATCAAGAAGAACGCTTCTCAAATTTTCCTAAACACGGTGGTAGAAGAATCATTTTTTGGGATTAAGAGAATATTTATCGTGGGAAAGAAATCTATGTGAAATTGAAAATTACTGTTCCATATTTACAGATTTCAATACGGTAAAACATGAAAGAGAACAACATAAGAGAGTGTTTCAACATCTACCATTACCAATTTATATGTGGAATAGTATATCAATGGACATTTTCATTTTTCATAAATGTGTCCAACAATGAATGATGATATATGGGTAATAGATCATTTCATTACATGGTATTCTAATTTCATAGAACAATGGTAGAACAAACCACTGAGTTCCATATATAAATGAAATCATTAAACGTCTTAAAGAACAATTATTAATAATATTGGAGTAGAATCTAATGGTCACATAAAAATTCTTGTATATTATCCAAATGAATCATGAAAACAATGCTATTTATTGAATCCCTATCGTATATAAACTAAAGGATAGAAAAAAATGGATATTCAGATAGTTGAATAGAAATTTAGATTATGTGCCCATGATATTCAAGAAATATGGGATCAGTATCTCCCTTGGGTTGAATTTTTTATAAAATAGTATCATCCATTTGATTATACAAACGACACATAATGATTTATTTTGTGGGAATACATGTCATACTACATATTTATAGTTTGATATTAGGGAAATAATATATAACAATTTGATTTTATGAAGGTGGTAATTAGGAATGAATTGACTATTTATAATCACATCAAAGTGGATAATGGTACAAAAAATGATTTTCTAATAATTAGAGGAATGAAATGGAATTTATTGTTGTTGTTATTTTAAACATTAACGTGTTCCCATTGAAGGGAGTTCGTTGATTTCAAAATAATGGGATGGTAATAAGACGTATATTTGGACATTTTAAATTAAGTATACAATTAGAGATATAACTTATAACATAGTCATTCCATCAAACCATTAAAATTTAGACCACATTATCCATGTTTCCTTATTTTGGTAAATACATATCATATTGAATAAAAGATCTCATGGACGAGAGAATAGAATTTGAACATTCCTTGACATACAATGAAGGTAATGTATATCTTCATGATAGTTGAGGGAACATATTTCAAAATAAAAACAGCTCAGTTAGTGAAACTACACTAGAGAGGTCACAAATTAGAGGATGAACCATTGGAGCCAGAAGAAGGTATCAGAATGAAATAACTATTTTTGTTTATTAATAGATATATGTCCAAAATTTGAAAATTTTATTAATTAACAAGTCGGGGGATGTAAATTATGATACCATAATACGTTAGTTAAAAAGAACATCTAAAATATCTTATGTAATACACAAACTAAAGATACTTTATTTAGGATTATATTATGTCTTTATATTGAAAATTTTAGAATATATACTTAAAAAAATATTTAATATTTATATTTATCATATTAAAATTATATTAAGGGTTTTTCCTAAAATAAATTATATTCTATGATTATCGAAATATTCACTTTTTTTAAAAGTATAGCATTTATTACTATATGAAGATGTAAATATAATTTATTAATTTATTAATTTATTTAATGATAAAATTTATCTATGTGGTGAAATTATATATTTATAAATTATATTTTGATTTTAAAAATCCCATATTTATCATTTTGCATATGAAAAATATTTATTTTATAAAAGCCATTTTTAGTGTGGCACTTATATTAAAGATTTTACTAGATATGATAATTTTTTTATTAATTTTAAAGTGAAATATATCTCCAATGATTAAGGATGGAATAAATAAATTCCTAGAAATATATAAAATTGATAATTTTATGTAAATAAATAATTTATTCATTAAAATATAAATTATATAAAAATCAGTTATTATGTTCGGTATGAATTTAAGATTAAAATAATTCTTCGTACACTCAAAATTAATATTTTATAAAATTGATCAATATTTTAAATTAGTTGAAAAAAATTATGTAAATGGTATTTTTTTATTTTTGAGTGTGAATTATAATTTATTTATATAAAAGTTTATTTTAAAAGTAATTACAAAAAATGATAACTGAGAAAAATATAAGAGTAATAGACATAAAAAATTTAAAACCTATGTGAAAAATCATATTTTTATTCATTACATTACCACATCCCCACTAGATTATTTTCACTATTTTATCCACATTCAATGTAATATATGTGGTCCCACATTATTACAATGTTATATTTTAAAATTTTCAATCTCTTCATGTATAAATAGAGTTCAACTGAAACGAATTTCTCCAATATTTATAAGAAATTATATTGAATTAATTACCACCATTGTATTATTGAAACTATCCACAGACCTAAAAAAATCCTTTTTCATTATGAAATTCCATACATGCGAGACAAAGGATCATATCCTTGGTTTAACAACTAGAGGGAGAACATCCAAAGGAAGAATAATGTTACCAAACAAGATCTCTTAGTTTTTTTCTAGTTCTAAAATCCTATTAAATCAATGAAACTATGAAATCATAGTTAATTATAGATTATAAATTTTTTTTACTATATTATATATCATTTTCCACCTTCCTCCATGACCTATTGATAAATGAGCATCTCATCTTTCATATGTGAGGACATGCGCCTCCATGAATGAGGTGTTTGGATTTTCATCACTAACTAACAAGTGTGGGTAAAATAATATTTTTAATGTATTAATATGATATTTATAATGAAATTATTCTTATGAAATTATTATCTATTCATTATATTGCTGATGTTCGATGAAAAATGAACATCTCACCCATGTATACAAATATCGTGGGACTACCACAATTATAAGGCCCCAGCCTTAAACCTTACTTAATCTTGAGTTATTACAAGATTACACATTGAGGATCTTTTCAGGTTTAGAGTTTTAGAGAATTAGATCATAAAACTTGCATTACATTCCACATATAAACAAAGTGGTTACATAAAGATAGTATTCTTCATTCCCATCAATGGAAACACATTTAAAATAAAACATGGATTATTTCTTGACACATCCTTGACTCTATCATCTTATCATGTACCTTTCCCTTGACCTGTGAAAAACATTTCAAAAACTTGGGATGAGCATAAAAACTCAGTATGGGTTATAAAAAAAACATGGAAAGGAAACATGAGTTCATATATACATAAGAATAAAATCATACTTTACCCATAAAACATAGGCTCTTTAACATACCTCATAAAATCATGAATAAATCATAGAAATCATAAGACATAAAGGTAACATGAGGCATTCATAACATTCTTACGTAGGGTGTAACCCTCTTGGTTACGTTTGGAATACCCATCACAGTATATTCCCTAAAATCTCTTCGGAGAAACCTTAACGTTTCACTCCTTCGCGTTACCCAATGCATTGGAGAGCTATAACGGGCTCACCCGCCCTTAGTTTATCACGGAACCACCCGTCTTCATAATAATGCCCAAGAACCATAACATAATCATATCACATAAAACATGCATAAAGGAAACATAAAATTTCCACATTTCAATCATGAGATATCAATACAACACATTGATATAAAAACACTATGAAAACCATTTTCAATACTAAAATAAAAGAAAAGTAAAACAAGGTATTTATTTTTCTTTTAAAAAGAAGGTATGGCTTGTAGAGGAAGCCGAAACTCAAATAACGGTCATGACGGCGGAGAAGTCGTTGTCGCCGCATACGTACGACAAAAACATTCCCTTTTGTCGTTTAGTAAACACTTCATATAAAAAATATTCCTTTTGAATAAACGTAAAAGTCAAAGGGGTTTATACACCGTATAAAAGAAAGTTGTGTATAAAACAAAATATGCCTCAACGAAAGGAGATTGAGACGAAGTCCCATACCTCGTATCCGACTTGACCCGACCGTTCTTTAATCTCCTGAATAATAAACTTGATTTAATCTCTAATTTCTTATGAATCTTTTTCACGTTCATTATTACTCTTATACCATGTAATGTACATCATGTAATCAGTTAAGTTAATAATTTTCATTTTGTCGGTATTTGGTTCTTAAGTCAAAAATAGACTACTTACACTTACATGTTGTTAATTTGGTCAAAGGTTCATTATATCCAGAATGGTATTCATGATGTAGATATCATATATGTCATATATATCCAGTACATACATGCATTTATAATATTACATCACATTTAGAGGTAAGAAATGAAATGCACCGTTCATGGAGACGGTAAGCCGTACGTACGCATGAACGCTACTTCCATTTCTATTTCATATTTTCTGGAATGGAATCATAATCATATAAGAGTATATTATAATTCCAGTATAATAACATATATAATATCATTAACTTTATCCTTTACACATCCCACATATGGTATTAACGAATCAAATCACTTTTAGGGGGCGGTAGTCCGCACTTCCTAAAATGAAGATATCGTGTTTACCCATAATGGAAACCATAAAGGTATGCCCAAAATGAAAAAAACAGAAGCTTAAGGAAAACATAAAAATATTTTATATCATATATAAAAATAGTGACATCATAATGACCACCATTGAAGGTGTTAAATGAGTGTTGAACAATCATCGTTTCGGGAGGCAGAATTTCACCATCCACGGAAACCGTATGTTCTTTAACCATTTGATGTATTTGTGTGAGAGTGTAGCACAAATATATCTTATGACAACATACTAGTATATTGAAGATACTGGTTTTGTTACAAAGGAAGTAAATAAAAAGAGTTTAGGGGGTTGGAGAATCAAAATAAAACAAATGAACATGAGAGAATGAATTACCTTTAAAAGTGTAACTCCTTTTGAGTTGAGCCTAAAGGATTCCTTTGAAAGGATTCTGCCCAAAGGGAATCCTATAGGATGAGGAGAGGGATGTGTAGAGAGAAAATGGGCAGGGGTTGGCCGAGCCAAAGGCTTGAAGAGTGTGTGAAATGAGGTAGAGGTGGGGGCCTTTTATAAGAGGAGAGGAGGGGCACTTTTGGAAAGTAAAGAAATATTACTTTATTTGAAAATGTGTTTCGGTTTAAAAAGGTCCCACATTGATATAATTCGTGGATAAGGTGATAAGGGTTCGAAATCCACTCATCCAATTGGTTTTGGACATGTGTCGTTCATAGATTTTACATTATCTTTCTATTTTATTTAAATCGTCAAATAATGATGTCATCGCTGCATCATTATTATGTCATATATAATTAAATTTATTTAATGTCTAAAAATTATAAAAAAACTACTATGATATAGGAAATTGTTTTAGCTTTCCAATGAATATTTATAATCAAATTTTGGACTTGTATAACCCCACTTAAAAATTGTTTTTGTAAAACATATTATGTTTGTGTCATTTTCACATTAACATTAAATAAAAAGTAATTTATGTCATTTCCCAACAAAAGTGGATCCATGGGGTCCCCAAGTTGACCCATGGCATGTAATGGTCGGCCATGACACAACCAATGAGGTTGGGACATGTTTCTAGGTCATTTCATTTTATTAAAGTATTATTTATACCTTAAACTACACTAATTACCACTAATCGCGATTAAAAACTTAATAAGTTACTATTCACCAAAAAATTATTTTAAACTCATTGAACCACATTTTACTTCTTAATGACAACTATGTATGTTGTATTTTCAAAATTCAATACACATTAGTGGTAAACTTTCATTTAACTGAAAAATCAGTTTGCTTGATTATCACTTAGTGGTTTCACTATTCATCAAAAATTGAAGTTTTTCAGAAAATTACCAAAAATTCCCCCTAAGCTATATTTGATATTCCAAATTCAAAAATGTAGTATATTTTACAAAATTCAATACATATAAGTCAAATTAATTAATTTAATAATTAATTCCCGCTGCCAGAGCAAATAGCGTGTTTTTACAAAACAATAAGTATCAAAAGATTGACACCAGTCTAAGTCTAATTTCAAAGTGAAATTGATTCCAATGACCACCATTGGATAAAATGGTAAAAATATATTCTAATTTCACTTCAAAACCAATTCAAAACATAATATAATCATATAAATAAATTAGATTAAAAAGCAGTTTTGATGTAAAATGCAGTATTTTTCACTATTCATTAAAAAATGAACATTGTCAGAAAAATACCAAAAATTCACAGAAGGTAAATTTTGATGTCCCAATCAGAAAGGATAAGTTTATTTTGACAAACATAGTTTATAAAATTGTCAAAATATAGATTCAAAAATGTTTTGCCATCAAAAGGCAGTAAAACAATCTTTTAAGAATATTAGTGTATTCCATGCATAAGATTGTATTTATTTTCATTTTAAGACTCTATAACACTATCTTAATCATTAATAGACATAGATAAAAATATCTATTATTCATTTACTTACTTTGGATGTTACATCCTACCCCCCTTAAGAAAATTGCGTCCCCGCAATTTATTTACTTATCGAATAAATGGGGGTACTTATCCCTCATTGCATTTTCAGATTCCCATGTTGCCTCTTCAATCATGTGGTTTTTCAACAAAACCTTTACCTGATTAATCACCTTATTCCATAACACTTGCTCCCTGTGGTCAAGAATCTGGAGCGGTTGTTCCTCATAAGATAGGTTCTGTTCCATCTGAACTACCTCTGGACTCAAAACATGAGATGGATCTGGCATATACTTTCTCAACATCGAAATGTGAAAAACATTGTGTACCTGAGATAAACTCGGAGGTAAAGCCACTCGGTATGCAACTGATCCAACTCTCTCCAGAATTTCCTATGGTCCAATTAACCTTGGACTCAACTTCCCTTTCTTACCAAATCTCATCACGCTTTTCCAAGGAGAAACCTTGAGAAAAACATGATCACCTACCTCGAAAGATAGATCCTTCCTCCGGTTATCCGCATAACTCTTCTTCCTGCTCTGAGCTGTTCTCATGTGTTTCTGAATCCGCTGAACTTTTTCTGCCATCTCTTCTACCAGTTCTGGTCCCATCAACTTCTTTTCACCCACTTCATCCCAGAAAGCTGGAGTTCGACACCGCTTCCCATATAATGCCTGAAATGGTGCCATCTGTATACTAGAATGAAAACTGTTATTATATGAAAACTCAACCAAAGAAAGATGTTGGTCCCAACTTCCCTGATAATCCATAGAACAAGCTCGTAGCATATCCTCCAATGTCTGAATTGTTCGTTCTGACTGCCCATCTGATTGAGGATGAAAAGCTGTACTAAAATTTAATTCAGTACCCAACGACTTCTGAAGGCCTTTCCAAAAGTTAGAAGTAAACCTGGGATCACGATCCGATACAATGGAGAGAGGAACTCCATGTAACCTGACTATCTCTTTATGATACAAACGGGAAAGTTGATCAAGAGAGAAAGTATCTCGTATAGCAAGGAAATGAGCAGATTTGGTCAAGCGATCAACAATAACCCAGATTTCATTATTACCTCGAGATGTCTTCGGTAATCCAACAACAAAGTCCATGGATATATTCTCCCATTTCCACTCTGGCACTGGTAAAGGCTGAAGCATCCCTTTCGGTAACTGTCGCTCTGCTTTAACCTGTTGACAAGTCAAACACTTCATAGTAAAATTAGCAATATCACTTTTCATTCCATCCCACCAGTAATACTCCGGCAGATCTCTATACATCTTAGTACTGCCAGGATGAACTGAAAACTGAGAACTATGGGCCTCACATAACAACTCATTCTTCAACTGTGAATCACAAGGCACACATAACCTCTTCCCAAACCTCAAAACACAAACTTATCCAAGAAATCCTGGAAAATTTTATTCATAAGGTCCATGAATACAGCAAGTGCATTGGTTAACCCAAAGGCATAACTACAAATTCATAATGGCCATATCTAGTACGGAACGCAGTCTTCGGAACGTCTGCTTCTTTTACTTTCAACTGATGGTACCCCGACCTCAAGTAAATCTTCGAAAAATACTGAGCTCCCTGGAGCTGATCAAACAAATCATCGATATGAGGCAAAGGATATTTGTTCTTAACAGTGATATTATTCAAGGCTCTATAATCAATGAAAAGTATCATAGAACCATCTTTCTTTTTAACAAATAAAACAGGATCACCCCAAGTTGATGTGCTAGGTCTAATGAAACCTTTCTCTAATAAATCTTGCAATTTCTCCTTTAACTCTAAAAGTTCAATTTGTTCCATTCGATAAGGGGGTTTTGAAATTGGCATAGCATCAGGAACTAAGTCAACAGTAAACTCAACTTCCCGATCTGGTATTATTCCAGGCAACTCATCAGGAAAAACATCAGGATACTCATTTACCACTGGCACATCATTAATCTGAACAGTTCCTTTATTTTCAACGACGTGTGCAAGGTAACATTCATTTCCATCTTTTACAAGTTTCTCGGCCTCTTGATATGTTATCAAAAGTAAGGGTTCATTCTTGTAAACAAACTGAAAGTCTATCTGAAAAGAAACTTCTTTAGCTCTACAGTCAATCTTAGCATGGTAAATAGAGAGCCAATCCATACCCAGGATAACATCAAACTCTACTAGAGGTAGAACAATAAGGTTTGCAAGTAGGTTCTTTCCACAGATAAGGATAGGAAGATTCTTATAAATTCTTTTTGCCTCGACACTTCCCCCAGGTGTTTTTACCAAAAGTTCAGGAGTCATTTCTTGAGATGGTATTCCCATTTTACTAGAAAAGGTTTCAGAGATGAAAGAATGTGTAGACCCCGAATCAAACAACACAGTGGAATAATCTCAAAAAACAAACAAAGTACCTGATACAACTTCATTTGATGGCCCGACATCTGCTGAAGTAGTTGCAAAGGATTTCACCACCCCTTTCTCCTTGTAGTCTAACTGCTTCACATCACTCAAGCTCCTTGTCAGACACTCGTTTTCATAGTGACCCATCTCATTGCACTTATAACACTTCACTAACTGTAAATCAAATTTGTTCTTACCTTCAGCTTGATCCTTTTCAGTGCAATCACGAGCCTTATGTCCCATCTTACCACATCGGTAGCACTTTCCAGAATTCAGAAGACATTCCCCAGCATGCCTTTTTCCACATTTATCAGAAACTGGAAACTTAGTTTTCTTACCATCAGACTTTTTTGAAGAATTCTTACCTTTCTCCTACCACCTCGGTCTCTTCTTCTGCTGGTTGTTATAGAAAACTTGGTCATCGGCAAACTCCATTTCCACCTTCTTAGCACATCGAACAAGCTTTTCATAACTTCTAAACTCACGAGAAGCTAATTCCCTTTGATATTTTGGCTTTAATCCTGAGTAAAAACGATTTATTTTACTATCAAGGTCCCGGATAAAATTTGGAGCATACCTTGCCAATCGAGTGAACTTTTCTTCATAAGCAGCCACTGAATCATCCTCCTGCCTCAATTCTAGGAACTGTTTTTCCATCCTAAGATGAACCACCTTAGGAAAATATTTCTCAAGAAACATACCTTTGAATTCGTCCCAGTGAAGATCCTCAATCTCATCACTATCCCTTATATTTTTCACCATCGACCACCACTGATCAGCTTCACCTTCAAAACGGTAAACATCAAGATTAACCTTTTGATGTTCTGAACACCCCATGACATCAAAAATATTCTCCAGTGCTTTAATCCACCCTTCAGCTTGCACAGGGTCAGATGATCCTCTGAATGATGGGGGATGTTGCCTCATGAAATGTTCCACCACTGACATGTTCCTCTGCGGTTGATCCGGCTGATCTCGTGCATGGATACCACCGCCATTTATCGCTTGAGTCAACTACGCCATTACTGCAAAAAACTGTTCAGTTCTAATTCCGACCATTTCTGGATGCTGATTCGGAAGGTTATTTCCTTCTGTATGCCTTCCTAGTACTGCTTCCCTGTTTCCTCTGCGGAAAACCATTCTGAACAAACATGTCTTAGATGAAGCAACATGGTAATCTTTAAATGCTATATCATTTCGAAAAAAAATATTTTTGGATAATCATTTAATAGAATTCTAACTCCTGAAGTTATCTAAACCGACCTCTGATACCAACTATAAGGCCCCAGCCTTAACCCTTACTTAATCTTGAGTTATTACAAGATTACATGTTGAGGATCATTTAAGGTTTAGAGTTTTAGAGAATTAGATCATAAAACATGCATTACATTCCACTTATAAACAAAGTGGTTACATAAAGATAGTATTCTACATTCCCATCAATGGAAACAGATTTAAAATAAAACATGGATTATTTCTTGACACATCCTTGACTCTATCATCTTATCATGTACCTTTCCCTTGACCTGTGAAAAAAATTTCAAAAACATGGGATGAGAATAAAAACTCAGTATGGGTTATAAAAAAACATGGAAAGGAAACATGAGTTCATATATACATAAGAATAAAATCATACTTTACCCATAAAACATAGGCACTTTAACATACCTCATAAAATCATGAATAAATCATAGAAATCATAAGACATAAAGGTAACTTGTGGCATTCATAACATTCTTACGTAGGGAGTAACCCTCTTGGTTACGTTTGGAATACCCATCACAGTATATTCCCTAAAATCTCTTCGGAGAAACCTTAAAGTTTCACTCCTTCGCGTTACCCAATGCATTGGAGAGCTATAACGAGCTCACCAGCCCTTAGTTTATCACGGAACCACCCGTCTTCATAATAATGCCCAAGAACCCTTACATAATCATATCACATAAAACATGCATAAAGGAAACATAAAATTTCCACATTTCAATCACGAGATATCAATACAACACATTGATATAAAAACACTATGAAAACCATTTTCAATACTAAAAAAAAGTAAAACATGGTATTTATTTTTCTTTTAAAAAGAAGGTATGGCTTGTAGAGGAAGCCGAAACTCAAATAACGGTCATGATGACGGAGAAGTCATTGTCGCCGCATACGTACGACAAAAACATTCCCTTTTTTCATTTAGTAAACAATTCGTATAAAAAAGATTCATTTTGAATAAACGTAAAAGTCAATGGGGTTTATACACCGTATAAAAGAAAGTTGTGTATAAAACAAAATATGCCTCAACGAAAGGAGATTGAGACGAAGTCCCATACCTCATATCCGACTTGACCCGACCGTTCTTTAATCTCCTGAATAATAAACTTGAGTTAATCTCTACTTGCTTATGAATCTTTTTCAAGTTCATTATTCCTCTTATACCAAGTTATGAACATCATGTAATCAGTTAAGTTAATAATGTTCATTTTTTCGGTATTTGGTTCTTAAGTCAAAAATAGACTTCTTACACTTACATGTTGTTAATTTGGTCAAAGGTTAATTATATCCAGAATGGTATTCATGATGTAGATATCGTATATGTCATATATATCCAGTACATACATGCATTTATAATATTACATCACATTTAGAGGTAAGAAATGAAAGGCACCGTTCATGGAGACGGTAAGCCGTACGTACGCATGAACGCTACTTCCATTTCTATTTCATATTTTCTGGAATGGAATCATAATGATATAAGAGTATATTATAATTCCAGTATAATAACATATATAATATCATTAACTTTATCCTTTACACATCCCACATATGGTATTAACGAATCAAATCACTTTTAGGGGGCGGTAGTCCGCACTTCCTAAAATGAAGATATCGTGTTTACCCATAATGGAAACCATAAAGGTATGCCCAAAATGAAAAAAAAGAAGCTTAAGGAAAACATAAACATATTATATATCATATATAAAAATAGTGACATCATAATGGCTACCTTTGAAGGTGTTAAATGAGTGTTGAACAATCATCGTTTCGGGAGGCAGAATTTCGCCATCCACAGAAACCGTATGTTCTTTAACCATTTGATGTAGTTGTGTGAGATTGTAGCACAAATATATCTTATAACAACATACTAGTATATTGAAGATACTGGTTTTGTTACAAAAAAAGTAAATAAAAAGAGTTTAGGGGGTTGGAGAATCAAAATAAAACAAATGAACATGAGAGAATGAATTACCTTTAAAAGTGTAACTCCTTTTGAGTTGAGCCTAAAGGCTTCCTTTGAAAGGATTCAGCCCAAAGGGAATCCTATAGGATGAGGAGAGGGATGTGGAGAGAGAAAATGGGCAGGGGTTGGCCGAGCCAAAGGCTTGAAGAGTGTGTGAAATGAGGTAGAGGTGGGGGCCTTTTATAAGAGGAGAGGAGGGGCACTTTTGGAAAGTAAAGAAATATTACTTTATTTGAAAATGTGTTTCGGTTTAAAAAGGTCCCACATTGATATAATTCGTGGATAAGGTGATAAGGGTTCGAAATCCACTCATCCAATTGGTTTTGGACATGTGTCGTTCATAGATTTTACATTATCTTTCTATTTTATTTAAATCGTCAAATAATGATGTCATCGCTGCATGGGGTCCCCAAGTTGACCCATGGCATGTAATGGTCGGCCATGACACAACCAATGAGGTTGGGACATGTGTCTAGGTCATTTCATTTTATTAAAGTATTATTTATACCTTAAACTACACTAATTACCACTAATCACGATTAAAAACTTAATAAGTTACTATTCACCAAAAAATTATTTTAAACTAATTGAACCACATTTTACTTCTTAATGACAACTATGTATGTCGTATTTTCAAAATTCAATACACATTAGTGGTAAACTTTCATTTAACTGAAAAATCAGTTTGCTTGATTATCACTTAGTGGTTTCACTATTCATCAAAAATTGAAGTTTTTCAGAAAATTACAAAAAATTCCCCCTAAGCTATATTTGATATTCCAAATTCAAAAATGAAGTATATTTTACAAAATTCAATACATATAAGTCAAATTAATTAATTTAATAATTAATTCCCACTGCCAGAGCAAATAGCGTGTTTTTACAAAACAATAAGTATCAAAAGATTGACACCAGTTTAAGTCTAATTTCAAAGTGAAATTGATTCCAATGACCACCATTGGATAAAATGGTAAAAATATATTCTAATTTCACTTCAAAACCAATTCAAAACATAATCTAATAATATAAATAAATTAGATTAAAAAGCAGTTTTGATGTAAAATGCAGTATTTTTCACTATTCATTAAAAAATGAACATTGTCAGAAAAATACCAAAAATTCACAGAAGGTAAATTTTGATGTCCCAATTATAAAGGATAAGTTTATTTTGACAAACATAGTTTATAAAATTGTCAAAATATAGATTCAAAAATGTTTTGCCATCAAAAGGTAGTAAAACAATCTTTTAAGAATATTAGTCTATTCCATGCATAAGATTGTATTTATTTTCATTTTAAGACTCTATAACATTATCTTAATCATTAATAGACGTAGATAAAAATATCTATTATTCATTTACTTACTTGGGATGTTACATCCTTCCCCCCTTTTCAATTTTGTGACTTCACACTATTAAATATTTTTAAATAGAAATATTTTAATTGTAAATAACCATTATAAAAGTATATTATTAACATATAGAACATATGATTAAAAATTTATGTCTCCATTATAAATTATCATTTGTATTAAAATCATATAAGAGAAAAAAAATTCATATTCTGTAGAGTATAATATATTAGTATTAAATCATGCTGAAGATAATTTATGTATAATAGATCCCCATATTTTCTAATTAATCGACAAAATCCAATTATAGAATTTATAATTATAAAATGACAATTAAATATTCATAGAATTTTCATATTGATAATATAAAAAAATATCCATATTTGATATTTAATGTTTTTATAATATTAGAAAATAATAATAATGTATAAATATAGGTTATATTCTTTGGTTGAAATATCTATCGTTGATGAATATGTATGAAAAAGAAATATTAGAGGTCCATCCTATAATTCCCTGATGCTAGAATCCAAAAGTAGATGAATTATTTTATTATATTGTTATGATTACATGGAAATAATTGATGAATGACCCATTAGTTTAGTATTATTGGAATTATATATTTCATACATGATACTAATAAGAAATTGGAATATAATATGAAACATGATAAATAATAAAATGAAAAAAATTTCATTCTTGAATGATTATTTAACGTTGTCCTCATCAGAACCTGTGGAATGGACACCTAATAATAGTGAGATCAAATTCTTAGTAAGGGTATGAAAATTGGAATCAATGTTGAATCAATGAGTACAAATTAACATGAAAAATTAATTAATTTATATCATATGCAAATAAAATACATGATAATTAAAAGTCAATATAGAAATGTAACAAACTTAAAAACATTATATTTATACAATAAAAATGATTTGGAATGAATCTATGATTATATAAATGAAAAATATCGTGGATAAGTAATAACTGGATCAAAATGATAGAAATGATTATTTATTATGTGTCATATCTATGGAATGTAAAAACCAATAATGTTAAGGCCTTTTATAAGATGTATAAAAATTATGGATGAAAGCCAATTTAATTTTTCACATCTTATTTATCTAATATGAACCAATAGATTCATATAATGTATTTATAAAGTCCAAGTCCCACACTTCATTACCAGTATAGTGAGTTATACGTATCAATTATCCATTATAAATAATATGACTTCTCAAATATCTATCTTGAATAATGAATAAATATTTATCAATAATTCCCTAGATAATCCAATAACAGGTCATGTAAACATCATATTTCCAAATGTAAAAAAGTAAAATAAATATTAATTTCCATCACCCAATAATGAGTAAATTCAATGAATGATGATCCTAGAAAGTTATTGTTTCATTTGATGTTAAATAGTCAAAAAAGGATGAGAGATTGCAAAGATAATCACTAATAACATTCATGGGGAGAATAATTATTAAACATTCCAATGTGTGATATAACAAATTAAAATATTTAAATAATAACCCCTATGTAGAAATAAAATTAAATGAAAACTATAATATCATAAAAATAATGATAATTATAATATATCATGTCAAAGAGCAGTATATATACTTATTAAAAGATACTAGTTTCATAATAACAAATAATTATCTGTGAAATGTAAATTAAGATGAAATATCTTACAATAAAATTAATTTTGTTGTGTGGTATTTATAATCATGTATATACGTTTAAAATATTTTAAAAAATTATAACTATTTTATAATCATGTTCAAAACATTATTTTTACCATTTTTTGTTTTAATTGTTCAGTTTTCTCAAACATATTTTGACTGTTGATTTGTTGTAAAATTAATTAGATTATGAATTCATCATGTATATAATTTATATCATAACTTACATATAACATATATTCGGTATATTTGAATTTATAAATGTCTATATTGTTTTTATATGAGAAAAGTAATTCACCATTCATGGACATGGTAGGCCAATCATATCCATGAACTCTATACTACATTATATAAAAATTTAAAAGTATGAAAAGTATGTCATACGTATTTATATTATAATTCCAATACCATATATATGTAAAATATGTTAAAAATCATTATTTGAAACGTCTTTTCTGCCTCCAATGTATAGTGTGAATGGGCCACATCACTTTGAGAAGGCAGTACAACACACTTCCACAAATGATGTTATCATATTTACACAAAATTAAATTTATAAGTGATTGTTTATTAAAAATATAAAAAATAAAAAATAAAAAATATATATGATATTCAAATTATATAAATATAGATTCCATCATTATGGAGAAGATTAATGGTGGTAACTAAAGAATGAAAAATCATCATTTTGTGTGGCGGTAGTTCACTGTTCACATAGAAATTATGTTCATAACCCATTTGATGGGATTGTGTGTTTATTTTGATCTAAAATTTTAAAATAAAAACACACTAGTATGTTGATAATAATTTTTATTTTCATTTAATAATGGAATATTGAGATTTTAGGAGATGGAGAATGGGAATAAAAATAAATAGTTTAAGGAAATATGGTACCTCTAAACCAGGTAAATACCTTTGGTTTATACCAAAGGGAACCATTAGTGGGATTTATGCCCAATTTTTTTCTTCTATGTTGATTTTATGGACATTGGGGGACTGGTTTTTTATATTTTGGATGATCCAATGTGTCTTGAGAGGTGTGAGAAAGTGGTAGAGTGCTTTCTTTTTCATATTGCAGAGGTAGTGGTGCTATAGTAAATGCCAAATATGTATTAATTAATTGGATGGTAAAATTTCATAAGGTGAATCCAAAATTGAGAAATATGTAATTAAATGGGAATTATGGTCTTTATAAACCTCTACCACAATAAAATATGTGCATTTTAATTATATTTTCCCGTAACATTTATGATCCCCAATTTTATCATTTTTCACAATATAAAACATTAAGTGTTAAAACCTAAATAATATTACCATTATATCAAAACTAAAATTATATTTATTATAAAATATATATCCACTCAATATTATATAATATATATAATTTATAATGTAAAAATTCCATGTCTTTTGGAAGTTAATTTAAACGAAATCAGATGAGGGGTACTATCATAATGAATGATCCCACAGCGTGTTAAAAAGGATTATAATGTATATGTTCCAATATTATAATTACAAAATATTAATTATTCCACTAATAGATCATATTTAAATTATATTAATATATATAAATAACATGGAATATTTTATGATTTTATTCATTTAAAATAATTTATAATTATAACATTTGTTGTCAAATAATAATAATGAAAATAATGATCGTATTTATCTAATTATAATTATAAAATATAAAAAAAGTTATTTTTAATTAAATATATAATTTCTATAGCTATGTTACAAGATATAATATTCCAATAATAATTAAATACAATAATTCAATCAATATACTTCGATTTTAATATTTATAGTACCTTTTATTATAGTTAATTAGAAACTATATAATCATCATGTTAGTGTTTCCTAAGAATTTTAAGTAACTGGTTCATATTGAAAAAAATTATGATAAATGATAATGATAAAAATAACTAATTTAACATTTAAATGTTTATTTATTACCTAATATATGCTATTTTTTACATATCACATTGCTTTATTAATGTAATTGTATGGAAGGTTCCCTTTTGGTCTCTTTCCTTACTAAACATAATATATAAAAAACATCCTTTTAATAATATCCCAATAAACCATATAATTCTACCCAATAGGGTATTTGGTCAAACTATTGGATGAAAATGGATTTTGGACTGGTTTCAAGGGCATTATGGCCCTTAATATAAAGGTTTAGTCCATTGTCAAGCATAATTTTACCTTAATCATCATAATTAATTTTAATCAATTTTTGTAATATTTTTGGTTAATAATTAAGAAGATGTAATTAGAAAAAATTTATTATCCCTATAAAAACCACGTATATCCATTTTTAAATATTTACATCATTGATGTTGGAAAATTAATACTAATGCTAATCTCCTAGTTGCAGTGACAAAGTGAGGATTTAATGTAAAAACATTCAAAAGTTCAATAGGTTTTTATATCAAATTTTATTATAAAAATAATTTCAATGACCGATAATGGGATCATATATTACTAAATTATAAATTTTTACTTCGAAAACAAATTTAATAAACAATTTTACATTATTTTGTATTTAAATGATAATGCAATTTTAACTAAAATTTGGTACTTTTCACTATTGATCAAAAATTGAGACTTCTTATAAAAATACTAAAAATTATCCATAATCCTATTTTGTTATTCTTATATCAAAATATAATTTTATTGAAATATAGAATTTTTAATGGTGACAAAAATTATTTTCAAAACTTGTGTTCCATTAAATATATGAAAACATATCATTGCATGTATGAAAATCCAATTTTTAGTATAGTATTACCATAACATCGAGTTGGGTATAGATAAAGATAAACACGAGATTGAATTTATTCTAAAATTAAAACATTGTAAATTTTTGGGATGATTCATTCTACTCGCCTTATTTAAATACTATCCACACATATTAAACACGATCTCAATAATCAAGAGAATAATATTTGAAATGAAAGAATTTTTGAAAAAGAAACATCATAAATATGTTAAATAAAACATCATCTAAATAAGAGTGAAAGTAAAGTAATTTGGTTATTTAATTATGTTACCTATTAAGATAATGAAGGTGGGAATGGAAAAATTGATATGGTGAATAATATAATTTGCTTATTCTAATAGAGATTGCTACAGAACCAGGTTAGGAGAATATTAACAATCACAAGGATAAAAATAAACAATGATCTAAGGGATCATTTGATTCATCCTAAAAGAAGTTAATAGGATTTTTTCAATATATTTTTACATATATTTTATTATTTATTTCACTCTCTATGATATATGAAAACTTAAATACATTATACATTTAAATATGCACAATATTATCCTTCGGTAGTTCACTGAACATTTTCTAAATCATATCATAGAACTAGATTCCTTATATAGTGATGTAATATATCAATATCTAAAACCAAATTAAATTTTAAATATAATATATTTCATAAATGGATAATTGTTTCAAAATATATTAATAATAATCTTAAAAAAGGATTTCATTGAAATCCCAAAATTATATTATCATTAGACATTAACAAATATGAAGTAAATTTTTAATCATGACATACTAAATATGTGAAAAAAATTATAATTTGTCCGATTAAATTAGGGTAATAACTTTAATTACTAAATAACCATTTTGGAATCATGCATTGTAGCATAATCATTATGTGAGACAAATGTTATTGGATATATTATATAAATAAAAAAGTGTAGTAAACTCTATCAATGATAGTGTAAAAAACTTATTGAATAGTTAATAATTGGTTCCATGGTATTTAGAACGTTCCCAGATTAATCATTTTGACATATTTATCTTAACATAAGTAACAAATAAAATATCTTCTTTCCCTATGTTATTAGATTTCCAAAATGTATGACTTCATAAGGAATAACGTTTCCTTTTATCATTCAGCATTTGATCTCAAATCCATAAAAACAACTACATTACATTCATTACATGTTTCATAAATATTATTATGGTAACATCATAAATAAATTATATCAACAAAATATTTTTTATTTCCAAATATTGAATCAAATTAATAATTCCTCCTTAGGTGTGTCAAAAACATATCCCTGACCATGATCCCTTATCTTCTTTGGAGTTATATTACATTGGATCATGGGGAATTAATTTGAATAGTTCCGCCTCTTCTTTCAAATTAGACACTGAATATAATAGTTTTCCTTCTTCCTACTAGATTATATTTCCCATTGACTTTCTATCCTCACTTATATCATACTCCCAATCCTTTCATGAATATACTAGGGTGATTCATTCAATAGTTATTAAAAGTTTGAATGTCATTATTTCCCTTTATTTTTTTGAATCATTTACTTTCTCATGGTTCTCATATGAAATATTTCTGTCTTGGTATCAAATATATATATAGTTTTTTCAAATTTCCTTTTCTATTTTCGATGAATTTTTTTTCTTTATTATTAATAAAATTCCCCACTATAATTATAATATTATGGAAATGTATGAGAATCAAGTTCCCTTCAGAGAATTGTATTATTTCAATAAAATAAATGGTCAATCAATAAATTCATGTTGCATATATAATCAATAGAACAAATAGAAATCCTTATAGATGTAGATTCATAATTTCTAATAATATGTTCTTCCTTTTGATTTAAGATATTGAACAATACCTTCCTCTCAAGTTGAATATCACAAGGGAAGTACATATTGATTAATTTATCCTTAGTAGTCAACCATACCACGATTAAAATTTCTTCATCCTCTCCTAGATTATAGATTAGAGACCACCACCGATCCACATAACTCTAGAGTTAATAAAACAGAAGTGTTACCTTCTCTGTTACACTATAATCCAAGGACATTAAAATATTCTCAAGAGACTAAATATATTTCATAGCTAAAATTGGATTACTTGTCCCACAAAATGATGGGGATTTTCTACATAAATTTATCTAGCATAGGTTATTCACTCCATTGAATATGATTATCCATTCTGAAAAGGTTATGTGTATTTACATAATTATTATTTCCTAATATATCCATATCATGATGAGTTCTAAAACTAGAAACATTTTTTTTCCCAGCAATGATATCTCAACATTGTCCATGGGTGTTAAGACACTTATACCTCACAACGTCAATTTATATTCGATGAAATATTCTAAATTAGCTCATATAATAATGAAATTAGTATTATTATATATATATTGAAACACTTACCATAAATTGAGAAAAATATTCATAAAAATATCATAATAATAATCAGGATTTCATTAGGTATATAATTAAATAATATATAATGGGTTGTAAAGAAAACCTGAATTATATTTTGTGAAATACCAAGTATATTCAAACCAGGTGTGCAAAAAGGCTCATAATAATATATCATCATACACTATGTCTGGTCTGATTCACCTTTTTAGATCTATTACTCCTAGGAACATCAATTCTAGAAATCCATCTATTTGTACTATTAAGACATGTATGCATTCCTATGAAATCCAATATAGTCTCAACCATACAAAAATTATTCTATGTTCTTCTATACTTATCCTAAAATACAATGTCATTGTTATGTACCATGTTCTATTTTTTCTAAAATTAGTTTTTAATATTGCTGTTAAACATCCATTGATACAAATTAAAACTCCATTACTTCATTAAACTAGAGAGAGTGAATTATTTTATTACAATAGTATTATTACATATAATCAAATCATGAAGAACTAGTCATTTTTTATGTCTTAGAAATACTGATTACATACATAATACCCATAATGGATTAAAAAATAGAATAAAACATGATACATAATAAAGTTAAATCATCTTCATCCTTGAAATCTTATTCAATTTTTTCCACTTCATAACTATGGGAATGGATACATAATATGTTTTACCTTAAATGAATAGTTAGTGTAATTAAAGTGAAAAAATTAATGAATAAATGAAAATAAATCCAAATGGAAAGGTAAATAGTTTATTGAACATGCCATTTAAATAACGTGATAAGGAAAACATCAATATAGAATTGTATGTAACTGAAACACATTCCATTTAATATATAAACTGGTAATTAGAATGATTCCACAGATATGTCAATGAGAAATATCATGGTTAGTAATTCAAAAATAAAAATGAATGCAATTTTTAATTATGGAAATCATTAATAATAATTATGAAAATTTATATCATTAATAGATTTCAAAATATGGTTTAAAACTAAGGAAAGAATCACATTAAATATTTTCAACTTATTTCTCTCAAGAAAAGAAATCAATGCATCCAGGGGATATATAATGACAGGAACCACCAATCATTACTAGTCTAAATAGTAACTCAAATTAAATAATAAAAATAAAAATATGACTTTTCAAATATTATTAATGGATAATGAATATATTTTTAGCAACAATTTCAAAATATTCAAATTACAGATAAACTAAACACCATATGTAAAAATGATATACGGTTCAAGAAATAATAACATGCCTCACCCAAGAATTGGGATATCAATGAAATATATTTTGAATAATGATATTTTTTTGTGGAATTTTATCAATAAAAATGTAATTGATATTGCAAAGATAATAATTCATAACATTCCTTTGGAAGAAAATATTTATTCATTTCAATGTGTCCAATTAAACATTGGGACAATTAAATAATATTCTAAAGGAATGAATAACATTAAAAGACACTTATAATATATTTTGAATAAATATATTCTTCATATAATGTGTTAATATAAATTATATACATCATATAATTGAAATTAGGCCCATATGTACAAATATGTATCAATATAATGTTAATTGTGATGAAATACCTTATGTTAACCTTAATATATTTATGTAGTCGTTTATAATCCGGTATTTTTGTTTTAAAATATTTAATAACATATAACCAATTCTTATTCATGTTTATAATATCATATATTAACTTCATTCAATATTTGATGACTTGTTTGTCAACACTCATTAATTGTTTTAACTATTTTGGGTGTTAATTACTAAGTGTTATCATGTATATTTGGACATGTGATTTGTTGTTTCTATTAGATAGATCATGATTTAACCATATTAATAAAGTAATACATTAATTTATTATCCCATATATTGAGGAAAATTTTCATTAAAATAGTCTATAATGATTGGAGATAAGAAATGAAATTAACTATTCCTGGATATGGGAGGACGTACGTATGCTTGAACACTACTTTAATATCCTAGTTATATTAAAAGAATGAAAATTAACTAATAAATATGTATATTATAATTACTGTGTACTGAATATGTTATATTTGTTACATATGTTTGTTAAAATCATTTTTTATACATCATATGTATAATGGGAACGAGTCACCTTGCTTTGAAGAGGCGGTTGACCGCATTTGCTGAAATAATGCTACCATATTTAAAAAAATGAATGTATAAGGGTATATGTTATAAAATAATTATATAAACATATGTACATAATAAATAAATTTTATATGATGTATAAAATTACATTCCATAACAATTTCCACCATGATATGTGGTAATTTATGAACAAACAATAATCGTTTAATGAGGTTGTAGCTCATCGTTCACATAAGAAATAAGTTTCTTATCCATTATATTGGAGTGAATATATGTTTCTTTAGAAAAAAACATAAAAAACATATTATATTAAGGATACAATTTTTTTATATAATGATGTAATAATAAGAGTTAGGGGGATAATAGAAAATAATCTGAAGAGATTTAAGAAATATGTACCCTCGAAATCTGGTAACACCTTTGGGTTTTAACCAAAGGGACTCCATAGGTGGATTTCAACACAAAATGAGTATTATAAGTTAGTTGGAGTTATTTTTTTATACTATTTCTTTAGAATATGGATGACCAAATGTTTCTTGATATGTGGAATGGGTAGAGTTTTTGACTTTTTATATTGGAGGGGGTGTGTCACTCTTGTAAATACTAAAAAGTATTCATTAATGAAATATCTACATTTCTTTATGTGACTCTAAAATTGAAAATATAACATAGTAAATGGGAATCAAGGTCAATAAAATCACCCACCACCAAAAATAATTTGTTCTCATTAATAATTTGGTTCCTTATCTTCTAAGATACCCCGAATTTTTCATATTGGTTTTTATTGATGTAAATTGTTTTCTAACCAAAAAAATTTTACTATTAAATTTTTAATAATGTGAAATTTAATATTATAGACATATAATTAATTATTAATATGATATCTAAATTTTAAATTAAAAATACCATGTGTTTAGGAAATTTATTATAAAACAAAAAACTGTGACATGCTAAAACATTATGTTAACACAAACCATTTTATCAATTTTTTACAGTATATGGTTCAACACGTTAATTAAAAGATACAACTGTCTATTAATATATCATATTTTATATTTATTAACACTTAAATATGTCATCAAATAATATAGAACTTTATTCATTTTAAATAATTTAATAAACTACCATTTATAGTTAAATAATAGTAATGTCAATTTTGACAATATTAATTTTATTTTATATTATTTTAAATATATCAATACAATATTTTAATTAAAATATATTTATTTTATATGTATTTAAAATGATATATTCCACTATGAAAATAATTAAGGACAAAAATTCAATAAATATTCCTCAATTTTTATATTTATATTATCATCCATTTTAGTTAATTATTATATAATTTATCACTACATGTGTGTTTAGTAAGCATTTTATGTACCTATATAATCATTAATAAACAAAAAAAAAGTATTATGATAAAATTATACATTTTGTCTTTAAAATGATACTTATAATTGAAAATATTATTTTTTACATATCATAATGTTTTATAAATTATAACGGTAAGGGATGTTCTCTTTTCTCTCTTTCCTTACAAAATATTTTATATCGGAAAATTCCATTTAATAATATCCCCATAAAACATATATTATATCCAAGAGGGTATCGGATCAAAATATGTGCTGCTAAGTGTTTTTTGTCAATTTTCCACTACATTTTAGACAATGTGATTATGGTTTAGTCCCTTGTTAATCTTAATTTATCCTTACTCACCATAACTAATTTTGATCCCTTCAACTCTTATTTTTTGTAAAAAATTATATTTATATTATTAGACCAAATTTGTGTATTGATTATAACATCAAATGTCTTTTTTTTCAAAACTCATGTTATAGAATTAGGAATATAATGAAAAATACTAATCTTGAAGAAATGGTGATAAAACGGGGGGGGGGGGGGGGGTTCATGAAAATGAATTCAAATTTACAAAAAGTTTTTTTCCAATTTTTTTTATAAAAATAATTATAATGAACTAAATTTTTTA
The DNA here is from genome assembly GCA_963277665.1 of Viscum album. Classification (NCBI taxonomy): domain Eukaryota; kingdom Viridiplantae; phylum Streptophyta; class Magnoliopsida; order Santalales; family Viscaceae; genus Viscum; species Viscum album. Next base: position 689,685,263 of record OY728161.1, on the reverse strand, counting down.
ATACAAGTACAATTGATCTATTTTTACTTAAAAAATAAATTTAATATACAATGTATCATTAATAAATATTTAAACGAATAGAGAGTTTTTAAACAAAATGCTGTATGTTTTCCTATTCATCAAACAAAGAATTTTATAAAAAAATCCTTATAATCTATCAAATTGACGGTTCATATACCAAATCCAAAAAATGAATTTTATTTTGAAAAATAAAATTTTTAATGAAATAATAATTTAGTTACAAAAATCCAACTTTAAAAGGTGGAAAAAATCATAATTTCTTGCATGTTAGTTTCATGTTTTTTATTATACAGTGGTAACATAGTGTTTCATATAATTAATGATAAAAAGAGAAGTACATTTATTCTAAAAATGAATACATTTTTTTATTTGGGTTGTTACAAACATTGATAAAAAACAATATGATGTTTTAGAAGGTGAGGAATATTTTATTTCTCGTGATCACATCAATATATGATAAATCAGATGAGGAATGAATAAAATTAAAGATCCAATATTATATGGATATTAAATAAAAACCTGAATGGATAATTCCAATATTTATTTTTTCCAATTATATTTAAGTGATAGTGTTTCTGTTAGAGTGGGAATACAAAGAGTAATTAATCACAGTGTGAGGATACTGCCATTTGGATTAATGATGTAGATATAAGTTAGCAAATATAATCAAATATGAATCTATAAATAGTTAATAAATTTTTTTATTGATTATATAATTAATATAAGGAGTTTCCATTTCTATGATTTGTAGATGATATGTCTAATATAGTTTATAAAATAGATCTGGGGTTACTAAACCATTAGTAAAGAGTGTATAACCCTTAATTAACTATTAGGAAGTTTTCCTCAATTTGGAGTGACGATGGAAAACATTGTTAAAAAGAACAAGTTATTATGTGTAATATGGTACATGAAACTTGTAATTTTTAATACATCATGTAATATACCTACATGGTGAACCACATTTTCTCTATATGTTCTATATAGTCTACCTTCTTGAATATTTGTTTATCATTCTGTGACGTATTGTTAAATAATAATTTGGAAAAAAATGAATATACATCATTCTAAAAATATATACATTTCCAAATATTATCCATATCGATCATGGTTAAATATATTGACATCCTAATTCAATACCTCCATGAGTGTATATAAATATATAAAGTGGTATCCGATCCAAAAAAAATTATTCATTTATATCCACATGATATTTTTTTCAATTGACTCACTATGGTGAAATCTGAGGTATCCATATTATTCCTTGGAGATAATTTGGATTGATTGGAAATAGATATTTAATGGATTTATAGACATGTGATAAAGAGAAATTGGAATATTTTAAATGCCAGGTTGTCCTGAAAAATCATATTGAACATATTTAATATTTTGAGATACAGATATTCATTAATAGACAAATAACCAATGTGGTATACATAAAACCATTCATTCTTCTAATTAATTTGATATTTGTGTTTTTAGAACATATATAAAACTAGTGGATTTAAATATGGTTATTTTTCTTACATTAAATGTTTAATGTAAACCTATTAATGATAATATTATTCTGATCATAATTAGACAATAATACATCTTAATAATAGGAAAAAATATTTAGAATAATCTTCAGGATTTTAGAAATATGGCTTTTACTATTGTAGTGATAAATAATATACTATTGTTTAATCTGATTACATTTGTATTATATATGATGTTTAAAATGAAATAAATTATTAATTATCAATAGATATTCATAGATTTTATGACTCGAATAATGATATAAAAACCATATTTATTTAAAAATATTTATGGTATTTATCAAGAAATCTCATTGAGATACAATCATTAAATGAAAAACAATATTAATGGGGACATATACATGAACATTACAGTGAAAATTTATAGGAAATATACATTGAAAATAAATGTCTATAGGTCGTATAGGGATCCATGAATTTATATATAAACATTATTTGAGATAAAATTATTTTTAAGTGATTTACACAAAAAATATTCATATGATGTTGGAAGAAATAAGGATGCAGAGAATAAAGAAATGAATAAAATTTTCCTAATGAATTAATAGCTTGTCTTTATGAGAAAGTATATGAGTTTAGCTAGGTCATTAAAAATATATTCCTACATAGGTAAAGGAAATTTATGAGAGGATTATTTATATATAACACATGACCTTGTTCATAATGGGAATAAAAAAATTAGAAAAATATCAATAATGCACTATCATCATGTTGTGAAAAAAGATCCAAGTACATAATTTTTATGTACGAGTAAAATATATTCTAATTATTGATTAAATAATACCTAGAGGAATGTGTATATATTTTTCAACTTTGGATTAAAATTGGTAAACACTACGAATGTGATCCCAAAATGCCACGATCTCACTGGTAATAGAAGACTTGGGTAAATAACATATTAAAAAAATTCCTTATTAAGTATTGTTACTAGCTGATATATATTTTATGTTCTAAACCTAGATATAATGTATGTATTTTCAACAAGATGTGATAATTAGATTTTATATAATGTCCCCCATTTTTATTAATATATTATTATTATTTATTCTAGACGAAAATACATTATATTTCTAAACAGTTTCTCAATTTTTGAGAAAAATTAAATTCAAATAAATGTGTTCTAAAAAATATTATATTTCATTCAAAAAAACCCACTTGTAAATGTGGATGAAAATATATATGAAGAATAATATAGAGGATATTGTTCTTATTGTGAGAAATTATTATATAAACATGATGATATATTTATAAAAAAAATAACACAGTAGCTATTACTGAGATTTAAATGAAAAATATTTGGCATAATAATTTGGATTAATAAATATTAATGTCAATAATTATAATACGAATGGTAGAGTGGTTCATTATATATAAATAAGAAGCATTAATGAATCATGATAAGTTCATCATTAGAGAAAAAATAAAAAACTGATATTACATTTACAACTGATTTGGAGCCCAAGAATATAAAAATGATTTCCAGAACAACATCATTTGACAAATTATGTACAATTAATCTTAAATAATGATTAATAAAATAAGGTGATGAAATAAAAGTTAAATTGGGATTTTTAACATGAAATCCCATAATTTTAAACATGATAATGATGGAGGTAACCTTTTCCCGATGTGATTTATGAAATCAATTTATTTGTTAATATTTTGAATAATTAAGATATGATGTGATAAATCAAAGAATATTCTATATGATAAAAAGTGAATTATATAAAAGGATTGTATTTCAACTAGTTCAAAATAGGGTGTTTACATTTTTACTATATTAGTAATAACCACATATCATAAAATGTTTCAATATAGAATATGATAAGGAATTTTTTACCAATCATCCTATATAAATTACAACATAAAATTGAAGCCCTATGAAATAATTAGGGAAAAAATTAAAGATGATATAACTAGATTTTTTTTAAAAAAATTTGAATGAGTTTTTTATTTTGTATGTCTAAAAATATTATTTATTTCTTATACACAGATGGTTTTTGTTATCGATTGTTGAGAATACTCCATCACTTATTATATTATTTAATTTTCCCTGGAAACATTGACAATGCTTTCATAATTGTTTCCCATAATAGAGCTCCATTATAATTAAATGAAATTATAGACCTTATAAAATTGATGTTTTAATTGATTTATTATCATACATGAAACAACCTATATTAAAAATTACACCATATTATAATTAAATTGTATATAATGATATAATAAACAAAAATATGTTAAAACAAAAAAGTTTATTATCTTCTTAAGACAAAATAAGTATTCCTAGATCATAGAAAAAATGTTTTTTAAATAAATCTATTTTATTTATTTAAATGTTTTAAGAAAAAAAAAATTATAATATTTTTTATGATAAATTATAAATAAGATTTATATCCTCACATAAAATTAAATTTTAATAAATAATTTTTATTTATCTTAAATGTCTACTTTTCAAAAAAAAATTAGTATAGTTTTTGTAGAAATTATAATTTATATGATTTTATACTTCATTAATCATATCATAGATATATTAAAAGAAGATTCTATTTAAATAATATATTTTTAAATAAAATAATTATTCATTTACATAAAATATTTGAGACTAAAAATTTTGTATTCATAATTATTAAAGCTAAATTAAAATTGTACATTGTTAAATAATATCTTATATATTTTCCTATAATTAATACTTTTTGTTATAAACATCCATTTATTATTAAAATAAACTAACTATTTATTTTTTTATGAAAAGCCTATTTATGTTATAAAAATTAGTATTTACAACACTCGCACATTTTATAAAAAATTGAAAACATAAAAACACACACTTAATATGAAATGTTACTAAATGTGTTGTATGATTATATTAATATTATAATTACGAAAAAAAATATTATTTGTTATAAATATTTCCAAATAATACATTTTATATTTAAATTTTTGTAAAATTTATAATTGTAATTTTTTATGTTAAAATTATTTAAGATTTTTAAAAAATAATAATAAAGGTAAACATAATTAATGGAAATGAGAAAATTTTAATAGAAAAAGCCAAAAAATACACATGGTTTTCTCTAAAATCATTCTTTGATTTTATTTCATTCCAAAATATCTTTACCCTCATTTTATTTTATTTTTTTGTCATAATTCTTCTAATAATAACATTATATTACAAAAAAGGATCTAGTAACTCAAAAAACATCTATTCTCATTATATATAAAATTATAATGATTCCTCAATATATTGACTAACATAACCTTCAATATTATTTTATATACTATTCCAAATATTACATATATAACACACTCATATATACCTATGTTTTTTGTTAGTTTCATTTCGTTTCTGTCCATCATTTCCCTGGACTTCCCAAAGAGAAAACTCAATCATCCAATATGAGTATTACATTCTAATATAGTTCTCCTTCACATTATAACACCCTAAATATTATCAAAAAACATTTATAAAATCCAATTAGTATATTTATTACAAGTAAATTTCATTCTATTAATTAGAAAAACATTACTCCATGCATCCCATCTATTAAGATAGAAAAACAACATCAAACATGTGTGTGTGATGAATACTACATCAATGAAGTGTTGTTTTTTAATAAAAATATCACATGGATTGTGAAAAATAAATGAATAAATGAATTATAATGTTTTCAAATAACACATATACTCAAAATAAGTAACTTACAATATATCATCATTACATTGACTAATTATGAAATGACACTATTAATCATGAAAATTTGTAAACTGCCGCCTCTATAAAAAAATAAATACTATTTTCAAAAACTTTGTGATGGAATATATTATATTATATTATATTAATTTTATCGATATATATATATATTAGATAATTTTATCTATAATTTTTTTTATTTTTGAAAAAACAAAAGATAATTCTTTATAAGATAATCCATCAATATTGATAAATATTTTGAAACAACTTGATCACTATTATTGTCTCCATGAAACATTACTAAAATTCTTTTATAATGGAATAATTATATGACATTCCATTAAAATAATTAAATTTAATTACATATAATTTTATTTAAATGATTATTTTTGGTAGAAAATGGAATATCAAATCCATTTTTTATTATTCCAGCTCCAAATGGCTAGGATTAATAACTTTCGATGTAGATAAATGATAATAAAAATATAACACACAAAGATAATTTTTAAAATTAATAGTAAAAATGGAAACATTTATAAATATTAATAAGAAAGAGTTATTGAATATATTATGTCACGACCCCCTCCCCACAAAGTGTACCCTCCTAGGCCGGAAATGTGAGAAGGGAGATAATGACCCCCGAGTCCCGCCTCCAGTAGGCCCCGGGTTGGCGACTAGCACCGATGGTATAATACACACACAAATGGGAGGCATTACCCTCTAAGAGAACACATGCAGAATAGAGAGATAGAATAGACTCCAATCAACTCCAACTCAGAACTGAAATGTAAAAGGAAATCAAGTACATATATGAAATGTCATGCAAAAGTACTACAACTGAAAGGGAAAACTAAAAGTACCCAAAAGAAAGCAAAACGACAGCGACCACAAGCCCGAACAGCTCCTCCTCCAACCGCAAGCTAGTAGTAACCAGCTTGATCTCCAACCTGCTCCAAGTGACCTGAAAAACAGTTTATATGTACATAGGGTGAGTATAACAGTATACTCGGTAGGATCCTCCCCAAGACTCTCATGCAAAAGTAGAGAAAGCATGCTAAAGCCCAGTGAACAACAAGTGAAACTAACTCGTCACCTAAACAGGTATACCAAGTTCACAACCTCACCATGGCTACTCTCACCAAGTAACGCATACAAGAATATATCATATAGTAAAGAATATCAAGGGTACCCCGCTACTACTTCCCCACTGGTTTGCCACTTTTCCCCAACGACATACGTCCTGTGTATCTCTCTCCAAAGGCTTGCCCATATCAACATGGGTCAAGCTCCACAATCTACACCTCGTGCACCACAAAGGCTTGCCCGCAGACACCTGGGCTAAGCTCCACACAATCCTCACAACCAAAAGTAACCAGGTAATTTCCGGGAGCCACCGCAGCTCGCATAACGTGTATCATACGTCGGGTATTATACCTCAAGCCATTACATCCCATACACCGAGTAAGGATCCTCAAGCCATCACAGCCTATACACGTTACACCTATAGTATTCCATAGGATACCATATCCATAATATATGTGTGTGAAATAACCACAAGCCATTACAGCCCTCTACACACATATATGGGTAAAACTAACCACTGTGCCTACCAGCACAAAGATCTACCAAGAGAAGAGAGCGGGGCCAAAGGGGGTAGTCAGCCATTCAACATCCCATCAAAATGTTGGGGAAAACACCCCCCCAGGGCTCAGAATCCCCGGGGTGTCAGTTGCCCTTACCGACAGGGTGGAGTAGCGTATAGAAACACAAAAAGTACAGAATATATAAGTAACTCACATCCACACTATGGGCATTACCTAGTCTTAGATATAACTGCAACTGACGTCTCTCAGACTCCAGGTTGCTACTTCAAAGACTAGGTATCCTATAAGCACACAACCAATTGAAGAGCTTCATTAGATTACTCCATTCTCATTTATCAATTCCACTGTACGTTAATTAATTCTATAAACATTAATTATGAATGAACAATTCCACATTAAACTGAATTGGCATCACTTTCAAAAACAACTGCTCCTTTTTAAGATTCACATCACCTTTAAATTCCAGCATCTCCATCCCCGTGGATTTTCACCATTTAATCAAATATTCCCTACCAAATTACTTTTCCACATTCCCAGTCATTCTAGACAAACATCCTATGCTTCTAAACACAAAGGAGGCTCAACACGGTGAGTAGATATACTACCCGTCGAGTCTTTGCCGCCTATAGAAAGAGCATAGACCCATCCTCCATCGAGAGGCTAAACACGGAAAGCACGTGGCATACCCGCGTGTCTTCACCTCCTTCGGAATGAGGGTAAGCAAGACTAGCTGCCTTGAGCAGTGGGGAAAAGCAAAGAAGAATAACATTCAAGAAAACCGCAAGCAACCAGTAACCACATCCATCCCATTCCATCACCCCTGGTGTCCTCCCAGACACCCATATGCATAAACTGATACATCTCGCCACTCTAGGCGTCATCTCGCTGCCATAACCACAAGGCCTCCATGCCTCCACATATCACAAAAAAAACCATCCAGGCTCACATCACAGCACAAGCAATAGGAAAACAAACATCACATCATGGGCTCTTGACCCTTTAACAAACAAGAGGGTAACTCAGAACCCTTTTAGAAATTCCCACATAATCTGTTCTCTAATCCATATTTAATTGGTAGATTTTTTATTCGTAGGTTCCAATCATGGATACCTAATCAGTAAGCTATCACAATTAAATAACCATGCTTACTTCCCTAATTTGATTATCCTCAAATTAGAACAACTACAACAACAGCAATAACCAGATTAATTTACATGCCTCCTTATCTTTAGCAAATTAATTAACAACTAATTCCAGCTTTACATTCATTATCAATTTCTATCATGAACGAACAACAAAGTCAAAGAAAACATAGATACCACTATATCTAGGAAAATATGAGGCAAACCGTTATCACGGTATAAAGAAACAACATGCGATCAACCAATTCTTTTAATCCGGTTCAAGTATTTCATTAGGTCAATTTCATTGTGATCCAAAGGAATAAATCATGCTAATTCTACGATTGCACATACACAATTAGGGAAGCCATGAATCCCCTACCTCGAAGAGTTCTTTATGTCCTTTATCCACACAGCGGGCCACAATCCTTCTCTCGCGACAACTTATGTGGAAGAATGATCGACACAGCTGGGTTGCATCAAAACAAAGCAGAACCAATCCTAGGAGTAATGATTGATTGTGCAACTCCTACGGAAAGGATTGAAAGGTTCTAGCACCTCTTAGTTGAGAACAAAGGGGAAGAACAAGGGAGAATGATATCTCATCCCTTTTTAAGATTTAACGAGGTGGCGGTTTAAGATCCGGTTAATTCTCCATTAAAAACGGATCGCATTAACCCACGCGGTTTGACCAAGTAAAACATTACAAGCCTTAGGAATAATTAATATAGGATTTATGGCATTTGAAACGGCCTTAAGAGCCCTTAAAATAAGGCTTTAAATGTATATTACGTCAAAGGAAACGTAAAAAGGGGCAAAATTGTAGGAGTCTAGAAACACTATTCACCCACCGTTACTGTACATGAAACTGATCTGTCACACCGATCTGTGAAACTGATCTGTGAAACTGATCTGTCACACGGATCTGTAAAACTGATCTGTGAAACTGATCTGTCACACCGATCTGTGAAACTGATCTCTGAAACTGATCTGTCACACCGATATGTGAAACTGATCTGTGAAACAGATCTGTCACACCGATCTGTGAAACAGATCTGTCACACCGATCTGTGAAACTGATCTGTCACACCGATCTGTGAAACTGATCGGTGAGACCGATCTGTCAGACCGATCGGTGAGACGGATCTGTCAGACCGATCTGTGAAACCGATCTGTCAGACCGATCTGTGAAACCGATCTGTCACACCGATCTGTGAAACTGATCGGTGAGACTGATCTGTCAGACCGATCGGTGAGACCGATCTGTCAGACTGATCTGTGAAACCGATCTGTCAGACCGATCTGTGAAACCGATCTGTCACACCGATCTATGAAACAGATCGGTGAGACTGATCTGTCAGACCGATCGGTGAGACCGATCTGTTACTGTACATAAAAATGGAAACACTGTTCATAGAACTGGAAAAAAATTTGGCAAAGTGTTGGGGATAAGTCCCCTTGACCTCCCGGAACACCTCCAACACCAACATTTCACAATGTAATGGACCGGAGAGGTTCGGGCCATTACATTAGATACCTCTCAAAACATTCTTGTCCTAGAGAATTAAAAACCAACCAAGAAGAAAAGAGGGGTCCGAACAACCACCCCATAAGATACCTCTCAGGGGAAACCACCATGAGTTGTTCGAAAGCTGGAACAAAACTCTGACATCCGGGAACAAACAATCCATACCCAAACAATTCATTCACAACATCACATCAAAGGTACATAAATAAAACATGAAAGGTTTAACCAGAGAGGAAACATCATTACATGAAAGGAGTTAAACATTAAACAACTCTGGGTACTGAGCATGTATCTGTGACTCACGCTCCCAGGTAGTCTCCTCCATGCCACAGTGTCGCCACAAGACACGAACTAAGGGGATAGAACGCCCACGCAACACTTTCTCCTTGCGGTCTTGGATCTCCACAGGTCGCTCCTCGAAGGTTGCATCATCGTCAATATCGATCTCTCCCCAATCGATAACATGATATTCATCCTAAAGATAACGACGGAGCTGTGATACATGGAAAGCATCATGTATCCGACTCATCTGAGGGGGAAGTGCTACTCGATACGCCACAGCTCCAACACGAGTTAACACCTCGAAAGGCCCAACAAATTGGGGAGAAAGCTTACTTCCACGACCAAACCTTCGCTGCCCACGACGGGGAGTCACCTTTAGAAACACATGATCCCCAACATCAAACTCTAAGGGTCTCCTTCTTTGATCAGCATAAGATTTCTGACGATCTTGTGCTGTCTTCATCCTCTCACGAATCACCTGAACCATCTCTGATGTATTCTACACTAGTTCTGGTCCGAGAATTGCGGACTCTCCGACCCCAGTCCAGCACAATGGAGAACGGCATGGTCGGCCATACAAGGCTTCAAACGGCGCCATGATGATGGTAGAGTGAAAAATATTATTATAAGAAAACTCTACCAAGGGTAAGTGCTTCGTCCATGAACCTCCAAAATCAAGAACACAAGAGCGCAACATGTATTTATGATTCTGGATGGTTCGCTCTGTCTGACCATCCGTTTGAGGATTAAAAGCAGTGCTAAGGAACAGTTGAGAGCCAAAAGCATACTGGAGACCTCTCCACACCCTAGAGGTAAAACGAGGATCTCGATCAGAAATGATCGTCTTAGGAACTCCGTGAAGCCTCACCAACTCCTCCAGAGACTGCCTCGACAAAACCTCCACTGAGCTCGACTCCTTGATTGCTATGAAGTGGGCCGATTTAGATAAACGATCCACTACCACCCATATAGTATCATGTACTCCCGGAGCTCGAGGTAAACCTGTAACAATGTCCATTGAGATGTCCTCCCACTTCCACTGAGGAATCTCCATGTGTTGGAGAAGACCACCAGGAACACGGTGTTCGACCTTCACCTTCTGGCAGACTAAACATCGAGACACACACTCTGCAACCATACGTTTCAGCCCAGGCCACCAGAACTGACTCCTTAAGGATCGGTACACCTTCGTCACACCATGATGTACTGCCAAGGGTGAACTATGGAACTCTCGGAGATCCGTCTCGCGCATCACCAAGGGAACAAAAAGCCTGCCATGATACAACACTCGATGTTGTTCATCCTCCGACCAACCATCAGGGGCCTCACCACATACAACTTTGTCTCTCCAAACTTCCACCTATAGATCACCCAACTGAGACTCTTCCACCTTCTGCATCAGGGATGACTGCACCGTCATCTAGAAAAGACAACCTCTACCCCCAACTTCTCCCATATCAAGATGCAAAGCTGATAGCTCTTCCATCACTCTCCAGGAATCACCAGATTCACGCACAACATCATTACGTGACTTTCATCTCAATGCATCAGCAACAACATTTCCCTTCCCAGGTGTATACACTATTTCGAAGTCGTATTCCTGCAAGAACTCCATCCACCGACGCTGCCTCAAGTTCAAGTCACGTTGGGAGAAAACATACCACAAACTCTTATGATCAGTGAAAACCACAAAGTGCTCACCAATGAGGTAATGTCTCCACAACTTCAGAGCAAACACCGCGGCTGCCAACTCAAGATCATGGGTGGCATAGTTGCGTTCATGGGGACGCAATTTCCGAGACCCATAAGAAACAACGGACCTCTACTGCATAAGAACACAGACTAGCCCCAGATGTGAAGCATCAAAGAAAACATCAAACTGGACTCCCTCCGTGGGAAGACAAAGGACTGGAGCACTTACCAACTTCTCCTTTAGATACTCGAAAGCTGTCTGACAGTGATCAGTCTACATGATCGCTTGATCCTTCCTGGTCAAAGCTGTTAGAGGAGTCGCAACTCGGGAGAAATTAGCCACAAACCTCCTGTAGTAGCCTGCGAGACCAAGGAAACTTCGCACCTCTGACACAGTCTTGGGGGCTGGCCAAGACACCACTGCTTCTATCTTCGAAGGATCCACAGCTACTCCCTGTTAGGACACAACATGTCCCAAGAAACGAACTTCTCGAGCCCAGAACTCACACTTGGACAACTTCCCATACAACCGATGTTGGCGAAGAACTCCCAAAACGGCTCGTAGATGCTCTGCATGCTCCTCTTCAGATGTGGAGTATACAAGGATGTCGTCAATGAAAACCACAACAAACTTGTCCAGGAATTCACGGAACACAGCATTCATCAACCCCATGAAAATAGCTGGAGCATTTTTCACGCCGAATGGCATTACAACAAACTCATAATGCCCATGACGACAGCGGAAAGTAGTCTTTGGGATATCCTCATCCTTTACACGCATCTGATGATATCCTGACCGCAAGTCGATCTTTGAAAACCAACTTGCACCCTTCAGTTGATCGAATAGGTCATCAATCCGCGGGAGAGGATAGCGGTTCTTTATTTTCACTTTGTTTAACCGACGATAATCGACACACAACCGCAAACTGCCGTCAGCCTTTTTCACAAACAAAACTGGTGCACCCCACGGTGACATGCTTGGCCGAACAAAACCACACTGCAACAGACCATCGAGCTGTATACGTAGCTCTCGTAACTCGGAAGGGGCCATCCTATACGGAAACATAGAGATAGGAGATGCTCCTGGCTATAGCTTGATCCCAAACTCGATCTCTCGTCGAGGGGGTAAGGATACAACCTCTTCTGGAAAGACATCAGGGTACTCCTCTACGACCCTAGGAAACGCCAACTGTTGAACCTCTGAAGAACTCATCATCATCCCAGCCATCATGGATGATAAGGATGAAACTCGTCTATGACTCATCCGAGGATCTCTCTCACCAACAAACACTACTTCCTCTCCATCTTCATCAATGAAAATGACCTTCTTCCTGTAGCAATCCACAACACCCAGCATCGAATACAACTAATCCATGCCAAGTATGACATCTTATGGTTGTATTCGCAAACATAGGAAATCTCCCCAAGAGCGGTGTTGCCCCAACACTATCTCACAGTCTCTACATACTTCAAACAAGCTAGATCGACCTCCAACTGGCATAGTCAACGCCAAGGGCACTGGAAGCCTCTCTACTTCAAGTCCCAAAGCGTGGACAAGGGTAGGGGATATAAAAGAGTGTGTCTCTCCTGAATCAAACAAGTCATACACCAAGGTAGAAAACAAGTAAAGGGTACCTCGGACGACGTCTCGCTCGCCTGGAGCTGGCTACGCTAGAGCATGAAGCTGACCACGACCACCTCCGCGGCCTCTCTGACCCTGATGAAGACCACCACCACGGCCACGCTCTGCTCTCTGAGGACGGGGAGCGTCATGGGGCTGTCCTCTGCCTGCTCCATCTACCCTCGGGTGATCTAATGCTGGTGCAACCTGCTGCTGCTGCCTCGGCTGAAACTGCCTCAACAGAGGAACCTAGAGTAGAGCGCCTGGTGCACGATGACTGCTCTGAAAAGTTGGGCACTCCCGCTGCTGATTACCATGACCACCACAAGAAAAACAAGTGCCTGATCCCTTGGCATAGTCCTGAGAGTTGCTACCTCCGGAGAAACGAGATGGGATGGGCTGGAACCTACCCCCAGGTGAACGGAAACTCTTCTGTCCTGAAAACCAGGAACCCCGGACCACAGCTCTGCATCGTGAGGAATTATGACGATTCCCCTCTCGTGATGATCCGGTCCTAGCCAAAGTCCTCTCAACAACCTCTGCCCTCGCCAGCACCTCTAGATATGTCTTCAGCATAAATGGGGTGACCTGGCGCTGGATCTCTAGACGCAAAGCCTCCTCGAAATGCCTCACCCTGGCCTCATCATCTGGTAACAGGTCAGAAGCATATCGTAGAAGGTTCCTGAAACGGATTCCAAACTCCCGAACACTGGAGCTCCCCTATCGAAGGGTAAGAAGCTCCTGGCGACTGGACGCCTTCGCAGTCAACGAAAGAAACTCGACTCTAAACCTGTCTCGAAACTCCTCCCATGAGATCGCTGACTCCTCACGATCCCCGAGGAACAAGAACCACCACTATCTCGCTGCTCCACGCAGCATCGTCACAACCAAGGACACCCAGTGTTCCTTCCGAGCACGAATCGAACTGAAGCCTATCTCGACCTCCTCCAACCAGTATTTTGTGACTGCATCTGAAACGGAGCCCTCGTACTTCTGTAGACTCTGGCGCTGGAACACTCGGAGTGTCTTCCTCCATGTGTCATCGTCGTCAACCTCTACCCGGCGGCGATCTTCTGGAACAGCCTGCTGGGCATCTTCTGCGCAAACCTGTCAAGGACGTAGACCTGGAGCCATACCTGTAAAATAACAACCGTTAGAGCTCCTAAGCCTGGAATATGGAAGACTCAACATTAATTAATTAATTATTTTGTTTTATTAATTTTTTTTTGGTTACCTATCCCATGTTCTACCCATTCAAACACAGGCGCAAAGAATAATGAGGCATGATCCTTCCCTAGGTCTCTACACTGCAACCAGTATCACTTTTTTTAGTAGCCATCGTAAACTTAAAGGTCCGTGCAACAGATCATAGGGGGACCTGAACGCCTATGTCTCTGCCGGTCTCCAGTGTTTACCCCACTTGCTAAACATGAATGACACCGTTGCCCTACCATCCCATGCATCCTCACCTGTGCCTAGCTCCAAACTCCATCCTACCCCTCAACCAGACCTCTGATACCACTCTGTCACGACCCCCTCCCCAAAAAGTGTACCCCTCCTAGGCCGACAATGTGAGAAGGGAGATAATGACCCCCGAGTCCCGCCTCCAGTAGGCCCCAGGTTGGCAACTAGCACCGAGGGTATAATACACACACAAATGTGAGGCATTACCCTCTAAGAGAACACATGCAGAATAGAGAGATAGAATAGACTCCAATCAACTCCAACTCAGAACTGAAATGTAAAAGGAAATCAAGTACATATATGAAATGTCATGCAAAAGTACTACAACTGAAAGGGAAAACTAAAAGTACCCAAAATAAAGAAAAACGACAGCGACCACAAGCCCGAACAACTCCTCCTGCAACTGCAAGCTAGTTGTAACCAGCTTGATCTCCAACCTGCTCCAAGTGACCTAAAAAACAGTTTATATGTACATAGGGTGAGTATAACAGTATACTTAGTAGGATCCTCCCCAAGACTCTCGTGAAAAAGTAGATAAAGCATGCTAAAGCCCAGTGAACAACAAGTGAAATTAACTCGTCACCTAAACAGGCATACTAAGTTCCCAACCTCACCATTGCTACTCTCACCAAGTAACGCATACAAGAATATAGCATATAGTAAAGAATATCAAGGGTACCCCGCTACTACTTACCCACTGGTTTGCCGCTTTGCCCCAATGACATACGTCCTGTGCATCTCTCTCCAAAGGCTTGCCCGTATCAACATTGGTCAAGCTCCACAATCTGCACCTCGTGCACCAAAAAGGCTTGCCCGCAGACACCTGGGCTAAGCTCCACACAATCCTCACAACCAAAAGTAACCAGGTAGTTTCCGGGAGCCACCGCAGCTCGCATAACGTGTATCATACGCCGGGTATTATACCTCAAGCCATTACAGCCCATACACTGAGTAAGGATCCTCAAGCCATCACACCCTATACACGTTACACCTATAGTATTCCATAGGATACTATATCCAGAATATATGTGTGTGAAATAACCACAAGCCATTACAGCCCTCTACACACATATATGGGTAAAACTAACCACTGTGCCTACCAGCACAAAGATATACCAAGAGGAGAGAGCGGGGCCAAAGGGGGTAGTCAGCCATTCAACCTCCAATCAGAATGTTGGGGAAAACACCCCCCAGGGCTCAGAATCCCCGGGGTGTCAGTTGCCCTTACCGACAGGGTGGTGTAGCATATAGAAACACAAAAAGTACAGAATATATATGTAACTCACATCCACACTATGGGCATTACCTAGTCTTAGATACAACTGCAACTAACGTCTCTCAGACTCTAGGCTGCTACATCAAAGACTAGGTATCCTATAAGCACACAACCAATTGAAGAGCTTCATTAGATTACTCCATTCTCAATTATCAATTCCACTGTACGTTAATTAATTCTTTAAACATTAATTATGAATGAACAATTCCACATTAAACTGAATTGGAATCACTTTCAAAAAACAACTGCTCCTTTTTAAGATTCACATCACCTTTAAATTCCAGCATCTCCATCCCCGTGGATTTTCACCATTTAATCAAATATTCCTTACCGAATTACTTTTCCACATTCCCAGGCATTCTAGAAAAACATCCTATGCTTCTAAACACAAAGGAGGCTCAACACGGTGAGTAGATATACTACCCGTCGATTCTTTGCCGCCTATAGAAAGAGCATAGACCCATCCTCCATCGAGAGACTAAACACGGAAAGCACGTGGCATACCCCGCATGTCTTCGCCTCCTTCGGAAAGAGGGTAAGCAAGACCTGCTGCCTTGAGCAGTGGGGAAAAGCAAAGCAGATTAACATTCAAGAAAACCTCAAGCAACCAGTATCCACATCCATCCCATTCCATCACCCCTGGTGTCCTCCCCGACACCCATATGCATAAACTGATGCATCTCGCCACTCTAGGCGTCATCTGCTGCCATAACCACAAGGCCTCCATGCCTCCACATATCACAAAGAAAACCATCCAGGCTCACATCACAACACAAGCAGCAGGAAAACAAGCATCACATCATGGGCTCTTGACCCTTTAACAAACAAGAGGGTAACTCAGAACCCTTTTATAAATTCCCACATAATCTGTTCTCTAATCCATATTGAATTGGAAGATTTGTTATTCATAGGTTCCAATCATGGATACCTAATCAGAAAGTTATCACAATTAAATAACCATGCTTACTTCCCTAATTTTATTATCCTCAAATTAGAACAACTACAACAAAAACAATAACCAGATTAATTTACATGCCTCTTTATCTTTAGCCAATTAATTAACAACTAATTCCGGATTTACGTTCATTATCAATTTCTATCATGAACGAACAAAAATGTCAAAGAAAACATAGATACCACTATATCTTGGAAAACATGAGGCAAACCGTTATCACGGTATAACGAAAAAACATGCAATCAACCAATTCTTTTAATCCGGTTCAAGTATTTAATTATGTCAATTTCATTGTGATCCAAAGGAATAAATCATGCTAATTCTACGATTGCACATACACAATTAGAGAAGCCATGAATCCCCTACCTCGAAGAGTTCTTGACATCCTTTATCCACACAGCGGGCCACAATCCTTCTCTCGTGACAACTTATGTGGAAGAATGATCGACACAGCTGGGTTGCATCAAAACAAAGCAGAACCAATCCTAGGAGTAAATATTGATTGTGCAACTCCTACGGAAAGGATTGAAAGGTTCTAGCACCTCTTAGTTGAGAAAAAAGGGGAATAACAAGGGAGAATGATATCTCATACCTTTTTAAGATTTAACGAGGTGGCGGTTTAAGATCCGGATAATTCTCCATTAAAAACGGATCGCATTAACCCACGCGGTTTGACCATGTAAAACATTCCAAGAATTAGGAATAATTAATATAGGATTAATGGAATTTGAAACGGCCTTAAGAGCCCTTAAAATAAGGCTTTAAATGTATTTTACGTCAAAGGAAACGTAAAAAGGGGCAAAACTGTAGGAGTCTGGAAACACTATTCACCCACCGTTACTGTACATGAAACTGATCTGTCACACCGATCTGTGAAACGGATCTGTGAAACTGATCTGTCACACCGATCTGTGAAACTGATCTGTGAAACTGATCTGTCAAACCGATCTGTGAAACTGATCTGTGAAACTGATCTGTCACACAGATCTGTGAAACTGATCTGTGAAACTGATCGGTGAAACTGATCGGTGAGACCGATCTGTCAGACTGATCGGTGAGACCGATCTGTCAGACCGATCTGTGAAACCGATCTGTCAGACAGATCTGTGGAACCGATCTATCACACTGATCTGTGAAACTAATCGGTGAGACCGATCTGTCAGACCGATCGGTGAGACCGATCTGTCAGACTGATCTGTGAAACCGATCTGTCAGACCGATCTGTGAAACCGATCTGTCACACCGATCTGTGAAACTGATCGGTGAGACTGATCTGTCAGACCGATCGGTGAGACCGATCTGTTACTGTTCATAAAACTGGAAACCCTGTTCACAGAATTGGAAAAATTTTTGGCAAAGTGTTGGGGATAAGTCCCCTTGACCTCCCGGAACACCTCCAACACCAACATTTCACAAAATAATGGACCGGAGAGGTCCGGGCCATTACATATTATTATTCCTTATACATGTGTTTAACTATATTTTATTAAATTTAACTATAAATATAACGAATTTTGTATGTAAATCTTATTCCTTTGTGTAATAAAGTTTATAACCCATTTAATTAACCAAATATTCACTAAATATTCCATATTAAATTAGGATCAAATTTTATATTTAAGGGGTAATATTTTTTTTATCCCTAATCATTTCAATGAAATTTCATCTTATCTCATGTTTTTCCTTAAAAAAATGAAATATTTTTAAAAACGATTCTTAACATTGAATTTTACAAATTTTAATAAAAAAAATTTTCAAAAAAAGGAATCCCACTTTTTTCATTATAGGTAAATTATATAAATTAAATGTTGTTATGAATCATGTTAAAAAACTCTATAGTTTAATTAGATAAATATTTTTAGGAATCATGTTTTCAGTAAGAAGTTATTTTTTTAAAAATGTTATTTCATACCATAGGCATGTTTCATGATAATAATTTTAAAACTCTAGGTTATTTATTAAATTTGAATGAATTAATATATGATGTTTTATTAAACACATCTTAATCTCCCAAATTCTCTATAAATATTGAATTATAACAATTTAAATGTTTTATGAAAACCTTTTAATTTTAATGCATTCTTCTAACATGAAAATTGATTTATTATTAATTGAAAAATGTAAGTATATATGAATGAAGGTTGGGTTCATATATCACCATTAAATTAATTAGTTAATTTTTTCAATCACAATAGATCTGTATGAATGGGTAAATTTTAGTTTCCAGAGTTCATGGGAACTGTTGGTGTGGTACATGAATTTAATGTTTCCCTATAGTAATATATGGCCACTGTTGATGGATAATATACTATCATGGTTCAATTTTTATCTTAAATTATTTTATTTTATGGTATAGTTACCATGTTTTCATGTTGATAATTTATGTTGTATGTTATTATTCTACTTGAATTGATTCTAAAATATATTTTTGGTTTATCAATCAAGTTTTTATGATATCTCTATTATTATTATGCTTTTACATATTCTTATGAACCCATTATTATTGAAATTTTTATTCAACAACTTAATTGGAGATTTAGTACACACTTTAACAATGTTTTCATTTTCAATTTATGAGTATAACCTTTATAGAGGAAAATTATAGATGATAGTATAGTACACATCTTTGAAGTGGAAACTAATGTGAGTTTTTTAGAAATCTTCTATTAGTTTACTACATTCCAATGAAACTAAACCTATAATCCATTGGGATGTTATTAATTTTATAATATATATTTTTAAAATTTATGATTAGTTAAAAGTAAAATAACATTTATCATGGTTCTATATAGTGGGGTACAAATAAATGGTTTTCATAGTCATAGTGATTAATTTTGATAACGTTATTGAAAACACTTGGGATTTTCAAAAGTAACGGTTACATCATGATGTTATTTAAAATTAAATGTTTTCTATATTTCCTAGGAAAAAGATTTATGTCTATATATTCCCATGTAAATGTATGATCGATATGATTAGTACTACAGTGTAATAAAACCAAAGAGAGAATATTGATTATTATCCTCTATAGAAAAATATATTATGATAAATTATCATAAAGAAACACCTAGATGGCGACTCCTAGGGAATTTTCACTGTTTGATATCATTATATTAAAAAAATAATTATTTATTTCATGGATACATTGACAGATCAAGATAATATATAGGAGAGAACTGAACCAGATATTTAGCCAAAAATTAAATAGGATGAACTAAATAAATCATATAATATCATCCTTGGATCAACAAATGCATAATTTTAATGTCTAATTTCATTCATTAAATTTTCTTTCTTATGATATTAAATTCATTGAAATAATGGTAACACTTCATTGGATTTTTAACTGATGGTACAAAAAAGTAACTTCGTTAACAATGGGTGTGAGGTAAAATATGATAGTTTTAAAATAAAAGAGATAATGAATGTTGAGTTTTAGTACATGTAATTATAAAAATATTCTATTAAAAATATCAAGGTGAAATTAATAACATAAAATATATTGAGCTCTTGAAAGTACCATGGACGGATTATCCTTTTATTAAGTCATACATTTTTTTCAATCTAGCCTCTTTCCAAGGATTGTTAAATCCACATACCACAGTGAAATGGATCAATGTGATGGAAAATTGTTTTTTTCCAATCTCGATTACTCCAATTAAGAAGAGAGTAAACTCATTATTTCTCATTTTTTTGTTCAATCAGTCTAGTGGGGGACTCTTATTGAGAGTACAATAAATAAATATGTCTTGAAAAAAATATTATAGGCGGAATTTCAGAAAGATTTCTTTAACAAGAATTCTCCTCAAATGATTCAACTGATGAAGGGATGAGAATCCCCAGATTTAGTAAAAAAATTATAATGTTTCCTTTGGACATAATGAATAATGATTCTTACGGAAAAAAATAAAATGTTTTTTTTATATTTTGGATCTAGATTATTAAATCAAACATTTCAAATGTTAATTAAAATAGTGTATTTGAAATGAATAAGAAATAAGATTCATTATAACAATTTAATAAAATTCATTGTGCACCAATGGTGGAAATTTAATATAGATCTCTCAGTACATAAGAAATTGAAAAATGGAGGCATGAGATATTATATCATAAGTCACGTGGAGTGATGAAATTTAAACCCATGAATTCCAATGTTTGAAGTGGAAAACCATAGAATCATATTTAATGGATCGTGGTAGTTATTTAAATTTGGTAATGTAAAAAACCAGTAAAAAAATTATAACTATATTTATGAGGATTATTAACGGAACTGAAGTGATTAGGGATTGTGTTAATTATCCACAAAAAATATAATTATTTAGTTACTAGAATTATTGAAATTATGTGAATAAAGTCACCAAAACATTGCCAAAGGAAGAAAATAGTCCCCAATAACATCCCATTCCAGGAAATAAGTAATGGAATTCATTTTCAATAATACATTGTCATTTTGTGATAATGTTGTTATGTGAGGTACAATTTATATAATGACTCGACCATAAACATTACATATTATTGAATTAAATGAATAATTCACAGTGAGGATATTTTTAGGTTTATAGTTTTAGAGAATTAGGACATAACTATTACATCTCAAAGATTACAAAGTAGACGCATCTACTCACCTTATATTTGTTTCACAAAAATAAAAACTCATGAACAAAAGAGTCATGTCTAGTTCCTTGTTTTAGACAGCCTGACATTTCCTTGATCCCATCCTTGACCGTATTCAACTTTATGTCCTATGAAATCATTCCAAAAACATGGGATGAGTTTAAAAAGCTCAGTAAGGGTTATAAGAGTATGGAAATAAAACATCAGTCCATGTATAAATAAGAATCAATGAAATAATACTTTACTCATAAAACACAATCAATTTAACATAACTCATGAAATCATAAGATTTATGCATAACTCAAAAGAAATAATAAGGCATAAAGGTAACTTGAGGAATTCACAACATTCTTACGTAGGGAGTAACCCTCATGGTTACGTTTGGAATACCCATCATAGTATATTACCTAAATCTCTTTGGAGAAACCTTAACATTTAACTCCTTCGTGTTACCAAATGCATTGTAGAGCTATATCCGGCTCACCCGCACATAGTTTATCACGTAACCACACGTCTTCATAACAATGTCCAAGAACCATAACATAATAATATCACGTAAAACATGCATAAAGGAAACATAATATTTCAACATTTCAATCACAAGATATCAATACAACAAATAGATATAATAAAAACATTATGAAAACCATTTTCAATAGCAAAATAAAATAAAACTAATACATGGTATTTATTTTTAATTTTTTAAAAAAATGCTAGGTTATGGCTTATAGAGTAAGCCTAAACTCAAATAATGGTCACAGCGGTAGAGAAGTCATTGTCGCCGCATACGTACGACAAAATACATTCCTTTTGTCGTTTAGTAAAACGCTTCGTATAAAAAAAGAATCCTTTTGAATAAGTGTTAAAGTCAAAGGGGTTTATACTCTGTATAAAAGAAAGTTGTGTATAAAACAAAATATGCCTCAATGAATGGAGATTGAGATGAAGTCCCTTATAGATTTGAGCATCATTCGAAATGTACACCCCATGAAAAAAGGGTCATACAATGAAGATGTAACTACACATAAATGAGAGTTTATGTCACGACCCATCCTTGGGGCTCATGCCGTGACTACCCCAAACTCGCCTCCCATAGGACAGGGGCTGGTGACTAGCACAAAAGGCGTAAATCCTGACAAAAAGGGAAGGCATTGTATTTAAAATATAAACAAACACCACATAGTAAGCCAGCAAAAGTAAACACTAAGTAATACTGGGTAAAAAAGTAAGTGCGGAAAGTTAATTGGACATAATACAAACACTAACTGAAAGTAATGTACAACTGGAAAGAAAATACAACAACTGAAAGTAATGTAGCAACATCGAGCCGTCCACTGGAAATCCCACCTGAAGGGTGGGTACAAATAGCCACCTCAGCTCCATAGGTCCAATCGTCCGCTCCGTGTACGTCCCGCCCAGTGGTCCACCTCCACGTACCGAATGCTCCACAAGCTTCAACCACGATCAGCATTGTGATTCATCTACATCCAACACAATTTAGTGCGGTCATAGCCCGTGCAGGGGTGAGTATACACTACATAGTAGGGACCCCGAGACCCCCAAAGGTCTCCCAGAATCCACAAAGGAAAATCCACAAAGGAAAGATACAATCATGAAGTAACATCCACCACTACTTAAGTATATACCCATACATATACCTAAGTCATCAATTCTAGTTCGGCTCCAACAT
The DNA here is from genome assembly GCA_963277665.1 of Viscum album. NCBI lineage: Eukaryota > Viridiplantae > Streptophyta > Magnoliopsida > Santalales > Viscaceae > Viscum > Viscum album. The sequence continues at coordinate 689,662,163 of OY728161.1, read as the reverse complement.
CTGAGCCCACGTTTGATCACGTCCACACAAGATAGTACAACCCAATCCACACAGGAAAGCACAACACAATCCACATATGAAAGCAAGTCAATCATATCGAAGATAATGATTGAAAGTCAAGAATCATCTCACATAGGATTAGTCATGATGTCGAAACCATAGAAGCTGGAGAACTCATCCTCTATCGAGTACAGTGGGTCTGCCGCTATAACCAAGCACTTACCACTAATCTGGGACTGCTGTAGTACTCCTCCTGTCGAGTACAGTGGGCCTGCTGCTACAACCAAGCGCTTCCCACCATGGGTCTGCCACTACAACCAAGCACTCCACTTAAAATCCTCCATAGGTACTCCTTCTATTGAGTACTATGGGTCTGCCGCTACAACCAAGCGCTCCTCCGCTGTGGGTCTGCCGCTACAACCAAGCGCTCCCCACTAGGCTATCCGAAACACACCGAGTTGATCAATTATCAGTCGTCAAGTCTCATCCAGCTCTAGGGTTTCATAATGCTTGAAAGTACCATATTCATCACCGCTGAACCCATGGAGTATTCCCGTACTGTTGTCATCGTCGTCGAACCCACAGAGGATTCCAGGACGAAATTCATCGTCGTCATAGTCGCATCCAACTCTTGGGTTTCCGCACACTACATGATAATTCCGGGAGGGTCTACTCCACGAGACAAGATGTCGATAAATCAACTGAGAAATTGTATAGAGTTGATTTTTCCCAAAGTTCCGTCTCGTCAAAAGGAACACAACGCGACAGACGGCGCATCAATCGGACGCCCTATCCGAGAGTTATTAGCTTTTTTGTCCCAGGGGCACTTTTAGTTTTTAAGTCAAAACCAACCCGACCACACTCTAGCTGCATCCAAACCACTAGAGGATTATGAAAAGTGGTCCGTCTCACTAAGAGGAATCCAAAAAAGTTGATGACACATCAGTCGGATGTCCGGAGCTCAAGTTATAAGCGTTTCCGCTCCGAGGGACCAGTTGGTTTCGTGTTCGAACCAACCCGGACATACCCAAAGTTCTCTGAAACCTTGAGTGTAATATACTGAAACTACCGCCTCGATCCAAGGATCACATCGCAACTGACTTTTTGTAGATCAGATGTATGTATCCCAAGATATGGGCAAAAGAACGAACATGTCCCGTTTAGGGGGGTTTAGGGCCCGGACCGACCCGGCCCGAGAACCCCTGGGTCGGCCCGAACCGGGTCCGGGTCAGGACCTTTAGGGTGAGTCCCGGCTAGGTGGGCGCGGCCCGACCCATCTGGCACGGCTCGTCCCAGCCAGCGCGGCGCAGCCAGGCCTGGGCTGCCCGGCCCGGTGCGGCCGGTCGGCCTGGGCGGCGGTTGGCCCAGCACGGGTGCGCCCCGCACGGCCAGCTCGGTGTTGGTCGTGCCATTGCGGAAATGAGGGGGGGGGGGCTTCAACCCTTTATTAAAGCTGCTGCCCCATGTGGGGGGCCGCTTCTATCTACCAGTGGACGCGGCGCTGGGCGCCGCGTCTCCACCATGTCCCGCGCGACCGCGGGACCGGTCGCCTTCCGCTGTGACTTCAGCAGCGCAGGTCCCTCCTGGCGGCGCGTCGGCACGCCGCTGCCTCCAGGGGCCGGCTGGCGCCGGTCGCCGCCTCCAGCCTCCAGCGCCGCCCCTCTTGCGGCCCGCACTGCCGGTGAAGTCCGCGGGCCACCGGAGCCGCTCCGGTGGTCCGTTCTTGCTCCCATCTGTGCCTGGGGTCGTCTCGGGACCCTTTGATTACTGCGACGGCCTCCAATCGCTCAACGGTCCCATTTATTCATCTTCCAACATTCCGCACATCAAGAATAACTAATCGGTGTGTTCGGACTTGTTCGTTGGTCCGCACCCACCGCATTAGTGGTTCAAATGACTTTCCACAATTTAATCCTATACTGAGGATATAATACCCATAAATTAAATTTAACCAAACCCCCTACCTCGATGAAGTCATTTAACGGGGTTTATCGTGGGAAAAGGATGTCACGGAAGATGGCGTCGCGGAAGCAGGATCGTTGGCATCGCGGTACACGGCATCGTGGAGAAGAGGATTGTCGGCGTCGCGGTACACGGTGTTGCGTTGTCGATCTCCAAAAAATCAGCGTTAATCGTCACCCTTCGTCGGAGGTCGGCATTCTTCTTCAATGACGGTGTGTTTTTCGTGTTCTTCAAGAAGGAAGATGAGGATTCCAAGGCTGGATCAATTCCTCTCCAATACTTCTCGCACAACGAAACAACCATAATAAAATAAGGTGTTGCCTTATTTTATTAATCATTCCATCCCTTAAGTGAAATTCACAATTAAAACACGATTTAATTAACATTTGTTGACCAATTAATGAGGCGGTTAATAATCCAATTAAACGCGAGAGTTGACTTGGCATTTAAAAAGGTTGTGCGGGTGAGTTACCAAATTAAATGCTCATGGGAGGTGAAAAGGAATGAAAGTGGGTGGGGATCTTGTGGGACCCATCTCACTAATATCCTACCTAGGAGTTAGGGTATTAGTGGGTCCCACTCCAACCACCATGCCTAGGTTATCATTTCTTAGAATAAAAATAAAATTGTAGCACAATATTTTATTTCTATTCTTTAGTTATCCCAAAAAAAATTAATAACCTCACCCAAGAAAATGCAACTCTGGAAAAGGTGTTCTTAAGAAAATATCGGCATTGTGGTTTCAACGGTGCCCTAAAATTTCGATTCCAAGAACCGGTTCAAAAGTTAGAAAAACTCGCTCGTTCGTTCACGGAACGTACCCAAGCTAAACTTCGGAAATTGATTCCAGGCACACCGGGTCTTAGAATAAAGGTTCCGTCAGAAACTGCGTACTCGTAGAATTCAATGAAAATTATGAAAAAAAATTCCCTTGAAATTTAAGGGTCTTTACATTAGTCCCACCTCAAGCCTTTACGTACCCGTAATGCTATAACACAAACTAGGGAATAAAAGAGATACTGAGCATGCAACTGAGCCTCCCGCCCCCATGTGCTCTCCGGGAGGTTCTCGTGCTGCCACAAAAAGTGAAATAGTTGAATCGACCGTCCACGTAGGACTCGATCCTGTCGATCCTCGATCTCCACCAGCACCTTCGCAAAAGTTGCCCCATCTTCAAAGTCCAGCTCCATGTAGTCGATGATATGTGTTGGGTCATGAACGTATCTCTTCAGCTGAGATACGTGGAAGACGTCGTGCACCCGGTGCAACTGAGGTGGTAGAGAAAGGTGGTAAGCCACCTCACCTACCCTACTGAGGACATGGAATTGTCTGATGATGCATGGAGGTAACTTTCCGCCTCGGCCAAATATCGGTAATCCACGTCGAGGTGACACACGTAGGAAAATTTGGTCGCCATCCTCGAACTCTAGTGGTCTCCACCTTCTGTGAGCATAACTCTTTTGTCATATCTGAGCTGTCCTCATCCACTCCTGCGTGACTTGGACCTTCTCTGGTTCAACAAGAGCTGCTAAGATTTCTTTTTCGTCGATAAGAGAAATCTAGTCCCATCCCATGTATGAACCACATTATTTTCCTAATACAGTCAATCCTGATATGGATGATACTAATCCATACAAAGGATGACATCGTAAGGCCTCGACGCTACTACCAAGAGATCCAACTGTTACTCTCGCCTCCAAGGGTTTAGTCACACTGTCAGCATCAACGTGTGGTCTCTGGGTCTCCTCCATTAGGTATCTCAAAACTGGGGGTCAAGTCAATGGTTTTTTAACCGGAACCTCTTAGTAACAACATAAAGAGAGGACCGGAAAGTAAATTCCATAAGAAATTTGTCTTTTATTACTACAGATCAAGTACAAAGACACATACATCCACAACAAAAAGAAAGATTGAAGCACCAACAAAGAAGGCCTCCTTTCCTGAAACTAGTTTCGCTTCTGACCACCAGCTTTCAGAGCTCCATAGTCAAATTCCTCAACTAACAGAAGTTGAGCTATCCCATTTCCACCTATTCCCTGCGGTCGGGGTGGACCTCCTGGTGGTGGTGGTGGAAACACCTCGAAGCATCATCACCCTTCAGATGCACGGCCAGCTCCCCTGCCTCGGTCTCCTCCTCCTTGTGATACGCCTCGATCAAACCTCTGTCTCTGCCAGGGAGGTCCTTCGTGTATCTTCTGATCATCTGTATGGAGGTTCAGATAGTCACGAGCCATGTGACCAACCCCACTGCAGGTGTAACATTGTCCACTCATGGTAAGTCGTTCTCCACCCTGGGTGCCTCGCACAAACGATCCTATGTCATATGGTCGACCACCTGTAGGTCTGGTCCTCTTGGACCTCTGCATTATCTGTCTACTACCCGCTGCAGAAGTCTCTGCTGCATGTCGGCTAGTGGTGGGTCCTGCTATTGGAGACTACTCATTAAGGAAACTCTACACTAAGAGGGCTCGCTCTAACACCCATGTCTATGTCGGGATGCTGTGAGAAACAACTGAAGCTCTGATCTCTCTCTTGAGCCCCTGCTCGAAAGTTCGAGCCCTGAAGAATGGGTCACGTATTATGTCTGTGGAATAGCGCGAGATATCGGTAAACCTCGCCGAGTACCGGGCTACCGTCATGATGTTGTGGTGCAGCTATAGTAGCTCCTGAATACGCACCACACAGAGGGTGGCTGGGATGAAATCTGACCAGAAGAGGCTCTCAAAGTCCGATCAGAGAAGAGATGTCTCGTCATGCACCTAGAAAATCAAGATCCACCGTCTTCCTGCTACCTCTTCTAGGAGGCTCGCTACAAGGATCACCATGAGGTCATATGGTGTCCCCACTAGACTGAAAACTCGAACTACAACCTCCAGCCAATCCTCGACTGCCTGAGGGTCCATCTCCCCACTTAAACTGGGCGGTCTCTGATGCTGGAACTCCTGCAGTGCGCTAAGGCAACATGCACTCTCAGTGGCTGGGGCTGGTGGCATCGGTGGCTCAGCGGGTAGAGGGACTGCTGGTGCCTCTGCTGAAAAAGGTCCTTGCACCAAGGCCTCGTCGCTCAGTGGACTGTCGTCTCGCACAAAACTCTGAACCCTAATGGATGCCGTCATGGGGACATCATGAAAATAAACAGGCGCGCAACTGTCAAAATAGTATATCTGGTGACCTGACACAATGTAATCATAATGAAAACATTTGAAACACACATGCAATCAATGTTTTCGTGAATTGAGTCGCAAATCAGATGTCAGGGTCCTGGTGTACGGATACGTCGGCCACCACACCAACACTGGACTCCCTGGACTGATAACCACACTCAATACCATTAACACTATTGCTTCACATAGAACAAAGATCAGAGTCCTGAGTTCTGTGGTAGAACCAAACTCCTATGATACCAATTTGTCATGAACCATCCTTGGGGCCCATGCCATGACTACCCCAAGACCGCCTCCCATAGGCCAGGGGCTAGAGACTAACACAAAAGGCGTAAATCACGACAAAAAGGGAAGGAATTGCCTTTATAAAGTAAACAAACACCACAGAGTAAGCTAGAAAAAGTAAACAATAAGTAAAACAGGGTACAAAAGTATGTGAAAAAAGTAAATGGGCTAGAATACAATCCCAAACTGAAAGTAAAGTACAATTGGAAAGAAAGTACATCAACTAAAAGAAATGTAGCAACGTCGAGCCGTCCACTAGAAGTCCCACCTGAAGGGTGGGTATAGATAGCCACCTCACCTCCACAGGTCCAGCTGTCCGCTCCGTGTACGTCCCGCCTAGTGGTCCACCTCCAGGTACCGACTACTCCACAAGCCTCAACAACGATCTGCGCTGTCCATTCTCTTCATCCAACACAACGTAGTGCGGGCAGAGATCGTGTAGGGGTGAGTATACGCTACTCAGTAGGGACCCCGAAACCCCTGAAGGACTCCAAGAATCCACAAAGGAAAATCCACAAATGAAAGATACAATTACGAAGTAACATCCACCACTACATAGGTATATGCCCATACATATACCAAAGTCTTCAATTCCAGTTCGGCTCCAACATCCGAGCCCATGTTTGATCACTTCCACACTGGATAGTACAACCCAATCCAGACAGGAAAGCACAACACAACACACATAGGAAAGCAGGTCAATCATATCGAAGATTATGATTGAATATCAAGAATCAACTCACACAGGATTAGTCATGATGTCGAAACCATAACTACTGGGGAACTCCTACTCTATCGAGTACAGTGGGAATGCCACAACAACCAGGCGCTTCCCACTAACCTTGGACTGCTGTAGTACTCCACATGTCTAGTACTGTGGGCCTAGTGCTACAACCAAGCGCCTCCCACCATGGGTCTGCCGCTACAACCAAGTGCTCCCCCTCATAGCCTCCATAGGTACTCCTTCTGTTGAGTACTGCGGGTATGCCGCTACAACAAAGGGCTCCTCCGCCATGGGTCAGCCGCTACAACCAAGCAATACCCACTGGGCTATCCGAAACACACCGAGTCGATCGATCAGTAGTCGTCAAGTCTCAGCTAGATCTAGGGTTTCATAATGATTAAATGTACCATAGTCATCACCGCCGAACTCACAGAGGATTCTCGTATGGTTGTGGTCGTCGTCAAACCCACATAAGATTCTAGTACGAAAGTCATCGTCGTCGAAGTCGTAGCCAGCACTAGGGTTTCCGCACACAGCACGCTCGTTCCGGGAGGGTCCACTACACGAACCAAGAGGTCGATACATCAACTGACACATATTCCAGATTTGATGTATCCTAATGTTCTGTCTCATCAAAAGGAACACAACGCGATAGACGACGCGTCAATCGGATGCCCTGTCCGATAGTTATTGGCTTTTTCGTCCCAGGGGCCCGGTTGGTTTTTAAGTCAAAACCAACCCGACCACACTCTAGCTACGTCAAAAACTCATGCAGAGTAAGCCAAAAGGTCCATCTCACTAATAGGATCCAACAATATCGACGACATGTCAATCAGACGTCCAGTGCTCAAGTTATATCATTTCTGCTCTGAGGGCCGGGTTGGTTTCGTGTTCAAACCAACCCGGCCATACCCAATTTTCTTTGAAACCTTGAGTGTAATATATCGAAACGACCATCTCGATACAAGGATCCCATAAAAACTGACGGTGCGTCGATCGGAGGTCAGTAGCCTATGATATGGGCAAAAGAACGAACCTATCCGGTTTAGGGGGTTTCGGGCCCGGACCGACCCGGCCCGAGACCCCCTCGGTCGGCCCAAACAGGGTCGACCTGAACCAAGTCTGGGTCCGTCCGATTAGGGTGCGTCCTGGCCCGGTGGGCGCGGCTAGGCCCGACCGGCCGGCATGGCGCGACCCTGTGCAGCCGGTCCAACCTTGGAGGTCGGGGGGCCCGGCGTGGGCGGGTCCCGTGCGGCCAGCTCGGTGTTGTTCGTGCCGTTGCAGAAAGGGGAGGGGGGCAGCTGCTCCCCTTTATTGAAGCTGCGGCCCCATGTGGGAGGCCGCTCCCTTCTGCCAATGGATGCGGCACTGGGTGCCGCGTCTCCCCGGGGTCCCGCGCGGCTGTGCGATCGGTCTCCCGTCGCCGCGGCTGAAGCTGCGGCGGTCCCTCCTAGTGGCGCGCCGGGACGCCACCGCCTCCGGGTGGCCGGCCGGTGTCGGCCGGCGACTCGCACCTCCGGTGAAGTGTGTGGCCCACCGGAGCCGCTCTTGTGGTCCGTTCTTGCTCCTATTTGTGCCTGGGGTCATCTCGGGACCTGTAGATTACTTCAACGGTCTCCAATCACTCAGTGGTCCCGTTTTGTCATCACCCAATGTTCTGTGCATCAAGAACATAGAATCGGTGGGTTCAGACTTGTTCATTGGTCCGCACCCACCGCGTTAGTGGCACAAACGACTTTGAACAATTTTCTCATATGTCGAGGATATAATCCCCATAAATTAAATTAAACCAAACCCCCTACCTCGATGAAGTCGTCGAAGGAGTTTTGTCGCGGGAAAGTGATGTTGCAGGAGATGGCGTCGCGGAAGGAGGATCGTCGGTGTCGCGGTACACAGCGTTGCAGAGAATAGGATCATCGACGTCGCGGTAAACGGTTTCACGTCGTCGATCTATGAGGAATGAGAGTTAATCGTCGTCCTTCGTCGAAGGTCGACGTTCTTCGTCGGTGATGGTGTGTTCTTCATGTTTTTCATGGAGGAATATGAGGATTCCAAGGCTTGAGCAATTCCTCTCCAATCCTTGTCACACAACAAAACAGCCATAATAAAATAAGGTATTTCCTTATTTTATTACTCATTCCATCCCTTAATTGAAATTCAAAAATAAAACACGATTTAATTAATGTGTGTTGAATAATTAATGAGGATTTTAATAATCCAATTAAACGTGAGAGTGGACATGGAATTTAAAAAGGGTGTGCGGGTGAGTTACAAAATTAAATGCTCGTGGGAGGTGAAAATGAAATAAAGGTGGTGGGGCTCATGTGGGACCCACCTCACTAATTTCCTACCTATGAGTTAGGTTATTAGGGGGTCGCACTCCAACCACCATGCCTAGGTTATCATTACATAGAATATATAAAACTGTAGCACAATATTTTATTTTAATTATTTAGTTAACCCAAAATAAATTAATAACCTCACCCGAGAAAACGCAACTCCGAAAAAGGTGTTCTTAAGAAAACATCGGCATTGTGGTTTCAAGGGTGCACTCAGATTTTGATTTTGAGCACCAGTTCAAAAGTTAGAAAATCCCGCTCGTTTGTTCACCGAACGTACCCTAGCTAAACTGCATATATTGATTCCAGGCACACGGGGCCTCGGAATCAGGTGCCGTCAGAAACTGCGTACTCGTAAAATTCCAATGAAAATTAAGAAAAAAGAAATTCCCTTGAAATTTATGAGTATTTACAGTATATTATAAAAATATAAAAATAATGGGCATTACATACACCACACAAATGGAAATTGTGTCCAATGTAGTATGAATCTCATGGGAATAAAAAGTGAGATGAAAATCCACTTAGAAAAATTCGGCAGCCTAACGGCGCCACATACAACATCCAAAAATGGATTGATGAGATAAAATAGGGTCTCTCATAATAATAACATAAAATTTATAGAAAGAGGAATATAAAATAACATCCCCCAACATAAGAAATAGGAGCTTAAATTATGTTCCATAAAAAAGAGTACTTAAAAAAAAGAGAGAGGTAGGATCCCTGACCTGAAGTCCGACTTGTCTTGTTCATTTATTTTTATTCATGAATAATAAACATTGGTCAATTTATAATTTCTTAAGGTCCTCCTTTAAAGATTATTATTCATTTAATATCACATATTATTATTTTATAATAATTTGTTAATAATATGAGTTCATATCGGACGTTTTTGTCGATGTTTGGTACATGAGTCAAAATGAACTTGTTTGAAAATGATTGTCCATGTAGTTATTAGTAAATCATCTCCAGAATAGTATTAATGATTTAAATATTATAAATATCTAGTAAATATTCATTTTATACTATTCTATAACATTTGGAGATAAAAAGAAATGAAATGAACTATTCCTGGAGACAGTAGGTCGTACATACGCATGAACGCTACTTTCATTTCTTTGACATATTAATGGAATGATAAATAACTGAGATAAATATATATATTATAAATTCAGTATAATATATATGTTTTATATGTAAAATATTTTAATTAATATCACTCTTTATACATTCCATGTATTGCGTTAATGAGTCACATCACTCGAGGGGGCGGTAGTCCACATTTGCTCGTATGAAATTATCACATTTGCACAACACGCAATGCATAAAGGTATGTTTTAAATATAAAATATAGAAGCATATGGAAAACATAAATACCATATATATCATATAAAATATACATTTACATCATAATGTACACCATGAAATATGTTAAGAGAATATTGAACAATCATTGTTTCGTGAGGCAGTTATTCGCCATCCATAGAAACAGTATGTTCATTAACCATTAGATGGAGGTGTGTAAGTGTATCTCTAATAATTCACCTAAATATGTCCTAGTATATTGATTATACTTTTTTTGTTACAAAATAAATGAATAAAAAGAGTTTAGGGGTTTGGAGAAGAAAAATATAACAAAAGAACACAAGTGAAGACATTACCTTTAACTCGGGTAACTCCTCTTGGTTTGAACCAAAAGGTATTCTTGAAGAGAATTCAGCCAAAGTTGAGGCTTCAATGATGAATATAGGGATGTGTAGAGATGAAACGGAAGGTTTTGGGCGAGCCAATGGATTTAGAGGTGCAGGTATGGTGGTAGAGGTTGGGGCCTTTTATAAGAGAAGAGGAGGGGCACTCTTGGAAAGTTATAAAATATTACTTTATTATAAAATGATTTTCGGATTTTAAAGGTCCCAAAAAGATATTTTTGGAGGATAAGGTGATAAGGTTTCTAAATCCACCCATCCAATAGGTTTGTTACAAGTGTAAGTCTTAGATTTTACCCTATCTTCTCATTTTATTTATGTCGTTCATTTATGAGGTAATCACTGAATCATCACGATGTCATAAATAAAATAAATTATTTAATCTCTAAAAATTATAAATAAAAATATCATGATGTAGGAAATATTTTTATCTTTCCAATGACTATTTATAGTCTAATAGATCGTTTATGTAGACAAAATTAAAATTATTTTACTTAGGTGTTACATACTTTGGTTACATTTTCCTTTCTTTAAAAAAATAAGATAAAAGGTCACTATCACACTAAAGTGATTCCATGGGGTCGAAAGGTTGGAACAAGGCATCCCATGGTCGGCCATGACACCACCAATAGAATTAGGAAACATGTTGGGGTCATTTTATATTTTTATGATATTATTTTCTTACCCTTAATTACCCGATTAATAATTAATCACGATAATTAAAGATAATTACCGTCATTACTATTCATAATGTCCAAAAACAGAAGAGAATTAATTACATAATTTGGACCTGTTGATTCCAAATATTTAATCCATTTCATCAAATTAAAACCACATAAATTTTAGTAATTAATTTAAAAGTAAATCTCATTGTCAAAACAAAAGACGTATTTTTATGAAGTAAAATTTATCAAAAGATTGACTTGTTTTTACATCCAATTGAAAAGTTAAATTACTTCCAATGAAAAAAATTGTATTAAGTGATAAAAAAATAATCCAATTATACTTTAAAAACTATTAAAATGAAAATGTAAATATATAAATAAATTGGATGAAAAGGCACTTTGTAATTAAAAACTGTATTTTTCACTATTAATTAAAAAAAGCATTATCAGAAAAATACCAAAAATTAACCCTAAGATATATTTGATATTTCAAATTCAGAAATGATTTCCATTTTACCAAATTAAAAACATAGAATTTTCATTAATAAATCATATAGTTAATTCCCACTGTCAAAACAAATAGCGGGTTTTTTGGAAGCAATATCTATGAAAAGTTTGGCACTTGTTTATGTCCATTTTCAAAGTGAAATTAATTCTAATTACCACCATTTAATTAAATTGTAAAAATATATTCTAATTAATCTTTAAAATCATTTAAAAAGATAATGTATCCAAATATTTAAATTAGATGAAAAAACGGTTTTGATGTAAAATGCAATATTTTCACTATTCATTAAAAAGAATGAACATTGTCAGAAACATACCAAAAATTTAACCAAACTACATTTCAATATCCCAATAATAAAGAATAAGTTTTTTTAAAAAAAATAGACCATATAAAATTGTCAAAATTTAGATTAAAAAAAAGGTTCGCCATCAAAAGTCAGTAAAAGAATCTTTTACAAATATTAGAGTATTTATTCTTAAAATTGGATTCATTTGGATTTTAAGCCTCTAACATTTATTTGATTAATGAAAAAATATTTGACAAACATATGTCATAATTTTGTAGTTATTTCTTTACATTTCATCCATTACAACGGAAAGGCATTAACTATTATTATATTATTATATTATTAGTGTGCAACGTAATATTTCAAAGAAACCCATTGTTGCGTATTGGGTACGCCATCGAGCATTGCATTCCATTTAAAGTATTATAAAAAATTTATTCACAAATATTGATAAACATTAGAATGTAATATTATTTATTTACATGTGATGTTACATCCTCCCCCCCTTCTGGGAATTGTATCCTCGCAATTTCAAAATTGGGCTTGGAAACTTCATTGAATGTCCCACATTGGAACAAGTGTCAGTAAAACCATCAGTTTAAAAGAAAGGGAGAGAAGTAAAAAGGTCACCCGAGTTAACCCATACAAGGATTACAAGTATGAAAATATGGATATGGAGGAGAAAACAAAGGTTCATGTTCTGATGGAGAGTGATAGTAAAAATTTATAGGAGAAAGTTATCCACAAGAAAATCACAAACATGTGTTGGGTTAAACGGTATTCGATTCCCCAGTAGGAAAAGTTAACAGACAATATTTTTTTTAAAGTTACTATTCATTGAGGAATTTATTTTTTAGCGTAACTAAATAATAATGTAACATACTTACTTGTCACGTAGACTTTCAACATTTACTAGATTCCTTATTCAAACTCATATTTTCTCAAAAATACGAGTATTTAGGAAGACTTGTTCGCATTAAGTGTACTATAATCAACTTCTTGAGAATCACCAAATCCACACAAGAGAACTATATATTTCCCATTTATTTAGATCTCAACCAAAACTAAAACAAAAAGTTTAGTACAAGATCAAATAATACCCAAAAAAGATATTTTTTTTATAAAAAGAAAAACTACTCCTAATCTCAAAAATTTGTAAAACAAAACCAAAAGTTCAACAAAGACCATTCAATAATCATCTATCCATAAAATTCTTCAAATTAAACCCAACTAAAATTGAAACCCAAATATTTTAAGTATTTAATCAAATATTCTCCCATGATACAAATTAACATTTATCACCAAATAACATCAGTTGCTCTTAATGTCTCATACTGAAAAGTAATTAACCCAATCACATATCCCCCATGATAGGTTAATAATTTCCATATATAACCCAACATCAACTTACTCTTGATTCATAAAATCATCCATCTAAAATAAATAATTAGTCAAACTAACCAGGGACTTCATGTAGTCATGTGGTAGGCGATAAATACCAGTAGCACTTTGGTTGTGGGTTCGATCCCACAGCTTTGTCCAACGCGACAGGTTGTCACACAGTCTGCATGTTTTCCTTTTTCCAAAACAATATAATTCGTAAAACATTCCCCAAAACAAGATAAAATCTTCAAAAAAAACCATAACATAATTTAACCTCATGTTTATCTTATGTCATTCATATTCCATTATAATGTATAGTAACCCATAATTACCTCAAAAGTAAGGATCATATAAACCCTAATGGTTACCTGTATAATTATTACATGAACATCCATGTTGAGTTGGTTCTCTCGTACATGATGTATTAGAGAACTCACCAAGGTTCAAGTGGTTGATCATGACACCTGATAGTTGGTTTAGAATTACCACGAGATTTCTCATTGAATCACCCATTTCATCCAGTCTCTTAATTAGATAACCACCACAGTTTCCTTCAAACCCATTTTCATTTTGGTGCCTGCTAGATCCATCCATTTACTAAATCCAGAAATGTTAGAGTGAGTATATCAACAAAATCATTATGTACTAAAGAGGAAGATAAACACTAAGATATACTTATCCAAGTTATCTCAAACACATTACAGCCTTAAAAATAACAATGACTCTATCTAATATAATAGCCATTTTGGTTATACACATCTTGTCACGTAACACTCTAACCTCTAAAGTTATATAAACCATCCTATGATACCAACTATAAGGACCCCGACTAAAACATAACTTATTATTAAATTAAATGAATAATTCATAATGGGGATCTTTTCAGGTTTAGAGATTTAGAGAATTGGGACATGACTATTACATCTCAATGATTACAAAGTAGATGCATATACTCAGCTTCCATTTTTTTCACAAAAATAAAAACTCTTGAACAAAAGAGTCATGTATAGTTCCTTGTTTTAGATAGCCTAACATTTCCTTGATCCCATATTTGACCATATTCAACTTTATGTCCTGTGAAAACATTTTAAAAACATGGGATGAGCATAAAAATCTCAGTTAGGGTTATAATAGTACATAATGAAAACATCAGTCCATGTATACATAAGAATCAATGAAATCATACTATACACATAAAACATAATCAATTTAAAATACCTCATGAAATAATAAGATTCAGGAATAAATCAATAGAAATCATAAGTCATAGAGGTAACTTGAGGCATTCATAACATTCTTACGTAGGGAGTAACCATCATGGTTATGTTTGGAATACCCATCACAGTATATTCTCTAAATCTCTTCAGAGAGACCTTAACATTTAAATCCTTTGTGTTACCCAATGCATTGGGGAGCTATATCTGGCTCACCCGCCCTTATTTTATACAAGAATCCCCCGTCTTCATAATAATTCCCAAGAACCATAACATAATTGTATCACGTAAAACATGCATAAAGGAAACATAACATTTCCACATTTCAATCACAAGATATCAATACAAAAATTGATATAATAAAATCATTATGAATACCATTTTCAATACCAAAATAAATGAAAAGTAATATGTGGTATTTTTTTCATTTTTTTTAAAAAAGTTATGTTATGGTATATAGAGGAAGCCGAAACTCAAAGAATGGTCACGGCGGCGGAGAAGTCGTTGTCGCTGCATACGTCTGACAAAAAAACATTCCTTTTTTCATTTTGTAAAATACTTTGTATAAAAAAAGATTCATTTTTAATAAGGATAAAAGCCAAAGGGGTTTATACACCGTATAAAATAACGTTGTGTATAAAACAAAATATGCCTCAATGAATTGAGATTGAGACGAAGTCCCTTACAGATTTGGGCATCTTTCAAAACGTACACCACATGAAAGAAGGGTCATAAAATGAAGATGTAACTACCCATAAATGAGAGTATATTATACAAATAGTAAAATAATGGGAATTACATAAAACACACAAAAGGAAATAGTGTCCAATGTAGGATTAATCTCACGAGAATAAAAAGAGAGAAGAAAATCCCCTTATGAAAATTTGGCAGCCCAACGGCGCCACATACAACTTCCAAAAATGGATTGATGAGATAAATTATAGTCTCTAATCATATTAACATTAAATTTACAGAATGAGGAATATAAAATACCATCCCACAACATAAGAAATAGGAGCTTAATGTACGTTACATAAAAAAGTGTACTTAACAAGAAAGAGAGAGGTATGATCCCTTACCTCAGCTCCGACATGTGTTGTTCATTTATTTTTATTCTTGAATAATAAACTTTGGTCAATTAATAATTTCACAAGGTCATCATTTAAAGATTATTATTCAGTTCATATCACATATTATAATTTTATAATAATTAGTTAATAATTTGAGTTCATATCAGACATTTTTGTCGATGTTTGGTACTTGTGTCAAAAATGAACTTGTTTGAAAATGATTTTACATGTAGTTATAAGTAAATCATCTCCAGAATAGTATTAATGATTTAAAAATCATAAATATCCAGTACATATTCATTTTATACTATTCCATAACATTTGGTGATACAATGAACTAAAATGCACCATTCCTGGAGACGGTAGGTCGTACGTACGCATGAACGCTACTTTTATTTCTTTGACATTTTAATGGATTTAAAAATAATTGAGAGAGATATATATTATAGTTCCAGTATAATATATATGATTTATAGGTCACATAAGTTCATTAATTTCTTTCTTTATACATTCCATGTATTGAATGAATGAGTCACATCACTTAAGGCGGCGGTAGTCCACACTTCCTCGTATGAAATTATCGCTTTTACAGAACATGCAAAGCATAAAGGTATGTTTTAAATATAAAATACAGAAGAATATGGAAAAAATAAATATCATTTATATAATATATAAAATAAATTTAAATCATAATGGAAACCATGAATGGTGTTAAGAGATGATTGAACAATCCTTGTTTTGTGAGTCACTAATTTGCCATCCTCAGAGACAGTCTGTTCTTTAACCATTAGATGGAGGTGTGTGTAAGTGGAGCTTGAATCCTTCACATATAAACATCCTATTATATTGAAGATACGTTTGTTTTTACAAAAAAAAGTAATGAAAAAAGTTTATGGTTTCGGATAAGAAAAATAAAACAAAAGAACACAACTGAAGACATTACCTTTAAATCGGGTAACTCCTCTTGGTTTAAACCAAAAGGTTTTTTTGAAGAGCATTTTGCAAAAGGTGAGTCTTCAATGATGAATAGAGGTATTTGGGGAGATAAAATGGGTAGGTGTTGGCTGAGACAAAGGCTTGAGATGTGTGGGTAAGGTGGTACAGGTGGGGGCCTTTTATAAGAGAATTGGAGGGGCACTCTTGAAATGTTATAAAATATTACATTATTATAAAATGCGTTTCGGATTTTAATGTTTTCAAAAGGATATATTTTGAGGATAAGGTGATAAGGTTTCTAAATCCATAAATAAAATAGGTTTTTTACAAGTTTAAGACGTATATTTCACTCTATCTTCTCATTTTATTTAAGTCGTTCATTTATGACGTAATCACTACATCATCACAGTGTCATAAATAAAATAATTTATTTAATGTCTAAAAATAAATAAAAAATATCATGATGTATGAAATATTTTTAGATTTCAAATTACTATTTATAGTCTAAGATATCGTTTATGTACACAAAATTAAAAATATTTTAATTAGGTGTTTCATACTTTGGTTACATTTTCTTTTCTTAAAAAAATAAGATAAAAGGTCACTATCACACTAAAGTGATTCCATGGGGTCCCAAGGTTGAAACAAGTCATCCCATGGTCGACCATGAAACCACCAATAGAATTAGGAAACATGTTCAGGTCATTATGTATTTTTATGATATTATTTTCTTACCCTTAATTACATGATTACTAATTAAACACGATAATTAAAGATAATTATCGTCGTTACTAATCATAATGTCCAAAAACGAAAGAGTCTTAATTACATTATCTGGGCCTTATGATTCCAAATATAGAATCCAATTCATCAAATTCAAGACAGATAAATTGTAGTAATTAATTTAAAAGTAATTACAGTTGTTAAAACAAAAGACGTGTTTTTTAAGAATTAAAATTTATCAAAAGATTGACTTGTATTAACATCCAATTGAAAAGTTAAATTACTTCCAATGAACAAAATAGTATTAATTGATAAGAAAATAATATAATTAAACTTTAAAAACAATTAAAATGACAATGTTAAAATATAAATAAATTGGATGAAAAGGCAGTTTGGAATTAAAAACTGTATTTTTCACTATTCATTAAAAAAAGCATTATCAGAAAAATACCAAAAATTAAACCTAATCTATATTTGATATTTCAAATTCAGAAATTATGTAAATTTTACCATATTCAAAACATTTAAGTTTCATTAATAAATCATATAGTTAATTCTTGTTGTGAAAAAATAGTGGGTTTTTAGGAAGCAATATCTATAAAAAGTTTGGCACTTGTTTATGTCAATTTTCAAATTGAAATTAATTCTAATGACCACCATAGAATTTAATTATAAAAATATATTCTATTTTAACATTAAAAACAATTAAAAAGATAATCTAACCATATATTTATATTAGATGAAAAAGCAGTTTTGATGTAAAATGCAATATTTTTCACTATTCATTAAAAAGAATGAACATTGTCAGAAACATACCAAAAAATTAACCAAAGTAAATTTCAATATCCCAATAACAAATAATAAGATTATTTTGACAAATAGAACTTATAAAATTGTCAAAATTTATATTTAAAAAAAAGGTTCTCCATCAAAAGGCGGTTAAACAATCTTTTAAAAATATTAGAGTATTTATTCTTAAAATTGGATTCATTTGTATATTAATCCTATAAAATTTATTGGATAAATGAAAAAATATTTTACAAACATATGTCATCATTTTTTAGTTATTTATGTTCATTCCCTCAATTACAATTACTAGGCGTTAACTATTATAATATCATTATATTATTCGTGTGCAACGTAAGATTTCAAAGAAACTCGTTGTTGCGTATTGGGTACACCATCGAGCATAGAATTACATTTAAAGTATTATTAACATTTTATTCACAAATATTGATAAACATTAGAATGTAATATTATTTATTTACATGGGATGTTACAATTTATTTTTTTTCTAGATAAGTTGACATCTTTTTTTATTCATTATTATCATATTCTTTTATATCAAATTTTTTTTCTATGAATGCATAATAAGAATCATTAGGGATTTATATTTATCTATCTATGAAAAGTTATAAAGGAACATTGATCTTGTCTATGATTTATAAATCATCTCTTTTGGAGATTTACAGGTGGAATGATTTTAAAGATCAAGCTATTATTCATTTGGTCGATAATGAAATAATATTATATAGGGATTATATTCACCTATAAAAAGAAAATATATATTTATAGTGAAATAAAGTCTCATTTCATTAAAAAATTTATCCTTTATCAGTTATTCATGTTCGTACTTATATGAAACCTCTATGGTAAATAAGTCAAAAAAATTCGACTATGACACCCAAAAATGAGGAACTCTTGACTCAAATGAATATATATGAATTCAAAATTGGGCACATGCACATTTTAGTGGTTTATTTTAAATTATTCCCATTGAAATAACCAATTTTCATCTTTTATAGATGTTTTCGTTACATATGGAACTTATAACATAATTGATTCGCATTTCAAAAAGTCTATATGGAATATCTATTATAGAATTAGATAATTTAACGATGTGGATAATGTATAATATTAATAAGAGTTTTATCTTCGTCATTTTTTCAAAATGGGGGAACCCAAATTATATGATTAAAATAAATACTATACAAGGTTACATTTCATTTAATATCATGAGACATAAACAATCTAAATAAAGAATAAATATTTATTATCAAATTTTAAGGATCTATTTGATCTACTATACGGATAATATTACATATCAACTAATAAAACATGATCTGGATAACATTAAAAAAGTAAAAAAGGGAAGATTTATCAAACAAATATTGCAGAAAAAGGTTTTCAAATGAATACTTCATAGTGAAACCATTTAAATTGACTAGCTCCCACTTCATCTTCATGGATCTCAATTTTATTTTCTTTAATGAGAACATGTATCATTTTTTTATTCATTGCTGACACTATTATTATTTAATCAAATAGAATAAAAGGCCCAAAAGATACATTTCATACTGTATTAAAGGCCATAATGAAGGATATTTTGTTTTAAAAATATTACAATTGTGATTTGTTTCTAGAAAAATTGACATTAATAGGGAATTTCATATTAATAAAGGGTATATCTATAATTCTTATATATTAATATTAGAAAAATATTATAGTATGACAATAGTAATAGAGATCCATAGTTTTCATGGTATGGTTAGATAATATCAATAAATTGTGATAAATATCTCATGACTATCATTTCCACTAACACGGATAGCAAGTATGGGAGTGATGACCCTTTAGTTAGTTGCATTAGATTATTGTTTAATGAATCCAAAAATTAGATTGGTCCGATCACCAATATATTAATGATGTAAATGTGTTGCAGGGTTTATACTATATAATAGTTTAAAAAAGTATGGATTAATATGAATCATCATAGAAAAAGAAATGGTTATTTCTTATTAATCGGGAAAATTTAAAACCCATGATAAAATTTACCATATGCATGGTTTGGATATTGGGGATGTGATATTTTCATTAAAAATATTTATACATTATACATTTAGAGATAAGTTTGATGTATATTATGATCATAACATAATAAAATAAATATTAACACCTATGAATTTAAAAAATATACCAATGTTGTTTTTAAATGATTATGACTGCTAAATACATTTTCTCTAGACGAAGGAAAATAATGTTCAAAATGTATTGAGGAGGAAAAACTATGAAACTCTTTTTAGGATAATTATTTAAAAGGACCCAATACTCATGGATTCTTAGAGGATTAATTATGATTTCATAATGGGAAATAATTCATTACTTAATTATTTAACTAAATTATGAAACACATAATAATTTAAAGATCAATGATGCCCACAAAGATGATATTGTGTTACATAAAAAATTTATTCAATATTCAAAATTAAAAATTAATTATTTATAATTTTATAACGTTTCAAACATTGATATATGCCCTAGGAATATTACAATTAGTGATGGAAATATTGTATTTTATATTTATATCATGAAATTATATACATTAATGATGTATGAAGATGTAAATATGTGAAAAACCAATCATCAAGTTTGATGGAATGACAAGAGATGTGGTTTAATATGTATCTCAAGGATGGATATGGAAAATATTAAAGGATGAATAGTAGAAGTATAATGGTATGGTTTAACCTTTTCCATAACTGTATAGAAATTAGAAAATATAACCTCTGATTTCATCAATGACTTCCAAAACATTCCATAGGACCCAATCATATTTGGGTTATATTTGTTCTTATTACCTAGTAAATACTTGTCATTCTTTTGAAAAAGGACATATTCTTTGAAAAAACTCAACCTGATATACATATTAGATGAGGTATGGTTTTATAGAGTAAAATAATTAATTTTATCTAATGGAGATATTATATTTAATTAGTAGTTATAGAAATGTATTCAGAACGAATTATAGGGAAAACACGGTTTGAGTACATATTATCATACTCATAAATATAGGTAGTTAGTGAGGATAATTCATACTCTAATGGATTTGTTACAATCTAGAATGATGGATATCCAGGGATGATGTTCTCAACACCTCCTACAAGATGAATTCACTTATAAAACCAATTTTCATTATATGATTATGATGGAACCATATGAGGCTCTGTAGGTAAATATATTTATAGGACAACCACATATCGAGATTGAGTATGTGATATGAAGCTAATGGGTCCTAGACTTATCTGTGAAATGATATGGAAGGTTGAAACCATTATGTAGTGCCTGAAATTTGTACAATGTAAATAAAATATTTATGTTGATATCCATTGATGAGATCTATATTATCTTGTTAGTGGTAGGGTTCTCTTTTAGATAAGTCCATGGTAATGTTTTATGTGATTTTTAATTAAATTCAAGTTGAGCGATTTGTACATTTTTTCCATTGAGGTCCTTGATCATGGAACTACTTTACTTATTTCATTGAAATCCTTCCATGACTCTCCCATGTGAAATATATGTTCCATATATGTAATTTTTTAATTTAATTACCAGGACCATCACATGAGCTATGCTTAAAAGTCATCTTTTTAGACCATAATCTAAGTTACGAGGAACAACTTGTAGAGATCATAGATCATAAATAAATAGTTTTTCATATCAATACCACTCATGTAGAAAAATTCTATTAGAGGAATTACAAGTTTTAGGTTTCTTCAACAGATCCTAAGGATGTTATGATATAAAACTACCCCCACATTTTTTATTCTTTGTAAATATAAATTACATAAAATAATCATTTTGATGGGGTATAATGTGTGAATATAAAATTCTAGAACCTGCAAAACCGATATTATATTTGATAACCATCATTACATGATAAACCCAACATAAAAAATAATAATTTGACTATATATATAGATAATTAATAATATTCATTAATATATGATACCATTAAATGTTATTATTTCTTAAATATAAAAAATTAATTTTAGAAAATATTGAAAAAGGTAATTTAAAAAAAAATCATTATATGACATAATTTTTTATAAAAATATATATATATAGATTATAGAATATATATATATGAGAAAATAAAATATATTTTTTAGTTAAATACATAAAAATTTAACTCTTATTAATTTTTTAGTTTTTTTATGAAATGATTTTCTTTTATTCCTAAAATAAGGATTTTTAAAAAATTATAATATTTATCAATATTCATTTAAAAAATTTATAACCTATATGTGTGAGAAAAATAATTAAGGAAATCTGTTTTCACGTATGAAAATTAGACATTTGAAATATCATTTTATCTTATAAGTCTCATGTTAAACATATTCATAATATTAGTGAATTGTTAATTTAATAAAAACAATTTTATGTGATTCTTAATTTTTAAACGTTTTCATGTGGAATTTTATTATATAATTGAAGGAACACTAAAATTTATATATTAAATAAAAACCAACTTATGGAAAAATTATTGGTATATATTATAATCACATCCTATACATTAATATTTAGTAATAAAAATAAACTTTTTTGATTACTTTTTCACGTGTTATTCCATATTATTTAAAAATATACATTTAAAAAATTTCATTATTTTTTGGAAATGTAATTAGTAAATTAAAAAAAGGAATTTAAAATAATTCAGTATTTATAATGTTAATTATAGTTACATAAATAAATACTAATTTTGAAATGTAATCACTCTGGAAAAATGAAATTCGAGTAAATGATATTAAAAATAAATAAATAATCACTGAAAATTAAAATTGTGACTTTAAATTGACTATTTCAGGTATATTTTGTAAGAAATTATGATTTCTCTCTACTTATTTTCATTTTGTTTCCATTTTCCCTTTGAATATTATCATTATTGTTATGAAAATATAATAGTAACTCACTAAACACCTTTGTCCACATATATAAAAAACATAACACTCCTATAATTTCAAGACCCATATTTCCCTTGAAATTAATGATTGATATATGAGACATTTGACCACCTAAAACCATAAAAAAATTTATAAAAGTTATAAATAATAACATTCCAATGGTTTTTTTATGATAAAATTCAATGTTTGACTATATGTCTAACATTCTATTAGTTTATTTTTACTTCAAAACATCCTATATCATTGTTATAATTAATAACTGAATTAAATATGTATCACTAGTTTGATTATATTATAATATTATCATTTTAAAATAATTATTCTTTTCATTCTATCCACTATGAGAAAAATTTCATTCATCGTGTATATGTTTTTACTACAACTACAATAAAGTTTTGATGATCATTTTTCATCACATACTATCAGGGATAGAGAAGATAATGTATTTAAAAAATTTACAATGTTTTTGAGTCATGTTAATAACTCTATAATTATAATTTACCACATACACTCTTTATATCCATTACTAGAGTAATTGGATCATTATTTGTGTTCTCTTGTACAAAACAACATCTGGTGAAAGATTCATTTCCTCTTATTATACCACTAAAATATATAATTTTATATTATATTTGATGAGTATGTTTTATATTTAATATTAATATATGATATAAATATAGAACAATGTGTATTTAATTAAATTATGGAAAATTATAATATAATCTATATACATATATAAATACCAATATACTAGCTCATCCACTATTGATATTCATCAAAAAGGAATAAAAACACTTATAACAAAAATCTAACATTATAGTACATTGTATGAAATAAATTACTGAACCATTAATGATTTATGAATGAATAAACCTAGAAACAAAATTCTATTCCACTTTTATGAACCTATATCAAGGTGGTAATACTTATTAACAATGTGTATTGGGATAACATTATAACAATCCAAAAAATAAAATGATTTTTTATTATTGATGATTATAAATTGTAATTTTTATGAATAACTATATAAAATTTTAAATGATGTTTTTTGGTCTTCCAGATTATTTGGTTAGAAGAATTACTTGTAAATCAATCGTCATGTTATGGTAATTGACAATTAAATCATCTTATATTGAGTGATAAAATTTCATCTTGATTTAATTTCCCCTTTATTCTGTAAATTTTTCAGTTTATATGATGTTCAATTATTATATCTGTGAATAATGATATTTTAATCCAAATTCATTTACATAAGTGGTTGTAATTAAAATTATTTTTCATTGAAAAAACTCGGATACTTTTTGAAAATAAACTCATATTTATGAATTATTTAATTATAATTAAAAAGTTATTTAAAAAAGAAAATTATAAGATATTAATTTAATTAGCTTCAAATGATATATCTCAGTCTAAATTATGTAGCATGAATCAAACTATATTTTTATTAAACATTTTACTTTTTTGGGTGATCATATATTGGGTAAAATATTGTTTATATTGTGATTCTATTTGGAACAATTTTTGTGTTATTTGAAATCATTTTTATTTATACATTTTTTAAAAGAAATGATAATTATTTCAATTTATCTGTTTTAAGAAACCCAATTTAATTCAATATGATTATTAAAAAAAATATATGAATTCCATTTGGATGTTTAATGAAATTAATTATATTTCCAAAAGATATTTTTATTATGTGAAAATAGAATGAATTTATGGTTCTCATGATTGTAGGAATCCATGATGTATGAGATCCAATATCACCCTAAAATGATTTTTTATAAAATTATATCTTATGATATAGGTATTGATAAGTGAAATTTAGTTTTTTTAATGAGAAATTATAGATGGTATTTGGTCTTTAATTTTTAACTAGTAATATGTTTGGACCATAGTTAGGAGAGTCGATTAATTGACATCATATTACCTTTAGATTTATTTTTTATAAAAAATGAATCTATACTATATTTTAGCTATTATGTTTCCATGTAGATATTTTGGGGATTTTATTTTCTATCACAATATCATATATAGTCAATTATGTTATATCATTATCAATTATTATGTTTTAATATTTCTATTATTCTATGGTTTTCATTCATTAATTTAAACTCAATGTAGATGCAATTTTTATTCAAAATTTAATAATAATTTTGATATAACACCTTTGTTATGATTCCATAGCCCATGATATGTGGATATGTTTATCTAATGATATATACTAAAGATAATATATTATAGTTCATTTAAGGAGAAATGATCAATAATTTCATAAATTATTCTTATTATATATATAGTCAACAAATACAATAATCCTATCTTTCTAATGGGTATTATTATCTAGTAAATATAATGGTTAATATATTATGAATTGTGTAAAATAATGTCATTATTATACACAGTCTATGATTCGAAACATATAATCCTAAATTATTGTTTTAATATATCAAATTCAGGGAAGAAAAATTCACACAATGGAAGAATTAATGTAATGTGGTTCTGAATAGATGAACCTGTATCAATTCACTGAAGGTAGAAATATATTGAATAATTTTATCTAATTCATGGTATCAAAAATAAATTCCACTAATGGTGAAAGATTCATGGGGTCTATCAACATGTTGATAAAAATCTCAAATTAAAAAGTTATAATCATAGTAATGAGTTCATGATATTTTGATTTTTACGAAATCTAATTTGGAAGGATTAAGATTAGAAACTTATTGTAAAATATGTTTGTAACGACTTTTGTGAAATATAATAAAAAATATTACATTTTTTATGGATATCATGAAGTACCTAGAGAAATGATTACATTGAAAATTGGAATTGCATATTATATTGTACCGACATTGAGGATAGATATCTAGTTTAAAGGAATGAAAATAGAGATATAGAAGTAAGAATAAGCTTTAAATTTAATTTAAAATGGAGAATACATATTTTGATACATGAAATATTAATATATGGATGACATATAATTGAATGGAAATGTATGTGAGATTAATATAATAAGCACTTCGTATGATAATTTAATAGAATAATTTTAAAATTCTCAAAAGGGGAAAATATAGAAAACAAAATATTGTTTGTTCATATATTTCAATAGATTTCGATGTAGTTTATTTTATTATATAAAAATAATTGGATTTGTTGAAATAGATAATAAAATCTGAATACACAGAGTTTATTTTTATAGAACCCATATTTATATGTTTTGAAGGATTGAATGGGGTGATTTTGATTGATGCGCATGAGAATTCACTACTATACATAACTATTGTGTAACCCGGATGTTATGTAAAAAATAATTATTGTCCTATTATTCAAAATGATATATGTAAGAAAAATAAATTTTTTGAATAATTTTGGTGAATATGGTTGAATAACATGATGATATAGGTTTAGACAACATAAGTAGCATTTTGATTTTCACTAATAATTAGAGTACCTAGGTATTTAAAAGATAGTTAGTGGATGATGAGTTCATTTAAATGATTACTTATTAAATAAATTTATATTTATAAAATAATATTTTCAAAAGGATAGTTTAAATCATTGAAGCCTTTGTATTATGTAATATATTTTTGGATAGATGTGTAATAAAAAATAATTTATGAATTTGGTTATGTGTTTAATTTGTAATGGTGGAATGGAATGGGAGAAATACATTCTGATGTATTGTATTTAGTGAAATGGAATTTTTTAGAAGAAAAATACAATATATACATAATAGTGGTACTAAAAATACCATGTTATTTAACATAATGAAAATTAATGAATTATAAAAGCAATATAGTATTGAATTTATCAATGACATCAAAGATAATCCTTGAGTGGATTAGATTAACTAAGGATATTCATAAAGGGGATTCCTAAAAAATATTCATCATGTGCTTATTATATGTCTCACTGTGATATCTAGTAGTGGAATGAGAAAATTGAATCAATTTCAAAATAACAATTCTTTTTCCCTTTAATAATGTGTAATGGTCAATAGAAATATTTCACATGTAATTATAAATCATGTAAGGGTCAATGAAATTATATGTTAGTGTAAAAAATTTATAAAATTAATAAAAGGGTGATCTTATTAGGGTTATAAGGGTATTATATGTTGATGACATGAGTTTTGAAAGGGTTAATAAGGGTTGTACGACGACAAAAAAAAGAGTCATAAAAACAAAAGGTGTACTACCTATTTAAAATGTTTAATTACCCATTATATATGTGTAATATAAACATTATGTTTATTTAATTAATTAAATTATAATGTTCATTCAAAAATTCGTACTAATATTTTTTATAGAAGGATGAAACCAGAGGATTCATTTCAAAAGTGATATTTATAACAATAACAAAATAATAATGGTTATTCTAAAAAAATCATTATCTCTATGATTTTTGGTGATAAACCAACATAAAAAATTGAATTTAGAATGTTGATCAATATAAACATAGATATTTAGAAAAAAACCAATCTCTTCCCCTAAGAATCATAATGATCACAGTTAAAGTGAATTATAAAGGTAACAATCTTTATGTAATAGAATATTAATGGGATTTTTGAGTAATGTAAATGAAGGGAAACAAATAAAAATAATCTATATATTGAGGATATGAAGCCCTTTTATAATATATTAGGATCCAAAAAATAGTTTATAAGGTCTTTGTGTGAGGATAAATATCGTGTCATGGTAATGGACTTGTACACTGATATCTACAAGAAACGGAGGATAATTATTGTCATTATCATTCATATTATGTGACTAGAAATCATGATAAACAAGGATTATAGTGTTATATATGAGTAATTATTTAGTTTTTTATTTTTTATATACTAATGAAAAGTATGTTATGGAATTAATTGAAAACTTAATGTAACAATATGTCCATGTGGAAAATTATCCATGGATAGTGGTGAATAACTTTTAAATATATGTTCAATGATTGTTTTATGATATTCAGAATATTTAAGTGTTGATTTCAAAAGTATAAAGTGACATTATAATATTAAAGGAATATATATATTGAAAAAATAGAAAAAGATTCATTATAATTATTTTCTATTTGTATATGAAGATAAA
Source organism: Viscum album (assembly GCA_963277665.1). Classification (NCBI taxonomy): domain Eukaryota; kingdom Viridiplantae; phylum Streptophyta; class Magnoliopsida; order Santalales; family Viscaceae; genus Viscum; species Viscum album. The sequence goes on along the minus strand of OY728161.1, from coordinate 689,634,370 downwards.
TAAGAATATGCAAATAGGGAGAGAGGGTTGATTCAGTTGCCTAATTATTTTTTAGTTGTTAATTTGTGGATGATGATTAATTTTTTTGATATGTTCTAAATTGAAATAGTTGACGATAAATAATATCCGCCCAAAACATGAAATTATCTTACTTGGATGAGGTCAAGTGATTAAGGGTAAAAATAATGTGGATTTCTATTGCTATATGTTGTCATTTATGAAGAGTTGAGAGAGATAATTTCATTTATGAATTATCCTCATCTAATAGAATGATTACTATTTCAATTAAAGTAGTAAGATATGGTTTAATCCATCATAATAATTAGATTCCCACATTTTTTAATAATGTATATATTAGAGAGTGTTGAAAACCAACAATTCATATTCCTCTATTTAATGTAGTAGAAAATTAATATTTTCTTTATGACAATTGAGAGAGACACATGACTATACACTAATGTTGTCATATATAGTGTAGTATAATGAGAATAAAAGTAGGAAGTGTACCATGGTTGAATAGTGAAAGAACTATATATAATTATAATGAAGTGATACATGGTGTAGAGTGTAAACCACCTTAACTATATCCATTGATCAAGTGATTTAGTATATTTTAATAGTCGAAAACTATATAATGTCTATGATCATTTGATTAGATATTTTTGGGGACTATGTAAAACCCATGAAAACAATATACACTAAATTATTATTAATTCGATAATCATGTGGTGTGGTTCGGTGAAAGTGTCATGAAGAAAATTATTTAATATAATTAATGAAATATTTATAAAAATTATCTTAATTTCTGAGAACATAGAAAATAATTATTACACTATACTAGGGTAAGATTTTATCATACTATCATGTCTATAGTTGGGACACATTTATTATTTGATTAGTGTAAATAAAAATCAATCACTTCTGGGGTTCTCTATTTTGTTACATTTATTAGCTATGTATAATAAATCTATTATATAATATGATGTTAGTTTCCACGATTTATTAGTTTATTAATATCATCATATTTTTTCTATTTTATAATTATATTGGTTATAATGGTTATAGGTATCAGATATCAATGAAAATGTATTCATGATATTTATATGAAGAAATTACCTCTAATTAGTATCTTATTTCAAACTTGGTACATTTATTTAACCATGTCGAGATCTATCAACGTTCCAGTTAAAAAGGATAGGGAATTTCACAAATTTATTAAGGAATTTTTATCCTAAATTTTTATTTAATTCAATGTATATTAGATATATATTGGTTTAAAATAATGTTAGTAGTTATGATTGTGTCATGAAATGTTTCAATAACTATATAAAATTTATGTATTTAACTTATATATAAATTTTACATGTGTTTTTATATATTCTAGGTGTTGGATTTAGAAAATGGGAAATTTGGATAAAACAGACATGCCTGCATGACTAGTAAATACTATGTAATTTCCTAGATGATAGGGAGTGTAAGGGAATATTTTTCATTCATGTTATCTAGAATTTTTTTAATTCCATATGGTAAAATTTACGATATTATGTGTCTAAAATGGGTTATATGGGAAAAAATATAGTATTGGCACATAATTTATATTTTTTTTAGAAAATCATGTGGCATACACTATTTTGTTTAAAATCTGATCCTATAGTTGTATATCTGTTATTTTATAACAACCTCATTTGATTCAAGTACTCACCAATCTGAGGCCTTCCCCCCTAGTATTTTGGGGTTCTACAATGAATAATATGTTCCTTCATTCATGGTTATCCTTAATGAATCTTAGTTTCTTTCTTCCATTTCTATCTACTCGCATGTTCATTTCGAAACCTAGTTACTATGGATATCTAAAAATTATAATATTAAAGGGTTTCACAAGGAATATAATGGTTTCTTGGATTTTCCATTGGATTTATATATCATTCAATCTTGGATTGATTTTATTAATATTTTTGTTATTTAATTTTTTTTTCTTAGTGTATTTTTTCTATTTCATTTCTTTTTTTCATTGAAAATAATTATTAGGCCTGTATTGACATTGATATAATGTTTTTTCGGATATGTCTTGTATTTATATGTGATTTCAATGAAATTATGAATGGTATTTTTCATAACAATATTAGTTTATCAAGTAATTTATTATATAAGTTTTTTAATTATATGTTTATATGGGATAATGTGTTCATGTTTGTTGAGGAATGTTTTAACAATAACTTTAATGGTGATTCTAGTTAGGTGCTACATTTATGATTCAAAGAGTGGACCATGTATTAATATATTTTTTGGTTTACAATGGCTACATATGGTTCTCTGAGTGTTTTCATGAAACCAATAACATAGTAGTCAGTGATACAACATCATGGAAATATACATATGCCTTGTTGTAGCATGCGTTTTTCTCTTGTCCATGTGTTTTTTGATTTTGATCAGTTTGTTATTAATTTTTTCACTAAATTCTTATTTTTTAATTCTTCTATATCTTCCTTTATATTATGGAATATTTTTCCTTTAAAATCAATATATTTATAAAATTATTATAAAAAAATAATTCCAAAAATAATTGTATTCAAAATAGAATAATTGGATTTCATTGTGATACGCAGATAATAAATTAATTTCAGTATGCTAATTATAGTTTATTTCAACCTTTTAAATGACATATTAATATTAAAGACACAATACTATTAGATATAAGTAATTATATTGGAGGATAATCTCAGAGAAGGTATTCATGATCATTATGTCTTCATCCATCGTATGGGACGATAGTGGCCATGAGCCAAATGGATAATGTTTTTCCAATATTTCTGAATCTTCTATATTTCATATCTTGGTAATTTGGAATATTGTATAAATAGACTGGTAAATTGTAACACCCTGAGATTTTATGCAATGTATTCATTTTAATTTATTTTATTTCTTGTGTTATATGCTACACCAAGATTATCTTGGGCTATACGCAACACCGTATTAGCTTGCAGTATACACAACACTATTCATGGATGGTGTTACACAAAATTTCAAGTTCATTTGATAGATGTTATTCTACACAATATTTAGTGTGTGTATATATATATATATATTCAATGTTTAAATGAAATATGGTTGGATTCTATTATACACAACAACAAATGAATCTTTCACTCCACGATACCCTGACATGGATTCCATTACACGCAATAGTGACCTTCCACAATAGTGTGTGTTGTACAGAATACCTAGTTTCACTAAACAATGATATGTTATTAAAATATTATATAAACTAGCTGTTATGAATAGTAATACCAACTTTTTGAAATTTTAAAATTTTTATCTTTCAAAATGGACTTCATTTTTTGATTCAGAATATCGAAATTAGCCTAGAGTGATTTTTGGTATTTTTCTAAAAACATTCAATATTTGATGAATAGTGAAAACAGTGGGTTACTATTTAAAAACAGATTTTTTTTAAATATTAATTTATTTTATTTAAATTTATTTTTGGTCAAACTAGATACAAAATTCTTATACAAGTTCAATGTAATCCATTGGAGTAATTTTATAATAATATAGATACATTAAAATTTTATCGAACTTTTTACCGTCTTTTACCCACCTCCTAGGTGAATTTTCAATTGTACATTAAACTTAATTTTTCTGCTTCTGTGAGTTAAATTTCAAAAATCCGAGTGACATGGTTAATATAAAAGAGTAAAATGTGGTTTAATAAGATAAAAATAATTTTTGGTGATTAGTAACTTTTTTACTTTTATTTACCACAATTAAAAGTAAATATGGTAATTAAGGGTAAAAATGATATTATTATTACCCTAACACATGTCCTAATTCTATTGGATAAGTGTAATTCGACCAAAAACAACCTTAGGAAAAAAATATTACCCTTTAGGTCCACTTGAATTTGATTAGGACATTTATTGTTATTTTATTTAAAGAAGAGTTAAAATAGTTAAAATCAATGTTTAATAACTAAAAAAATTTCATATACGGTTATACATAAGATAAATTCGATTATAAATATTAATTAGAAATATAATAATATTTCCAACATAAATGTATTTTATTTATAATTTTTATACATTAAATAATTTAATTTATTTATGACACGATGATGATATAGTAATTATCTAATTAATGAAATATTAACATAATTGATGTTATAAATACCCAAATAAATGTAATTTGAGACTTTTTATGAATTAAAAAAATTTTCTAGGTTAATATGAATTGTTAGTATTAATTCAATTAACATTGATCGAACTATTAATGTTGTTATGATTTTCACAAAAAATCAATTACCAAATAGTGTCAAAATTGACATAAAATAGTTTTTAAAACAAATGTTATATTATTAATTGTTATTATATTCCTAAAAATCTAAGGATCAGCCAAATGACTTAGATAAGGCTATATATATTACCAATTACCCACATTGGGATCTTTTGGATTGTTATAGTATGTTTATTAACCATATAGTGTAAGAAAACAACAAGACACAGTAAAAGTTAAAATATTTAACATAGAGTTAAATCTAAATGATAATGTTAAAATAGTAACCTAAACTTGTCTAAAAACTATTGGTTGAGAGTATCTTTACCCATACCCATTTTATCTTCTAAATAAATAAATTTGGAGCTATTATATACCTAATATGACTTTGTTATCAAATAATATTTTAAGTTTTTCCTAGGGTTCCCCTCTCCTCCCTTATAAAAGGGCACCTCATCCCACTTCTCATTACACAATTTTGAGCTTTCATGGTCATCCAACCCCTTCCCATTTACCTTCTCAACTTCCCTCGAACCATTATTGAGGTTTTGGTTTCCTCAAAAGACAAACTCTAGTCCATTAAGAGGAAGCATAAAAGAGGTGCGTCGAAGAAGAGTTAATCTCTTCTACCGATTCTTTCATGTTTTCTTTCTTCTTCAACATCTTATTCTTTAGTTGTTTCATTATAAAGTAATAACATCAGTATCAATAATATACTGATATTTAAATATAAATATGAAACAACCCCATTTCACCTTATATCTATCCTATGGAAAATGAAATCACCACGCATTCATACGTACGGAATACCTCTCCACGTCGGGGTTTAATCTGTTTTTCCACCACCACCATACATGGATGGGTATAATGGTGTAATAAATAACAATATATAGTTATTATAACATCATACTGATTCTGAGATATTATATCACCCACTCTAATTCTATACAATAATTATGTGAATGATATCATCGCTCGTGCGTACATACGGACTACCGTCTCCACGACGCGATGAGATTCATTCTCAATGCTAACCATCCAAGAATGATTATAGAGTATAAATAATGAATAATAATGAATTATATGACATGATAAATCTACTATATTTATTTATATATATATGTGTTTGTGTTTATATTTCATCTACTTACTTCCATTCAAGTCAATAAGGAAAGGAAACTAGCGTTCATTCATCCGTACAACCTACCGTCTCCCTGAACAGTGTATTTCATTTCATTATTCTATCTATTATATAAATATATACTGAATATATATGATTTATAAATCACGATTTACATTTTGGAAGTAATTAAATCATGATATATGTAATAATAATATCATGAACAACAAGTCCAAACACATACGATAAATAAAATGATTTTACCCAAAACGTTGCTTTAACATGGAATTTATAAAAGAACGGGTATTATAAAGTCATAAGTGAACCATATATGATATAATTAAATTGAATATTATTCTATAATAAGTCTATGAAATTATTTAAATCATTATACAAGAGGCTCAGATTCGTACGAAGCATATCTTACCTAAGGTAAGGGATAATTATTCCAATCTCATTCTTATCCAATATTGTTTATTCATAAGTATTTACTGGGGTTATTGTTATCATCCAGGTCCATGTTTTCTAAAAGTGATTTTATGTATGTTTAATGTAATTTTTACACATTTTTCCATTTTACCACATGATTTGAATGGAATATTTCTTTTATTTACCATATGTGGACCTTTTTTGACTTTTCCGACAAAAGTACATGGAGAATGTTTTTTTGAAATAATATGGCGTGAATAGATTTTTAAGGATTCATAACGACTTATTTCAATGAACCTTACTCTACAAAATTTCATGATTATTTCCAAAAAATTATTTTTCTTTTAAAATTTCATGGAATTTTGTGAAAATAAAATGATTTTGAAGAAGAAAGGAAAATTTCTTCAAGAATTCATTTCAACTATTTTATCAAAACAATTTTCCACATAAGATGAAATTATTTAGTATATTTATATTTCATGTATAATGTCTCTATTGTTCACATGGTTTGATTTTTCTTATGATGAAATGATATCCCTTTCTTTTATATGGATTATGTTATTATCGGATGATATAAATGAAACCCATTTTATTCATTAGGTTATTATGAATGATGTATGTTTATTTTATGGCACACAAATGAATAATTTCATTATGAGATGGGTGGGACCTATTTCTCCCTCCAATTAATTGGTTAAAGATTTATATATAATGAAATAGATATGTCTAGAATGTTATGTTAATCCGGTTCAGTGATACAGGACTGGATTGAGGAGTGAACTCAATTCAGAAAGAGACTTTTTCCTCTAAGATGGTCTTGGAAGAAATGCCTTGAATACTGTGGAAATAATATCATATTATTAATGGTTTTACAAAATTAAATGTTTTATTCCCTTGCTATTTTATCATGATTAATGGCCCTTTATAACCTATGCCTTACGTACTACCAATATTTATTTCACAACTCAAGTTTTTGATGTATAAACATTATGTTCATGTTTTGAAGTTCAAATGTATATGGTTTGTTTTATTTTATCCATGCTTACCCTTAATGAGAAATTTAGCTCACCGTTTATATGTTTTCTATTTCCTAGGATAAAAAGGAATGTTTTAGGTAAGAAAAAAACGGGAAGATCATTGTGGGAGATGTTGAAGATCATTAACCGAGATTAGAAGATTATGTTCCATGTTTTCAAAAGCACTAAACTATTACAGTCCTTTGGTGTCTATTTTTTTATATATTAGGTATTCCGAAAAAGTAATGTAATGTCTATGTACGTCATGCTTTGGGTCTCTACAGTTGGTATCAGAGGAAAGGTTTATTTAACATTTGGAAACTAGGATGTGAAAACATTAGTGAAATCCCTAGAGATATTTCTATGGTATGTCTAGGGATGTCTATAAGGTCATGTATAAGTATAGGTTATAGTCCTAAAATTAGCATAAAGATCATGAATAACCTTGGATTAAACCTATGATGATAGAGATTGAATGTACTCCCTTTGATTATGTTATTTCCCTATCCTGATTATTTTCCTCTCATACTGTTCTTTTTGGGTTTTAGAAAATGGATGGGAACCAGAAGAAACATGTTAATGGAGAATATGCTGGAAAATGGAATGATATTTTTCCTGATCAAGAAAGTGAAATGGGATTTGGAAGGAAAAAAATAGTTATTATGCCTAATCAGCAATCTCATAATATGATCAATAATCTCAACATTGGTAAGTTTCCTGACTCATTTAATAAGAGAAAGAAGGAGTTTCATGATAATCCTAGAGGAAATAAAGTTCAATTTTCCTCATGTGAATCATGTTAGAAGAGACATCAAGGAGAATCATTCAATGGAACTAGAAGATGTTTTGGGTGTGGAAAAGAAGGACACAAAGCCTGTAATTGCAATGGAAAAGGATCAGTTAACACCATGGACAAGGATAATGGTATTTCTAAGACATAAAAAATGGTTAAATGTTTTAAATGTGGAATGTACAGGCATTATACAGACCAATTCCATAAGGAAAAGTGTCATAAAGAGAATCAACATGGCCATATTGGATGTATTTATGTTGATGATGATGAAGAGACTGAAAATGATATGTTAGATGAAATAATTGTTGACGCTCGATATATTTTTTAAGAAGTTAGTGGAATGATTGTATGTTTATCACGAATAATGTTTGGTACTATAAAATAAAGAAAAATATAAGGATTGTTACACTGTTGTCTTTCCCTGAGTTTTTGAAATTATATGATGATTGGTACCGGTAACCATGAAGGGTTATTCAAATATTTTTAAAAGGTAGTTGATATACGCATAATGAATGGATAGGGAGATAATGAGATTTTTGATAGTATTCCTGAGTTCATGACTGATATAAGGAAAAAGTGATATCATGGTTTGAGTATATAGAAATTTTGGGATTTTGGTATGTTGAAAGAGTTAACTTTTGACATCATTCTTGTTTTCACTATGGTTATATGGTAATTCATGTTTCAAAAGAATACATGATTAAGGTATTCACATGTTTGGAATGTGACCAACATGATATATCTTATGATATATGGGGGATAAATGATGGTATTCATGTGCTTGTTATGTGACCTTTCAAGTATTAATTTTCTTTATACTATGAGATTGGACAGATGTGTTTTGGATAATCCCAAAGAGTGGAATGGATTATGTTGGACATAAGATAATATTATTTAAGTGTATAAGTTTTTTTCAATATTATTTCTGGAATGTTATAATAGTATAGTTTTAGAAAAAGGATAACCCATAGGACGAGCGACAACCCATCACGCCGGACCAGGATATGGGAATCAAACCCACAACTGATGTGCAATAGGCCTTTATCGCATACCGCTATCCTACAGGATGTCCCTGGTCAGTAGAAACTAGTTTCATTATATTAAGTGCTATGATAGATGAATTATAATTCCATTTTAGCAACCGTATATGATTAATCTCAGTATAGATGGACTTCTGTATATTTAATAAATTGTTCTTAACTTTTTGTGATAGAAATAGATGGAATGACCTATCATTCAATCGCATGATCTGCTAACACTTCATGGATGAAAAATTCAACATCATTTCTTTAAGAGATGAGGTGGAAATTGTTCAAGGCATGAACAACAGTGTGATTGTACCAAAATCAAGTAAGTATTTCTTTTAATTCAATAATTCTTCAACATTAGGGAAATGAGCTTGAGAACTAAAAACGTTGTTCTAGTACCCTCATACACGGAGAATTAGATCTTACCTTAAATCATCACAAATTTATGGCTTTGTTATTGATGGATTTTTCATAGCCATGTTCTCTACCACTCTCCATCAGAACTTGATGGTTATATTTCTCTTCCATATCCATATTTTCACTAATGTTGTCCTATGTGGAAACCGAGTGCTGAGTTACTTTTGGTGACCATTATGATTCTAACTTCACTTATTAAAATAAATATTTTGTATTCCTTTTTATTATGTGGGTTTCTATGAAGGAAAATTTCAAGTAGTAAAACATTTATAACCCTGACTAATTTTGAGGGAGAAATTCATTTTAAGGGGGGTAGATTGTAACACCACAAGATTTTATGAAAAGTATACTTTTTAATTTATTTGATTTCTTGTGTTGTATGCTACACCAAGATTATCTTCCACTATACTAAATACCATATTCGCTTGCAGTATATGAAACACTATTTTGGGATCCTGTTAAACAAAATTTCAAGTTCGTTTGATAGAAGTTATTCTATGAAAAATTTAGTGTGTGTATATATATATTTATTTATTCAATGTATAAATAAAATATGGTTTTATTCTATCATACCCCACTACAAATGAATCATTCACTACATGGAACCCTAACTAGGATTCCATTACACGCAATGGCGACCTTCCACAATAGCATGTGTCGTACGCAATACTGACTATCACTAAACAACGATATGTGATTAAAATATTATATAAACTAGCTGTTATGAATAGTAATACCCACTTTTTGGAATTTTACCATTTTTATCATTCAAAATGGACTTCATTTTTTGATTCTGAATATCGAAATTAGCCTAGGGAGAATTTTTGGTATTTTTATGAAAACTTTCAATTTTTTATGAATAGTGAAAACACTAGGTTACTATTTAAAAATAGACTTTTTATTTAAATAATATTTTATTTTATTTATATTTATTTTAGTTAAAAATAGAAACATATTACATATATAAGTTCAATGTTACCGATTTGAGTAATTTTATAATAATATAGATACATAAAAATATTATTAATCTTTTTACCGTCTATTACCCACCTCCTAGGAGCATTTTCAATTGTACATAAAACATAATTTTACCACTTCTGTGAGTTGAATTTCGAAAATCCAAAGCACATGGTTAATATCAAGAAGTAAAATGTGGTTGAATATGATAAAAATAATTTTTGGTGAATATTAACTTTTTACATTTATTTACCACAGTTAAAATTAAATAGGGTAATTAAGGGTAAAAATGATATTATTATTAACCTAACACATGTCCTAATTCTTTTGGACAAGTGTAATTAGACCAAAAACAACCTTAGGAATAAATTATTACCGTTTAGGTCCACTTGTATTAGATTAGGACACTTATTTTTATTTTATTTAAAGAAGAGTTAAAATAGTTAAAATCAATGTTTAATAACTAAAAAATTTTAATATAGGTTTATAGATGGGATAAATTAGACTATAATATTAATTATAAAGCTAAAAATATTTCCTACATAGGGGTATTTTATTTATAATTTTGAGACATTAAATAATTTAATTTATTTCTGACACAATGATGTAGTAATTACCTTATTAATGAAATATTAACATAATTGATGTTATAAACACCCAAATAAATGTAATTTAGGGATTTTTATGATTTAAATACTTTTATAGGTTATTAGGACATTTTAGTGGTGATTAAATTAACTTTTTTCGAACTAATCATGTTGTTATAATTTTCACACAAATCAATTACCAAATAGTGTCGAAACTAACATAAAATTGTTTTTAAAACAAATATTATATTATTAATTGTTATTATATTTCTAAATATCTAATGTTAGGCCAAATTACATAGATATGGTTAGATATAGTAATAATTAACCACTTGGGGTTACATTGGCTAGTTATAGTATTTTTATTAACCATATAGTGTAAGAAAACTGGAAGACACAGTAAAAGTAAAATTATTTAACTTAGAGTTAAATCTAAATGATAAGGTTAAAATAGTAACATAAACATGCCTAAGACCTATTGGTTGAGAGGATTTTTACCCAACCCCACTTTATATTCTAAATAAATTAATTTAGAGCAATTATAACCTAATATGATTTTATTATAAAATAATATTTTATGTTTTTTCTAAGGTGCCCCTCTCCTCCCTTATAAAAGGGAAACTCCTCCCTCTTCTCTTTACACAATTTTGAGATTTCATGCTCGGCCAAACCCTGCCCATTTCCCTTCTAAAATTCCATAGAAACATTATATAGGTTCTAGTCTCTACAAAAGACCAACTCTAGTGCATTAAGAGGAAGCTTAAAAGAGATGAGTCGAAGAAGTGGTAATCTCTTATACAGATTATTTCAAGTTTTGTTTCTTCTTCAACTTCTTCTTCATTAGTTGTTTCATTATAAAGTAATAACATCAGTATCACTAATATAATGATATGTTATTATAAATATTAAACAACCTCAATTAAGCTTTTATCCATCCTATGGAAAAATAAATCACCGTGCGTGCGCACATACGGAATACCGTCTCTACGCCTGGGGTGAAATCTATTATTCCACCACCACCATACTAGGATGGGTATAATGGTGTAAATAATGACTATATACAATTATTATAACATCATAATTAATATGATATATTATATCATCCACTCAAATTCTATTCAATAATTATGGGAATGATATCATCGCTGGTGCGTTCGTACGAACTACTGTCTCCACGACGCGATGAGATTCATTGTCCATGTTAACCATTCAAGAATGATTATAATGTATATATAATGAATAATAATGAAATATATGAAATGATAATTCTACTAGATTTATATGTGTATATATATATATATGTCATCTACTTACTTCCATTCATGTCAATAAGGAAAGGAAAATAACGTTCATGCGTACGTACAACATACCTTCTCCATGAACGGTGTATTTCATTTCATTTTTATATATATTATATATATTTATATACTAAATTTATATGATATATAAATCATGTTTTACATTATATAAGTAATTACATCACTATATATGTAATAATAATATCAAAAACAGCAAGTCCACACACGTATGAGAAATAAAACGATTTTACCCAAAACGTTGCTTTAACATGGAATTTACAAAAGAATGGGTAATATAAAGTCATAAGTGAACCATATATGATATAATTACAATTAATATGATTCTTTTCTAAGTCAATGACATTATTTAAATCATTAAACAAGAGGTTCGGATATGTACAAAGCATATCAGATCTAAGATAAGGGATAATTATTCCAATCTCATTCTTATCCGAGATAGTTTATTTGTAAGTATTTTCTGGGGTTATTGTCATCATCTGTGTACATGTTTTCTAAATGTGTTTTTATGTATGTTTAGAGTTTTTTTACCTATTTTTTACTTTTACCACATGTTATTAATGGAAATTTTTTTGTTTACCATACGAGTAACTTTTTTGACTTTTCCGACAAAAGTACAAGGATATTGTTTTTTAACTTATACGGCGTGAATGTAATTTTATGGATTCATAAAAACTTATTTCAATGAAACATCCTCTAAAAAATTTCATGATTATTTTCAAAAAAGTCCTTTTCTTTTAAAATTTCGTGGCATTTTCATAAAATAATATGATTTTGAAGAAGAAAGGATATTTTCCCCAATAATTCATTTCATTTCTTTGATAAAAACTATTTTCCATCTAAGATGAGATTATTTTGTATGTTTATGTTTCCAGTATAATGTCGCTATTTTTTACATGTTTTTATTTTTCTTATGATGAAATGTTATCCATTTCTTTTATATGGATTATGTCATTCTGGGATGATGTTTATGAAACCCATTTTATTCATGGGGATATTATGAATGCTGTATGTTTATTTTGTGGCACATAGAAGAATGATTTCATTATGGGATGTGTGGGACCTATATCTCCTTCCAATGTATTGGTTAAAGATTTATATCTCATTAGATATACATGGCTGGAATGGTATGTTAATCTGGTTCAGTGATACAGGACTGGAACGAGGAGTGAATTTGATTCAGAAAGGGAGTTTGTCCACTAATATTGTCTTTGCAGCAATTCCTTGGCTACTATGGAAATCCTATCATGTGCTGAATGGTTTTCCACAAATAAATGTTTTATTCACATGCTATTTTATCATGATTATTGTTCCATTATGACCTATTCCTTTTGTACTTCCATGATTTATTTCACAACACATGATTTTGATGTCTAAACATTATGTTCATGTTTTGAAGTTAAAATATATATGGTTTGTTTTATTTTCTCAATTTTTACCCTTACGGAGAAATTGAGCTAACCTTTTATATGTTTTCTTTTCCCCAGGAAATAAACAATGGTTTTAGGTAAGAAAAAAGGGTTGATCTTTATGGTAGATGTTGAATATCATTCAACAGCATTAGAAGATTATGTTCCATGTTTTCAAAGGCATTAAACTATTAAGATCCTTTGGTGTTTGTTTTAGTTATTTATTAGGTATTCTGAAAAAGTAATGTAATGTCTATGTACGTCAAGCTTTGGGTCTCTACATGAATATTATTTAATGAATTATATATTTTTTTTAAATTTGTGAAATAATAATTTAGGGATATTTTTTTTATCAATGTATGGTTCATTTTTATGGTATTGTAGCAACATATATACTTTTTGAAATGGTTTAAATTATTGAATCTATTTATTTTATTGAGTTGATTTAAAAAAATATTGAACATTCCATACTACAATTTGGATTCATCATAATGTATTATTGGATTAATAAACAATATTTTCATGAATCTATTAACCATCCTAGGGTTACTAGAAACACACAACGAACCTTGTTGTGGGTTATTCCAAATGATGTGACCATGTTACATTGGATGAATAGTTAAAAATGGTATCATATCCCCTCATTATTCTCTAAAATGTTTTATAGTGTTGATTTGTAATTTTTTTGAATTGAATGAGTGTGTGGGGGATTTCATGGTTATCTCTTCATTATTCAAGACCATGAGTTACCAAGGTGGTGGGGATTTTTTCTTCGATAATTTCGGTTATGAGTACCATTATTAATTTTAATATATAATATATTTATATTATTATGGATAATTAACATGTTTATTTTTATTAGTTAAATTTTAAAATTAATTATGTATTGAATTGATTGTTCTGTTTTATGTACTTATATCATTTAAAAAGGAGCTCTATGAATCAAAATGATGAAGATGTGATGAAATATCCAATAGTTAATTCCCTAATGGAACCTATATTATTGAAATAATAACCATGTACCTTTTATTTTGTAGGAAATATATATATTCATAATATGTATGGTCGACATATATTGACCAAGACATCTTGATATATAATCCTCATACCTTTCAAGATGATCAAGGATTTATGAAATAAATTAATGGCTGTAAAATATCAATTACATATTTAACTTCCACAAGGAAAATGAGACTTCAATGGTGGGATTTCAAACTTATATATTGGATGAGTCAATTAAAAGGTTTTGGGAACTACTTTTTTTATTATATTTCAATGACATCTAATAATGATCGAGTTCAATATGATGTTTAACTAGAAATATTACATAGACACATTAGGAGTGGTGAAAGGAAGTGAGTTTATTATATTGGAGAATTGTGACTATTAAATGATGATGTATTTTACATTGTTTTCCAAAAAACCCATCTTTCACATATTGTACCCATGAACATAAACATGAATGCATGATACCTCTAAATGGGTTCAAAGAAAAAAATATGGTCTATGATTATTCTTCTTTATTAGACTACCACTGATGTTGTGGTGGAATGGTGTTTCTATGTATGAGGATACTATTATAATGTACAATGAAATATGTCTTCCCTCACTGGACATTAGTGGGAGTTATTGTTTTTCTTATATGGAGGAGATGTGTTTTATAGATTCAAAACGAGTTTGTGGATAGATTGCGAGGAATCCATGAGAACCTATTAATGTGTCTTTCTTTGGACGATATATAGTTTTTGTGACATCAATAGAAGTAGGTTGGTAATAACAAAAAATATTTTTAGAAATATCCAAGGAACTTCTTCATGGGAGGTCATTTTTGAAACCAACCACAATATTTTTTATACTTTCCAAATTCATTAAATATTATATCACACATATCATAGGTTCGTATGTAAATACTGATGATATTAAGGGGGAGTTATTTCATTACAAAGTGAATGTGGACTCTCATACCACCAATAAACATTAATGTGGGATTAAATATAGGTATTTTATACATTGGATTACAAGATATGGATGTAATATATTAGAATAAATACGTAGAATGTTTTGTTTTTTATTTCCCCTAAATGGATTTAGATATTTCTTATATAGGTGTATCCCATTTATTCATTTAACATAAGTTAATAGATTCTTTGTGAAAATTTTATGAATTAACACACAATTCGGCAGACCAATCCACTAAACTGGATAATATGAGAGAGTATTTTTTTACATTATTCGATTAAAATGTGATTTTCACTAATGTTTAATTTATTTTTTAGTTTTTGTTTTATATATAGTCACTATAAACCAAATATTCAAGATAAACTGTATGTAATATATACTTATTAGATTGATTGGTACCACAATAATGTTTCAATTCTACCATATGAACGTAAAAATTTCTAATTAAATGGTAGGTAGATCTCAGGAATAAATAAATAATGTCTACTTTTACATGAGGTATGATCTATATGATAATATTTTTACTAACTAGTTCTTGATACCATTGAATGAAATTTATATAGAAAGTATTTATTTGATTTGAACATCAACCACTTGATTTATTTGGAGATTTATTTTGGATTCCACTCTAGTGGGAGACAGTGTTATCAATTAATATACTCCACATGATAATCCCCATATAAATGAATTAATATAAAATATCCTCAATTTCATTAAAGGTATTGGTTATTTATATATATGACATCATGATATTGATGTTCATTGATATGATTGAATCAACATGGGTATCACCACTTCAATTTACAAAGAACTCATATTTATTCATGTGGAATTACATGGAATATCATATGGTCAATATAGAGATGGTTTAGAATAACATTAATCATTCATGGATCTATTATTTTTTGGATCAGATCTTGGGAAATGAAAATTTTTAATGAATGCTTTTTGGTTATGGTTCTACCAGCAGAGTATGAGGATTGTATAAATTTACAAGACCACATTCCTGTGATGTAATTTCAATATTTAGTACTCAATTAAGCATTAAGTCTCACTAAATCCAAGAATAGATTATGAAAATAATTTTATAAATTTTTAATCATTATATTTAAAGATTTTTAGTATTGTTAATTGGTTATATAAAGGGATACTCAATGAATAAGAAGGATAATCAGGATAATATGGTTGGTCTTCCAGTAAATATTAGTGACAAATATCTATATGAAAATTTCCAAAGAAAATCCAAATCTTTGAGGAAATGTTTTTGTTATTTTGTAAAGTCTAGAAGTAACATTTCAGTAGATCGAAATATGATTTTGGTTGTGATATCATCTGTGCAGCCCTATGTTATATTCAAGATCAATATTTTATTAAGAATTAGGGGAATTTATGGGAATTCTGTGGTGTATTTTAGAAATATAGAGTCATTGTTGAATGTTTTATTCCAGAATGTTGTCATATTTAAAAGTTGTGAGAAATTTCATTTTCATTTTAAGGTGTCAATTATGAAGATTATTTTATACATTATTTTCATCATCAAGGTGCGTGGAATGTATTATGTTGTATACAATGAATCATCATTCATGTGAGTGATGTTTGTGTTGATGTAATATGATTATATGGTAGTGGGTGTATAATATAAAATATTACCATATGAAAATAACTACCCTATTAGTGGAAATGAATTTTTAGTGTTTATGCATTATTTTAGAACAATTCTCCACAGCTTCATTGAGAAAAAATTAACAATTCTTTGAATGTAAAACAACTATAATGTATTTATTTTCTAAGTGGGATCTAAATCATTGGAATTGAAGTTGTACAATATAAATCCATGAATTTTATTTATTTATATCTTGAACTCATGGAAATGCAAATAGATGTCTGACATATAGAGAAGGAAATTATTTTGTATGATATTAAAGGAATCAAAAAATGAATAGGGACTAATGATATTTATAATTGTTATTTATACTAAATTTTAAGAGAAGGATAATGGGTGTTTTCAGTCTAATATGTAGATCACATATTACAAGGTGAATATATAAACATTTATTAGGATTTATTTCTGAATTATTGGTATATTATATGTTTTATAAACTATAGCGGGACCTCATAATTTTTATTTCATACTCCAAATGAAATAATCAATTGTATGTTTTTCTGGACCTATTTATTATGAGACATAATATAATGAATGATGACCAAATTGGAACACATTAATTTTTATTTGTTTCTATTTTATGTATAATCTTTTGGATCATGGATTTTACCTCATGATTTGGGTGTTCTTGATTTGAATATTGTGTTTTAGAGGTCTGGATTAGAATTTGTACTTGTTAATGCTAAATGTTAAATTTAATGAGAGGAAATGGAATGGTGGAGTGTTTTTTAACCCCTTATTTAACTAATATGTGTGTTATGTTTAATTTATGGTTAATCCCATTATGTTATAAGAGTTTTGGATTGAAACAGATAATGTCTAGGGGAATTTATCAAGGTCTCACAATTATGGTTCATTGATTGTTTAACCATACATCCAAATTGGTCATAGGTTGCATGGTTATGGTGCATCGATAAAATAACCACACATCTTATGTGTGTAGACCGTGAAACACTAGACCTTGGGAAATTACATAGTTTTCAAATGGTTTGTAAATCTGTGCGACTAACTGTGCAGAACACTCATTAAATGGTATTTTGGGATTTGGTCCTTTATTTTAAGTGGGCTTACATCACTTTCCCACCCAACATTCCAACCATATAACCTGGACTCCTCTCAAAGAGGGGTTGGCATCATCGAGGTCACTCCATGAAGGATTCAAGGTGGTTTAATTGTGAATCATAACTATTATTGAAAGGTTAGGGAAACTATATATTTACCATATGATTTTCCTCCTTTTTCTATTCCTTTTCTAACCGTAGTGACCATTTCTAGCTGATTTTGACACATCGGGTGTTGTCAAATTGTGATTTTTCATTATACGAGTTCTATGAGTATTTTCTTGATTCATATAAGCATTATTCAATCATTTTTTTGCTGTATTTATTGATGCTCAATTGATTTGATGTAGGTTATCCTTTTCACATACCCATTAATTTTAAAAATCATAGATTTATTTATTTTACCACCTCAATTGTAATATAATTATTGATTGTAGATATGTGGAATAATTTTTGGTTTGAAAAGTTGGGATTTGTTTATTATTTTGTGATAAATCACATTATTCTATTATGTGTGGCACACAACGTGTGATAAAATGGAAGGATGAAATTTATCAGTGATTTGTAGTACATAAAAATTGGTTGGTATTTATAAATTTATTAAATGAATTTAAAATGTTGGGTTTGATATATCCAATGGATTTATAAATGTTTATGAAGTGAATGGGGTGTATGATTTGTTCTTAAATATTGTTTGACTTGTTGGCATAGTATGTTTCCCATTTATCATTTTGATGAAAATGTTTTTGGCTTGAATATGTTGCATGGACACTTATATTGAATGTCGTAAATGATATTGAAAAGTAAAATGGAGTGTTTTTTACTTTTTGTAATGTTGGATTTTTTTTGTGAAAAGGGTGATTTACAGAAGGGTTTTTAGCCCCATTTTGAATTTTTTTGAAAACATTGAAAATGAATTTATTGAAAAATGTATTTGAATTATTGTCTTATTTGGTATAAATTTAATGGGTGGGGTTTTAATAATATGGAAACACAATGATACATTTATGTTTAATGGATATGACATCCTGATTGAAGAATCCTTCTGATTTACTTGGTTGGAGATGAATGGGAGACCCATGATGTAGACTCTATTGAGATTTATTGGTTTTATGGATTAAGATTTATCAATGGAGTTACTCGAGGTGATTCTTGTGTGTGATTTATATGTGTCTCATATATTTATATGTGATGATTAATTGTTTTTCTTGATAGGATCACCCCATATTGAATCTTGAAATGGGATCTTAGCATATCTAGTTTATTTTTTGAGAATTTTTTCCACTCTAGCATAAGATTACCCTCTGGCTAGTGACACGTATAAATGAATTAGATATGTCTGGTTTATTTTTGATATGGTATATTTCCCCGTGATCATAATTGATAGGGTGAGATCAAATGTGTGGGAGATATTGGACGTAATCAAGTTTGTAACTCCTTGGGGATGAGTCAATATATACAGTACGTTATTGATTATTTCATGATCTCTAAGGATATCCAATAATCAACAGCACTTAGTTGTATATTGAAAGTGATTGTGATACAATATTATTTTTCTACTAAAATCCTTTCAATATTGCAATTTCCCTTATTATATAATCAAGGTTGTTGACCTCTTGTGTGGATTGTTTCCTATATAAATTGATGATTTTATATTTATAGGATTATTGAAAATGATTTGAAAATGATTAACATTTTCTTTCAGAATATTTTTTAAAAGAATACACTATTTCACTCCTTTAAAAATGATAATTTATGTATCATGGAAGGGAACATATGATTAACTAAAAAAATTTAAATGGAATGTGTTTTTTATAATGGAAACGCTTGTAAAATATTAATTTTATATATTTTATTTCAAACATGATGTTGATGATTTTTAATATTTTATGGGTGTGAATTTAAAAAATATATTTTTTTTTGCATACCTATTTTTTAATAATAATGATAATATTTTTATATTATATTTAGTATTCGGTGCATGTTCGATCCTGATTTCAACCGTTTTTGTTGGGTTTTCTAGTGGGTTTTGGGGAGTGACTCTTTTTGTCACATGGAGGCATTGTGGTCACCAGGTTCTATTTGGGTTTTGCTGTTCTATTTGTTTTGTTTTTGGTAATTATATAAATGTTGATTGTTTTTTGTATTGTATTTATATTATGATTTTGTATTTACTTCAATTATTCAGTTCATTTATTTGTAATGGTATAATTTCCTCCCACAATTACTCTATCGATTCCCAGTATATGATTCCACCTTAGGAGGATCAGGAAAACCTCTCAAACCATACCACAGATCGACTAAAGAGACTGATTCATGGTCAACTCTAGGATGTTCATGAAAAATTGCATTATAGGGAGGATGGTTCTTCAATATCATATCTTCTAAAGCAACCTTCCATATTTGTGATTTCATGGTTTATGGTGTAGGACCATTATAACTTGCAGGTAGGCCTGGGAGAGTGTTTAAACAACACATTCTAGACTAAACGATGATTTTCATTGGGAAGTAAGGGTGGGATATATTTATTTGTTTCTCATATTATTTTAATATTTTTATAGATTAAAAGAGATTTAGGCCAATGGTCTCAGTGACCTCCCAAGGCATGGAAAACCATGTGGATCCTCGGACATGGTCCTTCTAAAATAGCATTGATGTTGATTTTTTTCAATATGGTTGTTAACCAGTTGTCCATTTCACTCATAAACACAAGATTTCATTGGTGGTTAATTTTGGGACTTCTTGTTTTTGAATGTGTGTTGGAAAATATATATGCTTTGAATTGTGAAAGATGAATTTTAATTTTTTTTCAGGTAAATTAGAATGTAATTCTAATACGTACCAAGAAGAATGTTTATTAAAAAACTGTAATTTTATGAATTCATATTTTTTTAAAATGGGAATGGTTTAATGAGATGTAATTTTGATAAGTTGGAACTAGGGTTTATCCAAATCAGTTATCTCGAAGGATAATATTGTAATTTAATTTTGTTTTTAAAAAGAAATAAATGAGTTTCTAATGAATTTTTTTTGATTTAATGTGGTCTTTGACCTAATAGAAAATATCTTTTTAATGAGGTGAATTTGATTGTTGATGTTGTGTATTATTGTTTATTTTTAAGAGGATAGAATAGATTGAGAAGGGAAATGTTTTTTTTCACCTTTGGTATTACTAAGAAGCTCCCATTCATATATGTGTGTAAGGAATTGGATGGTTGTTCACATTGGAGGTTTTGTTCTTAGATTTTTATGACTTGATGAGTACTCGTGGTGGAACATGAATGTTCAGGTGTGAGGGTTTATGTAATTCCATGGGTGATTATGAAACCCACTAAGATTGTGTTATATCTATTCTATTTTAGGATTAATATTTTAATACATGATATCTAGTGGTTTTGTGGAATATTTTCATGTGTTTTTTGAATTTGGTTTAGAAATAATATTATATTTAATTCTCATTTGTGAATTAGTTTTTATTAAGAAATATTTTTTCTTATTTCCTAGTGTCTATAATTGATTATATGGATATTCATGGTAAATCTATGGGTTTTTTTCATTATGACACTCTCAATTTGATCAATATATGTACATACATCTTGGGTTTATTAATTTGAATCCTAATCTATGTAATGGTTATGAAGATCCTCTGAATGGGGAAGAGTTGATGTGGAAAATTGCATGAAAATTAGGTTTCCTTGAGTTTCCTAAGTAGTTAATGGTGAATTTCCCTACATTTGAGAATTATAGTCCAACCTCAATGTTGTGGAAGTCGATCTCCCAAACTAATCATCAAGAAGACCCAACCTCATATTTCGTCATGGTATCATTTATTTATAATTATTTTACAATGTTAGTGAAGATGATTAATAGGATGGGAATATGTTTTCTTTTGATAGGTCATAAATCATTATTTTATTTACTTAATCATTTTGTTTAACTAGGTCCATGCCATCCGCAGTTGAAAAAAGATGAATCCTTGAAGAATCGTCATTTTCAGAGTGGAATTCGTCATAATCTATTGTCAAAAATGTCTGGATTCGATTTAATATCCTTTGAAGACATAGTGAGGAATGACATTCAAGTTGATGTTGTTCTATTATGAGTACTTGTGGTAGATGAACATCATCTAGTATCTAGATTCCATGATGGCAATTAATGTAAGAATACTATATATCTGATGAAAGATGTTGATGATTTCTGGGGAAATAATAGGAATCTAGATATATCATTAGCTTCTAAGAAGTGTTGAACCTTTTTGTGACATGTGGGAAAAAATAAAAATCCAAAAAATAAGCCTTTTCCCAATTTATTGAAGGCATTCCAATCTTGTGGAAGCCAATTCCATATGCAATTGTTCTATCTAGTGGGTTTTCTAATAAGAATTGTGGAGACATATCCTCCACTTTAAAAAATTCCCCTACCCATTTACCAGATTGAGGTGATGTATTGGGTTGAATATGAAGATCCTTTCTAATTTAGTGTTCTGTAAATTTTAATTATTATATTTTTTGGGGTCTTATGGTGTTTCATTTTCATTAATGATTTAAATGTTGATGATTGGGGTCTCTTGGGTTCGTCTTCTTTAATGGTAGTGTGTTTTTGTCTAGATGTTGAGATATTTTTTTAAGAGGAGGTGCTATTCAAAATTATCATTTTTAGGTTTTTTTTATTATTTTTGGTTAACGAGTATAATTCTTGTCCAATATATTAATACACAACTTAGAGAAAGTGATATGTTGGAGAATAGTGTGTCTCATGGTGTACAATGTTCCTTGGGTTCTACCACGGTTATTTTATGGCCGCTCATGGAAAAATAAATAAGTAGTTGTGATTTGGTATTAGTATCTCTTTAATACAAGGTAGTGGATGATTTAAAATAGTAGTGCTCTAGCCACAATGACTTAGAGTTAAAATCACACATAGTTAGAAATCACATGGGTTTGGAAGAACATTGTAAATAATTTGACATCATTAATGGGATATGGAAGGATTGTGGTTCTTTATTATAGATTCTTCTATTTGGAAGAACTTGCATTATTGTAAAAGAAAATAAGCCTTATTCCCTCATTATATTGCTTATTTGGTAATCCATGGGATTCAGTTTTGGGTTTTGGTTATGCTCGAGAGAAATTGGTTGTGCCTTATAGTGATTTTGAATTTTGGGTAGGGTCATCTGGTTCCTTTGGAGTTTGTTTCATCATGTCCCCTATGTGGTGGTTAGTTGGTCAGTGTGGAGTGTTCTAGGATAGTCCTCGGTGGGTTTCAAAAGTCACCACGGGCTGGTTAGTATATGTCGGATGGTTCTTAAATGGTGGGGAGACCCTCCATGAATCTTGTTAGGGTTTCTTCTGGAGAATGAAAATTCTAGTAGACTTCCGAGGATAGAGATTCTATTCTAGCCACCCATGCTGGTAAACTGGTTAATTATCCATTTTTTCTTGGATTGTTGTGGCTTAATTTGGGTTTTGGGTTTTATGAATTTCATTTTGAGTGAACATTGGTTTTTTGGTATTATTCCCAATGGGTTTTCATAAAAAATGGTTATAGAGGTTTATTTCGATCCTATCATCATTTCTTGAGAAGTGGAATGGGTTCATTGGATCGTATTCATTAGAGGTGTAAGCTTCGTTATGGTTATTATTGAGATGTTCTTGGATTTTTAGGGTTGATCAAGTAGTTGTGGGAATCCATTTTCATTGATCGATCAACTAGATATTTTTTTGGATTACTATGAAAGAAATTGTAATGGTGGGTAGAAAAATCTCACTAATAGTTTTATTTTCATCTTTTATTCTATCTTATCTATTATCTCTGGGTTATTCCTCATGTTCTAGGTGTTTTGGATTTTTCATATTTATTTAGGGATATTTTGTGTATTACTTTTCTATATCCTTGTTTAGGATGATAAGTGTCCTGAAAAATGATAATGGAGAAATGTTTATTAAACCCCTTGGGTCACATAACAATTGGTTTTGATTGTTGGATGGTTTATCAGAACATGTTAAAGCGATATTGTGGTGAAAACAGATTGTGTTTTTGGGGGTTTGTCTTTGTTGCACTATTAAGGTGAACAATTAATTTATCCCCGCACTATATGTGTTCATAGTTTTCACAGTTGATCTAATCATTCATCCTACATGTGTAGCTTATGAAATATTATACTTTGGGTAATTTTATGGTTTGTGTTAGATTTGTTAAATTGTGAAAGATCACCATGAAACTAACTAGTGAAAGGATGTTTTGGTCTTTTCTTATTCAATTTAATTCAGATTTCTTCCCTTGAACTCTCGAATTAAATCCCAACAACAAGGAAACATCCCATGGTGGGTTTCCCCCCTCAAATCCCATCTATGTGGGATTAATGGTTGTTTCTTAGTGATTATTCAACCATATTGAATGGTTAGGTATCCTCTCTCTTTATTCATTTGTTTTCTTATTTTTTATTTCTTTTTATTACTCTAGTGGACATTATTGGCCATTATAGACACCTAGTTTGGTGATAAATGGGTATTTTACTTTTTAGGATTTCTTTTAGATTTTCATGCATCTTATAACTATTGTGGGTATATTTTGGGTACACAATATTGATTTAGATGTGATTTCATGTATATTTCTATTTTCACATGCCCTTTAAATTTTAGTGTCATTAGTTTCTTACATTTTCCCAATACATTGGATGTTTATTAGTAAAATATGATATTTTGAATAATTTTTTATGGTGAATAGTGGGGATCTCATCCCTGTTTTGTGAATAAATGGAATTATTATATTCAGTGATGCATTCCAAGTGTTAGATAAAATGCCAGGCTGAACATTTTGACAGATCTGTGAAATATGAAGAATTTTTGGGTTATTTAAGTGTATTTGTGGGATTTAAAATGCGGGTTTGGATCTGTCCAATAGATTTATATATTGTTTGTAATTGAAATTGTTGTGTGATTGGTTCTTTGAAATGATTTGACATGTTGTGACGGTAAGTGGCACATTTTCCATTTTGAGGAAATTAGTTTTTCATTTTAATTGTGTAATAAAAGATTAAAATGAATTTAAAAAATGAATGTGAAATATAAAATTGTGCCTTTATAACTTTTTGGGAAAGTGGATTTGACTATTTGAAAATGGAAGATTTATCGAAAGAATATTGAGGACCATTTTGTACTTTTGTTAAATTTGTTAAAATGAGTATCATGAAAACTATCCATGAATAAATCAATTTATTTATTTATATTGAAGAAGTGGGATATAATCAATGTGAAGTCATCATGATCCATTTATATTTAATGGATTGGAAATCCTCATTGTGATCTACTTCTAATACATTTCTCTTATTCTTAATAGGATATCATGGTGTGGACATAATTGAGCTATATTGGTTTTAAGGAAAGTGATTGATTAATTGAGTAACTCAGAGTGATGATTGTGTGTGACACTCATGTGTGTGATATATATATATATATGTGTGTGTGTCTGTGTGTGTGTGTGGGTTGATTTCTTGTATAGATTGAATGTCTCTCCCAATATATTATCATGACATGGGAACCTGGGATAACAAGGAAATTTTCCTATAATAGGTGCTACATTAGATTATGATCACACTCTAGCTAGTGGCCCATAGTAGGGAACCTGATATGTTTTGTTTCTTTTTTCATTGGTATAATTCACTTCGGTGAGACCAAATATGGTGTGATCGATCATGTGGGAAAAATTTGACATTGTCGGGTAAGTCATGTATTTTATATGAGACAAGTTGTATATTATTTTATGCATTATTTCACATGTTCTTAGGTACTCACATATTCTTCATCACGTAGTGCTTTACGTTTCACAAATAAGATGCATTCTTAGTTGGCTACTCTGCTATCAATTATTTTTTTATTCTGAAATTATATGATCACTTTTACTACTCTCTTATATTGTTTTCTTCTAATGAAAAGTGATGTGTGTTTTTTCAATGGATTATGGAAAATACGTTATATTCTATTTCATAATTAATTAAATAAAAAATATTATTTCTCTCCACATAATATGTTAATGTATGTCTCTTGTAAATGAACGTGGTTTGAACTACAAAAAGGGAAACTGAATATGTTTGGTTTTAAATACAGAAATTCATGGAAACAAATATTTAATATTTTGTATTTCAATGTTGAAGTTGATGTTTCTTTTTATTAGAATGAAGTTTCATGAGAATATATTTTTTTAAATTTTAATTGAGTCTTAATAATCACACCTATAGTTATATTTTGTATTTAGATTTTCATATAGGTTCCATATAGGATTCAATATCCTTGGTTGATGGTTGATTTTGGGGATTGGATAATGACCCCGGGGGTCAGATAGAGTAATTTGTTTTGTTAGGGTTGGTCTTGGTTTTGTTTTTAGATTTGTTATATTTTTTTTTCTTAAAATGAGGGCATGTTTGGTTTTTTTATTGGGATACTATATTTTTTTCTTCTATTTTTTAATTTACTTATATTGGGATAAATTTGTCCCCCGGTTATTCCGTTGATGCCCAACTGTAGTTTTCAGCCTGACTGGTCTGGAAATGCATATTAGACCTTGCCATAGATTGACTCTGATGATTGATTTGAAGTCGACTCGGGTTGGTTCCTGACAATAAATCTACTTGGGGTTTTCATTCATGATCTAAAAAGATATCCAATAATCTAAAAATTATATATTGTTATATTAGGATGAAATGAGAAATAATTGATTATTTATCTCGATGCATGCCTTTTTAATGAGTAAAATTTGAGCGACTAATGTTGGCTGAGTTGTTATAACATCTCCCTATGCTTATGTGGGAGTGAAATGATATATATATATATATATATATATTTGATTATCTAATAACCATTTAATCTTATATTTGAAGATTCTAGATATGTAATTATAGATTGGTTAATGGGAAAAAGCACTATTTAGTCCATATTATGAAGTCAAAATCTGTAGCGGTCATTTGATTCAATAACATCAACAATGTTTTTTTATTAATTTTTTGCCTTTAATAATAATTTAGAAATTATTTATATGGAAACCATTTTTTTCTAAGGGAATCATGTTGCCTTTGGGTTCTCATTTGAAATTGAAAATGACCTATCTCCGACAAATGAATGGCTTGATTGATGGGTCTATTTACTGAAAATTCTAAAAACAGTATAACTAATCTTAGGATCGATTAATTATGCCACACACTACACCTATCATCATTAAATAAAAAAATATAGTTCAATAATGTTATAAAAACTTTAAAAATAACATAATTTTAAATTGTATGTT
This sequence comes from Viscum album, assembly GCA_963277665.1. Classification (NCBI taxonomy): domain Eukaryota; kingdom Viridiplantae; phylum Streptophyta; class Magnoliopsida; order Santalales; family Viscaceae; genus Viscum; species Viscum album. The sequence continues at coordinate 689,607,067 of OY728161.1, read as the reverse complement.
CTTATTTCCATTGGAAGATAAATAATTAAAATTTTCAAATACTGAAAAGATGTCACTTTCTATAAACAACATTTTCTCTATAATATGTACATAAAAATTATGTGAGAATTATAAGATATTGATGCTGGAAAATATAATAAAATTTTCCCCGCCTAAAAAATTAATCATTGCATAATTTTTATTATTATTTATAAAATGATTATTTTTTTCTAAATAATATGATTTTAAAAAATATCATGATTTTATCATTGCGTTATTATAACACAGATGATGAAAAAAATTAAATTACTTTTTAAAAATTTATTAGTGACATTATTCATTTTAATACAATCTTCAATAATATAAGTCCTTTTTCCAACCTCTTTAGAACTAAATTATAATGTTAACCTAATAAAAATTTTCTTTGATCATTTCTTTTAGTTATTTATTAAGATAATGATGAATTTTTTTTTATTTTAAATTTATATATTTTTTAATTCATATATAAATAAATATTTATTTCATAAAAACTACAAACAATAACAATATTACAATTAAAACATATTTTTCATCATAAAACACATTTTTAATATAAACTATTATCACTAATAATCTGAATTATTTATAAAAGTAAAATTTCAAAAACTCATTATTTTATTAGGTAAAATTATTTATAAATTAGAAATCATAATCACCTATTTAGATAAACTTCATAATATTAACTTTTTAAATTTAATTAATTACTAATGAATAAAATTAATTAAGATAGAAAATGTAAATTGGATTGAACAATAGTAATTTAAATTAAAATCATTAGTACACAAATTGTTTTATCCAATATTATAATTTGTTGTGTCTTTCAAACGACACTCTCTTCCATGTAATTTTTTTTAGTTTTGGATTTTTATCATGTAATTGTAACAATAAATTATTATGAATATAATGGCTACTACTAAAAATATAATTCTCTTTATATATAAAATGGAAAAACATCCACTAAATTAATATTTAACTCCCAATAAAACTTAAAGTTTAAAATATAACTCATTTTTTCTCACATACCTCACAAAAACATCAATATTATTCTATTGAAAATTATAACATTACTTATACATTATCTTTGTTTTTCCATATACATTACCTATTCCTCAATAATATATATAATTAATAATATAAGGAAAATATATTCTTTATTATGATTATATTAAATTATCTAAAAATTATAAAATATTATTTACTTTTATCAATCCACTATAAATACAAAATAATAGTGATTGTGCGAACATACTAACTATAAACTCTTTGGAGAGAGGTTTTTTTATTTTCTCGTCACTTCTTCTCACGGTTGATAAGAAGGACATATGTTACGAATCATTTTGTTTATATGTAATTTTATGTTTTTAAAATTATAATTTATGGAATAAAATATTTTAATTAATTGCTTCTAAAATGGGATCATTAATCTTGCCTACGTGGGGACGACGACCACAAAAACACAATGCTTTATGTTTTCAACAGCAACTTTCATGGTTAGATTTTAATATATTATGATTTTTTATACTATATATATATGTATATATTATTTATATAATGAATTTGTTATGTTATAGTTTACCATGAAATTAAGTATCATTTTAAGATAATTTATCATTATAAATAATTTACATTAAAAAAAATCAATAGCTTTTTCATCATTGTCACAATCAGTTAAAAAAGAAATATAATTTAGTGGTAACAAAAAATGACACAGTAAAACTTAAATAATTTTATCATTAATGGAATTTAAATTATTATATTTTAGAGAATAATGGATATTGTCACCATTATTATAATCCTAGTTAAAAAAGATCATGATTTTTAATGCCTGATGTTCAAAAAAATTATAAAAATATAATAAATGATAAATATTTTTATCAATAATGACTATAAATGGAACTGTATATGAATACAATTGTAAAATAGAAGAGTAAAATGTTTATATTAATGATAAATGATCTTACAAAATTCATTTAAATCATTGGTAAAAGTTAGAGACTTCATAAAAAACAATATCCTTTGATTTAAACAGTTTCATTTTTATTTACTTTCCTTTGTGTTAATTAAATTTTAAATAATTAAATATTTACCATTTTTATTTTTTAGGATATTTAATCACCCAAATAAATCATAATGAATTTTATTAATTTCAATTATTTTAAATTGAAAATATTAAATGGGAAATCTATAAAGATATGATCATATCTTTGACATTAATATTAATGAATAAAAAATGTTTTTTGAATGAAATATTTAATATTTTGTTGTCATAATCCTAAAATTATCTGTCTACAATGGTGTTGTGTTTCATTTTTCAACGTGATTTTTCATTAATTTTTTTTTGGTGATCTTTTTTTTGGTATCCTAGTATTTAATTCATGATTTTATTTTATACCATTTGTATGTTTTATAAAAACCAATGTATTTCCATTGGAATTTATGAAAGGGGAATGATATCCATTTTTATAATTTGTGCAAAAATTTATATCGATAGGATCAATATTAAAAATATTTTTTTATTTAGAAATTTCATTGACAATATTTTATTTCCATTATTTCATTATCAATGTTTAATTATATCGATGTTAATGTTCTATGAAACATATTTTACATCCATCAGTTCTTTATGATGAAAAAATAAAATATTTTTAATATCATCTATAATTATTAATGATTTATGGTATGATTCATATATCAACCACAATTAATTTTTAAGATATCTTATCTCATGAGATTGGTATTAATGGATACATTTTAATTAATCCAACACATCGGAACTAATGGTTTATATAATTAATTTAATGTTTCCCTATGTTCATTATCATACCACTATTAATGGATGTTATTCATTTGCATTTTATTCTATTCTGATCAGTGTATTTTGTTCAATTATATATATTAATAATAAATCAATTATGTTTCAGTGATGGTATTTTTTGACTTCATGTTTTTATTCAAAAATCCTTGATGTTGTCTTGGGTTTAGGGGTATCATAATGGATTTTTTATTATTTTTTTATTCTATTTTTTTCCTATTTTTCTATTTATATCAACCATAATGAAATTTATTCTCACCCCATACAATGTAATCGAGCACAACATTTTCTAATGTTTTAATTCCATAGGTGATGAGTTTGGGTCCTTGTAATGATATTCCTGGGAGATTTTTTGGTATCATTCCATCAACCAGTAATGCTACAGGGTTTTACAAAATATTGTTAATTAGTATGTATTATCCACAAACAGAGAACAAATTGGATATTGTGGAATTATTTTTTTTTTAATATAATATTTTTATTTATTTAAATTATGTTAAAAAATGGAATGGTTTCCCTAGGTATTTATAGTTGAAATCATAGATGGTTTTAGTTATTTTATGGGGATTTTTTATTATCACTTTGTTATAGGGTTAACAAAACCTATATGAAACCATATATATGAATCAACGTATATGATAACATCCTGCTGTTTTCATTAATATAGATATTGTTTATTTATCCTATAAAATACATCCCTTTCTAGATTCCAAAAATTGGATTCAGGATATGGCATCGGTTTATATTTGTGTAATATTCGAAAAGAGGGTGTGTTGGGTATTAAATCAACCACGACATGATACATGCTAATGAGGCTTAACTTTACACCTAGAATGAAACTGTTGGGGAATATTTTTTATATGATCACATAATCATTAAGAATGGTTTTATAGGATTTAATTCCTATTTATATTGTTAGATTAGTTTAAATAAAATGAAAAAATAAACCATTAATTTTTTCAAATATTTTATTATATTTTACATAATGAATAATAATATAAATGATAGTGTCAAAGGTTAATAAATTTCCATGTCGATAACCATGATTTTTTCCCATATGATAATAAATTTTCATCACTCAGGGAAACTAATTTCAGTTTTTAGTCATGTATGGAACTATAATGAAATCAAATTATGGTGGTCTCGAGGGAAAAAGTGTTTTTTGGCCTAATAAACAACATAATTTAATATTAAAAGGAGTAAATTACTTCTTAGCTATGTTCACTAAACAATTTATAGCCATAAATAATAATTTGAACTCCATTCATCTCATATATTCCTAAAAGGGTGAGTAGGTTTCTATTGAGTAATTCATGTGAAATATTCAACAGTCATTTAGTGGAACATCATATACAATTATCGATGAATATTAGTGAAATGTAATGAAAAGTTATTTTCAATTTTCTAGTGATCAAAACATTACATGTTGTTGTGTTTATTTACCATTTGGACAATGAGACATACCAACGGTCAGCTCTTATTAAGAATACAATGAATATAGTATATTTATCCTTAATAGAATATGAATTATTTAAGAATGTGTTCATAATAATTATTTTCTAGAATCTGCACATATATATTGAGATGTAACTCATAGAGTTGGAATAAAATGATGATGAATCCACAGAAACATAAAAAAGGCTATTTATTTGGGTGCATAAGATAAACCCCTATATATATCTATAATATATAATAAAAAATATATCATTACGAAAATTGTATAAAACCAAATATAAATAATTAATTTTTCATTAGTAATATTATAATTTATAAACAATTGTAAAATTTCCACCAGTGGGGGTGATAAAATTTGAGGTCACTCAATATTTCTGAGAGTGAAAATGGCTTGCTTAAAACCATGGTACCCCAATAGTTTTCCAATGGGGTGATGAAATCTCAAAACCCTATTTGCCAAAAGTGTTGCATAGAGAACATAGTTAATTAAGTTAAAGGATTGGGGATGATTTTTAATTATAGTAAATAAGGGAAGTAAGCCCACAACAATGAAATTATATGATAATATTATGATTAGATGAAAAAAAATTACACAATTTGCTTACTTATTATCCAACCACTCATTAGTGTATAATGTGTAAGGGGTTTTAGAAATATGTAAATTCATGATACAAAACACATGAATTTTATTAATATTGTCCTCATGAACCACTTAAATTTGGTAATAATGATGGGTTTTCAAGATCACCACCACTATTGTTGATCACAATAATTATGTTATGTAAGTCACACATGATATTTGTTAAAATTATTGTAATAATATATTTGAATATTGTTCATCATGATATTTTTTTATCACATATGTTTTCTATGAATGTGTAACCACAACCTTATGAAATGGATGTCAAACAATATGTGGAAACACATTGAGGAATAATGATCATGTCTATGTTTTAAAAATTTATATGTATTTTGATTTTAAGGAGGATGATTCCAATAAATCTAATATTATTTCATTTTTTGTAATTTTTTATAATATATTAATGGATTATAATTTCAAACATAAATCAAATATCATCTTATAGGATAAGTGACACTTAATTCATATTCCATATAAACCTATTTTAGTTTATTAGTGAAATTATTATCCTGAGATATATATGGAATAAAATTTAATTTTTTTGGTTATAATACCCCAAGATGTTTTAATCTTATCATTAATAGTTTTGGTGGATTTAATTATTGATGACATGATTATTGATCCAAAATATATTCATAAATTCCATGTTGAATTGGACGGTCATACTCAAAAGTGTGAGGTTATGATATCTATAAAACATATATCTAAATAGATTCAAATATCAAGGATTTTATATAGAATCTCCTAAAAGAAATTAGATTATTTGTATAAAAATCCCCAAGTAAATTTTCACAGTTGTTTTATAAGCCACAGTGGTTCAGCATGGGGTGACAAAAATCTTATTTAGAAAAATTAGTATGGGTCAATTCACATGTTCATTGATTATCATAGGCTTAATAAAATCACAAAAAATAATATTTATCCTCTAAAACACATCAGTTAAATATTAAATTAGATATTTGGAGATTGGTACATCTTTATGATCGATATGAAATTATTAAATAAACTGTTATGTTTTATAAGTGATGGTATTTATATATTACATCCCCATATGAATTATGGACAATATTAATGAATAGTGATTCACATTGGGACAATGATTTATCCTATTATGTTAATTGATTTAAGGAATAAAATATTTAGAAACCACCATCACATGTCATCGATGTTTTCATGCACCACCATCTTCTTGTTTTATTTATTTATTTTTCAACAATCTTTGTATCCCACAATTTTTCATATTTTTAGTGTGTTTATGGGTCTGTATAATGTTTTTTTATCATTGTACCCTATCATTTTATATTGAAGCTACAATTTTCTAGTAGATACTAGATCTCTATATAGGTCACAATCATGGTGATGGCTTCCACAATGTCACTGGTTTTACTAATTTCAATAGGGAATATAAGGCGAGTACTGTATTTTAATAGTTATGAAACCCCCATTCCAATTTACTAACTCTTTTCCATAGATAAATAATTTACCTAATTGATTATGGATTTTAGCAATATACACCACTTCCAATTTGATGTCAATTCCATGGTGGATCAAAGTAATAATTGGAGTTGTTATCCTCTCATGGTAAGTTTATCTCTTGTTTGAATTTCAATCACATTCCTATTTTTTCATCCCTATTAATGTCTACAAAAAAAATTAAATTTAATCGATATACTTTTCTAATAAAAAATATGTTTGATCAATTATGTTATTGAGTAATCATTCATAGATCAGAAGTCCTCATGGTGTGTTTTTCAATAGTTCTTATGTCAAGGGCTTCCATTTATTCTTATTTTTCTATATATAGAAAATATTGAGTATCATGGTTAGGAATTATTAATTTTTTTCCTTCTTTAATTCATAAGATAATTGGTTATTCTTATATTGATATTGTAACATGTGTTACTTATTTATGTGTTTCTAGGTAGGTGGTTTCCTTAAATGGATTTTTTATGAACCACATAAACTTACTCATTGAAATTTATTTCAAAATAGTAGAAAAACATATATTGATGTTTTATCATTAATATTTAATTTTAAATGTTTTTAATGGAATGGAAGTTGAATTTTTTTGGTTCTTGGTTATGGTGTTGAAATAAATATCCACCATTTGTTTAGTTAAATATAATTATTTTAATTTTTTATTTAATTGATTCGGTAATGATATAGCAATTAAGACATTTTTGAATATTAAACTAGACTATGATTAAAAAACATGTAGGGATTGTTCCTTGTGGATGAAATCATTCCCAATATACCTCTTTTACATGAAAAATGAGAGAAATACATTTCCTATGTATTGGAATAGAACCACAATAGGGATTAAAATTTGAACCCATTGATTTTTTTCTAATATTGTATTGTCTATAAAATGTGTAATATAAATAATAGATACTATATAAGGATCCTCATTGAATAAGAATTGATGAAAACCTAAAATAATATTTATATTGTTTCTATCCTCAAATGTTGAATTTATATGATTTATAGTACAACTTCAAAAACATGGAAAATTTGTATTATTAGATATGAGATTGAAAAATAAAATTTTCAATATTTTTTGTTAAATTATTAAAAATTGAACATCATCCATAATCATTATAAAGATGAGAATAATTGGGTAATTTTTTAATTTTATCTTACCATAAAAATGGAAGGATCCTAAAGGTTTTGTTTTCCCCACACCTTTTATCTTTCATTGTATGTATGAAGATAATATTTAAAATAAAATATGTGATGCAAATATGTTTTGTGGGGGAAGTGGGTTTTCATGATAGTAGTGTGTGGGAGTATGATAGGGATTACATTTCCCGTTGTGTGAAGGTTTAATTCTACATTGTTCTTAGGTTTGGCATTGTGTTTTTTGAAGCCAATTAAATCATTATTATATAGAATTACCAGAGTGGTTATTTTGTTGGTATAAAAACATTTCAATAGTTTATATTATGTTTTTCACATCGTATAATGTAGTAATCATACCCACTTGTTATTCTTGTTGACCAAGGAATAGTTTCCATCTCAGTAGGATAGGGAATTCCTTTTGGGTCATGTTATGGACGTCTTAGATTCAAGTATATTTGTAATATTGTAATGGTTCGTAAAAACTACCATTAAAAATTATGATTGTCATTATAAATGATATTCATATATATTGATAGTGAAATAAAAAAAGTAAAAATAATTTATATATTTTGTGTAATAACATAAAAATGAAGAATTATTTTCTAGTTTTTTGAATTATGTAATTATAGCTATAGAAAATATCATTATTAGTTAATTTAACACCATAAAAGGGAATATAACCAAATATTTAAATGTGGATGTTATCAGGTAATGGATTAAATGACTTATTTGACAGATACATTGAGTATTCTTTAGTGGATAATATATAAATAATTATTTTGTTGAAATTTTCCATATCAATAAAATAAAATTACAATTAACACAGCTAAGGAATTGATTTTTCTTTATATAAATGAATTTGAAAATTTTATTATTGAATAAATAATATAATAACTAATCATGGAAAAAAATTTATTAGTAGTGTATAATGTTATATAATATACAATGTTTATTAAAAAATGGGATCAAAATTCACCGTCATTAAAAATTAAATGGTAATTAATTATGCCTCAAGACCATTAAAAACTCATGATCCAAATTACCTGAGGCATGGTTTTGTGTTATTAGGTGTGGTTTATGGATTAATTGTCTTTTGACATTATATCCAATATAATGAGAAATTAAATATTTATAAAACATTTTAATTTTGAAATATATATTGAAAAATAATATTTTAATTATGTTCCATAAGACATATTTGGAACTTATCAAAGACCTTGACTACGTAATAAAATTAAACTCTAGGATAGAAAATTTGGATATTTATTCTTTAAGAATGAAATATTAGGAAACCATATCTATGATAAGGGTTAAAAGAGACACTAAATTATTTTATTTTTTTAAATGAAACTTGATGACCTAAAGGGATGAGATAAATTCTACTATATTCATCTGACTTCTAAATATTCAATCCATGTGAGTATTAGTGAATCCCAGAAAGGTAATTTTGAGATAAAAAATTGTTATTTAATATCAAGATATTAAACATTCATAATTATTTATTTATTTGGCTTGTAATCTAGATGCATGTCTTGGTATTATTTCAATTAAAGAAGGAACATTAGGATAGTGATTGTAGTCAATTTTATCCATACATACATGAGGTATGAAGATGTTTTGGGATTTAAAAAAACATCTAGTGGGATAGAAAAAATAGTGAAACTATATAATACATTTATTGATGATTGATATAACCCAAAGATCAAGATAAACAGGATAAGAACAAATATATTTTGTAACCATTATAAAAAAATGTGAAAATTGGAATACATACCTACAAACAATATTGTAGGACTCCCAAAAAATGTTAAATTCAACAATTCATTTTGATATGTAGTCCATTACTTAATGAGGTTTGATTATATAATATACATTAAATAATTATTATCATCATCCCCATTGGAAATTTTTTATATAATGGAAGTATTATGGAGACAAATTGTATCACTCCAAATTGTATCTAATTTGTATCCCTAAATTTTGAAGTTTTTTTGGAGTCACCGTTATAATTTTTTGCAGATTTATATTAGTTTTAGTATTTTTTGTCATCCTCATTTACATGGTTAGCCCTCGAGAGACCATTAAAATGTGATAGATATGATGATATATAGTCTGATCAATTTACAAGGATCATAGGATCTACACCTCCACCAAATATATTTATTATTTTTCAAAGGATTCCAATATAGATTTAATAATGAATTATTTGATTATCCTTGTGGGAAGGTATTTTTTTCTACAATATGAAGGAATTTCATTAGGGAGAGGAAGATGATATGTCATGGACTATTATTTGAAATCAGAGATAAGTTTCAAACCCTTTTAGGGACAAGAAATATGAAAATGTTGATTAAGTAGTCATGTAGATAACTACAAATGATATACTGATTATATTGATTATTTATCATTTTCATAAATATATCACAATGGAATCATGTTATAATATTTTATAAAATGGTATTTTAATCCTTAGAAATGTATGTTCATTCATGATCATTGATCTTATCCGGGATATAGCATATCTTTTCGATTTCCATCTAGGCCTTTCCAATGTACATGATGAGTTCCATGTAAAATTTCAATAAATTATTAAAATAACATTCATTGTTTCAGTGATTTGACATTATGTAGTTTGATCATGATCACTCATAAAAGATCAACATGATAATATCATATATTATAGAGACAATGTGATTTTAAAAATTACTAATATTAGGGTTTTTTCCCTTCAGATGAATCTCATTTTTAGATAAGATAAATTGGAATTGTTAGTTGTTATGAGAGGATAATAACATTAATTATTTTGAACTATAAAATTACATTTTATGAATCAATTTATTTTTAATGGGGTAGAATGCATTTAAATCAAAATATAGACCTCATAAAAAAAGGTTTGGTTTGATAACTTGTAATGCATGCTATACCGAAAGTAGTCGAGCCACAAAATATTTTAAAACATCTATTTATAAAGCTATAGTAAACAATAATATGGTAAATAGTTTAATGTTATTATAAAAATAATATATAAAAAATGTGTTAATATTTGAATAAAATATTATAGAATTACAGTTGATTATTTATGTAAGGAAATTTATTTTATAAAATGATATATATATATATATATATAACTACATATATTTGATTAAAAATAAATTAATTTATTATTCATTGAATCATAATTCAAAAATTATGTATTATTTTGAATTTTTTTCATTTAATGATTGATTTTTAATATAAAATATTGATTTTCTGAAAATTGAAAATTTGTAAGAAGTTAACATTATCTAAGAATACATATGATGTTAGATGATCCATTCTTGTTATTAAATCAATATTTAGGGAATAATGTAACACATCATGATTATTTGAAATTATTTTAATTAATTTCATTCCGTATATAGTTTACCTAACACACAACACAGCCTTTAAATTATACGTGAAAAAATATTATTATTATAATTTAAACATTATCATTATTACTTATCCATTAAACATACTAGAATAAATTGTAATAATAAAGTATTGAATATTAATAATAATTTTTTTATATATATTTAACATATTGATAAATATGTACATATTTTTACATAATGTATTTTTATGTTTCAAAAATTCTATTTTCTCAAGAAATGCTTTTTTTATTTTCTTTTGTGAAAAATAGTAAAATTAATTTTTAACAATTAAAGAAATTTCATATAATATAATATAATTGATTTTCAAAATAATGATGTAAATAATGTGTGTGGTAAATATTTTAGATTTTTATAAAATGAATTATTTTCCAAAGATTATAAAATGATAATTGGTGTTATTGAATATTCCCATTTCATATAAAGTATGTATATATTAATTGTTTTTCTTCTAAATAGGCTAAAAATGAAGTACCTGGGATATTATATTTCATCTAATCAATTTTTCTTTTTGGAATAATTTTTTTATTAAATTGATATATTAATTATTTTTATACTTTTGTAACATTTAATCTATTAAAAATCACTTCCTCATGGCCTATACTTGTTTTTTAATTTAAAATTAAACAATTATAAGAATGGAATTTAGAAACTAGATTCTATATTTCTATTTGGTATAATATTTTTTAGTTTACACGGTCAACATGATTTTTTTTCAATAATAATTTTATGAAAAATATAATATTCATTACCTTGTTTAATGTTAAAATTGTTTTGTCGATAGTTAAACTATAACAATAATAGTAAATATTACCTAGAACATTTCCATATCGAATTTTCTATCAAGATTTTATCCTTAATGATCGAATACTAATTTTAGTCTAATGTATTCCATGATTTTCATTTTTTGATGATCACAGATTCTATTCATACTTACATGATAATCTAGTTTTTTAGGTGTGTTTTTGGAGTTATATTAGCTGCGTATGTGCTTGTCCGAAAATTCCTCAATGTTTGGATTGTAGGCATTCTGGGTTAAAATATACTATATCAACATATTTTTCTACATGAATATATTTTTTTTTGATAATATTCAACTATATTAATGGATCACATACATTAATGAAAAATATATGTCCATCTGCTGTGTTCTTGAAGCGTCAATGTAAAAATTACCTACGTTTACATGACAACCTACATTATCATTTTTCTATATGAAATGGTGTCATGTATTAACCAGATTGGTGTCAAATAACCAATATTTGTGATTGGACACAAAATCTAGTTGTGTTTGTGAATTTGTTACATGAATCTCCTATGGGGTGATATTAGCTATGTCCCATTAATTATCCACATTATTATCGATAAATCATATATGAAAATAAATTGGCATATTCATTTCAAATTTTTAATATCTGATTTTCCTATGTGATGTAAAATCATGTAAACTGATTCATTTCAAAAATTCATCTAGGTTTATTCAATTCCACAAATTGTCTAAATTGTGCTAGTAGTTTGTATTTATATTGTTGATGTACTCAAAAAAAGTTTTTTAAAGTTTCTATAAAATTCTAAAATGAAAATTTTACAATTTATGATAAAGTATATTATTATAATAACAATGTAATGAGATGATAGAAAAAGATCAATATTTTATTTTTATATTCCACTATTAAAGATTAATTTCAAGGAAAATTAATATCCTAGATCTCTCTTTTTTATGAATCATGTGTAGTGTGTTTAAGTAATAGAAAAAGAATGTAATTAACATTATAATAAACAGAAGTTATGCAAGAGTAGAGTACTATGAATAAAAAAATTGAACAAAAATATCGAGTATTATTTCAAATATTTAATAATGAGACACTAAATTCAATGAAAATAAAAAATATGTAGTTTCAACTGTTTCATTGTGTAAAATACTATCATATAATTGTTCTGAAATTTTATTATTTCTCTAAGAGATCATTCTATTCTTCTAGCTGTTTCTAAAAGATATGAGTTGGAGTTGTAAACACTTTCATTTTTATCTTTTATTGATATTGTTTTGACTAAAATAACTATTGAATGTTGTTTCTTATCAATCCCTTTTAAGATAATGGACGAAATATCCATTCGTTTTTCCATGTATCGACTACATGGATTTAATTCTAATGTCCATAGTAAACAGAATTGCAGTCCCTAGTAAATGGATAAAACTAGTAAAAATTATTACACACTAATAGTGAATATTGGTTGTTTTATTGTACATTGGACATATATTCTCTGAACGAAAATAAATCATTCAATGTGTAGTCTCTTTATGCTATTATTTCCACCATATGTTTTATTAAATTACTATTCATAATTATTTTGCCAGTATGAGAGGGATAACATTTTAAGAGAATTAAAATTTTAAATAAATTACATCGCCCACCACATATTGAGTCCTATTATGATCATACAATGAAAAAATTAATATAAGAGGGGTGATTATTCATATATCATCAGTATAAATTTGAAATCTAAATATCACTTCAATAATGGACACAATGACTAAAAAAAGAATAAATGAATATAGCTAGATAATCCTTTTTAAATGGTGAGAATTATGGGTTTTGGAAGGCATGGATGATTATAAATTTAATATTCCTTTGTCTAATGGTTTATCTCAATGTCATGATTCATTATGAAATTTTTAATTCCTAACCAAAAATAAGGGATGTTTCAAATGAACCATATTATGAGTTTAATCATGATTTTTTGAATTTAGTAACATTTTTGATATAAACAGATGTGTTTAATAGGGTTTCCCAATGGAAAATAGCTTATGAGATATCAACTAAAATTATAGTTTCTTATAAAATAAACAATAATGTTCATGCACGTAGATATAAAACCTATAAATTAATTTTTGATACTTCCATAATGATTTATTTTAATAATTCTACACAATTACATATAAGAGATAATGTATAATAAATAATGATTTTTTGTTAGGGACACATATTACTGAATCTAATCAGTCATTGCATGTTTTCAAAATACAACCACAATATTGGAGAGGTATTTTTTTTTTAATTTCATACATTCCATATAAATAAAACACCTTAAAATAAAATATCTTACTAGAATATTTTTTTGTTGATGAATAAATATAAGATTAACATTGAAAACATAATTTTTATTAAAATGGATAATGGTGATTTAAAGTCATTAACATAAAAGGATGTAAGGTAGAGTAAAAAATCAAATAGATGAGCCATCTGATAAAAATTTCTTATGTAATTAATAAATTGATAGTGAGATTAATTACAGTTCTATAATGTTCAAAAAAAATTTAAAAATAGTGATGATGTTTTATTAATCCATTAATAAAATAAAAGAAGTTATTTGGAAATTTTAATGAAGTAAGATCTTATGAGTGATCTAATCTTGAAAATATGAGTCACAATTTCCCAAAATATAAATATAATAAAACTCATAAAGGATATACATTAATAAATATTTTTAAAAGAGAAAATAATATTACTCCATTAAGGAAACATATAATTCTTCATGGGATTTTGTGAGGTTTCATTTTCAATACAAAAAATGATCATTCTAATGAGGAATATAACATGTATTATACAACACATAATGATGATATATAATGGTTTATGTGAAGAAATGAAATATGGGGTGTGGATAGTGGATTCTCTAGAAACTTTGGTTGATATTTCTTTAAATTTAACTCATTAGAAGACATATATGAAGGAAATTACACTTTTTGTGATGATGCTTTGAGAATTATTATGTTTTTTAGAATAATTGGAAAATATAATTCTATCTATATCAATAATGATCTCCTTATATAATTCTTTAAGATTAGTTGGATATGTATCTATAAAAATATTAATAATGTTTATTGTCTTGCATTTCCAAAATTCATGTCTTTTTGAATGATTTTTTTAAAAAAAAATAGAAACATGAATAGATAATTATTATATTTTAGATCATAATTCATTGGGTCAACAAAAGTATAATTATTTAAAAAATGAAATAGATGAATATTGTATATGGAGTTGATGATTTGAAAATTATAACGTGTATTCATTTAAATTTTTGTTAAAAATGATTATAGTTTCATATTTACCTAAATAAAAATTTAATAAAAAGATGATATGTGATCCATGACAAATAATAAATAAACAAATGTCAAAAATTAAACCAATTATATATGTTTCTAATAAAAGACTCATTAAACATATTCATATGGAATTTTTTTGGACAAATATAGTTGATAAAGTAAATTTTTAATCATTGTTAGTTTACATTTTATTACCATTAACAATTTACATTTTTTTCATTTTTATGATTAAAAAATTATTATTTTTCTGTTTTTATAATTTTTTCAAATTCTATAAAAAAGAAAAATATTCCCAAATTATTATTTAAAATGTGACCATGATGTATAATTTTAAAACCATTAGTTCAATTCATATTGTTCAAAACTTATTTTCATTCTTACATTTTCAACCCTAAGACACCATAATAAAATAGTGTTTTTTAATAGAGTAATATGAATTTTTAAGAAATTTATTAGAATGTTATGTGAATATAACCCAACTACTTATATTTGGGATGATGTTATGAATAAAACATCTTATCTCAAATAAATTGTTTTACTTTGACATATATTAAATAAAACACCATATTAACAGTGAAATAAAAGAAATTCAAATGTTGTAAAAATTATGATTTTTTGGATTTAATGCTAATTTTATAAACACCTAGGATAATAACGATAAGATTGATCTAAATGATGATGAAATAATATTTCAGGGGAATAATTCTACTTCAATATAATATGGCATTTTCAAAAAAAATTAATGATTATTAAAGAACAAAATAATACAAATTTTGAAGAAAATGATACTATTTAACTAAGATAATCTAAAATTTAGGAACTATGAAATCCTACTTTAAACATGAGATAAGAATATTAATTTTATTATAAAAAATATAAATATAAAAAACATGATTTTATAGAAAAAATATACAATGGATGAAAGGTAGTGAACCAAAAAAATTTGATTCCATTATATCTCATAATTATTAATAACCATACATTGGAAATTTTTATTACTATTTAAGATAAAATAATAAGAATGAGATGTATTGTAGGAAACCTAGTACAATTTTTAATAATTTTATCTCAGATAGAAACTAGGTTTATAGAAGAAGAATTAGTTGATGAATGTTGGGTTGTAGCTATGTATAAGTAATTAAACCAGTTGAAGTGGAATAATCTATGTGAATTAGTTGATAGAACCTATGAAAATGAAATTATAAGAAAAAAAGAGTTTTTAGGAATATAATAAATATATTTTTATAGTAAATATGAATAAATATGGACTTTCATTTATATGCTATAACCTGAAAATTGTTATAGGGTGTGAGGAGTCTTTTCCATAGTATCTCGACTAGAATCCATTATGTTTCTTAAATACTCTTCATAATTTATTTATTTTTTGTTATAACATATAGATGTAGAATGTAATTTTATAAATTATTTTCTAATTGAGAATGATTATGTTCAACAACCTCACAGATTTGGATATCCCCATTTCTAAAAATTCACATCATAAAATAACTAAATATATTTATGATCTTAAAAAATAACCCAGATATTGAAGATATATTTAAACAAATATTCCCATATAAAAATATTATTTCATTGTTATGGAATATCGTAACTTAATTGGGAATAAAATGTATTCATATAATGTTTGACTGAAAATATATATTGATGAAGTATTTGTTTTACAAATAATGTTTTTTGAAATGATTTTTTTAAATTCATGAAAATTAAATTTTAAATGATTCTGATTAAATTATTGATTTTTTGGTTTTAAAATATATCAATAAGACTCATGGAATGTGATAAATCAGATAAAATACATACTATATGTACATAAAAAGTTGGTACATTAATGTGATAATGTAGATAACAAACCCATGAGTTATAATGAAAAATATTATATAGTTGTATTTGGGAAACAATAAGATAAAATATTTACTAATGAATAATTTTGTGTTTGTCCAATTCAACATTTAGTATATTGGATATTAGGTTTCTAGTGTTTCATTGTAATGGAATTCATGGTAATCCTATTGTATTTCATTTAAAATATTTCAAACAAATTTTAATAAATATAAAAGGAAATATTTTACAATACTTAATTATTGAAAAAATATCTTCATTTAATTGATATGTTATACATATGGAGTGTATGGTTGTTACAAACAAGATATGAAGTGTATTGTAGGAACATTCAAATTTATAATCGAATCAATTGTATACTAGTCAAGTATAAAATGACACTCTATAATATTACTTACTATAGAATTAGATTATAATTCTACCAGCAGTTGTTGTGAAAAATGGTTGTGGAAGAAACAAATCTTCATTTAATTTTTATTAAAATATAATCATGCCTCCAGTATATGATCTAACACTAGGGCCATCAATATTGTTATGAATTTGAAAAAAAATTCAATAAAAAAAATATATATTCTGATGAAATTTTTTACTATGTGATCACACTCAAAATGGAAATATATATTTTTTGATTTTAATTTATTTTAATTTAATATAATTTATATTCATAATTTGCATTATTTTTTGTGAATTTAAATTTAGTAATAATATTGTTTTCTTTAATATAATGAATAAATTAAAATATTTATTATTCATTTTATCTATTTATTTATTTTTCAAAATTTACATTTATTTAATTTCAATATTTTTTTTTTGTATTTTTTCAGTTAGGAGTAAACTGAAAATAAATTATGGTACTTAAGGACATTAGGAATCTGGTTAACGACGGGAAATAAAATCAGTTATCAAACCATTTTCTATTAGAGTACCTATCATACCTTTGACGTTGATGCATCATCTCAATATTTTTGACTCAATTTAGAAAATAGAATGACCGGTTTGAAATTTTAACGTTGTAGAATGTCTTTGATAGTGGATCATTCTATTTTAAGATATATAATGGATGCATAAGAATATTTATTATGAGACAAGGTAATTATATTTTCTGGTTGGAGACATCCAGAATTATGTTGATGAAATCTCTCGATATTCGAGGTTAGGATTTTTTATTTGATATGAATATTCATGGATTTCATTATGAAGATGATTCCAATGATATTTTGATGAATTCCTATTTTATGTTCAATAAATTAGAGGACATAATAAATTATAACTTCCAAAATAAATTTATTACTTCTTTCATTATCTAATATGGATGATACTTTTAATTTTCTACTTGACGGGTAGTTTTATTTTAGTTATCTTTTTTCAGAACTATCCTTAAATCCAATTTATGAACAGAAGTGTCAGTTTGGGACCTTTATTTTTGAAATGAATCCAGCAAATGTAAGCCTACAGAATTTATGTATTCGACATGATTTTTTAGTCTGTTATTTCTCAAACAGAAAGTGAAGTAAAGACAATTATATATAAAGAAATATAAATAATGTATATAAGGATTAACAATGTGATTTATATATTTTGGAAGTTACATGATGAAACTCCCACATCATTACATTGAATTAAAAAAGGAAGATACACTATTATTCATGTGGTAGATTACTTTTTTTTAGTTTTCACAAATAATAAGGTCGATTTAAATGATGGTGATGGGATACATTGATCCAAATGAAATACGATGATTTCTATTATCATGAATATTATTGTTTATTTCCTTGATTTGGTTTATCATATATGAAGACACTTTTCCAGGAGAGTGCGACTTATGAGGAGTAAGATTAGACTTTACTACCATTTGCTGCAACATCAGTTGAAATGGCGTCTAGTAGGGAATAAAATAGACCACATCAGTATGAAGTGAATAAACATTAAGGGTAATCTGTTCTATTTTTTGGGAACATATTTATATCATAGAGGATGTGGCTTCTCAAACTAAGTGTATTAATTATGGGGCTATAGAAAATCATGTATCATCTAATGTACAGTTTATAGAGATATATTTGGAGAAAAATTCAACTCTTTTTGAATGAAGGAAATCATAGGCAATTCCTTTAACCTTTTCAGATCAAAGAAATCCAGAGCCAAAAGAAGGGCATGATGGAATTGATCTCATTCTTCCAAAATCACATATATTTATAATAATGGATGTTGATGTTTTTATATAGAATGATAAATGTTCACATACATAATAAGGTCTATATTATCCATCATTAGTTAATTTGATGACCACATTATTAAGACATAATTTAGAAATCATGTAAAAAAAATTCTCTTGTGATGTTAGAAAAGAGGTTGGCATGAGTACAATATATTGTTATGGTTTAGCTGTTGAACTATGCACATGGAATGATGGTATCCGAGAACAAGGTGATTCTCTTATATATAAATTATAGATTAATATGATTATTATAATGTGGGATTTTCTACTATCATTAATCAATAATCATTAAACATATACACCTATTCCACATGCTATAACATGTTTAAATTTTTGTGAGACATAAGAAAATATAGTTTTTATATTATTCTTGAAAGTTTTTTTCCCTAAAAAGATTAAGTTTGGTGAACATTGTTCATTATATTCATATAAAATGGTTGTGGAACCTGATTATTTTTCCATGTCATCAGTGTTGGATGACGGTATAGTTTATGATTTCAAATATTTTAGTTATATTTTGAAATATAGTTTTTAAACATTGAAAAGTGTTGTTATATATTAGTTCTGGTTTTTCATGACAATCCATCCGTTAGATATTACACATATGTATCACCAACTCTAAGAGATTTTCTACATGGATTCGATCAAATAATGTACGTGTTAGATTTGTTTTTCTATTGGATTAATTCTTCTAATGATAACATTCTCTATTCTATATTTAATGATGTAATGATAGTGTATCATGTCATTCATCCTCATAATATACTATAATGGGTTAAAAATCATTGCGTTTTCATAGATATATTCCTGAATGACTATGATGGTTATCTTGTGAAATATTGTGCTGATTTTTTATGGAAAATTTGATTGTTTTAATGAATAAAAGAGATAAAATTTTACACCTCATTATTATTGTTTTTTCAAACAAAAATTATATTTTTAGAAATTATAGGTTATTGGATTCAATTATTGTGGTTATACTCATCCTTCTAAAATCATATTCAAAATTTGGTACCTCATCAAAATATTCTACAAAATACTTTTACGAAAAATCCTTTTTAGTTATAGGTATGGAGTTGGTTTTCTAAATACCTTAGATAGTTTTATGACCAACTACACGTCATACTTCTATAAAATATTTATGTTTAATGTAGTTTTTTTATGAATCAAAATGATGTTGTTCTTAATTTCTTAATTATACTTAATATAATATAATAAAAACTATAGTAATTGTATTATTAGTTGGTTAATTTTCATTCTCCATATACATTATTATAATGAATTTCCTGTGGATATTCCATATTTTGTTATATATATGGAAATTTTTCCTCAGCTTCACCCACCAAATATTAGTGAACCCTAAAATTTCTCCTCTATGCAGGTGAAATATATAATGATGTTCTTTGGGAATGGAATCACATCAGTTACTTTCTTTCATGAGTGTAACTTATCATTCCTTTTCTCTAAATATAAGTAATTATTTGTCAATTGAGGTTGTTCTAAGGATCTACATGTCTACTAAGGCCTTATAAAAAATGAGGAGAAGAAGTCCCCTTGTTCAATATACGGCTAGTTTATCCTAGTAGATGGAGAGATGAAAATATTGTGCTTATGATTCTATAGTACCGATAGTTCTGACACTATTTACCTCAGAAACACCACCATCCTCCAATCACGTTGTATCCATCGTTGTACCTATATCAAAACCAAATTCGGTTCCGTGGATAATTTAATGAACTTTTGTGGGATATGTGTTTATATATCAAATCAATTAATTAAATTATTCATTATTTTTTTTGTTTCCAAGTGTTTCATAATGATTTTTTTAATTTGAGGTTATTTATCTCTATACTATACATAATAAATACTAATTTTATCATAATTTTATAATTATATTTTTATAATACATATAAATAATTTATCTCCTAATGTGATTCATTAACACTCATTTTGTATCTCTTAGAGTATCTTTTTTTTTGACACAAAAATGTTGATAAATGTTATATTTAAAAACAATTTTAAAATAAAATGTTGAGACATTGTTGATAAATGCATAAAAGACCTTTTCAAAAGGATGTACATATTCTACCATTCAAAATGTAATGATCAATGTATCTAGTGGTGGGGTGAGTACATTCCTATGCGATTTAATTTAATTTCAGTTAAACATTTAAAAATAATTATTTTGTACCTACCCAAATACACATTTATTTTTATGATTTTAAATTTTTTTTATGATAAAAAGTGCGATATTTTAGGATTATTAATGTTGATCAAACATATTCTAACAACATAATATTTTTATGATCACAATTACCCTTCATAAATTTTTGATAATAAATTTCTCTATGCGGTTTATCATGTTTTTTTAATCATATATGTTTATCCAAACATTTTTATAAATACATATTTTGGAAGTTCTACATAAAAATTAAATAGGTTTAGAAATATTACTATATTTATGTCTTCGGATACATGAACCGATTAATCTATATATATCGATATATTGTGTGAAAGTAATGGATATATCAGTTGGATATATTGAGAAATTTTTGTATATGTAAATATTCTACCTTGATAGGATCTATAACATAAGTAATCATCTACATGATAATTCAACTATGTGTACTGCATTCATGTAGTAATTTGATATTTGGGGAATTTACTATTTGGGTAATTTTATATGTAAACTAGATAAATAAGGGTATTAGTAACATAAATATTTTATTTTGTGAAATATGTTATGTATTAGAAATCAACCATGTCTATATTGGTTAATTTTCAACATGAATAAATTTTAAAGGTCATTTCAAATTAGATACATCAGATTAGGCTATTGGATGTAAATCGTCTATGTGGTTTCAGTTCAGTAATTTAGCATTGTGAATTAAATTATTAATATTAGATACATGGTGTAAGTAGTTGATATTTAATAACAATTAAGAAATAAAATAAATAGATAAATCCTTATTTAAATGTCTTATATGGTCAATTTGAACATTAAGATATTATCAATTATTATAAAAACATTTCATCGAATCCTAAATATAAAGGGAAATATTTTTTTCAATTTATAATGATGAAAAATTATATAGAAAACATGTTTCGTAGATCACTATTTTCTAATAATCAAGTGTAGTGTGTTCAAATAATAGAAATTTCATGTTTATTAAATATGAATATACAAAATATTTTGTAGGTATATGATTTCTCATATAAAAGTTATGTGAATGAAAATATATTTTATTTTTCAAAGAATAAATAATAAAACTCTGTTTTCTATGAAAATAAAAAAATAAGTTGTTTCAATTCTTATTGTGTCCAATGGACTCTTCTAGAGATTTATAATCTTCTTTTTAATTGTCATAGTAATCTATAATTTCAGTCAGCTATTTTTTACTACGTTATGATGAATTTTGGATATGGTTTATTTTTATAAATTTTATTTTAATGGATCAAGATAAAAGGACCATTGGATTATTTATTAAGAAAATCCATTTATGGTTCATGGGTTCAATTACATTGTTTTATACTGAGTTTCAACCAATTTCACCAAAACCTATAATCTCTATGAAAAGTATTTGAAATCCCCAGTAAAAGGACAGAACTATTGAAAATCTTCACTCCCATTGATAAGTGTAGTGGTGGAGTGGAATATGTAACTTCTCTTCCCAAAATAATCTAATTTTCACTATGTAAAATTATTTTATTATTTTATTCCCACATTATGTTCTATTAATCAATAGTAGAAAATATCAAATTGAATATGAGAGGGAGAATATTGTATAATAAAAATGATGTTACTAAACAAAATTCACTACCCCATATAGTGTCTTATTGTATCCACACATCAAAAATACTTACCACATATAAGGTGGTATTAGGTAATTCGTTTTCCTTAGGGAATGTGAAATGACTATAATCAACTTTTTCTTTCAAAAAACTATATTTGGTCACACGGCTCAAATTTAAATGGTCACTGACTATTTTTTCCTATATAAACAATTAAAAATATTTGGAATGGCCAATAACTACTAAAATTACTTCCCTAAATACCTTCACACATCCTAGAGGCATTATTCATATTAGGAATAACTCATATGATGATTTAGGTATAAACCTAAAGAGTCTCCCCAAAGAAGAGAAAAATTCATAAACCTGTGTTTTTGTTTTATTTATTCTTCCATCTCCCTAAAATAGACCTCAATTATGAAGATATAAATAAACTTGCATATACCGCATACCAATATTTTATTATGTTATTATCATAACCTATATCTATCTCATTATCTATTTAATATGATATGAAATCATAATTTGTGTGTATGAATGACTACTTCTTCAGAAACAAATGTTATTAATATTCCATCACCACTTATCATAGATGTAGATTATGATCGATTAAATGTTTAAATTGGAAATATAATATGATAATATACTTATTGAAAAATTAAATCTTATATACCTTAATATATTCCATTATATAGTAAAATAATAACATAGCTCATGTGTACGGAGGACTACGTCCTCGTGAAGTGATGTTATTCATTGAAAAAATACATGGAAGGTAATAAATATGGGTATAATGAAAAATGTGATATATATAAAATAATTTTTTCATTTAATGGTAATATATTATATTCATTTATTTCTTTTAATCCATAAAGGAAATGGAATTAATATCATGTGTTTGTACTATACTCCATCTACATAAACAATGCATTTATTTTCTCTCCCTATCATTAATGGATTCATCTAAATATATATATTATTAATATACATGATACAAATTTATTGGTCATTATTATGTTTATTATATAACCATGATATATTTATGAGTAAAAAAATACCAAATCAAATCATGCATAGAAAACAATGTCATTATTGTAAGATACATGACGTTAATAAAGAACTGTTAAAAATTGGTCACAAAAGGTAGTATGAAAATTATATATCAAATGGTTTATATATTTATTATTATATAAATGGTTTATTATAAACATATATTATTATAAAGGAGGATTGAATGTGTATTATGTAATTCAAGTATTTGGGATGAAGATTTTTTTTCTCAAATTACCTACTAAGAGAAATGTATTACATAATGAACCAATATTCTATTATGAAGTGTAAATAAAACACATATGAAAGTTATTATCATGATCTTTTTATTATATTATATTTTATGTATTATTTAATTTCATACTTTCTTGGAGTTTACAATTCAATGTTCGAATAGAGGTAAGGTTTTTATGATACATTCTAATATTTTATTAGGTTTTTTTATTTTTATGCTATCAATGATGAATTATTATTATCCATATCTCATGAACACGATGGGATATCTTATCAAGTATTTATTTAAATAGAAATAATGTTTCCCTTCTTATTCCTTTTTATATTTACACAAGAGATAAATAAATTAATCAAAATCTAGTTTATTTCACTATTCAGTCAAAACCCCGCTTTCCTAGAAAAAGATATACCATAAAAATGATTTAAAATATAGTATTTACATCCTACAAATTATTTATAAAATAAATCGAAACCCATTATTGGATTTTTAGAAAAAATTAAAGGGATTATCAATTTTTTACATTATATACCCATTTTACTTTTAATAAAAATGATATATAAACATTATTTCAAAATGTAATACATGAATAGAATATCCTTATGGAATGATGATAAAATTTCTGAAGAATACATTGTAAATTTTAGATATTAATTTCAATGAATATGATTACAAAAATATTTTGGATATTATTAAATTTAAATAGGTGATTTTCAATAATGGATTTGTTCCTTAAATAAGAATCCATGTTATATATCATTCAAAAAAAATTTCCATATAAGATGACATCCTTATATGATACACTATAAATTCTTTAGATATCATCCAATGATAATATATTTATTATTTTTTGTATGGATTATTTTAATGATTAAAAGATTATTCTAAAACACTTTTCATAAAAAAGAGGGATGAAAAAGAGGGATGAAATCCTAAAGAAATTATATTCTATTATTATGTGTATATTGAAATCACATGTCATATTCTTATTTATGCTATCATGGAAAATGTTGATTTATTCACATAAGATTCAAGTATTATAAACTACAAATAGTTGTTATATGTCACAAAATTGTGATCTTTTATTTACATGGCATGTTTTGAAATGGTTATGCTCATGTTCTCATACACATCTTCTCATGTTATGATTAAATATATCATTTTTTATGATTATTTATTTTATTAGATCACCATTTAATATGTTTCTCTTACCATAGTAATTAAGAAATGTATTTTTTATTATTAATATTATTAGGATTATAATCCTAAAAAATTAGTGGGTGATGATGTATTTCGCCTATGAGAATTTATTTTACTTTTCCATGTTTTTAATGAAACAATAAAATTATGATCATCACAGATGTGTTTTTCTAATATAATTAATGTTAAAAAATCCAATGTATCTTTTCATGATTATCCTAAGTCATTTTAGTTGTTACATGTGTGTATGTTTACTTCACAATTAGAAATTATGAAGAGAAAACAATAGTGAGAACCCTGAAGATAATCCAAAGTATAGGGTAACATCAAAATGTTTTCGTAAGTAATAGATTATGTTGTTTACTTATAAATAAATCCATTTCTTAACACTATATATGGATGTGTTCCAATAGTAGATTTATGTGGGGGTAAAATCTCTAAAAAAGGTTCTTCATGTTTGACTCGAGAGTTACCTGGTACACAACAACATGCATTACAATGAGCATAGTTTTACACTATGAGATAATATGATTTTGTTAATTTAGATGTCCATTATGAAATTTCATGAACTATTTTAATAGATATTAATAATGATTAATCCTACGATTGACCTAGGGTTTCATCAATTAAAAACATGGTTTTTCAATTTAGAAATGCAACAAATGATATTTAATGCCTTTGTGTTTTTTCATTTTATGATTCTTTATAAAAATATTATTTTTTGTTTAACATTACAGATAGATCCTGAATTAACTATTTTAATAATTTTTTAAATGTTAACCGATATGATTTTCCTACTATTATATCAACTAATACGGTAACTACAACTCCAGATCACATTTTATTTCTCACAAAACATTCTCAAGATTTGTCCAATGTTAAAATTCCAAACTAAATAGTGGTAAAGTCTATTGGGTCCTTTTTGAGACAATTTCTATCTTAATTTATTGTTTCCATAGATTAACTTATTAATGAGAAGTGAATCATTACAACTTAAAATAAATTTTTCATCCTCCAATGTTGGGAACATGAAAAAGACCATTTCGGGGCTAACATTTATTAATGGAGTCATATAAATAGTTGAATCAAATCAATAATATAAGGGAATATGATGATAATCAATCCATGACGATGGTTTAGTTTATTCGATTATTTCTCAATAAGTACATCCCTCACATTATTTAGACAAAAATGTGGAATGAAATCCTTATCAAAATCTATATGTATGAATAAATTTTTAGCACCAACGGTGTAAGAACCCTGATCTTCGTTTCAGGTATGCCTTTCGTTCTTCTGGAGTTTTTATGAAAAATGGAGTTTCTGGAAATTTTTGAAGTACACATCGTGTACTTTCTGAGTACACGCCGTGTACACTTTTTCCGCTCGAAGCCGTGTATTGTCCCGGTCCAGGCCACACACACAGTGTGTAGGGGTGATGTGATGGCTGATTCTGGTAGATTACGGAATGACCTACTACACGTATCATACTCTAAACGTACATGCCATGTACTTTCTTTTTTTATTAAATAGACTACGGTCACGCCTGACACACATAAACGTCTTCTTCTAGGTTTCGTTCGTCCGAGAGGGCCGAGGATCAGTGAATCTTTGACGAGCCCCCGCCTTTCTATCCGTTCTCCGATTCTAGCTCCATCGATTGTGTTGGAATTACAACGGTGAGTTCATTCTTCTTGTTGAGCCTTGTTTTCCAATTCCACATCTTTCCCAAGTTATCATGTTTTATGTGTTTTGGATGTTCTATCAGATATATGACATTATAAGAAGAATCTGTCATCTTTTTTCACGTATATCGATCTCCTTGGATTGAGGTAGGTGGTTTGTGCCTTTCTGTTGAATGTCTTTGAATATTTCATGCAATTTCGCCAATTCCCTTGAATGGGAATTTTGCATTTTCTTGTTTTTCCCCTGATTTATTGCTTTCTTGCTTGATTGCTTTAGTAGAGGCTTACCATTGTGAATAGATTAGTTTTGTTGGAATTTGGATGTTTGTTGTACTTGATTTTCCTGTTAGGCATTATGCCAGTGGCCATGCCTAGTTGTAGGATAGTGGAACTATTGGGCTGTTTTGCTGCTGAGCCTTAGAATGATAGCCAAGTAGTTCTTGAGGTTTACTTGGGCAATACACGCACGCTTTTCATGTTTATTTTACACAAGGATTTGAGATCCTAGTATATTAGACCATAGGGAGAAGTCACAGAAGGGCATCTGCAAAGTGTCTTAAATTTCAATGCGAGACCACATGAGGAATTGACGTTGAGTGCTTCCTCAAATAGTCTATAGTTCCTCGAGGTAGGCCACAGGGGGAATAGATGTTGAGTGCTTCCTCATAGAGTCTATTAATTTTTTAGCTGAACCAGTGGGGCGGGACTGTGTGTGCTTTCCAGAGGGTTTCTAGTACTTATAGGTTGAACCATAAGCGTTAGACTGTGAGAACTACCCAAGGGGTTACCTTTGTTTTACTTGTTGTTTGCCTTATACTTGTGTAGTTTATATGCTATACGGTAATTTGTAGCTGCTATGTGTTTCCTGTTTATTGTTCTTGTACTTTACTTTCCATATATTCTTTAACTCTTAGGAACAGATCTTTGGGTGGTTTCCTACTAGGATTGTATCTCACACCCTGTTTGGGCAATGATTTTGGGCCCAAGAAGATTATGTTGTTGCAGCTATAGATAAGGTCAAGCGCCCTTCTACTTTAGGTGGTTGACGTGATGTGGAGATGGAGAGCATGGGACCAAACATCGTCTTGCGATGGTGCTGGAGTTGTTGTTTCATTATTAATTTGTGTTCCGTTATATTTCAGCACGTGGTTATGTTTTCTGCATTCCTTAGAGACATGTACCTGCTGCATCATTATCATTATTGATATATATTTATCCTTCCGTTGTTTGGTTACAATTATGTATGTTGTTACTTCTTCTGCTATTGACTGTTGTTTTCCTTGCCTTGTATATCGTACCAAATGAGGGAATAGTTTCCCCAATAACATACCAAGAACCTCACTTTTAGTCGGCAACCTCTGTCATTTCAGGAAATGTGCTTGAGGTCATGTGGCGAACCGAGTATGGGGCACCAGTGAAGGGGCTTCATATTCGGATCTTTAAAAAGTGGTATCAAAGGATTTTCTTTCTGTGGATTTACTTTTTGGAGCCTTTAGCCAGTGGTAGGATGGATTTGGTACTTGGTATTATGTTGTGCTCGAAATTAGCTAACCCATGTACAGGGAAAGGCTATACTACCTCGATAATTGCAGTTTGTTGGTTATGAGTTTTTATGGATGATATGATTTCACCTAGAGTGATTCACATTCTTTGTGTTGTTATTGTCTTGACTATTGCGGTTCAGTTTCTGTCACAACCCGATGAGATGAGGGTATGCCATTTCATGCATCATATAGGCACTTGTAGAAATCACATGCCTTGCATTCTTGACATGCCATTTAGGGTACATTAGAGATTGCATGCTATTTTGATAGAATTTGTGTAGAATATGTATGATGTTGTGATAGCTATTTGATAGAATCTATGCTTCCTTGTTAGAGGATTGTTTGTATTCTACCTTGCTTAAATAAAAACCATGTTTTGATTCGTGGGGAGTAAGGGCCCTCACGAATCGGAATTTGGCACCTCTCGACCTTCTTTTCTGTGTTTTATGGGCTTTTGTGCAGTTCTGAGCCACTACCGAGAAAAACCTAGAATAGAGAACATGTACTTTTTGATGACACGCCATGTAGTTTTTATACCATGTCACTGACAGTGTGAGCAAGGACACGCTGTTGTAGAAAATAATCAGGAACACGCCGTGTATGGTTGGTACACGCCGTGTAGTTCAGCGTCATGTACTCGGCCCTGTAACTAAAAAATGGGTCGGGGAAGCTCGAGTAGAACATTTCCTGCTATAAAGTAACATGTCTTGTATTCCTGTCTAGGTACTTGGCCGTGTCACGAACAACACGGGTCGACATTACCTTCTCTTAGACACGCCGTGTTTTTTCGGAACACGTCGTGTAGTCTTGTTCTGGTACCCGACCGTGTCATGAACAACACGGGATGTTGTCACCTTCACCTATACATGTCGTGTTTGTTCGGAACATGCCGTGTAAGGTCCTGTCATGTAGACGGTCGTGTTTTTAACAACACGTGCCGCCGAAGCCTTGTCTAGTAGACGCTGTGTTTGTTTAGAACACGCTGTGAAGTCTCGGGTTATGTCGGACTGTGTGGTTAGCCGTGTAAATAAACATGGGCAAGGGAATAGTTTTCAAGTACATAACGTGTGTGGGGTCAACACGCCTTGTAGTTTTAGGTATTACCCGAATTGTAGGGCTGGGGTACATGCCCATGTCAGTGGCTTAAGAAGGCACGCCATGTAGTTTTTATACACTCAATGCAGTCGTGTTTCGTAAACTTTTGTGTTTTCCTTCCCCTATTCTTGTTTTGTACTCTTGTGTTCTCTATCATTGTTAATTCTGAACTATGGTGTGCTTTTGATCCTTCAGAGCTATGCATCTGATTTGTCCTCCAGTTTTACGTCAGTCGTCAGGCAGTGATCAGATGCCAGATATGGCTGATCTGGGATTTCCTGCCGATCCTCCAGTCAGACTAGCCTTGGCACCGGCTGTCACACCAGTTGCAGGCACTGATGTGCTATTCATGGATGGTTTTATAAGGATGATGTAGACCTTTTAGGAACCACTGCCTCATGCCACGTCTATGGCAGACTTGACTCAGGTTATCAATCAGTAGCATCCTCCTACTTTCTTGGGGGAAGGAGAACCACAGGCTATAAAGTCATGGCTGGAAGCCATGCTAACTATCTTCAAATATCTGAAGACGCCTCTGGAGAGGCGGTTCAAGCTCGCTACCTACATGATCAGAGACTCCACCAAGAGGTGGTGGGATGCGATCTCATAGGTGGGTCATCAGCAGGTTATGGCTTTGGAGGAGTTCCAGTCGTGTGTTCTATGACTACTTCTACCCGGAGACACTGAGGGCCTATCGTTCCCGGGAGTTCATGAGTCTAGAGTAGGGAACTCTATCTGTTATGGATTATTCCTCTCATTTTACTGAGATGCAGCGTTTTACACCCCTCCAGGAAGGGATGGTGGTGTTATTAGTATTGAATTTTGAGGATGGTCTCAGGAGGGAGATCTGCTCGCAGGTTAATCTCTTCCTGTTGACTTACATCACATCCATCATTAACCAATCACTGATTGCGGAGCACAATCTTAGAGACTCTAGAGCTACGAGCTAGGGAGGTTCTACTTCCATATGTAGTATTCCTCCAGTTGACTACATGAAAAGAAGTAGGGAGCCTATACGTGGTGATACGAGGAGGCGAGACACATCTTCCTGCAGCCAGGTTGTATTCTACAAGTGTGGCAGGAGTGGGCATACGAGGCCGTAGTGCCAGAGGGACCGAGTCCAGTTCTGATCCTGCAGAAAGATGGGTCACCTTCAGCATTTCTATAAGGTTTTCTCACCAATTTCTAGTGATGGGGGTTCTTTCATGACTCCTCATTCAGGAGCAGCACCACCAATTTCACACTAATCGGTTAACTAGAGTTCTTTCGGCTGTTCGGGCCAAGAAGGAGGTCGAGGTCGTGGCATTCAGTCACCGTCCTTTAGCACCAACCGGGAGGTTCAGCTTAGAGTTTTCACGCATGGTCACAGGGCCGCATGGCATGCCAGACCATTGCAATGGATCAGACCTTTCAGGAGTAGGATCACGGACCTTCTACAGTTTGAGGTACAATTTTAGTATCCCCAGTTTTATCTTCATATCTCTTCGATACTAGTGCTATGTATAGATATATCTCCATTTTTTTCATGGAGAGCCTTGGGCTCCGCATCTATACTTCTGCCGACTCGTTGACACTAGACACACCTTTGGGTAAAAGGACATATAATGTACCTCAGTGTAGAGTGTCCCATCTCGATGTTATCGGGTATCGTTTCTTATGGTATCAATATGTCCTAGAGATGATAGGCTATGATGTAATCCTCGGGAAAGAATAGTTGGTTCCCTTCCAAGCAGTCGTCGACTGCTATCACCGCAAAGTGCGTTACGTTTCACCAAAGGGTGAATATTTTCTTTATAGAGGCGAATGGGATGTTCAGGAGAGTCGAGCAGGGCTTGAGAATCATGGTCTAGGAATGGTGATATCCTGGATTGCAAGTCATTATCTAGATGATCCGGGAACTTCACAGCAAGTATTTCCTCCTATGGTGGATTGTTTCAGGGATGTCTTCCTAGAGGACTTTTCAGGTTTGCCTCTGGAGCATGAGGTAGACTATTCTATTGATCTTGTGCCAGGAGCAGCACCGGTTTCCATTCCTCCGTATAGGATTGCTATGCCTGAGTTACCGGAGCTCAAGAATCAGTTGGAGAAGTTACATGCAAAGGGTTTCATCCAACCTAGTACTTCTCCTTGGGGTTCGGCTGTCCTATTTGTGAAGAAGGCAAACTGTACCCTTCAGCTTTGTGTGGATTATCGGAAGCTGAAGCAGTTAATGGTCAAGAACTGATATCCCTTGTTGAGGATCGATGACTTCTTTGATCAGCTTTGAGGAGCACGGGTGTTCCTAAAGATCGATTTAAGGTCTGGTTATCATTAGTTACACGTTAGACCATAAGATATACCTCTGATAGCCTTCAGGAACAAGTACGGTCTCTATGAGTATACAGTAATGTCGTTTGGTCTCATGAATGCGCCACATTTTTTCATGGCACTGATGAACCATGTATTCCAACCGTACATGGATTCCATCATCGTGGTCTTCGTGGATGATATCTTCATGTACTCGCACACTCAACATGAAAATTCCACCAATATTGAGATTGTCTGGAGTACACTGAGAGAGAATCGACATTATGCTAAACTCTCAAAGTTCAACTTTTGGATGGAACAGATTCACTTCTTGGGTCACGTCATCTCAGAGGAAGGAGTATCTATGGACCCAGAGAAAGTGAAAGTTGTAGTCTTCTGGGAACAGCCAAAGAACGTTTTTTAGGTACCGAGTTTCCTTGGGCTGGCTTGATACTATAGATGCTTCATTCAGGACTTCTCACGCCTAGAAGCACCATTGACAGATCTGACCAAGAAGGGGGTGAAGTTCATATGGTCATATTCTTTTGATTCAGCCTTTCAGGAGCTGAAGGGAAGATCGACTTCGGCACAAATACTAGTCTTGCAAGATGCAAGAAAGAGATATAATGCTTATTGTGATGCTTCAGGTATCGGACTAGGCGTTGTGCTTATGCAGGGAGATAGAGTCGTTGCGTACGAGTCTCGACAGTTGAGGCCACATGAGAGGAACTACCCTATGCACGATTTGGAGTTAGTATCTGTTGTTCATGCCTTTCGATGTAGGAGACAATATCTTCTAGGATATCACATTGTGGTCTTCACTGACCACAAGAGCCTCAATTATATCTTCACTCAGTGTGATCTGAATCTGAGGAAGCGCATGTGGGTCGAGTATCTTCAGTATTTTGATTTTGAGCTTGCCTATATGTCGGGAATGGGTAACGCAGTGGCAGAAGCGTTGAGCAAGAGAACACAGATTCAGGCAGTTCAAGAGTACAATAGTGAGTGGCATCTTATGGCTAAGTTCTCGGAGATGCATCTAGAGGTTCACGACAGATAGGGACAAACCTTTCTATCTTCTGTAGCTGTTACCTCTTCACTACATGATCAGGTACGGATGAGGCATCTATCAGAATCAAAAGGCGTAGTCATGCAGGAGAGTGTGTCAGGAGAGGAACCCCTTCTTGGATGGACAGTGGGCGAGGATGAGATCATGTGTTTCCAGGGACGCGTATGGGTTATAGCATACATATACGAGGAGCTGATGCGGGATTTTAATTCCTCGGTATGGGTAGTTAATCTTGGCATCACCAAGATGTATCAGGATCTTCTTCAACATTACTAGTGGACAGGTATGAAGAATGATATTTCAGGTTTTGTCATTAGATGTTCTACTTGTCAGCCGGTGAAGGAAGAGCATCAATGACTAGTAGGCGTTTTACAATAGTTACCCATTCCAGAGTGGAATTGGAACGATGTTGCGATGGAATTCGTGACCGGGTTACCGAGGTCACCTCGGGGGAGTGTTTCTATTTTGGTTGTCATAGACATGCTTACGAAGGTTGAACATTTCTTGCTGATCAAGGATACCTTCAGTGTTGATGATCTGGGATGACTGTACATTAGAGAGATCATTAGTCTCCATGGAGTTCCACACACTATTGTTTCAGACAGGGATGTGTGTTTTACCTCTCGGTTCTTCGAGGGACTTCAGAAGGCCTTGGGTACACAGGTACTTTTGAGTACAACATACCATCCCCAAACTGATGGCCAGTCTGAGCGCACGATCCAGGTGCTTGAGGATATGCTCCGAGCATGCATCCTAGACATTGTCGGTTCTTCGGAGAAGCATATCCCTGTTCTGGAGTTCACCTACAACAACAGTTTCTAGGTGACATTAAAATGGTACCATACGAGGTGTTGTACTGTAGGCCATACCGATCACCATTATGCTGGATTGAGGCAGGAGAGGCAGCCTTAATAGGACCTCATCTTGTTCAGGAGACTTCAAAGCAGATAGAGCTGATTTAGAAGAGGATGGCTACAGCACAGTCGAAGCAGAAGTGTTATGCTCATCAGTGGAGATGACCTCTGGTCTTTGAGGTCGGGGATCGTGTTTTCTTGCATGTCGCACCGAGGTTAGGACACAAAAGGATTTAGAGGTAGGGTAAGAATTCACCACGGTACACCGGGCTGTATGAGGTTTTGGAGAGAGTTGGGCTGGTCGCCTATCGGTTGCAGCTACCCTGAGTTACCAGGCCAGGCATAATGTCTTCCACATCACTCAGCTCTGACGTTACTTTTCAGACCCATCTCATGTCTTTCAGCTTGAGGAGGTTAAGCTCAAAGCGGATACATCATTTGGGAATCATCCCATTGGGATTTTCGATCACAGAATGGAGGTTCTCCATGGGCGGTATGTCCCTCTTATATGGGTGCTATGGCGGCATGGTTGAGTATAGGATGAGACCTGGGAAAGGGAGGCCGATGTACGATCGCAGTGGCTAGAGCTGTTCGGGGTTTCTTCTTCTACGCCTCGCTAGGGAAATTCGGGGAAGAATATCATTAAGGGGGGATATTTTTAAGAACATGGATCTTCTTTTCCGGTTCTCCTTTCCTTTTTCTCGAGTTTTTACGAAAAATGGAGTTTCGGGAAATTTTTGAAGTACATGACTTTTAATTTTTGAGTACACGCCGTGTACCCTTTTCCCACTCGAAGTCGTGTACTAGCTGTGTCCGGGCCACACACACGGTGTGTAGGGGTGATGTGGAGGCCGATTTTGGCGGAGTATGGAAAGACCTAGTACACACTTTTTACTCTAAAAGTATATTCTATTTACTTTATTTTTTTCATTAAACGGGCTGGTGTCGCGCTTGACACACCGAAACATCTTCTTCTAGGTTCTGTTCATTCGAGGGCACCGAGGATCCACGAATCTTCGATGAGAGACCACCTCTCCGTTCGTTCTCCAATTCGATCACCAATGATTGTGTTGGAATCAAAGAGGTGAGTTCTTCCTTCTTCTTGAGCCTTGTTTTCCAATTCCTCCCCTTTATAAAGTTATCGTGGTTTATGTGTTTCAGACGTTTTCTCATATATATGCCATTATAAGAAGAATATTTCATCATTGTTCATGTATATCGATCTCCTTGGATCAATGTAGTTGGTTTGTGCCTTTCTGTAGAATGTCTTTGAATATTTCGTGCAATTTCTCCAATTCCCATGAACGAGAAATCTGTGTTTTCCGGTTTTTCCCCTGATTTATAGTCTGATTGCTTATTTGAATTTGTAGAGGTTTACCTTTGTGAATAGAGTAGTTTTGTTGTACTCTGGATGTTTTTCGTACTTTCTTTTCCTGTTAAGAGTTATGCCAGTTTCCATGCCTTGTTGTAGGATAGTGGAACTATTGTGTTGTTTTGCTGTTGAGTATTAGAATGATAGCCAAGTAGTTCTAGAGGTTTACTTGGGAGATACAAACACGCTTTGAATTTTTATTTTACACAGGGCTGCGATAACCTAGTGTAGTGGACCATAGATAGAATGGATGGAAGGGCTTCTCCAAGGTGTCTTAAATTTTGATGTGAGCCCACAGAAGGAATTGACGTTGAGTGCTTCCTCAGAGAGTCTATAGTTCCTCGATGTGGCCCACATGGGGGAATAGACATTGAGTGCTTCCCCAGAGATACTTTAGTATGATATGATACTATAGGGGGAATTGACGGTGAGTGCTTCCCAATAGAGTCTATTAATTATTTAGTTGAAGCAGTGGGGTGGGACTGTGTGTGCTTTCTAGATGGTTGGTAGTACTTATAGGTTAGAACCATAAGGGTTAGGCTGTGAGAACTACGCAGGGGGTTACCTTTGTTTTACTTGTTTTTTTACTTATACTTTTGTAGTTTATATACTAGATGGTAATTTGTAGCTACTGTGTATTTCCTATTTATTGTTCCTGTACATTACTTGACATGTATTAATTGACTGTTAGGCACTAATATTTTGGTGGTTGCCTACTATGATTATATCTCACACCCTGTTTGGGCCATGCTCTTTGGCCCATGCAGATTATGTTGTTCTAGGTATAGATATGGGAAAACACCCGTCTACTTTAGGTGTTTGACTAGGTGTGGAGCTGGAGACCATGGGACCATGCTTCGGCTTGCGATGCTGCTGGAGTTATTGTTACTTTAGTACTTTGTGTGTAGTTGTATTTCAGCACGTTGTTGTGTTTGCTACTTTCCTTAAAGACATGTACATGCGGCATCATTATCATCATTGATATATATTTATCCTTCCGCTATTTGTTTATATTTATGTATGTTGTTATTGCTTCTGTTATTGACTTTTGTTTTCCTTACCTTGTATACCATACCAATTGAGGGAATAGATTCCCCAATAACATACCAAGGCCCTCGCTACTAGTCGGCAGCCTCTGGAATTTGGGGAAATGTGCTTGAGGTCATGTGGCGAACCGGGAATGGGGCACCAGTGGAGGGGTTTCGGATTAGGGTCGTTACAAATGGGGACAATTTTATAAGACTTATCAGGCACACTATAAGAATTATCATCCTATATTAAGGGAAGGATGAAAAATTCCTTGGTGGATTATAAAAAATTCAACAATGGAATTTTTCCATAGGGGACCTCAGTGTCTATGAATAAATCATTTGAATAGATCTTAAGGTGGAAATAATGATCAAAATTTACACATTAATTTCATGTTTTTCTAATAGAAGGAAGATTAATTTCAATGTGATATCTAAAACACACGTATAATAGAATATGAGACTTCATTCTTTCTCGATGTGTGGATGGAATCATGGGGACCATTTATATAAGGGGACAAGTAAATTTTTTATTTTTGTAATGGAAATTCATCCTTCAATTAAATGATGATGTCTTGGGAAAAAGTTAATAAATAATTGAAATATAAAAAAAGCTATTCACATTTCACCAAATACACATAAATGTTTCAAATTCATGGATAATGAAAATTAAGACTAATATTTCATAAATATATTTTTAATAATGATAAATGATGTTATACCCCACTTATGTCAAGAGACAAACGGAAATATCATGTGATTACATATTCTGATGAGTGGTGTGATAAAGTCCTGATGAAAGGTACGATTACCATCAACTCGATATCTGTTAATACATTATTTGATAAAATATCTAGTAAAAATTTTATATGTGATGAATTTTGTGTGTATTAATATTTCACCCAAATACTAATATGTATAATTATTAGTGAACACCCTTAATAGTGTTTTGATGTCACTTAAAGTATATTATTACACTCTTATTGAGTATTTTTGGAATTGTTTCATATAAATATTTTCGTTATTCATATTGTTCATTTTGATGTTATCAATGGAATGCATTGGATTTACTTATAGAATTCACACATATAATGGACATAACATTTTATATTACAAACCAAAATATAATATTATATCAGTGAAAAAAAATATGATATTCCAATTGAAATCACATCCATTATTTCAGTTCTGACTCATATTCAAAAATGGGTATTTATCTAGGATGGATGGGTAGATAATAATCCTTATCTATATTCCTATTTTGGGAGAGATTGTTGATGACATTAGGATGTAGTGTCATAGTCAGTCAAAAAATCATGAAGATGTTATATCAATTGAAAACTATCATAGAACCATGGATATTTCAAGTAATTCCTTTATAATGGCCCTAATTTACTTATGGGAAATGAATAAGACAGTCAAAGAGTGCCATGAAAATGGATTCATTTATCTTAGTTTGTCACCTTATAATGTATCTATAATGATTTTCAAAAAAAATGAGGGACATAGGTGACTTTTCATCGATTATTAGGGCATAAAAAAGTTCAAAATAACAAACAACTATCCTCTACCCTCTATTGGTTACTTTTTAAATCAACTATGTAGTGCTCAATTCTTTTCTATGATTATAAATTTTAATGTAAATCAAATATTGAATTTTAATAATGAGGATATACCCCAGATTCCATTCTATACATGGTATGAACAATATGAATAAAAAGTGATGTCATTAGGTTGTACTAATTCCAAAAATATATTATTATATATAATGAATATAATCATTATGTATTACCCTGAGTTTTTTTTTGTAAAATTTACATATTTCAATCTTATATATAGAGTTTCGAATAAATAAAATAAATATCTCATTATAATTTCATTAATGAACCAATGTAATGAGATATTATATGAATATTTTACAAATAATTAATTTTTATTGAAGAAGATTTCATTTTTGGAACATATAATCCCTAGAGAGGCTATACTGATAGATCCATTAAAATAATATCATATTAAATATTAGAAGAATCCATCCATGGGGAAAGGATATATATGGTGTTACTGTGTTAGTTTAATATTATTAATGGTTTTTCCTGAATTTATTATGACAGTCAAATCCAAAAATCATGTTAACTAATAAGGAAACCAAGAACTATTATCCAAATAATTATGAGAACAATATCATTAAACTATAGAGAATATTAAGGAAACCACCATTCATAACATTACAATTTAGTTTATAATTATTTTAATATATATTAATGCATACATTGTATTATTTGGATGAGTTATAATGTAGATTGATAGGGTTAGAGATTAAGTGTCCTGAAAATTTAATGTCGATGATAAAAAAACACCAAAATAATTATTTAGATATAAATATGATAATTTTTCCATTAATGATATGGAGGAACTATTTTTATATATATAATATTGATATATATATATATATACTCAAAAACTATAAATTATACATTTTAATGAAAATAGTTGAATATATGATGAAGAATGTGGATATAGGTGATTAATGATTATAAATAATTAATTCATTTTCACACTAGGAATGTAAAAAAGGTATATGATGCTTTATTTTCATATAATCACTATAGATTATCCAATATGAGGAAAAAATATCCAATATATCCATATATGGAAATGATGGAGCATGAAATATTGTGGAAGGGTATAAATCATACCATTCTTAATAGAATTTTCGATCATCTATTCATGTAATGATTAAATTGGAAAAGAAGAATTATGTAGATCTATATGCGGAGGTTAGAAAAATTCATATGTTTAATATAGAACATGATATAATGACACAGATCCCAAAAAAAATTCTTTTGTCTATGCCATTTTAGGAGTTGTTAGAGGAATATCATAGACCATTATCCATTCATAATATAATTATTAATATATATATATACATAGATTTACGAGATTATTAATGATGGTATAATATAAAGAGATGGACAAAAATGTTTTTAACTTGTAATTTGGTATTTAATAATGCTATGGTTGATATAAAAATATAAATTGGGATGTTACATGCAATAACTAATCTACAATAAAAATAGGAAAATATTGTCATGGGTTTTGATACAATACTCAAAAAAATGTATAAATGGCATAATGATATATAGGATTTAATTAATCTAATTTAAATATTAGTACATTTTATCTACATAATAGAATACATCACATTGGTCCATTTTTATAGGTAATAAACTACGAAATTGGTCAGGTTCCATATAATACCATTTTTAATTGTATCTTATTGGATCAATGTTTTACATTGATGTTCTGGAGAAGAGATCAACATGTTCTTGATACAAGGATGAGTTTTAGGACTTACAATCATCATAGTGGATATTTTAAATCTTATATAAAAACTATAAGCCTATATGATATGTTGATATCTATTTATTTGTATTTCAATAGAGGATTTGGTCAATAAATTACTCAAGTTGAGATTTCATACAACAATGTCTTTAACATGAGTATTTATATGGATCCATAAAAAGTAATATATAAAAATAAGTCCATAGAAACAATTAAATGGAATTAATATGGTTAAATGATGATATTGGGTGTTGAGATTTCTAAATAAATTGAATACATGTTTCGATGCATTCAACATCAAATAATGATAACTCAAATTTTGCAGAAAAGATATGTTGACAATCCGCAATGAGGTTTAGATTGTAAAGATTGTGGAAAGGTGATTTTAATTATTTTCCCATAGTAGAGGGTGATTATATTATTAATAAATGTTTTAATAAGAACTATTTATACAAATACATTTGAAATTCTTGATCATGTCAAAAATGTAGCATATTAGTTGGCACTTCTAGGAAATAATAAGTATATTTAAAAAATTATTTTATCTATCCTATGGATGTATATTCATGAAAATTCACATGTATTAATCTCAAATTCCATAAAAAGGAAGATTGATATTGGTTATTGGGAAATCCAGAATTATATTCTATATGGAATATATTATTTGCAATGAAATTAAACAAATAAATTAGTCAATGTTTTTTGGTGAAACCCCCTGTGTTAGGAATCCATGTAGGATCATGAGGACATAAGGTGAAAAAACCCAAATATTAATTAATGAATATTCAAATTCATATATTAATTTTTTTTAATATTATTATAGAAAACCTATGTATTTCCTTGGTTTTATGTTTTTGTATTTTTAAATATCATTGAGAATTGTTACCATTTCTAATATAGTCGTTGAACATTGATCACATTATTATTATATATAAAAGACATTAAGAAATCCAATTTACTCAAAAAAGGAAGTCATAGCCTCATATTTTATTTTTGTTCCATTAAAAGGCCATTTTTGGGTGTTTAGAAATGAGGTAGCATCATTGGGATTCTCTCTTGACCTAGACCTGGCCGAGCTTAAACACATTATGCTTGAACAGAACCGTATATATGAGAAGTTGAAGTTGATAGAGATTACCAAATTATTGATGGTATGAATGAAAAAAAAGTGTTTATAACCATCACTCACCATGCCCTTAAGTCATTTGTCAGTGTTTTAAGGGGTTTTTCTAAAAGACCCAAGACCAATGATTATGTGCATTATTTTGGAATAGAGAATATACATTTATTTCATTAGTGTTAATTTGTAAATAAGTTTTTAGGCAAAAATAGTATTTTTATTTAATATTCTATTAAGAAATCTGTATTGATAAAATAAAGGATTTTTTGAATAAATAAAATTGTAATAATATATTCTTACTAAGTTAATTTTTTTTAAATGTAAATGAATTTTTAATTTTCTGGAAAACAGTTGTAAAATTTTATGGATTGAAAGATGTTTTTTGTAAAAACCAATAAATTTAGGAAATTTTTTTTATATTAAATGTATATATTAAAATATTTAGAAAATTATATAGATAATATGAATATTTTTGGAATCAGGACCTCAAAATTATCCAATTGTGATTTTTTCATAATTTTCTAAGACATTAGAATTTTCTGGTTAAAATTAAAAAACATTTCAATATATATTTATTTAATGACAACATAATGACCCAATATTGATTTAATAAAATAAAATAAAAAGTATTTTCGGCCAATATATGATTTACATTTAAAATAATTTTGTTTTAGATTTTTTT
Source organism: Viscum album (assembly GCA_963277665.1). Taxonomy (NCBI): domain Eukaryota; kingdom Viridiplantae; phylum Streptophyta; class Magnoliopsida; order Santalales; family Viscaceae; genus Viscum; species Viscum album. The sequence continues at coordinate 689,565,585 of OY728161.1, read as the reverse complement.
ATTAATTTTATGGTGCCTATGTGTAGTCTCCAAGGCATATAAAACATTTTATCTTTTAAAATTATTTCCTTAAGAGTGTGACTCTCCTCCACATAAGGAAGCCAATAATTTTAAAATGTTTATAAATTTCACTAATAAAAAAATTCCACTCCCCTTTAGAAAAAACCCCCAAGAAAAATTCATGGTTTGGTTTATCATTTTGATTAGTTTAATGTGGGGTATCCAAAACCTAATTAATAAATAATTCTCTCTCATATCCTATATAATCCAACCAAGGATCCATATTCTATAAACTCAAAACCCTTTTACCGCATCCCTAATATTCCCTTCTCTCTCTAGTATCCTCTCAAGGCTCCCCAATCTCCTAGGAAGCCTCTTTCAAGCCTCTCCCATGCCTTTGGATCACACTTCCATGTAAGGGATTTATTTTTTCTCATTTGTGTCCAAATTTGATTATGTTCTTATACGATTCGATCTTAAATTAAAAATTTTGTGGTATGTTTATCACCTCCCCCATAATTCCTTCTTTATGTTTGAATGATGAGATACTACTTTCTCTCTCATGAATTCCACCCACGTACACTTGTTACCATGTCGAAATTCCGTAATGAATTTCTCTCATCTCATTTACATTAATTCAATTATTTTATAATATTAATCTAAATTCCATTAAATATTTTGTGAAATGTAACTATATGAACCCTTACATTCAATTTAATTTAAGTATTTTTATACTTCATGTTCTCCCTCATCACCCATTTTTATGAATTCTTATGTCACGCTGTTATTCTACCGAAATTAAAGAGCCGTGTTCCAAGCCAAAGACATTGTGTAGTGTATACCATGTCCATTTCTCTATCAAAGGTATTCAAATTTATGCACATTTACTTATTGATTATGATGTATCATGTATGAATTCCACATTCTTGTATCTTGGAATATATGATGATATTTACTGAATCAATGGTACATGATCCATGTGCCACACTTATGCTTGAAATGAAATGATTAAGAAGGGTGCTCCCAGATAGCCCTATAATGCATTGGGTAAGTATTTCTATCATGATACGTCATGTGAAATGAGGCTTTACACATGATTATAAAATTTAAATGATGTTATACTCATTATACAATTACAATGATCCTTAGATTATGAAAATGTCATGTTAAATGGTTATGCCACATTTTTATGTAGTGGTATGAATTCTATATCAAGACATTATGTTTGTGTCTCTATTATTATCCATTAATATGCTAACTTCCTAACATGTATAGTATTTATCATGTTATTACTTCATTACTCTGTTTCTAGGATTTATATCTCACCCTTTTCTATATAATTTCCTTAGGTTATCCCATGAAATGCTAAGTACGAAGGAATGTTGTGGTCATGTAAAATATTTTTTCATTAGTGATGCTGGGTTTATTGATCTATGTTATTATGTAATGTTCCTATGGCCCAAATACCATAGACCTCTAGATCATCTAGGATGTATTAAGTAAAATTTTATATAATAAATCATTTTTCAAGGGGTAATATAGAGAAGGTTCGTTGTAGTTGGTATTAAATGATATGTTTTGTTATTTTTGGTATTAGGATTTGAAAACCCTAGTGAAACCCTTATGGAAAAGACTATGGATAATGAATACAAGCCTAAATATTTTTGGGTTTGGAGTTAGTGGTATATCCTGAAAATACATCCATGTTTGGATACGAGTATGTAGAGGCAGCTCTAGAACAAAAGTATCTAGGGGTAAAACCCGAAAACACTACTTTGAGCATGAATAGAATGAGAACTCGGGCACGAAAATGGTCTATGATGCACTCATGGTTACGAAAATATCATTTTATTTTATTTTATAAATTCATAATTTTTTTACGATCTATTATTAAGAGAATAATAAATTATTCTCTTAGATTATATGATGGAAAGTAGTTCATAGAAAACTTATATTGAACCCTTTAAATTCATAAGTTAAGGAAGTTAAAATAATTTATAAGTCATATGTTTTGGTCTTTGGATTACCCTTTATGGGTTAACCATAACATTTCTTTTTTTTTTTCAGCCAATGGATGGTAATATGAGGACATGAGCTAGAAACCGATGGAAGGATCAATGTGAAGAATTTTCAAAGGAGATTCCCAATTTGATGGTAGGTATAATCGTAAACATTGTCATGATAATCTCTAAGTTAAATCTTGTTTGGAATTGAAACATTGTTCATGAGGAATGTTCAACCCCCCCCCCCCAAGAAATAACTAGTCACAATCGAGAGTTTCATAGAGACAAAGGCCTCCTAGTTTTAATGGATCATATGATCCCGCAATTTATAAACAATGGATCAACCCCATTGAAAAATCTTTTAATCCCATAAATATTCTAAAAAATAGAATGTTCTTTTATTTGGTTATCATTTGGATGTTGATGTTGATCAATGGGGAACATTGATCAAAGAATACTAATAGAGAGGAGCCGATCAACACGTCAGAATTGAAGGATTTCCAAAAATATATATAATATTTTTCCTCCCAACATCTGACATATGATGGAAAAGGGATTCCAGGCCCTCAAGAAAAAAATATGAAGAATCCATAAGAGCGTACAAGGAAAACATCACAGGGATTTCATGATATGTATTCGGCTTTATTGTTACACCTGAATATATGGTTCCTGATTTTTTATTGGGATATACCCCAACATATAGAAATCCCTATTGATCTGGGATGGTGGGAGATATGAGTAAATTTCCCAATGTTTTATCAAGGTAAAAATGGAAATCAGCGAATCAAAACGGTATTACGGGGATAAGAATCGTAAAGAGGACATTAATTATCGTGGTCTAATGGATAAATCCATTGGTGCTAATAAAATCCTGCACCATACTTTCCAATGGTGCATAATGAATCACCACATAAATATTTTTAAGGGGATGATGTAATGTTTTAGATGTGGAAGAGAAGGGAACCTAGACATTAACTACAAAAAAACTCACAGATGCGATAGAAGATAGGAACGCTCCATTTGAATCTCAATGCATTGTTCATTGATTCAACTACAATGAACCAAGTCACTTCTCAAACCACTTCCCTAATCCAAGGGTTTTTTGAGGTAACCAACAATATCCAAGGTGGAAAGGGGTATCTTTTTCCATCACTAATGCTAATGTGAACCCTAGAAATGAAGTGGTGACAAGTATTCTAGTTATTCATTCAGTAATAGTGAACATACGTTTTTATTCTGGTTCTATAATTTCATTTATATCCCAAATGATTAGTAGAAAAATTCCAAAATCACCACAAATCATGGAAGTAAATATGATGGTGAGAACAACTAATGGTACAATCATTGAATCCCATTAATATAAATCCTCTTCTATCAGAATTAGTGGAAAAAACATCCGGGAAAACCACATCACTCTCTTTGTGGTGGAATTTGATTCAATTCATTGCATGGGTTTTAATTAATTACATAGAGAAAAAATATGTTTTCATGAGAGGGAAACCACATTAAATACGGAGAATCGACCCCATAATTTTGTACATGTTCAAGGAGGAGGTTGAATCTTCCTTAGCATCACCTTCCATGAGTGGATATTACTACCCTATGATCATGAATATCTTTCTCATATGATTTAGTCTATAGAAGAAACCATCCTTGAAGACATTCATATTGTAAATGAATTCACTAAATTTTTTCATGGGGAATATCTTTGTCTTCCACGTAGAAGTGATATTGAATTATCAATTGATCTTATACAGGTGGCATTTCTAATATCCAAGACACAACATAAAATTGTTGTTTTGGATATTAAGGAGTTGAAGAAACAAATACTGGTGAATCTAGATTACGAGTTTATATGCACAAGTGCTTCACAATGGGGTGCACCACTCCTCTTCATCTTGAATAAAGATGGGTCGATTCACCTTTTCATTGTTTACCACGATCTCAACAAAATAAAGATAAAGAACAAGTATCTTATTACACGAATTGATGAATTGTTCGAACAGCTACGTAGAGCACAATACTTCTCTATGGTGGACATGTGGTCGGGATATTACCATGCAGGGTTGATGAATGAGTATATCCCAAAGACTACTTTTTGTACAAGATACGAGCACTATGAGTTCATATTAATTCCTTTTAGACTCTGTAATGCACCAAAAATATTTATGGACACGTTGAATAGTGTATTTAGAGATTATCTCGAAAATTTAGTAAAAATCATTATAGAAAATATTCTAATATACACCAAAACCATGTAGGATCAATGAGATTCTATGCGCTATACTAGAGACCATGAGATAGGAGAAGCTCTATGAAAAGTACAGAAAGTGTGAGTTCTAGTTTAAGGAGGTCTTATTATTGGGTAATATCATCCCATAAAATGTGATATATGTGTATCCCTCTGTGATAAAATCAATTGATGGATGGCTCATGCCAAGATTGATAAATAATATCTGTAGGTTCAAGGGGTTAGCTGGATTTCATCGCTGATTTGTGATAAATTTCCCACATTTTTTCAAACCTCTTTCCAATCTAAATAAAAAGGGAGTAATGTTTTCTTGTAGTGATAGATGCGATAAGAATGTTATGGTGTTGAAAATGAAGCTAATTAATGACCTTGTGATCAAATTACCCACAAGTGGAAAAAATTTAGTAGTATTTATTGATGCTTCAGAGAATAGACTAGGTGGTGTGTTGATGGAAAATGAAAACATCATTGCCTATGATTCAATGGAATTGAATGATCATGAGAAAAACTATCCAAAAAATGATATTTAATTGGCTATAGTAATCATCCATTTAAAAAATTGGTGACATTATCTCTTCTTGGAGAAGTGTGAAATAAACATGGATCCAAAAATCCTCAAGTATATATTCACATAGAATGATCTTAATATGCACCAAAAATGATGGATAGAGATGATAATATATTATTATTTCTTAATCCATTATCACATAAGGAAGGTGAACAAGGTGAAAGATTCTCTATGTACAAAAGACCCATCAATTATATCATTTATGAGAATTGAAAAGGATCCAATATTCTCAAAATTTTTTAAAATGGATATGTGAATCATAATGAATTGAATATCATCAATACAATCATAAATTATTGATCAACTGACTATTTTGGAAACCTTAAAGGATACTCAAAAGGATGATGTAGGAATTCAAAAGAATGTGGAAACTATCAAAAATAATAAATCAACAATGTTCAATGTTACTGAAGATAAAATTGTTTGATTTGGGAATATACTATGTGTCACATAAAATCTGGAGTTAACGAATAAACTTTTGGATGATGCGAATAGTTCATATTTCCACATTCACTAAGGATATATGATGATATATCGAGAACCCAGAGAGCATTATTTGTGGGATAACATGAAGAATTACATAGCTGAGTATACATCAAAGATCGTAGGTTTCATCAAATGAATGATAAGAGGAAGAATTATAAGGAGATGATGTGACCATTAACAATAACATCATGAAAATTGGAGAACATCACTATGGGCTTTGTCACCAGATTTTTGAAGTCATCCAAAGAAAAAAATGTTATCTAGGTTGTTGTGGATTATCTTTCAAGGATTGGACACTTCATTGTAATTTGAGAGGATTTCCCATTGGATCAACTGGTGCAGATATATATCAAAGAAGTGGTAAGACATCATGGAGTACCAATATCTATTTAATCCAATCAATATCCAATATTTACCTCTATGTTTGTAACCGTCATAAAAATTCTTTGAATACCGAGTTGAACTTCAGTATGGCTTATCATCCTCAAACTGTTGTAATATTGGATAAAACTATCCAAACACATGAGGATATGTTGAGAGCATGTTCAATGTACTTCATAGGAGGATGGGATCCACATCATCATTTGGTCGAGTTCTCTTATAATAACAGTTTCCACTCAAGCATCCAAATTGATCCATATAAATCCCTTTACTTGAAGAGGTGAAGAACACTGACATGATTTAATAAAGTTGGGGTGAGAAATATCCTAGGTCCAGAAATGGTTAAATAAATATTGTAGATGTTTAAGACCATCCAACAGCACATATAAGCTGCTCAGAGTCAACAAAAGTGCTAAGCTGATAATCAATGATGCGATATAGGGTTTGATGTTGGATACATTCCATTCCTACACATATCACAATATAAAAGAGTTATGTGATTTGGTAATAAGGGAAAAATTATTCCATGGTACATAGGCCCCTTTGAAATCCATGATCACATTATAGTAGTTCCTTATTGACTAGAACTCCCATTGAACTTATCTCAAGTACATGATGTATTCCATGTATCACTCCTGATGATGCGCATACCTAACCAATCACATGTAATAAATCCTGATGTGGTACCATTGTATAATGAACTCTCCAATAAAGAGAAGCCAGTGAATTTTATATATCATAGGGAAGAAGATCAATGAAATAAGACAATTCCCCTACTCAAGGTGTTGTGGTAAAACCAAAAGATTGAAGATGAAATATGGGAATCAGAGGAAGTGATGAGAACTGTTAACCACATCTATTTTAGTGTGGAAAAAAGAAATTTTGATAGAGAAATTTTTTAAGGGGTGAAAATTGTAACGAATCATATATTTATTAAGTAAAATACATCTAGATCTATTAAATATTTTATTTTTTAAAATGGTTATATAAAACATATGCACTTCATTGGTTTTATGTTTATGGATTTTGAATACCGTTAAAAATTGTTGTTGTTGTTAATATAGTCGTTGTACAGTGATCACATGATTAGTATAAATATAGGGATTTAACAAATAAAATTATTCTTAAAAATAAGTGATGGCGTCACCCATTAGAATGTCTTCATAAGAAGCCCATTTTTTGAGCTCGGAAAGGAGGTAACATCACTGGGATCTTCTCTTGACCATTCCCAAGCCTAGCCTCAAAAGGTTAAGCATTAACAGAACTGCCTACTGGAGAATTGGATATTGATAGATTTTATCGATAGAGTGATGTTATCTAAGCCACCCCATGTGTCTGTCACCATAGAAAACCTTACCCTTAGGTCATATGCATGCCTTTTACGATGTTATTTAATAATAACTTAGAACTATGGTCATGTGCATAGTTTTTTATAGAGAATATACTTTCATTTTATTATTCATACTTTATAGATAGACTTAAAAGAAGAAATAGTATTTTTATTTAATATTCAATTAAGAAATCCATTTTTATGAATTAACATTTTTTTAAATTAAATCACATTTTAATAAAATATTATTACTAAATAAATTTTTATTAACTTTTAATGAATGTGTTATTTTTCATGAATACGATTGTAATTTTTATTATGGATTGAAAGCTGTTTTTGTCAAAACCAATGAATTTTTTATAAATGGTTGTTTTTTTAACGTAATAGTTAACATATTTATTAAATTATTTATATAATATGAATATTATTTTAAGAATCAAGACGTCTAAATTTTCTAATGGAGATTTTTTAATAATATTATGAGACTTTTGATTTTTTAGTAAAAAATAAATAACATTTAAATATATAATTTGTTATTGGACATTGTAATGACCCAATAGTGAAGGAATAAAAAACAATAAAAGGTATTTTCAGCCAATATATATTTTTCTATTAAAATAATTTTATTTCAGATTTGTTCGATTAATCTTATTCTCAATAGTGGACCGTCTTAGACTTATAAAACATTTTATCTTCTAAAATGGATTCCATGATTATGTGACTCACCTCCACATAAGAAACCTAATATTTTAAAAGGTTTGACCATTTTAAATATAAAATAATCTTGTCCTCTATCATTTGGAAAAAAATACAAAAAAACCATGGGTTTGTATGTGGTTTTGATAAGTTTAATATGTGGTGTCCAAAACCTAAATAATAACGAATTCCCACTATTTTCCAATATAAATACATAGAATATCCCACTTATCTCCACTTGAAATCCAAGGTGCACAACCCTATTCTTTGATCCTTTTTCTAGTATCCATACAAGGCACCCAAATATCCCATGAAACCTCTCTCAAGACACTCCTAAGTATTTGTATCTCGCTACCAAGAAAGAGATTTCTTCAATTCGTAGGTTTGTCCAAATTTTATTATGCTGTTATACAATTGTTTTAATTAAAAAGGTTGGGGAATGATTTCGCACCTCCCCAAAACATCCCTTTATATGTTTGTAATTTTAATGCCCTCTTTATCTCTCATTAATGCCACTCATGTACACCTGTTACCATGTTGAAATTCCGTAAGTATTTTCTCTCTTCTCATTTACATTCAGGAAATTATTTTGTAATATTAATGTCAATTTCATTACATATGTTGCGACATGTATCTATATGACCAACTATGTTCCATTTCATGTAGATATTATGTGAATCCCTTTTTTATCTCAACATTCATTTTTCTGAATTCTTATGTCACGTCGTTAGGCGGCCGAAATTGCATAGTGATTTTCCAAGCGAAAGTCATTGTGTATTGAATACCATGTGCATTTCTATATCAAGTGTAATCACCTTTATGAACATTTACTTGTTTATTATAGAGTTTTATGTATGAATTACACATTCCATTAACATATAATTAATGAAGATGTTTAATTCATCCATGTTATATGATCCATGTGGAACACATATGCATGAAATGAAATGAATAAGAAGGGTGTTCCATAATAGCACTATAATGCAATGGGTTATGATTAGTATCACGATATGTCAACTGCAATGAGTGTTTACTAATGTTAATTCATGTTCAATTTGTTTTTACTCACGTTCCATGTGAAATGAAGCATGGTTCATTCTAATATCATGTTAAATGTTCACGCCATATTTCAATGTTGTGATAATCATATTATATCTTCCCATTTTGGTCTTGTGTATCTTCATCAACATTAATAATTTAATTACCTAACATGCTCTGTATTCATAATTTTTTTTCCATTCTTAATCCCTTAATGGACATTATATCTCCCACTTTTCTTATGCATGTCCTCATGTTATCCCATGTAGTGCTATGCACAAAGGAATGTTGTGGTCATGTAAAAGAGGTTTTCAATAAAGATGTTGTGTTTTATTTTCTAAGCTGTAATGCAATGTTACTAATCCATAATGACAGAATACCACCCAGTCTTCTGGGTGGTATTAAGTTATATTTAATGTAATAATATTGGTTTAAATGTTTAATAATGAGTAGGGTTGTTATTTAATGAGGCTAATGTATTATAACACATTTGAAATTGTGTGATTTATTTTCAATGGATAAAATAATTTTATGTTTTTTATAATAATGAAACCATATATTATTGTAAATAATCTTATGAATTAATTTAATTTCTTCTATATCTTGTGTTACACAAAACATAAAGTTTCAACAAATATTAGAAAATATTATTGTTTTTACTTATAAATTACCATTAATACCCATAAATTAAACCCATGAAAATGAAAATTAATAAACATTTTTTAAATATTCATTTTAATGGTTTCATATAATTTAATAATATAGATAAAAATATTCATAATTTTCATTAATTTCATTATAGTTTTTAGAAATTCTATTTATTAGAAAACTGTTTTATTATTTTCCTTAAAAAACATTCATATAAAATATATATAAACTATGTGATAAAATAAAATATGTTTTTAAATTATTAATAAATTATTACATTCATGTTAATTAGTGGGATTCCAAAAATAATTCATGATGGATATTGATTAATACTTGATTTACTTGAAAACATTTATTTCTTTTAAATAATTTATAAGGATATTATTTTTTAAGTAGGGTCAAAAGATAAATTTTTCTTATTTAATATAAATAAATTCAATATTTTTAATTATTAAGAAATTAACAATGAATTTTGATTCCAAATAAATCTCTCATTTTTATCATTTTATCATTTGAAAATAGATTTCTCATCCCGCCTGCAGGTTTAGTTTTAAATTAAAATTTACTAGTAAAATGAATTTAATTTAGAAAAATTGATCCGATAATTTGTGATAGAATAATTTATATTATATTATACAATTAATTAATTTTTTTATATAATTAACAATAAAAAATAGTAAAAACTAATTATCACATTAATGGTTAAAATGAGTTCACATGTTGTCAAACTATATTGATGGGAATTAATATTACACAGAAACAGTTACTTGTACCATTGGATGATAATATATTGACCATTTCAAATTTATTATTAATTAATGATCTAATTAGGAGCCTTTGGCATGTGAAAACGAAGGGTATACCATTTTCCTTTATAAAATTACAATTGTGTTACTCAGGTCAGATATAAAAGGCTCCCTCTTCCACTATCCATTTAACAATATCAAAAAGATTTTTAGAATATATCTAACATAATTAATTTCCTAATCCCATCCGGACATCCCATTCTCATTATTTTTATTATTAATCCCTAATAAGAAGTCTTTTGGTATTAACCTATAGAGGATCTCTGGAGAAGATATAGAGACCCAAACTTGTGTTTCATATTTATACATATGCATATTTAATATATCCCACCGTTATATTTTTATAATATAACTATTATATCCATTATACATATAAGTTATTATATTAATGGAATATCATATATATATATCATCAAAAATAAAATGGAACATGAAATCATCATGTATGTCTACAACTGACTTCTGCCTCACAAAATGATGTTATTCATTTTCCACCACTACCTCGAATAGATAGATTTAATGATGGATTTAATTATTATATATGACATATATGACATTATTTTACATATTTATTTTTTATATTGCATATACATTCTTTATTTCATTATGTGGGAATATAGTAACATCGCTCGTGTGTGTGGTGGACTACCACCTCACGATGCGATATGATTTGATTACATTTTACATAAAAAGTGATGATGATGTTTTTAATACTACTGTGTCATATATGTGATGTAAAAATTATTATATAATGTTAAAATATAATTTATAATTTTTATTTAATCTTCTTAGGAAATTTATGAAATATTCATGTTTGTATGTGATCAATCATCGTCGTGGATTGTGTATTAACTTTTTTGTCTCTAACATTTACTATTAATATTAATATATATATATACATAATATATATTGCGATTATATCTTGTTTAAAATTAAAGAGTTTTATGTAATCATGAACTATTTAATAGGATAAAAAAGAACAATTCAAAACACACATGAAAAAGAAAGTTGTGATTGTCTAAAACACGTAATTAACATGGAATTATTGACAAATGGTTAATAAAAAATAGAACTAAATCATATATGGTATTATAAATATATATATATATATATATATTATAGGAGAAAAATCATAATTTAAAATTTATTTTACAATAGGTTTTAAATTTCATGATGGAATTCAAGACTTAAGTATTGTGTTTTTTATCTCAAATTATTATCTTTGTGAGTTGGGTTATTTTATGAGCCTATATTATTTATGAGGTAAACAGACAACACATATATCATTTAATATAATTAATTTATTTTTTATCATTATAATTAATTAATCATTTTTTATTATTATTTCTGGGGGCTTATAATTCAATGTTACCAAAGTAATAATGCGTTTGTGATGCAATCTACTCATTTATTGAGAATTTATTTTTTCATATATCGATAAAAACTTATGATACATCTCTCAGAAATCTCTTTATTTTTATACTCTTAGATTTATTTAATTGTATGAAATTAGTTACCTTCACTTTTTAATATTTATTTACTCAATTTTCTTATGTAATTTATATTGACAAATCATCATTATTTCTACCTTTGGTCGAAAAAAAATTCATCCAAAACAATGATTTCAAATAAAAAATTATGATAGGTTTTTAAAATTAGGCATATGATTTAATGAATAAATTTTTACTTATATCATACTTACTGAATCATTTTTTAAATGGAATCAACTTTTCAATTTCAAAACAAGGATCGTATTTTTATTTTAATTAATATGAAATGAATATTTATTTTATCATGTACGATGTGGATGGAATTTGAGAATTCCAGGGCCATTATTTTATTTACTGACTCATTTATATGTTTTCATGGATATTTGAAAAGAAAATTTTTTCCATAGAATTTTATGAAATTTTAATTTAAAATTGGTGACTTTCAATGATTGGATATTTTCCCAAAAAATGGTACTGATGATTTTATTTTTGTATCATTTTAAATCATACGTGACAAAAAATGATGATATTTAATAATTACTTGTGATATGATCAAGTGATCGTATATTTATTAGTTATATAGTTGGTAAATGTATATGATGAAAACATATTTATGTATCAAAATTAGAATCCATGGGATAAAAAATAATAAAATAATTATGGACCCCTATTCAATTTTCAAATGTAATGATTTGATGAAATCGTGAAATGATTATGAAAACAATTTATTTTTCACAGGTTATGTTATTTTTTTTTTACCAATCCTATTTTATTGTATGGTTTACAATATTTTAATTGAATTAATATATTATGTAACACATATGTATGCCTTTTAATTTGGTTAAGGGCGGGATATATATCACTCTATAAACATTGGGAAAGGATTAAAATATCACGAGATAAAGAATACTATAATTTTGAGTAACAAATGAATAGTATGTGACGTTTTCTAATATGAAGGTATTGGTACTAAATGTTTAATAATATTATGGTTTGGAGAGTGACCATACTCTCATATGATAGGTTTGGAAGTGACACAAAATGTACTAAGATAATTATTTTCTATGGTTATATAAAATCCACAACCATAGGACTTATTATATTGTTATAATATTTTGGGTTATGACCTTTTCTTCCCTTATTATCAATTTATAATGATAATACAATTTAGTTCCATGAGGTAATATTATGATCTTGTATATATGTGGTATAGATTTAAAATGTTATTCACATGTTTCCAGAGTATTCTGATCATTTTTTGTTTATGTATCTCCCCATTTTACACATAGAGAACAACTGAGGTGACCATTTCATAAATATCATTTTTATTAACATGTAATGATATTTATTTTTTATTAGTTTTCTAGGAAGGGTTCTAGTTATGAAGGAATTAGAATGATTCCATGTATTTTATCAATGAACCTGTGGGTTATGCTTCTATGATTCCAAAGGAATTATAAAGTTACAATCCTTATGTGTGTGTTTTTGTAATGTAGGGAATATTCATAGAAAGATGTAATATAAATTTATTAAAATCTTTTTTGTTATAAATAACAATATAAATTTATCTATATTATTTGATTTTATAATTCATTTGGAAATTTTTTTTAGTAAAAATAAAAATGATACTTTAATGTAAATATTTTAACTTATTTTCTTCTATATAATTATTATGATAAGGAAAATTTGTTTTATAATTATTTAAAATCATACAAACATTTATTTGGTATATAAAAAACATTTATTTCCAAATAATTAGTATAAATGATATTGTTATCTTAATCATAAATTTTATAAGTGAACAACATAATTTTTTGAAAAACTATTTATAGTTTTTATGTGTTCTTATTTAAAATGTTTCATTTCAAACAGCTTAAAAATTTATTTTCAAAAATTAATTCCAATTGTGAAATAATTTGGTAAAAATTTTGTAAAAGGTCAAATAATAATTTTTTTCAATATATATAATTACTATGTATAAAAATTAATTATCAATAATAAATTAAATTAGGGATAAGATAAACAAATATAATGATTAAAAATATTTAAAAGACTAATTTTTTTTCAGAAAAATGATTTAATTAGGTTGGTTTAAACACAAAAACCATTTCTCATATTGGGTTTTCAGACTTTTTTCCACTAAACCATGAATCATAAAATTATGTTTTTAAAAAGTAATGGTTACTTTAAAAAATATCCTTATCATCCAACATAAAAAGTAAATAGTTCTCCCACGTTTATACTCACCTATACATCTAAATTGATATTTATAATATAATAAATTTATTCTACATGAATCATTTTCCACTCCCATAGGGTTCAACTAACCAATATATTATTTATAATTTTTTTTAAATGGAGTTTCACTTGATAAAACTAAATATTCCCTTGTAAGTCTTATTTTATAATAGTAACTTGTCTTAATATTTTTCATCCAACATCATTGGTAAAATTATTAGTATATTGAAATTGGGTTCAATAGTATGGTTATTTATAATTTCTTTACTATAAAATAATTATTATGTCCATTTCATTTTAAAATGAAAAACTAACATTGATCAGGTATAAGAACATACTACCACCCCAATGAAATGATTTTGTTCATTCTTCATCACCATTTCTCAATAGGTGAAACAATGATGTTTTTGATGAAATATAATTTTTTTGTGAAATATTTATAAGTATTAATTTAAAATTTATAATTTAAAATTATTCCATTAATTGATAGAGAAATGGGACCATTAATTATATGTGCATATGGTCTATCCCCTCCATGGAATGATGTTTTAGGTTTTTCACTACTACAATCATGGGTAATTTTAGATTATATTTTATGAATATACATAATAAACATATTAAATATATTTATAATTTATTAGATTATTAGTTGATAAATAAATTAATTTATTTTATATGGTAATCTATAAATATTAGTAAATGACCCAAAAATAATTTATCATGGTTTTCATATTCATTAAAAACAACTAAAAATCCATTTTAAGGGAATTATATAAATAAATGTCTTTGTAAGAAAATTATTTTATTAAATATAATTGAATGGAAATGAATAGATCTGGATGAATGTTTAAAATGGATAGTAATTTATCTAACCTAATTTGAAATAGTTAGCATTGATAAAATCTTGTATTGTGAAAAATATCATGTCAACTTAATAAATAAAAAATATTTCTATTAATGAAGAGTATAAATATAAATATATATGAACCATTTTATTAAATTGCTAATTATGATATTTATCATTTTTATATCGGATGACAAATCAATTCCATAAAAGTCTTATGTAATTGTAGAAAAATAGGTAAATCAAAATATTTTACATCGAGTAAAAATATTATCCTAATTTATTTATCATTTTGATGCATAATGAATAAAATTTCATTTTCATGGGATATTTATAGAAAATATATGATGTCCATTGGGATGTTTTATGAAAACCATTTTAATAAATTCTTTATTATGTTTTGAAAAGGGAATAATTTTCATGTGGCACATGTTATTATAGATGAGTGATGGATGGTGTCTAATATCACCATCCAATGAATTGGGTAAGAGTTTACATCTCATGAGATCACAATTCTAGAGTATATTGTAATTTTTTCGTTTGAATGGGATCTAAGGGTGTAATTTATGTATATAATGTTTCCATATGCTAATGTTTTTCCACAAACTAGAGATGTTAATTATTATGATCTAATTCAATCATGATTCTGGTGGTATGTTAAATTATTGACACCCATATTATTACTATTATTTTTATTAATGATATGTTAATATTTAATATTTATATTCAATATAAATTGAATCACATATATATTTTATGTTTATCACTAATGATTTTTTGATATTTACCATATTCTAATTTTATTATATATTCTTATCCAAAAATCCATAGTGAAATTACCATTCACCCAATAATGATATTTTGACTTAAATCTGTTTTATATTAATAATTTCTTATTTTATTATAGTATGGAATAAAACTGGTCTATTTTTAATTATAGATTGATTTTTCATTTATGTGGAAATGATCGTGATTTTTATAAAATAATCATATTATATAGAATGTCCCCATGTAAATATACCTATTTGTAATTTCGGTATTATTATTTACGAAATGTAATGTTTTAAGTAATTTAATCGGTGTATAATATGTGAATGGTCATCTTGTGTGACTATATCGTATCCTGAATTGAGATGGTATCATTATATATTGTAAAATTAACTTCAACGTATAATGATATGGTTGTTTTTGAAATCAATAGTTTCATTAACTCATTGAAAAATATGGCTTCTTATGAATCCTTTTATAGACCCTTTTCAATCAATAGTGTGTTAGATTGAGGTAGGTGATCATTCATTATTTGGGTAGATTATTGTCTAGGAATAAATGAAAAGTGTCAATATATTTCAAATAAGGATATATAAGGATCCTGGTTTCCATAAATTTTAATCTTGCAATATTTGTCATCCTATGTTGTATAATATAGTTAATTAGTTTTTTCATATATATCTCCTTGGTGGGAACCCATTTTTTTGGGATACCGGTTTAGGTGACACCATTCTATGTCAGAATTTTTGAGATTGTGGTGTTTCATTGGATGTTGGCATTCCAGTTGTCCTTTTGAGAATATATGTCCTCTATTTATGATTTATTTCACTTCTCATGTCTATATATGTACTACCTAGACAAATTTTATGTGTTTTAATGGGTGTTTCTTTACATTCAACAAGAAACCAATATAGTTGAGATGTATATTTTTATTCTATATCACAAATATATGATTATTTAAATAACATAGATACCATCAATCTATGTGATTTGAAAATATGTCCATAATTATTATGTGACCTGAGAGAATGAGGACATACTGATAATTTAGGACATTTATTTTGTAATCTATGATCCCTAAATAAATTATTAGGGAACAATTTTTCATGATGGCGAGAATTGTGATAACTACCAAATAAATTTTATGATTTTAATTAACAATGTAATCTTATTTAATGTTTTCTAGGAGTTTTGTTGGGTTGGAGGAAAATAAAAGAAAACATATACAATATACCTGTGTATAATTATTATTAACCATACTGCTGACCATGTGCCAATGGGAAATGGAGACTAGTTTCATAACACAAAGTCTACAGTTAGTTTCTAAAACCATGTGTTCCTTCTTGAAAACCATTTTACTCAAGGAAATGATGAGGTGTGAAATTAATGGTTGGCGCATGGTTTTGGAAACTGTGTGTCCAAACATTTAAACATACCCATTTCTTATTTACAACAAAGATACTGAAGATTGATAATACTAAATTTTTAACTTATCACTGTATTGATTTTCATACTTCAAATAACATAGGTCCTTTCCATCAACTCCACTACCAATACTGATGAAAACACTCCAATTCATGGAAGATTCTATCATGGCTTGTATTTATTACTCTTAAATTCCCCAATCTTCACTCTACTCACATGTTATTATATTTCACTCATACCCCTTACTACTATGGATACTAATTTTGTTAAACTAGCTATAAGGATATGGGGTTTATGACTTTTTGTAGGTTTTAGTCTTTGGATAACCCCTCCTTAAATATCATAGTTATCATTTATAGTGGATCAAATATTGGATTAATTTTTGGTAGGATTCTCTAAAATTATATTATTTTCATTCAAATTAATTTTTATATTATGTTTTCATTTTTTATCATGACAGTATTGATTTTAAATGTATTTTTTTGCATGATTTTATTTTTACTATTGGTGATTTAATGGAAAATTGTGATTTATTTTTGTTTACTAATTTAAAACGTTATACCAATTAATCATTTCATGTATTTCATTTAGATAAATTTATTTGGAAATTGATATTTTAAATAGATTATTAAAGGTGTTTTTTTGGAATATTTTGACATTATGGTGAGATTTTTTATTTGATAGATGTCTTTATGGGTGATAATGTGAGACCTTTAGTATATCGGTTCGTGATGGGTGTCTACCAAGACATTTTCATGGTTATTTAGAGTGGAAATTTCTAAATATTCCTTCATTATATTGATTATTATCACTTTTTTCGAACTACATAGGAACATCGGTGATTCATTAGGGACTCCAATATTCATAGATAACATATGTCAATGCTCCCCAATGTTTTACATATACAATGGTATTTTTATGCAATTCCTTTATATTTTATATTTTATTAATTTGATAATGACATGGTGTTTTTATTGCGGTGATCATTTATATGTTGTGGTTATATTTTCCATGTAACTCATCTTTATGGATATTCATTAATATAGAAATGTATTTAAAAATTTGATCACAAAAAATCGATTTCAATAATTAATTTTCAAACCAATTTTTATGTTTTTTATTGTGTAAATTAATATATAGATTTACAAATGAAATGTTATTATATTTTCCTCACACCATGCATATTCCATTAGAAATTTTACATATAGTCTATCTAAAAATGATAAATGAATTGAAATTACTTCTCATTGTAGGGACTAGTGATGATTATGTTGTATACTGAGGAATATGATGGTGTTCATCATTGTAATATAGATGCATCATATCGAAAATTTTGGGATGATTTATTTTTAATATTATTTTATCTTAGTTATTTTTCTTTTAATATGACATGGGGTTGACAAGTATGTAATGTTTATTTATATGATGGTTAAGTTATCAAGATGTAGAAATACATTCCATTCTATTTATAGTTTTTCATTTTTTTATATAACATATAATCTATATGAAAAGGGTTACATTTTATGTACAATTTATTACATTTAATGGGAAACAAATACATGGTGGGGTCATATTGAATTATCAGTTAGAGTCATTTTTTTGTTTAATTGGATTCATAGCTTGAAAATTATACCATGGTTTCAAAATTGATTCTTTATTACTAGTTTCTAGACTAGGGTGATCTTGAATGCAACTTATGTAATAAAGGGTGCTGACATGAGATATGTGGTAGGTTTACTAAGGTTGTATTATTATTGGAATGCGTATTTAAATATTAAATCCATGTCTTTAGGGAATTGGGATTGAATAATTTGTTGTATTATTATAGTTTTATGATGTTCTACATGTGTTGTATTTCTTTAATACTCCCCATCCAACTTGTTATGTTTTTATAAACAATTGAGAAAAAATATCTAAAGAGAATATTTCTTATTATAAAAAAAAATGTATTCCAACTATGTATCATATCAATATATATATATAAAAAAAATTGATACGCAAAAAATACGAATAAACAATTAAATATTTATCTTTATCCACTATTTATATAAATTTTTAATCCACTATATTACCATTCCACATGATATTATTAACAATTTTATCCAATATTACTATAAACATTTGTTTCTTGAAAATATTTTGGAAAACCAATAGACTTTTGTCGAGTTTGTGATGGAATTTATTCCCAATGATCATTATGTCACTATATATTATAAATGAATATTATCATCTCAATAAATGATAAAACAACATAGAATATCCATTGTATCATCTATTAGCAATCTCACCTTAATAAATATATCTAATGAACATTATCACTGAATGATTAGCATGTCTTATTTTATATTTCCCAAACTAGATACCATTTATTAAATCACAATACATATTTATTTTCATCCCATATAACAAGGGATTAAATCAAATCTGATACCAACATTCCACATTACTTGCCCATGATTATGAGGGGGGGGGGGTTGTCTCAGACTCTTGATAAGGGGAAATGTTCTATTTTCATAAATTTAATTTTCAATAGTCACAAACATGTACCAATTATATTAAATTCTCTCTAAATGGGTTAATGGGATTCTTCCTAGTTCTTTGGACATGTTGGGTCTTGAATATTTTCATGTATTATATATATTTAATGATCATTCACAAATGTGGCCCCTGTTGGAATTGTATTCCATAGTACGAATCCTAGAATACACTATAATCTCAAAATAAAAAAAAATTAGGGATATAATAGTGGATTTTAGCCTTTTGAACAATCTATTGATGCAATTCAATATCTAAAGTTATATCACTCATTATATATTCCTATCATTTATAAAAATATAACCATGTGGATATACCTTAGGGTTTTAATATATTTTCAGTCTCTAATTATTTATTCCATCTATGTGATACCATCAATCATAGTTTCAATCGAATATTATTATCCTAGAATCCCGTGGTCTAGTTATGTGACCTTTTTTTCTGTGTATAATCTTGTGGTGTTATTTTTTACTGATGGCACTATGAATTTCTGGAGAAAATATTTACTTTTCATTCCCTTGATTTTTTATTTGAAATTAGAAAACTTCTCACTTGATCAGTTCTTATTCGTATTACATTGTAATACATGTGAATAAACATCTAAAATAAATCATCATTGACATATATTCATCATTTATCAAATTTTATATGAATATTCACAAAATAGGGAATGTTTTCATTAAAAAATAGTATGGGGAATAAATCATAAAATTTTCATCATTGGATATGTATTTAGTGGATGAGAAATCTTGATAAAGGCATAAATATATTTTCAAAATGATATATAATGATTGTAACATCCCAACCCAGGAGCCACACAATGATTATGCATGTCGTTTGATCACATGACCTCAGGTGCTCCACCCATATTCGAGAGTCTACTCACTAATAGTGGGGTTCTAATATCGATCATTTGGAGTCTATAACAACATTATCAATGAATTATAGTATGAAATATGATGAAAAAAATAAAAAAAACCTTAACCAATTATTCATCCAAACTAGTATCACATGATGTCCAAAATAGTAATACAATATCCAAAACAGAATAGTAGATACCTCATGGAAAATACATGTCAAGTGTAAAATAAAATATAAAACAAAAGAGACATTGACACATTCTAGTGGATTCTAACACATTTTCAAGTTCTCAAATATTTCGTGTATCCCTACTAATCCATATAACATATTAATATTTCTGTTATCTTGTCATGAAAACATAAATTTTTTTTAGGTTCCCATCAGAATGCCTGAAAATTTTGTCAGTGAAAATAAATTGGCTACCACTAATGGCATTCAAAACAACATCTATTCAATAATAGAGATTGATTTTTTTTATGAATATAGTACAATTAATAAGTAAATTGGTTTCACATTATGAATTATTCATTCACTAACCCAAAAACACATTATGTAGCCAAGGAAACTCAAAACCTCAATACCCACTATCACCCATACCAGATTATAAACCATATCACAATACCATAATCTAAATTTTTCATTTCATTTAAACCCATATCATGAAAATTATTAACCATATTCTAATTCCAAATCATTAGTGTAGAACATCGTGTTTAGCATCACATGGGTTTTTGGATCCTAATTCTTTATCCCAGACTATACTTTAACATAATTATTTTGAGCACAATTCCCTATTGCAAAATTTCTATCTCATATGGGTTTTTGGAGCCTCAATCTCAGTAATAATAAAAAATTGTCATACATTGGTATTTTTAGTCTACATATCTTTCCCAAACTCATTTATCACATATGGGTATTTGGATCCTTATTCCATATCCCACACTCATATTACAATCTATAAAACATATATCACAAATATCATATCTATAAATTTTAATCAATATTAGCCCTCTAATCACATTTCACACAACTATATACCATTACGATTCATTACATCCAAATTTTTTCATTATTTAAATCACATATAATTAATTGAACAAAAAAACATTAATCTATTTTGAACCATTTAAAGAACATTCACATTTAACCCATTAAATTTAAACTGAAATATCTAAATACACATTGTCAGTTAATTCATATTCAAACTAATAGACAAAATTAAAAAATACTATTTTTCAATTAAATAATTCTAAAATTAATTAATATAATTTCATAATCCCAATATTCCATTCAATAAATCAGCAAATTAATTTATCCAATTTCACAATCCCATTATTTTATTAATTAATTAGCAGTTATGAATTCAAATTTTACAATCCCAACATCCCCTCAATTCCACATTAAGAATATTCAATTAATTAGTCAAATAATTAATTAATTAAATTTAAAAATCCCAATATCCATTAATAAATTATCTTGTAAATTATTTAGTTTTCACTATACCAATTTTTCATTTTTTAATTTGACAATTATTTAATCAAATTAGAAAATTATATCATTCTAGAAAAAAATTATTTAATTTATTGAACTAATGATTCCATTATCAATCATGAGAATTGAAATTTCACAACACATACACTCAGTAGGAATTAAAGACAAGAGAAATTTAATTACACTACCATACTCAATATTTATTATGAACGTTCACCAACTAAAATCCTTAATTGAACATGAATGATCAAATACATGAAAAAAAAATATCTAGATCTAAAACCTAGATCTATGATATATTGAATCCTGATACATAAAAACATCACATTTACCTATCATAAAAAAAGGAAAAATTTCATTACTGTGAAGAGATAATACAAAGAGAGATAGGGGAGACCACATGAGGTTAGATTCTCTTACTTGAAGACATTCAGATCATCAATATGGACTTCAAAATGTCAGGAATTGAGATCTTAAATCTTGAAAACCATCCAATAGCTACCAAAAGATAAATAGAATGTTTGGGGTATAATTGGGTTGAGTTAGGGAGATGTTCATTGCGTTAGTGATTTTTGAATGCAATTTTATGAATATTAAATCCAGTGTTCATTGCTTTATGGTTTGGGGCACACATTTTGAAAAACTATATGGATGAATTGTTCAACACCTATGAGGGTGGGGATCTTGGATACTTGTATGAGGGTGAATGGTTAGACCAAACATGTGCTACCTATTTGAATCCCATCTATCTAGGTACTTACTGTTTTTTGGGATAGGAGAATGGTTTGTGGAAAGTGAGAACTAACCATGAACTACTCCTCTACCCTCCAAACTTATCATATTTATAAAAATCATTAATTTAAGACCAAAACAAAATATCCTCATGAAAAAAAAGTGTTCATGAAAATTAGTATGATGCATCTCCATGAATAGTTGGGCTGATAGATTCTCCCCACCTGATAACAGATCATCCATGAGTTTTTCTCCCATGAATATCTATGATTCTAATGTCAAAATATTGTTCCACTAAATCCATATATCCACCCCTATCTCGCATGTTTCCTCCATAAGAAGTCCATTTTTTGAAAAATACACCAACTATCAACACGATCATTACCTATAATTGAATCTCACTATGATTCAACACATCTAATTGGTGATTCTAGAAGTATGTATTGGTCTCAATATCAATATCATCCACATCGATCCCAATATAATGGAATTAACGATACCACTAGTTTTGTGACACATTAAAACATCATAAATTACATATAACTATGTGAAATATCCAATTATACTCTAGTATACTACTTCTCCCCATAACATCAAATCATCAAATAAAACAAGATGTTAACTTTCCCATCCTTTGAATCATAAGGTGACCCAATCTTTGTGACACCCGAATGAATAAACGATCATCCAATGTAAAATATAGGTGCCATCGATTTGTTTCATTATAAAAATATTTAATTCTCTGACCTATAAACATGTGTTTCATAGTTAGCTACATCACCTCTGATGTCTCCTATATGAGACTCAATACCAAAATATTAGAATCAACTAATTCCATCCAGTATAGAGGTGATTTGTGTGGAATATTCAAAATTTCCTCATATGGTTTCATATAATTAGTTTAATGATAAGTACATTTATAAGAAAACACTATCAATTCTAGGTCCTTCTCCCATGACCCACCATATTCTATGTGACATTCTGGGAACATGTCCTCAAGAACATTTATAGTACGATCTCACTGCCCATAACTCTATGTGAGGAAAGATGGTAAAAAAAACGAACCGAGTTCCTTCTACAATCCCTTATAGAATGTAATCATCCGACCATGATGTACATGGACATTACATTACTTTTTTGGAATATGTAATAGATTACACAAACATATGCCTAAAGACCATATAAGATTAGTTTCATTGGAAACATGTAACTTAATCTTCTATATTGGTGAAGGATATTCATCATCACCCTTTAAGATCGTTCCCTTTTGTATTCATACCTAAATAGATTATTTATATCCTAGGGAAAAGAAAACATATGAAAAGTGTGAGCTCAAATGCTCAAAAATTATACAAATTGAAAACATTATACATAATGTAATCAGAAGAATATGAAATCATGAAAAGACTTTTTTATATCATAATCATGAGTTACGAAATAAATCATGGAAGTACATGAGGCACAAATAATAAAAGAACATTGTCCATGGTAAAATAGCATTGGAATAGAACATGGAATTGTGAAAATAAATAAGAACATAATAAGATTTCAATAGTGGCCAAGGAATTGCTGCCAGGACCATCATAGTGGACAATATTTATAATTGAACCGGGTTTACTTGTCGTTCAAGCCATTAAGTATTTAATCATATTTACTTTTTGTTCTATCTATATGTTATTGAACCAGATTCACTTTTCATTCCAGTCATGTTAGTCTCATGAGATATAAATATTTCTCTAATGCTTTGGACACAAATATAGGTTCCACACATTTCATAATGAAATCATTATTACATGTGCAACAAAAACATTAATCATTCATCATAGCATAACCCATGATATAAAATAGGTTTCTAAATCATCATTCCATCATAACATAATCTATATAAGATAAATATATTTCATAAAAATAATTCCATAATTTACATAATCAATTCAATGTAATAATAGTGTAAATAATATAACTAGGAGTCATCTTAGAGGGAAAATAATTTTGATAAAACAAATGAGCTTAATTATTGATGTAAATATTCATTCTTCTTAAAAAACGTTTTCTATTATCAAAATTCACTGAAATTTTAGAAGAAAATAATATATTAGAAAATATGCAAGATATCGTGTAGATGAAACATCATGGAAATAAAGTGTTATTAAGGCATAAAAATCTATTCATGTAGTAAAAGTAAAAACACATTATTTGTGTACTCCTTCTTGGAAAGTCAAAACGTATCTCAAATTGAATAACGATAATAGATTTGTTTCATACCATTTAATAAAAGTTCACCAAATGATATATTTTACTTTAATTGATAATAGAACAACATAAATAATATTATATATATTTTGAAAACATGTACATGGATGATAAGTAAACCCATGTAAATACATTGTTGTAATCAATCTCAGATAATAATGAGATTGAAAAATTAACCCTTAACGTAGGTTGGATTTCATCAATATGTGTCCAAAACTCCAGTACAGTGATTTTAAAATAATTATTAATTTGTAACATAAATAAAAAATTATTTATGTTTTATTATAAGAATCACTTATGTATTTATATTACATAATTATTTATCCATTCAATGTTATGGAAATATTTTTTGAAATACTCATTTTATTTATCATAAGGGTTATGACTTGTTATTGTTGATCTTATGACAAAGATCATGATCTAATTATTCAAAAATTAAATAAAATATTTGTATATCATAAATATTCAGTACCAAAATATATATAATATATAGATAAATGAAATGGAATACACAATATATGGAGATGGTAGGTCGTACGTATGCATGAACGTTGTTTCTGTTTCTATATTGAATAGATTGAAAGAAAATAAATGTTATATATATATATACACCTAAATTTAGTAGACTTAATGTTTAATATACTTCATTATTACTAATTATATATAATTTTTAATCATTATTGAATGGTTAACATCATGAATGAATCTCATCGCGGCGTGGAGACGACATGTCGTACGTATGCACGAGCGACGATATAATTCTATTAATGGTTTAATTGTATGGAATTGGATGGTATATGAATTTTAAAAAATACCTATTATTTTTTATTCATTATTTAAATTTTATATACACATCATTATAAAAATCTATATAATGTATTGTTGAATAACAATAACACCACAACGTGGAGATGGTAAGTCGTACGTACACACACATAGTGATGTTATTATTCGTAGGTTGAATAAAAGGAGTTTCAAGATTGTCTCATTAATATAATAACATTCCATAATGTATAATATACTGTTGTTATTACATTATTTTGGAATCAACATAAGACAAGGAATTAGAGGATGAAAAAAAATTTTAAATATGTAATAAAACCATTACCACTTTTTGTGGTATTTCGTTTTGGTATGCAGAATAGGACCCCATAAGATGGATATCAGCCAACATGGTGTACTCTATGATTAATTTAGGGAAGATTCTATGAGATTGGGGTAGGGGTTGGCGGATTCAAAGGGCTTTGGAGATGTAATTAAAAGGGATGGATTGATTCCATTTTATTATAGAGTATAGGGGCATCATTGTAAGGACTTCATATATGAATTTATTATAAATTAATTTTCAGTTACTAATCATCCATAAATAATTAATTTCTTAGATAAGATGTGTATGGGTTTAAATCCACTAATCGAATAAAATTTAAATATCTTTTTGATTTTATTTAAAACCAAATCATTTTGATTTATCATTATTTAATCTAGTTAATTTTATTTATTGTAATAATATTCTAAATATTATGTTGTTATATATACATACATATGTGATTTTAATTGTCCATAATTAGATACTTTTTTCCATTAAGTCTGTATAAATTTATTTTCTTAAATAATGCATTAATATTTTTTTTATTTTATAATATGTAACCGTTATAATATATAAATACTATCAATTTTGAAACTATTCATTTATTTTCATTTATATAAAATAAAAATATTAGAAAAATTCCAAATAAAATATTTTGTACGCTCCTAAAAAGTTATATTAACCGATAAAAATCTAGGAAAACATTAATTAGTTCATATGATATTTATTTTAATGTTTTAAAACCATTTATTTGATATATCTATCAAAAAAAATTATACATAACTATTGGGTGATCATTAATGATAATTTTAAAATCTCTAAAAATTATAAATAAACTCACCTGATATATATAGTTATATTATATTTATGTAGACTATTTATCTTTTAACTGTTATATGGTTTCTCTCTATATTAATAGTATTATTCTTATAAGATATATTAGAGCGACCTGATGTCACCTTCGATTGTTTTAATTATAATTAAATCAATTTAATGGAAAATAATAAATTAAATAAATCAATTACGACCCCTAGGTGATATTGGTCTACTTCAATTCATATAATAGGAATTTTTTATGTGGTAGGGTAATTTATTATCTTTATCATATTGTTTGTTTCCATAATTTTACTGATTTACCTTTATCTATGGTAAATAACAGTTCTTGTAGTAAATATTCCTAATATCCAAAAAATAAAAGTAACCTATAAAATTAATTTGGACCCACTCATTCCAAATAAGGAATAGAGTTTTCATAATTCAAATCCCCAAATTCTTAGAAATTAATTTATAATAATTATCATTTTCAAAAACAAAAATATTGTATTTTAATGAATTAAAATATTATCAAAATATTTTCTTCTGCCTATGACCAATTTGAATGTGTAATTTATTACAATGAAAAATAATATATAAAATTATAAACACCTAATCTAGTTACACTTTAAAACCAATTAAAAAGATAATATAACTATATAATTAAATTAGATGAAGAGATAGTTTTCAATAAAAATGCCATATTTTCTCTATTTTAAAAAATATGAATTTATTTCAGAAAAATAAAAAAATTAAAAAATGTAAATTTAGTTTTACCTCATCCAAATAAGATTTTTATTTTGTCATATATAATATATAAAATTGTAAAAAACCATATTTAAAAGGGGTACAACATCAAATGGCGAAAAAACATCATTTTTAAAAAAATACTTATTTTATCACAAAATTTGACGTTGTTCTTATATCATGTATATAAAATACATAAGTTGAATGTTAATTTTACATAAAATTTAATGTGGGGATAATATTATTCATAAAATCTATTTTTATCCCATTTAATAAAAAAAATTTAATAATATATTGTTGTTTAATGAAACTAGATATGACGTACAACACAAGCGATTGAGGAAAGTCGCTCTTGCGTGTAATTAAAGTCATGAATAGTGTTGTGTATACTTCCAACTAATATAGTATTTCATATAGCTCTGTATAATATTGGTGTGACGTAAAACACAATACATTAATAAAACTAAAAATGATATATCTCCTAAAATCTCGAGGTGTTACATAATACCCACTGAAAATGAATTTCACCCTCAAAATTCATCATGGTTATAAAAAATTTACTACATGAATGTTTCATTCATATAAACCAACATCATAAAAAGGAATAAATATATTTTATTTTAAAAAAGAAATTTTATAAACACAACAGCTACCCCAAGTAACTCATCATTGGGTTTCGACATTGGAGAACATAGGTGGGATGTGAAAACATGGATACGAAAGAGAAATCTAGACATCATGTTCTTATGTAAAATTATAGGTAACATTGTTTATATAATGTTTAATAAAATAAATCCATAAATATGAGATGATTTAAGGGACCACATGATTCATCAGATTAGAATGTAGTAGGATAACAATTTTGGTTTTCAATATCCTTTTCCTAAAGTTGATTATTTATTGATGAGAATAAATAATTATTTATTTTATTTTAGTCTCACAATTGTTTATTCCTTTAAAAATTTCAAAATAATCTATTATTTTAATAAATGACATTGAATTTCTCATTCATGATGTTTTGGGAGAACATGAAAAATAATGATAGGTCATTCCACATGTCTCAACAAAAAGGTTATCTCATGTAATAAAATATGTATAAGGCAACCTATAACGAGATCATATGTTAATTTGACAAACATTAATTGTAATATAACATATACTATCTCTAAATTTCTAAAATTATAATCCATCCAAAATTAGAAAATACAAAACAATAGAATGTGGTGAACTAAATCTACATAACATTTATCTCCCACATCTCATAAGGCAGTTCTTTGTTGTAACCTTCCAAACATGTGAATACCTCGGTCCCGTAATCTCCTGAAACATTAAAATAATTTTAATTTCCATAAAAACATACCGAAAACATGTATTCTATTAAAATTAACTCTTTATAAACACCAATAATACAAAAAAAAATCTATATACTCAACCCATGATATCACATTGTCCTTAAATCAGCCCTAAGGTCATTAATACTGTCAAACAACTCATTATCTCTTTATCCTTTCGTAATCCAAATATCATGTGTTTTCCAAAAAATATATTGCTAACATTTCATGGTTACCTGTACCATTCAACATATACATTTAAATTTTTTTGGAAAAACAATAGTGTAACAATCATATAGTGTTTCATTATTCTATAAAACTATAATATTACATATACAACTTTATTCGTTGTAAACAAGAAATCACCCTACTATATTTTTAAACCATTGACTAATCATGATCATATTATTCCTTAACAAATTTTTCATCTCATGTAACATTTTTAGTCTCTGCGTCATAAGAAACATAAATACTACCCATACAACCATGATGAAACTTTTTTGGAGATTTTTATTTAGGGCATAAATTTTTATAATGCATGTACATCCAATATTTTAAACATTTAACCATTATTGATGTATTAGTAATAATATTATCATTTTCCATTGTGTTTAGTGAAAATTTTCCAGTGCAATTACTTGCTTCATGTCTTTATTTTCCACATCCATAGATTCTTCTAGTTATTTTGAATCATTATACATGATTCCTCTTCCCACATTATTTACATGAGGAAAAATGAATTTTATTTCCTCAATTATCACTTTGAAACTTCTTCGTTCTCTTCTTAAATGGGTTAAGAAAATCACCATGATGGTATTATTGATCAAATTATGAGGTTGATTATTAGGAAAAATAATGATGTTTCACCTTCCAACTCCAATTTCATTTGGTTTTCATGAGGAATATCATTCCATTGTCCATTATATTCTTCATTAACATGAATCCTCTTATTACTATCCATTTTATACAACCTAAAAATATTGTGAGTGGAGAAAATATTACTAGGAAAATAATTTAATCAACGGGGATTACATTGATTATCTAACATAAAAGGTTTAATACATGGTTATTTATTATCATTACACTATTTGTAGGATAATAACCTATAGTTAGAGATAACCATATTGAAATCCCTAGGAATACAATATAAATATCTCTAGGGATATCGCTAAATATTTTTCATCTTACTTTCCAATGGTTAAATAAACATTCAACCTTATTCAAACTATAAAAATGATAACATTATGTACATGGAAATAAAATTAATTTTTCTTAATATATAATACAAGACATATACATATGGCCAAATACTGTATTAGTTTAATGTCATTGGAAACATGGAACATTATATTCTAAATTGGTGAATGATATTCAACATCTTCCATAATGTTATTCACCTTTTGTTTCCCTACCTAAAACCTTTCATTATATCATTGGGAAAAGATAACATATGAAAAGGGTGAGCTCAAATGGTAATTAATAATACACATGAAAAACATCATACATAACAAAACCATAAGAATATAAAAACATGAACATAACTATTCAATATCAAAATCTTGAGTTATGAAATAAATCATTACAGTATGTATGGCACAAATTATAAATAAAAATTATCTGTGATAAAGTAGCATTAGTAAAAACCATGGAATTGAAGAAAACATTTCAGAACATATTTTTATTTCCAAAGTGGAAAATGTTTTTTGGCCTTGACCATCATAGTTGATAAAGTCCATTACTGAACCGAGGTAACTTTCCATTCTATCCACGGATTATAGAAATAGATTTACTAGTTGTTCCAGCCTTGTATTACTGAACCAAATTCACCTTTCATTCTATTCATTTATAGGTAATGGAATCTCTTTTGTTATTTTATTTGATTTATTTATTGACTTTTTCGGCAATATTATGAGAAGAATGGTTTCTTTCATCTACTAATTGAATGGATTTTTAGAATTTTATAACCGATTTTTTCCATGATTATTCCTATAAATGATTTCAAATTTATTTTCAACTATATTGTATTCATTTAATATTGAAAAAAATTGGTATTGAAAACGTTTTTAAAAAAAATAAAGGATATTTTCATCAATAATCATGATCAAATTTTTTATGAAAATTATTTTCCATATAATATGAGATATGGTTATGTTTCTATCCTTGTTATTACTTTTATTTGATAGTTTATATGATTGAATTACTTTTATGTAATCCATTTATCTTAGAGAGATTATGTTATAATGGAATGATGTTTAATTATCCCATTTCATTTAATGGGTTATGCCATGATGAGTGATTTATGTTTTTATAGAACATGTATGAATGATTTCATTATGAAATTGGTGGGACCTATATATCCCTCAAATTCATTGGATAACATTTATCTCTCATTATAAATAAATGATTAGAATGAAAGGTGAATTTGGTTCAAGAATACAAGGGTGGAACAACTAGTAAATCTAGTTCTGTAATCAGTGGATAGAATGGAAAGTTACCTCGGTTCAGTAATGGACTTTATCAACTATGATGGTCAAGGCCAAAAAACATTTTCCACTTTGGAAATAAAATTAGGTTTTGAAATGTTTTCTTCAATTCCATGGATTTTACTAATGCTACTTTATCACAGATAATTTTCATTTATAATTTGTGCCATACATACTGCAATGATTCATTTCATAACTCAAGATTTTGATATTGAATAGTTATGTTCATGTTTTTATATTCTTATGATTTTGTTATGTATGATGTTTTTCATGCGTATTATTAATTATCATTTGAGCTCACCGTTTTCATATGTTATCTTTACCCAATGATATAATGAAAGGTTTTAAGTAGGGAAACAAAAGGTGAATAACATTATGGGAGATGTTGAATATCATTCACCAATTTAGAATATATTGTTCCATGTTTCCAATGACATTAAACTAATACGGTATTTGGTCATATGTATATGTCTTGTATTATATATTAAGAAAAATTAATTTTATTTCCATGTACATAATGTTGTCGTTTTTATAGCTGGTATAAGGGTGAATGTTTATTTAACCATTGGAAAGTAAGATGAAAAATATTTTGCGAAATCCCTAGAGATATTTATATGGTATTCCTAGGGATTTCAATATGGTTATCTCTAACTATAGGTTACTATCCTACAAATAGTGTAATGATAATAAATAACCACGTATTGAACCTTTTATGTTAGATAATCAATGTACTCCCCATTGATTAAATTATATTCCAAGTAATATTTTCTCCACTCACAATATTTTTAGGTTGTATAAAATGGATAGTTATAAGAGGATTCATGTTAATGAAGAATATAATGGACAATGGAATGATATTCCTCATGAAATCCAAATGAAATTGGAGTTGGAAGGTGAAACATCATTATTTTTCCTAATAATCAACCTCATAATTTGATCAATAATACCATCATGGTGATTTTATTAACCCATTTAAGAAGAGAACGAAGTAGTTTCAAAGTGATAATTGAAGAAATAAAATTCATTTTTCCTCATGTAAATAATGTGGGAAGAGGAATCAAGTATAATGATTCAAAATAACTAGAAGAATCTATGGATGTGGAAAATAAAGACATGAAGCAAGTAATTGCATTGGAAAATTTTCACTAATCACAATGGAAAAGGATAATATTATTACTAATACATCAATAATGGTTAAATGTTTAAAATATTGGGTGTACATGCATTATAAAAATTTATTCCCTAAAGAAAAATCTCCAAAAAAGTGTCATCATGGTTGTATGGGTAGTATTTATGTTTCTTATGACGTAGAGACTAAAAATGTTACATGAGATGAAAAATGTGTTAAGGAATAAGATGATCATGATTAGTCAATGGTTTAAAAATATAGTAGAGTGATTTCTTATTTACAACGAATAAAGTTGTATATGTAATATTATAGTATTATAGAATAATGAAACACTATATGATGGTTACACTATTGTTTTTCCACAAATTTTTTAATGTATATGTTGAATGGTACAGGTAACCATGAAAAGTTAGCAATATATTTTTTAGAAAACACATGATATTTGGATTACGATAGGATAAAGAGATAATGAGTTGTTTGACAGTATTAATGACCTTAGGGCTGATATAAGGACAATGTGATATCATGGGTTGAGTATATAGATTTTTTTGTATTATTGGTGTTTATAAAGTGTTAATTTTGATTGAATACATGTTTTCGCTATGTTTTTTTGGAAATTAATATTATTTTCATGTTTCAAGAGATTACGTGACTGAGGTATTCACATGTTTGGAAGGTTACAACAAAGAACTGCCTTATGAGATGTGGGAGATAAATGTTATGTAGATTTAGTTCACCACATTCTGTTGTATTGTATTTTCTAATTTTGGATGGATTATAATGTTAGAAATTTAGAGATAGTATATGTTATATTACAATAAATGTTTGTCAAATTAACATATGATCTCGTTATAGGTGGCCTTATACATATTTTATTACATGAGATAACCTTTTTGTTGAGACATGTGGAATGACCTATCATTATATTTCATGTTCTCCCAAAACATCATGAATGAGAAATTCAATGTCATTTATTAAAATAATAGATTATTTTGAAATTTTTAAAGGAATAAACAATTGTGAGACTGCAATAAAATAAATAATTATTTATTCTCATCATTAAATAATCAACTTTAGGAAAAGGATATTGAAAACCAAAAATGTTATCCTACAACATTCTAATCTGATGAATCATGTGGTCCCTTAAATCATCTCATATTTATGGATTTATTTTAGTAAACATTATGTAAATAATGTTACCTATCAGTTTACATAAGAACATGATGTCTAGATTTCTCTTTCGTATCCATGTTTTCACATCCCACCTATGTTCTCCAATGTCGAATCCCAATGATGAGTTACTTGGGGTAGCTGTTGTGTTTATAAAATTTCTTTTTTAAAATAAAATTTATTTATTCCTTTTTATGATGTTCGTTTATATGAATGAAACATTCATGTAGTAAATTTTTTATAACCATGATGAATTTTGAGGGTGAAATTCATTTTTTGTGGGTATTATGTAACACCTCGAGATTTTATGAGATATATCATTTTTAGTTTTATTAATGTAGTGTGTTTTACATCACACCAATATTATACAGAGCTATATGAAATACTATATTAGTTGGAAGTATACACAACACTATTCATGACATTAATTACACGCAAGAGCGACTTTCCTCAATCGCTTGTGTTGTACGCCATATCAAGTTTCATTAAACAACAATATATTATTAAATTTTTTTATTAAATAGGATAAAAAATAGATTTTATGAATAATATTATCCACACATTAAATTTTATATAAAATTAACATTCAACTTATTTATTTTATATACATGATATAAGAACAACGTCAAATTTTGTGATAA
The DNA here is from genome assembly GCA_963277665.1 of Viscum album. Classification (NCBI taxonomy): domain Eukaryota; kingdom Viridiplantae; phylum Streptophyta; class Magnoliopsida; order Santalales; family Viscaceae; genus Viscum; species Viscum album. The sequence goes on along the minus strand of OY728161.1, from coordinate 689,531,340 downwards.
AATAAGTATTTTTTAAAAAATGATGTTTTTCACCTTTTGATGTTGTACCCATTTTAAATATGGTTTTTAACAATTTTATATATTATATATGACAAAATAAAAATCTTATTTGGAAGAGGTAAAACTAAATTTACATTTTTTTTATTTTTTTAATTTTCTGAAATAAATTCATATTTTTTAAAATAGAGAAAATACGGCATTTTTATTGAAAACTATCTCTTCATCTAATTTAATTATATAGTTATATTATCTTTTTAATTGGGTTTAAAGTGTAACTAGATTAGGTTTTTATCATTTAATATATTATTTTTCATTTTAATAAATTACACATTCAAATTGGACATAGGCACAAGAAAATCTTTTGATAATATTTTAATTCATTAAAATAAAATATTTTTGTTTTTGAAAATGATAATTATTATAAATTAATTTCTAATAATTTGGAGATTTGAATTATGAAAACTTTATTCCTTATTTGGAATGAGTGGGTCCAAATTAATTTTATAAGTTACTTTTATTTTTTGGATATTAGGAATATTTACTACAAGAACTGTTATTTACCATAGATAAAGGTAAATCAGTAAAATTATGGAAACAAACAATATGATAAAGATAATAAATTACCCTACCACATAAAAAATTCCTATTATATGAATTGAAGTATACCAATATCACCTGGGGGTCGTAATTGATTTATTTAATTGATTATTTTCCATTAAATTGATTTAATTATAATTAAAACAATCGAAGGTGACATCGGGTCGCTCTAATATATCTTATAAGAATAATACTATTAATATAGAGAGAAACCATATAAATGTTAAAAGATAAATAGTCTACATAAATATAATATAACTATATATATCAGGTGAGTTTATTTATAATTTTTAGAGATTTTAAAATTATCATTAATGATCACCCAATAGTTATGTAGAATTTTTTGATAGATATATCAAATAAATGGTTTTAAAATATTAAAATATATATCATATGAACTAATTAATGTTTTCCTAGATTTTTCTCGGTTAATATAACATTTTAGGAGTGTACAAAATATTTTATTTGGAGTTTTTCTAATATTTTTAATTTATATAAATGAAAATAAATGAATAGTTTCAAAATTGATAGTATTTATATATTATAAAGGTTACATATTATTAAATAATAAAAAAATGCATTATTAAAAAAAATTATACAGACTTAATGGAAAAAAGTATCTAATTATGGACAATTAAAATCACATAAGTAAGTATATATAACAACATAATATTTAGAATATTATTACAATAAATAAAATTAACTAGATTAAATAATGATAAATCAAAATGATTTGGTTTTAAATAAAATCAAAAGGATATTTAAATTTTATTCGATTAGTGGATTTAAAACCATACTCATCTTATCTAATAAATTAATTATTTATGGATCATTAGTAACTGAAAATTAATTTATAATAAATTCATATATGAAGTCCTTACAATGATGCCCCTATACTCTATAATAAAATGGAATTAATCCATCCCTTTTAATTACATCTCCAAATCCCTTTGAATCCGCCAACCCCTACCCCAATCTCATAGAATCTTCCCTAAATTAATCATAGAGTACACCATTTTGGCTGATATCCATCTTATGGGGTCATATTCTGCATACCAAAAAGAAATACCCCAAAAAGTGGTAATGGTTTTATTACATATTTTAAAATTATTTTCATCCTCTAATTCCTCTTCTTATGTTGATTCCAAAATAATGTAATAACAATAGTATATTATACATTATGAAATGTTATTATAATAATGATACAATCTTGAAACTCTTTTTATTCAACCTACGAATAATAACATCACTATGTGTGTGTACGTACGACTTACCATCTCCACGTTGTGGTGTTATTGTTATTCAACAATACATTATATGGATTTGTATAATGATGTGTATATGAAATTTAAATATTGAAAAAAATAATAGGTATTTGTTAAAATTCATATACCATCCAATTCCATACAATTTAACCATTAAGGGAATTATATCGTCGCTCGTGCATACGTACGACATGTCGTCTCCACGCCACGATGAGATTCATTCTTGACGTTAACCATTCAATAATGATTAAAAATTATATAAAATAAGTAATAATGAAGTATATTAAAAAATAAGTCTACTAAATTTATGTATATATATATATATAATTTATTTTCTTTCAATCTATTCAATATGGAAACAGAAACAACGTTCATGCATACGTACGACCTACCATCTCCATATATTGTGTATCCCATTTCATTTATCTATATATTATATATATTTTGGTACTGAATATTTATGATAAATAAATAATTTATTTAATTTTTGAATAATTAGATCATGTTCTTTGTCAAAAGATCAATAATAACAAGTTATAACCCGTATGATAAATAAAATGAGTATTTCAAAAAATATTTCCATAACATAGAATGGATAAATAATTATGTAATATAACTACATAAGTGATTCATATAATAAAACATAAATAATTTTTTATTTATGTTACAAATTAATAATTATTTTAAAATCACTGTACTGGAGTTTTGTACACATATTGATGAAATCTAACCAAAGTTAAGGGTTAATTTTTCAATCTCATTATTATCTGAGATTGATTACAACAATGTATTTACATGGGTTTACTTATCATCCATGTACATGATTCCAAAATATATATAATATTATTTATGTTGTTCTATTATTGATTAAAGTAAAATATACCATTTGGTGAACTTTTATTAAATTCTATGAAAGGAATCTATTATCGTTATTCAATTTGAGATACGTTTTGACTTTCCTAGAAGGAGTACAAGAAGAATGTGTTTTTACTTTTACTACATGAATATATTTTTATGCCTTAATAACACTTTATTTGCATGATGTTTCATCTACACGATATCTCGTATATTTTATAATATATTATTTTCTTCTAAAATTTCAGTGAATTTTGATAATAGAAAACGTTTTTTAAGAAGAATGAATATTTACATCAATAATTAAGCTCATTTGTTTTATCAAAATTATTTTCCCTCTAAGATGACTCCTAGTTATGTTATTAACTCTATTATTACATTGAATTGATTATGTAAATTATGGAATTATTTTTATGAAATATATTTATCTTATATAGATTATGTTATGATGGAATGATGATTTAGAAACCTATTTTATATCAGGGGTTATGCTATGATGAATGATTAATGTTTTTGTTGCACATGTAATAATGATTTCATTATGAAATGTGTGGAACCTATATTTCTGTCCAAAGCATTAAAGAAATATTTATATCTCATGAGAAAAACATGACTGGAATGACAAGTGAATCTGGTTCAATAACATATAGATAGAACAAAAAGTAAATATGATTAAATACTTAATGGCTTGAACGACAAGTAAACCCGGTTCAATTATTAAAATTGTCTACTATGATGGTCCTGGAAGCAATTCCATGTCCACTATTGAAATATTATTATGTTCTTATTTATTTTCACAATTCCATGTTCTATTCCAATGCTATTTTACCATGGATAATGTTCTTTTATTTTTTGTGCCTCATGTACTTCCATGATTTATTTCATAACTCATGATTATGATATAAAAATGTTTTTTCATGATTTCATATTCTTCTGATTACATTATGTATAATGTTTTCAATTTGTATAATTTTTGAGCATTTGAGCCCACACTTTTCATATGTTTTCTTTTCCCTAGGATATAAATAATCGATTTAGGTATGAATACAAAAGGGAACGATCTTAAAGGGTGATGATGAATATCCTTCACCAATATAGAAGATTAAGTTACATGTTTCCAATGAAACTAATCTTATATGGTCTTTAGGCATATTTTTGTGTAATCTATTGTGTATTCCAAAAAAGTAATGTAATGTCCACGTACATCATGGTCGGATGATTAAATTCTATAAGGGATTGTAGAAGGAACTCGGTTCGTTATTTTTACCATCTTTCCTCACATAGAGTGATGGGCAGTGAGATCGTACTATAAAATTTCTTGAGGACATGTTCCTAGAATGTCACATAGAATATGGTGGGTCATGGGAGAAGAACCTAGAATTGATAGTGTTTTCTTATAAATGTACTTATCATTAAACTAATTATATGAAACCATATGAGGAAATTTTGAATATTCCACACAAATCACCTCTATACTGGATGGAATTAGTTGATTTTGACATTTTGGGATTGAGTCTCATATAGTAGACGTCAGAGGTGTTGTAGCTAACTAAGAAACACATGTCTATAGGTTAGAGAATTAAATATTTTTATGATGAAACACATCGATGGCACCTATAATTTACATTTGATGATCATTTATTCATTCGGGTGTCACAAAGATTGGGTCACCATATGATTCAAAGGATGGGAAAGTTAGCATCTTGTTTTATTTTATGATTTTATGTTATGGGGAGAAATAGTATACTAGAGTATAATTGGATATTTCGCATAGTTATATGTAATTCATGATGTTTTAATGTGTCACAAAACTAGTGGAATCGCCATTCCCATTATATTGGGATCGATGTGGATGATATTGATATTGAGACCAACACATACTTCTAGAATCACCAATTATATGTGTTGAATCATAGTGAGATTCAATATAATGAAAGTCTAAAAATCCATTCAATTCGTAGATGAAAGAAACCATTCTTCTCATAATATTGTCGAAAAAGTCAATAAATAAATCAAATAAAATAACAAGAGATTCCATTAATACAATTTACTAAAAATTAAACAAAGGGTAAATTTTACATTATAATATATTATTAGAATGAAAAATTAAATATCGTTGAATCATGGACATGGATGATAAATAAACCCTAGTAAATAAATATGTATTAAAAATCTCGGATAATAATGAGATTGAAAAATTACCCATTTACATAGGTCTAATATGTTTTTTATGTGTCCAAAACTCATGTATAGTGGTTTTATACATATTATTAACTTTTAACAGAACCATAAATTTTTTTAAAATTTCATATATGATTCACTTATGACTTTATATTCCTGTTTATTGATCATTTCCATGTTAAAACAACGTTTTGGGTAATAATAATTATTTTATTTATATGTTTTGACTTCATATACATGATATTATTACATAGACCATTATTTACATTCATCCAGAATGTAAAAAATGATATATATATATATATATATCATAAATATTTAGTATTCAAATATAAATAACAAATATATAAATGGAATGGAATACACCATTCCTGGATATGGTTGGTCGTACGTATGCAAGAAAGTTGTTTCTGTTTCTTTATTGAATTTAATAAAAGTTAGAAAATGATATATATACATAAAGATAGAAAAAAAATTATTTCATATATTTCATTTTTATTTATTAAATATGTGTTTTGATAATTCTTGAATGGTTATCATGGAGAATGAATCTCAAAGCGTCATGGAGAAAGTAAGCCGTACGAACACACGAGCGGCGATATCATTTACTTGATGGTCAAATAGTATGGAATTGTATGGCATATAAATTTTTCTGAATAAATATTATGTTATAATCATTATTTATATCCATTATACTAATCAATATACACATCCAAAATTATTATTGTGGAATAATAATTATACCACGATTTGGAGACGTTAATTTGTATGTACAGACACATAGTGATATTGTAATTCTTAAGATAGATAAAAGGATGTATATGTTTGTACCATAAGGATAATAAAATCTCATCAAGTGAAATATATAGTATTTAATAATTTATAATGTAATAAACTTAATAAGATGATGTAGAAGAATAAAATAATTTTGAAATATGGGATAAAACAATTACATCTTTTTTTGGTATCTTCTTTTGGTATGCATAAAACTACTACATACGATGGATTTCAGCCCAATGGGTTTCTTATATGAGGAATTTAGGGAAGTTTGGAGGATATTTGGTTATTATGTTTCTGAGACAAATGGCATTTGTGGTGTGATTAAAAGAGATGGCGAGTATCTATTTTATATGTGAGGGGAGGGGCACATTTGCAAAGTCTTGAAATATTAATTTATATAAAATTTATTTTTGTTTTATAATGTTCCCAAACTAATTTATTAAGATGATAATATGAATCTGGGTTGAAATCATATCAACCAATAAATAATAGACATGTTTAAATTTTATTTTAATCCTTATCATGTTGATTTATCATTATTTAATCTATTTAATTTAATTTCTGGTAATAATATTCAAAGTATTAAATCGTTATCAATATTTAAATATGAATTATAAATTTTCTATAGTTGGATATTTTAATAAAATATAGACCACATAATTATCACTTCATAAATTTAAAATATTTTTGTAATTTTTAAATAATTTAATAATATGTTCTGTTTATAAAATATCATCAATGTTAGTTTGGGAACTATTAATTTAATTTTCTTTAAATAGAATACACATAGAAGTTATATTCACAAAAAATAATATTTAACACACTCCTAAAACATCAGATTCGACTATAATATTATTGAAAAACATTGATTAGGTGCAAATTTTTTTTTTAATATTTTTTACCAATTTATTTTTTTATTTCTGTCAATTAAATAAATTCTACATCACTATTGTTTCATCATTATTTATAGTTATTTAATATCCAAATATATTATATAAATTCCAAACATGTAGATAATTTTATTATATTTCTCTAGACTATATATTTTATATGTTTTATCATGTTTATCACTATATTAAAATTATTATACTTATAAGATACATTAGACTGACTTGTTATCGCCTTCTTTTCTTATAAATATTAATACATCACACTCATAAAAAAGTCAATTAAATGAATAAATTCTAACCCATTGGTGATATTAATCGGCAATAACTTATCTATTTGGATTTTGGTACGTGTCAGGGTAATTTTGTTATATTTATAATATTGTTAGTTACCCTAATTTACTCAATTTAACTTTAATTGTGGTAAATAAAAATTACCATAGTTAGTATTCATAATATCTGAAAAATTTAAGAAAACTATTATTATGATCTGGACTCAAAGATTTAAAATATGGAATCCATTTTCTATAATTAAAAACGCTGATTGAGTATAAATTAATTCATGATGTTAAAAACTAAAAATCATATTTTTTTATAAAGTAAAATTTTAACAAAATATTATCAGGTTTTTATATCAAATTTAAATATAAAACTAATTTCAATGAAAAAAACTGGACTACATGATAAAAACCTAATCCAATTGAAAATTAAAACTAATTAAAAATGTAATCTAACTATATAAATAAAATATAAGAAAATAATGTTTTGAATTAAAATGTAGTAATTTTTCACTTTTTAGTAAAATATGACGTTAATTAGGAAAATAAAAAAATTCATCAAAAGAAAACATTAATATAGGTTTTAGAAAGAAGAAGTTTATTTTTTTAAAAAAGTCCATATAAAATTGGTAAAATCTAGATTTAAAAAGGGCGCTCAATCAAAATATGATAAAACTTTAATTTTTAATAGTTACATGTTTTTATAAAAAATAAATAAATTTGATCATATATCATATCTTGAAAATAAATAAGATGGTTGATAATGTTATATAAAATTACAAATTTTATTAATACTATTTATAATTTCATGTTTATATCCAATTAAATGATAATATTTAATAATATATTATTGTTCAGTGAAACTCATTATGGCATACAACACTGGCTATCAAGGAAGGTCGCTCTTGTGTGTATCACAAGACTAGATTAGAGTTTCATGCACTACAAGCTAATACAGTGTTCTGTATAACACATTCTAATTTTGGTGTCATGTACCACAAAAGTCATACAATTATTAAAATGAATATATCTCATAAAATCTCAGTGTGTCACATAAAATCATGATGAAATGTGTTCTTTATGGAATGAAACTATTCTATATAGAACCCCAATTAAATAGAATGTCTATATAACATACATATCTCATAACTGATCAACTAAGAATGTCATCCACATAGGTAATAAATTTGATTATTTTTTTATTAAATCTAAAATAACCAAAATAGTGTAATTATTCAATGAAATAATCAATAGATCTAATAAAAAGTCTTAGGTATCGTTATCCCACTTCCATTACAAAATGGAAATAACTGGTTATGAAAACAAGTTTGATGTTGTTCGGACTTCACCAATTGATGGGTGTTACATCGTGTCATGATAAATGCTCTATCCTTTTTTATGTTTGACAACCCAAACTATCATTATAGGTCATGGTACATCTTTATTATACTTGGATTCACCTCCATATTCGATACATAAAATTCATTCATCAGCTTCTATCATATTCTTATAGGAAACTAATTCATTCCCAGAATAGATGAAATTATACATATCTATATTCCAATAATAAGGTGACTTTACACCTTCTAGTATTTCCCAAATGGAAAAAAATTATGGGGCCTCATGATATATTTTGTTCAAAAGTGTATACTATAATAAAACTGATATGATATTCTTCATCTCCTAGTTATCCAAAAGAAAAAATGAATATCATCCAATATAGTTATCATCATCCACTCAACACTAGACTCCTAAACAGCATGAGTTTATGTTTTTTGGATTAATGCATCATTATCACTATTTTTCTTCTCGGTCTTTTATATTATATTAAATGAAAGTGGCAATATACTAAAACCACATCCCCAATCTTAGATTAAAATCTCATTGGTAGAATATATAAATAATGATCATACAAACCTTGTACTTATTTTATGCCTCATCCAAATGATAATTACATAACCCTATTAAAAATTAATCCACTGCTAACAACTCATGTCCATTGATATGGTAGTTCTGTTCATGTAGCCTCACCTACCAAGACACATATACAACAAATAAATCTCCCAACATGAATACAACTCCATGCCCAATACCTAAAGCATCAAAATTAGCGTTTACTTATCACATGCCTTGGGTTGGATCATGTGGGTTGTCATTATGATGATCTTCATCTGCTTTGGGAAATAATGCTCACATGTTTCAGAACATTCAAAATTTGTCCCATAATTTGCTAAACCCAATTGTGGTGATGCTAAAAGGGAAAATTCTGAAACTAAAGTATGGTAATATCCCACGAAACTTATAAATATGAGGATATCATTCTCGAGTTTCCCCCATGGTATAGATTCAATCACCTAATATAGGTCCACTTACACACCTTCCTCTTATGTAAACCAAGAAGTATACTCGATCAATCCCAAAATGGAAATTATATTATTTGGTTAATAGATGACCCACTATTAGTGTAATTAGTAGAATGTAAGGATGTTGGGAATGATCATCATGGGTCAAGATGTACATCAATATATCATTCAAAAAGACAATGTTAAATTCTTCATGGTATGGATGGATGATTAAATTCATCAAGGAAAAAAACCAAGATGGTGTGATCATCAACCTCAATGACATACTGAAAACCTCATAGAGTACATGCTTTTGTTTGAAAGATGTCAAAACATATATCATAAGATTGGGCACTAAAATGATGATTACATAATCTCAATTCTGTTTTGGAGAAAAGCCATGATCTCTGAACCGGTCAACAAAATAAAAGATATGTTTGTAGGAGTACTGGTATTTCACTATCATCTGGTTCAACTTCCGATAATTAACACAATGACATTTAGTCTCACCAGCCTTCATAGAATACAAAACTGTTGAACCCCATGGTGATTTACATGGAAAGGTAAACCTCTTATCCCTGATATCTTCTAGTTATGTCTTATGCTCTTTAAGCCTTGTTTCATCAATTATATAAGGTGGAATGAAATCTAGATCAGCACCACACATGATATCAATGGTAAATTTCAGATATCTCTCAGGGGAATCCCTAAATGCGTTTAGAGAAAACATCCTAAAACAAATCCCTAATTATCTGAAAAAAATAATCCTTTTTAACTTATTCTTCTTGTAGAAAAATAGTATCCTAAGTGGTGATATCCCCAATTTCAGAATGTATTGTCCTTCTAAGGTATGACATAATATAATTTCCTCCATGATGAATGCTATTAACATCTAAATAAGAAATACAAGTCACTCTCATTTAGTTACAAACTATGATGATTGATATTATACTAACCATTATACAACCAAAATTAGGTCAAATCCTAACATATCTATTATGTGGATAACCCATAGAAGATTATACTCCCTATCCTCAAAAGTACACCTGTTTTATAAACATATATATATATATATATATCAATCATACTTCTCTTTCTGTGTCCATCGTCATAACCACATAGAAAAACTCCACCATTAGGCTTAAATGATTGAAGGATTTTGTAGATATAAATGTATGATAGGTATCGATATAGAGTAATTCTCATTCAAGAGTATTATATTGATTAATATTTACTCTAATGGTTGGTGGTCTAGCCTCACTATCCACTAGGGTTGGCTGAATGGCATGCCACTATATAACCCTCTTCATTGTGACCTAGTTAGAGTCCCCAAAGCTCTAGCAATCTACAAATATGGCCTCCCTTTCCTAGAAATACCACATCCAGTAACAATTCAACAATAAAAAGTAGTACACCATATTCAAAACTAATACAACATAGAAGTTTTCATTTCCACACTATGATTCTTCATTGTTTCTCTTTCATGACTCAATGGTCATGGGTTCTTGCAAAATCACTACAAATGTCCTATAATGTTGCATGCTCAAAACTCTACTGGGGGTCATGAATAATTTCTATAAAAGTGGTGTATCATACAAAATTGGTGGTATATAACTTGGGTATGATCTAGAGTAACTGAACATTCCCCTAGGTAAACCTTTTTTTTCCAATATGTCCATTCAACGTGGCTCTTTAAAATATTGAATGTCATATATCCTGAATATCCAACTAGATTTATATATCCTCTACAAGATGAATCCATCAAGTTACCATCATATATGATAACATTATCCAAAAGATAAATAATCCTTTTAGTGAAAATCTATTAACTTGAGACATAATCTCACAATTATTTATATCCTAGAAATGTCATTAAATAGTTCCCTCATCTCCATATTGTTATAGAGGAATGCGTTTCATGTTATTTTAAAAGATATAAAAGTCTATAAATGACATACTCCTCAGATTAAATCTCCCGAACTCAGTGTCCTTATCTAGTATTAGTGTATTTGAATCAAAAATCAATAGGAACTTATCTATAGGAACTTATCTATACTGTCCTTACATTCCAAACCCTCTACATACCATGTTCATGAATGAACATCCCAATAGTACTGTGATGATCCTCATAACATATAAGTACCCAGCATGACCTTATTCTAATAAAAATACTCTAAATCTTCAATTATTTTATTGGTGGAATCAATATAGAACTCAGAAGCACTAGGTCCACGCTCTCTAGTGAAAGTCGGAGGGTGTTGCAATTAAAACTTTTTTTATGTCATACACACTCATCACTAAATGCTCTAGGTATATCTCCAACAACTACATGACTATATAAACATTATTATGGAATTGCTCCATGGAACCTTCTTTTGGAACTACCGGTGACATGGGTTCTAATACTTGTGGATCATTTTCATTCATAACCTTTGGCCTTCCAATCAATAGGAATCATTGTGAGATATTATCTTAATAAATCCATACCAACATCTAAAGATATATATCACCACATTTAGATATTATATAAGATGTAATCATAATAATCCATAACATGTCATTTTCCCCAAAAAAATCCTACTGATCAAAACCGATGTGCTAATACTACCCCTTCCCCATCCAACATCTTGGTCACAATTAAAGAGGGTAAACTCATTTCAAATTCAAGTTAGATAATATAAAACCAATTATTCACATTTTGAATACATTTTTTTATTTTAAAATCCATGTCTGGAAGAATTTTACTATTAATTACAAAGTAATAGAAAATATTTAAATTTCAAAAACATAACCAAAAACTACTTTTTATTGCGTTCTTAAAAAGATTTAGGTCATAATATCCCTAATTGTATATATTGATTCATGAAAACTCAACTCTCAACAAATATATAGGGACATGAGGTAAACCTCATATAAAATCATTTATAATAACCTCATCGCACAACAATTATCCACTCAAGGTAGAATAACATTCAACTGTAATAGCATAGATGATAAAAATAATATCTTTTTGGGCCACTTGCCTTTTAACCACATTCATGGGTTTGGTACTCCATTGAATAATCTCTTACCCAATCCTACAATCAACCTGTTCAAATCTATTAATTTTCCAAATAGTAATAAAAATAAAAATAAAAAACCACACTTGATACCACAATATAACATCCTGGCCCATGTTCCACCCACCGATTCCTTATGCTAGTTAGTTACAAGACCACAAGCACTCCTCCCTATACATCATAGGCATCCATATAGTAGTGAAGTTATAATGGTGATCATGGGGAGACAATACCAGATTTATCATAGTATCAAACCATATAAAATTAGTAAAAATTAACCAAATGATATAATCAATAAAAAACAAAACTAGTATCACATAATGAAAAATACAGGAATATAATGCCCTAAACAAATTAATTGATATTCCTTGAAGAATAATGGTCAATTGTAAAATGGAAAAAAAAAATAAAGATGCAAGGAATAATGCAGTAGGTCCCCAACACCATGTCTAGATCCATCCACCATTCTCTGCGTCCACTCTACCATCTAAGATAAGGTGCTTTCACTTATTTTATCCTACAAACATGAATTCTATTATAGTACCGACCATGTAGTCTAAATAGGATGTGTGTAAAACTTAGTGGAAATCCATCAACATAATATAAAAAAATACCCATTCAATAATATTATATATATATATTAAAATAATAAACTATAATAAATAATTAAACAGGGTAATTTTTTAAATTATTCTTTAACAGCCACATAAATTGTCGGGTTCCAAAGGATTCTGGAACCCTAAATACCTACATTATCCTACTCTTGAGCCTGAACCATGACCCAACACTATGAACAACATTTATAATTTCATTTTAAATCATATCATGGTTAATTCCAACCATATTTCAATCCCTATTCATTGGCATAGAACATCGTGTCTAACAACCAGTAGGTATTTGGAACATCATTCCCTATCCCACAACGAAATGTCACATAGTTATTTTGAATACTCATTCCATATCCCATTCTATCGATATCATATTATTATTTGGTTCCTCAATCACTATCCCCCTCAAAACTATTAAACATTTTTATTTGGAGCCTCTGTCTCTATCCAAATCACTTTTGTCACATAAGTGTATTTGGAGACTCATCCACAATCCCAATATCATATATCAATCAATTAAAAATATTTCCTATATATCATATCAATAATGTTTTTTATACATTAACCCTAATATAATTTTCAATCCATGATATACCATTATATTTCATCACATCAAACATTAATCTTTTATATAATCACAAGGAATAATATGAGGAAATTTCCAGAAAACTATTATACACCATTCAGATGACAAAAACATTTAAGTTTAATCAAACATCACCAATTCCCCATTTTCAACTTATTAATAAACACATTATTTGACCAATTCCACAATCCAAAAATAACATTAATAAATTCTATATTTAATTAATCAAATTTCATATTACTAATATTCCATTAATTAATTCATCAATAAATTAATCCTATTTCACAATCCCAATATTCTATTAATTAATTAACTAATTAATTAATCCAATTTCAAAATCCCAAGATCACATCAATTATACAATCATAATTTTCCATTAATTAATTATCTAATAAATTAATTCAATTACACAATTATACAGTTCCATAAAATAATAAAACAGATATTTTATTAAATTAATGATTATATATTCAAATATTCCAATAGAAATTTCACAACACATACATTGAATTGGATCTCAAGGCAATTGGAATTTAACTTGAACCACTTACCTCAAAACAGATGGTGAAAACTCGCCAACGGATATCCCCGATTAAAGAAGAACTATCACGAAATCAAGAATGAACAAGGCTTAGATCTGAAACCTATATCAAAGATAAATTATGTCATGATAAAAAAATAATAGATCTAGATACATCTATAATAGAGGAAAATAAATCACCAATGGATGAGAAAAATATGAGAAAGATAGAATAAACCACATGATATTAGATTATATTTCTAGGTGATGTGAAAATATTTAATTCGGGCTTCGAATCATTAAGAATATATGTCATAAAGACATGGAATTCTTTTGAGAGCCTCAAAAAATGTGATACTATTTTTTGGGTTTTTTTGGGTCTAGTTGGTTATAATTATGTGGGGTTTAAGACTTTTAAAACCAATTTTAAAAATACTAAAACTCACATGCATTGTTTCTTAGGCAGGGGCACATAGTATTCCACACCAGGCGCCATAATCGTGCCTCTTCTCGAGGGGGGGGGGGTTGTTGGTTACTTCTATGTCTGTTCATGAATGGGAAAAAAATTTATCCGTACATGAAAATCCAATTATTCAGGTTCCACGAAATTTTTTGGGATCAACACAAAATTTGAGAATACATTACACTAAGGTACCTTTCATATCATCCTTCCAAAATTCTTTAATATCACCCAATAACTCATCACAATAAAACATAAAATAGATATCCTCAAAAATTTCAATAGAGTCCCTATAAATGATCTCGATATGTCTTAAGAAAAAAAATATTATCTTGTAGTGATAATTGTATATAATATCTTAAATGAATTAACTTGTTACATAACACAACATTACAAGATATATAACAAGATTTATGGTGAATAATAAAATTCAAACGACATAAAAATTTGTAATGTCATTGTTTTTTATCATCCAAATGAATAATGGATCAATAATAACAATAGTATGGAATTTCATGGTTGTTAGGAATCACAATCCCAAGACCCATTAGTGAAAGTGGATTCAAAATTTAATAGGCCATAAGTAACGTAGGTTTAAAAAAATATTGTTTATAATTGGATTTCGTTTCACAAATAGATAGTATAAAAGAGAATTATTTTTCATTATCCAAATGTTTGAATGTAAATTTGGATTCAAAGTCATATTCTATAATATGGGAACAAGGTTATAAAAAAATATAGTTAATATTTACATTAATAGTTGTATAGTAATATTTATATCATATAAGGTAAATATATGACCCTATCTATACATAAAAAATTAAAAAACTTCCACTTAAAAATAATCATTTATAACATCAAAAGAACCCATTGAATGAATAATTAGTTTTTTGAAAAATATCAATATGTTATCATGAAAATTTATCCCCAATAATGTAGATTAATGATAAGAAAAAATTAAATCAAAATAGTATAGTATTTGATATGAAAACATAGAGGATGGTTCAGGAAAAAAGCATTCCATTGAAATATTTCCTTTTTTGATAAATAAGAAAATATAATAAACTCCATATATGTTATTTTAGTGAATGATCTTATCATTAGTGTAAATGATGATGTTATGGGGAATTTGAAATATATATTTCAGTATTGTTAAGATAAAAATTGAGAAATGAATTATTTTTAAAAATGAACATTGGAAATTGTTTCTTGAAATTACATAAATTTTACTAATAATGAATGTTTTGGGGATGATAAATAATTTTATTTTTAAATAATTTGAATTTTTTTTAATATTTTGAAAAAAAATCATGGAAACCCATAATAAAATAATATATAGTGTATCCCCCTATAAAAAATATTTAATAGAATATAGGATGATCACATGAGAAAGAAATATTTTTATTATAAATAAATAAATGAAATAATTTTTGGAGTTAATGACGAAGAAATGAAGAAAACAATCTTTAATGGACATGTGAATTTATTTTACATATTTTTCACATTAATTAGAAAAAATCATCTAGAACAAAGATTTGAGTTAAGAAAATCACTTCCCCCAAGGGAAATGTAGAAATATTTCATCGAATTGGAAAATAAAACAATTTATAAATTATTGAAGAATAACACTCAATGAATATAACTGAAACATGATGAATGGATAATTTAGGTAAAACTAAATTAGGGAAATAATAATTATTTATTAATGTGAAACTTATGGATTGGACTATATATAATAAATTTAAAGAAAAATAATAACTATAATATTCATGTTACGAAAATATAAGAGAACAATGATACTAACTTATTAGTTTATGAATAATAATCATATATTATTTGATTATAATTTAGCTTCCTAAAAATTCTTATAGTAATTATATCTTAAAAATAATTTTTTAGCATGTAATATAAATTCATATAACTTGAAATAACGTATATACAATTTAATTCCATAAATTTGATAAGTGAATACACAATATTAGGGAAGTGAGGATCTATAATATCAATCATGTCTCATGATATTATAAATAGAGATAAATAACACATGTGTTAGTTATGAATTCATTTAGCGCATACTCTTAACATCCTCATTAATCAATTAATCTTTATTAAAAATTTATTAAAATCCCTTTTCATGCAGATTTAATTTTTCATTCCTTATTTATTATAATATTTTTTTCCATTATTAAGATGTGTTCTCTTATAGTGGTAGAAAGTGGTTGTTGGGTTGATTTATATATAATATCAATCAAACATTGAACTGGGTCCAATTCATTATATGATTTCATTAAAATATAAAAAATTGAATATTTTTTTGTAATTTATTTTTCAATCACTATAAAAAATGTATCTGTACATATAGGTTCACAAAATATATTAAAATTAAAAAAAATTATATTATATATCCATTCCAGGTGGTTGAGAATTTTATGAATATTCATTTTTAATATGAATTATAAAATATCAAATATTATCATAATATAATATTAATTGTGTCATTAATATCCATTTAATACATTATATAAATTTTTATTTCTATCTACGTTTAGCGATAATGGTAAATTAAATAAGACATTATACAGAGTCATAATTCAACATGTACGCATGGACTACACATTCAATTTTCATTGAATGAGAATGGTTGTGAGAATAAAATAATTACCATTTAAAAATAATTATATTTTAATATATATTTCATTACATAACTACATTAGATTATCCATTAAATCTGATTTTGAAAAATTAAACATGGTATTAACGAAGGCAGTTGTCCACATGCACGAATTATGTTTTCATATAATTTATTTGTTTTAGGAAAGGTATCTAAGTGATATTCCATTGGATTAATACGATTTTATCACATAAATTATAATGATGATAATATATATATATATATATATATAACATTTTAGTGTATAGAGTTAGTATATAAATAACAGAGCTATAATCAGAATATTTCATCACCCGTTCAATGTTCTCCCATTGGAAACATCTTTTGGTAGGGTAGCATGGTCATTGGTAAAGTACATGAAATCTCATAAGTAGGGATAGATTTCAGAAGGGACTAAATAATTTTTTTAGATATCAGGATTTCAAATGGGTGGGAAAATTTTGATTAAGGCATCTCCCATTATATGTGATGAAAATAAAAACTTCGTAAACACCCATTATTTTTTCAATAATGGAAACAGACTATTCCAGGTATAATAGAACCAAATGTGGGAAGTATTGATATGTTGGATGATATAAGCTCAATATAATCTGTATATATTATTGTAATATATTTTTTAACACGGTTCAGGTCATTTAGAAGTATATTTTTTCCATTTATACATTTGATTTGAAGGTAATTAGTTTTTATCAATGAAATTTGTTTCATTATAATATAAAGTATTAACAAATTAATTTTTTAACTATATATTTATTTTATATGTTTTTAAAATAATATTATATATAACATAGAATGATCTATTTAGTTTAAAATATTATATATAGAAAAACTAATTTAACGAAATAATTTTTTATACTAATCATTGTTCGTAATTTCTATTAATATTTACAACCAATGGAATTAGTGTTATTCTATTTTAAAATATGTATAAACATTTAATATATTTTTTTCTGTAAAATAAATCAATATTATTTATTAGAAAAATATAAAATAATTAATATAATAAGTCTTTTGAAAAAACCCATTTATATTTATCATGTTAATTAAATTTAGTCGTAGGAAAAAATATTTTTTCCCAACATTTATATTCGACTTTAAACATAATTTGAAAATATTTATATGATATATGATATCCATGTTCATAGGATTTACATCCCAAATTCATTGAGACATATATTAATATATGTGAATAAATATATTTTTTTGTTTAAATAATCTACCATTTAAAAAAAGTAAAGATTCGTTTGATAAATTAAATTAATTATTTATAATTTATATAAAATATATATTTTTTTATACAAAAAATTTAATTTTTTTTATTTCTTTACAATGATAATGTTACCAATGTAATTTATTTTAAAAAATCTTATTCTTTCTTTATTGACTTAATAATCAATTTTTTTTAAAAAAATCTTAAATATTCACTCTAATATAAATTTTAAATCATTAACTGAAAAATATATGTTCATTTAAAAAAATATAAAAATGTAAAATTATTTTTAAATTAAATTAAATTATATAATGAAAAACTTAATTCTTTATAAAATTTTGATTTAAAATGTCATTTTTTCTTTAAAAATCATATTTCATTTGTATTATAATAGTATTATTTTCTATATGTTTTAATATTGTTATATTTTCATGATAATATTAATGTAATGCAACTTGGTACATTTTACTTCCTTAAATTTCTAAAAATTATATTAATGCAATTTTTATTTAATAGATAATATGTTTTAATACCTCTTGGTGCTATATATTTCATGGGAAATTATTTTTTAGAAATGCAAAACAATATTTATTGAGATTTTTTATTCTAAATATTCTGTATCGGAAAATTTGAATATTACTTTTTTAGGATTTATCTAATTACCACATCACTTGTCACGACCCGTCCTAGTGGGGCCTACGCTGCGACTCCCCAAGCCTCCCTCCAATAGGCCAGGGGTTGGTGACTAGCACAGAGTATGCATAATACTAGAATGGGAGGCATTTCCTATGTACCTGTATAGTAGCACACATATGAAAGCCCACAAATGATGAAATGTAAAAACACTGAGGAACAAAATGCATGCATACAACTAAACCCAACCAACATAGTACGACAGAAGGTAATGTACTAAATGTAAACTGGGCCAGAATACAAGCCCACCAAAACAAAAGTCTAAAAAACTGCAAATTCCAACCTCTAAACACAAAGGGTACCGGGGCTGATGCTAATAGTTGTACGAACGCCTAAACCTCTAGGGAACTCAGAAAGCCCGATCATGTCCTGGTCTGCCCTGACCTCTATCAAAAGGTTGCTCATCTCTACAAGACACCACATGTGAGGGCAAAGCCTGTATAGTTGTGAATATTACAATACTCAGTAGAGGACCCTAGAAACCACAAAGAAGTGCCCAAAGTAAAGGTACAATCATATATACCCAGTATATGTCTACAGTACACATAGCACAAACTAGATATGCTCAAAACCTAGACCCGTAGTCTAGATACATGTCACACAACCCCATACCCATAACTTGGGGTTCAATTTGAAGATTCCACGAAGCACTCGTTCAGAGAGAACACACTCCACAAGTCTTATATCTATGATGGTGTCCGTATGAGAAGTATTGTACATTGGAAAATGTCACGTGAGGTAGTGACACTCATTACGGGCGACACACTCCGGAGTGAGAAGGTTACGATAGATAGATGGACTCATTATGGGAGACACACTCCTGAGTGGGAAAGATCACAATACAATGATGAGGATCACTGCTACGACCATGGTAGATACTGTGACTCATCCAAAATTCACTTGCTAGGTAGAGGATTGACGCTCGATGTAACGCCCCGACCCCTGCTACCCAGAGTCGGTGCATTACTTTGTAACATTGGCATGATCACAAAAGATCAAGTCTCGAAAGACCGATTAGTTTAGTAGCCTTGGAAACACTAGATACATTCATAAACGTTACATTACATCATAAAGTGAAAAACTACAATAACAAAGTCTCCATAGTCCACAATCATATCCACTTCTGACTATCCCTGCAGGTCATTCATAAAATACTTCTTCACATCCTGGAAAATATTAAAACATTGAAAGGGGTGATCTCAGATGCTCAGTAAGGATAACAATAATGCGGAAGCTTTTATAAATAAACATCAATATTTAAGGCAATGTATAACTAAAACAAAATCCTTTTAAACATGAACTTCAACATAATATGGAAAAAGTAAAATGAGATAATGCCATTTACTTATTCACATGGATATTCTACTGGTCGAATAATCACATGCAATATCAATAACCACTTTCATAATGAGGGAATGTATAATGCCAGACATTCTGAAACATTTTGTCAAAGCCTCGGCCAAGACGTCTAAAATGATTAAGGCCTCGGCCAAAACCATAAATCAAATTGGGAAAGGGCCTCGGCCAATTCCACGTCTAGTTGTCTCATGAGACCTACCGATGCATTGAGGAGCTATAGCGGGCTCCACCCGTCACTTATTAAGTCCAATACATTCCTCATATGAATAGGTTTAAACATATCATAAACCATAACATAATTGTATCACATAAAACATGCATAAAGGAAACATAACATTTCCACATTTTAATCACAAGATATAAATACAACACATTGATATAATAAAAATGCTTTCAAAACCATTTTCAATACCAAAATAAAAGAAAGTTAAAACTTTGTATTTATTTTTCATTAAAAAAATGATGGCTTGTAGAGGAAGCCGAAACTCAAATAATTGTCATGGCAGCGGAGAAGTCGTTGTCGCCGCATAAGTATGGAAAGAAAAACATTCCCTTTTTGTCGTTTAGCAAAACGCTTCGTATAAAAAAGATTCCTTTTGAATAAACGTAAAAGTAAAAGGGGTTTATAAACCGTATAAAAGAAAGTTTTGTATAAAACCAAATATGCCTCAATTAAAGGGGATTGAGACGAAGTCCTTAAAAAGATTATTTTTAAAATAAAATAGATCTATTATGTGTATTCACTATAGGTACACATAAAGAAAGTAAAAATACAGAATAAGACATCACAATATCATGACATAATTTGAAAGTAGGAGATTAACCCAATGAATGGAAATTGGGTTAAGAAATTCCCTTACCTTGCGTCCTGTCCTGACTCGACCGTTCATTAACCTCCTGAATAATAAAATAGAGTTAATTCCTATTTACTTAAGAACCTTTTTCATGTTAATTATTCCTTTTATATCCCTTATTACCATGTTATGAACATTATGTAATTATTTAAGTTAATAACCGTCGTTTTGTCGATCATTGGTACTTGAGTCAAAAATAAACATCCTATAATTTCAAGTTGTTCATGTGGTGAAATATCCATTATATCCAGAATTATATTCATGATGTATATATCATATATATGATATATATCCAGTATATACATTCATTCATAATGTCACGTAACATTTAGAGGTAAGAAATGAAATGCACCGTTCATGGAGACGGTAAGCCGTACGTATGCATGAACGCTACCTTCATTTCTATTTCGTATTTAATGGAATAGAATCATAATGATATAAATTTATAATATAATTACAGTATAATATAGTGTATAATACCATTTAATTCATCCTTTATACATCCCACATATGGCATTAACGATTCAAATCACTTTGAGGGGGCGGTAGTCCGCACTTCCTAAAATGAAATTATCGCTTTTTACCCATAATGGAAATCATTAAAATATGCCATAAATGAGAAATACAGAAGCATAAGTAAAACATAAACATATTATATATCATATATAATAATAGTGACATCTTAATGGCCACCTTTGAAGGTGTTATATGAGTGTTGAACAATCATCGTTTCGTGAGGCAGAAATTTTCCATCCACAGAAACCGTATGTTCTTTAACCATTAGATGTAGGTTTGTTTAAGTGTATCTCGAATCCTTCTTATAATAAAATCCTAGTATATTGAGGATACTGGTTTTGTTACAAAAGAAATTAATAAAAAGAGTTTAGGGTGTTGGAAAAGAAAAATAAAACAAACAACTTTAGAGAAGACATTACCTCAAAATCGGGTAACTCTTTTTGATTTGATCCAAAGGCTTCCTTGAGAAGAGTTCTGCCCAAAGTGAGGCTTCTAGGAGTAAGAGGGGGAAGTTTGGAGAGTATTTGGGCAGAGGTTGGCCGATCCAAATGGCTTGATGGTGTGAATAAGGTGGAAGTGGTGGGGGCCTTTTATAAGTGGAGAGGAGGGGCTCTTTTGGAAAGATTGAAATGTTACATTATTACACAATGATTTTCGGATTATAAAGGTCCCACACTTATATAATTAATGGATAAGGTGATAAGGGTTCGAAATCTCTTCATCCAATAGGCTTTGGACAAGTGTATTCCTTGGATTTTTCATTATCTTCTCATTTTATTTAAATCGTTAAATAATGACACTAGTGCAGAAAACATTTTTTACGTCGGTTATTTAAAACCCGACGTAATATCCCTAACATCACGGTGGTTATCACATCGGTTCATATAATAACCGACGTGATAAATATGCGTGGGGGGATTTATCACGTCGGTTATTCCCTAAACCGACCTGATAAAACGCCTGGGATATCGTTTATCACGTCGGTTATGACATAACCGACGTGATAAACCCTGCCCCTGGCCTATTATCACGTCGGTTCCTAATATAACCGATGTGCTAAAAGGCCTGGGAAACGTTTTATCACGTCAGTTATCCAATAACCGACGTGGTAAATTGATTCCCAGGCCTATTAGCACATCGGTTATATTAGGAACCGACGTGATAAAAGCCCCGGGAACGGTTTATCACGTCGGTTTTAGAAACACCCGACGTGATAAACCCCTGGCGATTTATTTACCACGTCGGTTATAAAATAACCGACGTGAAAGAAATTTTTTTTTTAAATAATTGCACTGCTCTCACCAAAAAGCAACCAGAAACCAAACAAAAATAACAATGCCAGTCCTCCCCCAAGCCCCAACTGAACCCCACCCTCATCTATACCCACCTAACAACCTGGCCAGCCCTCCCCCACCACATTGGAGCCCCACCACAACCCTTGGACACCCCCACCCCTTGGACAGCCCCCCACCCTCATTTACACCCCCACGACCCCTAGTACATCCTCAAACACCCATTGGAAACCCCTCCCATATCCCTTGGACACCCTCCACCCCTTGGACACCCCCCACCCCTTGGACAGCCCCCCCACCCTCATTTACACCCCCAAGACCCCTAGTACAGCCTCAAACACCCAACGGACACCCCCCACACCTTGACAGCCCTCCCAGACCCCTTGGACACCCCTCCCATATCCCTTGGACACCCCCCCACCCCTTGGACACCCCCCCCCACCCCTTGGACAGCCCCCCCCCCCCCCCCACCCTCATTTACACCCAACCGGCCCCTTGGACAGAACTCCCAGACACCTTGGACACCACTCCCATATCCCTTGGACACCCCCCCACCCCTTGGACACCCCCCCACCCCTTCGACAGCCCCCCCACCCTCATTTACACCCCCCGAACACCCCTTGGACACCCCTCCCATATCCCTTGGACACCCCCCACCCCTTGGACACCCCCCACCCCTTGGACAGCCCCCCACCCCCTGGACACCCCCCCGACCCCTTGGAAACCCCCCTACCCCTTGGAAACCCCCCCATCCCCTTGGACATCCCCAAACACCCCTCCTATATCCCTTGGACACCCCCCCACCACTTGGACACCCCCACCCTCATTTACACCCAATCTACTCCTTGGACAGCCCCAAACACACCTTGGAAACCCCTCCCATATCCCTTGGACACCCCCCACCCCTTGGACACCCCCCACCCTCATTTACACCCCCCCCCCCGACCCCTAGGACAGCCCCAAACACACCTTGGACACCCCTCCCATATCCCATGGACACCCCCCAAACACCCACCCACCCCCTTGGAACCTCTCCCCCCATACCAAAATCCAGACCAGAAAAACCATCAACAGTAGACCAAAACAAGAAGTAGAGAAAAATTAAACATTCACTTATATAACATTCAAAACTTACACAGTCAACTTCAAAAAAAACTAAATCCAACCTAAACGACTACGAAATACACAATTACATTGACAATATTCAAAATTACATTTTACATTACAAACAACTAAAAGTCAATCAAACCTGTAAAATAATTTGACCACTCCACTTGTAAGTGTTTGATATCTTCAGCAGTAAAGGGTTGAGGGTCATCAAAAATATACAAAGGAAAAGGATAGTAGTCAACGTGTATAATGAATAAATCAAATTGAAATATTATGAGAAAGAGGAAATCTTACCAGGTCAAAACTCAGAACTGTCCCAGTTGTTATTATTTCATACATAAATCTTAACATGTCATATCCGCATTCGATGATGCCTTGTTGCTCATGACATTTCTGTTTGAATGAGTGTAAATTCAATATATTATTTTTATGTAATAAATCAAAATGTACAAATTATAAATGGATATTTACCTTCGCATGTACATATTTGATCTTGAAATTCCTTTTCTTTGCGCTTTTTCAAAAGTGGACCCATGCCCTGTTAGAAAATAATACGAATGGGGTAAATTTAAAATTCATTATAATATATAAAACTATTGTGAAATTGAAACTTACGTTTCCAATATATTCTTAAAACTTTCTCGCACATCATCATGGAGAGAGCATATCCAATAAAGTGTTTTCTCCCTAGGGCAAAAAACCCCTAACATCCAATGATCCCTGATAAAAGGAAATTTAACGTTAGTGATTTTTTATGTTAAAAGATAATTAACTCTTTGAGAGGGATGTGTTTCATACCTCTCACAAAAAGGCATCATCCAACACTGTGTGATTACATTCTTTTCAAATCTATCAGCAATATAAACATTCTTTGTTCCTCATCCAATGCACATGCTTCAGGGGAAATCAATTGTGGGTCCACGAATCCATATACATCTGTCAGCTCATTCCTCTCACAAATTTTATACAGATACCTAATACAAAGCAGACATAAGTATACATTTTTAATAAATATAACGCAAGGAAAAGGTGTTAAGACTTACATGATAAAAATTTTCACCACGTTGATGCCCAACTTATCTCCAGTGACAAACTCCATGATATCAGTTTTCATAATCCCCACACATAGTTCACGTCCACAGACATGAGCTTCCATTGTAAAGTCATAATGATCCGCCAACAAATTTGAATATCTTGACAATTTGTCAAGACTGCTAGTATCTGCATCTGATGTCATAGCTATCTGTCTTTGTTGTTGTCTATACAGTATTTCTTTACCTTTGAAGTATTCCTGTAAAAATAAATTGAAAAATATATTAGTTTTCAAATGATAAAACATTAATAAAAATATAAAATAAAAGATATAACATTCATACCTCTATGGTAATGAGTCGAAGAAGTCTGGATGGCCAAAGTAAAAAATGGTCGATACTATGTCCAACTGTCGTCACCTCATCTGTAGGTAATGGTATCCGAGCTGATCTATCTATAATATCCTGTACAGTGACCCTCTGATTCTCTACCTCTAACTGTTTATGATGAACTGTATCTCCTATACAATATACCATCCCATATGCAACTATATGATGTTGAGGATCATCAACATACAACTCACAATAAGTAGGTAGCTGCGGCGGAGGAGGAGGATCAAAAATGGGGTCCGCAGGCTGAGGTGGGGGAGTGGGAGCTACTGGGAGAGGTGGAGTGGGAGCTGCACCCTGAAATTGTCTTTGCAAGTCTGCAAACATTAACTGCACCGATGCTCTAATCTTTTCCTCCATTGTCGCATTAATATTATGGACTTCAGCCTCCAAGGATTCTATTTTTTTTTATAAACTCCCTCAACGTTAGAAGTTGAGGAACGTGGCAACACTTTTCTTACCGATACACCTGCCAGATATCCTCTTACACGGCCAGGATGTTCGGGCTTTCCCAATGCCACAGATAAAATATCTTCCCTCCCAGATGGTGTAAATGTCCCCTGTGAACTCTGCTCCTCAAGAGAGTCCTGTAATAATTAATTGAACATTTCAATAATGATTGGAAATATATGACGAAAATAGTAAACTTAAATAAATAAAATAGATATCTTACAATCCTCTCAACTACGAGTCTCGATTCTTCCGAAAGATATTGTCCTTTTTTTTCCCTTCCGAGCTCTTTTCCATTTCTCATGTCTAGATGGAGGGGATGGAGGGGCCACCTCTCCAGAGCTTGAAGACTCGGCTCTTAGTTGTTGAAATTTTTCTGCCATCATTTGTTCTTCCAATAATGCAAACCCTCCCCGAGATAAACTATGAGGGTATACATTTTTAGATTGGATCTCTTGATGAGCTTTCCTTGTTTGCTGTAAATTAAGAATAAGTAATCATTAACAAAACAATAATAAGATCATTTATATAAGAAAGCTTATAAAAGTTTACATTGCCCTTACCAAAAATGATTCTTTTCTTCTACTTTCAAAAAATTGTCTCCATGTGTCTTCATCTATAAAAGGATATATACGACATGGATTCTCACGAATCCTATGACCATAAATGAAATCAGATGAGAGGGTTGATTTGAAATCCCTCCATCTCCTAGCAGCCAACGATAAGCATTTCTTCCTGACTCCTCCAGTGTCAGGAATATCAAATGTCATCTGATAAAAAAGAGGTTAAAAATATTATATATACTAGAAACATTTAAAGAACAGTCAAACAATAGCAAAAGATCTTACCAAAATGGTCTCCCATAGCTGAGAAATTATCGCCTTATACACACTTCTCCAATCATCATAGAGAATGCTTACTTTGCTCTTAGCCTGAGTTGCTACAAAACCCTTAAAATCTTTAGCATTTGGACCTCTAGGAAGATCATCATCATCAAACTCCACGACTATCCTCTCCTCCTTCGTACGGGCAAGTGATAATTTTGCTAAACGTGTGCACCCACGCTTACCAACCTTTGAACTCTTTTTCGTAATAGGAGCATGTGAATGTTCCTCCCCAGATGTATGACCAATATGCTCATCTCCAGAATCATGTGGTTGATCAACTGATTGATCTGTCATTTTCCTTCAAATCAAAAAAACAAACATTAGTTCACAAATAGAAAAGTGTACTAAATTACATAATAGTAAACATTGGTAATATGGTAAGCATGTTAAACAATGATAAACATGGTAAACACAGGAAAAAGGTTGCCAAAGTGTTGGCCCAAGAAAGCTGAAACGTGGACTCACTGAGTCCACCGGTCCGCCGGTGTGAGCACACCGGCCAGCCGGAGGACCCAGGCAGTAGACTTGCCCACTGCCTGGTGCCACCGGCCGGCCGCTGGCTCACCACCGGCCGGCCGGTGGACCAGACAGCCTTCCTCTGTCTGGACCACCGGCCGGCCGCTGGCTCAGCACCGGCCGGCCGCTGGTGATCCAGACAGAGAGGAAGGCTCTCTGTCTGGTCCACCGGCCAGCCGGTGGTGATCCAGCGGCCGGCCGGTGGACCAGACAGAGCTTTGTTCTGGACCACCGGCCAACAGGTGATCCACCACCGGCCAGCCGGTGCGCCCAGGACTTCTCCTCTTTACGGTTTTTATTGTTTTATCGTTTTGGTTTGATACATGTTTTAATAAGTTAAAAATTTACAGTATCTAACATTATATGAAAAAACTAAATGTAAACAAGAAATAAACTTGTGTTACCTGTAATTTTAGGAATGTACAGTTGGATTGTTTTCCCAAATTCCTTCGTCGTGATCGTTCCTTATGGCACAAACCATGTCTTCAACATACTCATCATTATGTTCTGTTAATCTTTCCATGGAAGTAGGGATCTCACATAAATCAGCATCTTCATCAAATTCATCCTCACCAACATATTGGTTTTTCCCTTGTAAAACAACATCCCACTGCATATCTGACTGATCTACTACATAGAAAATTTGTTTGGCATGTGTTGCCATTATAAAAGAATCAGATGTGTCTTCCAATCTATTCATATTAACAAGTGTCATTCCAAATTCATCGTGTCTGACACTGTTGTTACCGATAAACCATTTACAGTTAAAAACGGGAACTTTAATTTTAAAGTAATCAGCCTCCCATGTGTCTTCAATCACTCCATAATATGCAGTTGATGCCGAAATTGGGTTTTTGTCCTTAGCACTCGAAAAATGCATTGCTTCTGCAAACACCAATACACCACTATTCTGAACTGCACTTCTGTTGTCCTGAGCTTTCGTATGAAATGTATAGCCATTAATGTCATAAGCGGACCATGTTATCACATTTAAAGATGGACCACCCACTATCCATTTTAATGTCTCTGATACATCTGATCTACCAAGCAAGGTCTTTTTAAACCATGGCAAAAAAGTTTTGTTGTGCTCATTCAAAATCCACCCACCCCCTTGTACAGCCCCCCACACCCACCCACCCCCTTGTAAACCCCCCTGGACAGCCCCCCGCCCCTCCTGGACACCACCCCCACCCCCTACCCCCTTGGACACCCCCCTGGACATCCCCCAACCCTCTGGGCAGCCCCCCCACCCACCCGGACAACCCCAAATACCCTCTGGAGAGGCCGCCACCCACTTGGATAGCCCCCCACACCCATCCACCCCCTTGGACACCCCCTGGACACTCCACCGACCCCTCTGGACAGGCCGCCACCCCCTTGGACAGCCCACCACACCCACCCATCCCCTTGGACACCACCCTGGACACCCCCCAACCCCTCTGGACAGCCCCCGACCCCTCTAGAAAGCACCCCCACCCCTCCTGGACACAACCCCCCACCCCCGACCTGCTTGGACACCACCCTGGACACCCCCCGACCCCTCTGGACAGCCCCCGACCCCTCTAGAAAGCACCCCCACCCCTCCTGGACAAAACCCCCCACCCCCGACCTGCTTGGACACCCCCCTGGACACCCCCCAACCCTCTAGACAGCCCCCCACCCCTCCTAAACACCACCACCCACCCCCTACCCCCTTGGACACCCCCCTGGACACCCCCCAACACCCACCCACACCCTTGGACAGCCCCCCACACCCACCCACCCCCTTGTAAACCCCCCTGGACAGCCCCCCGCCCCTCCTGGACACCACCCCCCACCCCCTACCCCCTTGGACACCCCCCTGGACATCACCCAACCCTCTGGGCAGCACCCCCACCCACCCGGACAACCCCAAATACCCTCTGGAGAGGCCGCCACCCACTTGGACAGCCCCCCACACCCATCCACCCCCTTGGACACCCCCCTGGACACTCCACCGACCCCTCTGGACATGCCGCCACCCCCTTGGACAGCCCCCCACACCCACCCATCCCCTTGGACACCACCCTGGACACCCCCCAACCCCTCTGGACAGCCCCCGACCCCTCTAGAAAGCACCCCCACCCCTCCTGGACACAACCCCCCACCCCCCGACCTGCTTGGACACCACCCTGGACAACCCCCGACCCCTCTGGACAGCCCCCGACCCCTCTAGAAAGCACCCCCACCCCTCCTGGACACAACCCCCCACCCCCGACCTGCTTGGACACCCCCCTGGACACCCCCCAACCTTCTAGACTGCCCCCCACCCCTCCTAAACACCACCACCCACCCCCTACCCCCTTGGACACCCCCCTGGACACCCCCCAACACCCACCCACACCCTTGGACAGCCCCCCACACCCACCCACCCCCTTGTAAACCCCCCTGGACAGCCCCCCGCCCCTCCTGGATACCACCCCCCACCCCCTGCCCCCTTGGACACCCCCTGGACATCCCCCAACCCTCTGGGCAGCCCCCCCACCCACCCGGACAACCCCAAATACCCTCTGGAGAGGCCTCCACCCACTTGGACAGCCCCCCACACCCATCCACACCCTTGGACACCCCCCTGGACACTCCACCGACCCCTCTGGACAGGCCGCCACCCCCTTGGACAGCCCCCCACACCCACCCATCCCCTTGGACACCACCCTGGACACCCCCAACCCCTCTGGACAGCCCCCGACCCCTCTAGAAAGCACCCCCACCCCTCCTGGACACAACCCCCCACCCCCGACCTGCTTGGACACCACCCTGGACACCCCCCGACCCCTCTGGACAGCCCCCGACCCCTCTAGAAAGCACCCCCACCCCTCCTGGACACAACCCCCCACCCCCGACCTGCTTGGACACCCCCCTGGACACCCCCCAACCCTCTAGACAGCCCCCCACCCCTCCTAAACACCACCACCCACCCCCTACCCCCTTGGACACCCCCTGGACACCCCCCAACACCCACCCACACCCTTGGACAGCCCCCCACACCCACCCACCCCCTTGTAAACCCCCCTGGACAGCCCCCCGCCCCTCCTGGACACCACCCCCCACCCCCTACCCCCTTGGACACCCCCTGGACATCCCCCAACCCTCTGGGCAGCCCCCCCACCCACCCGGACAACCCCAAATACCCTCTGGAGAGGCCGCCACCCACTTGGACAGCCCCCCACACCCATCCACCCCCTTGGACACCCCCCCTGGACACTCCACCGACCCCTCTGGACAGGCCGCCACCCCTTGGACAGCCCCCCACACCCACCCATCCCCTTGGACACCACCCTGGACACCCCCCAACCCCTCTGGACAGCCCCCGACCCCTCTAGAAAGCACCCCCACCCCTTCTGGACACAACCCCCCACCCCCGACCTGCTTGGACACCACCCTGGACACCCCCCGACCCCTCTGGACACCCCCCGACCCCTCTAGAAAGCACCCCCACCCCTCCTGGACACAACCCCCCACCCCCGACCTGCTTGGACACCCCCCTGGACACCCCCCAACCCTCTAGACAGCCCCCACCCCTCCTAAACACCACCACCCACCCCCTACCCCCTTGGACACCCCCCTGGACACCCCCCAACACCCACCCACACCCTTGGACATCCCCCCACACCCACCCACCCCCTTGTAAACCCCCCTGGACAGCCCCCCGCCCCTCCTGGACACCACCCCCCACCCCCTACCCCCTTGGACACCCCCCTGGACATCCCCCAACCCTCTGGGCAGCCCCCCCACCCACCCGGACAACCCCAAATACCCTCTGGAGAGGCCGCCACCCACTTGGACAGCCCCCCACACCCATCCACCCCCTTGGACACCCCCCTGGACACTCCACCGACCCCTCTGGACAGGCCGCCACCCCCTTGGACAGCCCCCCACACCCACCCATCCCCTTGGACACCACCATGGACACCCCCAACCCCTCTGGACAGCCCCCGACCCCTCTAGAAAGCACCCCCACCCCTCTTGGACACAACCCCCCACCCCCGACCTGCTTGGACACCCCCCTGGACACCCCCCAACCCTCTGGACAGCCCCCCACCCCTCCTAAACACCACCCCCACCCCCTACCCCCTTGGACACCCCCCTCGACACCCCCCAACACCCACCCACACCCTTGGACAGCCCCCCACACCCACCCACCCCATTGTAAACCCCCCTGGACACCCCCCGACCCCAAATCCATGCACCTATGCCATGGTTGTGTGTGAATAAAGTAGTAACAACTGTAAAAGGGAAACCCAACCAAATGGACACGCCCCAACCCTCTCGGGGATTTATAGAAAACGATGAAAAATTAGTGAAATCATAAAATTACTCAATATTGCAAGTCGAACAAATAGATCAAGGGATGATAAATAAGATTATGGTGCCAAAACGAGTTAAAAGGGTTCGCAATCGAAGAATCTTAGCTAGTTTCAACAAAAAAATCACAACACATATATATATACTATCCCCGAAAAAAAACGAACGAGTGGGAGGATTACCTGAGTGCTGCGAGTTTAGATGATTGATCCGAGGATATTAAATATGAGAAACGATGATCGCAAAACGAATCTAAACCAACGAAATGGACGAGCCGATTCGGGTTTACGCGCGAGAGAGACGAGTCGCGACTGTCGAAGGTAAACTCGCGAATGACAATCCACGGGTCTGGGTAAATTTTTAAATGAGTTATCACGTCAGTTATTCAATAACCGACGTGATAATTGTTTTAAAAACATTTATAACGTCGGTTATTTCAATAACCGACGTAAAAACCTTCCTCCGATTCATTTGTTACGTCGGTTAGTTTATAACCGACGTTATAAAGGGCTCAAAATCCGCGTTTTTTTACGTCGGTTATGGAATAACCGACGTCAAAAACATCTGCGGATTCTTTTTTTACGTCGGTTATAAAATAACCGACGTAAAAAAGCCTTCAAAACCCGCGTTTGATACGTCGGTTATTCAATAACCGACGTAAAAAAGCCTTCGGAAACCGCGTTTTTTTCGTCGGTTATTGTTATAACCGACGTAAAAAATGAAGCCGCGCGATTAATAACGTCGGTTATAATAATAACCGACGTTAAAGGTGTACCGAATACAAATATTTACGTCGGTTAATAAATAACCGACGTAAAAAACCTCGTTTTACATATTATGACGTCGGTTTTATATAACCGACGTAAAAAATGGTGACGTAAAAAACGTTTTCTGCACTAGTGTGAGGTCATCGCCGCATCATAATGATGTCATCAATAATTTAATTTATCTAATGTCTAAAATTTATAAAAAAACTACTATGATGTAGTAAATCTTTTTAGATTTCTAATGAATATTTATAGTCAAAATTTGGACTTCTGTAACCCCACTAAAAAATTGTTTTAGTAAAACAACTCATGTTTGTGTCAATTTAATTTTAACATTAAATAAATATATATTAATGTCATTTTCCAACTAAAGTTGCTCCATGGGGTCCCCAAGTTGACCCATGGGTTTTCTTGGTCGGCCATGACTCATCCAATAGGAGTAGGAAAAGTGTCATGCTCATCTCATATTATTAAAACATTATTTGTACCTTAAACTACACTAATTACCTCTAATCGCGATTAAGAACTTAAAAGTTACTATTCACCAAAAAATTATTTTAATCTCATTGAACCACATTTTACTTCTTAATGAAAACCATGTATGTCGGATTTTTGAAAATCAAATCACAGAAGTGGTAATATTTCATTTAAACGAAGAATCAGTTATTTAACTACCACTTAGTGGTTTCACTATTCATCAAAAATTGATGTTTTTCAGAACAAGGCCAAAATTTCACCCTAAGCTAAAATTGATATTCCGAATTCAAAAATTATGTCTATTTTAAAAAATTCCAAACATATATTTTGCATTAATTAATTTTATAATTAATTCCCGCTGTTACGACAAATAGCGTGTTTTTAAGAAACAATTTATATCAAAAGATTGGCAATTGTTTATGTCCAATTTCAATGTTAAATTAATTCTAACGACCACCATTGGATAAAATGGTAAAAATATATTCTAATAATACCTTAAAACCACTAAATAGTATAATTTATCACAATAAATTATTTTGATTAAAAAAGTTGTTTTAAGTATTTTTCACTATTCATAAAAAATTGGAAGTTCTCAGAAAATTACAAATAATTCAACTTTGGATAATTTCGATATTAAGAATACAAAAATGAAGTCCATTTTGAAATATAAAATTTATGTAATTTTAAAAAGTGGTTATTACTATTAATAACAACTACTTTGATTAGTCGCGGTGTTTTAGAACTTGAAGTTGCGTACAATGCAAGCTATTGCATTATTGAATGAGAAGCGTATCGTGGAAGCTCGGGGTGTTACATTCTCCCCTCCTTCAATAAATTGCGTCCTCGCAATTTGATATTTTTTTCTTTGAAAATAAAAGGTTGAAAATAGAAAATTCCTTTGTGGAAAACCCACATCGGAAATAAGATTAATAAAATTTAGCCTTAATAAGAGGGAAATGGAAATGAAAAAGTCACCACCCAATTATGATCTCTATTAGGAGATCATTGGTGGAAATTAGAGACATATAATTGGAGGAAAAACGTAAATATTTGTAGGGAGTGATTGAGGTCATCAATCACAATCAACTGTCAAATTGAGGGCCTCAAAGCCTTCAATTTATGTTGATTTAAAATATCATCAGTTCAACAAGACATAAGTTATTAAGATAACACATTTTTTTGTTTTAATATCCCTTTAATAAAGTTTAAGAATTAATTTATTCATTGAATAAGAGATAGGTATATATATATTTATGCTTGACAATTAGAGTTTCAACCTTAAACTCATCTTTCACTCAAAAAGATAATAGAACTCAAAAATATTATACTTATCCTAATTGTATAAGGTTCTAAATGTTAACACATACCATTTAGATTAGAAAAACTATTTTGTAATAACCAGGGACTTCACATAGGCTAGTGGTAAGAAATAAAGGCATGTCGCACTATGATTGTGGGTTTGATTCCTGCAGCTTTGTCCGACGCGACGGGTTATGCCCCACCCTGCAGGTTGTCCTTTTCCTAAAACTATAGTATCATAATATTCAAAGATAATCTTCATAAATTTTTAACCATAAACAATACTATCCAAAGATCAACTTAATCCACTCCAACCTTTATAATTATCCAATATACCTCTGTCCAGACTTTTTCTAAAAGGTCTCTTAATTCCAAAATCAATTTATCAGATTCCCCAAACAAAGTAAATTATCTCTTATTGTCACATACTAAAAATATGGTTACCTTAATCATATTAAAACCTTACTGAAATCAAAAAGTACTGCAGCACAATCTTTATATATATCACATTATTCTTATAACCAGAATATAATCCTTGAGTCCAAAAGCACCAATACATTAATTATTCCGCTTAAACTGTAGTCACAGCATAAGATTGTCCTTGATCCCTTGGCCTTTTCTTAGGTCAGTTTCCCTGACGCTTAGGACATTCATTTTCATAATGCCCCATTTCCCTACAATTGTAGCATTCAACATTGATAGCCTCTTTCTTTCCCTTGCAATCACACGCCTGGTGACCTTTTTCTCCACATTTATAACAAACTCACATTCCTTTTAGGCATGTACCAGGGTGATTCTTCCCACAATTATCACATAATGGAAAATCCTTCTTTCCCTTTTTCCCTTTATTTTTCTCTTGTTCCACCGTTCTCTTCTTCTCTTGCTTTACTTTGTTGTCATAAGACTTAGAGAATTCCTTTTCTGTCTTGATAGCACACGAGACAATATCTTCGTATGATGAGAAGGATTGTGATACTAGAGATCGACAGAGAAATGGTTTTAACCCATCAAAGAAGCGATCAATCTTACCTCTTGGGTTACGTATATAATCTGCAGCATACCTCGCCAACCTTGTAAAGTTGGCCTCATACTTTGCGACATTCTCATCCTCCTTTTGTCTCAGACTCAGAAATTGCCTTTCCATATTTGCTTGATGGTCACGAGGAAAGTATTTTTCTAAGAAAAGCTCTTTGAACTCCCTCCATTCCATATTCGATACGTCATCATCTTCCTTTGTGTTTTGAATCAGCGACCACCACTGATCGCCATCTCCAGTGAGGCGGTAAACTGCCATGACAACCTTCTCCCTTTCACTACTCCCCAAGGCATGGAATATTTTCTCTAAGGAATTTATCCATTGCTCAGCTACTATAGGATTTTTACTCCCATTGAAGGTTGTTGGGTTTTGCCTCATGAAGCGGTCTAACATTGATACTCCACGTTGCGGATCAGGGTGCTCCATACGAGTAAGGTTATTATTCATAACCTGAGTGAGTAGTCCCAGTATGGTAATAAGTTTATCATCACCAGTTGTATCTCCAGCTCCACCATAATTATCTTGAGCAGGAGGGAAATCCCTACACGGAGTGCGTGCATTGATACGGTTTCCATTCCTTCCACTAGGCGCCATTTCTAAACAATGGCATAAACTATATTAGTTTATAAATCAAAATACATAATTCCATACTTGTAAGATACTTAACATAAATTGAACTATTTATGGATATAATCCATAATAATTAAATGTTTTTCTTTGAGGAAGTATATACTCATAACCGTTCATAGTGGTTTGTAAAGAAAACGAGAATTATCCTAAGCATATCCCCCAGGAGTGTCGTAACAAAGAGTGCAGCAAGGCCCATTGTCGTGCACCAGTTCCCGTTCGAGTCTAGCTCAAAGTGGTGTTTTTGGGTTTTACCCCTAGGTACATCTGTGCCAGAGCCGCCCCTACCTGCTCGTATCCAGACAGGGATGTATTACTCGGAAAACTCACAAAATCTCTACAATAACAAAATTCTAGGAAGTTCTTCTATACTAATCCTCAAAGTCTATCTTTGGGCTATGTTCTCTAATCAGAGTTTATCTAAATCTTGCTTCCAAGGTTAGTACTAAACTGCCTCTAATACCAACTGTAACGCCCCGACCCCAGCTACCCAGAGTCGGTGCATTACTTCGTAACATTGGCATGATCACAAAAGATCAGGTCTCGAAAGACCGATTAGTTTAGTAGCCTTGGAAACACTAGATACATTCA
Source organism: Viscum album (assembly GCA_963277665.1). Taxonomy (NCBI): domain Eukaryota; kingdom Viridiplantae; phylum Streptophyta; class Magnoliopsida; order Santalales; family Viscaceae; genus Viscum; species Viscum album. The sequence continues at coordinate 689,494,823 of OY728161.1, read as the reverse complement.
TAAACGTTACATTACATCATAAAGTGAAAAACTACAATAACAAAGTCTCCATAGTCCACACTCATATCCACTTCTGACTATCCCTGCAGGTCATTCATAAAATACTTCTTCACATCCTGGAAAATATTAAAACATTGAAAGGGGTGAGATAAGATGATCAGTAAGGATAAAAATAATGCGGAAGCTTTCATAAACAAACATCATCATTTAAGGCAATGTATAACTAAAACAAAAGCCTTTTAAACATGAACTTCAACATAATATGGAAAAAGTAAAATGATATAATGCCATTTACTTATTCACATTGATATTCTACTGGTCGAATAATCACATGCAATATCAATAACCACTTTCATAATGAGGGAATGTATAATGCCAGACATTCTGAAACATTTTGTCAAGGCCTCGGCCAAGACGTCTAAAATGATTAAGGCCTCGTCCAAAACCATAAATCAAATTGGGAAAGGGCCTCGGCCAATTCCACGTCTAGTTGTCTCATGATACCTACCGATGCATCGAGGAGCTATAGCGGGCTCCACCCGTCACTTATTAAGTCCAATACATTCCTCATATGAATAGGTTTAAACATATCATAAACCATAACATAATCGTATCACATAAAGCATGCATAAAGGAAACATAACATTTCCACATTTAAATCACAAGATATAAATACTACACATTGATATAATAAAAACTCTTTCAAAACCATTTTCAATACCAAAATAAAAGAAAGTTAAAACATTGTATTTTTTTTCATTAAAAAAAATGATGGCTTATAGAGGAAGCCGAAACTCAAATAATTGTCACGGCGGCGGAGAAGTCGTTGTCGGCGCATAAGTATGGAAAGAAAAACATTCCCTTTTTGTCGTTTAGCAAAACGCTTCGTATAAAAAAGATTCCTTTTGAATAAACGTAAAAGTCAAAGGGGTTTATAAACCGTATAAAAGAAAGTTTTGTATAAAACCAAATATGCCTCAATGAAAGGGGATTGAGACGAAGTCCTTAAAAAGATTATTTTTAAAATAAAATAGATCTATTATGTGTATTCACTATAGGTACACATAAATAAAGTAAAAATACATAATAAGACATAATAATATCATGACATAATTTGAAAGTAGGAGATTAACCCAAAGAATGGAAATTGGGTTAAGAAATTCCCTTACCTTGCGTCCTGTCCTGACTCGACCGTTCTTTAACCTCCTAAATAATAAAATAGAGTTAATTCCTATTTACGTAAGAACCTTTTTCATGTTCATTATTCCTTTTATATCCCTTATTACCATGTTATGAACATTATGTAATTATTTAAGTTAATAACGGTCGTTTTGTCGATCTTTGGTACTTGAGTCAAAAATAAACTTCCTATAATTTCACGTTGTTCATGTGGTGAAATATCCATTATATCCAGAATTATATTCATGATGTAGATATCATATATATGATATATATCCAGTATATACATTCATTCATAATGTCACGTAACATTTAGAGGTAAGAAATGAAATGCACCGTTCATGGAGACGGTAAGCCGTACGTACGCATGAACGCTACTTTCATTTATATTTCGTATTTAATGGAACAGAATCATAATGATATAAATTTATAATATAATTACATTATAATATAGTGTATAATACCATTTAATCCATCCTTTATACATCCCACATATGGCATTAACGATTCAAATCACTTAGAGGGGGCGGTAGTCCGCACTTCCTAAAATGAAATTATCGCTTTTTACCCATAATGGAAATCATAAAGTATGCCATAAATGAGAAATACAGAAGCATAAGTAAAACATAAACATATTATATATCATATATAATAATAGTGACATCTAAATGGCCACCTTTGAAGGTGTTATATGAGTGTTGAACAGTCATCGTTTCGTTAGGCAGAAATTTGCCATCCACTGAAACCGTATGTTCTTCAACCATTAGATGTAGGTGTGTGTAAGTGTATCTCGAATCCTTCTTATGACAACATCCTAGTATATTTAAGGTACTGGTTTTGTTACAAAAGAAATGAATAAAAAGAGTTTAGGGGGTTGGAGAAGAAAAATAAAACAAACAACTTTAGAGAAGACATTACCTCAAAATTGGGTAACTCTTTTTGATTTGAGCCAAAGGCTTCCTTGAGAAGCGTTCTGCCCAAAGTGAGGCTTCTAGGAGTAAGAGGGGGAGGTTGGGAGAGTATTTGGGCAGAGGTTGGCCGATCCAAATGGATTGAAGGTGTGAATAAGGTGGAAGAGGTGGGGGCCTTTTATAAGTGGAGAGGAGGGGCTCTTTTGGAAAGATTGAAATGTTACATTATTACACAATGCTTTTCGGATTATAAAGGTCCCAAACTTATATAATTCGTGGCTAAGGTGATAAGGGTTCTAAATATTCTCATCCAATAGGCTTTGGACAAGTGTAGGTCTTGTATTTTTCATTATCTTCTCATTTTATTTAAATCGTTAAATAATGAGGTCATCGCCGCAACATAATGATGTCATAAATAATTTAATTTATTTAATGTATAAAAATTATAAAAAAACTAATATGATGTAGTAAATCCTTTTATCTTTCTAATGAATATTTATAGTCAAAATTTGGACTTGTGTAACCCCACTAAAAAACTGTTTTAGTAAAACAACTCATGTTTGTGTCAATTTAATTTTAACATTAAATAAATATATATTAATGTCATTTTCCAACTAAAGTGTCTCCATGGGGTCCCAAAGTTGACCCATGGGTTTTCTTTGTCGGCCATGACTCATCCAATAATAGTAGGACAAGTGTCATGCTCATCTCATATTATTAAAACATTATTTGTACCTTAAACTACACTAATTACCTCTAATCGCGATTAAGAACTTAAAAATTACTATTCACCAAAAAATTATTTTAATCTCATTGAACCACATTTTACTTCTTAATTACAACCATGTATGTCGGATTTTTGAAAATCAAATCATAGAAGTGGTAATATTTCATTTAAACAAAAAATTAGTTATTTAACTACCACTTAGTGGTTTCACTATTCATCAAAAATTGATGTTTTTCAGAACAAGGCCAAAATTTCACCCTAAGCTATAATTGATATTCTGAATTCAAAAATGATGTCTATTTTACAAAATTCCAAACATATAAGTTGAATTAATAAATTTTATAATTAATTCCCGCTGTTACGACAAATAGCGTGTTTTTATGAAACAATTTATATCAAAAGATTGGCAATTGTTTATGTCCAATTTCAATGTTAAATTAATTCTAATGACCACCATTGGATAAAATGGTAAAAATATATTCTAATTATACCTTAAAACCACTAAATTGTATAATTTATCATAATAAATTATTTTGATTAAAAAAGTAGTTTTAAGTATTTTTCACTATTCATAAAAAATTGGAAGTTCTCAGAAAAGTACAAAAAATTCAACTTTGGATAATTTCGATATTACGAATACAAAAATGAAGTCCATTTGGAAATATAAAATTTATGTAATTTTAAAAAGTTGTTATTACTATTCATAACGGCTAATTTGATTAGTCGCGGTGTTTTAGAACTCGAAGTTGCGTACAATGCAAACTATTGAATTATTGAATGAGAAGCGTATCGTGGAAGCTCGGGGTGTTACACTCAGTGAAGTTGGTCATGTCGATGTCAGGCTATACCGAGGGTCAATAATGGATGGAGGTTCTCAATGCGGACATCTCGGATGGATGCCTGAATCTATCACAGAATGTCTTGCTGGATGAATCATAATCCTATCGAAGAAAATGATGTCTATCCTTCAAGGGAATGAGAAGAAGGGTCACTAACCCAAATGAAAGATGTACATGATATGATGAACAAGAGGACCATGTCATTTTCCTAAATGTATGCTGCATGTAGAAATGATACACTCTATGTTGTCTAACCCAGGGTACTGCCTGTGTACAATGGACCACGTCGCAAGGATGGTCGTGTAGAAAACTGAGTACACAGCATGTAGTACGGTGTAGACACCATGTCCGAGTGACTGAGATTGGCTCCGTGTACGCTGGCCATGTGCCCGTACACAGTCATCAACATGTGTACTCCAACCCCTGTATTTGGTACACAGGGTGACCCGAGTTATTGGCATCGCTTGTCCGTGTGATGGAGTACACGGTCATGTACTCCGTCCAGTGTCTGTATACCCCCTGGATACACGCCGAGTTCCATGGAGCCACCTCTGTCATGTTGTAAACGTCGTGTCGCCTGCAACCGTGTAGTTCAACCCATGTCCATGTACTTCTATAATTACACGCCGAGCTTCGGGGAAATAGTAACACACCGTGTGACCATGGCCACACGCCATGTGATTCCTCTCTGACCCCTAAAACCCTAGTCGTCACCCCCAGTACTACACATCTTGTTCATCTGAAGTACATGCTGTTGGTTCTGGAAATTTCCAAAAACGCGGACCTCTGCCATCGTGCCTCCTGTGATACTCCATTCATTGATCCATCCTTCCTATCACTGTGAAACACCCAGGTTTTTGTCTCCCTAACAACAAAAAGTTGATTCCATTGTTTTCGGACCTCCGATCGGCTCTGAAAACATGCAACTATCCATCCTCACGAAGAATGCTCAATGAACGAACCTTCCATATCTGGTCTGATTCACCATTCGCTATCATCGTCGCACCACCGAAAGGTCTTTGGGGTGTTGAATATTCAATTAGAGATCGTTGCATCGCAGAATGGATGCACAACGATCTGTTGTTCAACACCCCATGATGAAAGTGGAGAACGCGTGAGAAGAAAATGGGGAAAGGAAAACCAATAAATCAAAAACAGGAATGAACCTCTGCCATCGTTCATCACGGCGTTGATCCGCTCCAGTTAATAGGCATATATGGAGAAGGAATAAATAATAATAATCAATAAGAAATTAATTCCACATCATCATCCCAAAAAAACCCTCCCGCAATATTGTAGGAATCCACGAATCAACATGTTCATGGTTGATTCACGTTCATTGTTTAAATCAAGAACAGGTTAAGACGAATGAAAAAAAACCCCTAACATTTGGAAAGGATCGATCAGTGATGAAAAGGGTTGCACTTCCATCGTCGTGGAGATCCTTCAACTCCATTGGCTCAACGATTCACAACTTCCATTCATCATCGTTTGTCACCGAGAGTTTCCTCCAAGGCTCCAATAATTTATCCAGAGCGTACTCAAAAAAATTCATCATCAACCACCAATCGCTTAACCCATTAAAAACGGAAACATAATTCAAGGTTCTATTATGTTGCGGAATTAATGAGGCATGTTACTGTTTCTAAGCCATTACGACATGGAATTTAATATTAAAACAGCTTCCATGTCACTGTGCTGTAGCGGATGTTTCCATAAAAATAAAATAAACATTGAACAAATGATTTTATAAATATTTTAGTAAAAATTTCCGAAAATTAAATTCTTCCCTCGACCCACGCCAGTCGGGGCTAGGCCCGTTCTTAGGTAAAGTCGTCGTCCCAGATGCAACGGTGCCCTTATATTTTTAATCCAAGCATCTGTTTGGACTCTGCCATAACCGCGCATGTGTACCGATTTAATTAACATAAAAAAAGTATCAAACCACTATTGTGGGAAAACTGGGCCTCAGAATGAGGTTTCTTCTCGGTGCTTTGTCTCATAATAATTCCAAATAATATTTAAAAATAATACAGGGATAAATCCGAGACATTACATTCTCCCCACCTTGGGTATTTGCTTCCCCGAAAATCTAAAAGAAAGGATCCTAAAAAAGAAGTGGGTATTGGGAATGGATATGGGCCTCTAGCTCCCATGTGCTCTCTTGAAGATTCCTGTGCTGCCACCGGATGTGCACCAAGGGAATCGATCATCCATGAAGGATCCTCTCCTGCTGATCCTCGATCACCGCCGAGTACTCACCAAAAGGTCACTCCATCCTTGATGTTTATATTTCCCTAATCGATGACGTGTGATGGGTCATGCATGTATCTCCTCGGCTGCGACACGTGGAAGAAATCATGTACCCGATGCAATTCTGGAAGTAGGCCTAGGAGGTGTGGCACCTTATCAACTCTACAGAGTATCTGGAAAGGTCTGATTAACCTCGTATATAGCATCCTTCCTAGACCAAATCTTCAACACCCTCATCGAGGTGAGACCCGAAGAAAGATGTGGTCTCCCTCTTCGAACTCCATATGACTTCATCGCCTGTATACATAAGACTTCTACCAGCTCTGTGCAGTCTTCATCCACACCCATATGATATGCACCTTCTTAGTGGCAGCTCACACCAGCTCTGGACCCATGAGTGCTGACTCTCCGGGGTTGGTCCAACAAATCGGTGAGAGACAGGGTCTCCAATACAAGGCCTTGAATGGTGCCATACCAATGATGGAATGGTAGATATTGTTGAATGAAAACTCCAGCAGTGGAAGGTGGTCCTCCCAACCAAAACCACAGTCCAAGACACAGGATCGCAACATATCCTCCAGAACCTAAATTACCATCTCCGTCTGACCATCTATTTGGGAATAAAACACAGTGCTCAAGTGTAGCTAAGTCACAAACAAATCATGTAATCACTTCCACAATCGGGATGTGAAATGTGCATCTCAGTCTGAGACTATTGTCGAGGGCACTCCATGATGCCGAACAATCTCCATCATGTAGAGGCATCCCCAGAGCTCTACAGAACTCTGCTCTCTGATTTCTAGGAAGTGGGCCGACATGGTGAGTCGGTCAATGATCACACATATGAAAGCATGCCCCTTTTATGTCCGTGGTAAGACTCTCACTAATTCCATCGATATTCCTTCCATCCCACTTCCACTCTAGATCTTCCCGGGGTGAGAAAATCATTCAACAACCTGGTGGTTTGCCTTCACCTACTAGCATGTAAGGCATCGAGAAATGAACTCCGCTATTTCCTTCTTCATGACTAACCACCATAACTGTTGTCAGAGATCCTAGTACATCTTTTCCAATCCAGGATGCACTGCCAAAGGGGATGTATGAAACTACCTTAGGACCTCCTCCCACAACGCCACTGTTATAATAGTGCATCCTCTGAAAAGAAGTTTGTGATCCCCACCTTGTGAATATCCACCAGGAGCATGTCATGTGGATAACTGAGCATGTAAGGCCACACAGTCGACATCTCTTAGTTCTGCCTCCCTAACCTATTATAAGAGTGTAGGGGAGACAACCATCGACTCTAGGTAAGTTGTATCCTCACCATCCACGATGGATAACTACAATGCAGATAACTGCTCTGTCGCCTCACTCAACAGCTTTGAGCTCGATCTTCTGCTAAGTGCATATACCACCTTGTTCCCCTTCCCAAGAGTATATATGATCAAGAAATCCTAATTTTGGAGGATCTATATCCAATGACCCTACCTCAGATTTAGATCCTTTTGTGAGAAGATGTACTGGAGGCTCTTGTGGTCAGAGTAGATGTTAAACTGCTCGCCTATAAGGTGGTGTTGCCACATCATTAATATCATGACTACCACTGCAAAATCGATAACATGGGTTGCATTGTTATTCCCATGTGGCTAAAGCTGGCGCGAACCATAATTAATCACCACCTTCCACTTCATCAAGACACATCCAAGCCTGGTTCCTCATGCATCGTAGAAAACTATGTTCTCGACACCCTCCTTCGGCAATCTCAAGACTGGGGTGCTCGTCAAACTCAGTCTCAACTGTTCAAAAGCCTGCTGGAAATTCTCCATCCACACGAAGTGATTCCCCTTACTGGTCAAGGCTGTCATCAGTGCTGATTTCCAAGAGAAGTCATGAATGAATCTCCGATAATATCCTACAAACCAAAGGAATCTTCACACCTCCATCAAACTCTGAGGTGGCTCCCATGCTAACACACCCTCCACCATGGATGGGTCTAAAACTACTCCATCTGTTGAGATGACATGTCCTAGAATGTGGACATTTTGAATCCAGAACTGGCACTTTGAGAGAATTCCATAAAGCTGGTGCTCCTGAAGTACATCTAGAACCATCAGTAGGTGTCTTAGATGCTCCTCTTCTAAAGCCGAATACACAAGGATTTCTTCGATGAAGACCACTACGAACTGGTCGATGTACGACTGGGAAATTCTGTTCATCAGTCCCATGAACACTATAGGGGAATTAGTCATGCCGAAAGGCATCACTATGTCCTCATAGTGACCGTAGCGGCATCGAAAAGCAGTCTTCGGTATATCCTCATCCCGCACTCATATATGGTGATAGCATGATCAAAGGCCAACCTTTGAGAACCACTGTTCCCCTCGTAGCTGATCTAAGAGATCATCGATCCTTGGAAGTGGATACATGTTTTTCATTGTCACCTGGTTCTGGCACCGTTAATCCACGGACAATCTCAGACTCCCGTTTTCCGTCTTGACAAACATGATTTGTGTCGCCAAGGGTGGAACACTGGGTCTCACGAAACACTTTCTCCGTAATTCCTCCAACAGCACCCTCAAGTCACAAAGTTCTGTAGGAGACATCTGATACGAAGATGAGTAAATATATGTCTTTCCATTGTGTAAGTCGATGAAAAAATCGATTTCCCGGCAGTGAGGTAACCCTAGAAAATCTTCGGGAAAGACGTCCACATACTCTCCCACGACTTCTGGGAACTGAGAGCTCACAACATCCACTACTCTGAGGGCAAGGCTGGAGAACTCATGAGTGATAGGTTGTACCCTCCTATTAATAAACCCATTAAATGCTTCTTGGGTTTCCCTTTCTCCAAAAAAAGAATACCTTGTCCCATCACGGTGGACACACCGCATTTGTCACCTAAAACATTAAATTTGGGCATGGACTGAAGATAACCAATCCATACCAAGAATGACGTCGTAAGGCCTCAACGCTACCACCAAGAGGTTCCAACTGAAACTCTCGCCTCCAAGGGTAAGCTCACACTATCTGAAAGGTGTGTGATCGTCGAGTCTCCTCCCGTATGTGACTCCAAGAGTAAGGAATGAGTCAACGGTTCTACCGGAATCATGAGTTTTCGTACAAGTCATGTGGCTATGAAGGAATGACTAGAACCTGTGTCTATAAGTATGAAATCCAATGTAGAAAAGATACATATCTTACCTCAAATCATCCTTGGAGCCCCTGGGTTGTATACCTTGACCACAAAGAGTTGTAGCCACCCCTATCCCCCAACTCCCTATGCCTGGTACGGACACCCCTACGGTGGTGGTGGATGTTAGTAGAACTGTCTACCACCAGCCACATTTCTCCCTACTCCTCTGCCATGTTCTCCACTTGGTGGGTCTTTCTGCACCACTCTCTACCTCTACCTCGGCGGTCCATCCACCACTTCCCTGTCAGCAGCTCGACGGGTCGGAAAATATCTAGTGAGATGTCTCCTACTGTCGCACACATAACATCGCTTCTCCCTAGGCTGACTGGATCCAGCCTGAGATCCCTGGACTATCGATCCTCTGAAATTGGTCCTCCTATGACGTTTCCCATGTTCAGATCCACATGTCTTACGCCAGCTCCCTACTGTCTGTGTCTCCGCACCGGTCATCCTGCTTCTTACAGTCGTCTGCTGTCTCTGGTCTGCCAAGAATCTCTCGATCACCAAGCCCCACTCAAGAACTCCAGTATAAGTTGACATGCATAGAGTCATGACACTAGCTCGGATGTCCCAATGTATCCCTCGCTCAAAGGTCCATGATCTGATGTAATGATCCCTGACCATATCCATTGAGTACCGGGTGAGGTTGGTGAACCTCGATGATGAGTTAGCTACTGTCATACTTCCTTATTAGAGCTGAATAGGTTCATGGATTCACATAGATCTCAGCATAACTAGAGAAAACTCCTTCCTGAATAGTTTCTCATACTCCGTCCATGAAAGAGTCTCCTCGTCGTGAGTCTGTGTGTTCAGAAGCCACCATTGTCCCGCAGCACCCTGAAGAAGGCTTGCTCCTTGGATCACCTTCTAGTCTGCTGGTGTCCTCACTAGACGTAAAACTGTAGTCGTCACCGAATTCTAGTCCTCAGCCGCTAGAGGGTCGGTCTCACTTCAGAACATGAGGGGTCTCTGTCTTTGGAACTCATGGAGCATGCTAAGCATGTGATACTCCTCAGTTGGTACCGCATGTACCACAGGCTGCCCCACTGGTGGTGTCATAGTAGGTGCACCACCTGGTGGCAACACCTAGTGGACTGGTCCCTGTTTCGATGCCTTGTCACTGACGAGGTCATCCTCATGATCGCGTTGTTGAATCCTAGCAGGTTTGCATCGTAGAGACATCCTATAATGAAACATGATGCACAATGGTCAATGAGTATATTTGGATAGTTGACACATTGGACATGGAAAACACAAATCATTCCTATATGATGTTTGTACCATTCTTTTACTTCCCCGCAACTACTGTTATAAGGCCCCAGCCTTAAACCTTACATAACCTTGAGTTATTATAAGATTACACATTTAGGATCTTTTCAGTTTTAGAGTTTTAGAGAATTAGATCATGAAACTTGCATTACATTCAACATTTAAACAAAGTGGTTACATAAAAGACCGTATTCATTCTTCCCATCAACAGAAACATACTGAAAATAAAACATGGATTCTTCTTAACACATCCTTGACTCTATCATCTTATCATGTACCTTTCCTTTGACCTGAAAAACATTTCAAAAACTTGGGATGAGCATAAAAAAAGCTCAGTAAGGGATATAAAAATATGGAAAGGAAACATGAGTTCATATATACATAATAATGAAATCATAATTTACCCATAAAACATAGGCACTTTAACTTACCTCATCAAATCATGAATAAAACATATAAATCATAAGACATAAAGGTAACTTGAGGCATTCATAACATTCTTACGTAGGGAGTAACCCTCTTGGTTACGTTTGGAATACCCATCACAGTATATCCCCTAAAATCTCTTGGGATAAACCTTAACGTTTCACTCCTTCGCGTTACCCAATGCATTGGAGAGCTATAACGGGCTCACCCGCCCTTAGTTTATCACGGAACCACCTGTTCTTCATAAAAATGCCCAAGAACCATAACATAATCGTATCACATAAAACATGAATAAAGGAAACATAACATCTCCACATTTCGATCACAATATAACATTTTAGGATATTGAAATAATGAATCCATTCAAAAAGAAACCATTTCCAAAACCATTTAAAACATTTAATAAATAGATTTTTGAATCAAAGTGTCCCATACCACCTTAAAGCTTTTAACATTTTAAACCATTAATATCCATGTAAGCAAATCTTTAAAACCATTTTGAAAACATGGATATTAATAAGAACAAATAATTTTAACATTTAAAACGATATTTTGGTTAAAGGGGTTTTACCAAAATTAGAGACACTTGAATACAATAATCGAGGAATAACATTTAGTCAGAACTTTATAATATCATGAGAATAAAAGGATTCATGATATAAAACTCCAAAGGACATTATATACACCATATAAGAGTGAATTGGTGTATAACAACAATGAACCCTCAATAGAAATGTCAAATGTGATGAAATCCCTTATAAAGAAGGTATCCTTAAATTAAGGACAAATCAATCTCAAAATATGTGTGACAAATATAAATACACCCAATATAAGTGGATATTATGTGTAAAACAATAAAAGTACATTCACACATATTCAATGGATGACATATTCAATGACTACATGTTGAACCCAAAGAAATCGAAATTGGGTTAAAAAGTTCCCTTGACAACCTAACGACATCACATCAAAATGAGTTGATGAGAGATAAAATGTGTATCTCAACACTTGGACATAACATTTACATCAATAAGGATATATGAGAACATATCCCAACATAACAATATGTAAATTAAAAGACCCAACAAAAGAAGTCTTTTAAAAAGATGATGGTGAAAGGGTCCCTTACCGACTTGGGTATCTTTCAAAACATACACCCCATGAAAGAAGGAAAATAAATCATTGATGTAAATACTCATAAAAGAAATTATATTACACAAAGCGTAGAATAATGGGCAGTACATACACCACTCAAAGGAAATTGTGGAAAATGTAGCATAAATCTCACGGGAATAAAAGTGAGATGAAAAATCCCTTACGAAAACTCGGCAGCCTAACAGCGCCACATAAAACTTCCAAAATAGATTTATGAGAGATAATAGGGTCTCTCATCACATGAAAATAAAAATTACAGTAAGATTAATATAAAATAACATCCCAATAACAAGAAATATGATCTTTAAAAGGAATGACATAAAAGAGTGTACTTAAAAAGAAAGAGTGGAGTAGGGTCCCTTACCTCGGGTCCGACTTGACTTGATCGTTCTTTAATCTCCTGAATAATAAACATGAGTTAATTAATACTTGATTAAGAACCTTTTTCAAGCTTATTATTCCTTTTATATCACTTATTTCCTTGTTATAAACACTATGTAATCATTAAGTTAATAATGATTGTTTTGTCGATATTTGGTTCTTAAGTCGAAAGTGGACTTCGTACAATTTAATGTTGTTCATGTGGCCAAAAGTTTATTATATCCAGAATTGTATTCATGATTTATATATCATATATTTCATATATATCCAGTACATGCATCCATTTATTACATTACATAATCATTTAGAGGTAAGAAATGAAATGCACCGTTCATGGAGACGGTAAGCCGTACGTACGCATGAACGCTACTTTCATTTCTATTTCATATTTTATAGAATGGAATAATACTGATATAAAGGTATATTATAATTACATTATAATATCATATATAATATCATAGTTCCATCCTTTATACGTCCCACATATGGTATATAACGAATCAAATCACTTTGAGGGGGCGGTAGTCCGCACTTCCTTAAAATGAAGATATCGTGTATACTCATAATGGAAGCCATCAAGGTAAGACAAAAATGAAAAATACAGAAGCATAAGTAAAACATAAACATATTATATATCATATATAAAAATAGTGACATCATAATGGCCACCTTTGAAGGTGTTAAATGAGTATTGAACAATCATCGTTTCGGGAGGCAGAATTTCGCCATCCACCGAAACCGTATGTTCTTTAACCATTTGATGTAGTTGTGTGAGAGTGTAGCTAAAATAAATCCTATAACAACATCCTAGTATATTTAAGATACTGGTGTTGTTACAAAATAAGTAAATAAAAAGAGTTTATGGGGTTGGAGAAGCAAAATAATACAAATGAACATGAGAGAATGAATTACCTTTACAAGTGTAACTCCTTTTGATTTGAGCATAAGGCTTCCTTTGTAAGTATTCTGCCCAAAGGGAAACCTCTAGGATGAGGAGAGGGATGTGGAGAGAGTAAATGGGCAGGTGTTGGCCGAGACAAAGGCTTGAGGTGTGTGTTAAATGAGGTAGAGGTGGGGGCCTTTTATAAGAGGAGAGGAGGGGCACTTTTGGAATGTAAGAAATATTACTTTATTTGAAAATGTGTTTCGGTTTCAAAAGGTCCCAAATTTATATAATTCTTGGATATGGCGATATTTCATTGAAATCCACTCATCCAATTGGTTTTGGCAATGTGTAGTTTGTAGATTTTCCATTATCTTTCCATTTTAATTAAATCATCAAATAATGATGTCATCGCTGCATCATTATTATGTCATAAATAATTTAATTTCATTAATGTCTAAAAATTATAAATAAAATACTATGATATAGGAAATATTTTTAGCTTTCCAATTACTATTTATAATCAAAATTTGGACTTGTATAACCCCACTTAAAAATTGTTTTCGTAAAACATATTATGTTTGTGTCATTTTCACTTTAACATTAAATAAAAAGTAATTTATGCCATTTCCCAACAAAAGTGGATCCATGGGGTCCCCAAGTTGGCCCATGTCTTGTCTTGGTCGTCCATGACTCACCCAATAGGTGTAGGACAAGTTTCATGGTGTTTTCACATTCTTATAATATCATTTTTACCTTAAACTACACTAATTACCACTAATCGCGATTAAAAACTTAATAAGTTACTATTCACCAAAAAATTATTTTAATCTCATTGAACCAAATTTTACTTCTTAATGACAACCATGTATGTCGGATTTTTGAAAATCAAAACACAATGATGGCAAAATTTCATTTAAACGGAAAATCAGTTTTTATAAGTACCACTTAGTGGTTTCACTATTCATCAAAAATTGAAGTTTTTCAGAAAAATCCCAAAAATTCACCCTAAGAAATATTTGATATTCTGAATTCAAAAATGAAGTCCATTTTAAAAAAAATTCAAAACATATAAGTCACATTAATTAATTTAATAATTAATTCCCGCTGTCATGACAAATAGCGTGTTTTATGAAACAATAAGTATCAAAAGATTGACACTAGTTTAAGTCTGATTTCAAAGTGAAATTGATTCCAACGACCACTATTGGATTTAATGGTAAAAATATTTTCTAATTTCACTTTAAAACCAATTAAAAATATAATCTAGTCATATAAATAAATTAGATTAAAAAGTGGTTTTGAATTAAAATACAACATTTTACACTATTCATTAAAAAAATGAACTTTATCGGAAAGATACCAAAAATTTACACAAAGTAAATTTTGATATCCCGATTCTTAATAAGAGTTTTATTTGGTCCAAAAGAATTTTTAAGAGTGAAAAAAACTATATTTAATGACGGTTCTCCATCAAAAGGTGATAAGTGAACCTTTAGTGAAAACTAGGGAATATACGCCTAAAATTGAATTCTTTCTGTATTTTATGCCTTTATCTTTTATTGTATAAATGTTAAAATATTTAAGAACATATATAATCATATTTTAGTTATTTCTATCCATTGCCGCCATTACAACGGCTACATGTTAACTACCATTTAAAATAATATTATTTTATTATTAGAGTGCAACGTAAGATTCCCAAGAAACTCGTTGTTGCGTGTTGGGTACGCCATCGAGAATAGCGTCCCCTTTAAAGTCATATTAATATTTTTTCACAAATATGGATAAATATGAAAATGTCATATTCCTTATTTACCTGGGGTGTTACATCCTTCCCCCTTTTGGGAATTGCGTCCTCGCAATTTTTAAATTGCGCTTGGAAACATCCTTGAACGTCCCACATCGGAACAATAGTCGGTAAAACAATCACTTTAAAATAAAGAAAGATAAGCACAGAGGTCACCCGAGTTAACCCATAAAAGGATCCCAAGTATGAAAATATGGACATGGAGGAGAAAACATAGGGTCATGTTCTGATGGAGAGTGATAGAAAACATGTTTAGGAGAAAGTTATCAATAAGAAAATCACAAACTTGTGATGGGTTAAACGGTGTAGGGTTCCCCAGTAGGAAAAGTTAATAGACAACATTTTTGTATTAAGTTACTTTTTATTGAGGAATTTATTCATAAGGAAGCATAATCACTTATCATGTTGACTTTCAACTTTTACTAGATTCCTTAGTCAAACTCATATTTTTTCCAAAAGACGAGTATTTAGGGAGACTTTTTCGCATTAAGAGTACTATAATCAACTTCTAGAGAATCACCTAATCCCCAAAAGAGAACTATATAAATCCCATGTATTTATGCTTTAACCAAAACCAAAACCAAAAAGGTTAGTACAAGATCAGATAATCTAGAAAAGGATAACCCCTTATAAAAAGAAAATCTATTCTTAATCTCCAAAATATGTCCAACAAAACCCAAAGTTCGACGAGAACCATTCTATAATCAATTTGTCCATAAAATTCTTCAAAGTAAACCAAACTAAGATTGAAACCCAAATATTTGAAGGATTTAGTCACATAGTCTTCCAAGTTAAATCGTAACATTAATCGCCAAACAACATCAGTTGCTCCTATAGTCTCACATTGAAAAGTAATTATCCTAATCACATATCCTCCAAAATAAACTTACTCTTAATTCATAAAATCATATAACTAAAAAGAATCAGTCAAACTAACCAGGGACTTCACGTAGTCCAGTGGTAGGCGATAAATAATAGTCTCACTTTGGTTGTGGGATCGATTCCCGCAGCTTTATCCGACGCGACGGGATGTCACACGGTCTGCGTGTTGTCCTTTTTCCAGAACCATATAATTCTTAAAACAATCCCCGAAATGAGATAAAATCTTCAAAGATGATCATAACATATTTTAAACTCAATTTTATCTCATGACTTTCATTTTCCATCATAACATATAATAACCCATAATTACCTCAAAAGTAAGGATCATATAAACCCTAATGGTTACCTTAATAATTATTACCTGAATTTCCACATCGAGTTGGCCATCTCGTACATGATTCATTAGAGAACTCACCAAGGTTGAAGTGGTTGATCATGACTCCTTGATATTTGGTTTAGAACAACCACGAGTTTCCTCATTGAATCCTCCATCTCATCTAGTCTCTTAATCAGAGAACCACCACAGTTTCCTTCAAACCCATTGTCACATTGGTGCCTGCTAGATCCAGCCATTTACTAAAACCAAAAAGGACAGTGTGAGTATATCAACATAACCATCTTGTACTAATGAGTAAGATAAACACTAATATATATTTCTCATTCACTTTATCTAAAACTAGTACTCTTTCTGAAATCCTAACCATTATGGTATTTGTCAATTATGCTTAAAGAATACCCTAACCTCTAAAGTTATCTAAACCGACCTTTGATACCAACTATAAGTCCCCAGCCTTAAACCTTACTTATACTTGAGTTATTATAAGATTACACATTGAGGATCTTTTCAGGTTTAGAGTTTTAGAGAATTAGATCATGAAACTTGCATTACATTCCACATTTAAACAAAGTGGATACATAAAAGACCGTATTCATTCTTCCCATCAACAGAAACATATTGAAAATAAAACATGGATTCTTTCTTAACACATCCTTGACTCTATCATCTTATCATGTACCTTTCCCTTGACCTGAAAAACATTTCAAAAACATGGGATGAGCATAAAAAAAGCTCAGTAAGGGATATAAAAATATGGAAAGGAAACATGAGTTCATATATACATAAGAATGAAATCATAATTTACCCATAAAACATAGGCACTTTAACCTACCTCATCAAATCATGAATAACACATAGAAATCATAAGACATAAAGGTAACTTGAGGCATTAATAACATTCTTACGTAGGAAGTAACCCTCTTGGTTACGTTTGGAATACCCATCACAGTATATTCCCTAAAATCTTTTCGGAGAAACCTTAACGTTTCACTCCTTCGCGTTACCCAATGAATTAGAGAGCTATAACGGGCTCACCCTCCCTTAGTTTATCATGGAACCACCCGTTCTTCCTAACAATTCCCAAGAACCATAACATAATCATATCACATAAAACATGAATAAAGGAAACATAACATCTCCACATTTCGATCACAATATAACATTTTAGGATATTGAAATAATGAATCCATTCAAAAAGAAACCATTTCCAAAAACATTTAAAACATTTAATAAAGAGATTTTTGAATCAAAGTGTCCCATACCACATTGAAGCTTTTAACATTTTAAACCATTAATATCCATGTAAGTAAATCCTTAAAACCATTTTGAAAACAAGGATATTAATAAGAACAAATAATTAAAACATTTAAAATGATATTTTGGTTAAAGGGGTTTTACCAAAATTAGAGACACTTGAATACAATAATCGAGGAATAACAATTAGTCAGAACATTATAATATCATGAGAATAAAAGGATTCATGATATAATACTCCAAAGGACAGTATATACACCATATAAGAGTGAATTTGTGTATAACAACAATGAACCCTCAATAGAAATGTCAAATGTGATGAAATCCCTTATAAAGAAGGTATCATTAAATTAAGGAAAAATCAATCTCAAAATATGTGTGACAAATATAAATACCCCCAATATAAGTGGATATTAAGTGTAAAACAATAAAAGGACATTCACACATATTCAATGGATGACATATTCAATGACTACATGTTGAACCCAAAGAAATCGAAATTGGGTTAAAAAGTTCCCTTGACAGCCTAACGACATCACATCAAAATGAATTGATGAGAGATAAAAAGTGTATCTCATAACTTGGACATAAAATTTACATCAATAAGGATATATTAGAACATATCCCAACATAAAAATATGTAAATTAAAAGACCCAACAAAAGAAGTCTTTTAAAAAGATGATGGTGAAAGGTTCCCTTACCGACTTTGGTATCTTTCAAAACATACACCCATTGAAAGAAGAACAATAAATCATTGATGTAAATACTCATAAAAGAAAGTATATTACACAAAGAGTAGAATAATGGGCAGTACATACACCACTCAAAGGAAATTGTGGAAAATGTAGCATAAATCTCACGGGAATAAAAGTGAGATGAAAAATCCCTTACGAAAACTCGGCAGCCTAACGGCGCCACATAAAACTTCCAAAATAGATTGATGAGAGAGAATAGGGTCTCTCATCACATGAAAATAAAAATTAAAGTACGATTAATATAAAAGAACATCCCAATAACAAGAAATATGATCTTTAAAAGGAATGACATAAAAGAGTGTACTTAAAAAGAAAGAGTGGAGTAGGGTCCCTTACCTCGGGTCCGACTAGACATGATCGTTCTTTAATCTCCTGAATAATAAACTTGAGTTAATTTATACTTGATTAAGAACCTTTTTCAAGCTTATTATTCCTTTTATATCACTTATTTCCTTGTTATAAACACTATGTAATCATTAAGTTAATAATGATTGTTTTGTCGATATTTGGTTCTTAAGTCGAAAGTGGACTTCTTACAATTACATGTTGTTCGTGTGGACAAAAGTTTATTATATCCAGAATTGTATTCATGATTTATATACCATATATTTCATATATATCCAGTACATGCATGCATTTATTACATTACATAATCATTTAGAGGTAAGAAATGAAATGCACCGCTCATGGAGACGGTAAGCCGTACGTACGCATGAACGCTACTTTCATTTCTATTTCATATTTTATAGAATGGAATAATACTGATATAAAGGTATATTATAATTACAGTATAATATCATATATAATATCATAGTTCCATCCTTTATACGTCCCACATATGGTATATAACGAATCAAATAACTTTGAGGGGGCCGTAGTCCGCACTTCCTTAAAATGAAGATATCGCGTATACCCATAATGGAAGCCATCAAGGTAAGACACAAATTAAAAATACAGAAGCATAAGTAAAACATAAAAATATTATATATCATATATAAAAATAGTGTCATCATAATGGCCACCTTTGAAGGTGTTAAATGAGTATTGAACAATCATCGTTTCGGGAGGCAGAATATTGACATCCACGGAAACCGTATGTTCTTTAACCATTTGATGTAGTTGTGTGAGAGTGTAGCTCAAATAAATCCTATAACAACATCCTAGTATATTTAACATACTTGTGATGTTACAAAAGAAGTAAATAAAAAGTGTTTAGGGGGTTGGAGAAGCAAAATAAAACAAATGAAAATGAGAGAATGAATTACCTTTAAAAGTGTAACTCCTATTGATTTGAGCCTAAAGGCTTCCTTTGTAAAGATTCTGCCCAAAGGTAAACCTCTAGGATGAGTATAGGGATGTGGAGAGAGTAAATGTGCAGGGGTTGGCCGAGCCAAAGGCTTGAGGAGTGTGTTAAATGAGGTAGAGGTGGGGGCCTTTTATAAGAGTAGAGGAGGGGCACTTTTGGAAAGTAAGAAATATTACTTTATTTGAAAATGTGTTTCGGTTTCAAAAGGTCCCACATTGATATAATTCTTGGATAAGGTGATAAGGCATCGAAATACACTCATAAAATTGGTTTTGGCCATGTGTAGGTTGTATATTTTGCATTATCTTTCCATTTTAATTAAATCGTCAAATAATGATGTCATCACAGCATCATTATTATGTCATAAATAATTTAAGTTATTTAATGTCTAAAAATTATAAAAAAACTACTATGATATAGGAAATCTTTTTATCTTTCCAATTATTATTTATAATCAAAATTTGGACTTGTATAACCCCACTTAAAAATTGTTTTCGTAAAACATATTATGTTTGTGTCATTTTCACTTTAACATTAAATAAAAAGTAATTTATGTCATTTCCCAACAAAAGTGGATCCATGGGGTCCTCAAGTTGGCCCATGGCTTGTCTTGGTCGGCCATGACTCACCCAATAGGTGTAGTACAAGTTTCATGGTGTTTTCACATTCTTATAATATCATTTTTACATTAAACTACACTAATTACCACTAATCGCGATTAAAAACTTAATAAGTTACTATTCACCAAAAAATTATTTTAATCTCATTGAACCACATTTTAATTCTTAATGACAACCATGTATGTCAGATTTTTGAAAATCAAAACACAATGATGGCAAAATTTCATTTAAACGGAAAATCAGTTTTTATAAGTACCACTTAGTGGTTTCACTATTCATCAAAAATTGATGTTTTTCAGAAAAATCCCAAAAATTCACCCTAAGCTATATTTGATATTATGAATTCAAAAATGAAGTCCGTTTTACAAAATTCAAAACATATAAGTCACATTAATTAATTTAATAATTAATTCCCGCTGTCATGACAAATAGCGTGTTTTATGAAACAATAAGTATCAAAATATTGACACTAGTTTAAGTCTGATTTCAAAGTGAAATTGATTCCAACGACCACTATTGGGTTTAATGGTAAAAATATTTTCTAATTTCACATTAAAACCAATTCAAAATATAATCTAATCATATAAATAAATTAGATTAAAAAGTGGTTTTGAATTTAAAATACAACATTTTACACTATGAATTAAAAAAATGAACTTTATCGGAAAGATACCAAAAATTTACACAAAGTAAATTTTGATGTACCGATTCTAAATAAGAGTTTTATTTGGTCCAAAAGAATGTTTAAGAGTGAACAAAACTATATTTAATGATGGTTCTCTATCAAAAGGTTATAAGTGAACCTTTAGTGAAAACTAGGGCATATACGCCTAAAATTGAATTCTTTCCGTATTTTAAGCCTTTATCTTTTATTGTATAAATGTAAAAATATTTAAGAACATATATAATCATATTTTAGTTATTTTTATCCATTCCCGCCATTAAAACGGCAACATGTTAACTACCATTTAAAATAATATTATTTTATTGTTAGAGTGCAACGTAAGATTCCCAAGAAACTCGTTGTTGCGTGTTGGGTACGCCATCGAGCATAGCGTCCCCTTTAAAGTCATATTAATATTTTTTTCACAAATATGGATAAATATGAAAATGTCATATTCCTTATTTACCTGGGGTGTTACAACTATATTCATGTACCGAGTTGAAAAGTATGTTATTAGAGTCCTGGTGTATGGATACGCCAGTTACCGCACCAACACTGGAGTCTCTGGCCAGAAAGATGATCTCGAAACACTATAAACTATTGGCCCAAACCAATCTCACAGACTCTTGGTACTATGGTAGAACCGACCAGCTCGGATACCACTCTGTCCTGACCTGTCCCACTGGGGACCGTGCCGTGACTACCCAATCCCACCTCCAATAGACCAGGGGCTGGTGACTAGCATCGAATAGGCTTAATACTAACATGGGAGGCATTTCCTAAGTACCTGTACTCATGCACACATCTCCAAGCCCACAAATTCTGAAATGTAAAAACAATAAGGAACAAAATTCATGCATACATCTAAACCCAACCAACAGAGTATGACAGAAGGTAAAGTACTGAAAGTAAACTGGGCCAGAATACAATCCCACCAAAACAAAAGTCTAAAAACTGCAAAGTCCTACCTGTAAACACAAAAGGTACTGGGACTACTACTCATAGCCATATGAAATCCAAGGCCTATAGGGAACTCAGATAGCCTGGTCCTGTCTTGTCCCCCCTAGAATCTGTCAAAAGGATGCTCGTCTTCACAATACATGACTCATAAGGGAAAAGCTCGTGCATGGGTGAGTATAATAATACTCAGTAGAGGACCCCAAAAACCACAATGCAGTACACATAGTAAAGGTACAGTCAGCTATACCTAGTATATGTCTAAATAACACATAGCACAAAACAAATATACTCAAAACAAAGACTCGTAGTCTATATACAAGTCACACAACCGCATACCCCCATCTAGGGGTTCAGTTCGAATATTCCACGAAGCACTCATTCTGGGAGAACTCACTCGATGAATTTTATAGCTCTGAAGACATCCATTCGAGATGTACTGTACATCAAGAAACATCACGAGAGGTAGTTACTCTCATTATTGGAGACACACTCTTGAGTGAGAAGGTTACAATAAATTGATGCACTCATTATTGGAGACACACTCTTCAGTGAGAAAAATCATGATACACAGATGAGGATCACTTCCAGGGCCATGGAGGATACCGTGACTCATCTGTAACTCACCAGCTAGGTTGAGGATCGATGCTCAGTGAAGTTGTTCACATCGATGCTGGACTCTACATAGGGTCACGAATGGATAGAGGATCTCGATCAGGGCCTCTCGGAAGGATGCATGACTCTATCCCAAAATGTCCAACTAAAGGGATCGTAAACATATTGAAAGAAAAAATTCTTAACCGTCAGGGGAATTAGAAGATGGGGAACTAACCCTAACGAATGATTTCCAAGATACGATGAACAATTGGACTATGATGTTTTCCAAAAAGTAGACAATGTGTAGAAAAGTTACATGTCGTGTTGTCTGACCCAGGGTACTGCCCATGTACAACAGCCCGTGTTGTAACGCTGGTTGTGTAGAAAACTGAGTACACGGAGTGTAGTACAATGTATATTCCATGTCCGAGTGACTGGTTTTGGCTCCGTGTGCACTAGACATGTGCACGTACACGGTCATCATCCCATGTACTACAACACCTGTAACCAGTACACAGGGTGACCCACATTTCTGGCCTCACCTGGCCGTGTGATGGGGTACACATTCGTGTAATCCATCCCATGTCTGTGTACCCTCTGGAAACACGCCGAGTTCTGTGGTGCTGCCTCTGCCATGTTGTACATGTCGTGTCTCCTGATGCCCTGTAGTTCAACCTATGTCCGTGTACTTCCCTATATACATGCCGAGCTTCGGGGAAATCCTAACACACTGTTTGATTGCTCTCAGACCCCTAAAACCCTAGCCACCACCTCCAATACTACATGGCATGTTCTTCTGAAGTACAAGCCTTGTATTCTGAAAAATTCAGAAACGCGGACCTTCACCATCGCACCTCTAGTGATGCTCCATTTGTTGATCTGACCATTCGATCACCACAAAACTCTCATGTTTTGGTCTCCCTGACACCACGAATCTGATTTTGTTGTTTTCAGACCTCCCATCGGCTCCTTTAACATGCACCGATCTATCCTTGTGATGAATTCTTGATAATGGCCATTCCCAATCCAGTCCGATTCCTCATCTTCTATCATCGTTTCACCACCACAAGGTTGTTGGGGTGTCAATTCTTCAATTTGGGATCGTTGGCAGAATGGATGCGCAATGATCCATTGTTCGTCGCCCCACATAGAACGCGAAGAACACGTGAGAAGAAAATGTAGAAATGAAAACCAATAAAACAAAAAGAAGAATGAACCTCCATCATCATTTGTCACAGAGTTGATCTGCTCCCGTAAATAGGCTTAAACGGAGTAGGAATCAACAATAATAATCAATAAGAAATTAATTCCCCAGAATCATCCCAATAATACCCTCCCACGAGAATGTACGAATCCATGGACCAAATTTTTAATTGTTGATCCGAATTCGTTGCTTAAATCATGAACGAGTAAAGAAGCATGAAGTAAAAACCCCTACCTTTTGGAAAGGATCGTTCATTGGTGAAAATGGTTGTAGTATTTTCATCATTGAGATCCTTCAACTCTGTTGGTGTAGTGATTCGTAGCTTTGATTCGTCATCGAGAGTTTCCTCCAAGGCTCCAAGATTTTCTCCCGAGCTTCCTCTCAAAAATTCTTCAATGACCACCAATTGCTTAACCCATTAAAAATGTAAATATGATTCAACATTCTATTTTGATATGGCATTAATGAGTCATGTTGATGCTTCTAAGCCATTATGACATGGCATTTAATATTGAAACAGCTTCCATGTCGCTACGCTGCATCAGCTATTTCCATAAAAATGAAATAATCATTGAAAATATTATATTATTTTTATTTTACTAAAAACGTTCAAGAATTAACTTCTTACGTCGACCCATGCCGGTCAGGGTTAAACCCATTCATAGGTAAAGTCGTCGTCCTGGATGCAACGGTGCCCTCAAATATTTAATCCGAGCATCAGTTTGGAAACTGCTACAACCGCACATGAGTTCTGATTCACATAACATAAAATAAAGTATCAAACCACCATTTCAGGCATACCAGGCCTCAGAATGAGGTGCCACATCTGGGCCTTGTTTCATAATAATTCCACAAAATATTTAAAAATAATGCACAGAAAATTTTGAGACATTACATTCTCCCCACCTTGGGGGTTTACATCCCCAAAAATCCAAAACAAATGCTAATAAAAAAGATGTGGGTACATGGCATGGATCATGGACTCCCGCTCCCACGTGCACTCCGGATGATTCCAATGTTGTGATACGACTCGCACCAAGGGAATCGATCACCCACAAAGGATACTCTCCTGCTGATCCTTGATCACCACTAGGAACTCAGCATTGGTAACTCCATCCTTGATCTCTAGCTCACCCCAAACGATGATGTGTGATTGGTTATTCACGTATCTCCTCAGCTGAGAAATGTGGATGACATCATGTACCCATTGAAACTATCGCGGTAGATCTAGGATGTACGCCACCTTGCCAACTCTACACAGTACCTGTACACACGCACACATCCTCAAGACCACAAATGATGAAATGTAAAAACACTATGGAACAAAATTCATGCATACAACTAAACCCATCCAACAGAATACGACAGAAGGTAAAGTACTAATAGTAATCTGGGCCGGAATACAAACCCACCAAAACAAAAGTCTAGAAAATACAAAGTCTAAACTATAAACACAAAAGGTACTGGGACTGCTGCTCATAGTCGGAGGAATGGCTAGGCTTGTAGGGAACTCAGAATGCTCAGTCCTGTCCTGGTCCACCTTGGACTCTGTCAAAAGGCTTCTTGTCTACACAAGACACGACATGTGTGGGAAAATCCCATGCAGGGGTGAGTATAAAATACTCAGTAGTGGACCTCGAAAACTACAAATTAGTACACCAAGTAATGGTACAGTGATCTATACACAGTGTATGTCCACAGAACACATAGCACAAACCAGATATACTCAAAAACCAAACTCGTAGTATAGATAAATGTCACACAACCGCATACCCCTAGCTAGGGGTTTAGTTTGAAGATTCCACAAAGCACTCTTTCCAGGAGAACACACTCCACGACTGTTATAGCTCTGATCACGTCCTTCTGAAAAGTACTATACATCAGGAAACGTCATGAGAGGTAGTTACACTCATTATGGAAGACACGCTAATGAGTGAGACAACTACGATAGATAGATTCACTCATTACGGGAGGCACGCTCATGAGTGAGAAAGATCACGATACACAGATGAGGATCACTACCAGGGACAAGACGAATACTGTGAATCATCCTGAATTCACCTTCTAGGTAGAGGATCGACGCCCGGTGATGTTGGTCACATTGATGTTGGACTCTACCTAGGTACAAGAATGGATAGAGGATCTCGATCCGGGCCTCTCGGATGGATGCCTGACTATATCACATAATTTCCTGCTGAAGGGTTCATACTTTTGTAGAAGGAAACGATGAATAAACATCAATGGTATGAGAAGAAGGGGCAATAACACAAACGAACGATGTCCATGATACAATGAAGAAGTGGACCGTGCCATTTTCCAATAAGTACAAGGCATGTAGAATAGTTACACGCTGTTTTGTCTGACCCCGGGTACTGCCCATGTACAAAGGCTCATGTCATAAACTGGTTGTTTAAAAAACTGAGTACAAAAAATTTAGTATGGTGTATATGTCAGTTCTGAGTGATAGGGGTTGGCTCCGTGTATGCTGGCCATGTGCCCACACATGGTCATCAACTCGTGTGCTTCAACCTATGCAATCAGCACATTGGGTGACCCATGTTACTGGCCTCGCTTGGCCATGCGATGGAGTACATGGTCATGTACTCCATCCCATGTCTATGTACACCCTGGATACATGCCATATTCCACAAAGCCAACTCTTCCATGTTTTACACGTTGTGTAGCCTGAAGTCGTGTAGTTCAACCCGTGTCCGTGTACTTCCCAAAATACACACCGAGCTTCAGGGAAATCCAAACACGCCGTGTGACCAGGGTCACAGGCTGGGTGATTTCTCTCTGACCCCCAAAACCCTAGCTTCTACCACCAGTACTGCATGGCATGTTCTTATGATGTACACGCTGTGTAGTCTAGAAATTTTCAGAAATGCAGTCCTCTACCGTCACGCCTTTGGTGATGCTCTGTTCGTCTATCCAGCCGTCTGATCTCCACGAAACTCCCAGGTTTTGGTCTCCTGAAACCACGAAGATGATTCCGTTGTTTTTGGACCTCCGATCAGCTTTGAAAAATGCAATGATCCATACATGTGAAGAACGATCGATGAACGACCCTTCCGGATCTGGTCTGATTCGTCGTCCGCTATCGTCGTCGTAACACCGCATGGTCGTTGGGGTGTCGATTTTTCAATTTGGGATCATTGAGTCGTAGAACAGATGTGCAACGATACATTTTTTGTCTCCCCAAGAAGAATGCATTAGATGGAAATGAGGAAAGGAAACCCAATCAATCAAAAAGTGTAATGAACCATCGTCATCGTTCGTCACGACTTTGATCCGCTCCCGTTAATAGGCTTGAATAGAGATGGAATCAACAATAATAATCAATAAGAAATTAATTCCACAGAATCATCCCAATAAATGCCTCTGGCAAGAACGTATGAATCCATGGATCAACTTGATCATGGTTAATCCGCGTTCATCGTTTAAATCAAGAATAGGGAAAAGAATGAAATTATAACCCCTACCTTTTGGAAAGGATCTATCATTGAAGAAAAGGGTCACAATGTCGTCGGCATCGAGATCCTTCAACTCCGTTGGCGCAGCGATTCACAGCTTCGATTCGTAGTCATTCATCGCCAATAGTTTTCTCCAAGCTCCATGAATTTCTCCAGAGCATTCTCTCAAAAATTCATCAACCACCATCAATCGCTTAACCCCTTAAAAAGCGAAACTCAATTCACTATTCTGTTATGCTGCGGCATTAATGAGTCAAGTTGCTGTTTCTATGCCATTATGACATGTCATTTAATATTGAAGCAGTTTCCAGGTCACTGCGTTGCAGCGGATGTTTCCATAAAAATAAAATAAACATTGTAAAATTTTATTTTATTTTTATTTTACAAAAAATGTCTAATAATTAACTTCTTCCCTCGACCCACTCTAGTCGGGGTTAGGTCCATTCTTAGATAAAGTCATCATCTCAGATTCAACGGTGCCCTCATATTTTTAATCCGATCATCCATATGGAATCTTCCACAATCACGCACAAGTATCGATTCACTTAACCTAAAAAAAGTTTCAAAACTCCATTTCGGGCTTACTGGGCCTCAGAATGAGGTGCCGTCTTTGCACCTAGTCTCGTAATAATTTCATATAATATTTAAAAATAATAAATAGAAAAATCTGATACATTACATCATTTTTAGGCCTATTATGTATGTTTATTAAAGATGATATGACTATTTATTTTCAATTAATTGATTTCATTATATTTTCCTTCAAAAAAGATTCAAGATTCAACGTAATATTTCATTCCACATAAAGGAAGAAACTAATCCACTCTTAGGTACCGATATATGATTTATTCTAAATCCATCCCGTGGATGAATGAATAAGATTGAGGATAACGAATTACCTTCCATAAGGAAGTAGTTTTTTTCAGCAATGAAATTTGTTATTCACGGTAGTCTTCGAAAAACATATTGAGGAGTTTTAGTAGAAATTATGATCACTAATCGATTTTAATAATCGACAATAATTGTTGATCATTATGATGTAGATATATTCTATTTTATCATATCATATCCTTAGTATTGAATTATATTTTTGTCCATCCCATGCACCATCATATCATGATCCATGATCATTTTCTTAGAACATGCTATGGAAACCTGGATGGTTCTCCCAATAATTTAGCTGTGTTGTTCCTTCAGACAAGGATAGTGAATAGGATATCGAACATATCTTTAAGAATATTTTTGAATATTTTAATAAAAATTAATTAATGTAATAAATAAAAATAAATTATTATTATAACATTGAAATAAAAATATAATATAAAATTATAGGAAGACTTGTTTAACGATGAATGTAAAA
Source organism: Viscum album (assembly GCA_963277665.1). NCBI lineage: Eukaryota > Viridiplantae > Streptophyta > Magnoliopsida > Santalales > Viscaceae > Viscum > Viscum album. The sequence goes on along the minus strand of OY728161.1, from coordinate 689,466,387 downwards.
TAGAGAAGAAATCACATGAGTGAAATATAAATGTCTTCTTCCTTATATTCTTTAATAAAAATCAAATATATGACAAGTAAAATAAAAAATTAAGTCAATAAATCCTATATTTTTAATTTTGATGGCCCCATAAATGTGATGTATTATTTTTTGGGTGAATATTATTGTTATTTTATAATAAAATGGAAAATATAAAGAATATATAACTATTTAAAATTTTAACTTTTTGTGATATAAAAGTCATAATGTTTTGGTTATAATTTATAATATTTTATACCAATTAGTGAGAGCATGTATTATTATAGTAGGATCATCCCTAATGATGTGAATTTACCACAGGTTAGGAATGGTGTATCATTAGAAGGGATTTCATTTAAACAGGTCCAATCCAAACTTCAAAAGATGTTGATTGCGTTGAATCATCTACAAGATAAGATCATTTTATTGGAAATCACAACTGAATAAATTATGGATCAACCATTACGTTAAGGAAAAACTACTACAAATTATACCCATAGGGGAATTGATGGTGTAATAATTTATATTGTATTTAGGGTTCAACTACTACTAATATTTAAATTTTTTATTTAATATAATAATAATTACATAAAATATTACTTTAAAAAATTTATCATCAACGTTTAATTGAAATTATTATCATAATTATTGAATAATTTTTTAAAAATATCTTTTTAATTTGCAATCAGACAATTGGAATTTACTGTGGTGTTAAATTTTATGACATTTTTTAAATATATTATAAAAATAAAAATATTGCAAATTAATATAATTATGAAAAAATATATATTTATAATGAAAACACATCCTAGATTGTTATATAAAAAAATTTTAGAGTGAACCATTATATTGGAATATTAATAATGTGGATGAGAAACTATTGGAAATAGTTGAGGACATACGATAAATGAAAAATAAAATACCCATTAATTTATTCTATGGGATTCCAACCACCAAACCTAAGAGAACCTACCAACTATTATTTATTCATGATACAAAATTTCAGAATTAAATCATTATAAATACTTGGTTTCTCTTCCATGTCACCCTCTTTAATACATTTTTGTTTTTTTGATATAGTGTTCTAATTTAGGCATATTATCTTATGTATTTATGGGATTTGCCTCCATCTATGTCTATTAAAAACCATAAAAAGATAATTAAATTTTATTTTAGACATCAATTTCATTGAATGTTATATATATTTTTGTAGTAAATAGTAACCATTTTTAGGTTATTTAAATTTGAAAAAATCCATTCACTCGCATTATTTTTTCTTTATCCTGTTATAGGGTTCCTATTTAACAATTTTTATTTCCTATATGAAAAACGTATGTTATACATACTTATAAAATGTAAATTATTTTTCCTAAAACCATACATATAAATTTTATTATCAACCCACTGTTTTATTATCAAAGAAAAATTAAAATATCACTGTCATATTATTATTTTTATATACAGTTTTGATGATGATGTAAGGGTCATATTTCTCTCTCTTATCAATTCTGGCTTGTAATACAATTATTTTATTATTTTCAATTTGAATACTCAATGTCAAATTGTAATTTTATGTAATTATTTTTGTTATCATTATGTTATATTATAAATGGGATACACTATTTTACTCACATAATACACAGTTCAATTTTTTTTCATTAACCAATCCTTGTAAAAGGCTTGAAATTATATATTGAAACATGATAAAAATCCATATATTTTCCTTGTTCAAGTGTTATTAAGTTTAATTTATTTCTAACAATGGCGTATTTTTATATAAATTATGATCAAGATAATGAGGATGTATCCTCTATCACGTTCTATAAATACTAAACACTAGTTTCTCCCATGTTCAAATTTTCTATCCGACCTATTGGCTGAGAAGTTTACTATTAGGCATCTTATTTTTCATAGATTAATATAATAAATATGTGTGATTAAATACTTTTAATTTTTATAATAGATTTACCTATAATTTTATTTCCCTCCTACTATAAAAATAGATGTATTCAATTATATGAACGCATTGATAATGTAAATCATTAAATTTATAAAACCTCTATAATGAAATATCCATCACCTAATAAGTGTACATATTTTACCATTAAATCATAAATTAGAAAAAATAAAAATCAATGGAATTCATCTTGTAAAATATTTTAATCAATTTATATGGAAAATATATTAATAGAATTATGAAATCCTTTTTTTATATGATCAATTTCGTGAAGAATGTTTTTATGAGAAATTATTCGTTGTATTTTCTTAGTTATTATCATTGACGAATATAAATTTTATTAATCTATTCATTTAGGGTATTATTTATGGTATATAAAATTTATGTTATTTCCAAACCCTATAACTATATATCCAATAATGCACTATTTTCTCTTGACATAAAACTATCTAAGGAGTTTTCTATAGATACTAATTTCTATAGATGATTTCATGGAATGAATTGTTGAACATATGAATATAATGTCCATAATTATATGTTAACATAATAATTCATTAAATAATATTATATAATTTCGTGGTTCGTAAATTAATCCATGATGAATTAGTATATCTCAGTACAATTCTTGGTAAACTATATTCAAACACAAGTCTTGTATTACAAATGAATACCTAAATACCAAAGTAATTTTTTATTTAGATGTTCAAGAGTAACCTTTTTCCATCTAGTGTATCCATGTATATCAGTTATTGTTAACTTCATGGGATCCTAGGGAATAAAAAAATAATAATGGATAGATAAAATTCTTTATATGGGTTTTTTAATGTGGATGAAGAACTAAATTAGTGAGAATAATCAACACTACAATGTAAATTACTAAACAATCCATCATTAAAAATAATTGGAAGTTGTATAATCAATATATAAAGGTAAAAAACTAATGAAACATGCCATGTAAATAAATAGATATGTCATAACCAATATGGGAATATAGAAAACATAATAACATTTCAATTAATCAATTAACTAAGAAAAAAATTTATCCATATGTATTTCCAAAAATAAAATATCATGAATAATAATTTGGGAAATAAAAATAGTTATGCTTAGTTATTAGATTTCATGTTTCCAAGAAACCTAATACCTTTACCATTGATAAAAATTCCATTGATAGTTTAAAACTCTTGGATTGTAACCTAGTAAACTGTGTCTTTAAAATTAATTTGTCCAATGAGACTACCAATACCTCGAGTTGATATGATTGACTAAGCCCCACCTAAGTCTGTAGGCCTAAATAATTCCACTTATATTAAATAATCGATTTAATTCAAAAAACTGTGCAACTTGTCATCAAATTCCTACGTTGAGAAAATAATACATATTTATCAATATATCCCTTTGTAATAAAATAACATTATATGTGAACAATGTGTTTAGAATTTCAATATAATAATGATAAAAATTAAATCCATGATAAATAATGTGGATATTTAGGAGAAATATATTCTTTAATAGATAGTACAAGGTGGCTAACTCAAAGGAATGTTAATGACAACAAAAATGATTTATGTATGTGGATTTCAATACACTCTTGGGAAATATAATCATAATACATCATGAGGATAATAAGTAAGGTATAAATATGATGTATAAAATTGGAATAAGAATACAGGCCATTGTAATTGATGAAATAAAAAAATCATTAAAAAAACATGAAGAGTATAATCTTAATATTTTGTTCAAAAAATTTCTAATAATTTTCATAGAAAATCCAATAATAAATAATATTTTATACCATCTTGATAATAGTTTAATAGAAACTTCAATTAAATGGAGATCATGATGCATAGTAATTCTTTAAATTTCGTAAATAACATTCCTTTTGTAGGGTAAAAATGTTTGAAATGTTCCTTGTTAAGAATGGGGAAAAAATATACATTCGAGGCAATTTTTTAAATAGAAAAAATAGATTAAAAATTATTATAATATTTAATTAAAAAATTTAATGAATTGTTTAATGATTATTTTTAAAAATAATATGTATTTCTAAGAAAACATATTATTATATAAAGAGAGAAATGATGTCAGATTTCAACTAAAACATTTTTGTGAAACATTGTAAGTGTGAATGATTAGAATAGTGGATTTATGAAAGGATAAATATCACTAATTAACATATAATAAAAATTTTAGTTGTTTTATTAGACAATCATAAAATAATATCCTCCAATGGAAATCAGGATTAAATAATCTCAATTAGTATGGTGTTGTGAAATAAACCGTAAAAATTATCATTACATTGAAGTGATAATGAATCAATAAAGATATTATTTTTAACTAATATATATACATATAAAATAATTCTAAATACAAAAATATATGGTAAGATTCAATATTCAAATAATCCTATGATATTAAGGGAAACAATAAAGATTCATAACATAATGAAAATGTGTTCAGTTACAAAATTATTTTCCACATTGATAAATTATATTCAATTGTGTAGAAATGAAATAATAGAAATTTAAATATAATATACCATGGAGAATTATTTATTCAGGATATTACCTATCCATGCGCAATATAAACAATGAATGATAAATGAGTTTCATAATAATACAATACTCAATATTGAAATTAAATTGAGAAAATAACCCTTACCGTACACTATCCTTTAGTTAGTACATTCTTTGTCTTCATATATTTTGGTTATAAACATTTTATTTACATATAAATCCTTTATTATATTAATTATCTCATATGTGATACTAGTCTAATGAATTTTAACCCTTTCATTAAAAAGCATTCATTATTTTAATCATTTTAGAAAATAACCACTTTTCTGTTCGAGTATGTTTTGAATTGATATTTTTTGTTTCAATTACCCATATCATGATTTTATAACATATAGAATATAAAACATGACATAAATTTCTATTATATAGATTATTTTTTTATATTAATATATAAAATTTTATGATACAGAATGAAATACAACATTCATGTTAACAGTAGGTTGTATATATGAATGAAAGTTGATTTCGTTTTATTAGCATATTAATGAATATAAAATTAAATTATATATATTTATATTATTATAAAATTTTAACATTTTGTTTATATATATTACATATTTTTGTTAAACCAATCCTTAATATGTTCTATGTAATGTGGGAAAGAATCACATTGCTTCGCTTATCAATAGTGCGTTGTATACATGAAAAATATTTTTGTATTCCAAAAATTGAAATTAATGATTGAATTTGTTAGATAATAATTAAAAAAATTAAATACATAACTAATATCATAAAAACTATGTTAATCATTATTCAGAAACATGAATATTTGTATTTAAAAAATGAAAAAATTAGTTCACTAGGGAATTGTACACCGTACACATTATTGATGTTTTATTAACAAATTTAATGAAAGTTTATGATGCTTTTATTAAAAAAAATATCATACTATCATATAATTATATTTATTACATATATATTTATTATATAATAATGATATAAAATTAATTCAATGTGATTTAGGAAGAAAAAAATAAAATGTTTGATGATTAATGTCATCTCTTCATCGAGATTCTACATTTGGATTTGATAAATGGTGTTCATTGGTTTTAATTTTACAAATGTATGACTTCTATAAATATTATTTTATATAATTTGAGTGAATTGGGTCAGATATTTAAGAGAACAATTGTTTAGTATGTGTGAATATGAGATTGGATTAAGATACCTTTTAAATTTGAGGAGGAGTGGCATTCATGTAAATATAAAAAAGTACAAACTATAGGTAAGTATCCCATACCTCATGTTTATATAATAAAAAACAATTTTCAATCTATTATTGTAAATGGTATACTAATGTAATTAAAATGTATTTTTGATATGTATTGGGTCATTTTGACAACTTATCATTTCTGATTAAGCACTATGTAAACAAATTATTCCTTAATCGCTTTGATTAAATATAACTATTTTTTCTAATCACACACGTAAGAAATAAATATTTACGTCTTAGATAAGATAAATATTTATGATTACAAGTATGGAATCAATATTTTCAAATTAAATTCACATATGTGAAAACAGATAATTTTAAATTTATCACATATTCATGATGAAAAAGATGGGTTTTGTCATGAAAAATCCCCCAATGGCCGTGTAGTGACTATTGCATGCCCACCATCCATATGCTAGGTGCTGGAAACTAGAACCACAAAAGAATACCCCAAAAAGGGAAAGCATTTCGTTCCAACCTATACACACACACGCACCCAATACGAAATAAAGTAATCTAAAACTAGAACCAACAACAAGCACAAGTACTACATAATGTTAAAGTTGTTATAATAAAATCCAAAATAAATTAATAGTAAATCAATATAAGTATAAGCTCTGTAGGTCTTCCACTATAGATCCTCCCTGAATATTAGGTAAAACCCACTGTTGGATGTCACTACAGCTCAACACCTCTATCGATCCACCTTTGAGAACTATCTCGCCCTTGCTCCCCAATGTCCATGTAAGAACTAGTAATCACCTGCACAATACACTATAAGTGTGGGAAAAAATGTGCAAGGATGAGTATAACAATAGTCAGTAGGGCCCCCTAGACCAACTCGGGTCTCACAGAAATCCAAAAAGGATAATACCTCAATGAAATATATAAATTTAAATCACAGGGAAAAATACACAGTTCACACTAAGATTAACATATGTACAAAAGTAATGATTATTAGTACTAAATCCAGATCATCCTATTCTGTTGAGGGGCTCTACTGTTGATCCATGAAAGGATGCTCTGATATTGATCCATGAAGGGTCTCTCGATGGGCGATCCACGACAGGTAGCGCTATTTATGATCTATGAATGGTTGTTCTCATATTTATCCATGAGGGTCTCTCTCATGTAGATCCACAAAGGGTCTATCCATATTTGATCAACTATGTGTTACTCAATTACGGAACCATGAAGGTTCTCTCGTTATTCTTCATTTTAATTCAGTTAACTGATTCCCTGACATAACATAGTTGAATCATAGAGGATCTTCTCCTAAATTCATCTTTCGTAATGAAACCGCAATAAATTCTCTCCTATAGTAACACAAAGGATTGTCTCGTTGTAAGGGTCTGCAAGAAATAGAGGAAACTTCATATAGTTGCTTGATTAATAAGATATGGGAATTTTTGTAAAAAAAGACCTCTTGGATTCATGTCTGATCCAACCAATCCATATTCCAAACGAATCCAAAACTCACATAGAGAATCTCATAAGGTCGCCTCATCATAGTGGTCCCAGCGTTACAAATGGACTGTTCAATATACATATGGTATGTAAGATATGTGCATTTATTCTAAAATGGCCCATGTTTGATTCGTGTCCAATCTAACCTGTCCATGTTCCAACATCTTCCAAAAATATCATTTAGTATCTCAGATGCACTGCCTCATTGCAAGGGCACTGATTCAAATGACTATGCATTAATAAGATGTATGGTCTGTTAGATACAAATGTTTCAGTGAAATGGGGGATGGATGGGTCTCATCCCGGTCTGACCTAGGCCTGACCCAACTAGGCACTTCCTGGCCAGTTGGGCCAGATGACTTGCCTATTGTTGGCCCACCCACCTTGTGGGAGCCCCCCCCCCCACTCAAATACACACATAAACCAAGATGACTGTGGTGGGATGACTTATCCTACCAGGATGTGGATTAACCGTGTCAAATTTAGCACACGACAGTGCCAGCTGGCGCCACATCCCCAACATAACTGTTCCATAGAGTATACCACTTTGGTTAGCCAAAATCAGTTCTTCTATGTCTATTTCATCCACCGTATCCAAACGGTCATCCCGCACATGGTCGATAGACCATGTTCCACCATCTATCCCAAGTGGCCAAAATGTGGGACCTCCTCTATGCGACGCTAATCGGCACCACATTTCCATGCTATCATGGCTAATTTGTCTTTTCCCTCTGTCGTCGTGGCACACCAATGGGTGAATGCCTCCCTCTGCCTGTACCCATCACCGCGGGCCTCTGTCGATTGTTCCATCTCCGGGCCACTAGAGTTGCTCTGGTGGTCCATTTCTCGAAACCTCTACACCAATGGGGCAGTAGGGATTCCACCTTCACTACTATAGCCTCCAACATTCCCTTCCACAATTCCGAGAAATATTCCAAGAATAACGCACATGGAAGAGTGGCTCCAGCCTTGATAGTGCTAGCTTACAACCTCCGTGTTAGATGATTGAAATATGGGTGGTTCAGGAACACCGTTCTATGGAAATATCATCAATTCCCATGGAAAACCCCAAGGAAAGACCCCCCCTCCCACCGCATGAATACCTAATCCGTGAATCAACTAGTTCTTGGGTCGATCCCTGTTTTTTCTTTTAGAATGAAGAACATCGAATTCAAATTCAATGAAATATCTTGAGGGATTAACATCAGTCATAATTGATGGATGACGATTCATGTTTTCATCTACCAATGATCTATATTTGGTCTTCATTATTCATTATATCTAACATCTCATATTGTTCTCCACGAGATTTTCTACCATGCTGTAATCCTCCATGCTTCATCGTTGAGAATGAGAGATATTGAGATTCTCCTCACCAAAGGATTTCTCAGGTTTGTTTTCCAACAACTGATCTCTGATTAATCAGAGGTGTAAGATGATTTGTGTGTCACCATATAGATCCATTAATGAGATTTCATTAATGAGTCAGTTTTGCCTCATCTCAGCATCACAGCTCTGACCGAACATTGGGTTTCAGCGAAATCATATCAAAAAAAATAAAAATTTCAAGTAATTTATGTTTATATTATCTTTTTCTTTAATAATTACAAGATTTATAACTTTCAGTTGACCCACAATGGTCGAGGTTAAGCCATTCCTAGGTGAATCCTGGCATTCTGAACTCAATGGTGCCCTTATATTTTTGATCCAAGAACGAGTTCCAAATTAGAAAAACTCTATCGCATTATAGCTGAACGTAGTTTAAATTATGTTCAAAAGTTCATTTTGAGCACCATGGGCCTTGAAATCATGTTCTTTTAGAGTGTGTGGTCTCAAAATAATTTAATATAATTTAATAAATATACATGGAAATTCTAGGACATTACATGTTTTAAAATGATGATGTTTGAAATATTGAAATGTTTTTTTGTAATTTTTTAATTAAATTGATTCTAATGATCAATATTGTATTAATAGATTTATATTTTATCTAATTTAATATCATAACAAATTTTAATTTTAATTTAGTAGGGTAAATTATAAATGTGAAACATATGTTTTCAATTAAAAATCAACATTTTTTCAGTATTCATCAAAAAATAAAACATAGCAGAAAAATGCAAAAAATTAAAACTAAGATAATTTTGAAATTACAAATTAAAAAATAATGTCTATTTTTAAAATAAAACTTATAAAAGTTAAAATATTATTTTAATGAAAATCTCCTCATTAAAAAGAGACAATAATACCACTAGAAAAACATATCTTATGAAGTGTGAAATTGGATTTGTTTATATCATATTCAAATGAAATATAATGGATAAATTAAAAAAATATTTAATATATAATATACTAATTCCTTAATATCATTGAATAAGAGTAATTAATTTCATTTTTTAGGATAAAATGACATCAGGTTCCTAACAATAGTTTTTATGAAGTCATTTCCATTATATTCAACTTGTTTGTTATATTAATTTATAATTAATTTATATGAAATGAATTTAAAAAAATGTATAAGTTATTTAATATTATATGTTAAATAGTCTTTAATTTTTATGATAAGATATTATTTTTAAATAATAACATTATTGGTTTTCAGTAAAACACAGACATTCATGAAACACAATATATCATTGACACTTGTTGTTTCATGGGAAACATTATATCACATGATTATGTGCATTATATGCTATATCAATTATTGAATTTATTTTTAATAGGAAATACATTTTAAAAGTATCATGATGTTATATTATAATATATTCTTATTTTTCATGTCATATTCAAAAAATATGTAATATTTTATTCTATTATAATTTATGGGGTTGTTACATTCACAAAATCATATATAAATTGAATCCATGAATTTTAAAATTTATCTCATAACTATAAGGTTTTATATTTGAAATAAACATTGATGAAAAACTAATATCATTAAATTTTTAATTCAATCTACTATCAATTGTATATAATTAAAAATGAAAAATAACAAATTGGAATAACAAATAAATAGAATTATTGATCAGATATTATTATTTGAAAGTGATAATATATATATATATAAAGAGTAAAATAGTAAATATTTATTGAGAGTGATTATGTTCACTGGTCAAAAAAGTTTAATGATTAGTAGAATATGAAGGGCCTTAAATCAATATATCATTGATTATCTAAATGACTATTTGATTTATCAGATATGAATGTAATATCATAATTTTTTTGATTCAAGATCCTCTTCAAAAAATTTATTAATTTTGTTACATTATATTAGAATAACATAATTTGATATATTTCTACATAATAAAAAAATTTCCTCTTTTGGTTTTCCTTCAATCAATTTCCATTTTATCACTATAGTCCAACAAATAATTTCCCAAAAATGAATTGTTTTGATGATGAACTAAAACATATTTTTTTTTAAATCATAATATTTATAAATGATTGAAATGTATTTTCATTTAACTATTTTCCAAAACAAATATTGTTAATAAATTAATCTCTAAACCACAAAAGTGAAAAAACGTGTTCATTATTAATATATATATTTTAAATTGTTTTACTAAAAATTATGAGATATTAAATGGGAAACCATGTATTCAAGTGTTAGTTGTAAAACCCTTATTTTCCTTCATTCATGGGTTCATGTCCCACAACCATAAAATATGACATGAGTGGTCACACTACATTTGGGTTGTCCATTTTCTAATCCCATTTTATATAACTACTATAATAATCCCAAAAAAATATTATTCACATCATTCAAATAAAAATAATCCTTATTTAAAATGATTGCAAAATTTTGGAATTCTTTAGAGTTTTCATCCACATGGATTATTTATAGTAATTGATTATAATAATTATATTAACAAAAATGGTTATAAAAACATTAAACACATATCTATAAATTATATAGGTATTATTATCCAATTAACATTTCAACTAAAAAATATAATCGAATAATTCATAGTATTTCTATAAATAATATCGAAAATATCATTAATCATGGCATAATCCCATCACAAAAAACCTATAAAAGATGAAATTAAGACATTGAGTTTCTGTTAAATATTATACTCAGTAACCCATAATGACATCTACAACTCTTATCTTAACTAGAAAATTAATTATTTTAAAATTTATCATAATCCATCGATGATTCATGAATAAAGTAACACAAATACATTTGATAAAAAAACATTCATAGAAATAATTCAACTATTTTATTTAAAATATGTTTCTTTATTTTTTAGATTTAACATATGATATTAGTTATAATTATTTATTGAAATCATTTTTAATAGATTGAAATAAAAAATATTAATTATCCTAACTATTGAACCAAGGATTGAAAAACCATTTTCCCAGTAAAGCCCATTCTCATGAACCATGATACACTAGCGTGCTGCCAAATGCACCCTTTTGGAGTTATTATACCTCGTAGACGTTGTTCTAGAACCAAATGCTTGTCTAATATCTAGATAATGATTTATTTTTTGTAAAACAATATAATATATATCATTCCAAAACATTTGGATGTGCTTCTATACTTATCCTAAAATTATATCATAAGTTTATTTTCCATAATATATGTTTTCATTAATATAGTTCCCTTGGTTTCTACTAATTTTATTTTGATACCAACTATATCAATCTGAACCCATGATTTACACATCAAGTACCTATTACTATTAAATTTTCATAAGAAATAATAAAATCACATCCCCAAGGACTGAACAGTTTATAATCCTTTGAAAAATAGATGGGTACACGAGTATTGTAAATAAAATCTATTAATAATTTTAATCAATATTTTTTTTATTTCAATTTTTATTATAATGTTATTCTATCTATTATATCCCATCAGGTTAGTGATAATAATATTCATTTAATTTGGGGGAATTGAAATAAAATAATGGTTAACTCAAATGATTAGTATGTTTAAAGTGAAAATAGTGAAATAATTAATAAGTGATCATAATAAATATAGATTGGTAAATAACTAAATACACATTCAACGTAAATAACTGGATATTAAATTATCGATATGGAAATGTATATTAATCAACACAAATTCCATTTAAATAAATGGATAAGGAATATTCAATATAGAAAGGTAAATAACTAAAATCCATTCTATTTAATCATTAGACTGAATATTAGATGCATCAATATATTTTTTCAATTTAAAAATCTCATAGTTAAAAATACCTTAAATTTAAATTAAGTGATAATTAAATATCGGATGTCATGTTTTCCAATATCATAACAACATTACAATTAGGATATATTTTCATGAATGTTAAAAAATGATTGTTATAACCCCAATTATTAAGGATTGATCACTGAATCATCCCATTAGACTATTGATTCACTGAGTTTCTATCATTAACCATGCATTATCCATGTATACAGGTTCAAAAAATCCCTCATATATCAAATATTCAATTCAATCTAGAATCAATGTTCCTTACCATCAAATATAAAAATTTATTAGAGAATTTTTTATTTTTAAATTCTTCTCTAGATAATAAATATAGAATATTGAAAACCCATATTTTGAAATGAAATTAAATTTAAGAAATAATCCTTTATTTTATAAATAATATGCATATTTAAAAGAAATTTAATCTACAATGGTCATTGGAAAGTGAATAACTAAAGGGGATGTAAATAACAAAAAAAATTATTCAAGGATGTGAATTTCAAAAAAATTAATGGTTAAAAAATAATAATAACTTTATTAGATTAATAGATTTATTACCAATATGATGTATAACCATTTATTTAATAATAACAATTTTTTTCATTGAGGAATTATAAAATATATTTAAAAAAATCTTTATGAAAACAACCATTTTTTTATTATTTTTTTGAAATTTAATTTAATTGAATATAAATTATAGAGAAAATAATTAAATTAAAATTCATAATAATTAATTCTAATATTAAATTGAATTATTTTATTTGTTGGTAATTTCATATATTCCATAAATAACATTCATTTTTCATGGTGAAAGACATCATAAATGTGTATTTTTCGAAAATTCATAAGAACATTACATTGAAATTTTTTTTATGAAGATGGTTAAAATATTTTATTAATATTGAATTTTGAAAATTCCAAATAACAAATTTTGGTAGAAAAATAGATGACATGATTTTTTTAAGAAATTCACTTCAGAGAAAAGAAGGAAATCATGTCATATTTTCATAAAATAATTTTTTTTAAAACGTTTTATGTATCAAATAGTAGAATAATGGAACTATAAATTTAATAGTATCATGAATAAACCATGTATAATAAAATTTAACGAATTATTAAACAAGGATCAGGTAATTTTCATCAATTTAAATTTCTGAATATACAATCTCTATAAGAATAATATTACAAAATAAACCTGAAAATGATCATAACATTGATTTGATAATTAATATTTTGATTGAATAGGTGTAACAATTATAATTAAAATTAAAACATGTTTATATATAAAAATAGAGAGTCAAATTCATCACCAAAATAATCATAGTATATTAGCAACAATTAAGAAGTAATGTATCCTAATGAGAATGAATTAATTTATGAAATTTATTAGCATTTGGTGACATTATGTTAAAATATTGTTATAAGATATAAAAAATGATAAATAATAAGACAAGAATATTTATTTATTTATGATATTACATTTCAACGTGTTTTATGTAAACCATTCAAAAAAATATGTTCATAATAATAAGATACTACTCAATGAAATGAAATTCCGAAAAAATCATATACTTCGTATTTTCCTTTTGGTCCTAAAATATTAAAATATAATAAAATACAGTGAAAAATGTTACTTAATTATATTTTAACTATATTTATAATAATTAGTTATCATATGATCCATTTGTAAATATATTATTTTCCATTCGTAGATAGACATCCATTATTTTCACCGTTTTGTGTAAAATCCTCTTTTTGAGTACTTTTTGACTTCTTAGTTTTATTTATCCAATTAAAATAATAAATATTTAATTATATCAATATTTTTAATCATGATACTAATATAATAAATAATTATTATATATTTATTTTCAGTAATCCTTAATTATTGGTTATAAGAAAATAATTACATCGTTCATGGATACGATAGATCTTACATACTCATCAATATATCTTTTATTTTCCTATCACATTAAAATAATGAAAATTAAATTATATAAATTTTAATTATGATTAAATTATCATATTTATTTCATATATATCAATTATTTATATTAAACCCATATTTAATAAATTCCATGCAATGTCTGAACAAACCACATCGCTTCACAAGGTGGTAGTCTACTATACACATGAAAGATGGTATTTTATTCCCACAAAAAGGAAGAGATGATGTTATTAATTATATAATAATACATAAGAAAAAATTAAATCATAAAATTATTTATTATAATTTACATCATTATTCCAATCCTCTAATTGAAATAAAGGAAAAATGAACTACATCAGTTCGCGGGGTCCTAGTCTATAGTACACACAAATGATGATTTCCGAACCCATTTGATTTAACAATGTGATGCAGCAAGTCATACTCCTAACAAATAAAATTCTATTTAAATTAATAATATTGAATAAATTATAAAATAATTATTTAAAAACAATTTATGGGTATTCCTGCAGAAATAAAACAAAACGTTTGTTGATGCATAATACCACATCTTTGAGTATCTCCTTTTTGATTGTAATGAAGGACTTCCATGGATGGATGTCTAAATTAATTAAGGATTCTAGGATGATTATAGGTTAGTTGGGAAGTAAATTACAAAGAGGTTACATGATCCAAATGTGTTTTGTAGTGTGAATAATTAAGGGGTCTGATATCCCTTTTATATTGGAGGAGTGACATTCTGGTAAATATCAATAAAAAATAATCACTATTTGGAAGTCTCCCTTAAATTATGTTCCCCCAATAATGATCAATATTAAATAATATCGGTTATATGATCTAAAAATATATATAAAATTAATTTATTACTAGTTTTGGATCATTTATACACACTATCATTTAATACGAAACAATAAGTAAACATATTCTTACTTATATCATTGTGTTTATCAAAAACTATTTTCAATAATAACATCAGTAAATGATTAATATGACCGTATTATATATTATAATTAATCTTATTTCCAATATTGAATTAATATTTATATATTTTACTAAAATAAGTGAAATAATTTAATTTTAAATGTTTCCCACTAATGTGATGAAAAATGGGTTTTTTAAGTGAAAAAGTTCAAAAGTGTGAATTTTTTATATAATTATATATTATAAAATTCATTACAACAACATAAACATGATTAATATATGTATGATAAATATAATTAAATAATTTTTTTTTTAAATATTAATTTAAATTATAAATTAGATAGATAAAAATTTATTTTTCATATATATAATAGCATATTTCACTATTCATAAAAAATAGTTTATACAAGAAATAAAAAAACATTTAGAAATTTGACATTATATATCAAATATTATTTTTATTTATTCACATTTTATTTATAAAAGTGTAAAAATTTAGTTTAAAAATAATTGGTCCATTAAAAGGTGACTAATTTTCCTATACAAAATACAACTTTTTATATATTTTATTTGATGTTTTCAGAGCCTATTCCAGTGAAATATATTGGATAAATTTATAAAATAGTTATTGAAATTATAATATATAAATTTAGTTAATATCATTCATTAATTGTATATAATTTAAAATAAAATCATAAATTGACATTAGGTGCATAGAACAAGTTTCAATAAGAAATACCATTTCAATTCAATTGATTTTTATATTAATTAATAATTAAATAGTAACCGATGAATTCAACCATATATTTCCAAAAGTTATGTAATTCTATTTATCATCCCCAATTAAATTTCTATGAGATAATTTTCATTTTATGTAATAAATATTATTTTATTTAATAAAACATGGTCATGTGTCTAATACAAGATATTGAATAAAAATTATGTTGTGTGAAATTAATCTATTTCAGTATTATCTTCATTAGAATCTATATCATATAATGAATTATTTAATTAGTAAATATATTTTAATTCCTTTGGATGTTATGTTCTATTTTAATCTTTTTTTCCATGACACGTATGCTATTGAATAAAATTTTATTCTTTATGATTTTATGGAGCTTTACCAAAATCATCCTATTGTGCAAAAATTAATTCTATTTATTTAATGATCAAACAACCCATGTAGGGTGAGAGTACTACTCATTAGGCCAACACAATAAAGTATAAAATAATATCCTCTCTATAATAGATAATTCATTTTTTAAAGTAATAATCAAAAATTATAAAGTAAACTATTTCACAGTAAATTATTCTTTAATTGACAATATAAACACTTGCTTTCACAAAGACCCCAAGCTATACTTACCAACATAATCCCATGGTGGAGTCTGATCTACCCACAGAGAGATTACACATTTTATCAATCTATAGTTTCTAGAAATCAATTCATACCAATTTCACATTATGAATATGGCGTCGTAGAGTATCAATCTCGCATGCCATGGGTATTTGGAGCATTAGAACATACCCCAAAAATCATTGATCAGAGGCAATAAATATATATAATGGGGTCCTTGAGTTGAATTTTGGAACACCGTGGTTATTTGGAGTATACATATGTATCCCAATACACATTATTCACACAAATCACAATATCACATACCATGGTTCAACAATCAGAACACAATTATCTATCAGGTTTATATAATATTACTAAACAAAATTTAATAAACCCATTTCACCGAATTTAATAATTTCATTATTCATCCAATTTCATAATACCGTTTTTCAATATATTCTATAATCAAATTATTCCTTCATTTAATTAATCAAAAAATATATATCAATTTCGTTAGTAGAATATAAAATAAATTGAATTTTCTAATGTGGAAATTGAAATTTCACAATCACATAAAAAATAAAATGAAGAAATGGGAAATAGAAAATAGACCATTTACCTTAATTGAATTTATAAATACTAACAAAAACTAGTACCCAAAATAATGTGGGAAGATTAAAATCTCAATAGTTGAAGTGATATGTGATTAAAACCAAGATCAAGATCCAAAAAACACATATATAAAAACAATTATCAAAATAGATCACCAATGTTGGAAATAATCCTTCAAAAATATGATATAATGATTTTATATATAATGGAAACAAAATAATTTGAGATTATATACTGGAATAGGATATGATCCTTCAATTGGATTTTAAATTTACCAAGAAAAAGGAACTAGGAGACTTGAAATTGTCCTAAGATCCTCAAAAATAAATATAATTCATAGAAGGCTGAAATAAAGTGTTTTTGTATTATAAATTTGAGTCTAATATATTTTTAAATGAATTGACGCACATTAATTTTGAGGGTGCATAGTTTCATGGGATCAGGCACAAAATTTTCTAATGTAAATCTCTTAACTGTGAGCCTCTTCTTTGGGAGTACATGGATCCTTTTTCAGTAATAGTTCATGAACCATGAAAATCTACCAAAAGGGATGCTTGGTTTCTTGTGAAATCCTCACAAATTTCTCTAATTGTTTACCAATCATGAAAAAATTCTTTAGATTCAAATATATCCAATTTCACCTAATAAAATGAAAATAAATAACATCAAATGTATTAAAAAAAATTAAAAGAGTGCCTTAAAATAGAATTTGAAATCCCCAAAGAGGTTAGTAAATTACAATCTTCCTATGATATAAAATCTTTTTCATGATCTATATTGTGACATCCCTTAAATTTATATGTCATTAATAAAGGAATTATAATTTAAATATTGTATGTTGTGAAATATTTTTTATAAAATTAAGTGATTTTATTTAATGAAAATAAAATTCGTTTTTTATTTGTATTATTTTTTATAAATTTCATATTTATTATATATAATGTAATATAAAATTATATTATTTTTATTTTATGAAAATTATAGTTTTCATATATTATATTTTCATAATTTTTAAATAAAAGATTATTTTCATGAAATAATATGAAATCATAACTTATTATTCAAAATTATTATAGAATGTGATTTTTATAATCTATTAATTTATTTGAATTATAATATTAATATACATAATTGTACTAAAATACATGGTACATTAAAACCTATATTTGTGTTTAATATATTTTCATTTGAAATTATTTCATTAATGATTATTGTGTGTTGTATATAATATTACACATAAATTAGCCCTGAATTAATGTTCATGAAATATTATTTTGTAATATAGATATGGTTTTAATGAAAATAAATAAAAACAAATAAATTAATATTGAAAGTAATATTTCAAAATAAAAATAACTATTAATAATTTTTGATGATTTAAAATATAAATTATGGTATAAGTATTATTTAATTATTTCAATCAAATAATTTTTATTATAAATTCCTTTTCATAAAACATGGATTTCATTATTTAATACGAATTAATAATATAATATATCAAATTTTAGAAGGTAATATAAATATATATATAATGAAATTTTAATGAAATATGATTTTTAATATATTTTTTTGTATAAAATATAATTATGAATTGTCTTCTAAAAAATAATATCTATTTGATTTATAAATCCAAAATGATGATAAATTGATTAAAAAAGACCGATTGAATTTTGGGTAAATCAAATCCGATGATTATTTTTGTGACTAGAGGGATGATCCACATCATTGTAGATGATGCATGGGATCATATTTTAGTTGATGACAATGCGAACATGGTCTCGCTTCATCTAAAATGGATGACTCGGCTATTATGAGTGTTTCAATGCTCGATCGAAGAGGATTGACCACGTGTGAGGTATTAGGAGGATGGTGAGAGGAGGGTTCGAACCGAGTGGAGGGATTATTGTTTATGGTGATGTCTGACCAAGAAAGTTGTTTTGATCGTGGATGGAAAAATGATACTCATCTTCATATATAATGTAGGTGTGGGTTCGATTTAGTTTTTATGTGTTACAATATTGTCGGTTAACTATGATGGTTCTTTTATTTTTATTTTCCTTCCACCATCAAGTGTTGTCTTATGTTCATCAATTATTTTATAAATTGTGGTATATTTAATGAATTGATTTTATTATTTACTTGGAATATATTGTAATTATTATTAGTCAGTGATTGTTTTCATCCTAATAAAATATACATATATATTATCTTGTGCTATTAAAATTTTATTTGGTTATCAGTTTATAAAATTCAATAGTTGAAATATGGTAATTATAAAATGATTTATGTCACCATTTCTATGATACTTTTTATTTTGATGAACATATTAAAAAATAATAATAATAATATAAATGATATATTACTTTCAGTACCTTTATTTTTACAATCATATTCCTATAAAATTTTATAAATTCATTTTTTTAATATCTATGATTATATTCTTATCCATAATTTCTATTTTTGTGGTTTTTATTTTTACTCAGTGAGCTATTTTATATTATATATATATATATACAGTTCACTAATCCCCTTCAAAATGATCAATTTTTCTTCTTTTTTTAAAAACAATTTATGAGTTCTATTTCTCTACTTTGGATGATCGTTTCTTCTAAAAATTTTATGGTATGAGATTATAATTATATTAGTCTATGTTTTTATTAAATTTGAATTTATTATACTATTATGTGTTTTAAAAATTATACGTTTTTCATATGAAAATTAAACATTATATTATTTAGAATTTGAAATCATGATATATATATTTATAATTAATTTTATGCATATGTTAGAAATATATATCTATGTTTTGTTCATCATACTGTATTATTATTATTTAGATTGAAATTTATTTAACTATTTTTATGGGAGTAGTACATTTTTTTTCAACATATATTATTTATACATATATACATATATGAGTTATTCAATTTTCATGATCATTCTACTTCAATTATCAAGTTTATTATTATTTATATATCTATATATCTATATTTTTTCATGGTTATGTTATTAAAAACATATGTGAATTTTCACCTAACTATGATACTAGTTTTAACTTATACATAAGTATGTTTTTTCTTACAAATGATGTATGTGTATAAATATAAACATATATTCATGTTTGACTACTATTAAATGATTCTAAATGAATAATAAATATATTTAAAATCCAGAATACTTACCAACATGACATTTACATGATGAAAAATGATGAAATGTTACTCTAATAAATGAATGAAAATTCAAAAAATGATTATGTTTATGAATTTTTATAAATTATTTTATGAGAATAGAAAATTATAATTTAAATTATTTGAAGGGCTCAATCATGTACACTATTAAATTATTAATAAAAAATTATTGTCCATATATTATTTATTTTTAAATTATGTAAATGCGTACATGATATCTGTATTTAATGATTAATATCCAAATGATATTGGTTGAAATAAAATACATGGTATTTTATGATGTTATGAATTAATATACGAATACATGAATGTTAATTTTTTCTATTATTACTCTATGCTACTGCTAATTGATATGAGTTTGTTTAACCAACTCTTTCATGAGATTTCATACAGTAGTTATTATATATAAGTGTGTGTGTGTGTTTGTGAGTGTGTTTGTGTGTTTGTGTGAATTTAATGAACTATCTGGTTTCTAAATCAAAATATGAAGTGAAAAGTATTTATATATGTTGGGATAAGATAATTTCATTTTATAAAATAAGGATCATGAACTTTATAAACATGAACAGGATGTGGGTAGTGAACTTGTCCCTCTAGAAATAGAGTAGGCACAGAAATCCTTCATTGTTTAAAGTTTATTCATTTTTTTTCAATATCTTTGAAAATGTTATTTCAAAAAAAATGACTTGATTATTTTAAATGAATTTTATAATGAATAGGTAGTTTCACAAACTAAAATAGTACTTCCAAAAACATAGTATTAAGGATGTTTTTAAAGCCCCCTATTGGGAAAATTAATTATTTCCATAGATTTTAAATAATTTCTCATAGGTTTAGTAAAATTCCAAATGGTATTAATTTCATATTAGGAGGTATCATGCTCAATGAATTTAGTTTATATTTTTATACTGCTTTGAAAATTTTTAATGTATATATTTAATTCTACAAGAACTAATCTATAAAACGATATAGAGTGTATAATGTGTTGGATATTTTTTCAATATTCTTATATAAAATAAATACATAAATGTATTTCATGTGTTGAACCACAAAATGAGGGTTTATGCATTGATAATTTGGATGAGAGCGATTTTTGAGAGAAATTTGGAAAACATATGTTTTTGGTTGAGGAATGTCTAAGATGTAGAGTATTGAAGTTCAGTGGTTCTAGTTATTATTAATCATGAATATGTAAATTCATAATTATCTTATGTAATGAAAATGAAATCTGATGGTGAAATTATTTTAAGGGGGAGTTGGTAATGTCGTAGAAATTTTTAAGTGACTAATAAATTAATTCTAATTTAAATAAACGATGTTAGGATTATCCTTTAATAAATAAGTGATATTATTTAATCCAAATATCGTAAATTTATATATATTATTATTATCTTTCACAAATATTGATATTTTTATACAAGATGAAATATTACATTATTTTATTATGTGTTTATGAGAAATAATGATTTCATATATTGCGATATAATATATTTAATAATAATAATAATTTTTAATGAATATTATTTGATTTTAATATAATATTAAAAATTAAAAATAAATACCATTTTTTTAAAATGGTATTAATTCCAATTACAAATGTATTATAATTATATATACTAAAATATATGTTATATTAAAAATAATAAAACATGATTTAATAAATTTATTTTTGGGATAATTTTATATAGGAATGCTAAGTCTGGTAGAAAAGATGACATCTAAATTAAAATTTAAATAATGTTAATGAAATATTATTTTTTTATTTTAACATTGTTCTAATTTTAGTAAATAAAAATAATTGATTTTAATATTAACATTAATATTTTATTATATACATAACTAATAAAAATGTTTTAAACTTTTATTTATAAATTATGATATAAAAATTATAAATTTATTTTTAAGAAATTAACAATTATAAATATGGTTTTATAAGCCTCTTTATTATTATTCAAAAATTAACACGAATTAAAAATATAATATATAATTATTTTGAAGGTAATATATATATATATATATGTGTGTGTGTGTGAAATAATAAAAACATATGTTCTATTAAAGTATATTTTATAATAGGTGTTTCATTTAATATCATATTATGAAATGTCTTATAAAAAATACTATTAACTATTTTATAAAAACAAAATTATGATACTCCGAATTAAAATGATAAGTGATTTTATTGTAGGTAAATAATATCTTGTGTTTCATTTCGGAGTATAGGGTCATTCTGCTTCATGAGAGGCAATATGGGCGTTTTCCTTTAAGTCAATGATGATGTGAAGAGGCCTACACTCTATATAAAATGGATATCTCCTCTCGAATGACTGGTCCAACGTTAGGTCAAAGAGTATCAACCACATGAATGGATTTTTATGGATGAGATATCAATTGAATAAAACTAGTGGTTGGAGATAGGTTTTCGTATATTTCTGACCACAATGGGGTTTTGATCATTGTGGGAAAATTGATTCTCCTATTCAGATCTATTATAGTTGTTTTTCTGTTTGAAATATTAGGTTTTCAAATCTATTCAATTAACTGGGAGGAATATTCATTTTCAATTTTCATCCCACATTAATTATGGTCTTTTGTTCATCGAATAATTGATTTCTTGTAGTTCATTCAATGCATTACTATCCATCAGGATTATGAGTAGTGTTAAATTAATTTTATTCTATTTATGGTTTTTAATCCAGTTTGGTTCATATACATATTATTGCAATAGTTAATTTTAATGTTGGTATCAGTTTCTAAAATCCTTCAATAGATATATGGTAATTTTAAGATGACTTATTTATCAATTTTTTATGGTTTCAATATACATGAATTTATTACGACTAAATTATAAATAAATAGATTTATATTTTTACCTTATATTTGTACATTCATCTTTCTTCAAAATCATGTAAACATATTTATTTTTTGATCATTAGGATTCTCTTTTGGTATGATGTTCCCATATCAGATGGTTTTAATACACACCCTAAAATATTTTACACAATATATTTAATTATAATATTATAGAGATATAATCCATTATAAAAAGGAGGATTTATTGATTTTTTAAAATAAATAATTATCAGTTCCAGTCCTCCACTGTGGTTGATTGTTTCATATGAAATTTTATATTAATGGATTATATTTATGTTTTATCTTAGTCTAGTTTTAATAAGCATATATCCATCAATTATTTTTATTAGAAATTCAATATCATGTTATTTATGAGAAATATCATGTTCATATTTTGTTTATAATTTAAAATCATTGTGTTTAAATAATTCTTATTAGTTTAATGTATAATAAACATATTTAAGTATTATTATACATTCTTTGTGATTATTGACATAAAATGATTATAAAAGCTTATTTATGGGTGTATTATAATTATTTACAAGATATGTTATTCAATTTTGTATACATATATGTTTTTTTCAATGTTAATGATAATTTGAAAAGTACTCTTAAGTTAATAATTAGGTACATCTATATATATATAAATATTCATGTTTACGTACTTAATAAAATCTAACAATGTAATTCTAAATACGGGAGTAATTTCTAGTTATTATTATGTTTTTTTCATTACGAATGATGTGTCAATATAAATTTCATCATATTTGCATGTATCTCCATTTTTTAATAATTTATAATGAATAGGAAATTCATTTTAAATAATGATTATTAATCAATATGTCTTTTATAAGATGAGAAAGTATAAAATGTTACTCATATTAATTTTTTTATATTATATAAATTTTTATTCTTATTATTACTTATTAATTATTTTATGAGTAAAGAAAACAATAATTTCTATTATGCGAATGGTTCATTCAAGTGAAATACTATCTTATGTATAAAATCTCAAATTCAAATATCAATTCTTTAAACCATGTAAAATGGTATATAATGTATTTATTTAAGTATTCGTATTTAAATGATAATGATTAAAATTTCATAAAAGTTATTTTATTAGTTTTTTGTATAAATGATTTAATACGTGGATGTTAATTATTTTTATTAGTAGTCAAGGAAAAGGCCATTTGACATGAGTTTTGTTTGTACCAAAACTCTAAATTTATTTTGTATTAAATTTAATATCTATATATATATATATATCCATGTTTGTGTATATGTTCTTATTGATTAGTTAATTTTTCAAATAAAGAACTCCTATAATAATGTATATAAATATATATATTAAATTGAATTAATAAAAATTTACACCAAAAATTTGTAAACAAGATTGGGATATGGGCAGAGATCCTCTATAATTGGAAAGTGTATTGGACCTAATAACCTTCCTTTATTCATTTGAATTCATGGTTTTTTAAAATTATTATATTATGTTTTTTGAAAAAACAACTAGATTTATTTTTAATTATTTTTTAAATAATATGTATTTTCTCTCTGAACTAGGTTATTTTTAAAACCATAGTATTTCAATTTCATTTAAAACCCATTAGTGGGAAATTGATTTCACACCCCTTGATTAAATTTATTTCTCATAGGTTTATATGAATTCAAATTTGTGTATATTTAATATAAAGAGGAAGTGTAAACAATGAGTTTTGTATATTTTTTCAATTGCTTTTGTAATTTGTAAGGTATATGTATAATTCAATAAAAACATGACTAAAAGGGTCTTAGAGTGTATATTTTATTGTTTATTTGTTCTATTTAACTTTATAAAATAAAATTAAACAACATTTTTATATGGTAAAACCAAATGTTTGGGTTCGAGTTTCAACTACACTCACAAGCATCTCTATTTTTCAAAGATAAACTAGTTGGGCTAATAAGACCACTTATCTACATATCTCTCCCTAGTTTTCTCAAAAAAATCATCCGTGCTGCCACAAAACACACACTATCAGCATAGTCACTCCTCGTGACACATTATTACTATAATTGAATAAAGAAAAATCTACATCAAGGACAACATAATCTATATAAATCACATGATAATAGAAGTGTTGATACTATCAATGTTACAAGACAATAAAAAATCATAAATAACAATATGAATTAATGAAGGAGCCAATCGGTATGCCGATAGTTTGATCGTCTCAAAATTTTCAGATGTTCCATAATTCTTAGGTAACAACATTCCCTACCTCTAAACCGTATAGTGGTTAGATCAAGGTGAAAATAAAAAACACATGACCAACCACAATTAACTCTAGGGGTATTCCACAATGATCAAAATATGACATCTTCATTCCTTGAGTCATAACCATACATTTACAAATTAGTTGAACCTACTCAAATGAATCTTTTACGAGACATGGTACAAATAACTCAGACTCACCTACCTCCATCCAGAATAGAGGTGATCTGTATAACCATCCATAAAGTTCAACATATAGTGTTATCTGAAATGTCTTCTGATAACTGTTATTATTGGAGAACTCAGTTAATAATAATTTTTTCCCATAATATTCCCTAAATAATAGGAATTATTCTACAAATATTTAATCTATCATCTGGATAATATGTCAATAATTCACATCTATTTTTTGGAGGAAATTCATAGTTGTAAAAACATTCCTACCAAAAATCTTCTAAAATCTTTCCTAGAAGCACGATGTGAAACATGATTGATGATATGAAGCTATTATCTGTGTTACCCTATGATAAAAAACTCTCTAATAAATATACATAATTCATTTTTTATCCACTAATTTAGACCCAACTATTTTTTTGAAAAGTGATGACTTATTTAATCAATCCATAATCACATATAGTGTAATTCATCTGATGTTTCCATTTATGTACCATAAAAATTTCAAAAATCAGGTTATCCGCTTCCATTTTCAGATTGGGAAACTACATTAGAAAACCATTGGGTCCTAGATTCTTGATCCTCACATGATGAAAAATGTAGAATCATGTCACCAACCCTAGAATCACCTTTTTCGTGCCACACTACAAATACTATCGACATAGGTCATGACACATATTGGTCAAAAAAAGGATACATCTCCCACATTTCGGAATGAAAATCAAGAATAATTTCTTCTCTGATACATCAAGGAAAAACCACATGGTAACTAGAAATAATAATAATATTCTCATCTACAGTTTGATAGGAAGGTGAATTCCCACCATCTAGGATTTACTTCACGTCCAAAAACTCCTCATCCTCACACTGATCATCCCTAATTTGGCTCAAAAGAGTAGAAAATTGTGATACTAATATGAGGTTCATTTAAAATTGTCCCTCTAGAAGTAATTTATAAATCTCGCCCATAAATTTCATCATCTTCGACTAGGAAACTGACTCCAAAACTCCATGAGTGGTTTTCTTTCTTATCAATGTTCCAGGAACACCGTTTATTTTTCTAGGGGTATATGACTTCTAAAAATCAAATGATTATATAAATTCTTCCAACCTCTACTATTGGATATTCAATTATCCCTAAGGAAATATATTATATACAATTATGTTTTCATTATACGTAGTAAACTTCAATACAATTAGGTAATGCCACAAACACCTTGAATCATAATCCACAATCACTAACTTGGGTTTTTTGTTTATAGTAATTCCATTCATTTGTCCTCGCAATTTGAGGACCATAATCCAAAGCCAAATGTTTGGTGATAAACACCAGTGCAATTCCGTTCTCAAATACCTCAAGGAACCCAATATACTCCACACTCGGTGTGTGTTAAATAAAAATCAGTGTACTTGTAAAATTATTCTTCTACTATTAGTAATAATTTTCAAATGATCCAGAGCATTAAAATTTAATCCACTTCTTATTTACGCCCAAGAGTGATTTTTATAAATGAGAAATGTCTTGTAAGAATAAAAAAAATAACTCATATCCCTCATAATATTACTGATAAAAAAATTGTGTTCTTATAAGAATCCAATCTATAATCATTCCTTATGTTGACTAACACACCTTAAAAGAGATGATATCAGAAAAAAAAATGTATTTTTTCACTTCATAATTGAAAAATAGATATCCTGGCATAAATTTTATTATCCCTTAGTGGATAAGGATGATATCATGATGTTGGGACTCATCATAGTGTGTTTTTAAGTACACCAAGATGTCATCCAAAAAACAAAAACTGGTCTAGGTAAGGGTGAACGATTTATTTCATCAAGCACATGGACATAGAAGTGTCATTCATCAGCCTTAATAGAATCATGATGAACTCATATATGTCATTATTAAAAACAAAAGCAGTCCACAATATAGCATATGTACTAACTATCAACCGATATTAAACAAACAAAAGTAAATCTTTGTGAAAATAGAATCTTTTATCAACTAGCCAAAAAAATAATTTTCACACCAAAGAGGATACTAGATCATTATTTTAATTTTCAAACCAAAGAGGATACTTGATCTCCAAGGATCAAGGTTGGTGGTTTGTGCCTTTCTGTAGGAAGTTGATGAATATTATGTGCAAATTCAACCAATTCCCTTGAACGGGGTAATGTGTGTTTACTGTTTTTTCCCTACTGTTTTCCTTCTTTTTCTTTTTTGCTTTAGTAGAAGTTATTGATTGTGAGTAGGGTAATTTATTTATGCTCAGGTTTCTTTTCCATGATTGTTTTCCATGTTGGGTGTTTTTCCGCTTGGCATTCCTAGTTGTAGGATAGTGGAACTGTTGTTTTTTTATTTCTGTTAAGCCGTAGAATGATAGAAAAGTACTTCATGACATTTACTTGGATGATACACGCGTGCTGAGCATGCTTAGTTTCAATCAGGACTGTGAGAACTTAGAGTTGTAGACATAAGGGGGAATTAAGGGAAGGGCTTCTCTACAGTGACTTTTAATTACGATATGAGACTATAGTGGGAATTGACGTTGAGTGCTTCCTCAGTGACTCTGTAGTTCCACGACGTGGGCCATAGGGGGAATTTACGTTGGGTGCTTCCCCAGAGAGCCTTTAGCACGATACGAGACTATAGGGGGAATTTACGGTGAGTGCTTCCCCAGAGAGTCTGCCTATTTACGTAACTGAACCAGAGGGGCAAGACTGTGTGTGCCTCCCAAAGGGTTGCTAGTATTAGAGGATTAACCATAGGGGTTAGGTTGTGAGAGCTACCCAGAGGGTTACTTGTTTTCTTCTTGTTGATGGCTGCTTACTTGTGTACTCTACTTGTTAGAACTGTGGATTGTGGTTGTTTGTGGTATCCTATTTACTCCTTCTTGTTACATTACATGCCTTGTATTCATTGACTGTTAGGCATAAATCTTTGGGTGATTGCCTACTGGGATTGTATCTCACCCCCTATTTGGGCCATTATTTTGGGCCCAAGCAGACTATGTTGCTGTAGGTATAGATAAGGGCAAGCACCCTTCAACTTCAGGATCTTGATTGTGTTGGACCTGGAGTGCATGGGACCGAGCCAGGGCTCGCGATGCTATGGAGTTTATTTTGTTTTTGTTTTTCACTTCTTTTCAGTTGTATTCCATCACATTGTTGTGTTTGCTGCTTTCCATAGATACTTGTACATGCTGCATCATTTTCATCGTTGATATTTATTGTTTTTCCACTATATACCTTACCAAATGAGGGCATTGTTTCCCCACCGACTCACCAAGGACCTCGCTGCTAGTCGGCAGCCATTGGCATTCGGGGAAACGTGCTTTAGGTCATGTGGCGAACCAGATATGGGGCACCAGTGGAGGGGCTCTGGATTCGGGTCATTACAAAGTGGAATCAGAGGGGTTCTTTTCCCTTTCTTTACTGTTTGGAGACTTTACCCAGGGATATGACGGATTCGGTTCTTGGTATTAATCTATGCTCAGGAGTATCTAACCCATGTACAGGGAAAGTCCATAATACCTCGTTAGTTGCAGTTTGCTGGTTTTGAGTTTATGGTTGATGTGTTTCACCTAGAGTGATTCGCATGACTTCGGCGGTTGTTGTTTTGATATTATGGTTCTATTTCGGTCGTGACCCGATGAGATGAGGGTATTCCATCTCATGCATCATATAGGAACTTCTAGAAATCACATGCCATGCACTCTTTCCATGCCATCTAGTGTGCATTACCGATTGCATGCTATTGTTATAGGTTTTGTGTAGATTATGCATGTTTTTATGATAGATGCTTGATAGAATCCCTACTGTTATGTTAGAGAGATCCTGATTTTCCTTATATGTGACTACAGGAGATGCCGAGCTTTGATTCGCGGGGTGTATGGGCCCTCATGGATCCGAATTTGGTACCACTTTCCCTTGTTTCTAGTTTTTCTGGGAGTCTGAGCAGTTTCTGAACTACTGCCCAGAAAAATCCAGAATACACGGCGTGTAATTTTTGGATACACACTGTGTAGATTTCAGGCTGTGTCACTGACTGTGTGAGTAGAACATTGTGTCGTGAAAGAAACTTTAGGAACACACCGTGTATGTTTGGAGTCGTGTACCTGGCCGTGTCACTAACAACACGAGCTAGGGAAGCTTGGGTAGAACACGCCATATCGTTAGGGAACACGATGTGTAGTCTTGTCCAGGTGGCCGGTCATGTCACGAACAACACGGGCCGGCGTCACCGTCTTTTCCTCACGCTGTGTTTGTTCAGAACGCGCCGTGTTGTCTTGTCCAGGTACCCGACCGTGTCACGAACAACACGGGACGAGGTCACCTTGCCTATGCACGTCGTGTTTGTTCGGAGCACACCGTGTAAGGTTCATCCATGTAGATGGCCGTGTGTTTCCCAAACACGGGCTGCAAAAGACATGTATAGTACATGCCGTGTGTGTTAAGAACACTCCATGTAGTCTAAGGTGAAGTCGGACCGTGTGGGTTAGTCGTGTAAGGAGACTCGGGAAGGGGAACAGTTTTCAAGTACACGCCGTGTGTGGGTGGAACACGCCATGTAGATTGAAGTGTACATGACTTGTAGGGCAGGAGTACACTCCCATGTCAGTGAGTTAAGAATACATTCCGTGTAGTTTTATACACGTCGTGTAGTCATGTTTTAAAAACTTGTGTGTTTTTCTTCCCCTATTTCTGTTTTGTACTCTTGTGATTTATGTCCTTGTTTTCCTGATCTATGGTGTGTTTTTGATCTTTTAGAACTGTGCCTATAAGACGTCCTTCGGTCGTACTTCTTTCATCAGGCAGTGATCATCCGCAAGATAGGGATGATCAGGTACTTCCTGCTGATCCTCCAGTCGGGCCAACCTTGGCACCGGCTGTTATACCAGTTGTAGGTGAAAATGAGCAATTCAGGGAAGGTTTTATGAGGATGCTGCATGCCTTCCCAGGAGCTCCGCCTCCTGCCACTTCTATGGCAGACTTGACGTGGGTTTTTCAGCAGTAGCATCCTCCCACATTCTTGGGGGAAGGAGGACCTTAGGCTGAAGAGTCATGGCTAGAAGCCATGTTGACTATCTTTAAGCATCTGGAGACGCCTCCAGAGAGGCAGGTTAAGCTTTCCACCTACATTCTCCATGAATCCTCCAAGAGGTGGTGGGACATGATCTCACAGGCCGGTCGGCAGCAGGCTATGGTTTGGGAGGAGTTCCAGCGCGTGGTCTATGACTACTTCTACCCAGAGACCCTGAGGGTCGACCGAGCCTAGGAGCTCATGAGCTTAGAGCAGGGTACTTTTTCGGTCATAGAGTATTCTGCTCGTTTCACCGATTTTCAACGCTTCATGCCCCTCCGGGATGGGAGTGTGGTGTTATTATCAAGGAAGTTCGAGGATGGTCTCAGGCGGGAGATCCACTTACATGTGAACATCTTCCAGCTGACTTCCATTACTTCCATAGTCATCCAGAAACTGATTGTGGAGTGCAACCTGAGAGACTCTAGAGCTGTGTGAAAGGGTGGTTCTGCTGCCAGGGCTAGTCTTCCTCAAGATGATAGCAAGAAGCACCGTAGAGAGCCTACACAAGGTGATCTGAGGAAGCGAGATACATCGTCAGGCAGCCAGGTGACATTCTACCAGTGTTTCCGGTCAGGGCGCACGAGGCCACAATACTAGAGGGACACCGTGGAGTGCCGATCTTGTGGCAAGATGGTTCATCTTCAGCATGTCTGCCAGGTCTTCTCCCCAACAGCTGGTGACCGGGGTTCTTCCATGACTTCTTGTTCAGGAGAAGCACCACCAGTTTATCATCATTCAAAGAACTAGAGCTCCTCCGTCCATTTGGGCCAAGGTGGAGGTCGAGGCCATGGTGGTCAGCCACCAGTTCCTCAGCACCATCAGGGCGGTTCATCACAATGTGGCCAGCCAGGGGCGCAGGGCCGCGGTACAAGCTAGTCTTTTGCTGTGGAGAAGACTTATCAAAAGCATGATCCTGACCCTTATGCTGTTCAAGGTACGATTTTAGTAGCCTCAGTTTTATCTTCACCCCTTTTCGATATTAGTGCTACACATAGCTTTATCTCTGTTTCTATTGTGGAGAGCCTTGGCCTCTGTGTCATTTCTTTTGTCGACTCGTTGACATTAGACACACCTTTGGGAATGTGGACATATAGTGTATTCCAGTGTAGAGAGTGCCCACTCGAGGTTGTAGGGTATTGCTTCTTATGAGATCTCTATGTCCTAGAGATGACAGGATATGATGTCATCGTTGGGATGGATTGGTTTATTCCATTTCAGGAAGTCGTTGATTGTTATCGATGCAGAGTGAGTTTCGTTTCACTAGAGGGTGTGTCCTTTCTTCATTAAGGCGAGTGGGACGTTTGGGCAAGTTGGGCAGGACTCGAGCATCTTAGGCTTGGAGGGGTGACCGCCCATATTTCTAGTCATTATCTAGATTATCAGGGGACTCAACAGTTGGATTTTCCTCCAGTGGTGGATCGCTTCAGGGGCGTCTTTCCAAAAGAATTTTCAGGTTTTCCTCCGTAGCGTGAGGTAGAATTCTCTATTGAGCTCTTTCCAGGAGTGGCACTGGTGTCCATTCCTCCCTATAGAATGGACACACCTGAGTTGCAGGATCTCAGGAAGCAGTTGGAGGAGATAGAGGCTAAGGGTTTCATCCAACCCAGTACTTCTCCTTGGGGTTCGCCTGTCCTGTTTACAAAGAAGGCAGACGGTACCCTTCGGCATTCTGTGGATTATCGGAAGCTGAACCAGTTGACGGTCAAGAACCAATATCCCTTTTCAAGAATTGACGACCTTTTAGATCATCTTTGAGGAGTCCGAGTGTTCTCAAAGATCTACATGAGGTCCAGTTATCATAAGTTGCGTGTTAGACCATCAGATATACCTCTGACAACATTCAGGAGTAGGTATGGTCTATACGAGTATACAATCATTCCATTCGGTCTCACATACACGCCTGCAGTTTTCATGGAACTGATGAACCAATTGTTCCATCTTTACATGGACTACTTTTTTGTGGTCTTTGCGGACGATATCTTGGTGTACTCTCACACTCGACAAGACCATGCCACACATATTGAGATCGTTCTGAGTACAATGAGATAACATCAGATTTATGCTAAACTCTCAAAGTGCCACTTCTGGATGAATCAGACTCACTTCTTGGGTCACTTAATCTCAGAGGTAGGAGTATCAGTGGACCCAGAGAAAGTGAGAGTTGTAGTTTTCTGGGAGAAGCCAAAAAACGTCTTTGAGGTATGGAGTTTCCTAGGGTTGGCTGGATACTACAGATGTTTCATTTAGGGCTTTTCTCGTCTAGTAGCACCTTTGACAGGTCTAACCAAGAAGGGGGTGATGTTCTTATGGTCAGATTCTAGTGAGTCTGCCTTTCTGGAGCAGAAAGGGAGGTTGAAGTCAATAACGATACTACTCTTGCTGGAGCCAGGCATGAACAAAACCGTTTAATGTGATGCTTCAGGTATCGGGCTGGGAGCTGTGCTTATGTAGGAGGATGGAATCGTTGCGTACGGGTCTCGACAGTTGAGGCCACATGAGAGGAACTACCCTACACACGATCTGGAGTTGGCAGCTGTTGTTCATGCATTACGTTGTTGGAGAAACTATCTGCTGGGAGAGCACTTTGTGGTCTTCACTGACCACAAGAGTCTCAAGAATATTTTCACCGAGTAGGATCTGAACCTGAGACAGTGCAAGTGGGTCGATTACCTACAGTCTTTTGATTTTGATCTTGCCTATACGCCAGGGAAAGGCATCGCAGTTGTAGATGCGTTGAGTAGGAGAACTCATATTCATGTAGTTCAGGAGGCCAGCAGTTAGTGGCAGCTGATGGATCTATTATTTGAGATGCATCTAGAGGTGTACGATAGACAGAGACAAACTTTACTATCTTCTATATCTGTTGCCTCTACACTTCTTGATTGGGTACGAATGAGGCAGCTATTTGACTCAGAAAGTTTAATCCTGCAGGAGATTATGTTAGGAGAGGACCCTCTTCCTGGATGGGCAGTGGGTGAGGATGAGATCTTTTGTTTCCAGGGACGCGTATGGGTGCCAGCAGACATACGTGAGGAGATGATGTGGGATTTCCATTCCTCAGTTTGGGTAGTTCATCCTGGCGTCACCAAGTTGTATCAGATCTTCATCGCCAGTAATGGAGGTCAGGTGTGAAGAAGGATGTTTGTGGTTTCATCATGAGATGTTCTACTTGTCAGTAGGTGAAGGAAGAGCATCAAAAACTAGCAAAACTTTAATAGAAGTTACCCATTCTGAAGTGGTAGTGGAACGATGTCTCAATGGACATTGTGACTACGTTGCCGAGGTCGCTTCGAGGGAACGATGCTGTTTTGGGTTGTCATCGACAGGCTTACGAAGGTGGCGCACTTCTTGCCGATTAAGGAGACCTTCAGTGTTGATGATCTGGGATGACTTTACATCCGAGAGATCATTCGTCTGCATTGATTTCCACACTCTATTGTTTCAGACATAGATGTGCGCTTTACCTCTCGGTTCTGGCAAGGAATTCATCAAGCCTTGGGTACACATGTACTTATGAGTACAGCATACCATCCCCAGACTGATGGCCAGTCCGATCACACGATCGAGATGCTTGAGGATATGCTCCAAGCTTGCATCCTAGACTTTGGAGGTTCTTGGGAGAAGCAAATTCCTCTGGTGGAGTTCGCCTACAACAACAGTTTCCATGAGACTATTCAGATGGCACCATACGAGGCTTTGTATGGTAGGCCATGCCAATCACCCTTATGCTGGTTGGAGGTAGGAGAGGCAGCTTTGCTGGGACCTCAACTCGTTCAGGAGACCTCTGAACAGATAGAGCTGATTCAGAAGAGGATGGCTACATCACAGTCTCGACAGAAGTCTTATGCTGATCAACGGAGACGAACTCTGGATTTCAAGGTCGGGGATCAGGTTTTCTTGCACGTCGCACCGAGGTTTGGATAGAAGAGGATTCAGAGATAGGGTAAGCTTTCACCGCAGTACGTCGGGCCGTTTTAGGTCTTAGAGATAGTGGTGTCGGTCGCCTATCGTTTTCAGCTACCTTAGAGGTATCGGGCCATGCACGACATCTTCCACATCTCTCATCTTTGATGTTAATTTTCAGACCAGTATCACACCTTTTAGCCTGAGGAATTCGATCGTGATGCAGATGCGTCGTTCAAGGAGCATCCTATCCGGATTATCGATCGTAGTATGAAGGTTATCCGTGGGCGGTCTGTTTCTCTAGTATGAGTGTTATGGTAGCACAGGCGAGTATAGGACGAGACCTGGGAGAGGGAGGCCGATGTATGATCGTAGTGGATGGAACTGTTCGGGGATTCTTCTTCTACACCCCATTTGGGAAATTCATGGACGAATTTCTTTAAGGGGGAAGTTTGTAAGAAACTGGATTTTCATTCAAGTATTAATTTCTTTTTTTTCTAGTGTTTTTAAGAAAAATGGATTTTCTGGAAATTTTCAAAGTACATGCCCTGTACATTTTGATTACACGCCATGTACTCTGATCCGGCTCAAATCCGTGTGTTGGCCGTGCCCGGGCCACACACATGGTGTGTAGGGGTGACGTTGAGGCCGATTTTGGCGAAGTACGGAAAGGACCCATTATACGCCGTGTACTCTAAAAGTACACACCGTGTACTTTATTTTTTTCACTAAATGGGCCAGGGTCGCGCCTAACCCCAATTTCCATCTTCTTCTTCATTTTTTGTCCGCCTGAGAGTGACTGTATGGACGGATCTTCGACGGGCTCCCACCTCACCGGTCGTTCTCCAATTCAAGCACGGTCGATTGTGTTGCAGTCGCAGCAATGTGTTCTTCCTTTTGTCCTTAGCCTTGTTTTTTGATTCCTCATGGTTTCCATGTTATCGTAGGTTGAGTGTTTTGTGCATTTTCTTAGATCTATGTCATTCCAAGGGGAGTTTGTCATTGTGGTTCACTTATATCGATCTCCTAGGATCGAGGTAGGTGGTTTTTTCCTTTCCGTAGAAAGTTGACAAATATTATGTTCAAATTATACCAATTCCCTTGAACGGGGTAATGGGTGTTTCCGGTTTTCCCATGATGTTTGCCTGCTTTTGCTTGTTTTCTTTGGTAGATGTTATTTCTTGTGAGTAGAGTAATTATTTGTGCTCAGGTTGCTTTTCCATACTTGTTTTCCCTATTGGGAATTTTTCCAGTTGCCATGCCTAGTTGTAGGATAGTGGAACTATTGTTTTATTATTGCTGTTGAGCTGTAGAATGATAGCAAAGTAGTTCATGTGGTTTACATGGACAATACACCTGCGCTGAGCATGAATAGTTTCACTCAGGACTGTGAAAACCTAGAGTAGTAGACCAAAGGGATAATTGATGGAAGGGCTTCTCCAGTGTGACTTTTAATTACTATGCGAGACTATAGGGGGAATTGATGTTGATTGATTCCTTAGAGAGTCTGTAGTTCCACGATGCGGGCCACAGGGGTAATTGACGTTGAGGGCTTCCCCAGAGAGCCTTTAGCACGATACGAGACTATAGGGGGAATTGATGGTGAGTACTTCCCCAGAGAGTCTGCTTATTTACGTAACTGAACTAGAGGGGAGAGACTGTGTGTGAATCCCATAGGGTTGCTAGTATTAGATGTTTAACAATAGGGGCTAGGCTGTGAGAGCTACCCAGAGGGTTACCTGTTTTCTTCTTGTTGCTAGCTACTTACTTGTGTACTCTACTTGTTAGAACTGTGGACTGTGGCTGTTTGTGTTATCCTATTTAATGCTTCTTGTTACATTACTTTCCTTGTATTCATTGATTGTTAGGCACAAATCGTTTTGTGATTGCTTACTGGGATAGTATCTCACACCATGTTTGGGCCACGCTTTTGGGCCCAAGCAGACAATGTTGCTGCAGGTATAGATAAGGGAAAGTGCCCTTCTACTTCTGGATCGTGATTGTGCTGTAGTTGGAGAGCATGGGACCAAGCCGGGGCTCGCGATGCTGAGGTTTTTATTTTGTTTTTCTTTTGCACTTTTTTCCGTTGTATTCCTGTAAGTTGTTGTGTTTTCTTCTTTCCATAGATACTTGTACCTGCTGCATCATTGTCATCATTTCTATATATACATATTGCTTCGACTATTTGGTTTCTGTTGTTCTTCATATCGTTACTTCATCCACTATTGACTGGTGTTTTTCCACTTTATACCTTACCAAATGAGGGCATAGTTTCCCCACTGACTCACCAAGGACCTCACTGCTAGTCAGCAGCCTCTTGCATTTGAGGAAAAAAACTTGAGGTCATGTGGAGAACCGGGTACGGGGCACCAGTGGAGGGGCTACAGATTCGGGTCGTTACACTAGGACTCAATTTACCCTTCGTACCGAAACGTATAACTCCCTTACATGTATATACCTTCAAGAAAACATGATCTCCTTCTTGAAATTCCAAATCCTGCCTTCGATTATCGGCATAGCTCTTCTGCCTACTTTGAGATGCTTTAATGTGGTTTTGGATTACCTTCACCTTTTCCATCGATTCCTCCACCGGTTCTAGGCCTATGAGTTTTCCCTCACCAACGTCATCCCAACAGGTTGTTGTGCGACATCTCAATCTATATAACGCTTCATATGGGGACATCAAAATACTTGAATGGAAGCTATTCTTATAGAAAAATTCCACCATAGGTAAATATTGATCCCACATACCCTGAAATCCATGTGAGTATGATATAAAAATGTCTTCTAATGTTAGAATAGTCTGTTCGGATTTCCCATCTATTTGAGGGTTGTAGGCAGTGCTCAAATGAAGTTCAGTATCCATGGCCTTCTGAAGACATTTCTAGAATCTTGAAGTG
The DNA here is from genome assembly GCA_963277665.1 of Viscum album. Lineage (NCBI taxonomy): Eukaryota > Viridiplantae > Streptophyta > Magnoliopsida > Santalales > Viscaceae > Viscum > Viscum album. Next base: position 689,428,766 of record OY728161.1, on the reverse strand, counting down.
AAACGGGGATCATGATCAGAAACAATCGTCAGGGGTACTCCATGAAGTCTCACAACTTCATTAATATAAATAATTTCTAGACGTTCAAGTGGTAGATCCTCTCTTATAGTAAGAAAATGTGTTGACTTGGTAAGATGATCAATAATAACCCATATTGCATTGTTCCTTCTAGGATTCATCGGTATCCCCATGACAAAGTCCATCGTAATATTGTCTTATTTTCACTCTGGTATGCGAAGAGGTTGTATGACTCCTCCAGGTTGTTTCCTTCCTTCATTTACATGTTGAAAAACCATACATCTTAACACAAAATCAGAAATCTACCTCTTCATGTTGACCCACCCAAAATGTTAATTCAAATCCCTATACATTTTGGTGCTCCCAGGGTGTATAGAGAAATTGGAGCTATGAGATTCATCTAACAATTCCCTTTTTATATCAGGTATATAGGGAACACAAAGCCTCTTCCCATATTTTAAAATTCCTTCTTCATACACAATGTCCCTCAATCTCCCATCATTCGTAGATTTAATCTTCATTTGAAATTCTTCATCATCGGTCTGAGAACTCGTAATCCTTTCTAGTAAAGATGGTTTTTCAAACATTTGAAAAAGAATTGATGTTTCACATTCCATGGTTATTCCCATGTCCATATTCACTAGATCCACGAAAATTGGATCCCTTTCAATTCTCATATTGTTCAAAACACCATGATATTTTTTTGCTCAGCATATGCCACCTTATTTTCCTTCCCCGGTTGGTAGTGTATCGTGCAATCATAATCCTTTAGTAATTCAAGCCATCACCATTTCCTCATGTTGAGTTTATTTTGTGATAAAATATACTTCAAACTCTTGTGATCAGTATAAATCTCACATTTTTTACCATAGAGGTAGTGTCTCTTTATTTGCAAAGAAAATATCAGAGCTTCTAACTCGAGATCATGAGTAGGATAGTTTTTCTCAAGAATTTTTTACTGTCATGATTCATAGGTAATAACCGTATCATTCTGCATAAAGACACAACCAAGTCCTTTCATCGATGCATCAATATTAATAATGTAACCATCATTCCCCGATGGTAGATTCAATAGAGGATTATTGACTAATTTTCTCTTCAGTTCTTCAAAACATTCTTCACACACTTTTTTCCAAACAAATTTAACCCCTTTACGTGTGAGCTTGGTTAATGGGTTATCCAACCAGGCAAAATTATGGATGAAACGACGATAATAACTAGCTAAACCAATAAAACTGCATACCTCAGTTATACTCGTCGGTTCAGGCCATTCTTGGATTGCCTTGGTCTTAGAAGGATCAACAGAGAATCTATCTTTAGAGATAATATGGCCCATAAAACAAATATCATGAAGCCGGAATTCACACGTGCTAAAATTCCCAATTAATTCTTGTCTTCTCAGAGTCTTCAGGATAATGCGCAAGTGATTTTCATGATCTTCATAGATATTGGAGTATTCCAAGATATCAACAATAAGAACCACCACAAATTCATTATGATATTACTTGAAAAATCTATTCATTAGATCCATGAATACAGAGGGTGCATTAGTAAATCCAAAAGGCATTACCATAAACTCGTAATGCATGTACCTGGTTTGAAATGTTGTCTTCAGGATGTCTTCCTTCTTCGCACACAACTGGTGATATCCTGATCGAAGTTCAATTTTTGAAAAGTATTGAGCTCTATGCAATTAGTCAAATAAATCATCAATGCAAGGTAGGGTATACTTGTTCTTTTTTGTTATAGTATTGATCTCCCTGTAGTCGATACATAACCTCCTAGATCCATCTTTCTTTTTTTAAAAAAGAACATGGGATCCCCATAGAGATCACTAGGGAGAATAAATCCCTTATTACTCAATTTCTATAGAGGTTTCCTTAGTTTAACTAAATCTACAGTTGACATTCTATAATGGGTCTTCGATATAGGCCTTGATCTAGAAATTAAATCAATGGAAAACTCAACTTCTTGTTCTGGAGGATGTCCAGGTAAATCATCCAGAAACACGTCTACATATTCTTTCAAAATAGGTACATCCTCAATTTGAACATTCCTTTCCTCACCCATAGTCATTTCATTCTCTTCCTCCCCAATAATTGAATTTAGTTGAGCTACCTGGGGTGGATCTAGGTATGAATTAGTGGGCGACGATTCATCCCTAAAGATAAGTTGTTCCTTATCATCATCATCATCAAAAATAGTAACCTCCTTCTTCTTAAAAAATATTTTTTCATCATGGTATGAAATCCAATACATACCATGGATTATATCAAATTCAATCATAGGTATGATGATGAGATCCACAAATAAAGAACATTTATGTTCTCTAATGGGGACTGATTCACAAAACATTGTTTCAATGATACTTCCCTTAAAAGTTTTGACTGACAACTCCCTTGTTAAATTAATTTGAAAATATCTAATTTTCAAAGTAAACTGGGATGATATGAATCAATTCGATGATCAAGAATCAAATAAAGAATTTTCTAAACTTGAGGAAACCATTAAATTACATCCCACCATGTCTTTCTGGGCTTCAACCTCAGCAGTAGTGATTTCATAAGCTTGGCCTTTGTCCCTATTCCTTTTTTGAGGTAATTTTCCATGAATCTTAGGACATTCATTTGAATAATGTCCCATCTACATGTAATTGTAGAATTGAACATTGGTAGCATCTTTATTTCCTTTACAATCACCATCTAGATGGCCTTTCTAACCACACTTGTATCATACTCCATTTCCTTTTAAAAGGAACCAGTGTTCTTCCTTCCACAATTATCACAAGGTGGAAATTCAATTATTCCGTTCATCCATGTTTCCTTATTTCCTTTCCCAGAGTGTTCAGTAGATCTCTTATTCTCAAGCATTGATTTAAATTCCTAAGACTTAGATAATGCTTTTTCTGTCTTGATAGCACACGGCACAATATCTTCATATGACGAGAAGGATTTTGAGACCAATTCTCAACGGAGAAACATTTTTAACCCATCAAAGAAACAATCAATCTTACTTCTTGGGTTACATATATAATCTGCAACATACCTTGCTAACTTTGTAATGTTAGCCTCATACTTTGCGACATTCTCATCCGCCTTTTGTCTCAGACTCAGAAATTGCCTTTCCATATCTGCTCGATGGTCACGAGGAATGTATTTTTCTAAAAACAAATCATTGAACTCCCTCCATTCCATATTTTATACTTCATAATCCACCTTCATATTTTGAATCAATGACCACCATTGACCAGCATCTCCAGTGAGGCGGTAAACTTTCATGATAACTTTATCCCTTTCACTACTCCACAAGGTATGGAATATTATATCTAAAGAATTTAAACATTGCTCAGCTACTAAGGGATTTGTATTCCCATTGAATGTTGGTGGTTGTTGCCTCAAGAAGAAATATAACATTGAGCCTCTATGTTGTGGATCAGGGTGCTCCATACAGGTATGGTTATTATTCATAACCAGAGTGAGTTGTCCCAGTATGGTGATTAGCTGATCAGCACCAGTTGCATCACCAGATCCACTATAATTATCATGAGATTGAGGGAAATCCCTACATTGAGCGTGTGCATTGATAAATCTTCCATTTCTTCCACTAGGCTCCATTTCTAAACAATGGAATAAACTAGATTAGTTTATGAATCAAAATACATATTTCTATTCTTGTAAAACACTTAACATAAATTGAACTATTTATGGATATAATCCATAATCATTAAAATGTTTTCTTTGAGTAAATATATACTCATAAACCCTTAATAATGTTTTGTAATGAAATTGAGAATTATCATAAGCATATCCCATTGGAGTGTCGTAACCAAGAGTGCAGCAAGGCTCATTGTCGTGCACCAGTTCCTGTTCGAGTCTAGCTCAAAGCGGTGTTTTGGGGTTATACCCCTAGGTAATCGGTGCCAGAGCTGCCTCTACCTGCTCGTATCCAGACAGGGATGTATTGCTTTGAAAAGTCAAAAAATCTCTACAATACCAAAATTCTAAGAAGTTCTTCTATTCTAATCCTCGATGTCCATCTTAGGTAAATGTGCTTTGATCAGAGTTATCTAAATCTAGTTTCCAAGGTTTGTACAAAACTTCCTCTGATACCAATTGTAACGCCCCGACCCCAATTACCCATATTCAGTACATTGTTACATAAAAATGGCATGATTATAAGGAAATCATGTCTCGATAGACAGATCAGTTTAGTATTATTGGAATCAAGATTCATACATAAGTTTAACTTTACATCTTGAAAGGAAATATAACAAAAATATATTTCATTAGAAACAACCATGCCTCCGAGATTATGCCAGCTGGCCACTCATAACTAACTTCTTCATATCCTCAAAAAAAGAAACATAAGAAAGGGGTGAGATCAAATTCTCAGTAAGTGTATGACATATAGTGGAAAATGACATAAATATTAATCATGGTAAATAATTAAAACCATATTACTTTACCAAGAATAAACATGAATAATTTTATTAGATGAATATGAGATGAGTAAATAATGCCATAATAAAACATAATCATCAGAATTATACTAGTCTAATGGCCACATGAACCATCAATATTATTTCCATAATGAAGGAATGTATAATGATGGACATTTTGAATCATTTTTTCAAGGCCTAGGCCAAGACATCTGAAAATTACTAAGGCCTCGACCAAAACCATAAATCAAATTGGTAAATGGCCTCGGCCAATTCATCGACTAATTGTCTCACTAGACCTACCAATGCATCGAGGAGATATAGCGGGCTCCAACCATCACTTATTAAGTCCAATGCAATCCTCATATGAAAAGGTTTAAACATATCATAAACATTCGTATTAAAACTAGCATAAGAAATATCAATACTTTAACCACAAACCATTAATGGTATAAAAATATCACATCCACAATAAAAAATATCACCAAACCTTCAATACAATATGTATGTTTTGTATCATAATAAATCAACTCCAAATAAACATAAAATCCATCAAAGGATGATGACATAGATGAAATCAGAACTCTTTTTAGAGAAATATCTCCTTCTATTTTGGAATCATTTAAGAGTCACATAATTATAAAGTAAAACATTTACTTTTAAAATAATCTTATAAGCTTTTAAGGTATGTTTCGACGAGTTTATAATGCTAGAAAATAGTCGCACTCACCGTATGAGTTAAAAAGAGAAATTCTTAACTTAATTTTTTCGAAAAGGTTAAAAAGGGCCTTGTTTGGAAAAACGATGGAAAGATTTATTTATAAACAACTTATAAAAGTAAAAAAAGGGAATAAATGACTTTAACCATATTCTATAAAATAGTAAGAATTATTTGAAATAAATTTTTAAGAATCATATATGTGGATGATAAAGAGGTCCCAGTAGATAATTAAGTAAAAACAACCTCAGATAATGAAGAGATTGTGAAATAAACCCTTACCTTGTAATTTTTCTTGGTTGAGGGTAGGATAACATCTTGTATAATGGTGAAATAATTTTTTTTTCATTATAAAAGAATCATATACATTAATATGATATCATATATGATCTTTTATCATTGATTTGTTAATAATATCTTAGAATTATCATCGTTTCATGTGTTAACTTATTCATTTTCTATTATATATTTTGTTACATAAGTCGAGTTTGTTATGGATAGGTTGTATCTTATTTATATCCTGAATGATATAAAATCCTCAAACATTATTTTTAATCATCAAATGAGATTTATAAATTCATGGATACGATGGAGAATGAATCTCGTCGCTTTCGTGGAGACGGTAGTCCGTACATACGCACGAGCAACAATATCATTCTTTTGATATTAAAATAATATATAATTGGATGTTATATCATATATACTGAATCATAATCATGTTATATTTATTATTTACATCAATTACATATCATTATCATACCCATCCAAATAATAATGTATTTGAATGACAATTACACCACGACGTGGAGACGGTAAGTCATACGTACACACGTATGGTGTCATGTCATTAAAAAGATGGATAGAATACTGAATATGGTTGTACCATATTTATAATAAAATCATAGTATGTTGAAGATACTGGATTTATTATTTTAGAAAGGAAATAACAAAGAAAGAAGAATTTTCAGAAGAAAGGAACTTGAAAAAAGGGTGGTAAAAACATTACCTCTTCTTTGGGTTCTTCCTTTTGACTTGATCAAAAGGGATTCTTAGGTTAGATATCTTATCAAACTAAGGCCCCAAAGTTTAAGGGATGATAGTTGGGAGGGTATTTGGGCAGAGTTTGGCCAAATGAAAAGGCTTTGAAGGTACGAATAATTGGTTAAGTGTGGTGTCATTTTATAAGGGGGAGGAGGGGCTCTTTAGGAAAAACTTAAAGTATTATTTTATAAAAAATTCATATTCGGTTTATAATTTCCCCAAAGTGGATTATTCAAATTATAAGGTTGGTATGGGTCGAAATCCTTTCAACCAATAGATTTTAGCCAAGTTTGGGTTATTATATTAACCTTATCTTTTAGATTTAACTCTTAGTTAATTAGTTTGACATTTACCATGTCGCATTGTATTTTTATATTATATAGTTAATAAACATACTATATACATCCAAGAGAACCACAAGTGGTCCATTAATGATTCAACTATCATTATATAAGTCATTTTACCTATCCTTAGATTTTTAGGAATAGAATATCAATTAATAATATAATATTTGTTTTAAAAACTCTTTTATGTCAATTTTGACACTATTTAATAATTGATTTTTGTTAAACTCAATAAAACATTATTAATTCGAACCAAATTCATTTAAGCTATCCTTAATTTTCTTATTAATCAATAAAATTCGTTTATGGCATCAATACTTTCAAATTATATTTATTTTAATATTTATAATACCAATTATTTGATTCTTTCATTAATAAGAAAAATACTGCATCATTATTGTGTCATAAATTAATTTAATTATTCCTTGTATATAAATTATAAATAAAATACTATTTTGTAGGAAATATTTTTATCTTTCAAATTAATATTTATAGTTGATAATATAATATATATAACCCTATGTAAAAAAATTTCTAAAAGATATATGCTTATGTCATTTTTGTATTTACATTAACACAATTAATATAATGTGTCATTATCACTTAAAAGTGGATCCATGGGGTCCCTAAATTGACCCAAAGATGTCGTTGGTCAGAAATGTATCAATAAATAGGGTTAGGACATGTTTTATGGTAAATTAATATTATTATAATATTATTTTTTACCCTTATTTACCGGATTTACCTTTTAACCATGGTAAATAAAATATTTACCGATGTAATTATTCAAAATGTATAAAAAAATATACCTAATTATAAAATTTGGACATTCTGATTCCAAATATGCAATCTATTTTTATAAATTCAAAACACGGAAGTGGCAGAAATTAATTTAAAATTAATTTCCGTTGTAAAAACCAAAATCTTGTTTTTAAGAGATAATAACTACCAAATCATTGAAAGTTGTTTATTTATGATTAAATTGTAAAATGATGTCCAATGACCAAAATTGTATTAAATGGTAAAAATATATTCTAAATATATTTTAAAACCACTAAAATTCATAATTTATCACTACTAATTATTTCGATTAAAAAATATGTTTTTAATTAATGTTTACTAATTTTTATTATTCATCAAAATATAAAATTTTTCCGAAAAGTAACAAAATTTCACCCTAGAATAATTTTGATATTACACATCCAAAAATGAAGTCCATTTTGAGAGATTAAACTTTATAAAATTTCCAAAAGTGGGTATTACTATTCATAACTGCTACTTTGATTGGTCGCGGTGTGTTAGAATCTCAAAGTTGCGTACAACACATGCTACTGTATTGTTCATATAGAAGCGTACCGTGAAATCTTGGGGTGTTAAAATTATTTTATTTTAGTAATTTTTATACAAAAAATCAGGTTTTTATTTTGTTTAATAAATTTTCACTTCATCACATTCTCCAAGAAATAAAATTCAATGTGATTTTTTTCTACCTGAAGCACATATAATAAAATTTATATTATAACAATATCCATAAAATAACAAAAATTCATTCCCTAGTTCTACAAATATTTCTCAAAAAGAAAATGGGTTAATTTTTTCCAATTTGTAAAAAAATAACACGTTAATCACTAATACCTCAACACCGACACCAAAATATCAATATCAAACATTTTATAAGTATTTGAACATGAAAATCATCCAATGTTTCCCAAAAAAACAATCATCTTAAAAATTATAATACATAGAACAATATTTCGTAAATTAAAATCACATATAAACATTAAAAAAAATATTCATCTTAATGTCATATAAATATATTTTAATGTCCTTTTAAAATATTCTTCTAATATATGGTAGTAACATGAATCTCTATAAAACCACAATCAAAATATACTTTCATTAAAAAACAAACTCTATCTTTTTTACACTAATAAAATCATATATTTTTTAATATAATACATAAATATTACTTTCACTATATTCAATCAAATACAACATAATAATATTTGTCATTTAACAAATAATTTTATTGTAGTCCATAAATATTATATAATTTACTTTATCAGTGTTGATTATTTCATGATGTTAACATGGAATTATTATCTCAATATTAGGGACATCATAAGGGGAGGATGTGGAATCATGTGATTCCTATGGATGCATAGATCCAACAAAAGGGAGTCAGTTTGGCTTCTCACTGCTGTTGATGTATAGAGAAGAAGGAACAAACAACGGTCTTCCTCTTCTGTTATTACAAATGGGAGACAAGAGTGTGGGGGTGATTGGGGACTGCCTTGATGTCTCACTACAAGGAGGGGCCTTTGATGATTTTTACTTCTTTTTGAAATGATTATACTGTAGAATTAGAAGTATGAAGAAAAACGAGGCTTCCTAGGATATCTTACTAGAGGTTATTTGTAAGTAATTATGTGGGTATAGAAACATGGTTTGTCATAACCGTCCATCCTCATCTATTACGACAGTATTTGTGAGGAACAATTTTCTCATCATGGAACTAGCACCCAATCCAATAAAATTGTGCATGTCTCCCTCAAGTAGGGGCCTTGTGACTCAGGATATCATTATCCCTCCTCATTCTGTAGTGCAGGGTCACTAGATGAGATGTAATCCCTCATCCATGGTCTTATCCTTAACGTTTATGGCTTTTGAAGTCATGGTCCAGTTATTGGGGGTGAATAATAATGAATGTATGGTGATCTTTGAATTCAGTAGTTTTTATGGGGATCGTAACTATTTAGGAGTGGGATATAATGCAATTTACTATGGACATTCCTAATTCCACTGAATTGAAATATCATTGGCTGCTATGGAGGTAGATTCTATGACCATATAAATATCTCTCAATGGGATTTCTTCCACACCATAGAATATAATATACAATATATGAAAATGGAAGACCATTATCCCCAATGTGATTTAGCTCCATAATTTATGTCATGATGGAAACTGGATGGAATATTTTCAAGCCTCCAAGTCTTCCATGGAGTTCCCATTATTTTAGAACACTTGCATTGGTTCCCTTCCCCCATGGACTATTAGAATTATCACAGGGGATGCACTCGACCTCCACATCTGCATGCCTCATTGACTGTGAACATTATTTTTATATTCTCCCTCCACTCTTTAATTATTTTTTTCTATGGGTGGTAAAAATACTGAGGGTTAACATTAACTAACCAAAATGTTTTTGAAAAACATATCAAAATTGTTTGTATTTATTTTCATATGTTATGGATGCCATTCCAATTATGGTCATTTTTCCTTAATAAAAATCCTCCACAAACTAGTCCTTTTACTTAAATGATACTTCTGAACTATATAACATTACAATTTAAATTAAAAAATAAAATTATTGCTTAAAATTACATAAACATTAAAATTAATATACTTTAATAAGTGGAATAAAATAGGTCCATCCATGGACTATGATTTATATAATGGATGTGATAATTTACTCATATAATACATACATTTACCACATCTAATGCATCAAACTACATGGAAATTTAGAACTGTATTCCCATAATATAAATATAGACAATATTCTCCACTATAATTGATATTTTATCTTATGTTCTTATACAAAAATTAATTACCTAAAGAATATTGTCAATTATTTCATCTATTTTCATTTCCATTTTATCTTCCATATAACTATAGATATCCTTCATTTGACATGTTTGGAAACTCATCAAATTTTATACTAATAATCATATATCAGAATAAATGATTTTAAATATTCAAAAGGATTCACCTTCTCTACCTCATCCCATTCAGTTTCTCAGAAAATAATCATTTCACTATCTATCATAATGACCACTAACATTATACCACACTATCCATCAGTTGAGTAAAAAAACAAAATAAACCTGAGTAAGTAGGAATTTAATATAAACAATTATGGATAGATGCTCTAATACATGGAATCTCCCATTAAATATAATATTCCTTATGTTTTACCTATGTTATACCTGTTCATCTTAGATACAGATACTTCACAATTTTTTAAAATTACAATTTGAATTATCTGAAGAATATCTCAGGAGATTGCAATGATCTGTATATAGTCATTGTCCTACTGATCATGCAAAGGTGAAAATACATTCATCACAACCACATAGGATGATGTACAACATATCCACATATTCCAAGTGTTCTAAATAATTGTTTATCATCTTTGATTCCAAAAAAATAACCAAACATTGAACTAATATAAACTTTAGCGACACATTCTTCATATATATATATATATATTATTTTTATATAGATATTCATTAAATAAATAATACAATGGACATCATAGCCATAATGAATTTGTGTAATTAGAAACTATGAAACATTAACAACATGAACATAACATAATTACCTCATTACCCACATAGTTCCTCACAAAATGATCCCATCATAGATAGGTAATTTGTACAACATTCATTTCTGTCATATGGAAAAGATAACATAATAAAGGGTTAACTCAGATTCATTGTAAGATTAAAAAATCAATATATCAATGATCACATAATCATGAAATGAGAAAATGGGCATGATTGTACAATTCTAAATTTTTAAAACCCTACCAAACATAATATTAATTTTTATAATGGGTCCGAGAATAACAATTGGATGTTCATAATACATTAAGATCTCATGAGGCATGTAGAAGAATGTAGCATGGTAAATTGGGTAGTTCATTACTCCCCCTTTACTAGGTAATGCATTCGTGTCTCAAGTTGATATCATTTATGTTTCCATAACACTATAAATAATAGATTCATCTTACCATAAAAAACATTTACTTAGAGTAAATGATCAGAACTTGTTTCTCCACAATAGAAACAAGTAAAACTTTTTCAATCACCTCCCAACACAGATCATGATAGGTATCAAGTTTTCATTTCATGATATGTGATATGTGGATCACATAATGAATTCATATCATCTGAACTATAAATTCCAATAAATTGAAAAAATACCTAATAAACATGTGACCTAAAATGGTCCATTATATCTCAAAAACAACATTCTCAGTTTTTGAAGACGATCATGACCCAACTGGGGGAAAATTTTAAGAAAAAAAAACAAGTCACCTATGAAAAAATTAAAAGGATAACATTATTTATGTTAATAATATTGTAGTTGAATCTATGTCATATCCAATTGTAGATGTATATCCTAAATCCTCATAAACCTCACCTTAAATAAACATGTCCCCACCAATGATGAATTTCCCACCTCTGACCAACAAAGAAGTGATATACATGGGTGACCATACAAATCCTCAAAATGATCAATTATTATCGATGACAGATAACTGTTGTTATAAAAAATCTATACCATCCTAATATGTATATCAGAATATCCTAAAAACTCATGACTTGGGTATAAATCATTTTTTATAGGATCGATATCGAACACTCTATTTGATCATATGATTTTGGATGAATTGTTATACTCTACCTGAAATGAGTCCTCGTCACCAAATAAATACTCCAATACAATTATGTACTAAATTGTTCCATATATGTGTAAATAATTGAGTATTATCATTATAAAATAAAAAATTATTACACTTATTGGTTATATAGATCATTATATTTACTGGTATCAATAACCAAAATGAGATGAGAAGAAATTCTTATTCGACCAATCAACACCTAGAAATAATTCATCCCTCAGATATATTTTGGTGATGAAACAAAATATTTCATGGATTGAAAAATGCATTTTAAAATCGGCACCAAAAGAGGGTGTTGCAATCCAGAACGTTTATAATCCCCTTCCATTATCAGTTGTAAATTGTAATAGTGAGTCACAAAATTTCCAATTTCACGCTTCATACCCAACAACTTGAACCACCATCTTAATTCATAATACATAATCATAATGTTTGTATTAACATTCCTTGATGAACAATAAAAATAAATAAAAAATTTATAGCTCTATATAGATTCTTGGATTAAAAACTAATCCCCTAAATAGAGAATACCATCTTAAGAGATTAACCTAACTAAAATAGTCTCTAACTATTTTGGATTCCTGGAATTCCTCTATTCTCTTCATCCTTCTTCCACCCCTAATGAATATAATCATATCAAGATTATGTGAACTGAATTATTTTTATAACCATAAATAAATCTTCATTTTGACCATGGAGTTGAAATAGTCCAAAAATCTATATAGGGTTCTAATAATCCTTCATTTCCAAAATATCCTATGATTGAAATTTCATACTATGAAAATAATTAATAACATTTTCCCTCCCTCGGGTGTAGGATATACCGATGTCAATGATTTGAACATGTTTCACCAACCACCATTATGTTAGATTCATGTATTTCTAGGAGTTGATATACATATGAATCTTATGGTCATAAATGACTATGAAACACTCCTAAAAATATAGTTCAACCAAAACATATTCCTATGAATAACTACATCATGATCCAAATTAGTAGTAGGGTAATTTTTTTCATGTTTTTGATGTTATAGAAATCAGTATGATACACCATTATCACCCAGTATGAATAAAAAAACCATACCATCACCAGAAGCATCACCTAAATCAAGATAACCCATACTAGGATCATGTAATATCATAACATGATCTAATGTCAAAATTCAGATTAACTCATTGAATGAAGACTAACAATTTACATCCCATATTAGTTTAAACCCATCTATATTATGTGTAGTCAATGGAGATTCCATATTAGGGAAATCCATGAAGAAAAATGTATAATATCCTTCAAGACCAAGGAATAACTGATTATAAAATATATTATGTGGTTATTCCAATGAAAAATACCCATATCCTTTTAAAGATCAACATAAAATCCATGATTAGAAATTACATGGACCATGAACATCACTTCATGGATCTATAATTTTCAGGTCAACATTTTTACATAAAAATGGTGTCTCCTTAGTATTTCCATATCACAGGACAAATGGATATTATACACATGATCTGATCCTGAAAAAAATATATCATCCATGAACACTACGAAAAATGTGATTTGATTCTAGTGGAATATATACTTCATCAAATATATAGAAATTGGAAGAGAAATAGTCAAACTAGAAATCATTACAAGATATTTATAATGGACATACCATCTCCAAAAATCCAACATTGGTATATGAGAATCCCAATTTGAAAGATGATGTCAACTGAACCCAACCAAAATATTGGGTAACTGCTTTTACCCATTCAATGATCAATGAAAATCATAAACACCTGGTTAAGATGCCAATATTTACCATTACCTGCTTCATATTCCATGAGATCAAATTAGACCATATTAAATCTTTTATCTTATTATAAAATATAAAGGGGACTACCCAATGAGAAACCCAGGGGTGAACAATACGCTTCACTGTCAGATTTACCGACTGAGTCAGGATCCCTCTCATCTCCATGTGTCTTATATGATAAGACGAAATTGAAACCAGCTCTGTCTATAAAACTAGTAAGATCATAAAACATACCTACCTATTTGGGGGAACCCTATAGTATTTTTTAGGTAAAAATTTACAGAAAAACCCAAACATTATAAGGAATATAATCCAAAGAATAAACAATATTGGTATTAACTCCTATAGCAGACACGAAGCTCTAGATATATGTGTTGTATAGTTCTACAAGTTTAATCCTTAGATCCCACTCTCCATTGATATCCATTAGTTTCCATAAACTACATAAAATGATACATTATGATGATATCAATCATCCTCAATAGGATATGAAAATAACTCATATATCCTTATGATGATGTCAATACAAAACAGGATTGAAAACAATAATTTCACACACTATCTTTGCATGAAATAATAATAGCACAATAAGATGTCACTGAAACCCCCACTCATTCATCTTCACATGATGTGTCACTAAATTAATAATGAATTTAATGTAGTACATTTGAATTTTGTACATATCGACAAAATGGGTAGATATAAATGAGTTAAGTGAACCATTATTAAATAATGAAATCACTTCTAAAGATGTAATAATGATTGTGCCTATCACTATTTTAGGTCCTGAATTCACCTCAACCAAAAAATATTCCATTATGTGAAATTTATACAATTCTATAGTCTTTGACCAGATCCACAAAGTCATTAAACCATATGACTACCTCAAAGTATCTTTCAAAACTGAAAATCCCAGAAAAAATAGGTATTTATATATATATATAACTATATTTACAGAAATTTTTCAAATGAGAAAAAATTCTCAACTGTTTCAAAAAATAGAGGATTAAGGATTGGGACACCATTTTTGTATGACAATGTCCCACAAATAGAATATAATAAGCACTAATATTTCTTAAATTAGAGGTGTTGAAGGAGTAGGCTGCTAAAAAACCTCCACCACTCTTGCAATGATCATTCAATAGTATGGATTTCCAATTTTTATTCCATGATCTTCTACTATGTGAAATATATAGAGAATAATACTAAACATTTCTTATCATATTCATATATCCACTCATAGTAATATCATTAATCTCTTCATCGGTTGGATGCTTTTGAAAAAATTCATGTGATCTAATATCTGGTCACAAAACATGGAAGTAATCATGATATTTTATCTTTACATCATTGACCACCTATTGTAAAAAAGTGACTACCTTCACAAAACAATTTTTGTACACTAACACCAAACTCACTCCTAGTTTCAAATATAATAAGCCTCGATTATTCTCTATCATCATCCACGAGGAAAAAAATCTACAAGAAGAGAGTAATAAAAACTTTCATATTCTAGACCCCATGGTAATCATCTTGTACCATGGATTCCTACAATAACATACAGGGACCATTGTGTTAGAATGCCACACACATCTACTTCATTCTATTAAATGTGTCAAAAAATTCAAAGATATGATCATTCATGTACAACCAGTCTAGACCAATTTGAAGTTCTTTAATAACATTAATAGATAGGTAATTCTCAAACAAGAACTCCTATGAGCAATTTCAATCAATTATAATCCTTGTGAACCTCCATGAACACATTCTATTGTTTTAGTTCCCTCTGGTAAATATCATGAATTGATGACATGGTATCCTCAAGAAAAAATTGGTCAAAATGGGATTCTATAGAAGATGATAATCATGAACCAATAATGTAAAAAGGAAAACATGTCTAATATGCATATTGATGCATGACAAAACATGGAAACCAATAAAAAAAATAAAAAAATAGTTAATGGAATAAAAACCATAAAAAAATTGATATTACAATATAGAACTCAAAATATGATACACACATCCCTATATCCCATTGTACGTTGATTCAAATCTCCAAAAAATTTGGTTGGGAACTCATCACAATCAACCTCTCATTTCCAAATAATCCTATCTCCAATATAAAATTTTTCCAAAGTTATTGACTCTTAATTAAATAACATACATTGATAATAAAAATTGTTGAACCAAACTGGATTCCATATCAATATTTCAATTCACCATATTCCTATACATAGTCGATGGGAATTCCCAATTCCCATAATCTATCATCTAGATCCCTAGAATCAACAACAAATATGGGGAATTATTTCTCCCAACCTAGGGTAGGAAACATGAAATATAATCATATACAGAAAGAGAAAGTGTTTGAAAACAAGTATACATATATGTTAGAAATATTAAAAACAACGAAATCAATAAAATTAAAATTGTATAATAAATTTTCATAGTGAAAAGTTAAAATGAAATGCACAATACTAGGAATCTAAAAAAAATTATAAATGTGATATTACATGAATAAAACATCCATATCACCATCCAGATAATCCGAACATAGTTGGTGGAAATCGTTTCTTGCTCACTGTGGCACCTTGCATTTCCTTTACAGTCAAAATACATACAATAGTTTATGTAGTGTTGTATGGTTGTATAGGGTGTTAACTAAAAGGATATGTATGGTACCACTTAATTGGTCCATATGTAGTATTGGAAAATTAATCAACGAATTATATAAATTTAAGAAAACTAGTCCTGATAAACAGCTTAACAGTTTATAGCAAAAGCATCGATGAAAATATAATTTTCCCATTTTTGGAATTTTATTATGAAGTAGATAAAACTAATACAAATAATTTCATATACATATATAAAAAATATATATCAATAAATCTAAATCATGCATCACATATCGAATCATATATACGGTATTGAAACTAATATATTTTCGATCCAAAACTGTACAAATCAGATGAATGCATAATTTACAACACACCTAGGATCACAATATGTCAAGATAGGTAGGACAATCATAATTAACTTAGACAGTCCCATGAGAATCAATATATTATAGATATTAATTGATGATATATATAAGAGTATCACCATAGAATGTGATCCCCACCCCAATATGACTTATAATTCTCTAGAACAACAGTCCTATAGAGTAGAGGAAAGCCCCAGGAGCAACCCCTGATAGGTGATGATGCATATTACTACAACATATCCCAATTTACCCAATTATTCTCATGCTCATTATTTTACAAACCACTTAATCATATCCTTCATTGTAAAAAATCTCATACAAAAATTTCTAATTCATTAAAAAAAAATTTTCCTTTAATAATTTTTTTGGAATACTATATTTTATATGAAGTCTATTTTTCCTGACACGTGAATCAAATAAATAAATTATTTTATTTAATTCTTTTAAAAAATGTATCAAAATTAGAGAAATTTTATTCACAAAAAATATTAATATGAAACCACAATCTTCTAACCAGTGTTCGCACACATTAGTAACGTTATCTATCAATAAGGAAGAACACAAAAAACAAAAACAAAGGAACCTGAATTCAAATTTTCACGTCATAGAATTGATCCAATTTATAAAAAGTGTCAGAGAAGTGGAATGATTAAGAAATACCTCATTAACATACACCTTCATCCCAAAAATAAACTATACAGAATACCTTATCGGATGATATCGCAATGGATCTAGAAATAATCAAGAAGAATCATCACAAAATATCAAAAAAATCCAATAACACTATGAAATGGTGATATGGAAATAGATATATAAAATGAAGAATAAAGATCTCCTACTTAGAGAGATTCAATAAAACCACTCAGGTGATTAATCCCCAAAAGAATCAATACAGTACGAATAGTTATTTCCATGATCATTCGATAAGAGGTAGGAGTCAAGAGAAAAGAGACTATGCATTGTATTAATAAAAAATATATCATATGGTTCCTAAATGGAAATTCTACTAATGATTAAAAAAAATTTAATCCATTTAACCATTGTATAATTCACTGTGTCTATATACGCAAAAAACCCATCACATTTTTATAAAAAATTGAGATGTTACATTACAATATTTATCATCCTTACATGGAAGGTATCTGTTCATTCTTTATAAAAATGTTTCTACTTATGCATAGTGAATAATATATTGTGTGTAAGGTCTTTAATGATAGTGAAAATATAATATTTAAATAAAACAAAACAAAAATGATAAATCATTATCGAAACTCAGGTAGATCCCCATTAATAGATTAAACGTTTATAAAATAAAGTATACAATTAAATAATCACAAATTAGTAATCATTAGGTCATTTCCCTAAAAAAATCATCTCCAACCACGGGAGTCCCATGGTATAAAAAATTAAACAGAAAAAAATATAGAGGCAAGGGAAATAAATTAAATATGGTAATGTGATATTACACCTATTTATGAATATTATTTAATTTTTTAAAATAAAATGATTTTGGGATTTATTGATTACGTCTTTATTATAAATTAATAAATACACGTCCACATTTAAAAAAAATAAAACTATATTATATAATATGGTTTTTAATATTTATACAACTAATTTAATATCAATGTTATGTAGGTAAAATAGAAAGAATATATAGTTTGTTTATCATAATTTTTTTATGCTCAATGTTGTTTTTGGATTAATCAGTAATGGATTGTAATCAATGTCACTAAATTTCAGGGATACAATAGTTAATATGAAGATAAATACCAGGATAATAAATCAATGCCTAATGCATTGGAGATCTATATAATTATTATATTTTATTATAGAAAATGTAAAAAGAAAATAAAACACATAAAATATGTAAAATATTTCAATTACATCAAAAAAATATTAGAAAATTTTAGGTTTCATACATATAAAGAAACATTTTCAGGCTTGATAAAAATGCAGGTGTAAAAGGTATTTTTCATTGAAAAAAATCATAATTTAATTTTTTTATGAATGTTAAATTAAATTTAAATTGAAATAACATAAATCATTAAGAATATTATTTATATCTGACAATATACATGACAATGTTAATAATATCTTTAAAATAAAACATTAAAAACATTATTTTGAGACATTTTATTGAAAATAAAATGTGTGTAATAAAAGAAAACAAAAAGATCAGTTGAATACTTTTTATATATTTTCAATTGTCGTATTAAAAAATATTTTTTAAATATTATAAAGTGGATAATAATATGCGTAATTTTATGATGAAATATATGGATGTGAAAGAGGAAATATTTGTAAAATTTATACAACATTTTAATTAAAACACTCTTAATAAAATTGGAAACAATTGAATTTTATGTTCATTGAAGAGGGAAACATTAAATGGATTTTTAAATATCAATAATTTATTATCCATTCATAAAAAAATAAATGATCATGGTATTTTATTCACCATAAAAAATGTAATTAAATTTGTATACCAGTTAAAAAATTGAAATTGAAATAATAAATATTTTATCCTTCTTCTATTTTAGAGGGTATGTTCTTTAATAGTGTTATCATAATCATATAATAAATATTAAACATTTAGGTAATTTTAATTATAAAAATACATCTTATTTAATTTATTATCGTTAATTAAATAGTTAAAATATAATTAATATTCATGTTGTCTCATTAAGATGTTTGGTTCATAATAAAAAACACATATTATAGATTAAACATGGACAAAGTGGTTATTTTTTCATCAACTATACATTATTAATAATTTTACAATTTTAAGAATTATTAATTAAATAAATAATTATAACAAACCATAAATGGTGTATTTAAAATGAGATATAATATATCATTTCTCACGGTAGTTCACAAGTGAACATAAGAGACATTTTCTGTTTATCAAAACTTATAAGTGTAAAAATATGTATATTATATCCTAATTATATAACCCAAAATAATTCAGAATTATCATATATATTTATTAAATCTATCATAATAACTCACCAGTTCGGATGTTGGTGAAAGAAACACATTTCTTGACAGTTGTGGTAGTTTACAAAAACATATGAATGATTTTTTATCTTCCCATAAGATGGTGTTGAATTTGAAAACATTTTTTGACATAAGAATAATTACACTTACTAAGATTATAGGTAATGATTTTATTATATCATATTTATGATGATCGGTTTCATGTAGTTACAATAGAAGATAATGATTAAAGAAATAAATTGCATGTAACAAATCTTCCATTGGAAACCAACATTGCTTATAAAATATGTTTTATATTTTGTTAATTTGATAAAAAAATAAACTTATATTAAATATGGGATATATTTTTAGTGGAATTTTAGAATTTAATGGTTGATCTGTTGTACTAAAATTGAGTAGATTAAATTTGTAAGGATGTAACGGTTTATAAAAAAGCTGAGTGAAAATATTATAAATATTTAACGAGTTCAATTAATATAAATTTTCTTTTAGGGGAACGTAGAACATGTTAATCCAAATTTCAATGAATATTTTTAATTATTTTAAAAATCTACATAAATTACGTTTTATGAAATTATTTTTGTTGTCATTATTTTGTATCTCATTATTTTGTCCAATTTTTTCCATTTAATCCATAAATGATGTGGAAAATTTATAAATAAATTATTAATTTTTATAATAGTAAAATAATTATTCAATTACTACAAAACATTACAATTTTAATTTAAAAATTGGTATAAAATTTATATTATATAATTTTTAAAAGTTTACAAGTTTGTGTTAAAATAATTTAACAAAAAAAAAACAAAAAATATTTTTAAAACATATAATTTTTACGAATGATAATTTTTTTACAAAAAATATAAATTATAAAGGTAATTCAAGTGAATTTATTGAACTTTTCATTATAAAATAATTTTATTTAACAATAAAATTAATCCAAAACATAATTTCACTTTCCTATGATATTATTGAATTTAATGAAACAAATATATTTTTTAGTTTTTTGAAAATCATGTCTTATGATCCAAAAGACCATGAATGTATTTGGAAATAAAATATAATGATTTTGAAAAAACTATAGAACCCATCAAAAAACCATATGCGGATAACTATTTTATGGTTGTTATAAATTATATTTTTATTGGGATAATAAATTCTAGTGTTTCACCATATTAAATATCATTTTTATCTTCAAGATATTTCAATTGGTTTAAATTTCATTGCATTCAAATATTTAATTTTTTCTATTCAATGTAATGAATATTAAGAAATTATCAACAATTAATTTTTATTTGGTAAATTAATAATTTGTTAAGAATTGATTACTCTTTGTAATGGGCGATTTTATCATTTCATGAGATTTAATGGATATTCTAAATATAGGATATATTTTTTATCTATATAGAGTCATTATTCTAATGTTTTGGGGATATATCAGGGGATTAATCCCCATTAGTAGATATGGATTTCATAAATTATGTGTTTTGATATATCCAGAATATAGTTCTCATGGAATTATCTCCTTTTAAAAAACTACTAAATAGATGAGAAGGAGAACGATGATCTATTAAGTATGATTTTTTTTAATTTGAGAGACTATTATATTTATAATAAGTTCTAAAAATATTAATTATGTATTCAACAGATACATTTATGGACTCTTTATAATTTTATTTATGGAGCATTATTTGACTTGATGTTGTTCATTAAATTATAGTCTAATGATCGAACATAGAGCGTATCAGAGGATATAATGTTTTGGGTATTTTTTAACATTGTATCTATGTTTAATGTAATAATTTTTTTGTTATACAATTTTATCAATTTAATTTAAAGAAAAATCCTACTATCATAATGGAGAAATGAAAAAATATTATCGATCTTTTTATAGTGAAATTATCAAATTCACATGCTTTTACATTTCGTAATGAGGTTATACTTTCTGTGTTGTGCATAAAATCATTCTCAATTAGGATTTTTATGAATTTCGATATATAATTTTGATGTTTTTTAATTATTTTTATGATATTTTTGGAACCATGTAAAAGTCAATTCCATGAATTATTATTTTTATAATTTATTTTGTATTTTTCTTATTATCTTTTAAGTGTTAATTTATGGAAGAACAATTTTTTGTTATCTAAGAATATTATATACTATGATATATATTTTAATAGTTTTATGTTAATGTAAATAAATAAATGGAGATAGATTTATTTGGATAAATATATAATGACTTCACAATACTCTACATAGGGGTAACACAATGAAATGATCTCTATTTTTGAATTCCTTCCATGATATGGTTTCATTGATTCATAATGAGAGGAAATATAAGAATTTCTAAATTTTTAAGCATGGATATATGAAATTATGAAGCCTGAGGATTTATAATCAATTTGATTATGACTTATATTCTAATTCATTGAGTAATTGATAAATTACAAGCTTACAATAATTAGTAGGTGCATCCTAAATTTATAAATGTTATGAGGATATTGTATCATACCCATTTATAGAAAATTGAGGTAATTTACACAATTAATTTTTATCACTTAGAAATTCATCATCTATTGGGAATGTTATATAATATCATTACAGATTATTATAGTGGACAAGTATTCTATGAGATGTAGTCGTATTTATGGTTGTAATTCTGACATGTCATAAACGAAGGTAGTGTTACTAGAAGACTAATTTATATATTTTGTAATTTTTAGTTGAATTGGAATTTTATATCAATGTATTTTATGATTAGTTTACCTATCTTGATAAATTGTTTCAACATGATTAAATTCATTGTGAAAAGATTGAAAATGTCTTCTCATTTCATAAGTATTTTTGAACAACCATAGAAGATCATATAAATTTTTTATTTGATGATGAGACTAGAAATAATCTTGTCACAATAATTATTATATTGTAATGTCGTGATACAACCATTACATTAATAATATATTGTGTCTTATAGAAACCTTTTTTTTATTCAAATAGTTTTAAATACAACATTTCATCTCATATCATATGTAATGATAGAGAGGGCTATTCAAAAATATTAAGGCACACTATGGGAATGATATCTATTATTAATGATTATATATATTAATAATAATTACTCAACTTTTTTATGGAAACTTATATAGATTAAATTTGGAAACCATGTTGATATCTTTTTTATCTGGTAGTGTATTGAGAGTTAGTTATTTATAATCATTTATTCTCTTAGAGAATATTTGTTATGTATATATCGATTCATTGGTATATGTGGACTACATAGAGTTGGAATAAATCATTTAATTTTCATTGGAATAAGTGATTTATGTTTCAGGCATGTAACCAATTTTTTTAATTTTATATAATGTTTAAGGAAATTATTTGTTACCATGGGAAGTAAGTAGTCCCAATTGTTTTGGGTTGGTTTTGATGTTATGAATGTAGTTTTATAGGTAATCAATTAATATAAATTAAAAATTCATATATAAATGTTGTCATATAATATGAATAAAGATAAATAATCACAAAATGATTATTTTGGGGCATTATCAATGTATTAAAGTGAAACTAAAATCATGACATAACCTTTATTTAACATTTGACTGACAATATACACACAAATTTTCTAGAGACCTATTTTTCCCTTATAAGTCATTGGAATATTTATATATATATTTCTAGAAAATTGTGCTAAAACAGAATGCGATTTTAAGACCAGGAGTTCCCAAAATAAATTATACAAAAAGATTCAGTGTGTTTTGTACTATTCATGTGCCAAAAATGGTATATACCACCAATGGTAGATTGGATATGAAATCAGAAGAAATGTTTGAGTTAGGAATGTGTCTTTTACCATAGGCATGGTATAACATTTATCAGTACAGGACTTTTGTGAAAAACGACACATACTAAAAATTTGTAATAAAAAAATTAAACATATTTATTTTATTGTGATCAAGAAATCATAAAACATTAGAACATGGAATCATATTTGAATTCTGAGAATATATTTTAGTTCGGAATGGGGTATTTTCCCTAGGTGTAACATAAAATGAATGGAGTAGGAATTTAAAATTTATGTATGGAGTATGGCTTCCATAAAAAGATGTTTATGAAAATTCAATTAGCGTAAACACTTATTTAAATCTGTCTCCCTACTAATACATTATCTCTCATCATTTAGTAATCTGTTTTATGACAAATTAAGAATGGATCATCAGTTGATCGAAGCAGGATCACAACAGATGCATCGCTAATGACGAAACACAGGTTCGAGGTAAGATCTTTTTCAATTTCATTTCTATTTCAATTTCTACTTAAAATATCCGTTCATTGGATTTTTTCTTTTTTGTATAATTTTAAAATCATCTATGGTCACATGAACATGGAAATTGATATGTATTTAGAAAAAAATTCATATCTATTCTTCGAGGGACACCACTATAATTTTTTGTTGCTTGAATCATCTAACGGATCACCAATCAGAAGCTGAAATTTGTAAGGTTGAATCATTGGGATCAAATATCCTTTCATGAATATGAAATCAGGAAACTGGACGGGATGGTATGTCATGCATATGAAAGGGGTAGGTGGGTCCAGTGCATCAGTGTTGACAAGGGTCGGTTGTGCGGAAGAGGGAGATGACTATAGAGCATCGGTGTGGCTATGTGAGCTGAGGAGGCTGGTAAGGTTAGAAGAGGATGGTTGGGTTCTAAGGTTAGTGTGGTGTAGTGTGAGGTGAGATCAAAAAAGGATAGTGGATATATTGGAAGAAGAAGGTGGAGATGGGGTGGCATGGGTGTCGCGGTTTGTCAATGACCGGGCGACCGCAACCAGTGAAGAATGAGTTTGCGTTTCTGTGAGGTCTCGAGGCAAACCAGTTGGCCAGAAGGATAGAGTATTAGAGTGGGTGGTCCCATATTATAGGTGGTCCATGATAGGTGGTCCAGGTAATTCCGTTTGAGCTGGTCATGGTTGGGCCAAGGTCCGGTGGTCTAGACCTGGCCGACCAAGGCGGGTTGGCCTAGTTTGTCCTGAAGCTCCATAAAAAGCCTATATCTCCAAATCCTAGGAGTTTATTTTTTTGTTGTCTATGGCCTCAGTATCCTCTCATCGAGGTGGATCTTAATAGAAGAGTTTAGGTTTTTTCACTATATTGGGGTTCAGGTACATGAAACACCTATGTAAGATAATAATAAGTAATTATTATTATTCAGAAAACTTTTTTTGATCCTACCTTTTGAATAGGATGTCCAATTGATACAACTTCTAAAGTAGAAAACCCATGATTTGAGGAATATTTGACCTGAAAAATTAATTGTTTTTAACCCATGTCCAGGTGAAAGTCCTATGGGCCACATCACAAGTTTTGTGGTGAAATATGAATTTTTCACTAAGAGTCTATTTTAGACAAATGAGTTGTCCATCCTGTGTGGTTTTTGGAGAATAAAACACTGTAAAAACCTGTATAACCTACTTCTAGACAAATTAATGGTTCCAAAAAGATTCCTTTTATAAAAAATGTATAGTCATACATCTTTTCCATCATATATCAGTTCGGGGAAAATTAATTTTCAGTCTTCAGTTTTTTTCACAAGGATCACAACGGTGTTATCCATTTTGATTTCTGTAGCCTTATTTTTGATCTCATTAAGTGTGGAAACATCAAAAAAATATTTTTGGATTATCTTTTTTTAAGTGATAGACGAGAACCCATGTCTTTTATCAACCTCGAATCTTGTGAAAGTGGAGAAGATGCATGGGAATATGTTGTCAAATGTTTATAGTCATTTGAGGAAGTGTGCCAAAGTAATTATTCTTTGGGACATCTTGATCAATGACTAGTGTCATGCTCTCATAATCCTTATAGAGAGAGGTTTCCTGTATTTTTATATTACAATAACATGCTCTGTGGGTATTAGTTCTTTGTTTTGTACCTGAGTACAGCTAGGTACACGAAAAATGATGATGTGGGGTCACACATTGTGTGGGCCCCACATGTAGCATTTACAACATTATGATTTCTTCTATTTATCATATATCCATCTTTTGGCCCCATGTTATGAAACCTTAGTAGCCTATCCTAATTTTATTTCATTTAGAACATGATGATGGACTTCGTATTGGCTGACTATTTATGATGTGTAATGTTTGTTGGTGTTCTTTCAAGAGGTACAATCCAGCAAGGATGGCTAGTTTTCCTATATATTATTCTGAGAGGAACCATCAATCAGGGATGACCAATTTTTCTCGATTTTCTTTTCAGTGGTACTATCAGGCAATGATGGCACATGTTCATCGATGATTTTCTAAGTGGCACCATCCAGTAGTGTTATCTACATTAGTTTTGGGTGTATCTCTAACTAGACAGGGAATTTGTTTCTAATGGAAGTACTAGGTTAACCACCAACTAGGGTGAGAAGTTTTCCTTGATGGTAGTTCTAGGCATATATTCCAGTGAGGCTGGGAATTGAGAATTTCCTTTTAATCTTTAGGGCACACCCACCAGCACAGCTAGGTAGTGAGGATCAATAGTTACTCTTTCATGACATACCATCCAGTGGGGTTGGGTAGTGAGGAGTGTTGTTTACTCTTTCAGGCATACCCTAGATGTAGGATGGGATGTTGTATCACTAATGACTCTTATGATCATACCATATATAGGGTATATGTAGTGGGTTCGCGTCTCTATGACATGATCAATCCATAGTGTGGCACAATGATGAGATGGGCATGACATGACTATTGAATCTCAAGAAAGAGGGTGTTCTTTGAACAAAAATGATATATCCTTGTGACATGTCCTATAACTGTGTGTGTGAGACAGACCCACGCCAAGTGGATTATATCATATTGTGGTTCTGGAGCCCCTTTCAGAGCATATGTGTGTGATGCAAGGCATCGATGGGTGTTAATTCTAGGACTTTTGGTAACACTTTTTTATTGGGTTGTGTTTTGAATGGAATATCCCCTTACTCTTTATTTTTATCTTCCTTGACTTAGAATATATATATATATATATATATATAACATATTGCAGTACCCACTCCATGTGTTTTGGTTACTCCCCATCTAGGATAGGAGAAGTCGTGCAGGGTTTTTCACATGCTCTATGTGTTTAGCTTTTCCCAGTTGAGTTATTCTACTCCCCTACAAAAGGATGTAAAGACTAAATGATAATTTCATATTTTCATCTTTTCTTGCTCTTTTTTTTGGATGAGATAACATTACACTCTCATTGGGTTGATCTATACTCCTTTACATTACCTTGTTCTATATTGTTTCTAATGGTTTCGTCGGGGCACACACATTTGTCTATGATAGAGGGACGTTGGCGCTATTTGTTACCCCACATTCCCACTTTCCCAAGGTGGGAAGCATCCATTCCTTATTCAGGGACGTTTTCTCCAGGGTCGAAATGGGATGATGGGATGTCGGTCCTTCCATCTGTGGATTCCCCCTTGGAACTTGTTACATAGTCCGTGTCTCCCTTATAGATTTAATATGTTTTTCGCAAAACTCTTCCTAGCACCATATCTTCATGGAAACCAGTTAATTACACTGCTTTGGTCGGTACATTCCCATAGGTCCAATTAGGGCAGTAACCTTCGGTCAGGGGAGTAGTCATGTTGCGCATCCCTAGTGTGTCTGGACGCAGGGACACGGGTGTGTCTGTCTTCTGTCCCTTATTATAGGGATTCTCGAGGGTGTGGAAGCCCGAGGAATACCACAATTAACATGGGGAATCATAATCCATGGGCATGTATCTGATATTTTCCCCAGCTTCCCATGATTAACACAGGGTTTGTCGCATGTTTAACTTTCAGCGAAGATGGATCAGACTGATCGGAACACTGACTAGAGTGGATCAAATGGGGAAAACCCCTGTAGAAAACACCGATATTGGAGCCAACATGTGGTTGGCTTCCCAGTTACTATTTAGGGGAATGGGGTATGATGTGGCATGCTCCCATCAGGATGTGGCGGCCCGAGTAAGAATTAGGATTGATGATGGAGCAGTTAAATGAAGTGGGTGGTGAATAGGATGGAACCGCCCTGAGGATGATGATAGTTTTAGTCTTGAGCCTCTAAGAGGATTACTATGTATCCCTCTGGCAGTGAATCATAGTACACATAGTTCATCTGATGGTGGCTTTCCACCAGATTGGTTCACAACAATTTACCGCTGGATGGGGTCGCAACGACTTACCACTGGATGGGGTTGACAATGACATATCGTTCAATGGGGTCACAAAGACTTACCTCTGGATGGGTTCCATAGTTCAATGTCATGCAAGAAAGGGGTGAGCCGACTTCAAGGGATGTCGGAGAGACTTGATATTGGTATTGAACCTTGAAGAGGCTTCCTACATAACTAGCCTTGGCAAGGATCAAAGACCTCGTAGTTCATGGGGGCATCGGTAAACTGATGTGAAAAAGGACCTGGTGTCCAATGGGTGGTGGGTTTGGTGCACCGATGTGAATTTGGTCTGTACTAATGGATGGTGGTGGGATTAAACCTCGTGGAGGTTTCCTAAATACCATGCCTTGGAAAAGATCATAGTCCTCGTATATCAGATTGGTGGATAAAGTTTAACGTCATGAAATACGAAGGTGAATAGAACTTGAAGGGGTTGGGACAAGTAGGTGTTGTGCTCTACATCAGAGAGGCTTCCTATGTACCATACATTGGAAATAATCAAAGTCCACATAGTTTGGAAAGTGTGGGTCTTACACCCTAGGCTGCCTGTGGTGTTAGTGAACCGACAGGAAGGAGGCCGGAATGACTAGGTGTTAGGCTTCATCCTCGTGGAGACTTCAAATGTTCCTCTCATTAGAAAATATCAAAGACCACATAGTTCAGAAGGGTGTGGGAACCCACATGAAGGGGTTGGAACAAATGGTTGTTGTGCTTGAACGTCAAAGAGGCTTCCTACGTACCTTGCCTTGGAAAAGATCAATGTCCTCATAGTTCAGAGTGGGTCGTTGAACTGACGTGAAGTAGGACCGGGGGTCCCATGAGTGGTGGTATTGAACCTCGTGGAGGCTTCCTTTGTACCATTCCATGGAAAAGATCAAAGTCCACATAGTTCAGAATGTGTGGGGATTACACCCTAGGCTTCCTAATGTTTGGGGAACTAGAATAAAGGAGGTTGGAACGACCGAGTGTTGGGATTGAACCACATGAAAGCTTCCTACGTTCCTCACCTTGGAAAATATCAACAACCACATAGTTCAGAAGGGCCTGGGAACCAATATAAAGGGAGTCAGAACCAATGGTTTTTGGGATTGAACCTCAGGGAGGCTTCCTACGTTCCATGCCTTGGAAAAGATCCAATTCCTCATAGTTTGGAGTGGGTCGGTGAACCGACATGAAAGAGGACCTGGCGTCCCATGAGTGGTTACATCGTACCTTGTGGAGGATTCCTACGTACCCAACCTCAGCATGGATAAAAGACCACATTGTTCAGGATGGGGTGGGGCTTACATTCTAGGATTCCCCAAGGAGTATTCCATAGTTTGTGCTCACTCTAATCCCACATTAGTCATGCTCGGTGTGAGAAACAATAGGTAGTAGAGACCTGATGATCACGTCGTGAATGATGCGTCTATGGGAGGTGATGTGGGGCTTACATGTAGTTAGCAACCCAAAGAGGAAATAGGGTCTTATGCGTGGTTAGCAGCACGAGAAGTTGGGACTTTCTCTTTGATTCAGGAAAGATGGAGACATGTCCCAGTAGGAGAGGGATTTGGTACTGAATAATGGAGGGTTCCAGTGTCTATTTCCACCTCCCCCCTTGTCCTTAGGACAGAAGAAGAAAGGATAAGTAGGGATGATGACTCTGGAGAGAAAATCTAGGGGCTTAGACTATGGTGGTTTCCCTTTCCCCATGGATAGGCACCACTCCGATAAAGAGGATCTCATTCCATGTGAGGAATGAGCTCACTCTCGTGGAGACTAGTGGGCATGCAAAATCTCCATGGTGGGGGCACCCCGTGTGTGAGGCCTGGGGAGAGGTCACATATTAACGTCCTACACTGAGGACGATGGTTCTTGTCGGTTTAACGTCATGTAGCTCGGACGGGTTGGGTTTTCCCCGCACCCCTTAGACATACCTAACCTATACCATCTACTACTTGGTGAAGATAAGGGACATGCAACGCATTGGTGGTGTAATAGGGTAATCCATTGGGAGGTCCACATTAGCATGGCTATGAAAAGTATAAAAAGTCATTAGTGTACCTAACCGAAGAAGCATGAGGAAATGAAATGCAACATGAAGTATCATCTAAGGGACATTGAAATCACATCATGAAAACATGGAGAGTTTCACAAGACAAGGAATTGAAAAGCAGTGGGGTCCATAGGTATGGGACTTGTGATGATCTGGTGCTCCGCGTGGCGCAGGGTACTTCTGAAGGGGCGTGCTTCACGAAGTGGGGTGCCTCCACCTAAGCAAAGGGAATAGGTGCATGTAGGAGGTGCTTCATGATGTCAAAAAGTATTCATGGAGAATTGCTTTGCAGAGAAAACGTGCTTCAGAAAGATAGGTATCGTGAAGCAATGTTCTTCGCGAAGTATATTGACCCAGCTGTGGCATGTGGATCATGTCTACATGAAGGGTGCTTCATGAAGCATAAATTCTCTGCAATGACCTGGGTCCCCTTGGGGATCCACTTCATTCACAGAGGCCCTTAGGCTTCGTGAAAGGAATCCCCCTTAGAAGAGGGGGTTAAAATAAGGGAAATGGGAGGCACCACACAGAGCAGAAGTACCACACCCAGCTCATGGTTCGCGGAGAAGATGGAACTTCTCCATTTGGGAGTTAATATGTTGAAAGGTCATATGATCCACCTCTAGGACATGCGGGGAGGCCGGTATTTATATGGGGAAGGTTCCGCGAAGCAGATCTCGCTCGGCGCGATGGTGTAGCTTTCTTCGTGGCAGGCTCACGAACGTCAAATACCGTCACAGAGTGTTACCACCACCATGCTCCACGGTTCCATGCATACGCCAAGTGCAATCACAGAGCATTACCACCTCCTTGCTCCGTGGTGGGAACGAAAACATCAAGGGTGATCGCAGAGCATTACTGCCTCCTTACTCCACAGTGGTTTGCGAACGTCAAGGGAAGTCATGAAGAGATACCACACCCTTTCTCTACGGTGGCGCGGTGCCACCTGGGCTCCGCGAATGCGCTTCTCGAGGAATATCCATGAGGCTTTCCATTTTTCCATCTTCTTCTCCCATTTTGGCACCAAAAAATTCCCCCCCTCAGACATGGACCTACGGAGAATTCAAGGGACCACGTTTGAGGTTCAATCCCCAAAATCCTCTGTCTTTCGTGATGTTGTATCATGAAGATTGATCGCGAGGTCGATCAGTGATGCACAGGCCGAGCCTGCCATGATTCTCTATACGAAATGGACGTGCTACAAAGCTCTGAAGGTCATCACCTATATAAAGGGTAGCTAACATATCTTTTTTCCATTTTCTTCTCCATGAGTTTGCCCTTTTGTGCTCTCAATTATTGAAGGTCCGCGTACTCCGCGATTTCTCTTCGCGAATCGGGTCATCGCTTCACAGCGCACAACGAGTTTTTGACTCCACCACTGCACCTCATGATCATGTGCTTGAAGGCATAGGGAGAACTCCATGAACATGCTTCCTGAACGCTCTCCACGAACATGCTTAATGAACCATCTAAAAAATAAACATAGTTCTAAAACTAATTGCTCATCAGGAAATGGATAAGGGGGTTCTTGCGGATGCTACTCAGAGTGATGAGATGGAAAACAGTCTGGGTCTAGGAGAGTTGGTCCGGAGCCACTCTGACTATGATTAATTGGTGGCCCTCCTGTCGGAGATCCAGAAGAATAACCAGTTGTGTAAGAGTGTGCATTTATATGGCATGGGCTGAGGGATGATTTCTTCATCCCTGAAGCAATTATCAATGAACCAGCTAACGGGTTCAAGAGTACTCCTTTCTAGCGCCAATGGTTTTGGGTGGCTGACGACCATACCTAGTAATACCTCACACCAATCATTGTTGACTGCCTATACAAAAAAATAAATAACCTTGACGAGAAGGTGCTACACTCGGAGATGTCTCCTCCCTTATACCACACGATTCTAAATGAAACATTAAGGAACCTGAGGAAGGGGTGGTCCGAGGAATGGGACTTGGGCCAGGGCGGAATCATCACGGACGATTGGGCCTGGGCCTACTGGGTAAGCGCCTCGTATGAGGAGTTGGGGGCTGAGCTAAGGAGAGTGGGATTGTATGAGGCAGCTTGGGTATCTCAATTCCACATATATCAACCGAAATAGATAATGCCAGAGCTGTTATTCAGGTGGTCATAGAGGACCAATACATTCCACTTACACCATGGGGAGGTTGGTATCAGATTGTGGGATGTCCACTAGATTTCAGGGTTCTCAATACTAGGGGCTATGTATGATGAATTCCTCCCTGTCATGAGCATTTGGGAGGATCTAGATTATATTTCACAGATCCCAATGGCATTGATGGAGGTGGTTCTAGGAGGGGACAAAGAAGAAGTGAGAGATGTCTACTTTAAGAGGTGGTTCAAGTAGTTCCTGAATATACCGGGATACCGACAGTTCCCGGTGAGGCATCATAATTTCCTAAAGGGGGCTAAATTGGGCAAGGAGCACTCGTACTAGGGACTCCTGAAGGACATACAATGGAAGACTGATGGGTTTAGAGTAAGCACAGAGTAGTAGTCAATAGTTGGGCTGGTGGAATTTATAGCGGCTCTTATCGGTGGTTGGATCCTTTCGATTAAGGATATCGACATGGGAGTACGCCCAGGAACATTTATCATGGTGTCTACATTGGAAACAGGAGGGCAGGTCAACCTATGAATCCCAATGCACAAAAAAATGTATAAAATTTTGTGGCATATCAGTAAGTGGAAGAGGCCCCATATAGTATTTGGGCCATTCCACCTCATGTATGGATGGATAGTGGTACATATCAGGGGGTTTACGAATACCTGAACCATATATCTTCTCTAGGCTCGGTCTTCCGCCCATCAATCCTAAATTCCATGTAAAGCTCTCTGGCCAAGTTGAACACATCGTTTATATTGAACTGGGTGTGGAAGGTGGAAGATTTTAATTTTCACATGTTTATGTTGTTGACCAGGGAATTTACTGTTGATGGCTAGGGAACATAAGATAACCAGGCATATCTCATGGCCTTTCAAGGTGGAGTCTTGGTGGAATGGGTGGGCCATGAACCCCTCTGCCAGCCGTACACGCCACAATGGTTTGCAAGGAAATTTGGGTGCATAAAGTGACTAACCATGTTGGTATTCATGGGGTGCACCACGAGGAACACCATTGTGTGATGAGGTATATGTGAATCATGTTCACACGGGATGATGGAAAGATGTGGAATTAACTGCATCTGTCTACCACCATATTTTGGTTGGTGAAGGAGTATGCCATAAGCTGGGAGGTGGCTTATCCAGGGGAGATGCTGAAGCACCCAACCGTTCGGGTCGGTGATATTGAACCTCCATGACCACGGAGTCAGTACTGGAAGGCAGAAAGGAAATATCGTGGTGGTGTGGATGCCATGGTGACGAGGCCCACACCGGTTGAGGGTGAGGTAGCAGCCCTAGATCCTGTAGTGGTACTGGACCTGGCGATTCGAGAAGAACAGAGCCATCCAGATTGGAGGCCTCTAAGAGGATTCTGCAGTATACCCACACATGCTCTAGGGAAGCGGCTACACCATATCGACTTGCCGGATGATACTATCTTCCCAGAGTCCTGGGACATCTAGAAAGTCAACATGCAATTCCTTAGCCCCACCAAGTTGTGGTAGCACATGAACCATCTTGGGATGAATTTACCAGAGATATTCTCTATCTAGGTTGGGATGATGGGAAGATGCGAAATGAACTGCATCCGCCTACCTCCGTCTTTGGGCTGGTGAAGGATTATGCCATAAGCTGGGATGCGTCTTATCCAAGGGAGATGCTGAAGCAACCAACCGTTCGGGTCGATGATATCGAACCTCCCTGACCACGGGTTCGCGGCTAGAATGCAGAAAGGAAATCCCACGGTGGCGGGGCTACCATGGTGACGAGGCCCACACCATTTGAGGGTGATGCAGCATCCCTAGATCCTGTAGTGGTACTGGAACAGGCGATTACAGAAGAATAGATCCATCTAGATTGGGGGCCACTAAGAAGATTCTGCAGGATACCCACACAGGCTCTGGGGAAGCGGTTGCACCATATCGACATGTCGGATGATGCTGTCTTCCTGGAGCCCTGTGACATCTGGAAAGTCTACATGCAATTCCTCAGCCCCACCGAGTTGTGGAAACACATGAACCATCTTGGGATGAATTTACCAGGGATATTCTATATCAATGATGGCTATGCGTTACCCCAGGTGGTGGCAGAGTGGTACCAGGCAGAGCTGGAAGAAATTTTTCATTCCCATGGTGCCCCTCTTCCGATAAAGGATCGGGTCCATGTGTTTCTTGACTACACCACTCCCCCGTAGTCATTTTCCACTGAATTTAAGTGAGTGCTTCCCTCTACTATGAGAATCAGAAGAGTCCTCCTAGGGAGATGAGGTCATGAGGGGGAGCCCATTAGAGGAGTGCGAAGTTGGGGATCAAGATTTGTATCTTGAAGTGTTCTCACAGGCCCTTGAGGTGAATAAACTAAAACCCTCCTTATTTGAGACTTTCTTTGAGATCATTCTAGACTCCTTATTAACATCTGAACTGTGCAGGAGAGACTTATACACTGAACTCATTCTCTTCCCTTAGTTGATGAAGATGTGGGACCATTGTGATCTACACTTTCCGCCACATCTATTACATTGTACAGTGGGGATAGGTTGCCTGAGGCAACCCATCTAGAGTTTTTAGACCTTCCGACCATATATATGGGGCCACGCTTCGGGTCCTGATGACATCATCCCATGATAGATACAAGGGATTCGATCTATGTAAGTCCACTCTACCAATTTTATGACTGTCATCCCCTAACCATGTTTGCTGATGTCCCTGTCCCTTTTTTGTGCATACTGTTCATCAAATGCATGGGTCACCTTCGTGATGTAGGTCGGGGATTCTTATGGCGTCTTTCCCAAGGAAATGCTAATGATTGTGGAGGCGGAGCATCAACATGACCGAGTGGCGGTTCTCCCGATTACTGGTGGGACCGTCAGTGGAGCTGAACCTGAGATCATTATGGTGGTATCTGATGATGAGGATCAATCAGATTGTCTAGGTCCCACAATGCCTGATCAAACACTAGACGTAGACCCTGATGAAGTGTTCCTGGTGGCTTTCCCCGCATATGAGCCTACCAATCGTGCTGACTAGGATGAGACGACCTCTAACAAAGAAAATAGAAAGATAGTTCATCACTGATCATGGAAGCTGATCACACGATTCATCAATGACACCCACAAAAACATTGGTTGGATGAGATAGACATACTCCGTTCGTGACTACATGAACTGTGTTCTAGGGGAGTGGATTCCCAATATCCTCACATGATCATCCATGATCTTATGGAAGAAGATGATTTGGGAGTATGATAGTGGCCTCGATATGGGCTAGCAGAGGAGGAATGTGTTAAACATCAATAGGCTCTAGGAGGCTGAAGATGAGGTTCAACAGCTGCAGGCCCAGGAGGATGTGCATTCTGCTTCCCTTGGTGTCCAATCAGAGCTCATCTCATGGCTGAAAGTCTAGCTGGGGGAGGCCGGAGAGGGTATGAAGTGAGACTCTGAGGAGATGACCATCATTCAGACTGATGTAGAGCGGGCCAAGATTGTGGCTGATGAATTGCGGCCCATCACTGTCGAGGAGGAGTTGGAGCTGAACAGGCGGAAGCAAAATTTGGACACCACCAACCAAAGGGTGGTGATGTTTCTATACTCATTTGAGGAGGTTAACCCATCCATGGGGGGAAATGACCATCGGTTATTGTTATGATTACTAAACCTCAAACATACTTTCATGCTTTGATTGTTTGATGCCATAGAATGCATGAGTTTAGTTGTTTACATTGATTTATTTCTTTCTTATCATATTTCTGGAGCGCCCAAAGATCATTCCCTAAGCTCATGTGGGCCGGGTCCGATGTGAGAAACAAGGTATAACCACCTTATAACCCCCATAAAAATGTAGGAGTGCAAACCAAGCATCAAAAATCCAGGATTTGAACAACGGGCCCAGATATTTGGGAGGAAATGGGAGAGACCTGACTGGATAATGAAGCTCTCAAAACAGTTGAATTACCGTTTTTATAGTGTGCTCTTGCACAAAAATGGGGTAACGCTAAGGCTGCAAGAATCAATACAAATAAATGGGAATGGATGGTGTGAATCATGACACACATGATTTGGAACACTGTGTGGGGTGAAAATAAAGAATAACTGTTGACCACCTTTGAAACATAGTATCCTTATTGTGTTAGCCTGGAATGGGGATAGAAAATGAGGGCTGACTGCTGGCCATGTTCAAAACACAGGCCCTGACTCAATATTTCATCCATTAGTCTTCCAGAACATTGGCCCCGGAAAATAGGCGAACCATAGGTCAAGCATCCCTACTGTTAGGTGGTTATCTTATACATGAAAGAGGATGAGGGTCCTAATAAGTGGCATGAAAATATTTTAATGTGAAGTGATGGTTTGTTCGATCAAAATCCAACACTCTGGAAATTATGCCACCATGGTGGAAGAACATTAGATGGGTGCATCAATCTGATCATGGGTCATTCCTTATTTTATAAATGACCCCTCTGGCGGGGGAACAGTCGCTTCCCAATGTCATTGTGGGGAATCCTGAACTTGTTCTGGGAAAATCTGCTGTTACATGGTTCCCCACAAGGGGTCAGGCTAGGGGGACAGAAATGAAGAGGAACATGATTTATGATTTTTGCGGCTGGACCCAAGGAGAAATGCTTGGGAGTCTCAACGTATCCCATATGGATGGGAATCATGCCATACATAGTTCTGGAAGAAGTAATGTAGTTTAACGTCTGGTGGCAAGGACAGATAGTGGTCTGAGTTTATGGTCCTAGATCTCGGACCATGGATGGTAGGAAATGCTGGAGACACCTAGTGGGGTACTTATAAAACCCAACCCGAGTGGGAACCTGGGGTCCTGAGAACCATGTGTTCACTAGGAATGATTTAGGTCGAGGGACCAGAAATGTGAGTTAAGATTGGCCCATGGGGAATGTACTTGGTCGTCCCAATGTATCTCATGATAATGAGAATCAATCTCGATGTATTTCTAAGCGGCGGTACGGTAAGGTACCAGTGCCAGGGATAAAAGGGGTGTGTGGGTGTGTACCTCACACCAAAAGAAGCTGTATTTGATTTGTCATGTTTTTTCAATAAGGTGAATGGTTTTTTTGTGAAGCGACAGACTTTGGATAGAAAGTCTCAGCATCAACACAAGAATCATGTTGAACGCAAGCATTGACAAATGGTACGGAGTGTGACCGATACCAAACATGGTGTCCCCTTTAGTGAGGAAGTCACGATGCATTGCTATTTTTCATCATACAGTCAAGACGATAATGTCACTGTTTAGGGTCATGTGATAGGTTTAGGCATTCATTTTAACATCATGTTGCACAGACATAGAAGAGATGAGGCGAAAGGGGGAATGTGCACGGTGTAATGAAACATACCCAAAGTGAATGAGAAAATAATCTCATACCACACTGTACATGATTCTGTGAAAGAAACCTCGGGCCAAGGGGCCAAAATAGAGGTAAGAGGGTAAGGGGCAGAAGAAACTAGCTCCCAATTTAGCTAGACCCAAAAACGAGGTATTTTGGTGCTCCTACGTATCCAATGAGGATGGGAATCAAGACACATGTAGTTATAAAAGAGTTCTTAGTTTATGGTCTTAGTGCTCAGACCATGGAAAATAGATGTTGGTGCATAGCCTCGGATGACATCTTTTCTGCAGCTTAGTCCTCATAATGTGAAACTGCTCACTGAGGGATAGCATCAGGAGTGTTAAAATTCCACATGGAGTTGATGGGTTGGAAAATGATGTGAATCATGTAACTAAAATTCAAGGTTTAAAGGGGTTGGCGTGATGATGGAGGGTGAATCTTGAACCTGTTCAAAACATAGCATCCATATCGCTTTAGCCTGTAATGATGACAAAAAAATTAGCGTCGGTCACTGACCATATTCACAACACGAGAATTGTATAGATTTGTGGTCTGAAACCTTCAAGGACATGGGCATGTGATCGTAGGAGGGCCCTTAGGCCAAGAATCCATTCCATTTAGGGGTGCCTTCTGGTGTGGAAGATTATGGAAGCCCAAATGATGGTGAAAATGAAGCCTGAGAAATTGAAGAAAGCAAGTCCACATAAAATATGACACTCCATACACTAAACCAGAGTACTCTTAAGTTGATTGGTGCATCTATGATGAAGGTCGAGGAGGGTTCTCAACTTGAGGGTAACCAATTTGAAGAGATGAGTATGAAATACTGGGATAGAGGAAACCTAGGAGGGAGAGGTGCATGGTGTGGTCGTTACAAACCCAACGTGAATGAGGACATAGTCCCCAACCACACCATACAATCCCCTCCACAGGAAAGGGTAGGCCAAGAGGCCAAGGTGAAAGGGATATTTATGAGAGATGGGGTTGGACCTGAAGTCTAGACATTCAGGTAGTCCTACTTATACCATGAAGATGTGAATCAAGCTAAGCGTAGTTTTGGATGAGGAAATATGAAATGATCTTAGTTTCAGATCTAAGAACTCGGACCATGGAGAAGCGGGACTATCCCATGTAATGGCGAACCTTAAAACAATCCCTAAGACAACGTGAATCGAACATGGTGTAGGAAACAAGGGTCGATAATGTATTTGCAATACATGAAATATATACAAAATGGAAATCGATGGAGCCCCGAAAGATTGCCTTATCGTGGATTTTTCTCCCCTAACATGTTTATGCGCACTGAAAAATAATACCAAGAATTCAAAAGTTCTACTTGGAAATGATGAGGTGGAGAAGGATGTAAATCATGTAACGTCAATTTTGGGCTTAATGGGGTCGGAGTGACGTTATTGGATAAATTTTGACCATTTTCGAAACACAGCATGCATATCGCATTAGCCTGGAAATGGGGAAAAACAAATAAGCGCTGACCGCTGACCATATTTGAAACACAGGATGTATCTACTTTTTGTCTAGAACCATGGTGTACATCATCCAATAATGGAAGGAGGGCCCTTGGGATGATCATCCATTCCATTCAGGGGTCCCTTTGGATGTGAAAGGTGATGGATGCCCTAATGAGGGAGAACATGAAGCCTGAAAAATGGGTGGAAGCATGTCTATGTAAACACCGACATTCTAGGCATGAAACTGGAGTACCCTTAGGCACATTGGTGAATCAACAAAGAGGGTTGAGGGGTTCACCTTGAGAGTGGTAGGTTTTAAAAGACAAGGATAACACAAGGGGATAGAAAATTCTCAAGAGGAAGAGGTAAATGGAATGGTTGTTACAACACCCGACATGAGTGAGAACATAATCTCAGACAACACTATATATTCCTCTCTATGGGGGAAGGTAGGCCAAGGAGACAAGATGGGGCAGGACCTAAAGACGAGATGCTCGGGTAGTCCTATGTATCCAATGAGGATGAGAATCAAGCCATATGTATTTCTGGAATCGAACATAGGGGTAAGATACCCTAACATGGGTGGTGTAGGTCATTGAGAGTAACCTCAAATGATTGAGGACATAATCATATACCACACCGTATCACCCTAAATTGGAACATGGGACGGGGCCCCCGAACAGTCCAATGGGCTGGAAAATTCTAGTGGCCTATGGCAGGGACTCGGATGAGATGACCCTGTCAATTAGCATTTTAACGTCTGATAGTGAGGATGAAGTGTGGGGTAACATACCTCAATCAAGGGGATTGTACGGTGTGGCTAATAACATAACATGAATGAGGACATAATCCCATAACACACCATACAATCCTAAATTGGAACTTGGGCCGGGGGCCTGAAAAGGCCAAGGGGCCAGAAAGGACCAGGGTCCTAAGGCTGGGCCTCAGTCCAAAAGGCCCAACTAGTTTGCAGTTTAATGTCTTGCTGTGAGGACGAAGGGATAAGGTATCTCATCTGGGGACGTGTACCACGCTGAGAGTAACCCGATGTTAATGAGGACATAATCCCATACCACATCTTACAATCCCATAAGAGAGAACTGTTGGATGGAGAGTGATGGCAAGAGGGGGGGTGAATTGCCTTTTAAAAAATAATTAACAATTTAAATCAATGTTAAAAGTGCAGCGGAAATAAAGGAGGCAAGACACAAAACTTGATAACGGAGTTCGGCTTAAACCAAAGGCCTACGTCTCCGCTCCCAACTCAACCGTTGAGAGATTTACTACCGCTTGCTTTTTAATGGTTTTAGCAAGAAACCCACTAGACTTTAAGGTTAGTCTAGAACCTATTACAGCTTGCTTTTAATGGTTGAGCAAGAACCCACTAGCCT
Source organism: Viscum album (assembly GCA_963277665.1). Lineage (NCBI taxonomy): Eukaryota > Viridiplantae > Streptophyta > Magnoliopsida > Santalales > Viscaceae > Viscum > Viscum album. The sequence goes on along the minus strand of OY728161.1, from coordinate 689,388,392 downwards.
TCTTACAGGTGAAGGCTAGCTCACCTATGACTCAAGCCTTTTAAAAGGGAAGGCTTGACTAACCTCTTCACACCTTGAAGGTGGTGTGAAACCCCAAATGAAAGGGAGATGAGAAAAAGAGGGGTTTGTAGGCACAAACCCAAAATGATGCTCAAAATGATAAAACAATAAAAATCGTAAGAGGAGATGCCTTGGGTGCCAATGGATTGATTGGAGTTGATGAAGAGCGCTCCCAAACATCTATGGTGGTGCTCCTTGGATGTGGAAATGAGTTGGAGCAAGTGAGGGTTCCTTGGAGGAATGTGCCGGAGATTCGCCAAATGATCGAACAATGTTCCCGTGGGCTACCGTATGTTTCTCTTATGTTCCGGGGCTTCCTAGTCCTTTATTTATAGAGGGGGAACCCTCATATGGCTTTTGGGGGTCTTCGGAGCCGTTGGAGAGGCCTTCGGAGCCGTTGGGAGTCAAGTGGACAAGTCTGGTCAAAGCCCAACGACTAGTTTGACTGGATCCACCGGCTGACCGGTACAGTGCCACCGGTTGACTGGTTCTTGGAAAAGGGAGAGGGCTTCTGGCCCGGGACCACCGGCTGGCCGGTGAGGAGGCCACCGGTTGGCCGGTGAGGAGACAGTAGGTGTCACTATTTGATTTGGGTTCCACCGTATGGTCGGTGATGGGACACCGGTTGGCCGGTGGTCTGGACAGAGGGATGCCTTCTTCCCAGGCTCCATCGGCTGGCCGGTGGTCATCCACCGATTGGCCGGTGGACTGAAAATCAGTCCACTTCTGCCTTTTCTCTTTCTTGGCCCAATTCCTTGGCAACCTGAAATCATGCCTATCATCCAAAAACACTTAAAACAAGATTAGATAAATAAGAGAGTGATTGTGATCATGAAAATTAAACCATGAGGGGTACGAGAGGTACAACAAGAACCTGGTCTAAGGGCCTGAAAAAGACAAGGGCTAGAAAAGGCCGGGGGCCTGAGGCTGGGCCTCGATCAAAAAGCCTCAACCGTTTTTTTGTTTTTCATCTTGCAGTGAGGATGATTGGTTAAGGTATCACATCCGGATATTCATACTACACGATGAGTAACCCGGTGTGAATGAGGACATAATCCCATACCACACCGTACAATCCCATAAGGGAGAACCTGGGCCGGGGGCCCGAAACCGGGCATGCAAAGCACGGCAATTCATGTGCTCGTGGTACATAAGATAAATCTAAGGAAGGATGTATCAAGTGGATATGTGTGGCACAACAAAATAGCCTGATGTGAATGAAGACATAAGTCTTCTCCACAACACAAAAAACTATTTGAGAAATTGGGCCAGGGCCCAGAAATGTCCAAGGGGCTAGAAATGGTCAAGGGGCCTGAGGCCGAGATTCTCAACCAAAGGCATCCATTCAACCTCTTGTGCGATCAACATCTCATCATAGAACCTAAGCCCACCTTAGAAGTGCTCGGTGTGGGAAGCAAAGATTTGGGCTCGACATTCCCTGTCATATGGGAGTCAAATAGATCACACAACCCGAGGGGAGTTCATCGCTTGGATATACAATGGGGAAGAATGAACCACTGCACTCAATGTTTGAGACATCTTGGGGTGGCTCTAATGACAAAGGATAGTTGCTGACCACATTAGAAACATATCATCCTTATAGTGACCTGGAATGGGAACAACAAATGAGCATTGACCACTGACCATATTCACAATGCAAGACTTGTATCAAATTTTTGCTCAACATCCTCAATGTTATTGTCCTAAAATGGTAGGAGGGCCCTTTGGCCGAGCATCCATGCCATTCTGGGGCCCTTCCAAATGGAATTGAAGAAGGAGTCCCAATAAAAGTAGTGGGTGAAGCATAGTTGTACCCATACTTTTTAAAATCAACCAGTGTAGTGAAAGAGGTAGACACCTCTTGGCAGTGGGAAATACGGTAGAATTGAGATGAGCTTGACATGTATTGAGGCAGGAACCTGTACCACACCATATTTCATGACTCGAGACGAGGTGAAATCATTTGGGATGGGAAAACAGTTGAAATTTCGGGGCATTACTACGTATCCTATAAGGATGGGAATCAAGAAATGCGTAGTTCTTGAAGGCCATGCAGTTTGATGTCATGTAGTGAGGATGTGGGAGGATATATGAATGGGGAGCGGGCACATTGTGCGACTGTTATAATCCTAGAATGAGTGGGGATATGGATGTATACACCATATCATGCAAAGATTCTCCACAAGAACTATACCTTGGGGGAATAGTCAAAGAGAAGAGATTGGGGGTTGGGAACAAGATGAAACGCTCGAGCATTCCTACATATCCCAGGAAGACGGGAATCAATCCACACGTAGTTCTGAAGATACAGTTTAATGTCGTGTTGGACTACACATGGTTTAAAGTCATGTAGGACTGGATAGTTTATGTTCATGTTGGACCATCATGTAGTTTTGGGTCATTTGAGACTGGCATGCAGTTTAGTGTCAATTGGGACCAGCTATTTACAGTCATGCAGGACCATAAGGATCATGCAAAGTATTTCTGGAGGAATATGTCTTTGGACGGAGGAGTTATATGCATCCAATCCATTGTCACCAGGGAGTATTATCCATTGGGGTAAAATTTGTGGATTATGTAAGGTCCTTCCCATTTGGGCTCCAAATTGGGTGGTTTCTAGCCATGGATAATAAGTGTCTAGATGGCTAATACCAAGATGCCTTGTAGGAAAGAGTGGTGCCGATCCTTCTTGTTGAATGCTATGGATATATTATTCTAATTCCTTTCAAGGTTGTGTAGGGAATAAATCCTATTCTCTTCAAGTTCTTCTAATTTATCCAGACGAATTTTGGCTATCTTATCTGGAACCTACTGGTCATAGACCGTTGTGCGTAATGAAGGCAACATGAACTCGATGGGCAGGATGGCCTCAGCTCGATACACCAGGGAATATGGGGTCAATGGGTTGGAATATTGAGTAGTCTTCCGAGATGCCCAGAGGGCATTGGGGATCTTGTCCATCCAACTCATCTTATTCTGACTAACCATTTTCTACAAAATTCTATAGAGAGATTTTTTGAACACCTAGTTCTGTCAATTTTCTTGTGTGTGGTAGATGGAGGTATGATGTGAATGGATGTTGTACTTGGCATACAATTTCATCAGCTTGGCTGCACAGAAGTAGGTTCCGTTATTGGTTAGGACCATGTGAGGGAATCCAAATTAGTAGATTATGATAGATCTCACGAAGTCAACGATAGAACGAGCCTTAACATCCTAGAGAGGAACTGCAGATTCGTACTTAGAAATGAAATCTTTGGCGGTCAGGATGAACCTACTCTGGTGAGATTTTACAGGTTGATATGGTCCCATGAGGTCGAGTACCCACACTACAAACAGCCAAAAGTACATGGTGGAGTGGAGAGGATCTGGTGGCCGATGCATGAAGTTAGCATGAATTTGGAACGTGTGACATCTCTTTGTGAACTCGATGCAATAATGAATCATGGAGGACCAGAAGTACCCGAGTCTCTAGATCTAACGGGACATCTTCAGCCAAATCTGGTGAGCCCCACAGGAACCAGCGTGAACCTCTTACATGACCTGAGAAATCTCGACTCCTTGGATGCAATGGAGGAGAACACCCTTGAAATCGCGCTTGTAGAGGATCTTCTAAATACTAGGATGACTTTTGAAGGTAAACTGCAGTGCGCATCGTCGCATTCGCTTGCACTCGGCCTGATCTGCCAGGAGGTAACCATTTTTGAGATCCTCGACAATGGGGAATCTCTAGTCGGGGGTTGCTTCAACCATTGCATCTGATAGACCTAGGGGTCCTTCCATGGAGGTTCTAGCAGTAATATTTATTATTCATACGTCGTCCTCATCATTTGAGGTGAAGGGGTCAATGAATCTTCGATGTAACACATGTATAATTAGATCATCCTACTCAGGTTCTGCAAGTGATGCAGTCAGGCCAGCCAGTGCATCATCTTGACCATTCTGAGATCGATGGTGATGAGTAACATCAGACAGAGATGGAAACTAGTACATTAGCTGGAGGGTGTGCTCCAACAATGGTTTGCGCTCTAGATTTCAGATGACGTAGTCACTGTTGATCTTCTTGATGACTAGTTCGGAATCCCATTTTCACCTGAAAATGGGGCACATTGATCTCGAGGGATTGCTCGGGGCTAGTGATAATAGCCCGATACTCTGCCTCCTTGTTGGTGCAACTTTATGATAACAGAAATAATTATGGAAAAACGGATTTCACCGTTGTAATAAAGACATTACCCGGGCCTACTATATTGAGTCTGGGATCATTGAGTCTCCCAACGGTGGGGCTCCGCGAGGCACCATTAAAGTGCATCTTCTAACATGGGACGACATGATATACCGAGAAGATTGCCTCATCAGGAAAGTCTAGGTCCAAGGACTGGTCCGTGGGGGTTGTATGGGTAGCTAAAAAATATGCCAATGCATGTCCCTTGATATCCTTATGAGGCACGAACCTAATGGAAAAATTCTTGATGATTACCGACCACCGTGCTAGTCGGCAGGCCAATATGGGGCAATTCAGAATGTAAATCAGAGGGTCTACCCAAGAGACCATCGGTAACTTGTGGTGCTTGAGGTAATGTAGAAACTTAGGTACTGTGAAAACCAGCACAAGGTAACTTCATTCGATGAGGGAGTATCTGGTCTCCATATCAATAATCATACAAATGAGATAGTAGAAGATGTTTTCTGTCCCCTCATTTTTCATTTGTGCTAGATGGGTGCCAGGAGATCGTTCCTGGGTAGTCACATACATGATCAGTGGTTTTCCAGAGACGGGTGGCATCAAGATCAGAGGTTGGAGATGATACTCCTTGATTTCATTGAATGCATGTTGGCACTCTTTATCCCACTCATAGGTGGAGCCTTTCTTCATGATTTGAAAAATGGCATTCACTTTCAGGCTAAATTTTCAATGAATCAGTGAATGTATTCTAGGTGTCCTTGGAAACCTAAAAAAACCCAAATATTGCTCAGGGGAAGCATATGGCTGATGGTCTTGATCTTCTCTAGGTCAATCTCGATGCCCCGGTACCTGAAAACAATACTAACAATCTTCTCAGAGGTGTCCATGAAGGCATGCATCAGCAGGTTCATCATTAGGTTGTAGGAATGGAGGAAGCCAAACTGTTTCCCATTGTCCTTAATCTTCTCTGGGTCAATCTGGATGCCTACTGATAGGTGGCACCTTCATTATTTTTGACGAAGGGCATAACAATGTAACTGAATGTACTATGGGGCTCCCTGAAAGATGTGGACTCCTTGTCCTCTAGAGCCATTCAGATCTATTTGTATCTTGAGTAACCATCCATGAAAGAGAGGGCTTGGAACCCAGTCATAGAATCAATCAAAAATTCTTTAACAGGAAGAGGGAAATCGTCATTCAGACAGTGACATTTGTGATCTTGGAAGTAAATAGAGACCCTGATCTGTCTGTTCTTCTTCCTGACTAGCACAATGTTGGCTAACCACTTAGGATACCAGACCTCCTTGGAAATGTTGTCTCTAATAAGCTTGTCAACATTGTCCTCGACCATGGCACCATGAGAATAGTGCATCATTCTGGGAGGTTTCTTGAACCCACAATGATTTTTAGGGAGACCGAGGTGGTGGACAGCAACCTAAGGATCTAGTCCAGTTATCTAGTCGTAGCTCCAGGCGAACATATCATGATGTTGCTTTAGAAAATCTATGTACCGCTTCCACTCCTCGAGTGACATGGCGGCACTGACCAATGTGGGTCTCAAATCTTCCTTGTTACCATGTTTTACCTTTACCAGTTCATCGACCGTACTGGAGATTCCCGCATCGAAGGTGGGGGGATCATCTTCCAGATCCTCTTATTCACTTGAGGAGGATGGATTCATAGCAGGAGAAGCTTCCTCTGGGTCGAGAGAACATGACAAGAGGCTGGTACAAGACTAGATAGTAGTGGAAAGTATATTGGGAGATTCACATGTTGTTAAAACCATAGAAATGAAGTCAGTCAATCTGATCTTGTCTCGTTTTCAGCCCAAGGGGCCACCCTTGATGATATCAAAGTAGTAGTGGTGCATCCTCACACGTATGTATCTATTTTTCCTTTCTCTAATAATAGTCGGCATCTAGGTAGAGGGTTTCAAAAAAGGCGAAAAGAGATGAATCAACTTGTAGTAAGACAACTCAAACATTAAAGGATTACTTTAGGAACATGTGATATGATGAGGGGACCGCCACATGCAGGGGGAGCCATTGCCACGAACCAGCCTGAGTCAACACCGAACTGGTCACCCAGGTCGGCCCGCGACAAGTCCCGGGAGGCATTCCCGATCATCCCGAGATGGTGAAAAGCACAAAGGGCATAAATAGAGTACACAAGGGAATGATTTTTTCCATACATAAACAATCAAACAAACAATAAAAATAAACCGACAACCCAAAATAAATTTATATAAAAATTGAAGAAATCATTATTTGTACAATAAACTAAAAGTAGAACAAAACCAACAACTCAACTGAACAATCCCGATGACCAAATAACTCCATGTAAAACTTATGTTCACTATCCAACACAAATATCAAATATCAACCAAGGCGATCTAACTCAAGCTGAAACCTTCACAAGGGCTAAAAAAAGACGAAGACTATAGGCGTCTGTATTAAAACTCAGTAGGTTAGCATAATATTCTATTGCCAATGCACATTCCATTAAAATAAATGAAACATCAATTTATATTTTTAAATTAAATATATGAAGGTATGGTTTTCAAATGAGGTTCCATGCTATAATAATTATCAGACAAAAACATGCATGTTTAATAAACAAAAATGCAAGCAACAATTTTTTTTCAAAGAGGTGAAACTTGAAATTGAAAAGAGTTTTCTAGAGGGATGCTTTAAAGGATTTTATCTTTTAAATAAATCACACACACTACTAAATTTACCAACCAAACACACTGTATTCCGATGATGACTACAAAAGATCCAAGGAGCACAAGTCATGGGAACACCCCAAGGTACTAGTCAGTTGTGAGCCCCAGGTACCTCATATCTTGGTGAAAGTAACCATAATAAATATCTGTTCTCATGCATGAGCCACTGGTATGGAACATACCCATAACCTAGTGGTCCCCAATCATAATAATCATCATATTTTAGTTATTCTTTTCATCTTCAAACATTCTATGCGAAACAGGGGCCAAACCCCACAGTATCACTTGCATACTAGTACAAGTCCGCCTACCTAGATACCCGGGATTCCCTTTAGTGCTCAATCAGGTTACACATGTTATCAAATACACATTTCACATCCAAATTCAATTCCCAAACCATAAAAACACAAATATCCATAAACATTCATCATAGTTCTTATAGGAATCAACAAACCGCTAAATATTTTCGTAAAACAATTTCATGAAGTGTATTGAGGCTTTGCACATAAAACTCATTCAAAAACACTCATTCAATTATAAAAACACATCAAAACCATACCAAATCATATTTTCAGACCTAAAAACATTTAATAAAATCATTTCATGGAACATAAAACAATCCCAATTGCAAAACATGGTATATACAAGTAATACACTCCTTCATTTCTAGGAAATGTCAAATGGGCCTTTAATCATTTTCTTGTAACTAACATTTGACGAAGTTATAAATTTCAATTTTATTAAAGAGGTGCGTAAACACCATTTACATAATAAAACCAAATTCATAAATCCCTTAAAACACATAGGTGACATATTAAAAACAAAAAAATTTTCATAAGAATGTAAAACGGGCCATTTTTCGGCAACTCGGGCCAAAACATGTTGTAATCAAAATAAATAAGGATATAACAGAAATAAAATAAGTCATAAAACATAATTTGCAAAAAAAACCTTTAGAACCAAAGTTTCACATTATAACATATCATATAAATAAGGATATAATAGAAATAAAATTATGAAACATAAATAATAAAGGTTTGTGCAAGGGGTATCCTACCTAAAATCATTGGCGTAACAGAAACGCACACCCGAAATCACCAGTTGCGGGTTTATAAACATTAAAACTATGAATACCAGACCTAAATGAATATAAAAACCATCCAAAACCATGGTATAACAGAACCATAGGTTGATCGTGTATAGGGGAGATTATAAAACGAAGAAAAATTGAATGGAGGAAGAAGAGGGAGGATAAAGGAGATGGAATCTCACCTTCTCCACTAGAAAACTCATCGTATTCCATTAGATCTGCACCCCTAGAGAATCATTAATGGGATGAAACTTCTTGTAGAGTCGCATATGTTCTGGAAGAACCAGGGAAAGAAGTTTTTTTTTGAAAAAGCACACGAATTGAATGAGTTATGTATAAAATGATATACCTTATCAATTCTGGGAGATTTAAGGTAACCTAATAATGATCTCCCTAATCCACCATCAATATGAGCTACAAATAGTGTAAATATACAATGAGGGGAGGATATGTGTGTTGGATTAGAGGGGGGCATTGAATCACCAAAAAATAATAAAAAATGAAAATGATATAAAAGTAACGAATTTTTATTTAAAAAAGTGGAAATGGGCCCATGGTCTGGACCAATATCTAAATAAGTAACCCCAATTCACCATTCATATGAATATCTATGGGGTAAAAAAGGATAAGGATGTTTTAATATATCATTATAGGACAAGAGGGAAGCTGAATGGGTGAAAAGGGATAAAAAGAAAAAGATTTATAAAAGAAACAAATTCGGTTTTTAAAACTGGAAATGGGCTCACGGTTTGCCCAAATCCTGAAGTAACCACCCTTTCTTCAAAAACTGCTAAACAAACAATGGGGAACCCAGATTATGGTGATTAAAAATATATAAAACTTAAAAATACAATATTAATCTCACCAAATACCCATAAAATGGATTTGGATTTCCAATGGACCGGATCAATACAAAGACAAAAAAACCCGGGTGTGACAATTCTCCCCACCATTAAAGCTTCCCACCCCCGGAAAGTCATAACACTTTTCGCATGAGAAAATCAACAACTAAGGATTCTTGAAAAACATAATCCATCCTCTAATGATAAGGCAATATCAATCACCCACAATGAAACTTAATACTATTTCCCAAACAAAACACAACTCACAACCACATCCGGGGAATCAATAGAAAGATGAAGCCACCACCTCCACAACCATACCAAGAACACGATTATTGGGCCTTCTCCCAATGAACACAACCATCACCCAAAACAAAGAGCACTCAAAAAATAAAAATATTATATGGGAGTCCAGAATGTACTCCACATCATTAAGAAACAACATGCACTTGAAATGATCATAGGATGAAAATCCAGGAGACCCATGGTGGGTCTCCCAACCATTAGAAACCAACAAGCAAGGAACAGACAAGAATTAAACATGAGCTAGAATTGGGACTCACTCACACAAGCCCAAAATAACACTCCTACAAAGTCATACTATTCCATATTAATAGGATTAAAACATTAACATATAACCCACCCAATCCGGAATAGAGGCGAGAAGAACCTGGGCAACACATTCAGCATAGATCTGGACCCCCACCCCTCATGGATGGGAGGGTAGGGTACCCAATAATTTGGCCACTGAAACCCCAAAAGAAACAAATAATCTACCCAAAACTCTCCACCTACTAATATGTATCACCGAGACTACACCTGAATTTCACAGATGGTCCACACAGGGACATAGATTTAAAACCCACATCCATGAAGTCATAACCATAGACACTGTGTGAGGGGTAAGTCCACCATGCTTACTGCGACAAAGGGAAATTAAAAGAAATGAGGAACCAAAACATTGACATAGAAACTAACATAACAAAACAGATGAGGAATGATCCTAATCGAGCACTCCACACCTCTGGCAATTTCCTGACTGCATGAAAAGCTTCACTCTGAGGCCTAAGGCTGGAGCCCTAATTCTTGAAGCATCTATTACACTGCATTCAGGTGATTAGGATCACACCACTCACAAAAACTCACTTTCTCAAAAAAGAAACCTTTATATATATAGGAACTCGTATATACATATAAAAATTATGTCTCACTCTGAATGAGGGGCAGAATGGACAAGGAATACGGCGAAACACATCAACATCACCGAACACAACTCCTCTTCCCAAAAGAAGTATCACGGCCTAGAAGAACTTTAAATAGTTCCCAAACAGCTCTCTATTCAAACAAACGGGTTTATGAATCATCAAAAGATGTGGATTTAACATTTGAAATGAATCCTTAGGTTGATCAGTAGGAATGAATTCCAACGGAGAAGTATCCATGGCCACATCACAACATCAACCACATCTTTAGCAACCCCATGAAAATTACTCCAAAACCGAGCCACCAACAAGATCTAATCTTAAGTAACAAAAAGAGTAGGAATTATAGATCACAAGGAAGCTTACTGAATAAACAAATCTTCTAACACATAAAAAAAAACTAGCCACATAACCATTTGTTTATAAAAAAGGCCAAAACTTTTCAACTCAAAACACTTTTGAAAACCAAACTAACTTGCTGGGTTTTCCACATTCACCAATTGTGTTTCATCAAGTCCCACTGAAATGCACATTTCCATGCAACCCTAGGCACCCAACCACCATGCCATATAATTATTCCTTCCATATATCAATAAAACCATGCATGTGAGCACCCATGAAGACACCAAAGTCTAAATCAAAACAACATAATTCCAAAATTCATTTTCCTTCAAAAGGAACACCAACCACAAAGTCAAAAACCCCTTTTATATTTCAAAAAAAACCACAATTCATTAAGAAACATTTGCTTAAAAAACTACTCCTTTTCAGTTTTAACAACTTTTAAAATAACCAAGCCACTCCAAACAACCCCTTCCCATTTTTTTTAAATTCAGGAAGGTATATTTTCATAATCTGAGGTCCATTGAGACCAATACCATTTTTTGGAAAACACCAACTGATCAAAACCAATTTCCAAAACTAATTTATCTGATTAAAAAAATATTTAACATCTGAAGATACCCCATTAAAAAAAGATCCAGAATCACCTTAAAATGATTCACAATTTCAAAACATTTTATTTCAACAAACCACTAGTTTATATTATGGATGATCCAATCCCTTTAAATAATTTCCACTTCCCTCCATTTTTTTTCACAAAACACAACCTTCCAAAACCATTATTATATTTAATTTTTGAAAACCACCTTTTTAACTTTTCAAAATCTAATGCTTACTTTAAAACCCATTTCCACAATTCTCACACAAGGATTTTAAAAACAAAAATTCAGAATTCATGAAATGTTCAAGAGACCCAAAAAAAGGGAACTAGTGTCGGTGGGTGACTTGACCATATGGTCGACGGCCATATGTCAAACACAACACCAACATAGAGATAATTATTAGGACCATTACCTAGCTACACATGGCTTGTCAGGCCCTGCATGCTCACGAAGGCCATTATCCAGACTCCCCTTGTCATATCCCAACACCAAACAATCAACAAGAACAAAGGACACTAATAAAACCGGACATCCCATGGAAACCTGATAATTAGAACGAGAAAGTGTTTGTGACGCTCTTCATTACATTAACCCTCATGTCCCAAAAATCATACTACATCTACCTTGACATCCCAAAAATAACAAGGGCTCTCTAAAAATAAAGGTCTGCTATGAGCCGACCTCCTCTGATACCATTTTTCCACGAACCAACACGAGTCGACCCTGAACCGGTCACCCAGGCCGGCCCGCGACAAGTCCCGATAGGTGTTCCAGATCCTCACAGGATGGAGACAAGAACCAAGGGAATCAATAGAGTACACAAGGGAACAATTTCTCCCATTCATAACCAATCAAACAAACAACGGAAACAAACAGACATCTGAAAATGAGTTTATATAAAAATTGAAGTAAACATTATTTGTACAAGAAACAAAAAATATATCAAAACCAACAACTCTACTGGAAAATCCCAATGACCTAGTAACTCCATGTGAAACTTCTGGTCACTCTCCAACACAATGATCAAATGTCGCCCAAGGCGATCAAACTCAAGTTGAAGCCTGCACAATGGCTAAAAAAAGATGACTATATCCATGAGTATTAAAACTCAGTAGGTTATCTCAATATTATATTCCCAAGGAACTTTCCTTTAAAATAAAAGAAACATCAATTTATAGTTTTAAATTCAATATATGAATGTATGGGTTTCAAATGTGGTTCCATGCTATAATAATTATCAGACAAAATCATGCATTTTTAATAAACAAAAATGCAAGTAACAATTTTTTTAAAAGAGGTGCAACTTCAAAATGGAAATAGTTTTCTAGAGGGAATCTTTAAAGGATTTTATCTTTTAAATAAATCACACACACTACAGAATTTACCAAAAAAACACACTGTATGCCGACGATGATGAAAAATGATCCAATGAGCACAAGTCATGGGAACACCCCTAGGTACTAGTCAGTTGTGAGCCCCAGGTACATCATATCTCGGTGAAATTAAACATAATAAATATCTATTCTCATGCATGAGCCACTAGTAGGGAACATAACCATAACCTAGTGGTCCCCAATCATTATCATCATCATAGTTTTGTTAGTGTTGTCATCATCAAACTTGCTATGATAAACAGGGGCCAAACCCCACAGAATCACTATCATACTAGTACTTGTCCGCCCACCTTGATACCCAAGATACCCTTTAGTGCTGAATCAAGTTACACATATTATAAAATACACATTTTACATCAAAATTCCATTCCCAAACCATAAAAACACAAACAAACCATAAAATTTCCTCACATTTCTTACACGAATCAACAAACGGCTAAATATTTATGTTAAACAAGTTCATAAAGTGTATTGAGGCTTTTCACATAAAACTATTTAGAAATCAAATCTTTTAATTATAAACACACATAAAAACCATAAAAATCATAATTTTGATCCCTAAAAACATTTAATAAAATCATTTCATGGATCATAAAACAATCCCAATTGCACAACATGGTATATACATGTAATACACTCCTTCATTTTTAAGAAATTCCAAACGGACCTTTAAACATTTTCTCAAAAGTAATGTTTAACGAAGTTATGCATTTAAAATTTATTCAGGAGGTGTGTAAACACTTTTTACAGAATAAAACCACCTTCATACATCCAATAAAACACTTAGGCGACATATTCGAAACACAAACATTTTTATAAGAATGTGAAATGGGCGATTTTTCGGCAACTCGGGCCAAAACATGGTTTAAACAAGAAAACCAATTGTTTGTAAAAAAATCCAAATTTTAAATCCAAATAAGCATCCAAAAATTATTTTATTACATGCTTCCAATATATTTAAAAATCCAAATAAATTATTTTAAATTTCACTAGACACATAAAAGTCAACCGAGAAATTTAAAGAACACATGGCATGCACTCTTTAATAAAACATCTAATGTTAAGAACATTAAAAGGGATAAAACACCACTTTTATGACATAATTTTATTAAATATAATTATAAATATTAAAAATACCATAAACCAAGTGGTAAAACTCATGGAATAATTTATCAAACAAGAGGAGTGCACATTTATACCAAAATAACTATATTTTTAACAAAATAAGTCATAAAACATAATTTGAAAACAATGCCTTTAGAACAACAGTTTTAAAGCAGTAAATATCATATTAAAAAGGATATAATAGAATTAATATTATGAAACATAAATGATAAAGGTTTGTGCAAGGGGTATCCTACCTCAAATCCATGGCGTAACGGAAACACACATCCGAAATCATACGTCGTGGGTTTAAAAACCCTAAAACTATGAAGAGCAGACCTAAATGAATATAAAATCCATCAAAAACCATGTTATGACAGAACCCTAGGTCTATCATGTATAGGGTAGATTATAAAACCAAGAAAAATTCAAAGGATGAAGAAGAGGGAGGATAAATGATATGGAATCTCACCTTCTCCACTAGAAAACTCATCTTATTCCATTAGATCTACACCCCTAGAGAAAATTTAATGGGATGAAACTTCTTGGAGAGTTGAATAAGGTATGAAAATACCATGGAATGGAGATTTTTTTTTGAAAAAGAGCATGAATTGAATGAGTTATGTATAAAACGATTTACTATATCAATTCTGGGAGATCTGGGGTAACATGAGAAATATCGCCCAAATCCGTGATCCATATGAGCTCAAAATAGTGAAAATATATAATGGGGTCTAGTATAAGGGTATTGGCATCGATGGAGATGTTTAATCACCAAAAAATATTAAAAATGAAAATGATATAAAAGAAACGAATTATTTTTTTAAAAACAAGAAATGGTCCCACGGTCTGGCCCAATACCTAAATAAGTAACCATAATTCACCATTATTATTAATTTATATGGGTCCCAAAAGGATAAGTATGTTTTAATATTTCAGTATAAGACAAGAGGGAAGTTTAATGGGTGAAAAATGATGCAGAACAAAAGAGTTATAAAAAAACAACTTCAGTTTTTAAAACTGGAAATGGGCTCACGGTTGGCCCAAATCATGAAGTAACCGCCCTTTCTTCAAAAATTCCTAAACAAATGGGGAACCCAAAATAGGGTGATTATAAATATATGAAACTTAAAAACTCAAGATTAATCTCACCAAATACCATTAAAAATGATCAGGATTTCCAATGGACCGGATCAATACAATGACAAAAAAATCGGGCGTGACAGCCATGGTCTGGACATCAATGCATTGTACGTGGTGTCTTGGGAGACAACCATAAACTAAATATGGGAAACTACGGTGCTGAACTGTGTCTTTAGACGGATCTAGCCAACTGGGGTCTGCTCTATACTGTCATATCCCAGGATTTTTAAATACGATGGAGTAGATCATCTTCGGATAGCCCCAACTTCCATAGTGTCCGCATCAGGATAAGGTTAAACCAGGAGCTGGTGACAACAAAACAATAGTGAACCTCAATGCCGTTAAATTGTCCGGTAATGTAAAATGGGTGGATTTTCCCTTATAACGGAGTTCCTTCATCCTCTATAGAGAAAACAATAATGTCCTGGCATTCAGTGTTCCCGACCGCTTCAGCATGAAAAGCATCTGCAGCTGCTACCTCCGTCTCAAACTAGACGGGGCTTCTTAAAACCTCGAAAAGGTCCTCACACATATCTGATGATAGTAGAAGGTCCTTGAGGACGTAATTCCTAGTTGGGATGATGGAATGTATCTTGGGAACATCATATTTTTGCGCCAGGTGAGGACTTCTACTTGCAGGGTGCTGCACTGTGATGCGAGGCATGGCAGGCCCTGCTAGCTGGAATGGCGACTGACTAGTGACGGGTATATCCCGATGCTCACTAATCAAAGCCTGAAGAGTAGTTGCCTAAAGAATATTGGATGACTGAGATTGGCCTGTAGCAGGTCAAGGCTAGTCGCGGCATGGCCAAGATAGCTCTTTCTGATCCAGTAGCACAAATGGTGGGGGAGACGGGCCTGATGACACCATATGAAAAGTCTGTGCATGCTGAGCTCTATGTTGGGCCTATTGTCTAGTCTCAATGAAATGAACGACCTGGTTGGAGGTTCCAACTGATGTTCCCCGATGACCCATATTTTCACGGATCCACCGACGTTGACATCGGCTGGGGACGATGTCGAGCTTCGCCTGGCACTCCTCATCGTCGGGAGTCATATAGGGATTTAACAACTCCAAGGTATTATTGTAAATTTACCCTTGAATAACATTTGATGTGTCATCACCTACTAGGCGTATCCTGGGAAAAATCCTAATCTATGGAGGCATGAAGTCGCCAAGAGTGTGGGTCGACGATGGCATTGGTGGGGCGCATTGCTTTCACATGCGCCGCTGATGCTTGATCTTCTGGGAAGATGTCGGCTGAGATGATGATGAAAAAGTGGTGGTCGTCACTTCTTAAGGCTCTGACTGATTCAGTCATGCCCGAATGATTCCAAGGGCACTAGAAACCATTTTTTGGGCTATCAAGTCATCATACTTCTGGGAAACGTGTTTAGAATCCTACTGCCACTTACTGTCATCATCATTGTTGTAGTCTAGCCTTACATAGACACCTGCCACTTATGTCGGGCCGGGCCCGACCTAACTATTTTTTCATCAACCTGGTCTTGAATCCAGTCTTTGAACAAATAACACTACTTGAGTTAGTGCCCCAGGATACGATGATAAGGTAATTATTTGGGGAGATCAGTGAGATTCGCCACTTTCGGCCTTCTACACTCAGGAATGCGTACGATCCCTTGTTCTGAGGCACTATAGAAGTAACCAAGGACATGATTTTCGTTGAACGAGTATGTATGGCTTCTCTAGTTTGGGAAGGGGTCCCTTGGGCCAAACCCTGATGAGGATCTGGAGGGGCCTGTCGAGGAGGCAGACCCTGATTGTCCCACCTAGGTGGTGGCTGAGCATTCCGCGGGGGCATCTGCCGATTCTTTGGCTGACACTACTTAGTCGGAGGCTACTCCTTAGGTGGAGGGCCACTACGAGGATGCGGGGTTGGTTCCTTTGGTATCAATTCTAGTTTCCTATGGGATTCTATTTGGGCCACCGCGACTGGATAGGCTCTAGAAACCCTCGTTTTTGTGAATTATAGGAGGCAACTGGAATGCCTGGCAGGACTCTTGCAGGGCTTCCTCATGGAACTAGGCCTTACTGGTGAATTCATGGAATCCTCCAGGGTAGTTCTGGGTTATTAGAGAGGGAACCAACTCTTTCTTGACATTTCTTGTGCACATCGTCATTAATTTCTCAAGAGTAAGTGGCATGCTAAGGGAGTATGTGCTCCCCTTCCACCGGGCAATAATGTATAGGACTCGCTCATCAGGACTTTTTTGAACTTGAAGAGGTATGACATGCTAGTTTTTTGGGTCGTGGAACTAAATCGATAGAGGAATTTCCAAAAAGGTCGCCCCAGCTGGTAATGTATCCGACAGAGTACTGGCTATACCAGACGAATGTCGGCCCCTCCAATGTCTGAACAAAATAGCGGAGCATGCCAGCCTCCTGCTACCCTAGAGTCCCTAACATGGTACCACACCTTGTGTTTATGTGGGACAGGTTCTACGACGGGTCCCTCGTCCTATTAAAGGGGGAAATGGTGGGATTCCTGAAACCTTTGGGGTCGTCATATCATCTACCCATGCCGGATATGGATTTCCATCTGGAGAGATTTCCACCATTCATGTTTCTAACACCTCAAGGAGGGATATGAGTGCCTCCATTGGATCATCTGGGCATGGGACCCTGTCTTGAAAGGGATCCCTAACTTCTAGCGCATTGGCGAGTTCTTCGAGACGGTAGATAGGATCAGTGGCTCGTGGAGCGGCTTGCGGGGAAGCTGGGGGAACCCGAGATAAATTCCATGGATTGTCGTACTGTTGGGGAGGGTTTGGAGAGACATAAATTCCCTATTTATATGTGTGTTGGATTCATCCCTATCTGTAGGATCAGCATGACCTGGGTTACCTGAGGGCGGCTCGCTGAGGGGAAGTTGTTCCTGCCCCTGTTGTACTGTCCTAGGATTTCGGTAGTCCGGTCATCGCACAATAACACGTTCATCCAGAATTTCATCGACCAACTTCTTCTATTCAGCAAGTTGTTGGCGCAACGTGAAATTCTCAGGGTCTTCCTCCATCTTCTGTTCTAAGGAAGATGGTTTGGAGTTCTTGGCTGCTCTGATGTTCTCTTTTCCCTTTCTATAATTCTAGCTGAGTACCAGTGCCCTAGTGGGTGAAGTGAGAAAATGTTAGTTCCTATTCTAATTAGTAATCTTTTAAAATGGGTCTTATAGTATCGACATAACCTCAGAGTGTTTGTCTCCATCGAGAAGATCCAGATCATCCTCCTCGTTCACTATGTCGGTCATGTTGACCGTGACCCTTCATTGGGGTATGTCTTTGATTTCTCCTAGGAAGTCAGGCGGCCACCGGATAGGACTGAAGAGGAAGGTAGCATACTACCCCAAGACACATATTTTCACATTGGGGGTAGCCTCCTTGATAATTTTGTGGAGTCCCTTGATACCCTGAACACATTTCAGCAGGAGGGCCTCATGGCGACCTGGGGACTCGGGGTGCTAGGCCACAGGGAGCGCAGCCAAATCGACCATACAACATTTCTCGCAGAGGTTTTTGAAAGACTATTGGCTCCTCGGATAAACCACTCTCCGATGACAATTACTAAAATGCATCGCTCAGAGGGTGTGGCAAAAACACTCTACTTCCTCCAAGGTGAGAGATTCTGGTATGATAAAATTTTGGTGCTTCCACGATCCAGAACTTCTTGGGGAAGTGGTCTGCTGCGAGGATGTTCCATAAACACCTCGGATTAGATTAATGTTCTTGCCCTTGATTTCCCCACTCATCAACTGTGGGTGGCTGGGGAACTCGTAGTGGTACTAAGTCAGACCACTAGGATGGCAGGCTGGCCGGTGGAGAGTATGGAGAACGGGGAGACTGGATACTGAATCTCGGGCTATCTTCCGAAGAGTGCAGCGACCTAGCTGATATGTCGCAATAAGACTGGCTGATGGCCTCAGTTCCTAGCTCAGTGGATATGGATACTGGTGATAGTTTCTGATGCTACTCGACTGCCATTGGTCCCTGGAATAGCGCTCTGTGATTTCTTGTGGAGGTAGAGAGCGCTTTCGGTGACGATGGTGGTGATTTCTCGACCGAAACCTATAGGGTCATGAAATTTTCATCCTTATGGATATACCTACAGAGGGAGGAATGAATCCAATGGAACTCACTTTCTGAGAGCACCAGGATGATGTGCATCATCCCTAACCTGACCATTGACTTTTTATGAGTGAGAGGAGAGTTCCCGCAAAGAGTCATATTCTTCTTCAGAGTCAGAGAAAAAGACTAGTTTGATCTATATCCAGACCATCTTGAAATTTCTCTTATGGTGGCGATGACCCACCTTCCTTCCCCTGGGTGGCTCCTCAGGACAGGGCAGATTTCTGACACGAGGTTCGTCGGTCGCACTGGTGTTGGGGCAGAGAGAGTTTCCACTAGAGAAATGAAGGGTTCGAGGATCACCAAGACAAATGTCAAAGGGGACATGGGGAGGACCTCCGCGGGTAGAACTGGAGTGGGAACGACCTCTTATAGAACTGGAAGAAGCTTGTGGGGGTGTCCACGCTTGTTTTCCTTGGAGACCTCAGTACGAGGAGGGTCCTTGTACCGGTCTAGATGAACAAGGGTATGACCTCTATGCTGGGTGTGGGTGGACAGAGTTTGGCCCTCAAACCTCTGGTTGTTTAGGAGAGGAGGACATTAACTATATACGGAGAGGATATGGAGAGGATCCCCACATTGATGATAGACCGGATGGGAAATATCCCTACACCGACGGTCTGGGGCAGGAGAGATGACTCCATAACAAATGTAATGGTCACGAGAGAGGCTTCTATTCCATTTATCCCCACTGCATGGAAGACCCTCACTCAGATTGAAGGTGACACATATCATACCTCCATGCCGAGCCTCGAAGCGTGGAAGGCCAACTCTTTCCATGGTAGTGATACGAGGAGGACCTACGTTCTGGGTGACATCACTGTAGGTTAGTTCGAGGCGACCACTACTTGTGCTAGCAACCAAGAGGGTCGACCCAGCCTGCCCGTGGGGTGGTTGGGGCCTCCATCATGGTCGGGCGTATAATTTCCCCAACTCTGTGTTTGCAGGGAAGTGAGGATATGTGTCAGCGGTTTCTCAGGCCACAGTAGTCGTCGACGTTGAAACCCCTTGGTGGGCGTCCTACTCAGCTTGCGCCCGACGCTGGAGTTGGGTCCGATGAACCAGGGCTAGTGGTGCAGGTACGAAGCTTCCATGCTCCTCTTCCAGCAAGACCGGGCAGCGGTGCTGACGCGATTGGGTGGGAGTCCTTCCTAGGAGCCCCTAGAATAGGACTCCGAACATGCTAGTTGAATGTCACATACCTTGTCAGCATAAGGTAGGGAGCATTCAAATCATTATAGGGACAGAATCTCGAAACGATAGTACATTGGGTGGGGAGCATTGGATCCCTACGTGGCCCTCGAGGGAAGCATTGGGGACGAAGCGCAAATGCCTCAACATCTAGGCCTGCCATATCCCGGGCCGAGATTATGCCATACTACTCATAGCATCACATGAGGTCATTGAGTACCCTCCAATGAATGACCACCGATGAGGAAATGGGGTGTGGGTGCCCCATGGTTGTAGATGTAGAGGTCATCGTGGAAGAGGTGAGGCCATGTGGAATGGTCGTGTTGATGCTGCCCATGCCCTTGCATCGATGGGTAGAAATTGATCAAGTCCCTGGAGTCATAACTTGATTCTTGAGAGTAGGGATATGAACTCTTCATTGGTGAAAGAAAAATGAATCGATGACCAAGGCCCCAACGACATCTCGTCATCCATGGTCATTAAGAGGGATCCACGCTAACAACATCACAGAATGGGATGTCCAACCTTCTACTACCCCATATTCAGGTGAGTTTCACACCAAGCCCGCCATTTTCGTAGCTAGACCTGTTACCGGGTATCTAGATCTGGAGACATGTCAATCCATTGATGCCTCAAATGCTAATAGTTTCCATTTTGAGGGGAAGATATTCACGTTGGGTGTACCATTTCTATTTCCGAAGATTTCGTCGAGGTGCGTGTGTCCATCACATTTGTTGGGCCATTGGCGCTGTTTGTTTCCTTCCATTCTTTCCTTCCAAAGGTGGGCGGCATCCGTTCCTTATTTAGGGACATTTTCTCCTTGATCGAAATAGGATAATGAGATGTTGGTCCTTCCTTCCGCGGATTCCTCCTTGGAACTCATTACGTAGTCGGGTCTCCCTTAAATATTTAATACATTGTTCATGAATCTTTTCATATCGCCATATCTTCATGGAAACCAATTAATTACACTGCTTATTTTGGGACTTTCAATGGGGTCCGGTCTGGGCAGTAACCTTCGGTTAGGGGAGTTATCACGTTTGGCATCACTGGCATGTCTCGGTGCTGGGACACGGGCGTGTCTGTCTTTTGTCCCTTATTATATGGCTTCCCACAGGTGCGTAATCTCAATGAATCCCACATAGAATGTAGATATCATATTACATGGGCATGTATCTGAGGTTTTCCGCAACTTCCAATGTTTAACACAGGGCATGGCGCATGTTTATCGTCTAGCAAAGACAGATCAGACAGATCAGAACACTGACTAGAGTGGATCAGATGGGTGAAACCCCTAGAGGGAACAAAGATTTTGGAGCCAATGTGTGGTTGAATACCTGGTTACTATTGAGGGGAATGGGGTATGAGGTGGATTGATCCCACCGAGATGTGGTGGCCTAGGTATAAATCAAGAAGGATAATGTAGAGGTTGAATGAAGTCGTTGGTGAATGGGATGGATCCTCCATGAGGATGATGGTTGTTTTGGGCTTGAGCCTCGATGAGGCTTCCTACGTATTCTCATGGCATGGAATCACTGACCATGTAAGACATTCGATGGCGGCTTTCCGCCATATTAGATCACAATAGCTTACCGCTGGATGGGGTCAAAACAACATACCGCTAGATGGGGTTGACAATGGATTATCGATGAATGGGGTCACAATGGCTTAATGCTGGATGGGGTCCACATTTCAACATCATGAGGGACATGGTGAATAGACGTGAAGGGGGGGTCGGAGCAACCAAATGTTTGGCTTGAACCATAGAGGAGGCTTCTTACATACCTTTCCATGGCAAGGATCAAAGAACACATAGTTCAGGGGGAGTGGGTAAAAAAATATGCAAGACGACCTGGTGTCCAATGGGAGGTGGGCTTGGTGCTACAACGCGAAGATGGTCGGGACCAATGGATGGTGGTGGGATGAAACCTTAGGGAGGATTCCTATGTATCATTCCTTGGAAAAGATCAAATTCCTCGTAGTTCAGAACAGGGGATACAGTTTAATGTCATGTGAGACAAAGGTGAATAGACGTTGAATGGGTCAGGACATGTAGGTGTTGCGATTGAACCTCTGGGAGGTTTCCTACATACCCTTCATTGTGAAATATCAAAGTCCACATAGTTCGGAATGTTGGTCTTGAACCATAGGGAGGCTTCGTACATACCTTTCCATGGCAAGTATCAAAGAACACGTAGTTCAGGGGGAGTGGGAAAATCAATATGAAAGAGGACCTGGTGTCCAATGGGAGGTGGGCTTGGTGAAACTACGTGAAGATGGTCGGGACCAATGGACGGTTGTGGGATTGAACCTTAGAGAGGAATCCTATGTACCCTGCCTTGGAAATGATCTAATTCCTTGTAGTTCGGAATGGGGGATATAGTTTAATTTCATGCGAGACGAAGGTGAATAGACATTGAATGGGTCAGGACATGTAGGTGTTGCTATTGATCCTCCGAGAGGTTTCCTACATACCCTGCCTTGTGAAAGATCAATGTCCACGTAGTTCAGAATGTGTGCGGATTAATCCCTAGGCTACCTAAGGTGTTGGTGAACCGACCTAAAGGAGGTCGGAACCACAGGGTGTAGGGCATGATCCTCATGGATTCTTCCTACGTACCTCAACATGGAAAATATCAAAGATAATGTAGTTCAAAAGGGTGTGGGAACTAACATGAATGGGTTCAGAACCAATGGTTGTTCGTCTTGAACCTCAGGAAGGCATCCTACATACCATTCCATGGAAAAGATCAAAGTCCTCATAGATCGGTGTGGGTATGTGAAACGACATGAAGGGGGACCTTGGGTCCCATGAGTGGTAGGCCTGAACCTCGTGGCCGATTCCTATATACCATGCCTTGGTAATGATCAATGTCAACATAGTTCAGAATGTGTGGGGCTTACACCATAGGCTGCCTAAGGTGTTGGTGAACCGATGTGATGGAGGTCAGAACAACCGGCTGTTAGGATTGAACCTCATGGAGGATTCCTAAGTACCTCTCCTTGGTAAAGATCAAAGACCACATAGTTAAGAAGGGTGTGGGAACTGACATGAAGGGGTCAGAATCAATAGTTGTTGAAATTGAACCTTAGGGAGGCTTCCTACGCACCTTTCCTTTGAAAATATAAAAGTCCTTGTAGTTCGGAGTGGGTCGGTGAACCGATGTGAATAAGGAACTGGGGTCCCAAGAGTGGTGGGCTTGAACCTCGTGGAGGCTTTCTACATACCCAGCATTAGAACAGATCAAAGACCACACCGTTTAGGTTGGTGTGGGGATTACACTCTAGGCTTCCGAAGGTGTATGTCATGGTCGGTGCTCACTCTAAGACAACATGAGTCATTCTTGATGTGAGAAACAAGTGGTATCATATACCTGATGATCAGGTCACGAATGGTGCGTCTGTGGGAGGTGAAGTGGGGATTACACGTAGTTTGCAGCCCAAAGAAGAATCAAGGGCTTATGCGTGGTTAGCAGCCCGAGATGTTGGGAATTACTACAGAATGGAGGCCCGATGGAGAAAAATCCCAGTGGGAGAATGATTTTGTACTGAAGAAAGGAGGGGTCCAATGTCCATTTCCCGCTCCCCTAGTCCTTTGAACCGAAGAAGAAAGGATGAGAAGGGATGTTACATTCAGGAATAAAATCTAGGGGTTACACCATGGTGGTTTCCCTTTCCTCATGGATAGGCGTCGCTCCGATAAAGAGTATATCATTCCACATGAAGAATGATCTCACTCCAATGGGTACCGGTGGGCATGCAGAATGTCCAAGGTGGGGGCACCCCACTTGCGAGTCACATGGAGAGGTCACAGTATAACGTCATGTGCTGAGAATGATGGTGCTTGGCAGTTTAACATCCTATAGCTCAGACGAGGTGGGTTTGCTTCGCAACCCTAGGACATTCATTACTAGTACCCTCTACTCCTTGGTGAAGAGAAGGGATATGCAACACCGTGTATAAGGGGTGTTATAGGGAAATCCATTGGGGGGTCCACGTTAGTGTGGCTATGCAAAGAAGAAATAGTAGTTAGAAAGCCTATGAAAAGAATCATGAGATGATGCAATGAAATGGGTTGTATCAGTCAAGGGACTTTGAAATCACATCGTGTAAACCGGGAGGGTCACACGAGAAAAGGAATTGCAATGCAGATGGGATCATAAGAAGGGGCCTTGTGAAACTTTGGTGCTCCGCGTGGTGGTGGGTACTTGCGAAGGGGTGTGCTTCACGAAGTTGGGTGCATCCACCTAAGCATAGGGAAGAGGTGCATGTAGGAGGTGCATCACGATGTGGAAAGGTATTCGTGGATCACTTCATTGTAGAGAACAGGTGCATAGAGAAACAATATATCTAGAAGCACTGTGCTTCGTGAAGTATAGTGACCCTTCCTTGGCATGTGGATAATGTTTACATGAAGGGTTTTTCGTGAAGCATAAATGCTCTGTGATGACCTGGGTCCCCTTGGGGATCCCCTTACATTGAGGAGGACCTTAGACTCCATGAAAGGAAACCCTCATGGATGAGTGGGTTAAAAGAAAGCAAAGGGGAGGCAGTTCGCAAAGCAGAAGTACCTCGTATAGCACATGGTTCACAGAGTAGAAGGTGCATCATGATTCAAGAGCTAGAAAGATGAAAGGTCATATTATCTACGTCTAGGACTTGGGAGGAGTCTGGTATTTATAATGGGGGAGGTGTCGTGAAGCAGATCTCGATCACCGCAAAGATGGATCATACTCCGCATCGGGCTCACGAACATCAAATATGGTCACAGAGCATTACCTCCTCCTTGCTACACGGTGGCTCGCGAATGTCAAGTGTGGTCACAGAGCCTTACCACCTACTTGCTTCATGGTGGGCTTGCGAACATCAAGGGTGGTCGTGGAGCGTTACCACATCCTTTCTCTATGGTGGGTTGCGAATGTCAAGGGTGGTCACGGAGCGTTACTGCCTCCTTGTTTCACTGTGGCCGGTGCGACCAGGGCTTCACGAATGGGCTCTGCATGGCAGCTTCTTGAGTCATTCCTTTTATTTGTCTTCTTTTCCCATTTGGAGACAACAGATATACTAATATCCTCTTTAATACCTCAATTGATGCTCCCTTGAGCTTTCAGGGCATGACTACCACAAAACTGGGTTTCCGCAATGCAACTTTTTATTAGCGCTAACAAAACGTTGATAAAGGGGGGGGGGGACATTATTAGTGCTAAAAATGATAAAGGGAACTATTAAATGTTAAAAAAATTGGTACTAAAAGGGACCCATTATCAACATTTTTTAGTGATGATAATATCCCCCCAATTATTAGCACGCGCTGTTAAAAGTTTCCCCTTTATCAGAGCTTTTCTATTATCGCAGATAAATGGGGGGATTTATCCACTCTTCTTCCTAGAAGTGATAAATTTATAATAAAATAATGAAAATTAATATATTGTTATTTAAGTATATTTATATTAATATAAATATAATAATTATTTTTCAAATATTTTTTTAGATAAGTATAAAGACTATATTACTTTTAATATATATGAAATTTACTGAAATTAGAATTTTAGTTTTTAATAAAGATTCGTAATTTATAATTTTTTAATTATCATTGATTAAGATTCATTTAATAATAATCTAAAGACACCATAAAAATTTAATAAAAGATCTAAAATATGTTGAAAATGTAACTCAATCGTCAAATGGTCATAATTTTTGATCTAGGTGTCCGTTTGGGCTCTACAATATATCAAATCGTTGCTTGCAATGAATCTACACGATAGAGTTTTACAAGAACCTTTTGTGTCATTTTCTGAGGCCCAAAAAGGCCCAGAAGTCCCCCAAAACAATGTTTTTAGTCTGGATACACTGATTTTGTACATTCAAATATGTCTAACATCTGATATGGATGTCCCCAAGGCATATACCACATATAATATCAAATATTATTTCATATTATTTTATTTCACTAGTTGAATAGTTGAAACAGACTTTTGGATTAGAGTTTATGGTTATATTAACATTTTATCTATTTTTAGAAACCCATATATATATATATGTGTGTGTGTGTGTTTATTCATAAATATCTATGCATGTGTTTGTGTTATATGTTTGTATGTATGTATGTATTTATTTATTTCTAAACACACATAAAAAAGATATTTTAAAAATGTATTTAAAATTAATCATATAAATATATATTAACATACAAATAAATATTAAGATAAAAAATTATAACTATATATATAGATATATATAAGAATAAATATATATATTAATATATGAATAAATATATATGTATTAGTATAACTGAATATATTTATATTAATATGATTCTATATTAATATACGAATAAATATAACAATATATATATATATATAAATTTATAAAATTAAATGGAGAAAAAACTAAATGGCGTAGTGGTAAAGGTGTACTCTCCTAAGGGGGGAGGTCTTTGGTTCGAGTTCTAGTGGAATAAAAGGGCTCAGGGGAAAAAGTGGAAGGGGGTAGTGTGGGATAAGTAGTGTGGAGTTATAGGGAAGGGTCTCCTCCTATCCTTGATAAGGGGGAGCACAGTTAAAATATCCCCCCCCCCAACATTATATATTAGTTTTCAATTTTTAATTTTTTTTCATTTATCATTTCATTAAAAAATTGCTGATAAAAGGGTTCTTTTATCAGTGCTAAAATAATGCACTGATAAAAGGGAACCCCTATCTCAACCTCGATTAAAAGAACATTTCTAGGACTGTTAATGCCATATTTTATCGCTGATAAAATCTATATTTACAGTAGTGCATTCTAGTATATATTTTCATACTCACTACTGGTTGGGATTTTCCCACACATAGTGTGCCCTCAAAAAGATGAGAGACATGTTGATCACGACATTAGAAGGTCATAGGGATACATGGTGCTTGGACTGCATATTGTGGTTGAAGCTTGGGATCTAGGAGTGGGGCTCTCTCAACTGTATTTAATTTTCACCAATTTCCCCATGGTTTAATTTTTCTAGTAAGATGATTTTTCCCTTACACATTAAGTTTACTTTTCTATACATGTTCTGTTTAGTGGTCGATGCATTTTTGTGTTTTTAAATAGTTGTGTTGTATCTTGTTATGTTTTCCCTCATTACATTTTTATTGATTTGGATTCTTATTTGTCTACATGTTCCTAGGAAAAGGCCTCACTAATTTTTTTATAACATTGGAAACAGTTTCATACCCCTGGCCTATGAATGTGGGTTTGGGGTAGTTGTCACTTGAGCCCCATCATGAGTCGAGTCACGGAAAAGTGGTTTCATGGGTGGTTTGTTACTTGGGATGTTGATCAGAATATCCCTAAAAATTAATTTTTTGTGTTTTTAGGGAAATAGTTCCATTGGGTATCGAGAGTGGATATCAGGCTATGATGTCCAGTGGTGGTGCGGTGGCCGATATATCCATTCAGTAATACCCTGATTACCCACAGATCAACTCAAAATGTTGAGACACTTGTTGTAGGGATCATTTATAAATGCATCATATAAATGTGAGGCTTGGACTATACTTCTTGATTCCACTCTCCATAATTGTCGTTATATATGTATATATATTCTCTTTTAACCATAATACTCCTTGATTTGATTCAGGATGCCCCTGCGATGACAACCATCCAATATACTAGCTTGGGATTGTGATGAAAATCCAATGAGCGATGAGGCACCAGATAAGGAATCAATCATTTGATCCCCATACTCTAGGTGGGTAGTTATATTCACCTAAAACAGTGGAGTAGTAGACTGCCTCAGTAGAGCGGGTTGAGGACATGCACAGGATTAGCACGATCCATGAGTTCTAGGGTCTGAGACTGCTGAGATTCTATGGTTTTCCAGACCATTGGGTTGCATAGGTTTTGCAAAATTTGGTGTTTTTCCTCTATAATCTTTTTTAGACATCGAAAAATCCAATTGATATGTTGATATCTAGTCTTTTTCGGTAGAGCTGATTATTGTAGGTAGATTCAGGATACTCAGATTCATGATGAGTGGAAACTCTCATGGGATGACTTGTAGCTGCAATTTCAAGAGGATTACTTCCCCAACCTGCGTACATTCAATAATATTTCAAGAGCTACTAGAGCTTCATTGGGGAGGGATGATGGTGAATGAGTATGTGACTAGGTCCACATACCTTGCACCCTATTCTCTAGAAATGATTCATGAAGAACATTATTGGGCATGACTGTTTGAGCAATGTATTGAAAGAATATATTCATGACAATGTTGTATCCATGTGCATCCCGAAATTTTTAATGGTTCAGGAGTGGGCACTAGTGTCAATGAGTTTTCTATAAGAGGGTTCCAGTTGGCTGGTTTTGGTAGTGATTGGAATAGAGGTGGGACATCTGTTGATGTTAGAATACATCAGTTGGTAGATCCCCAACGTAGGAGGCCTTCCCTTTTAAGACTAAGGCAAATAATCGAAGGAAAATATATCACTAGATTAGCTGATGTGCATCCAATTAATGCATATCAACCATTCAAGGTTCAGGTACCCTACTAATGTGTATATTAGCACATGGGATGAATCTTCAGGGATGATACATTTAAATAGTCTATTGTTTTAAATTGATTGTATTTTGATTAGGGGGGATTTTTTGAGCATAAATGACATGAATAATGGTTGGTGTTGTATTTAACAATTTGATAATGATTTTGCTGAGTTCTGTTTTAGGGAGTTATTCTTGTTATATCAATGGTATTTTATTTATGTTGCATCAAATTAACACCCACATCACAAGATTATGTTGATTGGAATTCTAAGTGTCATGAATTTAATGAAAGACATAACATAATATTGGGTTATAATATAACTCATATCACATTTAGGGCAGTGTATTTATGGATCCAATTATCCATGGAAACTGCATATTAAACAAAACATGTCATTAATCCATGACATGTAATGTCCAACATAAACTATGTCAATTTAAGGTATACTCATTAAGAAAATACTCTAAATCACTTACCATCTCTCAGTTTTGAATCATCCAAATGAGCAATTTACTCAGCCATTGAGATGATTAGTAATCTGGTTTATTAAATTTATGATGATGAATTATAAAAATAAGGAAAATAAAGGTATAAAAAAGAGTTCTGTGTCGAACACAGACACACACACACGAACGAGAATGAGATTTAAATACAAATCGTTGATTGAATGTGAATGAAAAATAAGTGAAGGTGATTCATCAATATTTAATCTATTTTAAGTCCACCAATATTATTTAACATAATTTGGATGAAAATAATAGATGATGAAGAAAAGACAAGTATTGAGATTTAATTGAAATGTATAGAGGTTTATCAAATTAAAATTAAGAAGAACTAAAAAGAGCATGGAAATAAATTAAGGAGGATGGGTGTATCTAGTTAAAACATGAGTATGGAAGGTCCTTACATGAATTTTTCAAGGAATTGGTCATTTCAATGTATTATCATTTATTTGAAAATATCAAAACATTGCAAGGAGAGGAGGGGGATGCATTTAAATCCCAATAGTGGTGGAGTGTTTTCATTTGAAATATGACCCTCAACTTGGCTTTCCAATTTGACCAAACAGATAACTAAATATAAAGATATGATATTCTTAAAAGTTTACATATATATTTCTACTATCTAATCATAAAATATGGCAACCGTTAGACCTAAGGATCCAATTTCATGGATTTTTCATTATTCAATTTTAATATATCCATTTAAATCCGGAATTTTTCAAATCCACTATTTGAAACATTTTTTGAATTAGAAGAAACCTTAAAATCTGATCACATTATTCAAAAAGATATCCAAAGAAATATCCTCTTTTGCACTACAAAATCTCAGATCTAATTGATGTCTCAATTAAGAGAAATTTTAATATTAGGGTTATGATATTATTTCCTAGAGATAATTGTGTTCGAGATTTAAACTTATAAGTTGGTCCCCATTCTAGTGGAATTGGGAATTGACATTTCTATAATTTATTAGTGATATTATCCCATGATTTTTTGTGGAGAATAAAAGGTTTTGGATATCTGTATTGAACCATGTAATTCAATCTTCATGGCTGGTCCATTTTCTTCATAGATTCTCTAGGCCTCCTTGTGTGATCAATATGACCCTTCAAATGACAGATCTGGACAATGTTTCCTTTTAATGATATGTTGTAAATTGAATATGTAAACTAACAAAACATGAACCATAAAATTTGGATAATTATGGTGAAAATTAGAATGAAATTATTAAAATTCCTCAATTAAACTACAAAAAATAATGCTCAAAAATTATATTTAGTAATAAAACATGATTATCTCACATAAACTATTCACTATTACTTGAAATTTACATAATGTAGTGTAATGAATGTTATGAATAAATAAATTTCATCATATCTGCCTCACATAGTCTTGTGAATGTCCCTGTGTGTGACAAAAAACATTAACAAATCATTCTCACCAGCCAAAAAATGTTAAAATTTTCCTTTCCCCAATCAATGGACGTTTATATCATTTTAATCATCAATATTGAATTCCGCTATTAATTGTTACATAAATAATTTTCCAAAAAAACATTATTTTTCATGCTCATATTTAGAAATTGAAAATGTAGGCATTGAAAACATGCTCCTCTCAACATGACCAAAAATTTTCTGGATTTTCACTCATTCACCAACCAAAAGTGGAAATAATATAGTTTTAAATATTTGTCACATTCCATTAACTATACTAATGTGGAAAATAATCAATATTTATTTTGAATGGAATTTTATATTTCTATGAAACTATAGTAATTTATTGTCCATGAGAAAGGAGAAGAGAGATAAAACAATAACATGGGTAAAACTATGCATAATTTTTTGGAAATGATTAAATGAAGGAAATGGAATTATATATTTATAAGGGAATGATTGTGTGATGAAAAATAAAATAGAGGAAATTTTTTTAAGTGAATAAGGCACTGAAATATTTACAAAACACAAAACTTCTCCCAATAAATAATTAATATATAATCTAAGTGTTTTTTTCTTTTCTTTTTTCCTTTTGGTTTATTTTTTTAAGGTGATCTTATAAAAAATATCACACTCATATCCCAACAGTTGTTTAATCTCTACATGACACTAATTATAACAGTTATACAAATAATAGAGGTTGATAAAGGGTTACTTTTGACCTGCTCAATATACATCCAAAATTTTATGGTCTTTTTTTTTATTTTTTTCAAATTTTTTTGAATAGTTTTCAATAATCATTACAAAAATACATAAATTAAAATACATTTCCCAAAAATAATTGAATGAAAACCTCTCCTAAACTCTAAAATTAATTTTTTTCCCTCAATCATGTGACAACACATTGAAAATTAATAAAATGGCACCCAAAATTGAAATAATTTCCCCCCACACTTAAATTTTATTTAATAAAGAAATTTAAATCAATGTAGATGTTGGGTGGAATAAGGAATTGAGAATATAATGTGGCTATCAAAAAAATATATTCAAATGCTCGATAGAATTTGAAAATGAGGATTAATGTAAGTGAAATGGCATGCTATTTGGATATTTTGACTCTCAGGAGGTTCATAAAAATGCCTCTATCATATTGATTCACACAATAGTTGGAAATTGAACTTCAACGTCCACAAACTCAATAATCACAATTGGTGTTGAAAACACGCATTCTAAAATTATGGACATATGCGGTCATGCAATGAATGCTAATTATGTTTCCCATATTTTGGGAAACACTTTTTCAAAATATAAATCTATGCATTCAATATTTTTTGGTTTTGACACATGATTCCTTATCAAAAGTCAGGATGTAAATACAATATTTTTGAGATAAAAATCATTTTTAAACCCCAAAATGACTGGAAAAAATTTAAATATTTGATGGTGAGTATGATTGACTCTTTTTATTGTTATTCCATTTTTTTTGTTTTTTAAAAATATTTAGTGTCTTTAAAATACACATCCACACAAAATAAAAATAAAAAAAATAAAGGGTTTCATAAAATAAGAAATAAAAAATGAAAGAGAGATAAATAAGAAGAATGTGTGAGAGATAATAAGAGAAATAAGGAGAGTTAAAGAGAAATAGTTTCC
Source organism: Viscum album (assembly GCA_963277665.1). Taxonomy (NCBI): domain Eukaryota; kingdom Viridiplantae; phylum Streptophyta; class Magnoliopsida; order Santalales; family Viscaceae; genus Viscum; species Viscum album. The sequence continues at coordinate 689,356,267 of OY728161.1, read as the reverse complement.
CCCTTGTTTGCATTTGGTGGGACTTCGTCTCCAACTGGTGGTGGGTTGGTGGAAGTTATGGATTTAATGTAAGTCGAGGTGGTTCTCAGGATGTGCGTCCTCTCATGGTGATTCTAAAAAAATGTACAATAACTATGAATGTCCTTTGGTAAATGGTGTCTTGTAATTTCACCGCACTAAATGGGTAAACGCGAGAAATAATAAAAGGACATTCCCAACGATATTTAATCTTACCAAGGTGGAGAATAAATCGAGAGAGGAAAAGTAATACCTTTTCACCTTCATGTAATAACTTTTTCAGGATGTGTTTGACATGGATTACCTTATCCGTTTCTTTGTACAGACTTGAATTCTAATAGGAATCAAGTCAATGCTTGTCCAATTCAGTAAACTTCAACAATCATTCATCACCTGATTTTGGACAATCAAAATTTCAAGTTTTCATATCCCAAAATTACTTATGTTATATTTCAATGGAAAATGAAATGAATTACCAAAAACAACATGAATATAGGAAATCCAAAATGGTTTTTATAGATAGTTCGATAAGCCCAAAGTGATTCCCCAAGTCTCCCAAGCCAGCATTTTCTGGTGGTCGGAACAATTATCTCAAGCACTCTATTAATGTCTCTATTATAGAGTTCGGTCATTCTATTTGTTAAGGGTGATCTGAAATTGATGTTATAGGAAAAACAGAATTATTTTTGAAAAGTGATTCCATGGTTTTATTACAAAAATAGTTTCCTAAGTCAATGATCAAGGCACAGGGAGTTCAAAATCTATAGAAGATGTGGGTTTTTAGGAACTCACAAGAATTATGTGAATCATCCATTCCAGTTGGTTTGTAATCTACTATCATAAAAAAAATCCGCAATGAGAAAAAATGTATGAGAATCCATTGCAATGGGATAATAGTCCTTTTAAATTGATGACCCAAACAACAAGTATCTCATAAGATATTAAATTCATTTGGGGTATTTCATTTCATTTTGAAATTGTGCCAATCTTTCGAAAAATGGGATATGACTGTGAGAACGCATATGAGTCGATGAAGAGTGATGGCCACCCGAATCCATAGACAAGGAAATATCAGGAGGACCTTTGTGGTCAAATGTGGACTCCTCTAGGAAGTGAGTGACATACATCCAAGATGGATGAATGTTCATTTTCATTGACATATCCAATAATTACCATGTCAGTCATGGTTTTCTAATGGTTATTATTTTCAGAGAAATTGTATTTTTCTTCACTTTTCAACTTCCTTTTTTTATTTTGAATAATTTTCAATAAAAAAACAAAGAACCAAGTAATTTATCATTGGGGCATACCATGGTGATTTTGTGGTGATAGAAGAATGGTGATCTCTGGGAAATTTATGATCAATGATATCTAAATGGGATGTATTAGAGATTCTACTTAGGTGATCAACCACGAGGTTTTATTTTCCTGTTGTATCATTGATCTCAATGTCTACCTCTTATATCATTAGGATCCATATAAGTTTCCTTCATTTGAATCACATTTATAAAATATGAACATTATTGTATAATGTTCATTGAATATGTTTATTAATCACATAAAAGAAAGGTCCATAATTTATATTAGAATAAAACCCATAGCTAAAAGTCCCTTTTTAGCGACAGTGTAGAGATATTGTTATTCACCCAATATTTTTGAGGAATAATTGATGGCATGAGAAATTGTTTCTCTTCTTTTACCCTAAAAATTTCCAAAGACTCTATCAGAATAATCTCACATCAACTCAAAGGGTAAGGACCAATCTTGGGTCTGGATTATAGGGGATGATTTAGGAGAAGGTATGAGTTCAACGAAGGATCTCTTGCAAACCTCATCGAAAAGGAAAGTGGCATCATTTTTGAGTTACTCGGTGAGTGGGAGGGAAATCCTAATGATGATTTGGATTAATCGCCGATAGAAACTGGCATGATCGAGGAATGAATGGATGTCTCGAACAGAGGTGGGTCTTGATATGATTGGATTGCCTTAATTTTGGTAGGATCAACATCAATACCATCTTATAAAACTATGTGCCCATAAAAATTCCAATTCAACCATGAAGTTACATTTTTCATAATCTATCATAAGTTTACACTTGAAACACTTTTGAAGGACTAGAGAGAATGAATTCAAGAATGATTAAAATGACTCAGTATAAATTCCAATGTCATTCATGAATAATTCCATGAAGTGTTCGATGAGTTTATAAAAGATACTCATCATACAACATTGGAAATATTACAGGAGCATTACAAAGGCCTAAAGTCATTCTCTTATATTCATATGTACGAAAGGGGAAAGTGGATGTAGTATTTTCTGGGTCCTGAGGTGCGATTGGGATTTGAAACTAGTCAGTGTATCCATCAAGAAATAAATAATGTTACTTTCTAGCTAATTGTTCTAGAATTTTGGCCAATGAATGGATGATGGTAGTGTTTTTTTCTTGTTTTAGCATTCCATTTCTTGTATTCAATGCACACAAACACCCTTTTTTCTTCACCCGAGTTGTGACTACCTACCCATTTTCATTTGTGACAATAGTTTTCCCACTATTCTTAGGTAAAAAAATAATTTAAATAACACATTCACTATCATAATTTTGGTAGATAATACAAGCATGAAAAAGCATGGTGATATATCCCCTGACTACCTCATGTATATGTGGATTGAGTCTTCTTTGTGGTTGTATAATTGGTTTTGATGATTCCTTAACATGGATGAAATGAATGAAACGAGAATGATTGGTTCTCTCTATGTCATTTAGGTTCCAATCTAATCCATTTCTATTTTTATCTAAAAACCGAACAAGTTTTAACTCCTCGGTTTCAGTAAGTGAAGTGAAAATAATGTCCGGATAAGAGTGATCATGGAAAAAGAATGAATATTTCATGTTCCCAGGAAGCAGTTTCAGACCGGTCTCTTTTTTCACTAGTGGGTTAGACAACTTGGGGATGGAGGAAAGGAATTTAGTTGGTTTTGATTCATTTTCCTTAATATTTTCCATGGTGGAGTATTAGATATCATTGTTCATGTGGTATTCTTTAGAGTATTCAATATCCTCTAGATTGATGGAGTCTATGAATGAGAGTTTAACATATAAATCATCATTTATAACATGGTTTATCATAGTGTTGATTTCCAAAGATCCTCTATCATTAGAACATGATGAATATGAAGGAATGGGGTTCAATTGACTCTCATAAGTGTCCTTAGTAGAATGGATTGAGAATTCAGAGTGATCCTTAGATGGGTATCGTGTGTCATTGAAAATGTTGAAACTGACCAGTTGGTCAAAAATTCTATGGAAAATATGCCTGAATGGACAAAAATATTGGTTCTATCTATCATTAGAAATATTATTCCTATAATTAAGGGACATATATAAGAGTTCATCTCACCTTCCATGTAAAAGACATACAAATTGTCAAGGAAGATAATATCTTTCACAAGAACAAGGTCATCCTCGATTACCCTCAGGACAAGAATTTCATTAATTGCATAATTGAATGAAAAAACTCGTTGGATGTAAGGGGTAAATACCTATAATTGATACTATGGATTTTGATATGACATTAATTGTGGATCCTATATCTATTAATGCATCATCAAAGTGATAACTACCCATTTTTTGGGAACTATAATGGTCATGTGATCTTTTAAAAATATTGGAATAGAATGATGGGTTGAAATATTTTAAAAGGGATTAAGTAACCACTTATATGAGAACAATTCCACAAGAAAGATGGAATACATAGGGATTTTTTTATGTCATATTAGATGGGAATTTTGATTTCAACACGTCTAAACAAGTCAAGCATTTCACAATCTGGATCAAACGTATTTCATGACTTTAAAATTGATTGAGCATGGGGAACATGGGTTCAAAAGTTGAATGGAATGAGTTGAGGGAATGGTGTTAGGATCATTTTCTAATTTCTTATTAATTTCATTATCAAGGTCCACAATTGAAGGGTAGTTGGTGGACTCATCATGATTTATAGAAATTTTCTTTCTTTATCTAAGTGCAATAGCACTTACATTACGCATGGGGTTAGGTAATGGTTATCAAGGGAGTTGGGAAGAATTTGAATATTTTTTCTAGATAAGGTGGGATGCAAGTTGACCAATATGTGTTTCAATATTTTTAAGGCTATAATGGGTGAAGGAGGAAAGAACTTCCGTTGAACATTCCTTAGGTTTCTTGGAAGAAGGGGATTGTCCTAAATTGGGATTGAATTGTTTTTTGTTTCTTGGGAGAGTTGTTGTATTGGTTTGGGAATTATGAAGGTTTAGTAGGATAGTGGAATCCATGAGATGAATAAAGAAGATTGATCCTTTTATTTTGAGGGACAAAGGGTATGTTTGTTGGAATTTACCAACAACTTGACAATATTTGAATTGGTTTGGGTTTTGATGAGGGAATTGAGAGGAATGTGTAATGGGATTACCATACCTCAAGGAATGGTTGAAGGTAGAAGAGATGGGCTCAATGTGGGGTTGGTTGATGTTTCTAATTACTTATCCTAATTATTGATATTTGGTGATCCACTGCTCATATGATGAATTGAGATCTATAGGTTCAGATGAATTAGAGGGATCCTATTGAATTTGTAGAAATGTGTTAGTAGGATGTGATTAGGTGATGTAGATTCCACAATTCATGACAGGTCTAGGGAATAGGTATTATGGGGAAGATTATTTTGGGTCTTTGGTCGCTATGTCTAGTTGTCACACAAGACCTATAAGTTAACTCATCCACTCGGTGATCATATTCGGCTCTATCGATTAACAGTCTTGGGCTTGTTTAATTTGAACATGGGCTTGATTTGATAATTTTTTGTGTTTACATCCATGTTACTTATGTGATATCTTGTAGCTACGGGAGTTTTATCAACAAGATTTCCGCCACATGAGGCATCAATGAGAGTTAACAACATAACCAATAACCCCTATAAGTATTAGATCAAGAGTTAGTCAAGTATTTGGTGGTGTCGATAGGATTCCACAAGCCTTTTGAATCACCCCCAATATTTATGGAGTGAATCATTTTGGAATTGTCAGATACCACTTATTTCATTTTGGATAGATACAATATGACAATAAGGGAAGAATTTTTCTATTAAAATTCACCTCAATTCATTCCATGTGGTTTTGGAACGATGATGGAGGTAGTATATCCATTACACGACACTGTCAGCTATGAAGAAATGAAATTCACAAATATTCAGTTGTTCCTTAGAAGCACCTTAACACTTCCTGGTTGATCACACATCTTGGAACTATTTACGATGAATATGTGGATCCTCACTAGCTTTCCCATGGAAATGGGGAAGAAGACAAATCAAACCTGATTTGAGTTTCACGTCAACCACTATGTTTTGATATTGAATACCATGGGGTTGTTAATTCATATTATAGGAAAAAAGTTATTTAATTATTTTATCCCAAGTATTATACATATTTAATTCATTTGGTTATATAAGGACCGATTCATGAATGATTTGATTTTCTATTATATTCCTCTTGTGTTGGAGAAGATTTATCTCTATTTTAGGGAGAAACAGATCCAATGGATTGTTTGGGAGGGTATGGGGTATTTTGATATAAATTGAAAGAACCATGAAGATCAGTATTTTCCATTTATGATTTTTATTAGATGACAGGTATTTCATTATGTTTTTTTTCTATTTATTATAATTTTTTTGGTTTTTAACAATAAACAAAAAACTAATGACTACATAGCACACCATCCCTTAAAAAAATTCCATTTGAAGCATGGATGATTATCAATTATCGACCTTTGAAATTTTTGGTTCTCTTTTAATGTGTATAGAAGCACTCAGGTCCAATCATCATCAATGATACTATTTAATAGTCAATTTTTTCTATTCTATAGTATTTGGATTAGTGGGGTTTGTTTGTTGATATTAAATGAAGTGATTAAGGGTTGGTGTTTGATTTATCAATTTTATAATTATTGGGATGATTTTCTTATTAGTGAGTTATGATTTTGATATCATTGATCATTGATTTATATTTTAATAAATTTACACCATCTCCAAAAGATGACGTTGATTAGAATTACTAGGTGTTATAGATTTAATCTAAGCCTTATCATAACATAGGGTTCAATTCTCAATTATATCTTATTGATGGAAGCGTCTTTACGGTTACAATAGTCCATGTAAACCACACATTAATCAAAACAAGTCAGTAATCCAATACATGTTATGTGAAACAAACAAAATATTATTTTGAAGAATTTTAATCGAGAAAACAATCTCAATCACTTACCATCCCTAAATTTTGACTCAACCAGATGAGTGATTTACTCACCCATTGAGACGATAAGTAATCCTTTTTTTATATTTAGTATTATGATTTAGAAAAATAAAAATAATAAATGTATATGGGAAGATTTGGGCATCGAACACACATGCACAAATGATGACAAGATTTAATTAAGAACATTCAATTGAATGAGAATGCGAAATAAGGGAAACAGATTCAAATATATTTAAATTATTATAAGAAAATTAATATTATTTAACATTTTTTGGATGAAAATAACTGATGATGGTAAAGAAACATATATTGATATTCAATTGAAATGAAAACAAACTAATACAACTACAAATAAGAAGAGCAGGAAAGAACATGAAAAAAATAGACGAGGAAGGGTGTCTCAAGTGAAAAAATGAGTATGGAAAGTCCTATAGTTCCTTTTAAGGGATTTGGTCATTCCAATGTATACTCCAGTGTTTTTAAATTCCAACCCCATTAAATTTGAAGAGGGGGATTTATTTGTATCCAATTGATGGTGGATAATTTTCATTTCAAATATGACCCTCCCCTGGGATCACAATGTTCGCCAAAAATATAGTTGATTCATGAGAAATGATATTATTAATAATTGTATATACATTATTCCTCTATATAATATGAATATATGGTGGAAATTGGACTTATGGAGCCTATGTTACGGCGGTTTGATTAAACAATTTCAATTTACCCATTTCAATCCACACATTTTCTAGGCCAAAATGTGAATGGGCTTTTGAATATGAATATGGATTCAAATCTGAAATTTTAGGGCAGAAATGTTTCCTACATCAATGTATTATTTCACAATCTTAAATATCTTATCTAAATGATTTTTCTATCATGTAAATTGTCAATATTATAATGATAATTTTAATTCTATGATTGAATGGTGTTTTGGATTAAAATTCATCTGTTTGGAAAATTTCTAGTTGAGTTAGGCTGTGAAATTTTTATGAAATGTTTATGGTTTTGTCCCCCATATTTTTGTGGACAATAAAAGATCTTGTATTTCTCAATTGAGGCCAATAATTCATTCGTTATGGCTGGTCCATTTTCTTTAATGATTCTGTAGTCCTTCTTGTGCGGTCCAAATGACCCTTCAAATGGAAGAATTAGACAATGATTCCTTCCAATGTTATATTGTAAATTGATTATTGAATCCTAGAAAACAGGATCCCTAAAAGTTATATTGGTATGGTGAGATTAATAATTGAAATTGAAAACTGACTCAATTGGAGTACTTCAAATAATGCACTAAAAATCTATTTAGTATTAAAATATGAGTATCTCAATCCAATTATGAAATTTTACATGAAATTTACTAAATGGAGTGTAAAAAAAGTTATTAATAATTTCATAACATTAGCATCCCTGGATTGTATGGAGTTATGTTATTGAAGGGAGAGGTTACGTGGAATGAGACTACCCGACAAGAGGTGTTGAGATTCCCAGGAAGTCGGTAGATGCACATCCACCTAAGTTGTACTGTTTTTATCAAGGATTCCACATGAGGGGTTATGGTGGTACCCTAGGAGGTGGTGCTGGAAGAATAGATGGAAGAACTATATTTGATGGATGATGTTGAGAAATCCTTCCACCACTAGTAGGTGGCCCGCGTCAGGCTGATGGAGCTGGCATCCAGGCTGTGGGAAACTGCATTATATGGATGTTTATCATCCTACATATCTCAAGATGATTAGAGGTGCACTATGTGTATTTTATACCTTTGGCGGTAGAACATGGTAGACAATTAAGGAGGTACACGTTTCATATAGGTACTTTCATGATGAGTTACCAGGGTGATAAAGGGTATTGATGTAACCCTTTGTCAGTGTTTTTTGATGTATCATTGAATGCACAAGGAAGAGGGATCCTACCCCCACTGAGATGTGTTTTTGTGACTTGAGAAAACCCTTGAGGGAGATTCAGTTGCACCCAAAGAGAATAGTATCGAGGTGTTGTGGATGATCCCTCTAAATTATGTGTCCATGGATTGGCTGTGTAGTAGAGTGTCTGAGTATGTCTTCACATTGATAATGGAGTCTTACTACATTGTCTCCTTTTTCATTATGTTCCACTAGTTGGTTTCGGTGAGTTCTAATTTTGGGGATTACTCTCCTTCCATGATAGGGAATATTGTTCATGGGTTTTCATGTTCCTTCCATGTCTATCATCTTGCGGTTGGATTAGTTTACTCACCTATCCTATTCGTATGTACCTTGCTTGCTCAACGACAACCTTGATATTAATGTTGTCATGTACAACTTGTGGTGACAGACACCACATAAAAATAACTATGTGAATCACTATGTGGTGATGGCATCGATACTCTTTGCCCAGATAATGTGGAAACACTATCTTCAGGGAGAGCTCTCTATGGTTTGCTCAGACCACAAGTGTCTAATGTACATCTTCATATAGAGAGACATGAGGATAAGACAACTGTTCTTGTTGAAAGTTTACAGTTCTATGACTTTGAGTTAGTCTATACACTGAAAAAGGGAAATGTTCGTGAAAATTTACTTACCATGAAGCCTCAGCCTCACCTAGTACGGTATGCTTCATTACAATTTACTTCAATGCATCTGACCCTTGTATAAAAGTAGGGTATAACATTTATTCTGTCAATTTTTTTGAATCCTTCATTTGTCGAGTGTTTTATAGAGAACTATTCAGGATGCAATGACTATGCAATCATTCTTGACCAGATATCCTTGGGTGTTTTACTAGATTTATATTCTAAAGGAGGGAATCATGAGAACCTGTTCAAACCACAATCTGTGATTCCATTCACATCATGGAATGATGAGGTTCGGCCAGGGTAGTAAACACCACCCCTGAGTTACTTCGGTCCATTCAAAATCATGGAATATATAGTTAGGTTGCCTACGACTTTTCCCTACCCAACCCATCCCTCAATAGTTTGAATGGGTGTACAAAATATCCCACGTGTCGTAGCAAAGAATATATCTGTGTGTTTTTATGCATGTTATCATCAAGAGCATAACATATATGGAAGGTTCATCCCTAGTTCACATTTTGTGGTAGCACAGAAACGTGTAAGAGTGTTTTCGGGTGTGGGTGAGCAAGGTGTGAGCATAGTATCACACATGGTTTTCCATAGTTTTTCTTTTTTAATATTAACATCATGAAAATGGGATGATTTATAGACCGGGTTTTTTTCCTTGTATGACTTGGGAATATTTATACATATATTACGAGTGTTAGGCGCTGGGACGACATGTTATTCTATGACCCGGTGTGTCGAGAATAAATTATAAAAAAATATTAATGTTTTTGAATCTGAACTTGTCAGAAATGAGATATATCTCAGATGGTAGCTCTTCTTGGAAATATGATGTCACTGTTGAGTCCGGAATGTGATTTTTACCCTAGGTATGGTACAATTGTTTTCTGTGGGTGGCTTCTGTGAAAGATTCCATGATGGGGAAAGTGGTAATTAAAATAATTAAACGTAATTATTTCATCATGAGCGTCTAATCAAATAAAAAATGAACGAGGAATTATATTTGAAATCCAAGACCACCATTGATTTTGGAAAGTTGTTTTTTTCTAGAAGCCCCATAAAAAGTGGTGTAGTTGGAATTTTGGATTTCTGTGCCAAATGGGATTCAATAAATAGAAGTTTATGGAAAAATAATTTGGTTAAACCCCTCTTTATCATTATAAATATAATAATTACCTCTCTCTTATCCCTCTCTCATCCTCTATTCGATGAATCATGAATGAATTGTTGGTGGATTGAGGCATGATCGCAACAGACACATCGCTTACGATGGAACACTGATTCGATAAATGGACTTTTATATTTTGGGTTAAGATTAAATATCTACTTAGAATATATGTTCAAATGGATTTTTCATCATTTAATAATTTTTAAATCATCAAGGTATTCCTGATCGTATCCATCAATCCCTGTTTCGGACCCAATTTTATATCTGTTCTTCATGGGTACCCTCTATAATTATCGTACACTAGAATTGTCTGTTGGATCCCCGATCAGATTTTAATGCTTTAATTGTTTTGTCAAAGGGATCGTATATCTATACATGGAACTAAAATTAGGCTGACGGATCATGCATTATGTCATGTGGATAAAAGGGGAAGGTGGGTGTTGTGTGGTGGTGCCAACAAGGGCCACCTGTGCAACAAAAAGTGTCGACTATAGAGCTTCGTCGCGACGAGTGTGATGGCCATGCGTCTTTGCAAGCTGAGGAAACTGGTGACATTGGAATTTGATGGAATGGCTTTAGGGTCAGTAAAGCGTAGAAGGAGGAAAGGAATGTGGATGCTGGCGGCCAGGGAGGAGGTGCAAGACGGAGCTACGGCGGCACAGGGATCGCAGTTGGGCGGTGACTGAGGGACCTAGAAATGTGTAGCAAAGGTCTAAGTCAGTGTGAGTTTATAAGGTGTAATAGATGGTCGAGTGTCTAGCACAACAAATAGGATTGTTCATGGGGAATGTGCAAGTTGGGGCAGAGCAGGCCAGACCCGCGACTAGGACGTGGGCCAGTGAGTTGGCCCAGTTTGGCCCGAAACTCTTTAAAACTCATATCTCATAATCTAAGTGTCTTATTCATGTTCCACTTGTGTCCATGCGACCCTCTCATCAAAGAAAATATTTTTAGAGTAGTTGATGGTTTTTTTCATGCTCTCACGGTGCAGATACATGATACTCCTAAGTTAAATACAAATAATTATCTTATTATTATTTGGAAAACATGTTTCAAACCTCCCTTCTAAACATTATGTCCTTTCAATGCACTATCTAAAGAGCTATTACCCTAATGTTGAGGAATATTTTTTAAGAAAACATTAGAGTTTTTAAACAAAATTTTATTTGTAGTCACCATGCGGGTTCTTCACATGTTTTGTGGTGAAAGATGTAATATTCACAGAGTATACATTTTGGAAGAATGAGTAGTCCATCTCATGTGTTTTCCCCAGAGGATCAAAATTTCATGATCTACATAACTTTTGAAGGACTGAGGTTTTTGACCCATGAGTTTCCTTTTGAGTTTGATGCCCCAACTTTTTTACTTTTCTTGTAGATGGCTATTTGTTTTGAATTAATAGTTGATCTTGCATGTTTTTTTGCAAGGATCATAATGGAGTGTTCTATTTGGATTTGTGAAGCCTTATTCCTGATCTCATTAAATTTGGAAACATAAATGAAAATTTTTTGGTAATTCCTTTTGATGTGTTTGATGGGTAACCATGTATTTGGTCAAACTCGAATCTTATGAGAGTGGAAAAGTTTTATGAAGTGATGCAGTGAAATGTTCTTGAGCTGTTTGAGGTGGTGTGCTAGAGTAATTACAATATTGGCTCTCTGGATCAATGATGTGTGTCGAGAACTTTTCAGGATTTTGGCTAGAGGTTCCATGTATTCTAGGTGTACAGTGGCATGATTTTTTGGTTCTTGATCATAATTTAGTACCTGATTACATCTTGGTACATGGCCAGATGATGACGCGAGGTCACACAACGTGGGGGCCCACACATGTCGTGTACCACGTTATGAATTATTCTCTATCTCATATATCTTTATTTTGGAATTTTATTAAGGACCGTGAGTATCCTATCCGTAGACTTTTCCTTTTTAAAACGAGACGGTGGATTCTATAGTAGCTCACGAGTTATGATGTGGGATATTGATTGGTGTTGTTCTGAGAGGTTCCATCCATCATGGATGACCAATGTTCCTTGATGTTCATTCAAAAGGTATCATAATGTCGGGATGGAAGAGTCCATCAATGTTCATCTGAGAGATAACATTCAGAAGGGACGAATGGTGTTCGTTGTTGGTTTTTTGAGAGGTACCATGCAGTATGGATAACCAGAGGAGTTCCAGTTTTACCTCCAGCAGGGCTCAAATGTAGTCTCGAATGGTAGTTTTGGGTTTACATCCAAATGGGATGTAAAGTGGTCCCCGATGGATGTTCTTGGATTACCCTCCCACGAGGCTAGGTAGTGTGGTTCATCATTCTCTCTTCAGGGACATCCCTCTGATGCAGTTGGGCGTTGTGGTCCTTTAGTATCACTTTCAGGACATACCCTCTAACAGGGATTGGTAGTGAGGTTCATTGTTTACTCATTCAGGCTTAACCTCCTGTTTTTATGTAAAATTGGTTCTCTTATGAATCTTCTGAGAATACCATGTAGTGGGGATTTGAAGAGAGTTCACAAATTTGTGACATGATATCTCGACAATTCGACATAAATAATGATATGTGATTAACGTGACATTGGACTATGAAGAAAGATCGGCCCCTATCCAAGCATGAATTTTCCTTATAATGCAACCTAGAACCATGGAGGCGAGACATACCCACCAAAAGAAGACAATATTATGGTATGGTGATTGATCCTATCATACTTTCTATTAAGAGTTGATGTGCAGGATGCTGGGAATCAATGGTGGTTACTTCTGGGACTATTGGATACTCTCTACTCTATAGTTGTTCTATGACAGAGAGATCCCCTTACCCTCATGTTATGGATTCATGGATTGATTATATATAGATATTGTATTGTTGTACCCACTCCTTGGGTTTTGGTTACACATCTTCTAGGAGAGGACAATAAGAGTGTGGTATGCCACGTGCTTTCCGTGTTTAAATTCTCATGGTTGGAAAATTCAGAAATCCTATTAATGGTAGTGAAGACTCGATGATAAGTTCATCATTTCATTATTTCTAGATCCTTGGGTTTGGATAGGTTAACTTCACTCTCTTTTTGGGTTGAGTTGTACACCTTTTATTGTGCCTTGTTCTATCTACTTCTCCCATCTTTAGTAACTCACTTTCTAATCCCTTAATCCTTCATGGAATCCTAGTGATTATTTTTATACTCACCCCTTATTGGATATTTACCACACACAATGTTCCCTTAAATATTCTAGATAGGTTGGTCTTGACATCAGAGGACTATAGGGAGACATGGTCCTCGGACCATGTGTGGTGGTCGTAGCTTGGGATCGAGGACCATTGATCTCTCAGTTGTCTTAATTTTCCACATTTTGATGGGTTGCTTCACTTTTTTTGGTTGAGAGTTTATTTTTTCCCTTCCCCTTTCAGTTTATTTTTTTCACTTTTACTATTTTTAGGTCGATGCATATTTGTGTTTTAATTATAATAGTGTTACAACTTGTTTTATTTTCCCTCTCGACTTTTTCATTGTGTTAGCTGTGTGTGTGTAATAGTTATTAAGAAACGTCTTCTATGAGTTTGTTATGCCTTCAGCACTAGTCACTATCCCTTGTCCGGGGAAGGGCTAGGGGTAGTTGCAGCTTGATACCCAACATAGGTAGGGTCATGAAAATTTTACAAAATAAATACTACCACCACATTATATTTCTCTAGAGGCTATTTCCAAAATTTTCAACAGTGATAGAAATAGACTTGGATGAAATCTTCTTATAAATAGAATGGAATGAATATATTTCCCTTCTAAAAAAACATTAATAAAGAACCATTATAATAATTCTGTATTCCATTCTATAGAATTAAAAATATTTTTCTAAAAAACAATCATTTCATAGATTAATGTATTTAATAAATGATTTTCTTGAAATAAATAATTCCTCAACCTGATGAAGTTATCCAAGTGGCCTGTATATAAAATCATTTTATGGAAATAATTGTATATTATCATTTAGAACACGAAATAAATATTTATAATGAAATAAGTAGTCATATATATGATGTATAATAACAATTTTCCAATGATTACATAAAATAATTTTAATTGATCATTAGTATTTCTATGTCTGGTAAAACAAAATTTATATATAAATTTTTTTTGAAATTTTTACATATTATAGTTATTAAAATATGAATTATTTATTTATTAATTAATTCTAAAATTTAAGGAATAATGTGATGATGGATATAATTATGAAATAAAAATATTTTTTTGATGTTCTCAAACCCTAATTTTTTATGTACAAAAAAGTTATAAATCCTTAAAAATAATAAATACACCATTCTAATTTAATGATTCCTTCTACCAATGTTATCATTTTTTATATCTTCCCATTATTTTATATTTTATAATATTACTTCCAAAATTTTCATTAAAAGATTTAAATTTTATATCCCAATGTTTTAATTATTTCATAAAAGTTGAGGTTTTCAATAATATAGAGTAATGAGAGGTAAGAAATATACCTAAAAAGTTTAGGAACTAAGTCATATAGAATTAAAATAACACATTCCAGAACATAACATTTATTATAAAAATAAAAAAAATAGAAATTAAAGCATTCCATGAAATTTAAAAATATATCCCTCTAAGTAAAAAAATAAGTACATCCTTATTAAATAAATAAAAAGTAAATTATACACTCAAAAATAAACATTTATGTATATAGAATATATTTAAATTTTTTATATGTGAGTATCAATCATTCATAGAATGGGTTATTATGGCCATTATAATTATATTCATAACTATAAATATTTTACTAACATGGATGGGAATGAAATCAAATTTCCAATATCTTTTTCGAGGACATTAACATTGTGGATATCCATTCTAGATTTTACACTTAATCTTAAAAATATTGAATATTTACTATATCATAATGATTTTAATTCACCAACTCTATTATTTAGTTAATATTTTGTAGAAAAATTTTCTAAGGATTATATGTTCTTGAAATTCTAGGAATCATCATCATTAGCATACATAATAAGGAATTTATGGTTAAGAATAGACTTCTTATATTAACATATGTAATCATTGAATACTCTATAAGAAATATTATAGATTTTTTTTATTTGATTATCCTTAAAAGGTTTATCAAAAAAATTAAAATAAAGTTCATTGTGTTTGAACAAAGGAATAAGCTTCATCAATATACTTTATTTTATTTGAGATATAACATTAGAATAAACTAAATCATCCTCATTCTGGACAAAAAACCCTTATTTTATTTCATAGAATTCTAGTTTTACTAAAAAAATATATCTACACATTCATATTCATATATATAGTTAAAATATCAATGACTATTTGTTTAATTCCATCCATTCAATGAATTAATTCAGTAATGTAATTCATTTTAATTTACATTTTTCTTATATTTTCTATGAGAATAGATTATATAATCAGAAGAGAAACTCTGTGATTAAGGTCTAGGTGGACTTGATGTACTTAATCCTTATTTTTCAACATGATCAAAAACATCCATAACCTCAAAATTATCCTAAAATTTTTGTTTCTATAATGTTTCTACATTAAAATTTTTTTTCAAAATCATCTGAATGTTCATCTATAACTCTAATTTTTAACAAAAACTAGTTTATTAAAATTATATGTTAACATATTGAATATACATAAAAATTATCATAAATTTACGTATTAACTTTCAATCTTTCACTACCAATGCCTTTTTCCATAACATGATATTCATTGAAATTTTTTTTTGAGAAAAAAAAAATTTCAGATTATTTATATGTAAGTGTTTCTTGATTATTCATACAATGATATTTATGGATTTCTTATTGATTCTTATCCCAAATGTTTATACATAGTGTTTTTATAGATTTCTTATAAATATTCATGGATTCTTAATTAATGTTTTTACCTATTAGTCATACATATAATGTGATCCTCTTCTTAAAAATTATTATATCTAGAGGTAAACATATAAGAAAAATGTGTAGTACCTCCACTCTTGATTTATGTATTATTCTTCAACAATTGTAGCTCATTATCAAAAGTAACAAAATAGGTACAAAAATAGATTTGTTTTCTAGATATGTTTTCCTACTATTTATTTTGAAATTAAGATCGAAATTCATTGAGTTAATTTTACTTTTATTAAATCTGAGTTGACAAGTTTTAGAGGAGTGGATATATTTTCAAAGTAGTTGTTGTTTAATTTTAGTTTATTAGTGGATCATGTACTGTATTTCATTAATGGATCATTTTTTGTAGCATTATAACATTTTTTCTATTTCATCATGTGATTTGTGCATCTTCAATGGGTATTAGATCATGTAATTTGTTTGAGCAATTGATCATGTTTTTTATTAAATCATTGTATCATTTGAAAGTGAAATGAATTTGATATTTTAGGGCAGTGTGTGTTAAAATAAAAAACACATTATATTTTTTTGGAAAGTTGAATCTTATTAATTTTCTAATAATTAATACTTTCTTCCCACATCAATCATTTATATACCTTTATTATATTAATATAAAATTATGGTGATTTAGAATTGGTTTTAGTTTTATAGGGAAATAAAGGTTTCTATCAGTCATCATGATCTAGTGAATATACAAACCATGCATGAATGGTATTTTAGTCACCATTATATGTTCACCATATGTATTTTCATCCCAATTTTCTGTAGTAAAAAATTTAAGTCTCACAAAATATCAACAATAAATATCAGAACATTATAGGGTCAGAAATATTCACTGTTTGTAATTTCATCTCAATAGATCATTTTATTCTAGTTTATTATACTCATTAGAATCTGTTGGAGTAGTGGATGATGTTTTACTAATTTTTTAATTCTACCAAATAGATTTTTATTCTCTCCATACTTAATAATTTGTACTATATTTATGATCGTTACATTCTAGTGGTGGGTCATTTTTTGTTAAGTCCACTGGGATAAATACCCTGAGAGGGGGTGAATCAGGGAATGTGAAATTATAACTATAACCCCTTTTGATATTGTTCTTTCATTAAACAAATAACAATTTTTTCTTTCTCTAGTAGTAGTATATGAACAGAAAATAATCAGGAATAAGACAAAATGATTTTTACTTGGATTACTTGCCCTAGACGGCGTGCGAGGAACATAAAACAATGAAGTGAGGTTGTATCAATTTCACAACGACTTGTTCCAATAATGAATACACTATTTTAACTAGATATTCTATGCTCATGATTACTTCCATAACAATTATTTTGGGTCTAATAACTACATTCCCATGGTTCACTTCATTTTCCTCTTTCTCTGGCTTACTACAGGTGGAAAGAGTCACATTCATCCTCTACCTTCAATCACTAATCTTTGAAGGGATCAACTCACAATTTATGATCTTGTAGGTCCCTTCATTATATCTAATGATGTATGCATCCTTAACAATTGATAGATTCTCTATTGATGTCCAAGAATCACAAGCAGACGAATCTCACTCTTCACTAGGTGTACCAGGAAAATCCAATTTTTTACACGCAACCTTCACGGGGGCTTGCACGTAATTCCTTACTTTTGCGCAAAATTAACTTTTAGCGCAACAAATATCTTACACAGAAAATAATATTTTATAGATGGTCAATTATTTTAGACACAACAACTTATTTTACATGAAAAATACTAATTTTATTCGTAACAACCTTATTTTATGTGAAACCTTTTATTTATGATGAAACTCTTATTTTACACCCCAAACATGTCATTTACGCGCCACTCTATTGCGTACTCCAATTTCCAGCGCCAGATCTCGGATACTCTCTAATTACTGAGCTTTTTCAAATGAGGGGGTCACCTCATATTTATAGGCAAAATCGGCCATGCGTGAAAAACACTCCTTGAGAACATAATCCACTTCAAGCATGAAAACCACAACTTCTGTGCAATAACAAATTTCATGCACTGCTACAATATTTCTTGCACCTCATGCATCTTTCAATTTTCGATCATCTGATCTCAAAACACCTCTTTCCCAAGAATTCCCATTCAACTAATTTGTGCACCACTCTAATATTTGTCATGCATTCCTTTTGCAAAAGCACATCTATCATTTTTCTGATTTTGTGGCCCAAAAATTTGGAAAACACTTGAAAATTATGCCACCTTGAATCTTCTATTTTGGTGCCACCACAAGATCGTCCATTCCATTTTCGAGGGTTTTCAGTCCATAATTTATTTTAATAAACATATCATGAACCCCAAAACTCACCATGTATTACCCCTTTGTCATCAAACTGAACATAGAATCCCAACTAGAAAACAGAAAAAACATCGAGGATTGCTTAGTCAAAATAATAAAACCAACTGAAAAATGCATTAATGAATATTTGAGGGATTCTTTCACAAAAACATTTCTTGAAAATATGGTTGTTATGTGGCTTGATTTTTTTACATTCATCCACTATCATGGTCATGAATAACGACGTCCTTAGAACAGTAACATGGTATGACATTCAAATCAAATGAACCCTTTCAATCATAAAATATATTTCTAACATAGAAACATATTTTATTTTATTTTATATTGGAATAATGATAAATTATTCTCATTAAACTTGTAAAATAAAGTTTTAAAAGTTACAAAAAATATGGAAATTGGATTATGTTTTCTTTTCCCATCAAGATTTATAATCCAATAATCATGGAAATTTTACATCTCATTACTGAAACATTATTGATTATTATTTTTAGAGGGTTATTCACATTCATGGTTTGAAGAATGAATATCAAATATAGTGATAGTGTAAATGATATAGTAAGGAGAATTTTTTATTTTTGAAATTATATTCACATATATGTATTTTCATATTCTATATTACAATTTTATTTATTCCACATTGAAGAGGATTAAAACTCTTTATTGAAGCTACTTAGCATGGGATAATGTCTCCAATTAGTAAAAAATCCAGTAGCCCCGACACTTACCCATTATTAGTCTCTATTAATGTTACCCTGAAAACCAAAAATACAAAACACTTGTATATTTATGATATATCCTTATTTATGAACAATGAATAATTTTTTCATTTACTAATTTTGTTATGTGGCTGGATTTAGTCACTTACATGATCCACTATTTCCATGATGATAGACCGTCTACCACAACATGGTATTGCATTCAAAACACTACAAAATAGTATATCATAAACTATACTACTATCATATGAACATATGAAATTTTATTTTTTATTGGAATTATTCTAAATAATTAATATGAAATTCCACCATTTTTGTTATTAATAAGTAATCATTTTATGGTAATTGGAATATGTTTTGTTTTCCCTTCATGATTTTCCACGCATTATGAAAGGAAATGTTTCCTCTCACTGTATAACCATTCCCGACTAAATCATTACATGTGATCTTCATGTGCTTGGGATCAGCACTGAACATCACACATTAGAAACTAGTAGAAATGATGACAATGATATAGTAAGGGAATTGTTTATTTTTGGAAAATTTATGAACATATATGTGTTTTTATATTAAATATGCTATTATTATTTATAAAACATCAAATTTCAATTGAATTTTGATATTGATTTTATTAAATCACGAAGATTCATTCTATCATTATCTATTTTTTATTAAATTTCTTGTTTTCAGGTCTTATGAGGAGGATGATTTCTATTTTTCGGTGCAGCTTAGCATGGGTGAATGACTCTAGTCAAAGAAAATAAATCTGGTTTCCCCTCTCCTTAAATGACACCACTAATTTCTACTTACATGAAAAATGTATCCTCATTACCTCTAATGACATTTGTTTTGATTACCATTTAAGATACAAAGTTACTTATTTTTATGTACATGTAAAATATCAGGATAGTTCATCTAATATTTTAAATTCCTTGAAGCATGATGTTCTTGATGGAAAACTGAAATTTAAAGGTGAAAAGGAATTGGAGATATTGATTTTTGTACATCCTTGATTCCTTTTTCCTTCTGGAATTTTTTTGGATACGTAAATCTGTTATCATGGAGATGTTTTTAGCTCATGTATGATTGGTGATTTGAATTTGTTTAGTGTGATGATTGAACAACATTATTTCTCATTGTGTATTAGGTATGGTCTTCCTAGGATCTTTTCTTTCATGAAGGTATGTTTCACTAATTTTAATCTCTTTGGAAATTTCGTACTATGATAATTGAGTTTCAGTGTCTATTTTTAGGGGTTCTTTTTTACTAAAGCTTGTATTATTACTATTTTTTTATTTTTTTGGGTTGGATCATCCACGTAATATTTGGATAATCCATATTTTTTTCTTGAATGTATGTTTTACTACTTCGAAAATAGACGTATGATAACTCTTATGGGGAAAGATGATATTGATGCTTCCGTACGATAATTTTTTCACATATGTTTATTTATGTATTTGTCTTCATGTGTGTGCATTTTAAGAAATTTAAATTGTTTTTCATACATATCATTTTGGATGGCATCACAGGATGTGACGATAATAAAATTACTCAAATATGGGATATTTCTATAAGAAATAATGGATGATCATGTTTTGAAAAACTGTATGTGTTACACCATCCTTTTCTATTAATTTTTTTTCTATATCCATGATTTTTTCAACATCCATCTTATTATGTTTCCTTACATTAATTTTTTTTGGACATGATATTTTTAGTGTAATTATGGTGCATAGGGCTCATGAAAGATCACATTCAAAATATTAATCTCTTTGATATTTTTTAACAAATAAAATAGTTCATTTGTATCTATTTTTTACCAATCATCATAATTCCATATACCAAATTGACAAAAATATCTCGGCCTCCTTATACCATATTCTACAATTGATGAAAAATCAATCTCTATTTTTTTCTTGGATTATCTATTTCAAGGACTAAAATGTGATACAATTTATCTTTTTTTTGTGATTGTTGTTGTAAGTCATTCATGTTGATCACATCAATCCTAAATATTTAAAATTATAAGAAATCAAAAAGGAGTAGATATTGGGCACCTCAGACCTAGGGTGAATCCTAATATCTTAGCTGTTAAGTTATGTGGTTTTTATTGAATAAATTTTACCCCTCAACAATTATAAATTCCCTCCCTATGGCCATTTATCATTCTCTATATTTTATTTTAGAAATCCAAACAGTCATGCTCATGTAACCAATTAGGAATATAGTAGTGATATTTTTTTGATACAAAAACAACAACAAACAATCATTAATACACATGGTCTGCTTTTTGTGACATTATAGTAAGTTAATTAGACCTATCATGGTGGTGGTTATGTTGTGAAATGTATTATTTTAAAGAACATGACTTAGATTATCTTCAATTAACAGTTTCTATATTAATTTCCATCCATGATAAGGTTATTTTGTCTATGGTGTAACGTGTTTTTGTGATGATATATTTTGAATCAAATATTATGAATGTTCAATCCCCTGTATAGTGCCTATTTCATATTCTTATCAATGATTTATCCTAATAAATGGTTTCAATTGGATTTATGGAATTATTTTCAGTGACTTTAATTCACCTATATTTTTATCATAGTCTATCTCATTTTTTTAGTTCAAATATATTTATTTTTTCTTATGAAAATGCAATCATGAATATTTATTTCTGATATTTTTATTTTGGATACGATGGGTGAGGTTTATTTATTTCATACAGGGTAAGAAGATATTAATTATATTCGCCAATCGATTATAATAGAAATAAAAAATAATGGATGAAATGATTCAAGTGAGTTTGTTATATATTTTAGATAATTATTGAAATATTATGACACTTCTACTCCTTCTATATACTATAATAAATTGTGCTAAGTATTGTATCAACTCCTCATAATTTTTGATTGTTATACTCAACATCCTTTTGTAATGATAAGAAAATACATAATATATTACCGAATATATGACACCATGTTGGAGAAATGTATATTGTAATTATATTTTTTCACTACTACACCTTATTGTACAGAAATTGTACAAAACAGGTCCATCAAAATTTCAATAAATCTGAGATGTACTCCATAAATTGGCTATATCATATCATACTTTTTAAATGATTTATTTCTTGAATGAGGATGCATTTTTTCCTATAGAATTAGGCCATTGTAAAATTATGTTACCAAGGGAGATTTTGGATAGTTGATGTCTTCTTGTTTTGGGTTTCTATTATTAGAGATGTGTGAGAAGAAATTATGATATAGATTTGTAAGTTTTTTCTCATCATAGTGCTTTGAAAAAATTATATTTGATTGGTACGGATCTTTTAATATTTTGTTAAACTTTTTTTAACCTATTGGATGCACAGAAAATAAATATTGATTCAAAAAAATTTAAAATTTTGAGTATATGCTGAATAGAGATGGGATGAGTTGTAGCATGTGTAAATTGCACATTTAATTTACTTCTGTTCTCATAACACTATGGATCACATATCATATAGATTTTAATTCTTGTGAAGTAGTTTTCTTGTTTTATTTTTTAGTTAATTTTTTATTTTACTTGTATTGAGTATGAGTTAAGAGTTACTTTTTTAGATTGCATTTTTTTGAATTCATATTTCACATATGGACTGTTTAATAAGGGTTCAGTAAGTTAGAATGACATTAATACCCAAAAAATGCTTTATGATGAATGGCTAGTCAATTTATAGGCCAATAAAAATACATCATATTATAGTTTGAAGGAAGAATTTGACATAATGATGGTTAATATCATAGACCAGGCTCTGGTCTATAATAGAAGAATGGTGGGCACAAAAAAAAAATCAATATACCATCGAGCTAGAAGGATTCCATTATTTTTAGTGAGGATTATAAAACATATTGAAGATATTATGAAAAAACAACAATGTTTTGATGATAAAAGAGGAGTGTTTCAGAATGTAAAAAAATCACCAGTTGGGGTGTAATGATTTCAATGGTTCCAATTAATTATAGAGTGTATCTTATTGAGTAGTGGAACTTTTATTAGGGTGTTTCTTAATGACAAGTGGATTATTTGTTTAATTTTATCACAGAAAGTTTATTAGACCATAAGAAAATGTAATTTTTCTGGGTAGTGGATCGTGTATTTTTATTGATAAGTGGGAAATTTATTAGAGAATTGGATTATATTACCATGCGATTTCTTAGGTCATTGAGAGTTATTTTAATGGTATTGAGTGTATAATCTACCATTTTGGAATTTAATGTGTTATTTTTAATTATTTTTTAGTTTATTAATAGTTTATTTAATAGATTTCCACAAGGATTTAAATATTATTTAAATTATGTGAATGATTAAATCCAAAATTTGGTGACAATTTATAGATATATGTCATAATTTTATTTTTCCTTTAAAAAATTGTGGACTAATAAATTTACATTATTTTTAGTTTTTTATTTTAAAATTAATCCAATCATCGAAACTATAACTAGAAGATTATAATTGTAAAATATTTTGATAATTTTATAAATGTATAACATTTTTTGGGATGATTAATAGAGTAGTATTATTATTAATATTTTATTTGTTTTAAAAAACATCAATGATTAAAATGTTGATATATTCATATTGGAATATATAATTATAATTAAAACCCAACCACCATTTTTTAGTGAAGAATATGTCCTAAAAGGTAATATATATCCAAAATCATGAAATAATGAAATAAATGGTAAATAAATTTGATTGATATAACTGGTTAAACTATTTGAGTACATAATATAATATTTCTGATTTTATTTCTACTTCATTATTTTATTCTAGTAAATAACATATATTAAATTATAAATGTATATAATTAAAATGAAATTAGGTTAGTGTTAATCTAACCTATTTATTTCCATTAATAATTGAGAGAATAAGGATTATCCAAATTTTAAATCTATTTTTAAGTTTTATACATAAAATTTAAAATGAAATTTGATATCGAAGAATTTTTTTTAAAATGATTTTAATGTGGTATTTTATGTGGAATTTAGACATGTCATATTAGTTATGTCCTATATATAATTTCAAATGATGTATTATGTAAACTAATTTACAACATATATCCAATATTTATATTTTTAATTTTACATATCGTTATGTAGATTATATGTATAATATCCATTGTTAATAAAAATGATAAAAAACAAATATATGGATTACAAATTGTTAATGATTCACTTATTATAGATTATCTCTTTATATAAGTCTTGTTTTAATATATATATATATATATATATATATATTATTCATTATAGAAAATTCACATATTCGAAATACGTGTGAAAAATGATATAGATAGAAGATTTTGGAGTAATTACAAGGAATCATTAAAATTGTATTCAGTGATGATGAATATGTAGTGTTTAAATTATATGTGTCATGAAGTGGTAATAGGAATATTTATAACTATTTTATCAATTTATATAATAATATAATTGTTTCCATGCCTATCCAAGGAGAAAAAAATTAGAAGAGTGAAATATATTCCACTTGATTATTTTAATAGGTCTATCAATTGACCATTTATCATTCAATGCATTAATAAAAATAGAAATGCATTAAATTTGATAAATATAATTGGAATAATCATGAAACAACTGAACTATAAATAAATTTTTGAGTGGTGAAAGCTTGACTAGAATTGAATTAATTTAAAAGTTATATTTATTTAATTAATAAATATATATGTAATGGAATTGAATGAAATAGAATCTGACAAGGTCACATGGGGGTTCCTTATGGAATCCATTCATTAACAAGATACATAAAAGAAAATGTTTGGATATATTATGACCAGTATATATAATTTTGAACATTTTTCATCATCATAAACAAATTTATAAACACATTGGGAAACAGTTATATGGTTTATAATTTTAATTTCACCAATTCATGTCAAATGTGTCCCAAAAGATTGTTTTGATTTTATTCATATAACCATCATTGACGGGGTTCTTAATTTTGGGAAGTATATCCTTGTTATAATTTCCATAACATATTTTAGTGATGATAATTAATTTTACAATTACATTCATAATTTCTATGGTTAATATATTTGTAATGTATTAAAATCAAAACTCAAAAAAGTGACCATTTTTTAGATCTGAAGAAGAATTATAATAGTGGGAACTAAATTCAAATTATATAATGGTGAAGAATATTTTTATTTTAAATAGTTAGTTAATATTATTTTATTAATATTTATATCATAAAATTTTATATAATATGTTCAATGAAATAAATCGTAAATTCAGAAGATTTATGTTCTTATTCCATCATATATTTGTTATTCTTTATATTGAAAATAAAATTAATTATTGTTGCATTTAACTAATTTCTTTAAAATTCAAATACATGAGGATGAATATTTCCTATGAAAAATATTTCCTAATTACTAAGGACACAAGAAATATCTTCATCATAGTAGAGATGTAACAAACATTTGTTATGATGTCATGTTCAGTTCATATAATATGGGTTTACGTCCTCTATTCACTATTATAAATTTATTATTAAAATTTTGATAGAGATATTCCATTGAAAAATATATGTCGATGATAATCTATATACTCACCCATCGACATGTGTTATAGAAAATGATTATTTTGAGACCATATTCTCTTGAAAAAACTGATATAGAATATAGTACTAATTTCTTATATGTTAAATGATTATAATATCCTATAAAACCCCTATTGTGATATAGTCGATGATTAATCTAAGTGTTTATACTCTTTCTCCACCGTTAATATTGGATTGTGGGGGGAAATGATGTATCATGTATATCCATTCTTCTAGAACATTTTTTGGGTTGACAAATTTTTCCTTTGGCAGTGACTCACTAGCAAAAGAATATTGGTAGAAGTATATAATTTAATGATATAGTGGAACATATAAGGGGATTCATCATATGGGAAAATGTGTAATGTGATGGTATAATTTTATGATATATGATTGTTTACATTAAAATTTAATTATAATGGTTGTTTGAGTTTGAGTGTCCCTGAAAAGTGGCATATGATGATTCTTATATGGGATTAGGTTTTAAAACTACATATTCTCAAGGATGATTCTTGTTAGAGGTAGGGATATAGGTACCTGGGATACCACTAGTTGGACATTTCCAATGAGGATATTCATAGATATTATATTGTGAATAATTAATTGATATATATATACATTTATATATAAATATATATAATATTAATATTTTATATTATGATGGGTAAATTATTGGTAATTATTTTACATTAAATTAATATAGATATTAACATTTTTAGAAACATAATTTTATATTAAAAGAAATATATTTCTTGAAGATTCATTTATTAACATATGATATTCCATTAATTGTGAACACATTTCCAGAATTATTTCTGTATGTATGAATACTTGGGTTATTTTGTATTGTTTCTATACATTCTGATTAGAGTATACCAATGGTTCATCTTGACATTTACTGATTATTGGAGACAATATTTCTAATTATGCGTAAAATGTAATTGTGTATTTTTATATTCAATTTTTTTAAATATTATTATATGTTTGTAAATGGGAGTCCAAGAGAAATATTATAAAATTTGTGGAGTTAATCGAGGGTCCCACTAATAAAAATATTTCATATTATTTAAATAATCATGAAATTTCATATCTCTTTCTCATGTAAATATAGTATCATTAAATATATAAATTTCATTGTTCAATGACACTGAAGAAAAAATATGTAGAAAGAAAAGTACACACATAACACATTCATTTCACTTGATTTTTTTTCAAAAAGGGATTATCCAACATGAATACCCATTAAGATGTTCCACTAAACCATAATTGATTTTTCACAATTTCAATTGATTATTTTTTTCCTATGGTTATTCTATATTAATTAGGGAAACAAATTTAGTGTTATATAGTGATACACTATTTATTTGTGAGGCACGCTCTCTGGTCCTCTTATATGCATTATTATAGTGAAGGAAAATGTATTTTTATATATATCTAGGAATTTTTATAATCAACAAGTGAGTATTATTGAATCACAAAACTATTTTCTATTCTTTATTAATGATTATTTTCATTTTTTTTCTCAATATATAAAAAATAATGATATTTTCCACACACTGATTGTATTGAGTATATATTCTAAAATATAAAAACAATAATACCTCTTAATATGATGAATATAATTTCACATATATGTTATCTTATTTCTTTATTTTTTTAAGATCCTATCATTTTCCATGTCTGTCAGAGATTGAGTATTTTGTTTCATCCCTTGTGGAATAGTATTTTTTAGAGGTGAGGAACCATTTTTGGGAGAGATGAATTAATGCTTAGGGATTTATGTATTTGTGTATTAATAGAGTCAAGATAAATTATTTATGTGTTTCCAGGGTTTCTAGGCATGTTGAGGATCCTTAAAGGGGATCCTGCCTTTTAAATGGATTTTTGGTAAAAAATAAACCATATTATAAAATTTTTGTTAAGCGTAAATATATTAGACAACATCAAATGTTCAAATTTATTTAATAATCAACTATGGAAAATGTTTTTTCGATGTATCCCACTAAATATAATACCATTCTATTTAACTATACCATAGATCATGTATTTCATTGACTATATTTGTTAATGTGTGTCTTATGGAAAAAACTACCATTCACCAATGTGTATATTTATTCAATTCATCGTAGGGAAATCATTATAGTGATTTTCCGAGAGCCTCCTTCTATTATAGATGTGATTTTTTATAGGTAAATACGTGGTATGTTGTTTATATCTAGATTCATTTTCTATTCATCCATTCATTTCTCGTTTTTGTGAGATATCATAACTATATGTGTTTATGGATTTGATCTTGATCATTATTTATCTAGTATTACTCTTGATATCCTCTACACATTTTTCATAATGGGTGTTTTCCATTGGTAGAGTTTTGTTCATTGCAATTTAATGGTAGGGAATCTAAAAAAATATCCCTTTGTTTCTTATAATTGAAAAGTATGTGCAATATTAAAATCGTAACAAAACATTGTTTCCAGATATGTTGAAATAACGAATTGAATTATTACATGGAGTTGATTTGGTTCCAATTGGGTATTTAATAGGTTTGTAACTAGAAATCGGGTGAGAGAACCATTATATATAAATGAATTATTTAATGGAATAATAATTGTTTTGAATTACTCAGATTATTGTTGATATATTGATATATATTCACTGTAGTTTTTTGTTTTTATTGGAATACATGTAATTATAATGGTTATGACCAATTAATATGTGAATTGTGTAATTTAATGTAAAATAGTTATTTTATTAATTAATCATTAACCCATAAGATAGGATATTTGGATGTCTATTTTATATGACTTGTGTTGTGATGAATTTTTTTAATTCTTATAATGTATTTGTCCTCGTGATACGTGTTTTAATTATTATAGAGAGCATTAGACATTATATATATATATAATGATTATATAGTCGGACTGCTTAGTGACAAATGATGAAATTAATATATTGAGAGTTTGGACTGGTTGAAATAATGAAATTATTATACCATGGGTTAAGCCCAGTAACACGTAATAAAATTCCAATATAGTGGGATTTTCCGTGATTAGAATAATGAAATGATTATATTGTAGGTTTGACCCAGATTAATGTGATTTATACCTTTGTTATAATGATATGAATGGAATTATCGCAAGACATGATAATAGACAATTTAAAATATCACCAAGGAATAATATATTATTATTTTCTTATAGGGTTGTTTTTGGTATAGGTGAGAGACCTGTAAAGAGACATTTTATCATGGTGATAATGATGGGTGATGTGATTTTGAGTTAATAGTTTAATTTATTAATACGCTTGTTTATAAGATTATTTCAAACACTTATTACCAGACTGTTTATGTTTAGTCATGGTGGTATCAACCTACTGAGTTATATTAACACCCTAATCAAGAAAACAATTTCTAAATGGTTAGATTATCATGTTAAAGGATTCATCATGTCAAAAATCATTATAGATGATTGTTTAATGTAGGATAGGTTGTAGTTAAGAGATAGGGATACATGGGGTTTAGGACCACATAATTCTGGATCAATATTTCATTTTGATTGAATTTTATTTGTATTACATCTATCTTGAGATTTCGTTACATTATATTATTTCATTACATTAAATTTCATTATCATTTAAGTATTTAGTTTGAATCAAACAATATTTTTTTCATTGAAATATATTTCATAGATTATCTTCCACTCTTTGATATTTATTTATTAACATATTATTATATTTTCATGAAACTATATAAGATGTTATTATAGTCTCCCTACCCAACATATCACACCCACACTCCTATTATATATCCTTTGGAATATAGGTTGGAATCCATGATGTCTCATAACCAACACTTGCTTGCGATATGAGAGAGTGTAGAATTTGGGGATGTTACAAAGTGATATCAGAGAAGAAAGATCATTTTTAAAATTTCAATATTATATTGGAAAAGAATAAACGGTCTTGGATGTGTCAGAACATGTTAATGATCTTGTCCACTTGAGTAGTTATCCCACGTACATGTGAAAATACGAGTTCCTAGGGTTGGATTGTTTTTATGTAGATTTCATGTTTATGATTATTTTACATCATCCATAGTGATTCACGTGATATATGTGTTTATTTTTCATAGATGTTATTGGTACATTATATTTTTACTCATGTCCCTACATAGAGTGAGATGAGTATTGATGCATCCTAAAAAGAACATGGGGATATTTAATAACCTAAATTATTAATGTAACACCCCGAGCTTCCATGATACGCTTCTCATTCAATAATGTAATAGCTTGCATTGTACGCAACTTCGAGTTCTAAAACACCGCGACTAATCAAAGTAGCTGTTATGAATATTAATAACCACTTTTTAAAATTATATAAATTTTATATTTCAAAATGGACTTCATTTTTGGATTCTTAATATCGAAATTTTCCTATGTTGAATTTTTGGTATTTTTCAGAGAACTTCCAATTTTTTATGAATAGTGAAAAATACTTATAACAACTTTTTTAATAAAAATAATTTATAATAATAAATTATACTATTTATTGGTTTTAAATTATAATTAGAATATATTTTTACCATTTTATCCAATGGCGTTCATTAGAATTAATTTCACTTTGAAATTGGACATAAACAATTGCCAATCTTTTGATATAAATTGTTTCTTAAAAACACGCTATTTGTTGTGACAGCGGGAATTAATTATAAAATTAATTAATGAAACTTATATGTTTTGAATTTTGTAAAATAGACATCATTTTTGAATTCAGAATATCAATTATAGCTTAGGGTGAAATTTTGGCATTGTTCTGAAAAACTTCAATTTTTGATGAATAGTGAAACCACTAAGTGGTAGTTAAATAACTAATTTTTCGTTTAAATGAAATATTACCACTTCTATGTTTTGATTTCCAAAAATCCGACATACATGGTTTTCATTAAGAAGTAATATGTGGTTCAATGAGATTAAAATAATTTTTTGGTGAATAGTAACTTTTAAGTTCTTAATCGCGGTTAGAGGTAATTAGTGTAGTTTAAGGTAAAAACAATGTTTTAATAATATTATATGAGCTTAACACTTGTCCTACTCCTATTGGATGAGTCATGGCAGACCAATACAACCCATGGGTCAACTTGGGTACCCCATGGATCCACTTTGGTTGGAAAATGACATTAATATATATTTATTTAATGTTAAAATTAAATTGACACAAACATGAGTTGTTTTACTAAAATAGATTTTAAATGGGGTTACACAAGTCCAAATTTTGATTATAAATATTAATTAGAAAGATAAAAAGATTTACTACATCATAGTATTTGTTTTATAATTTTTAGACATTAAATAAATTAAATTATTTATGACATCATTCTGATGCAGCGATGACCTCATTATTTAACGATTTTCATAAAATGAAAAGATAATATAAAATCCAAGGCGTACACTTGTCAAAATACTATTGGATGGGTAGATTTAGAACCCTTATCAACTTAGACACGAATTATATAAGTGTGGGTCCTTTAGAATCCGAAAATCATTGTATAATAATGTAACATTTCAATCTTTCCAAAAGAGCCCCTCCTCTCCACTTATAAAAGGCCCCCACCTCTCCCACCTCATTTACACTTTCAAGCCATTTGTCTCGGCCAACCTCTGCCCAAATACTCTCCCAACATCCCCCTATTACTCCTAGAAGCCTCAATTTGGGAATAACTCTTCCCATGGAAGCCTTTGGGTCAAATCAAAAAGAGTTACCCGATTTTGAGGTAATGTCTTCTCTAATGTTGTTTTGTTTTATTTTTATTCTCCAACCCCCAAAACTCTTTTTATTCATTTATTTTGTAACAACACCAGTATCCTCAATATACTAGGATTTTTTTATAATAAGTATTATAGATACACTTACACACACATACATCTAATGGTTAAAGAACATACGGTTTCTGTGGATGGCGAATTTCTGCCTCACGAAACGATGATTGTTCAAAACTCATATAACACCTTAAAAGGTGGCCATTAAGATGTCACTATTTTTATATATGATATATAATATGTTTATGTTTTACTTATGCTTCTTTATTTCTCATTTATGGCATACTTTATGATTTCCATTATGGGTAAAACGCGATAATTTCATTTTAGGAAGTGCGGACTACCGCCCCCTCAAAGTGATTTGAATCGTTAATACCATATGTGGGATGTATAAAGGATAGAGTAAATGGTATTATACACTAAATTATACTGGAATTATATTATACATTTATATCATTATGATTTCATTCCATTAAATACGAAATAGAAATGAAAGTAGCGTTCATGCGTACGTACGTCTTACCGTCTCCATGAACGGTGCATTTCATTTCTTACCTCTAAATGTTACGTAATATTATAAATGAATGTATATACTGTATATATATGATATATATGATATCTAAATCATGAATATAATTCTGGATATAATGGATATTTCACCACATGAACAACTTGTAATTATAAGAATTTTATTTTTGACTCAAGTACCTAAGATCGACAAAACGACCATTATTAACTTAAATAATTACATAATGTTCATATCATTGTAATAAGTGATATAATAAGGATAATTAAATTGAAAATGGTTCTTAATAAGGTATATATTAACTCAAGTTTATTATTCAGGAGGTTAATGAACGGTTGAGTCAAGTCAGACACGAGGTAAGGGAATATCTTAACCCAACTTCCATTCTTTGGGTTAATCTCCTACTTTAAAATTATGTCATGATATTATTATGTCCTATCTTGTATTTATACTTTATTTATGTGTACATATAGTGAATACACATAATAGATCTATTTTATTTAAAAAACGATATTGGTAAGTGACTTCGTCTCAATCTCCATTCATTGAGGCATATTTTGTTTTATACACAAATTTCATTTATACGGTGTATAAACCCATTTGACATTTACATTTATTCAAAAGGTTATCTTTTATAATTATGTGATTTTTAAATGATTTCAAAAAAAAAAGATATTTCTCTCCAATATATGAAAATCCAGTGCAAATGTATATGTATTTAACGCAAGCTTAAAAATGTTTTCAGAAAACCCGACTCTCGAGTGTGGTAGACAGGAAGGGATTGGGCGTGGACCCATCATGGCCTGTAATTAGTCGAGAAGTCTCAGAATTAGTTATTTTGTTTTCATAAGCTTGCATAATGTTTTTAGAAAAACACTGGAGTATATTTGAGCAATTTTAAACGTAAGTATCTTCTAAAAAAAATTGCATCGGTAGGTCTCATGAGACAACTAGACATGGAATTGGCCGAGGCCCTTTCCCAATTTGATTTATGGTTTTGGCCGAGGCCTTAATAATTTTAGACGTCTTGGCCGAGGCCTTGGCAAAATGTTTCAGAATGTCTGGCATTATACATTCCCTCATTATGAAAGTGGTTATTGATATTTCATGTGATTATTCGACTAGTAGAATATACATGTGAGTAAGTAAATGGCATTATTTAATTTTATTTTTTCCATATTATGCTGAAGTTCAAGTTTAAAAAGGCTTTTGTTTTAGTTATACATTGCCTTAAATGTTAATGTTTATTTATGAAAGCTTCTGCAATATTGTTATCCTTACTGAGCATCTGAGCTCACCCCTTTCAATGTTTTTATATTTTCCAGGATGTGAAGAAGTATTTTATGAATGACCTACAGGGATTGTCAGAAGAGGATATGAGTGTGGACTATGGAGACTTTGTTATTGTAGTTTTTCACTTTATGGTGTAATGTAACGTTTACAAATGTATCTAGTGTTTCCAAGGCTACTAAACTAATCGGTCTTTCGAGACTTGATCTTTTGTGATCATGCCAATGTTACGAAGTAATGCACCGACTCTGGGTAGCTGGGGTCGGGGCGTTACAGTTGGTATTAGAGGCAGTTTAGTACTAACCTTGGAAGCTAGATTTAGATGAACTCTGATTAGAGCACATATCCCGAAGATAGACTTTGAGGATTAGTATAGATGAACTTCCTAGAATTTTGGTAATGTAAAGATGTTGTGAGTTTTCCGAGCAATACATCCCTGTCTGGATACGAGCAGGTAGAGGTGGCTCTGGCACATATGTACCTAGGGGTAAAACCCGAAAACACCGATTTGAGCTAGACTCGAACGGGAACTGGTGCACGACAACAGTCCTTGCTGCACTCTTGGTTACGACACTCCCGGGGGATATGCTTTGGATAATTCCCATTTTCATTATAAACCACTATGAAGGGTTACGAGTATATACTTTCTCAAAGAAAACAATTTTTTATAATTATGGATTATATCCATAATTAGTTCAATTATGTTAAGTGTTTTACAAGTATGGAATTATGTATTTTGATTCATGAACTAATCTAGTTTATGCCATTATTTAGAAATGGCGCCTAGTGGAAGGAATGGAAACTGTATCAATGCACGCACTCCGTGTGGGGATTGCCCTCCTGCTCAAGATAATTATGGTGGAGCTAGTGATGCAACTGGTGCTGATCATCTTCTCACCGTACCAGGACAACTCACGCAGGTTATGAATAACAACCTTACTCGTATGGAGCACCCTGATCCGCAACGTGGAGGATCAATGTTAGACCGTTTCATGAGGCAACAACCACCAACCTTCAATGGGAGTACAAATCCTATAGTAGCTGAGCCATGGATAAATTCCTTAGAAAAAAATATTCCATGCCTTGGGGAGTAGTGAAAGGGAGAAGGTTGTCATGGCAGTTTACCGCCTCACTGGAGATGCCGATCAGTGGTGGTCGCTGATTCAAAACACAAAGGAAGATAATGACGTATCGAATATGGATTGGAGGGAGTTCAATGAGCTTTTCTTAGAAAAATACTTTCCTCGTGACCATCGAGCGGATATGGAAAGGCAATTTCTGAGTCTGAGGAAGAAGGACAATGAGAATGTCGCAAAGTATGAGGCTAACTTTACAAGGTTAGCGAGGCATGCTGCCGATTATATACGTAACCCAAGGAGTAAGATTGATCGTTTCTTTGATGGGTTAAAACCATTTCTCCGTCGATCTTTAGTATCACAATCCTTCTCATCATACGAAGATATTGTCTCGTGTGCTATCAAGACAGAAAAGGAATTCTCTAAGTCTTATGACAACAAAGTAAAGCAAGAGAAGAAGAGAACGATGGAACAAGAGATAGATAAAGGGAAAAAGGGAAAGAAGGATTTTCCATTATGTGATAATTGTGGGAAGAATTACCCTGGTACTTGTCTAAAAGGAATGGGAGTTTGTTATAAATGTGGAGAAAATGGTCACCAGGCTCGTGATTGCAAGGAAAAGAAAGAGGCTATCAAAGTTGAATGCTATAATTGTATAGAAATGGGTCATTATGCAAATAAATGTCCTAAGTGTCAGGGAAACTTACCTCAGAAAAGGCCAAGGGATCAAGGACAATCTTATGCTGTTACTACAGTTGAAGCAGAATATCTAATGTATTGGTGCTTTTGGACTCATGGATTATATTTTGGTTATTAGAATAATGTGATATATATATACATATATAAGGATTGTACTGCAGTACATGTTGATTTCAGTAAGGTTTTAATATGATCAAGGTAATTATATTTTTAGTATGTGACAATAAGAGAAACTTTACTTTGTTTGGGGAATCTGATAAATTGATTTTGGAATTTAGAGACCTTTTAGAGAAAGTCTGGACAGAGGTATTTTGGATAACTATAAAGGTTGGAATGGATTATGTTGAACTTTGGATAGTATTGTTTAAGGTTAAAGCATTTATGAAGATTATTTTTGGAATATTATGATACTATAGTTTTAGGAAAAGGACAACCTACAGGGTGGGGCATAACCCGTCGCGTCGGACAAAGCTGCAGGAAATCGAACCGACAACCATAGTGTGACAAGCCTTTATTTCCTACCACTAGCCTACAAGAAGTCCCTGGTTATTACAAAATAATTTTACTAATCTAAATGGTATGTGTTAACATTTGGAACCTTTTACAATTAGGATAAATAGAATATTTTTGAGTTCTGTTACCATTTGGAGTAAAAGTTGGGTTTGTGGTAAAAATTTATTAACGAATGAAAGTATACATAACAAGTATGTATATTCCCTTACATTCTTAGTAAATCTCCTAAATAAATTCCTCAACATTATAAAAGGTAACTTAAAAAACAAAAATGTTGTCGGTTAACTTTTCCAACTGGGGATTCAATGACCGTTTAACCAATCACAAGTTTCTGTTTTTCTTGGGGTTAAACTTTCTCCTAATCCTGTTTTCTATAACTCTCCATCAGACCTTTATGGTTTGTTTCTCCTCCATATCCATATTTTCATAGAATCCTAGAATGGGCTATATCGGGTGACCTTTGTACTTATCTTGCTTTCTTTTAATGTTATATATTTATTAACCTTATTTCTGATGTGGGCTTTCCTCAAAGGTATTTTCTCTTTTCAACATTTTATTTTCCAAGAAAAATTTCAAATTGCGAGGACGCAATTTATTGAAGGAGGGGAGAATGTAACACCCTGAGCTTCCACGATACGCTTCTCATTAAATAATGCAATAGCTTGCATTGTACGCAACTTCGAGTTCTAAAACCCCGCGACTAATCAAAGTAGCTGTTATGAATAGTAATAACCACTTTTTAAAATTATAGAAATTTTATATTTCAAAATGGACTTCATTTTTGGATTTGTAATATCGCAATTTGCCTATGTTGAATTTTTGGTATTTTTCAGAGAACTTCCAATTTTTTATGAATAGTGAAAAATACTTAAAATAACTTTTTTAATAAAAATAATTTATACTAATAAATTATACTATTGATTGGTTTTAAAGTATAATTAGAATATATTTTTACCATTTTATCCAATGGTGTTCATTATAATTAATTTCACTTTGAAATTGGACATAAACAATTGCCAATCTTTTGATATAAATTGTTTCTTAAAAACACGCTATTTGTTGTGACAGCGGGAATTAATTATAAAATTAATTAATGCAACTTATATGTTTGGAATTTTGTAAAATAGACATCATTTTTGAATTCAGAATATCAATTATAGCTTAGGGTGAAATTTTGGCATTGTTCTGAAAAAACATCAATTTTTGATGAATGGTGAAACCACTAAGTGGTAGTTAAATAACTGATTTTTCGTTTAAATGAAATATTACCACTTCTATGTTTTGATTTTCAAAAATCCGACATACATGGTTTTCATTAAGAAGTAAAATGTGGTTCAATGAGATTAAAATAATTTTTTGGTGAATAGTAACTTTTAAGTTCTTAATCACGATTAGAGGTAATTAGTGTAGTTTAAGGTAAAAACAATGTATTAATAATATGATAGGAGCTTGACACTTGTCCTACTCCTATTGGATGAGTGATGGCCGACCAAGACAACCCATGGGTCAAATTTGGGACCCCATGGAGCCACATTGGTTGGAAAATGACATTAATATATATTTATTTAATGTTAAAATTAAATTGACACAAACATGAGTTGTTTTACTAAAACAGATTTTAAGTGGGGATACACAAGTCCAAATTTTGATTATAAATATTCATTAGAAATATAAAAAGATTTCCTACATCATTGTATTTTTTTTATAATTTTTAGACATTAAATAAATTAAATTATTTATGACATCATTATGATGCAGCGATGACCTCATTAGTTAACGATTTTAATAAAATGAAAAGATAATATAAAATACAAGGCTTACACTTGTCAAAAGACTATTGTATGGGTAGATTTCGAACCCTTATCACCTTAGCCACAAATTATATAAGTGTGGGACCTTTAGAATCCGAAAATCATTGTATAATAATGTAACATTTCAATCTTTCCAAAATATCCCCTCCTCTCCACTTATAAAACGCCCCCACCTCTCCCACCTCATTTACACATTCAAGCCATTTGGCTCGGCCAACCTCTGCCCAAATACTCTCCCAAATTCCCCCTCTTACTCCTAGAAGCCTCACTTTGGGATGAACTCTTCCCAAGGAAGCCTTTGGGTCAAATCAAAAAGAGTTACCCGATTTTGAGGTAATGTCTTCTCTAATGTTGTTTTGTTTTATTTTTCTTCTCCAACCCCCTAAACTCTTTTTATTCATTTCTTTTGTAACAACACCAATATACTCAATATACTAGGATGTTTTTATAAGAAGGATTCTAGATCCACTTACACACACATACATCTAATGGTTAAAAAACATACGGTTTCTATGGATGGTGAATTTCTGCCTCACGAAACAATGATTGTTCAACACTCATATAACACCTTCAAAGGTGGCCATTAAAATGTCACTATTTTTATATATGATATATAATATGTTTATGTTTTACTTATGCTTCTTTATTTCTCATTTATGGCATACTTTATGATTTCCATTATGGGTAAAACGCGATAATTTCATTTTAGGAAGTGCGGACTACCGCCCCCTCAAAGTGATTTGAATCGTTAATGCCATATGTGGGATGTATAAAGGATTGAGTAAATGGTATTATACACTAAATTATACTGGAATTATATTATACATTTATATCATTCTGATTTTATTCCATTAAATATGAAATATAAATGAAAGTAGCGTTCATGCGTACGTACGGCTTACCGTCTCCATGAACGGTGCATTTCATTTCTTACCTCTAAATGTTACGTAATATTATAAATGAATGTATATACTGTATATATATGATATATATGATATCTACATAATGAATATAATTCTGGATATAATGGATATTTCACCACATGAACAACTTGTAATTATAAGAATTTTATTTTTGACTCAAGTACCTAAGATCGACAAAACAACCGTTATTAACTTAAATAATTACATAATGTTCATATCATTGTAATAAGTGATATAATAAGGATAATGAAATTGAAAATGGTTCTTAATAAGGTATATATTAACTCAAGTTTATTATTCAGGAGGTTAAAGAACGGTTGAGTCAAGTCAGACACGAGGTAAGGGAATTTCTTAACCTAACTTCCATTCTTTGGGTTAATCTCCTACTTTAAAATTATGTCATGATATTATTATGTCCTATCTTGTATTTATAATTTATTTATGTGTACATATATTGAATACACATAATAGATCAATTTTATTTAAAAAACGATATTGGTAAGTGACTTCGTCTCAATCTCCATTCATTGAGGCATATTTTGTTTTATACACAAATTTCATTTATACGGTGTATAAACCCATTTGACATTTACATTTATTCAAAAGGTTTTCTTTTATAATTATGTGATTTTTAAATGATTTAAAAAAAAGAAATTTCTCTCCAATATATGAAAATCCAGGGCAAATGTATATGTATTTAACGCAAGCATAAAAATGTTTTCAGAAAACCCGACTCTCGAGTGTGGTAGACAGGAAGGGATTGGGCGTGGACCCATCATGGCCTGTAATTAGTCGAGCAGTCTCAGAATTAGTTATTTTGTTTTCATAAGCATGCATAATGTTTTTAGAAAAACACTAGAGTATATTTGAGCAATTTTAAACATAAGTATCTTCTAAAAAAATTGCATTGGTAGGTCTCATGAGACAACTAGACATGGAATTGGCCGAGGCCCTTTCCCAATTTGATTTATGGTTTTGGCCGAGGCCTTAATCATTTTAGACGTCTTGGCCGAGGCCTTGACAAAATGTTTCAGAATGTCTAGCATTATACATTCCCTCATTATGAAAGTGGTTATTGATATTTCATGTGATTATTCAACTAGTAGAATATACATGTGAGTAAGTAAATGGCATTATTTAATTTTATTTTTTCCATATTATGCTAAAGTTCAAGTTTAAAAAGGCTTTTGTTTTAGTTATACATTGCCTTAAATGTTATTGTTTATTTATGAAAGCTTCCGCAATATTGTTATCCTTACTGAGTATCTGAGCTCACCCCTTTCAATGATTTAATATTTTCCAGGATGTGAAGAAGTATTTTATGAATGACCTGCAGGGATTGTCAGAAGAGGATATGAGTGTGGACTATGGAGACTTTTTTATTGTAGTTTTTCACTTTATGATGTAATGTAACGTTTACCAATGTATCTAGTGTTTCCAAGGCTACTAAACTAATCGGTCTTTCGAGACTTGATCTTTTGTGATCATGCCAATGTTACGAAGTAATGCACCGACTCTGGGTAGCTGGGGTCGGGGCGTTAAAATTAATGACATTGACATATATAATTCACAAATGATATATACATTCCTATTTAACTACAATATTAGACATATTTTTATGTAAAAAATGAAATAAATGAACAGATATGTCATTATAAACCAATTGGAATCCATTTTTAGAGAGAACATGAATCTGTGATTCCCAATTGTTGTCAGATTTTGTGGTTGACCATGATGATAGAAAATGTTCTAGGTAGTGTTTATTCTTATATATATAATTCCACCAAATTAAATTTGAATTGATAATTAGTAGAATTAAAATAATAACACTTATAATATAGGAAAACATTTGAATCATGTAGTTCAATATGATCTAAGGAATTTTCAACATCATTAATATTTATAGAGTGTTGTAAGATATATGGAAAGAGAAATTTTTTTCATTGTTCCTTTGATGTCAGAGGTGAGGAGAGAGTTCTAGATATAGTGTCCACCTAGATTTATAGGGAATGGAAGACCCTATGAAATCGTGTTTTGGATAAAGTTATCAAATTTGATCTCTATTCATATGGAGAAAATAATAGGTATGTTGGAGAATCATTCTACATATATACTTTAGGGGTCATCCAAGTGTTAGTGGGACATTACCAATGTGACAGGTTAGTTGTAGTGTGTTTCTTGAAATGAGTTCAAGAAAATTTTCATTATACATTTCTATCCTAATTTTTTGACGGATAATATGTATCTTTATTTCAAGAACCTAATAGAGGAGGTCATGTTAGTGATAGACTCTAAATAATATTTCACTTTATTAAAGTACATTGAACATTCTTTGAAATCTACTACTATTTCATGGGAGAGGATTTTTTTTGATGCTATTTTCTATTAGATCTAGTCATTGGTGAATGGGTTGTGTGTATGATAGTATGAAGATGTGATAATTTAGGAAATCATCCTAGAAGGAAACCAAAGTGGGCCCCTAGAAATGAATAATATGTTATGGAAGGGAAATCTCTGGGATCTTTTTACAATATAGGGAGGAATTATTATATAAAAATTGACTGGGAAATAGTGGTAGTGTAGTCCAGGTGCTGAAAAGTTATCTTAGGACCATGTTCTGTTGTATTTCTTTTAGTGTGACATAATGGTACATAAATGGCCTGAGTGTTAATATCCCATATTAGAGGGTCATGCTTACCTCATATTTTTTCACATTAAGATGATTTATAGGGACTTGAATTAGTAGAGTATTGAAAGGGACATCAGAGGAACTATTACATAAGAAGGACTAAGCAATGCGTCAGCTGATATGTAGATATATTCTCACAAGATGGTCTATTTGAGGTAGGGGATGTGGTACCCATGTGCTAGAATTGCAGTACCATGAATATGGTATATCATATGGGAGTCGGTCTAGAGCCTAGGGTAGAGAGGATTGTCAGCTGCATGCTATGCATACAAGTCTTACTGTTTTGGATGCATGACCATCTACTGTTATAGGTATTATTCATATACTATATATAATTAATTTTTTTGTTTGATATAGGATCATCACAATCAATTTTATCCACTAATATTTGTGAATGTTTTGGGCATGTCTGTTGAAATATTTTATGTTGTTTTTACTATTAGACATCGTTGGGAGTTGAGTTTGAGAATAGAAAACATTGCATGGAATATTCTTTAGAGATTATTGGTTATCAATTATTTTTTCTGCAATATGTTATTGAAGAGACTAGATTTGAAAATATTCTTGTTATTAATGTCATAGTCCTATATTATGCTCATATAAACTATTATCGAAGGATAGTTACATTTTTATCTGATTATTATGGAAGCTATTCTCTTTAGGGTGAGTGGGATCTTAAGGCTAGTCATACAGACCAATTGATGGAAGATTAAAATGTATTATGGTCCATAAATAAATTATTCCTCTAGATAATGGTATAATTAGATATGATATTTATATATTAATGGTATTAAAATTTCATGATATTTTTCCAAACGAGTTATGATCATGTTGGTTCCAGGAGAATATCGTGTTTGTATCAATATATATTAAATGGGAGTAGAAGATAATTGGGATTTGAATGTTTAGTTGATAGATATGAATCAAAGTGTTTCATGATGACTATTACATCTATTTGGTGTTTGCCAGTTCACTTCTCCAAGAAGGATGATGGGACATTGTTTTTATGTGTGTATTATCAGATAATGAGATAGAATACGTTCAAGAAAGGGTATCCAATTCCATGTATCAAGGACCAATTTGGTCAACTGATTAGTGTTAATATATTATCCGATATTTATTTTAGATCATGATACCATCAGTTGATAGTGAGACCATCAAAAACACATCAATCTTGTTTTAGGATTGATAATGACTTGTATGAGTTCATACTGATGTCGTTTGGATTGAATAATGCACCGGTGGAATTCATGGTCTTGATGAAGGAGATATTTCACCCTTTTATAGAATATTTTGTGGTGATTTTTATCAAATACATCTTACTCATCTCCGAGTCAATAGATATTAATATTGAACATTTAGACACCATCATGGGTACATTGAGAGTGAAGAGCCATTTTTTAACCTAACCAACTATTGTTTCCGGATGGATAAATTACACTTCATAGGCCATGTAATCATAGAGGTAAGAGTGTTTCTGGACGTAGTTAATGTTTTATCATTGGAAACATGTTAATAATACAAGAATATCATCGAGATTCAATGAATTCATGGTTTCCCAGGTTATTACAAGCATTCTTTCTTTGATTTCACCAGTTTGGAAGCACCGATTTTATGGATCAACAAGAAAGGGTTGAAGTTTTATTAGTCTGATAGATGTAAGTTATATTTTTTGGAGAAAAAGGTGAGATCTATGGAGCATAGTTCCTCACAACACCTACGATGGGTGATGTATATACTCTCTTCATTGACACATCTAGAATTTGACCCAGATTTGTTCGGATGTAAGAAGTTTGAGTGGATACTTCTGGCTGTAGACCTCAGAGCATGCATAAGAGGAATTATCTAATTCACGACATGTATTTTGATGAAATGGTATATTACATGAGATTTTGGAGTCATTATATCATGGGTGTGAGGGGATTGGTAAACATGGACCACGTGATTCTCTGGTATGCCTTTTTTCAGTGAGACTTAAACCTTATGTAATGTAGGTGGGTCAAAAATATACACTATTCAACCTCATGTTATCTTATCAACCTATAAATGGAAGTTCCACTTTTTATTTAGTTCATTTTAAAATATTGGAATATGATGTATGAGAGACTTTCAATGACTAGTGAATAAATCATCACTTTTCAGACATGCATCAGGTTGTTCAAGAGGCTCGTAAATGACTATCTCTGACATCAACTTCATTTAATCCCAATCATTCACACCAAATTATGATTGAATATTCATATGATAAATAGGGATTATTTCTGAGAGAAAGATTAAATTTTTGGGTGAAACCATAGGTTTCTATGTTGGTGGTGTAAATTCTATTAATATTCATGGAAAAATATTGGTTCCTATGGGCTTACATAAGGAGGTTATGATGAGGTTACATGATTCTATCTAGGAAGTACACCCTTGTTTGGAAAATATGTATTTTGGTCTCCATATATAATATTGGGGGTCAATAATCATGAAAACAGTAGATTTTTTTAAAGAGATGTGTTTCACTGATCAAAAGGTGGATGATATGCATCATATTCCAGTTGGTATTTTGATGCCCATTTCCATGACTAAGTGGTAATGGGATGATGTGACTATGTATATTGTGTTAGGAAAATGTAGGAAACCCAGTACAAATGTTCTTGTGTGGGTGATTTCAGATCCACTGACAAATGTCACCCAATTATTAATTATCAAGGAGACCATTACATTTAATAATATTTTCCTTCTCTATGACCATGAGGTAGTTCAGTGGGAAAATGTTCTATGGTGTATCATTTCAAATATATATCATATTTCTCATAGAATTTATAAAAGGATTTTTTGATAGCTATGGGATTGTAGGTTTTTTTGAAGTTGGGTCTATCATCTTCATACTGTTGTTAAATCTTATTGGAATATTCATGTTTGGTAGGATATGTTCTAATCCTCCATTTTTGATTTTGGTGGTTTGTGAAAGATGAAAATCAAACTCATGGCGTTTCCATATAATAATTACATCTTTTAGTCTATCCTAATAGAATGTTTGGTTGATTTTTATAGATTGTTCTCCCATTCTCATATATGATGGATGGGGGGAGGTGTGTGTGCTATTTTTAGGACTTGTTTCATTTAGGAGAAGTCTGGGAATGTTTGTTTGATTATTGAGTGGTTGGTGACTATAAAAATTAGATGAAAATCATATGATTCCCATAAGAGATGACATCTGGAGTTTTTGGGTGGTAATTATGTTTTTCATCTGGGGTCACCTAGGTTGGGGTAACACATCATCGAGAAACATAGAATGTTTGATCCCATGTTGGTTAGGCATTTTCAAATAGTGGATAGAGTCATTCCGGTGAAATACAATTGATACCTTACATAGAAATCTAGTTCCACACATGGCATGTTCCACATGTCACAACGTCATTAATATATTCATACATTTCTCACCTGGTAGGAGTAGAAAATTTGGAGATTAGTTCTCATGTGTCATTTTAGGAGCATCCAATATGTATTGTGGAACCTAATGAGAAGTGTTTATAAGGTACGAT
The DNA here is from genome assembly GCA_963277665.1 of Viscum album. Taxonomy (NCBI): domain Eukaryota; kingdom Viridiplantae; phylum Streptophyta; class Magnoliopsida; order Santalales; family Viscaceae; genus Viscum; species Viscum album. The sequence goes on along the minus strand of OY728161.1, from coordinate 689,311,802 downwards.
GATTCCTTTAGTTTGATTGTAGTGGAATAATGGATAATTTTAGGGGAAAATAATAGGGAGGGAGTATTATATGGAGTCCCAATTCATATAAATTTTTTATAAAATCCAACTGTGATTCTCAGGGTAGCTCATGGAAATGATTTTATATGGTAGTAGGTTGTATGATCCCATAATTTTTAGGTGCATCACTCTTTGTGAGGACCATATGTGACTTGGTGGATAAGTTATGTTTAGATAACTAGATCCATTATTGTGGGACATGAGATAATTATTAGGGATGTAAGTCTATTTGATGTAATGGATTCTAGAAAATTTATCTAACATCTAGCAAGGGATTAGGGTATGTTGAGATGTATTAAATGGGGATATGTTCTTTAATACAAAACATGGGATAAATGAAACCATATAAAGAACATTTGCATTTTGATCAAATGGATTACATGTCATGTCATGTTATGGTGAATTTAAAATTTAGTAGACATGTTTTTTATGTTATAATATCAATAAAAAATAATTATATTCTATGTTACAATATTACACATCATGTAATTCCCCACCCCGCATTTCAAATGCATGTTATGTGGATGGTTTAAATTAACCAACATACATCATTTCTTCTCTCAACATAGGTAAACCATCTAGGAAATTTTATACCACCTCCCTCAACATAAGATGTCACATTTTTCAGATCTACCCAATGAAATTTGTTAGTTTTTGGATTACCTTCATTTAATCCATTCATGGAATGTTGTCATGGAATTTCAGGACCATGTGTGTTGTTGTTTTTAAGATTGATCCATTTTTATATAGGATCCTTCTTTAGATCATCTAATCCTTCTTCATAATTGGTGTTTTAAATTAGATGTGTTGTATTCTTCATCAGATAAATGTTGGAGTCTAGAGTTTAACCCTATTGTATCATAATTTTCAACTGGGTGAAAAAATTCAATTATGAAAACATTTCATGCACTGAATAAATTGAATTACTGAATTTAATTATTTCAGTGATTATTTTTAATTATATTGTTTATTTTCCAAAATTTTGTTTACAAGTTGGGTGGGAAAACCATTGACTATAAATGAATTTTTTTAATTAGTTAATGTGTGTTATCATGGAATGTTTAGGGGGTTATTTCATTATATGGATTGTCAATGGATTTTATTGTTTATTGAGATGAATAGAATGTTATAGGTTATAGACTATTGATATACAAAATGTGTAATTGAATTTTAAATGGAAATTTACATAATCAACCCTTGAGCCATATGATGTGGTATTATGATATAATTGTTGTAATGACTTGTGTAGTAATTAAAATTTTTAATGTTAAAATTGTGTGTTAGCATAGTGGTACATGTTGTAATTCTTATACATGGAATTTTCACAGTGATACAAAGTGAAATTTATATATAGCATGATAAGATCCATGACACATACAAAAAACTTATATTGATGTCTAGGCCTAATTAACATGAAAAAATGATTATATTGTGGGAAAGGTCTAGTGAAACAAGCTAAAATGAATATATAGTAGTCTCAGACCTCATTAAAATGTTGAAATACTTATATATTGGGTTCTACCCCAATATTTTTTATTAATAAATTGGATATATTGTTTTTGTTTGTATTGATATAAGATGTTATAAGAGACATTATGACATGGTGATGATGCAGTTCATGGTATACTTCAGTTATAATGTTATAAATGGAAAGGATTTGAGAAATGTATAGAGTCATTATGATATGTTATAGATACTGTTTGATGTGGTATTAAGATAATTATTAAATTAATTAATAATTATTTATTTTTTATTATTTCATACAATTGTTATTAGCCTACTTATGATTAGTCATGGTGGTTTCGACCTATTGAGTTATACACGTACCCTCATTGGGATGTTTTCTGTCCCCCAATTTGATTACATGATTTAAATATTGTAAAATGGAAATGTTCCATGTTTTTTCATTTATTAATGCTGAATATGATAGATTTTGTTGATGGGATAGACTAGGTGTTCGAGAACATAGATTTATGATTATCTATTTGAGTCTTTTCCTATTTTATTTATATAAAATCTAGACTGACAATTTTTTACATTCCAAAAATCAATACATTATTTCTCTCTTATTGCATGGATTATTTAGTTATATTCAATAGTAGGTCTTCAGTTGTTATAAATTTGTTATGTTATTTCCTAACTCTAATATTTATATATTTTAGGATTATTCCATTGGGTTGTAACTCTATAAGCATGGTTTATAGTCTCCCAATTATACATATCACTCCCCCAGAGATAGTCATCATCCTATTTTATATAGGGTGGTGTGTTTGAGGTCTTGTAACCAACCCTTTCGGTATAAATGAGTGAGTGTTAGATTGGGGGACATTACACATTCTGAATCATCATCAAGATATAGTTTTTATTTTCCTTCTTCATTTGTGCTTCATATTTCTACCATGAATTAATATTATTTATCAATGATATTCCTTTGTTTCATTCTTCTTATATTCATCACAAATATGTTATATTAATATATATTTGAATCCCAATTACTCTAGAAATCAAAGAACACTTATTTTTTAGATTTATATGCTTCCAACCACTAATATGTTAGTTGGGATTAATTATCATAATCTCATCCTATTATATTATTATATGGTATCAAAAAATTTGATGGGGTCATCATGTAAAAACAAAACAATTAAAAATACAATAATATCATTCCATATCAATATTTTTATCTCTAACCAAATTATCCATATTTTTCTAAAAATAATATATTCACATAATGAATTATTGTTGTTATTGTGTTTTATTATATCCCATTATTCTGATTGAATTATGTTCTCATTTATCTAATCATAAATATATGTTAAAAATAATATTTTTCAAATACTAAAATATTCATTAAAACTAATTGATGATCGCAGTATGTAACACCAAAAAATATCAATTTATTAAATTGAACACAATATTAATTTTATCCACAATGTCATTCTTCTCCAGTTACATGTTTTGACATATCTTACATATGGATCATAATTACATAAAATGATTATTTTGTGTCTTCTTGATTTTCATATTGATTCTCTAGTATCATTACATCTTCTGATATGGAATTAATTTCACCATTTACCTTTTCAAAGATAAAATTGTATTTATCATTCCCAATGAAATAGTTTCCATATAATATCATAATATACATGATTAACATGTTATTGTTGAAAAAAAATCATATAATTTTATTGGTAGCACAATATTTTTTTCATAAAAACATAGAACTTCATCACGTATTGTGGCTTTTATTTTGATAAAAATAGAAATGTTAAAAGACCCATAAATTTTATTCAACATTTTGTTTCTCGTATTTCATAGTTCATGTACTCTTAGGTATAATAATGAATGCCAAACAAATTTACATATTTTTATTAGTCTTCAACAATAGTAAATCATATTTGTTTGGTCTTGTGTCATTTAATTATTTTCTAGTAAATAAAATATTTATGGGGTGAATCACCTTATAGACATTTCTACAAAGCAATGTCACTTACACAACATATTCTAGCATATTTTTCTATAAAATCAACACATTTTAAAATTAATAATTAATATAAAATTATATACTTAGAATATCATGAATTAGGAAAGCCAACTCCCATTATAATATAATAAAATAGTTAATGTACACAACAGAGGATCACGAACAAACTCTACAAAGGCGAGTAACAATCGCTCCATCACGATCAGCTTGGGAAAGACAATTACAATACTCAAGAAAAACCAAAGGCCAACTAGAGATGACCTCCAAAATTACTCTCCTTATGAGGACATCTGCAACATGATTGGCCTCCCGTTAGAGAAGTGTGGCTTCCAGAGATAACATTTACATAAGCCAAAGGCAATATCTCCATGCAGATAACATCTTACAGGGAACATTGTAACATCCCAGGTAATTAAGGAATAAATAATTTTCATATTTATTAATATTTACCAATTAAAAATTAATTTTACTTTAAAGGGGTTGCTATTTTCGATAGCGTACCCGATACGCAACGAAGAGTTTCATTGAAATCTTACGTTGCACACTAGTAATAAAATAATATTATTTTAAATGGTAGTTAACACGTAGTCGTTGTAGTGGCGGGAATGGATAGAAATAACTAAAATATGATTATATATATTTTTTAAATGTTTTAACTTTTATCTAATAAAAGATAAAGGCTTAAAATATGGAAAGAATTTAATTTTAGGCGTATATGCCCAAGTTTTCACTAAAGGTTCACTTATCGCCTTTTGATCGCGAACCGTCATTAAATATAGTTTTGATCACTCTTATAAATTCTATTGGACCAAATAAAACTCTTCTTTAGAATTAAGACTTCAAAATTTACTTTGTGTAAATTTTGGGTATCTTTTCGATAAAGTTCATTTTTTTAATGAATAGTTTATAATGTTGTATTTTAATTCAAAACCTCTTTTTAATATAATTTATTTATATGATTAGATTATATTCTGAATTGTTTTTAAAGTGAAATTAGAAAATATTTTTACCATTAAATCCAATAGTGGTCGTTGGAATTAATTTTACTTTGAAATCGGACTTCAACTAGTGTCAATCTTTTGATACTTATTGTTTCATAAAAACACGCTATTTGTCATGATAGCGGAAATTAATTATTAAATTAATTAATGTGACTTATATGTTTTGAATTTTGTAAAATATACTTGTTTTTGAATTTATAATATCAAATATAGCTTAGGGTGAATTTTTTGGTATTTTTCTGAAAAACTTCAATTTTTGATGAATAGTGAAACCACTAAGTGGTACTTATAAAAACTGATTTTTCGTTTAAATGAAATTTTAGCACTTCTGTGTTTTGAATTTGAAAAATCTGACATACATGGTTTTCATTAGGAAGTAAAATGTGTTTCAATGGGATTAAAATAATTTTTTGGTGAATAGTAACTTATTAAGATTTTAATCACGATTAGAGGTAATTAGTGTAGTTTAATGTAAAAATAATGTTTTAATAATATGAAATGAACATGAAACATGTCCAAACCTTATTGTATGTGTCATGGATGACCAACAAAATCCATGGGTCAACTTGGGGACCCCATGGAGTCACTTTTGTTAGAAAATGGCATTAATATATTTTTATTCAATGTTAAAATAAAAATGTCACAAACATGAGTTGTTTTACTAAAACAATTTTTAAATTGGGTTATGCAAGTCATATTTTTGACTATAAATATTCATTAGAAATATAAAAATATTTCCTACATCACGATATTTTTTTTATAATTTTTAGAAATTAAATATATTAAATTATTTATGACATCATGGTGATGCAGCGATTAGCTCATTATTAATGGATTTAAATAAAATGAAAAGATAATGTAAAATCTATGACCTAAACATGTCCAAACACTATTGGATGGGTATATTTCGAACCCTTATCACCTTATCCTCTAATTATTAAAATTTGGGACCTCTTAAATCCGAATATCATTTTAAAATAAAGTGACTTTTCTTTACTTTCCAAGAGTACCCCTCCTCTCCTCTTATAAAAGGCCCCCACCTCTACCTCTTTACCCACACTTCCAAAGCCTTTGGATCGGCCAAACCCTGCACATTTTGTCTCTCTAAATCCATCTATTACTCCTTGAAGCCTCACTTTGGGCATAAGTCTTCCCATGGAAGCCTTTGATCTCAAACCAAAGGGAGTTACCCGATTTTAAGGTAATGTATTCTTTTGAGTCCTTTTGTTTTATTTTTCTTCTCCAACCACCTAAACTATTTTTATTCACTTCATTTGAAACAAAAAAAATATCTTCCATATACTAGTATGTTGTTATAATAAGGATTCAAGCTACACTTACACACACCTACATCTAATGGTTAAAGAACATACTGTTTCTGTGGTTGGCGAATTCTGCCTCACGAAACGATGGTTGTTCAATCTTGTTTTAAACACCTTTAATGGTGGCCATTAAGATGTCACTCTATTTATATATGATATATATTATGCTTATGTTTTCCTTATGCTTATTTATTTTTCATTTGTGGTTTATCTTTATGGTTTCCATTGTGGGTAAACATGAAAATTTCATTTTAGGATGTGCGGACTACCGCCCCCTCAAAGTGATGTGATTCGTTAATGCCATATGTGGGACATATAAAGGATGTATTTAATGTTATTTTATATGATTTTATACTGGAATTATAATATACTTCGATATCATTATTATTTCTTTCCATTAATGTATGAGATAGAAATGAAAGTAGCGTTCATGCGTACGTATGGCTTACCGTCTCCATGAACGGTGCATTTCATTTCTTATCCCCAAATGTAATGTACTATTATAAGTACATATTTATAATGGATATATATAATTTATGTTACATATAAATGATGAATATAATTATGGAATTAAAATATACATACATCTCATTTAGTTTTAATTCCATTAATATGACATAGAAATGAAAGTAGCTTTCATGCGTACTTACGGCTTACCGTCTCCATGAACGGTGCATTTCATTTCTTACCTCTAAATGATTATGTAGTATTATAAATACATGTATATACTGGATATATATTATATATATGATATCCAAATCATGAATATCATTCTGGATATAATGAACATTTGACCACACGAACAACATGTAATTGTTAGAAGTCCACTTTCGACTTAAGAACCAAATATCGACAAAACAAACATTATTAACTTAAATAATTAAATAATGTTTATAACATGAAAATAAGTGATATAAAAGGAATAATGAACTTGAAAAAGGTTCTTACGAAAGTAGAAATTAACTCAAGTTTATTATTCAGGACGTAGAAGAACGATCGAGTCAAGTTGGACCCGGGGTAAGGGACTTCGTCTCAATCTCCTTTCATTGAGGAATGTTTCGTTTGATACACAACTTTCTTTTATATGGTGTATAAACCCCTTTGAATTTTACTTTTTTACAAAAGGAATCTTATCCTACGAAGCGTTTTACAAAATGAAAAAAAGGAATGTTTCTTTTAACGTACACGGTGACAACGACCTTTTCCGCAGCCGCGAGTATTATTTGGTCGTTGGCTTCCTGAACAAGCTGTAATTTTTTTTAAAATGAAATAAATACCATATACTATTTTATGTATTTTGGTATTGAAAATGGTTTTTAGAATGGATTTGTTATGTCAATATATTTAAGTGATATATTGTGATCAAAGTGTGGAAATGTTTTCATTCCATTATATTTGTTTTATGTCTTATGATTTTTATAATGGTACTTGGACATTTGACGGGTGGTTACGTGATAAACTATATGACGGGTGGTGTCGTGAATACCAGGACAGGTGGTTACGTTATAACCTCCATTGCATTGGGTATGGAAGTCGGTCGTATGGCTATTTCATTATGTATGTATGGAAGTTGGCCGTATGGCTATTCCATTAAGTGATATGTGTGGAAGTCAACCGTATGGTTATTCCACTTAAGTATATTTATGTCCCTAGTTACCTTTATATGTTATGTGTTCTTTATATGGGTTTTATGGTAATACTTTGGTTACAAAAGGGTAAGTAATGATATTTTATTCAGTAAAGAGTTTTTACTACTTCATGAAGGTGAAGGTATTACTTTGATAAAGTCTACATGGTTTACTTGATGTTTGAAAAACTAACAGTTTTCATTATTTGTGTATCCCTTGCTGAGCTTTTTATGCTCACCCCATGTATTTTTGAATTTTTTTTCACAGGAATTAATGCGGAATAGGTTCAAGGATGGGATCAAGGGAAAGTCATGCTATATAAAACATGGAACTAGACATGTTTTTTTTAAGAGTTTTTTATTCTATGGAAACTTAGAAGAAGTGTTTACTTTGTAATCTTTTCAGATGTAATAGTTATGTTCTAATTCTCTAAAACTCTAAACCTGAAAATATCCTCAATGTGAATTATTCATTTAATTCAATATTAAGTATGTTTTAAGGTCGGGGCCTTATAGTTGGTATCAGAGGTCGGTTTAGACAACATTAAGAGTTAGAAAAGTGTAAAACTAAAAGTTAATTTATGGTAAGATTAAAATGATATAGCATTTAAAGATTACCATATTGCTTAGCCTAAGATATTTCTGTGTCCAGAATGGTTTTCCGCAGAGGAAACAAAGCAGCTATGTTGGGACGACATCAGGAGTAAGACAACCTTCCAAATCAGCAACCTGAGATGTTCGGAATCAGAACTAAACAGTTTGTTGTAGTGATGGAACAGTTGACTCATGCTATAAACGGTAGTGGTATCCATGCACAAGATCAGCCAGATCAACCGCAGAGGAACATGTTAGTGGTGTGACATTTCATGAGGACACATACCCCATCATTCAGAGGATCATCTGACCCCGTGAAAGCTGAAGGGTGGATTAAAGCACTGGAGAAGATTTTTGATGTCATGGGGTGTTCAGAACATCAAAAGGTTAGTCTTGCTGTATACTGTTTTGAAGGTGAAGCTGATCAGTGGTGGTCGATGGTGAAAAATATCAGGGATAGTGATGATATTGAGGATCTTCATTGGGATGAATTCAAAGGTATGTTTCTTGACAAATATTTTCCTAAGGTGGTTCATCTTAGGATGGAAAAATAGTTCCTAGAGTTGAGGCAGGAGGATGATTCAGTGGATGCCTATGAAGAAAAGTTCACTCGATTGGCAAGGAATGCTCCAAACTTCATACGTGATCTTGATAGTAAAATAAACCGTTTTTACTCAGGGTTAAATCCAATGTATCGAAGGGCTTTAGCTTCTTGTGAGTTCAAAAGTTATGAAAAACTTGTTCGATGTGCGGAGAAGGTGGAAATGGAGTTTTCCGATGATCAGGTGTTCTATGACAAACAACAGAATAAGAGGTCCAGTTGGTAGGCAAAAGGGAAGAATTCATCAATGAAGCAAGGAGGTAAGAAAACCAAATATCCATCCTGTGAGATTTATGGTAAAATGAATCATGGAGAATGTTTATCCAAGTATGGTAAGTGCTTTCGGTGTGGTAAGTCTGGTCATATTTCTCGTAACTGTAAGGAAGATGATCAAATAGGAAATAAAAAGCCAGTGGTAAGATGTTTTAAGTGTAATGAAATGGGTCATTATGCAAATGAGTGTCTAGAGAAGAAATCAACTGGGAGAAAGCATCCATACTACAAGCAGATAGGGGTGGTGAAATTCTTTGCAACAACCTCAGCAGATGTTGGGCCATCGAATGAAGTTCAATCAGGTACACTGTTTGTTTGTTCAGATTATGCCAATGTGTTTTTTGATTCAGGGTCTACACACTCTTTCATTTCTAAGAAGTTTTCTAGTAAATTGAAAAGTCCATCTCAAGATATGAACCCGAAACTTATGATAAAAACACTCGGAGGGAACATTGAGACAAAAAGGAATTATAAGAACCTTCATATCCTTGTGTGTGGAATTAATCTATCAGCAAACCTTATTGCTTTTTCTCTAGTAGAGTTTGATGTTATTTTGGGCATGGACTGGCTTTCTGTTTATCATGCTAAGATTGACTGCAGAGCTAAAATGGATTCTTTTCAGAAAGATTTTTTGTTTGTGTACAAGAATGAACCCTTGATTTTGATAACATATCAGGAAGTTGAGAAACTAGTAAAAGATGGAAATGAATGTTACCTTCCACATATTGTTGAAAATAAAGGAACAGTTCAGTTTAATGATGTGCCAATGGTAAATGAGTATCTTGATGTTTTTCCTGATGAGTTCACTGGTATTATTCATGATTGGGAAGTTGAATTTACTGTTGACTTAGTTCCTGATTCTAAGCCAATTTCAAGACCCCCTTAACGAATGGCTCAAGTTGAACTTTTAGAGTTAAAGAAGCAACTGCAGGAGTTATTAGATAAAGGATTCATTCGACCTGGCACATCACCATGGGGTGCTCATGTATTGTTTGTTAAAAAGAAAGATGGATCAATGAGACTTTTCATTGATTATAGAGCCTTGAATAATATTACTTGTAAGAACAAGTATCATTTGCCTCATATTGATGATTTTTTTGATCAGCTCTAGGGAGCTCAGTATTTTTCGCAGATTGAATTGAGGTCGGGGTACCATCCGTTGAAAGTAAAATAAGCAGACGTTCCGAAGACTACATTCTGTACTAGATATGGCCATTATGAATTTGTAGTTACACCTTTTGGGTTAACCAATGCACCTGCTGTATTCATGGACCTGATGAATTGAATTTTCCTTGAGTTCTTCGGTAAGTTTGTGGTTGTTTTCATCGATGATATTTTGGTGTTTTCTAAAAGTAAATAGGAGTATGAAAGTCATTTAAGGGTTATCTTGCAAACCTTAAAACAAAAGAAACTATATGGAAAATTCAGCAAGTGTGAGTTTTGGTTTCAACAAATTTCTTTCCTGGGTCACGTTGTATCAAAATATGGCATAACTGTTGATCCTGCTAAAACAAAAGTTGTTGAAGAATGGCCAAGACCCACAAATGTAACTGAGATCCGTAGTTTTCTTGAATTGGCAGGTTACTACCGAAGGTTTGTTGAAAAATTTCAATGTTATCTAGTCCAATGACTAAGCTAACTCGTAAGGGTGTTAAGTTTATCTGGACAACTGAATGTGATGATTGTTTTCAGGAGTTGAAAAGAAGATTGGTGAATGCTCCTGTTTTGGAACTTCCTTCCAGGAATGGTGAGTTTGTTATATACAGTGATGCATTGTTGAAGGGACATGGATGTGTCCTTATGCAGGATGATTTGGTAATTGCATATGCTTCACGTCAGTTGAAAACTTATGAGGTAAATTACCCTAAAAATGATTTGGAATTAGCTGCTGTTGCATTTGCTCTAAAAATTTGGAGGCATCATTTGTATGGAGTAAAGTGTGAAATATATACTGATCACAAAAGTTTAAAGTATATATTCACTCAGAAATAATTGAACATGAGACAAAGTAGATGGCTGGAATTAATCAAGGATTATGATTTTACAATTCATTGCCATCCGGGAAAAGCAAATAAAGTGGCTGATGCTTTGAGTCGAAAAAATAATGCTTCATTAACAATGTTGCATTTGGAACGAGATCCTTTGGTTTTTGATTTGATGAAATTTGGTATAGAAGTTGTTGGTGTAGGATTTTCTTCTGTTTTGTTTCAGGTATCAGTGAAATCTTCTCTATTAGACAGAATCAAGCAAGCACAGAAGCAAGACAGTGAGTTGCAGAAAAAGGTAGAGCTGGTTCAGAAGGGTAAGTTTCCTAAATTCAACATTGATAATGATTGTGTTTTGGGGTTTGGGAAGAGATTATGTGTGTCTTGTGATTCAAAGTTGAAGAATGAGTTGTTATGTGAGGCTCATAGTTCCCCATTTTCAGTTCATCCTGGCAATACTAAGATGTACAGAGATCTGCGGGAGTATTACAGGTGGGATGGAATGAAAAGAGATATTGCTGATTTTACTATGATGTGTTTGACTTGTCAGCAGGTTAAAGTAGAGTGACAGTTACCGAAAGGGATGTTTCAGCCTTTACCAGTGCCAGAGTGGAAATGGGAAAACATATCCATGGAGTTTGTTGTGGGATTACTGAGGACATCTCGAGATAATAATGCAATCTGGGTTATTGTTGATCGCTTGACTAAATCTGCTCATTTCCTTGCTATACGAGATAATTTTTCACTAGATCAACTTTCCCGTATTTATCATAAAGAGATAGTCAGGTTACATGGAGTTCCTCTCTCCATTGTGTTTGATCGTGACCCCAGGTTTACTTTTAACTTTTGGAAAGGCCTTCAAAAGTCGTTGGGTACTAAATTAAATTTTATTACAGCTTTTCATCCACAATCAGGTGGCCAGTCAGAACGAACAATTCAGACCTTGGAGGATATTCCATGATCTTGTTCGATGGATTATCAGGTAATTTAGGACCAACATCTTTCTTTGGATGAGTTTTCTTATAATAACAGTTTTCATTCCAATATAGAGATGGCACCATTTGAGGCATTATATGGGAAGCGGTGTCGAACTCCAGCATTTTGGGATGAAGTGGGTGAAAGGAAGCTGATGGGATCAGAATTGGTAGAAGAGATGACAGAAAAAGTTCAGCTGATTCAGAAACATATGAGAACAGCTCCGAGAAGGCGGAAGAGTTATGCTGATAACCGGAGGAAGGATCTATCTTTCGAGGTAGGTGATCATATTTTTCTCAAGGTTTCTCCATGGAAAAGTGTGATGAGATTTGGTAAGAAAGGAAAGCTGAGTCCAAGGTTCATTGGACCATATGTTGTTCTGGAGAAAGTTTGATCAGTTTCTTATCGAGTGGCTTTACCTCTGAGTTTATCTCAGGTACACAATGTTTTTTCATGTTTCGATGTTGAGGAAGTATATGCCAGATCCATCATATGTTTTGAGTCTAGAGGTAGTTCAACTAGAGGAGAACCTATCTTATGAAGATCAACCAGTCCAGATTCTTGACCAAAGAGAGCAAGTGTTTCGAAATAAGGTAATCCACCAGGTAAAGGTTTTGTGGAAAAACCATATGGTTGAAGAGGCAATGTGGGAATCTGAAATTGCTATGAGGGATAAATACCCCCACTTATTTTGATAAGTGAATAAAATTACGAGGATGCAATTCCCAAAAGGGGGGAAGGATGTAACATACCAGGTAAATAATGAATAAATAATTGTAATATTTATTAATATTTATGAATTAAATATTAATTTTACATTAAAGGGGTTGCTATTTTCGATAGCGTACCCGATACGGAACAAAGAGTTTCATTGAAATCTTACGTTGCACACTAGTAATAAAATAATATTATTTTAAATGGTAGTTAACACGTAGCCGTTGTAGTGGTAGGAATGGATATAAATAACTAAAATATGATTATATATGTTTTTTAAATGTTTTTACTTTTATCTAATAAAAGATAAAGGCTTAAAATATGGAAAGAATTCAATTTTAGGACTATATGCCCTAGTTTTCACTAAAGGTTCAGTTATAGCATTTTGATGGCGAACCATCATTAAATATAGTTTTGTTCACTCTTCTACATTCTATTGGACTAAATAAAACACTTTTTTAGAATCAGGAAATCAAAATTTACTTTGTGAAAATTTTTGGTATCTTTCAGATAATGTTCATTTTTTTAATGAATAGTGTAAAATGTTGTATTTTAATTCAAAACCACTTTTTAATCTAATTTATTTATATAATTAGATTATCTTTTGAATTGGTTTTAAAGTGAAATTAGAAAATATTTTTACCATTAAATCCAATAGTGGTCGCTGGAATTAATTTCACTTTGAAATCGGACTTAAACTAGTTTCAATCTTTTGATACTTATTGTTTCATAAAAACACGTTATTTGTCATGCCAGTGGGAATTAATTATTAACTTAATTAATGTGACTTGTATGTTTTGAATTTTGTAAAATAGACTTCATTTTTGAATTTGGAATATCAAATATAGCTTAGGGTGAATTTTTGGTATTTCTCTGAAAAACTTCAATTTTTGATGAATAGTGAAACCACTAAGTGGTACTTATAAAAACTGATTTTTCTTTTAAATGAAATTTTACCAATTATGTGTTTTGAATTTCATAAATCTGACATACATGGTTGTCATTAAGAAGTAAAATGTTGTTCAATAGGATTAAAATAATTTTTTGGTGAATAGTAACTTATTAAGTTTTTAATTGCAATTAGAGGTAATTAGTGTAGTTTAAGGTAAAAATAATGTTTTAATAATATGAAATGAACTTGACACATGTACTAACCTCCTTGTATGTGTCATGGCCGACCAATAAAATCCATTAGTCAACTTGGGGACCCCATGGATCCACTTTAGTTGGAAAATGACATTAATATATCTTTATTTAATGCTAAAATAAAAATGTCACAAACATGAGTTGTTTTACTAAACCAATTTTTAAATGGGGTTATACAAGTCAGATATTTTACTATAAATATTCATTAGAAAGATAAAAAGATTTCCTATGTCATAATAGTTTTTTTATAATTTTTAGAAATTAAATATATTAAATTATTTATGACATCATGATGATGCAACGATTACCTCATTAATAATGGATTTAAATAAAATGAAAAGATAATGTCAACTCTATGACCTACACATGTCCAAAACCTATTGGATGGGTATATTTAGAACCCTTATCACCTTATCCTAGAATTATATCAATGTGGGACCTCTTAAATCCAAATATCATTTTAAAATAAAGTTACTTTTCTTTACTTTCCAAGAGTGCCCCTCCTCTGCTCTTATAAAAGTCCCCCACCTCTACCTCTTTACCCACACTTACAAATACTTTGGCTCGGCCAACCCCTGACCATTATGTCTCTCCAAATCCCTATCTTACTCTTTGAAGCCTCAATTTGGGCCGAAGTCTTCCCAAGGAATCATTTGAGCTCTAACCAAAGGGAGTTACCTAATTTAAAGAAAATGTCTTCTTTTGAGTCCTTTTGTTTTATTTTGCTTCTCCAACCCCCTAAACTCTTTTTATTCATTTATTTTGTAACAACACCAGTATCTTCCATATACTAGTATTTTTTTATAATAAGGATTCGAGCTACACTTACACACACCTACATCTAATGGTTAAAGAACATATTGTTTCTGTGGTTGGCGAATTTCTGCCTCACGAAACGATGATTGTTCAATCTTCTTTTAAACACCTTTAATGGTGGCCATTAAGATGTCAGTATATTTATATATGATATATATTATGTTTATGTTTTCCTTATGCTTCTTTATTTTTCATTTGTGGTTTTCCTTTATGGGTTCCATTGTGGGTAAACACGATAATTTCATTTTAGGAAGTGCGGACTACAGCCCCCTCAAAGTGATGTGATTTGTTAATGCCATATGTGGGATGTATAAAGGATAGATTTAAAGTTATTTTATATGATGTTATACTGGAATTATAATATACCTCTATATCATTTTTATTTCCTTCCATTAATGTATGATATAGAAATGAAAGTAGCGTTCATGCGTACGTACGGCTTACCGTCTCCATGAACGGTGCATTTCATTTCTTATCCCCAAATGTAATGTACTATTATAAGTACATATTTATAATGGATATATATAATGTATGTTACATATAAACGATGAATAAAATTCGGGAATTAAAATATACATACATCTCATTTAGATTTAATTCCATTAATATGACATAGAAATGAAAGTAGTGTTCATGTGTACGTATGTCTTACCATCTCCATGAACGATGCATTTCATTTTTTACCTCTAAATGGTCATGTAATATTATAAATACATGTATATGATGGATATATATGATATATATGATATCCAAATCAGGAATATCATTCTGGATATAATGAACCTTTGACCACACGAACAACATGTAATTGTAAGAAGTCCACTTTCGACTTAAGAACCAAATATCGACAAAATGAACATTATTACCTTAAATGATTAAATGATGTTTATAACATGGAAATAAGTGATATAAAAGGAATAATGAACTTGATAAAGTTTCTTATGAAAATATAAATTAACTCAAGTTTATTATTCAGGACGTTAAAGAACGATGGAGTCAAGTCGGACCCGAGGTAAGGGACTTCGTCTCAATCTCCTTTCATTGAGGCATATTTCATTTTATACACAACATTATTTTATACAGTTTATAAACCCCTTTGAAATTTAATTTTATTCAAAAGGAATCTTTTCCTACGAAGCGTTTTACAAAACGAAAAAAAGGAATGTTTCTATTAACGTACGTGGTGACAACGATCTTTTCTGCCGCCACGAGTATTATTTGGTCATTGGATTCCTGAACAAGCCGTAATGTTTTTTTTAAATGAAATAAATACCATATATTCTTTTATGTATTTTGGTTTTGAAAATGGTTTTTATAATGGATTTGTTATGTCAATATATTTATGTGATATATTGTGATCAAAGGGTGGAAATGTTTTCTTTCCATTATATTTGTTTTATGTCTTATGATTTTTATAATGGTACATGGACATTTGACCGGTGGTTACGTGATAAACCATATGACAGGTGGTTCCGTGAATACCAGGATAGGTGGTTACGTTATAACCTCCAATGCATTGGGTATGGAATTCGGCCGTATGGCTATTCTATTAAGTATTTATGGAAGTTGGCCATATGGCTATTTCATTAAGTGATATGTGTGGAAGTCGACCGTATGGTTATTCCACTTAAGTATTTTTATGTCCCAAGTTACCTTTATATGTTATGTGTTCTTTATATGGGTTTTATGGTAATCCTTTGGTTACAAAAGGGTAAGTAATGTTATTTTATTCAGTGAAGATTTTTTACTACTTCATGAAGGTGAAGGTATTACTTTGATAAAGTATACATGGTTTACTTGATGTTTGAAAAACTAACAGTCTCCATTATTTGTGTATCCCTTTCTGAGCTTTTTATGCTCACCCCTAGTTTTTTTGAAATGTTTTTCACAGGACCTAATGTGGAATAGGGTCATGTATTGGATCAAGGGAAAGTCATGATCTATAAAACATGGAACTAGACATGTTTATTTTTAAGAGTTTTTTAGTCTATGGAAACTTAGTAGACGTGTTTACTTTGTAATCTTTTGAGATGTAATAGTTATGTTCTAATTCTCTAAAACTCTAAACCTGAAAAGATCCTCAATGTGAATTATTCATTTAATTCAATATTACGTAAGTTTTAAGGCCGGGGCCTTATAAACATTATGTGATCGATCTTTGTTAATCTAGACTGAAATAGACAAGTCCAATTCAATATATAAATCAAGACCCTCATATGGCATGGCAAACCTAGCTACATTTATCACTGCCCATATCTCTACTTGAATTGCATATCTATTTCTTATGTTATGAAAAAAAACATCTTTTCAAAGAGCCTAAATAAGTATGAAACACACCACAAAATATAGAAGGAAATGGTCTTCCAAAAGATGATCCATCAATGTTTACCATCATCCATCAAGAGATGGATGGTATCCATCTGACATAAATCATCATCATTGTATTTTTTATCCTTCCATTGACACCATGTGATCATAGAAAAATCAACCCAGATACATCATTTTTCATGGATCGAGTCTACTCATTAAGAGCATTTATAATTTTCTAATGCAAGAAAAGAACCCCAACATTAAATGATGTCTCAACATTACTGAATATAAGGTCATTTACTGACATTAAAATGAATGAAATAACACTGGAAGAATCAGCAAGTAGAAACAACCAGACCTGCTCACTGCATTAAGTCCCACATATGGACTGCAAAAGCACATCAACAGGTCAGCTGTTGAAAGTGCATCAAAAAATATGCATCACATATGACTATAACCTGAACGAAAATATAAAATATCCAATGAAATGTGAAATAGATTCATCTGCCTCTAAATATAACAGGCTGACCGAGGCCAGATGTATCCCAGGGCACTGCAAGTGGACCTTCAATGGTAGCTTTTGATTCCTAATTTTTCAGATTAAAATTGATTGAGAATGTGGAATAAAAGCCTAGTTGAAATCAGTGACACTGTGATGAGGCTTCAATGATTCACCACAAAGAATTATATAACACTCCCTTCTGGTGAAACTGCCAAGCTGGTTGGGCATCTAATCCAAAATGTCTCATTCACCTAAGAGGTTCCTTGAAATTTCATGATAAATACTACTGGGTCGTATCCCAATGAGATTAGGATTCTCCAGAAAGGTATAAATGGTAATTTTATTCAGTGAAGATGGAATTATAGAATCATCACCAATGGGCCGATAAAGACAAGGTGTAGTCCAAAAGTTTTGTTTTGGATATTTACACACCATCCATTCAGAACTGGCCATTATGTCAATATATGACTTTATAAGAGCATGCCATACAGATGAACTGATATAATTGGGATACCCTACCTAATGTTTCCCAACAAACCTGTTGACAAGAAATTCCATTGAGTTATCTGGGATATAATAGAGTGTCTATATGAATATTGTAATTAGAGTATCATGGAAGAGCCTGATATCATTGATTCACAAACAACCCATACTAATATGATTGATGAAGTCCTTATAGGATACAGTGAAATGTTTTCATTCTTGAATTTACCCAGTCCATATGATGTTTCTTATTTTACCATTTACATTTTTGATAAGAGAATAGGTCCATCTGTGTAAAGAGATTAATTACACAAACATTGACGTCGTCACTGAATTGACCAGTCATATTCTCCCTTCCAGTTTCCCCATCCATGTTCAATGAGGATTCGTAATCCTCAGTTCAATACTATACAGGTAACATATCTTTACCCTAACCCATAAAAGTGGTACCCCTAGTAAATTAAAATGAAAATATCCTCTTTTAACCCTATGATTGCAATCAATTCTGACTTTCCTTGATGTTTAAATTCCTCCACTAATGATGACAGATGATTTTCCCCAACTAATAACCTGACTTGAAACTTCTTCATAGTGTGAGATGATTCCATTAATACATGATATGGTACCTTTATATTATCTCCCAAAGAGAAAGATGTCATCATCATATAATATGTGGGATGTGATGCATAACTTTCTCCCCACTTGAATCCTCTAATACCGCCCAAAAATAGCTAGATCAGTGAGACACCAACTCAAACACTCTTCAACTATGCCGAAGAGAATACCAGAAATAAGATCACCTTGCCTTACTCCTCTGGATCATTAGAAGAAACCCCTAGGAGACCCATTACCATGATTGATAGATTAGAACTCTCTAAAATAGAACCCATCTGCCATGATTCTATCTTTTACCTATCTCCTTTTAGAATTCACACATTCATAGGCAGTGTAAAGATAGTTCTGTATATTCCACCCTAGAACAAACCCAAACTGATTACACGAGATGAGGTCCTTGGAAATATCATATACAATTTATCTATGATCTTAATTTTTTTTCATGGTATTTCCAAAATAAATAGGTCTAAAATACATTATATCAAGATCATTATCCTACTTAGGAAATAATTCCACAAAATTATCATTTATTTCCAAGGTCATGTAATATGACCTAAATAATCATTCGCGTCATTTAATACATCCATACGAATGATATCCTAACAAAACATGAATAACTTTGTGGTTAATCCACCAGGACCTCCCACACTGTCAATGTTCAATGAAAATAAAGATCATGTATTTCTTTTACACTAGGGATATCAACAATATATTTTCTTTATCCTCTCCAAGAGAGGGCATAAAACACCTAATAACATTATCATAGTTATCATTTCCAGTAAATGAATACAACTTCTCTATGAAAAGTGTCGCAGCATCTAATATATCATTCTTAGATCATAATAGGTTGTCATCAATGGTAATCGCATTTAGGCCTCTCCTAGATCATCTATCCCTATTCATGCAATGGAAAATCATTGAATTCCAATCCCCTTCCTTCAACCATTGAAGATTAAATTGGTTCTAAACCAGGATTCCTTTGAGGGTCAAAAGCCAGTCTAGATTTTTAGTAGCCCGTATTTCATCTTGAAAAGTTAGATCATAGTATAGATTCTCTTTTTGGTAATGTAATAAATCATTTTTAGGCTGTCTAATTTCATTATAAATAGATGAAAAGGACTAATTACTCCATTTTGTCTGCCTTTCATTAACAATATTTATCATACAGCCTGAAAAATGAGAGGGGCTACCCGAGAAAATAGTGTCCCATGCATTTAACGTAATTTCTCTACAGCCTAGTATATCAAGTTACGAATTGTTAAACATAAAATGGAGTAGAGATGACCATGATCTATTGAAAAAAAATATCCACGAGTATGAAATTATGATCAGAGTGCATCCTCGGGAGGGTTCTCCCAGACACATCAATCATCAAAATCTCAGTTATCCACTTGAACAAAATATCGGTCCTATTTACTTGTATGCTTCCCATGAATAGTGTGTTTTCTATTAGGGAAATCATCTCTAGAAATAGATACATCAGTGAGGCAAGACTCATCAATACAAAATAAAAGGTCAAAGGCTGCAATGCAACATACATTTTCACCTGTTTTCTCCTCAGGCATCGGGACAGTTTTGAAGTCACCAAGGATAACCCAACTAGTGGCCATTATTTCAGAGATATTAAATAGATTCCTCCATAATTGCCTTATTCTTATGTATGGGTAGGATGCGTAAAAAAATTCACAACAATAGAATCATTACCAAGAATATAAGAAACTGTGACAGAATGGAAATCGTCCAAAACAAATATAATATTAACACTTTAATGATTTAAAACCCTTAAAAATACAGTTCTCAACTCAAAGTCATTGTTTTCAATGAAGGAATAACCCATATAATCCCAAATAAAGGAGTTCCATTTTTCAATGTTCATTCCTGGATCACCAATTCCAGTTAGCATAGGTATACTGGACATAATAAAATGCCTATGGGGTCTGACTGTGGGAGTGTTCCCAATACCTTGAAAATTCCAAAATAGGATGGTCAATTTTGTGATCGGAGCCAAGTGAAAGGTCCATAATTTTTTTGAATCAGGTCAATATCACAGATATCATTATTAGGATCAGCAAGATTAACTGATTTCTTATCAAAAGAATCAAGAGCATCAACATTATCAAAACACTCCACAGTGTCAAGAAGGGAGAATCTTTCAACAGAATCAACAAGAACAGAAAAGAGACTAGTAGGCAAAATTCATTGGGCTGTGTTGGCTGTTTGTGCCTACAAGAAGTCCCCAGGGGGGTCAGAGGGTGTGGAATCATCTGTTACACCATCATTAATAGAAAATCATTGCATCATCTGTAGAACCAGCAATATCAGCATGTTTAGGATGGGTGACGAGTAAGTCATATGCATTCACCGGATCCTGAATTAGAGAATCAGAGATCATAGTTTACTCAAACAATGAAAAACCTGTCACATTGTAATTCTCAGAAGGCAATTTGGTCATCTAAATCTACTGTAATGATTTTACCTCTTCATCCAAAGTGTCATTATCCATCATAGTGTCATTCTGCACCCTTAGACCATCAAGACCAATAGGTGATGTATCCTCATCACCAGATTATACAACCGGATCAGAACCATCATATGGATCCTCTATAGATTTTTTCATGCTGATAGGACTAGAATCAATGGAATCCTTGGATTTTCCCTTATTTTGCCTACAATTTTCCTCATCATGTCGTATAATTTTATAGAAATTACATGTATTATTCATGTTACAGTCCGAAATCATATGCCCAAAAAAGTGGATATTGAGGATGAACTTGGGATTCCTTCCATATAGTATGCAAAAAGTGATGGTATCATCCTGAGTAGTTTGCAATACCTCCTCTACAAAGGTTTCAACCATGTGCACTTCTACAAGAATTTCAGCATAATTACCAAAAATTGGATTATCCATCTTCTAATCATGTGTAATCGAACATCCAACAGATGAAGCGATGTCTAATAGAATTTTCGGATTCCAATAAAACCATTTCAGATTACATACCCAATTCTAGATATGTGAAATGGTATTTTAGATGGGATTGGGATCAATATTATAATACCTTTCATGGATTTGAAGAAAGCTAGGCCGAAGAGGGTCCGAGACAAGGCACAATGCTCATCTCTTGATTTCATCGGATGGGAAGATGATGTGATAAATGACACCGCCCATTACAGTCATTTTCCGACCTGAAAATCCCCAAATTTCAGAAATCCTTTTGGTGTGATGGCTGAACTACCATGGATTATCCCCAATGGGAACCACCTCCCATGCAATGATAAAGAATACACACAACTTATTTCACTCCACAACTACATTTTAGTTCTCCGAGACATGCACAATGTGCAAATTTCTTATGATCCTTTACAAGGATTCAGATTCACAATCGAGAAATGAGGCAATTCTCGTATTCTTAACAACTTCCACGAAGCTCTTCTTACATCTATAAATTTCATTTACAGCACCCAAAGTCTTCTTATACATATACTAAATGGATCTCTATGCCGGATTCCTTCATCAACCACTGAACCTCGATCACGTTTCTTTCTTTGATTATTCACCTCACCCATATTTTGGTTTTCACTCATCCCACCTCTGTGATCATCCATATTCTTCAAACTTTTTAATTTAAATATGATATATGTAAATATAAAACTATTGGTACATTCACATTTAGAACATAAATAATTTCACAATTTATGTTAATCATGAGGAATTTTTTTGAACATCTATAAATGTATTTATGTTTACTTTAACAACACAATAGTGCAGAATTTAAAAAATAGATCCATTCATTATATTTGGTGTTTATTCCCTTTAAATATTTTCTCTAAAATAACCAATGTAGTCATATTCCAATCATCATATTATAAACATAAATTAATTGAATATACACATCTTTAACATATGATATTTCTAGAAAGATACAAATTAAATTTAGCAAGAGAAGTATATTCATTTATTTTCTATTATAAAAAAACATTTCATGGTTATTATTCCAAATATGTTGTTTCACTTTTAGAACAACATCACATATGGATCAACTTCCTAAAATTTTCATCAAGGACATGCAACCATCATCACCACTTCAGAAGGACCTTTATGTACCAATACAAGTAATAATATTTCAAAAAAAATTAGAAATTCATATACATAGTTGGAATATATATAATATAAAACTACTTATTTATAAAAATATATCAATTTTAGTTTTTTAATGACAATAATAAAAATATAATTCCACCATTGAAGTCCAAACTATTTGAATTAATGTATAGAATTATAGTAATTTATAATCACTCTAATTGTTCTCATTTATAATTTTAGAAAAAACTGAAATGTGTTTTATGAGCAATATTCAGCATTGCATTTTTTTACATCTTTTGTGTTTCATTATGTATTCCTTAAATTTATATACCACTAAATCTATGAATATAATTTTTTATATTTTCAATTGTACTCACACTTCATCCATGAAAGGAATTATCAATATTAAAAATGATCCCTACTATAGTCCTTTAATGACACAATTATCTAACTAAAACTAAAATCTACATCTAGAGTGATTATTATCCCCCTTTATTAGGTAATATATAAACAACACACACACAAAATATTTTAAATCCACCAATCTATATTTTAACTTTCATTTGGAAATATTTCTTATAAATGGTTGTGTTTCTTAAACCCAACCTAATCTACATAATTTCATTATATATTGGCTCCATTTGGATCATTTAAAACATCATGTTTTTAAAAAAAAATTAGATAACATCAAACTTTTTTACGCCTATTTATTCTGTAGATATTCCCTCTAAAACAAATATGTAGTTTCCATATAACAAATTTATAGATTTTTTTGTTTAATGATCCAATCAACTTACTCTCTGAACATAATTTTCTTCCTAAATATTTAAATTGACTAATTTTGATACAAGGGATTGACTTCATAAAACATATAATCCTATATTGTTTAAATTTACTTATTGATGGTATATTTTAATAAAATATAGTCATAGATAACAATTTAACTCAAAATAATCTATAAAATTGTGAAACATTATATTTTCAATATATTTAGAAAAACATAGGATGTTAAGAAGAATTATTATAAACAACTAATTAATAAAAAATTGAAACCAATATAGGGTGATATATTACAGAATGAACCAACTAATATATTTTTTATGATGAACATAGGACATCACTCGATATTCACTATCCAACATTTCATAAAATTAAATTTATTGTCTCTAAAAGAGGCTAATCATCCATTAACATATCATTACCAAATCCCAATAAAAAATTTATTTCAGAAAACATTAAATTGATATGATTATATAACGATGGAAAATTATTTTAGAAAATTAATCTTGGAAATCATCTTAAAATCATGAAATTTATCCTCATTATAACAAATTATTTTTACAGGAATAAATAAAATAGATATCAAGGAATATTATTAGTTCTTCTCTCAATTTTATAACCCTTTATTGTAGTTTTTAACTAATACATGTTATATATCCTCCAATCATTTGTATGTCTCCAATGATTTATTAAAACCACATTATATTTCCTATTATTTTTTGACACATCCTTAATTCAGAACAACAAATTATAAATTTTTTATTCTTAATTGATCCCTAAAAACCTAAATAATTCATAAAAAATAGTGTTCTCAATAATTCTTATTGAAATATATTTTGGATGAAAAACTATTTAATTTTATTTAGTCATATTACAAAATATGATGTTAAAAATTCCTAATCATAATTAGTGCATATATATCCTTTATGTAATGGGAATTATATATTTTTTAATTTTTTTAGATACAATAACCATGGTTATTATAAATCTCTTAAACATGGAATAGATCATTGATATTAAAAAAAATTAAGCATAAGGTTATACATGTACATATGACTCCTCATGAAGAGGAGTGTGGTTGGAATGGTCAATCATCCCTTTTCATCTTATTACATTGCATTAAGATATAGCGATCAATATTACAATACCACAAGTATAAATATCATCAATCTAGGTTGTATATTTAATGTTCTCAAACATAAATATTTCATATAATTATTTGGATCTATGAGATTGGCCTCCCATGTTAATCATTGAACAATTTATTAAATTTCCTTGCATCACTAATCATGGTTACTTCACTATAAGATTTTTATTCTAGATATATTCAATTCATTACTTGTGTTATTATTTATAAAAAACCATGACATGTATAATGAATATTCTCGCCAATTTCAATTAGAATTTCGTCAAAAATATTTCTCATTTGAGAATCATTCTAAATTAGTTCATAAAACATTCTTAAAGACAGTGAACACACATTGGTTGTTTTAAAGAATGTGTTTTCCACTCGATGATTGATGTTTTCTTGTATCAACATTGGTTATATTTGCACACTTTAATAAGCTCTCTAAAATTTTCGAAAAATATTAAATCTATTTTTAATTAGAAAAGAATATATTCATATGAATGTTTTTTTCATAATTTAAATATGAATAGTATATTTAATTTTGACAGTGTAAAATCATCAATGTTATCTCTAGGAATATATTGACGGTTATATAAATTAAATAAAATGCTAATAAAAAATAAATTTTATTTTAATTCCTTGGGTCTACTGTTAATATAGGAGTTTTTAATCTTATGAGGACTTGGTATGTATATATAAATTCATTGTGTGTCTCAATATTCAATAATTGCATAAAACTATCTCTTCCATTATTCCACTTTCATTTCATTTATTTTTCTATGAATCAGATAATTTTTCACTGATTCATGTTTTATAGTTTTACATTCTCTATATATTAATGAAATCGTTGGAGGAGGTATGACCATATCTATTCCTCCCATAGATCGTAATTTGAATTCTAGATCTGTGATCATCATGTCTGCATAATTTATTTAGAAAATAATTCACTTATCCACCATTCGGATTATGTTTTATTTTTTTATTTTGATCATGTTTTCTTTGACTTGGATAATTCTTACATTAAAATAAGTCTATATGTCCATTTACAAATATTTTTTTCTTCTTCATTTATTCTATTATAACTCATCATTTTTACCCTAAAAATTTGTTCTATATTTAGGGGTACCTCAATTTTATTACTTATTTTATTCTACATGGATGGGTATTCCATTATTATAGAATAAATACAATAAATTTTTACTAGATGATATAAGGTGTATACACAAGGTGAAGTGATGATATATTACAATCAACTATAATATTCTTTTCTCGATTCATTTATTTATGTTAGAACCAATCGATGGGAAAATTTTCTACCCATACAATGTTCATGAGAGGTACCCTATTGATCGTACATACACTCTCCCTTATTATATTACAAATACTAACTTTTTAATTGAAATGAGATATATATATATATATGAAAGTCTCTAAATTTATTTCACTTGAGTCTACTTGATTTATAAATATTAATTTGACACTTTTTGTTATTTCCCATTCATTGTTCATCTTATCTCATATGTCTGGATGATTTCACACATAAATTTGAGGTTTGATTATATATCCTATTTAGTATCATCATTAGTAGTCCATCAAATTTTGAGGAAAATTCCATGAAGGGAATATATTAGTTCACCCTATCATTTTCTATAATCATGTATAAAATAGATTCTCATACATTTTATCTCATCAAGAATTATCTATTGAATGAAATGGATCCATGGATGCAATTACTTAATGAAATATTAAATTATACTTATTAAAAATAAATATGTCAATATAATACAACATCCCTATTTTATTCAATGTAAATAATGTTTTTTATAAATATTCAATGAAACAACCATTATTATAACAGTTGGTAATAATTATTCACTATTAGCTCTATAATATTACGCTAAATATAATTTTTTTAGTTACCTTTAAATTAAACGATTCATACTACTGAATAACTCTGTTATTATAATAATATTTTATCTGATATATATTTAGATATATAAATAATATTTATGTCATCCATTCCCCTTATAAGAGAATGTTTATGAGGTGTTATTATTTTTCGTGGAGTGTAAATAATTTTTTTGTTTAGTTATAATCACACATGTGCTTATGAAAACTTTTTTAAACTATTCATTAGTTGGGAAATATTTTAAGGTAATTACATGAGATTTTACATTGTTTTTGGGAACATGAGGCTGTTATCTTTTGATGATTGTTTGGGAAAAGGATTCTGTATGATAAAACAAACCGTACATCCAATTTTGAGCTTTTGTAAGGGGGAACATGGTCTTTCAATCCCATGTGCACACCTAGTGAAAATAATGAACACATGGATAAATGGGTATTTTCATGGTATCTTCATTGAAAAAATAACCTTGTGATTATGTTATCCCTAATCACAATGTTAATGAGGGTCCATGGTGTGGGTGTGCAGTTTGTTAAACCATGTGACCTAACCAAGGAAACACCCCATGGGGTTTTTAAGACCCCTTTAATTTGTCTTAAAACATTATGGGAACATTTTTAAACCACTAATGAAAACCTAATCTCATTTAATCTCTACGTAATACTTTTATCATGATCCATGAGTTTCTCCCTAAGGATTCTTGGTAGAATTCCATTTTTTTTGAGGGATAAGCTCTGGGTATATTTCTTTTTGATCTGATTATTACATATCATCTTTGATCCCCATTTGATATATTTTTATATAATTTTTTTAAACCATAGGTGTTAATTATTTTTAATAAGAACGGATTTATTGATAATTTTTCATCTTTTTGCTGACCTAGTATCTGGAGGACCCGATCTACACTTCCTCAATGTTCATTTTTAAGGAAATTTGTTTATACAATATTTTTTATGTAAGGGTTCCAATTTGAAATGGAAAATTATATGAATTAATTATTATTATAGTAAATTACAGAATTTTATTTAGTTAATTTGGATGATTACTTATTAATATTGTATATTTTGGTAAGATTCCATGTTTTTAATGTTGTTTTTCTTTAAAATTATTTTTTCACAAGTACTGTTTGATTAAATTCATGAATGGTCAGTTTGTTTCAGAAATGGATTTTCAATCAATGAAGATTATTTTATGTATTTAATTTTTTAAATGTGATTCATTGTTTTTTAAATTATTTTGGCAATAATTTTTCATTGACAACCTTTGGCACATCATGAAAATACATGAAACTCATTATGTTCATAATTCCACTTGAGGGATTTTGATATTTATAGTATATAGAATGCCTCGATTTCGATTAGATACAACATATTATTCATTTGGATACTTTTTCATCTAGTATGTATTCCCATAGAGTACGTAACAATATATGGTTCTTTTTTATTAATGAATTTTTATCACATGATGTGTTTTTTATTAGATAAATAATAAAATATTTTTCAAAGTAGATTATATAGAATGGGTTAGATGATGAATTATATCATGTATATGTGTTTATATTTATAAACTATTTGGTGTTTATATTATTTCTTATATTTTTAGTTATAAATTTCATATTCATGGAGTTTTTAATATGAATGCAATTTCCAAAATCAAAAGGAAGTGATATACAAACGGGTTTAGTTATGTGAAAAACATCTATAAATCATTTTTATCAAAAACATAAAAATAATTCATTATTTTTATTATACCTTTTATATAAACTAAAGTGGTATCCAAAATTCATATTTTCTCAAACCATATATTTTTCTTATGGAAATTTTAGAATCTATTTTTAAGGATCTATGTAATGGGAAAATAATATCATTGCATGAATGATTTTATAATTAACACAACCAACATAACAAGAATGATAGGTGGTGTGGACTGGTCACATGGAGACTGATTGTAATTTGCATTTCTTAAATTCTAGTTCTCACAACTTTGTGTGAAGATAATTTATGTATATTTTTATTCCATGATATAATCTTGTTTCTTTTCATCATTTATTATAGTAGATACTTTTTTTCTCTAATCAAATTGTGCCCCACCATTTTAATGTTGATGATCGAGAGTCTTATTATGGACCCTAGATCTCCCTAAGATGGGTGGGGTAGCTCATGTTTCAAATATTTTCATCTAAATTGATAGATATTATTCCAACATTGTTTAAAACATGTTAGACCTACCAATAGATAATTTCTAGAATAAAATCACATGCAATGAGATGAGAAATAATTTTTACATAGATCACTACTATGGTCTAATACAAGGAGAATAAATCAACATTTTGTCAGCCTTACTAAATTCCACTAATCTTCACTTTTGGTGGACTACAAAAGTTTATACATAGTTATTATATTCCAGGAACACTTCATATAATATATTATACAAATAACACACTATTTCCCATGGAGCACTTCAATCAACTCCCACTTGATCACTACTATGGGTGATGGCTCACTCAGTTAATCGACATTAAGGAATCATCAATAGGTTTTCATTGATGTATTTGTATATATCCATCAGTAGACTATACTCAAAAAAGTGTCCTGAAATTATTTACATGAAAGCACTAAACAGAAAAATCAGATAAAATAATCTGGTTAGATGATCAAACCAGTACATGCAGTGAAGACCACTTCTTGAGTGCAAGTATTGGGATTTTTTTTGAAAGATTAATTTCACATAACACTTAATTTTTGTTAAACATATATCTATCATGCAACCCTTATCTATCACACAACTTCCCCATAGTTTTCTCATCATCTTTTAGAAACATATGGAAGATTTGCAAATAAATTTTACTCTATGCAAGTCATTCACATGAAACTCTCTTGTACATAGTGACAATGGATTTTAATTGGAAATAATTGTTCTTAATTGAGTGGTTTACTCTCTTATTTTGATTAAATTTGGAGAAACCTACTGGTGAGTCATGAAAAATTCCCCTGAATATGCAAGTCTTGACAACCTTAGCCTCGGTCACACAACTCACGTTGTGCTCCAAACCACAACATGTATGCCCTTACAACCATTTCAATATATTAATGAACATATAATGAAATATTATAATATAAAAACATTTCAATCCTCCTTAAAATGGTGGATAACCACTTTTTCCAAAACACATTTCTCCATTCTCAAATTCCTGGCCCAAAAAATTGGGAAAAAAAGGGAAACAATGCATCCTTTAGTATTGTTGTCTGCATAAACCGTTATATCACTTTCCTTGGAAACTCCCTGATCATCCATGTGAGGATCAAAAATAGACCCAATCCATGCTCCATTTAAAACAAAGGTCATCCATGGTTCTTAAAATCTCCCCCATTAGAATTGATGGAAATTTATAGATAAATTCAATGAAACACAAGTGATAAGGAAACCTGATATATGAGAAACAACACAGCCACACACTGAGTCAATGTGAGTAATGATCATTGTAGAAAACATGAGAGAAATCCTGAATTGGGTACTTGTGTTTTAAAATTCTTAATATTGACCAAGATAAGCTCTGAATATTTTTTCATACAACCAAATTATTTTCAAAAGTCTAATTTTCTCCCTTCATTTTCCACTTTTTTAACTCATCATTATCCCATAAGTTAACATGGATTCAATTTCTTCATTTTCTATAATCATTTCTCTAGAAACAAAGATCAATTTTCTCTTTTCTACCATTGAATTTTTCCATCATCTACCATTGGAAAAAACCCAATGAATCTGATTTTGACTTATAGAGATAAAAAACACTCCCCATAGATTGTAACACCCCCATAAACTGGAATCCATTCCCCAAATAGATTAAAATAGTAACAACAAATCGGGGGAGTAGGAAACTCGTAATCTTCTCATGCACTAGTAGGTTCTTGAATGATGTGGTTGAATGGATGCTTCATAAAAACATATAAAGACAATTTTGTGGTCAGTATGTCATCCACATGATCCTCTATTCCACCGTGATCATTTTTAATCATTCCTTGTTCTACTT
Source organism: Viscum album (assembly GCA_963277665.1). NCBI lineage: Eukaryota > Viridiplantae > Streptophyta > Magnoliopsida > Santalales > Viscaceae > Viscum > Viscum album. Next base: position 689,281,368 of record OY728161.1, on the reverse strand, counting down.
ATTCCAGGTTAAAATGATATCTCATTTAAATGTATTTCATATGATAATTATGAATTTGATTATTTCTAATATAAATTGGAAACATGTTATCATAGTGAATCACCATCGGCTCTTTCACCTCATCAACGGTATCAATTAGTTGTTTCTTCATCCTCAATATCTAAGTGCAATCATTTTTAGCAAAGATATTCAATGATTCTATAGTGTGAAGAGAAGTAATTTCCAGTTTCTTACTCAACCATCCCACAAATTTCATTCCAATAATTTATGTTCTGCCACTTTTGGACTTTATCTCAACTAAATATCCATCCCAAATAGTATTAGAAATAACATGTTGTTATTTATCTCTTCCTATATCAATGTATAATACAAAATTTTGAGTACCTGAAATGTTCCTCATTTTTAGTTTAACTAGCTCAATATGTTCTTAATTTATATTACATTGATTTTCGGCCTCTAAGAATTTTGAAAAACTCATATCTAGACGTGTTTCTATAAAGTACAATAGTCCTCCACAAATTTTCCTATACATGGTTGGATCCAAAAATGTTGCACCCTCATGCTTTCCAAATTTCCATTTAACTTAAATTAGAGTTGATTTTTTTTGGAGTCACGTATATTGTATTTCTTTAGCAACTCCCTTGCTTACTTTTCTAGTGAAGATAAATTATAGTATTTCTTCTAAATCACTGGCATCCCCACGATGTATGTGAGTCCACCAATCATAAACATTTCAGATTCTGATTTCATTGGACTTGTTAATTGTTCATCAAATCTATGTATACTTAAACCAAATATAATATCATCTATATAAACCAACCCCATAAATTTATCTTCTTATGAATTCTTCACATATAGGAGGTGGTTGAAACCCCCAAATTTAAATTTAATCTTTTCCAAATAATAATCCAGTTTAGAATACAATGCTTACGGTGCCTACATTAGACCATTGAGATTCCTTTTCAATCTACAATCATTCACTTCAACATTTACAATTTCAAAACCCACAGGTTTTTAAATATCGACCTACTATTCATGAAACCCAGTTAGGAAAATTGTTTTGATGTCCATATGGTAAAATTTATATCCACTATGAATTACCATAGGAAGAAAAATCCTGATTTACTCCCATCTTGCCACTGTACCAAATTATTTAATGACATAAACTCCTTCAATTTATGCATAGACTATACATAACAATTTTTCAATATTTTTGAAAACATATCCATGATCATCAAATTTTGTTTTAAAAAATAATTTCATACTATTCACATTATGATTTTCGAGTCACATAAGTAGTTTCTATGTTTGGTTATTGTCGATCTTATCCAACACTTCATTCATGGCTTTATCCCATGATTCCGATTTTACACCTTCATTAAATGAGGATGGTTCCACCACTTATATGAAGAAATATTTTTCAATATTCCGCATTCCCCTTGTATATTTGGTTTCTGTCTTATGCCTAATGATATTTGATGTATCAATTTTCGTATCTTCAATTATTTTTTTGTGGTTAAGAAGAATTTTCGTCAACCATAGTTTTATATTCCAATTATTTTTCTGAATCAACAACATTTTGTGATAACACAGTGTTTTTCACATCTTCTTGTACTTATTAATTTGATTTTGATCCATGTGAAAATTTTCTACACCTTCAAATATATAATTATAAGACCCCCATAAGGTATTTTTTGTCTTACTTTAAATGATCATAACGTCACTTCATTACAAAATTATTCCATGATGATTATTGAATATTTTATACGATTTTATATTCATTAAATATCATAGGAAAATTATTTTTTCTATAGTATCTCTATAATTCACTAGATTTCTTTCCCTATTTTTAATGTAACATTTACTTCCAGAATAAAGAAAAAAATACATCATGGTGGGCATTTGTCCATGAAACTACCCATATCGGGTCTTCATTTCTCCTATATAATTCGTCGTTTGATTTTGACTGTAAAATGCCACTTGAACAACCTCTTTCATGTAATGGCGAGATATAAGACTCTCGGTCAGCATAGTTATGGACATATTGTTCACCAGTCCATTCCTATGCTCAAAATCCACTTTTTTGTTGTGGATTTCTCATGATATCCAACTCATGTGGGTTTCCATGTATCTATAGGTAATTTTAAAACTCAATAAATGTGTATTCACATCTATTTTCATACATAAACACTTTTATTATCCATCAAGTATCATTCACAGTGATTTAGAGATATGTTTTATTGTAGTAAAAAACATTCTATTTCCTATGTAAAACCATCAAACCTGAAATTATACTATAATTATCAATGAAAAAGATTAATTTTGAGAGTCAGGTATTCCATGTATAACATTGTAATAATCTTACGAATATTTCAATAACTAAGTGTTCAGAGACTTGTGATTCTGACACTCGGTGTTCATGAGAAAATTTTTATAAATATATTATGTATTTTTATACTATTCACATGTCATAAATGGTTTACCTCGCAAATTTTTTCTCAAATCAGAAACCTGAAGCTACAGTTATGTCTAGTGCATGCAGATGACCTTATGTCATGTATTAGTTTTTTCTTCTGGGTCCTTCTCAAGCCAAAGTTATCAAGGGAGTTTTGATAAATAAATTAAATTTATTTATTTTGGACGCATAAAAAACATATCAATGAATCCTCATATCAAATTTATGAGATTGCCTGTTGGGTTTCAAATGTTGTGTTTACCCTATGTGAGACATAACATGTTTTACAATAGGTGTTTCAGATAGATTATTATATATGGGTTGTTTAATAGAGAATAGTATTTAAAAATGATATCCAACCACATACCCCTCCTCCCCTTCATGGAGTGAACATAGGATGATCATTCTCTATTCCTCCTTCTACATTGATGAGCCAAGGTGTCGCATAAGGAATTTTGTGATGATGATCCTTCATGGATCAAAAGATAGTGTGTCCCAATAATTTCTTGACACTCGAAACATCGGTGACACACCAGTGATCTAAGAGAGTGTATTTTAATATTGTACTCCTCGGGTTTTCATCTAATCATCATGGATCATAAATTTCAGATGAAAATAATGTATTCAGGGAGAAATGGATCCCAAATATAGTTTCATATTTGAATTCAGGGCACCGCGGTGTCCCCAATGGTTTGCAGAATGTTTCGGACGTGGGGATGTCTGGCATGGCGGGCTGACGACGGTCTGGTAGGTGCGGGCGGCGGTCCAGCAGTAGCGGTTGAACCATCCAGATTTTCCTAAGAGTTATTTAAAGCCCAATAACTAACAAACTAGGAAGATTAAATTGTGTGTCCTCTATGGAGAGTTTATTCTCGCTTTTAGATGGACCTTTTGAGTATGGTTGAAGAATTTTATGAAATTTGATTGTCGCTAGGGGAATCAAATTATTGAAATAATAATAATTTATTATTATTATTCAACTTTAACCAACTATAACTTCATCACAGAGAATATGATTGGCATGTCATTAGTAGCATTATTACCCAAATGGTTTGGAAGATGATTCAATATAAATTTCCGATGCTTATTTAAAAATCATAGTGTAGGCCCCATGAGGGAAATTTTGGAGCATTTACGATGTACATGGAGTTTTCATTGGGAGTCCATTTGGGATGAACAAACAGTGGAGTCCTTGTGTTTTTTCATGAGAATTTAAATGGTGTTATCATTTTACCATATTTTTGGATTGTGGAGCCAGAAGTAAATTATATGTTTGGTATTATTTTGTTGAATTGTTACCTTTTCATCGATTATCCATTTTGGGTAATTATAAAGAATATCCTATGTGTTCTTTCACATGTAATGTTATGGTGGCCTCTATTACATCTTATGGGACACCGGGTGATTTTAATTGAGACAGACACTTGAAAAGAGGTTTTGGGATGATGTTGAAGATTAGTGGTTCACAAAGAGAGACGTTGGATCAGGTACTCCAATGTAGCACGAAGGAAAAATTTTCTCTTGTATCTCATCTTAGGTAAAGGCGGGACTACCAACAACATCAGCGAGTTCATTACCTTTGGGAAGTTTCCTCTGGGTTTTTAACTCCCCTAACAGACTAGTGAGCTAGTTCCCCATGACTTCAATGGAGTTGGTATATCATCCCTCAATTTACAAAAACTTACATTACATAGAATTTTCAGGTTACCTAAACATTATACACATAGTCATCCAAAATACAGTAGTTTGTGTAGTTCCTTTGGAACAATGGAAACATTATAACTGATATATATATGAGCAACATCATCTCCCACTTAGTTCATCTTCACTAGAAACCTTCTTCAAAATATCAAACATAGAATATATCATCCTAACCTAGGGGAAAGGAAACATTAAAGTGGTGTCCTCAAATGCTCAATACAAGTAAACATGGGGGACATGTAAGAAAACAAATGAGAATAAGGGTATAATAACATGATCATCAAAATATATAATCATACCCTGCATATCATAGATCATATACATGAATCATGACATAATGAATGTTAGATAATAAGACATGTATCAAAATGAAATATTGTAAAAATCCTTAAATTCATAACATTGGAGTAATAAATGGAATTATGGCAACAAATATGCATATAATAATTCCCATTATATCCAATCCATCAATGATAATACTATATTAGTGGAAAATGTATTTTACTGAATAGGGTGATCCCCTATTGCAGTATGTTATTACTGAACTATGTGAATCCTCATTCTAGACCTATATTAATGAACCATGTAAACCCTCATTCAAGCCCTGTATTACTGAACCAACTAAACCTTTATTTTAGCTCTATATTACTAAACCATGTAATCCCTCATTCCATCCATGAATTACTAAACCAAGTATAACCTTGTTCTACCATTATATTACTAGACTGAGTAAACCATCATTCCATCATTGCATATCTAATGATATATAAAGTATTACGTAATGGTTTGGATGGAGATATAGGTCCCACAAGTAACAAAATAAAATCATTTATACATGTGTCACATGATCATAAATGAACATATTAGAACCCCTTAAAAGAAATGTGTTTCATAAACAGGTTAACATATCATAATCTATAGAAAGGGAAAGGTTTCCTAATCATTACAATATAAACATAACCCCTAAAAAGAAGTATGATTCAAAAGAATATAACATGTGAAAGAGAAATACATTTTATAAACATATTACCCAGGAAGAAGAAATGTGGTTAATAAAGGCCATGACTTTAATCATAAGATAGTAATTGAATGGATACAAATGGAACCCATATATCATTTCCCCTAATTTATGGGTATCATTATTATATGTCATCTTAGATGGAAAATAATTTTGAAATATCCTTTAAAAACGTTTATTGAATAAAATATCCTTTCTTGTTTTAAAAAAGAATTTTAATACATAAAAACATTTGAAAATCATTTTCCTATAAAATAAATTCAATATTTTAAAACCATTTTGAGATCCTTTTTCCAATTAAATTTATAAAATAATAGTCCAATAATTTTAAATTCCTTTTTAATTAAAAACCCATTGAAACATTTTAAAAATATCATGAAAATATTTAGAAAACTATTGAACATTAAAAACATATAAAAGAATCTTGAAAATACACCGAACCCCATTTTTGTTGAAAAATATAATAATAATCAGGAATGTGTTTTGAAAACCATTTAATTAAAAATAATTTAAAAACATGTAAATAGGCATTTAAATTGATTTAAAAATCATTTTTATTGAAAAATTATAAAATAAGAATGAAAACATTTTTCAAAACATTTAGATGAAAATAGGATTATAAAATATTACTAGATCATTAAAACATTTTGAAAACCATTTTTCATGAAAAAACATTGAAAACTTATAAATTGAGCTTGATTTGTTTTAATCCATTTCATTGAAAATTCATTGAAAACATATAAATTAATCTTGAAATCAGTTTGAAAACAATTTTCCACAAAAACATATTCAAGATGTTTGAAAACATTTCGAAAACCATTTTTATTTAAAATTACTTTTAAATCATTTTCAAACAGATTTAAATTTATAAAAATATTCAGGGATCTTTGAGGAAATGATGGTCTGTAAATCTATACTAGTCATACTATGACCAAAGTTCATTAGTTTTTCAAGATAAAAAGGATAAAAAAATTCCCTTGTTTGGAAAATGACAAGAAGATTCCCTGGAAGAGATTGGTGATAGGTAAAAATGGTAAAAATTTCTTTTATATGATATAGGGAAATGTTATAATATTCTTGGAATCATTTTTTTGAGAACATACATTCCTGACCGAAGAGAGGGTAATCTTAGGATTTCCTAGAAACACATTCCATACTATCATATGTACCAAAGAGTATAAAATGGTACCAATACATGAGTATATAATTAAATAAATGTATATAATGAATATCCATAAGATTCATGAGATACCGATAATAATATTTCACCAAATTAATCATAAACATAAACTATCTCAAAAAGCGGTAAGATTGTGTCAATACTCCCTTATTACTCGGATACATGGGATCTTTCTATCCATGTAAAATGAAAATTAAAAAAAGCATAAGATATCAAAAAATGAATTATAATCATCATATAACATGTTAAATGGATGTATATAAAATGGAAATAAGTTTTTTGTTGCATAAAAAAATATGAATCATAAAAATTGGAAAATTGAATAAAAATTGCCTTACCGATTTGATAACTTTTTAAATTTAAACACCATGAAAGAAGGATCATAAAATGGTAATGTGAATGACCAAAATATTATTTATAATATAAATACAATATAAAAATTTTATGTATATACTCCACACAAAATTAATGAGTGACAACCATAGCTTGCATCTCATAAAAATTTTAGGGAGATTAAAATGCACTTATATTGTGTCTTGACTCTTTTTGTACTCATACATGAATCTAGTATAATAAATATAATTTTATTATACGAATATTATTGAAAATATAATTATATATATTACCATATATTATTTTATTATGAAATTGTTTTACCATCTTGTTAACAATATTATATTAAACATTCACATCCGGTAATATTAGCTTTGTTCTTCGCATGTGTCTTAATATTTAATATCATTGAACCTTATATTTCGATCATGATTCTAGAATGTATAAAAATAAATAGATGTCAGGAATTAAAATTAAAATAACATTATAATAATTTATATAGTATATTATTATTAAAGGGAACATGCTATTAATGGAGACGGTATGTCGTACATACACATGAATGTTGTTTCCGTTTTTTGTTATTATTTTGAAATAAAATATGTAAATGATATTTGTATATTTATTTATTTATATATACCATTATTATATTTTTTTAATATATCATATATATAATCTAATTTCAATAAAACCATTGTTAATATATTCTATGGGGTGTGTGAACGAATCTATTCACTTTGAGGGGGATGTAGTCCACACTTCCTCATATGATATTTTCTTATTAAAACCAAATGGAATGTAAAAATATGTGTGTTGTAAAATAAATTAAGAATATTAAAGACATAATAAATAAAATATATCACATATTTAAATATATTTTCCATCATAATGTCCACTATTATATGTGGTAAAGAAGAAATTAACAACCATCATTTTGTGAGGCACCAGTTCATCGTATAGAGAAACTATATGTTCAACAACCACTAGATGGATATTTATTTCTACTTTGGTAATATCCACTGCATAAAAAATCCGTGTATATATAGGATACATGTGTTTTCAAAATTTAATGTAATTAATAATTTTGAGTTGGTGGATAAAGAAAATAAATGAAATGAGCATTAGAGAAGACGTTACATCTTAATCGGGTTAATATTTTTTGTTTGTTCAAAAGTCATCTTTGAGAGGGTTTATGACCAAAGGGAGGATTCAAGGTCCAAGGGAGATTTTTGTAGTATACATGGTCAGATTTGTGATGAACATAAATGGTTTTAGAGGTTTTAGTAATTGGTATAGGTGGTGGCCTATTATATTGAAGGAAAAGGACAGGAATGCAATTTTTAGAAACAAATTTGTTGTATGCATGTCCATACATAACAAAAGCATTAAAAACAAAAACAAACTAAATACTGGAAGGTTAATGAATTATATATGGACGTCTCATAGGTTTTGTAAATGTTTCTAGGTCATTTGGTCCCATAATTTTTAGGTTTATTATATAATTAATATTAATATGGCCTTAAGCACATTGATTATATTTAATAATTTTTTCTAATAATTTTGGTAAAAAAATAACATGATCTTATTAGAATATAAAAATTATACTGAATAAAACTGTGTATATTGTATTTTTTAAATTATAATCATAGAAGAAACATGATTAATATTAGTGCTAATCCAACAGACATGAGGAAATAATGGGGTTTTTATGTAGGAAAAAGTTTTCTAGTTTGATAAGATTTTTTATTCAGTTTCAAAATGAAATGTATTATAAATAATTAAATATTACTAATATATGTAATATTAATATAATTTGACCTTAAAACATATTCATAATGTCATTAAATATTTAAAATTAATTGGAAAACAAGCAGTTTTTAACTAAAATGAAGGATTTTCACTATTCATCAAAAAATGGTGTTTCTTAGAAAAATACATGAACTTTGTCTAGGATAATTTCAAGATTATGAATTAATAAATAGATTTTATTTTATCCAATTCAATTTTTATTTGTTTCTAAAATTATATATTTTATTAAAAGTTATATATTCATGAAAAACATTATTATAATAAAAGGGCATTTCCAAAAAATATTATATTTCATTATCAATATGTTATATATATATAATAAAGTAATATTTAAGATTATTTAATTATTAAAATTAATTGCTAGGATATATTTATCTTACATACATTAATAAAATAATAAAAAGTTTTGTTTCATTGAAACATAGTGGGGTGTGCATTGTACACCAAGTTATATTAACTTGTAGTGCAAGCCAATTTGGTATTACGTGTATCACATGCCATGTTGGTATTTCTTGTGAAATGAATGTTTCAATTATTGGTTAAAAATACCTGTACATATATATATATATATTTATTTATTTATTTATTTCCAGATTCATGTGATATGAAAAAATATTTCTTAGAATGATAAATTAATTAAATAATAATAATTGTCAATATAGTAAGGTGTCACATTATACCCCCTTTAAAATTAATTTATCCCTCGAAATTCATCAAAATTAATAAAGAATTAATAATTGATATTTTCATTCACAAAAACCAACATCGAAATAATGGATACTAAAACATCCCACAAAAATGGAAATTTTGAACCATAATGGTTACCCAATGTAACATATTACTGAGGTTCCACATAGGATAACACAGGTTGGGAGTGAATTTTGGACATGGATGAAAAATGTAAATATTTAGAGGGGGTGACGAATGTCATAAATCACAAAACATTGAATGATCAAAGGAATTTTTAGGGGATCAATTTCATAAATATATGATTATTGCAAAATCCATTGGACAACATAATGAAATTTACTATGACCATAGTTTTTGGTATCACATTCTAAATGATGAGTAATTGTAGATATATTTATATAAACAGGAATTTAATTCATTGGGGGTGCTTTGAGAAAATTCTAATACATCCATTACCTCTTGTAATGAATGTATATAAATTAACATTGATGCATAATGAACTATGATATGCTTTTAATGGATCTTAAGGCTCATAATAAAAAAAAATTATTATTATGTGTCTCTTAAAAAAAATGAAATAATATATAAAAAGTAATAATAATTTTTTATAATAAATATTTATTCATTACAAATAAATATTCATTAATTGGGACATTGCGCATGCTAGTGGTAGTTTTGAAACCATTTTTTCTCTTCAGACATAGGTTAAAAACCCATGACCTTTCCTGAATGGATTGGTTGTCACCGGACACACATTAGGTCAATTATTTACAACCAAAATGAGATAATATATATATATATATGTATACGATGAAAAAACTAAGAGTTATGTTAATCAATGATTATATATTGAACCAATGGTTTCAACACAAACTCAGTGAACAAATATTTCCTCCAAATTTTAACATTAAATTTTCATTAATAGATAACTTTATAACCATTTACAATGATGAAAATCCAAAACCAACAAAATAGAGTCACAAAATCCTATTAACATTGATTCTGCTGTATCAAAAACTATCTATTGGTTTTATAATTCCAAATATGTGAATACCCATATTATACACTCCCTTTAAACATGGAATCATCCTGAATTACCATAAATCCTTTTGGAAAAAATTAATTCTTCCACATTCTAAAGTATATTGGATTTAATACTTAAATCAAATTATTTTGTACACTTAATTAGTGGTAGCATACACCATCTATAATTAGGTATTTACTTACTTCTAAGATAATTATTTCTATCCAATTTACTTATTCGTATCATTGGTATCATTATCTATATTAAATTATCTTAAAATAAATATCCTATTAATTATTATATTCCCTTTGTAAAAATGCATACATTCATGAGATAACTATATATTCCATCAGGACCATAAAACATAATTTTGTAAATCCTTAGAAAAATTTAAACTAAAAAATCCATACATAATTGACCTTTGAAAATTCTAGAAATCCAAATACATAAATACAATGATTAAATCATCCATAATCCATTAACAATGTTACCTCATCCTATTACAGAATACCTTCATTTTCCTCTCATTTCATCTTTAGAATCATCATCATTATAAATGTAACCATTACTCACACCACCTTACAGATTCTCTTTTGGAGCATTCCTCTTGAGACATTTATTTGCATAATGACCATTCATTCCACACTTAAAACACATAACCTTCGATGAGGAAATAGGGAGGAAAAAATTTCCATATATTTCATTTGTTAAAATCTTCACTTTTACCATGTAATATGTTTATTTGTGTCCTTTTTTGTAGTAAAAAAATATCTTGTTCATCTATAAAATTCACTTAAGTGATTATTTAAAAATTCCTAAAACAAAAGAAATATAATCTGAATGAGCCCATTCAGATTAATGTATCATTGAGAGAGGGATGTGTTGAATCATTGATGCAATTTATTAATGTTTATTTTCAGTTAAATCAACCTTAGTCTCTTGTTAGATATAACAATTCACTGATGGAATCGAACTCAACAAAAATCCATATGAACCCCAATAATTACAAGGCTCGCAATTTAATAAGAATATCTACATCCTTGGTATGGTTTGTAATTGATCAAATACCCTATAATACACTAAGAAAACAATCCTTTGATTATAACAATAAGGATACACCCTTTCAATTGTGTATCACTATGAAACAATCAATCTAGTGCGTGTACAGCCTCTTAACACAATCAGGTAATAAAATTTGTTTTGTAACAACTCATTTTACCTGTGATTCATTTCAATTTTACAAATTTATTCAAATTTTAATACAATTCATCATTTACTTAGCCAGAAGAAAGTTAAAAACCACAATGGACTTTGATAATGTAATTAGTCCGAAAGGCTAAGCGGATTTTCTCCATCTGATTATCTTAGTATGATTCTTTAAATACAATTATTTAAGTCCGATTTTCTAATAAAATATAATAGAGTAGAATAAGCATGCCATGACTATCTGAACTAAATTGGCACAACTGCAATAGCTTAATAGAATCAGCACCACTTCACACACCGACAACAATCTACACAAATTCAAAACCTGAGACCGATAAAGATGCTTAGTATAAACCTTCCTCATCCTGAGAGGTCTAATATGGAAACACCCAGTACATAAATATCTAAACCAATTATGTCAACATGATATCAAACTTAGTAGAATAAAATCCCCATAAAAATTTATTTAATAAAAAATAAAAATGTTTTCAGTTGCTCTCACTAAAAACTCATAGATTCTCTCTCTTATTATTATTTTTCACTCATGTACAATGTAATTTATTCCTTTTATAAGTGACCCAAAACATGTTTAGATGGGGATCCAAAAACACTTTCTTACATAATTAAATTCACCCAAATCAGAATTTTTCCTATCATTTCAGAGCAATTATGACTTTTACGATGCTTCTCAATTCTTTTCAAAACATCCACTATCATCATCTATTCTTTTCCACACTCCTGTTAGAAATGTTAATATGATTACGAATGATGAGAAATACATGATTCTGAATCTGGTTCCCTTATACGAATTTCTTCAAAAAAATTCTTAATACAATTCCAATTAAATTTTATTGAAGAAATGAACTTATCAACCTCAGATTCAATCACCCTTTTGAAATGAAAGTCTCCCTCATTGACAATTCATTCATTAGTATACTTATCTTTTTTTTTCTCCTTACCCACATGATAAAACACACTTCATTCGTCAGCATGTGTGTGTATCATGAGTATGTTCATGACTTTGAATTCATTGAGGATCAGCTTTAGCATCGTCTGAGTTCAATTGGAATGTATTATATCTTTCCATTAATTCCTGATTCTTTATATTCATCGAAATATAATCAGGATATTTTCTGAATAAAATGTTCTGGATAATATTATCCTAAATATGATCATATTGTATATGATCATCTTGTATACAGTCATTCTGATTACAATCATGATGGATACAATCATTGGTCATTTCTAGTTATGATTGCTGGATATGATCTCTGACCATTTTTGGTTATGATTTATGGATACGATCTCTCTTCATTTCAGGTTACGATTGGGTTATACGATTGTTGTTCTTTTCTGGTTGTGATTGTGGTATACAATAAATAACTATATAAATATGAATCATTATCAATCAACATAATATCATTAATTTTCTTATTCCCTGATATGATTGTTTGGAAAAACAATTGATGTCATATCTTTGAACAACATCACCTATTCTTTCAGCATCACCCTTTTAAATCAGAATCACCTTTCCCATAGGTATCAACCTTTTAAATAGGCATTATCTATTAAATAGGAATCAATTTTCTCCACCACTCGGTATCATATTATTTTGAAATGCAATTGATACAATCTGGATATGATTGTTTTGAAATATAATCAATAGAATCTGGATATGATTGTTTGGAAAGAAAATAGGAACCACTGCAATATTTTTTGATTGTATTGAAAAAACATCAGAATACTATTTTTTTAAATAGGAATCATCTCATTATCTCCCCCTTTCATCTAGAAAGCATGCATCAAAAGTTCTCAAATCAACTCATGATTTATATGAAATACAAATCAGTAAAGCATCATCAACATTAACATTGGTCTAATTGTTTTCAAACCAAAACCAAAACAATTGTTTCCCACAAGAAAAAGTAACGTGACTTCCATTCATCAATACATACATTGACAACAAAAGGAAAAACTTTAAATCATCATCACCTTGATCATCATATTGGTCTCAACAATCCCTCCCTTTGGATTTTGTTTTCAACTGTGTTTCATATATATCACTAAACATTGTAAACTCGTGAAATGGATTACATATCAACAATTCTAAGCCTACGTGAGCTAACTCATTATAGGAAACATGAGTCATTAATATCAAACCCATGATATCCAAAAAAGTGATCTTGGAAACCTCTATATTTGCATCATCATTGATGGAAACCAATTCATTTTCTTTTCCTAAAAAAAATCCAAAAAATAGTTACAATTGTTCACACACTAAATAATGCTTAATTCACAGCTTACCCACAACTCTCTCTTTTGTGAAACATATTTTTGAAACAAAAACAATTCTCCACCTTGAAAAAAAATCCAACGTTAAGATGAGAGTGGGGAAAGAAACAAATATCTCATCCTTGAATAAAAATATGCTGGACACCCATGTTCATCCACATTTTTTGAATGGTTCATTCGATAATGGTTTTTTGAAGATATCAGCTACTTGTTTTGATTTTAGAAAAAACTCTATCTTTAATTAACTCTTCTCCAAAAGAACATTGATGAAATATTTTTTGATTTCAATATGTTTAGATCAATAATTTTGAATGGTATTCTTGGTGAGATTGATTGTACATTGATTGTCACAACCCAAGAGCAAGGGTAACTTCAGTAAAACATGTATGTATTCCAATTGTGTTAGCATCCCCATAAGTTGATTAACCGTCTGACTCGAAGCAACTTATTCAACTACATTTGTACTGAGAGTTTCTGAGTTTTATTTTATCAAAGGCCAAATGACACAATTCATTCAAAAAATTAATGCACCCTCAGATGTGGATCTTTTATCATCAACATTTACTACCCAATCTGTACTAGAATACATAAATAAATCTATAGTATCAGAGTAGTAATACCTGATTCTTGAATTATTTTGGTCCATTGAAGTATATGAGAATTATTTTTCTGCAATAAGATGTGATTATCTTTGAGAACATAGAAATATTTAACATAAGTTAATATCATAATCATTGTCAGGTCTTGAGGTAGTCAAGTAAAATAGACATCCAATCAGAATTGGATACTCTTTTTGATCAACTTCATTTTCATATCCATATGTACTCATGTTTTTTCCCACTGAAACAGGTGTTGAAAAATGTATTCAGTTTTCTATGACAAACCACATGAGATGTTCTTTTGAATATTTTTCTTCGGAAGGGAAATTTTATTGTTTCTTTTGCTAGATTTTTAACCCAAGAATGTATTTCATTACTCTGAGCATGAAAATTCCAAATACAATCTTTTTTTCATCAGAAAATCATTCACAGCTTCCCTTATCTTTCATATTGAATATAATATAATCAACATAAACAATTAAAATAATTGAATAATATTTAATTTCTATGATGTAATTACTATTATATACACTCAGTTAAAATTCATCTTTCTAAAAAATGTAACCAATTTGCAATACCATTCTCTCAGAGATTCTTTTAGGACATAAAAATCATTTTTAAATCTACATATATTATCATAATATTTTCCAATAAAAAACCACAAGGTTGTTTAATAGGGAACTATTCTTCAAGATCATGATTTTGGAATAAAGATTTAACATCCATTTGAATGATCTGGTAGCCTCATTGTGAAATAATAGAATGAAGGATTCTGATTGTTTCAAGTCTTTCCATAAGAGAAAAGGTTTCATCAAAATTAATACCCCAAATTTTTGAATACTCTTTGTAAACCAATTTTTATATGTTTTTTATTACATCACCTTTTTCGTGCATCTTGTCCCCGAATGTTCATTTTGTGCAATGGTGTTTTTTTCATGCTTCGGTATGAGTTCACATGTATTATTCTTTTTAAATCTAATCCAATTCTTTATTCATGTATTGAAACCATTCTGGATTCTTAAAAGAATATTTCACATCTTCTGGTTCCAATTTTGAATTCACTGAATTATGTGTAATGCAATTGGTTGTTATTCTTTTTTTGAACCTTATGATGTTGATCACCAATTATATTATGTGCTTCCACATGATTCCGTAGCCCTAGATAATATTTTTTATTTTCATCATCACTTGAAATAGCTGACTTTAATATTTATTCTAGAGAAGGAAGACACTTGTCTATCCTTAACAGAATTGATTTATTCAACTTGATCAACATTATTGTTTTCCTGATCAAGTTTCTCTTTCCCAAATCCTTCAATGACATTCACATCAATTGAATCATCAATTTTTCATGTTAATTTATTGTTGTATTTATATCCTCTTCCCTCTGGAGAGTATCCAAGACTTGTTCTATCCTATCGATTCTGCTCAAAATTACCATAGTTTACACATTTCTTCTATATAATTCATGGTCTCCTGAAATATCTAAATTGCATCAAACATGGAATTTTGTATAAAATGTTTCATATGGAGTCATGTGTGATTGGGGATTTTTGGAATAGTAGTTATGAATATAAAAAGCAGTACTTATGGTTTTCCCCCAAATGTAATGTGAAAGACCATGGTCAAGTTACATAGTTCTTCCCATTTTTACCAGGATTCTGTTCTTTCTTTCAATAGCCCCATTTTTTGGGGAGTGTATGGAGAGATACCCTCATGCCTAATTCCATGCATCTCAAGATAGTTTTCAAACTATTCACTAATTTATTATCCACTACGATTAGTTCTCAAATTCATCACAGAATACTCGCATTATTTCTCAGGTTTTCCTCTGAAACTTTTAATCATTTTCAAAGCATCTTATATGTGCTTTTTTTACATAACACAAGTCATGCGATTAAAATCACCAGTTAATGTAATAAAGTACATATCTCCCTGGGATGATTTTTTACTCATTTCCCACATATTTCGGAATGGATTAACTCCATGGGTTGTTTTGATCAAATATAAACCTTCTTATGGAAAACATATTTTAATATTTCCTTTCAGAAAAATAGTGCAACACCAATCTCTAGTTCATTGAAAAAAGGAATGTCTCAAACACTGTCTCTTTTAGATTACTTGCTCATGTTTCTCTGATACATATGTCCATGACTTTTATACTATAACTAATTCTCTTCTGCCATACTTATGTAACATTATTTTTGTGAGTCACCAACAAGAAAAAATCTTCCATTCATACGTTGACCTCTTGTAACAATCTATCAATCTTTTTCACTATTTACAAAAAAACCATCATTCATGATGTTAAATTCGTTACCCTCATCACACAATTTTGAAACACATAGCTGATTGTTTTTCATCCCATCATCATACAATGTTTTCAAAGATTTCATATATTATTTTCCAATGATTTATGACCCAACACCATTGATTTTCAATGAATCATCATTATCCAATGTCACCATTCCTTATTTAAAACCTTTCACATCCTTCATCAAATTCATGTTTCTTATCATGTGAGTGGAACACCCACTATCATGTATCCATGTTCATTAACTTTTCATGGATTTTAATGATGTTTCAACAACTATAACCTTTTATCCATTCTATTAATTCTATACCTTATGATTTTAAGAATTGAGAATCTTTTTTTGATCTAGTAACAAAACAAGACTTCCTTTTAAAATTTTCCAGGTTGTTCACTTCTTTTACAAATAGTTTACATGGTTTGGAAACTATTTTCAATCTTTAAAAAATTATTATCATATTTCATCAAGAAATACTTCTCATTTTTCATCCTTTGAGAAGATTGACTCCCCCCTCAATCTCATACTTTCATAACTTTTTGGATAATAGTAATGTTGTTGATTGAACCAACACATGCTTGTTTTGTTCCCGAATCCACTATAATACCAACAATACCTATAGAAAGAGTATTTGCTTCTAAAACCTCCATACAGATCCGAATAATTATTGTGTTTATTAGCCACCTTCTTCTCATTCTATTTTGAAATATCAGAACAAAAATTAATGTAAACATTTCCATATTCTAAATATTTAAAAACATTATCAACCTTGTCTGTCTTTTCCACATATATATCATTTCTATCTTTCTTCATTTCCAAAATAATCCCATTATTCTTCTCACCAGTTAATTGTTTCTCTTTTTTAAACTTGTCATGTTTATCATTACGAGAACATTCACAGAATTTGTTGATAGATTTTTGGAAACATAGAATATTATTCTGAGCTATAGAGAGTTTTTTTGGACAAGTACCAACTCTACTTCTATTAATTTTTAACTTCACCTCCAAATTATCAATAAAATTTTATTCTTCTTGAAGAGATTTATTCAAATCATCAATATAATTAATCAACTTTTCATTATCGCCAATTATACATTATTAGTTTCTTGAGCATTAATCTACCATATTTTTTTAAAACAATTTTGATCTTTTTGAAAAATTATTTTGACTACTCTTTGGTATTCATTTCATATTGAGTATCATCTGCTTCAGAACTACTGATTATGAATTCTTCATCATTCATTGTTGTGATGAATGTATTTTTATTACCATACTCAATGGATTTTTTTGATTCATCATCAATCTATGCTTCTTCATTATATTTGGAAAATAAACATATTCCTTTTGATTTGAATAATTTATTTTCTTTTTATTTGCTTCCATTTTTCTTCCATGATCTCATTATCTATCTTTCTTCAATATCACTATTATCTTCTTTCATTCTTCGAGGAAAATTATTTTCAATGTATCCAACACCTCCAAATTCAAAACACTCGAATGGATGTTTCTATTTGTATTTTCATTTACCAAATTATAAATTGTTCAAATAAAAGGATATGATTTCATTGAGATTTTTATATTCCTCATTTTTAGAGTCAGAATCACTAGCTTCAACTTCAATAACAATATTATTTGACATTTCTTTATTCATATCATTGAAATTAATTTCTCTATCATTATTTTTTCTTCATAGAATTATTTCTTCTCATTTCATAGATGATAAGACTCCTATGTAAATCATCAAGATATAATGTTTCAAGATCTCTATCTTCTAATGAAATAAATCATTGCAACAAATTTTTCAGGTAAGATTCTGAAGATCATTTCAACAAATGTAATGTCATTCAGAATTTTACCATGACATTTGATAGTTCTCACAATTTCATTCACCCATGGTAATTAATTCCCCAAAATATTCTTGCTCACCCATTTTTAAATATTTATACTTTAATTCCCATATTTTTAACTTTTCCATCTTCACTTTTGTATTTCATTCATATATGTTTCTTAACATATTCCATATACCCTTATCTGTGGCAACACCATTCACTCTCATGAATTATCTTTCTTAATGTGATGATAATATAGCATTTTATACCCTTTGATCATTCTCAAGAAACATGTTATCAACACGTGTAAGTGGAGCACTATCATGAATTGGAAAAAACCCAACTGTTGTAGCCCTAAGAAACATCATAACTGATTGACATAAGATATGAAATCATTCAATCATTTAATATACGATAGTTCATTCAATAAAAAACTAAAATACCTTAACTGTTCACATAGTTCATGGTGTCCATCATAAAAGAATAACGAAGGCTACCTTGCTCTGCTAATAATTTAATGTTCCCAATCGAAGTAATGTATCATTGAGAGGGGAATTGTTGAATCATTTTTACTCTTTTAATTCTATTTTTCATTTCAATTGAAACAAACTTCACCTTCTGTTAGAGATTTTAATTCCCTGCTGAAAACAAACTAAACACACAACCAAAAGAACTCAAATATTTTCAAGGTTCAATAATCAATAAGAATAGCTATGTCCTTGGTATGGTTTGGAAATTATCCAATACAATACAATGAACTATGAAAATAATCCTTAGATGAAAACATGTAGGATGTACCCTTTCAGTCATGTACAACTACGAAACAATCCAACTAGTGCGTGTGAACACTCTTAGCACAATAGGGTAATAAAATTATTATTGTAACAACTCATGTTACATGTAATTAATTTTAATTGCCCAAATGAATACAAATTGTAATTCAGTTCATCGATTCCCTTCCTAGAAGAATGGTATGAACCACAAAAGACATCGAAAAAGAAATCTATCCGATAGACAATTCTGTTTTTCCCAGTTTGATTCTCTGAGAACGATTCATTAAATGCAATTCTTCAAGTCTGATTTTCTGATAGAATACAATAGAGTAAGATCGGAACCACCTGACCAACTAAATAGAATTGGTAATACTGCAATAGCCAAACAGAATCATCACCACTTAACACACTGACTACAATAGGCTCCATTTCAAAACCCGAGACTAATAACGATGATATGTATGAATCTTCCTCAGCCTGAGAATCCGAATAAGGAAACACCCAATACAGAAAACTCAATACTGATTAATTCATCTTGATATCAAACATATCATAATATAATCCATTTCGAAATGTATTCAATACAAAACAAAAACAATATTACATTCCCTCACTGATAACTCAGAGCTTCCCTCTCTTCTTTTGTTTTCACTCAAGTACAATGTACATAATGCCTTTTAGAGGTGACTAAATAATATTTTAGTAGGGATTCCGAAAACACATTCCTTCTCATTTAAAATCACCAAAATTGGAATATCTCGTGAAATCCTAGAGTAGTTAGACTTTGTCAATGCTTCTCAATTATTCTCGAAACATCCACAATCATCATCTCTTATTTTCCAAACACACCATTAAAATGTGAATATGATTAAAATAGATAATCAATACAAGAGTCTGAAACTGACTCTATCATACTAATTTCTTTAATATAATTCTTGATATAATTAAAATTATTTTTTTAATGAAATGCACTTCTCCACATGAGATACAATAATGTTGTTAAAATGAATGGCTCCCCTATTGAAAATTCATTAATCAGGTTCATTTTATTTTATTATTTCTATACGCACATGAGAAAACACAATTAATTCCACAACATGAGGTTGTATAATGACTACCTCCATAAATTTGAAATCATTGAGGATCAAATTTAGCATCATCTGAGTTCAATTGTAATGTATTGTAACATTCCTTCAAATCATACTTCGTTCTTTTCATATCAATCCCAGATTGATCTTTTCTAAATAAAATGGTCTGTATAATATTATCAGCAATACGATCATGCATGATACAATCATCATGTATATGGGCATTCTGGTTACGATCATTCTGGATACGATCACTATTCATTTCTAGTTATGATTTTTGGGTACGATCGCTAGTTATTTCGGGTTATGATTGTTGGATACGATGGAAGATCATTTCTAGTTATGATAGTTGGATACAATAATTGAAGATTTCAAGTTATGATTATTGGATATGATACAAAACTATCAAAATATGATTCTTTATCAATCAAAACCATCTCATAACATTTTATTCTACTAGAATACGATTGTTTTGGAAAACTATCTATGTCTCATATTCCATCAGCATAACATATTCCTTCGACATCAGCCTTTTCTATCATCGTCACCTTTCCTGTCGACATCACGCTTTTCAATTGGTGTTAACTATTCAATCAACATTATTTTGTACTTACACTTGGTATAAAATTGTTTTGAAATACAATCAATACAATCTAGATACGATTGTTTTCAATGAAAATTGATACAATCTTGATATGATTGTTTTGAAAGGCAGTATGCACCACTTCTTTCTTTTCCGATTATTTGAAAAACAATTTGAATATAAATATTTTTCAATTGGAGACATCTCTTTCTCTCCCCCTTTAATCTAGAAAGTTGGCATCACATGTTCTTATATCTTCTCATTCTTTATATGAAATAGAAATCATAAAATCATCATCACAGTTTACATGGGCCTGATTCCTTAAAAAAAACATGAAACAATCATTTCTACATTATAATGTAAAGTGATTTCTTTTCTTCAAAACATACATTAACAAATGAAGACAACACTTAAGACCTTCATCACCTTGATTATCAGCCTTTTCCCAATAGAATCATATTTACCCCATGGCCATTATTACACGATCTCTTAGTGAACTCCTTTTGTCTCTTACATGGTGATTCTGAGATTTAGTTAAGGTAATCATTTTTAATCAGGTTTGATGAAAACTGGTTAGGGATGATTATGAAATCATTCACACTATTGATCATCCTGCATTGAATTTACATTAGGAGATTATCCATCACATTAAACATTTATTTCATTCCTTTCAGTTCCCTCCATTAACTAAATCCAAATGGATAGTGTGAGCATTCCTTATCATAATAGAAAACCATGTAGTCGTGAAAATAATTACATATTAGATGCTTAAATTATGACACATTCCATAATCTATGACACCATGGGTTTATCCTAGTTTATTCATAGCGAACTTATATCTAAATTTACCATTATAGTTAATGAAGACATTGTGATTTCTCAAAGCATATCCCTCGGGAATTTCAAATCAGGTGTGTAGGAAGGGCCATTTTCATGTAGCAGATTACCCCGAGTCCAGACCAAAACATCTTGTCAGAGTTATTAACCCTAGTAACATCTGTTTTAGAGACACATACTCCTGTAGTATTTAGATAGGGATATATTACTAGTAAACCACTCACTATATTCATTACATAAATTCAAGGACATTTTCCTAAATGTTAACACATCCATATACTTTTTCTTAGAGACATCCATAGAAATTTCCTTTGAAATAAACCTAGGGATGTCACTAAGGTTTTTTCATCCTACATTATAATGGTTAACTATACCTTTTGCTCGAAACCAAATTTACATACCCTCACTTTTCAAAAATTGAAATTGCATAAATTTTGAGGAATACATAGACATTATACCAATATACATCCAAAGGCAATAGTTTGAATAGTGCCTTTGGAATCATTGAAAAATAAAAACTGGTACATATGTGAGAAACATCATCTCCCACTAGGTTCTCCATTACTAGAACTCTTTTTTGACATATCAAACATAATACATTCCATCTTAACATAACGTAAATGAAACCATAAAAGGGGCGAGATAAAATAATCAGTAAGGGTAAACAAGGGGTACATGCAATAAAAACATGAGAATTAGGGTATGAGAACATGATCATAATAATAGAAGATCATATCATGTATACCAATGATAATATACTAGAATCATGATACAAATATTGGTAGTTCAGATGACATGAATCAAAGGGATTTAAATGAAATAAACCATGAATGCATATCATAAGAGTAAGACAATGAATTGTTAGAACACATAATGAATACATGATTTCTATAAATGTTGTGGCATCAATGCCACATCTATCTTAGTGGAAAAGGTCTTTCAATGAACCGGGTGAACCCCTATTCTCATCCTATATTACTGAACTGATTGATCCCTTAGTCCACCACTATTAAACTGAACCATTTAAACCCTAGTTCCATCCTTGTATTTCTGGGTTGAGTAAACCTTCATCCAAGCCCTATATTGTTGAACCGTGTAAACACTCATTTTTACCCTATATTACTTAACCGAGTGAATCCACATTCTATCTTTGTATTAGTGAACTGAGTAAACCGTCATTACATCCAATTATTTTGGAGCCGAGTAGACCCTCGTTCCTTCTCTATCAATCCCATGAAATATAAATCTTTTCCAAATTCATCGGAGGGATATATAGGTCCCACCAATCACATAATGAAATAATAAATACACGTTCCAAATAATCATAAATTAACATATCATAACCCATGATATTAAATGGGCATCATAATCTGGTCAATATATCATAACTTGTTGAAAGATAATAGTTTCCTAATAATTTCATCATAACTATAATAGGTGAAAAGAATCTAGATTCAAAAGAACATAACCCATTAAAGAGAAATGATTTTAATAAAAATACTACCAATAAAGAAGATATGGGTTTCAAAAAAAACATGACAATGGGAATAAATAATTCATTTAATCGATATGAATGGATCTTTATATCATTATCTAGATGGTATTAGTTACATAAATAGATGTAATCCTAGATAGAAAATAATTATGAAATATCATCCAAAAATGTTTTTGAGGAAAATAATCTTTCTTATTTGAAAAATTATTTTTAAAACATAAAATAATTCGAAAATTATTTTCCTAGAAAATAAATTTAAACATATGCAACCATTTTAAATCCTTTTTTCCCTGAGAACTTTTAATACAATCATCAAAACCTTTTAAAAACATTTTCCTTGAAAAACAATTGAATTCTTCAAAGAAGATCATGAAAACATTTTTAATACAATTTTTTATTTAAAAACATATAAAACAATATTAAAAACTTTTTGAAAATATTTTCAAAAAATATAATTTTAAAAACTATAAATAAATCCTCAAAAAAATTTGAGAGCTATTTTTCTTGAAATCATATAAAAGAATATTGAAGGAAAATTTTAAACCGTTTCATTAATATTACATTTCAAGAATATAAATAGGGCATTAAAACATTTTAAAAAACATTTTTTGATATAATACATTGAAAAATTTTAAATAGAGCTTGAAGAATGTTTTAAAAATCATTTCATTGATAATAAATTGAATACATATAAATAAGGGTAGAAAATATTTTTAAAAATGAATTCCACGAAAACATTTAAAATAAATTTGAAACAATTTTGAAAATAATTATCCATGAAAATTAAATTTAAAACTAATTTCATATTTATTATCCTTTTTATAAATATAATGAGAGATTCTATGAAATCATTATGTAACACCCCAATCTTCCACAATATGTTTACCTTTGAATAATGCAATAGTTTGTGTTATACGCAACTTCGAATTCTAACACTCACCACAACCAATCAAACTAGCAGTTATGAATAGTAAAACAAATTTTTTGAAATTTTATAAATTTTATCATTCAAAAGGAACTTCATTTTTGGATTCGTAATATCGAAATTATCTTAGTGTGAATTTTTCTTATTTTTCGGAAAACATTCAATTTTTATGAATAGTGAAAAAACACTGAGTTATAGTTAAAAAAAGAATTTTTATTTTAATAATAATTTAATTTATTTAAATTTAATTAAAGTCAAAATAGATACATAATACCTATATATGTTAAATTTAATTCATTGGAGTTAGTTTAGAATAATTTAAGATATATAAAAATTTTATGGAACCTTTCACCGTCTTTTACCCACCTCTTAGGATAATTTGGAATTTCACGTAAAACATAATTTTACCGCTTTTGTGAGTGGAATTTTGAAGATATGAGAGAAATAGTTAATATCAAGGAGTAAAATTTCGTTCAATAAGATAAAAATAATTTTTTATGAATAGTAACTTTTTACTTTTATTTACCATGGTTAAAAGTAAATAGGGTAATTATGGGTAAAATGATATTAATATTACCCTAGCACTTGTCCTAATTCTATTGGACAAATTTATATCAACCAAAAACAACCTTAGGATTAAAATATTTTTAGTTAGGTTCACTTGGATTAGATTAGGACATTTATTATTTTTTAATTCATAGAAGAGCTAAAAGAGTTAAAATCAATGTTAAATTACAAAAACTTTTTTAATATAGGGTTAGAGATATGATAAATTCGTTTGTAAATATTCATTATAAAGGTAAAATTATTTCCTACATAATGGTTGTTTATTTAGAATTTTTATACATTAAATAATTTAATTTATTTATGACACAATCGTGATGCAGTAATTTCCGAATTAACGAAATATTAAAATAATTGATATTATAAATATCCAAATAAATGTAATATGAGACTTTTTATGAATTAAAATAATTTAAATGTTTAATATTACATATTTGTATTGGTTATTTTAATTTTATTAGACGTAATAAGGCTGGTATGAATTTATCAAAAAAATACCTAATAGTGTCAAAATTGACATAAAAGATTTTTTTAAAAATATAATGTATTATTAATTGATATTATATTCCTAAAAATCTATGGATTGGCCAAGAGACTTATATATTGATAGGTTTATCATTAAATGACCACTTGGGGGTCTCTTGGAAGTATATAGTATGTTTATTAACAATATAATATAAAAATAAAAAGAGACATTGTAAATGTCAAATGTAACACCCCGAGATTTTAGGAAAAATATTATTTTAATTTCATTAACGTCTTATGTTGTATTCTACACCAAGATTACCTTGCGCTATACGCAACACCGTATTAGCTTGCAGTATACGCAACACTATTCTTGGACCGTGTTACACACAATTTTGATAATAGTTATTCTATGCAACATTGAGTATATATATATATATATATATATTAAATGTATAAATGAAATATGGTTGGATTCTGTTATACGAAACAATGAAGGATTCTTTCACAACACGCAACCCTGACTTGGCTTGCGTTACACGCAATCGCGACCTTCCTCGATAGCGTGTGTTGTACACAATATCGGGTTTTAATAAACAATGTTATATTATTATAATATTGTAATGAACTAGCCGTTATTAATAGTATTAACTAAATTTTGAATTTTATAACATTATTATTCATCTTACACATTTCTAGAACATGGTATAAGAACAAAATAAATTTTTCGGGTAAAATAAGTATTTTTCAAAAAAATGCAGTTTTGCCGCCTTTTGATGGCGCACCCACTTTAAATCTATTTTTTGACATGTTTATAAGTTCAATTTGAAAAAATAAAATTCTTCTTTGGAATCAAGAAATAAAAATTTACTTTGGATAAATTTTTCATATTATTCTGGTAACTTTCACATTTTAATGAATAGTAAAAACACGCTATATTTTAATTAAAAACAACTTTTTTCATCGTAATATCTTATGTGGTTAAATTATAATATTGAATGGTTTTAAAGTATAAATAGAATATATTTTTACCATTTAATATAATTTATTTCGTTATCATTGATTTTACCTTGAATTCGTAGGTTAAATCAATTCAATCTTTTGCAATGTTTTAAACAAAACCCCGTTTTTATTCGACAACGGGATTAATTTTAATTTAATTTCTGCAACTTCTGTGTATGGAATTTTAAAAAATGGATTCCATATTTGGAATCAGTGGGTCCAAATTATGTTAATAAGCTACTTTTTATTTTTGGGAATTATGAATAGTAACTACGGTAAATTTTATTTACCATAGTTAAAGGTAAATCGGGTAATTAAGGGTAAATATAATATTTTAAAATTACCCTAAAAATGTCAAAATCCTATTGGATGACTAAAAGTCGACCCATATCACCTAAGGGTCAGATTAGAATCATTTAATGAACATTTTTCTATGAAAATAACTTAATTATTATTAAAACCAAAGAAAGTGACAACATGCCACTCTCTTAAATTTTATAAGTATATTAATTTTAATTTAGTGATAAACTTCATGAAACTTCGAACATGAATAGTCTACAGAAAGATAATGAAATTATCTACATCATATAAATTTATTTATAAATTTTAGGGATTACATAATTATCATTAATTATGACACAATAGTGATGCAGAAATTGTTTATCTAGTGAAAAATCAAGAATAATGTTTTTTTAAACTAATAGTGACCATAAAATGCACAAATACCTAACCAAAACTTATTGGAAATGTAAATGTAAACCATAAGCATCCAATGGTCGAATATTTGACCATTTGGAGCCTTATAAAAGCGATTATGACAATTATATTATTTTATTTTAAATGATGCCAAAGTTGTCACCTTCATAATTTAATAAATATAACAATTTAAATATTGTGATTTTAAGATGATAAATTCGAGTAAAAGTATTATTGTGAAAGGTAATATATTTATATTCATCATAGAATTTTATTTTAAATTTTATACAACAAATAAGTATATTAAATAATTATACAAAAATGATGTAGTAATTATTTTATTAAGAGATAAACCAAAAAAATGGTTTCAAAAATAATAAAATAAATATTATATGAACTATTTAATGTGATACACTAATTTTATAGATACATATGACCTTTTATTAATATATTAAAGCTTTTAGTTCGAACATATCTTCTGTATATATTTTATTTAAATTCAAATAAATGAATAGTGTCAAAATTGACACTATTGTTATTTTACAAAAATAACATATTATAAAATTGTTTAAAAATCACAAAAATATTTAAAAATTATAAATTTATATTTATATGGTCTATAATGTTATAAATTAAACAATTATGGAAAATTCACAACAAATAAATAATTATTTGTTATAATTTAAA
The DNA here is from genome assembly GCA_963277665.1 of Viscum album. Lineage (NCBI taxonomy): Eukaryota > Viridiplantae > Streptophyta > Magnoliopsida > Santalales > Viscaceae > Viscum > Viscum album. The sequence goes on along the minus strand of OY728161.1, from coordinate 689,253,808 downwards.
ATTTAGAATTTTATTACCACAAATAAACTTAAATAGATTAAATAAGGATAAATCAAAATGATAAGGTTTAAAATAAGATCCAAACGTGTCTAAATTTGATTGGTTGATGAGATTACAACCCTATCTCATCTAATCTTCGAATATGAGTCATTTTTGGAGGTTTTTATGTGGGGTTAGATTTATTATAAATTAATATTTTTTAAGAATTCCTAAGGTGCCCCTCTCCTCCCTTATAAAAGGGCACCTCCTCCCCCTCCTCCTCACACCAAATTGAGCACTCAAGCTCGGCCAACCCCTGCACAAATCCCTTCTCCACTTCCCTAGAATAGTCCTAGAGGTCCTGGTCTTCTTAAAAGACCAATCTTAGTTCCCTAAGTGAAGGATTCAAAGAAGCATTCCAAAGAAGAGGAGGTTCGGACACTTACAAAGCAAATCGGACCTAAGGTAAGGGAAATATCACAATCTCACTTTTATCCGAGATTGTTTATACTTTGAAATTTACTGGGTTGTATTTTATCATCCAAATAAATGTTTCCTCAATAATTAATATTATTTACATTCACTTACAATTGTTTAAATCCATTTTTACCCTTCGGTGAGTTTTTAGTAAAAGAAATGAAAGGAATCTTTTGTCGTTTTTCGTACGAGGTACTTTTTGAATTTTCCGACAAAAGTACGAAGAATGTATTTTTTAACTTATACGGCATGAATGGATTTTTAAAACATTACTTCAAAGAAGCTTCCTTAACAAGTTTTCAAGTTTATTTTTAATCAACTTCTTTTATTTTAAAGTTGTATGACATGTTATGAAAGGAAAAATGTTTTTGAAGTAGAAAGGATATTTTCCTCAAGAATGGAGTTCAAGTATTTTATCAAAATTATTTTCCATCTAAGATAATAAAAGGGTTCTGTTTTATCCCTATTATTACATGGATTTGATTATGTTGTGATGGAAACATTTTTATGAATTCCTTTATCTTATATGAATTGTTTTATGATGTCATGTTGTTTAAGAATCCCATTTTTATTACATGGGTTATGCGATGATGTATGATTTATGATTATGTGGCACACATAAGAAAGGATTCATTATAAGATGGGTGGGACCTATATCTCCCTCCAATGCATTGGGTAAAGATTTTATATCTCATGAGATAGACAGGGCTGGAACGGTAGGTTATACCGGTTCAGTGAAACAGGACTGAAACGAGGGTTACTCGATTCAGAAAGGGAATTTGTCCACTAAGATAGTCTTGGCAATGAGTCTTGACTAACAATAAATGATTCTCTATGATTATGTGTGTATTCCACAATGTTTCATGTTTTAAGTTATGATTATTGGGATTACATTTCACTTCTATGATTTACCCCATGTTATGATATTATGAGCTCTTTTGCAGGTTAAGATTTCCAAAAGCTTTGTTCTTATGTATATGATGTGATTGATATTTCTTTTGTTTACCCTTACTGAGCATTTGAGCTCACCCTTTTATTTTTTCTTTTCCCCAGGATATAATGAAAGGTTTTAGGTATAAAAAAAAGAAGATCTTTATGGGAGATGTTGAAGATCTTTCACCACGATTAGAAGATTACGTTCCGAGATTCCAAAGACACTAAACTATTACGATCCTTGTGTGTTTATATTTTTTTTATATACTAAGTATTCAGAAAATGTAATGTAATGTCCATGTATGTCAAGCTACGGGTCTCTACAGTTGGTATCAGAGGAAAGGTTTAGTCAACCATTGGAAACTAGGATGCGAGAACTTTAGTGAGATCCCTAGAGATATTTCTAAGGTATGTCTAGGGATGTCTCTAAGGTTAAGTATGCGTATAGGTTATAGTACTAGAATTACGCTAACGATCATAGAATTAAACCTAAGATGTTAGATATTGAAGTTACTCCCCCTTTATTATGATTTTTTCCTCTCACACTATTCTTTTGGGTTTTAGAAAATGGCTGGAAACAAGATGATTCACGATAATGGAGGATATGATGGACAATGGAAAGATATTCTTCATAATGAAATGGGATTTGGAAGTCCAAACATCATTATTATGCCGAATCAGCAATCTAATAATATGATCAATAAAGTAAAATTTGGTAACTTTCCTGACTCGGCTAATAAGAGAAAGATGGAGTTTCATGATGATCATAGAGGAAAGAAAGTTCAATTTCCCCTATGTAAATCATGTGGGAAGAGGCATCAAGGAGAATGTTTCAAAGGAACTGGAAGATGCTTTGGGTGTGGAAAAGAAGGACACAAAGCAAGTAAATGCAAAGGAAAAGGTTCAGTTAACAACATGGATGAGGATAATGGTATTACTACGACATAAACAATGGTTAAATGTTTTAAATGTGGAATGTACGGGCATTATGCAAACCAATGCCCTAAGGGAAAGTCTCATGAAGATAATCAGTATGGTCGTATGGGAAGTATTTATGTGGATGATGATGAAGAGACTACAAATGATATGTGAGATGAAAGAATTGTTGAAACTCGGTCAATGGTTTAAGAATGTAGTGGAATGATTACATGTTTATCATGTGTAATGTTGTATAAGTAATCTCATGGCACTATGGAATAAAGAGACATGTAAGGATTATTACATTGTTGTCTGATTAATGTTACCAGTATCCATGAAAGGTTATTCAGATATTTTTGGAATGTAGATGATATGCGCATAATGAAGGGATAAGGAGAAAATAAAATGTTTGATAGTATTCATGAGCTCATGACTGATATAAGGAGAAGGTTATATCATGGTTTGAGTATATTGAATTTTTGGATTTTGGTATGTGGAAAGAGTTAACTTTTGACAGCATTCATGTTTTCACTAAGGTTTAATGGGTATTCATATTTTTCAAGAGAATACATCATTAAAGTATTCACATGATTGGAATGTGACCAACAAGATATATGGGGGATAAATGATGGTATTCACATGCTTGGTTGGCGACATTTCAAGTAATCATTTTCTTTATACTATGAGCTTGGACCGAAGTATTTTAGATAAGCCTAAAGGTTGTAATGGATTATGTTAACCATAAGTTAGTATTGTTTAAGTATAGAACTTTTTTTTGATATTATTTATGTGATGTTATAGTAATGTAGTTTTAGAAAAAGGACAACCTGCAGGACGGGTGACAGCCCATTGCTTCGGACAAGGCTGTGGGAATCGAACCCACAACCGAAGTGCGACTGGCCTTTATCGCCTACCACTGACCTACAGGAAGTCCCTGTTTAGTAGAAAACTAGTTTTATTATATTAAGCAGTATGATATGTGAAGTATAAGTTCATTTTAGCAACCATATATGATTAATCTCACTATAGATCGACTTATGTATGTAATTTTTGCTAACCTTTTGTTTGAGACAGATGGAATGACCCATCATTCTATCACATGATCTGCTAACACTTCACGAATAACAAATTCAACTTCATTTATTTAAGAGATTAAGTGGAAATTGTTCAAGGCACGAACAACAGTGAGATTGTACCAAAATAAAGTAAGTATTTATTGTAATTCAAATTTTCAACTTTAGGGAAATGATCTTGAAAACCAAAAATGTTGTCCTAGTGCCCTTATATCCGATGAATCAGATGATACCCTAGATCATCACAAATTTATGGCTTTGTGATTGCTAGCTTTTCCATAGCTATGTTCTCTACCACTCTCCATCAGAACATGATGGTTAGATTTCTCTTCCATATCCATATTTTCACCTATGTGGAAACCCAGTGATTAGTTTATTTGGGTAACTGTTACATTTCATACTTTTGTTTTTTAAAGATAAGTTTGGGTATTCCTTTTTACGATGTGGGTTTCTATCAAAGAAACTTTCAAATAGTAAACCATTTATAACCCCGACGAATTTCGAGGGCGAAATTCATTTTAAGGGGGGTAGAATGTAACACCCCGAGATTTTAGGAAAAATATTATTTTAATTTCATTAACGTCTTATGTTGTATTCTACACCAAGATTACCTTGCGCTATACGCAACACCGTATTAGCTTGCAGTATACGCAACACTATTCTTGGACCGTGTTACACACAATTTTGATAATAGTTATTCTACGCAACATTGAGTATATATATATATATATATATTAAATGTATAAATGAAATATGGTTGGATTCTGTTATACGAAACAATGAAGGATTCTTTCACAACACGCAACCCTGACTTGGCTTGCATTACACGCAATCGCGACCTTCCTCGATAGCGTGTGTTGTACACAATACCGGGTTTTAATAAACAATGTTATATTATTATAATATTGTCATGAACTGGCCGTTATGAATAGTATTAACTAAATTTTGAATTTTATAACATTATTATTCATCTTACACATTTCTAGAACATGGTATAAGAACAAAATAAATTTTTCGGGTAAAATAAGTATTTTTCAAAAAAAAAATGCAGTTTTGCCGCCTTTTGATGGCGCACCCACTTTAAATCTATTTTTTGACATGTTTATAAGTTCAATTTGACAAAAATAAAATTCTTCTTTGGAATCAAGAAATAAAAATTTACTTTGGATAAATTTTTCATATTATTCTGGTAACTTTCACATTTAATGAATAGTAAAAACACGCTATATTTTAATTAAAAACAACTTTTTTCATCGTAATATCTTATGTGGTTAAATTATAATATTGAATGGTTTTAAAGTATAAATAGAATATATTTTTACCATTTAATATAATGTATTTCATTATCATTGATTTTACCTTGAATTCGTAGGTTAAATCAATTCAATCTTTTGCAATGTTTTAAACAAAAACCCGTTTTTATTCGACAACGGGATTAATTTTAATTTAATTTCTGCAACTTCTGTGTATGGAATTTTAAAAAATGGATTCCATATTTGGAATCAGTGGGTCCAAATTATGTTAATAAGCTAATTTTATTTTTGGGAATTATGAATAGTAACTACGGTAAATTTTATTTACCATAGTTAAAGGTAAATCGGGTAATTAAGGGTAAATATAATATTTTAAAATTACCCTAACAAATGTCAAAATCCTATTGGATGACTAAAAGTCGACCCATATCACCTAAGGGTCAGATTAGAATCATTTAATGAACATTTGTCTATGAAAATAACTTAATTATTATTAAAACCAAAGAAAGTGACAACATGCCACTCTCTTAAATTTTATAAGTATATTAATTTTAATTTAGTGATAAACTTCATGAAACTTCGAACATGAATAGTCTACAGAAAGATAATGAAATTATCTACATCATATAAATTTATTTATAAATTTTAGGGATTAAATAATTATCATTAATTATGACACAATAGTGATGCAGAAATTGTTTATCTAGTGAAAAATCAAGAATAATGTTTTTTTAAACTAATAGTGACCCTAAAATGCACAAATACCTAACCAAAACTTATTGGACATGTAAATGTAAACCATAAGCATCCAATGGTCGAATATTTGACCATTTGGAGCCTTATAAAAGCGATTATGACACTTATATTATTTTATTTTAAATGATGCCAAAGTTGTCACCTTCATAATTTAATAAATATAACAATTTAAATATTGTGATTTTAAGATGATAAATTCGAGTAAAAGTATTATTGTGAAAGGTAATATATTTATCTTCATCATAGAATTTTATTTTAAATTTTATACAACAAATAAGTATATTAAATAATTATACAAAAATGATGTAGTAATTATTTTATTAAGAGATAAACCAAACAAATGGTTTTAAAAATAATAAAATAAATATTATATGAACTATTTAATGTGATACACTAATTTTATAGATACATATGACCTTTTATTAATATATTAAAGCTTTTAGTTCGAACATATCTTCTGTATATATTTTATTTAAATTCAAATAAATGAATAGTGTCAAAATTGACACTATTGTTATTTTACAAAAATAACATATTATAAAATTGTTTAAAAATCACAAAAATATTTAAAAATTATAAATTTATATTTATATGGTCTATAATGTTATAAATTAAACAATTATGGAAAATTCACAACAAATAAATAATTATTTGTTATAATTTAAAATTTAGAATTTTATTACCACAAATAAACTTAAATAGATTAAATAAGGATAAATCAAAATGATAAGGTTTAAAATAAGATCCAAACGTGTCTAAATTTGATTGGTTGATGAGATTACAACCCTATCTCATCTAATCTTCGAATATGAGTCATTTTTGGAGGTTTTTATGTGGGGTTAGATTTATTATAAATTAATATTTTTTAAGAATTCCTAAGGTGCCCCTCTCCTCCCTTATAAAAGGGCACCTCCTCCCCCTCCTCCTCACACCAAATTGAGCACTCAAGCTCGGCCAACCTCTGCAAAAATCCCTTCTCCACTTCCCTAGAATAGTCCTAGAGGTCCTGGTCTTCTTCAAAGACCAATCTTAGTTCCCTATGTGAAGGATTCAAAGAAGCGTTCCAAAGAAGAGGAGGTTCGGACACTTACAAAGCAAATCAGACCTAAGGTAAGGGAAATATCACAATCTCACTTTTATCCGAGATTGTTTATACTTTGAAATTTACTGGGGTGTATTTTATCATCCAAATACATGTTTCCTCAATATGTAATATTATTTACATTCACTTACAATTGTTTAAATCCATTTTTTACCCTTCGGTGAGTTTTTAGTAAAAGAAATGAAAGGAATCTTTTGTCGTTTTTCGTACGAGGTACTTTTTGAATTTTCCGACAAAAGTACGAAGAATGTATTTTTTAACTTATACGGCATGAATGGATTTTTAAAACATTACTTCAAAGAAGCTTCCTTTACAAGTTTTCAAGTTTATTTTTAATCAACTTCTTTTATTTTAAAGTTGTATGACATGTTATGAAAGGAAAAATGTTTTTGAAGTAGAAAGGATATTTTCCTCAAGAATGGAGTTCAAGTATTTTATCAAAATTATTTTCCATCTAAGATAATAAAAGGGTTCTGTTTTATCCCTATTATTACATGGATTTGATTATGTTGTGATGGAAACATTTTTATGAATTCCTTTATCTTATATGAATTGTTTTATGATGTCATGTTGTTTAAGAATCCCATTTTTATTACATGGGTTATGCGATGATGTATGATTTATGATTATGTGGCACACATAAGAAAGGATTCATTATAAGATGGGTGGGACCTATATCTCCCTCCAACGCATTGGGTAAAGATTTTATATCTCATGAGATAGACAGGGCTGGAACGGTAGGTTATACCGGTTCAGTGAAACAGGACTGAAACGAGGGTTACTCGATTCAGAAAGGGAATTTGTCTACTAAGATAGTCTTGGCAATGAGTCTTTACTAACAATAAATGATTCTCTATGATTATGTGTATATTCCACAACGTTTCATGTTTTAAGTTATGATTATTGGGATTACATTTCACTTCTATGATTTACCCCATGTTATGATATTATGAGCTCTTTTGCAGGTTAAGATTTCCAAAATCTATGTTCTTATGTATATGATGTGATTGATATTTCTTTTGTTTACCCTTACTGAGCATTTGAGCTCACCCTTTTATGTTTTCTTTTCCCCAGGATATAATGAAAGGTTTTAGGTATAAAAAAGAAGAAGATCTTTATGGGAGATGTTGAAGATCTTTCACCACGATTAGAAGATTACGTTCCGAGTTTCCAAAGACACTAAACTATTACGATCCTTCTGTGTTTATATTTTTTTTATATACTAAGTATTCCGAAAATGTAATGTAATGTCCATGTATGTCAAGCTACGGGTCTCTACATCAAACAATTTAACTAAGAGTTAAATCTACGAGATAGGGTTACTATAGTGACCAAAACCTGTATAAAACCTATTGGTTGAGTGGTTGTATACCCATACCCACCTTATAAATTTAATAATACACTTTGGAGCCATTATAAACCAAATATGAATTTATTATAAATTAATACTTTAAGTATTCCCTAAAGAGCCCCTCCCCCCCCTTATAAAAGGTCACCAATTGTAACCAATTCCTCGCTCCTATGAAGCCCTTTGTATTGGAAACAATCTTCCAAAATATCCTAAAAACTTCCCCCACTTAAACCTAGAGGCCATATTTTGATAAGAAAGCCAACCTATGGAGCCCTTTTGATCAAATCAAAACGAAGAACCTGAAGAAGAGGTATCGTTTTCACCACCCTCTTTCTAGTTCCTTTCTTCTTCAACATCTTATTTCTTGGTTATTTACATTATAAAATAATAAATCCAGTATCTTCTATATACTTTAATGTTATTATAAAAATGGTACAACCATATTCAGTATTTTATCGATCCTTTGAATGACATGTCACCATACGTGCGTACGTACGACTTACCGTCTCCAAGTCATGGTGTAACAGTTATTCAAAACATTATTATTTAGATGGTTATTAAAATGATGTGTAATTCATATAAATAATAAATAGAACATTATAAGTATTCTATATATATGATATAATATCCAATTATATATAATTTTAATATCAAAATAATGATATTATCGCTCGTGCGTACGTACAGACTTCCTTCTCCACGGACACGATGAGATTCATTCCCCATTGTATCCATACAAGTATAATTATCAAATTATGATTAAAAATGATTTTTAATTACTTAATATAATTCTGTATATGAATAAGATACAACCTATCCATAAGAAACCTGACTTATGTAACAAAACATATAAAAGAAAAAGAGTAAGTTTACACCTAAAATGAAAATAATACTAAGATATTATTAACAAAGCAATGATAGAAGATCATATATGATATCATATTAATGAATATGATTCATTTATAATTCAATAACAATTATATAAAAATTATATATGAGGCTAACCTACCCTCGACCAAGGAAAAAGTACAAAGTAAGGGGTTTCTTATCTCACTTTTAATTCTGTGAGATTTCCAAAGTTCACCACTTATTTATTGCATGTTATGTGTGTATTGCCCATGGTTGTATCCATTGTGTAATATACTTTAATTCATGTATATTTACATCATCATTGTATTATCCTTCTTTCATGGGTGTATGTTTCGTTAGTTACCAACTCAATAATGGAATTTGAAATTTCAATTTCCACTCATTCGGATTTACGCATACTTCATTGATTATTTTACTACAAGATTATGTGTGGAGTCACTATTAATTTTCTTATGTCATAATTTCCAATCCCCTTTCTATGGATATTATTTTGATACACATAATCACTCCATTGATAAATTCTCAAGTCATCGGTATGAACTTGATAAGAGTAATTTTTACTCAATCTCCATTTGTTGAGTTAAAGATCCAATTCATTGGTGTTGTTTTTTTACAAGAATATGTGTGAATGTCCTTTGATTTTTTTACACAGCATATCCAATAATATTGAGTGTATTTATATTTTTCAGACATAATTATGTCGTTTATTTATCCTTAACCTATGTATACAGCCTTTCTTAGAGATTTCATCTCAATTTATAAACCATTGAGACTCCTTTGTTTTTATTCAGAAAATCACTTTTATATGGTGTATATAATGTACTTTGACATAGTATATCATGAATCCCTTTACTCTCATGATATTAAAAAGTTTTTATTACCTCAATAATTTGTATTCATGTGTCTCTATTTTGGTTAGGAACTCTAAAAAAATATCATTTTAAAATGTTTTAATGATTTAATATTCTAAATCTTTCTCATTAATGTACTTGTTTTCAAAATGGTTTCAAGGATTTATTTATATGGAAATTAAAGTTTTAAAATCAAAATTACTTATATAAGTTTCAAATTGGTATGAGACACATTGATTCAAAAATCTATTTTAAATGGATTCTTGACAAATAGTGTGACTTTTAAATGTTTTCATGAAAAATGGGGATATTTGTCTCATTATTTTGACGATTTTTTTAATCTATGTCAATATCCTTCATTATTCTCGATTGAGGTTAATCTGATTCGATAAAATCTTCTATATTGTATCGAATGAGTAATGTTTGACTGTGGTTGTTCTTTTTTTATACCATTCATGGTTTGTGGTTAAAGTATTGAAATTTTGTATACTAGTTTTAATACGAATGTTTATGTTATGTTTCAAACTTTTCATATGAGGAATGAATTGGACATAGTAAATGATGGGTAGAGCAAGATATAGCTCCTCGATGCATCGGTGGGTCTCATGAGACAAACTAGTGTCTTGGCATAAGGCCTTGACAAAATCTTATTTATATTCTTGGAACGAGGCCTTGACTATGTGGTTATGATAGTCTGTCATTATACATTCCATCATTATGAAAGTGGTTATTGATATTTCAGGTGGTTATTCGACTAGTAGAATATCCATGTGAATAATTAAATGAAATTATTTCATTTTAGCTTTTCAATATTATTCTTAAGTTCATGTTTAAAAGACTTTTGTTTTAGTTATAAAGTGCCTTAAATGTTTATTATCTATGAATGTTTCCTCTGTATTGTTATCCTTACTGAGCATCTGAGCTCACCCCTTTCAATGTTTTATTTTTTCCAGGATGTGAAGAAGTAATTTATGAATGACCTGAAGGGATAGTATGAGTGCATATGAAGACAAGATGATTTTGTATATTTTTTACTTTATGATGTAATGGTAGACTTATGAAAATATACAGTGTATCCAAGAATACTAAACTAATCAGTCTTTCGAGAATTGATTTTTGTGATAATGCCAATCTTATGTAATAATGCACCGACTCTGGGTAACTAGTGTTGGGTCATTACAGTTGGTATCAGATGATGTTTAGTACAATCCATGGAAGCAAGATTTAGATAAACTCTGATTAGAGCACATAACCCTAAGAAAGAAATTGAGGATAAGTATAGAAGAACTTCCTATAATTTTGGTATTGTATAGATTTTGTGAGTTTTCCAAGAAATACATCCATGTATAGATATGATCAGGTAGAGGCGGCTCTAGCATAGATGTACCTAGGGGTAAAAACCGAAAACACCGCTTTCAGCTAGACTCGAACTAGAACTGGTGCATGAAAATGGTCCTTACTATACTTTTGGTTACTACACTCCCATTGGATATGCTTAATATAATTTACATTTTATATACAAACTGATTTGAAGTATTATGAGAGTAAATGACCTTGGTTAATCCTAATGTGTTTCAAATTGAGAATATGGTGACATTATATTCTCTAAAAGATTTTATGACTACTGTTACTCACACAATACTTTCTGGTTTTAGTCAATGGATGGATTCCAAGGAAGTCATAGTGACATTGATAATGATGTACAAGGTGGGAACGGTGGTGGAAATAATCAAAAAACTGGAATGTTGACGGGTGTAAAAGAAGTCATCTCCATGCCAAATCAATTTTCCAAAAATAATGATCAACAATATATATATTAACCAATTCCCAGACTCAACAAACAAGATAAAGGTGATGAATGATAAGAGCTCCAGCAATGGAGACAATGGAGAAAAGAATCCTCAATTTCTATCATGTAGGAAATGTGGAAGGAGACACCCAAGAAAGTGTCTCAATGGAACAAAGAAAGGATTTACGTGTGGGAAGAAAGGACATAAAGTGAAGAATTGCCGAGGAATAATGAAGAGTACAATGGAAGAAAATAAAAATGGTACCAATATATCAATTACAGTCATTTTTCATAAATGTAAGGGACCATGGAATCACCCAAGTCAATTCCCTATTCTATAGGATAACCTCTTGGTCAAAGAAGAACCTATATGGAAATAAATGGATGGCAAAATATTTAAAGGTATTAGCGTTCCTTGTTGTTTAGATTACTTTTGGTGAATTTTCTATTATATTTGTAACCCTACAATTTACCATGTGAGAATTATATTTGAGGAAGATTTGTCCTTTATCTTGTGGATATAGTTATAAAAAACCATTTTGTTATATATGATCATTGGGTTTGAGGAAATTACATGTTATTATATTTTGTGATGAAAATTCAAGGTATGAGATAAAATTTGTGGTTAAATTATGTTATGGTTATCTTGTGGAATTTATATCATTTTGGTAATGTTATAAAATATTGTTTTTGAGAAAGTAAATTACGCAGACCGTGTGACAACCCGTCGCATCGGACAAAGCTGTGGGATTCGAACCCACAACCAAAGTGCGATAGGGATTTATCTCCTACCACTGGACTACGTGAAGTCCCTAGTTTGTGTGACTAATTAGTTTTAGTTAAATTATTTTATTGATCAATAATATGTTGATTTGGGATCTTATGTCTTATCAAGTCAAAAACCTTAGTATAGGAAAATGATTTGGAGATTAAGTGATAAATGTTATTTTGGAAGATGTTCACTTTGTTAGGAATACTATATGCCCAAGGAAAATAGAATACTATGGGATTTCATTTGAGGAGTAATTGTGGATTGTTGTCTATGTTATTATTATGGATTTATAGTGATTTCGGTTATATTTGTAAAAGATTAACCTATAATAGAGAATATATTATTACGTTAATTACTTTTAAGTATGTGAATTTAAGAGTAGTTGATGTCATTTGGAGATAAAATTTAATGTGAAAGACAACATAAACAAATTATTTAATGTTATGGGTCTTAATATTAGTTTGGATTATATTGAATGATTTTAAGGACAATTGTTTATTGAATGGTATTTATTTATCTTTGGGGTATTTTTTGGTTATTTTAAAAATTAAGATTTTTGTTTCATTCTCTAATGGAATATCCTTTTGGGGGATATTCCGATCGTATACTAACCATGGTTTTGATTAATCTCTAAAGATAAGGTAAAGATATAGTTTAGCCATCATGGATCATGTGATTCTATAAGAAGTTTATTCTATCTCTTCCAATGTGACCAAGTCTTATTGGATAATCATCGTTTAAAAATGAGTTAGTAGTAGGAATTCATTAATGAATGAATCTTTTCTCAAAAATTATGTAAATCTCTTTATGTTCTTAGTCAATCTTAGAAATGAATTCCTCATATTTATGTAATGTAACATAATACAAAAAAAATGTTGTCTGTTTACATTTCCTACTGCGAAACTAATGACCATTTGTCCCACTACAAGTTTGTGGTTTTCCTGTTGTTAACATTCTCCTGATCATGTTATCTATCCCAATCCATCAGAACATTACATATAATTTATCATCCATATCCATGTTTTTCTACATTGAATCCTTGTATAGGTTATCTTGGGTGACCTTTTTACTTCTCTTTCTTCTTTTAGAGTGATAGTTTTATTCACTCTTTTTTCGATGTGGGACTTTCCATTATATTCACAAGCCCAATTATAAAAATTTTGAGGATGCAATTTATTGAAGGAGGGGATAATGTAACACCTCGTGCTTCCACAGTACATTTCCCTTTGAATAATGAAATAGCTTTCGTTGTACGCAACTTCGAGTTCTAACACACAATACAACCAATCAAACTAGCCGTTATGAATACTAATACCCAATTTTTGAAATTTTATAAATTATATCATTCAAAATAGACTTTATTTTTGGATTTGGAATATTGAAATTAGCTTATGGTGAATTTTTGGTATTTTTCTGAAAACATTCATTTTTTATGAATAGTGAAAAAAAACAAATTTATCGTTAAAAAAAGAATTTTTATATTGATAATTAAATATTTTATTTAAATTTAATTAAGGTCAAAATAGATACATAATACCTATATAATTCCAATGTAATTCATTGGCGTTAGTTTAGAATAATTTTAGATATATAAAAATTATGTGGAACTTTTCACCATCTTTTACCCACCGCCTAGGAGAATTTGCAAATTTACATAAAACATAATTTTACCGCTTCTGTGAGTGAAATTTTGAAAATCCGAGATACATTGTTAATAGTAATGAGTAAAATTTAGTTCAATAAGATAAAAATAATTTTTGGTGAATATTAACTTTTTTACTTTTATTTACCACGTTTTATAAATAAATTGGGTAATTAAGGGTAAAATGATATTAATATTACTTTAACACGTGTACAAATTCTATTGGAAAAGTGTATCTCGACCAAAATAAACCTTAGGAGTAAAATATTATCATTTATGACCACATGGATTAGCTTATGAAATTTATTATTATTTAATTCAAAGAAGAGTTAAAAGAGTTAAAATCAATGTTTAATTACTAAAACATTTGAAATATAGAGTTATACATAAGATATATTCGATTTTAAGTATTTATTATAAATCTAAAATTATTTCCAACATAATTATATATTATTTATAAATTTTATACATTAAATAATTTAATTTAGTTATGACACAATGTTGATGCAGTAATTACCGAATTAATGAAATATTAAAATAATTGATATTATAAATATCCAAATAAATTTAATTTTAGACTTTTTATGACTTAAAAAACATTTTAAGTTAATATAGAATTATATAATAGGTTATGTTAATTTTATTCGAAGTAATAATGCTGTTATGAATTTATCATAAACAAAATACCCAACAGTCTCAAAATTGACATAAAAGTGTTTTTAAAACAAATATTATATTATCAATTTGTATTATATTCTTAAAAATATATGGTTTGGCCAAATAACTTATATAATGATAGGTGTATCATTAATGGACCACTTTGGGGTATCTTGAAAATATATAGTATGTTTATTAACTATATAATATAAAAATACAAAGAGGCATGGTAAATGTCAAACTATTTAACTAAGAGTTAAATCTAAAAGATTATTATATTGACCCAAACATATCTAAAATATATTGGTTGGGAGTTTTTTGACCCATAACCACCTTAGACATTGAATAATACACATTGGAGCCATTAGAAACCGAATATTAATTTATTATAAATTAATTATTTATGTTTTCCATAAAGAGCCCCTCCTCCCCCTTATAAAAGGACACCCCTTATAACCAATTCATAAAAACTCTCAAGCCTTTTGGATCAGCTAATCTCTGACCAAATATCCTCCCAACGTCCATTACTTCAACCAAAATTCCTATGTTTGATCAGAAAGCCATCCTATGGAGCCCTTTTTATCAAATTAAAAGGAAGAACCCAAAGAAGAAGTAACGTTTAACCACCCTCTTTCAAGTTTCTTTCTTCTTCAACTTCTTATTTCATTGTTATTTCTATTATAAAATAATAACTCCAGTATAATATATATACTGTGATGCTATTATAAATATGGTTCAACTAGATTCTGTATTCTATCCCTCCTTTGAATGACATGTCACCATATGTCTGTACATACGACTTACCATCTCCACGTCGTGGTATAATTGTTATTCAAAACATTATTATTTAGATGGTTAAAATAATGATGTGTAATTCATGTAAATAATAAATATAACATGATTATGATTCTCTATATATTATATACCATCCAATTATATATGATTTTTATATCAAAAGAATGATATTATCGCTCGTGCGTACGTACAGACTAACGTCTCCACAAACGCGATGAGATTCATTCCCCATCATATCAATACAAGTCTAATTCTCATTTTATGATTAAAAATAATGTTTAAGGACCTAATATAATTCTTTATATGAATAATATACATCATATCCATAACAAACACAACTTATGTAACTAAACATATAAAAAGAAAACGAGTAAGTTAACACCCGAAAAGACGATAATAATACGATATTATTAACAAAGAAATGTTAAATGATCATATATGATATCATATTAATGTATATGATTCATTGTTAATTCAATAAAAATTATTTCAACATTATAAAGGAGGATAACCTACCCTCAACCAAGGAAAAAGTACAATGTAAGGGGTTTCTTATCTCACTTTTAATTCTTTGAAATTTCAATTGTTCACCACTTATTTATTTCTTGTGGTGTGTGTACTGCCCATGTTTGTATTCATTGTGAAATATAATTTATTTCATGTATATTTACATCATCATTTTATGATCCTTCTTTCATGGTTGTGTGTTTTGTATGTTACCAAATCAATAATGGAATTTGAAATTTCAACTTCCACTCATTCTGTATTACGCATACTTCATTGATTATTTTACACCAAGATTATGTGTGGAATCACTATTCATTTGATTATTTCATAATTTCCACTCTCCTTTCTGTGGATATTCTTTTGATACACTTAATCACTCCATTGATAAATTCTCAAGTCCTCGGTATGAACTTTCTAAGAGTAATTTTTACACAATCTCCATTTGTTGAGTTAAAGATCTGATTCATTGGTGTTGTTTTTTACAAGAATATGTGTGAATGTACTTTGATTGTTTTACACTGAATATCAAATCATATTGAGTGTATTTTTAATTTTCAAACATAATTATTTCGTTGATTTATCCTTAACCTAAGGATACAGCCTTCATGAGATATTTCGTCTCAATTTACATTCCATTGAGGATCCGTTGTTGTTATGTACCAAATCACTTTTATATGGTGCATATAATGTACTTTGACATAGTATATCATGAATACCTTTATTCTCATGATATTAAAACGTTATTATTACATTAATTATTTGTATTCAAGTGTCTCTCTTTTGGTTAGGAACTCTAACTAAAATATCCTTTTAAAATGTTTTAAAGATTTATTATTCTAAATCGTTCTCATTAATGTACATGTTTTAAAAATGGTTTTAAGGATTTATTTATATGGACATTAATGTTTTCAAATGAAAATTCCTTTTAAATGTTTCAAAGTTGTATGGGACACATTGATTCAAAAATATATTTTAAATGCTTCTTGACAAATAGTGTGACTTTAAATGTTTTCAAGAAAAAGGTGGGTATTTCACTCATTAGTTTGATGATTATTTTAATCTATGTCAATATCCTTCATTATTCTCGATTGAGGTTAATCTGATACAATAAAATCTTCCATATTTTATCGAATGTGTTATTTTTGACTATGGATGTGCAATTTTTATACCATTCATGGTTTGTGGTAAAAGTATTTAAATTTTGTATGCTAGTTTTAATACTAATGTTTATGTTATGTATCTAACTTTTCATATGAGGAATGAATTAGACTTAGTAAGTGATGGGTGGAGCCTCTTATAGCTCATCGATGCATCGGTAGGTTTGATTAGATAAACTAGTGTCTTGGCACAAGGCCTTGACAAAATCTTATTTGTAGTCTTGACACGAGGCCTTGACTATATGGTTATGATAGTCTGACATTATGCATTCCATAATTATGAAAGTGGTTATTGATATTGCATGTTGTTATCCGACTAGTAGATTATCCATGTGAATAAGTAAATTCCATTATTTCATTTTAACTATTCCATATTATGCTAAATTTCAAGTTTAAAAAGATTTTTCTTTTGTTGTACATTGCCTTAAATGTTTATACTTATCTATGAATGTTTTCTCAATATTTTTATCTTTAATAAGAATCTGAGCTCACCACATTCAATGTTTTATTTTTCCCCAGATGGGAAGAATTAATTTATGAATGACCTGCATGGATAGTATGAGGGGATATAAAGAAAATATGTTGTTGTAGTTTTTTTACATTATGATGTAATGGAAGACTTATGAATATATCTAGTGTTTCCTAGACTACTATACTAATAATTCTTTCGAGACATGATCTTTTGTGATCATGCCAATGTTATGTAATAATGCACAGACTCTGATTACTGGGGTCGGGGCATTACAGACGATAAGGAAATCCGTACATGTCGTACGAGGTGAAATGAACATTATTTTTTCACTATAAAATGGATTGAAAAGTGAGGTATTTAGAAAACAAAAAGAATATTCCATTGAAG